>CM039676.1:463929454-466697151 GCA_022496015.1 Hordeum marinum | reverse complement strand
GTGCAAGCAGCCCTTTAATAAGGGTAAAACTCCTTTCAACCTGGAAGAGATGCTCAACAAACCTTGTCCAGAGGACAGCTGGCCCAATAAGCCGGCAAGCCATACATGGAGGGGTTGCAGTATTATGCGGCAGTTTCGGGATTACAACCTTCAGCGGCATCGTAATAACGGTAATGGTCCGTCAGGCGGCTCAGGGACGGGCGGTTCAGGAGCCGGCTTTGGCGCTGGCAGCTCAGGATCCGGTTAGCAGGGTCAAGGTAACCATGGAGGTGATGATAATCAACAGTCTGGCGGTGGAGGCCAGCAACAAAATAACCAATCTGGATATCAGAGTAACCCTAAGCAGCTTAATGGAGGGTAATACCATGTTTTTAGAACCAGCCTCGACAAGCGAGACCGGAAGGTGCGCAAGCGGGCGGTTAATGCGGTCATGCCGGCTCTCCCGCAATATCTGAAGTGGTCTGAATATCACATAACTTGGAGCAGTGAGGATCACCCGCCACGTGTTTATAATTCGGGGCAATTGGCTTTGGTAGTTTCCCCCCAAGTGGGAGGATATGTGTTCACCAAAGTGCTTATGATGGTGGCAGCAACATCAACATCCTGTACTATGACACGTTCCGCCGGATGAATTTGCTTGACAAGGATCTTAAACCCTCTTCAATAGTTTTTCACGGTGTGGTGCCCGGAAAGTCGGCTTATCCAGTGCGAAATATTTCTTTAGAGGTAGCTTTCGGTGATGAATTCAACTACAGGGTGGAGTCTTTGTGGTTTGAACTAGTCAAAATCAAGAGCCCGTATCACGCTCTGTTTGGGCGGCCGGCTTACGCCAAGTTCATGGCTAGGCCTTGTTATGTTTACTTACAGCTCAAGATGCTCGGGTTGAATGGGATGATTACCGTGCATGGTGATCGGAAGACGGCTCTTGAGTGTGAGGAAGGTGATGCAGCTTACGCAGAGTCAAGTTGTGCTGAAGCCGAGCTCAATTTTTATAAGAAAAACGTTGACCCAATAGATGTGACCCCAATGAAGAAACCCAACACGGAATCTAAGCCGCACGATCAAATCGTGGCAGAAGATACCAAGTTGGCGGAGTTTACACCGAGCGACTCATCACAACAGTTCACTATTAGGGCCAATATGGATCCCAAATAGTAAAGCGTTCTCATCGAATTCATCCGAAAGAATCGGGACATATTTGCATGGAAACCTTTTGACACACCGGGTGTACCGAGAGAATTCGTTGAACACCACCTGAATGTCGATCCTAAATTTAAGCCGGTCAAACAGTTCCTCCGCCGGTTTAATGAGAAGAGGCGCAAGGCTATTGGGGAAGAGGTGGCCCGGCTCTTGGCAGCGGGGTTCATCGTTGAAGTGTTTCACCCAGAGTGGCTTGCTAACCCGGTGTTGGTACTCAAGAAGAATGGCACGTGGTGTATGTGTGCAGATTACACTGATCTTAACAAGGCGTGTCCGGTTGACCCGTTTGCTCTCCCCTGCATTGATCAAATCATTGACGCAATGGCGGGTTGCGAGAGTCTGTGCTTCCTGGATGCTTATTCAGGGTACCATCAGATCAAGATGGCAGTTAAGGACCAAGAGAAGATGGCTTTCATTACGCCTTTTGGTGCTTTCTGCTATGTGTCTATGCCATTCGGGCTCAAGAGTGCCCAGGCGATTTACCAGCATTGCGTGCAGAACTGTCTTCATGGTCAAATTGGGTGCAATGTTCATGCTTATGTGGACGATATTGTGGTCAAGTCAAGGAAGAAGGAGACTCTGCTAGCTGACTTAAAGGAAACCTTTGACAATTTGCAGGTTTACAAGATGATGCTTAACCCGACAAAGTGTGTTTTCGGTGTATCTACAGGCAAGCTCTTGGGATTTCTTGTCTCTGAGCATGGCATCGAAGCTAATCTGGACAAGATAAAGCCTATTACTTCCCTGTCCGAGGCGGCATGCATCAATGACGTTCAGTGCCTGGCGGGTCGAACCGCTGCGTTAAGCCGGTTCATAAGCCGCCTGGCTGAGAAGGCTATTCCTCTGTATCAGATGATGAAGAAAATAGACAACTTTGTTTGGAGTAAGGCGGCGGGTGAGGCGCTTGAGGCGCTCAAAAAGTAGCTGCTTGAGCCGCCGGTCTTTGCCGCAACAGCTGAGAAGGAACCTTTACTCCTCTACGTGTCGGCTAACAACAGGGAAGTCAGCGCCGCGATTGTTGTGGAGTGTAAGGAGACAGGGAAAGAGTACCCGGTTCAGAGGCCGGTTTACTATGTCAATGAAGTCTTGACAGAATCCAAGTAAAGGTACCCACATTGGCAAAAACTGATATATGGGGTGTTTATGGTCAATCGTAAGTTGAAGCATTACTTCCTGGGACACCAGATCACCATGGTCAGCTCTGCCCCGTTCAAAAGAGAGAAGCCATTGGCAGGATTGCTAAGTGGGCATTGGATCTTGGGCTTGTTAATCTGAAATATGTGCCTCACACGGCTGTCAAGTCTCAGGCCCTGGTGGACTTTATAAATGACTGGAGAAAGTGTTAGTCACCAGAGGAGAAGCCGGATAACATGTACTGGACAATTCATTTTGAGTGGTCCAAAGAATTGGAAGGCTCAGGGGCTGGAGTTGTTTTAACTTCCCCTAGATGTGAGAAGTTATGTTATGTGCTAAGGTTAATGTTTCCTTGTACTAAAAATGCAGCTGAGTATGAAGCTTTAGTTCATGTCCTCCGTGTGGCTAAGGAGATGAACCTGAGCCGGGTTAGATGCCTCAGCGACTCAGACCTCGTGGCTTAGCAAGTTTCAGGCACGTGGGATTCCAAAGACCCACGGATGGCGGCTTACCGTCAGGTGGTAGGCATCATTGCTAGTCACTTCAAGGGTTATCAGGTGGATCATTTTGACCGTCACAAGAACGAGGCGGCTGATGCATTATCAAGACTGGGTTCTCAGTGTAAGCAGGTACCGCCTAATGTCTTCTTGGATGTGTTGTATCACCCGTCTGTGAAGCTACCTTCAGAGTAGGATATGGCTATACCTGACCCGAAAGGGGAGTTGGTGGCAGCTCTGCATGCTATCCCTGATTGGACGTTGCCTTACCTAGCGTACCTGACTCGCGGCGAGTTTCCTAAGGACGAGACCTTGGCGAGACAAATCCTCAGCAATCTAAATCCATGACTATCGTCAATGGCGAGTTACATAAGTGCAGTGTCACCGGCGCTTTTCAGCATTGTGTTTCTCCTGAAGAGGGTAAGGAGATCTTAAATGAAATTCATGCCGACGATCGCGGTCATCATGGCGGCTCAAAATTTTTGGTGGCCAAGGCTTTCTGGCATGGTTTCTTCTGGCTGACGGCTCATAAGGACCCAGAGGACTTGGTCACCAAGTGTGATGGATGTCAGAAGTTCGGGCGACGTGCTCACGTACCGGCTCAGGAATTGCGGATGATTCCAATTACCTATTCGTTTGCGGTCCAGGGGGCTTGATATGGTTGGGCCGTTCAAGAGATCTAAAGGCAAGAAGACCCACCTTTTGGTGGCAGTGGATAAGTTTACCAAGTGGGTTGAGGCTGAGCCGATTGGTAACTGTGATGCAGCCACGACGGTTCAATTTATCAAAAAATTGATGTACCATTTTGGTTACCCTCATAGTATCATCACGGAAAATGGTACAAATCTGTCCAAGGGGCTATGAAGGCATTCTATGAAAGTGAGCACATCCGGCTTGACGTCTCTGCTGTTGCTCACCCACAATTCGATGGTTAGGCAGAGCATGCTAACCAGGAGATCTTGAGAGGTATCAAGCCCCGACTTATGGTTCCTCTATAATGAACGCCAGGTTGTTGGGTTGAAGAGTTACCGTGAGTCCTCTGGAGCATCAGAACTACCCCCAATAGGTCGAAAGGCTACATGCCTTTCTTCATGGTTTACGATGCAGAGGCCGTGTTGCCAAGTGATATACGTCATGACTCGTCGCGGGTGGCGGCTTACGTTGAAACAGATAATGAGACAACACGTCAGGACACGTTAGATGATTTGGATGAAGAACGTGATCTTGCAGCAGCTCGATCGGCGATTTATCAACAAGACCCGCGTCGCTATCATAGCCGTAGAGTTAAGACCCAGACATTTCAGGAAGGTGACTTGGTGTTGCGGTTGATTCAAGATCAGACAGATGCACACAATTTATCTCCCCCATGGGAAGGGCCTTTTGTGGTCAGCAGAAATCTGAACAATGGGTCATATTATCTCATTGGCGCACGAGACGAATCACGTACTTCTGAGCAGGAGACCCATCGACCGTGGAATATCGCTCATCTGCGGCCTTACTGTACTTGAGTCATCGACTCAGATCATTGTACACCCATCATTGTACATAATCTATCTTATATATAATAAAGTTGGCATCCCTGCAAGCTGGGGTCTCTGCTATTTATGCATTTCAGATTGTGCAAAAGTGGACATAATCACAAGGTCATTTGGGGGCTTCCAACCCGCCAGGGTTTAGCTTACACACCCTCTTGATCGGCTCTTCAGCCACCGTAAGGCCGGGTTATATACCCAAAAAGTTGAATCCATCAACAAGGTCATTTGGGGGCTTCCAACCTGCCGGGTTTAGCTTACACACCCTCTTGATCGGCTCTTCATCCACCGCAAGTTCGAGTTAAACCTACCTGTAGGCTGCTCCTGCTCTGCTAGGTGACCCGCTGAACTCTTGCCAGTTAATCTCGATTAGAGACCCTGAGCTGTTCAAAATATTTGACAGTCACTCTCACTACAGACCCTGTACTGGTCAAGTTTCAACTAGCAGATTTTGTTATGTGAGGGACGGCTTACGGAAAGCAAGGATAAACTCACCTATCTGCTGCGTACTCTCCGCTATGTGGCCCGTTCGTACTCTTAAACAGTTACTCTTTTAAAAAGACCCTACACTGTTTAAGGTTCAAACAACGGATTTATGTCACGTGAGAAGTAGCTTATAGGCCCTGGGGGTACTCATGCCCTTCTACGCCTCTTCATGGTTCATTGTTGCTCTTACCACTTAATCTCGCCTAGAGACCCTGAGCCGCTCAAAGGAGTTGACAGTCACTCTCACTAGAGACCCTGTACTGTTAAGAGTTCAAACAACGAGTTCATGCCATGAGAGCCGGCATATGAGTTTTCGCAAAAGGAAAAGCAGGGTCATAAAAGATTTAACATCTTCGGGTTGTGCTTTTCAAGCCGCCCTCACAATGATACAACACATACTCTGTTTTGTTTATTTTTGCAGGTTTTGTCTCCTAAGACGAGCCGCCGTTAAGGTGGGACGAAAGGTATCTCGAGCAGAAAATAAGGCATTTCAAAATGCATCAAGTTGTCCAAGTTCCATATGTGCACGATGGCACGACTCAGGCAATCAGGTTTTCTACGCCTATTACATAGCTCTCACGGATCTCAATATACAACGAACTTAGTTTTTTGTACACTGCTAGCCTCGGCGGGTCAAGCGACTGGGTTACTTTCAGTTAGGAGCAACGTGTTCAGCTCGACGGTTGGTCATCCTACACCGGGTCATCGACCTCTTTGATCTGAAGATTGTGCACATCCCAGTTGCAGTTTGTTAAGGCTTCAAACTGGGCCTCGTCAAAGAGGGGAGACGGGTCAATTTCAGGAGCAAAGAGTGGCTTACGACGTGCAGGAGTTAAGTCTCTAGCTTCAAAAGTTGGGCAGCGCACTCGTTTGCTATCCTCACCGTAAAACGCCTGGTACGAAGTCAGATCAATTTCATTGACAAGTGTTGATGCGAGTACTCAGGAGGCCTTCATACATTTGGCATAATCAGCCTCAGTAAAATCTGAGCCGTCATCTTTCTTGGAGGGAAAGCCATCCATCATCTCTTTTGCGGCCAGTTCAGGGGCAAAGGCCAGAGATCGGCTTAGCGCGGCCATTGCTCCCTTTCTAGCGGCTGATCGCTTGAGCTCATCAATTTGCTTGGGCAGATTGGACAAGAGCTCTATTACTCCCTTCATGAGTTTGGGGATGCTTTTTTCAGTCAACATTGCTTTGATAGTGCAAAGGGTCCTGTAGTATAGCTGTTTTGTCAACGTATATATTGCTTTCAACTTCAATAAGCTGTCAGAAGATAGTTGGCGGCTTCTTTGACCTGCAAGGAAAGTTAGGCATTATAAGCCGCCTACACAGTTTTTCAACAAGGCACGGAAATTTTCTAAGTTGTCAGTACTTACCAAAGATGGTAGAAGTCATCCTGGATATATGACGCTTGAGGGTTTGTAGCTCTTCTGACAAAGCTTGAGTCGTTTGTCAGCATCATCTGTGTGCTTTGTCAGGCCAGCTTGTTCAAACTCAACAGTCTCTTTGAAGGTAGCAAAGTGAGCTTGAACCTTCTCAAGCTCTTTAACGGCAACCCGCCATTTTTCTTCTGCCTCAGACCGGGCAGCTTGTTGCTAAGCAACATTTTCCTTTAAGCCAGTCGATCAGTCTCGGCCTTATCCAAAGCTTCCTGCATCGTACAAAAACAAAAGTTCAGGAGGTTTAAGTCGCCAGGATGAGATATTAGTAGACGATTGATGAAGCTGTTATGATACAAGTCTCAAGTAGATTGCAAGCAATATACTTGACACTTGGGGCATAATGTCTGTGTTTTCTCTCCAAGTCTAAAATGAAGTTCTAGATCATCTTCATAAAGTTAAGCCGACACTTGGGGGCTACACATGGCGCTTTTCTTTGAAGCATTGAAGTTCTGGCTCATCACCGTAAAGTTAAGCCGGACTTGGGGGCTAGGCTTGACGAATTTTCATCATTGAAATTCCAGTTCATCATTATCATAATGACCCGGACATGGGGGCTACACTTGGATCTAATTTTCAAGTAAGTACCGGCTTATTATCTATATTAACACGATACTTGGGGGCTACAGGCTAAGCATTTTGGAGTATGACAAATATTGGAAGACCCGGTCTACTATTTGCAATATTAAAACAGCTCGTGGGGGCTACATAAGGGTATAAGGAAAAAGTAGGAGAAGAGAGTACCTCATACTTTCTCTTCATTAGTCCAACAACCTTGTACTCCATGTTACGACTGGTAGAGAGACCATTCAGATAACCAGTATGTAACTCGTCTACAGTCAGCTTTTCCAACACGGGGAATTCAAAATCAAGTTTGTCTGGTGAGAATGTTTCAGCCTTGCTGGTGTGTCTTGTTGACACATGAGGATTAGGGGATTGATAGCCCATCTCAGTAACAACAACTTCTCGATGAGCTGTCTCTTTGGCGGTTGTTGAAGGGCTGGGCGGCTTAGGATCAGCCTTTGGAGGTCTTTCAGGAGTGATCATGATATCATTAGTCGGCTTAGAGGGCCGAGGAGTGCCTTCAGGCACATCTTTTCTAGCTTCTAAAGGCTCAATGTATGTTGTAGGGGAGTCCGGCTTAGCAGTTTCTGGCTCTTGGGCAGTACGAGCGGTGGTAGACCCACTTGTTTTCCTTCGTTTTGCTTGAGCCCTAGAAGCAAAAAGATTGTCACATAGAGGACAAGAGTGGTAAAAGGTATGGTGCAAGTAAAAGGTATGCACTCCGGGTTGATTTTCAGAGGAGGCAGCTTGGACGCAGTGGAATCACCAGACGAAGGGGGCGACTCCTAAAAAAGTTAAGACGATAAAAACAGAATAAGGTTACAATGCAAGACTATTAAAAATTTGGACTTGGTTAAAAGAGTACCTCAGCAGGCTGTTTCCGAGGAGCCGGAGAATTTGGTAAGCGGCCAAAAGCTCTTCAGAGCCGGTGCTCCGGGTCCGACATTTGGAATTGTGCTGTTGCTTTTTCAAAAGAAAGTTGGGGTCTAAATAATCAAGAGGATGAGAAAATGGAACTTTCAGGATGACCCGCCTTGTTTTCTCTTCCAGAAAGTTTTATGAGTCAGAGGAAATGTAAGTTACCTTAGGGGCATCCGCATGGCTTGTCTCCGTTTCCTCCTATGAATAATTGTTGTCAATAAGTTGCATAAAAAGGAGGCCAAGGGAGTCAAGTTCTACCTCCGAGTCGTCAAGTTCAGGCGGTTCCTGGGCAGCAGTTTTCTTCTTACGACCGCGGGTTTTACCCACCTTAGGATTCCTCACAGGAGGATTATATTTTTTCTTGCAGAAGGTAGAGCCGGCCTGTGCATAAGCCGCTAAAAGGTTAAAAGGAACAAGCCAGAAGGTCAAGATAAGAATGAACAGTATGCTGAAAAAGGTTTTCTTAAATCTGGAGCTGGGTTCTTTGCGCAAAAAGGCTTTAACCCAATCTTGTTGCAAGTCTCTTGATTCTCGCCAAGAAGTGACTTGACGGAACAGTTGATGTCTTGTCCTGTCAGAGGGGTGGCATTGAAAGAGAGAGGGTCATCTGGTTCACCCGTAAATTCGTACATGAGTCGATCACGCCGACCTAGTGGCAAGATTTTCCAGCTAACCTAGCAACAGGTTAAGTCGGCACCAGTCAAGCCATTCGCCATTAAGGCCCTGATCTTCATGAAGGCTGGAGCATATTTCGCTCGCTCTACGGCGGACATCTGGTCTGGGAATTCTTCGGAGGTGCAAAGCCGGGTAGGACGGTAACCTGGCAGTGCATTCTCTTCTTTGGGAGAAGTGTCCTTGCAATAAAACCAGGTCTTGTTCCAGTCCTTGGGGTGACTTGGTGAAACGGCTGCTAGGCAGGGCAAATCTCTCCGTCTCTGGATAGAGACGTCGCCAAGCTCCAAACTTGGTCCAGCCACCACTTCAGTTTGACAGTTGACATAAAAGTAATCACGGAAGAGGTCAACCGACGGCTCTTCTTGTAGGTAAACGTCACATAGGACTTGAAACTGACACATATTGATGACAGAATTTGGACCTATATCTTGAGGGTGAAGCTTGAAGGAATGAAGAATATCCCGGAATTTTTTTGACCTGGGCGGGCTAAAACCTCAGAGGAGGTGATCAGTGAATACGACAACCTCTCCTTCCAGAGGAGTAGGTCTTATTTCTGGCCCTGCGACCCGCCAATGTATAACGTCCTGAGCCGGCAAGATACCCGACTCTACGAAGTCAAGAAGAAGCTGCTCGGTGACTCCGGAACCAACCCAATCGCAAGACCCAGGCGCTCTCGACATGGTGGCAGGTTAAACTGTGAGAAGGTGCAGAATATGGCGGGTTAGAAACATCAAATAATCAAAGACAGCTATGATCAGTATGATGGTGAAGTGATAAGCCGCCAACATATTTTATCGGAGAGTCGGCAATGCAATGGCGGGTTGAGTAGACAAGGCGATACTAGAAATATTGTTAAGTATGGATAAACATGTTTCACATATTACTACTATGACTGCAAGATCTACAGGAGAGAATAAAATGAAATATATTCATGACCTAAAATGGCAGCGAGGAACAAGTGGTCAGTGCGTAGAGAAGAGCAAGGTAAAGATCTATGGTAGACGGATATTTGTATCGAGTGGACGACCGCAATGGATAAACAACAATATGAGATTCAAGGGGACACTTGGCAATCTACATTATGAAGAACAATCTGGAGAACCATGAAGAACACTAACAGAAACCTGATGAACTCGGGGTGATCCTAATATAGATGGTTCCATATGCAACAAGGGTTAAGAATTATACCTCCCGGATGCGGACGGGCTGGCGAGTTTTGTGGTCCGAATCAGGTTGATGCAGCGGCCGGCGTTGGGGTCGACGGCAAGGTCTAGTCGGTGCGGCGGAGCTCTGGAGGTGCGGGCGTTAGAAGGATGAAGAAGAAGACAACAACACCGGAGAAAGGAAAAGGGGGCCCCTTGTGTCCCTATTTATGAGATGGGATGGCAACAGTGCATGCGAAAATCGAAGAGGTGTAGTGATGATTGACCGAAGAGGATGCCTCGATTTTCGAGCTAACCATTTAATGAGAAGATCTGTTGCGAACGTCACAGAACCTTTTTAGCATATTTAACATGATGTCACGATGGGTTATGATTTTTCTTTTTTAGGTGACAAAAATGTGAGACTCGCCGCCAAGTGAATTTGAAGATCGACATGAACAGGCTCAAATCAATCTGGGGCCTAATGTTGGGGATACACCCCGTGGTAAGACCTGCCCAGGAGGGGCCGGGAAATACCTGGCGGTTCATAGCCAAGAACCTTAAGGTGGGCCGGAAGATGAAGGTCAGGCCGCGTGGCGGCTTACTAGATGGGCCAAGACAAAGGTCCAAAGACAAAATATGGTGCGAGACCTGGGAGGTTAAGCCGCCCAGAGACAGCTTGCCCAAGATGGCAAGGTGGCTTAGAGACAGGATTGAATATGTTGTATGAGTCGGTTTGGGACTCGTGTAATCCAGGGCCTTGACCTCCTATATAAAGGTTAGACCCTGGGGCAGCTTAGATAGAAAACCAATCAATCAAGAACTAGGTCAAGCGAATCTGCTCCGTTGTAATCGATACACCAATCAATACAACACAAGCAGGACATAGGCTTTTACCTCTTCTTGAGGGGCCGAACCTGGGTAAACTCGTGTCCTTCATCCCGACCAACCCCTTTGAGTCCACCGCCTCAGCGATGGCTTCAAACCTAAGTCTTCGAACATCTGCCATGACAAAAGCACGACAAAGAGGGTGTGCCCGGCGATGCCCTTGACACTCACCCACGAGTCGTCACTCACCATCGTTCTGTCACTGGTTTCCAGTCCGTGGACCTCAAGCCTAATGATCTTGCCCATGTGAATTAACCTTATGACCTTGAGCAAGCGTCTCTTGCACTCCACTAGGTAGCGGTTCTACATTTATTGCACCTTGTCATCGCAGATCTTGGCGGTGGGTGCCTGCAGGAGCTATTGCTTCTGCAGCCTCCGCGGTTCGTGCCAAAGGAGTTCAAACTCGTCATCGTCGAACACGCACTAGTGAAGAGCGTGCAACTTCCTCTCGTAGAACATGATGCCTTGGAGGTCAAACGATATGAAGACATGCCACCAAGGGCCTTGTCCTTCTCCCGGTCGACATGTGATGATTCTGATGTATATTACACAACTTTATTCATGTAGATTCCGTTGGACCTCCAAGCGCAGAGTTTTGTAAGGCAGTAGCAGTTTTGTTTCAAGTGGATGACCTAAGGTTTATTAATTCGTGGACGGTGTAGGATGAAGATGGTGTCTCGCAAACAACCCTGCAATCAAATACAAGAAATCTCTTGTGTCCCCTACACACCCAATACAATGAAAAGTGTATAGGTGCACTAGTTCGGCGAAGAGATGGTGACCAAGTGTAATATGGATAGTAGATATAGGTTTTTGTAATCTGAAAATATAAAAACAGCAAGGTAGCAAGTGACAAACTACGAGAAAAACATTGTATTGATGATTGGAAATAATGCGTACGGCTTATACTTTTACTAGTGCAATCTCTCAACAGTGCTAACATAATAGAATCATATGATCATCCCTCAACATGCGACAAAGAATCACTCCAATGTTTATATCTAGCAGATAACATAAGATGAAATTGTTGTAGGTAGTAGAACTGCCTCAAAGTTATCCTTTCCGATCAATCTATTGAGATATTTCTCTAAGTGTCACAAACAACCCTAGAGTTCGTACTAAAATAACACCATATGATACGCATCAATCAACTCTAATGTCACCACAAGTATCCGTGAGTCAACTATATGATATGCATCAAACATTTTCATATTCATCATATTAAATCCACAAAAAAACTTCAAAGAGTACCCCAAGATTTCTTAGGAGAAAGTAGGAAAAAACATGTATGAGCCCATATGCATAGATTACCCCATTGTCAGCATGGAAATCCGCAAGTTGAGTACCAAAACATATATCAAGTAAATAAATAGAACACCCCCATCGTTACCATGGGTATCAACATGCAAGACATACATCAGCTGATCTCAAATCCAATATTCAATTCGACATAACAAAACCTCAAAGGAAAAGACTCATTCATCACACCAAGATAGAGAGGGAAGAATACCATATGATCCAACTATATTCACAAAGCCCGCGATACATCAAGATCGTGACATCTCAAGAACACGAGAGTTAGATAGATAGATAGATAGATAGATAGATAGATAGAGAGAGATCACATAGTTACTGGTACAAACCCTCAGCCCCGGGGGTGGACTACTCCCTCCTCATCATGGAGACCGCCGGGATGACGAAGATGTTCTTCGGTGATGATTTTCCCATCTGGCAGGGTACCGGAAAGGGCCACAGATGAAATTTATTTGATGCATAGAGTTGTGGCAGCGGAGTGGAAGTTATAGGTTAAATTTCAGGGATTTATGTATTTATAGGATTTTCAGTGTTGGAATCACGCAAAACGGAGCCACGAGGTGACCCAAAGGTAACAGGGCGCCCCCCGGGGGCGCGCCCTCTTGCCTTGGGGGCACCTGCTGGCCCCCCTCTGGTTGTTCATCGCTCCAATATTGTGTGTTTTTTGTTTCATAGAAAATCCATATCAAATAGAGTCCAAACGCAATAAAAATTTATGGAGATTTGTTTTGGAATATATATGAATTTTGGGAAGAAGAATCAACATCACACCGTGTCCGAGGCTCTCACAAGCCAACATGGCGCAACCAGGGGGGTGGATGCACCTTGATATCTTGTAGCCACCCCTTAAGTAGGTTGGGTCCCTTCTTTCTCCGTAACAAAGATATTTTCTCAATAAAAATCCACTAAAAATTTCAGCCCAATCAGAGTTACGGATCTCCGGATATTTAAGAAACAGTGAAGGGCCAGAAAACAACAATGGACCTTAGAGGAAAACAGAGAGAGAGAGAGAGAGAGAGAGAGATTGAATCTCGGAGGGGATCTCTCCCCTTTGGGAGCCATGAAGGCCAAGGATCAGAGGGGAGAACCTCTCCCCATCTAGGTAGATTCCATGGAGGAGGAAGCCTAAGGGGTAGTCTCTCTCCCCCTCTGTCCCAGTGGCGCCGGAACACCGTCGAGGTAACCGGAGTGACGACAATCTACACAAACAACTTCGCTGCCGTCACCACCATCACCTTGCCTCATCTGTATATGGTGGTCCACTCTCCCCCACCCCACTGTAATTCCCTACTTGAACATGGTGTTTTGTGCCACATATTATTATCCAATGATGTGTTGCCATCTTATGATTATTGAGTAGATTTCTTTTGTCCTTTGGGTTGATTGATGATCTTGATTGATTTGAGTTGTATGTTTTATACTGGTGCTGTCCTATGGCGCCCTTCATGCCGCACACATGTGAAGGATTCCCGTTGTAGGGTGTTGCAATGAGTTCATGATTCGCTTATAGTGGGTGGCTAGAGTGACATAAGCTTACACTCGAGTAAGGGGGTTGTTGCGTTTGGGAGTAAAGGGGACTTGAAGTGTTAATGCTATGGTTGGGTTTATCTTAATGATTTCTAGTAGTTTAAGACGCTTTATAGAGGTCCAATCATAAGTTCATATGACCCAAGTACGGACAGTATGTTAGCTCATGCCTCTCCCTCATATAAAATTGCAATAATGATTATCGATCTTGTTATCAATTTCCTAGGATGATTCCGCACACCCTACCATCATTATTCCACACTCGCTCTTTGTAATGTATTGTAATATATTCTAAATTTATTTAGGCAGCAACTATTTTCATAGTTTTGTTCTTCAATATCATGAAAAGCTATCCTATTTATATCCACAACGCGGTTTTATTTCTCGTTACTAGATAGAAGCAAACGTTCAGTGTATGTAGAGTCATATCAGTGGCAGATAGGACTTGCAATAATATTGATCTTACCTTTATATCCATGTGGTCTCTACACTCCATACTTATCACTTCCATCTTTGGAAAGTTCTACGATGATTCCTTGCACTTGGGGATTATCAAGCTCTTTTCTGGCACCGTTGCTGGGGAGCAATGGCGTGGGGTTAATATTTATGTGTTTGCTTGTTTTTTATGTTTTCTTGCTTTATTTCTTAAGTTTTTGATGAAACAAACAAAAAAATTAAACACAAAAAATTAACTTAAAGAGAAGCGACTGTAAAGTTATGCATTGGAGAAGGGAGGGTCGACCTTGAACACTTTTGTTCATGCTCACGGAAACAATGTAGAATTTTTGATGGAAGTTTCTCATAAAATATTTATTCCCTTATATATACCACTATACCATAAAAATAATGTGCTTGTCATAATATTCATGATTATCTTTTGCATGTTTCATCTACTATTCTTATGTGAGCATCATTGAAATCATCATGCCTAGCTAAAAGGCTTTAAAGAAAAGCGCTTGTTGGGAGACAACCCAACACTTATCCTTTATGCTATTGTGTGTTCGCATGATTGAGCCACTGTAGTAATCATGTTTTATGACTTTTAGTTCAATAATATGCCAAGTAAAGCCTTTGGGATGATTTAGATGATAGCAGATTTGATCCTGTGCAAAAACACAAAATTTTGCGTCTGGTGCAGAATTTCACTTATTTTACTGGAACATATTTTTGATCTTATTTTATTACACAATATTGGTATAGAAGTTCCCCAGGTTGTATTGTTCAGAATGCTTGGAGTTACAGAAGTAGGGTGTTTTTCCTGATCATTACAGTCTGTTCTGTTTTAGACAGATTCTGGTTTTGCTTGCATAGCTTGCTTGTTTTGATGACGCTATGGATTATAATGGGGAGTATAAGCCATGGATAAGTTGGAATACATTAACTTATGCAATAATTAAATATGAATCAATTTAGAACAATACCTAAAGTTTATGATTTGCCTATTATACTAACGAATCTCATGAGGTTTCTGTTATGTTTTGTGTGATTGAAGTTTTCAAGTTTTCGGTGAGATACCGATATTAGGATAATAAAGATATTTAAGACCCTAATCTTGGGGATTTACTAAGGAACCCCCATGGTAATATCCAAGGAATATTCAAGCGCTTGGGAGTGCACCGGACGACATCCCCTCTTTCATTTCAACACTATCGGTATACCTTACTTGGAGTTATATTTTTATTCGTCACATAATATGTGTTTTTCTTGGAGCGTCATTTTGTTTTGTTGTCCTATGTTATATGTTATTTATAATATTATTTTTCAATAAAAGTTTCCAAGAATTGCCTTAAGATGTCACCGTTGCATGCTTGATGTGTGGCTGTGTAAAAATAGAAACTTTTGCTGTAGTGTTTGAATGTTCATATTTTACAGGAACTTGAAAATTTTCTAATTTTTTTATAGTGTACTTTAATACAAATTATTTAGTGTTTCCTAAATTTCCATAATTTTTTGAGTTACATAGGTACACTGTTTGAATTAATTGGTACAGACTATTCTGTTTGGACAGATTGTTGTCATAGTTTTGTTATCTACTTATCATAGAGTTTTCATGGCTTATATTGGTAGATTTAAATTGTGGAAATGATGTTATAAATTACCTAATGTTTGAAAATTATTATGAAACTTGTCTTGGCAGTACATGAAGTGTTAATTTATTTTTATATGTACTAACCTATCTCACGAGTTCTTTTCAAGTTTTACGTGTATGAAGTTTTTGAGACTTAGGTGAAACCAGGATATGAGAGGATTAAATAAGATAGAAAAGCTCAAGCTTGGGTATTCCCAAGTCTCCCCAAGTCAATATTTTAAGAAGTCTCAAGCATCTAAGCTTGGGGATGCTACGCGTCCCACCTCTCTTCGTTAACAATTATCGGTTAGCCTATGATGATCATAAGTTTTTATTCATTCACATGGGCTATTCTTGGAGCATGTTTTGTGTTTATTTTTTATTTTTATTTTATGCCCCATTATGGTATGATATAGTCCTTTTCTTATTTATAGAATGCTTCATGTGCTTCACTTAAATCTTGTGAGTGTGGCTTTATAGAATGCTTTGTGTGCTTCACTTATATATTTTGAGCTTGAATATTGGTCTCTATATTCATTGAAGAATGATCTGTGAACTTCACTTGTATCTTTTTGCAAGTAGTTTGATGATCACTCTTGTTCTTCACTTATATCCTAAGAGAAAATGTTGAATGAATTCAATGTCATAAAATGTGAAATTATATAAGCTTCATATGCTTGTCCCATGGGGAGTAGTAACTTCACATACTAAGAGTATAAGTGAAAGTGCGTTATATCGACTAGAGGGGGGTGAATAGGCGATTTGTATAAATTCATCACTTGAGGAATTTCAACTTTGAGGAATTTGAAATGTGATGAATAACTAACAGCGGAATAAGTACTCAGTGCATGGAATACATAGCGGCAGCATAGTCATCATGATGATATGAAACATGCACAAATTATGAGTAGCGTGATACAGGATAAGTAGTGATGAACAAGGTAACTTGAAGAATTTGAGGTGAGGAAATTGTGTAAGTCTTCAGACAAATTCTTCAAATAGTAAAGATCAATTTCATCAACTTATAAACGAGGAATAAGGGAGTTGAGGAAATAGAACCAGGTAGCCTGATGAAGACAATGATTTGATGACCCAGTTCCAAGTGCTGTGACAGTCGTACGTCTGGTTTGGAGAGGCCTGGTATTTAAACCATAGGACACACAGTCCTTACCGTATTCTCCTTGAGCTACGGTCACACAGTCCTCGCCCAACACTCGTGGTAAGTCTTCAGGGCAGACTTCCAAAACCCTCACAAACTGGTCACCCGGCGATCCACAATTTACTGTTGGATGCTCTAGACCAAGGTCACTTCGTGCTCCCCAATTGACTGCAGGACACACTAGACCATGACGCCTAACCGTATAGAGGATGCACAGTCCTCAAAGGTAACAAGCATAGGTTCCACACAGGAATTTCTTCAGTGATGCTCAATCACTTTGGGTTTGTGGTTTGATTGTGGGTTTTTCCTCACTTAAGCCCTCGGAGGATGGCATGCTCTCAAATGACAAGTGTCAGTTCTTTCTTGGAGCAGCCAACCAGCTAGAGGTTGTGGGGGGGGGGGTGGCTATTTATAGCCAGGGGCGCATCCCGACATGATATGACATTAGTGCCCCCAATGATATGACCGTTATGTGGATATGAATGATTGGGGACAGCTGGCGCTAAGCACAACAACAGTCGGATTTTCGAACAATGAAAGTCCTCAGACATATCACGTTCCTCACTTGTAGGCAATTCGCACTGGCGAAATCCTAACTCCTCAGTTAGAACAATTTCCTCAGAGACCAGAAGAACTTCATCTCTGTCACTGAAGAACTTGACTGAGCCAGAAGAGATTTCCAAAAGCTTCACTCAATTGAATGTGTAGGATGAGGTTTTTGGAGTTGAGCATCAGTTGGAAATTTTCCTTAGTATTACCTCGGCCCCCTTTCATAGTACGGTGTTTCCTATGACTCAAGGAAAGGAAAGGAAACTACGAAAACACAAGTCTTCATGCTTCATAGTCCTCGTTCATATCTTCAAGGTCACACCGATTTCTTCAGCATAAAAGTCTTCAGCAAAGTCTTCAAGTCTTCAACAAAGTCTTCAGTTGAAGACATATATTTTTAGGGGTCGGTAATCTCCGGTTGTATCAAACTCGTCATCGACTTATAAGCCTGTGTACACTCATGAACGCATTAGTCTCTTAACCTATAAGTCTTCAACACACCAAAATCACTAAGGGGCACTAGATGCACTAACAATCTCCCCCTTTTTGGTGTTTGATGACAAATAGGTTAAGTTTTCAACGGGGATTAAAATTATGGAATGTAAGTGCAGAGTATGAGGAAGTTGATTGCAAGATATAGATGAGCTCCCCCTGAAGTTGTGCATATTTGAGGAATTTGCTTTGGACTGCAATTGCACATGGCAGGTTGAAACATGAAGAACTCCCCCTATATCTTGTAATCCATACACGCAGTTGAATATATGATATGAAAAGTTTAAAAATGCGTGAAGAAGATGGGGTCTGACGAAATTCAGCATGCATGCATTAAGGGACTTGAGGAATTAAACATGCGAGGAAATAGTTCAGAAGCAGACCACCATCGGACTTAAGTTTACAACCCAATCAAAAGTATTTGAAGAATGAGAGTTGTAACTTAAAACAAAATAGCCCATTTATATAGACCCGCTTGAAGACTAACTCAAATTTTCTCCCCCTTTGTCATTGAAGACAAACATGGACGAAAACTGAGGACTAGCACCCTTTGAAGAAATTCATCGTGTTGGTGAAAGAGCATCAGCGTTGTCGGGGTCGTTCGTTGAAGCAGGGCCCACAGCAGTATCTTCAGTGTCCTTAGCTTCATCCAACTCACGCGATGAAGAACATGAACTTGTGACCAGCTGAGGAACTTCGACTTTCTTGAACTTCTTCGGAGGTTGACGAGCCCAGTAAAAGTTTTCTTGAAGATTTAGCTCATCAAGTTCATTAGGAGGCAGAACAACAGACATAGTGTCCCAAGTGTGCTTGAAGATTTCATGAGCATAATAGTGATTCTTCTTCACAGAGTTTTGAGTTACTGTCATGTTATGAAGAATAGCACCCAACTGTCGGTTGACCCACTTGTGATTTCTGTCAACTTTCTGATGAAGACTGAGGAGAAGTTCTCGGTCAGTCATCACATGAGGGGCAGTGGCACAAGGCTTTGGAGCTGAGGCTTTAGTTGTAGAGTCCTGTGTAGAAGAATCATCATTTGTTGAGTAGGATGCTGCTTGACAAAACTGTCCATCCATGGGACGAGTTCCTTCATCAATGATGTCTTTGCCTTTTCCTTCAGCAATGGTACTCTTGAGGACTTCAATCGGTGGAAGGAATGCAAAGTGATTCTGGAAGTCAGCTTTGTAGGGAATTGAAGACTTGGACTTGATGAAATTCATGATCTGTGGAGCGAAGATCTTCAATTCAAATGGAGCCATTGCAGATTGAGCGAGTGTTCTCATGAAGAAATCATGGCAGTTGATGGGAATCCCATGGATGATGTTGAAGAACACATTCTTCATGATTCCTTCAACTGCTTCTTCGTCAAAATTATGCCCTTTCTAAGGACATATAGTGTGGGTCAGGATTCTGTATACTGTCCTTGGCACATATAACAAGTCCTTTACAAGAAAGACGGTCCTCAAAGGCTTTCCAGGTGCCAATTTCTTCATCAGCACATTCATCATTTGATTTGGAAGTGGTGGATCATTGAATAGACAGGGAGATTCTTCTGATGGAATTGGAAGAGGAACTGCTTGAAGCAATTCAGATGAAGTGGTTGTGTAGTGCTTTGACCCAGTCATCCAGTCTAGCACCCAAGAGTTGATGTGTGAGAAATTTCCACTGATGAACAGGGTTGCATAGAACTGAAGAATTAGTTCCTTGTTCCAATCACAGATGTCAACACAGAAGGGAAGTAAGCTAGCATCATACAAGACTTGAAGCACAGCTGTGTATGAGGGAAATGATTCCATGTCCACGTGAGGAATATGATGATGCTCAAATATCTTCTTCTTCTCACAGAGGACAGATGCATAGTAATTCATCTGGGAAGCAGTCCAGAACCGTGAGCGACCAACTCGAGCATTGTCATATGGGTTGGGACCTGAGAAGAACATATGCTCGTTGAAGAAGTTGGATTTGATGAATGTGGGACGACCAGAGCCTTTGAATGGCATTCGCTGCACAGGTTGCAGATTCAGCATGGCAGTCCCCTTGATTTCCTCAGGTATATGAGGAACAAGCTAGAGGGCATGTTCCTCAGTTGCTAGAACTTCATCAGCCATAGGAGCTGGATCTTCATCAGTAATGTGAACTTCCTCATTTTCATCAGCATCAGCAGATGGAGCTTCATCAGTGATCTGGACATCAATATCTTCATCAGCTGGAATGTCTTCAGGGTCTGGAAGATACAGAGGTTCAGAGTCTGTTTGTACATCCTCAGCTTGCACAGACAATTGAGGAATAATGGACAACGGAGTTGTCATTGGGGATGTGGGATGAGCAGTTTCCCAGAATTCATCATGAATGACATGTGTGGTGCTACCAACATCAACTTCTTCATCCATGTCTTCAGCTGGAGCATTTTCTTCCTTGTACTGAAGCTGAAGTAATGGTTCTTGGGGAGGTGAAGAAATTTCTTCGACCTCAAGTTCTTCGTCCATCTGCTCTGTGGAAGCAGCAGAATGGATATCATCATCTTCCGTGGGAATGGTGTATTCTATGCAATAGGGAACTATTTCCAGAGAAGATGCTGAGGAAATGGGAATGACATCAATTGGGATCGTTGAAGAGCTTGTCAAAGTCTTCAATCTTTTCTCAGGAGGAGTTTCAGAGTCTGATGCCTTCCTTTTAAGAGATGTTTTCTCAGCAACATCTTTTTCTTCAGGCGCAGCTAAATATTCAGCTGGCCTCTCACTTTCCTCAGGAACAACAGTGGCAGTTGTCCTGGCAGGTTCATCAGTGAGCTGAGTTTCCTCAGCAGCACTGGTAGCAGCTTCTGGTGCAGAAGCAGTGTCATCAGCAGGTGGGGCTTCTTCTGGTGTAGATTCCTCAGCAGGGTGAGGAACTTCAGATGCAGATTCCTCAACAACTTGAGGAGATCAGCAGTCGGAGGCTGAGGAGCAGCAGTACGAGCAGTAGTGGATATGTTGTAATCCTTCACTGCAGCTTGAGCAACCTTGATGAATTTGTCCTTTGTGCCTTTCCATTCTTTGTCAAGTCTCTCCTGGTCTTGAGACAGAGTCCGTATTTCAGATTGGACTGTGACCAACTGAGTTCGAGTCAGATTCATCACATTTTCGCGAAGAATTTTTTCCTTGCGAGCAATTGATGCCTTGGCCCTCTTGGCTTGCTCCCTCTTCCACTTTTCTTCAACGATAAAGTGTGTGAGGACATGGTCCACGTTGGGAGGCAATTTCAGTGCAGAGAGAGGTGTCTGAGGATCCTCAATCCAGATGTCGATGAAATCCAGGATCGTCTTAGGAACCAACAGCAGAGGAATTGAGCTGTCCTTGGCAGTGGTAGCCTTTAGCTAACTTTGTCTGATGATTTCTTAAAGCTCTTCATCATCAGCATCATCATCAGCATCATCCTCAGCTCTTGAGGGAATTGTGACAATGGCCTTGCTGGAACTTGGTCGTTGACCTCTACCAGCAGCTTTCTTCAGCTTCGGTCCAGAGGGACTGGTTGAAGACTTTGTGGCAGAAGGGCTTGCAGAGCTCTTCAGCTTCCTTAAGAGACCCTCAGTCCTCTTGCATGTTCCCAAGTGTACTGGGGTTGAGGACTTTTTCGCAGCTGCTGAAGACTGATGAGCAACTGTTCCGGTAGCAGAGGCCTTAGACGATTTAGTCTTTTTGACTTGAGGAATTGGCTGCAAGGACTTTGAGGATGAAGAAATTTGTTTCACAGCTGACTTCTTTAGCATTGATTTCTTCGGACCACTTGAGGATGTACCAGGAATGCCTGCAGCAGTAGAGTCCTCATTAAATTTCTTCACAGCATCCTTGGCCTTCTTTGCCAGCTTGGCCTGCTGCTTTTCCCATAAGGCAGGAAAGTCCTCACCAGTCTTGAGACTAGTAGGATCAGCTATCTGATTTTTAGCAATGGGAGGCCTGCTGCAAGGAGGCTTCACAGCGAATTTCATCATGTACTTGGGAGTAACATAACGATATTCTTTCCACTCCTTAGCCCATCTCCGTTCAATCTTCTGCAAACGGATTTTCCTCTGTTTTGTTGTCTCCTTGCCATGAGTTTCTTCATCTGACGTGCAATAGTCATCATATATTTCATGAGGGATTTCAAATGTTGTCTGCACATCGGGTTTCTTTCCTCCTTTCTGAGTTCTTTTGTCTGCCATTTTCTTCAAATGAGGATCGTGAACTCTTGATGATTCTGAGGAGTTGCACAGCTTTTCTTCAAGTAGCGCTGCAAATGAGTCAACTTGATGAGAACCTATTGATTCATCAGCAGACATATCTGTACCTGTGAACAGAGTATAGGTGGAAGGAATTTCATGAGGTCATATGCGTTCTCAGAATTTTTTGGAGAAAAATAGGTTTGAGGAATTTGACCATTGGTCGTCTTGAGGAGTTTCACTAAGTGTTCTTTGTCTCAGATTCCAGAGTTGTGCAAATTTGAAAATAAGCACAATTGAGGAATCTTAAAGAAAATGATTACTTAGGAAAAACATCAAGTATGAGGAGATGTAAGGTGCTTGATAATTGAATCTATAACGAATAAACACTTTTTGAGGAATAGTAGACTCAAATGAAGATCAACCCAGGGGCAGTAAAAATAAATTTTTAATTACCCTGGTGAAGAACACGACGAACACTGAGGTGGAATGGGGAGGCTCGTCCATTCAGATCTCTCACGCCATAACTTGGCTGAGGGAGACAACTATAGCGGCGGCAGGATGAAGACTTCTGTGGCCGGTGTGAGTACGGCGACGACGAGGTTGAGGCAGCGAAGCTCTTCCTCACCGGCGACGATGATTTCAGCGGCGGCGCTGGGGCAGGAGCTCGGGAGAGGTAGAAGAGGAGAGTAACCGAGCTCAGCTATAGTGAAGGGGTATTTATAGAGAAAGTGAAAACGGATCCACCTGAGGATTTTGGACAGGTTTACCCCTGACTCTTGCTCTCCTTGTGACAGGTGTCACCCACGTTCTGAGTAGTGGAGATACGGGGGGATCGTGGGTTATCCAGTCGCTGGAATAGGAACTGTTTGAGCGGGAACCATCGAAAATTTTGGTAGAGAAGTTTTAAAGTTTCCGGTTGCAAATTCTTCAGCTGTCAAGGACACAGTGAATACTGAATGA
The DNA here is from genome assembly GCA_022496015.1 of Hordeum marinum. Taxonomy (NCBI): domain Eukaryota; kingdom Viridiplantae; phylum Streptophyta; class Magnoliopsida; order Poales; family Poaceae; genus Hordeum; species Hordeum marinum. The sequence continues at coordinate 466,674,424 of CM039676.1, read as the reverse complement.
GTTTCAAAGTAGAACGCATATGACGAATTTGTGATATGACTGGGTTGAGTTTAGCATAGATGAGGAATAGGGTCCGATCACATTCACTTAGATGAAAATCAAACTTGAAGAATTGAGCAATAAGTGAATGCTGTTGAGGAGATTCAAAACTCATAGATATATATAGTCAAATGAAAATAAGTCTCTCAAAGTTTTGAAGAACTTGAAAACTTGAGGAATATGAAAGTTGAAGAATTTGCAGAATGATGAAAAATTGAATTTTGAAGCATCTCAACTTTTGGTTGGTGGCGTTTCCCACCGTATAAGAATGATGATTTCAGACACCGCGTACAATTGTCGTAGGGTTCTGAGAATCAAATTCTTCATTGATTTCCCCACACTTAGAGAGTTATTCTTCATAGTTTTGAAGAAAACATTACTTCATGTGTTGCACATCTAAGTCATCAATTTTGCATAATTGTTAGGATGTGTGTTATTTTTCAAAGAACATTCGAGGATTCTAAGATATTTAGCTCACACCGCAACTTGCAAAATCTCTTTTCGTCCAAGGGCTTTGTGAAGATATCAGCCAGTTGTTCTTCAATGGGAATGTGGTTAATGGAGATGTCGCCCTTGAGTACATGGTCTCGAAGAAAGTGATGACGAATCTGGATGTGCTTGGTCTTGGAGTGCTGAACTGGGTTGTATGCTATCTTGATGGCACTCTCGTTGTCATAGTAGAGAGGCACATTCTTCAACTTGATGTCGTAGTCCTTGAGGGTTTGCTTCATCCATAGTAATTGAGCACAACACGAGTCAGCAGCAATGTACTCAGCTTCTGCAGTGGAGAGTGACACGCAGTTTTGCTTCTTCGAGGACCAACAGACTAATGATCGTCCGAGGAAATTACATGTGCCTGAGGTTGACTTGTGATCCACGCGATCTCCAGCATAGTCAGCATTAGAGTATTCGACGAGGTGAAGATTTAAGCCCTTGGGATTCCACAATCCAAGCGTTGGTGTGTGAGCTAAGTATCGTAGAATATGTTTCACAGCCTTATGGTGTGATTCCTTCGGTGTTGCTTGGAATCGAGCACACATGCAAACACTTAGCATTATATCGGGCCTAGATGCACATAGATACAATAAGGAGCCAATCATGGAGCGGTATACCTTCTGATCGAAATCTTTACCATTTTCGTCAGTGGAGAGGTGTCCTTTTGAAGGCATTGGAGTTTTGACGTCTTTGCAATCTTGCATGTCGAATTTCCTCAGAATATCTTTGAGGTATTTCTCTTGTGAGATGAAAATGCCATTGTCTTGCTGACGAATTTGAAGACCTAAGAATAATTTGAATTCTCCCATCATAGACATTTGATATTCTTCACTCATCATATAGGCAAATTCATCACTATAGCGTTTGTCAGTACATCCAAAGATAATATCATCAACATATATTTGGCATATGAACAATTCATTGTCATAGGATTTTGTGAAAAGAGTTGGGTCGAGTGAACCGGGTTTGAAGCCTTTCTTCATTAGGAATTCCTTCAGAGTGTCGTACCACGCTCGTGGGGCCTGCTTGAGGCCATAGAGAGCTTTGTTGAGTCTGAAGACTTTGTCAGGATGCTTAGGATTTTCAAAACCTTGGGGTTGAGCAACATATACTTCTTCCTCAATCTTACCATTAAGGAATGCACTTTTCACATCCATTTTATATAAGATGATATTGTGATGATTAGCATAAGCAAGTAGTATGCGAATAGCTTCAAGTCTAGCAACAGGTGCAAAAGTTTCATCAAAGTCAATTCCTTCAACCTGTGTGTAGCCTTGAGCTACAAGTCGAGCCTTATTCCTCACCACAAGGCCATTTTCATCTTGCTTGTTGTGGTAGATCCATTTTGTACCTATGATGTTATGTTTGCGAGGATCTGGCTGCTTGACAAGTTCCCACACGTTGTTGAGCTTGAATTGATGCAATTCCTCTTGCATAGCTCGAATCCACTCTGGCTCCTTGAATGCTTCATCAACTTTGGTGGGCTCTATGATAGAGACAAAGGCAAAGTGCCCACAAAAGTTAGTTAAATGAGAATCCCTAGAGTGTGTGAGAGGACCTGGTGCATTGATGTTGTCGATGATTTTGTCAATCTGAACTTCATTTGCCACTCTTGGATGTGCAGGTTGACTTGTCTGAGGACTTTCATCAACACCATTTTCTTCAGGTATCTCTACATGAGAGTCTTCACCAGCAAGGATGATTTCTTCATTAGGAATAACATCTTCAGTTGCCTTCAGCTTGATGGATTCCTCAGGAGACTGTTCATCTATCACAGAAGGCAGTTGCTCTCTTTGCGAGCCATTAGTTTCATCAAACCACACATCTACAGTTTCAACAACCTTGTGGTGATAGGTGTTGAAGACTTTGTAGGTGTGCCCGTCCTTTCCATAACCAAGCATGAAACCTTCATGTGCTTTCGGTGCAAACTTAGAACTGTGGTGAGGATCTCTGATGCAACATTTTGCACCGAAGACTTTGATATAACTTACATTGGGTTTATTGCCTGTCGTGAGCTCGTATGAGGTTTTCTTGAAGAATTTGTGAAGATATACCCTGTTGATGATGTGGCATGCAGTGTCGATTGCTTCAGGCCAGAAGCGACGAGGAGTCTTGTATTCATCAAGCATGGTTCGGGCCATCTCGACGAGAGTCCTGTTCTTTCTTTCCACGATGCCCTTCTGCTGAGGAGTATAAGGGGCAGATAATTCATGAGTAATACCAAGTTCATCAAGATATTCATCAAGATTCGTGTTCTTGAACTCAGTCCCATTATCACTCCTGATATGCTTGATCTTGACGCCAAAGTTGGTGGAGGCTCTTGAAGCAAATCGTCTGAAGACATCCTGTACTTCATTTTTGTAGAGAATGATATGCACCCATGTGTAGCGAGAGTAATCATCTACAATGACAAATCCATACAGACTTGAAGCATTTGTTAGTACGGAATAGTGAGTGGGACCAAAGAGATCCATGTGAAGTAATTCAAAGGGACGAGTAGTGGTCATGATTGTCTTCGAGGGATGCTTGGATCTGGTCATCTTTCCAGATTCACAAGCCCCCCAAAGATGGTCCTTGAGGAATTTGACGCCTTCGATGCCGATGACATGCTTCTTCTTCACGAGCGTGTGCAAGTTCCTCATACCCGCATGACCAAGTCGTCGATGCCAAAGCCAACCTTCTGAGGACTTTGCAAGTAGGCATGTGGCAGGCTGAGGTCGTGTAGAGAAATCAACAATATACAAGGCTCCTCTCCTATAGCCTTCGAAGACTTTGGAATTGTCAGATTCCATGATGACAACACAACGATATTTTCCAAATACCACAACCATATCGAGATCACAAAGCATTGAGACAGACATGAGGTTGAACCCAAGGGATTCGACAAACATCACCTTTTCCATGGTTCGGTCCTTTGAGATAGCAACCTTACCAAGTCCCAATACCTTGCTTTTTCCTTTGTCAGCATAAGTGATATGCTTCAGATGAGATGTAGCAAGTGGCAGATTCATCAGAAGACTTTTGTCACCAGTCATGTGGTTTGTGCATCCACTATCGAGGACCCACTTTGTAGCTTTTGGAGTATCATCCTGCAGATGAATTAGTACAACTTACGAACTCATATGCTTCAGAGTAAAGAATATGACATCAATTTCATTAGATAGAATTTCATCACACAATATAGCAAGCAAGTAATGTGAGTACATGAGAAATGAGGAATTCATTTCTACATGGTTAGCTTGCGACCTTTCAAGCATTTCCTCAGGTCTCCAACAAGTTCATCAGATGTTCAAATTCATCTGGAGACCTGACCCTGCAATAAACGATTAGTTCGATTTCTTCACCACCCACATCTCAATGGGTGGCAAAGAGTTCATCATCCTGCGAGCACCATAAGAGAAGGGAGGCATTGAAGCAAGTGCGCTTTGTTTCACAGGTCGAGTGTTAGAGTATTCGTATGAATAAGCAGAGAAATTCTTTGAGGACTTATGAACATAAGGGTTTGAATAATGATGCATATATTCATAACTCTCAGGTTTTCCCTGCGAAATAGAAGTATTAGCATGAGAATGATAATTTTGACCATTTGAGGAACTTGATCTGGGGTTCCTTTTCTTCAATAGTGGCGTCGTGAGGACATTCACTTGAAGATTTTGTAGGTAGCTCTTGGGAACCCAGATTTTCTTTAATGGAGAGCCATTCCTGCAGTTAGTTCCAACAAATCTAGCAAATACTTCACCTTTCTGATTTTTGAAGAATTTGAAGTTAGAGTCAAGTGACTCATCAGAGGAATATTGAGTTTCACATGTAAAGCCAGATAAAGTAGATGGATCTATAGGAGTGCCTTTTGCAGCAACCCATGAGGTTTTGGGATACTGCTTAGGTGTCCAGTATGAACCATCAGCATTGAGTTTCCTCACAAAGGCAATACCCTCTTTCCTAGGCTTCCTGTTCAGAATCTGCTTTTTGAGGACATCGCAAAGGATTTGATGCCCTTTGAGACTTTTGTATATGCCTGTCACATACAATTCCTTCAACCCTACATTGTCATCAGTGATACTTGTGGTATCCTCAGATGAGGAATTTGAAACCACTTGAATAGTTGAAGAATATGTAGTAATAGAAGCATTTGAACATTTAGGTGAAGAATTAGCAGTTTCACGTTCGATGCATTTCAAACAAGGTGGGACAAATTCTTCTTGAGCGGTACTGATCTGTTGAGCCAGTAAGGAATCGTTTTCCCTTTGGAGATCCTTATGTGACACCTTTAGTTTCTCAAGATCTTGCTTTCTCTGAAGAAATTCATGAGAAAGCTTCTCATGATCGGCTAAGAGGTCATTATGATGACTCTGTAGGTTATCATACCTTGTCTGAAGACTTTTGAGATCGACAGACAAAGTTTGAGTACGATCCACTTCACGGTTTAACAGATCATCGCTTTTGTCTAGCATTTTCTGAAGCTTTTCAAGTGCACTTTGTTGTTTAGTGGCAAGCTTAACAAGTTTAGCATATCTAGGTTTCACATATTCATCAGATTCACCTTCACTTGATTCAGAAGAGGAATGATGTTTTTGTACCTTTGAACCTTTTGTCATGAAGCAATAGGTGGGAGCGTAGTCATCATTGCTGACACCGGAGTCGTTGGTGCAGTCAGATTCATCAGCGTTGAAAATAGACTTGTTGACGAAAGCAGTAGCGAGAGCAAGGCTAGCAACACCAGATTCTGATTCTTCTTCAGATTCTTCCTCTTCTTCATATTCTTCAGATTCTTCCTCAGTATCCATTTCTTTGCCGATGAATGCTCGAGCCTTTCTGGAACCATTCTTCTTGTGTCTTGAGGACTTTGAAGAGGAAGATTTTGCAGATGAGGACTTTGAAGATTTATTCTTTTTCTTCGAGTCATCAGAACTATCATCTTTATATTTCTTCTTCTTCTTTGAGTCTTTTTCCCATAGAGGGCAGTCAGAGATAAAGTGGCCTGGTTTCTTGCATCGATGACATGTTCTTTTCTTGTAATCTTCTGAGGAATCTCATTTCCTCAAGCCACTTCTTGATGAATTTCCAAATCCTCCTCTCCTTGAGAACTTCTGGAATTTCCTCACAAGCATAGATAATTCCTGACTTAGTTCTTCAGGATCTCCAAGGCTGCTATCAGAATCTTCTTCTTCAGATGAGGAAATAGCTTTTGCCTTCAGAGCACGAGATCTTCCACAACTTGATCCTTAGAGGTCTCTCTTCTCAGCTTGTTGGAATTCATGAGTATTGAGTCTTTCGAGTATATCAGCAGGATCAAGAGCTTTGTAATCTCCACGTTCTTGAATCATCAAAGCCAAAGTATCAAATGAGAAATTGAGTGATCTTAGCAGTTTCTTCACCACTTCATGATCCGTGATATCAGTGGCACCCAGTGCTTGAAGTTCATTGGAAATATCAGTGAGGCGATCAAACGTTTGTTGGACATTTTCATGTTCAAGCCTCTTGAAGCGGTTGAAGAGATTGCGAAGAACATCAACACGAGAGTCACGTTGAGTGGAGACACCTTTGTTAACTTTGGACAGCCTATCCCAGATAAGCTTCGCAGTCTCCAGAGCACTTACTCTGCCATACTGACCCTTGCTCAGATGGCCGCAGATGATATTCTTCGCTTGAGAGTCGAGTTGCTTGAATCTCTTCACATCAGCAGCTAAAATAGTGGGAGTGACATAGGGCACACCATTTTCCACAACGTACCAGAGATCGTTGTCAATAGCTTCAAGATGCATATGCATCTTGTTCTTCCAGTAGGGGTAGTCCGTCCCATCGAAGGTAGGACAACCCGTAGAAACCTTGATCATACCTGCAGTCGACATAACTAAAACTCCAGGTGGTTAAACCAAAATCACACAGAGACATGGAGTACCTGCTCTGATACCAATTGAAAGTGCGTTATATCGACTAGAGGGGGTGAATAGGCGATTTTTATAAATTCATCACTTGAGGAATTTCAACTTTGAGGAATTTGAAATGTGATGAATAACTAACAGCGAAATAAGTACTCAGTGCATGGAATACATAGCGGCAGCATAATCATCATGATGATATGAAACACGCACAAATTATGAGTAGCGTGATATAGGATAAGTAGTGATGAACAAGGTAACTTGAAGAATTTGAGGTGAGGAAATTGTGTACGTCTTCAGACAAATTCTTCAAACAGTAAAGATCAATTTCATCAACTTATAAACGAGGAATAAGGGAGTTGAGGAAATAGAACCAGGTAGCCTGATGAAGACAATGATTTGATGACCCAGTTCCAACTGCTGTGACAGTCGTACGTCTGGTTTGGAGTGGCCTGGTATTTAAACCAGAGGAGACACAGTCCTAGGACACACAGTCCTTACCGTATTCTCCTTGAGCTAAGGTCACACAGTCCTCGCCCAAAACTTGTGGTAAGTCTTGAGGGCAGACTTCCAAAACCCTCACAAACTGGTCACCCGACGATCCACAATTTACTGCTAGATGCTCTATACCAAGGTCACTTCGTTCTCCCCAATTGACTGCAGGACACACTAGACCATGACGCCTAACCGTCTAGAGGATGCACAAGCCTCAAAGGTAACAAGCATCGGTTCCACATAGGAATTTCTTCAGTGATGCTCAATCACTTTGGGTTTGTGGTTTGATTGTGGGTTTTTCCTCACTTTCGGACAAAAGCCCTCGGAGGATGGGATGCTCTCAAATGACAAGTGTCAGTTCTTTCTCGGAGCAGCCAACCAGCTAGTGGTTGTGGGGGGTGGCTATTTATAGCCGGGGGCGCATCCCAACATGATATGAATTTAATGCCCCCAATGATATGACCGTTATGTGGATAGGAATGATTGGGGACAGCTGGCGCTAAGCACAGCAACGGTCGGATTTTCGAACAATGAAAGTCCTCAGCCATATCACGTTCCTCACTTGTAGGCAATTCGCACTGGAGAAATCCTAACTCCTCAGTCAGAACAATTTCCTCAGAGACCAGAAGAACTTGACTGAGCCGAAAGAGATTTCCAAAAGCTTCACTCAATTGAATGTGTAGGATGAGGTTTTTGGAGTTGAGCATCAGTTGGAAATTTTCCTTAGTATTACCTCGGCCCCCTTTAACAGTACGGTGTTTCCTATGACTCAAGGAAAGGAAATGAAACTACGAAAACACAAGTCTTCACGCTTCATAGTCCTCGTTCATATCTTCAAGGTCACACCGATTTCTTCAGCATAAAAGTCTTCAGCAAAGTCTTAAATTCTTCACCAAAGTCTTCAGTTGAAGACATATATTTTTAGGGGGCGGTAATCTCCGGTTGTATCAACCTCCTCATCGACTTATAAGCCTGTGTACACTCATGAACGCATTAGTCTCTTAACCTTTAAGTCTTCAACACACGAAAATCACTAAGGGGCACTAGATGCACTAACAATAAACAATACAATTTATTGGAGGTTAGCAAACATAGCATTGGCCACTTGAGAAATTCATGAAAGAATATTGAAGGAATATAGATTTCACATATAAATATACTATCTTGGACATCTTCTATGATTGTGAGCCCCCATTAGTTATTTTCAAACTCGATCAAGTAGTTGACGTTGGACAAGGAGGACAAGATAATGGTTATGCTAGCTTATATTCACACAGTAGTTATTGTCATGGATCCTCTAACATGTGGTGCTTTCTTAGGACCTTTTGCTAGCCAAAAATTCGTACTAAGTAGAGATATCACTTGTGCATCCAAAAAACCATAAACCCAGTTTCTTGCTGTGAGAGCTCACAATATCTACCTATGGATTGAATAAGATCCTTCAAGTAAGTTGTCATCGATGCAAAAAGCAATAAAAATTTCTCCTAAATATGTATCATGTTTTATTGGAAGGGAAAATAAGTTTTGTACAAACTTGTGATGGTGAAGAAATAAAAGCGATAGACTGAATAATAAAGGTTGCTATCACAAGGGGAAATATAAAGTGATGTTCCTTTTCATTAAGAGATTACACATCCAAAAATAAAAAGTGCATGACAACCTCTGCTTCCTTCTACGAAGGGCCTATCTTTTACCTTTCTATATTTACTTTCATGCAAGAGTCATTAATGTTCTTCCCTATTCCAATCTATTAATTCTTTAGTTCGCAAGCATCATGTGGTGGGGAAAGATCCTGGCACATGTATCCAGTTGGACATAGGTGATCACGATTAATCATTATTGACATTATCCCTCAGATAAAAAAGTTGGGAGGCAGAACATTAAGCCCCTATCTTCCTATGTGTTTAATTGAAGCCGCTTGTTCTAAAAATATACTTTGAGTGTCTGCAATCAAGGAAGACTAAATGATAGTTGAGTATGTGGAATTTTCTAAATCAAAGCTCTTACATAGACCCTTCCTGAAAATAAGATGAATTGTAATTGTTTGATGACTGAAAACATAGTTTGCTAGTTTTCAAGAAATTTTATGGTCTATACTTTAACATGTGTATAGCTTGTGACTTGATCATGAGGAGTTCTATGAGAAAAGAGTTGTTGTTTTATGATGCTAGAAAAAGTGATTGGAAGTAACATTGATCAAACTTATATAATATGCTAGCATTCACACTTCATAAATATTTCTTTTATCATTTACCTACTCAAGGACGAGCAGGAATTCAGCTTGGGGATGCTCATACATCTCCAACGTATTGATAATTTATGAAGTATTCATGCCAATATTCTACAAATTTCATATACTTTTGGCAACATTTTATATTATTCTTGGGACTAACTTACCTAGTGCCCAGTGTCAGTTCCTGTTTTGTGTGTGTTTTTTATTTCACAGAAAATCTATATCAAACGGAGTCCAAACGCGATAAAAAATTATAGAGATTTTTTTGGAATATATGTGAATTTTGGGAAGAAAATCAATGTCACACGGTTCCCGAGGTTCTTACAAGACAACAGGGCATGACGAGGGGGGTGGTTGCACCCTGATAGCTTGTGGCCACCCCTTAAGTTAGTTGGGGCCCTTCTTTCTCCACAAGAAATATATTTTCCCGATAAAAATCCCCTCAAATTTTATCCTGCTTGGAGTTATGGATCTTTGCATATTTAAGAAATGGTGAAGGGCCAGAAAACAGCAGCGGACCCTGGAAGAAAACAGAGAGAGAGAGAGATCCAATCTCGGAGGGGCTCTCACCCCTCTGGAAGCCATGGAGGCCAAGGACCATAGGGAAGAACCTCTCCCCATCTAGGTAGATGCCATGGAGGAGGAAGCCTAAGGGGGAGACTCTCTCCCTGTTGTGGTTTTGTCATGCCAAATGTTCTCTTAGGATAACTTGAGTGTGAGGCCATCACCGCTAGGTGGCGACTGAAAGGGGTTGATTGGGAACGAGAGACGAGTTTACCCAGGTTCGGCCCCTCCAATGGAGGTAATAGCCCATGTCCTGCTTTGTGTGTATTGATGATGATCTCGATTACAAGGATGCATAATCGCTATCCTAGCTCTCGAGGGTTTTCTTGTTTCTTACGTTTTCTCTTTGGCCCAAGGGCTCCCCTTTATATATAGGCAAAGGCCTTGAGCTTACAATAGAGTCCGGGGCGTAAAGAACCCGTTACCTAATCCAACTCCTCCTTCCCTTGCTCCTCCAGGGAAAAAGGATTTACCGCATCTTCATGTTCACACCGTCCATCTGGCCGACGTTGATGAGCTGGCCCACCCAATGAGCCGCCTTTCTAGGCCTTGACCTTCTTATGAACATCTTCTGTATGGGCCGTCTTAGTGGAGACCAAGTCATGACCTAGGCGGGTTATATCTGCAGGATATATCTCCGACATTAGCCCCTACTTTAGTTTGGATTTATCCATGCTAAATTCCATCTTGAACATGCTAAAAACTTGAACCTAAGATCAACTTATGAGCCGGCAAGAGAACTTAGTCTGGGTCAAGATTATGCCGGGTTATCTTCCCCTTGTTTAGACTTAGTATTTTCCTATCAAAACCCTCGTGATGTCATCTCGCTGACTGTTGTCATCGGGAGTCATCATGGTCAATATTTTGAAAATAGCACCAAATCTGGGCCGACGCGAAAAATCCAGGCACAATCCTAGCCACGAATTTACCGCGACCGTTTTGGTTTCCTTTCCCTTATAAATAGGTCGGCCGGACCCCTTTATTCACTTTCCACTCCTTCTTCATTGCGCCCCTCTTTTTAGCCGAGCACTGTCGGAGCTTCAAGGATGACGTCGGGACCTTCGAACCGTGCTTCCTATGGTACCAGATCTCTGTTGGGGAACGTCGCATGGGAAACAAAAAATTTCCTACGCACACGCAAACCTATCCATGGTGATGAGCATCTACGAGAGGGAGAGTGGATCTACATACCCTTGTAGATCGCTAAGCGGGAAGCGTTAAGAAACGCGGTTGGTGTAGTCGAACTTCTTCGCGATCCAAATCGCCGAGCATCCCGTGATCTAATCACGAACCGTCCCGCGAACCAATCACGAACCGTCCCGCGATCTCGTCATGATCCCTCCCGCGATCCGATCATGAACATCCCGTGGCCTTGATCACGATCCTTCCGATCTAGTACCGAATGGACGGCACCTCCGCGTTCAGCACACGTGCAGCTTGATGATGACATCTCGACCGTCTTGATCCAGCAATAGGAGGTGGAGAGGAGAGAGAGTTCACCGGCAGCGTGACGGCGCTCCGGTGATGGTGGTGGTGGAGGAATTCCGGCAAGGCTTTGCCTAAGCGCTGCAGAAATCCGATCTAGAGGAGCACCGGTGGATCGGTAGCACGTGGCCGTAAGTTGTGTCCAAAAACCACCCAATCCACTAGTATATATAGGAGGAGAGGAGGGGGAGAGGGGCTGGCGCACCAAATCTCCCAAGGGGAGTCGGCCGGCCAAGGGGGGGGGGGGGAATCCTATTCCCCCTCCAATCCTAGTTGGAGTAGGATTGCCTCCTATTGGCTGATTTTTGCCTTTTTCCTTTTGGATTTCTTCTCCCTGCGCCATGGGACTTTGTGGATGTTCTCCCATCCCACTAAGGGCTGGTAATTAGTCTTCCACAGCCCATGGACCTCTTGGGGTCGAAATACCCCTCCCGGGGGTCCCCCGGTACACTACCGGCACTCTCGGTACACTACCGACGAGCCCGAAACTTTTCCGGCGACCAAACTGGGACTTCCTATATATGAATATTTACCTCTCGACCATTCCGGAGATTCTCGTGACGTCCGGGATCTCATCCGGGACTCTGAACAACCTTCGGTGACCACCATACATAACTCTATACTATCGAAACGTCACCGAACCTTAAGTGTGCAGACCCTGCGGGTTCGAGAACTATGTAGACATGACCGAGACACCTCTATGGCCAATAACCAATGGCGGGACCTGGATGTCCATATTGGTTCCTACATATTCTACGAAGATCTATCGGTCGAACCTCTTTGTCAAGGATTGAGTTAATCCCGTATAACGTTCCCTTTGTTCTTCGGTATGTTACTTGCCCGAGAGTCGATCGTCGGTATCTCCATACCTAGTTCAATCTCGTTACCGGCAAGTCTCTTTACTCGTTCCGTAATACAAGATCCCGCAACTAACAATTAGTCACATTGCTTGCAAGGCTTATTGCGATGTTGCATTACCGAGTGGGCCCCGAGATACCTCTCCGTCACACGGAGTAACAAATCCCAGTCTCGATCCATGCCAACTCAACAGGCATCATCGGAAATACCTGTAGAGCACCTTTATAGTCACCCAGTTACGTTGCGACGTTTGATACACAGAAGGCACTCCTCCGATATCCGTGAGTTGCATGATCTCATGGTCATAGGAACATATATATTGACATGCAGAAAACAGTAGCAATAAACTGACACGATCATATGCTATGTTTGTAGTTTGGGTCTTGTCCATCACATCATTCTCCTAATTATGTGATCCCGTTATCAAATGACATCACATGTCAATGGCTAGGAAACCCTGACCATCTTTGATCAACGAGCTAGTTCACTAGAGGCATACTAGGGACACAGTGTTGTCTATTTACCCACACATGCAATGTGTTTCCAATCAATGCAATAGCATGGATAATAAACGATTATCACGAACAAGGAAATATAATAATAAGCATTTTATATATTGCCTCTAGGGCATATTTCCAACAATCTCTTCATAGTCGTCGGAGTAGACGCGACCATCCCCATTTTTCTTTCAACCAGATCTGGTATGCCTTGCTCCCCATTAGGGTTTGATCCTTCTAGCGTTCGTTCTGTATTCATCGTGTTCGTTCAAACGGTCACCTTGTAGATCCATAGGTTTCTCATCCCTTTAGGATTCGCGGTATTTTTGCGGTCTCCGCATTATATTTCTTGCAAATAGATCTGAAATGAGACTTCGAAGGATACTTATGAATCCTCACTTTGGTTCCTCTGCTAGCTAGAACACATTTTCCTCTCCTTTTTGATATTTCTTTAGATCCGCCTCAACGAACGTCTCTGTAGAAACTTGTTTGTGCATAACTTCTGCTAAGTCTCATGGAGATATGATATACCTTTGTGCTCCTTTACTTGATTTTGCCGGCTTAAACGTCTTTCTGTAGAAACTTAACTTGTCTTGCCTGCGAGTAATAGCCGTAATTGGTGACTTATAATATGCACCGAATTATTTTCCCTTTCTCCCTTGTAGCTGTTCCATAACTCGCCATGGCCCCTAAGAACACCAAGGTTTGTAACTGGGTCAGGACCCAAGAATCTAAACTCACCTTAGAAAACCTGGTGAGCGAAGGTTTCTGGCCGGCTCGGAAGGAAATACAATGGCATGCTCCCAAAGAAGAGCCTTATCCGTAGTCTTGACAAGGGGAAATCATTATCTTTTCTGATCACTTATGTAGAGGTTTTCGTCCCCCCAGCTTAAAGTTCTTCATGGACCTTCTACACTTCTTCCATCTACGACCTCATGATATTGGTCCTAATTCTATGACCAATATCTGTCAATTCCAAGTTCTGTGTGAAGTATATCTCCAGATCGAGCCTTTGTGACCCTTTTTAGGGAATTTTTCTATCTGAATCGCCAAACTGAGAACAAGAACGACGTTGCTTGTGAACTTGATGGAATCTCTATTCAGAAGAGAAAGAATAGCCCTTTTCCCTATTCCAAATTGGCGAGTCATCCAAAGGGATGCAAAGACTTGGTTCTATTGCAAAAACACTCCCCTTGCAGGAGAAAATCCCTTGTCGGGTTACATGATGGAATGGCTCGGAAGCAATACGGAATTTTTGGGTTGGCCAATGACCGAAGAATGTGACCTAATAGCACCCCTTCGCACAAAGTTAAGGGCCCTAACCACGCATGGCTTGACCAAGATTGACCTGATCCGCTGTTGGATGAAGTGGCAGATCCAGCCCATCAGTGTGAGGGGCGGCTTGATGTGTGATTACTCGGGTGACCCGTCCGACGCTCAATGTTTCTCTAGTGAGGACTTATCCGACGATGCCCTCATGAAGGAAACAAAAAGATTCTTCTCTGACTCAAGGGAGAAATGCAACATCACCGACCTGGGCCCGTTTTATCTAAAGAATCCATCGCCTTCGGTATTTGATTTTTTTGTCTTGCATATTGTTTTCCTTCGTTCATTTTATTTTAACCCGCCAATCTCATCATATGCTTTAAATTTCCGCAGGAGGGTTCTAACTTCTGGAAGGTCACGCCTCAGATCCCCGTTGCATTAGGTCAAAGGGATGACCCACCTCTTGAATCTTCCTCGAAGGAGAAATCTGAGGTAGAACTTGACTCTCTTAGCCGCTTGTTTATTGAACTTGTTGATGCACCTTCTTGTCAGATGATAACCCACAAGAATAGGGGATCACAACAGTTTTCGAGGGTATAGTATTCAACCCAAATTTATAGATTCAACACAAGGGGAGGCAAAGAATACTTGAGAGTATTAGAAGTTGAGTTGTCAATTCAACCACACCTTGAGAATAAATATCTATAGCAAAGTGATCAGTAGCATAGTAATAAGATAGTTTGATAGAAGTAGTGACAGTAAAAGTAGCGGTAATAGTAGCAATAGTAGTTTTGTAGCAGTTGGAACAGTAGCAGCAGCAATAGTAACTTAGCAAGAACAATAAGTGGAAAGCTTGTAGGCACTGGATCGGTAACTCGTTGGATGATATTCATCATGTAACATAACCTAGGGTGATACAGAACTAGCTCAGTTCATCAATGTAATGTAGGCATGTATTCAGGTTCATCATTAATCTCGATGGTAATCGAAGAGAGAGCGTGCCGACGACGATCACATCAACCTTGGAACCATTTCCCACGCGCATCGTCACTTCGTCCTTTGCCAGTCTTCGTTTATTCCGTAGTTCCTGCTTTGAGTTGCAAATGTGAGCAACCGAACCGGTATCAAATACCCAGGCACTACTATGAGAACTAGTAAGGTACACATCAATAACATGTATATCATATATACCTTGTTTGTCGTTGGCCGCCTTCTTGTCGGCCAGGTACTTGGGGCAGTTCCGCTTCCAGTGACCAGTGCCCTTGCAATGAAAGCACTCAGTTTCTGGCTTAGGTCCATGCTTAGGCTTCTTTGTAGGAGTAGCAACTGCTTTGCCATCCTTCTTAGTTTTACCCTTCTTGCCTTTTCCCTTGCCATTTTTCTTGAAACTAGTGGTTTTATTGACCATCAACACTTGATGTTCTTTCTGGATTTCAGACTCAGCGACTTTCAGCATCGCAAACAGCTCGGATGATGACTTGTTCATCTCGTGCATGTTATAGTTCATCACAAAACTCTTGTAACTAGGTGGCAGTGATTGAAGAACTCTATCAATGATCGCCTCTTGCGGAAGGGCAATTCCCAACTCAGCTAGACGGTTTGAGTACCCAGACATTCTTAGTATATGTTCACTGATATACCCGTTCTCCTCCATCTTGCAAGCATAGAATTTATCGGAGGTCTCATACCTCTCGATCCGGGCATTCTTCTGAAAGATAAACTTCAACTCCTGGAACATCTCATATGCTGCATGACGTTCAAAACGTCTTTGAAGTCCCGGTTCTAAGCCATACAATATTGCACACTGAACTATTGTGTAGTCTCCAGCACGAGCCTCCCAAGCGTTCTTAACGTCTTCGGAGGTCATGTCTTCTGGTTGGTCACCAAGCGGTGCATCAAGGACATATTGTTTCTGGGAAGCCGTAAGGATAATCCTCAGATTACGGGCCCAATCAACAAAGTTACTTCTGTCATCTTTCAACTTAGCTTTCTCTAGGAACGCATTAAAATTCAGGGGTGCTACTGCGCGAGCCATTGATCTACAACATAAATATGCAAATGTTACTTAGACTATTGTTCATGATAATGAGTTTAGTTAATCAAATTACTAAAGCTCCCACTCAAATTGACATCCCTCAGGTCATCTGAGTGTCACATGACCCAAATTCACCAACTCAAGTCCGATCATCACGTGAATTAAGTTGGCTTCAATGGTGAACATCACTATGTTGATCATATCTACTATAGACTCATGCTCGACCTTTCGGTCTCTTGTGTTCCGAGGCCATGCCTATACATGCTAGGCTCGTCGAGTTTAACCCGAGTGTTCTGCACGTGCAAATCTGGCTTGCACCCGTTGTATGTGAACGTAGAGTCTATCAGACCCGATCATCACGTGGTGTCTCGACACGACAAACTTTCGCAACGGTGCACACTTGGGGAGAACACAGTTTCATCCTGAAATCTAAGTGAGGGATCACCTTATAATGCTACCGTCGTACTAAGAAAAACAAGGTGCATAAAAGGATTAACATCTCATGCAATTCATAAGTGACATGATATGGCCATGAACTTGTGTTTAAGATCTCCATCTTCGAAACACCGGCATCTCCATCGTCACCGGCACAACACCATGATCTCCATCATCTTGATCTCCATCAATGTGTTGCCATCGGGGTTGTCGCACCCAACATGCTTCTTCTACTATTGCTACCGTAGCGATAAAGTATAGCATTACATAGCGCTTAATGATTGACACGCAGGTCATACAATAATTAAGAAAACCCTATGGCTCCTGTCGGTTGCCGTATTCACCGACGTGCAAGTCGTGAAAATCTATACATCACATGATCATCTCATACATCACATATATCTCATCATGTAATTGGCCATATCACATCACAACATACCCTGCAAAAACAAGTTAGACGTCCCCTAATTGTTGTTGCATGTTTTATGTGGCTGCTACGGGTATCTAGTAAGAACGATTCTCACCTACGCATAAACCACAACGGTGATACATGGATTGCTTTTCAACCTTCTCAAGGACCGCCTTTGTCGGATCCGATCCAACTAAAGTGAGACAAACTGCCGCCCGCAAGCCATCTAAGCAACAAGTTGCGTCGAGGGAACCGGTCTCTCGTAAGCGTACGAGTAATGTTGGTCTGAGCCATTTTATCTTACAATCCCGCTGAACCAAAATCCCACCAAGGGCGGAAGCAATCTAAGCATCAACGCCCACAAACCTTTTGTGTTCTACTCGAGATCTCATCGAACCATAAACCTATCTCATGATGCCACTGTTGGGGAACGTCGCATGGGAAACAAAAATTTTCTTACACACACGCAAACCTATCCATGGTGATGAGCATCTACGAGAGGGAGAGTGGATCTACGTACCCTTGTAGATCGCTAAGCGGGAAGCGGGAAGAAACGCGGTTGGTGTAGTCGAACTTCTTCGCGATCCAAATCGCCGAGTGTCCCACGATCTAATCACGAACCGTCCCACAAACCAATCACAAACCGTCCCGTGATCTCGTCACTATCCGTCCCGCGATCCGATCACGAACGATCCGTGGCCTTGATCACGATCCTTCCAATCTAGTACCGAACGGACGACACCTCCGCATTCAGCACACGTGCAGCTTGATGACGATCTCCACCGTCTTGATCCAGCAAGAGGAGTTGGAGAGGAGAGGGAGTTCACCGGCAGCATGACGGCACTCCGGTGATGGTGGTGGTGGAGCAATTCCGGCAGGGCTTCGCCTAAGCGCTGCAGAAATCTGATCTAGAGGAGCACCGGTGGATCGGGTAGCACGTGGCCGTAAGTTGTATCCAAAAACCACACAATCCACTAGTATATATAGGAGGAGAGGAGGGGGAGAGGGTCTGGTACACCAAATCTCCCAAGGGGAGTCGGCTGGCCAAGGGGGGGGGGGGAATCCTATTCCCCCTCCAATCCTAGTTGGAGTAGGATTGCCTCCTATTGGCTGATTTTTGCCTTTTTCCTTTTGGATTTCTTCTCCCTGCGCCATGGGCCTTTGTGGATGTTCTCCAAGCCCACTAAGGGATGGTAATTAGTCTCCCACAGCCCATGGACCTCTTGGGGTCGAAATACCCCTCCCGGGGTCCCCCGGTACACTACCGGCACTCCCGGTACACTATCGATGAGCCCGAAACTTTTCCGGCGACCAAACTGGGACTTCCTATATATGAATATTTACCTCTCGACCATTTCGGATCTCCTCGTGAATTCCGGGATCTCATCCGGGACTCCAAAAAACCTTTGGTGACCACCATACATAACTCTATACTACCGAAATGTCACCGAACCTTAAGTGTGCAGACCCTGCGGGTTCGAGAACTATGTAGACATGACCGAGACACCTCTACGGCCAATAACCAATGGCGGGACCGGGACGTCCACATTGGTTCCTACATATTCTACGAAGATCTATCGGTCGAACCTCTATGTGAAGGATTCAGTTAATCCCGTATAACGTTCCCTTTGTTCTTCGGTATGTTACTTGCCCGAGAGTCGATCGTCGGTATCTCCATACCTAGTTCAATCTCGTTACCGGCAAGTCTCTTTACTCGTTCCGTAATACAAGATCCCACAACTAACAATTAGTCACATTGGTTGCAAGGCTTATTGCGATGTTGCATTACCGAGTGGGCCCCGAGATACCTCTCCGTCACACGGAGTAACAAATCCCAGTCTCGATCCATGCCAACTCAACAGAAATCATCGGAAATACCTGTAGAGCACCTTTATAGTCACCCAGTTACGTTGCGACGTTTGATACACAGAAGGCACTCCTCCGATATCCGTGAGTTGCATGATCTCATGGTCATAGGAACATATATATTGACATGCAGAAAACAGTAGCAATAAACTGACACGATCATATGCTATGTTTGTAGTTTGGGTCTTGTCCATCACATCATTCTCCTAATTATGTGATCCCGTTATCGAATGACATCACATGTCAATGGCTAGGAAACCCTGACCATCTTTGATCAACGAGCTAGTTCACTAGAGGCATACTAGGGACACAGTGTTGTCTATTTACCCACACATGCAATGTGTTTCCAATCAATGCAATAGCATGGATAATAAACGATTATCACGAACAAGGAAATATAAAAATAAACATTTTATATATTGCCTCTAGAGTATATTTCCAACAATCTCTTCACAGTCGTCGGAGTAGACGCGACCATCCCCATTTTTCTTTCAACTAGATCTGGTATGCCTTGCCCCCCATTAGGCTTTGATCCTTCTAGCGTTCGTTCTGTATTCATCGTGTTCGTCCAAACAGTCACCTTGTAGATCCATAGGTTTCTCATCCCTTTAGGATTCGCGGTATTTTTGCGGTCTCCGCATTATATTTCTTGCAAATAGATCTGAAATGAGACTTCGAATGATACTTACGAATCCTCACTTTGGTTCCTCTGCTAGCTAGAACACATTTTCCTCTCCTTTTTGATGTTTCTTTAGATCCGCCTCAACGAACGTCTCTGTAGAAACTTGTTTGTGCATAACTTCTGCTAAGTCTCATGGAGATATGATATACCTTTGTGCTCCTTTACTTGATTTTGCTGGCTTAAACGTCTTTCTGTAGAAACTTAACTTGTCTTGCCTGCGAGTAATAGCCGTAATTGGTGACTTATAATATGCACCGAATTATTTTCCCTTTCTCCCTTGTAGCTGTTCCATAACTCGCCATGGCCCCTAAGAACACCAAGGTTTGTAACTGGGTCAGGACCCAAGAATCTAAACTCACCTTAGAAAACCTGGTGAGCGAAGGTTTCTGGCCGGCTCGGAAGGAAATACAATGGCATGCTCCCAAAGAAGAGCCTTATCCGTAGTCTTGACAAGGAGAAATCGTTATCTTTTCTGATCACTTATGTAGAGGTTTTCGTCCCCCCAGCTTAAAGTTCTTCATGGACCTTCTACACTTCTTCCATCTACGACCTCATGATATTGGTCCTAATTCTATGACCAATATCTGTCAATTCCAAGTTCTGTGTGAAGTATATCTCCAGATCGAGCCTTCTGTGACCCTTTTTAGGGAATTTTTCTATCTGAATCGCCAAACTGAGAACAAGAACGACGTTGCTTGTGAACTTGATGGAATCTCTATTCAGAAGAGAAAGAATAGCCCTTTTCCCTATTCCAAATTGGTGAGTCATCCAAAGGGATGGAAAGACTTGGTTCTATTGCAAAAACACTCCCCTTGCAGGAGAAAATCCTTTGTCGGGTTACATGATGGAATGGCTCGGAAGCAATACGGAATTTTTGGGTTGGCCAATGACCGAAGAATGTGACCTAATAGCACCCCTTCGCACAAAGTTAAGGGCCCTAACCACGCATGGCTTGACCGAGATTGACCTGATGCGCTGTTGGCTGAAGTGGCAGATCCAGCCCATCAGTGTGAGGGGCGGCTTGATGTGTGATTACTCGGGTGACCCGTCCGACGCTCAATGTTTTTCTAGTGAGGACTTATCCGACGATGCCCTCATGAAGGAAACAAAAAGATTCTTCTCTGACTCAAGGGAGAAATGCAACATCACCGACCTGGGCCCGTTTTATCTAAAGAATCCATCGCGTTCGGTATTTGATTTTTTTGTCTTGCATATTGTTTTCCTTCGTTCATTTTATTTTAACCCGCCAATCTCATCATATGCTTTAAATTTCCGCAGGAGGTTTCTAACTTCTGGAAGGTCACGCCTCAGATCCCCGTTGCATTAGGTCAAAGGGATGACCCACCTCTTGAATCTTCCTCGAAGGAGAAATCTGAGGTAGAACTTGACTCTCTTGGCCGCTTGTTTATTGAACTTGTTGATGCACCTTCTTGTCAGATGATAACCCACAAGAATAGGGGATCACAACAGTTTTCGAGGGTATAGTATTCAACCCAAATTTATAGATTCAACACAAGGGGAGGCAAAGAATACTTGAGAGTATTAGAAGTTGAGTTGTCAATTCAACCACACCTTGAGAATAAATATCTATAGCAAAGTGATCAGTAGCATAGTAATAAGATAGTTTGATAGAAGTAGTGACAGTAAAAGTAGCGGTAATAGTAGCAATAGTAGTTTTGTAGCAGTTGGAACAGTAGCAGCAGCAATAGTAACTTAGCAAGAACAATAAGTGGAAAGCTTGTAGGCACTGGATCGGTAACTCGTTGGATGATATTCATCATGTAACATAACCTAGGGTGATACAGAACTAGCTCAGTTCATCAATGTAATGTAGGCATGTATTCTGTAAGTAGTCATACATGCTTGTGGAAAAGAACTTGCATGACATCTTTTGTCCTACCCTCCCGTGGCAGGAGGTTCCATAAGGAAACTAAGGGATATTAAGGCCTATTTTAATAGAGAACCGAAGCAAAGAATTAACACATAGTGAATACATGAACTCCTCAAGTTACGGTCATCACCGCGAAGTATCCCAAATATTGTCACTATGGGGTTGACGGGTCATAACACGTAATATGTGCATATGACTAGGCAATATCGGATCAAGAACATGGATATAGATATGATAACATAAACGGTTCAGATCTGAAATCATGGCACTCGGGCCCTAGTGACAAGAATTAGGCATAGCAAAGTCATAGCAACATCAATCTCAGAACATAGTGGACACTAGGGATGAAGCCCTAACAAAACTAACTCGATTACATGTTGAATCTCATCCAACTCCTCACCGACCAGCAAGCCTACTAAGGAATTACTCACTCCCGGTGGGGAGCATCATGGAATTGGCAATGGAGAAAGGTTTGTGATGACAAAGACCGAAGATTCCCTTCTCTGGAGCCCCAAACGGGCTCCAGATCTAGCCTCGTGATGAAGAACAGGAGGTGGCAGCGGCTCCGTATTCTAAAAAGCGATAAAACTTTCTCTCTGATTTTTCTCTCCGAAAATAGGAATTTATAGTGGTGGAATTAGGGTCAGTGGTGCCACGAGGTGGGCACAACCCACAGGGCATGCCTAGGGGCCTGGCATGCCCTGGTGGGTGCTGGCCACCCTGGCCCCCCTCTTCGGTGGATTTTGGCTCCAATAATTCACATATATTCTGAAATAATTCTCCAAAAAGTTCTTTTCCATTCCAAGAACTTTTATTTCTGCAGAAAAACAACACCATGGTAGTTCTGCTGAAAACAACGTCAGTTCGGGTTAGTTCAATTCAAATCATGCAAATTAGAGTTCAAAACAAGGGCAAAAGATTGAGTAAAAGTAGATACGTTGGAGATGTATCAACTCCCCCAAGCTTAAACCTTTGCTTGTCCTCAAGCAATTCAGTTGACAAACTGAAAGTGATAAAGGAAAACTTTTATGAACTCTTTTGTTCTTGTTTATATATATATAAAGTAGCACCCACGTTTTTAGCAAAGATTATGACTAACCATACCGGCAATAACTCTTAGAAATTATATTAACTCATAACAACAACATAAGCAACTAGCGAGCAATAATAAGATATCTCAAACGCCAACACTTTGTCAAGACAATCATGATACAATATGACTAGTGGTATCTCGCTAGCCCTTTTTGAGACCGCAAAACATAAATGCAGAGCACCTCCAATGTTCAAGTAGCGGCTAAAATTTTTAATTCATGGTACAAAAGATCCGGCCGTGCTGCACCCAACATCAATTATACACAATGCATGAGGATGACAATAGTGCTCTCAGGTCTGGCGCTTATTTGAGAAGGTGATGACTCAACATAAAAGTAAATAGATAGTCCCTTCGCATAGGGAAGCATGGATTTGCAGCGGTGCCAGAGCTCAAAGTTTAAAACAGAGATAGATATAATTTTGGGAGGTACACCCTTCCTATCAATGTCACGACCAAGAGGTATCATTATCTTCCATGCTAAACAAATTAGCGGTGGTTCCCAAGCGGTAAAAGTAAAGGTTTACTCCCCCTCCACCAAGAATCACACTCCACGGTGAGCCGCATCCATGGGTCCAAAAAACAATATTCCCGGGGGAGTTTTGTTTATTTTTTTTGATTTTTGATTTCATACTGGGAATCCCTATTACCGCCCCTCTCGTGTAAGGACAAGTGAATAGACACTTGTCATGATAATAACCTGCTTAGCATGGAAGATACTGACCACCCCCTATCGCTCGATGAGCGGTCCAAGCACACAAAACAGATGTTCATTTGAATTTTTAGAGGTGGCACATGCAAATTTACTTTGGAAGGGCACAGTAATGCAGCAGATAGGTAGATATGGTGGACTCATGTGGCATAACTTGGTTTAAGGCCTTTGATGCACAAGCAGTATTCCCACTTAGTACAGACGAAGGCTAGCAAATAGATTGAGAAGCAGCCAGCTAGAGAGCAAAAATGGTCAGGAACATGCATTACAGATAACCGACATTGAATACTAGCATGAGTAGGATATGGACACCATGAACATAAATATCATGAAGGATATGTTGGTTTTGATTCAACTACATATGTGAACATGTGCCTAGTCAAGCCACTTGAAACATTCAGAGGAGGATACCATATCATCATACCGCATCACAACCATTTTAATGCATGTTGACACCCAAGATAAATCATTATCCACTCCTAGCTACTTAAGTATGGAATGAACAACTATAATCTCTAATGATCATTGCAAACATGTTTGATCATAATGAGCTGAATCAAGGGATACTAGGTTAAACATATTTACAAAAAACAAAAACTAGCTGAGTTCATACCCGCTCTTCTCTGCCACCGTCAATTCATCAAATATCATCATTATTGCCTTTCACTTGCATGACCGAATCATAAGAAAATAATAGTAGTGCAAGAGTGTCGTGGACTTAGCTGGAATCTGCAAACATTTTATACAAGAGGAGAAGACAAAGTAATATGGGATCTTTGTTAGATAAACAATAATGCAGATGAGATCCACTCAACATTTTCATTGTGGTCTTCTCCTAGATATGACTCAAGTAAAAGAAAAGAATTTTAGAGAAACACACTAAAATATTTTTAGAGTTTTAGGTTTTTCTTGAAGAAAGTAAATTAAAGAGGAAAAACAAAAAATGAGAAAAACTATTTACATGGGAAAGCTCCCAACAAGTAAAAGAAGAAGCGGTAATTTAATTGGGTTTTGTTTTGATGGTGCAATTAAACTACACTAGAAAGAAAAACTAAAAACAAGTAGGAAATGTTTTTGGATTTTCTCAAAGCTTTTCAAACACACAAGAAGAAAGCAGAAAAACAAATCTAGCATGGATATTACAATGAAAAAGTGTGAACACCGACAACCGGAATGAAATGTGTGAACATGAATGTAATGTCGGTGGAGATACGTACTCCCCCAATCTTAGGCTTTTGGCCTAGCTTGGTAATGACCATCCGTAGTAGCCATCTGGTCCCAAGTTGTAGTTAGGTGGAGGCCGCACCTGAGCATCCCACCCCTGGGGCTCCTCCTCAGCAGCTGCTAGGTTGTTTCGGTAGGCTGTGATATCATCTGGCATGATCCTTAATCTGTTCCTGGCAATAGAATCAAACAAAGAAGGTGTAGGCAATGGAATAAAATCACGGGTTTCCTTTCTAAATACTATGTTGTAATGAAGGTCACGGGGAGAGTCAGTTACATCTAGGAATTGGTGAGCGTGCAGTGACTTGTGATCAAGGCAAACTCGGGATAAAAGATAATCATGTGGGCGAAACTGAACTCTAAAGTGTCTCGCTAGAAGAGTAGCATAAATACCACCATGTATATTTCCCTTGGTTTTGTTGAGATGTAAGAGACGAGAAATAATAGCCCCCATACTAAAGTTGTGATCATCATAAAGTGCACGACATAAAATAGCAAGGTCAGGGGCATTGAGTGCACCGACCTTCTCCCTAGCAGTTAAACACTTAGCGATGACCAAAGCGAAATAATGTATTGAGGAAACTGCAAGCTAGTAGCAGTGGCGCTCAACACTCCTCTTTCCTCACCCACGGTTAAAGAGAGGAGAAAAATCCCTAAACTCAGATGGCCTAGGTTCTCTCAAGTCCCCATCAGAAGGGATCAAGCATATGTTGCATAAGTCAGTTAGCGGCATTTTATAAGTTTTATCATAAACATTAAACTGCACTTCAGGAGGTTCATTTCTCCCTAGATAATAAAATCCTTCCACAAAGGAATTTGTAAGGACGTGATATTGGTGACACTTAGATGCGAGGAACTCGGTCAACCCAGCGTTGGCAACAAACTGAGCGAACTCTTGATGGAACCCGGCCTCCTCCATGAAGGCATCATGCGGCCATTCATATGTCCGCACCTCCACCTTTCTTGGGGTGTGAAGGTCATTGTATGATGGTTCCCCAATGACTCCCTTGGCATTTTTCTTGGCGGAGAACTTCCTAAAAATTTGCATTTTATTCCTATAAAAATTCAAGTAGCAATACCTCCAATTTTTTTTAGAAACGGAGCTTCGAGCAAAGAGATCTAAATCCGTGGATTTGACAGCAAGAACACGAGAATGGTGGTTGTGGTGATTTTTCTAGGGGTAGGGGATGATGTGGGCTAAAGAGATAAGTGAGGGGCCCCACGTGGGGGATACAACCCACCAGGGCGCGCCTGGGGGTGCTGGCGTGCCCTGGTGTCTTGTGGGTACCAGGTGCACCCCCTCCGGTATTATTTGCACCAAAAATTTATAAAATTTTGGAAAAAAACTGTGTTAAAGTATCAGGGCATTCTGAGAATTTTTATTTCTGGGTCATTTTTTATTGCACAGAGAAAACAGAAAACAGCATAATCATGGTATTTTATTTTATTTGAATAACTAAACAAGAAAATAAGCGGTGGGAGCAGAAAGTTGTGCTTACGAGATTCATCGACTTCATACATTTCAAAAATGATTTACTAATAAGGTTTATCAAGTCTTATTAACAACCACTTCTGTTTAGCATGAAACCGAAGAACTTTCGTAAAACACTAGGTTACCTCAATGGGGATGTGCATATCCTCTACAATAAGTATATCATATTTCTTTTTGGCAATAGATAGAGGTAATTGAAAACTTCCAATAGTGATGGTCGGAGATTCTTCAAAAAAATTTATACCATTCAGTTGAAATTGTTTCTTCGAAAAGTGCATCGTATGCTCATTACCATTGATATGAAAAGTGACTTTGCTTTTATTGCAATCTATAACAACCCCTATAGTATTCAAAAAGGGTCTACGAAGGATAATCGACATGTTGTCGTCCTCGGGCATCTCAAGAATAACAAAGTTCGTTAAGATAGTAACATTTGCAACAACAACGGGCACATCCTTAAAAATACCGATAGGTATGGCTGTTGATTTGTCAGCCATTTGCAGTGATATCTCAGTAGGTGTGAGTTTATTCAAATAAAGTCTTTTATATAAGGACAAAGGCATAACACTAACACCGGCTCCCAAATCACACAAAGCAGTTTTGACATAGTTCCTTTTAATGGAGCAAGGTATAGTTGGTATTCCAGGATCTCGAAGTTTTTTAGGTACTCCATCCTTAAAATAATAATTAGCAAGCATGGTGGAGATTTCAGCTTTTGGTATCTATCTTTTATTTGTGATTATGTCTTTGATATACTTTGCATAAGGGTCCATCTTCAAAATATCGGTTAAACGGGTACGCGAAAAGACTGGCCTAATCATTTCATTAAAGCGCTCAAATTCTTCATCATCCTTTTTCTTAGATGGCGTAGGTGGAAATGGCATGGGTTTTGAACCCATGGCTCTCTTTCTTTACCATGTTTCCTAGCCACAAAGTCTCTTTTATCATAACGTTTATTTTAGGTTGTGGGTTATCAAGATCAAGAGCATGCTCTATTTCAACATCATCATCTGGTTCTATATTCTTTCTAGGTTGAGCATCATCATTATCATTTTCATTTTCGTTATCACTAGGTTGATCTTCACTACAAGATTGAGTTTCACCATCGGAAATAGAGACATCATTATTACCAGGAGGTTTTTGTGTCTCAGGTTCACTGGAGGTATGTGTCGTGGATTTGTCACGGCAGATGTCCGGGTGTAGCGACCAGACTCAAAAGGAGTCAAGCCTCTATGTGTTCTGTGCCATCCCTAGATCAGTATGCTGGCACACACAGTACATCAATGTATATATCAAAGTGCAATCACATGTAATTAACATAAAACTGATATATACCTTAAAATCTCAGCGGATGCAGTCAACAGGAGTGGAGTCCCAATAAACACCAGTGGCAAGTTGAGTGTAGACCGTAACCCTGAATCGTAATCTTACTCGTCGAAGAAGAGTATCTGCAACATGAGACGTTGCAGCCGTGTACGTCAGCATTTTGAATATGCCGGCAAGTCACAAAAGAGGGGGTGAAAATAATCATCTATACTATATGCATATATGGCAGGTGGGGCTATAAGTTTAAGTTTTGCATAAAGCAAATTTTTCCTACAACGAGAGAGGGGGCAAAAGCAAAAATTATTACAACAAGGTTGGTTGTTTAATGAGATAGTTCCACCAACCAATTATCATACCCAAGTTAACAATAATACCCACATCATTATAATTATTTGTGTTGAGACTTCCTGATAGTTTCAGTTCCTTTGGCTCAAGTTGTCCATGACCGTGGACACGGCTAATCGATTAGGTTTGATTACTCTGCGGAGTTTTGCACACGTTCCCCACAAGATTTGATCGCCTCCGTTGAATTCCTCGCACTTCAGGGTGTTTGAGAAACAGATGACCAAAACATGGTCTTTCAAGGGGTTCCTCTGAGACTCTGTCAGTGCCCATCCATTCCTACCGTTCTTCTACATCTCGTAGCACCGGCTGTCCAGACTCACCACAATGTCCAACCAAGCTAGAGCCCATAATGACTTGTGGCTGTGTAGGTAAGCCTCGGGTCTTGAAGTATCCATACATCTCTTTGTGCCTGGGTGGACCTTTCCGCGTGAATACTAGCACTTCTCCAGCAACACCTAGGCTAACCACTGGTTTCTCCAGGGTGCCGTTCAACCATCATCCACCTAGAGGTATATTGCATCATCAGGTCTTGAAAATAATACTTGGAGTCTTGAGGTCTTCATCATCAATTCAGTCTCACTACTCACATGGAAGACACTCAACCAAAACCTCGTCTACTAAAAACATAGCAAAATGAAATAACGTCCCGGCCAAAGTAACAAGGGTAATAGGGTGGCCTACCACATGATACTACTCAAGTAACCAAGTTTCCAAGTACCTACTTTGCATGCAATGGGTGGAAAGGTTGAACTAATGCAACTTGAAAAAAAACTTTGTAATAACATGGTCAATGTGAGCTTGCCTTGTATTACTTGATGAAGATAGTCGCTCTCACAATCTGGATAATTCTACTCGTCACAATCTGAGAAATCTATCGTAAGCAAATAACATTCAATAAACATTCATGCCAAAACAAAGAACCAAAAGAACGCAAGAACAAAACATGTCTTGGAGCAAATATAACAACATACTAAGGTTAAATAAGAAAAGATAGGTTATAACTATGCTGTAAAGTGAAAGTGGAGGAATCAACTCAAAAGAGTTTATGGATGATGAACTATTGCTATATAAGCTTAGGTTGGAGAGACTATGAAAGACGATCCAAGGTATGGGGAGAACAACATGAATGTCCAAAAGAAATTAACTGAAATGGAACACTACAACACAAGTTATAATGAAATTAAGTATGCATTGAGTTTGAATTCAGAAGGGCCAAAAGAAGTTGAACCAAAGTACGATGGTTATGAATAGAAATATATGAAATGATTATTTAGGGGCAAAAGGAATCAATTGAAAAGGTGTTCGGTTTGCAAGATATGATCAAATGAAGGTTCGGATTCAAATTGAATCTCTCAAATTTGAAAGGTTCGAAGATTGAAGCTAATGATGTTACTATATATGGGAAGTCAATATGAACGTGTAGAAAAAAGAATTACTAGGTTCAGAATGACGGATCAAAAGTTATAAGCAATTCAATACGGCATTGAATTTGCTTAGCACGGTGTGTGAACACATTTTGGGGACTAATAGAGAAGTATGAGCAAGATCAAACTTATATGTTGAAACGATAACACTAATGATGTGAACGAAAAGATTACTTTGATACGAATCCGGCGCAATTGGATTCATCGGAAACGGAGCTACGGATAAAAAGATATGATCAAAAGAAGTTTGAATATGAATATGAAAAAAATTGACGTGATAGGTTTGCTGGATAGATGGGATCAAGCAACGAAACTATAGGCATTGGTTTTATCTAGTTCTGATAAAAGAGTAGAAAGTTATGGCTATTTGAAAAATCTGGGCTAAGCTGTTTTACGGAAGAAAAATGCTATGTCTAAAAGAATTCTAATACTAATGTGTAAATACGGAGACTAATTAATAATCTAATTACTCTACCGTATACTAGTATAGAAATACTAATCTAGGGATATTAAACTACAGGAGTATAAAAGAAAATACGAAGAGAATACCTTTAGAATGCAGAGAAGAGATAATTCCAAAGAGAAGACGACTTCGAAAAATACCACCGGAGAGAAGGAAATATTTTTATTTTAAAAAACCTAGTCAAACCGAAAAGATTCTATTCAACCCTAAGTGGATAATTTTTTGGGGTTCACCTATGGGTCTATATTTATAGGTAAAAGGAGGGTGCAAAGGTTTAAAGCTAAGCGAGGTGGGACTAAAATAGTAGACAAAAAGAGGAAAAAGAGGGAGGAGCCACATGGGCTTCGGTCGCACCTAAGGCCAGCGCCAAGCTGCATTTTTTTCCGTTGTTTTTTCGAATGAACAGTGTTCCGCCATGAACAGTGTTTCCTGTTTTTTTTCTTTTTCTTTTAAAAACAGCAAACAAAAACAAATAAACAAAAATAAAAAACATTTTATATAGACATATTATATATGAAAAATTTCAAATTTTTTTTCCTAAAACATGAACATATTTTTGAGGCCGAATAAAATACTTTTTTATGCAATAACTCTAAAATGAAAAAGAGATCTGAATTTCAAATAAATGGCAAATAGTTTTTCTTTTAAAATTTGAGGTAAAACATTGTATCTGATTTTTGAGTGTCATTTACCTCCTCTCATTTGATTTTTTTATAAGAGGGTTTTGAAAATATTCGAACTCAAAATTTAATAGGGATTCGAAATAGAAAATTTTGGGAAAGTCATTTTATTCCCTCTCATTAAAATTTTAAATTTTTCAAAATTCACTGAATTTCACACAACATTCAAGAAAAAAAATCCTACATATTTATTTAATATAACATTCCAAAATTTAAAATTTTGGGATGTTACAAACTACCACACTGAAAATGAATCTCGTCCTCGAGATTCGAAGAGGCTAGAAAGAAAAGGTTAGGGTTTTGGGGTATTCTATCAAATCCATTGACCTGGAAGTGTGGGGCTACCACACATAAAATGAGAGTTACTAATCCCTCAAAAAAATCATTACAATCCTGTGGTTGCATCTGTCTCTTCACATTCTTTACGATATCTCCTTCGGTGATGCTCTTCCGTTAAATCAAAATCTTGTGTTCTCATAACAAAATGTATTTTCTCCGATACTGGGTCTTCTTAACTGATAGGTCTCGTGATCATTCTAAATAACTTATCGAAGATATCATGGTGGTCTACCGTTAGTGGTTATCCTGCAGTGAAATGGGTCTTGGCTTCATTCCTCAGCGTAAAATTCCTATGTGTGACAACAACTGTCATGTACAAGGGGTTTTCATCATACCATTCTAAGGCTTAAACAAAAACTTCAACGAACATCGTCTCTTTACTATGCGTAAGTCACTCAGATTTACCATTCCGAATAGCAAGAGAAATGATAAGAGTAAGTCGTCATGGTGGCCAAGCCATGTCGCACTGAAATCATGACCTTGTATAAGGTTTAGTGAATCTCGTATTCTAACACTTGGGCTTCCTCACAAGCATTGCAGAAATTTTCCCTTATCAACGAACGAAGTTTGGACAAATCCATTGATTCTGCAAGCTAAACGAGAGATCTATCGTCTCTTCACAACTCTCAGGTTATCGTATACTCCTAAGAAAACGCTTGTTGGTCCAATCACAACTTCTTATTTCATGATCTTGGGGTAACCTTCATGACACCATGAGGTCCGTCCTTGATACTGGTTCTATTACTTGAATATGTTTTCCTTTCCATTGGTCTGTTACCAATAAAAGTTTTGGGTCATCATATTCAAAATCCAAGGTATATTATTTCAGGTGTTGTCATCCACATAGTTGGATATGGTTCCACATTCTCCTCACCTGTATTCACTTATCCAAACTCCTTAACAGGAATGGTACTTTCTTTATTCATTGGTGATGTGGTTACTAACACACTTAAAATGAAATGTGCACATGCCTGCATAGACCATATTTTCTCATATCCTCGAAAATGGTCAACGATCTTTGTTCATAGAGTAACATCTCATATATGCCAACATAAGAAAATCTTGACACGATAAATTTCATTGATTCATGAAGTGATTACAATCTCAAAGACTTCCGTTACAAAGTTTAACTCCCTAATCTCATGTAAAACAATAGTGTTTCATGTTACACTTATTGCCACCTTCAAAACTTAACTACTCCATTCTAGCTTTCTTCTCGTTTGGATATTTGCTAGCATAATGTCCTGCTTCCTTACAACGAAAGCAGATGACTTCTGTCAAGTCTCGACGCTTCTTGATGTTGGTGTTTGCTCCTTGGGTTCTTGGTTCCTTTCCTAGGCACATATTGGCATAGTGGACCATATCCTTACACTTGAAACATCTGATATGACTCAGGTCCTTCTGTCCAGGGGCTTCTCTCCTCCTGATGCACTTTCTCTTCTTCCTAGACCCTTGCGTATAGATCATAGCTTCTAATTTCTGAGGATCATACCCAAACATTTCTGTCGGGAATTCTTCCAGATATTCCTTTGGACAATCCTGGGAGATATGTCCTTCTTCTACATAGATCTTACAATCACAAAGCTTCTTTATAGGGCTATCATAGTGCCTTCGGATGAGACGGGATCTTAACAGAGTCTTCTTGAAGTCCTCCCATGTTTTTGCTCCATTACATCCTTGTATGGCTTGATGCATTTTCCACCAAGTTGTGGCACTTTGGGTAAAGTGCCGAAGAGCGTATTGAACCTCATACTTCTGTGCAATCAAGTTGCTCCTGAAGTGATTCTCCATGTTTTGAATCCATACTTCTACTTCCAGCTAGGTCATTGGTCCAGAAAATTCAAGTCTTGCTTCATTCTTCATATATTGGGTCCAAGGTTTTTGGGATGAGATACAGAAGAGATAGAGGGAGATACACACAATACAAACAATAGTTTTAGAAATAGGTTTTATTTGTGGCTGTCAAACAAATTGCACACAAATGACAGCTCACACATCATCGTATCTAACGTGAGTATGCAATAGGGGTTTGGTCATCTAGGGGGCATAAAATCTTTGAAAATCTGCAGGGTCTTCGAATTCTTCGGGTCTTCACAGTCTTCAACTCATGTAGCTTCAATTCTTCTAATGCATGGTGAAATCTTCTTTACTTTGAAGTGGCCATCAATTGTTTTGATATCTTGTCCTTCTCTAAGTGCTCTTAGTTGATCCTTAGTGTGGTCAGAGGGGAAAGGGTCTTGTCTAACTATTTGAGGTAAGAGAGGACATTTGATAAAGCTCAAATAAGATGAGAAGTAAAAGGTCTTTCGAAAACAAGGTTTTTTGAGAAATCGTTTCTTAAGGACTTTCAAGTTTCTAGGGTCACGTCCTACAGTCAACATGTGCTCTGATACCATCTCTGTAGCGACCCGACTCAAAACGAGTCAAACCTGTGTGTGTTCTGTGCCATCCCTGGATCATTATGCTGGCACACACAGTACATCAATGTATATATCAAAGTGCAATCACATGTAATTAACATAAAACTGATATATACCTTAAAATCTCAGCGGAAGCAGTCAACAGGAGTGGAGTCCCAATAAACACCATCGGCAGGTTGAGTGTAGACCGTAACCCTGAATCGTAATGTTACTCGTCGAAGACGAGTATCTGCCACATGAGACGTTGCAGCCGTGTAGGTCAGCATTTTGAATATGCTGGCAAGTCACAAAAGAGGGGGTGAAAATAATCATCTATACTATATGCATATATGGCAGGTGGGGCTATAAGTTTAAGTTTTGCATAAAGCAAATTTTTCCTACAACAAGGGAGGAGGCAAAAGCAAAAATTATTACTACAAGGTTGGTTGTTTAATGAGATGGTTCCACCAACCAATTCTCATACCCAAGTTAACAATAATACCCACATCATTATAATTATTTGTGTTGAGACTTCCTGATAGTTTCAGTTCCTTTGGCTCAAGTTGTCCATGACCGTGGACACGGCTAATCAATTAGTTTTGAGTACTCTGCAGAGTTTTGCACACGTTCCCCACAAGATTTTATCGCCTCCGTTGAATTCCTCGCACTTCAGGGTGTTTGAGAAACGGATGACCAAAACATGGTCTTTCAAGGGGTTCCTCTGAGACTCTGTCGGTATCCAACCATTCCTACTGTTCTTCTAAATCTCGTAGCACCGGCTGTCCAGAGTCACCACAAAGTCCAACCAAGCCAGAGCCCATAATGACTTGTGGCTGTGCAGGTAAGCCTCGGGTCTTGAAGTATCCATCCATCTCTTTGTGCCTGGGTGGACCTTTCCGCATGAATACTGGCACTTCTCCAGCAACACCTAGGCTAACCACTGGTTTCTCCAGGGCACCGTTCAACCATCATCCACCCAGAGGTATATTGCATCATCAGGTCTTGAAAATAATACTTGGGAGTCTTGAGGTCTTCATCATCAATTAAGTCTCACAAGTCACATGGTAGACACTCAACCAAAACCCCATCTACTAAAAACATAGTAAAATAAAATAACGTCCCGGTCAAAGTAACAAGGGTAATAGGGTGGCGTACCACATGATACTACTCAAGTAACCAAGTTTCCAAGTACCTACTTTGCATGCAATGGGTCGAAAGGTTGAACTAATGCAACTTGAAAAAAAACATAGGTAATAACATGGTCAATGTGAACTTGCCTCGTATTACTTGATGAAGATAGTCGCTCTCACAATCTAGATAATTCTACTCGTCACACTCCAAGGAATCTATTGTAAGCAAATAACATTCAATAAACATTCATGCCAAAACAAAGAACCAAAAGAACGCAAGAACAAAACATGTCTTGGAGCGAATATAACAACATACTAAGGTTAAATAAGAAAAGATAGATTCTAACTATGTTGTAAAGTGAAAGTGGAGGAATCAAACCGAAAGAGTTAATGGATGATGAACTATTGCTATATAAGCTTAGGTTGGAGAGACTAGGAAAGACGATCCAAGGTATGGGGAGAACAACATGAATGTTCAAAAGGAATTAACTGAAATGGAACACTACAACACAAGTTATAGTGAAATTAAGTATGAATTGAATTTGAATTCAGAAGGGTCAAAAGAAGTTGAACCAAAGTACGATGGTTATGAACAGAAATATATGAAAGGAGTATTTAGGGGCAAAAGGAATAAATTGAAAAGGTGTTCGGTTTGCAAGATATGATCAAATGAAGGTTCAGATTCAAATTTGAATCTCTCAAATTTGAAAGGTTCAAAGATTGAAGCTA
The DNA here is from genome assembly GCA_022496015.1 of Hordeum marinum. Taxonomy (NCBI): domain Eukaryota; kingdom Viridiplantae; phylum Streptophyta; class Magnoliopsida; order Poales; family Poaceae; genus Hordeum; species Hordeum marinum. The sequence continues at coordinate 466,639,942 of CM039676.1, read as the reverse complement.
ATGATGTTACTATATATCGAAGTCAATATGAACGTGTAGAAAAAAGAATTACTAGGTTCAAAATGACGGATCAAAAGTTATAAGCAATTCAATATGGCATTGAATTAGCTTAGCACGGTGTGTGAACATATTTTGGGGACTAATAGAGAAGTATGAGCAAGATCAAAATTATATGTTAAAACGATAACACTAATGATGTGAACAAAAAGATTACTTTGATACGAATCCGACGCAATTGGATTCATCGGAAACGGAGCTACGGATAAAAAGATATGATCAAAAGAAGTTTGAATATGAATATGAAAAAAATTGACATGATAGGTTCACTGGATAGATGGGATCAAGCAACGAAACTGTAGGCGTTAGTTTTATCTAGTTCTGATAAACGAGTAGAAAGTTATGGCTATTTGAAAAATCTGGGCTAAGCTGTTTTACGGAAGAAAAATGCTATGTCTAAAAGAATTCTAATACTAATGTGTAAATATGGAGACTAATTAATAATCTAATTACTCTACCGTATACTAGTATTGAAATACTAATCTAGGGATATTAAAATACAGGAGTATAAACGAAAATACTAATCTAATTACTCTTGTGGGCCGCCTGGCGTCGGCTCACCTGCCGGGTCTTGGGCTTGGTCGTCCTGACCCGCCTGCCGGGTCATTAATAAAATGTCATGTCTTTATCGGTCTCCTGTAAGTCGCCAGGCCAGGTCATACCGCGAGGTATATCCCTATCATTAGCCCCTAGGTTTGTTTGAATTTATTCATGGTAATCTCCTAAAATAAGAGTAACAAATAAGTTAAGTGGCCGGCTTATAAAATGGCTCTTCAGAAATCCAGATCTTTTCTGCATATGAACGAGTCATCTTGATAATCATCTTGCTTGTAAATGTCCTTTGAAAAATATTGAGAATAGAACACCCATATGCCATTGAGTCGGCTTCCAATACTCTTGGCGGGTCATCTCCGCTGGGTCATAATCTTTGATGATGTCGGGTCATTATCGTCGGTGACGCCGTGTGAAATAACTAGAATCTAGCTTGACTTGATAAAAATATTGGGATGAAAATCCATCTCATGTAAAACCGGACTTCCATTGTTGCGAAGCAGGGCGGCTTATATAAACTCTGGCGGGTTATGATCTTTTGATAACACCGGATCATGAATGTTCGCGATGCTAGGTCTAACAACTGAACTCCATAATTTAACATCTTGAAAATTCTCCTCAAAGTTTTTGATATGTCCATATTATCTGTAGCCCCCAAGCTCCGAGATTATCCATGATAACTTGGTGCTTTGCAATAATATTTTGGCCTATGTAGCCTCCAAGGGTCAGGTTGACCTGCCTGCAGCAACCTGGGACTTATAACTGTCTTCTACCTTTATGAAACTTCAGCAAGTGTAGCCCCCAAGGGCCGGCTCATCAGAACGTGATGCGTCGGGTCTTCAATTTGAATTTCTTAATCTGTTGGAACAGCTTAATACTATAGCCCCCAAGTGCCGGGTCGCACGCCTGCGGCAACTTGGGACCTTTTAGAAAATTTGATCTGAGCGGTGTAGCCCCAAAGTGCTGGGTGTGTAAGAATTACTTGGCTGGGACTTTAGAAAAATATAGAAAGGCCGGCTCATCTCCTTGAGATAATATGGTCTTGCTAACAATGTAATGATTTGATAAATGGCTTGCATTAGCCCCCAAGTGCTGTGGTGCATGCTTGCAGCGACATGGGACTTATAATTGATATAAATTGGACTTGAATAGTATAGTCCCCAAGTGTCGGGTCGAATTCATGCGGCGACTCTTGACTACGAAAGAATAATATGACTAACCACAATACCTTGAATGAATCCTTGACCGTGGCTGTAATATAACTCGGAATGAATATCCTGGAATAATTCCTTTGTCTTTGACATGAAATCCCCGCTCGTGGTTGCGATGCAACCCGGCAAATATATATTGGAGAAATCCATGAGTGTTGTAGATTACTACAGAGCACAATTGAAGAAATCCAAGAACCGGTCAATTAGATGACATGTCATTATATTTGATAGGGCGGCTCTTGAAAAATAATGAATTCTCCGAGCTGGCTTAAAAACCCCGATCATTTAGTACTGGTTATAATAAACCATGAAGATCCATCCATGTTGGCTATTAAAAGATCCGTTTGCTCTTGTAGAATACTTAACGGCAGCTCATCTTAAGAGATAATACCTTAAAAAATAAACAAGACATAATATATTCTGCATTTGTTGTGAGGGCGGCTTGAAGAAGCTCAACCTGGAGATGTTATATCTTTCATAACATTGCTCCTTTTGTCATAATCTTGCTCGGACCCGGCTTGATAAGCCAGCATGTTATGTGGAGGTGGGAAGCCCCCTTGAATAATCCACGGCTGACATGTCAACTGGAATGGCATAAAGCCAGCTGTTAGGGTGAGATAGCTATACCCGGAGGTAAGAAGCCCCCTTCATCAGCCAATATTTTAGGCGCAAACACGAGTTGTTTAGGGCAAGTTAGGCTATACCCGAAGGTAAGAAGCCTCCTTTGACAACCGCAGTTGATAAGCCGGTGGTTGAGGCTGAGATAAGCTATACCCGAAGGTAAGAAGCCCCCTTTGAGAACCACGACTAATGGGTTTAACTGGAATGGCATAAAGCCGGCTACTAGGGTGAGATAGATATACCCGAAGGTAAGAAGCCCCTAGACAATGTTGACTTGTCAACATTTTTGGCACGAACGCCGGTTGTTTAGGGTAAGTTAAGCTATACCCGAAGGTAAGAAGCCTCCTTCGACAACTGCAGTTGATAAGCAACTGGAATTTGGCGTAAAACGCCGGTTGTTAGGGTGAGATAAGCGAACCCGTCGGTAAGAAACCCCCTTTGACAACCGCGGTTAATAAGTAACCGGAAGTGGCATAAAGCCGGCTGTTAGGGTGAGATAAGCGATACCTGTCGATAAGAAGCCCCCTTCAACAACGGCAGTTGATAAGCAACTGGAATTTGGTGTAAACGCCGGTTGTTAGGGTGAGATAAGCTATTCCCGAAGGTAAGAAGCCCCCTTCGACAACCGTGGCTAACATGTTAACCGGAATTGGCATAAAGCTAGCTGTTAGGGTGAGATAGCTATACCTGAAGGTAAGAAGCCCCCTTCGACAGCCACAGTTTTGTGCACCATCTTGTAAGTCACCATCTTGTAAAAAGAAATGGCCGAAGCTTCAAGTAACTTTATGATGATCCAATAAATCCAGGCACCCATGTTTGAATGGTGCATCATGGAGGTTCGTCCTCTTGGGCAACTTTTAATCTTCCGTCAATAATGTAATAGCCCCCAGGATTGGGTTCTTCCAAAGAGCCGGGGTTTTCGTTGAAAATGACCAAATGTGTCTTGCCATGTCTGTAGCCCCCGAGTCTTAAGTTGACTCGAAGAGGCGTCTTGAGAATGTCCACTTAAAGTTGAGGTTGGCCATGGCGGGTTATAGATGATCCCGTATGAATTGTTTCAATGATCTGGTTGATGGTTCGTTCCGGCTGTTTGTTGAAGTGAATCAAACTGTAGTGCCGGTGACTTGTGCGCCTGTCCGTTGGGCAGCTCGTATCGACGAGCACCGCACTGATATGCTGATGTAGATAAGACCGCAGAGGGGCGACTCATAAGCGTCTGTTGGGCAGCTCGTACTGGTGTATGCAGCCACTGTTGTGTTGATGTAGACATAGAAACCAGCCACGATATTGTAAGCCGGTGCGGTCGCGGGAGACAGCCGCAACATTTTTAAGCCGGTGCAGCTGTGAGAGACGACCGTGGCGTTGTAAACCGGTGCGCTCGGCGAGAGACGGCCACGGCATTGTAAGCCGACGTGCTCGGCGAGAGACGGCCACGGTATTGTGAGCCTGCACGGATGGCGAGAGACGGCCATGGCGTTGTAAGACGACGCGGTGGCAAGAGACGGCCACAACGTTTTAAGCCGGCGCGGTGGCGAGAGACGGCCACGGTGTTGTAAGCCGACGCGGATGGCGAGAGACGGCCACGATCTTGTAAACCGGCGCTGCCACGAGAAACGGCCGTGGCATTGTAAGCCGGCAGAATTGGTGAGTCGCCCATGGTATTCATAAGACGACGCTGACGCACGGGTCATTTCTGTCATGTTGATGTAGCCTGGACCGCGGGGCAGCAGCTCAGGAATGTCCATTGGGCGGCTTGTCTAGGCGGGCATGACACTGGCTTGCTGAGTTGAATGCGAGAGTTAACCGTGGAATTGTAAGCCGACGCGGTGGCGAGAGACACCCTCGGCATTGTCAGCTGGTGCGGTCACGAGAGCCGGCCATGGCGTTGTAAGCCGGTGCGGACGACGAGTCAGCCGTGGCGTTGTTGGTGAAAACCATACCGTGGATACCGCAGCTTGCCGCGTCCATTGGGCGGCTCATACCGGCGGGTGAGCGCCCGCGATACCGACGAGTTGATGTAGACCGTCCACGGGGGGCGGCGACTCACACACGTCCATCGAGCAACGCAACGCGCTGGTGTGTGCTCCAACTCCGTGGTATCATGCCACATGAGTAATCGTCCCGCGTAAAAATATTGCAACAGGCGGAGTAATTGTTTTTGAAAGAATTTAATATATACTAATAAAATAGTTGGAACAGATAGCACCTGGTTTTTGTTGTCGGGTGAATACGGATGTCGGTGTTAATAATACTGGACGTAGTTGGATGAAAAAAATTGCTCACATGGATAGATGATTAGTGTCCAGTAGACGTGTCCAATGTCCACTGAGACGTCCGATTGATGAGATTCGTCCAGCGGCAAGCCGGTAGGTAATTATAGCTCGCAGATGATCTTGTAATAATATGGAGCAATACTCTCGGTGTACGTACTAATACTAGTAGTACTTATTCAAAATCAAACATATGAAACCGGACCACATAGTAGTTACTTCACGTGTGGTGTAGCCCTTTTTTCCTGATGCAGAAATATCAACGACCGGTCAACCGCCTAGAGACTTGATCTCTGCTTTCTCTCTTTGTGAGGAGACAATACTAGATGCAGTGCTTCAGTCGTTCGTGCCTGTTGTTGAATCTTCCTTTTTTTATGGCCGTGTGTTGGCTCGGATGTAGCAATCATATGAGACACCAAATCCGATTTTTATTCTTTGGTCACGTACTATTGGAAGGGCTTGAGGAGTCTATTGATTTGTCTTTACGTCAGACAAAGGAGAAGCTGCAGTGACTACGCTTCCTCTCGCTTCCCTCGGGACTTGAGTATATGGAGCAACAGCGGGGGGAAAAAACTCAACCAATGCATCAAGAAAGAACTAACTGATTTGACCAGTGCCAGCTGTGATTTGTTCTTGATAGAAATTATAGTTGGGCCGATTCGGCCTTGCACCGTAACCTCAACTCCTGTCGGAGTGGGACGTATGGCGACGCAAAGACGGAAGCTGATCTACTGCCAGATTAGATGTACTGCCGAAGATAGCTGTGGTCGGAAATTGATGACTGCAACCCTGACTCTCTCGTCTGGATCTGATTTTGTACATGTTGTTCTCACTACTTTGCCGTCATATTTCCCTGACGTTGTTTATCCAAGTTGATGTGGATACTCTTGCTTCACTTTTTACTGACCCGGCCATCGTGAGATTCTCGATCCTTGAAAGAGGCCCTTCCAAGAACATAACACCATCGTGCTATTGTCCCAAGGTGGGCGCCAACTGTCATGGATTTGTCACAACAGATGTTCAGGTGAACGGACTTAGGTTCGGGGCATAAGCGGAACTACGTGGCGTCTTAAAGGGGTTGGTCGGAATCGAGAGACGCGGTGTTTACCCTGGTTCGGCCCCTTCGATGGAGGTAAAAGCCTACGTCCTACTTGTCTGATATTGATGATGAAGGATATCTCTCGGTTACAGGGGTGTTGCTTGCTACCTCTAATCACGAGAACCTCTAATCTGTCTATCTCTAATATCTTGTATTGTCTAAACTTGTAGACTTGTGAATCTTGTCCCTCTAGGGGTGCTCTACCCCTCCTTATATAAGTGGAGAGGGTAGGTTTACAAATAGAGTCCTACTAGGAGTAGGATTAGACTAGTCACTCTAGAATCCTATTCCGGGTCTTGTTTCCTTCAGCAGGTAGTCTCTTTCTCTTGGGTCTCCTCTTCTGAGCCACCTGGCGCCGACTCACCCGCCGGGTCTTGGGCTTGGTCGTCCTGCGACCCGCCTGCCGGGTCATTAATAAAATGTCATGTCTTTATCGGGTCTCCTGTGAGTCACCAGCCTGGGTCATACCGCGAGGTATATCCCCGTCAGTATGCAAAGTCCTCTCGTTTTTCTTTTTCTTTTTATTCTTAGAAGGACTAGGTGCATCAGGATTGATTCTCTAGGAGTCTTTTTCAATTCTTTTAGGATGACCCACAGGATAAAGTGGTTCTTGGGTCATTCTACCTCATCTAGTTACTACTCTAGCAACAAAGTCATTCATATTATTATTCATTTCATCAAGCAATTCTTTTTGAGACTTAGCAACTTGTTCTAACTGAGTTTGAACCATAGAGGAATGTTTTCCTACACCTCTAATATCATTACTGATTCTAAATAGCAAGTCACTCAAGCGAGCAATCATATCAGAATTGTATTTCAATTGTTTCATGACATGTGCATTGAAATGATCTTGCTTCATAATATAGTTGTCAAACTCATATAAGCATTGACTAGGATGTTTATTGTGAGGGATGTCACTTTTATTAAACTTTAATAAAGAATTTACCTCTACCACCTGTGGAAGTGGTGGTGTGTCAAGGCCATGTATTTCTTCAATAGGTGGCAAATTCTTAACATCCTTAGCTTTAATACCTTTTTCCTTCATAGATTTTTTGCCTCTTGCATATCTTTAGGACTATGAAATAAGATACCACTTTACTTCGGAGTGGGTTTAGGCGGTGGTTCAGGGAGAGTCCAATCATCATAATTCTTCAATATGTTATTCAATAATACCTCAGCTTGTTCAATAGTTCGTTCCGTGAAAACACAATCAGCACAATTATCTAGGAAGTCCCTAGAAGCATCACTTAGTCCATTATAAAAGATATCACGTATTTCATTTTTCTGGAGAGGATGATCAGGCAAAGCATTAAGCAGCTGGAGAAGCCTCCCCCAAGCTTGTGGGAGACTCTCTTCTTCAATTTGGACAAAGGTAAATATTTCCTGTAAGGCAGCTTGTTTCTTATGATCATGAAAATATTTTTCAAAGAAGTAGTAAATCATATCCTCGGGACTACGCACACAACCAGAAGTAAGAGTATTGTACCATGTCTTTACATCACCCTTTTATGAGAACGGAAATAACTTAAGGATATTATAGTAGCGAATCTTCTCATCATGAGCAAAGAGGGTGGCTATATCATTCATGTTAGTAAGGTGTGCCACTACAGTTTCAGTTTGATAGCCATGGAAAGGATCTGATTCAACCAAAGTAATCAACTCTGGGTCGACAGAGAATTCATAATCCTTATCGGCAACAAAGATAGGTGAAGTAGCATACTTAGGATCACATTTCATTCTATCATTCAAAGTCTTTTCCTTATACTTGTGTAGCAATTTCTTAAGATCATTTCTATACTTGCAAGAAAGAATTTCTCTAGTTATCTCTTCGTTCATAACATAACCTTCAGGTATCTTAGGTATTTCAAACCTAGGAGAGCTATGACTAATAGGTGTTTCATAGTCATCATCAGTTTCATTAATCTCATAAATTTCAGTAGTTTCATTCTCTTTAGCTCTAGAAATTTGTTCATCATGAAATTCTCCTAGTGGCACATTATCATCAAGCATGGTACTAGCATCATCATAAGCATCATTCATAGCAGAGGTATCATCATCAATAACTTGCGGCACATTAGGATTAGTAGCATGTGGTGGTCTTGCAAGCTTACTCATAAAAGAAGGTGAATGAAGTGCAGAGCTAGATGGCAGTTCCTTACCTCCCCTCGTCTTAGAGGGAAAAATCGTAGTCTTTGGATCCTGCAGATTCTTCATAGTGATCAATTCATATAAATCCCAAGTGACTCAACAAATATTGCTATGCTCCCCGGCAAAAACACCAGAAAAAGGTCTTGATAACCCACAAGTACAACGGATCGCAACAGTTTTTGAGGGTAGAGTATTCAACCCAAATTTATATATTCTAAACAAGGGGAGACAAAGAATACTTGAGAGTATTAGCAGTTGAGTTTTCAATTCAACCTCACCTGGAGATTAACTATCTGCAGCAAAGTGATCGGTAGCACAGTAATATGATAGTTTGATAGCAGTAGTGACAGTAATAGTAGCGGTAACAGTAGCAGCTGTAGTTTTGTAGCAGTTGGAACAGTAGCAGCATCAATAGTAACTTAGCAAGAACAATAAGTGGAAAGCTCGTAGGCACTAGATCGGTAACTCGTTGGATAATATTCATCACGTAACAGTCATAACCTAGGGCGATACAGAACTAGCTCAGTTCATCAATGTAATGTAGGCATGTATTCCGTAAATAATCATACGTGTTTGAGGAAAAGAACTTGCATGACATATTTTGTCCTACCCTCCCATAGAAGAGGGGTCCATAAGGAAACTAAGGGATATTAAGGCCTCCTTTTATCGATAACCGGAACAAAGCATTAACACATGGTGAATACATGAACTCCTGAAACTACGATCATCACTGCGAAGTATCCCAAATATTGTCACTATGGGGTTGACGGATCATAACACGTAATAGGTGCATATGACTAGGCAAAATCGGATTAAGAACATGGATATAAAGATGATAACATAAACGGTTCAGATCTGAAATCATGGCACTCGGGCCCTAGTGACAAGCATTAGGCATAGCAAAGTCATAACAACATCAATCTCAGAACATAGTGTATACTAGGGATGAAGCCCTAGAAAAACTAACTCGATTACATGATGAATCTCATCCAACTCCTCACCGACCATCAAGCCTACAAAGGAATTACTCACTCCCGGTGGGGAGCATCATGGAATTGGCGATGGAGAAAGGTTGGTGATGATGAAGACCGAATATTCGTTTCTCCGGAGCCCCAAACAGGCTCCAGATCCGGCCTCCCGAGGAAGAACAAGAGGTGGAGGCAACACAATGAAACTTTCTCTCTGATTTTTTCTCCAAAAATAGTAATTAATTACGGTGGAATTAGAGTCACTGGTGCCACGAGGTTGGCACAACCCACCAGGACGCGCCCAGGGGGCCTGGCGCGCCCTTGTGGGTGCTGGCCACCCTGGCCCCCCTCTTCGGTGGATTTTGGCTCTAATAATTCACATATATTCTAAAATAATCCTCCAAATTTTTTGTGTTCCATTCCGAGAAATTTTAGTTCTACACAAAAACAACACCATGGTAGTTCTACTGAAAACAACGTCAGTCCGGGTTAGTTCCATTCGAATCATGCAAATTAGAGTTGAAAATAAGGGCAAAAGATTGATGAAAAGTAGATACATTGGAGACGTATCTTCAGGGCGACTCGAAATCCAGTCAAGCCGGCAATATTGAGGTAATTCCAATCTCCTCCAGTTCCAGAGAAATATTTGTTCCAAGGAAACTAAGACGAATCATCCGGAAGTTTAAACTCTCAAATCCAAATGCTCACTTAGCTCCCGGTTTTCTTTTGAAGAAAGCTCAATTTTCCGGTCAATAAAAATGCAAAACCCGAAGTGATTCGGGCGACTTAAACCCTGGCTTGTCTCACGTGCTGCCGGCTCGCAAACCGCGCCTCGAGGTGCCATATAGTCCAACCAATTCTCGTCCTAGATCCGATCTCTTTAAACAACCTCTTAGCCCTTCAAACTTACTTTATCAGGAATCTTCTCCGTCTTTGGCTGACTCGTCTGCAACACAACTTCCTGCTTTTAATGTCAATCGCGGGTAAGTTTCTGAACTTGCACAAATTTTTGCATATTTGACCTTTGCGCTGCTTTTTCCTTAGTATAACACTTGATTTCTGGCAAGTATAGGGCCAACGCTATTATGTCGAGGCATTCTACCGGTCAACCTTAGGTGCTGCAAGCCAGGATGTTCCAACCCCCTCCTGCCTGAAAGGACATCCATTGAAGTTGATCCTTCTAGAGAGAACGATCCAAATGCCATGGTTGAGCTGGCAGTTGATGTTGAGGTGCCCAGGCCGGATGAGCCAGTTTCTATGGATACACCAATGTAGGCCCAAGGCGCCTCCGTCGACTTATCTGTTCATCCGCCAAGCCCGACGCGTCCTTCAAGTCCGTCGGCTCTTGTGGATAATCCCATTCCACCGGCTGAGCAGAGCAATCCGGATGTTATCATTGTCAAGCAGAGTTTCCAGGCTCCTGTCGTTTCCACCTCCTTAGCGAAAGTTACAGCTAAGGATGAACCGGTGAATCTGGACAAAGGAAAGACCAAATTGGAAATTCCAAACTTATATGCACTTGGTGTCGAGGATATTCACCAGCAATACTTGACCCCAGTGTCTGATAGCCGGGAAATTGAGATTAGTTTGATCAACGCTCTTAAGGAAAAAATATGAGGTAAAATTCCTGTTTGACCTGTTCTGTCTTCAGCCCCACAAGGACCAGCTTATTATGGAAATGGTAAGCTGGTTCTTAAAAGTAGATATATATTGGATTGTATATGTAGCCCCAAGGACTTACTTTTTATGATCATAATGAGTTGGTACTTTATACTTTTGAGAAGAAAAAATAGAACACTAATGTAGCCCCCAAGGGCCGACTTATCTCTTTGAGTTAGCCGGGTCTTCTCTCATAAGAAGTGTACACTTGTTTTGTAAGCTTGAAATCATGTAGCCCCCAAGGGCCGGCTTATTTTTGTGAAATCGCTGGGTCTTGTAATTGTTTGTGACTCAAAACTTTGGCACATTAGCCCCCAAGTGTTGTGTGGATTGTTTACAACTGCACATGACTTTTGATAGTATGAAAAATTAGTTTGAAATGCCATAGCCCCCAAGGGTCAAGTTGCCTTTTGTAAGGTGGCTTGAGGCTTTTGTAGAAATAGGTATTGATAACGCTTGCATGCCTGTCAGTGATATGTTGAAGATGCTGAATCTATGGTTGTGAAACTGCAGAAATGCCTGAAAGAAGAGATGGAGCTGAAGGTTGAAGCCGATCTTATGGCGTCTCATTTTGTAGAGTCTACGTGTCAAGCGCATGATCGTCTTGAGCAGGCCGTGAAATGTTTTGAAGAAGAAAAGGCCGCCCTATTATGCATGCTGAAAAGGCTGAGGGTAAACTTGGCCCGTTGAAGGAAAACTATGCCACCCTGGTGAAGGAGATAAATGAGATGCTAATGGCCATCTTCGGTATGTACTCATAGCACTTCCACTTGAATTGCCGGGTTATGATTGTATGGTGGCTCATTATCTAAATTGCTTTTTCATACGCCTCCAACGTAACTATAATTTTTTCTTGTTCCATGCTTTTATATTATCATTCTTGGATGTTTTACAATCATTTTATAGCAACTTTATATCATTTTTTGGGACTAACCTATTGACATAGTGCCAAAGTGTCAGTTGCTGTTTTTGCTTGTTTTTTTACTTCACAGAATATTAGTACCAAATGAAGTCCAATCGTGATGAAACTTTTTGAAGAATTTTTTGGGACCAGAAGAAGGGCAGTGGGCCAAAGAAGGAACCAAGAGGGAGCCCAAGCCACCCACAACCCACCAGGAGGGGCCCCAAGCACGCCCTGATGGGTTGTGGCTGCCTTGGGAACCCCCTCCACGACCTCTGAGCTCTATAAATACCCATATATTCCAGAAACCCTAGGGGAGTCGACGAAAAATATTTTCAGCCACCACAAGTTCCAGAACCGCGAGATCCAATCTAACACCATCACGGAGGGGTTCATCATCCTGATTGGTGCCTCTCCGATGATGCTTGAGTAGCCCACCATAGACCTACGGGTACGTAGGCAGTAGCTAGATGGCTTCCACTCTCTCTTTTGATTCTAAATACAATGGTTTCTTGGATATCTATTTGATGTAAACTTTTTGCGGTGTGTTTGTTTGGATCCGATGAATTTTGAGTTCATGATCAGTTTCTATCCTTAATATTATTTAAGTCTTCTTTGATATCTTATATGTATGATTACTTATAGCCTCGTATTTCTTATTTGAATCTTTTGTTTAGTTAGGCCAACTAGATCGATTTTTCTTGCCATGGGAAGAAGTGCTTCGTGATGGGTTCGATCTTGTGGTGTCCTCTCCCAGTGACAGAAGGGGTAGCGAGGCACACATGTATCGTTGATATTAAGGATAACAGGATGGGGTATATTCCTACATGAATAGATGTTGTCTACATCATGTCACCGTTCTTATTGCAATTACTTTGTTTTTCCATGAACTTAGTACACTAGATGCATGCTGGATAGTCGTCGATGTGTGGTGTAATAGTAGTAGATGCAGAATCGTTTCGGTCTACTAATCTTCGACGTGATGCCTATATAATGATTATTGCCTTGGATATCGTCATGATTATTCGATTTTCTATCAATTGCCCAACAACAATTTTTTCACCTACCGTGTGTTATACTCATGAGAGAAGCCACTAGTGAATCCTACACCCCCGGGTCTACTTTTCCAACATATTGCTTTCTGATCTATCTTTTTGCCACTTTAGTTTTAAAATATATTATTCCTACAACCCAAAAATACCTTGCTGCACTTTTTATTTGCCTCTTTTATTTTGTGTTCTTGCGAGATCTATCTATCCAATCTATCACAACCTAATCTATCTTTTTACCGTGAAGAGTTTAACAACGTCTCTTTCTTGTCGGGTTGCAAGTATTTGTGTTTGTGTGCAGGTGTTATTTACAGTGTTGCGTGATCCTCCTACTAATTTGATAGCTTGGTTTCATAATTGAGGGTAATACTTACCGTCGCTTGTGCTTCATCATCCCTTCTCTTTGGGGAAATACCGACACAGTCTCACGCGATGTCAAAGGAATTTCTGGCGTCGTTGCCGGGAAGGAAGCGGTCTCTTCAATGTGCCAATCTCTAGTGCCGAGGAGACACCATCAACATATGTCATGTTCCTAATCACAAATCTCATCTCCTTGCAATTACATTATTTGCCATTTGCCTCTCATTTTCCACTACCCTACTTCAACAAATTTGTCGTTTTATTCGCCCTCTTTTTTGTTTGCCTTCTTCTCGTCAGATCTCTTGCTTGCTTGCAATGCTGTTGGCGTAGTCATGATGACTCAAGAATATACCAAATTGTGTGAATTTTCCAATACTACTAATAATAATTTTATTAGCACTCCGATTGCTCCTCCCGCCACTATTGCGGAGTCTTGTCATGAAAGATTAATTTGTCGGTACTCCTAATGAGGAACCCACATCCCATCTAAACACCATCGTAGAATTGTGTGAGATGAAAAATAAAAAAGATGTGGACAATGATATAGTGAAGTTGAAATTATTTCATTTCACCTTGCGGAATCATGTAAAAATTTGGTTTTCTTCTTTGCCTCACAATGGTATCGATTCTTGGAATAAGTGCAAGGATGCTTTCGTTACTAAGTATTTTCCGCCCATGAAAATTATTTCCCTTTGGACTCAAATCATGAATTTTAACTGAACTGAGCATGAACAGATTGCACAATCTTGGGAAAGAATGAAATTGGTTCTAAGAAATTGTCCTACTCATGGTTTAAATCTTTGGATGATCATACAATTTTTATGCGGGATTGAATTTTGTCTCTAGAAATCTTTTAGAAACCGCTGCGGGTGGTACTTTTATGGAAATTACTTTGGGTGAAGCTACTAAATTGCTAGATAATATTATGGTAAATTATTTGCAATGCCATACTAAAAGAGCACCTAGTAGAAAAACGGTTAATTCGGTTGAAGAAATTAGTACTTTGAGTGAAAAAGTTGATGCTTTAATGAAGTTGGTTGCTAGTAAAAATGCTCCTAATGATCTTGATGATGTGCCTTTGTCTACTTTGATTGAGCAAAATAGTGCTTCCGTAGATGTGAATTTCATCTCGCGTAACAATTTTAATAACAATGCTAATAGAGGTAATTTTAATCCTACGATTTTTCCAAGAAATTCCGCTAATAATTATGGAAATTCCTATGGTAATTCTTCTTACAATAATAGTAGGAACCCCTATGATCTTGAGAGTAATATTAAAGAATTTATCAATGCTCAAAAGGTTTTAATACTACGATAAAAGAAAACTTGAATGAGATTGATGATATGTCTAGAAGCATCGATAGAATTACTCATGTTGAAAGCTTTTCCCCTAAGATTGATGAATCAATTAAAGCTTTATTTTTTTTATTGTATGAAAGTAAGAAAAGATCCGCTATGCTTAGAGCTAAAAGAGAATTCTTAGAAAAAGTGTTATATAGTGATGGCCTTCATAAAAATGATGAAGATCTTAAGGTGATTGGTATTTCTTCTATTGATTTCTTGTTTAGTAATATTAAAATTTATGATAAAGGGACTGAAGTAGAGTCAACTTTAGCTATAAGGCGTCCCAATAATTTGGAGGGTGAAAATCTTGAAGAAAAAATTGATGAAAGTGGGCTTGAAGAGGTCAAAATTGATGAAAGTGGGCTTGAAGATGGTCCACTATTTTGGATTGCAAAGATTTTAATTATGATAGTTTCTCTTTGATTGAATGTATTTCTTTGCTTCAATGCATGTTGAATTCACTCCATGCTCATGAACAAAATAAATCTTTTACTAAACATATCGTTGATGCCATGTTGAAATATTTTCAAGAAAAGTTGAAGTTAGAGATTTCTATTCCTATAAAATTACATGATGAGTGGGAACCTACCATTAAGGTGAATATTAAAAATTATGATTGCTTTGCTTTATGTGATTTGGGTGCTAGCGTTTCCACGATTCCGAAATCTCTATGTGAAGTGCTCGGTCTTACCAATATAGAAGAATGTTTTCTTAATTTGCACTTTGCGGATTCTACTATTAAAAAACCTTTGGGAAGAATTAATTATGTTCTTATTATTGAAAATAGGAACTATGTGCCCATATATTTTATTGTTCTTGATATTGATTGTGATCCGTCTTATCCCATCATACTTGGTAGACTGTTTTTACTCACTATAGGTGCCCTGATTGATATGAAAGAAGGCAATATTAAATTTCAGTTTCCACTAAGAAAGGGGATGGAACACTTCCCTAGAACAAGAATTAAGCCACCATAGGAATCAATCGTGAGAGCATCCCATGGAGCGAAAAATCAAATATGAAAATACTTGAATCTATGCTTTATACCTAGCTAGGGATGTAAAACGTTAGCGCTTTGAGTATTGACACAACTATTCCTCTGCTATGATTGTGTTTGTTATGTTTTATTTAGTGTTCATGCCGATTAAAGCCTTTAGGTTGTTCAAAAGATGAGTAGAAACAATGCTAAACCTGAAACAGAAACTTTGCCTCCAGCGCGCGAATTTTCATTTTTTTACTGGAGCGTGATAATGAGCTGAAATTTATATATAGTGTTGTTATACAAATTCTTTATGTTGTACTAATCTTTCAGAATTTGTAGAGTTACAGAAGTATTTTTAGAGTACAGATTACTACAGACTATTCTGTTTGAGATAGATTCTGTTTTCGTTGCATTGTTTGCTTGTTTTGATGAATCTATGGTTTGTATTGAAGGGTATAAGCCATGGTAAAGTTAAAATACAGTAGGTATAATGCATAATAAAATTTAAATGAGTTTGCAACAATACTTAAAGGGGTGATTGATGTCTACTACACAACTTTATTCCTGTAGACTTTGTTGGGCCTCCAAGCACAGAGTTTTGTAGGACAGTAGTAATTTTCCCTCAAGTCAATGACCTAAGGTTTATCAATCCATGGGAGGTGTAGGCCCATGCAGATGGAGGAAAAAGGCCTAAAGGGAAAAGGTGGGAAAAAGGCAAAATAGGGTGAATCCTAGTCCTACTAGGATTGGAGGTGGACTCGACCTCTCCCTCTCTCTTTGGGCCAAATCAAGGGTGGCTTAGCCCTTGCGCCAGTACTCCTCCTCCGTCCCTCCTATATATACTGATGGTATTGGTGGTTTTGCAATTGATTTTCCAGCCACGTGATACCCGTTCCACCGGTGCATAGTTTCTCCTCTAGATCGGATTTCACAGGCGAAGCCCTGCCAGAATTGCTCCACCACCATAGCCGGAGTGCCGTCACGCTGTCGGAGGTCTCTTCTTCCTCTCTGCTAGATTTCAGTGGGTTATGGCCAGCATGGGCCCCCTCTTCTGGTGTTCTTTGGCCCATCTTCTTTCTTCTGGTCCGTAAAAAATCCACAAAAATCCCCGTAGTGTTTTGTCTCCGTTCGGTATTGATTTTCTGCGAAGTATAAAGAAGCAAAAACATCAACTGGCACTTTGGCACTATGTCAATAGGTTAGTCCCAAAAAATGATATAAAGTTGTAATAAAATGATTGTAAAACATCCAAGAATGATAATATAATAGCATGGAACAAGCAAAAATTATAGATACGTTGGAGACGTATCAGCATCCCCAAGCTTAATTCCTACTCGTCCTCGAGTTGGTAAATGATAAAAACAAATTTTTTGATGTGGAATGCTGCCTAACATGTTCATCATATTCTTTTCTTCTTTGTATAGCATGGACATTTGGACTTGTAAATGATTCAAAGCACTAGTCTAGTTTTAACATAATGACTTCAATACTCAAGCATGTCAACAAGCAACCATGTATTTGAAAATATCAACACTAAAGAAAGTTATCCCTAGCCCATCATGCTCAATCATTAATCCATTCATGAAATACACTCAAATATTAGCTATGCCCAATGCTCAAGTACAATCATAGTGCCCCCTAGTTGGTGCTTATAAGAGAAGATGAAGACAAAACAAAAATAAAAATTGCATAAAGTAAATAGATAGGCCCTTCGTAGAGGGAAGTAGGGATTTGTAGATGTGCCTGAGCTCATAGTTTTAAATTGAGAGAGAAAAATATTTTGGGTGGCATGCTTTTCCTGTTAACGAAAACGACAAAGTAGCTCACAATACTTTCCATGCTAGATATATCATAGGTGGTTCCCAAACAAAGAATAAAGTTTATTCCTTTTTCCACCAAACTTTCACTTTCCATGGCAGGCCGTATCCACGGTTGCCTTCCATACTAACACTTTTCAAGGAATTTATTATTTGACAACATAAAGTAAATATTTTTCCCTTTTCAGTTCAGGAATGGGCATCCCTATTACTGCCACACTCTCGTGCAATGACAAGTCAATAAACACTCATCCTGAGAATAAGACATCTAGCATGGGAAAATATTGGACACACCCCACCGTTTCATGAGCAATACGGGCACACAAAAGAGAAAATTAGTTTTGAGAACTTAGAGATGGCACATGCAAATTTGCTTGGAGCGACATGGAAATATGGCGTATAGGTAGGTATGGTGGACTCATAAGGCAGAACTTAGTTTAAGGATTTTGGATGCACAAGTAGTATTTCTACTTAGTAGAAATGAAGGCTAGCAAAAAGATTGGGAAGCAACCAAACCAAGAAATGAAAAATCACATAAGTGAGCATTAAACATACACTACTAGGAAAAGGGCTATAGATAATAGAGACACTAATGGCGCACCAGACAAGTGGTGCGCCACTACTAACAAACTCTTTTTTTGTTATTTTTCCAAAAGTACTAATGGCGCACCAGGTCAGAGTGCGCCATTAGTAGTTTAACTACTAATGGTGCACGACAAGCCCAGTGCGCCACTACTATTTTTCTTTTGCAAAAACTACTAATGGCGCACCTCCAGTTGGTGCGCCATTAGTAACCAGGGTTACTAATGGCGCATTTGTAGGTGGTGCGCCATTAGTTACCTGTGATACTTATGCTAAACTTTTTTTTGCAAAATCTACAAATGGCGCACCACCTAACTGGTGCGCCATTAGTAACCAGGGTTACTAATGGCACACCAGTTAGGTGGTGCGCCATTAGTAGTTTTGCACTGGTCCACAAATTCCCCCGCCCGTCGTGGACCGCCTTTTCAGTTTTAAAATAAATAAAAGAAAATGATGAAAATGTCAAAAAGATAAAAGAAAATAAGTTTCCCAGGTGATATGTGGTCTAGTTGTATGGAAAATTTACAAATATGAATTTCGACTTTATTTGCAAAATCTCTCTGGAATTTAGTAAAATGGGCATAACTTTTGCATACGAACTCGGATTAAAAAGTTTTTATATGAAAAGTTGTCTACTCGAAAAGTTACATCCGAATTCAATCGGGGGAACCCCGTTGAAGATTTTTAGAATCCCCAAAAACCTAACAGAAAAAAAGATACGGGGATTTTAAGATCTAGAGGGGAAATTTGACAGAAAAAAAGATTTTTCATTTTTTTTGGAAAAAATGTTCAAAATATGATACGTAATATGACCGGGAAGTTAGAAATATTTTTTCAAAATTTCATCACACTCATGAACACTCATGAACATGAACAAAGTCCCAGACATCAACAAGGTTTAATAGTATTGATATGATACATATATCAACAAGTGCCTGTTAAGTGAGCTGGTGTTGGGGTTGGATAGAACTGAGAAGTTAAGCATGCTCGGGCTGGAGTAGTGTGAGGATGGGTGACCTTCCGAGAAGTTTGACCATGGAGCTCGGGCTGAAGCATATTGACCCAAGATTAAGCCATAGTGACCCGGCATTAAGAAAAAAACAAAAACAAAATTTCTGAATTTTTTTTTGAAAAAAAAGTTCTAGAAAAAAATTTGAAAAAAATGTGTTAGTAATGGTGCACTCGTATGTGGTGTGCCATTACTAAGTCAGATAGTAATGGCGCACTTGTATGTGGTGTGCCATTACTAAGTCGGATAGTAATGGCGCACCGTGAGCTATACTAATGGCACACTGCGTGGTGCGCCATTAGTAAAAAATTCTAATGGCGTGATGCTAGTGGCGCACCTGTAGTGCGCCATTAGTAGGCAAAACAGGTGCGCCACTAGCAGCCTTTTTTCTAGTAGTGATAACTAACACCGAATAATGCACCACAAGTAGGATGTAACTTCATTGCATAACTATTGACTTTCGTGCATGCATAGGGAATCACAAACCTTAACACTAATATTCCTACTAAGCATAATTACTCATATGACTCACATATTACTATAATCATGTTTCAAAACTATTACAAAGAATCCAGTTTAATTTGTCCAACGATCTTCATGAAAGTTTTTATTATATCCTTCTTGGATATCTATCACTTTGGGACTAGTTTCGTATATTGCCATTTCTTTTTGAGAAGCTCAACCAAATTTAAGTGAAGCACATGAGCATAAAGATTTCATCTCTCAAAAAGGTACAAGTGAAGCATGAGAGGATTTCTTCAAAATTTACTAACTCTCAAATTAATCTAAGTGAAGCACTAGAGTAAATGACAAGCTACTCTCAAAAGATGTAAGTGACCATCAATGAGTAGTCAAACAATTAAGTAGCTATGTGAGGACTCTATCTCTCAATAAATATTTTCATATCTAATTATTTTATTCAAACATCAAACTAAAAAAAATAGAACTCCAAGAATAGCACGCATCAAGTGAACGAATAAAAATTTAGGCTCAACATGGGCTAACTGATAGTTGGCGAAGAGAGGTGACATGCGTAGCATCCCCAAGCTTAGATGCTTGAGACTTCTTGAAATATTTACTTTCGGTGCCTTGGGAATCCCCAAGATTGAGCTTTTGTATCTCGTTCAATCCTCTCATATCCCGGTTTCACCTATTCTCAAAAACTTCACCCACACAAAATTCGAAAAGAACTCGTGAGATAGGTTGGTACACATAAGAACAAATCGACACTTCATGTACTGCCAAGAAAAGTTTACAATAATTTGCAAACATCATATACTGTTTACTATCGTTTCCACAATTTATATATACGAATATAGGCTATGGAAACTATAGGATAAGTAGATAACAAAACTGAGACAACAATCTGTCCAAAAAGAACGGTCTGTAGCAATTTATGAAAACAGTGTACTTCTGTAGCTCGGAAAATTATGAAAATGTAGGACATGCTAAAACATTTATATGAAAACACTGTGTAAATATTTTAGAAACTTTCCACGTTCCCGTAAAATAAGAAAATTCAAACACAACATTACAAGTTTCTATTTTTACACAACATGCATCAAACATGCAATTCAAGCATCCTCAAGGCAATTCTTGGACCTTTTTATTGAAAAAAAAGATTATAAATAACACATAACAGAAAATAAAAAAAATATAATGATGATCCAAGAAAATCACATATTATGTGAGGAATAAAAATATAGCTCTAAGTAAGATATACCGATGATGTTGAAGCTGAAAGAGGGGATGCCTTGTGGGGCATCCCCAAGCTTACCCAATTGAGTCTTCCTTGTATATCACCTGGGGGATGCCTTGGGCATCCCCAATATTTGGTTATTTTTACTCCTTATTCTCCTCATATTGGTGTCTCACCGAAAACTTGAAAACTTCAATCACACAAAACTTAACGGAACTTCGTGAGATGTGTTAGTATAATAAGTAAAGACAATTCACTTAGGTACTGTGAACACAAGATTCATAATTGTCCTCACATGATACCTACTGTATTATATCATTTCCATAATTTATACCAGTAAATATAAGCTATGGAAACACTAAAACAAGCAAACTATGCATGCAAAACAGAATCTGTCAAAAATAGAACAGTCTATGAAGGTTTGTAGTATAGACATAATTCCCTGCCTCTACAAATTCAGAAAAATTAGGAAAACCTGAAACATTTGTATGTAGATACTGTGTAAAAATTTCAGGATTTTTTGACGGTCCAGTAAAATCTGAGAAATTCGTTACTGGAGGGAAAAGTTTCTGTTTTTGTTCAGCATCAACTCTACTCATCTTGTGAGTCATCCTAAAGGCTTTACTTGGCACTTTATTGGAATGAAAGGCACAAAACATGATTAATACAGTAGATTAATCATGTTAGTACATAAAAATGGAATGTATAAGTGTTGGGTTGTCTCCCAACAAGCGCTTTTCTTTAAAGCCTTTTAGCTAGGCATGATGATTTCAATGATGCTCACATATGAATAGCAATTGAATCATGCAAGAGAGCATCATGAATCTCATGACAAGCATATTTAAGTTTGAAACACTTCCTATGCATAGGGATTTTGTGAGCAAACAATTTATGGGAGCAAGAATCAACTAGCATAGGAAGGCGAAACAAGCATAACTTCAAAACTTTGAATACATAGAGCGGGACTTGATATTATCACACTTCCTACAAGCATATGTTGCTCCCTCATTATAATTTTCAGTACAATTTTTAAAGAATTTCACAATATAACTATCACATAAATCATTCTATTCATGATGCACA
Organism: Hordeum marinum; assembly: GCA_022496015.1. Taxonomy (NCBI): domain Eukaryota; kingdom Viridiplantae; phylum Streptophyta; class Magnoliopsida; order Poales; family Poaceae; genus Hordeum; species Hordeum marinum. Next base: position 466,618,531 of record CM039676.1, on the reverse strand, counting down.
ACCATAGAATTTTCATTACTCCCCACATAAGCAAATTTCTTCTCATTCATAATAGTGGGAGAATCAAATGAAACTCGAATACTATGATTGTTTCCACATTAAAAGAGTAATTTTTAGTAAAAGGATATCCAAAATCATGACAATAATTATCACTACTTTTTATAACATAAGTATCATCACAATAATCATCATAAGTAGCAACTTTGTTCTCATCATAGTCAAGTGAAACCTCTTCCGAAACAGTGGAATTATTACTAAATAAAGTCATGTCCTCTCGATATCCACATTTATCATTATAATAAAAATTAAACACCCTCCAAAATAGTGGGATAATAATTATCTAAAGTTGCAATCACCACTTTCAAACCCACTTTCATAAATATCACCATTATCATAAATATGAGGCATGCAATCATCATAGCAAATTTGATCATTCAAAGCAGGGGAACTAAAAAGATCGTCTTCATTAAGCATAGCATCCCCAAGCATCAAACATAGCATCCCCAAGCTTGTGAGTTGGCATATCATAAGCATAATCACTCTCATCATTAATAGTATGAATAGAACCAATAGTATAACAATTATTATCATCATAATTTACCAAGTTCGTGCCAAAAAGATTATCAAGATTATAGGGAGTATCATTATCCTCCCAATCATAGTCATCACAACAAGCAATAGGCAAAAAAAATCATCATCAAGTGTATCATCTTCCACAATTATTTTTGATTCATACTCGTGAGGCACAACAATAATAGGAGCAACATTATTTGGAAGAGATACCTTTTTACCTCTACTCTTTCTTCTTTTATTCTTCCTCACCACATCATGCGTGGGTTTAATTAATTTCTTCGAGCTTCTTATTGATGAGATTGGTTGAATAGGGAGCTCCTCCTCCTCACCTATTACATCATGAGAAACAATAGGAGGGAAAGTGTAATTATTTACCATTTCATTAGTATTCCTTTTATATTCTATTGGTTTTCCCATATTTCTATATTTGGCTGTATAAGCATTCTCATGCAATTTACCATGCAGAACATATTGATATTTTTTAGATTAGTTTCAATGTCATCCGTAAGAATGAATACTTCAAACCAACTATTTTTTGTGTCAATTCTTCACACCCCCAAAATAGATAAAGCTCATCATAAATTTCAAGGGTGATCAAGTCATTACAATATTTGGCCATGTTTTGATCATTAAAATGTTTGCATTGGAAATTAAGATGACCAACTTTATTGCAATGTTCACAAGTAATAGGACAAAGAGAACATAAATTTGTAGCTTCTTCAAAGTTTGCATTCATCTACCACTTTGAGCAAAGAATTGGTTCTATCATGTTTATGCTTCCTACAAAATCGATCGTCCCTATAAGGCAAGTCTTCACAAACTTTATCAACTACACAAAAATTGACATGCTTATAAGAAACACTTTTATCATGACTAGTGCAATCATCATTAGTATTTTGGACATTCATAGAATTCATACTAACAACATTGCAATCATGCTCATCATTCAAGGAATTCTCATTGCGTATTTTAATAATTTCTTACTCAACCAATTGAACACAATTTTCGGAATCCTTATTTTCACGAAAGAAATTATAAAGACGAAACAAATGATGCAAACTAAACTCCATTTTTTTGTAGTTTTATTTTATAAAACCAAACTAGTGAAAAACAAGAAACGAAAAGATTTAATTGAAAGATCTAAAGATATACCTTCAAGCACTCACCTCCCCGGCAACGGCGCCAGAAAAGATCTTGATGTCTATGACACAACTTTATTCTTGTAGACTTTCTTGGGACTCCAAGAGCAGAGTTTTGTAGGAGAGTAGCAATTTTCCCTCAAGTGGATGACCTAAGGTTTATCAATCCATGGGAGGTATAGGGTGAAGATGGTCTCTCTCAAACAACCTTGCAATCAAATACAAGAAATCTCTTGTGTCCCCAACACACCCAATACAATGGTAAATTGTGTAGGTGCACTAGTTCGGCGAAGAGATGGTGATACAAGTGCAATATGGATGATAGATATAGGTTTTTGTAATTTGGAAATAAAAAAATCAAGGTAGCAAGTAACAAAAGTGAGCACAAATGGTATTGCAATGCTTGAAAACAAGGCCTAGGACGTACTTTCACTAGTGCAATCTCTCAACAAGGCTAATATAATTGGATCACATAACCATCCCTCAACGTGCAATGAAGATTCACTCTGCAGTTCTGATCTAGCGGAGAACACAATAAGAAATTGTTTGTAGGGTACGAAAAAATCTTTCCGATCGATCTATTCAAGAGTTCGTACTAAGATAACATCAAGTTATACTTTCCGTTCAATCTATCTAAGAGTTCATACTAGAATAACACCATATGATATGCATCAACCAACTCTAATGTCACCTAAATACTCCAATGTCACCACAAGTATCCATGTGTTAATTATACGATACGCATCAAACAATTTCAGATTGATAATACTCAATCCACATAAAGAACCTCAAAGAGTATCCCAAGATTTCTATTGGAGGAAGTAGGACAAGAATGTGTATAAACCCCTATGCATAGATTACCCCAATGTCACCGCGGGAATCCGCAAGTTGAGTACCAAAACATATATCAAGTGAATCAATAGAACACCCCATTGTCACCACGGGTATCCGCATGCAAGACATATATCATGTGTTCTCAAATCCAATATTGAATCCAACATAACGATATCTAAAAGGGAAAGATTCAATTCATCACAACAAGTTAGCAAGGGAATAGCATGATGTGATCCGACTATATTAACAAAGCCCGTGATACATCAAGATCATGACATCTCAAGAAGACAAGAGAGAGATTGAACACATAGGTACTAGTACATACCCTCAGCCCCGAGGGTGGATTATTACCTCCTCGTCATGGCCTTCGTCGGGATGATGAAGATAGCCACCGGAGGTGCATTCCCCTCTTCGGCAGGATATTGGAATGTCTCCAGATTGGTTTTTCGTTGATACAAAGATTTGCGGTGGCGGAGCAGAGAGTCTAGGGTTAATTTTGGGGGTTTCTTAATATTTGGGAATTTATAGGCATTGGAGGCGGTTGAGGGGGTGCCCGAGGTGCCGAGCCCCCACCAGGCTATTCCTTGGGTCCTCTAGCGTGTCTTGGTGGGTGCTGGCCAGCCTGGGCCCCCTCTTCTGGTGTTCTTTGGCCCATCTTCTTTCTTCTAGTCCGTAAAAATCCACAAAAATCCCTGCAGCATTTTGTCTCCGTCTGGTACCGATTTTTTGCGAAGTAAAAAACAAGAAAAAATAGCAATTGTCACTTTGGCACTATGTAAATAAGTTTGTCCCAAAAAATTACATAAAGTTGTAATAAAATGATTCTAAAACATCCAAGAATGATAATATAACAACCTGGAACAGGCAAAAATTATAGATATGTTGGAGACGTATCAGTGATTTGCTTTATTATACTAACGGATCTCACGATGATTTTGTTGAGTTTTGTGTGATTGAAGTTTTCAAGTTTTGGATGAGATCACGATGGTTGAAGGAATAAGGAATCTTGGGGATGCTACAGCACCCCCAAGATATATCCAAAGAGAAACAAGCAACTAAGCTTGGGGATGCCTTGAGTGACATCCCCTCTTTCTTCCAACGACCATCGGTATTTTACTTGGAGCTATATTTTTATTCGTCACCTATCAAGAGTTTTGCTTGGAGCGTCTTGTATTATTTGACTCTTTGCTTGCTTGATTTTTAGTTTGTCACTTATATCCTTGCTAGACACACCTATTTTAGAGAGCCAAAATTATGCTATGATTTATCAGAATTTCTCTTTATGCTCCACTTCAATTTTTTGAGCTATGGAATTGCTCTAGTGCTTCACTTATATCTTTTTGAGCACGGTGTGCTTTGAATTTTTGAATAAATACTCTCATGCTTCACTTATATTAATTTGAGAGTTATTAAATTTGGAGGAAATTATCTCATGCTTCACTTATATTATTTTGAGAGATTAAACTTGTATGCTCATGTTCTTCACTTAACTTTGTTTGAGCATGTCAAAAGCCATGGGAATATATGAAACTAGTCCCAAAGTGATAGATATTCAAGAGGGATATAATAAAAACTTCCATGAAGACCATTTGACAAATTAAACTTGATTCCTTGTAATAATTTTGAGACATGATCATAGTGATATGTGAGTCATGTTGGTGAGTAATTGTGCTTTAATAAGAATATTGGTGTTAAGGTTTGTGATTCCCTATGCAAGCATGAAAGTCAATAGTTATGCAATGAAATTACATACTACTTATGGTGCATTATTCGGTGTTAGTTATGCTCAATGCCCGTTTATGTGAATTTTTGTTTCTTGGTTGGTTGCTTCTCAATCTGTATGCTAGCCTCCACTTGTATTAAGTAGAAATACTACTTGTGCGTCCAAAATTCTTAAACCCAGTTTTGCCTTATGAGTCCACCATACCGACCTATATGCGGTATTTCCATGCCTTTCTTAGCAAATTTGTATGTGCTATCTCTAATTTTCAAAATAAATTTCCTTTTTGTGTGCTCGTATCGCTCATGAAACGGTAGGGGGTATCCAATATTTTTCCATGCTAGATGTGTTATTCTCAAGATGAGTGTTTATTCACTTGTCATTCCACGAGATTACGGTGGTAATTGGGATGCCCAGTCCCAAAATGAAAAACAAATTCACTTTATGTTGTCAAATAATAAATTCCTTGGAAAGTGTTGGTATGGAAGGCAACCTTGGGTATGACTATCCATGGATTGTGAAAGAATGGTGGAAAAGGGAATAAACTTTACTTTATGTTTTGTAACCGCCTATGATATATCTAGCAAGAAAAGTATTGAGAACTACTTTGTCGTTTTCATTGACAGGAAAGGCATGCCACCCAAAATATTTTTCTATCTCAATTTAAACTTTGAGCTTTGGCACCTCTAAAAATCCCTACTTCCCTCTATGAAGGGTCTATCTATTTACTTTATGCAATTTTTATTTTTAATTTTAGTCTCCATAATCTGTTATAAAGAACCAGCTAGGGGGCACTATGATCATACTTGTGCATTGGGTGTACCTAATATTTGAGTGTGTTTCATGAATGGATCAATGATTGAGCATGATGGGCTAGGGATAACTTTCTTTAGTGTTGATATTTTGAAAGACATGGTTGCTTGTTGGAATGATTGAGTATTAAAGTCTTTATGTCAAAACTAGACTATTGCTTTGAACCATCTAGAATTCCAAATGTCCATGCTACAAAAGAAAAGAATATGTGTTGAACATGTTAGGCAGCATTCCACATCAAAAAAATTGTTTTTAACATTTACCTACTCGAGGACGAGTAGGAATTAAGCTTGGGGATGCTGATACGTCTCCAACATATCTATAATTTTTGCTTATTCCATGCTGTTATATTATTTATAATTCTTGGATGTTAAAATCATTTTATTGCAACTTTATATCATTTTTTGGGACTAACCTCTTGACATACTGCCAAAGTGCCAGTTGTTGTTTTTGCTTGTTTTTTAGTTCGCAGAATATCAATACCAAACGGAGTCCAATCACGACAAAACTTTTTGTATAATATTTTTTGACCAGAAGAAGGCCAGTGGACCAAAGAAGTAACCAGGAGGGAGCCCATGCCGCCCAAAACCCACTAGGGCGCACTAGGGGCCCCGAGCGTGCCTTGATGTGTTGTGGCCGTCTCGGGAACCCCCTCCACCATCTCTGAGCTCTATAAATACCCAAATATTCCAGAAACCCTAGGGTAGTCAACGAAAAATACTTCCAGTCGTCATAAGTTCTAGAACCATGAGATCCAATCTAACACCATCACGGAGGGGTCCCTCATCCTCATTGGTGGCTCTCCGATGATGCGTGAGTAGTCCATCGTAGACCTATGGGTCCGTTGTCAGTAGCTAGATGGATTCCTCTCTCTCTCTTTTGATTCTCAATACAATGCTCTCTTGGAGATCTATTTGATGTAAACTTTTTGCGGTGTGTTTGTTGGGATCCGATGAATTTTGAGTTCATGATCAATTTCTATCCATGAATATTATTTGAGTATTCTTTTGATCTCTTATATGCATTATTACTTATAGCCTCGTATTTCTTCTTTGAATCTTTGGTTTAGTTAGGATAACTAGATCAATTTTTCTTTCCATGGGAAGAGGTGCTTTGTGATGGGTTCAATCTTGCCGTCTCCTCTCCCAGTGATAGAAGGGGCAACAAGGCACACATGTATCATTGCCATTAAGGATAACAAGATGGGGTCTATTCCTACATGAATAGATCTTGTCTACATCATGTCACCGTTCTTATTGCTTTACTCCGTTTTTCCATGAACTTAATACACTAGATGCATGCTGGATAGCGATCGGTGTGGAGTAATAGTAGTTGATATAGAATCATTTCGGTCTACTAATCTTGGATGTGATACCTATATAATGATCATCACCTTAGATATTTTCATGATTATTCGATTTTCTATCAATTGCCTAACAGTAATTTGGTCACCCACCGTGTGCTATACTCATGAGAAGCCACTAGTGAATCCTATGGCCACCGGGTCTACTTTTCCAACATATTGCTTTCCGATCAACGTTTTTGCACTCTTTGTTTTCAGATCTACCAAACCAAAAAACCAAAAATATATTGCTACATATTTACTCTTTTTATTTTTGTTCTTGAGAGATCTATCTCTCCTATCTATCCCAAGCCATATGAATCCATCCTGTAACATGTCACACCACTTTGCGGCCTCACGCATGATAACCCACGGCTGCCACCTTACCTTGGTCGGGACCGTTTGCGCCTTTTGTCTCACGGATATGAACATGTCGTTGGCATCCACACGTCAAATAACCGGGGTCGACATGACTAGTTATAGACCCAAATGGCACAACCATACAGGGACAGACATACGTAACCCAACAATGCAGGTATCGGTCATCAGCGTGTGTAGATGAGTCATAGCAAGCTACAAGGACTCCATTACGACGTGGTACATAAATGTCATCAACTGTGCGTAGACGAGTCATAGCAGGCTACATGGACTCCATTACACTATGAGACATTTCCCCAAAGAGACAGACACAACAGCAAGAAGGATACATGCCGGTCAATCAATGTGTGGGATACGTGCAGATACAACATGACATCACAACAAAATGCTACAACATAAAATTTATTTAGAAGGCTCCGAAGAGCCAACATAGTATAATGTTACAAGCAGGGGGGTCACATGACCCAACATTCAGAGCATCCAAACAACAAGCAGAAGTTACATATCTGGGTACAAACATCTAATAAAAGTAGCCGAGAGAGGCTGAAAAGCTACAACGACCCTACCAAAGGAGCCAGACCTTTGTCAGGGATTCCCAAGCTAATCCGGTCAACATCGAACTTCATGTCATAAGAATCACTAATGAGACCAAAGTCTCATCTGCAAAAACATAAATTAAGCAATCGTGAGTACGAAGGTACTCATCAAATCTTACATCAGAACTATCTACATATGCATCATGCATCAATGAATGGGATTGTGGGGTTTACTACAGAATGCCAGCTTTGACCTTTGGTTAGAGTGAAATATGATAAAGTATCCAACGTATCACTACTCTCTTGTATCCCTATGAGAGAGCACACACGAGTCCACATATTAACCATATCAATACACCACTATGGATCCTCTCTCGTCTTCCTACGAGAAGCCATCCATAAAACTCACACTTATCTGGAGTATTTTAGAGTATCCATTTAGAGTTATCTATGAACAATGCAAGTCTCCAAGTAGTCGATATCCGCGGACGCGGCTATTCGAATTGATAGTTTACCCTGTAGGGGTGTACTTCGTTGCACACGCTCCCGCCACTTATCGCCATGTGCACGTTAAAACGGCACCTTAGCAATCTTCAAGTGAAAGCCAGGCGAGGGAGTCAGCCACGGATGTTAACCTACAATGACTCACGTCCAAGGCAGTCACCTATCTGAGTTCGAACCCATAATGGAAGTCCCGTCGAGGTTTCCAACATGGCCTCAAACATTGTGATCAGGGCCCCAAGCCGGGCCCGATTGGGTCGTTCATCCACTTCGTAGGCCGTGCCACACCTATCAATGTTTTGAACTACTACGACTCCTGGACTGAGAACAGGGTAGGTTAATAAGCCGAGAGAGCTCGAGTTACCGGAGCCCAATGTGCGGTAGTAGCTAGTCTTAGAACACAAACACAGAACTCAATTCCTATGAGCAGCTTCAATGAGACAACCCACCATGCACTCCTACATGGCCTCTCATTGTTACCTTTACCAAAACAGGTTCAACACTTACCTCTCATCATCAGAACACATCCATTTCACTCAGGTTCATCTCTTAGAAGAATCAGACCTAACACAACTCTAAGCATAGCAAGCATAACAGGGTTATGGCACAACATGGCTCAAGTGTCTACCAGGTATGCTAGGTTGCTTGGTTTAGCTATTTACTATGACAATGACAGGTCATGCAAAGGAGTGGGTTCAACTATCGAAACACAAGTAATAGTTAAATCATTTGTCCTAATGCATTGAAATGAGAGCAAGGGAAAGAGAGTGGGATTATATCGAAATTCTCAAGGTTTTTTTTTGCCTGTCACATCTGAAGTCAACAATGAGTCTTCATCGGTGGCATCGATCTCAACGTCAACATAACGTCTACCGAGAGGGAACAATACTGGCAGACAAGGAAATGAACACATTCAATGCAATGCAGCAGACATGATGTATGAGATGGCAACTTAAGATACTGAATTGACCTAAGGTTATAGCTGGTCATATTAATCGAAGTGGAGTTCAAACGTAGTTCGATTTCCAACTCCAGATGTTATTTCATATATTGTCCTAGTCATGAAATGTCCTAGTTGGGATGTTAACTTGCTCAAACATGCACAATCATGGCATAAACAGATTCATTGCATTTTTCTGATCATTTTTCATATATATATTATTTTCATCCCAGTTATAGATTATTTTCTATGATTTTTAGAAGTTTTAAACAATTTCTGGATTTATTTCCATTACAGAAATCATTTATTGCGTCAACCTGATGTCATCATGACGTCAGCCAGTTAACATGCACGGGTCTAGGTCAAACCTGACACGTGGGACCCATATGTCAGTGTCACGGGGTTAATCCCCATGCTGACCAGGGTTTGACCCACCCAGGGGCCCACTGCCAGTGGCTAGGGGGGTGGTCAGCAGGGAATTAGGCCCTAATAGCCGGCCACGTTGGCAACAACCGGAGTTAGGCCATCGATGACCTTCCAGTGCGACGGAGGCACATCGGGGCGGCGCTACAGGGGGCGAATGGACGCGCTGAGGGCACCAGGTCGTAGCCCAGGCTCGCTCGCATCTAGGGGGCATGTGACTAGTCGCGGGGGCGCCGGAGAAGATGACGACGAGCATGTCCGTGTCGGCCGGAGCTCGGGGTTAACAGAAACAATAGTGCGGGCCTCGAAGGTGCTAGCTAGGGCGTGCAAAGGGCTCCCAGGAGCTCCCTGAGCATGTTGGTGTGCTCGGGTGTGAGCCGCAGTGGCTGTGGCCGCAGCCACACCATTGCCGGCGGCGAGGAGCTCGGCCATGATGGCACTATGGCCCAGAGGACGTGGGAGAAGCCGAGGAGAGGGGGAGGCGATGTGGTGGCTCCCAACGATGACGAGGGGAGGCTCAGCTTGCTCGAGGATGCGCTAGTGGTCGCGATTCGATGATGACTGGCTCCGGTGGTCGGCAATGGAAATGGCGATGATGGTGAGCTTGGAGGGGTCCCGGGCTTGATTGCTTCAGTGGAGAGGAGAAGCTTGAGGATGCGGAGGCGATGAGCAGCTTGGGCGGTGAGGCAACTATGGTGGCCACGGGGTTCAGCGAGCGGCGGCGACGGCTACCTCTCGGCGGCGTGGGGGGGGGGGGGCTAGAGCTAGAGGGTAGGAGAGGGATCTAGAGGACGGGGAAATGGAAGAGGGCGACTAGGCCTTCTCCATGGCGCATGATAAGGACGGCGGGGCAGCCTCCAGCGCGAAGCAGGAGGTGGCGCGCTCGGCCGCGTGTCATGTCTCTCCCTCTACCTACTGGCAGAGGTTGAAGACAGAGGCAAGGTGGGCTTGGGCCTCTTCTACAGTACTGGGCTGTACAGGTAAGCCTAGGTTTGGTCTCTACTTTCTTTTATTTATTTTCTTTTCTAGTTTTTCTAACATTGTTGTGGCTTTCAGTAAAAATACCTAGCCATTTAGTAAAATCCTAAAAGTTGTCATGTGGACTAAATGAATTTATCCAATGACACAATAATTCTAAGAATTATTGGAGATATATTTTCCATATATAATATATATATCTATTGCAAATAGGGTTTGGATTAATTCAAATACCCAAGATAAAATGTTTCTGTGTTTTCAAAATATTGGTTGGCAATTTACCTCATCCCAATATTTTCACAGAATAGTTGGAACGTTTTCTTGGATCCATTTGAAGCAGTTTTTATATTGCCTTTTGACGAAAAAATGAATGATGAGGCTTGATCACTCCTCATTTCAATTTCATTGAAAAATTAAGAATGCATGGATGATTGCAAACACAACAAGGTTAGCTAGGGCTGTGACAACTCGGTTGTTGGCGACTCTTATAGATGAAGAAGTTAGCCTGTCGTAGTATCATCCTGCATATTCCAACGAGAATGAGCATACCAACGCACCCAAAGCTGAGCTGTCAAAGCTAGTGCCGCCTCGACATAAAAGACCCTTTACTCCTGATGTTGATGCGTCAAGTCTTGTTGAGGGGAATTCTAATTTTGAGTCTTTACTTTCAATCCGGTGGCAACAAAAGGAACAACAGGGTGAAGACGAAGATGAGCCGTCAGGAGCGGATCTAGAGGCGGCTAATGTGGAACAAACTTGAAGGCGAGTCTCCAAAGATGAATTAGTTTCCAGGCGGCTAAAGCCCCCCAAGTCTTGGGCAAAAACATGAATATTTTGTGGCTCCTTATGTTAGCCTGTGATGCCTACTACACAACTTGTTCTTGTAGACTCGTGTTGGGCCTCCAAGCGCAGAGTTTTGTATGACAGTAGCAAATTTCCCTCAAGTGGATGACCTAAGGTTTATCAATCCGTGGGAGGTGTAGGACGAAGATGGTATCCCTCAAACAACCCTGCAACGAAGTAATAAAAAGTCTCTTGTGTCCCCAACACACCAAATACAATGGTAAATTGTATAAAAAGTCTCTTGTGTCCCCAACACACCAAATACAATAATAAAAAGTCTCTTGATTTTTGTAATAGTCAAAATAAAAAACAACAATGTAGGAAGTAACAAAAGTGAGCACAAACGGTATTGCAACGCTTGAAAACAAAGCCTAGGGTCCGTACTTTCGCTAGTGGAATCTCTTAACAATGCTAATATAATTGGATCACATAACCATCCCTTAATGTGCAACGAAGAATCACTCCAAATTTCTTATCTTGGGGAGAATATGAGAAGAAATTGTTTCTAGGGTATGAAACCACCTTAAAGTTATCCTTTCCGATTGATCTATCCAAGAGTTCGTACTAAAATAACACCAAGTAATTATCCTTTACGATCGATCTATCTAAGAATTCGTACTAAAATAACACCATATATATGATATGCATCAACCAACTCTAATGTCACCTAGATGCTCCAATGTCACCACAAGTATCCATGAGTTAATTATACGATATGCATCAATTAATTTAAGATTGATAATACTCAATCGAACAAAAAGAACCTCAAACAGTGCCCCAAGATTTCTACCGGAGAGAGTAGGACGAATACGTGCATCAACCCCTATGCATAGATTACCCCAATGTCACCTCGGGAATCCGTGAGTTGAGTGCCAAGACATAGATCAAGTGCTCTCAAATCCATAAAAGTATTCAATCTGTTAATAATGAAATCTCAAAGGCAAAACTCAATTCATCACAACAAGATAGAGAGGAGAAACACCATATGATCCAACTATATTAACAAAGCCCGCAATACATCGAGATCATGCCAAATGAAGAACACGAGAGAGAGAGAGAGATTAAACACATAGATACTAGTACAAACCCTGAGCCCCAAGCATGGACTGCTCCCTCCTCATCATGGAGACCATAGGGATGATGAAGATGGCCTCCGGTGATGATTTCCCCCTCTGACAAGGTGCCGGAACGTGGTATAGATTGGTTTTTCGTGGCTACAGAGGTTTGCAGCGGCGGAACTTCTGATCTAGGGTTATTTCTGGGGGTTTCTGAATATATATGATTGTTGGGTGTCGGTTTCATGCCAAGATGTGCCACGAGGGGCCCACAAGACACCACGGCACACCAGAGGGGGCTGGCATGCCCTGGTGTGTTGTGGCCACCTCGTGACTCTTTTGGCCCTCCCACGAAGCTTCTAGTGCCTCTTTTGTTCCAAAAAAATCATCAAAAGTTTCGATGCATTTGGTGAAATTTTATTTTTGCACAAAAAATAGCACCACGGTAGTTCTGCTGGGAAAAAAAGTCAGTCCGGGTTAGTTCCATGCAAATCATACCAAAACCATATAAAAATATTGTAAATATGGCATGAATACTTCATAAATTATAGATATCTTGGAGACGTATCAGCATCCCCAAGATTAATTCCTACTCATCCTCGAGTAGGTAAATTATAAAATAAAAAATATTGAAGTGTGAATGCTAGGATAGTGCATAAGTTTGATCAATGATAATTTCAACCACTTTTCGTAGCATCATAACAACAACTCTTTCTCATAAAACTCATCATGATAAAGTAGCAACCAATTCACATGTTATGGTTCAAACAATGAATTCTCTTGATACTTAACAACCTATGTTCTTAGTCACTAAACAATTGCAATTCAACTTATTCTCAACAAAGTCCAAGTAAGAGCTCCACATACTCAATCATCATATAGTCTTCTATGATTGCTAGTACTCAAAGCATATTTTTAGAACAAATGGCATCCATCGAACACAGAGAAAGATAGGGTCCTAATGTTTCACCTCCCAACTCATTTATCATAGAGATAATTGTCAACAATAATAAGTCATGATCAAATATATTTGACCGGCCATATGTGCCTAGATCTTTCCCCACCACAAGATGCTTGCCAACTAGAGAATAATTAAGGTTGAAATGAGAATGCATACTATTGAATCTTGCATAAACGTAAATAATGAAAGGTAAAAGATAGGCCCTTCACAGAGGGAGGTAGAGGTTGTCATGCGCTATTTGGTTTTGTATGCATAATCCCTTAATGCTAAAGAATGTCACGTTATATTGCCCCTTATGATAGCAACCTTTATTATGCAGTCCATCGCTTTTATTACTTTGCCATCACAAGTTCATACAACGCTTAATTTTTTCTTACAATAAATTGTCAAACACATTTAGAAGCAATTTTTATTGCCTGTTTGCACCGATGACAACTTACTTGAAGGATCTTATTCAATCCGTAGGTAGGTATGGTGGACACTCATGGCAATAAACTGGGTTTAAGGGGTTTTGGATGCACATGTAGTATCTCTACTTAGTACGAATGTTTGTCTAGCAAAATATCCTAAGCAAACACCACATGTTAGAGGATCCATAAGAATATAACTTCTATGCAAATATACACAACCATAACTCATTACGTTGTCTTCCTTGTCCAACTTCAACTAATTTTCTCAAGTTTGAAAATAATTAATAGGTATTCACAATCTTAGAAGATGTCCAAGATAATATATTTGTATGTGAAAGTTCTCTTCCTTTACTAATCATTCACGAATTGCTTGTATGACTAATATTGTGACTGTCAAGCCTCAAAGATTTCACTTTCTAAACCCAATGTGAAGCTACTACTAGGCATGATATGAACATATAATTTAAACTTCATTGCATTAAATTCATTCAAAAATTTACTCATAGGATATAACTGAAGCACAAGAGTAAATGACAAGCTACTCCAAATATATATAAGGGAAGATCAAGCGAGTAGTTAAGTAAATGGGTAGCCATTTGAGAACTCTCTCTCATCTAAAAACTTTCATATCTAAGTACATTTGAGAACTCTCTCTCATCTAAAGACTTTCAGATCAAAGTATTTTATTAAAACAACAAGAAAAACAAAATAAAAATGACATTCCAAGAATAGCACACACCATGTGGACAAATAAAAATTTAGGCTCAACATAGGCTAACCGATAATTGTTGATGAAGAGAGGTGGGATGTGTAGCGGGGCATCCCCAAACTTAGATGCTGGAGACTGCTTGGAATATTATCTTGGGATGCCTTGTGAATCCCCAATCTTGAGCTCTTGTATCTCCTTAATTCCTTTTATATCACGGTTTCCCTAAATCTTAATAACTTCATCCACAAAAACTCGAAAAGAACTCGTGAGATAGGTTAGTACACATAAGAATAAGTCCACAATTCTTGTATTGCCAAGACAAGTTGCACAATAATTTCCAAACATCATCTACTATTTACTATCGTTTCCACAAATAATATCTACCAATATAGGCCATGGGAACTATAGGATAAGTAGATAACAAAACTATGACAACAATCTAAACAGCATAATTATGTAACTCAAAAAAATATATGAAAATTTAGGACTTGATAAAGAATTTATATGAAAACATTGTGTAAAAATTTCAGAAACTTTCCGCATTGCAGTAAAATATGAAAATTCAAACACTACAGAGAAAGTTTCTGTTTGTACACATCACACATCAAACATGTAATGTAAGCATCCTAAGGCAATTCTTGTTACTTTGTATTAGAAAACAAGATTATAAATAACACCTAACAGAAAATAAAAAAATTATAATTACGATCCAAGAAAATCACATATTGTGTGACGAATAAAAATATAGCTCTAAGTAAGATATACCGATAATGTTAAAAACGAAAGAGTGGATGCCTTCCGGGGCATCCCCAAGCTTAGGCGCTTGAGTCTTCCTTGCATATTACCTTGGGGATTCCTTGGGCATCCCCAAGCTTAGGTTCTTGTCACTCCTTAATCTTCTCATATCGGTGTGTCACCCAAAACTTGAAAACTTCAATCACACAAAACTTAACGGAACTTCGTGAGATGAGTTAGTATAGTGAATATAGATCATTCACTTAGGTACTGTTAAGACAAGATTCATAATTGTTCCCACATGATACCTACTATATTCTATCATTCCCATTATTTATACCAGTGAATATAAGCTATGGAAACACTTAAACAAGTGAACTATGGATGCAAAACAGAATCTGTCAAAAACAAAATAGTCTGTGAAGAGCTGTAGGATAACCATGCTTCCATGTCTCTATTTTTTTTAAATCTGGACATCCTGAATCATTTGTATATATACACTGTAAATTTTTCAAATCATTCTCACGCTCCAGTAAAAAAATGAAAATTCTTGTACTGGAGTAAAAAGTTTCTGTTTTGGTTCACCATCAATTCTACTCATCTTGTGAGCCATCCCAAAGGCATTACTTGGAACTTTATTGAAATAGAAACATACAATAATTAAAGACAACCCTATGGCTCCTGCCAGTTGCCGTATTCACCGACATGCAAGTTGTAATAATCTATACATCACATGATCATCTCATACATCACATATATCACATCATGTAATTGGCCATATCATATCACAACATACCCTGCAAAAACAAGTTAGACGTCCTCTAATTGTTGTTGCATGTTTTACGTGGCTGCTGCGGGTATCTAGCAAGAACAATTCTCATCTACGCAAACACCACAACGGTGATACACTAGTTGCTTTTCAACCTTCTCAAGGACCTCCTTTGTCGAATCTGATCCAACTAAAGTAGGAGAAACTGACACCCACTAGCCATCTTTTGAAACAAGTGCAGTTGAGGGAACCAGTCTCTCGTAAGCGTACGGGTAAGGTTGGTCCAGGCCGCTTCATCCCACAATACCGCTGAATCAAAACACGACTAAGGGAGGAAGCAATCTAGGCATCAACGCCCACAAACCTTTGGTGTTCTACTCGAGATCTCATCGAACCATCAACCTAGCTCATGATGCCACTGTAGGGGAACGTCGCATGGGAAACAAAAATTTTCCTATGCACACGCAAACCTATCCATGGTGATGAGCATTTACGAGAGGGAGAGTGGATCTATGTACCCTTGTAGATCGCTAAGCAGGAAGCGTTAAGAAACAAGGTTGGTATAGTCGAACATCTTCGCGATCCAAATCGCCGAGCGTCCCGCGATCTCATCACGATCCGTCCCGCGATCCAATCACGATCCGTCCCATGAAGTCATCACGATCCGTCCCGCGTTCTTACCATGATCCGTCTCACGATCTTGATCACGATCTGTCCTGCGAACTCATCATGATCTATTCCACGATCTTATCTCGAACCGTGTCGTGATCTCGATCACGGTCCTTCCAATCTAGCACCGAACGGACGACACCTCCGCGTTCAGCACACGTGCAGCTTA
Organism: Hordeum marinum; assembly: GCA_022496015.1. Classification (NCBI taxonomy): domain Eukaryota; kingdom Viridiplantae; phylum Streptophyta; class Magnoliopsida; order Poales; family Poaceae; genus Hordeum; species Hordeum marinum. The sequence goes on along the minus strand of CM039676.1, from coordinate 466,602,034 downwards.
AAGACGATCTCCGCCGTCTTGATCCAGCAAGAGGAGGTGGAGAGGAGAGAGAGTTCACCGGCAGCGTGACGGCGCTCCGGTGTTGGTGGTGTAGCAATTCCGGCAGGGCTTCGCCTAAGCACTGCAGAAAACCGATCTAGAGGAGCACCGGTGGAACGGGTAGCACATGGCCGTAAAAACTATGCAAAACCCTTCTATTCCACCAGTATATATAGGAGGAGAGGAGGAGGAGGGCTGACGCAGGGCACAACCCTTCTAGGAGTCGGCCGAAGCAAGAGAGGAGGAGTCCTACTCCTCCACTCCTAGTAGGAGTAGGACTCTTCCTTTTTTCCTTTTTTCCACCTTTTTCTTTAGGCCTTTTTCCTCCTGGCGCCATGGGCCTTTTGTGGCTGTTCCACCAGCCCACTAAGGGCTGGTTATTATTCTCCCACAGCCCATGAAACCTCTAGGGTCGAAATACCCCTCCCGGAGGTCTCCCGATATACTACCGGCAGTCCCGGTACACTACCGATGAGCCCGAAACTTTTGCGGCGACCAAACTAGGACTTCCTATATATGAATGTTTACCTTCGGACCATTCCAGAGCTCCTCGTGACGTCCGGGATCTCATCCGGGACTCCGAATAACCTTCGGTCACCACCATACATAACTCTACACTACCAAAACGTCACCAAACCTTAAGTATGCAGACCCGTGACTAGCACTTAGCCACATTGCTTGCAAGGCTTGCCGTGATGTTGTATTACCGAGTGGGCCCTGAGATACCTCTCCATCACACGGAGTAACAAATCCTAGTCTCGATCCATGCCAACTCAACAGACATCATCGGAGATACCTCTAGATCACCTTTATAGTCACCCAGTTACGTTGCGACGTTTGATACACACAAGGCACTCCTCCGATATCTGTGAGTTGCATGATCTCATGGTCATAGGAACATATACTTGACATGCAGAAAACAATAGCAATAAGCTGACACAATCATATGCTATGTTTGTAGTTTGGGTCTTGTCCATCACATCATTCTCCTAATGATGTGATCCCGTTATCAAATGACATCACATGTAAATGGCTAGGAAACCCTGACCATCTTTGATCAACGAGCTAGTTCACTAGAGGCATACTAGGGACACAATGTTGTCTATTTACCCACACATGCAATGAGTTTCCAATTAATAAAATTATAGCATGGATAATAAACGGTTATCATGAACAAGGAAATATAATAATAACTAATTTATTATTGCCTCTAGGGCATGTTTACAACACTCCCAACAAGCGCTTTTCTTTAATGCCTTTTAGCTAGGCAAGATGATTTGAATGATGCTCACATCGGAATAGTAGTTGAAACATGCAAGAGAGCATCATGAATCTCATGACAAGCACATTTAAGTCTAACCCACTTCCTATGCATAGGGATTTTGTGAGTAAACAATTTATGGGAAAAGAATCAACTAGCATAGGAAGGCAAACAATCATAACTTCAAAACTTTGAACACGTATGGAGGAAACTTGATATTATTTCAATTCCTACAAGCATATGTTCCTCCCTCATAACAATTCTCTGTAGCATCATGAAGGAATTAAACAATATAAATATCACATAAATCATTATTTTCATAATCCACAAGCATAGAATTTTCATTACTCTCCACATAAGCAATTCTCTTCTCATTCAAAGTAGTGGGAGCAAACTCAACAAAATAACTATCATGAGATACCTGGGTGGAATAATACAATTGAAAAATAAAATCTTGATGACAAGTTTCATGGTTATCATTATTATTTATACCATACATGTCATAATCATCATAGGTATGAGGCATGCCACCATCATAATAAATTTTCTCATCAAAACTTGGGGGACTGAAAATATTATCTTCATCAAACATAGCAGTCCCAAGCTTGTGGCTTTGCATATCATTAGCATCATGGATATTTAGATAATTCATACTAGCAACATTGCAATCATGCTCATCATTCAAGGAATCCTTATTAAGTATATTCATAAACTCTTCTTATACCAATTGAGCACAATTTTCCGAACCATCATTTTCACGAAAGACATTATAAAGATGATACAAATGATGGAACCTAAACTCCATTTTTTTGTAGTTTTATTTTATAAAAACAAAACTAGTGAAAAAAAGAAACTAAAAGATTTAATTGCAAGATCTAAAGATATACCTTCAAGCACTCACCTCCGTGGCAAGTGTTTGTGTAAGTGCATCTAGTGCCCCTCAGTGATTTTGGTGTATTGAAGGCATATACGTTAAGAGACTAATGCGTTTGTGAGTGTACACAGGCTCTATAAGTCGCTGAGGAGTTTGATACATTCAGAGATTATCGACCCCTAAAAATGCATGTCTTCAGCTGAAGACTTTGGTGAAGACTTTGTTGAAGACTTTGGTATTCCCTAAAGACTTTGAAATAGAAGAAGTTGGTGTGACCTTGAAGATATGAATGAGGAAAATGAAGCATGAAGACTTTTGTTTTTATAGTTTCATTTCCCTTCTTTGAGTTATAGGAAACACCATACTGTTAAAGGGGGGCGAGGTTATACTAAGGAAAATTTCCAACTAATGCTCAACTCAAAAGCCTCAACCTATCCAATCCTTCGAGTGAAGACTTTGGAAACCTCTTGCGGTTCAGTCAAGTTCTTCAGTGACAGAGACGATGATCTTCTGGTTTCGGAGGAAATTGGTCTGACTGAGGAGTTAGGATTTGGCCAATGCGAATTGCCTACAAATGAGGAACATGATAGGCTTGTGGAGTTTCGTAGTTCAAAATTCCGACTGTTGCTATGCTAAGCACCATCTGTCCCCAATCATCCTATTCATATAATGGTCATATCGTTGGGGCATTTATGTCTTATCTTGTCAGGTTGCACCCTGTCTATAAATAGCCACCCCCACAACCACTAGTTGGTTGGCTTCTCCGAGATAGAGAACTAACACTTGTCATTTGAGATCAACCCATTCCTCTAGGACTTTGAGAGAAAATCATCAGTGAGTAAAAACCCCAAAACCAAACCACCAAACCCAAAGTGATTGAGCATCACTGAAGAGATTGTTCCTGCATGGAACCGACGCTTGTTACCTTTGAAGACTGTGTATCTTCCAAACGGTTAGGGGTCATGGTCTAGTGCATCCTACAGTCAATTGGGGATCACGAAGTGACCTTGGTCTAGAGCATCCAACAGTCAATTGTGGAATAACGGGTGACCAGTTTGTGAGGGTTTTGGAAGTCTACCCTGAAGACTTACCATGAGTGTTGGGCGAGGTCTGTGTGACCTTAGCTCAAGGAGAATACAGTAAGGACTGTGTGTCCTGGGACTACGTGTCTTATGGTTTAAATTCTGGGCTGCTCCAAACCAGACGTATGACTGTCACAGCAGTTCGAACTGGGTCATCAAATCATTGTCTTCATCGAGCTTCCTGGTTTCATTTCCTCAACCCTTTCATTTCCTTGTATACTTGTTGATGAAATTGGTCGTTACCGTTTGAAGAATTTAACATCTCAATTTCTTCAAGTTACCTTGTTCGTCACTTGCTTTTCCTATATCACGCTACCTATAATATGTGCATGCTTTATTTCATCATGACGACTATGCTACTACTATGTTTTTCATGCACTTGAGTACTTATTACGCTGCTAGTTATTCATAACATTTCAAATTCCTCAAGTTGAAATTCCTCTGTGATGAATTTGTAATAATTGCCTATTCACCCCCCTCTAGTCGATATAACGCACTTTCAATTGGTATTAGAGAAAGGTACTCCCTTGTTCTATGTGATTTTGGTTTAACCACCTGGAGTTCTAGTTATGTCAATTGTAGGTATGATCAAGGTTTCCACAGGATGTCCTACCTCTGGTGGGACAGACTACCCCTACTGGAAGAACAAGATGCGCATGCATCTTGAAGCTATTGATAACGATCTCTAGTACATTGTGGAAAATGGTGTTCCCCGCACTTGTATGACTGTTACTGCTGCTGATGCCAAGAAATTCAAGCAACTTTTTTCTCAAGCAAAGAATATCATCTGTTGCCATCTGAGCAAAGATCAGTATGGCAGAGTGAGTGCTCTGGAGTCTGCTAAGCTTATCTGGGATAGGCTGTCCAAAGTGAACGAAGGTGTCTCTACTCAACGTGACTCTCTTATTGAAGCTCTTCGCAATCTCTGCAACCACTTCAAAAGACTTGACAAGGAGAATGTTCAGCAAACTTTTGATTCGTCTCACTGACATCTCCAATGAGCTTAAAGCACTTTGTTCCACTGACATCACCAACCACGAAGTGGTGAAGAAACTGCTAAGATCTCTTGATTCCTCATTCGACACACTGGCGTTGATGATTCAAGAACGTGGAGACTACAAGTCGAGAGACCTCTATGGGCCAAGCTATGGTAGATTTCGTGCTCTAAAGGTAAAAGCAATTTCCTCATCCGAAGACGAAGAATCTGATAGTAGCCTTGGTGATCATAAAGAACCGAGTCAGGAGTTGGCAATGCTCATGAGGAAATTCCAAAAGTTCTCAAGGAGAGTCCGATTTGGAAAGTCATCAAGAAGTGGTTTGAGGAAATCAGATTCCTCAAGCGACTATAATAAGAGAACTTGTCACAAATGCAAGAAGTCTGGTCACTTTATCTCTGACTATTCTCTCTAGGAAAAAGAATCAAAGAAGAAGAAATACAAGGACTACAGTTCCGATGACTCGAAGAAAAAGAAGAAATCTTCAAAGTCCTCATCGCACAAGAAGAATGGTTCCTGAAAGGCTCGGGCTTTCATTGGCAAGGTAATGGATTATGAAGAAGAATCTGAAGAATATGAAGAAGAGGAAGAATCTAAGGAGGAGTCTGACTCTGGTGTTGCTAGCCTTGCTCTCACTACTGCTTTCGTCAGCAAGTCCATCTTCAACGATGAAGAAAATGACTACTCCAACGACTCTAACATCAGCAATGATGATTATGCTCCCACCTATTGCTTCATGGCTAAAGGTTCCAAGGTACACAAGTATCACTCCTCCTCTGAATCAAGTGATGGTGAATCTGATGAATATGTGAAACCTAGATATGCCAAACTTGCCAAAATTGCCACTAAGCAACAAAGTGCACTTGAAAAGCTTCAGAAACTGCTAGACAAAAGCGATGATCTATTGAATGAGGAAGTGGACCGGACTCAAACTCTATCTGATGATCTCAAAAGTCTTCAGACAAAGTACGATAACCTTCAGAGTTATCATAATGCTCTCTGTAGCGACCTGACCTGAAAGGTCGAATCTCCGGTGTTTTCGTACCATCCCAAGATCATGTTTCTACACACACGGTACATCAACGTATATATGAAAGGGAAATCACATAGCTTTACTAATCGAAAATCTCATATCGAGTCCTTTATTACAATCAGAATTACAATAAACTGGCTGAAGGCCAACCCATGAGAATAACTAATCTTGCGGAAGCTTCAAAGGTAGTTCAGTCCATCCGACTCCAAGGCCATCTCACAGAGCGTAGAGCATATCCTCACACCTGGTTAGAAAAGTACTCTGCAACATGATACGTTGCAGCCGTGTAGGTCAGCATATGGAATATGCCGACAATGTCACGAAAGAGGGGGGGGTGAAAAGTAATCATCTATTCTATATGCATCTTTGGTAGGTGGGGTTGTAAGTTTTGCATAAAGCCAATTTTTCCTACAAGAAGAGAGGGCAAAATATTATTACTACAATGTTGGTTGATTAATGAGATGGTTCCACCAACCAATTCTCATACCCAAGTTATTAATACCCACATCAGTATATTAATGGTGTTGAGAATTCCAGATAGTTTCAGTTCCTTTGGCCCAAGTTGCCCATGACTGTGGACACGGCTAAGCGATTAGGTTTTGGGTACTCTGCAGAGTTTTGCACACGTTCCCCACAAGATTTGGTCGCCTCCGTTGGATTTCTCACACTTCAGGGTGTTTGAGAAACGGATGACCAAAACATGGTCTTCTAAAGGGTTTCCCTGAGAATCTATCGGTGCCCATCCTTTCCTACCGTTCTTCTACATCTCGTAGCACCGCCTGTCCACGGTCACCACGATATCCAACCAAGCCAGGGCCCATAATGGCTTGTGGTTGTGCAGGTAAGCCCTGGGTCTTGAAGTATCCATCCATCTCTTTATGTGGTAGGTCTTGTAATTATCATCTCACAACTCCCATGAGTCACACAACCACCCCGTCTACTAATAGCATAGCAAAATTTAAAACAACGTTTCTGGGGGCCAAGGTGTCAAAGGGTTGAGGGGGAAAACGTACCACATGATACTACATCAAGGACCAAGTTTCCAAATTACCTACTTTGCATGCATTTGGGGAGATGGTAGAACTAATGCAATAAAAACATGGGTGAATATGATCAAGGTGACTTGCCTTGCTGACGATACTCGTAACCAAGTGACTCTAGATAACAAGCTTCGCACTCCGAATGATCTAATGAATCAAACAAGACCAAACCATAAGCATAAACACAATACAATTTATTCAACAGCAAGGTAAACAAATGTTTCAATAGAAAAAAGCACAATCAAAAGAAGAATCACTTAAAGTATAAGACTATAAAATTTTTGTTGTCAAAACTCTACTAAGACATAACAAGTCAAAAAAAATATTGTTTTGAACAACTAGGTATTTAGATAACAGAAAAGTAAATATAAGATTTTTATTTGAATACAGAAAGTATTTCATTATAAAAGTTTTGTGCTAAAAAAAGTACTACAAAACTTTTTCTGAACAATATACATGGTGAAAACAAGATGAACCTATTCAAACTAGAGCACAAAACAATTTGAAAAAAACATATTTTATTTACAGAAAAAAATACACCTAATGTTGAGTTAGCACAACCTAATGAAATCTAAAAACAAAGGTTAAACGAATTCAGGTTCAAATTAAATAAAAACTAATTTAGTTAAAATCTATTAAGAACTAAGTAGATTCTGTTTTTGTTAAAAACAGTAACCAAATTCATTCTAAAAATTCTCAAATTATGTACAATGGTAGGTCTAACTAATGCAAAACAGTGGCAAAAAGATTCACTCAAAAATATATTGTTAAAATCTAGTTATACGGATTTAAGTAATTTAAACAAATTTGATTAGATTCAAAATTTAAAGTTCAAATATGAAATCTAAGCATACAGACATAAACTACAACAAATTTGTGAACTAATGCAAAAAGAATCAAATAAAAAAACCAAATATATTAAAAGATATGATAAAAACAAAAACAGAATACATTCTGTTTTCTAAAACAGAATACATTCTGTTTTCTAAAACAGAAACAGAAAAAGGGAAACTATTATCAATCGGTTAGGAGCTACGTGGCAAGCTATGATTGGCCGCGGGGGCGTGCGTGCGTGAGCTAGCGAGCGGACGACCGAAGCGTAGAGGAAAACGTTTCCCTGTTTAAATCTTATAATCAGGAGCGTTGGATCTAAATCTAATGGTCCAGGGGGTCCGGTGGCTTACAGAGGGGAGGAGTCAAGGTTACGACGAGGTCGACGGCGGTCGAAGGTCGATGGTGGTCGGAGGCCTCGGTGAGGTGGTCGGGGGCGACATCCGAAGTGCTCAGGCGATAGCGACGAAGCTCCATCATTGATTGGCGGCGTCGGACAGGGCTGGGGACGACGGAGGCGACGGCCTCGTGTTTGGGAAGGTTCGGTAGGAGTCTGAACTCCAGCGAAGTGGTGTGGTGGTGTTCTGGCGAGGTAGAGGGGGTCTAGGGGTGGAATGGAGCGCGGTGAGGGTTGGGGTTTTTATAGGACAGAGGAGGGAGATCCGGAGACGATGGCGCACGCGAGGAAGGAGACGGGCGCGCGGATGACGCCATCGGTCAGTGGGTCTCGCATGCCAGTGAGAGAAAAGGCAAGGTTAGCACGTCAGTTGACCGATCTGAATTGAATTCGGGAGTTAAAGACTGTGGGCCGGCCTGATTCGTTTTAAAAACTTTCCTTTCCTATTTCCAGTGCAGTAAAAACTCTTTTAATGCATTCAAAACATTTACAAACATAGGAATGATATATATCAAAATGATCAGGAGAATTAATGCTATTTAATGAACATTTTTCCTCTATCATATTGAATATCTTTTAAAAATTTATTTTTAGAAAATGCCTAATTGATTGTAAATCCTTTTGAGATAAATTTTCAAATAACTCCCTGGTTTAATTGCTCAAATATTTCACCAAGATGCCTCTGGTGTGGAGTGTCATGTTACTCCTCTCTTACTTTGAACATTTCCAAAGGTTTTCAAATAGATGAAACAGATACATTGAAAAATAGAAATGGCCTTTCAAAATTTCAAAAGAAGCACTTCAACAAATTCATTACATTCAAACAAAGTGATGTTGATGCATAGCTATATCTCATAACATTCCAAAATGAAATTTTGGGATGTTACAAACCTACCCACCTTAGGTTGGCTAGAAATTAGGTGTGGATGGTCTCTACGAAGATCTTCTTCGCGTTCCCAGGTGGCTTCTTCCTCGGTGTGGTGACTCCACAAAACCTTACAGAACTTAATGATCCTACTACGGGTAACTATGTTGGTAGTCTTGAGGATCCTGACGGGCTTCTTTTCATAAGTTAGGTCACTGTCAAGTTGTATGGCCTCTAGGGGCACTGTGTCTCTCAAAGGAATATCAGCCATCTCAGCATGGCATTTCTTCAGCTGGGAAACATGGAAAACATCATGAACTCCGGACAATTCTTCCGGAAATTCTAGCTTGTATGCAACTTCGCCTCTATGTTCAAGAATTTTGTAGGGGCCTATGAATCTGGGTGCTAACTTTCCTTTAACACCAAACCTCTTGATTCTTCGAAGTGGGGACACGCGAAGTTATGCTCGGTCTCCTACTTCGTACGTCACTTCCTTGTGTTTGCTGTCAGCATAGCTCTTTTGTCGGGATTGAGCTATCTTGAGTCGGTCACGAATCAGTTTGACTTTTTCTTCACAATATCGGATGAGATCGGGACCAAAAAGTTTTCGGTCGCCAACACCATCCCACATCAGTGGTGTTCTGCACCTCCTTCCGTATAACGCTTCGAAAGGGCCCATCTTTAGACTGGTCTGATAACTATTGTTGTATGAGAACTCTGCGTAAGGTAAGTTATCACCCCAACTAGACCCATAGTCTAGCGCACAAGCTCTCAACATGTCTTCTAGGATCTGGTTGACTCTCTGAGTCTGTCCATCGGTCTGCGGATGAAAAGTTGTACTGAACTCCAGCCTCGTACCCAAGGTTTCATGTAATTGATGCAAGAACTTTGAGGTAAATTGTGTTCCTCTATCTGACACGATACTTCTCGGAACTCCATGCAGACATACGATCCTGGTCATATATATCTTGGCTAACTTAGCACTGGTATAGGTGGTCTTCACTGGAATGAAATGAGCCACCTTGGTCAAGCGATCGACCACTACCCAGATGGAATCATAACCTGAACGAGTCCTGGGTAATCCTGTAATGAAATCCATACCAAGCTTATCCCATTTCCACTCGGGTATCGACAAAGGTTGGAGTAACCCTGCTGGTTTCTGATGTTTCACTTTTACTCGCTGACCAACATCACATACCGCAATATGTTCGGCAATATCCTTCTTTATACCTGTCCACCAGTAATTTTCCTTTAAATCCAGATACATTTTGGTGTTGCCTAGCTGTATTGTGTAAGGTGAATCGTGGGCTTCTTGAAGTATCAACTTCCTGAGCTCTGGGTCATTGGGCACATAAATTCGGTTCTCAAACCACAAAGTTCCTTGTTCATCCTCATGAAAACCTTTACCTTTTCCACTCTTCATTCTTTGCTTTATCTCAGCTATCTCCTTGTCCGACTTCTGGGCTTCATGAATTCTGTCGGTCAAGGTGGACTGTATCTCTAGTGTGGCAACATATCCTTTTGGAACTATTTCTAGCCGATGCTCTCTGAGATCATTGGCTAACTCCTTGGGTAATCCTCCCGCTATGAGGGTGTTCACATAATTCTTCCGGCTTAAGGCATCTGCTACAACATTTGCCTTTCCTGGATGGTAGTGTAATCTCATGTCATAGTACTTGATTAAATCTAGCCATCTCCTCTGTCTAAGGTTCAATTCCTTCTACGTGAAGATATACTTCAGGATCTTGTGATCAGTGTAAACACCACAACTGTTCCCGACGAGGAAATGTCTCCAAGTCTTGAGTGCGTGCACTACGGCTGCTAACTCCAAATCATGGGTGGCATAGTTCAACTCATGAGGTCGTAGTTGTCTGGATGCATATGCTAAAACTTTTCCCTCCTGCATGAGTACTCCTCCGAGTCCTTGACGTGATGCATCACAATAAACCTGGAAATCCTTCCGAATATTTGGCAGAATCAACACTGGGGCTGTGACCAAACGCTCCTTCAACTCCTGGAAACTAGCTTCACAATCCTGAGTCCAAATATACATAGACTCTTTCTTCAACAACTCTGTCATGGGCTTGGCAATCTTTGAGAAATTCTCAATAAACCTCCGGTAGTATCCTGCAAGTCCGAGGAAACTGCAGATCTCTTTAACTGAGGTGGGTGAGTTCCACTCGGTGACTGCTTCAACCTTGGCGGGATCCACTGCTATTCCATCTCAGGAAATAATGTGTCCAAGGAATCCGACTTCCGTCAGCCAAAATTCACATTTGCTGAACTTGCCATATAACTGATGCTCTCTAAGCTTCTCCAGAACTAAACGCAAGTGTTCCTTGTGTTCTTCCTCGCTCTTGGAAAATATCAATATATCATCGATGAACACCATGACAAACTTGTCCAGATATTCCATAAACACTTTGTTCATCAAACTCATGAAATAGGCAGGTGCATTAGTCAAACCAAAGGACATGACGGTATACTCATACAAGCCATACCTTGTGGTGAAAGCTGTTTTGGGTATATCTTGTTCACAAATTTTCAACTGGTGATACCCTGATCAAAGATCGATCTTGGAGAACACTTTGGCGCCTACTAGCTGATCAAAGACGTCATTAATCATCGGCAGAGGGTACTTGTTCTTGATAGTCACCTCGTTCAATGCATGATAATCGACTACCATCCTCAAGGTTTTATCTTTCTTCTCCACCAAAAGAACTAGGGCTCCCCAAGGTGAAGAACTTGGGCGAATATACCCCTTGTCCAATAACTTCTTAATCTGCTTCTTGATTTCTACTAAATCATTTGCGATCATCCGATAGGGTCTCTTGGAAATTGGGGCTGTTCCCGGCAGTAACTCTATCAGGAACTCAATCTCTCTATCTGGTGGCATGCCTGGTAATTCTTTCGGGAATACATCGGTAAAGTCTTGTACGACCGGCACTTCCTCCTGCACAACTCCTGTGAGAGAATTTAATCGAGCACTCATCCGTGTGCGTCGGGATACATACTTAATCCTCTTGTTCTCTAGGGTGGTGAGCAAAATAGACTTGCTGGGGCAAACCAGGTTTCCTTCATACTTGGTCATCCAATCCATGCCTAGGATTACATCCAATCGTTGTGACTCTAAGACGATGAGGTCGGTGGGAAAAACATGGTTTCCTTTATTGAGTTTCAAGGCCTGGCATCCTATCCCTGCCATCATCATGCCTACTGGGGAATTGACCTTAATGGGCTGACTAAGGGTTCTGGTGGGTAAACCATACTTTTCCACAACTACCCTCGATATGAAAGAATGAGTTGCACCGGAATCAAAAAGTACCATAACAGAACGTGAATTCAATAAAAACTTACAAACCACAGTCTCGGGCTGATCATAGACTTCCTCCACATCAATGTGGTTCACCTGACCACGGGGAAAAGGATTTGGCTTCTTAGCTGACGAGTTGCCGTTGTTGTTGCCGTTTCCATTTCCTTGCTTGTTCTGAGGACCTTTAGTGGCATAGTGTCCTGTCTTCTGGCACTTGAAACAGGTGATATGGTTCAGATCCTTCTGAGCTGGGGCGGGACGGTGCTGGTTGCCATTCCCATTCCCATTCTTGGAGTTGCCATTGTTGGGGCGATTATTCCCATTGCCTCCATGGTAATGGCCTCCATGGTTGTGCACGGCATGAGTGTGCCCTCCATACTTACCGGTCCCTGATCCGGTATTTCCTGGGTACAGGGAGTAACGGGGCTTCTGATGAGCTCCAGAGTTAGACTTCCCCTGTCCATACTTCCTCTTGCGGTTCTCGATTTGCTGCTGCTTCCCCTCCAAGATGAGGGCCTTGTCTACCAGCTCCTGGTAGTTGTTGAAAGTTGCTACCAACAATTGCATGCTCAACTCATTGTTGAGTCCCTCCAGGAACTTCTCCTGCTTGGCTGCATCATTGCCACGTCTCCTGGTGCATAACGTGCCAACGTGCTAAATTCATCCACATACTGGGCCACGGAGCGACTTCCTTGGCGTAAGTTGCAAAACTCACGCTTCTTCAGACTCATGGCTCCAGCTGAGACATGAGCGGTGCGGAAAGCTAACTTGAACTGGTCCCAAGTCACATCAGCAATGGGGTATGTGGTGGTGTAGTTCTCCCACCATGCAGCTACGGGTCCCTCAAGTTGATGTGCGGCAAAGCGCACCTTTTCAGCATCACTGCATCCAACGGTGGTGAGCTCCCTCTCCATCTTGCGAAGCCAATCATCTGCCACAATGGGCTCAGTGCTGCTAGAGAAGGTTGGTGGTCTCTGCCTTAGAAAACGGGTGAGGTTGTCGCCCTGAGGTGGAGGGTTGTTGTTCTGATTCTGGATCAACAGTTGCATCAGGGCATTCTGCTGTTGGAGGAGTTGTGTGAGTTCCGGCGGAAAGGTGAAGTCAGGATCACGTTGTGGAGGCATCTTGCTGTTTTCAGAGGGATGAGAATTATAATAGAACAAGGGCCTAGAAGAAAATTTCACTACCCATATGCAATGCAACAACCATATCACATCAAACACTCATTCATTTATTCAACTCAAGGTCCAAACGTCGAGATACAAGTCTCCAATTAAAACTAAGCATCGACCTACGTCTTAACAGCGAAAATGAAGATACGTGGAGGGCATGACTAAAGTTCTCCTGAAAATTACATGCTTGTGGGTCCTCCGGTGATGCTCTCCTCATAGTCATCATCGTTGCTGATCAAGGGAGCCACGTCTCCTTCTGGGTGAAGATTTTCCCCCATGTCCAGCTATTCCTCCAGATTTGCAATGCGAGTGTTCGGCTTCTCGATCCTCTCCAAGAAGTCCTTCGCTTCATGCTCATGCTCATACTTTGCTTCCCGTAGGTCAGCCTCGAGGTCAATCTCGTGGTTCATCAACCTCTTGATCGTCTTCGTGTCTGCGCGTTCCCGAAGCTCTAGAGTCCTGATGTGAGTCTCCAAAGTCTGGATATAGGAAATGGTGGAGTCTTCAGTGGGAGTGTTTATGATATCCCCATTGGCATCTTTGTGACAAACCATGCTGAGGCTTGGCAAAATGGGACCACCCCTATATTCCTCCTGAATACGTCCGAGGGCACGATGAATTGCCATGTCTCTCCCGAGAATCCAGCTGGGCACCACAAACTTGAAGTCAATGGGTTCCTTACGGTTTCCAAAGGTCTTTCCGGGGATGTGCACCTTGATCCTGTAGCGACTGTCTTGTGGAAAAGACATGATAGGAGTCCCGGTGATGCTTGGCAAAGCGATCCTTACGTCCTAACGATCTTCACCAGCTCTTTGCCAAAGGGCATGGTCACGTCAGGCTGGGAAAACTCCGTGAACAAAACTGGGATGAAGGTGGCCATCTATAAAAGTTGAAATGAATCGAAGAGAAGTCAGAAATGAACAGATGAGAACACAAAGATATAAAAAAAATCCTAAGGCTTTTCCAATCCTCGAGGTACGTCCTACGGTCAGCGTGTGCTCTGATACCATCTCTGTAGTGACCCGACCTGAAAGGTCGAATCTCCTATGTTTTCGTACCATCCCAAGATCATGCTGGTACACACACGGTACATCAATGTATATATCAAAGGGAAGTCACACAAATTTATTAATCAAAAATCTCATATCGAGTCCTTTATTACAATAAGAATTACAATAAAGTGGCTGAAGGCCAACTCATGAGAATAACTAATCTTGCGGAAGCTTCAAAGGTAGTTGAGTCCATCCGACTCCAAGGGCATCTCACCGAGCGTAGAGCGTATCCTCACTCCTGGTCAGAAAAGTACTCTGCTACATGATACGTTGCAGCCGTGTAGGTCAGCCTATGGAATATGCCGGCAATGTGACGAAAGATGGGGGGTGAAAAGTAATCTTCTATTCTATATGCATATTTGGCAGGTGGGGTAGTAAGTTTGCATAAAGCCAATTTTTCCTACAACAAGAGAGGGCAAAATATTATTACTACAATGTTGGTTGATTAATGAGATGGTTCCACCAACCAATTCTCATACCCAAGTTAATAATACCCACATCAGTATATTAATGGTGTTGAGAATTCCATATAGTTTCAGTTCCTTTGGCTCAAGTTGTCCATGACCGTGGACACGGCTAATCGATTAGGTTTTTGGTACTCTGCAGAGTTTTGCACACGTTCCCTACAAGATTTGGTAGCCTCCGTTGGATTTCTCGCACTTCAGGGTGTTTGAGAAACGGATGACCAAAACATGGTCTTCTAAAGGGTTTCCCTGAGACTCTGCCGGTGCCCATCCTTTCCTACCGTTCTTCTACATCTCGTAGCACCGCCTGTCCACGGTCACCATGATATCCAACCAAGCCAGGGCCCATAATGGCTTGTGGTTGTGCAGGTAAGCCCTGGGTCTTGAAGTATCCATCCATCTCTTTATGCCTGGGTGGACCTTTCCGCGTGAATACTGGCACTTCTCCAGCAACACCTAGGCTAACCACTGGTTTCTTCATGGCGTCGTTCAACCATCATCCACCCAGAGGTATGTTGGAAACTCAGAGTCTTGAAGTCTTGATCATTATGTAGGTCTTGTAATTATCATCTCACAACTCCCATGAGTCACACAACCACCCCGTCTACTAATAGCATAGCAAAATTTAAAACAACGTTTCCGGGGGCCAAGGTGTCAAAGTGTTGAGGGGAGAAACCTACCACATGATACTACATCAAGAACCAAGTTTCCAAATTACCTACTTTGCATGCATTTGGGGATATGGTAGAACTAATGCAAAAAGAATCAAATAAAAACACCAAGTATATAAAAGACATGATAAAAACAAAAACATAATACATCATGTTTTCTAACACAGAAAGAAAAAAGGGAAACTATTATCGATCGGTTAGGGGCTACGTGGCAAGCTATGATTGGCCGCGGGGGCGTGCGTTCGTGAGCTAGCGAGCGGACGACCGAAGCATAGAGGAAAACGTTTCGCTGTTTAAATCTTATAATCAGGAGCGTTGGATCTAAATCTAACGGTCCATTGGGTCCGGTGGCTTACAGAGGGAAGGAGTCGAGGTCCCGGCGAGGTCGACGGCGGCCGGAGCTCGAAGGTGGTCGGAGGCGTCGGTGCGGTGGTCGCGGGCGACGTCCGAAGTGCTCAGGCGACAGCAGCGAAGCTCCGGCGTCGATTGGCAGCATCGGATGGGGCTGGGGACGACGGAGGCGACGGCCTCGTGCTTGGGAAGGTTCGGTAGGAGTCCGAACTCCGGCGAGGTGGTGCGGTGGCCCTCTCGCGAGGTAGAGGGGGGATCGGGGTGGAATGGACCGCGGCGAGGGCTGGGGTTTTTATAGGCTAGGTGCGGGGGTTGGGGAAGGGAGAGAGGAGGGAGATCCGGAAAGAGGGATTTCTGGTGACAGTGGCGCGCGCGAGGAAGGAGACGGGCGCGCGGATGACACCGTCAGTCAGTGGGTCCCGCGTGCCAGTGAGAGAAAAGGAGAGGTTAGCGCGTCGGTTGAACGATCCGAATTGAATTCGGGAGTTAAAGACTGTCGGCCGGCCCGGTTCGTTTTAAAAACTTTCCTTTTCTATTTCTAGCGCAGTAAAAACTCTTTTAATGCATTCAAAACATTTCCAAACATAGGAATTAGATATATCAAAATGATCAGGAGAATTAATGCTATTTAATGAACATTTTTCCTCTGTCATATTGAATATCTTTAAAAAATTTATTTTCAGAAAATGCCTAATTGATTTTAAATCCTTTTGAGATAAATTTTCAAATAACCCCCTGGTTTAATTGCTCAAATATTTCACCAAGATGCCCTTGGTGTGGAGTGTCATGTTACTCCTCTCTTTCTTTGAACATTTCCAAAGGTTTTCAAATAGATGAAACAGATACATGGAAAATAGAAATGGCCTTTCAGAATTTCAAAAGAAGCACTTCAACAAATTCATTACATTCAAACAAAGTGATGATGATGCATAGATACATCTCATAACATTCCAAAATGAAATTTTGGGATGTTACACTCTCTTAGTTGACCATGAGAAGCATTCTTATGTATTTCTTCAAAGAAAGCAAGATCTTGAGAAACTAATAGTGTCTCATGAGGATCTCCAAAGGGAAACCGATTCCTTACTGGCTCAACAGATCAGTACCGCTCAGGAAGAATTTTCTTCCACCATGTTTGAAATGCATCGAATGTGAAACTGCTAATTCTTCACCTGAATGTTCAAATGCTTCTATTGCTACAAATTCTTCAACTATCCCCGTGGTCACAAATTCCTCATCTGAGATTACCACAAGTATCACTAGCGAACATGCAGGGTTGAAGGAATTGTATTTGACAGGCATGTACAAAAGTCTCAAAGGGCATCACACCCTTGCAATGTGCTCAAAAAGCATATTCTGAACAGGAACCCTAGGAAAGAGGGTATTGCATTTGAGAGGAAACTCAATGCTGATGGATCCTACTGGACACCTGAGCAGTACCTCAAAACCTCATGGGTTGCTGCAAAAGGATCTCCTGTGGATCCATCCAATTTATCTGGCTTTACTTGTGAAACTTCATATTCCTCTGACGAGTCACTTGACTCCAACTACAAATTCTTCAAAAATCAGAAAGGTGAAGTAGTTGCCAGATTTGTTGGAACTAACTGCAGGAACGGTTCACCTATGAGGAAAGTCTGGGTTCCTAAGAGCTGCTTGGAAAATCTTCAAGTGCATGTCCTCACGACACCACCCATGAAGAAAAGGAACCCCACATCAAATTCCTCATATGGACCAAAGTCTTCACTTGGACCAAATTCCTCAAATGGTCAAAAGTATCATTCTCATGCTAATGCATCTATTTCTCAAGAAAAATCTAAGAGTTCTGAATATGTGCATTATTCTTCAACTCATTATGTTCATAAGTCCTCGAAGAATTTCTCTGCTTATTCATATGAGTACTCTAACCCTAGTCATGTGAAACAAAGTGTACTAGCTTCAATGCTTTCCTTCTCATATGGAGCTCGCAGAATGATGAACTCTTTGCCGCCCCTCCAGATGTGGGTGGTGAAGAAATTGAACTAACTTCTTATACAGGGTCGGGTCTCCAGACGAACTTGAACGTCTGATGAATTTCCTGGAGACCTAAGGAAATGCTTGAAAGGACGCAAGCTAATCATGCAGAAATGAATTCCTCATTTCTCACGTCCTCACACTACTTTACTTACTATGTCGTGTGATGAAATTCTGCCTGATGAATTTGATGTCATATTCTTCACTCTGAAGCATATGAGTTTTTAAGTTGTACTAATTCATCTGTAGTATGAAACTCCAAAAGCTACTAAGTGGGTCCTCGATAGTGGATGCACCAACCACATGACTGGTGACAAGAGTCTACTGGTGAATATGCCACTTGCCCAATCTCATATGAAGCTTATCACCTACGCTGACAAAGGAAAAAGCAAGGTATTGGGTCTAGGTAAGGTTGCAATCTCCAAGGACCGACACATGGACAAGGTGATGCTTGTCGAATCCTTCGAGTTCAACCTTATGTCCGTCTCAATGCTTTGTGATCTTGATATGGTTGTCATCTTTGGAAAGTATCATTGTGTTGTCATCATGGAATCTGACCATTCCAAAGTATTCGAAGGCTTTAGGAGAGGAGACTTCTATATTGTTGATTTCTCTATAGGTCCTCAGCCTGCCACGTGCCTACTTGCAAAGTCCTCAGAAGGCTGGTTGGGGCATCGACGACTTGGACATGCTGGTATGAGGAACTTGCACATGCTCGTGAAGAAAAAACACATCGTTGGCATTGAAGGTGTCAAATTCCTCAAGGATCACCTCTATGGTGCTTGTGAGTCTGGGAAGATAACCAGGTCCAAGCATCCCTCGAAGACAATCATGACTACGACTCGACCTTTTGAATTGCTTCATATGGACCTCTTTGGCCCCACTCATTATTCCTCATTAACAAATTCTTCAAGTTTGTATGGCTTTGTCATTGTTGACGATTACTCTCGTTACACTTGGGTGCATATTATTATGTACAAGACTGAAGTGCAGGATGTCTTCAGATGATTTGCTTCAAGGGCATCAACAAACTTCGGCATCAAGATCAAGCATATCAGGAGTGATAATGGGACTAAATTCAAGAACACCAATATTGATGAATATCTTGAGGACCTTGGTATTACTCATGAGCTATCTTCCCATTATACTACTCAGCAGAACAACATCGTGGAGCACAAGAACATGACTCTTGTTGAGATGGCTTGCACCATGCTTGATGAATACAAGACTCCTTGTCGCTTTTGGCCTGAGGTAATTGATACAGCATGCCACGTCATCAACAGGGTATATCTTCACAAATTCTTCAAGAAAACATCATATGAACTCATGATTGGAAAGAAATGCAATGTAAGTTATCTCAAAGTCATCGGTGCAAAATGTTGGATAAGAGATCCTCATCACAGTTCTAAATTTGCACCAAAAGCACATGAAGGTTTTATGCTTGGTTACGGAAAGGACTCGCACACCTACAGAGTCTTCAACACCTACCACCACAAAGTTGTTGAAACTGTAGATGTGCGGTTCGATGAAACTAACGGCTCGCAAAGAGAGCACCTGCCTTTTGTGATAGATGAAAAGTCTCCTGAAGAATCCATTAAGTTGAAAGCTAATGAGGATGTAGTACTCACTGAAGAAAATCTTCAACCTACTGAGGAAGTCATCCCAACCAGTGAAGACGTTCATGCTGATACACCTGAAGAAAATGGTGCTGAAGAAAATCCTCAGCCACGTCAACCTGCTCATCCAAGAGGTTGCAAATGAAGTAAAAATTGACAAAATCATCGACAACATCAATGCACCAGGTCCCCTCACTCTCTCAAGAGCTTCACATTTCACTAACTTTTGTGGGCATTTTGCTTTTGTCTCTATCAGAGAGGCCACCAAAGTAGATGAAGCTTTCAAGGAGCCTGAGTGAATTCAAGCTATGCAAGAGGAATTGCATCAATTCAAGCTCAACAACATGTGGGAACTTGTCAAGTGGCTAGATCCTCACAATTATAACATCATAGGTACCAAGTGGATCTACCGGAACAAGCAAGATGAAAATGGCCATGTGGTAAGGAATAAGGCTCGTCTTGTAGCTCAAGGCTACACACAGGTTGAGGGAATTGACTTTGATGAAACTTTTGCACCTGTTGCTAGACTTGAAGCTATTCGCATATTTCTTGCTTATGCTAACCATCATGATATCATTTTATATCAAATGGATGTGAAAAGTGCATTCCTTAATGGTAAGCTTGAGGAAGAAGTATATGTTGCTCAACCCCCAGGTTTGAAGACCCTAAGCATCCTGACAAAGTCTTTAGACTCAACAAGGCCCTCTATGGCCTCAAGCAGGCCCCTTGGGCATGGTATGATACTCTGAAGGAATTCATCATGAAGAAAGGCTTCAAACCCGGTTCACTCGACCCAACTCTTTTCACTAAATCCTATGTCAATGAACTGTTCATATGCCAAATATATGTAGACGATATTATCTTTAGCTGTACAGACAAACATTACACTGATGAATTTGCCCATATGATGAGTGAAGAATATCAAATGTCTATGATGGGAGAGTTGAAATTCTTCTTAGGTCTTCAAATTCGTCAGCAAGACAATGGCATCTCCATCTCACAAGAGAAATACCTCAAGGATGTTCTGAGGAAATTCAACATGCACGAATGCAAAGGCACCAAAACTCCAATGCCTTCAAAAGGCCACCTTTGCACTAATGAAAATGGTAAAGATTTCGATCAAAAGGTATACCGCTGCATGATTGGCTCCTTATTGTATCTATGTGCATCTAGGCCTGATATTATGCTGAGTGTTTGCATGTGTGCCTGATTCCAAGCAACACCAAAGGAATCACACCATAATGCTATGAAACATATTCTTCGATACTTAGCTCACACACCAACGCTTGGATTATGGTATCCCACGGGCTCAAATCTTCACTTCGTCGGATACTCAGTTGCTGACTATGCTGGAGATTCTGTGGATCGCCAGTCAACCTCAGGCACATGTCATTTCCTCGGACGATCCTTAGTCTATTGGTCCTTGAAGAAGCAGAACTGCATGTCACTTTCTACTGCTGAAGCAGAGTACATTGTTGCTGGTTCATGCTGCGCTCAGCTGCTGTGGATGAAGCAAACCTTCAAGGACTATGGCATCAAGGTGAAGAATGTTCCTCTCTACTGCGACAATGAGAGCGCTATCAAGATTGCTTACAACCCAGTTCAGCACTCCAAGACCAAGCACATCTAGATTCGTCATCATTTTCTTTGAGATCATGTACTTAAGGGTGACAGCTCCATCGACCACATCCCCATTGAAGAACAACTAGCCGATATCTTCACTAAGCCCTTGGATGAAAAGAGCTTTTGCAAGTTGCGGTGTGAGCTAAATATCTTAGAATCTTCGAATGTTCTTTGAAAAGGCACACATCCTAACACTTATGCAAAATAGATGACTTTGATGTGTGACACACGAAGTAACATTTTTCTTCAATCAATGAAGAATAACTTTCTAAGTGTGAAGAAATTAACAAATAATTTGATTCTCATAATCCTACGACAATTGTACGCGGTCTCTGAAATCGTCAGTCTTATACGGTGGGTCACGCCACCAACAATAGTTGAAATTCTTCAGAGTTGAATTTTTCATCATTTTGCAAATTCTTCAAATTTTCAAATTCCTCAAGTTTGCAAATTCCTCAACTTTTCAAATTCTTCAAACTATGAAACTGATGTTCTTCATTGACTATATATACATATATATATACATATATATATACATATATATATATATGAGTTTTCAATGTCCTCAACAGCATTCACTTATTGCTAATTCTTTAAGTTGAGTTTCATCTAAGTCAATGTGATTGGACCCATTCCCCCTCTATGCTAAACTCAACCCAGTCTGTTCACAAATTCTTCATATGCATTCTACTTTGAAACTCGTTCAAAGCCTTCACTTTGTCCTTGACAGCTGAAGAATTTGTGAACGAAAACTTTAAAATTTTCAATTTTTTTTGTGCTTCCCACTCAAACCGTTCCGGATCCCACGACTAGATAAGCCACAATCCCCCACTATCTTCACTACTCAGAACGTGGGTGACACAGGTTGCATGGAGAGCAAGGGTCAGGGGCAATCTGGTCCAAAATCTTTGGGCTGATTCGTTTTTACCACCACTATATATACCCCCCTTCCCTTCACTATGCTAGAGTTACTCCTCACTCCCATCTCTCCCGAGCTCGGACCTAGCGCTGCCGCCAAAATCATCGCCGCCGGAGAGGAAGAGCTTCACTGCCTCGACCTCGTTGTCGCCGTAATCGCATCGTCCACGGAAGTCTTCACCCCGCCGCTGCTGTAGCTATCTCCCTCTGCCAAGCTAGGGCGTGGGAGATCTGGACGGACGAACTTCCCTGTTTTCATCTCTCTGTTTGCCGTGTTCTTCATTAGGGTAAATAAAATCTAATTTTACTATCCATGTTTGATCTTCGTATCTTCCACAAAATCCTCAGAAGTATTTGTTCTTCAAGAATCATCTTCTTAAGCCCCTTACATGCTTCAATCCCTTGATGTTTTTCCCTAATTTATGATTTTCTTCAAGATTCCTCAATTGTGTGGATCTACATATTCAAACAACTCTAGAACCCAAGACAAAGAACACTTAGTAAAATTCCTGAAGACATCTATGGTCAAAATCCTCAACCTGATGTATTTTGAAAAAAAATATGAGAACGCATATGACCTCTTCAAATCCTCGCACCTATACTCTGTTCATAGGTACAAAATGTCTTCTGATGAATCACTAGGTTCTTATCAAGTTAACTCATTTGCAGCGTTTCTTGAGGAAAAACTGTATACATCTTCAAAATCACCAAGAGTTCAAAGTCATCAAGTGAAGAAAATGGCAGATGCTAAAAGACCCCATAAGAGTGGAAAGAATGCTGAACAGAACACTGCCTTTGACATTCCTGAGGATTTGTATGCTGGTTACTGTACACCTGATGAAGTCATTCATGGGAAAGAAACAAAGGAGCAGAGGAAAATCAGAATTCAGAGGATTGAACGAAGATGGATGAAGGAATGGAGAGAATATCAGTATGTCACTCCCAAATACATGAGGAAATTCGCCCTCAATCCTCCTTGTGAAAGGGCTCCTCCTGCTAATGATCAACAAGTAGATCCCACTAGCGTTGCTCGTGCTGAAGACTTTCCAGCTGAAAGGGCGAAGCATCAACAAAAACTTCAGAGAACTGCTAAGGCTGCAGTGAAGACATTCAATGAAGATTCAGCTGCTACTGCTGCCTCTGCCGGAGCCGCTACTAGTGATCTGAAGAAAACAATGATGAATAAGTCTAGAGTGAAGGCAAAAACCTCAACTTCAAAGTCCTCACTGCAAAATGCTCAAGCAAATTCTTCAAAGGCCACTGCAATGCCTTCAGTAGCCGCACAATCATCAGCTGCTGCCACAAAGTCCTCAACACCTATACATCTTACAACATGTCAGAGGACTACTGGCTTCTCAATTGCTTCAGGGGAGTCTGCAAGTTCCTCTGCCCAAGCACAATCTTCAACAAGCCCTACTCTGTGGAAGATAAAGAGAACTACAGGACGAGTTCAGAGACCAAGTCCTCGCAAAAGCCAAGCTATTGTGAATGTGCCCTCAGGATATGAGGATAATGACTTGGCTGATGATGAAGAATTGGCAGAAATCATCAGAAACAGACAGCAGAGAGCTACAATTGCCAAGGGCAGCTCAGTTCCTCTCATGCTGGATCCTAAGATGATCCTCAACTTCATCGACAAATGGCATGAGGATCCCAACACTCCACTTTCCTCACTAAACCTACCCATCACTAGTAGAATATCGATCTTTATTCCCGGTCTGGATGGGCCTTTAGTACCGATTCTTCAAAGGGTCGGGACTAAAGGGTCTACACCTTTAGTACCGGTTGGCCTACGGACCGGTACTAAAGGCCCACCACGTGGCTGCCTACGTGGGCTGGTGGTGGAGGAACCTTTAGTACTGGTTGGTGATACCAACCGGTACTAACTATTTTTTTGTTTTGTTTTCACTTTAAATTAGGTTTTAGTTTTCCTCTCTATTTATTGTGTTTTCCATTCATTTCAAATTTATTTTACGTTAATAATATATATATATATATATATATATGTAGTATAATATACACAAGTTGATGCATATATATATGTAATATAATATACAATATCTCATACAGTATATATATATACATACAAATGGACGCATCCATATATATATTCTGGAGTTATAACTTAAGGCCCAGAACCCGCCGGTAAGTAATAGTGCTCTCCATTTACATCAATTACATGTTGAAGAATAAATGCCACAAATTCCTCTTGAAGTGCTACAAAGCGTTTTTCGGGTGACAACTTCGACATCATCTACCAAAGCTGGAGTTGTCTTTCACGTGCTCCTCTGCGACGTGTACTGCCTTCGGTTTGGATGCGAATATTCTCGCAGAGGAAGTATCCACATAAATTTGTCCGCTGTGGCTGCTTTGCGCACTTTGCGAAAGAATAGAATACAATAAGATAATTAATAATCAAGCATGATAATGGTATTGAAACTAGAATTAAAGAGATGCACGGACCTAGTAGTACTACTTAATTACCTGCATCTTATTTCCACTTCAGCTTCAGTTTCCATTGACGACCGTGATGGTTTTCTATCATCTTTTTCCAAACACTACTCGGCAAAGAGAAAAAACAAAAGAGTTATTATAATTACTTTTGATATCAGGAAATAATGAAGGAAAGCGAGGTCGATAAAGATTGAAATTACCGTTCTATCATAAAATACAAGTTCACATATGATTATTCCGGTGTATCTAGTGAGTCCTACACTTGAACAAGTCCATCCGCGAGGATAATATTTAGGAGGATATAGTGGTCTTTGCGCAGAAATTTATATATAATTAAGCAAGCATGCATATAACTCATCAATTAACTACTACACTTGACAGCGAGCTAGTAAGCAAAAATAGAATTTGCAGTATACAAGAGAGTAAACACTCACCCCATGTTGTAAGGAAATATTATAGTAGATTTGGTATTCATTAGTGCCTCTAGAAACTTTTGCAAGAGATCTTATATGTCCTTGGCATAATTTTTTACCACATGACCATTAACGGTACTTGGGTCGATGAACCCAATGTCATCAATTCCCTCTTGTTTCAATTGCCACATCTTCAATCTGCATAATAGTGTAGAAAAGAACATATATAGGGAGGATAAGGCAATGAACGTATCTTAGCTGGAGACTTAAATTATTAAAGATATAAATCACTTACAGACAATAGCAACTGATGAGAGTTTTGTCGATAGAGTCCATGTGGTATAACTGGAAAAGTTCAGAGAATTCCAGACATATGTCACATGCGTTGATGTAATGCTCTTCCCTTACTTTCACCATAACCGCCGTCTCCCCTCGCTCTGCTTCACACATGTACCAATCATGCAACCGTCGCATCGTAGTTGGTACTTCCTTGTACTGCTCGGGTTTGACAAGTGGTTTTCCGTGGGAATATTTCATTGCGTACTCAGTTGCACCGAACCCGCCGATTTCCTCGGTGCCAAGGATTTGGTCAAGAGTGAGACCTGCAGCCTCTACTTCTTCGAGGTCGATTGGGTTGCCTTGCACATCGCTTGGTTGGACCGATTGCTTGCTTGGATTGGTACCCACCTTGAGCAGAGAGATCGATTGCTTGGATTGTTCTTCGAGCTGAGGAACTGATTTCCCGCTAGTTGATGCCGTACTTCCTGACTTCTTCCTTGGGCTAGGCCAACTTCTCTGCTCACTTACCTTCTGAATCTGTCGCTCATAGTATGGCGGCATATGCTCGACATATGCCGGGGGTCGATCAATAAAGTGTTCCCTAAAGTTCTCTTGGACTTCCTTGGGTATTACCTCCTTTGGCGGCACGTGCTTCTTCGCAAAAAAGGCTTTCACTTGGCGATCACATTCAATTTTGTTTTCCTCTGGTGTCATATTGTAAGGCAGCTTCCTTTTGGCCAGAGGCTCGGGTTTCTTCTTTGCTTTCTTCTGAAGAGGACTGCTGGTGGCCTTCCTCTTTTGGGAGCCTTGCTGGCGGGACCGCTGCCGGGGTGGAGTCGGCTCACGCGGCGGAGATCGATGTCGATGATATGGACTCGCGTCGTGCTCCGTCCCGAGGTTGGGAGGACTTCTCATGGCGAGGTGGGGAGGACTGCTAGTGAGGTGGGACGCCTCTCGAGGTGGGGATGACTGCAGGGGAGCTCAAGGTGGGGAGGACTACTGGCGAGGTTGGGACTGCTGGCGAGGTGAATGCTGGCGAGGTGGGGAGGACTGCTGGCGAGGTTGGGACTGCTGGCGAGGTGACTGCTGGCGAGGTGGGTAGGACTGCTGGCGCTGTGATGCCTCTGGCTGGGATCCCTCGCACTGGACATCGATACTCGGAGGAGCCGGTGCCCTTCGTGCCGAGTGTGGAAAGACGATGCAGTCCTTACTCCATAGAATGAGACCACGGCTGGCTTCTCCCAGCGTGGACTCCCCCTCACCTCCAAGGATCTCAAGCAATAGTTCATCATATCCTGGCTCTATTTTGTCCACCGTGACACGAGCATACCTAGCTAGAACCGGATTGCAATGCCAGAGAACATCAGGTGAATTTGGTAAAGCATAGCCCGTCGCGACCCGCATGGTTATGTTCTTCATTTTCTGGATTAGCTGACAAGATGTCTTCTCGGTGATATCATCCAGGGGGGTGTGACCCAGCGGTGCCCCCGTGGAAACCATGCTGCTTTTCGGCATTGTAGATGGGACAGGTTCGTACCCTGTCTCCTGCTGCGGAGTTTCCCTTTGCAGGGTCAATTCCTGTATATGCAGCTGTTGCTGCTCGTACATCTGTTCCAACTTTGAAAGTCGGTCTGCTTCCACCTTCTTTTTTCTCGAACGACTTTTATAACTGTCCTGCCATCCAGCAAACCCCTCGTACCACGGAACAACGCCCACGCCTCGTGTTCGTCCTCTGTGTTCGGCATTCCCGAGGGCGCGTGTAAGCTCATCGTTCTCTCTATCAGGATGAAACCGTCCTTATCGGGCAGCTTTTATTGCTTCAATCAACTCATCTGATGCATGCTTCAGGCTGGCCAGTGCAATAATCTTCCATGTTGTTGGGTCCAACTTTCCCCCATGCGCAAAAAAACAATTTCTGCACCTTTGGGGCCAGTCGTAGGTTACTGGAGTGATCCCTTCAGCAAGCATCTTATCTCTAATGCATCCCATTTAAGAATGGCTGACTTGTATCCACCTATCCCTAGTTTATGGTGATACTTTTTTTCTCAGCATTTATCTTACTCTTTGCCAACTTCTCCATGGCAGCTATCGATGTCTTTTACTCGATAAATGCGTCCCAGTGATTCTTTACCTTCTCGTATATTCCTTCGAATTCGGGCGCCTTCTTGCCTCTAGCGTTGTATTCGGTCCATAATCTTTTCTTCCAAGTCTGGAACGCGCCGACCATCTTATGGAGAGCAAACTCCTTGACTTTGTCCCTTTGATGCTCCGAAAGAGAATCTGGTAAGGTGAAATGCTCCATGAGATCTCGCCAAAGGGCATCTTTAATTCTTGTATCGACATAATTCACTCCTGGTTTTGGTTCGTTTGGCTGAATCCATTCATGCATTTTGATCGGGACTCCGTCCCTAACAACCATTCCGCATTGACGCACAAATGTCTTGGCATTGGCTTCAGGGTGAGTTGGTTCGCCATTATGTTTGAAAGCATCAAGATTGAGCTTTACGTTGTTGTCCAATATTTTGGCACCGCCTCGTACATTTCTAATAGGTTTGCTCGATCCGGAGGGCTGATTTTAAAATAATATAGATTTGTTAATCAATACACATGTAATGATCACCAGAGGCTATTATGTGTATATACCTCGCCGGACATTGGTTGTTCCGGATTCTGGAACATAAGTTGTTCTTCCTCGGCCTCACATCCATCACCATGATCGTTCTGATATTGTGAGCCGTCATCATCATGTGATTCACCTGGGTTTTCGGAGCAGCGTATTATGTCGAATATGTCCTCTTCACGAGCTCTACAGGTATTATCCATAGCTTAATAACTAATCCATAATAATATAGATAAAGCAAATCAGTATTCAAATTAGCATGCATTCAAGAAGCAAAATAACTTATAGTTAATTAATTGCATCATCGAATACATATATAGTAGTACAAAAGATCTCATCTCATAATCTCGGATAATTTTCAATACATCGGCTAATCCATCGATCTAGTTAATACATCATAATAATACCTATATATAGTAGCTAATATATTGATCTAGCTAGCTAGATAGAACACTAGCGCCCGGCAGATATCGGGGCAGACGGTGCACACCCAAAGAGAAGGAACCATCACAGGAACATAGCTCCAGTGAGATCCCTGAAGAATCTGCCAGGTATTGTCGGACCTAACCTCCAAAGCTGCCATGTAGCGACGTACGTGCTCGTTCTCCTTCCTGACATGGTACTATACCACCTCCGCGGGGGACTCAAGCCTCTGAATCGTCCATGGCCCATGCGGCCGCCACCATAGAACCTCCGGGTCAACGACGGGCTGGCTCCTCACAAGGCTACGCCGCCCTGAAGGCAGCACCTCCCAGTACCATCCCGGCGGAGCCCAGTCCCTGACAGGGCCCCTCGTCTCAAGCAAGTGACCTCCTCCGGCGACTCGACGACGAGGATGCGGGATCGGCATCATCGAAGTCGAGAAGAAACACTTAATTATGAAAACAAATTAAATAAAACTTAGCAAAATTAACACTTAGCATGCATCTAGCAAAATCAAGAATTACGACATGCTTTGGATCCTAATGCGTGTGTGACTATCGGTCTATCGATGCTCATATCTCATGGTGTGTTGGTGCGCTCTCTCTCACACTGATATATGGTGGTGTATATATGTTGGTGGACACTCTCTCACAGTAATAGTTCGACCGTCGGTGATGGATGCCTTGCCTCTCCTCTTCTTACGCGTTACACCGACGAGTATATCGCAAAGAAGAGAAGAAATACAAGGCGCCCCCCATGACAACAGTCGGGATTCCTCCATCAAGAACACACATGCATGAAAGTCAAACAAGGAGAGCAACGACAGACCGAAAGTCACACACGCATTACGATCCAAACTAAATTTAACCTAAAACTAAACTAAACCTAACCTAACCTAAACTAAACCTAAACTTAACTAAACTAAACCTAAACTAAACTAAACTAAACCTAAACTAAATTAAGTCTAAACTAAATTAAACCTAAACTAAATTAAAACTAAACTAAATTAAACCTAAACTAAACTAAAACTAAACTAAATTAAACCTAAACTAAACAAAATCTAAACAAAATTAAATCTAAACTAAAACTAAACTAAAAAAATCTAAACTAAAACTAAACTAATTAAACCATAAACCCTACACAAAATAGTATAACAATACACTAAAAGAAAAGAAAAAAATCACACACGCATTACGATCCAAACTAAATTAAACTTAAAACTAAACTAAACCTAAACTAAACTAAACCTAAACTAAACTAAAACTAAACTAAACTAAACCTAAACTAAATTAAACCTAAACTAAACAAAATCTAAACTAAATTAAATCTAAACTAAAACTAAACTAAACAAAATTTAAACTAATTAAACCCTAAACCCTAAACAAAATAGTATAACAATACACTTCGGACCTACAATCTGAATATTTCGATCTAACAATACGTACACTAAAAGAAAAAAAAAGAAAATCGCCGGAGTTGGACGGGGACGGCCGACGAGGGCTCACAGCGGGGGACGAGGGCGAGGTTGTCGGAGTTGGGGACGAGGGCAAGTCACCGGAGTTGGGGACGAGGGCGAGGTCGTCGCCGGAGTTGGGGACGAGGGCGAGGTCGCCGGAGTTGGGTACGAGGGCGAGGTCGCCATGGGCCGAGGTTGCAGGGGCGAGGAAGCAAAGGAGGGAGGTGTGGCGAGGTCGCCGAGGTCGGGGGCGATGGCAGGACTCCGACGAGGTCGACGGTGAGGGCAGGGCTCCGGCGACAGTGGATTTTGGCAGCCTCGCGGCCCTAAGTTCGCGTTCTCCCGATGCGTGCCTCTGCCAGGGACGAAGACGACTATTTATACCTTAGCATATCTTTAGTACCGGTGGTTGGCTGGCCCCGGTACTAAAGACTCTTTAGTACCGGTGCGAGCCACGCATGGGTACTAAAGGTCATGCCATAACCGCGCGGGGGGTGGTGGACCTTTAGTACCGGTGCGTGGCTCGCACCGGTACTAAAGGTTTTTTATTTTTTATTAGTTATTATTTTCAGAAAAAAACCCTAATATTTAGAAAATCATAGAAAAAAATGTTTTACTCCAATGGAAATAAGTAATATATGAAAAAATATCGGAAAAATATGAAGAATATGTTTATGGCATTTCCATGCATGTTTGAACAACTTCAACTGCTGTATAAGACAATTTAATTAAATGGCATTTGAAATGTCATATCTCGAGTTTGAAAAGCATTACAAATGAACTCTGAAAAGGTTGTAACTTGGCATGACATCATAATTTCACCAACATAGCAACTTGTAAAGAGTTGAGAGGGTTACGGCAAAAACTGGATGCACTTCGTGTACAAATTGGACAATCTCATTAGAAGTGTGAGGGTTTCGGACGAAAACTCATCTATTAAAAAAGGGATTTCATTTTTAATAACTTATTTTAACTCCATAATTTTTGTGTGTTCAATATGCACCATTCAAAGGCACATCACCAATTTTCAACCCTTTCTGACTTCATTTGATATTTTCCATGCATTTAATGATTTATTTTGAGCTAAATGACCCTGAGTTTGAAAAACATTACAACTGAACTCTGAAAAGGTTGTAACTTGGCATGACATCATAATTTCACCCACATAGAAACTTGTAAAGAGTTGAGAGGGTTGCGGAAAAAACTGGATGCACTTCGTGTACAAATTGGACAATCTCATAAAAAGTATGAGGGTTTCGGACGAAACTCATCTATTACAAAGGGACTTGATTTTTAATAACTTATTTTAACTCCATGCTATTTGTGTGTTCAGTATGCACCATTCAAAGGCACATCACCAATTTTCAACCCTTTCTGACTTCATTTGATATTTTTCATGCGTTTAATAATATATTTTGAGCTAAATGACCCTGAGTTTGAAAAGCATTACAAATGAACTCTGAAAAGGTTGTAACTTGGCATGACATCATAATTTCACCCACATAGAAACTTGTAAAGAGTTGAGAGGGTTACGGCAAAAACTGGATGCACTTCGTGTACAAATTGGACATTCTCATAAGAAGTATGAGGGTTTCGGACGAAAACTCATCTATTACAAAGGGATTTCATTTTTAATAACTTATTTTAACTCCATACTTTTTGTGTGTTCAATATGCGCCATTCAAAGGCACATCACCAATTTTCAACCCTTTCCGACTTCATTTGATATTTTTCATGCATTTAATGATTTATTTTGAGCTAAATGACCCTGAGTTTGAAAAGCATTAGAAATGAACTCTGTAAGGGTTGTAACTTAGCATGACATCATAATTCCACCCACATAGCAACTTGGAAAGAGTTGAGAGGGTTACGGCAAACTGGATGCACTTCGTGTAAAATTTGGACAATCTCATAAGAAGTATGAGGGTTTCGGACGAAAACTCATCTATTACAAAGGGATTTCATTTTTAGTAACTTATTTTAACTCCATAATTTTTGTGTGTACAATATGCAACATTCAAAGGCACATCACCAATTTTCAACCCTTTCCGACTTCATTTGATATATTTCATGCATTTAATGATTTATTTTGAGCTAAATGACCCTGAGTTTGAAAAGCATTACAAATGAACTCTGAAAAGGTTGTAACTTGGCATGACATCATAATTTCACCCACATAGAAACTTGTAAAGAGTTGAGAGGGTTACGACAAAAACTGGATGCACTTTGTGTACAAATTGGACAATCTCATAAGAAGTATGAGGGTTTCGGACGAAAGCTCATCCATTACAAAGGGATTTCATTTTTAATAACTTATTTTAACTCCATACTTTTTGTGTGTTCAATATGCACCATTCAAAGGCACATCACCAATTTTCAACCCTTTCTGACTTCATTTGATATATTTCATGCATTTAATGATTTATTTTGAGCTAAATGACCCTGAGTTTGAAAAGTATTACAAATGAACTCTAAAAAGGTTGTAACTTGGCATGACAACATAATTTCACCCACATAGAAACTTGTAAAGAGTTGAGAGGGTTACGGCAAAAACTGGATGCACTTCGTGTACAAATTGGACAATCTCATAAGAAGTATGAGGGTTTCGGACGAAAACTCATCTATTACAAAGGGATTTCATTTTTAATAACTTATTTCAACTCCATACTTTTTGTGTGTTCAATATGCACCATTAAAAGGCACATCACCAATTTTCAACCCTTTTTGACTTCATTTGATATTTTTCAAGCATTTAATGATTTATTTTGAGCTAAATGACTCTGAGTTTGAAAAAAATTACAAATGAACTCTGAAATTGTTGTAACTTGGCATGACATCATAATTTCACCCACATAGCAACTTGTAAAGAGTTGAGAGGGTTACGGCAAAAACTGGATGCACTTCGTGTAAAAATTGGACAATCTCATAAGAAGTATGAGGGTTTCGGACGAAAATTATTACAAAGATACCATGCTAGGAAATGCATACATGTACTTCACATATATAGGAAGGGATGACGGTGAAGCGGGTCACATCCTAGAGTGGGAACTCGCGGTGTAAGACGTTTTCTACGTGTTTTTCCCTTGCTTATGATTGCGCCGTAACCATGGATAATCTTCATCATTTAACAGGATGCTTGGGTCAGTCTTCACTCTGAAGGGAGGGATTTCATGAAACTTTTCATAATCTTCTGACATGTCTGTCTTGTACTCCACTCCCACAATGTTTCTTTTCCTTGAAAGAACTATGTGGCGCTTTGGCTCATCGTATGATGTATTCGCTTCCTTATCTTTTTTTTCTCCTGGGTTTGCTAGACATGTCCTTCACATAGAAAACCTGAGCCACATCATTGGCTAGGACGAATGAGTCATGTGTGTATCGAAGATTATTGAGACCCACTGTACTCATTCCATACTGCGGGTCTACCTGTACCCCGCCTCCAGTATATTTGACCCATTTGCACCGAAACAAAGGGACCTTAAGATTAGGTCCATAGTCAAGTTCCCATATCTCCTCTATGTAACCATAATATGTGTATTCAAAGTTGGTTGCATCATAACGGACACCACTGTTTTGGTTGGTGCTCTTTTTATCTTGGACGATCGTGTAAAATGTATTCCCATTTATCTCGTACCCTTTGAAATTCGTTACCGTCGAACTTGGTGTCTTGGCCAACTAGTACAGTTCATCTGGAACATCGTTGTCATTGATGGGCTTTGTTTGCAACCAACCGGCAAAAGTCTCCATGTGTTTACGTTCAATCCAGGGGTCAGACTGCTCCGGGTTCTTGGACCGTACAATATCCTTGTGTTCCTCCATATATGGAGTCACCTAGGTGGAATTTTGTAGAACCGTCTAGTGTGCTTGAGTGAAAGAATGCCCGTCCATATTTTTGCTTTTTTTCCTAATGTGCCTTTTCCACCCAGTCTCCCCTCATGCCGCGATTCAGGAAGACCAATCGGCTTAATGTCAGGAACAAAGTCAACACAAAACTCAATAACGTCCTCTGTTCCATATCCCTTGGCGATGCTTCCTTCTGGACTAGCACGATTATGAACATATTTCTTTAAGACTCCCATGAACCTCTCGAAGGGGAACATATTGTGTAGAAATACAGGACCCAGAATGTTAATCTCTTCGACTAGGTGAACTAGAATGTGCGTCATAATATTGAAGAAGGATGGAGGGAACACCAACTCAAAACTGACAAGACACTGGACCATGTCATTTTGTAACCTTGGTAGGATTTCTGGATCGATTACCTTCTGAGAAATTGCATTGAGGAATGCGCATAGCTTCACAATGGCTAATCAAACATTTTCTGGTGGAAGCCCCCTAAGTGCAACCGGAAGTAATTGCCTCATAATCACGTGGCAATCATGAGACATTAGATTTTGAAATTTTTTCTCTGCCATATTTATTATTCCCTTTATATTCGACGAGAAGCCAGACAGGACCTTGATACTGAGAAGGCATTCAAAAAAGATTTCTTTCTCTACCTTCGTAAGAGCGTAGCTGGCAGGACCTTGATACTGCTTTGGAGGCATGCCGTCTTTTTTGTTAATTCTTTGCTTGTCCTCCCGTGCCTCCGGTGTATCTTTTGTCTTTCCATACACGCCCAAGAAGCCTAGCAGGTTCACACAAAGATTCTTCGTCACATGCATCACGTCGATTGCATTGCGAACCTCTAGGGCTTTCCAATATTCAAGTTCCCAAAATATAGATTTCTTCTTCCACATGGGTGCGTGTCCGTTGGCGTCATTCGGAACATATTGTCTGTCATGACCCTTTCCAAAGATTACCTATAAATCCTTGACCATATCAAATATATATTCACCAGTACGGAGGCCAGGCTTCTTCCGGTTATCTGGCTCACCTTTGAAATGGTTTCCTGCCTTTCTTAAGATATGCTTGCTCGGTAGAAATCGACGATGTCCCAGGTACACATTCTTCTTCTTACATTTATCCAAATATATACTTTCAGTATCATCTAAATAGTGCGTGCA
The DNA here is from genome assembly GCA_022496015.1 of Hordeum marinum. Taxonomy (NCBI): domain Eukaryota; kingdom Viridiplantae; phylum Streptophyta; class Magnoliopsida; order Poales; family Poaceae; genus Hordeum; species Hordeum marinum. The sequence continues at coordinate 466,567,776 of CM039676.1, read as the reverse complement.
TGCATTGTATCCCTTGTTTGTATGTCCTGAAAGGTTACTAAGAGCAGGCCAATCATTGATGGTTACAAACAGCAACTCTCGTAGGTCAATTTCCTTCTGTGTCTGCGCATCCCACACACGTACACCTGGTTTTTTCCACAACTGTAGAAGTTCATCAACTAGTGGCCTTAGGTATACATCAATGTCGTTGTCGGGTTGCTTAGGGCCTTGGATGAGCACTGGCATCATAATGAACTTCCGCTTCATGCACAACCAAGGAGGAAGGTTGTAGATACATACAGTCACGGGCCAGGTGTTGTGACTGGAGCTCTGCTCTCCAAAAGGATTCATGCCGTCTGTACTAAGACCAAACCATAAGTTCGTTGTGTTGGCTGCAAAGTCCTCGAACTCCCTCTCGATTTTTCTCCACCGGGACCCGTCAGCGGGTGCTCTCAACATCCCCTCTTTCTTATGTTCTTCATTGTGCCATCACAACTACTTGGCATGCTCTTTGTTTTGGAACAAACATTTCAATCGTGGTATTATAGGAGCATACCACATCACCTTGGCAGGAACCCTCTTCCTGTGGCGTTCACCCTCCACATCACCAGGGTCATCGTGGGGGATCTTATAGCGCAATGCACCACATACCGGGCATGCATTCAAATTCTCGTACTCCTCACCGCGGTAGAGGATGCAGTCATTAGGGCATGCATGTATCTTCTGCACCTCTAATCCTAGAGGGAATGCAACCTTGTTTGCTTCATACGTACTTTCAGGCAATTCGTTATCCTTTGGAAGCATCTTCTTTATCATTATTAGCAATTCTAGAAATCCCTTGTCAGTTACACCATTCTTCGCCTTCCATTGTAGCAATCCAGCGTGGTACCCAACTTTTTCTGGTCATCTTCACAATTTGGATACAATAATTTCTTGTGATCCTCTAACATGCATTTCAACTTCAACCTCTCCTTGTCACTTTCGGAGTTTCTCTTTGCATTAGCAATGACCCGACCCAAATCATCAGCGGGCTCATCTGATGCCTCTTCTTCAGCTTCCCCCATTGATGCCTCTTCTTCAGCTTCCCCCATTGTTGTATCGGAGAAAGGATAGTTGTCATCATCCTCTTCTTTTTCATTGTCTTCCATTATAACCCCTCTTTCTCCGTGCTTCGTCCAACAGCTATAGCCGGACATGAAACCGGACTTCAGTAGGTGGTAGTGAAGGGTTTTTGAGGTAGAGTAATTCATATCATTCTTACAGTCACGACATGGACAACACATGAAACCATTCTTCTTGTTTGCCTCAGCCACACGAATAAAATCATGCAGGCCATTAAGAAACCCTGGACTTAGTCGGTCATCGTACATCCATTGCCGGCTCATGTTCACTACACAACATCGAAGTGACCAAATTAATACAACTCATCATCACATTACAACCAAAAGTAGAGCTAGCATTGACCAAATGTTATTACTTCAAATAATAGATACTTAGAGTTCATACATACATATCATAAAACAACATACAACTATCTAAAACATGTAAATGCAACAACAAATGCGATCATAATCGCAACTAAAGTAACAATTGAGCCAACAACATAATAATACCAAGCCTGTTTATCAATGGCATATTTTCTAATCTTTCTAAGCTTCAAGCGCATTCCAGCCATCTTGTTCTTGTGATCATCGACGATATCGGCAACATGCAACTCCAATCCCATCTTCTCATCTTCGGTCCTTTTCAATTTTTCTTTTAAATGATCAATTTCTTTTTCAGCTTGTGTTAATTTCTCGAGCAGAATTGCATAGTCGGTTGGAATTTCTGGTTCAACTACTTCCTATAGATAAAAACATCTACGTCAATTTGGTGGCATAATTAATTGTCATAGACATTAGATGATGTGTGAAATATTTATAAAAGATAACGACATACCACATCTGAATCATAGACTGGACGAGGGCCGATGTGGGCTGATACTATCACTATGACACTATATAATAACTAACAATAATATAAGTAAGTAAATCTTACACGCAGCTATCTAAATAATACAAATAAATTTTTTAAACAAAAAGGTTTTAAGAAGAACAAGAGGCTCACCAAGGTGGCCGGTGCCGCGACGAGACGGTGCGGACAATCGATGATGCTTAGGACATGGATAGGAAGGTGCACGAAATAAACCACACCTACACATATGCAACCTAACAAGTTAATTTGAGCTCAAATTGCATATAAATCAAAAAATTGCCACATTGATCACTCCTCCAAAACCTAGCTAGCTAAAACCCACGTACAACATATCTTTGAGCATACGTAGCACAAGCTAATCTAGCAATAAGAGATGAAGGGTCAAAGTTGCTAACCTTTGTGAACACTTGGATAGATGGGGTGCCTTCCAATCTTGACAAACCCTTGGCAAAATGGAGGATGAGCTTCGAGCAAGAAGAAGGGGAGAAAATAGAGAAATTAGAGCATTTTCGATCGGCTGAGGACGAAGATTATATATAGGAAGCCTTTAGTACCGGCTCGTGCCACCAGCCGGTACTAAGGTGGCACGCGGGGCCCAAGTCTGACCAAAGGCCTGCCATGCCCCCTTTAGTACCGGCTCGTGACACGAATCGTTACTAAAGATCCCTCACGAACCAGTACTAAAGATCACACTGCTCCTAGCCATTGGAGCCGGCACGAATCGGTACTAATACCATCTTTAGTACCGGCTCTTGACCAGACCGGTTCTAAAGCTCAGGACGAAAGGTATGTTTTCTACTAGTGCATTGATGTGGACCATGTCCTCATACACTTCATTGCTGAGGAAAAATGGAAGAGAGATCAAGCTCAGAGAGCTCAAAGGAGCAGGGCCAGAAAAGAAAAGTTTCTAAGGGATAATGTGATGAATTTGACTCCAAATCAACTCATCACAGTTTAGTCTGAGATTCGTTGACTTACTGATGAACAAACAAAGTATGATGTTGAATGGAAGGGAACCAAAGTACGATTTTTCAAGGCAGCCCAAGCTGCAGTTAAGAACCACAACTCAAAGGTTACAGCCCAGTCGCAACCGCAAATTCCTCAGGCTGAAGAATCTGCTCAGCCTGTTGAAGAAACTGCTCGCGGAGCTGGAGAAATTGAAGCTGCTGAAGAACCTGTCAGGGCAACCTCCACAATTGCACCTGAAGAAACTACCAAGCCAGCTGACACTTTTGCTGCACCTGATGAAATTGTGACCGCTAGGATGACTACATCAGTCGTGCCTAAAGAAACTGCTCCTCCTTCACCCTGTGCTGAAACTGGAAAATCTTCAAGGGTGAAGAACATCAACCTTCCTTCTGCAGCAAAAGCGAAGAAAACTAAGTCTATGGAGAAGAAGGCTGCACAAAATAGAAAAGCATCAACTTCAGATTCCTTAGCTGTGAAGAAGTTGAAGACTATGCCAAGTTCTTCAACTGAGCCCATTGATGCAACCCCAATCTCCTTCGTACCTGCCTATGAGATAGTTCCATTTGGTGTTGACTATGTCATTCCAAATGATGAATATGAAGAAGATCATTCTGTTGCTTCCTCAGAGCTGATTGATGAAGAAATTGAAGTAGAAGCAAATTCTTCAACCCCACTAGTATCATCGCCCCAGTCTTAGTTTACTACTGAAGAGGCCGGCGTTGAAGAAATGGAAGAGGATGTGGACATTGGAAACACAACTCCTCTTATCAATGATGAATATTGGGAAGCTGCACACCCGAATTCACCAATGACCACTCCCCTCACTCAAATTCCTCAGTCTCCAGCCCCGATTGAAGAAATTCATACATGATCTGATGACTTGGCTGCACCTATCATTACAGATATTCCAGCTGCATCAGCTGAAGAAATTGCTGCTCCAATTGCAACTGAGGAAACTACTGTTCAAATTCCTAAGTCTGAAGAAGTTCCTCCTATGCCTCGTGAAATTGTGGGCCGCTTCAAGACAAACCTTCAACCGAAGCCCAAGATGCCCTTCAAAAGTTCAAAGCACCCCAAATTCATCAAGACCAATTTCTTCAACGAGCACATCTTCTTCACAAGGCCAAATCCTTATGACTCTGCAAGGGCCGGTGCCACCCCAGGTTCTGGACACCCATACAGATGAACTATTATGCATCAGTGTTGTTTGGCAAAGAGAAAATCTTCGAGCATCGGCAAATTCCTCATGCGGACATGGAAACTATCTCATGCTTCACACCGGTGCTCGCAGTTCTTCATGATGCTGGAATTCTTCCATTCTGCATGGACATATGTGATTGGAATGAAGAGCTAATTCTTCAATTCTATGCCACCTTGCACATCTCAGGTGATGCTTCTTATGGAAATTCTTGGGTTCTGGACTGGATGACTGGATCCCCTCACTATACTTCCCCAGCCTCTGAATTGCTTCGAGTTGTGCCCATACCAATTCCCTCAGAAGGAGCAAGATGCCTGTTTGATGAACCTGCTCTACCCAATCATATGATGCAAGTGCTAATGAAGCCATTGGCTCCTGGAAAACCTCAATGGACCTGCTTCCTTGTGAAGGATTTGCTCTATGTGCCTAGGACAGTCTATCGCATTCTGACCAAAACCCTCAGTCCTCAGAAGGGCAACAACTCTGAAGAGGAAGTGGAGGGAATCATCAAGAATATGCTATTCAACATCATTCATGGGATTCCCATCAATTACCATGATTTCTTAATGAAGACTTTGGCCAATGCTGCTTCAGGCCCATTTGAATTGAAGCCTTACGCTCCCTGGATCATGAAATTCATCATATCAAGATCTTCAATTCCATTCAAAGCTGATTTTCAGAATCACTTTGGTTTTCTGCCTCCTATGGAAGTCCTCAAGAAAACATTTTCTTCAGTGGAGGGCAAAGGCAACGCTGTCATTGATGAAGGTACTCGTCCATTGGATGGTCAGTTTCACAAAGCTGAATCTTATTCCACCAATGATGACTCTGCTACCCAAAATTCTGCTGCAAAAGCCTCAGCGCAAAATCCTCAAGAAACTGCCCCTCGTGTGATGACTGATCGAGAGCTTCTTCTAAGTCTTTATCAGAAGATTGATTGCAATCACAAGTGGGTAAAATGTCAGTTTGTTTCACTTCTTCGAGACATGACTGTCATGCACAACTCTGTGAGGAAGAACCACTATTATCTTCATGAAGTCTTTGACCGCACATGGGCCATTCTGTCTCACCTCAAGACTCCTGAAGAACTCAAGGAGATGGAATTTCAACAGGAGTTTGATTGGTCCATACCTTCAAGAAAGAAATGGAAGAAAGTTCAAGTTCCTTAGCTAGTCACAAGCTCATTTTCTTCATCTCGTGAGGCGGACAAAGCTAAGGATATTGACGACACTGCTGCAGGCCCTGCATTGACAAACGACCCCGACAATGCTGGCGCTCCTCCACCCCCTTCAAGATGAAATTCTTGACGGGCGTTAGTACTCACATTTTCGTCCCTTTTGGTCTTCGATGACAAAGGGGGAGAAAATTTGAGTTAGTCTTCAAGCGGGTCTCTATATATATGGGTTGTTTTTGTTTAAGTTACAACTCTCGCTCTTTTGAAGCTTTTGTTGGTTGAGTTGTAAACTATAGTCCGATGGTGATCTGACGTTTTTGAACTGCTTTCCGCATGCTTATTTCCTCAAGTACCTTAATGCATGCATGTTGAAGTTCGTCAGACACCATTTTCATCATGCATTTCAAATTCTTCATATCATATGTTAAATGCGTGTATGAATTACAAGATATAGGGGGAGTTCTCCATGTTTTCAACCTTCTATGTGCATTTGTAGTCCAAAGAAAATTCCTCAAATATGCACATCTTCAGAGGGAGTTCTTCTATATCTTACTATCGAATTCCTCAAACTCAGTACTTCCACTTCATATTATCATCCCCGTTGAAAACTTAACCTATTTGTCATCAATCAGCAAAAAGGGAGAGATTGTAAGTGCATCTAGTGCCCCTTAGTGATTTTGGTGTATTGAAGACTTATAGGTTAAGAGACTGATGCGTTTGTGAGTGTACACATGCTCTATAAGTTGCCGAGAAGTTTGATACATTTAGAGATTATCGACCCCTAAAAATGTATGTCTTTAGCTGAAGGCTTCAGTGAAGACTTTGGTGAAGACTTTGGTATTCCCTGAAGACTTTGAAATAGAAGACGTTGGTGTGACCTTGAAGATATGAATGAGGAAAATGAAGCGTGAAGACTTTTGTTTTTATAGTTTCATTTCCTTTCTTTGAGTCATAGGAAACACTATACTGTTAAAGGGGGGCGAGGTAATAGTAATGAAAATTTCCAACTGATGCTCAACTCAAAAGCCTCAACCTATCCAATCCTTCGAGTGAAGCCTTTGGAAACCTCTTGCGGTTCAGTCAAGTTCTTCAGTGACAGAGACGATGATCTTCTGGTCTATGAGGAAATTGGTATGACTGAGGAGTTAGGATTTTGCCAATGCGAATTGCCTATAAGTGAGGAACATGATAAGCCTGAGGACTTTCATAGTTTGAAATTCCGACCATTGTCGTGCTAAACGTCAGCTGTCCCCAATCATCCTATCCATATAACGGTCATATCATTGGGGGCATTTATGTCTTATCATGTCAGGTTGCACCCTGGCTATAAATAGCCACCCCCCACAACCACTAGTTGGTTGGCTGATCCGAGAGAGAGAACTGGCACTTGTCATTTGAGAGCAATCCATTCGTCGAGGACTTTGAGAGAAAATCATCAGTGAGGAAAAACCGCAAAACCAATCCACCGAACACAAAGTGATTGAGCATCACTAAAGAGATTGTTCCTGTGTGGAACCGATGCTTGTTACCTTTGAAGACTGTGTATCTTCTAGACGGTTAGGCGTCATGGTCTAGTGCATCCTGCAGTCAATTGGGGATCAAAAATTGACCTTGGTCTAGAGCATCCAACAGTCAATTGTGGATCATCGGGTGACCAGTTTCTGAGTGTTTTGGAAGTCTACCCTGAACACTTACCACGAGGGTTGGGCGAGGTCTGTGTGACCTTAGCTCAAGGATAATACGGTAAGGACTGTGTGTCCTGGGACTGTGTGTCTTCTGGTTTAAATACCAGGCTGCTCCAAACTAGACGTACGACTATCACAATAGTTGGAACTGGGTCATCAAATCATTGTCTTCATCGAGCTTCCTGGTTTCATTTGTCAACCCTTTCATTTCCTTGTATACTTGTTGATGAAATTGGTCGTTACTGTTTTAAGAATTTGATTGAAGACTTTCTCAATTTCCTCACCTCAAATTCTTCAAGTTACCTTGTTCGTCACCTGCTTATCCTGTATCACGCTACCTCTAATCTATGCATGCTTTATTTCATCATGACGATTATGCTACTGCTATGTTTTTCATGCACTTAAGTACTTATTCCGCTTCTAGTTATTCATCACATTTCAAATTCCTCAAGTTGAAATTCCTCTGTGATGAATTTGTAAAAGTCGCCTATTCACCCCCCTCTAGTCTATATAAGGCACTTTCAGTTCGTACTTTTGCTAGTGAAATCTCTCAACAATGCGAATATAATTGGATCACATAACCATTCCTCAACGCGCAACGAAGAATCACTCCAAAGTTTTTATCTAGGGGAGAAGTTGAGAAGAAATTGTTTGTAGGGTACGCAACCACCTTAAAGTTATCATTTCCGATCGATCTATCCAAGAGTTCATACTAAAATAACACCAAGTTATCCTTTCTGATCGATTTATCTAAGAGTTCGTACTAAAATAACACCATATGATACGCATCAACCAACTCTAGTGTCACCTAGATACTCCAATGTCACCACAAGTATCCATGAGTTAATTATATGATATGCATCAAACAATTTTAGATTCATAATACTCAATCCAACACAAAAAACCTCAAAGAGTGTCCCAAGATTTCTACCGGAGGAAGTAGGACGAAAACCTCCATCAACCCCTATGCATAGATTACCCCAATGTCACCTCGGGAATCCACGAGTTGAGTGCCAAGATATAGATCAAGTGCTCTCAAATCCATAAAAGTATTCAATCTGGTAATAATGAAATCTCAAAGGGAGAACTCAATTCATCATAACAAGATAGAGAGGGGAAACACCATATGATCCAACTATATTAACAAAACCCGCGATACATCAAGATCATGCCAAATCAAGAACACAAGAGAGAGAGAGAGAGAGATTAAACACATAGCTACTGGTACAAACCCTCAGCCCCGAGGGTGGAATACTTCCTCCTCATCATGGATACCACATGGATGATGAAGATGGCCTCCGGTGATGATTTCCCCCTCTAGCAGGGTGCCGGAACGGGGTATAGATTGGTTTTTCATGGCTACAGAGGCTTGCGGCGGCGGAACTTCTGATCTAGGGTTATTTCTAGGGATTTCTAAATATATAGAATTTATGGCGTCGGTTTCATGCCAAGATGGGCCACGAGGGGCCCACAAGACATCACGACACGCTAGAGGGGGTTGGCGCGCCTTGGTTCGTTGTGGCCACGTCGTCGCTCGTTTGGCCCTCCCACGAAGTTTCTAGAGCCTCTTTTGTTCCAAAATAATCGTCAAAAAGTTTCTTTGCATTTGGAGAACTTTTATTTCTGCACAAAAAATAACACCATGGTAGTTCTGCTGAAAACAAAGTCAGTCCTGGTTAGTTCCATGCAAATCATACCAAAACCATATAAAATTGGTGTAAATATGGCATGAATACTTCATCAATTATAGATATGTTGGAGACGTATCAGCCTGTAATAGGGGTAGTTTAAAACTCTGAAATGCTCTGTCGTGCCATCGCGCACGTTTTTCGCTTGTCTTTGTTGTGGTGAAACTTGTCACGAATCTTTGATACTTTGATCTGTTTGCCAAAATATTATTATGCTGCTATTTTTCTTGCCTCTGAATATATTTGTTGTCCTTAATGAGCCTTTGATTAAATCAGAGAGATCAAAACAAGCCGGCAAAGATACTTTCTTGCAAGATTATGTCTTGATTGAACAATTCCACAACGTTGTTGCACAAGATATGTGACTGAACTAGTCATAGTATGATTGTCGTTTGCAACCCGGACGCCCATTTATGAGACAGTAATAAGAATAACATTGTACCTGAAAATTTGTAATGTAATAATAGAAGATATTGTAATAATATAAAGAACTGTTAATAAGCCGGCTTAGTGAGACTCGACAAGGAGACTGGCTTTCGCGGCTCAAGTCTTGCTTCAATGGAGCGGTTATGATAACCCATGGTTTATCCTAGTTGTTTTGTATGTCGGCTCTCATGTGACTCAAGCCGTGTTTTAACCTTGATAAGTTAAGGGTTCAGATGGATTGACTTGTCAAGAGTACACAGGGTCACCTAATGAGAGTCGCATCAATCAAACATGCAGGTTTAACCATATTTTGGTGGCTTATAGCCTAGTCAAGAGGGACATTAAAGGCTGACTCGCTGAGTTGGAAACCCCTAAGTGACTTATGTTTCAAGTATAAAGACTCATGCTCAATTTGTAGGCTGAAACGACACAGACCCCGAGTTTTGGGGTTGTCGGCTTTATTATATTTGAACATAAAGAAGTATGTACAGAATTTGCAGGGGGGTTATGACGAGGATATGTACCTAGGGTAGGGTCCTAGGCAAGGCCCACATACCCTACCTGAGGACACTGCATGGGAGGACTTGAAGATCAAGCATGAACTTCCGAGTGTATCCCTGGAGAGGTCTAAAGACCACTCGACAGTGTTTCACTCGGAAGTCCTCCTCTCACTCAGCAGTCGCGTGTCACTCGACAGAGCTCACTTCACTCGACGCCTAAAGACCAGGAGCCATCAAGAGCCCAACGGGCAGACACTGGTTTAATGGTCTTTATTAGCTTTTACTACGTACGTTGCCAGTAATGGTAGGCTTTTAAGCCCCACGACCAGGCCCTAAAGTGCAGGATAGTTATGAGGGTTAGCGAACTCTATATAAGCCACCCCTCCCCTCCAGCACAAGGGTTATACTCTATTGTAATCTCCCTATTCCACACGACATAACGCTCCCTAGCACTGAGACGTAAGGCTTTTACCTCCACGAGAGGGGCCTGAACTCATACATACGTGTATACACCCTCGCCGCAACTAGGACTCTGCCCTCTCCCTTCGTACCCATACCTTCTACTGTCAGGCTCGTTCCCATGATAGTTGGCGCCCACCATGGGGCCGACGTCTAAGCGACTTCCGGCGAGGTTGCGATTTTCATCTTTCGACATGTCTTCCGGTGATGTTTTTGCTCTGGGCCAAGAGATCCGTTTCGGTGCACTCGTCTTCATCGCCGACGATACGGCATGGCTCCAGGAGGCGCCTCTCGATGTCGAGGCGCTCCCGGTCCGCGGGGCCGTGTACTTCTGCTCGAGTCCCTGTGGCGTGTTGCTGCACCAGCCGTCGACCCCATTAGAGTCGGCTCCCCTCGATGTTCGCAGTCGGAAGCGGTCCGGCCGCTCACGACTTTAGCGTTGGGTTGAACAAGTAGCAGCGCATCAAGCTTCTCCGTAGATTGCAGCGCTCGAGCCCGCCGAGTCCCTTCATGGCGTGTTCGAGTCGGATTCCAGTTCGTCCGACGTACCTTCCGAGTGCGAGAGTTGTGATCCCGCGGCAGAGGTCCTAATGGCGGGCTCTCATCAGAGTACGCCGCCTGGCTTCGGCCATGGCAACCGCGAGGCTGGAGGTCCGTCGACTAGGCAGTCGCGCCATGATGAAGGAGTTCTTCACACTCCCATCGTTGGCGCGACTGCCGAAGCCCAGGCTCTGGAGGCCGCGCGCATTTGACTGGAAGAGCTCAAGAAGAGATTGACGAGTGCGCTCGCCAGCGCCCTCCTCGTCACAGTCGACACCAGCGGAAATCTCACGACGATGTTGAGGTATACCGAACTCCTGTAATGAACATTGCTGCTACTGCAAGGAAAGTAGATTCTATTTAGCCATCCCGGTCAGAGGCTGGAAGAGGGTTGATGCAGATCAGAACGTTGTTAGATGCCGCACAGCATCAGAACGCAGCAGTTTCCTAGTCCCGCCACGGTATCCACAGCAACTAAGCCAGGGCAGTGACAGCTCAGTCGGCACACAGCCCTGGTTCGCCCTTGCGTCGTCGAGGCGGCGACTACCGCAAAGGGTGAGATAGAGATTAGTTTCACCGTGATGACCACCGTCGAGTGCCCACTCCTCCGCAGAGTGGTCCGTACGTGCCCCGAAGCCAGGACGATAGGCACTCCTTCGGTGATGAGCGAGATGCGGACTTTGATGCCCGGGCCTATATTGTGCAGAAGAGGATTGACAAGAGCAAAGCACATAGAGACCGACACGACAGAGATGTTCCGAGTGGAAGCTCAGCCATGGTGTCAGGTCCCAAGTGTTTTAGCAGAGCTATACGTTCTACAGAGATCCCCCCAATTTCAGAAAGGCGGTGGGAATTGGAAAGTTTTCTGGTGAAACAAAGCCAGAGACTTGGTTGGATGACTACTGAGTGGTTGTGCTGATTGGCGGCGGGAATGATGACGTCGCAATGAAGCACCTTCCCTTGATGCTGGATGGTTCGGTTCGAGCTTGGATGAACCGTTTGGCTCCATCCAGTATCCATTGCTGGGAAGATCTTGCCCAAGTGTTTGTTCGAACCTTTGAAGGCACGTGCAAGTGCCCGGCAGGTCTGGTCAACTTGCAACACTGCGTCCAGAAACCCAATGAAACCCTAAGGGATTATATACAGCGATGGTCCACTCTGCATCACACCGTGGAGAATGTGTCAGAACACCAGGCCGTGTGTGCTTTTAAGGTCGGTGTGAGATACAAGGAACTGTACCTGAAGTTTGGGCGGATAGGTGACATTTCACTTGGCAAAATGATGGAAATCGCCACTCGGTATGCCAATGGCGAAGAGGAAGACCGCCTCCGAAGCGGCAAAGCGAAGGCAGTCACCAATGAAGGCAATGGTGGCAACGACAACAACCGAAAGCAGAAGCGAAAGGCTGAAGACCCGACTCCGATAGAGGCAGCAGCGCTATCGACTCAACCGAAGAACAAGGGCAAGGCCAAGGCCAAGTACACTCCCCCGAAGGGGAAAGGTCAGTCAGGAACTGGCATTTTGTATCAGCCGTGTGTAATTCACATGAAGAAAGATGCTGAAGGCAACCTGATTCTGCCCAAGCATACCACTCGACAGTGTTGAACCCTGATACAGCAGTTGAAGGGAGGACAATCGAGTGAGAAGTCTCCTGAAAAGGAAGATGAAGATGAGGAAAAGGAAGCATTTCCGGATGTTACCGCAACATTGGTGATATTTACCACTCCCGGTCGGCAGGCCCTGGTAGTTGATCCGGTGGTGCAAGGGACTCGACTCACAAAAGTCCTCATGGACGGGGGCAGTGGCCTGAACATTCTGTATGCGGACACGCCGAAAGGGATGGGCATTCTGATGTCTCGTCTGAGTGAGAGCAGCATGCAGTTCCACGGGGTCATCCCGGGAAAGGAGGCCAGGTCACTCGGCCAGATAGCTTTGGATGTGACATTCGGAGATAGCAAAAATTTCCGAAAAGGAAAAATGACTTTTGAAGTTGTGGATTTCAGGAGTGGATACCATGTTATCTTGGGTCGACCCGCTTATGCGCGTTTCATGGCTCGTCCATGTTACGTGTATCTTAAGTTCAAGATGCCTGGCCCTAAGGGCGTGATCACGGTCATAGGCAATCGATAGCGGGCTGAAGAGTGCCTCCAGCAGGGCTCCAGGATTGTCGATCAACAGATGGCCATGGTAGAGTTGGAGGAATACAAGAAAACCACCGACCCTGCTGAATTGCTTCCGAGTCGGCATTTCAGTCGGTAGGGGAGGTGAAGAAGGTGCACGTCCACCCGACAAATCCAGATGCTGTTCCGACAAACATTTCGGCAACACTCGACAGCAAATAGGAAGGCGAGCTCATCCAGTTCCTCCGTGAGAACTGGGATATCTTTGCATGGAAGCCTGCTCACATGCCAGGGATTCCTAGGGAGCTGGCCAAGCACCGTTTGCGAGTGGATCCGAAAGCCAAACCTGTTCGGGAACATTTGCGTCGATCCGCAGCGGAGAAGCGCAAGGCGATTGGAGAAGAAGTGGCCCGTCTCTGGCAAGCCAAGTTCATTCAGGAGATTTACCACTCTGAGTGGCTCTCAAATGTCGTGATGGTTCCGAAGAAGGACAAGTTGTTGCACATGTGCATCGACTTCAAACATCTTAATAAGGTGTGTCCTAAAGACCATTTTCCACTCCCCCGCATAGATCAAATTGTTGACTCGACAGTGGGGTGCGAGCATTTGAAATAAAAACAACTTTCATCACCCCTTTCGGGTGCTTTTATTACATCACCATGCCTTTCGGTCTCAAAAACGCCGGCGCTACTTTCATGCGCATGATTCAGAAGTGCTTGCTTGATCAAATCCCTTGGAATGTCGAGGCATATATGGATGACATTGTGGTCAAGTCTCGCAAAGGTTCCGACCTGCTGACTGACCTAACCGAGACATTCGCCAATCTGAGGCGATTAGACATAAAGCTGAATCCGGCTAAATGTACCTTTGGTGTCCCCGGCGGTAATTTACTCAATTTTCTCATTTCCGAGCGAGGAATTGATGTCAATCCCGAGAAGATCGTTGTCGTTACAAGTATGAAGACTCCCATGCGAGTGCACGACGTACAGAGGCTCATAGGTTGCTTGGCGGCATTGAGTCGATTCATTTCTCACCTTGGCAAGAAGGCTCTGCCCTTATATCAATTGATGAAGAAGTCCGAAACATTTGTTTGGACTAATGAATCCGAAGTAGCGTTTCTGGAGCTCAAAGCCCTGCTCTCCACCCATCCGGTCCTGGCCACTCCTGCCAGCAAAGAGCCCTTGCTCCTGTACATCGCGGCCACAAATCAGGTCGTCAGTACGGTGTTAACTGTCGAGCGAGAGGAAGAAGGCAAAGCTTACAAAGTCCAGCGGCCAGTATATTATGTCTCAGAGGTATTGTACCCTTCAAAGCAAAAAATATCCACACTATCAGAAGCTGGTGTATGGTATTTACCTGACAGCGAAGAAGGTGGCACATTACTTCAAAGATCACTAGATCTCAGTCGTCAGCGATGCTCCTTTGTCCGAGATTTTAAATAATCGTGATGCATTAGGTCGAGTGGCTAAATGGGATATAGAGCTTGGATGTTTTGATATCAGATTCGAGGCCAAAAAAGCTATCAAGTCCCAAGAATTGGCAGATTTCATGGCCGAGTGGATCGAGCAGCAACAACCTATCCAAGTTCCCTCGGCACATTGGACAATGTTCTTTGATGGCTCTAAGATGCTGAATGGATCCGGTGCTGGCGTTGTCCTGATCTCTCCTAGAGGTGACAAGCTCAACTATGTCCTGCAGATTCACTTTGATTCCTCCAACAACGAGGCAAAATATGAAGCACTTCTATATGGGTTGCGCATGGCCATTTCACTCGGCGTAAAGCGCCAGATGGTTTATGGCGACTCGGATCTGGTAGTGAATCAAGTGATGAAGGAGTGGGACGTCAGAAATTCCTCTATGACTGGATAGCAACGCAGTCTGGAAATTGGAAAAGAAATTTGAGGGCCTGGAACTTCACCATGTCCCCCGATTGAAAAATCAAGCGGCTGATGAACTCTCCAAGAATGGTTCCACTCGACGGGCGGTCCCTAGTGGTGTGTTCTTGGAGCATTTGCACACTCCTTCGGTTCAAGAGGATCCCTTTACCGAAGAACCCCCGCAAGCTTTGAGTTCTACTGACTCAATCGAAGTTGATGTTCCTGCCGTGATCGACCTTGTCATGGAGATCCTAGTCGTCATCGCCGACTGGATTGTGCTGTACATTGCATATATTCTTAGACAGGAGCTCCCTGATGATGAAGCAGAGGCTGGACAGATTGTGCGCAAGTCGAAGGATTACACTATGATGGGAGATCAGCTGTTCCGAGAGAGTGTAACCGGCGTCACCCAGCGCTGTATTTCTCCTGAAGAAGGTCGAATGATCTTGGAGGAGATTCACTCGGGAACTTGTGGTCATCATGCATCTACAAGAGCAATCGTCACTAAGGCATACCGACCTGGTTTCTATTGGCCGCGAGCTAATGAGATGGCCAAAGACATCATGGATCATTGCGATGGGTGTCAATTTTATGCAAACCTCTCACACAAGTCTGCCCTGAAGACATTCCCTCTCGCATGGCCATTCGCGGTTTGGGGACTCGACATGGTTGGACCCTTCCGTTCAGGAAAAGGAAGATTCACTCACTTGTTGGTAGCAGTCGACAAATTCACTAAGTGGATTGAAGCCAAACCCATCAAGAAGTTGAATGCCCGAACTACGGTTACGTTCATGAGAGAGATCATTATCCGATATGGCATCCCGCATACCATCATCATGGACAAAGGCACAAATTTTGACTCATAGGTATTCAGAAGTTTCTGCAACTCCCAGGGCACCCGAGTGGACTATGCTTCTGTTGCTCATCCACAGACCAACGAACAAGTCGAGCGGGCTAATGGTCTCATTCTACAAGGCCTGAAGCCCCGTCTTATGCATGATTTGGATCATGCCACTGACGCCTGGGTAACTGAACTGTCGTCTGTCTTGTGGGGACTGAGGACAATACCCAATCGGTCGACAGGACGAACTCCCTTCTTCCTCGTCTATGGAGGAGAGGCCATACTGCCGAGTGACTTGGCTCACAAATCTCCTCGAGTGGAACTGTACAATGAAGCTGAAGCTGAGCAGGCAAGGCAAGATGTAGTAGATCTTCTGGAGGAGGAACATGAGATGGCTCTGATCAAGACTACTACTTATCAGCAAGATCTACAGCGCTTCCACGCAAAAATTATCAAGAGTCGAGCGTTCCATGAAGGGGCCTAGTGCTCCGAGTGAATCAACATCGACTCCACAAGGTTGCTCCCGCGTGGGAAGGCCCTTACGTTGTCACTAAGGTGCTAAACAATGGGGCCTATCACCTGTACAATCTCACGAAGCGGATGGATGAGCCACGAGCTTGGAATGCTGATTTGCTTAGGCGTTTTTACACTTGAGACAAGAGTCTGCTGATGTAATAAGATTGCCTTCCTCAATACAATACAAGTTCTTGCAACTATATCATCGATTCCGTTCATACAGTTACGTTCTTGGGAATACTCCGAGTGATGAGCAATCCTCACACTCGGGGGCTTAGCTGCGGACATGTTCCTCCTAAGTTAAAAGCCCCATCGACTGGACGATAGTCCATGTACTTGACATCTTAGCTGCGAATCGACATTCGCCTAAGTTCAAAATACTCCGAGTGATGAGAAATCCTCACACTTGGGGGCTTAGCCACGAACATGTTTTGCCTAAGTTTAAAACACGTCGACTGGACAATAGTCCATGTACTCGACAACTTAGCTATGAATGACATTTGCTTAAGTTCAAATATACTCCGAGTGATGAGCAATCCTCACACTCGGGGGCTTAGTCACGAACATGTTTCGCCTAAGTTTAAAACACGTCGACTGGACAATAGTCCATGTACTCGACAGCTTAGCTGCGAATCGACATTCGCCTAAGTTCAAAATACTCCGAGTGATGAGAAATCCTCATAATCGGGGGGCTTAGCCGTGAACATGTTCCGCCTAAGTTTAAAACACGTCGACTGGACAATAGTCCTTGTACTCGACAGCTTAGCTGCGAATCGACATTCGCCTAAGTTCAAAATACTCCGAGTGTTGAGCAATCCTCACACTCGGGGACTTAGCTGCGACCCCGCTTCGCCTAAGTTAAAAAATCTAGTCGAGTGGCCTATAGTCCAAACACTCGACAACTTAGCTGCGAAACGACATTCGCCTAAGTTAAAAATCAAACTCAACCAATCAGAATGTTGAAAGCCAAATTCGAACAGAATCCAAAACGTAAAACCATGGATAAGTGTGTCGTACGAAAGCAAATGTGCTCAGGCGTAAGGCCTAAATGAAGTTTTAACGATACAAATTCACTCGGCATACCGAGGAAATTTAACTGTTTTTTCTTGCAAGAACCAAGTTTTTAAGCAGGAGATGGACTGGCGGGCTCGACAAAGGTATCCAGGTCTATACCGTCTGCGATTCTGGTGGCCGCCTCAATGAAGGTCTCCAGGAAGTCTTCAAATTGAAGTTTCTTCGTGTTCACCACCTGGAGCTCCTTCAGTTTCTCCTCCCGCACATCCCTGTAGTGCACTCTGACGAGTGATAAGCCCACATCATCCCCACAGCGAGCTGCAGTTTTTTTCAAGTGCCCACTCGGCTGGGGAGTTCATTCAGGCGAGTCATGATGGCATCAAGGTCCAGCTAAAGAGTGTCCTTGGGCCAAAGCTCCTTGTCGATTCTCCCCATGACAGACTTATGTCGAGCGACGTGGCCCTGGACACCTTGAAGCCTGAAGTTGAGCCGCGGCATGCTCATCGCCACCGCGTCAGCCACCGGCGACTTGGTAGGGTCAAGATTGGGCTCGACATCCTCCGTCTCCTTCTCAAAGTCCCGGCAGAAGTCTGTTGAAGAAAGGGGAATAGGAAAGGAGCCAGTTGACAATTCAGAAATTTTTTCATTGGCACAGGTCAGTCGACAAGAAATACTCACCGTCGAGCAGCAGATACATTTGCTGGGCGTACTTGCCCAGATACCTCTCCAGTCCATTGCTCCGCCTGGTCAGTTGCTCAACCTTCTTGGCGAGGTCCTCGCTCTCCTGCTTCAGCTTGGTGTTCGCTTCTTCGAGCTTCTTGGCGGCATCCATCTTCCGGTCCGCAGCTTCCGCCTTTTCCCTAGGCACCTGTTGAGCATTAGCCAGCGCCTTGTCCTTCTCCTCCGGCGCCTTTTTCATGGTATCTATAGAAATAACATTGCTGAGTCGCGCTCGGAGATGACAGTTTTCAGCGCGCACGTCTGCTCGAGTGAAGACACTCGGTTCAACATAAGTTGACTGACGAAGGAAATGTGGAAAGTCAGTAATCATTACCTCCCATGGTCTTCACTTCGGCACGCACCCGCTCCAGGGCGTTGTTGGCAACAGCCAAGTCCACTTGTAGTCGGTTCCGTTCGTCTTCCATGTCCTTGTACTCCGCCCCCAGTTTGCAAGCCCTCTGAAGTCGACACAGGACAGAAATACTGTCAGCAAGTGATACAGGGGAACAGTCGACTGGGTATATTCGAAGAATTCAAACAAAAGTCCACTCAACATGTCAAGTGGCTCTGGCGCTCCGCGTGTCGTAAGTACAATGCAAAGTTATGCAAGCATTCGACAGCGGTCTCAGGGACTACACCGAGTGGGTGTGCTAAGAGCGCCCCCACTAGGACGATTGACTCTCAATCCGTTGAGCAACTCATTAGAATTAAAAAAAATCGACATGTCGAGTGACACTACTACCACAAGCATTCAAGTCTACAGTTTATCGTCCACGGTGAACGGTCTCTATAAAAGACTCCTGCCAGTGCAAGCACTCGACAACAGTCTCGGGGACTACACCCAGTAGGTGCACTTAGAGTGCCCCCACTGGTTACTAAAACATTTGGAAAGACCGGCCCTGTCAGTACACTCGACCCGTCGAGTGACGCACCTCCCTACTCTGCGAAGTTCAATCTATCCTTATGCAGTATCATGTCATGGTTAGTAAATTATGTCCATGAAACCTGCAGGGCAGCTGCAGAGGGGTGTGGTTGCAAGAAGTATGTATCCCGTATGCAAAAAACTCTAAGACCCCTGTGGAAAAAAGCAGTCAACAGTGGTCTCGGGGACTACACCCAGTGGGTGCGCTAAGAGCGCCCCCACTGAGATGGTTGACCCTCGATCCGTCGAGTCATCCGTCGGAAAAACAAAAGAACTCGACATGTCGAGCAGTGCTACATGTGCTAAAGAAGTCCAAACACTCTATGACAATCACCCACTGGGTGTAAAGCAAAAAAGAGAAGGCAGAAATTCAGTCGACAATGGACTTACAATAGAACTTACTCGGACTTTGGTGCGGAGGGCTGAGCTGACGTCAAAAGCTAGCTTGCTCTCTTCGAACGCCTCCTTGGTTCTCAGCATGAGCTGCTCCGCTTGTAACATGGCTTCCTTGGCGGCCCCGGTCTGATCTTCCGGGGTACGATGCAGAGAGAATGTCGTCACGGGAGGAGTCGGCACAGTCGCTAGGGCAACCGAGACGGTCTCGACAGGTCCTGTCAGAGTCGACGTCATGACGATTGAAGCAGTTGGTGGAGCAGGTGACGGAAGGACGGTTGTCTCGACTTGAGGCTGGGTCAGGCCACCTCCCCCTGGGAGGACTCCGCGGCCGGGCGTTGAGACGCCTGTGCAGACAAAGCCCTGCGAGTGCGAGGACGTGAAGTGTCCGGTCGTTCCTCATCGTCCTCCACCTGAATGACCTCTGCAGCAGCAATCGACAACGTCAACATTTGCATACGACAAGTCGCATCCAAACAAATCAACAACTCACTAACCTCTATGAGAGGTGGCTGCATCTACAGTATCAACGTCCATGGCATCCCCACCATCCCACGAAGACGAAGTAACGGACGTAGCAACTATGAAAGATCGAATGACATTTGATAAGAAGCAACCTAAGATTTCAGTCGACATTAAATTCCAAGGACAAGTGCTTACGTGGAAACGACAGGGATAGCCATACTCATGTGGGGCAGAGCCTTGCGGGTTTTGGTGCCGGCTGACTTGGGCTCCTTGGTCGGCTGTTCTCCCGACTCGACAGACGAGGGGCGGCTCCACTTCGGATTCTTCTCACTAGGGCCCGGAGTCTGGTCCTCAACAGCTGCCGGGTCCTGGCGGGCCTTGGTGCGAGCTTCGTGCCAAAGAGGTGGCGCGACTTCTCCCTCGTCGCCGGTGTTCTCGCATTCTTCCTCCAAGTCGGCAGGACCGGCGCTGTCCACGCTGTTGCCCTCACTCACCACGCCTTCCTCCACGTGGTTCCCGTTCGGAACGGGCGAGTGCATGTTCGTCCACTCCTGCACGGTTCAAACAAGAGTTAATCTACAAAACAATATGTCACTCGACAGTATCAACATATCAGTCGACAGGGTAATACTCACTAGGTTCTTCGGGGGGTTCTTGGCAGAGAAAGGTTGGATCCTCGTAGCTCCCACTAGATTATCGCAGGCTCCAGTCATGCTTCGAAGCCATTGCCCGACGGTTTCCTCCATGACCTCCTCTAGGTGCGACCGGGACGTGTCCTCTGGGCCAACATAATGCCACATTGTGTGGTCTCTGGCCTGAAGGGGTTGGATACGTCGACCAAGGAACGTCTCCAGAAGATCCAACCCCGTCACCCCACCCCGCTTCAGTTGCCTCACCGCTTCGACCAAGATGCTCACTTGGACGTGCTCCTCCTCAGTCACCCTTAGGGACTTGGGAGCGACAGGACAATCCGGCGTAAAGGAAGGAAGGCCAGTCGACATATTGGGCGTTGCTACATCTTTGTTGTAGAACCAGGTCGACTGCCAGCCCCTAATGGACTCGGGCAAGGTGATGTTAGGGAAGTTGCTATGGGCCCTTTTCTGGACGCCCAACCCCCCGCACGTTTGGAGTACGTGGGTCTTCCCATCAGCTGGGAGGGCTTTCTTCACGGTCTGAGATCTGACCGTGAAGATATGCTTAAACAACCCCCAATGGGGAGAGCAATCAAGGAAGCACTCACACAGAGTGATGATGGCCGACAAGTAGGTGATGGTGTTTGGCGGGAGGTGATGTAGTTAGGCCTCGAAAAAGTTCAGAAACCCCCAAAAGAATGGGTGGGGAGGCAAGGAGAAACCCCTTTCCACGTGAGAGAGGAGAAGTACCCGCTCCCCGTCGGATGGCTCCGGCTCGTGCTCCTCCCCCGGCAACCTCCAAGCGCCGTGGGCCACGAGCCCGTCAGCGACGAGGCCCTCGACGTCCTCGCTGGTGACGACAAAGGGGAGGAAATCCCCCTGCATCCAGCCCGGCGGCGCGGTGAACCGGGCGGTCGAGGGCCTCTTGCCCTGAAGCTTCGAGGATCCCTTCTTCGTCAGCTCCAACTTCTCTGGCGTGCTCTTCGTCATCGCGCGCGGCGGTTTTCGGCAGAGAGGAGCAGAGTGCGGCAGGGGAGACAGGGGAGGCGGAGGAAAAGAGATAGAACTGGCGGAAGGTACTGTGCAATCCGCGGCGGAAGAAGTTTTATACGTTGCTGAGTGCCTCGCTGGCCTGTGGACCCGCGAGATAACCGAACACGCCAACCGCTGACGCCGCCCAGTACGTGGCGAGATGTCTGGCATGAAGATCGAGGCATCGTGCTCCCACTTGCCCAGATCGTGGCGTCATCTTCGCACGCGCACACTTCCCAAGTTTTCGTATCCTAGGAAATCCGGGCTTGACAGGCCGACCCGTCGCCTTCCCAGATGCTCTCAACACTCGGCGCGAAACGGATCTCGAATATCCACTCGGATACCATCAAGTCTGAATGGACCCGGGCGAGCGAAGAAAAATTCAGTCGGCGTGACTTTCGCTCAAGCCCCGAATATCATTCGGAAGATTTGTTAGGACAAACCCGCATAGATTTAGACGGTAAAAATCCAATCGACACAAGGTTCTCAGAAACTTCAAATATCATTCAGAGAATTCGGCGCACCAGCTCAAGGTCAACGTCGATGACTCCTTCCCCCACTCAAACCCTAATCCATTCGGGGGCTAATGACGAGGATATGTACCTGGGGTAGGGTCCTAGGCAAGGCGCACATACCCTTCCTAAGGACACTGCATGGGAGGACTTGAAGATCAAGCATGAACTTCCGAGTGTATCCCTGGAGACGTCTAAAGACCACTTGACGGTGTTTCACTCGGAAGTACTCCTCTCACTCGGCGGTCGCGTGTCACTCGACAGAGTTCACTTCACTCGACGCCTGAAGACCAGGACCCATCAAGAGCCAAACGGGTAGAGACTAGTTTAATGGTCTTTATTAGCTTTTACTACGTACGTTACCAGTAATGGCAGGATTTTAAGCCCCATGACCAAGCCCTTGAGTGCAGGATAGTTATGAGGGGTAGTGAACTCTATATAAGCCACCCCTCCCCTCCTGCACAAGGGTTAGACTCTATTGTAATCTCCCTATTCCACATGACATAACGCTCACGAGCACTCAGACGTAGGGCTTTTATCTACACGAGAGGGGCCTGAACTCATACATACGTGTGTACACCCTCGCCGTAGCTAGGACTCTGCCCTCTCCCTTCATACCCATACCTTCTACTATCAGGCTCGTTCCCACGATAGGTTACAAAAAGGGAAAAGAGCTGGTGGCTCTAAGTATAATAAGGCCGCAGGTGAGCAATGTTCCAGGGCCAGGTTGTTTCCTCTTTGGAGGTATATGATCCTTCTCGTAAATCTATCAGATAATATGAACCACTATTAAGGTTCATGTTGATGATGAAAGGACTCTCCCACGGTGGGGAAGTTTATGCATCCCTGTTTGATCTTGAATCAGTCGGGGCACTAAGTCGCCTTCTTGAAAAGTACGGCTTCGGACTCTACGATTATGATAGTGACGTAGGTCTTGCTGGTATATAGCAGATTTGGCTGCTGCTAAGGCACGTTCTTCTTCCAAGGCATCCAAAGAATCCTTACGTGCTTCCTCATTATCTGCTTCAACATAAGCAGTCACCCAAGGGGGATCGTGGCGAATATCGCTTGGTAATACTGCCTCAGCTCTATATACCAGAAAAACGGTGTATATCTAGTGGATCTGTTCGAAGTTGTGCGGATACTCCAAAGTACTGAGGGAGTTCTTCAACCCAACATCCTAGAGTGCACTGGAGTGGAACCATTAGCCAGGGTTTGATCCCTCTGAGAATCTCCTGATTAGCTCATTCAGCCTGTCCATTGGATTGTGGATGTGCAACTGCCGCCAGGTCAAGCCACATATGTTCACGTTGACAAAACTGCTCCATAGCTCCTTTGGGCAAGTTGGTACCGTTGTTAGTGATAATGCTATGAGGATAACCAAAACGGAAGATCAACTTCATTAGAATTTGACAGCTGTATGCGCGTCACAATTGTTGACAGGTTTTGTTTCGACCCACTTGGTAAATTTATCAACCGTTACAAACAGGTGGATTTTCTTGTCAGAAGATGGCTTAAATGGGCTGACCATGTCAAGCCCCCAGACCACAAATGGACAAGTAATTGGAATCATACGCAATTCTTGAGCCGACACATGAGCTTCTCAAGCGAACTTTTGGCATCCATCACACTTGTGCATGATGTCTTCTGTGTCCGCATGAGCCGTCAACCAATAGAACCCATGACGAAAAGCCTTTGCCACCATCGACCATGAGCAGCCGTGATGACTGCAATCGCCAGCATGGATTTCATTAACACTATAGGAATCAGGCACTTTGCCGTCTGCCAAGGCTGATGGCAAAGGCATAAATGGCAGACGGCAAAGGTCTTTGTCGTCAGCCAGGAAACGGCCCCACATCCGGCTGAACAGGCTATGGTATGGGGCACTTTGCCGTCTGCTGGTGGACGACAAAGATCCAAAGATCTTTGTCGTCTGCCAGCAGACAACAAAGGTCATAGATGGCACACGTGGCAGTTTAGGTCCGTTAAGGGGTTAACGGCGTGCTTTGTCGTCAGCTGGCGGGTGACAAAGATGCAAAGTTCTTTGCCGTCTGCGGGAAGATGGCAAAGGGCTTCGCCTTAGGTAGCTGCCACGTGGCAGCTTTGCCGTCTGCTGGCACACGGCATAGATGCAAAGTTCTTTTTCGTCTGCCAGCGGTCGACAAAGCAACCACGTAGGCCAGCCTAGTGCCCCCAGGTTGCACAGGTATCTTCCACGTAACAGCTTTGCCGTCTGCTGGGCAGAACTCTTTGTCTTCTGCCAGCAAACGGCAAAGTGCCTGTATTGCCCCTGTTTTTTCTTAAATTCAATAAATTTCACATATATATATATATAGACACACACATTTGAAAATACTTTCAACAAGCATACATATCCCTACCATATGGATATGATCATCCAACACATATACATACCAACTCAAAAGTCCATATCCAACATATATATAGCCAACATATATCCAACAACAAGCATACAATGGTTTCATCCATCCATACATATATAGGTAGCAAGTTTCACATTGTTCATCCTACAAAAACAAAACAAAAAGGAAAGACAAGGAGAAGTGTAGACTCCATCAATGCAAGCTTCCGTGATCTAAAGCAGATCTGCAAATTGGGAAAGAAGGAAGTTATAAGAAGAAGAAGAAAAATAAAAAGAAGAAGAAGAAGAAGAAGGAGAAGAAGAAGAAGAAGTAGAAGAAGAAGAAGAAGAAGAAGAAGTAGAAGTAGTAGAAGAAGAATTTTTCTTATCATTCTTTTTCTCCTCTTCTTTATCTTATTCTTCTTCTAACGAAGGTAACTTAGGTAATTATGTCATTTTTAGCTAAGCTAGGTAAAAATGCTAAGTGTAGGTCATTTTAGAGCTAAGCTAGGTAAATAGGTCATTTTTGGAGGTTAGTAAGGTTATTATGTCATTTTCAAGGAAAATAAGCTAAGTCTGTAGCCAACGGAAGTCAAGAGCAGCCTTGCATGTGGGGCACGGGAACCTTCCATGCACACACCAGCCAGCGAATAGCGCATACGCCAGCAAGTCATGCGACGAGTACATGTACCACACATGCATTTTGAAGTTTGTTTTTATAGCAGCATCATATGTCTTGATCCCATTATCCCAAGCTTCTTGGAGTTCATCCTTAAGCGGCTGCATGTACACATTCAAATTCTTTCCCGGATAGTTGCGCCCTGGAATTAATAACGTCAAGAAAATGTTCTTTCTTTTCATAATCTCTCTGGGGGGGAGATTGAGTGGAATGACAAATACAGGCCAGCAAATATATTGGGTTGCCGTCATACCAAACACATTGAACCCATCCGTGCTGATGGCGACTCGAGGATGCCTTGGATCTGCAATTTTATCCGTATGTAATGCATCAAAGTGCTTCCACGTGAAAGCGTCTGAAGTGTGTCCCAACATCGAATTCCCATCTACATCTAGTTTTGTTCTTTTTCCCAATTTATGCCACGTCATATGTCTGGCCGTCTCTTCGGCCATGAAAAGACGTTGAAGTCTTGGTATGATTGGCATATACCGAAGAACATTAACTGGGATTTTGGTCTGACTCTTCTCACCCATACCATTGTCTACCACAACATACGTGGAAGACTTGCAAATAGGACAATAGTTGAAGCCCGCATACTCAAGCCTAAATAAGGCACATCCATCCTCATAGGCATCTATCTTCTCATAGGGCATCTTAAGCGCACGTAGGATTTTGTCCGGCTGGTACAGGTTTGCTGGCAATACATGGCCTTTGGGTAGAAAGCGTCCAAATATCGTCATCATCGCGTCATAGCATTCTCTGCCCAGGTTGAACTGAGCCTTCAGAGCCATTACTTGCGCGATCACATCCAGATGAAAAATCTCAGTGTGCTCATGGAGAGGACGTTTTGAAGACTCCAACATTTCATAGAAGGCCTTTGTAGATTCCTCCATCTCATTATCCGAATCCTGAGCATCATCAAAGTCTTGCACCATGTCTTCGATCCCGGTACCATGCTCGTCCGTGCGACGACGAACCACCTCAGCTCTGGCACATTGGGTAGACTCACCATGAAATGTCCAAACCGTATAATTAGGCGTACAACCCCACTTCTGCAGGTGTTTGATCATTTCAAACTCTAACCTCTTATGATAGTTCTCACAATCGACACAGGGGCACTAGGTTGTTTTCTGTCCATTTGCAAATGCGGCTCTCACAAACCCCTTGGTTTTTGTTATCCATTCATGGGTCATGTCTTTCCGACTAGTGTGACCGGTGTACATCCACCCACGATCACTCATCTTGCCTAGCTACTGGACACACAAGAAATATATACATATTCATCAGTTAATAGAGTTTGTCAATTTTATTACGTGCATGCAACCTAGATGCTAGTAGGTAAAGATAGGTCCTAATCCCACCCGAGTATGTGTAGATTGGGTTCGTTTTCCCATGCTCTGCTCCTGATCTGACATAAAATTTTGGCAGCACCTGCCTGCTGTTCTCCAGATACACATCTCGGCAATAAGCAGAGAGGATGTGTACCCGGAGAACAACAAGGAGGCATTGACGAAATTTCGCATCGGTTCCGGAACAGAGCATAAGGGAAAACGAACCCAATCTAAACATACTCGGACTGTCCATGGATAACGTTGGACAATTCAAAAGGATGGCAGTTATAAATATGCAAAGACAAGCATATTTATAGATGCCTCCCTTTTGGACGGGAGACGCATACTGGTCACGCATACTGATGATTGAAGACACCTATAGCTACCAAGTTTCATCGGCACAAAGACCGAAACAGAGCAAATTAAGGGGGAGAGGAGATGTGTGCTCACCCACGAACGCAGGGGCGGAGCCCGTCGAACACACGGGAGGTCTTCGAACAGCAAACCCTCGCAGCGACGAAACAACTGCACATTGAAACTAAACTCGATCAACACAAATATGATGTTTTTCATAACATCTAGAATCAGAATATAAATATGACCTAACTCATAATTTACATCGGGGATCGGGGGTCAGTGGCATCGAGGGTCAGGGGTCAGTGGCGTCGGGGGTCAGGGGTTAGTGGCGACGCGGCAGGACGGGGCAGGGCGGGGCGGCGCGAGCGGCCGACAACGGGGCGGGCATGGCGGCCGGGCTCCAGGGCATGGCGGCAGGGTGGGACGGGGCGGGGCGGGGGCGTCACGGGCGGCCAGCTGTGGGGCGGGCAGGGCGGCTGGGCGGGACGGGCTCCGGAGGGTGGCGCGGGGCGGCGGCAGCTCAGGCATGGGGGTGGCTCGAGCACGGGGGCGGCACGAGTGAGGTGAGGGGAGAGAGAGGGGGAGAGAGAGGGGTGGGGACCAGTGGTATAGGTCACATCTTTGCCATCTGCTAGCAGACGGCAAAGAGCCTAGCTAGCAGACGTTAGTCGGCCACTTTCTTTGCCGTCCTCTAGCAGACGGCAAAGAAGATTTGTCGTCTACTAGCGGACGGCAAAGAAAGTGGCCGTTAGGTGGATCTCGTTAGTGGCCCACCCTTCCTCTTTGTCGTGTGCTAGCAGACGGCAAAGAGATGGCTGACGGCAAAGATGATCTTTGTCGTCAGCTCTTTGTTTGTTGTCAGTTTCCTTTAAGCTGATGGCAAAGACCTTCTTGGCCGTCAGCTAGCTGACGGCAAAGATCCTGATTCCAGTAGTGTGAGGATCTCCTGGCCATCCTCAGGGGAAACATAATGTTGAAAAACACCAGTGCTACTTCATCGATGTAACTTGCCATTGACGATAGTCATGGACTTGGACCGCCGAATTATCTATCGAGCGATGTTTTCCTCAGATGTGAGCTCGCCTCGATTCAGATAAACCAAATAGGGTACTACCCAATCAGGAATAGCATGGATATCCCCCACCGGGTGTGCCTCAGGGCCAAGGATAGC
This sequence comes from Hordeum marinum, assembly GCA_022496015.1. Lineage (NCBI taxonomy): Eukaryota > Viridiplantae > Streptophyta > Magnoliopsida > Poales > Poaceae > Hordeum > Hordeum marinum. The sequence goes on along the minus strand of CM039676.1, from coordinate 466,540,240 downwards.
GATATCTTTCTCAGACGACAATTTAACCGAGGGGTTGTGAAGCATGTCCAAGAACATGTTGGGAGGGACCGGCTTGCGTTGAGAACCGAGTCACGACAGAGCATCAACCGCCTCATTAAGCCGGTGATCAATGTGATAACCTTGATACCCTTGAAAGTGTCCCGCCACCTCAGTGACTACCTGTCGATAAGCCGCCATCAAGGGGTCCTTTGAGTCCCAGGTCCCTGAGACTTTCCGAGCTACCAAATCTAAGTCGCCCAAGCATCTGACCCGGCTAAGATTCATCTCCTTAGCCATCTTTAGCCCGTGCAAGAGGGCCTCATATTCAGTTGCATTGTTAGTACAAGGGAACATGAGCCGTAAGACATAACAAAATTTGTCACCTCGTGGAGAAGACAAATAACTCCAGCCCCCGAGCCATCCAATTGTCTAGATCCATCAAAGTGTATAGCTGAGTACGCGTTATCTAGCTTATCTTCTGGGATTTGTAGCTTAGTCCAGTCGTTGATGAAAATCCACCAGTGCCTGGGACTTAATGGCTTTACGGGGCATGTATTTCACCTGGTGAGGCACAAGCTTAATCACCCATTTAGCAATCCGGCCAATAGCTTCACGATTTTGTATAATATCGCCAAGAGGTGCCGAACTGACCATAGTGATTGGATGCTCTTGGAAGTAATGTTTTAATTTCCGGCTTGCCATAAGAACGCCGAAAACCAACTTTTCCCAATGCGGATACCGTTGCTTGGATAACATCAAGACTTCACTGGCAAAATAAACCGGTCGTTGTACTGGATACTCCTTTCCTGCCTCCTTTCGCTCGACAACAACTGCAATATCCATGAGGCCCGGAGGGAAACTCATTAACACGTTGTCACTCCCAAGATGCGGTCCTATCCTTATTTCGGCATGAGGGCCTCGACAGGGATAGAAGCGCATCTCGACGCGTTCGCAAGAATGGATATCATTACAATTACATGTACAGAAGAGATGAGTATATGGAATTGGCTTACACTCTCCACAAGCTACATCAGAGTCACAACAATACAATAACATCTCAAACATCATACATAAGAGCAGGGTCCGACTACGAACGAAATCAAACGATAAAATGACATCCACCCTTGCTATCCCAGGTTGTCGCCTGGAACACACCCAAGACTGATGAAGAAGAAGAAGAAGAACTCCAAATCAGATCAAGCAACGCACTCACGTCAAATCATCACATTACCTGTACATGCAACTGTTGTCGTAGTAATCTATGAGCCACATGGGACTCAGCAAACTCATTTCCAAGGGTATCAAGACTATTAAAGATTAATAGGTGAGGCATGGTTAATTGGTGAGGCTGTAGCAAGCGACTAAGCATTTATTTGAGTGGCTAACTTACGAGTACAGAAAGTAAAGTATGATGGTCTACGCATAACGGACGTGAACTAGTAGTGATCACTAACTGACCCTGAGCACCTACTTACGTCAATCATAACCCCACCGTGTTCTCTTCCGGATAAGGACTCACGAGAAGAGACAGTCACGGTTACGCACACAGTTGGTGTATTTTATTAGAGTTTACTTCAAGTTTGCTATGACCGGGTGTTAAACAAAGTATCCAAGTTTGCCACATAAGCGCGGGCACGGCTTCTCGAAAAGATTTAACCCAGAGGGGTGCTCCAACTTATCCATCACAAATTAACCACACGCAGCGCGAATAACCTCAACCACGGATCTCGTGATCTTCCTAGGCAATTACAAAGGAAATCCAACACTTCGAGATAGCCCGAAGAAGATCAGAATTCCTCACTCAAGACGTTCGAGAAAGGTAAAACAAATCCAGCAAGGCCGCCCGGCATGTCGACGAACCCGATAGGAGCCGCGTATCTCGTTCTCAGGACACGACAGATGGGACTAGCTACAGGGAAAACCAATCCTCAACTTGCCTCGAGGCGGCCCCGCAGGCAGCCCATTTTGGAGCAACACTCATGAGGAGCACTGGCCCGGGTTGTTGATTAATTATCCACGGGGTCCGGAAAATCCCCTATGCAAGTTCATTAATTATTAGGCAAATGTAGTACCAATGCTGGGCCTTGCCAGGTAAGTTTTATCCCAAAACAAAAATCAAGGGGGTCCCCATAACAACCCCGAGCATGTTAGGAGCGCTCAATTATGGAACATAACACCGGTTCAAAGTACCTAGGGGCGGCAAGAGTGGAACAAAACACCAAGCAAAAGGCCAAGCCTTCCACCTTTACCAAGTATATATGTGCATTAAATTAAATAGCAACAATATTGTGATATAACAAAAGGATGTCCATGTACACACATGGAAGCAATTGCACCTTCAACTAGAAACGCTATAAGAAGGGCTGAGCAAGCGGTAACATAGCCAAACAATGGTTTGCTGGGATGTGGAGAGGTTAGAGGCTTATCATGTCAATGTTGGGAGGCTTGACAAACAAGTGGTAGGTAGCGAGACATAACGATAAAAACGAGACAACCAGCGTAGCAATGATAGTAGTGGTATCCAGAGAAATGAGTCATTTGCCTGAGATCCCGCTCGGAAGAAGAACGAGTCCATGAAGAAGACGAGCCAACGTAGTCGAACGAATCCTCACACACCGAACGCTTTCGGAACTCTATCGAGAAGAAGCATTCCAAAACAACAATCAACACAAGATACATCACAACATATGCAAGACACGATGCACAAACAATATGATGCATGTCCGGTTTAATATGCAAGGCATGACAATCACAACAATCAAATACTACACATTAAAGTGAATCTCAATATGCAACGGGTTGCATATTGACGAAACTCCACGTTCGAATTATTTAGTTCACTCTTGTTAGGTACACGACAATATTAAATGTTGTTAAACATGGCAAGTGGTGAAGCATAAGTAAACTACACTATCTAGGCATCTTAAATGAGGCCGGAAACAACTTATAGCATTTCCAAAATGACCTCGTATGTTAATTTTGAAATTGGTCCAAATCTGAACTAATCATATTTTATATTAGTTCAACAGCAAAATAAAGCATACCATGTTATTTTATACGTCATTCTAGTCGATTTACATATATGAAACATTTCAAACGGAGTTACGGTCTAAAATATATGAGCAAAACAAGATGCACATGTCATGAATGCAAATGCATGGGAAAACAATCATAAACATTTCAAATCATGAATGCAGCAAGTTATTATGAAGCTACATGAGATTCTAAGCAAGTTTCATATGCAACATGATCAAAACGGAGCTACGGTTCACCAAATGCAACCAACACAAGTTATAGACGAAATCTGCCCAAAACAGCAAGATAGCATTTTGCACACATGAAAACAACAAGTTATACTATTCTAAAATGCACAAACTAACCATGGGGCAATAGCATATAACACCCACATCATTTCATCTTCACATATGATAATCAAAACATGCATGGATCACATGGTAGGAAGCTCACAAGGTGGCTACTTGAAAACAGATTCAGACTTAGTGAAAATAGTAGTTTTGACAGTGCAGTTATTATCATGAAGGCATATTGACAGCAGTGAAACTATATGCTAAAGGACATAAAATGGCATGAAACTTAATATCATACTAAAGGACAATATGAACTACAAATAACTCCATTACACCTACCACAAAAGAGGTCTAGATCACTAGCAAATCACATGGCAAGACAGCAACAAAATATTATAGATTCCAGACTTACAAATATTTTAGCATCTCAGAACAGCAGAATTTTATAGCAAGTTGACCACAAAAAAACAACACCTACAGATGCATTTCTATGACAAGCAAAATGTCCAGGGGCTAGGACACATATCAAAGAGCATTTCTCATGTTGAAAACTATTTTATATCATGCATGGATTAAATCACACGAAAATAACAAAAAGGCATCCCGGCAATAATGACGTGCACACAAAATGCTCAAATAACAAAACTAAATGCATAGATAATTTCTATGGATTATTCTACCCCCAAAACATATATAATATGTATAGGTTCATGTAAAAAATTAATCACAATTAAATATGCGAGTATTAGGCCTAATTACCTTATAGCAATGCACTAATGCAAATTAAATGGAAACAATATGTCAACATTTTTATCATGCATGAAAATGTGATGCTGGTGATATGCACATTTTTAATATATGGTTTTGGATAAAACCCGATGCACGTTAAAAATGAATATGCCAATGCAACATATGGCAATTATGCAAAATAAAAGAAAAAAATGACATGTTAGATATTTAGGCATCTTGCGAAAACGGGCTATAAATATTCTACACGGAATTCTAGACATATCACATATTAAAATTATTTCGAAATGGTGCACGGTTGATTTTATATAAATGTTTTTAAAATGCAATGCGTCTACCATGAAATAATAATAAAAAACGCAAAGGGGGGGCTGGCTGCTCACCCATGGGCCTGGCCCATGTCGGCTGGAGAGGAGTCAAAGCTGGGCTGGTTGGGGAGGTGGCCCATGTGGCGTTGGAGCGGGTCAACGCGGGCGAGGAGCGGACGCTCGTCCCCGCAACGGAGCAACGGCGGTGGCTCACATGGCACTGGCGCTGCCGGCAGCGACGGGAAAGGACGGGTCCGGCCGGGATCCACCAGATCCGGCGGCGGGGGCCCATTCCCGGCAATGAGGAGGCAAGCGGCGGCGACGGCGCCGAGATCGGCCATGGCGGAGCTTCGGGGCGCGATGGCGGCTGAGTCCTGCGGCAGGGCAGAGAGAGGTGAGCGAGAGGAGGAGAGGAGAAGGAGGAAAGGGAAGGAGAGGAGAAGGTGAGAGAGGGTCCCGCTCCAGCGGTGACCGGCAAAGGCTGCGGGTGCGGGGGGCTGTAGGTCTTTGTGGTCGCTGGACATGTCCGGGTTGGCCGTCGGACATGTCCGGTAGGTGGGATTCTGGCGATTTTCAGCCCCTAGATCGCAATCCGAGGGCTGAAAACGGGCAGATGGTTGGGGCTGCGGGGTCTAGAGGAGGAGGGCTGGGAGGTGGGGTTTTTCTAGGGGTGTGGCTGCAATTTTACATGGGGAAACCCTAGAGATAGTGGGAGCTCTCTCCATGGGGTTATATATAGGGAAGACACTAGGGGCTCGGGTTGGACCTTGTCCGTCCGATCGCAATCCGATGACCACGAACGGAGGAGGGGCTAAGTGGGCTAGTGTAGATGGGCTAGGTGGGGAAGAGAGGGAGGTTTGCGGTCCGTGACATGAGTTTTAAAGCTCCGACAAACGTCCGATGAAAACCCTATAACCTCACTTCTACGGATGACCGAAGGGGTATCAAATGAACTCAGAACGCGACGAAAATCCACGAGCAGTCCACCTACAACATAACAAGACTGCACGCCAAGTTTCGACCCGATCCAGGAATATTTTTCGCGCGCTTTAAAAAACGGTTTTATTTTAAAATGATGTCACTCGCGTGGGCGTGTGTGGTTGGTCTCGAAACAGGCAACGGCAAGAACGAAGAGAATCGGCAGCTACGAACGGATGCAAGTTTTCGAAAACAAGTGACGAGGCCAGGCAGACGATGCGAATGATGCGATGATGAATGCAACAGTCAGACGAAACACAAACAAGAATGGAAACACAAGGGGAATCTTCTGGAGCGTCGGTCCTGGGCTGTCACACACGTGTGGTATAATAAACAGTAAAATGTATTCCTAGTCTTGCCTCTAAGACTGGCTCAAGTATTGCATGATGATCCTGTTTTCCTGATCATGGGCATGGCTATGCTGGCAATTTTGAAGGTGCAATGTTGGTAGAACACTTGTGTCGAATCGACCCGAATTGATGTTATGCTATGAGATACATTCGTCACAAGTTAATGGTTAATAACACAGAGATAGTTAATGTTTGTATAATTCCTTAGACCATGAGAATATCAAGTTCCTTTGTGCTTGTTTCGTGAACTTTGGGGTTTGTTAAACGTCATCCGTTACTGGGTGGTTATTACGATGGCTTACGGGTTCACGGAAAAGTATGGCAAGTAACAAGATAGCTCAAGATTGAGATTTGATCCTCCGACAATGGAGAGATATTCTCGGGCCCTCTCGGTGTTACGGTATCCATCATCGTCTGGCCAGACACATTGTGATTTGATCACGGGGTTGCCGGAACACGGAAACGAGAAAAGAGAACAATACCGGTAACGAGGTAACTCGCATAGTGGACAAGTTGTTGATCCACGGGGATGCCAACATGTCTCACCTTGGATATTTGTAGCATCTTTGTGCGTTGCGTCGACAGTTCATGTTTTAGTATTATTTTTGGAAATTCCTGTTTTAATTTTTTTGAAAATGTTCCAGTCTCATTTTTTTGTTTGCAATTTTAGAAACTGTTCATGTTTGGAAAATCCTTTCAGAATTTTAAAAACAATTCTTGTTTTCAAAATTGATTAAGACTTCAAAAAATGATCTCATTTTTAAAATTGTTCATCATTTCAAGAAATGTTCGTGTTTCAAAAAAGTATAGAAATTTCAAAAAATGTTCTTGTTTTCAAATCTGTTCACAATTTCAGAATAGTATTTGTGTTTCAAAATATGTTCAGCAATTTTAAAAATTGTTATATTTTCAAAATTCGTTGACCATTTTAGAAAAAAATTCATGTTTAAAAAAATGTTCGCGGTTTGTTCGCAATTTCAACAAATGTTCCCATATTTCAGAGTTTATTCGCATTTCCAAAAAAGCATACAATAGAAATTTAGTTGCATTAAAAAATGTTATATATAGGTGAACAAAAAATTTAAACCCAAACTTTGTTCTCAACCTTCAAACATTTTTTGAGAACGCGAACTATTTTTGAATTATTTGTTAAAAGGAAATAAATTTTCAATACTTGAACAAAAATGTGAAAACAAGAACATTTGTCGAGAATTGTGAACCATTTATGAAAACAGTTTTTTTTAAATCCCAGTCATTATTTGAAATTTTCTGAAAATTTGGAACAAAAAACTTCTGAAAAATATATTTATTTAAAATGAGAACATTTTATGAAATTCCCCAACAAAGTTTTCAAAGTGTTAACAATATAAGAATTTATTATAATTTTTGAAAACACGAACATTTTTGAGAAGTTGGCCATTTTTTAAAGAACCAATATTATTTAACTTTCCAAACAATTTTGGAAACACGAACTTTACAAAGTAAATTAAAATATACGTGAAAAGAAAAAAAGAAACGAAAAAAGAAACACAAAAGAAAAAAACTATTAAAAGCCAAAAGAGAAAGATGGTATAAGAAAAAGAAACGGTTCACCTGTAAGGTTCTACTAGTAGAATGCCCGTGCGTTGCCATGTTGTTTTGAAATATTTTTGTTGAGTTGTATAAATATAATGCATGTTTAATTTCATATGTAGAGATAAGATAGTACGGAAATGTTGGTGCCTTGCCACGTGCTACTGAAATATTTTGCTGGAATTACGTAAACATAATGCACGTTAAATTTCACATGTAGATTGATAAAAAAATTAACGATGTATACATATAGAACGGTGATTACTCAAATCAATCGGCAACAACGGACCAATAAAAACATATCAACCCAGTACATCCTCTCACCACCTAGAGAAAAGTGGTGCCAACATGCAATACAATAGCACCAATATAGTATATGTAGTTAATAATGTAGAAATTTTTCTCATATAAATATGTATTGATTAGCAGATAACACAGAATCACATCACGGAAGACCGGCCAAAACACCACATTAAATAAAGAAAAAAAATACTTCATCATCTCGCACACTCACAAAACCAAATATTCCCTCAATTTCAAAATGTTAAGTGTTTAAAAATTCAAATTTCTTATGACCAAGTTAAGAGAACAAAATATCAATATTCACAATATTATCTCTGTAACTTAATATAAGACTTTTTGACATAGACAATGTCAAAAAATATCTTATATGAAGTTATGGGGGGTCTACTAAATAAATAAAATATGAAATTTATTTCATGATGAATCCAACGATACCAAGTTGATATTATGAATATTGATATATTTCTCTAAATATTAAATCAAATTTAAAAGATTTTGTACTTTTTGAAAAATAAAAACAATGTGTATTTTAAAACAGAGGAAGAAAAAAAATCCAACAACATCAACGACGCAACCAAGCGCGCTTAACCCTTCTAGTTAGTATTATTTTGAATATGGTGATAACAAACATAAATGCCTGTATTTTGAATGTTGAAGGTTTTGTACATAGTACATTTCTCGGAACGTTATGATATTTCCTTATGATATTTCCGTGGTTACCTCGCTTGCTCATTCATGACATTTCTAGCAGATTCCTTAAAACGATCGAAACCGTAAAATAATTGTCGGTTTACCGTTTTAGACGGAAAAAAACGACTTGAATTGAGCCTATAAAAAGAAGAATTTCGGAGCCAACTCGAGGGTGCCTTGTATATGCAAAAGACCGTTGGCGCGAGTCGAACTACCATCGAAACCTTCATGGCTTGCTCGCGGCCGCCGCCCCGTCCGTCCCCGGCCGCCGTTCTGCTCATCCGGGAAGCCGCCCCACCCGTCCGAATGCCGCCAGTCCGTCCCTTGCCGCCGCCTCCGAAAACTCGAGCAGCTACAGAGGAGCTCGCTACGGCGACAAAAGAGCTAGCTCGCTAGCTAGCTTCTGGATCGATCCGGCCACGAACAAGCTAGCTAGCTAGCAAGCAAGCTCTCGGATCGATCCGGCCACAGACGAGCTAGTTAGCTAGCTTCCGGATCCATCCGACCACGGACTCGCTAGCTAGCTCCTGGATCCATCCGGCGATGGAGGAGCTGGCTCCTGGATCGATTTGGCGACAACGGAGACAAGAGTTGACCATGGACACGGGCGAGATGAAGAAGAAGATGTGAGAAAGAATATAAATTTAAGGAGTATGTCCGGTCGTAGTTCAAACCGATCCTTAAAACATGTTTTCCGTGAACTGAAAACCGCAGTTTAAGGGTCTAGCACTCACCCACTCATTCAATCGCATATTCATGCGCATTCCCCTCGCTCACCCACTCTCCCAAATCCCTAGCCCGCGGTGGCGACACACCTCCCTCTTACCTGCGTCGGTGACTCAGCCGCGTTGCCGCCCTTCTCCTCCGGCGTCGCTGCCTCACCTTCTCGTCTGCATCGCCTCTCTCTCTCTCTCTCTCTCTCTCTCTCTCTCTCTCTCTCTCTCTCTCTCTCTCTCTCTCTCTCATGCATCCTCTGTGCCACGGTCAAGCCAAAGTTGGTCGTTTTAGGAAGGTCGAGTAGGAGCGTGAGAGCGAGGGCACGACGGCGTTGTCCTGCTCGACGACGGTGGCCACGGACGCTAGCGCTCCTCGTCGCCATCGACCTGCAAGGAGGAGCGTCGTGTTGGAAGTTGCCACCCCCCCGTCACCTGCTCCCAGGTCGCCCCAGAAGTCTCCCCACGCTCGACCTGCAAGGCTTGCATCCTGAATTTTCCCCACACCTTTGCAATCTCTGGAGCCTAGGATTCGGGGAAAGGTAAGGAGAGATTCGGGACAATGCGGCTGCTGCTGCCGCTGCCTCTCATCGATTCGGGCTGGTAAATCCCACTCGGTTGTCCTACTCCATGTGAACTGGCTGTGAGCATATGCCTCTGAATACAGTATATACGGTACTCACAGGAGTACCCTTTTAGTATTGTAGGAGTACATTTAGCCTAGAGTATTTGTACTACAGGAGTACTTTCAGTACTGTAGGAGTACTTGTATTGTTTCTTAGAGTATTTGCTTAGAGTAAATGTTGTAGTTTAACTAAAATCAACATTTCTGAAAATCATGTTTATCAATGGGTTGTATATGTATTGAAATCAACATCTCTCAAATCATGTTTATCGTGTTGTAGCATTCTTTGTGTCCGGATTTTAGTACTCTTGTACTTGGCTCAAACCAAACTGATTTTGCTGTAGTACTCATCTTAGTACTCACTACCAGAATCGCACCCTATGCCGACAGCCCTGGCCGTCGGCATAGCCTTAATTCCCGTCGGGACAGGCCTATGCCGACGGCCCCCGTCGGCATAGGGCCGTCGGCAACGTATCCATCGGCGTAGCCCAGGGGCCGTCGGCATAGGTCCTATCCCGATGGTGTCCGTACATCTATGCCGACGGCCCGGGCCGTCGGTAACGTTCCCGTCTAACGCCGGCCGCCGTCAAGTGCTGCCGTCGGCATAGGTGTGCCACGTGGCGAGCAGCCGTTACTCCTGGGGCAGGGCTATGCCGATGGCTTAACTGTCGGCTTAGTTTGAAACTGCGTCGACGGCTACGCCGTCGATATAGCCTGCCACGTGTCAGCAACTCCTGGGGCAGAGCTGTGCCGACGGCCGAGCTGTCGGCTTAGTCTCAAACTATGCCGACGGCTAAGCCGTCGGCATAGCCCTGCCCCAGGTGTGCCCAGTTGCTGACACGTGGCAGCTATGCCGACGGCCTAGCCGTCGGCGTACATTCAAACTAAGCCGATGGCTAGGCCGTCGATAGCTGCCACGTGTCGACCACTCCGATTAGGCATGCCGACGACCTTGCGTAGAAAACCCACACCGTCGGCCTTCCCCTTGCCCATGTTCCACGAACCTGCATTGAAAAAAGAACAAAAAATTGGTACATTAATAATGAAGGAAAAAAGCATTATGAAAAGCATTAGTAATGAAGGAAAAAGCGTAGTAATAAATAATCATAAAAAGGCATAATCCTAAACCATAGAAAAAAAGTCTTGAAACGTACATCTGCTAGAACCCATACGAATCATCACTGTTGTAACCTATTTCTCGGTCGGTCTCATCATCACTATCAATCATATCATCTTCATTGTCTGACGGAGGTGGAGGCTCTTCCTCGTCATCAGCGTCTTCGTTTAACTTTTGTAGCATAAGTATGTCACTTTCATTGACAATGGTCTCACCATCATTCCGTGCATCGTCCTCGTTTGGATCCACATCATCATCAGCCAATGGTCTAGAGTCATCGTTTCTAACCACATCATCATCAGGTTGCTCTTGATAGAACACTCCCTCGTATGTCACGGGGTTAATCTTGTAGTAATCGTCTTCATTCGGGTCTGGTAGCTTACCATGTGGTGACACCTTGAACACAACTTCCCAACCCTTTAGGTACTCTTTCTGGCATGGGTAAGGCAGATAATAAACTTGTGTAGCTTGGTGTAACACCCTGGTGTCAGTGCTACGGTGATGATGTAATTAAGCTACAGTAATGGCAGGGTCAGCTACTAATTATTTTGCTAAGTGGAATATGATCAAGGTGAAATTTCAAATTTCAATTCCAAATTCCATTCTAATGCTTTATAGATTCTAGTGACAAAGTTATATCTTCAAAAAGCAAAACAAAAATGTTCCAAAGTGGTGAAATAATCTAAGATTGATAATATTAAGGAAAACAACATCACCAAACATGTGGTGTGGTCCCCACCATTGAGCAACAGGAGCCAAAATAATATTTAAATGCCTTTTACATTATGGAAAAATAGCAAAGTAATCCCAATGATTGTCAAACTTTTTGTGGCAATGCTATAAATAGCAAGTTGGATAATGGACCATGTCACATGTTCTTGATAAGGCCAATAGTATCTGAACTTAATTGAAACAATAAAAGAAAGAAATGAAAAGGCAACCCTCCCTAGGCCAGCCCAGCCGCGCCGTGGCCCAACTGGCCAGCCCAGCCGCGCCGTGGCCCAACTGGCCAGCCCATCAGCCCACCCGGGGGTATATCCCCACCCCCACCCCACTCCACCGACACCCACACCCCATTCCCCACTCCACCCCCGGTCCCCTCTCTCGCCCCCCTCTCCTCCCGATCCAGATCGGGTCGGGGAGGAGACCCCGCGCCCGCCGCCGTCGGCTCCCCACCGGCGCTCGACGCCGCCCTGCGCCGCCGGCGCCTCCTCACCTCCTCGCCCCCTCCTCACCGGACCTCCTCGAACCTCGCCGACCCTGCCCCCCCTACATCGTCGGTGAGCCCACCCTGGGCTCCTCCCTCCTCCCCTTCTCCCCTCCCCCTCGTCCCCTCACGCTTGCTGTCGCGACGCGCCTGCGCTCATCGCCGGCCACGCGCCCCTCCGACCCTACTCGCCCGCTTGCATGCACGAGCGGCAACCCCCCCCCCCCCCCGGCATCCCGTGGCCACCACCCGCCTCCCGCCACTCGCGTGGCCCCTGGCCGTGCCCACCGCTGGCCACCGCTGCTTCCCCCCGGCCCAGCGCCGTGCCTAACCGCCGGCGAGCCTGCGATGGCCGTCGGTTGACCCCGGGCCTCACCCCGGTCTAATCCAGTGCCGAGGGTATAAGCCCCCCCCCCACTGACAGGTGGGGCCTGCCCCTGGCCCTATGACAGGCCCCCCCAGAACATTTAAAAAAAAGATTAGTAATAATAATAATAATAATAATAACATTAATTAATTAATTAACTTAATTAAGTGTGTTTAAATTAACTAATTGGGTTACTTAACTTAATGACTAATTAAAATAATTAATCTATTAATTAAACCAAACTGTCAATGACAAGAGGGACCCACATGTCAATTGACCACTGTTGACTGTTGACGTCACCGTGACATCATGATGACCTCACCCTACTACTGTTTCGGATAATTCCTAATTTAAATAATTAAATTAATTCCAAAAATTAGATAAAACTTTGAAAAATCATATAAAATAATCCGTAACCCGGATCGAAAAACTTTGTACATAAGAGTTGCTCAGAACGACAAGACAAACCCGGATACACTACTCGCATATCCGTGTGATGCCTCTAACTATGTGAACATGGAACTTCTTGACTGGTTTCGATAAATGAATAGTGCATAACTACCATCATTTAATTCCAACTTTAATCCTAAAATAACTAAAGTGGTATAGAGATGATTTTAGGTAACCCTACACTGCATCCTAGCTGTCCCATGCCTCTGGCACCGCAAACCTGGAACACCCCCCTCTTCGATCATCTGTCCGACATTTGTTCGGAACCGGGAATACTTCCAGGATGGGTTCCCCCTTTCCCGGTATAGTGTAACACTGCGTTAGGACACACCCGTCACTGCGTATCGCCATGTCATGCTTTGAGTTTCATTGTTTGCTTTATGCTTATTGTTTCTTTCCCCTCGTTTCTCCGGTAGACCACGGGACTGGCGCTGCTACCGGGTACGACTACGCCCCTGACGACCAGGTCTTTGCCGTAGAGCAGCAAGGCAAGCAACCCCCCTTGAGCATTCCGATATCGCCCATTCCTTCCTCTTATTCTTGCATTAGATTTTGCTACTGTTTAGTTAGCTCCTATTCTGATGCATAGCCTGTTTTTGATGAACTTCTACTATTCCTGCACTCATACCAACTGCTTAGTATAGGTTTGTTAGTGAATCCCCATTGACCCCTTCTTCTTCGACGCCCCGATGACTCGACGACTCGAAGACCCGAAGACTCGGTCAACTGACCGACAAGCCAGCCCCCCTCACATCGTCACACTTCCCCTAACTGTATGACTCGTTTCTGTCTTGATGTTTTATACCCACAGTCACTATGACTTGGTTACAGAAACATGTTGAAGACGAGTTGGCCCCAAGGGTGCCCGCGAGAGAAAGATTTGGTGGGATGCGCCGCAAGGCATCCGAGACTTGGTGGGGTGCGTCGATAAGGCACCCGAGAGTTATTGGCGGGGGGACGACCTGCAATATGGTTCAAGCTTGCCCTGCACTAATAAAATGCTAATGGGTTAGGTATTTGATCTGGGTTGGTCGTTGACCTTTTTCGCACTAAACCTTCATGTGAGAGAAGTTATGGGTGCTCAGCGTCGTTGTATCAGCCGAAGCTCTTCAGACGTCAGCAATCGGAGTGGCGCGCGCCGGACTGGGCTGGAAGGTATAGCTCCAGGACTGAGTGTACTAGGTCTGCTTCTGGCCGCGTGCGCAACGTGCAGGACTGCAAGGGCAAGTAGGCCCACGAACCTACGCGCTTAGGATTTTAGACCGGCGGGCTGGCCTATTCGTTGAGTCTAGGTGGGGCGACGACGTTTTGGATCCCGAGGCCGGGCATTACCCCGGAAAGTGTGTCCGACCGGAGGTTATCAAGCGTGTTGGAAATGCGGTGCACCCCTGCAGGGAAGAACAATCTATTCGAATAGCCGTGTCCACGATAACAGGACGACTTGGAGTTGTACCTTGACCTTATACAACTAAAATCGTGCTTTACTTTAACTGAAATGTGGCCCTGGGATTGCTTCCTTGCAGGGAGTCGAGGAAGAAACTTTGGGCATGGTTACTTAATAAAACTGCTACAATAATATGACTATATATGAGATACCAATCTACTCTCTTCTCATGCTGCAAGATGTTGAAGATGCTAGTCTTCGATAGGACTAGGTCTTCCCCCTATTCCTACTTTCTGCAGTCAGTCCAGATATAATCCCACCCCTTGATAATGATGCATATTTAGCATAGTTCTGATGATAGCCTTGCGAGTACTTTGGATGAGTACTCACCTCTGCTTTGCTTTCTCTTTCCCCCTCAATACGATTCTGCGTTCAAACGACGGAGCCCAGGAGACGGAGTATGACGGAGACGACTACTACACCACCGCAGGCGCCTACTACTACGTGGAGGCAGCCCCCGACCAGCAGTAGGATAGGAGGTTCCCAGGCAGGAGGCCTCGCCTCGTTCGATCTGTTGTTATTTTTGTGCTAGCCTTCTTAAGGCAACACTTGTCTAACTTATTTCTGTACTCAGATATTATTTGCTTTCGCCGACTTGTGCTTGTCGAGCTTTGTATTCGAGCCTTCGAGGCCCCTGGCTTGTAATATGAAGCTGTATGACTTTAATTTGTGTCTAGATTTGTGTTGTGATATTGATTAGTGAGTCCCTAATCTTGGTCATACGCATTGCGTGTATGTTTAGCGTACGGTCGAAATTGGGGGCGTCACAAGTTGGTATCAGAGCCGACTGCCTGTAGGTAGCCCCCTTTCCAACTCCTTTGCCGAAGTTGAGTCTAGTGCTTGAAAAACTTTTACTAACACTAATGTTGTGGCTTACGGGCCCATATCTCCATCGGGTGGTATTAGGATCTTTTATTCCTTGTCTATACTCTGGGTTCTGATCTCTCTTCTCCTTCGGGTTAAAGATTGTTGGTAACTCTAACATTAGGTTCCCGTGATCACATCCACCGGAGATTAGTTTCTTCGTCCATTGTTCCCTTTGAAATTATATCGCACACACTGTCATTTGACACCTTAAAATCTTCCTATTACAGATGCGTCCTGGTAGGCAGATCATTCTTCTGACCTTCGCGCGGGATACGACTGGGTTCCCGGCCATTTTGGTCGACCTCTTGAAGAAGCTGGGATATAGCTGGTACCCCGAGTACACTGTTTACGAGGACTACCACGAGTTCAACCAGGAACAATATGAGGCTGTGATGGTTATCTGGGATCGACAGGACCTCTCCATCACTGAGTTGCACACCTACCGTGGCATTGGAGTGACTGTCGAGATGGCCGTACAGGATGCTGCTTATGCTGCTATCATTCGACTCCGCGCAGCGAACTATTGTTTGGAGGAGACGGCATACAGATACATTCCGTATGTCCCTGCTGGAGTTGATACTGCCACCGAAGATGAGGTCTTGGCCCCTTTCGCAGGGCAACACAACGACCGATCCTACACTGTTGTCTGCACCCCTTACGTGAGTCGTCGTTACGACCCATAGGTTCTCGTTCAGTACACTGAAGCATTGGATCACACTGCCAGGGCTCTTAACGTCGACTTGTACGCCACCCGTGATCATCTTTATCGGGCTTTGGTGCATCCATTGCCAGCAGTCACCATGGGGATACATCCGGAGAACATCTTGTACCCGCCTCGGACTGCATTTCCTCCAGGTCTTGAGTGGCCCGAGGTTCGGGGTCGTGTTCCGGAATGTGGACCTGCACTCCCGCTCAGTATGCAGCGTATACATCACAGTTTGCATGGGATGCAGAACCCTGCCACCAGGTTCAGCATTCAGGGTCATCTATAGTTTCGCGATTTCTTTCGTTGTTCCTGATGTTGACGTAGATTTTTGCTATGTCCGTTGTTGTATCCCTCTACCGCGTGCGTGCGTGCCGCCTAGTTGTTTAGGTTAATTTCATGCCGAATCTATTGTCTATGTTGTAACAGACTTATGGTTTGTAATAGACCTATGTATGAATCTGCATGTTGAATTCGAACTGTCATGTCGAGTCTATTGCACTTCCTTCATTGAGCAATTTGCTTCATAAATAACTCATTGTATTTGCAATGCCCAATGCTAAATTTCCATTGTTATTTGTTTCGACAGAATGGTTAGGCCAGCTGGTCGTGATCGTGGTGCGGCTGACCACCCGCCGCCACCTGAATACATGGCTGGTATGATGAAGCAGTTTGAACTGAATCGCCAATTTATGCAAGGACTTATGGACCAGTTCCCAAGACCGAACATGAATCAAGCGCCAGTCCCAATGACCCTGCAAGACTTCATGCACCTCAACCCTGCGATCTACCGCAGCTCAACTCAGCCGCTTGACGTAGATGACTGGCTCCGTGACATCACTTATGAGCTGGAATCCTCAGGCGCCCCAGTGGCTAACTATGTCACCTTTGCCTCGTATTTTCTGAAGGGTCTCGCTGCTCAATGGTGGGACAGCCACCGACACTCGCAGCCTGTTGGGACAATCATCACCTGGCCGGAGTTCCAAGCTGCATTCCGTGCTCGCCATATCCCTCAGGGAATGATGGACAAGAAGAAGCGTGAATTTCGCAATCTCGTCCAGGGCAACAAGACTGTGGATGCTTATCAGCGGGAATTTCTAGACTTATCTCGCTATGCTGAAGAAGACATTGGAACGGATGCTCGCACGCAGGAGAAGTTCCATGAAGGCCTCCACCCTGATATCAAACTGGCACTTCTGGTTCAGGACTTCGACAACTTCGCCACCTTGGTGAATAAGTCCATAATGGTGGAAACATGTCTGCAGGAATACAAGGACAGCAGCAAGCGCAACCGTGACATGGGCTCATCTTCGGGCTCAGCAAGTCAGAAGCGCAAGATCTGGATTCCCCACAACATGTACCATGCACCTGCTCCTACTCCAAGGCCATCCTATGTTGCACCTCGTCTGCCTCCACCACCTAGGCAGCCAAGGCTCCCAGCTCCGCCACCACGAGCTCTTCTTCCCCCTTCTCATCCTGAGGACGAGCTATGCTTCAACTGTGGTCGTCCAGGACACCATGCTAGGGAATGCAGGCAGAATCAGAATCAGCTTGCATTGCCTTCCAACCAGCCCCGCAACCACAATGCCAGGCCTGCTCAGGGACGTGTTCAAGTTAACAATGTTGATCTGAATGAAGCTCAAGACCAGCCCGCTACTGTGATGGGTACCCTCCTCGTCAACTCAGTACCAGCCTCTGTATTGTTTGATATAGGAGCATCACATTCTTTTATGTCTGAAGATTTTGCATCCATGCATGGCATTCATTACGAGGAGATGAACGAAGCAATAGTGGTAAACACCCCCGCTGGCCAATGCCAAACCTCCATGGTTAGTCACGACGTCCCCATCGAAATAGAAGGGTTGGAATTCCATGCTTCCCCCATTATTTTGAAGTCCTCCAAGATCGACCTTATTTTGGGGATGGATTGGCTAAAAGCACATACTGCTTTTGTCGTTTGTGCCACCAAAACTGTCCACCTCTTACATCCTTCTAATGAGCTAGTCAGCTATCATGCTCATCTTGTTCAAGATGCTGAAGCCCGGCTATATGCCATGAATGCATTAAATGAGTCACCTCTTGAGGGGATTGAAAACGTCCCAGTTGTCCGGGATTTCCAAGATGTTTTTCCAGAGGAACTCCCAGGGATTCCCCCTGCTAGAGCTGTCGAGTTTGTCGTCGACTTGGTACCTGGTAGCACTCCTATAGCCAAGCGTCCGTATAAGATGCCACCGCATGAACTCCATGAACTTAAGGAAGAAATTGACAATTCGCTATGGCTGGGTTTCATTCGTCCAAGTTCCTCTGCTTGGGGAGCACCTTCTCTCTTTGTTAAGAAGAAGGATGGGACAAACCGTTTGGTCCAGGATTATCGACCAATTAACCAAGCTACAATTCAAAACAAATATCCGCTACTTCGGATCAATGATTTGTATGATCAACTTGCTGGTGCCTCAATTTTCTCTAAGCTCAACTTGAGGTTGGGTTACCATCAGATCCGTGTTCTTGAAGAGGATATTCCGAAGACCACATTTGTTACTCGCTATAGTTCATATGAGTACACCGTCATGTCCTTCGGTCTAACCAATGCTCTAGCAACCTTCTCTCGTTTAATGAATTATATCTTCATGGACTACCTCAACAAATTCATCGTGGTTTATCTGGATGATATTCTGGTATTTTCCAAAAATAAAGAAGAACATGTTGAACACCTCCGCCTTGTGCTGGAAAGACTTCGCAAACATCAGCTATATGCCAAGTATTCCAAGTGTGAGTTCTGGATGGACGAAGTAACCTACCTTGGTCATGTGATCTCCAAGTATGGTATTGCGGTCAACCATGAACGAGTTCAGGCTATTCTTGACTGGACTCCCCCGAAGAATGTGAAGCAAGTTAGAAGTTTCCTCGGACTCGCCAGCTATTGATGTTGATTCGTCGAGAACTTCTCCAAGATAGCAAGGCGGTTAACCAATCTGCTTCACAAAGGTGTTAAGTATGAGTGGAAAGAAAAATGTCAGGAGAGCTTTCAGGCACTTAAAGACAAACAGACGTCTGCTCCAGTGCTTGCTCCTCCGGATACTCGTAAGGACTTTGTAATTTATTGTGACGCTTCGCGTTAGGGAATTGGCTGTGTCCTAATGCAAGAGCGCAAAGTGGTTGCTTATGCCTCTCGTCAATTGCGTCCTCATGAAGAGAACTACCCAGTTCATGACCTTGAACTTGCTGCAGTAATACATGGACTAAAGGAGTGGCGGCAATATCTTGTGGGTAATTGATGCGAGATCTATACCGATCACCAAAGTCTGAAGTACTTGTTTACTCAGCCAGATTTGAACCTCCGTCAACAGAGGTGGATGGAGCGCATAGCAGATTACAACGTGGGAATTTCTTATACCCCTGGCAAGGCTAATGTAATGGCTGATGCGTTGAGCCGCAAGTCTTACTTCAATAACCTTCAGGTTCACAACGTTCATCCCCTTCTTCAAGAAGAATTCCGCTAGCTGAACCTCCATATTGTTCCTCAGGGTTACCTTGTTCCCCCTCCTATAGAGTTCTGCCAGATGCACCTTTGTGTGCTTAACCAGGGTTCTTTGAGTAACCTGGTTGTTGAACCAGATCTAGTGGGTGGTATTAAAACCATGCAGATGTGTGATGATGAGGTCGAAAGGATTAAATACCATCTGTCGCAGGGTAAACCCTCATGTTTCACCGTTGCTGATGATGGTGTTGTGTACTTCAAGGGACGCTTATTCGTCCCAACAAGAAGGGAAAACTTGAATATGACTGATAGGATACTAAAAGAAGCTCATGATACTCCATTGTCTATTCATCCGGGTAGTACCAAGGTGTACCGTGACATCCGTTAGATGTTCTGGTGGTCAAATATGAAACAAGACATTGCTCGCTATGTTTCAGAGTGCGACGTTTGCCGTCGTATCAAGGCGGAACATCAGAAGCCTGCTGGAACTCTGCAACTGATTTCTATTCCTGAATGGAAATGGGATCATGTCGAAATGGACTTCGTCACTGGGTTTCCCAGGTCGCAGAAGGGTAATGATGCTATTCTTGTCGTCATTGACCGACTGTCCAATGTTGCACATATTCTGGCTGTCAAGGAAACTATTACTGGTAGTCAGCTGGCAGATATCTACATGTCCAGGGTTGTTTCACTCCATGGCATCCCATTGGTGATTAGTTCAGACCGTGGTAGTTTATTTACTTCAAGGTTCTGGGCAAGTTTTCAGGAGGCTATGGGAACTCATTTGTCCTTCAGCACCGATTTTCACCCTCAATCCCAGGGACAAGTTGAAAGAGTCAATCAGATTCTCGAAGACATGCTTCGAGCTTGTGTCATTTCTTTTGGCAAGAAATGGGAGGGATCTCTTCCATATGCTGAGTTCTCCTACAACAATAGCTATCAAGCTAGTCTGAAGATGGCTCCCTTTGAAGTATTATATGGACGTAGGTGTCGGACTCCTCTGAATTGGTCAGAAACTGGGGAATGTACACTTATTGGCCCGGATATTATCCAACATGCCGAAGATCAAGTCCGCATTATTCATGCAAATCTGAAGGCTGCTCAGTCTCGTCAGAAAAGTCAGTACGACCGTCATCACAAAGATATGGTCTATCAACCTGGCGACAAGGCTTATCTTCGAGTCACGCCAATGAGAGGTACACACCGTTTTGGGATCAAGGGCAAGTTGTCTCCTTGATATATTGGTCCTTTCATGATTCTCGAAAGGCGTGGGAAGGTGGCATATCAACTAGAATTACCACCAAACCTTTCTCAGGTTCATGATGTGTTTCGTGTGTCACAGCTTCGTCGCTGCTTCAAGGATCCTATCCGAGCAGTGGACCACGATATGCTCGAACTACAACAAGATCTTTCTTATGAAGAACAACCAGTCCGCATTCTTGATGAAACCGAACATCGGACTCGCCAGAAGGTTACCAAGTTCTTCAAAGTGCAGTGGGCTAATCATTCTGAAGATGAGGCCACTTGGGAACGCGAAGATCATCTTCGTACCGAATACCCCAGGCTCTTTCCTTCTACCTCTTGATTCTCGGGACGAGAATTCTTGTTAATAGGGTAGAATTGTAAGACCATGGTGTCGGTGCTACGGTGATGATGTAATTAAGCTACAGTAATGGCAGGGTCAGCTACTAATTATTTTGCTAAGTGGAATATGATCAAGGTGAAATTTCAAATTTCAATTCCAAATTCCATTCTAATGCTTTATAGATTCTAGTGACAAAGTTATATCTTCAAAAAGCAAAACAAAAATGTTCCAAAGTGGTGAAATAATCTAAGATTGATAATATTAAGGAAAACAACATCACCAAACATGTGGTGTGGTCCCCACCATTGAGCAATAGGAGCCAAAATAATATTTAAATGCCTTTTACATTATGGAAAAATAGCAAAGTAATCCCAATGATTGTCAAACTTTTTGTGGCAATGCTATAAATAGAAAGTTGGATAATGGACCATGTCACATGTTCTTGATAAGGCCAATAGTATCTGAACTTAATTGAACCAATAGAAGAAAAAAAATTAAAAGGCAACCCTCCCTGGGCCAGCCCAGCCGAGCCGTGGCCCAACTGGCCAGCCCATCAGCCCACCCGGGAGTATATCCCCACCACCACCCCACTCCACCGACACCCACACCCCATTCCCCACTCCACCCCCAGTCCCCTCTCTCGCCCCCTTCCCCTCCCGATCCAGATCGGATCGGGGAGGAGACCCCGCGCCCGCCGTCGCCGGTCCACAGTGCCGCCCGCTCCCCACCGGCGCTCAATGCCGCCCTGTGCCACCGGCGCATCCTCACCTCCTCGTCCACTCCTCACTGGACGTCCTCGAACCTCGCCGACCCAGCCCCCCCTACATCATCGGTGAGACCACCCCGGGCTCCTCCCTCCTTCCCTTCTCCCCTCCCCCTCGGCCCGCTCACGCTTGCTGTCACGGCGCGCCCGCGCTCATCGCCGGCCACGCGCCGCCCGCGCCCCTCCGACCCTGCTCGCCCGCTTGCATGCACGCGTGATACCCCCCTCCCCGCAGCCCGCGGCCACCACCTGCCTCCCGCCACTCGCGTGGCCCTTGGCCACGCCCACCGCCGGGCACCGCTGCTTCCCCCCGGCCCAATGCCGCGCCTTACCGCCGGCGAGCCCGCGATGGTCGTCGGTTGACCCCGCCCCGGTCTAATCCAGTGGTGGGGGATAAGCCCCCCCCACTACCAGGTGGGGCCTGCCCCCTTGCCCTATGACAGGGGGCCCCACCCCCAGAACATTTTAAAATTAATAATAATAATAATAATAATAATAAAAATTAATTAATTAATTAACTTAATTCAGTGTGTTTAAATTAACTAATTGGGTTACTTAACTTAATGACTAATTAACTTAATTAATCTATTAATTGAACCAAACAGTCAATGACAAGAGGGACCCACATGTTAGTTGACCACTGTTGACTGTTGACGTCACTGTGACATCATGATGACATCACCCTACTACTGTTTCGGATAATTCCTAATTTAAATAATTAAATTAATTCCAAAAATTAGATAAAACTTTGAAAAATCATATATAATAATCCGTAACCCGGATCAAAAAAGTTTGTACATAAGAGTTGCTTAGAACGACGAGACAAACCCGGATACGCTGCCCGCATATCCGTGTGATGCCTCTAACTGTATGAACATGGAACTTTTTGACTGGTTTCAATAAATGAATAGTGCATAACTACCATCATTTAATTCCAACTTTAATCCTAAAATAACTACAGTGGTATAGACATGATTTTAGGCAACCCTACACTGCATCCTAGCTGTCCCATGCCTCTGGCACCACAAACCTAGAACACCCCCCCTCTCCGATCATTTGTCCGACATTTGTTCGGAATCAGGAATACTTCTCGGATGGGTTCCCCCTTTCCCGGTATCGTGTAACACTGCGTTAGGACACAGCCATCACTGCGTATCGCCATGTCATGCTTTGAGTTTCATTGTTTGCTTTATGTTTATTGCTTCTTCCCCCTCTTTTCTCTCGTAGACCACGGGACTGGCGCTGCTACCGGGTACGACTACGCCTCTGACGACCAGGTCTTTGCCGCAGAGCAGCAAGGCAAGCAACCCCCCCCCCTTGAGCATTCCGATATCGCCCATTCCTTCCCTCTTATTCTTGCATTAGATTTTGCTACTGTTTAGTTAGCTCCTATTCTGATGCATAGCCTGTTTTCGATGAACTGCTACTATTCCTGCACTCATACCAACTGCTTAGTATAGGTTGGTTAGTGAATCCCCATTGACCCCTTCTTCTTCGACGACCCGACGACTCGACGACTCGAAGACCCAAAGACACGTTCAACTGACCGACAAGCCAGCCCCCCTCACATCAACGCACTTCCCCTAACTGTCTGACTCTACAGTGCTACTATCCAGTACCGAGGGTGACACCTCGTAAAGTACTCAGGATGTTAGCCCTGTAGCGCAGCTAGTCAGTCGTGGTTATCGAGGGTGATTCCTCCTTCACCATTCCTGACGATGTCTCTGTCGTGCAGACCCTCAAGTGTGTGACCCTCGGGGGTGATTCCTCTAAGTCCACCTTGACGGTTACATCGAGCGGGGACCATTGAGGGTGATTCCTCAGTTTCCGTCTTGATGTTTTATACACACAGTCACTATGACTTGGTTACAGAAACATGTTGAAGATGGGTCGGCCCCAAGGGTGCCCGCGAGAGGAAGATTTGATGGGATGCGCCGCATGGCATCCGAGACTTGGTGGGGTGCGCCGGTAAGGCACCCGAGAGTTATTGGTGGGGCGATGACTTGCAATATGGTTCGAGCTTTCCCCGCACTAATAAAATGCTAATGGGTTGGGTATTCGATCCGAGTTGGTCGTTGACCTTTTTCGCACTAAACCTTCACGTGGGAGAAGTTATGGGTGCTCGGCATCGTTGTCTCTGCCGAAGCTCTTCGGACGTCAGCAATCGGAGTGGCGCGCGCCGGATTGGGCTGGAAGGTACAACTCCAGGACTGAGTGTACTAGGTCTGCTTCCGGCCGCGTGCGCAATGTGCAGGAGTGCAATGGCAAGTGGGCCCACGAACCTGCGCGCTTAGGATTTAGACCGGCGGGCTGGCCTCTTCGTTGAGTCTAGGTGGGGCGACGATGTTTTGGATCCCGAGGCCGGGCATTACCCCGGAAAGTGTGTTCGGCCGGAGGTGATCAAGCGTGTTGGAAATGCGGTGCACCCCTGCAGGGAAGAACTGTTGGAAATATGCCCTAGAGGCAATAATAAATTAGTTATTATCATATTTCCTTGTTCATGTTAATCGTTTATTATCCATGCTATAATTGTATTGATCGGAGACTTAAATACATGTGCGGATACATAGACAAAATCATGTCCCTAGTATGCCTCTAATAGACTAGCTCGTTGATCAAAAGATGGTTAAGGTTTCCTAGCCATGGACATAAGATGTCACTTGATAATGGGATCACATCATTAGGAGAATGATGTGATGGACAAGACCCAAACTACAAACGTAGCATATGATCGTGTCAGTTTATTGCTACTGTTTTCTGCATGTGAAGTATGTGTTCCTATGACCATGAGATCATGCAACTCACGGAAATCGGAGGAGTGCCTTGTGTGTATCAAACATCGCAACGTAACTGGGTGACTTTAAAGGTGCTCTACAGGTATCTCCGATGGTGTCTGTTGAGTTGGCATGGATCGAGACTGGGATTTGTTACTCCGTGTGACGGAGAGGTATCTCAGGGCCCACTCGGTAGTACAACATCACAATGAGCCTTGCAAGCAATGTGACTAATTGTTAGTTGCGGGATATTGTATTACGAAACGAGTAAAGAGACTTGCCAGTAACGAGGTTGAACTAGGTATGGAGATACCGACGATCGAATCTCGGGCAAGTAACATACCGAAGAACAAAGGGAACGTTATACGGGATTAACTGAATCCTTGACATAGAGGTTCGACCGATAAAGATCTTCGTAGAATATGTAGGAACCAATGTGGATGTCCAGGTCCCAACATTGGTTATTGACCGTAGAGGTGTCTCGGTCATGTCTACATAGTTCTCGGACCTGCAGGGTCTGCACACTTAAGGTTTGGTGACGTTTCGGTAGTGTAGAGTTATGTATGGTGGTGACCGAAGGTTATCCGGAGTCCCGGATGAGATCCTGGACGTCACGAGGAGATCTGGAATGGTCCAGAGGTAAAGATTCATATATAGGAAGTCCCAGTTTGGTCGCCGGAAAAGTTCCGGGCTTATCGGTAGTGTACCGGGAGTGCCGGTAGTGTACCGGGAGACCTCCGGGAGGGGTATTTCGACCCAAGAGGCTTCATGGGCTGTGGGAGAGTATTAACCAGCCCTTAGTGGGCTGGTGGAGTAGTCACAGCAGGCCCATGCGGTTTGGGAGAAGAAACCCAAAGGAAAAAAGGGTGGAAAAAAGGCAAAAAAGGGAGAGTCCTACACCTACTAGGAGTGGAGGAGGAGTAGGACTCCTCCCCCTTGGCTTCGGCCGAATAAAACAAGGGCTCATCCCTGTGCCAGCCCTCCTCCTCGTCTCCTCATATATATATTGGTGGAATAGAAGGGTTTTGCACAGATTTTATGGCCATGTGCTACCCGTTTCACCGGTGCTCCTCTAGATCGGTTTTTTGCAGTGCTTAGGCGAAGCCCTGCCGGAATTGCTACACCACCATCACCGGAGCGCCGTCATGCTGCTCGTGAACTCTCTCTCCCCTCCACCTCCTCTTACTGGATCAAGACGGTGGAGATCGTCATCAAGCTACATGTGTGCTGAACGTGGAGGTGCTGTCCGTTTGGCGCTAGATCGGAAGGACCGTGATCGAGATCGTGAGACGGTTCGTGATGAGATCGCGGAACGGATCATGATGAGTTCGCGGGACAGATCGTGATCAAGATCTTGAGACGGATCATGATGAGATCCCGGGACGGATCGTGATGAGTTCACGGGACGCATCGTGATTGGATCGCGGGACGGATCGTGATGAGATCGCGGGACGCTCGGCGATTTGGATCGCGAAGATGTTCGACTACACCAACCGCGTTTCTTAACGCTTCCCGCTTAGCGATCTACAAGGGTATGTAGAAACACTCTCCCTCTCGTAGATGCTCATCACCATGGATAGGTTTGCGTGTGCGTAGGAAATTTTTTGTTTCCCATGTGACGTTCCCCAACAGTGGCATCATGAGCTAGGTTGATGGTTCGATGAGATCTCGAGTAGAACACAAAAGGTTTGTGGGTGTTGATGCTTAGATTGCTTCCTCCCTTGGTCGGATTTTGGTTCAGCAGGATTGTGAGATGAAGCGGCCCGGACCAACATTACTCGTACACTTACGAGAGACCGGTTCCCTCGACGCAACTTTTTGCTTAGATGGCTTGCGGGAGACAGTTTCTCTCACTTTAGTTGGATCGGATCCGACAAAGGCGGTCCTTGAGAAGGTTGAAAAGCAATCTATGTATCACCGTTGTGGTTTATGCGTAGGTGAGAATTGTTCTTGCTAGATACCCGTAGCAGCCACGTAAAACATGCAACAACAATTAGAGGACGTCTAACTTGTTTTTGCAGGGTATGTTGTGATATGATATGGCCAATTACATGATGAGATATATGTGATGTATGAGATGATCATGTGATGTATAGATTATCACGACTTGCATGTCGATGAGTACGGCAACCGGCAGGAGCCATAGGGTTGTCTTTAATTATTGTATGACCTGCATGTCAATCATTAAGCGCTATGTAATTCTTTACTTTATCGCTAAACGGTAGCCATAGTGGTAGAAGCATGCAGGGCGTGACAACCCCGTTGGTGACACGTTGATGGAGATCAAGATTATGGAGATCATGGTGTCATGCCGGTGATGATGGAGATCATGCCGGTGCTTTCTAGATGGAGATCAAAAGCACAAGTTCATGGCCATATCATGTCACTTATGATTTGCATGAGATGTTAATCCTTTTTATGCACCTTGTTTTGCTTAGGACGACAGTAGCATTATAAGGTGATCCCTCACTTAATTTCAAGATAAATTGTGTTATCCCCGAGTGTGCACCGTTGCGAAAGTTCGTCGTGTTGAGACACCACGTGATGATCGGGTGTGATAGACTCTACGTTCACATACAACGGGTGCAAGCCAGATTTGCATGTGCAGAACACTCGGGTTAAACTTGACGAGCCTATCATGTACAGACATGGCCTCGGAACACAAGAGACGCAAAAGGTCGAACATGAGTCATATAGTAGATATGATCAACATAATGATGTTCACCATTGCAGCCACCTCAACTCACGTGATGATCAGACTTGAGTTGGTGAATTTGGATCATGTATCACTCGAATGATTGGAGGGATGTCAATTTGAGTGGGAGTTCTTAAGTATGATTAACTGAACTCATTATCATGAACATAGTCAAAGTGTCTTTGCAAATTATGTTGTAGATTACTAGCTCATGCTGTAGCTCCCTTGTATTTTTATATGTTCCTAGAGAAATAGAACTGAAAGATGATGGTAGCAATATTGCGGACTGGGTCCGTGATCTGAGGATTGTCCTCGTTGCTGCATAGAGGGCTTATGTACTTAATGCACCGCACGGTGCGCCACCCCCTTTAGCGTCGTCTGTAGATGTTGTGAACATCTGACAGGAACGTTCCGATGACTACTTGATAGTTTATTGCGTCATGCATTACGGCTTAGAATTGAGGCTCCGAAACGTTTTGAACGTCACGGAACATATGAGATGTTCTAAAAGCTGAGATTGTGATCTCAGGCTCGTGCCCGTGTTGCGAGATATGAGATCTCCAACAAGATTCTTTGCCTGCAAGATGAAAGAGAATAGCTCAATCGTTGAGCATGTGCTCAGATTGTCTGGGTGCTACAATCACTTGAATCAAGTGGGATTTGATCTTCTAGATAATGATAGTGATTGATATAGTTCTCCAAGTCACTGTCACTAAGCTACTAGAACTTGGTGATGAACTATAAAACACCAGGGATAGGAATATTGATCCCTGAGCTGTTCGCGATGTTTGACACCGCGAAGGTAGAAATCAAGAAGGAGCATCAAGTGTTGATGGTTAATCAAACCACTAGTTTCGAGAAGGGCAAGAGCAAGGAGGGAAACTTCATGGATAGCAAGTCAGTTGCTGCTCAAGTGAAGCAACCCAAAGTTGAACTCAAACCCGAGACTAAGTGCTTCTGTTATGAGGTGAGCGTTCGCAGAAGTGGAACAACCCTAAATACTTGGTAGATAAGAAGGCTGGCAACGTCGACAGAAGTATATTTGATATACGTGTTATTGGTGTGTACCTTGCTAGTGCTCCTAGTAGCACCTTGTTGGGGAACGTCGCATGGAAAACAAAAAAATTCCTACGCACACGCAAGCCTATCCATGGTGATGAGCATCTACGAGAGGGAGAGTGGATCTACATACCCTTGTAGATCGCTAAGCGGGAAGCGTTAAGAAACACGGTTGGTGTAGTCGAACATCTTCGCGATCCAAATCGCCGAGCGTCCCGCGATCTCATCACGATCCGTCCCGCGATCCAATCACGATCTGTCCTGTGACCTCATCACGATCCGTCCCACGATCTCATCATGATCCGTCTCACGATCTTGATCACGATCTGTCCCACGAACTCATCACGATCCGTTTCGCAATCTCATCACGAACCGTCTCGCGATCTCGATCACGGTCCTTCCGATCTAGCGAAGAACGGACGGCACCTCCGCGTTCAGCACACGTGCAGCTTGATGACGATCTCCACCGTCTTGATCCAGCAAGAGGAGGTGGAGAGGAGAGAGAGTTCACCGGCAGCATGACGGCGCTCCGGTGATGGTGGTGGAGCAATTCCGGCAGGGCTTCGCCTAAGCGCTGCAGAAAACCGATCTAGAGGAGAAACTATGCACCGGTGTAACGGGTAGCACGTGGCCGGAAACTCTGTCTAAAAACCACCCAATCCACTAGTATATATAGGAGGAGAGGAGAGGAGAGGCAGCCAAGGCCTTTGGGTCGGCCGAAATAGGAGGTGGGATCAATCCTACTTCACCTCCAATCCTAGTTGGAGTAGGATTGCCTCCTATTGGCTGATTTTCCACTCTTTGCTTTAGGACTTTCTCTCCTGCGCCATGGGCCTTTGTGGCTGTTTTCCCAGCCCACTAAGGGCTGGTTATTATTCTCCCACAGCCCATGGACCTCTTGGGGTCGAAATACCCCTCCCGGAGGTCCCCCGGTACACTACCGGCACTCCCGGTACACTACCGATACTCCCGGTACACTACCGATGAGCCCGAAACTTTTTCGGCGACCAAACTGGGACATCCTATATATGAATATTTACCTCCGGACCATTCCGGAGCTCCTCGTGATGTCTGGGATCTCATCTGGGACTCCGAACAACCTTTGGTCACCACCATACATAACTCTACACTACCGAAACGTCACCGAACCTTAAGTGTGCAGACCCTGCAGGTTCGAGAACTAGGTAGACATGACCGAGACACCTCTATGGTCAATAACCAATGGCGGGACCTAGACGTCCACATTGGTTCCTACATATTCTACGAAGATCTTTATCGGTCGAACCTCTATGTCAAGGATTCAGTTAATCCCGTATAACGTTCCCTTTGTTGTTCGGTATGTTGCTTGCCCGAGATTCGATCGTCGGTATCTCCATACCTAGTTCAACCTCGTTACTGGCAAGTCTCTTTACTCGTTCCGTAATACAATATCCCGTGACTAACACTTAGCCACATTGCTTGCAAGGCTTGTTGTGATGTTGTATTACCGAGTGGGCCCTGAGATACCTCTCCGTCACACGGAGTAACAAATCCCAGTCTCGATCCATGCCAACTCAACAAAGACCATCGGAGATACCTGTAGAGCACCTTTATAGTCACCCAGTTACGTTGCGACGTTTGATACACACAAGGCACTCCTCCGATATCCATGAGTTGCATGATCTCATGGTCATAGGAACATATACTTGACATGCAGAAAACAGTAGCAATAAACTGACACGATCATATGCTATGTTTGTAGTTTGGGTCTTATCCATCACATCATTCTCCTATTGATGTGATCCCTTTATCAAATGACATCTCATGTCCATGGCTAGGAAACCTTAACCATCCTTTGATCAACGAGCTAGTCCATTAGAGGCATACTAGGGACATGGTTTTGTCTATGTATCCACACATGCATTTAAGTGTCCGATCAATACAATTATAGCATGGATAATAAATGGTTATCATGAACAAGGAATTATGATGATAACTAATTTATTATTGCCTCTAGGGCATATTTCCAACAGTCTCCCACTTGCACTAGAGTCAATAATGTAGTTCACACCACCATGTGATTCGCATTGTTATGAATCTAACACCCAATGAGTTCTGGGGCTCGATCATGCTTTGCATGTGAGAGAGGTCTTATAGTCAAAGGGTCTGCGATATTCAGATCCATGTGTACTTTGCAAATCTCTATGTCAAACTGTAATCACTGCTACCACACTCCACTTGGTATTATTTCCAAATGGCTGCTCCACTATACGTATCCAGATTGCTACTACGAGTCATCCGGATTAGTGTTAAAGCTTGTATCGACGTAACTCTTTATGACGAACTCTTTATCACCTCCATAATCGAGAAACATCTCCTCAGTCTCTTAGTTACTGAGGATAATCTTGACCGCTGTCCAGTGATCCACTCCTGGTTCACTCTCATGGGAAATCACACACAGGTGCGATACACAGCATGGCATAATATAGAGCCTATGGCTAAGGCATAGGGGACGACATTCTTCCTTTCTCTTTCTTCTGCCGTTGTCGAGCTTTGAGTCTCACTCAAGTTTCACACCTTACAAATCAGGCGAGAACTCTTTCTCTGACTAATCCATTTTGAACTCGTTCAAAATCTTGTCAAGGTATGCACTCATTGAAAGTCTCATCGAGCATCTTGATCTATCTCCATAGATTATGATGCTCAACAATTAGGTAGCTTCATCCAGGTCTTCCTTTGAAAAACACTTTCCAAATGACCGTTTTATGCTTTCCAGAAACTCTACATTATTTCTGATCAACAATATGTCATCCACATATACTTATCAGAAATTCTATAGTGCTCCCACTCACTTTATTGCAAATACAAGTTTCTCGTAAACTTTGTATAAACATCAAAAACTTTGATCACCTCATCAAAGTGTATATTCCAACTCCGAGATGCTTGCTTCAATCCATGGAAGGATCACCGAAGCTTGCACACCTTTTAGCATCCTTAGGACTGACAAAACCTTCTGGTTGTATCACATACAACTTTTCCTCAAGTAAACCGTTAAGGAAATGATGTTTTGACATCCATCTGTCAGATTTCATAATCGAAAACGCAGCAACTGCTAACATAATTCCAACAGACTTTAGCATCGCTACGAGTGAGAAAGTCTCATCGCAGTCAACTCTTAGAACTTGTCACAAACAACTTTGCAGCAAGTCGAGCTTTACAAATAGTGACATTTACCATCAGTGTCTGTCTTCATTTTAAAGATCCATTTGTACTCAATGACTTGCCGTCCAACGAGCAAGTCTACCAAATTCTATACTTGGTTTTTCATACATGGATCCTATCTCGGATTTCATGGCCTCCAACCATTTGTCGGAATCCGGGCCCATCATCGCTTCTCCATAGCTCGTAGGTTCATCGTTGTCCAACAACATGATCTCCAAGACAGAATTGTCGTACCACTTAGGAGCAGTACACATCCTTGTCGACCCACGAAGTTCGATAGTTACTTGATCCTGAAGCTTCATGATCATCATCATTAACTTCCTCTTCAACTAACGTACGCTTCACAGAAACATCTTTCTACGCTGCGCTACTCTCTGGTTGAACAAAGGTTTAACAACCTCATCAAGTTCTATCTTCCTCCCACTCAATTCTTTCGAGAGAAACATTTCCTCGAGAAAGGATCCGTTTAAGTAACAAACACTTTGCACTTGGATCTGAGATAGAAGGTTCACCCAACTGATCTTAGGGTATTCTATGAAGATGCATTTGTCCGCCTTGGGTTCGACCTCATTAGGTGAAAACATTTTCCACACAAGTGTCACAGCCCCAAATATTAAGAAATGACAGCTTAGGTTTCTATCAAACCATAATTCACACGGTGTCATCTCAACGGATTTAGATGATGCACTATTTCAAGTGAATGTAGTTGTCTCTAATGCATAACCCCAAAAATTATAGTAGAAAAACGACAACAGACATCATAGCACGCACCATGTCCAATAGAGCATAACTATGATGTTCGGACACACCATCACACTATGGTGTTCTAGGTGGCGTTTAGTTGTGAAACAACTTTCACATTGTCTTAAGTTGTATGCCAAACTCGTGACTCGGATATTTACCTCCACGATCATATCGCAGTCATTTTTATCTTCTTGTCACGATGATCTTTAAACTTCACTCTGAATTTGCTTGAACCTTTCAAACGATTCAGACTTGTGTTTCATTAAGTAAATATACACTATATCTACTCAAATCATCAGTGAAGGTAAGAAAATAATGATATCCACTACACGCTACAAGACTCACTAGATTGCATACAACAACATCTATCATTTCCAATGAATCACTTGCCCGCTCCATCCAACGGGGTCCTTTAGTCATCTTGCCCAAGAGGCATGGTTCGCATGTCTCAACCGATTCGAAATCGAATCAGTCTAAATATCCATCAGCATGGAGTTTCTACATGCGCTTTATACCAATATGACATTTAGCGGCAGTGCCACAAGTATGTGGTACTATCATTATTAACTTTGTATCTTTTGACATCAATGTTATGAACATGTGTAATACTATGATCAAGATTTCAACAAACCATTCTCATTGGGTGCATGACCATTGAAGGTATTATTCATGTAAACAGAATAACCATTATTCTCTAACTTAAATGAATAACCGTATTGCAATAAACATGATCTAATCATGTTCATGCTCAACGCAAAACACCAAATAACATTTATTTAGGTTCGTCACTAATCCTAAAGGTAGAGAGAGCATGCGATGTTGATCACATCAACCTTGTAAACACTTCCAACACATATCATCACCTCACCCTTAGCTAGTTCTCCGTTTATTCCGTAGCTTTTATTTCGAGTTACTAACATTTAGCAACCGAACCGGTATCCAATACTTAGGTGTGTTGGATGGAGCGGGCAAGTGATTCATTGGAAATGATACATGTTGATGTATGCAATCTAGTGAGTCTTGTAGCGTGCAGTGGATATCGTTGTTTTCTTACCTTCACTGATGATTTGAGTAGATATAGTGTATGTTTACTTAATGAAACACAAGTCTGAATCGTTTGAAAGGTTCAAGTAAATTCAGAGTGAAGTTTAAGATCATCGTGACAAGAAGATAAAATGACTGCGATATGATCGTGGAGGTGAATATCTGAGTTACGAGTTTGGCATACAACTTAAAACAATTTGAAATTTGTTTCACAACTAACGCCATCTGGAACACCATAGTGTGATGGTGTGTCCGAACATCATAGTCATGCTCTATTGACATAGTGCATGCTATGATGTCTCTTATCGTTTTACTACTATGATTTTGGGGTTACGCGTTAGAGACAACAACATTCACTTTAAATAGGGCATCATCTAAATCCGTTAAGATGACACCGTGTGAATTATGGTTTGATAGAAACCTAAACTGTCATTTCTTAATATTTGGGGCTGCGACACTTGTGTGGAAAATGTTTTCACCTAATGAGGTCGAACCCAAGGCGGACAAATGCATCTTCATAGAATACCCTCAGAACAGTTGGGTGAACCTTCTATCTCAGATCCAAGTGCAAGGTGTTTGTTGCTAAAATGGATCCTTTCTCGAGGAAATGTTTCTCTCGAAAGAACTGAGTGGGAGGAAGATAGAAGTTGATGAGGTTGTTAAACCTTTGTTCAACCAGAGAGTAGCGCAGCACAGAAAGATGTTTCTGTGAAGCCTACGTTAGTTGAAGAGGAAGTTAATGATGGTGATCATGATGCTTCAGGATCAAGTTACTATCAAACTTCGTGGGTCGACAAGGATCTATACTACTCCTAAGCGGTACGACAACCCTGTCTTTGAGGTCATGTTGTTGGAAAACGATGAACCTACGAGCTATGGAGAAACGATGATGGGCCCGG
Source organism: Hordeum marinum (assembly GCA_022496015.1). Lineage (NCBI taxonomy): Eukaryota > Viridiplantae > Streptophyta > Magnoliopsida > Poales > Poaceae > Hordeum > Hordeum marinum. Next base: position 466,506,249 of record CM039676.1, on the reverse strand, counting down.
ATTCTGACAAATGGTTAGAGACCATGAAATTCGAGATAGGATCCATGTTATAAAACCAAGTATAGACTTTGGTAGACTTGCTCATTGGACGACAGGCCGTTGAGTACAAATGGATCTTTAAAATGAAGACAGACACTGATGGTAAATGTCACCATTTCTAAAGCTCGACTCGTTGCACATATGTTTGTGACAAGTTCAAGGAGTTGACTGCGATGAGACTTTCTTACTCGTAGCGATGCTAAAGTCTGTTGGAATTATGTTAGCAGTTGCTGCATTTTCAATTATGAAATCTGGCACATGGATGTCAAAATATCGTTTCCTTAATGGTTTACTTGAGGGAAGGTTGTATGTGATACAACCAGAAGGTTTTGTCAGTCCTAAGGATGCTAAAAGGTGTGCAAGCTTCAGTGATCCTTCTATGGACTGAAGCAAGCATCTCGGAGTTGGAATATACCCTTTGATGAGGTGATCAAAGTTTTGATGTTTATACAAAGTTTATGAGAAACTTGTATTTGCAATAAAGTGAGTGGGAGCACTATAGAATTTCTGATAAGTATATGTGGATGACATATTGTTGATCAGAAATAATGTAGAATTTTTGGAAAGCATAAACGGTTGTTTGGAAAGTGATTTTCAAAAGGAAGACCTGGATAAAACTACCTAATTGTTAAGCATCAAGATCTATAGAGATAAATCAAGATGCTTGATGAGACTTTCGATGAGTACATACCTTGACAAGATTTTGAAAGAGTTCAAAATGGATCAGTCAGAGAAAGAGTTCTCGCCTGATTTGTAATGTGTGAACTTGAGTGAGACTCAAAGCTCGACAACGGCAGAAGAAAGAGGAAGGACGAACATCGCCCACTATGCCTTAGCCATAGGCTCTATATAGTATGCCATGATGTGTACCGCACTTGTGTGTGCCTTGCCATGAGTCCGTCAAGGGGTACAAGAGTGATCCAGGAGTGGATCACTAGACAGAGGTCAACATTATCCTTGGTGACTAAAAGACTAAAGGAATTGTTACTCGATTATGGAGGTGATAAAGGGTTCGTCATAAGGAGTTACGTCGATGCAAGCTTTAACACCAATCCGGATGACTAGTAGTATCAATCTGGATACGTATAGTGAACCAACCATTTGGAAATAGTACCAAGTGGAGTGTGGTAGCAGTGTTTACGGTTTAACATAGAGATTTGCAAAGTAGACACGGATCTGAATATCGCAGACCCGTTGACTATAAGACCTCTCTCACATGCAACGCATGATCGAGCCCCAGAACTCATTGGGTGTTAGATTCATTACAATGCGAATCACATGGTGATGTGAACTAGATTATTGACTCTAGTGCAAGTGGGAGACTGTTGGAAATATGCCCTAGAGGCAATAATAAATTAGTTATTATTATATTTCCTTGTTCATGATAATCGTTTATTATCCATGCTATAATTGTATTGATCGGAGACTTAAATACATGTGTGGATACATAGAAAAAACCATGTCCCTAGTATGCCTCTAATAGACTAGCTCATTGATCAAAAGATGGTTAAGGTTTCCTAGCCATGGACATAAGATGTCATTTGATAACGGGATCACATCATTAGGAGAATGATGTGATGGACAAGACCCAAACTACAAACGTAGCATATGATCGTGTCAGTTTATTGCTACTGTTTTCTGCATGTCAAGTATGTGTTCCTATGACCATGAGATCATGCAACTCACGGACATCGGAGGAGTGCCTTGTGTGTATCAAACGTCGCAACGTAACTGGGTGACTATAAAGGTGCTCTACAGGTATCTCCGATGGTGTTTGTTGAGTTGGCATGGATCGAGACTGGGATTTGTTACTCCATGTGACGGAGAGGTATCTCACGGCCCACTCGGTAGTAGACCATCACAATGAGCCTTGCAAGCAATGTGACTAATTGTTAGTTGCGGGATCTTGTATTATGGAACGAGTAAAGAGACTTGCCAGTAACGAGGTTGAACTAGGTATGGAGATACCGACGATCGAATCTCGGGCAAGTAACATACCGAAGAACAAAGGGAACGTTATACGGGATTAACTGAATCCTTGACATAGAGGTTCGACCGATAAAGATCTTCGTAGAATATGTAGGAACCAATGTGGACGTCCAGGTCCCGCCATTGGTTATTGACCGTTAGAGGTGTCTCGGTCATGTCTACATAGTTCTCGAACCTGCAGGGTCTGCACACTTAAGGTTTGGTGACGTTTCGGTAGTGTAGAGTTATGTATGGTGGTGACCGAACGTTGTTCGGAGTCTCGGACGAGATTCCGAATGTCACGAGGAGCTCCGGAATGGTCCGGAGGTAAAGATTCATATATAGGAAGCGCCGGAAAAGTTCCGGGCTTATCGGTAGTGTACCGGGAGTGCCGGTAGTGTACCGGGAGACCTCCGGGAGGGGTATTTCGACCCAAGAGGCTTCATGGGCTGTGGGAGAGTATTAACCAGCCCTTAGTGGACTTGTGGAATAGTCACAACAGGCCCATGCGGTTTGGGAGAAGAAACCCAAAGGAAAAAGGGTGGAAAAAGGCAAAAAAGGGAGAGTCCTACTCCAACTAGGAGTGGAGGAGGAGTAGGACACCTCCCCCTTGGCTTCGGCCGAATCAAACAAAGGGCTCAGCCCTGCGCCAGCCCTCCTCCTCCTCCTCTCCTCCTATATATACTGGTTGAATAGAAGGGTTTTGCACAGATTTTATGGCCACGTGCTACCCGTTTCACCGGTGCTCCTCTAGATCGGTTTTCTGCAGTGCTTAGGCGAAGCCCTGCGGGAATTGCTACACCACCATCACCGGAGCACCGTCACGCTGCCGGTGAACTCTCTCTACCCTCCACCTCCTCTTGCTTGATCAAGACGGTGGAGATCGTCATCAAGCTGCACGTGTGCTGAACACGGAGGTGTCGTCCGTTCGGCGCTAGATCGGAAGGACCGTGATCGAGATCGCGAGACGGTTCGTGATGAGATCGCGGAACAGATCGTGATGAGTTCGCGGGACAGATCATGATCAAGATCGTGAGACTGATCGTGATGAGATCGCGGGACGGATCGTGATGAGTTCACGGTACGGATCGTGATTGGATCGCGGGACAGATCGTGATGAGATCGCGGGACGCTCGGCGATTTGGATCGCGAAGATGTTCGACTACACCAACCGCGTTTCTTAACGCTTCCCGCTTAGTGATCTAAAAGGGTATGTAGATCCACTCTCCCTCTCGTAGATGCTCAACACCATGGATAGGTTTGCGTGTGCATAGGAAAATTTTTGTTTCCCATGTGACGTTCCCCAACAAGAACAATCTATTCGAATAGTCGTGTCCACGGTAACATGAAGACTTGGAGTTGTACCTTGACCTTATACAACTAAAATCGTGCTTTACTTTAACTGAAATGTGTCCCCGGGATTGCTTCCTCGCAGGGAGTCGAGGAAGAATCTCTGGGCATGGTTACTTAATAAAACTGCTACAATAATATGACTATATATGAGATACCAATCTACTCTCTTCTCATGCTGCAAGATGTTGAAGATGCTAGTCTTCGATAGGACTAGGTCTTCCCCCTATTCCTGCTTTATGTAGTCAGTCCAGATATAATCCCACCCCTTGATAATGATGCATATTTAGCATAGTTCTGATGTCAGCCTTGCGAGTACTTTGGATGAGTACTCACCTCTGCTTTGCTTTCTCTTTCTCCCTCGATACGATTCTGCGTTCAGACGATGGAGCCCAGGAGACGGAGTATGCCGGAGATGACTAGTACACCACCGCAGGCGCCTACTACTACGTGGAGGCAGCCCCCGACCAGCAGTAGGATAGGAGGTTCCCAAGCAGGAGGCCTCGCCTCGTTTGATCCGTTGTTTTATTTGTGCTAGCCTTCTTAAGGCAACACTTGTCTAACTTATGACTGTACTCAGATATTATTTGCTTTCGCTGACTCGTGCTTGTCGAGCTTTGTATTTGAGCCCTCGAGGCCCCTGGCTTGTAATATGAAGCTGTATGACTTTAATTTGTGTCCAGAGTTGTGTTGTGATACTGATAGGTAACTCCCTAATCTTGGTCGTACGCATTGCGTGTATGTTTAGCGTACGGTCGAAATTGGGGGCGTCACACTTGGGTAGCCGCAATGAAGAGATCGGCTCCTGCATAGACGGTTGATGGTTTAACTTCGACCAAACCAATAGAAGGCGTATGTCTCTGCCCCTCCTGCGGATCGAACCATCGGCATTTGAACATAGCCAGACTTAGGGTTTTGCGCCCTTTGCGGAATTTAATCTCGTATATATTTTGTACCCTTCCGTAGTAGTCTATTGAATTTTGACCGGGGGTGTACACTCCGGTATTTATAGTTTTGGGATCAGGACGGCTGTTCTGGTGCTCCTCTATATGGAAGCGATACCCATTCACATCATACTTTTTACATGTCATGACAGCAGGGTCAAAACCCATGGAAACCCATCTCAATTCGTCATCCATAGATATGTTCGGATTATTTCCCTACAAGTATAATTGAAAGTGTTGGGTGCATTAGTTCGGTTAACTAATAAATGTTGAACTAGGTATTTAATAGGGGAATGTAGAAAATTACTTTCTCCATGAACCAAGCAACAATTTTTTTACGTCCAGGGTTTCCATGATGGAGAAGAGTAAGTGCCTCCTCCTAAGTAGGAGGATTAATTCCCGTCCATTCCTCTTGAAGGAAATCACTAAAATAAGTAAAGAGGTGTTAGACCGGGAATAAGTGAACATAGAACATGATGATGTGGAAGACATAAAGGAATTGTGTCGTGGTATTACCTCATCCACACTTCCTCAACTTCAATGAAATGGAGATACCGAAGCACCTTTGCGGGGATGTCTAGCTGCCTCTTCTCACCATCCTCACCGACCACCTCAAGGTACCGAGACGAACCGCACTCCCTACAGTACTTGTCGTCCGCATACTCGTGCCTAAACAAAAGGCAATTCTTCGGACAAACATGTATTTTCTCATAATCCATAGAGAGTGCCTTCAGATTTTCTTTATAGCGTACATGCTTTTCGGCAGTTGATGACCCTCGGGGAGGCTGTTAGCCCATACTCCCAGGAATGCTTCAAAGCATTTCTGGCTACAGCCGTACTCAGCCTTGACTGCAATAAGTTGCGAGATGGCATCCAGCTGAGATATTTTGGCAGCCTCATAATCCTCCAATTCATTCTCTGAAGGTGTCGCATTTTTCGGTTCTACAGCAATGATATCATCTAGCATGTCCCTGACCCCGTCGTCTTCATAATCATCGACGTGTTGTCGCATCACCTCCTCTCTGCCACGGTCATGCTTAGCTAAGTTTATCGGTGGCATGTCAAAGTTTGCCATATATCCGTGCGTGCAAAGGTGGTCAGTCATGTCCTTCTGATTTTTACGGTGACGTCTTCCACATCTCGCACATGGACATGGTGGGATAATTCTCATTGGACTACGGAATATATCCTTTAAATACACATCGGTTTTCGTGATCCACTCTGATGTTACTCGATTCCGACGGATAAAACCACTGTACATTGTGACATCCCAAGTGATGTACCTACATTTTATGGCATGTAACCCATTGTATGACCTTGTGACATGAGCTATGTTTGGAGTTGAACCGTGTCATTCATGTGTTGGTGGCATTCATCCATCATATCATCCATCATCATCATGCATCTTTCTCATTTCATTCTGTGTGTCATGTTGGTTCTTGTGCTTGCTTTGATGTATGGTAGTGAGTGGATTGTATGTGGTGTTTTGAGTGTGGTGCTTGTGTGTGGTGGAGCCATGTGTGCAAAACCATCTCCCTTCCCCCTCTCTTTTCCCTTTGCAAGTTTCCTCCCAAAAACCACTTCTTCCTATTTAATTTTTATCATCAGTTTCAAGTTGTTGTGAAATCCTTTCAAAAATGTTCATGTGTTAGCCCAACATGCCTTATGAATATTGGAAGTGATGCTTTGATATTTGGAAATGTTTGGCTTCTGAAAAGTATTTAAAACAGGGCATGTTTTATTAATTTACTAATTAAATAACTTGTTCATTAAATCAACCAATTATTTTATTTAATATGAGCATATTATCTTATTCTCAAAAGTATTTTTGTTTTGGTTAAAAACCCTTTTACAAATGCCATGGGGATTTAAATGTGTGGCTGTTTATTTTAAAAAGGAAAGCCTTGCTCTATTTTGTGTGAGAGAGAGAAGGAGCAGTGGGCCGAGGCCCAGCCCACGTGTGCAGTAAACAGTCACCTGCTCCCCCGTTCCTCTCCATCAGAGTGTGAGTGTGTGTGTGCGAGCAGAGTGCAGAGGGCGGCTTCGCCGTCGCCGTTAACCATCACAGACGTCGAGGCCAGGTCCTTTTAAGTGCGCGGATCCCTAGGGTTAGGTCCCTCTTCCTTCTTCCCCTCTCCGCCGCCGCTTTCCCCTCTTCCTCCTCCTCCTTCCCCCTCTGTTCTTCTTCGTCGTCATCGGGTTCAGAGAGCGCAGGTTCAGTGAGAGGTCGTGTGCCCGCCGTCGTGTCGTCGCCTCCGGTGGGGCTCATCGCGTCGAAGATGGTCGCCGCGTTCCTGGTGGGACCGCCGCCCCATTCCCGGCGCTAGGCGGCCTTGGGAGGGCCTCTTCTTCCTCCTCGCCGTCGCTGCGCGGCCGGTCTTCCTCCCCTCCGTCGATGACGCGTCCCAGCCTCTCCTTTCCCTTCGTCGCCGTCGAATTGTGACCGGTCCGTCGGCGGCGTGCCCTCGGTGAGCAGCCCATCCTCGCCGCCTCTTCCTCCTTGCCGTATTCGTAAGGTTCATCGTCGTAGTGCCGTCGCCGCCGCTCGCAAGCTCTGTGCTTGGGCTCGCCTCCGGTTCCCCTCATCGCGAGGCGAGGTGCAGGATGGAGTCCCCGTAGGTCCCTCTTCCGATCCCGCCGCCCCGCGTTGCCGGAAACCCCGTGTGCTCGCCGGAACGCTTGCCGTCGTTTCTCTGTCGCCTCGCTGTAGCTATCGCCGCCGGTCCAAAGGCTTGAGCGTGGGCTCGCCACCGATCCCCCTCATCGCGAGATGAGTGGTGGGATGGAGTCCCCGGTAGTTCCCGCGCATGTGTAAGTAGTTGGACTCGTCGGACCTGCCGTGTGTCGCCGGAGATCGTCGCCGCCTTTGCTTGTCGCGTGCTCTGTTCTGTTTTCAGTTTCGTCAGGCTCCCCGTGCGGTGTGTATAAGAGAGCAAAAGTCCCTCCTCTGTTAAGAACCGAGCCGTAGCCCAGTGGTAGAGCTGTGTGCGTGTATGCAGGGGGTCTGGGGTTCAATCCCCACTCCTTCCCCCTTTTTGTTTTCTTTTTTTTTCCTTTTCTTTCTTTTACTTCTTTGCTTGTGTGTGTATGTATGTATGTATGTATATACCAGGGTATAGCATTGTTATTTTGCCATATATATGATGTGTTGTATGATATATGATTGTGTGTGAGTGCCTTGCATGCATACATATATATGGTGTGTGTATACCTAGTGTATACACATACATATGTATGTGTGGTGATGCATGCACTTGTGGTGGTGTTGTGTGTATGTAGTGTAGAGGTGTGTGTGTGTATGCACCATGTGCATACACACCCATACATGTGTGTGTTGTATGATGCATGAGAGTGTGTGTGTTGTGGTGTAGTGTTGTGAGTGAGTGTGTGGTATGCATATATACCTAGTGTATATATGCATACATACACATGTGTGTGTGGTGAGTGCCCTCATGTGTGTGTGTGTATGCCCATACATGTAGGAGGTGTGTGTGTGTGCTTGTTTGCATATGCACTTGAGTTGTGTGTGTGTGTGTTTGCACCATGTGCCTACACACCCATGCATGTGTGTGTTAGTAATAGAGTAGGGAGTGGTGTGTGCATGTTTGCACATGCTCTTGTGGTGAGAGCAAGGTGTATGTGAGTGTGTATGCACTATGTGCATATGCACCCATGCTTGTGTGTGTATGTATGTATGCTTGTGTGTGTTTGTGATTATATGATTGAGTGTGTGTGAGTGTGAGTGGTGTGTGTATGTTCTACATACACTCACCCATGTGCATTGTAGCTCCATGTGTAGGTTTTAACCTATATGGTCAAATGAGCATGGTTTCTTCTCTAGCTAAGTTTCAGTCGTGTTTTTGATTCTAGACTATGTTATCATGTCCCTAACATGTTTATTAATCACTTCTAACATGTATCTATGGAGCACATATCAATTTGGGGTATTTCATTAAGTTTCATAAGTGACATAAGTCCCCCATGCCTAGTGTGGGTCAAATTTCGACCCCCCCCCCTTTGCTTCCTTTTGTTACATGCAATAATACAGGTATGAATAATGATTTTGGGGTGTTTTCAAACCATCTATGCATCTGTGAAGTCAGATTTGACTTTGGGGCAACTTGACAAAAATACATTTTTATGTTGTGATGCCATTTTGTCTTTTTCATATGAATTAATCCATGCATTCTTTGGAGTTCTTGCCAACATGAGATTGCTAGTCAAAGTTTCTGTGAACATCCATGTATTTTTGTTATTGGTGCTAAGTCTCCAGATCAGTGGGAACCATGCTGTTTATCTAGCTACTTTCTGTTTCTGCCAACCTGCTCTAGAAATGGCCAAGTCTGGAGAATCTGCTGTTATTGTTTTACCTTGAAGATCAGGGTGTATCTAGTGATGTGTTGTGAATTTGACCATGTTCAGTGCTAGGTATTTGTAGTAGATATTGTCCTATACCATCCTGTGTATTTTAATGCCATTTGGAGCTTGCTAGCATATTTAACCAGTGCTGTGAACTTGCTACTTTATTAACCCAGATTCCAGAAAACTGGAATTTTCACTAAGTCCCTAAAAATCTGTTTCATCATGCCTACTTGACAGCTCCATGCATAGTGATGTGTTGCTCTTTTGCTGATTGTATAGTTGGGTGAATTGATTTGGGTGTTGAGTAGAACCTGTTCATGTCTTGTTTGTGGCTGTAGGGTTCCTGTAGCAATAGTTGTGATCTTTTCAAATTGCTATGTTGCTGTTTTGTGGCAGATTGAGTGCTATGTTGTTTTGGGTGTTGTGGGAGCTATACTCCATGGAACTGAGTGATTCTTGAGTCTATTGTGATTAGTTTTTCATCACCTATCCAGTGGCTACCTTGGAATGCCAATAATTATCCCAGGTATTTGGTGGTCTTGAGTTTTGCCTTCGTACCTTGTGGTGAGCGTATCTCGAGAACCGTAGCTCCGTTTCTCGCGATCTTTATATGCATTTCCATCGTTTTTCATGATGCATCCATATTTTCCATGTTCATGCATGTATAAATAACTTAACATGAGATTCTGTCCAGATTCATTAATCTACCACCTTTGCATGTGAAACTTGACTAGAATTGAATGGCCATGTTAATTCTTTATTAAAATGATCATGCATCATCTTGGTTGTGCATTGCACCTTGTTTGGTTATTTATTTTCTGTTTCTCTTGGGTAGACGCGAGTGTCGAATCTGAGTTCGAGGACCCTGGAGAGTACCACTACGAGGATCCCGCTACTTGTTCTGCTGAAGAAACAACAGGCAAGATGATCGTACCCGGATCCCAATACTATCTTTGCTTGATAGTTTCTCGTTCTTATCGTTATAAGTGCGCTACCTACCACATGATATCAGCCCCCATGTAACCATGTCAGCCTCTAACCTCCACTTCCCAACAAACCGTTGATTGGCTAAGTTACCGCTGCTCAGCCCCTCTTATAGCATTCTTAATTGCAGGTGCAGGTTCTTCCATGTGATAACATGGATTGGATATCACAATACATTCTGTTATTTAAATTAATGCACATATACATCTGGTATTGGTGGAAGGCTTGGCGTTTTGCTAGGTGATTTGTTCCGCTAGTACCGCCATTAGATTCTTGTTACCGGTGTTATGTTTTCCATATTTTGCGCTCCTAACACGCTTGGGGTTGTTATGGGGACCCCCTTGTTTATTCGGTTGAGATTAAAACTTATCTGGCAAGACCCAACATTGATACTACATTTGCTAATAACTTAATGAACCTGCATAGGGCTTTGCAACCCCGTGGATAATTTAATCAACCCCCGAGCCAGTGCTCCTCATGAGTGTTGGCCCAAATTAGAGCACTGTGCAGGGCCAACCCAGGGCAACTTGGGAGATTTCTATCAGGCCTCCGTACGCGTCGCTTATCCGTCGTATCCTGAGACTGAGATACGCGGCTCTTATCGGGTTCGTTGACACGTCGGGTGGTCTTGCTGGATTTGTTTTACCTTTATTGAATGTCTTGCGTGTGGACTCTGACTTTCTTCGGGTTTACTCGAGGTGTTAGAAATCCTTTGGAATTACCGATGAAGATCACAAGATCCATGGTCGAGGAATTCCCGCGGAGTGTGGTTATTTGTGATGGACTAGTTGGAGCACCCCTGCAGGGTTAAATCTTTTGGAAAGCCGTGTCCGCGGTTATGTGGCAACTTGGATATTTGTTTAACACCCGGTTCTAGAAAACTTGAATTAAACTCAAATTAAAATACACCAACTGTGTGAGTAACCGTGACTGTCTCTGCTCGTGAACATAATTCGAGAGAGAACACGGTGGGGTTATGACTGACGTAAGCAGGTGTTCAGGATCTCTTAGAGATCATGTTAGAAATCGACCGATTCTCGTAGACCACCCACTTTACATTCTTGCTACGTAAGTTAGCCGCCATAAATGCTTAGATCTGCTGGAGACTTAAAAAACCACCCATTCCATCCTAAAGCTTATATAGTGTTGGCACCCGGGTTACTTGATTGATGAGTCCTCTATGGCTCGCGGTTTACTACAGCAATTCAGGTACAGGTTCAGATGATTGTGTTCAGGATGATCTTACGCAGCTGCAATGGGAGTATGATGAAGAGAGAGGACGCATGTATGTGACGTACCCCGATGAGTAGAGGACCTGGTCGTGATCTTGGGCAGCTTGATAGTATCATCGCATTGCTTTTATCATTTGTTTTCGTCCGTAGCCGGACCCTGTGTTCCTCTTGATGTATGAACTGAGTGATATTGTAATTTAGCATGTGGCGAGTGTAAGCCAACTTTATATACTCTTCCCTTTCAGTACATTTATGATGTGATGATGCTTATCTTGCTAACGGCAAGATGCGCTTCTATCCTTTGCGAGGACCTCGTGCCTCAAAACGGATAGACGCGCATCTTGGGCGTGACATACATCCACTGATTATCTGCCATCCTCTGTTTTATTGGGAGCCACACAACAAAATTAAGGATTCATTCGAATTAATCACATCACATTTTTATTTTATTCTACGGTGAATCCAACAACATCTCTAATAGGTAAAGATGGGTCCTAATCCCACCCGAGAATGTCCAGATTGAGTACGTTCTCCATGCTCTACCCCGTTCCGAGACAAAATTTCGGCAGCACCTCCTCGCTCTTCTCCAGATACACGTCTCGGCAAATAGCCGAGAGAATGTGCTCCGGAGAACAACGGGGAGGCGCTGCTGAAATCCTGTCTCGGAACGGGGTAGAACATGGAGAACATACCCACATCTACACATCCTCGGGCTGTCCGTGGAAAACACTGGACAATCCGAAAGAGTTGCGGTGATAAATATGCAATTGAATGCATATTTATCGATGCAACCATTTCGGACGGGAGACGCCTAGGTTACGCGACTTGACTTGAGAACGAAATCTAGTGACATGATTAAAAAAGCATACAAGGTGAAGGTTGATTCGTAGCTCACCCTCTGTTGTAGAGGAAGTAGTCGAAAAGCAGAAGGACGATCGAGGACCAAGAGCTACGACGTCGACTATCACTCCTTGGAGATGCAACTACAAAAAACATACCAATTTTTTTCACAATTTTACTCTGTAACATTTCATCCATCTATCTATTCATCTATCAAACATCCATATATCTATTCACGTACTTTTACTAAATACTACACATAAACATTAATCTACCTAACTACGGAGGGTTTCATACAAAAAATTAGATTTGTGGATATTCATACATCAACATACACACAACATTGACCTACACACAAGATCATCATTATACATTCATCATATTCATCGAGTGAAAAAACATCTATCTATCACATTACTCATGCAAAATACAAAAAAGCCCGTTGCTCACCTCCCACTGGAGCAGCAGCCGAGGCCGTGGCGGGGACAAGGCAGGGTTGGCCGAGGGCGAGGCGCAGCGGGCCGGACGGTCCGCGGCCGGGGTGCGGGCCAGGGAGGATGGGCGTGGTCTGGGGCGCTGCGGGGGCGTCGGTCGGGGTCGGGGTCGGGGGCGATGGCCGCAGTTTGGGCCGGAGGGGCCACGCGGGAGGGAGCAAGGGAGGTGGCGAGGAAGAGGGGAGGTGGTGACAGGGGTGGAGGGGCGGGGAGGTGGCGAGGTGTTGCAACGACGAGCGGCGCAGACGGGGTGGCGGCGACGGGCGGCACGGGCGGGGTGGTGGCAATGGGCGGCGCGGACGGGCGAGAGCAACGGGCAGCGAGGAGAGGTGGCGGCGACAGGCGGCGCGGACGGGGTGGCTGCGACGGGCGGCGCGAACGGGACGACGGCGACCGGCGACAGCGACGGGCGGCGAGAAGAGGTGGCGGCGACGGGTCGGGGACGAGAGGATAGGAGAGAGAGAGAGAGAGAGAGATGAGTGGAGGAGGTTAGCGGCACGAGTGGATAAGGTGGGGGCTATGCCGACGGCTAAGCCGTCGACATAGTATGCGGCACGAGTGGATAAGGTGGGGGCTATGCAGACGGCTAAGCCGTCGGCATAGTATGTGGGGTGCCACGTGTACAGCTATGCCGACGGCATAGTATGGGGGCGGTCGGCATATATACCTTTTCATTTTTATTTTTATTTTTTAAATTTACATTAACTTTAATTTATTTTTTAAACGTCCTAGCAATTTTTCAAATATGCACTATCCTTCCTACCCTCCGTGCGACGGCAGCGGCGACGTCGGTGAGGGGGGTCACACCATGGATCCGCGTGCCGTGTGCTTGCACCCACTACGGCACTTCCGAACGTGTAGGAGGGCCCAGATAAAGACCTGGCGGCATAGCTACTCCCAAACTACACCCGTCCCGTCTAACCCTGCGAGAGTTGACCGGGCGGTCTACGCCTTTGACTTTCGCCGGAGGGGGTTTGACCGATGGACATTTTCACCTGGATGTCATAGCCCAGCCCCTAGGTACACTTCGTATCAAGGTCCGGGCACAACCCACACAAAGATTCCCTCCGTTACTGCCCGACGTAGTTGTTCCCTCCTCCGTGCGACGGCGGCGACGACGTCGGTGAGGGGGGTCACACCATGGATCCGCATGTCGTGTGCTTGCACCCACTACCGCACTTCCGGACGTGTAGGAGGGGGGAACAACCAAGATTCCCATAGCTACACTCCCGAACAAGGTCCGGGCCCAGCCCAAGACCCCCAAGTACATCGTCCCGTCTAACCATGGCACAATTGACCGGCGGATCTAGCACTTTCAAGATGCTTATAAAAAACATATAGAACTTGTCAAACTAATTATAATTATAAATTTTTGTGATTTTAATAAAGTATAGGAACTTATATGCAAAAGAACATGTGGTCACATTACTAACATACTCGAAAACAAATACAAGCTACATACACATAATATATGAAAAATTCAACACAAATCTATATATAATTTATTATGTAATGTTTATGTTTAGATAAGATACATTTAAGTTAATCAAATTTTAATTTAGAAAAACGCTAAAATATAAAAATAAGTAAAAAACAGATAAAAGAAAGATATGACGACGGCAAGGCCGTCGGCATAGGTTTGCCCACGGATCGACCAGTAGGCCTTGGATCGATGACGTGGCACGCGTCGCAGATCGGTGACGTGGACCAAACCTACGCCGACGGCCTTGCCGTCGGCATAACTATGCCGACGGCCACCGTCAGAGCCATCGGCGTAGGTATAACGGCGTCAGACTCCCGTCGGAGGAAGGCTCGCCAGGCCCACATCTATGCCGACGGCCATTCTATACCGACGGCCACTGTAGGCATATATTACGATGTGCCGACGGCCACAGTAGGCATATCTCTAGGTACGCCGACGAACTTTCTGCACCGACGGCTTCGCCTAGGCCGTCGACATACCTCCCTCTATGCCGACGGGGCCGTCGGCGTAGATAAGGCCGTCGGTCTAAGCTGTTATTCTGGTAGTGACTATTCTTTTTATCATGCCGGAATACTTTGATTGATCTACCGAACTCAAACCAAACTTATTTTTAGAGAATACTCCATGTTACTTCATTTCAGAGCACATTCTTGGAGTGGATCTGCATTTCAGAAAGTTTACAAGTGGGAGTATATGGAGTACTACAGCTTAAATCGGGGAGAAGATGGTGTCTACTCCGTGATGATGCCGCCGTCACCTATGACTTCCTCGACCACCACCACCACGACTACTTCCTCGAACATGGTGAGTACTCCTCCAATGATTGTACTCCTATCAATGTTTACTGCTGTAATCATGGGGTAGTTAGCTGCTGTAATCATGGCCGGAGTAATGCACCATTAGTTGGTAAGAAACAATGCCAGTATGAAACCTCTCGACAGTAACTGTATTTTCTGTGATGAACAGTACAAGGTTTCAGCTTTATTTGCCCCATTCCATGTTTTGAAATCATTACTAAATCATATGAAGCGTGATAACAATTTTCAAGCTGATTCGGTGAATCTGTAGTCTATACTCTATATATTACACCTCACTGTGTGTTCCCCAAATATTCAGCATTGCAAAACAAAGAAATATTAAATACAAGCATCACCATGGATGATAATGTGAAACAATATATCATATTTTATTTTTACTGTGCAAGATATCCCCGATAAACCGCGCGATTTACCCCTTATCCTGGGTCGACCGATAAGTTCCAAATAAGAGATATCCCCAACATTGATACTATATCTAGATCCCTATCAATGAACATGTGCACTATTGAACTACCTATGCATCTACATCTCTATGAAGATACATATACAGCTCCATCTTGGATGAATACTATTGTCAGTTTACTTGCATTAATTAGTCATTCAAGGGAAGTAGTCTCTCTGTGAGTCTGTTCTAGTGTACCTAGATGTACGATGAAACGAACTTGTGAACCAAAGCAATTTGAGTAGATGGCCGGACAGAGGAAGTGGGGCAGAGATGATTTATTTATGGGTGATGATGAATTGCTACAAATACATATACTCCTACCTTCCGTGCATGTCAGCATCCAGTTCTAGCGCTTGATTCCCTGAAGATTGAAGAACTACCCCCTGCCCTTAACAAATCATTTCATATAAACTATTGTACATAGCAATGTAAAATACAAAATGGATAAAATCACTAACCCGTCATAGAAAAAATGGCACACTCCTCGACGTCCTGCATGTTTTGGCTTCAATTTCCCTCGCCTTGCATGTCATTTCGTCCTTAAGAAAAACAAACACATTGATAATTATAATTAAGAACTTTGCCTACAAAAAAGCAGAACCAACAGAAACTCATCGCTTTCATTCTCTTCAAGGCCCTCATTGTCCTCTAGTAATATAGTTTGAGATAAGTCCATATTACCCCCTCGAACTTGTCTTAGGCTTCACTTTACAGACCTCAACATTGTGTTCGTTCAAGTTTCGTCCTTCAACTTTATAAACCATTCATAATTATAAGGGGTTGCTTCAGTATCGCCACCTAAAGTGAGTCAATGGTGGAGATTAAAACTTCCATAGAACCAAGATAGCATTATCTCTCAGATTCTCTCTTTGGCCAGTTTCTCTCTTTAGGAGAAGCACACAAAGCAGATTTTATAATTAATTTCAGATTCCACTTACACTCTAGTGGGTAACTGAAATTTGCTACTCCAATAAGTAACAAACCACTAACTCCATCTAAAATTTGCATAGCCACTCTGAGTTATATATAGATTCCAAATTGTATTTAGCTACCTTGAACAATCATCATTCACACATGCATATTATATTTTAAAATTGACATTTTCATTCCATTGTGGCAAAAATTTCACTTACCATGCATATATAGATCCGTAACAATAGGAAGAGGGGGAAAGGGGAAGTGTGGTTTGAATGTGGGTGCCAGTAATGTATTGCACTTGCGTAATGTATTCTACTTAACCACATCGCCCAATGAAAACAAGAAATTGTATCACCAGGTGTAGGTAGTAAATATTAAATAGGTAGAATTTTTTTTGGACAAGAGATATAAGAAACACAAGAATGTACGGTAAACAATCACGAAAATATGAGTGGTCCTTGAGCTTTAGAGTGGCATGCTCCCTCCATATCTTCTGTAATAATATATCCCTGATACCATTCCCAACAATGTACATTCCCAACAAACATAGAACGGTTCTGTTAGTTAAAGAGGTGAAAATACTAAGAATTCGTACATAAGAGCAAGCCAAATTGGATGCCAGGAGAGCTGTGGAACTCCCTCATGGCTTGGTTCAAACTGTAAGTGTCGCTAAAATAGGTAATCGAGTGTCACGCTGTGGAACTCCCTCATGGCTTGGTGCAAACTGTAAGTGTCGCTAAAATAGGTAATCGAGTGTCACGCCTACATTATTTTCTATGGAAGGAATTTGAACATCCCACAATCAACCACTTATTGAGAGAAATATGAATAGGGCGACAGAAAACATGTGGGGACTGTTTTCGCTGTTTCATTCAATAATCAATGCTGAGTTGATTTATTATGTCCAGTGATCTCATTGCAGATGGGCTTGGAGTTTGATTTTCGCTATCCAATTTGGTTGGAAACTAATAACTTTGCCCATCTGCAATAGAAACGGCAGTGCACATCAGGGACTTGTTAGTCCATGTCCTTTACCTCATAGTGCAAAAGGTATTATGCAGTAACATTGTCATTTTTATTAGTATAATCCTGAAATTTTTAACTGCTTGGTATGTCTGCTGAGTACTATCAAACTGCATTAATATTTATTGTTTTCCTCAGCTGTAATTGCATGCAGAAACAAACATCTACATTTACTTAATAGGGGTAAAATTAGTTGCACAGTTAGTTTTGCACCTAAGAGAACTCCCACTTAAATGCTATTAATCTCGTGAGGTCCGTGGAATTGAAGAGCGGAATATCCAAATGGGGGATGAGCTGAAGTGTTCATGTGCACGTACCTCCCACCAAAGGTAATGAACTGCTCATGTCTGCTCTGGAAGAACGACAACCCAAGATGCATCGGCAACAAGATCCAAAGTTGCTTTGCATTCCTCAAAATTCAAAGTTCTGGCGAAAAGACAACCTATTAATCTGACATAGCTTTAGATAGCAACTCAGTGACCTTTTTCTTTAATGCAAAGGGTTAATTAAAACTGCTTAATGTAAAGAACGAAAGAAAACGGGCTGACACATGTTGCAGTTCATGGAGTAGTAGAACAGGCTGCTTGAGAAAAAATAAGACATGCCTAAAACTTAATTAGGTGCACTAATTAAGTATAAAATATCCAATGCATCCGCTGCAAGGAGTTCAAGATACTTAGAAACATAGTAACAGATTACAGACTGAGACTACTATAGCTTTGTATCTTGACGAAAGTGAGAAAAATTACTTCTTTGTCATACGTACCAAGAAATTCAACGCTCGTATACCTGGACCTCACATCGATTGCTGAGCCGTGTCTTTCTCTCCTAGTTCCTCCACCTCGACGGCGTTGTTGTGATTCCTGCCACTCTCCGCAGTTGCCGGCCCTTGCACGATCAGAAACAAATCAGGGAGGAGCAGGGATCACATGGGGAAGAAGTTACATGAGCACGACAACCCTTTACCTTGTCACCTGCTTTTCACTCCTACATGGGAACCAGTGTTGTTGCCACCATGTACATCCAGCTTCTCCATCCATCACCCCAGATCTGTCAGTCTTCGCCCAGATACTGGGACGGTGATTTTGGTGGTGGCGACCTGCATAGTCGGGCATGTAGAGACGGAGCATGGCAGTGGTGGCGCCGATGGAGTAGACGGAGGGGTTGACCCTGCCAGTGAGTGCGGTGGCGTCCGACGGCGTGGGCATTCTGACGATCAGCATTCATATGCTACCTAGCACAGATGTACCTCTCCTCCTCGACCTTTGCCGCCGCCGCCTCTGTCATGTGTCTCGGACAACCCCGACCATCCTCCACAAATCGCATTAGGCGTGCCCCATCCGCCGGTGAAGACAAGGTGAAGGAGCCATCAGATCGAAGCCCTCCCGAGGCATAGTCTTCTCTGGGGCTGCCGGATCGGTGCCCTGTTGGACCTCTAGGGTTTGAAACGGAGAAAATAGTGGGGTTAGGGATAAGGAGACGGGGCGTGTTCTGCTGGTAATTAGGAAAGTTTCTGCTGGCGACGTCAATTGAGGATTGATGATGGGTTTTATCTGATTATTATTTATCCACCGGTTCATTGTAGGAATGAAAAAAAATCGTTGGCGAGGTGGGAAGGTCGTACGTGGGAGGTGGGGAGGACGAACGAACGATCGACAGTAAGGGCTGCGAACGAACCAACCAACTACGGACTGCTCATTTACCAATAGAGATAGTCTTACCATACGTGGATTGATTGATTACCATAATTAGCATATTTGATAATTCTTGAGTTTATCGCCTTATCAAAGATGAGATTTCATGAATTAATCATGATTTATTCCTTTCCATATAAAAGTTATCAACTACACCGAAAAATGATTAAAGATTGAATATGAAAGTTACCAAATAAAGATTGATCGACATTTATTTCTTGCCATACAAAAGTTACTAAATATATAGAAAAATGATCTTATTGACAGATAAAATCGGTTTAAAAAGATCTTGCGTTAAAAGAAAACCGGACGAAAAAAAACCAGACGAAGATGGGAAGGAAGACGAAAAAACCCAAGAAAGAAGCTACCAACTCCCCCTTTAGGAGTAAAGAATATACAGAAAAATGATCTTATTGACAGATAAAATCAGTTTAAAAAGATCGTGCGCTAAAAGAAAACCAGACGGAAAAAAACCAGACGAAGGTAGGAAGAAAGATGAAAAAAAACAAAAAAGAAGCTCCTAACTTTCCCTTTAAGAATAGAGATTTAGGAATAGAGATAAGGTTTTGAAAATCAGAAAACCGTCTGGGCAACTATAGAACGTTCCCAAAACCGAAAAACGCTCAAACATGATAATGAGCCGCTCCAGGTCGCCGCTCCAGCTCTGTGCATTGCGTCGACAGTTCGATGCGACGAGGGGCAAATAGGAAATTCCCCAAAGCCTCCTGCCCTCGAACAGCAGCGAGTGTGCTGGCCCGTTTAGAGCGTCCCGCGCTGGGCCGGCCCATTTAGCGCCTCGCGTCTCGCGTAAAGGGGAGACGTAGCCGAGCCGGAGCCCTATTGCCCGTCCATCAGCATTCATCAGTTCTCACAGCATCTCCAGCCGTTATCTCCAGAGACCGATTTTAGCGTCGCCTGGGGACGAGCCGGCGCTAAAATCGTCCTGAGGGCTCGGCCACCCAGTCGTGCCCTCGGCTTCCCCATAACGCCGCTTTGCAGCCCATTATGGACGTAGAAACGACCCAAATACGGTCCAAACAGTCGGTTTTTCATTAAAAACATAATTAAAAAAATGAAAAAAAAACTAAAACCCTAAAACCCGTCGTCGTCGTCCCATCGTCGTGCCACCGCGTTCTACGTGCCAAGGAGCCTGTAGAAGTTGGTGTAGTCGCCACCGTCGTCCCAGTCCCCGTCCCTGTTGCTGCCGTCGTCGTCCTTCGTGCGGCCGCCGTCCCTTCTGCAGCCCTGGCCTGCATCGTCGAGACGGTGCAGGTCGGGGTTGGAGGGCCCTGGCGCCTCGTCGTCGTCATCGTTGAGGATGATGAGGACGGCGAACTCCTCGTCGCTGCGGGCGCGGTGGCGAGCCTCGATCTCCTCAAGGGCCCGGCGCTGCCGCTCCATCTCCTCGCGGATGTAGTCGTCGCGCGCCCATTTCATGGCCGTCTCATCGTCGGCGGCCATGGCGAGGTGCTCCTCCTTGACCACCGGCTCGGTCTTCGGCCTGACAAGGCGGAGGTGGCCGCGGGGAGGCGAGGGCTCGCAGCGACGACCCTCGTTGATGGTGATGCCACCGCCGCTGTTGCGGCCGCTGCATCGAACGAGCGGCGCCAGCAGGCCGGGCTCGGGCTTGACGATGGCGAGAGGCGTGCGCGCGCCGGAGGACTAGGAGGACTGGGAGGACGAGGACGACGATGTCTCCATGCGTCGGGGCTGCCACGACGAGCCCCTCCGGCGGGAGACGGACGGCGCCTCCGGGTACCCGAGGCACGGCTTGTTGCCGGCCTCGATGTGCTCGAGGACGGCCTCAAGCGTGCGTCCGGGGACGCCCCACTAACGCCGGCGGCCCTCGCTATTGTTGCGGGGGGTCCTGGGGCCGTCGTTGGTGGAGGCGAGCTGCTCCTCGTGGCGGCGCTCAAAGTAGGACGTCCACAGGCCGGTGCTGTCCGGGGCGTACCTCGACAGATCGCAGTGCTCCGCGGACAAGGACGACCTGATCCGAGCGATCTCCGAGCGCCGCTCGCCTCCGGTGGGCACTGGCGGCACAAGTACGCCGCCCGTGCTCAGCCTCCAGTTGCCGGGCGCCCGCATGTCCGGCGGGGCCGGGTACTCCGCCTCGAACAGCAGGCGGGCCTCATCATCGTGGAGGTGACGGCGGCCAAAGCCGTTGAGGGCAACACCGTCGCCGGGGAAGCGCTCGGCCATTGCGGTGGGGGAAGAGGAGAGATCGCGACGAGGTGTGTCGCGGGAAGAAGAGAGATCGCAGGCGAGGTGGAGAGGAGAGGAGATCGCAGGCAAGGTCTGGCGAACGCACCGGCGAGGTCGCCTTTTATAGCGGCAAGCGGGCGGCCCCGTGCGGATGCGTGAGAGGATGTGGACGCGTCGCGGCGCCCTGCGAACGTGCAGTACTGGCTGCGCCGCCCTGTGATCGGCCGGCTCATCAATGGAAGGCTGACCGGCGGCCAGTCTTGGCATTGATTCGATTCCCGTGGGAACCGAGGCGACGAAGACGACGACGCGCGCTCGAGGTCGCTGACTCGGCGGATCCACCCGAGTTTTGGCATGGAAACGTTTCGCCCGGCGCCCCCAGGCGTCACAGCACGCCGGGTTCGGCTCTGATACACCGACGCTAAATTAGGTCCTAACCGACGAAAACTGGGCTCTTGGAAACGCGATTGGATCGATTTCGACCGCCGACGCAAAAAAAGAGCCTTTGAGGGGGCTCTTGGGGGGGGGGGGGACGGCTGGAGATGCTCTTAGCTCTCCCCCTTCCACCGCCGCCGAAAAAAGATCAACCTAGGGTTAGGGTTGTGGAGGCGGCGGGTCCTAAATTCCCGACCCCGATCGCCATGCCCACCGGAGTCGCGCCAGGGCCGGAGGAGGAGATGTTCGTGGGCACCATAGTCGCGCGAGAGTCAGCGGAGGAGACCGCCATGGCCACCGAAGTCGCGCGAGGGCCAGAGGAGAAGACTGTTGTCTTCCCCGATTGGGTGATGCTGGATCGCTTCGGCCGCACCTACATCCACGACGACCTAGACGCTGCTCGTGAGGCGGCCAATAAGAAGAAGACCGCCGTTGAAGTCGTCACGGCCACCGGCCACCGCTGCTGCTTGTCCTTCGCCTTGTCGGATCGTCGAGAAGGGATCTCTTACCTCGATCTCCACTGGCCGCCTGAAAGCTCAGCCAAACCCGTGCCCCCCTACAGCCTGCCCGCGTATCCCTACGTCCG
Organism: Hordeum marinum; assembly: GCA_022496015.1. NCBI lineage: Eukaryota > Viridiplantae > Streptophyta > Magnoliopsida > Poales > Poaceae > Hordeum > Hordeum marinum. Next base: position 466,484,429 of record CM039676.1, on the reverse strand, counting down.
GGCAACCGACGAGGACCTCGTCCTCTTCGACATCGACATCCCAAGCCAGCCTCGCTCCTACGACTTGCCGTCGGATCTGTTCGTCTACACGGCCGGTCCTTCCCCCTCGGTGCAGCGGCTCCCTCTGTACACTGGGCCCAGGGAACGGCCGTCCACGAGGTCCAACTCCAGCACAGGCATCCTGCGGCTCGCGGACGACCGCTACATCGTTTCCGACCTCAATGTCTACCAGGAAAAAAAGGAGGGCTCTGACAATTACTCCATGCTGGCCGAACTCTGCGTCTTCGACTCCAAGACTGAAAAGTGGGCACACTTCCTCCAGCCACAAGAAGAGATCCTCTGGTCAACCAGCGATGTGCTCGCTTTCGACCGCCAGTTCATCTGCTGGGTTGACTACTTGAGGGGCGTCCTGCTGTGTGACTTCTCCAACTTTGGGTCCCCGGTGCTTCAAATCGTGCATTTCCCTGGAAAAGCAGAGTACTCCAAGGAGGTACAGGTCTCAACGTGCTTAGTGTCGAGATACCGAAGTGTGGCTGTCCACCATGGCATGATGCTCTTCGTCCACATTGAGAATGACTATGATGGCTCGTGTCAGCGTATCGAGAGAAGCCAAGGGCAGCAGCAGCCTCCCCAGAAGATCACCATATGGACTTTGAACATGAGGGATGGTAACTCCAAGTCTGGGTGGAAGATACATCGCGAGATTAACCTGCATTGTCTCTGGGCGCAACTAGATTACCAAGATCTGGGCATAGGTCAGTGTCTTCCTGAGTTCCCAGTCATCTGCGCAACGGATCCGGATGCCCTGTGCTGCCTATTGTGGGACGAGGAAAAACTTTCTGGGCAGCCGTGGATGATCGTGGTTGATATGAACCATGCATATCTGCGGTCATGTACTGAATACATCAATGAACAGCCCTACGGTCCTGAGTGCAAGAATGCAGAAGCTGTGAAAGCTCACAAAAACTTCTTTTACAATGTTCCCCTACTTCCAACTGTCTTCTCCAAATACCTTGTAAGACCAGCAGGTAAGCTCTCTTAATATTCAAATGATGTCCCTTGGTACTTACATATTTACGTAACATGGTTGCATTTGATTAGCTTGGATATGGTAGTGCAACACTGGTGTCTTTGCTTATTTATCTTACCTATGATGCAATACATATCCTGCCTGGTTGTGTGTACGACTCTCAATGGTAATTGAACTGTCACATTTTTGCATGCTTGATAGCTATTGTACACTGTCTGCTCTCTCTGTGGATCTCTTTGGAGTGTTCCCCCCTTCATTAGCAACTCTCCTCGCAACGACCTCTGGACCCATACCGCTCTACTTATCAGGGTTGTTTGCCCTATTTTATTCTCTATCTATTGCTTTACTCCTGTTCTAAAATTTCTAATATGCTGCCTTCTGAGGTTGTGCTGTGCCGCTACGTTATAGGAATATCAATTAACTGAAGCATTGAATATCCTTGTTACCATCAATCTTCTCTTAGGCTCTTCAAGTGTTCTGAGTTTTAGCCGCTCCAGTGGTGCGTTAGACTTCATATTATCAATAATAATACCTTGCTCTTCTGTGGTCAAGTTGTCCTCGACAGTCTAAAATCCTCCGTTTCTACTTGTTGAATCTTTTGCTCTTCAGAGGTCTGTCCACTATCTATACATGTGCTAGTTCTTGATTCAGTATGCAGCCTTCTGTTGCTACTAGTTTGGTGAGCTATTCTGAAGCAAACTCTAGAAACCACACCATTGTAATTGCTCTTGTAAAGCATATAACTGGATGGTCCTTTAATTTCTACCCCCTCTGTTCCTAAATATAAAACATTTTGAAGATTTCAATATGGGCTACATATGAAACAAAATGAGTGAATATACACTGTAAAATGAGTCTATATACATCTGTATATAGTCCATAATGAAAATCTCTAAGAAGTCTTATATTTAGGAACGGAGGGAGTATATGGAGGCAAATGTCTCGTACCTTCAGATTATATATATGAATCTTTTAGCACATATTCTTCTGCTCGTAAAAGATTTAGAATGTGTTTCGTTGGGTTACTTCCATAGGGTCACACCGTTGCCTGCCTGTCTAGATTGTGCCCTTTCTAGCCCCACCAATTATTTTGGCATGACCAGTGTGAGGGCATGACCAATATTTTGGTAAGTGGTCATTGTTTGGATTGCAACCGTCCATGTTTGCCAGCTACGCATGTGGAGTAGCCTGCTGCATGCATCGTGTGAGGACCCACAAATTAAGCATAGCCAGCGTGCACCAGATATTAATAAAATAAAGGGGGAGTTACCTGGGACCCAACGAGACAGAGAGTGCACAGTGCGATGCCAAAATTTTGGCGGAGCTTTTCTCTGCCCTCAACTCGCCCGTGTGTTGGCTAAGTTTAGAGCATCTCCGATCGTTGGCATCCCATGTAATCGATTTTAGCGTCGTGTGGGACGAGCCGGCGCTAAAATCGGCCTACGGGCTCGGCCACCCAGTCGCGTCCTCGGGGTTCCCCATAACGTCACTTTGCAGCTCATTATGGACGTAGAAACGATCCAAATATGACTCAAACAGTCGGTTTTTCATTAAAAACATAATACAAAAAATAAAAAATACTACAAAACCCTAAAACCCGTCGTCGCTGTCCCGTCGTCGTGCCACCACGTTCTACATGCCGAGGAGCTTGTAGAAGTTGGTGTAGTCGCCGTCGTCGTCCCCGTCCCCGTCGCTGCCGTCGTCGTCCTTCGCGCGGTCGCCGTCCCTGCTGCAGCCCTGGTCTGCGTCGTCGAGACGGTGCAGGTCGAGGTTAGAGGGTCCTGGCGCCTCGTCGTCGAGGATGATGAGGTCGGCGAACTCCTTGTTGCGGCGGGCGCGGTGGTGAGCCTCGATCTCCTCGAGGGCCCGGCGCTGCCGCTCCATCTCCTCGCGGACGTAGTCGTCGCGCGCCCATTTCATGGCCGTCTCATCGTCGGCAGCCATGGCGAGGTGCTCCTCCTTCACCACCATCGGCGTGTCAGTCTTCGGCCTGACAAGGCGGGGGTGGCCGCGCGAAGGCGAGGCGCGGCGATGGCCCCTCTCGTTGATGGTGATGCCACCGCCGTTGCTGCGGCCGCTGCGTCGAACGAGCGGCGCCAGCAGGCCGGGCACGGGCTTGACGGCGGCGAGCGGCGTGCGTGCGTCGGAGGACTGGGAGGACTGGGAGGACTGGGAGGCCGAGGAAGACGATGTCTCCATGTGCCGGGGCTGCGACGATGAGCCCCTCCGGCGGGAGACGGACGGCGCCTCCGGGTACCCGAGGCGCGGCTCGTTGCCGGCCTCGATGTGCTCGAGGACGGCCTCGAGCGTGCGTCCGGTGACGCCCCACCAACATTGGCGGCCCTCGCTGTTGTTGCGGGGGGTTCAAGGGGCCACCGTTGGTGGAGGCGAGCTGCTCCTCGCGACGGCGCTCGAAATAGGATGTCCACAGACCGGTGTTGTCGGTGCGTACCTCGGCAGGTCGCGGGTCCGGGCAATCTCCGAGCGCCGCTCGCCTCCGGTGGGCACCAGTGGCACAGGGACGCCGCCCGCGCTCAGCCTCCAGTTTCCGGGCGCCCGCATGTCCGGCGGGGCCGGGTACTCCGCCTCGAACAACAGGCGGGCCTCATCCTCGTGGAGGTGATGGCGGCCAAAGCCGTTGAGGGCGGCACCGTCGCCGGGGAAGCACTCGGCCATTGCGGCGTGGGGAGAGGAGAGATCGCGGCGAGGTGTGTCGCGGGAAGAAGAAAGATCGTAGGCGAGGTGGAGAGGAGAGGGGATCGCAGGCGAGGTGTGGCGAAAGCACCGGCGAGGTCGCCTTTTATAGCGGCGAGCGGGCGGCCCCGTGCGGACGCGTGGGAGGATGTGGACCCGCGGCGCCGCCCCATGAACGCGTCGTACTGGCTGCGCTGCCCCGTGATCGGCCGGCTCACCAATGGAAGGCTGCCTGGCGGGCAGCCTTGGCATTGATTCGATTCCCGCGGGAACCGAGGCGACAAAGACGACGACGCGTGCTCGGGGTCGCTGACTCGGTGGACCCACCCAAGTTTTGGCGCGAAAACGTTTCACCCGGCGCCCCCAGGCGCCCCTAAGCGCGCCAGGTTCGGCCTGGGTACGCCGGCGCTAAATTAGGCCCTAACCGGCGAAAACTGGGCTCTTGAGGACGCGACTGGACCGATTTTCGACCGCCGACGTAAAAAACGGCCTTGAAGGGGGAGGGGGGGCAGAGGGTTCTTGGGGGACGGCTGGAGATGCTCTTACACTGGTGTGTCACAGGCGCGCTGGGCGTGCCAACTCTTTGGTAGTGGTTCAGACGGCCACCAAATTTTACGGGCTTGCCAACTTTTTGGTAGGGTTGGTTTTGGTCGAGATCAAAACAGCTTCTTAGCCTTGTTGGCCTTCTCATGTGACTGTCTTCCTCTTGATTCTGGCGACATGCTTTCCAACAACTGTTTTCTTCATCCTCTCTTGCCTCATCCAACATCCTTAAACCTGGATGGTAGTCAGGATTCCATGTTTCTTGAGGCTGCCCTCTCGCTCCCTCTAGCCTTGTGCCACCTGAGCACACAGGCTCGTGCCGGACGGTCTGCAGCAGGTCATCCGCTGTCGATGTAATCTTTCCAGCTGGTTAACAAAGGGGATATCTGCTCATTGGGGCCACAAATCAGGCCATGTGGTGTTCTCAGACAACGCTTCAGTGACCAGTTAAGATGATAGCTAACGGCAAAGAGCACGATATCATTACCATCTGAAACCAAATCAAGTACAGGATGCAATTACGTTTATGTTGATAATTAGCATTACTTCTTTGTCTATTATAGTTTTTTGCACTATTATTTTAGTACATCATTTTTGTAAAGTGGATTTTTAACCAGCAAACCCGTGACACTAGGTTTAGCAACTCATCTAACGTGCTTTACTGCTCAAAAACAACAGTCAGATGTTTAGGTGGGGTATATATCTAAGTGTATTTTTTTTCAAGGGATACCACGCGACAACAAGGTCACAACTAATCCTTCGGAAATTGCAAGGTTGCAATGTGAAGATGAAGACCTGGAATCTGGTGACTGGGCTTCGGACATTTTGGACGCTGAAATTAAAGATGCTGTTGCGCAGTGCAGACAGAACCAACTCAACAGTGCGAATACCACATTGATGGGATGAAGATGATGTACTGATTAATATCTATTGTTAGTAAGAGTGAACGATACATGTTCTGGATCCAGTAATCATATGTTTAAGACCCTGTCTCTTAAGTTTGATATTGAACACCATTTCTTTCATTTGTGAGGCGAGGAAAAGGCCTAGGCCTTGATATCTGTTACTCCCTTTGTATAATACTTTCCCTGTCTCAAAATAAGTGTCGACGCCTTAGTACTATATTTATAATAAGTTGGTACTAAATATACAACACTTATTTTAGGACGGAGGAAGTAGTTTACAGAGGGAGTATTGATTATCGTCGTAATCAGGATGAAGGTGCGCAGCTCTGTAGTGCTCCTACAACGTCTGCAACCTATTATGTAGGATAAACGGCGCAAATCAAATCAAACGGTTTTGCTGGCAACTTCGATGTTTCTCTTTACATAACAGAACCATTAATACTAAGCAATACTTGTACGAAAGATTAGAAACAGAATGGTTAGTTAGTCGCACTACCGGAAAAGGATGCTAACCCGACGTCCAAAACAATGCCGACGGCCCCGTCGGTCTAGTCGTAGCTATGCCGACAACCTGGTCCTGGCCGTCGGCGTACTCAGGTTGTCGGGTTACCCCGACCTAAGCCGACGGCTGCCGTCGGCACAGAACGGCTGTCGGCCTAGATGAGAGGACGCCGACAGCGGCCGTCGGCATACTCGTGGACCCGACGACCCCGTGCGTGACGGGCGGCTAACGTCGTCAGAGCTATGCCGACGGCCAAGACGCGAGGCCGTCGGCATATGTCCGCATGCCACGTCACCGATCCGCGGCGCACCGTCCAGCGTCTATGCCGACGGCTGCCGTCGGCATATCTGCCACGTCAGCGATCCGCGAGATGCAGAGCGCCCCTGACCGTAGCTATGCCGACGGCAATGCCGTCGGAATAGTTAGATTTTTATTTTTATTTTGTATTTTTTTAAGCACGTTAATATATAATGTGTCGTCACATGTTCTTCTGAATATAGGTCCTTATATTTTATTAAAATCAAAACAGCTATCCGACAGAAGTTTTGTGGCGGTTGCAAACGCCCGGCACCCGTCTCTGGAGTGTGACCCACCTCACGGACGGCGCCGCCGCCGGCACCTCGAGGGCGGAAACAGTCGCATTGGGTCTATACGGAGGGGACATTGCTCCCAAGTGTTTCTATGGGATGACCTACCACAACCGGGTGGTGTTGTGGCATGTCCGAAGAGGCGGCACGCGTCTCCAGGGTGTGCCCCCCTCACGGACGGCGTCGCCGCCGGCACCTGGAGGAGGAAACGGACGCGTCGGGTCTACACGGAGGGGATGTAGCTATGGGTTTGGCTCGGATGTTCCTCCCAGGTGTCCCTATGGGCTGACCTGACACAACCGGGTGGAGAGGTCCACTGGTCAAACGCCGTCCGTGGAAAGTCAAAGCTCTAGATCTCGTGGTCAACCGCTTTGGCTCGGATGTTCCTCCCAGGTGTCCCTGTCGGCTGACTTGACACAACCGGGTGGAGAGATCCACTAGTCAAAGCCCGTCTGTGGAAAGTCACAGCTCTAGATCTCGTGGTCAACCGCTCCAGGATTAGGCAGGACGGGGGCCCTAGGGGGTAGCAATGCCATCGAAGCGTCGCACCGGCCCTTCATACATGCGGGATGGTGTTGTGGCATGTCCGAAGAGGCAACACGCATCTCCTAGGTGTGCCCCCCCCCCCTCACGGACGGCGTCGCCGCCGGCACCTGGAGGGGGGAAACGGACACGTCGGGTCTACACGGAGGGGATGTAGCTGTGGGTTTGCCTCGGATGTTGCTCCCAGGTGTCCCTCTGGGCTGACCTGACACAACTGGGTGGAGAGGTCCACTGGTCAAAGGTCGTCCGTGGAAAGTCAAAGCGCTAGATCTCGTGGTCAACCGCTCGAGGGTTAGGCGGGACGGGGGCCCTGGGGGGGTAGCAATGCCACCGGAGCATCGCACCGGCCCTTCATACATGCAGGGTGGTGTTGTGGCGTCCGAAGAGGCGGCATACGTCTCTGGGGTGTGCCCCCCCTCACGGACGACACCGTCGCCGGCACCTAGAGGGGGGAAACGGATGCGTCCGGTCTACACGGAGGAGATGTAGCTTTGGGTTTCGCTCGGATGTTGCACCCAGGTGTCCCTGTGGGCTGACCTGACACAACCGGGTGGAGAGATCCACTAGTCAAAACCCGTCCGTGGAAAGTCAAAGCCCTAGATCTCGTGGTCAACCGCTTTGGCTCGGATGTTCCTCCCAGGTGTCCCTGTGGGCTGACCTTACACAACCGGGTGGAGAGATCCACCCGTCAAAGCCCGTCTGTGGAAAGTCAAAGCTCTAGATCTCGTGATCAACCGCTCCAGGATTAGGCGGGACGTGGGCCCTAGGGGTAGCAATGCCACCGGAGCGTCGCACCGGCCTTTCATACATGCGGGATGGTGCTGTGGCATATCCGAAGAGGCGGCACGCGTCTCCGGGGTGTGCCCCCCCTCACGGACGGCGTCGCCGCCGGCACCTAGAGGGGGGAAACAGACACGTCGGGTCTACATGAAGGGGATGTAGCTATGGGTTTGTCTCGGATGTTGCTCCCAGGTGTTCCTGTGGGCTGACCTGACACAACCGGGTGGAGAGGTCCACTGGTCAAAGCCCGTCTGTGGAAAGTCAAAGCTCTAGATCTCGTGGTCAACCGCTCCAGGATTAGGCGGGACGAGGGCCCTGAAGGGTAGCAATGCCACCGCAGCGTCGCACCGGCCCTTCATACATGCGGGGTGGTGCTGTGGCATGTCCAAAGAGGCGGCACGTGTCTCCGGGGTGTGGCCCCTCTCACGGACGGCGCCGCCGCCGGCACCTGGAGGGGGGAAACAAACACGTCGGGTCTACACAGAAGGGATGTAGCTGTGGGTTTGCCTCGGATGTTGCTACCAGGTGTCCCTGTGGGTTGACCTGACACAACCAGGTGGAGAGGTCCACTGGTCAAAGGTCATCCGTGGAAAGTCAAAGCGCGTTAGGCGGGACGGGGGCCTTGGGGGTAGCAATGCCACCGGAGCATCGCACCGGCCCTTCATACATGTGGGGTGGTGTTGTGGCATGTCCGAAGAGGCGGCATGCGTCTCCGGGGTGTGGCCCCCCTCACGGACGGCGGCGTCGCCGGCACCTAGAGGGGGGAAACGGATGCGTCTGGTCCACATGGAGGGGATGTAGCTTTGGGTTTCGCTCGGGTGTTGCACCCAGGTGTGCCTGTGGGCTGACCTGACACAACCGGGTGGAGAGATCCACTGGTCAAAGCCCGTCCGTGGAAAGTCAAAGCGCTAGATCTCGTGGTCAACCGCTTTGGCTCGGATGTTCCTCCCAGGTGTCCCTGTGGGCTGACCTGACACAACCGGGTGGAGAGATCCACCCGTCAAAGCCCGTCTGTGGAAAGTCAAAGCTCTAGATCTCGTGGTCAACCGCTCCAGGATTAGGCGGGACTGGGGCCCTGGAGGGGTAGCAATGCCACCGGAGCGTCGCACCGGCCCTTCATAAAGGAGGGGTGGTGTTGTGGCATCTCCGAAGATGCGGCACGCGTCTCCGGGGTGTGGCCCCCCTCACGGACGGTGCCGCCGCCAGCACCTGGAGGGGGGAAACGGACGCGTCGGGTCTACACGGAGGGGATGTAGCTGTGGGTTTGGCTCGGATGTTGCTCCCAGGTGTCCCTGTGGGCTGACCTGACACAACCGGGTGGAGAGGTCCACTGGACAAAGCCCGTCCGTGGAAAGTCAAAGCTCTAGATCTCGTGGTCAACCGCTCCAGGATTAAGCGGGACGAGGGCCCTGGAGGGGTAGCAATGCCACCGCAGCGTCGCACCGGCCCTTCATACATGCGGGGTGGTGTTGTGGCATGTCCAAAGAGGCGGCACGTGTCTCCGGGGTGTGGCCCCCCTCACGGACGGCGCCGCCGCCGCCACCTGGAGGGGGGAAACAAATGCGTCGGGTCTACACAGAGGGGATGTAGCTGTGAGTTTGGCTCGGATGTTGCTCCCAGGTGTCCCTGTGGGCTGACGTGACACAACCGGGTGGAGAGGTCCACTGGTCAAAGGTCGTCCGTGGAAAGTCAAAGCGCTAGATCTCGTGGTTAACCGCTCGAGGGTTAGGCGGGACGGGGGCTCTGGGGGGTAGCAATGCCACCGGAGGGTCGCACCGGCCCTTCATACATGCGGGGTGGTGTTGTGGCATGTCCGAAGAGGCGACACGCGTCTCCGGGGTGTGGCCCCCTCACGGACGGCGCCGTCGCCGGCACCTGGAGGGGGGAAACGGATGCGTCCGGTCTACATGGAGGGGATGTAGCTGTGGGTTTGGCACGGATGTTGCACCCAGGTGTCCCTGTGGGCTGACCTGACACAACCGGGTGGAGAGGTCCACTGGTCAAAGCCTGTCTGTGGAAAGTCAAAGCTCTAGATCTCGTGGTCAACCGCTCCAGGATTAGGCGGGACGGGGGCACTGGAGGGGTAGCAATGCCACCGGAGCGTCGCACCGGCCCTTCATACATGCGGGGTGGTGTTGTGGCATGTCCGAAGAGGCGGCACGCATCTCCGGGGTGTCGCCCCCCTCACGGACGGTGCCGCCGCCGGCACCTGGAGGGGGGAAATGGAAACGTCGGGTCTACACGGAGGGGATGTAGCTATGGGTTTGGCTCGGATGTTGCTCCCAGGTGTCCCTGTGGGCTGACCTGACACAACCGGGTCGAGAGGTGCACTGGTCAAAGCCCTTCCGTGGAAAGTCAAAGCTCTAGATCTCGTGGTCAACCGCTCCAGGATTAGGCGGGACTGGGGCCCTGGAGGGGTAGCAATGCCACCGGAGCGTCGCACCGGCCCTTCATAAAGGAGGGGTGGTGTTGTGGCATCTCCGAAGATGCGGCACGCGTCTCCGGGGTGTGGCCCCCCTCACGGACGGTGCCGCCGCCAGCACCTGGAGGGGGGAAACGGACGCGTCGGGTCTACACGGAGGGGATGTAGCTGTGGGTTTGGCTCGGATGTTGCTCCCAGGTGTCCCTGTGGGCTGACCTGACACAACCGGGTGGAGAGGTCCACTGGACAAAGCCCGTCCGTGGAAAGTCAAAGCTCTAGATCTCGTGGTCAACCGCTCCAGGATTAAGCGGGACGAGGGCCCTGGAGGGGTAGCAATGCCACCGCAGCGTCGCACCGGCCCTTCATACATGCGGGGTGGTGTTGTGGCATGTCCAAAGAGGCGGCACGTGTCTCCGGGGTGTGGCCCCCCTCACGGACGGCGCCGCCGCCGCCACCTGGAGGGGGGAAACAAATGCGTCGGGTCTACACAGAGGGGATGTAGCTGTGAGTTTGGCTCGGATGTTGCTCCCAGGTGTCCCTGTGGGCTGACGTGACACAACCGGGTGGAGAGGTCCACTGGTCAAAGGTCGTCCGTGGAAAGTCAAAGCGCTAGATCTCGTGGTTAACCGCTCGAGGGTTAGGCGGGACGGGGGCTCTGGGGGGTAGCAATGCCACCGGAGGGTCGCACCGGCCCTTCATACATGCGGGGTGGTGTTGTGGCATGTCCGAAGAGGCGACACGCGTCTCCGGGGTGTGGCCCCCTCACGGACGGCGCCGTCGCCGGCACCTGGAGGGGGGAAACGGATGCGTCCGGTCTACATGGAGGGGATGTAGCTGTGGGTTTGGCACGGATGTTGCACCCAGGTGTCCCTGTGGGCTGACCTGACACAACCGGGTGGAGAGGTCCACTGGTCAAAGCCTGTCTGTGGAAAGTCAAAGCTCTAGATCTCGTGGTCAACCGCTCCAGGATTAGGCGGGACGGGGGCACTGGAGGGGTAGCAATGCCACCGGAGCGTCGCACCGGCCCTTCATACATGCGGGGTGGTGTTGTGGCATGTCCGAAGAGGCGGCACGCATCTCCGGGGTGTCGCCCCCCTCACGGACGGTGCCGCCGCCGGCACCTGGAGGGGGGAAATGGAAACGTCGGGTCTACACGGAGGGGATGTAGCTATGGGTTTGGCTCGGATGTTGCTCCCAGGTGTCCCTGTGGGCTGACCTGACACAACCGGGTCGAGAGGTGCACTGGTCAAAGCCCTTCCGTGGAAAGTCAAAGCTCTAGATCTCGTGGTCAACCGCTCCAGGATTAGGCGGGACTGGGGCCCTGGAGGGGTAGCAATGCCACCGGAGCGTCGCACCGGCCCTTCATAAAGGCGGGGTGGTGTTGTGGCATGTCCGAAGATGCGGCACGCGTCTCCGGGGTGTGGCACCCCTCACGGACGGTGCCGCCGCCAACACCTGGAGGGGGGAAACGGACGCGTCGGGTCTACACGGAGGGGATGTAGCTGTGGGTTTGGCTCGGATGTTGCTCCCAGGTGTCCCTGTGGGCTGACCTGACACAACCGGGTGGAGAGGTCCACTGGTCAAACGCCGTCCGTGGAAAGTCAAAGCGCTAGATCTCGTGGTCAACCGCTCGAGGGTTAGGCGGGACGGGGGCCCTGGGGGGTAGCAATGCCACCGGAACGTCGCACCGGCCCTCATACATGCGGGGTGGTGTTGTGGCCTATACGAAGAGGCGGCACGCGTCTCCGGGGTGTGGCCCCCCTCACGGACGGCGCCGTCGCCGGCACCTGGAGGGGAGAAACGGACGCGTCGGGTCTACACGGAGGGGATGTAGCTGTGGGTTTGGCTCGGATGTTGCTCTCAGGTGTCCGTGTGGGCTGACCTGACACAACCGGGTGGAGAGGTCCACTGGTCAATGGCCGTCTGTGGAAAGTCAAAGCGCTAGATCTCGTGGTCAACCGCTCGAGGTTAGGCGGGACGGGGGCCCTGGGGGGGTAGCAATGCCACCAGAGCGTCGCACCGGCCCTTCATACATGCGGGGTGGTGTTGTGGCATGTCCGAAGAGGCGGCATGTGTCTCCATGGTGTGGCCCCCCTCACGGACGGCGCCGCCGCCGGCACCTGGAGGGGGAAACGGACGCATCCGGTCTACACGGAGGGGATGTAGCTGTGGGTTTGGCTCGGATGTTGCCAATAAAATATATATGCCTACGGCTAACCCCAATAAAAAAATTAGTAGTAGATTTATTTTAAAAATTTAAATTTGTTTGCTAAAAATATATATATGCCTACGGCTAAGCCGTCTGCATAGGTGCGACATGGCATCATAACCTATGCCGACGGCTAAGCCGTCGGCATAGACTGCCTTATCCATCCCACGCGCGGCCTCAGCCTCTCATTCCGCCTGTGCGCGACCAGCCGCCTAGCCCCCGCCACCCAGCCCCCACCGCCGCCCTCCCCCGCCGGCCCGCCCTCCCCCGCCGCCTCCCTCCCACGCCGGCCCGCCCTTCCTCCCTGCCGCCGCCCTCCCTCCCTGCCGCCGCCCTCCCTTCCTGCCGCGCGCCCTCTACCGCCCTCCCGCGCGCCCGCTGCCGCCCTCCTCCGCCGGCCCGCCCTCCACCGCCGCCGCCCTCCCCCTCCGCCACCGCCCTCCGCCGCCGCCCCGACCTCCCCCTCCCGCCTCTGCCGTCCTCTGCCGCCGCCCCGGCCTCCTCCTCCCCCTCCGCCGCTGCCTTCCACCGTCGCCCCGGCCTCCCCCTCCCGCTTCCGCCGCCCTCCACCGCCGCCCCGGTCTCCCCCTCCCGCTTCTGCCGCCCTCTGCCGCTGCCCCGGCCTCCTTCCGGCCCGCGCGCCGGGCGCCGCTGCTTCTTCGGCCGCGCAGGTTTTAACAGTTTTCTTACCTAAATTTTACCATTTATTATTCGCGAAAAATATACTATATCCTTTATCGTCGGTTAGGGCTCCCGAAAAAGATACTATACCTAAATTTTTATCACTCGGTGGAATTAATAGGATTTGTGGTCTTCCATCTTCGTGGAGTGATCGTCGACGTTGGAGGTGTTGGTCCACGATCGTCCGTCCTTTGATCGACTACATCCTCTACATCGGAGGGTGAGCAACAATTCCATGACCTCGTCCACTTTTTTTCCATGTCACTAGATTAGATTTTCAAATCAAGTCGCGTAACCTAGGTGTCTCCCGTTCGAAAGGGTTGCATCAATAAATGTGCATTCAATTGCATATTTATCACCGCAACTCTTTCGGATTGTCCAGCACTTTCCACGGACAGCCCGAGGATGTGTAGATTGGGTACGTTGTTCATGCTCTACCCCGTTCCGAGACAGGATTTCGGCGGCGCTTCCCTGTTGTTCTCTGGATGCACATTCTCTCGGCATTTTGCCAAGACGTGTATTTGGAGAACAACAGGGAGGTGCTGCCGAATATTTGTCTCGGAATGGGGTAGAGCATGGACAACGTACTCAATCTACACATTCTCGGGTGGAATTAGGACCCATCTTTACCTATTAGAGATGTAGGTTGATTAAATGTCATTTCTCATCAACCTTGTAAGAAATAAAATATTGATGTGAGTAATTTAAATGAATCCTTAATTTTGTTGTGTGGCTTCCAATAAAGCAGAGATGACAGATAATTAGTGGATGTATAGTGGGTTTTTCCGTCGGAATCAAGTAACAACAGAGTGGGTCGAGAAAACTGATGTGTTTTTGAAAGAGATATTCCGTCGTCCAATGAGGATTGTGCCAGAATGCCCGTGTGCCAGATGTGAGAGACATGTGCGCAGACGTAAGAGTGAGATGACTAAGCACCTTCGCACGCATGGATTTATGCCCAACTTTAATATGCCGATAAACTTTGCCCAGCGAGACTGTGGTAGAGAGGAGGTGATACGACAACGCGTCTCTGGTTATGAGGACGATGGGGTTAGAGACATGCTAGATGATGTCTTTGCTGCACAGCCGACACCTCCGTCACATTCAGCGAATGAACCGGAGGAGCCGGAGGAAACCGCAAAGGCCTTCCTGGATATCTTGGCCTCGTCAAAGAAACCTCTTTATGAGGGTGCCAAGCTGTCTGTGTTGGATGCCATCTCGCAACTGATGACAGTCAAGGCTGAGTACGAATGTAGCCGAGGTTGCTTCGAAGCATTTCTGGGAGTATGGGCTAACAGCCTGCCTGAGGGCCATGAACTGCCGAAAACCATGTACGCTACAAAGAAAATCATGAAGGCGCTCTCCATGGATTATGAGAAAATACATGTTTGTCCAAAGAATTGCCTTTTGTTTAGGCATGAGTATGCGGATGACAAGTACTATAGGAAGTGCGGTTCCTCTCGGTATATTGAGGTGGTCGATGAGCATGGCCAGAAGCAGCAGCTAAAAATCCCTGTGAAGGTTCTTCGGTATCTTCATTTTATAAAAAGACTACAGTGCCTTTTCATCACCGAGGAGTCTGCGAAAATGATGAAGTGGCACAAGGAAGGGAAATGGTACAACCCCAAAAAAATTGTACATCCATCAAAAGGTGAAGCATGGAAGTCATTCGATATAGAGTACCCGGAGGAAGCAGCCGAGGCTGGGAATGTCAGAATTGCTATAACAGGTGATGGGTTCAATCCATATGGTATGTCGTCTAATCCATACAGCTGCTGGCCCATATTTGTTATTCCGCTCAATCTCCCTCCCGGTGCCCTAATGCAACGCAAGACCATGTTCCTGTCGCTTATAGTTCCGGGGCTTGAATATCCGGGGAAGAATTTGAGTGTGTTTATGCAGCCGTTGGTGGATGATTTGCACCATTCTTGGTACTTCCCGAGGTTGACATACGACCGGCATCTGCAGAAAAATTTCTTGATGAAAGTTTGGCTACAGTATTGCATGCATGACTTTCCCGGCTATGCCCTGTTCTGCGGATGGTGTACAAGTGGAAAGATGCCTTGCCCAGTGTGCATGCAGGCCTTGATTTTCATTTGGCTGAAGAAGGGTGGCAAGTATGTTGCCTTTGACCTGCATCGACAGTTCCTCCCTCCAGGCCATCCTGATAGGGAAGACAAAAAGAACTTCACAAAATACAAAGTTGTCCATGAAGTAAATGAGATTCCAACGTTTTCTGGTGCGGATGTGCTTGCTCAGTTGAAAGCTCTTAAGCCTGCCGGCGAAGGAAAAGGCAAAGGCAAAGGCAAAGGCAAAGTCACAGGCGGAGATGAGGGCGAGGGCAAAGGAAAAGGTAAAGGGAAAAAATGTTTTGAAGGATATGGTGAGACCCACAACTGGACTCACATTACCCCCTTCACGCAGCTTCCCTATTTTAAGGACCTCAAACTTCCATACACCATCGACGTGATGCACACCGAAAAGAATGTCGCAGAGTCCCTTTTTCGCACGATCCTCAACATTCCTGATAAGACAAAGGATAATGTTAATGCTAGAGTCGACCAACAGAATATTTGTGATAGACCACGTCTACACATGCAGCCTCCCACGGGCAGTCGAAAATCTTGGTTCAAGCCAGATGCTGACTTCGTACTTAAAAAGGATCATAAGATGGAGGCATTCAAGTGGCTGAAACACGTCGTGAAGTTCATTGATGGTTATGCGTCGAATATAAGTAAGGGGGTCAATATTTCAACGGGCAAAGTGACCGGGCTCAAGAGTCATGACTATCATGTATGGATTGAGCGGATTATGCCGGTGATGGTTCGGGGCTATGTTCCCGAGCGTCTCTGGCGTGTGCTTGCGGAGTTAAGCCATTTCTTCCGCACGCTCTGTGCTAAAGAAGTGTGTCCTGAGAAGATAAAAGAAATGCATCAGAAGGCGCCAGAATTGATATGCAACCTAGAGAAGATCTTCCCGCCAGGCTTCTTTACTCCGATGATACATCTCATTTTGCACCTCGCGAATGACGTATTGTTGGGGGGCCCTGTGCAGAATCGTTGGCAGTACGACCCTGAGAGACAGAATAGGGATCTGAGACAGAAATGTGGAAACAAAGCTAAGATTGAAGCTTCCATAGCTGAGGCAGTTATCCTAGAGGAGGTGGAAGACCTCAGGACAGCCTACTATCCGGACCATGTTCCCACACTGCACAATAAAGTGTCTCGATACAATACAGAAGAACCCAAGTATAAACCCAATTTGCCTCTATTCGTTGGGCAAGGTGGCAGGGTTGGATGCTCGACACCTTATCTCATGCCACGAGATGAGTGGGAGGATGTCATGTTCTATATCTTGCACAACATCAAGGAAGTTGAGGATGAGTGGATGAGGTAATACCTTTGCACCATTCTTTTAGTCAATTCGTTATGTTCACTTAGCCTAGTTCTTATACCGCTTTTCTTATTGTAGTCGATTCGTTGATGAAGAGTGGACGGGAATGCTTCCTCCTACTGAAGCAGAGGCACTTGCTCTTCTCCGAAAGGGTGCTGATGGAAGGAAAAAATTCGTCACATGGTAAGCTACCAGACCCGAACGATGATGATTACTACAACATAAACCCCATGACATACGAGGGAGTGTTCTTTCAAGAGGGACATGATGACGTGGTCCGAAACAAGGAGGATGATGACTTGGGTTATGTTGACCTGGACCCAAACGACGACGACGCACAGATTGAGGGTGAGGCAGTTGTGAATCAAAGAGACATAAGTATGCTTGAAAAGTTAAATGAAGACGCTGACGATGAGGACGAGCCTCCACCTCCGTCAGACAATGAAGAAGATATGCGTGATAGTGATGATGAGACCGGTCAACAAATAGATTACAATAGTAATGATTCATATGGGTTCTAGAAAATGTAAGTTCTTTTAACGATCATTACAATAGTGTTCTTCTGTTATTAATGTTCTTTCTTGTATGCTTAATGTGCTCTTCTGTTTTTAATGTCTTTCCTGTATGCTTGTTTATTTGATATCCTTACTAATTGTTTATTCTCTTCTCAATGCAGGTTTGCTAATCATGGGCAAGTCCAGCGGCGCCAGTTTCCGTAGTAAATTCAAAGGACTTACTCGGAGTGGACGAGCCCACAAGGTTCCCTCCCGACTACGCGAGGATGACACCTCACAGGGAGGTGGAGGGGTTGGGGGAGGAGACCCTAGAGGAGGAGGGGTGGGGGGAGAGCCCCTAGAGGAGGAGGAGGTGGGGGGAGAGGCAGTCGGGGCAAAAAACTCCGGGCCGTGTCCGAAATAGGAGGGTCTTCTTCGATGCCCTCCTATACTGAGGCACCTTCTGAGTCTGAGGAGGAGGAGTATGTTCCTGACAGCGAGGAGGATGTTGAGGAGGAGGGTGAGGAGGAGGACGGGGAGGTTGACCCTGAGTTGTGGGGTGACTTGCCACCGGGTGCTCCGCAGGGGTGGTTGCGTGGTACTGCCGGAGTACCTACACCACCTTCTATCGAGGTGCACAAGTGGCTCATTGAAGATAAGGGGACAGAGTAAGTGCCTCTCAATCATATTTTCAACATTTTCTTATTGTACACATGGCAACCCTTTGATTCTTTTGCAGTAACTGGATCCATCACGGAAAGGGCCGTAAACCGAATGGCCTTATCACTGTCCTGTTGAAGGAGTTTTGGCCGGGCCTATTCTGCCTGCGGCCAGACAGGGACCCGCACCTGCGGGTTTTGGCCATGAGCTTGGCCCACTACGAGGAATATAGCCACGCGAATTACGGGACGGCTGCTAATGCCGTGATCACCAAATTTTGGGTAAGTTCTCTTCTGAATCACTTGTCTTCAGTTTCGTTCATAGTTTATCATTGAATCACTCAACCCATGCCTTGTTTGCTTCTGGTTCATGCATGATTATAGCAACTCTATAGAGTTCTTGACGAGCACAAGGCCAGAGCCGACGTGGTCTTGATTGCGGCTGCAAAGAAGAAAGCTCGTCAGCTGCAATACGAGGTGCGCTGGGTTGCCGTCTCGCAGTACTACCACATCTACCTGCACCAAAAGATGACCAAAACTGAAGCGCAGAGGAAACAACTTACCTTGAGCAGGGAGCAGTTCATGAAGGTAACTATTACTGACTTTTCATTGTTTCGAGCAGTCAACTATACGTTTCGCGCTCACATGTCATGCTTCCAAAATTTGCATAGGTTATTCCTCGTTGGTGCTATGGAAGGGATGACGGATGGGCGAGTTTGGTGGATAGGTGGCTTGGCCATAATGCAGAGTTTGCTGCCAAGAGCAGCAAGGCCCGGGCTAACCGTGGAAAAGACGGGACACACGGCCAAGGAAACAGGAACCACTGGGGCTTCAAGGCCATGAAGGTATAACTATATGCATGATGCATTTTTGTTCTTCTTTACCGTCATGTTCTTATGTATGGCTAACTTCTGTTTGACGTTGCAGGAGGACAAGTTGAAGAGGCTGCTCTCAGACATTGAGTCGTGGAAGATGGCCCGCGAGCGGAGTTGTCGCAAGGACGGCGAGAGCCAATACTACGGCAACACCGATACGAACCTGGAGTCTTACACTCAGAACTTTCAGAGGTTGCACCCGGATGTTCCTGTTGATGAGGTCGCCCAGTCTCAGATCGACGACACGGCGGTGGTGGCCATCCAGGAGAAGTCCCATGGCCGGTATTTGCGTTTCGATGGCTTGATCACTCCTTCGATCTCCTACACACGGCTTCGGGCTACCAACTCGAGCCCGTCAGAGAGTACGGGGCATTCGCAGGCTCCCTTAGCCCGCCAGCATGCTGTAAGTACTTCCCCTTTATCTTCTTTCTCTCTAACATTCTCAGTTTATTTCCAGCATTGCTCACTTAGAAACAACCTAAATTATGTAGGCATATAAGGCCTTTTTCGAGCGTAGGAATCTCGAGGTGCGGGAATACTTGCAACGAGTGAAGGCAAACGATGATTACAACCGTCAGATGATGACGGTTAGTTTTGCCCTCTTAAAACCAAGCTAAATTTTTGCACTTTCATTCCTTCTGACCTTCTAGTTTGCTTGTTTAACTAACATCCAGGCTATGTTGGCGTCTTGGAGTAACCGCACGGATCCACCACAAATGGGACCCCAACCACCACCTGCGGGAGAAATCCCACACGTGCCAACATATGATGAATGGGTGGCACTAGGCAGTGATAGTCCGGTTAGTACATTTGCCTAACTACTGACAAACTAGTTCTCGTTCATTCAACACTATCATATCATATTTACCATTAGAAACTTCTCTCAAACATGTAGGGGACCGGTGGCTTGACTCCTTCTTCGCTGACCCCAGTCACTCCGATCTGGCCCGGTAGTGGCGGTCTTCGCGGTGGCGGTTTTGGCGGTGGTGGTCTTGACAGTTGTGGTCTTGGCGGAGGTGGTCTTGGCAGTGGTGGTTTTGGTGGCGGTGGTATTGCTTGATGTCGATGATGATACCCGTGCATGTGGCCGTCGTGCCATACCTTTCATGTTCCTACTTGTTAGTTTCTCCTTTGAAATGATGTTCCATGTCTTGCACTACTTATGTTCATTAACTTTCACCGGTGATGATCTTTAGATGATGAACTTGGCTATGTTTAAATGATCATGATGAACTTAAGTATGTTTAGATGATGATGATGAACTTGAGTATGTTTAGATGATGATGATGAACTGTAATATTTCTGCATAATCTCATGTTTTCTGCTGTCAAAATAAATGGGAAAAGAGAAAACAGGGAAAAAAATCTATGCCGACGGCTAGGCCGTCGGCATAGAGTCTCCAGGAGCCATCAGAGGATGCCACGTGGCAGCATATGCCGACGGCAAAGCCGTCGGCATAGTTTTTTACTATGCCGACGGCCAAGCTGTCAGCTTAGGCCTGTCGCCAGGAGGCACCACCGGACGACACGTGGCTTCGTATGCCGACGGCAAAGCCTTCGGCATAGGCCTGCCGCCAGGAGGCACCACCAGACGACACGTGGCGTCCCATGATTAGCCAGTGCTTTTGACGGCGCTGTCCGTTGCCGTCAGGCGAAAAACACTGCTGACGGCTAAACTATGTCGACGGCTGGACCTGAACCGTCGGCATAGGGGCCTATGTCGACGGCTAAACTATTTCGACGGCCTGACAAGACTACGCTGACGTGATCTATGCCGACGGCAGCAATAGGCATAGGCTCTATGCCAACGGGGAATGACCGATGCCGACAGCTCGTGGCCGTCGGCATAGCTGGCGAGTCCGGTAGTATCGCAACAGTGGAATGGAAGTACGGAACGGGTCATACTAAAGGCAATACTGTAACTTGACTAAGGGCAATAGTATTAAAACTTAGGCATGGAATAGCGATGGAAATTTAGATGAGAATCGATATTTATCTTTCATAATTTAGAGCGACACACAGTAACTTCAATTATATGTAGGCATGTATTCTCTATATAGTCATACATGTTTGCGATAAAACTTGCATAACATCTTTTATCCTACCTTTCCGTGACAGCGGGATCCTAATGAAAACTAAGAGTAATTAAGGAGCTCTTTTTAATAAAGAACCCGAAGAAAGCATTAACACAATACTCAAATTAAAGTCATCCCGTCGATATCCCAATTATTGTCATCTTGGGGGGGTCTAAGGTTCAAAACGATCATAGATGCATACAACTTACATGTAAGATCAACAACTTGATACGTCTCAATATTTCTGTATTTTTTATTTGTTAAATGCTATTATATTATCATTTCTGCGTGCTTCAGATGGCATTTTATATTAATTTTCCTGACTAACCAATTTATTTAGTGTCCAGTGTCACTTCCTCTTTTTTGCATGTTTTTTTTGTTTTGCAGAAAAAATATACCTACAGAAGTCCAAACGCAATGAATTTGTTGATAATTTTTTCTGGACAATAAGAGACTCTAGAAGCTTCGGAGGGAGGCAAGAAGACCCACAAGCCAGTGGGGCGTACCCTTGGGGGAGGGGGGAGGGGGTCAACGCGCCGGCTTGGCTTGTGGGTCCCCTGGAGCTTTGTTTTTGTCCTAATTTTTGGCTTGTAAATTTCCACATATTCAGAAGCCCTCGAAGCGACACCCGAAACAATTTTATCACCGCCACAAGCCTCTATTCTTCAGTGATCCCATCCAAAGTCCTTTTCCGGTACTCCATTGGAGAGGGAACCCATTGGGAAGGCCATCTTCATCAATCTTACTACCTCCATGATGATGTGTGAGTAGTTCCTTCACGACCTATGGGTCCATAGCAGTAGCTAGATGGATCTCTCTCTCTCTCTTCATCTTCAATACAACGATCTTCTCTAAGATCAATCTGATGTAATTTTTTTCGATGTGTTTGTTGAGATATGATGAATTATGGGTTTATCATTAGATTATTTACAAAAATATTTTAAATGTCTAGAGACTTCCTTGCTGCATAATTTATATCTTTATATTTCTCTCCATTCTATCCTTCTACTTTGGACAAGTTTTATTGATTTATCTTTAGTGGAAGAGGTGCTTTGTAGTAGGTTCAATCTCGTGGTGACACTGTTGAGTGATGAAAATGATAAGGGCACGTATTGTATTGTTGCTAATAAGGATAAAACGATGGGGTTTGTCATATTGATTGATCTTAATTTGTCTACATTATGTCATCTTGCTTAAATCGTTACTCTGTTTGTATGAACTTAATACTTTGAGATGCATGCCGGATAACAGTCTTGGGGTGGAGTAATAGTAGTAGATGTAGCTGGATTGATAGTCTACTTGTCACATACGTAATGCCTATGTATTTATTATGCCATGAATGGTCACAATTATAACTATGCATAATTCTGTCAATTGCCCAACAATAATTCTTTTACCCGACGCTACCTTGCGTTTGAGAGAGATGCCACTAGTGAACCTATGGCCCCGGGTCCATTATCAATTAATATACGTGTTTATATCATTGTTACCTATTTTCTATCATTATCTTCGCTATTGTTATCAGTATCTAATATCTTGTAACTGGCAAGAACAAGGGGAGTGACGACCCCATTGCCTTTGTTGGTGGCAAGTATCTATTATGTTTGTGTGCAGGTGCTACTAACATTGTTAGCATGGTGTATTTTGGTGGTTCGATAAACCTTTCTTATTAACTGAGGGCAATAGTTTTTGATGTTGTGCTACATCACCTTTCCTCTCTAGGGAAATCCAACAACTCCTGCGGGGGTAGCAGAAAAATTTCTACCGCAGTTGCCGGGGATACATCGCCTACCAAATAGGTGCCTTCGC
Source organism: Hordeum marinum (assembly GCA_022496015.1). NCBI lineage: Eukaryota > Viridiplantae > Streptophyta > Magnoliopsida > Poales > Poaceae > Hordeum > Hordeum marinum. The sequence continues at coordinate 466,462,229 of CM039676.1, read as the reverse complement.
ACACAAACTTTTTTTGCTTGTTTTATTTTCTTGCCTTTTGCATTTTTATTTGCCCTCTTTCTCTTTGCAAAAACTCTAAAATACAAAAAAAACTTGTGCTGATATCTCTGCTTGTGTTGCCACTATGTCTACTCCTGAAAATACCAAGCTTTGCGATTTCTCAAGTACTAACAACAATGATTCCTTAGTACTCCTATTGTTCCTGCTGCGACTGGTACATTTCTTATGATATTAAAGGTGTTTTGCTAAATCTTTTTATGAAAGACAATCTTCGTGAAATTGTAATGAAGATGATGCTTCCCATCTTAATATCTTCATTATGTGATATGCAAAAAATTAAAGATGTGGATAATGATATTGTTAAACCAAAACTTTTTTCTTTTTCTCTAAGATATAAAGCTAAAGCCTGATTATGTTCTTTGCCTAAAAATAGTATTGATTCTTGGTCTAAGTGCAAAGATGCATTCATTGGCAAGTATTTTCCTCCCATGAAAATAATATCTTTGAGGCAACAAATTATGAACTTTAAGTAACTTGACCAAGAACATGTTACATAATCATGGGAAAGAATGAAACTAATGCTTTAAAATTGTCCCACTCATTCATTCAGCCTATGGATAGTGCAAAAAATTATGCCGGACTATTTTTTTTCAAGAAACCTGCTAGATTCAGCTGCAGGTGGTATGTTGATGGGGATAACACTTGGATAAGCTACAAAGCTTCTTGACAACATGGCTTCAAATTATTTTCAATGGCACATCGAGCGCGTTCCAAGTGGCAACAAGGTAAATTATGTCGAGGAGACTTCCTCCCTAAGTTAAAAGATTGATGCTATTATTTCCATGCTTACTACTAAGAGTGCTCCTATCGATACAAATGGTGTGACTTTGTCTACCTTAATTAAGAAAAATAATGATGCTATTGATGTTAATTTTATTTCAAGGAGCAATTTGAATAATAATGCTTATAGATGAAACTTTAATAATAATCCTACACCGTATCCTCGTAATCCCTCTAATAGTTTTGGCAACTCCCATGATATTTCCTACGATAAAAGATTGTCTTAAATTGAAAAGTCTATTGAGAATTTTATGCGTGCTCAATATGAACTAAATGAGGCTTTTAATAAGGAGGTCATGGTGCGTGCTCTATGCTTAATTAATTAGTAAACAATTTGATGATATTAATAGAGAAGTAGTTAATCTCCAACTACAACTTATTCAAACTGAAAATATGCTAGAAAAATGTGTATAAGCAAATTATGCTAGTTAATAAAATGGCCGCTAAACCGGAATCACATTTTCTAGATAATAATGATGAAGATGTTAAAACTATTGGTGTATCAACTATTGAATCTTTGTTCAGAAATATTAAAGTCGATAATGATGGGAGAAGAAGAGTTAACTTTAAGTAAAAGTCATCCCAACTATTCAGAGGGTGATGATGTTGCTAGTAATGATAAAAGTGCGTTTGAAGATGTAAACTTTATATAGTAATGCTCCCACTGCTTTGGATTACAAGGATTTTAATCATGATAGTTGTTCTCTTACTGAATGTATTTCTTTGCTTCAATCCATGATTAATGCACTCAACGCTTATGAAAAAATACAGATTTTACTAAATATATAATCGAAGCTCTTATCAAAACTAATGAGGAAAGACTTCAATTAGAGGTTTTCATACCTAAAAAATTGCATGATGAGTGGGAACCCACCATTAAGATTAAAATAAAGAATTATGAGTGTAATGCATTGTGTGATTTTGGACCTAGTGTTTTCCAGTGAGAAAAAGGGACATCACACGTATTTGTATTTCTACCATTAAGGATAAAATGATGGAGTTTATTCATATTAGTTGAGTATATTTTGTCTACATCATGTCATCTTACTTAAAGCGTTACTCTGTTTTACTTACACTATTTCTGCAACGTGCTATATGAACGGTTTTTAACCCCTTTCAGTGACATGTTTTCAAACCGTCACCTTGCTAGTGTGGGTGATAGGGGTGGGAGTCCATCGCACACGCTACCAAAACTATTTATGATTGGTGTTACATCCCACACAGTTCAACACAAAAACTATTTGCAATTTGGATTAGCATAACACACGGTTATTTTGCAAAAAATGTATGTAATGTGAGATTTATTGCAGACGATTAAAAATTTAAAAATGTGTGTGATGTAAATGCCATTACATACAATTGGATCCAAAAAACTGTGTGCAATGTGTGATCTTAACGACGTATTAATTAGTCCTAAAATCAGCTAAACATAAACATAACATAAGAATGCACATTCAAAATCCACTATATGATTTATTTTCAAGTTTTGTCATACAACATATAAAAGTATAAACGTATTATCTCATATCACATGACAACCAACACATATAACTAGCAATCATATCTAATTACGTCGTGAAGCTTCATCAGTCTATTGTTCATCGATGACATCAACTCCCATACCTTCCAAGACTTCTTATTCTATCTCATGCTAAAAACCAAGAAAAAAGGGTGACAAGTTCAAAAAAAATAAAATCCTTAGACAAAGCAGCGATTCAGTGCCGAGGCTCATCTGCACCTTTGATCATAAAAAATCAAAAGAAATGCTTGAAAAATTCAAAAAATTCCAAATTGTTTTTTGCATGGTAGAGAATTTGATGCGTGAGGTTCGCTCCAAATTTTAGATCATTTGGATATCTGAGTATCCCACGACAAAAAAGACAAATTTGGGGTTTGCAAAAAAGTTTACTATTCATGTATTGTTCTAACCCAATTTGTCTTTTTTGTTGACAACGACTCAATTGTGCAAATGAGCTGAAATTTGGAGCATACCTCAAGCACTAAATTATCTACCATGTAAAAAATGGATTTTGTGGATTTTATTTCTATTTTTAATGTTTTTTTTCATCACATACTCAAGTATCCTACTTGAAATTAGTTCTTACACTAGCTATGCATGATTTTTTTATCAAAAAGTATTGCAAGAGAAAGTTTAGAACTTCACAAGAGAGATTTTGTGGTTAGTTTGATGTCTTGGTGAATAATGATGGATAAGAAGAATCAAGAATCGATTTGATGGCTAGAGACATCATATTTAGACATATAACAAACAAGATTAGATTAGTACTATCTGGCAAGCTAGCTAGCAGCCAGCCTAGTGGATAGATTCTTGGAAAGAGATGCACGTGAAGCTAGCTTACATGGCCACGAATTGCACCTCCATGACGCTGCCTCTCAGGATGTAGAACTTCTTGAATTAGTTGTTCCATCGGATAGAGATCCCAGAGTAGTTGTGCTCGCGTCTACGACCACCGACGAGCCTCATGGCGTCCATGGCACCCACTTCACGCATGTTCTCCCAACACAGAGCAACCCCACCATGTCCTACTCCTAGCCGGAGCTTGGAGCAGGCGTTGTCTACCTCGCCGACCATGGCAGGGAAGAAGTGTGTGTTATTTCGTGGTTCTACAGGAGGTTGCATTGATGATATTTAGATATATGTAGATGTGTTACAGTACGTGGTGAAGAGATAAGGCTAAATATTTTTCTTGCTTCTGGAGTGTGGATGGATGGATTCATGTCATGTCATCAATCCAAGGCTTCAATTTCTTCACCAATGAGAATTTAGTACACATATGTGTGCTTTATTGCCATTTGATTTTTCCTCTTACACCATCAAAATAATTGTGAATCCTTCTCAAATTTTAACTACAGTATACTAAGGCTTATATTGACACCATGCCAAGTTTCGTATTTATTACAAATTATTTACATTTTCCAGAATTAAAATATCAGTAAACTTTTTGTTCACGGTTGATTCTTTCCATATAGATATTTGAATTTTGTATTTATTTCTTGTATGAGGCATACACATATATTCACTTCCCTAAATATGTTTTTTCAAATTATTTTTGTATACTTTTTTTTCTGTACTCGTAGTTCAAATTTGAATGTATCCGTTAAATGATTAGAAATATAGTTAATGACTCAAATATATCAAATGAGATCCGAAAAGTGCCAAATTTTAATGTACAGGATTCTATGGTGTATCTTAACTATAGAAAAAAAATCAAGGTCAAATGATTAAAGAAAATATAAGTTCGCCATCAATTTGGTGCATTCACTCTCAAAACCATGATCGTTCCTCAAAGGCTATCAGATTTCTAAAGAATGTATATAAAAACTGTGAAACATTCTCAAATTTGTATCACATCATAGTGAGGTCATATCATGACAATATGCCAGGTTTCATATTTTTCAAACTTCATTTACAATTTTTATAATTTCAATACAAATAAACTCCATGTTCGCGATTGATTCTTGCCACATATCTCTAATAAATTTATATTCATTTCTTATATGAGGCATACAAATATACTCAATACCCTAAATATGATTTTTCAAATCATTTTTGCATACTGTTTCATACATTCATAGTTCAAATTTGAATTATATCCATTAAATGAATGGAAATGCAGTTAATGACTCAATTATATCAAATGAGCTCCGAAAAGTGCTAAATTTTAATAGGGAGGATTCTATGGTGCGTGTTAAGTGTAGAAAAAAAATCCAAGTCAAACGACGAAGGAAAATGCCATTTCGCCTTTAAACATATCACGCAAACCATTATTTTTATGAAAAATAAGAATTTTAGGGATCACACACGGTTCCATTTATGAAAGTATGTGTGATGACATGCTACATTACACACACAATGTATGCAAAAAACATGTGCAAGGCATCACAAACATTTGTATTTATAACATCATGTGTAGTGATATGCTACATCGCACACACACTTTTCATAAAAACTGTGTGCATGACATCATACACGGTTGCATTATAATAATTGTATGCAATGATATAGTACATAACACACATCATTTGTAAAAACCGTGTGCAAAGCATCACCCACGTTTACGTTTTTCAAACCATGTGCAATAATAGGCAACATCACACACATTTTTTGGAAAAACTGTTTGCACAACATCGCACACAATTATATTTTTGAAATGTGTGTGATGTTATGACATCACAAACACTTTTTTTCTTGATGTTACATCGCACACGCTATGATGTACATCGCAAACAGTTTTTTCGAAGCGTCTCTGATACATGTGTTGTTTTTGGACCAGCCTGCAGTAGTGCTAATACTCTAGATGCATGCTGGATAGCGGTCGTTGAGTGGAGTAATAGTAGTAGATGCAGACATGAGTGGGTCTACTTTCTTATGGGCATGGTGCCTATATGTGTGATCATCTCCATGAATAAATATTTCGTAACTATGCATTGTTCTATCAATTTCTCAACAGTAATTTGTTTACCCACTGTATGCTTTCTATGATATAGAAGCCTCTAGCAAAAACTATGGCCCTCGGGTCTCCATAAATCATATTACAAAAACACTAAAAAAATATGTTAATTATATTCTGTAATCTTATTTTATATTTATATTATCTATCTACCATTACTTATCGCTTGCAAAGAATGAGTTCAAGAGGATTGACAACCCTCCTGCCCGCGTTGGGTGCAAGTGCGTGCTCTTTTATGTGTAGACGCTAAAGATGGGCATTTGCGTGATCCTCCTATTGGTTTGATAACCTTGGTTCTCACTAAGGTAAATACTTATCTCTATTATGCCCTATCTCCCCTCCTCTTCGGGAAAAATCCCAACGCAGTTTACAAGTAGCAGGAAGAATTTCTGGCACCGTTGTAGGGGAGTATCACCAAATACCTACCAAGGAGCTTCACACAAATTATCATTCACTTATTCTACTATTTATTTATGTTATATTTTTTTGCCTAAAAATATCAAAAATACAAAATATTTATGTTTGCTAGTTTACTTGTTTGCTTGCTACTCTTGCTAGTTTGCTTGTTTTGCTTGTTTGAACTTGCTACCATGTCTAAGTTTATCAATAAAAAGAGTTAGGATGGTAAAACCCCAAAAGAGGAAACTACCCCACATCAATATGTAAAAGTTTTTGTTGCGAGGAAGGTGAATATCATAGGGAAAAGCACTATCCAAGAATTCTTTAATTGTACAGGTAATTTGTCTTGCAAATATACACCTATTCTTAAAAGAACCAAAAGTTATGCTGATGCTATTTCCGCACTTGTTTTTAAAATTGAAAGGAGATTTATGAGTACTCACCCAAATTTGCAAAGGCTTTTCTATGAGTTACCAGTTATAAAAAAGCCTAGGGCTAAGAAGATAGCCACTCTTATCCTCATGAACGAATTTGATTATATAGTGAGAGAAGCTCAAGATATATTTGATCACTATAATGTGAATCATGAAAATCCTATGATAGATTAAATTTTATACAATGAGGACTATATAATGAGGTATGTGTTTCAGGATAACAATAATTTTGATGAAAATACCATGAAATAAGTTCCTTGTATTCATATTATCCAACAAGTTTTCATTGCTATCAATAAACAATATTCCTGGATAGTAAGAGAGAATACAGAAGGTTTTGAGGAAAGTAGAATTGAGAATGCTAAGATATTACTAGATGATGTGTTTCCTATTGTATCTGAAAATCCTCATTATGAACACACATCCCAAGATGTGAATGACAAGAAGGATGATATCAGTTGAAACTATGCATTATGCCTAGCTAAGGGTGTAAAACGATAACACTTGTTGGGAGACAACCCAATAGTTATCTTATTTTTATGTTCTAATTTATGTTTGTGTGAGTTGACATGATTATTTATACTGTAATGATTGTGTTTTTATGTTTTAATTAGTGTTTGTGCCATGTAAATCCTTTGGGAAGATTTGGACGATAAGTGGAATTGATACGGTGCAAAAAACAAAAAAATTGACATCCAGTATAGAATTTCTTTGATTTTACCGGAACATATTTTTGATCTGAATTTTTACACAACATGGATATACAAATTCCCAGGTCTTTCTAATTTTTTAGAATTGTTTGAGCTACATAAGTATGGTTTTAGTGCTGATATTTATAGAATGTTTTGTTTTAGACAGATTCTGTTTTTTGCTTGCATGGTCTGCTTGTTTTGATGATGCTATGGATTATATAGGGGGGAAGGGGGATATAAGATATGTAGAAGTTAGAATACAGGACCTTATGCAATAATCAAATATTAATCAACTTATAATAGTACCTAAAGTTTATGATTTGCCTATTGTACTAATGGATCTGATGAAGTTTCTGTTAAGTTTTATGTGCTGAAGTTTTCAAGTTTTGGGTGTGATCACGATGGATGGAGGAATAAGGAGTAGCAAGACCCTAAGCTTGGGGATTCCCAAGGCACCACAATGTAATATCCTAGGAAGACTCAAGCGTCTAAGCATGGGGACACTCCGGATGTCATCCCCTCTTTCGTCTCCATTCCACCGGTATGTCACTTGGAGCTATGTTTCTTATTCATCACATGATATGTGTTTTGCTTGGAGCGTCATTTATTATAGTTTTCTTTTGCTCTAATTTTCAACAATCATTGATTGCTGGACACACCTACTTGAGAGAGACACATGTTCACCATGATTTGTTAGAATACTCTATGTGCTTCACTTATATCTTTTGAGTTAAGCAGTTGCTATAGTACTTCACTTATATCTTTTCAAGCACAATGTCGTGTAGATTTTATACAAATAATTGCACTCTTATTCTTCACTTATATTTGTTTGAGAGTCTAATAGGGGTCAACGATAAATTCCATGGGTTATAAGACTAGTCCAAAAAGGATAGGTATTCAAGGTTGACATAATAAAAAAAAGTTCATGTACCACATAAAAGAGAAATTGTGCGTTAATGATATTGATGTAATAATATGAAAGGGCGTGAGTACATGGTTTTTGGTTAGTAGAAATATCGATAGATAAAGGGTGTTAGTTTGTTGTTCATCTAAATATTTGTTATGCATGGCATGGTGATGATGTGTGAGCATTCTTATTCCTTGTTGAAATCCTAGTGTTATTTAGGTTGGGGGTGCGCGATGGTTAACTCCTACCAACCTTCTCCCTAGGGGCTTGCAAGTAGTACATTGCTTAGAGAGAGATAATAAAGATTTGTAATAAGTATATGGGTTTTGTTGGGGATATAACCCCATGGTGAGACCCGCCATTATGATCCAGGTCTCACTAGGCGGCTCGCACACCCATCCAGGAGTAGGCCGAGAAGGCTTGAGCCCAAGACATGCGGAGGCTTGGGCCGGACCGATCAGCCCATTACCCAGAGAGAGAAGACCCGGGCGCGTAAGCCGCCGGGAGACAACGTATCCAAGAAGGCAAGATAAAGGTAGAGATAGACTCGGATAGACAATGAGAGTCGGTTACATCTTGTACGACCCGTGGTCTTGACCTCCTATATAAAGGCAGACCCGGGGTGGTTAGAGGACAGGAAATCGAGAACTAGGTCAAGCAATAGCTCCCTTGTAATCGATTCATCAAGCAATACAAGCTCAAGCACGACGTAGGCTATTACCTCGACTTGAGGGGCCGAACCTGGGTAAACTCGCGTCCTTCGTCCCACTCAACCCCTTTGAGTCCATCACATTAGCAATGGCCTCAAACCCAAGTCTGTTCACCCGGACATCTGCCGTGATAAAACCATGATAGTTGGTGCCCACCGTGGGGCCTGCGCTTGGTGGTGTTGAGTTCTCAAAGGGCTCTCTTTCGGGGCGCGAAGGATACGTGGTCGGAAGGATGACTAAGAGTCACTACAGCCGGCTCTACATCGACGATGCCTGCTGGGGTCTCGACACCGACTCTGTTGAGTACGGTTTCCGGATTCCCTTTGGATGAATCCACGTCTTCATTGGTAAGGTTGATGGATCTACGCCCGGGCCGGACATCTGCACCAACATCGTCGAGCCGGCTCGGCGCGCCCAACCACCCAATACGCGCCACCCACCCATGTTGACCCAGGCCGGAAGCGCGTCTTTGTGGGCTTTACTCAAGGTATGGATCTTGGAGCGGACGAATCAAAAGAAACTCTCGTCTATTCAGAAGACGGATCGTCCAGCGGAGAGACAAAGTCGATCTACCAGCTTCACGATGGCAGACTCGGGGGCTATGAGGAGCTTTACCCTGAGTTAGGGAAGTCTGAGTCGTACGAGCTCGAGCTGCCGATTCATGCGGCCGTGTTCATGGCGGGATTGGCCCCGGGTGCAAGTAGCATGGCAGCCGGAGCCACCGATGCGGAAGCTGATCCGCCACCTCCGACTCAAGTCCTTTTGGATATAATGAATGAGCTCGCGGGTGTAATGTCCACTGAGGTTACCCCGGATAATCAGGCGGCTCAGAACTTAGAGATTGTAAGGCTCAAGGGCCGGATGGCAGAAGCGCAATAGAGGATAGCGGAGCTAAAGGTTTAGATGAAGGCCGAGGCAGAGCGCATTAAGACGGATGCTTTCCGCCTTGGGTTGGAATAGCAGTCAGCGGCCGCAGTACATCGGATGAGGCATCAATTCTGTTTGCCAGAGCTGTACGAGGCTTGGAATCTCTTTAATACGCCAGGGGCAAGGTGGGCAGTAGATGTGCCCGAGAGTCGGCCGACGGCATGGCCACAGCTTAATCCGTCTCAGCAAAACCAGGCTTCGCCGACAGTCTTACCAACGCCGGTGGGTCATTATTCCAACCCGGCAGAGAACATGGTGGCTGCTGCAACTCGGCTCGAAACAATCCCCATCCCAGACGAGGCGCCTTTCGCGAACGAAGTACGAGACACCATTGGGTATCTTCAGACGGCGATGGCTCAGCAGGAGAAGTACGCTTACAGCCGGAGCCGTGTCCATTCAACCCCTCTCCCCAGTCGCAGTTTTAGCTGGCGCTATGAGTCGCCAGCAGTTTCCAGCAGTGGTCAGTGCAGGGGGGCCCCAGAGGGTGATCAGGCGGCTCTAGATGCCCAAGCTTTCTTGGACCTAGCAAGGAACCGGTGAGAGGCAGCGGCCGCGGCGATTCACCAAGATCTTGCGCCCTCCATCCCGATGGGAGCCGATGTCTCAGCCAGCGCTAGAGCCGTAGGAGTGCCATGCTTGACTCCGGCTCTGAGGAGTGAATGGCTGCCAAAAGACTTCAAAGGACCCCGTAAGGTTCCGAATTACATGGCCGACTTACCTCCCGAGGCCTGGGTTGAAAGTTATGAGCTAGCCATGCAGATGTTGGATGTCAGTGAGGCGGTATTTGCAAAGTACTTCATCATGATGCTTGAAGGTCCAGCTCGCACATGGTTAAAAGGCTTACCACCTAATACTATAAATTCATGGGCCGAGTGGAGGGCAAGGTTCATGAAAAAAATTCAGGGGACTTGCAAACATCCTATGACCATCGTGGATCTTGATCATTATGTCCAGCAGGAGAATGAGTCGGCTCATCATTGGGTCCGACGGGTGTTGACCATCATTCATTCCTCTGAACAGATCACTGCGGCTCAAGTGGTGCTCATTCTGGAAAAGAACTGTCACTTTGTCCCGTTGAAACAGAAGCTTGGCCGGCTCAAGCGTACGTGTCAGTACATGGGAGAACTCATGGCGGCTCTAACGAAGTACGCTGACTCGGATAACATGAAGGATCCAGTCTCTGATGAGGATAAGGCCGGTCAAAGTAAGAAGAACAACCAAGGTAAGGGTTTTGCAAACAATGGAAATCAGAATAAGTGGAAGAACTCTGATGGCGGGTCAGAGCTAGTTGCTAATGCGAGCACCGGCCAGAATCATCCCAAAGGGAATGGAAGGTTCAGGCCGTCTTTTAATAAGAATCAGCCCCCCTTCAATTTAGAGGAGGCACTTAAGAAGCCTTGTCCGCAACACAGCATACCTGGTAAGCCATCGACATATGCATGGGGCGATTGGTTTGTCATGCACAAGTTCAAGAATCATTATTTGCAACAACACAACAACCAGGGTGGTGGCCCGCCTGGCGGCTCGGGACCGGGCGGGTCAGGAGCCGGGTTAGGATCCAACGGCTCAGACCCTCACGGCCAAGGTAGTCAAAGTAATCAAGGAGGACATCCACCACATTCTGGTAGCAACAGCCAGTAGCAACACAACCAGTCGGGGTATCAGAGTAACCCGAAACAGCTCAGCTCGGGCCAATATCACGTCTTCACAACCAGTCTTAACAAACGGGGTCAGAATTTATGCAAGCGGGCAGTTAATGCGGTTGCGCCGGCTATGCTGTTGTATTTGATGTGGTCAGAATACGACATAACGTGGAGCCGTGAGGATCACCCGCCGCGTGTTGATGACCCGGGGTGGTTGGCTTTGGTTGTTGCCCCCCAGGTGGGAGGATATATGGTGAATAAGGTGCTTGTGGATGGAGGCACCAGTATCAACATCCTCTACTATGACACCTTTCGGCGGATGAAACTGCTGGATAAGGATCTTAAGACTTCTTCCACTGTTTTCCACGGCGTGGTACTGGGCAAGTCAGCTTATCCGATGGCCCGTATCTCTTTGGAAGTCGCCTTTGGTGACGAATATAAGTACAGAATGGAAACTTGTGGTTTGAAGTGGTCAATATCAAGAGCCCTTACCACGCGTTGTTTGGACGACCGGCTTATGCCAAATTCATGGCTAGGCCCAGTTATGTCTATTTCCAGCTCAAGATGCCCGGGTTAAATGGCACCATTACAATTCATGGCGACCAGAATACGGCTATTGAGTGTGAGGAAGGAGATGCGGCTTATGCAGAGTCCAGTTGTGCTCAGGAAGAGCTTAAATTTTACAAGGAGCAGGTTGACCCGGAGGATATGACACCGCTTAAGAACCCCACAATGGAGGTTGAGCCGCCTCTTATGTATTCGGCAGATGATACCAAGGCGATAGACTTTACTCCGGGCGACTCATCCAAACGGTTCATCATCGGGGCTAACATGGACCCCAAATAGGAAAGCACGCTCATCGAATTCATCCGTGAGAATCGGGACATCTTTGCATGGAAACCTTCTGACATGCCGGGTGTCCCGAGAGAGTTTGTTGAGCACAACCTTAATGTGGATCCTAAGTTTAAGCCGATCAAGCAGTTTCTACGACGGTTCAACGAGGAGAGACGCAAGGCCATTGGGTAAGAAGTTGCCCGGCTCTTGGCAGCGGGTTTCATAGTTGAAGTGTTTCACCCGGAGTGGCTTGTCAACCCGATGTTGGTGCTAAAAAAGAATGGCACATGGCGTATGTGCGTGGATTACACGGACCTTAACAAGGCTTGTCCGGCCGATCCTTTTTCTCTTCCTCGCATTGATCAGATCATTGATGCCACTGCAGGTTGCGAAAGCCTATGTTTCCTGGATGCTTATTCAGGATATCATCAGATCAAGATGGCAGTCAAGGACCAAGAGAAGACGGCTTTTATTATGCCTTTTGGAGCCTTCTGCTATGTCTCTATGCCTTTCGGGCTCAAGAGAGCCCAGGCGACTTATCAGTGCTATGTGCAGAACTGTCTTCACAGTCAGATTGGGCGCAACGTTCGTGCTTATGTAGATTACAGTGTGATCAAGTCAAGAAAGAAGGAGACCCTTTTGGACGACTTAAGGGAAACTTTTGACAATCTCCGGGTCTACAAGATGATGCTTAACCCGGCTAAATGTGTTTTTGGTGTCCTAGCTGGCAAGCTCCTGGGGTTTCTGGTTTCCGAGCGTGGCATTGAGGCTAACCCAGATAAAATCAAAGCTATCACCTCCCTGGCAGAGCCGTCTTGTGTAAACGATGTCCAACGCCTGGCGGGGCGAACCGCCACATGGAGCCGGTTCATAAGCCGCCTGGGTGAGAAAGCTATCCCCTTGTATCAAATGATGAAAAAGACAGACAGTTTTGTTTGGAGCCTTTGAGGCGCTCAAGAAACAGCTCACTGAGCCGCCAGTATTAGCCGGTCTGGCTGAGAAAGAGCCTTTGCTTCTATATGTGGCAGCTAACAACCGGGCTGTCAGCGCTGCAATTGTGCTCGAGCGCAAGGAAGCCAGGAAGTAATATCCGGTTCAGAGGCCGGTTTATTATGTCAGTGAGGTCCTGACGGAGTCCAAGCAGAGGTATCCGCATTGACAAAAGCTGGTATATGGAGTCTTCATGGCTAATCGCAAGTTAAAGCACTATTTCTTAGGACATCAGATCACCATGGTCAGTTTTGCTCCATTGGGGGATATAATACAGAACAGAGAAGCCACTGGTAGGATTGCTAAGTGGGCATTGGAATTGGGGCCTCTTAATGTGAAATATGTGCCTCGCACGGCCATCAAGTCTCAGGCCCTGGTGGACTTTACAAACGATTGGACGGAGTGTCAAGCGCCAGAGGAAAAGCCGGATGACACATATTGGACCATCCATTTTGATGGGTCTAAACAATTGGAAGGATCAGGAGCAGGAGTCGTCTTGACATCTCCCAAAGGTGACAAATTTTGTTATGTGCTCCGGCTGATGTTCTCTTGCACCAATAATGCGGCTGAATATGAAGCCCTCCTTCATGGTCTTAGAGTGGCCAAGGAGATGAATTTAAGCCGGGTAAGGTGTCTGGGCGACTTAGACCTCGTGGCTCAACAAGTTTCAGGTACTTGAGATTCCAAAGACCCGCGGATGGCAGCTTACCATCAGGCGGTGGATGTTATAGCTGGCCACTTCAAGGGTTATCAGGTAGATAACATTGATCATCGCAAGAATGAGGCGGCTGATGCCTAGTCACGGTTTGGTTCTCAGCAAAAGCCGGTTCCGCCAAATATTTTTCTGGACGTCTTACACCATCCGACTGTTAAATTACCCTCAGAGGAAGATTTGGATGTTCCTGACCCAGAGGGATAATTGGTGGTGGCTCTACATGCCATTTCGGATTGGACCGTGCCTTATCTGGCTTATTTGACTCGGGGTGAGTTACCTGGTGATGAAAACCTGGCCAGACAGATCACCCGACGATCTAAGTCTATGACAATAGTTAATGGTGAGTTGCACAAATGCAGTGTTACTGCGGTTTTCCAACATTGTGTCTTGCCAGAGGAGGGTCAGGAAATCTTAAACGAAATTCATGCTAGGGATTGTGGGCACCACGCCGACTCAAAATATCTAGTGGCCAAGGCCTTCTGGCACGATTTCTTCTTGTTGACGGCTCACAAAGATGCAGAGGACCTGGTCTACAAGTGCGACGGCTGTCAAAAGTTCGGCCGGCGTGCCCACATTCCGGCTCAAGAGTTGAGGATGATACCAATTACTTGGCCGTTTGCGGTCTGGGGGCTTGACATGGTGGGACCTTTCAAGAGATCCAAGGATAAGAAAATGCACCTCTTGGTGGCGGTTGATAAATTCACCAAATGGGTAGAAGCAGAGCCGGTCACCAAATGTGATGCGGCGACAACAGTTCAATTTGTCAAAAAGTTGATCTACCATTTTGGTTACCCCCATAGTATCATCACCGTTAATGGCACAAATCTGTCCAAGGGCGCTATGGAAATTTTTTGTGTCGAAGAGCATATCCGGCTTGATGTTTCAGCCATAGCGCATCCACAGTCCAATGGTCAGGCCGAGTAGGCCAATCAAGAAATTTTAAGGGGTATTAAGCCACGGCTTATGGTTCCTTTCAAACGGACGCTCGGGTGTTGGGTAGAGGAGTTGCCCTCTGTTTTATGGAGCATCAGGACCACCCCCAAAAGATCTACAGGTTATATGCCTTTCTTCATGGTGTTCGGTGCCGAGGCAGTGTTGCCAAGTGACATCTGACATGACTCGCCACGGGTGGCGGCTTATGTTGAGACGAACAATGAGACGACATGGCAAGATGCATTGGACGCTTTGGAAGAAGCACGAGAGCTGGCGGCTGCCCGGTCGGCGATTTATCAACAAGACCTGCGCCCCTATCATAGCCGCAGGGTCAAGACCCAGACGTTTCAAGAAGGTGACTTGGTGCTCCGGCTGATTCAAGACCAGACAGATATGCATAAGTTATCTCCTCCATGGGAAGGGCCTTTCGTGGTTAGCAGAAATCTTAACAACGGGTCATATTATCTGATCGATATCCGGGATGACTCAGACACGGCGGGTCAGGAAACCCGCCTGCCATGGAACATAGCGCATCTGCAACCTTATTACACTTAAAGGTGTTGAGACTCGCCATTGTACACTATCATTGTACATATCATATTTATATGAATAAAAATAGCATCCCTACAAGACGGGGCCTCTGCTGTTTCACATGTCTTTGCTCATGCAAGAAGAGTTCATAAATATTCTAGTTGAAATATCAACAATGATTGCTAAGGGTGGCTTCTTACCTCCGGGTATCACTTCTAATACCTTATCGGCCGGCTTTATGCCAACTTCCGGCTAACATGATTAACCGCGGTTACAGGGGGCTTCTTGCCTTTGGGTATAGCTATCTCACCCTAACAGCTGGCTTTATGCAAATTCCGTTTAACGTGTTAGCCGCGGTTGTTGAGGGGGGCTTCTTACCTCTGAGTATAGCTTATCTCTCCCTAACAGCCGGCGTTTACGCCAAATTCCAGTTGACATATCAATTGCGGTCGTCAAAGGGTGCTTCTTACCGACGGGTATCGCTTATGTCACCCTAACGGCCGGCTTTATGCCACTTCTGGTTAACATGTTAGCCGCGGTTGTCGAAGGGGGCTTCTTACCGACGGGTTCGCTTATCTCACCCTAACAACCGGCGTTCGCGCCAAAAATGTTGACAAGTCAACATTGGCTGGGGGCTTCTTACCTTCGGGTATAGCTATCTCACCCTAATAGCCGGCTTTATGCCATTCCGGTTAAAACATATTAGTTGTGGTTCTCGAACGGGGCTTCTTACCTTAGGGTATAGCTTATCTCACCCTCAACCACCGGCGTTCGCGCCTAAAAGATTGCTGATGAAGGGGGCTTCTTACCTCGGGGTATAGCTATCTCACCCTAACAGCCGGCTTTATGCCACTCCGGTTGACATGTCAGCCGTGGATTATTCAAGGGGGCTTCTCACCTCAAGATGTAGCTCATCTATCCTTAACAACTGGTGTTTGCGCCAAAAACATTGTCAAATCTAGCCGTACAGGGGGCTTCCTGCCTTACAGGTGAAGGTTATTAAAACTTCTTGGCCGGCTCTAAAAGCAAATCAAAGGATTTTGGGAAGACACAACATCTTCGGGTTAAGTTTTTAAGCCGCCCTCCTCATAGTGTCAAGGCACATTCATGCAGGCAGGAAGCTAAGCAACAGAGAGCTGGTAAGGCATACAATAAGAAGGACAATAAAGATGGCAAATATATATTCGAAAGCCGGACTTTTATATGTGCACGATGGCACAAACTCAAGAAGGGTGAAAGTTATTACTATACTATTATAGATGCTCACAGCAGGAGCCAAAATGTTATTAAGTTTTCTACCACTCATGGCGGGTCATACATGAGCCGGCTATGGAAGAATCTACATTGTGTTCAGCTGGCTGGCGGGTCACCCTGCTCCGGCTCTTCGGCTGCTCTGCTCTGGAGATGATCCAAGTCCTAGTTGCAGTTGGTTAAAGCTGCAAAAGTTCCTTCTTCAAAGAAGGGGGACGCGTCAAGTTCAGAAGCAAAGAGAGTCTCACTGCGGGCGGGTGTCAAATCCTTGTTTTTGAACAGCGGGCCACGGATCCTCTTTTTGTCGGTGTCGTACGCTGCTTCATAAGTCGCCAGATTCACTTCTTCGGCTAGGACAGAGGCTAAGACCCGGGAGTTCTTCACACACTGAGCATAATCGGCATCTGTAAACTCTGAGCCATCATCCTTCTTTGAGGGGAATCCATCCATCATTTCAGCCCGCGTCAATTCAGGGGCAAAAGCCAACGCCTGGCTGATAGCAGCAATCGCCCCCTGGCGGGCGGCTGATTTTTTCAATTCCCCTATCTGCTTTGGCATAGTGGAGAAGAGTTCCAAGATACCTTTGAGAGTCAGAGGAATGGCTTCCCTATATTGAATGGCCTTGATAGTGCAGATGGCGCCACAGTAGAGCGGTTCGGTGAAGGTGTACAAAGCTTTAAGCGGGAGCAAGCTGTCCGAAGCAAGTTAACGACTCCTAGGACCTGCAAAAGCCGGAGATTGTGTTGTAAGTCACCAGCATCAAGGTACAATACTTACATCAAATGAAAGACGTCGATAACTCACCAAAGACTGCGGATGTCATCTTCATTATATGTCGCTTCAGCGACTGAAGCTCATCAGAGAGAATCATCAGTCGCTGGTCGGTGTCGTCCGCCTGCTTGGTTAAGTTGGCCTTCTCAGCTTCAGTGGCTTCCTTGAAGGCGTCGAAATCAGCCTTAATCTTGATCAGCTCGTCAGAGAGGAGCCGGCACTTCTCGTCTGCTTCGCTGCGGGCGGCTTGCTGGGTGGCTATGTTGTTTTTTAAGTCGGCCACCTCTAACCCGGTTTCGTGCAAAGCTTCCTAAGACATAGCAAGGCATACGATGAGCCAGAAACACCAAGTCTCAACCAGATTGCAAGCAATATGTGTGACACTTGGGGGCTAATGTTTATTTCTTTCAGGTCATTCCGGATCATCTTATTTCAGTTAAACCGGCAGTTTGAACTACAAATTCAGTTAGAGGCTCAGTATAAAAGTCCCTACTCAGCCTTTTGAAAAGATTAAGCCGGCCCTTGGGGACTACAATTGGCTCGGTTATATATCGACAAGCAAAGTCCCGACTGAATCTTTAAAAAGGTCCAGCCAGCCCTTGGGGGCTACAATTGGCACACATTGACAAAAATAGGGGCGACTCAACCGTTCAAAGGATTAAGCCAGCCCTTGGGGGCTACTGTTGGCTCTGTCATCTATCTTCTATGAAATCCTGGTTCTAAATTCCCAATTACTGAGCCGGGTCTTGGGGGCTAATGATAGTGGATTAAGACAGTATCTAAATGACAACTGTGGCTTGCATATTAAAGGGTTTCTACTTCTACAATGGTTCAAGAGCCGGATCATTATCAGTCGATATTAACCCGGCTCTTGGAGGGCTGCGTAAGTATATAAGGAGCACAAAAGAATACCTTGTATTTCTTCTTCATGAAGCTAACTAATTGGAGCTCCAGATCCCGGCTTGTGGATAGTCAGTTCAGGTAACTAGCATGGAGCTCATCGGCCGTCATCTTCTCCAAGGCAGAGGGTTCAAACTCCAACTTCCTTGAAGTTTCAGTCGGTTCGCGATGCTTGGTGAGCACGCGAGCCGGGGGAGAGTGCAAGCCAGTGGTGTCCTCAGCTGCCTGGACAAGGCTCGGCGGGTTGGAAGGATTCCTTGGCGGGCTATTTGGAATAGCATCATCAGCAGCCGGCTCCGCAGAAGTAGCCAGGAGGTCCACAGTCGGCCGAGGCTCATCCGGTTTAGCATGCTCCGGCTCCTAGGCAGCGGGGCCAGGGGAGGACTTGTTGGTCTTTCTATGCTTGGCTTGAGCACTACAAAGTATGAGGATCAGAACCCAAGGATTACAACCGCTAAAAGAGCCGGATGTAAGATTAGAGAAGAAGCTTACAGTGGGTTAATCTTGGGAGGTGGCAGAGCAGTCGCCATAGAGTCGCCGGAGGAGGGTGACCTCTGAAGACAATTCAGAAAAATTAAGACAACTTTGAGATTACAAAGGTAAAGCTAATCAAACAGGATGTATACCTCTGTGGGGCTCTTCTTCTGAACCGGAGAATTTGGTAAGCCGGACATAAGTTCAGTAGAGCCGGCGCTCTGAGTCTGACGACGCTTAGCCTGTTGTTGCTTTTTCAAAAGAAATTGGGGATCCAGATAAGCAAGAGGATGGGAAAGAGGAACTTTTCCAATAGCCCGCCGAGGCTTCCGGGGGACAAAATATTCTGAGCTGGAAGAAGCATAGGTTACCTCGGGGGCATTGGCGCGGCTTGACTCTACATCATCCTGTGAGTAAAGCAGGTGTTAGTAAAATGAAAGAGTAAATCCATAGAAGGTAGCCAAGATTTTACCTCTGAACCAGACGATTGCAGTGGTTTAAATAGCTCTTCTTGCAGGGTGGGCTTCTTGGGCTTCTTAGCGGGGGCCTCTTCTTGGTCTTCTTCAAAGGAGGGACATACTCCTTCCAGAAGTCAGAGTTAGCCTGAACAGGTAAGCCGTCAACGGAAATGAATCAGTAAAACGTAAAGTAAACCAGGGAAAAGGATATGAAGAGTCGCCTTACATCTGGGGCTGGGTTAACGGCACTAAAAGGCGCTAGCCCAATAGCGCTGCAAGTTCCAGATGCCTAATGGACAAGACTCCGGATAACAGTGCTGATGTCGTCTTCAGTTAAAGTTGTCCGGCTGAAGCACAAAGAACTATCATACTTCCCCGGGTATTCGCACATAAGGCTGCTTCTCAGGCTCAAAGGCATAATCCGCTAGGAGATCCAGCAGCGGATCGAGTCTAGTCCGTTTAAACCATTAGCCATGAGGGCTTTTATCTTCGCATGAGCCGGCTCATGCCTTGTACGTTCTAAAGTCGACAACCGGCTAGGAAGCTCAGAAGATTTCTTGAGCCGGGAGGGACGATAACCTAGCAGTGGATGTTCACCCTTTGGGGAAGTATCCTCACAGTAGAACCAGGTCTTGTTCCAGTCCTTCGAATGGCTCGGCATCTGCATAGCTGCAAAGGTAATATCCCTGCGCCTCTGGATAGAAATTCCGCCGAGCTCTAGACTCGGACCGGCTTTCACCTCAGTTTGCCGGTTCGCATAAAAGAATTCTCGGAACAGGCCCACAAACGGCTTGGTTTGCAGATAGACCTCACTGAGAACTTGGAAATTGCATATATTTGAGACGGAATTAGGGGAAAGGTCTTGAGGATGAAGCTTGTAGAGGTGAAGGACGTGACGGAAGAACTTCGAGCCGGGGGGCACGAACCCACGTTCAATATGATCAGTGAAAACAACCACTTCGCCTTCTTGCGGAATGGGTCTCAATTCATCACCCGGGACCCGCCAATGGATGACCTCTTTTGAAGGAAGAGTGCCTGCTTGAACAAAATCCGTCAGGAACTCCTCTATAATACAAGACCCAACCCAGTTGCAGGAATTAGACGTGCGAGACATTGTGGCGGTTTAAAACTGTGCAAATTAAAAATGATGAGTCAAGAGAAGGCAAGTATCTATGGCGACTTATGGGCTTAAGGCTCTACAAACAAGAGGCCATGATCCGGATGGTGAGAGCCGGAACGGCGCGGTGGGTCAACCAAGCGAGAAAAGGGAGTAAAATTCAGCTAAGTCCTAAAACCAGATTTCACAAAGCGTCGCTATGACCACGGATCTACAAAATCAGGAGAATGCCTCTATTTCTCGACCTAGAGACGAACTGGCAAGATAAAGAAAAAAGAGGGACCGGTGGATGGAGCCGCGGTGAATCTAAGAAGCATCAGTATCGGTTTCCCATCTAGCGGCGCCACGGGGACAAGACTTGGGCAAGCACCCATGAGTTGAACATGGCTAGCATTGAGGCAGTTCGATTCCTAAATGAAACAATGGTGGCGGAGCATCATCGAAACCCTACTGGAGTGGTTGCAGATCTAAAAAGGGAGGAAAACTTACCGGCAACGGTATAGTCGGTGCAGAAAGTGCTCTAGAACGCGTCAGGTTGATGCAGCGGCCGTGTCGGTGTCGAGAAGGAGGCGACGCCGGAGCGGGAAGTGCTGAAAGCGGAGGCGTCAAAAGGAGGAAGACGATGGAGCAAAGTGGGAAAAGCAAAATGCCGCCCGGGGCGGTCCTATTTAAGAAGGAATAAACGGAAAGGGCGCGAAAATCTAGGCGTCGGATGTCATCCGACTGAGGCGGACGCCTTAGTTTTCGGGTTGTTCATTTAATAACAAGATGTGCCATATACGTCAGTGATTTTTTATTGCAGGATCGACCTGATGTCACGGCGGGTCATGTACGGGTGACTCACCAAGGAGAAAAGAAAGAAGGCTAAAATGAGCAAGCTCAAATCAACCTGGGCCTAATGTTGGGGATATAACCCCATGGTGAGACCCGCCATGATGATCCGGGTCTCACTGGGCGACTCGCACACCTGTCCAGGAGTAGGACGAGAAGGCTTGAGCCCAAGATATGCGGAGGCTTGGGCCGGACGGATCAGCCCATGACCCGGATAGAGAAGATCCGGGCGCATAAGCCGCCCAGAGACAATGTAGCCAAGAAGGCAAGAGAAAGGTAGAGATAGACTCGGATAGACAATGAGAGTCGGTTACATCTTGTACGACCCGTCGTCTTGACCTCCTATATAAAGGCAGACCCGAGGTGGTTAAAGGACAGGAAATTGAGAACTAGATCACGCAAGCTCCCTTGTAATCGATTCATCAAGCAATACAAGCTCAAGCAGGACGTTGGCTATTACCTCGACTTGAGGGGCCAAACCTGGGTAAACTCGCGTCCTTCGTCCCACTCAACCCCTTTGAGTCCATCACGTTAGAAATGGCCTCGAACCCAGGTCCGTTCACCCAGACATCTGCCGTGATAAAACCACGATAGGTTCCTTATGACTAACGTGAATCCATGGATGTATACACAATCACCTTTCCACATATTTGCTAGCCTCTTCCGTACTATGCATTGCCATTCTCACCTCGAGGATCGGTGCAAACATCGTTGGTGCATCCAAACCCTGCGGCATGATACGCTCTATTGCACATAAGCCATTCTTTTATTTATGTATTTTTTTTCTATTTCTTGCATTGTGTTTGATTTAGGAGAAGTACTAAATCATTTTCATAAATCCTAAAATTTATTGTGGAAGCTATCTGAATTATTACACAGGCCCATGCAAAGTTTTAGAATTGTTGGAGCAGTTAAATTATATAAATGGAATTTAAATGGCTCCAATTCAAATAGTTTTGAGTTGATTCAAAATCCCAAACTTGGTCCTAAAACAAGTGCATGAATTATGACAGAGGTTTTCACCTTTCCCAAAAATCATGGGCTTTTATGAGGCCATTTTGGATTCATTGAAAATATTTTTAGTTGAACCTAGGAAATTCAAAGGGGTGCTAGGGTTTGTTAATTCCCCATTTCAATTCATTTGAATTTAACATGATGCATGGTTGATCACAATGCAACTAATTACAAGCAAATATTCTAGGGTTGTGAAAAATGTATGTACTTTTCCAAATACTTTTGCTCTTGTTGGACTCTAATTTGCATGATTTGAATGAAACTAACCCGGACTGATGTTATTTTCAGTAGAACTACCTTGGTGTTATTTTTGTGCACAAATAAGAGTTCTCGGAATTGGACGAAAAAATTTGTGTTTTTTTGGAATATATAATGAACTATGAAGCGAAGAACCACCAGAGGGGGTTGCCTGTGGCTCACGAGGCAACAGGGCGCACCGACCCCCTAGGGGTGGGCGTGCCATGTTGTGTGGTGGGGCCCACATATCTCTCTCGACCCTAATTCTAGTCCTATAAATTCACATCTCCAAAGAAAAATAAGAGAGAAGATTTCATCACGTTTTACAAGACGAAGCCGCCGCGACCACCTGTTCTTCCTTGGGAACGATGATCTGGAGTCCGTTTGGGGCTCTAGAGAGGGGGATTCATCATTGCCGTCATCACCAACCCTTATCAATCAACAATTCCATGATGTTCACCACCGTGAGTGAGTAATTCCTTTGTAGGCTTGCTGGACGGTGATGGGATTTGATGAGATTGATCATGTAATCGAGTTAATTTGATAGGGCTTGATCCCTAGTATCCATTATGTTCTGAGATTGATGTTGCTATGACTTTGCTATACTTAATGCTTGTCACTAAGGCCCGAGTGCCAAGATTTTAGATCTAAACCTATTACGTTTTCATGAATATAAGAGTGATTTTGATCCGATCTTGCAAGTTGTAGTCACCTATTAAGTGTCATGATTCGCATACCCCAAGGTGACAATAATTTGGATTGTTTCCGGTGATTGTAATAGTTTGAGGAGTTCATGTATTCACCACGTGTTAATGCTTTATTCCGATTCTCTATTAAAAGGAGGCCTTAATAGACCTTTGCTTCCAATAGGACCCAGCCGCCACGGGAGGGTAGGACAAAAGATATCATGCAAGTACTTATCACAAGCATGTATGACTATATATGAAATACATGCCTACATTACATTGATGAATTGGAGCTAGTTCTATGTCGCCCTAGTGTGTAACTGTTACATGGTCGATGCCATCTAAATCATTATGCATCACCGATCCACGTGCCTACGCTTCTTGTATACTAAATCTTGCTAAAGTTAGTATTGTTGCTGCTATTGTCACAACTCCTACAAAATTACTACTATAATTGTTAATGTTACTACTACTATTTGTTGTGCTACTAAATCTTTGTTGTAGAGACATTCCCCAAGTGTGGTTGAATTAACAACTCAACTGCTAAAGCCGATAAAAATTCTTGGTCTCCCCTTGTGTCGAATCAATAATTTTAGGTGAAATACTACCCGTGAAGACTGTTGGGACCCCCCCCCAATATTTGTGGGTTATCAAGACATTTTTCTGGCGCCGTTGCCAGCTAGCATAGCCCACTACTGCAGGATGGTCCAAGGTCAACACATCAATCAGAGACCCTTAGACGAAACTGTGTGCGATGGATTAATCGCAAATTGTATAGTTGAAGCTCCGTCGGCAATGAGACAAACTGTGTGCGATGGGGGGCGTCAAATACAATTCAGAAAAACGTTGTGTGTGCGATCTACGGTAGAAAGTTCGTTTTGATGAACTGGCCGCGATTAGCAAGGATAGCACAAACGGTTATAAAGATCCAGATGTGTGCGATAGAGGGCACACAGTTCACTATGAAAAATTGTGTGCGATGATACATGAGAGCACACACGATTTAGCGTAACTAGGTGTGTGTGATATGCGACAAACAGGCCAATAATCAGAGTCGTGTGGGCAGACAGATAATAACACAGACGAGTCATCCTGACAAACTGTGTGTGTTGTGAGCAGACGATGGCTAGCAAACAATTGTCAACGATTATTGAAATCATTGCCGACATGTTCCTTAATTTAATCGTATGATATGTGATTTTATCTATTTGCACAACATATATGTGATGTGTGTACGGATCAACAACATATGTATTTATATGAAAATGATTGCATAACCAAAAAAGAACACGATGCCATTTCAAATATTGTATCACAAATACTAGAAATATTACAAGTTTCAAAGTCTAGCTTTACAAGGACCAAATTCAAAGATAACAATGTTCAAACTGATATTAAAAATCAAATCCATCTTTAGAATTTGAGTCATGCAATTAGTAGTGTGGTCATCGGGTTATTCGTCGGATATTTCGGTGTTCCAAAACTCGTGTCGCGGGCCACAATTCTTTCTCTCATCCCCACCAAGCCCCTCTACACAGCCCACTTAACCCACCTAGCCTATTCCCGCGACTGGAGCCATCCGATCTCGATCATACGGCTCGAAACAGCGCAAAAATCCCCTAACCTGGCCCCATTTCCTATTTAATCCCCCCTCCCCTTCCTAATTTGGCTAACCCTTGCCCCACCTCGAAATCCACGCTCGCAACCCTCAGCCGCCGCCAGCCTCCTCCTCCCCGTCGCCGAGGCCCGCCAAAGCCCATCATGGTCCCGTTCGGGCCCGAACCGCCGCAGCCGCTCCAGGGAGGGAGCTCCCCAGCGCCCGCTCAGATCGAGGGCAGGAGCCCCTCGATCCAGCGCCTCCCCACACCCTAGCCAGAAGCCCCGCCGGGGCCCCGCCGCCAGCGACCCCAGGCAGGCCCGCCCCTCGCGCCCCTCTCCTTCTTCTCCTTTCCCATCCCCTCTCGCTCACCCCAGCCTCTCTCTCCCTCCCGTAAGTCACCGTAGCTGCCATGGCCCAAAGCTCCGCCGCCGGCCCTTCGTCCGTCGTTGCCATCCAGATCCGGCCGAGGATCGCCGGATCTATCCATCCCCGCGCCAGATCGGGTCCGGCTCATCGCCGAGGAGCCACTACAGCTTCTATCGCCACCCCTGTTGACCCTCCGCCATTCGCCTCCATCTCGGGATCGGGACGAGGAGGACGAACCGCTCGCCCGCCAGCGCCCCCGCATGGGTCCTGTGGGCCGGCCCAGTTCCCAGCCCGAGGCCAGCTCGCCCCGCGACCGACCTGGGTTGAAGCCTAGCGAGGTGAGCGCTCCGGACTCCTATCCCTCGCCCGTGTGTGCATGTTAGCTAGATGTCACCCGTGCCTTATTTTGGGCCTGTTGTAGATTCGGCCCATGTGGTTTTTTCACTAATGTGAATTTTCCAATTATCCACAGAATAATAAAATTGCAGAAAAACCCTTGTTGCTCATGCATTTAATAACTTGAGATCCGTGCATCATTGAGAAAACTTTATATATGTAAAATGACTAGAATGTCGTGTAGATTCACAATTTCGAACTCTCACATGTGATAAAATGTTTAACTTGTTGTTTTCATGTAATCTGCGTAACTGCCATGTTAAATGATTTATTTCATAACTAATAAAACGTTGCTCCGATGCAAATGTTTTATATATGTAACGTTAATAGAAAAACATGTAGAATCTCATGCCACGCTTTATTTCCATGTTTAATAAATATAAAATTGTGTTAGGACAGATCTGGACCAAATTCATAATTTGCATATGGGGATGTTTCGGATATGCTATATGTTGCTTCCGGGCCCATTTAAAATGCCTAGATGTTGTAGTTTACTTATGCTTCACGTCTTGCCATGTTAAACAACATTTAATATTGATGAGTACCTAAACAATAGTGAACTAAATAATCGATCGTGGAGTTTCGTCAATATGCAACCCGTTGCATATTGAGCTTCACTTAATGTGTAGTAGTTGTTGATGTGATTTGTCATGCCTTGCATATTTAAACCGGACATGCATCATATTTGTTTGCGCATCATGTCATGCATATGTTGTGATGTGCCATGTGGTGAGTGTTGCTTCTGTATTGTTCCTTCTCGATAGAGTTCCGAAAGCGTTCGGAGTGTGAGGATTCGTTCGACTACGTTGGCTCGTCTTCTTCATGGACTCGTTCTTCTTCCAAGCGGGATCTCAGGCAACATGACACATTTCCTTGGATACCACTACTATCATAGCTATGCTAGTTGTCCCACTTTTATCGTTATGTCATGCTACCTACCACTTGTTTGACAAGACTCCCAACATTGCATGAAAACCTCTAACCCTTCCACATCCCAACAAAACTTTGTTTGGCTATGTTACCGCTTGCTCAGCCCTTCTTATAGTGTTTCCAGCTGCAGATGCAATTGCTTCCATGTGTCAACATGGGCATTCTTTGGTTATCACAATATTATTGCTATTTAATTTAATGCACATATATAGTTGGTAAAGAGTGGAAGGCTTTGCCTTTTGCTCGGTGTTTTGTTCTGCTCTTGCCAACCCTAGTTACTTGTGAAGCGGTGTTATGTTCCATAATTGAGCGCTCCTAACATGCTCGGGGTTGTTATGGGGACCCTCTTGATTTTTGTTTTAGGATAAAGCTTGTATGGCAAGGCCCAACTTTAGTACTATATTTGCCTAATAACTAATAAATGCATATGGACTCGCCGGCACCCGCGGATAATTAATCAACAACCCGGGCAAGTTCTCCTCATGAGTGTTGGTCCAAACCGGGCGATGTTCGGCGCTACCTAGTCACCCGGGGTCTCAGCCAACCCGACGTCCTTCCCATCCGATCGTACCCTGAGAACGAGATACGCGGCTCTTATCGGGTTTTGTCGGTACGCCAGGCGGCCTTGCTGGATTTGTTTTACCTTTCTTGAACGTCTTGCGTGAGGAATTCCATTTTACTTCGGGCTATCTCGAGGTATGGTCTTCCTGTGGAATTTCCTATGAAGATCATGAGATCCATGGTCGAGATTATTCTCGCGACGTGTGGTTAATTTGTGATGGATGAGTTGGAGCATCCCTGTAGGGTTAAATCTTTCGGAAAGCCGTGCCCACGGTTATGTGGCAAACTTGGATATTTTTTTAACACCCGGTCATAGTAAACTTGAAGTAAACTCAAATAAAATACACCAACCGTGTGCGTAACCGTGACTGTCTCTTCCTGTGAGTCCTTATCCGAGAGAGAACACGGTGGGGTTATGTTTGACGTAAGTAGTTGTTCAGGATCAGTTAGTGATCATTACTAGTTCACGTCTGTTATGCATAGACCACCATACTTTACTTTATGTATTCGTAAGTTAGCCACTCAAAAAAATGCCTAGTCACTTATTGTAGCCACACCACTTAACCATACCTCGCCCATTAAGCTTTACTAGTATCGATACCCTTGGAAATGAGATTGCTGAGTCCTTGTGGCTCATAGATTACTACAACAACAGTTGTAGGTACAGCTAATGCGGTGCTTTGATGTGAGAGGGATGCTTATTTGATTTTGAGTTCTTCTTCTTCATCGATCTAGGATGGGTTCCAGGCGGCAGCCTGGGATAGCAAGGATGAATGTCATTTTATCGTACATGGACTCATCTCTTTTGTACATGGACTTTTAATGATATACATTCCTGCAACACGACGAGATGCGCTCATATCCCTGTCGAGGCCCTCAAGCCAAAATAAGGATAGGGTCGCATCTTGGGCATTACAAGTTGGTATCAGATCCTGTACCGACCTAGGAGCCCCCTTGATTGATCGAACTTGGCCGAGTCGAGTCTAGAGAAAAACTGTTTTGAGTGTAGTTATATCGGAGAGTAGGATTCTTTTTACTCCTCTTCTATGCTCTTGTGAGGTAATCGACTTTGGAATTTTGATTCTACCCTCTTCTTACTCAATTTTTTGTAGGATCACGCGGATATTTTGGAATCTATTTGATGCCGATGTGACGGAGTTCTGTCTTGGTGCCTCCTGTCTGACTTGATTTCTTCCTAGGAGTTAAGCTCCAGGGGATTCTTGGCACATCGTTATCGTTCAGTTTTCTTAGTACCTCAGGATGGAGGATGTTCGAAATTGCTTCAATACTTCTCGTGGCGAGATAAGATCGGAGTCACCCAGTACTGGGGTGGCGTCCGGGGTACTACCATGTTTGGTATCGTTGTGTTTCCGAGTGTCCGAGATAGATGGAGTTCCGAAGCCTCTGGTTATGTGTTGACGGATGGATACAGTTGGAGTGTAGGGCTTGTTAGTTGTGTGAGATATTTTGCCTCCCAGTATCCCCAACACCCGATTTCATAACCAAGAAAGTTTTGGAAATTCTTAGGTGGGAATTCAAGTAGTTACCTAGGCTTTCTTCCAACAGATGATGATGTGAGGTTGGGGTTCGACATCTAGTGGATTCGTTTGTTCACGGTCTTTCTTACAAAGGACAGTCTCGATATATGTCAGCAGATATGCTTTGTAAAGCCTTGTAGTTCGCTACGCCTAGGGAGCATATTCGAGCGTCATTTCAATATGACAATCCAATGTATGATCGAGCCCCTGCGAACCTTACCACGAAAATATCGAGCGGAATCTCTATCATGAATTTGTTCTGGCGTGTTTTGTAAGCCTCATCCTTTGTTTTGTTTTCGAATATGGTAATCCGAGTTGCTTCGATGTCAAGTGGTGATCTCATATCTTTTCGAAGTAGTGTTCTCATATTTCTATGGGAACGCTAATTCTTTTGATCAATCAAGTTGTCATATCAATTTTTTTCCTACTGGTGTGCTTCTCTTCAAGATAATCGTATCCTCTTCAATAATTGCAAGATCAATCCTCATATTTCTTTCCCGAGTTCTTTTCATCAGTATTAAGTTGTTTTTGTTATTCCCACCCTCCCGCCCTTTTTCTTCCATCTTTAATTCTCATCCAAGTGCTTTCTCTTCATTAATGATTCTGCTACCATTTCTTCATATTGTATCTGGTGATTCCTGGTGGAGATTGTTAGAAGTTTCAATGTCAAGATCTATCCGCGTATTCCTTGTTCTCATGCTATTCTTCTCCGGTTGATTCAATTCAATATCTCGGTGTTCTTCGTATCCTTTTCAATCGCTAAATGCTTCCCCATGTCGTAAATTCTGTCCAAGTGTCTATTATTTTTCGTCTCTCTCTATTCTATCCGGAGTGCTCAAGATATCTCAGAAGACTTTTGTTTCCATTCATATCCTCTTAAATTATTTCGAGGTTCTCATCTCATTGAGTTTTGATTTGTACCATTGATATCCCTCTTTCTATGCAATCATTTCAACGGTGGTTTCTTTTCAATGGGCCCATAACCCACAGGTTTTCCCCAGGATCTTACCTGGCTCTTCTAATCCTTCCGGAGATGTTCTCAAGTTCCTCTCAATATGATGTAAGAATGATTTCCTTAGTCATATTCCTCTTCTAGATCGCTTTGAAACATTTTCATTGTTGGCTCAACCTTTCTTTCCTCATTATTCCGGAGTGTCTCGATAATTCATGGTGTTGCTTCTCGTCATTTTTCTTAGTATTGAAGACCGAAGGAGAGTTTCCCTTAATCTTGGTCCATTCTCTTGAAGATTTGTCATCTCATCTTGATGCTTTCCTCTCAAATTGTTTCCATTCATGAGTAACTCTTCCCATATCTATCCGGAGCATTCCAGAGTTATTGTCATTTCTCGATCCTCCGAAGGTCATCATTTCAAAAGATTCCTCGTTCTCAGCTTTCAGCTTTCGTTCTCCAATTCTTCTCAATTGTTGTCTCTTCGTTCGTCTCTCAATTATTCCAGTGCTACGTTCAAGTTTTCTATTAGTCGGATCATGATCTCTTCGTTCTCATCTATCTTTGTTCAATCGTAGTATCCTCATTTGTTGTGAATTCCTACCAGTGTTCTCGTGCAATACTTCTTCAAGTTTGTGATCTATCTCTCGATTTCTCGTCAATTCTTTGAAAGAAGAATAAGTAGTATGCCAAATCCATTGTTGGCCATCAATATAACTTGATGAAGGATAGGCATATCATAATTCTTATTCTTGTTTCATCGAGGTGATTTCAATCCTTTTCCGGAGTTTTTCATCATATAAAATTCTTGGTTGCAAGTGTTCATCTTTTCTTTTCCCGAGTTCCAAGTTTTCTCTAATATCTCATCGCTAAGCTTCATCCAAATCATGGCAAGGCCTCAATCTTGTGTTTTTGTATCCTTCAATTCTTTTCTATCATCCTTTTATTCCGGAGTTCATTCCGATGCTTCTTCATGGTGGTTTGTTAAGGATGTAATTCTTTTCAAAATGTTCTTCAAGATTCTTGTTGGAGGTGCTCAAGTGTTCTTTATCTTGGATTCTAATTTCAATTCCTTCTCCATTGTCTTTTGAGATGGTGTTATTAAATTCTTGATTATGAGGAGTCTTGAAGGGAAATTGTCAAATATGAGATAAGTAAACCCATCATGTCTTCTCGGAGTTATCTTGGGTTGTATTTCACCTTAAGCATTTCCTAAGGATTGTTGCTATCATGGTGTCATAAAAGATCCAAGTTTCTCCTCCTCTTTTGGTGAAAGTAGTTTTTCATCTCTTTTGCTCCCAAGCAATCCTTGTTTTGTCAGTGGCAAGTTGTCACCTCATAATTTTGAGTGTTTTCCATAAGTCCACAACAAGCTTGTTCTTTTCGTTGTTGATTTTTCAACAAATCTGTTCAATCTCTTCTTGTAAGATGCTTTTTCAAGTTCAATGGTGGTAGAAGTTGTTGTTTTCTTCTCCGTTCTCTTCTCTCCAAAGATCTAGCTTCTATTCTATTGTTCCGGAGGCATTATGGTGTTGCTCTTTTCAACTCACATCTAGTTTGATTAAGATCATGTTCTTTCTTTTCTTATTCATTTTATCGGAGAGTTGTATTCTATATTCAAGTTCTTTTCCTTCTTATCAAGTTTTGCCTCTCTTTCCTACCGAAGTGCTGCCGAAATTTCTTGTGAATTCTTCCTTGTTCCATGTGTCATCTTTCATCTCGTTCAAACCTTCAATGATCATTGGTTTCACTCGTTTTTCAAAGAAGCAGTTTCACCTCTTGCTCTTTCTCTTCCCCTTCTCATTCTAGATCTCGGGACGAGATCCTCATGTAGTGGAGGAGAGTTGTAACAGCCCGAGACCGACGCTCCAGAAGATTCCCTCTTATTCCATTGTTGTCGTGCAATTCGTTTGGTTGTCGCATTCATCATCGCATCATTCGCACCATATGCATAGCATCATCGCTCGGTTTTGAAAACTTGCATTCGTTCGTAGTCGCCGTTTCTCTCCATTCGTGTCGTCGACCGTCTCGAGTCCAACTACACATGCACGCGCCCGCGGCATCGATAAAATATTGTTTTTGATGTGCGTATAAAACTTCTCGGATTGGATCAGAAGTTGGCGTGCGGTCTTGTTATATTGTAGGTAGACCACCTGCCAAATTTTGTCGCATTCTGAGTTCGTTTGATACCCGAACGGTCAACCGTAGTAGTGCGGTCATCGGGTTATTCGTCGGATGTTTCGGTGTTTCAAAACTCATGTCACGGGCCACAATTCTTTCTCTCATCCCCACCAAGCCCCTTTACATAGCCCACTTAACCCACCTAGCCTATTCCCACGACTGGAGACGTTCGATCTCGATCATACGGCTCGAAACGGCACAAAATTCCCCTAACCTGGCCCCATTTCCTATTTAATCCCCCCTCCCCTTACTAATTTGGCTAGCCCTATCCCCACCTCGGAATCCGTGCCCGCAACCCTCAGCCGCCGCCAGCCTCCTCCTCCCTGCTGCCGCGGCCTACCAAAGCCTATCATGGGTCCGTTCGGGCCCGAACCGCCGCCGCCGCTCCAGGGTGGGAGCTCCCCAGCGCCCGCTCAGATCGAGGGGAGGAGCCCCTCGTTCCAGCACCGCTAGCGCCTCCCCGCACCCTCGCCGGAAGCCCCGTCGCTGGCGACCCCCCACAGGCCAGCCCCTCGTGCCCCTCTCCTTCTTCTCCCCTCCCTTCCCCTCTCTCTCACCCCGGCCTCTCTCTCCCTCCCGCAGGACGCCGTAGCTGCCATGGCCCGAAGCTCCGCCGCCGGTCCTTCGTCCGCCGCTTCCGCCCAGATCCGGTCGGGGATCGCCGGATCTATCCATGCCCGCGCCAGATCGGGTCTGCCTCATCGCCAAGGAGCCACTGCAGCTTCGATCGCCGCCCCCGTTGACACGTCACCGTTCATCTCCAGCTCGGGATCGGGACGAGGAGGACAAACAGCTCACCTGCCAGCGCCCTCATGTGGGCTTCGTGGGCCGTCCCAGTTCCCAGCCCGAGGCCAACTCGCCCCGCCACCGACCTGGGTCGAAGCCCAGTGAAGTGAGCGCTCCGGCCTCCTATCCCTCACCCGCGTGCGCATGTTAGCTATCTATCGCCTTTGCCTTATTTCGGGCCTGTTGTCGATTCGGCCCATGTGTTTTTTTTACTAATGCGAATTTGCCAATTATCCATCGAATAATAAAATTGCAGAAAAACCCATGTTTCTCATGCATTTAATAACTCGAGATCCATGCATCATTGAGAAAACTTTATATATGTAAAATAACTAGAATTTCGTGTAGATTGAGAATTTTCAACTCTCACATGTGATAAAAATATTTAACTTGCTGTTTTCATGTAATTTGCATAAATGCCTGTTAGAAATATGCCCTAGAGGCAATAATAAATTAGTTATTATCATATTTGCTTGTTCATGATAATCTTATTTATTTCCAAAGGGATATCTTGTGTGGGTGTCAAAGAAAGATGATATCTTCATCAATTAAATTTGTGATCAATTGTTGCATCTATTGTCTTGCTCAACCTTTGATTTGAGTATGGGCTATCATCAAATCAAAATCGGAACCAAAGATCTTCATAATGTTTTTTTACTCGTGGATGTATCTGTTGGAAATATGCCCTAGAGGCAATAATAAATTAGTTATTATCATATTTCCTTGTTCATGATAATCGTTTATTATCCATGCTATAATTGTGTTCATCGGAAACTCAGATACATGTGTGGATGCATAGACAAAAGCATGTCCCTAGTATGCCTCTAATAAACTAGTTCGTTGATCAAAGATGGCTATGGTTTCCTAGTCATGGACATGAGATGTCATTTGGTAACGGGATCACATCATTAGGAGAATGATGTGATGGACAAGACCCAAACTACAAACGTAGCATATGATCGTGTCAGTTTATTGCTACTGTTTTCTGTATGTGAAGTATATGTTCCTATGACCATAATATCATGCAACTCACTGACACTGGAGGAGTGCCTTGTGTGTATCAAACGTCACAACGTAACTGGGTGACTATAAAGGTACTCTATAGGTATCTCCGAGGGTGTCTGTTGAGTTGGCACGGATCAAGACTGGGATTATTTACTCCGTGTGACGGAGAGGTATCTCAGGGCCCACTTGGTAATACAACATCACAATAAGCCTTGCAGGCAATGTGACTAATTTTTAGTCATGGGATCTTGTATTATGGAATGAATAAAGAGACTTGCCGGTAACGAGGTTGAACTAGGTAAGGAGATACCGACGATCGAATCTCGGACAAGTAACATACCGAAGAACAAAGAGAACATCATATGGGATTAACTGAATCCTTGACATAGAGGTTCGACCGATAAAGATCTTCGTAGAATATGTAGGAAGCAATATGGGCATCCAGGTCCCGCTATTGGTTATTGACCGTAGAGGTGTCTCGGTCATGTCTACATAGTTCTCGAACCCTAGGGTCTGCACACTTAAGGTTCGGTGACGTTTCAGTAGTATAGAGTTATGTGTGGTGGTGACCGAAGGTTTTTCGGAGTCCCGGATGAGATCCCGGATGCCAGGAGGAGCTCCAGAATGGTCCGAAGGTAAAGATTGATATATAGGATGTCCTATTTTGGTCGCTACAAAAGTTTTGGGCTCATCGGTAGTGTACCGGCAGTGCCGCTAATGTACCGGGAGACCACCGGGAGGGGTATTTCGACCCAAGAGGCTTCATGGGCTGTGGGAGAGTGAATACCAGCCCTTAGTGGGGCTGTAGGACATCCCACACAAGGCCCATGTGGCTAGGAAGAAAAGCCCAAAAGGAAAAAGGTGGGAAAAGGCAAAAAGGGACCAAATAAGGAACGAGTCCTAATCCTACTAGGAGTGGAGGAGGAGGACTCCTCCCTCCTTGGTTCGGACGAACCATAGGGCTGGCCCTTTGAGGGCCAAGCCTCATCTTCCCCTCCTAATATATATACTAGTGGTTTTTAGGGTTTTGGCACAAGATCTTCAGCCACGTGCTACCCGTTCCTCTAGTGCATAGTTTCTCCTCTAGATGGGATTTCTGCAGTGCTTAGGCGAAGCCCTGTCGGAATAGCTCCACCACCATCGCCGGAGCATCGTCACGCTACCGGAGAACTCTTCTACCTCTCCGCTCCCTCTTGCTGGATCAAGAAGGCAGAGATCGTCATCGAGCTGTACGTGTGCTGAACGCGGAGGTGCCGTCCGTTCGGCGCGAGATCAGAAGGACCGTGGTCAAGATCGCGGGACAGATCATGATGAGATCGCGGGACGGATCGTGATTAGTTCACGGGACGGATCATGATTGGATCGCGTGCCGAATTATGATAAGATCGCGCGACGCACGGTGATTTGGATCGCGAAGACGTTCGACTACACCAACCGCGTTTCTTAACGCTTCCCGCTTAGCGATCTACAAGGGTATGTAGATCCACTCTCCCTCTCGTAGATGCTCATCACCATGAATAGATCTTGCGTGTGTGTAGGAAATTTTTTGTTTCCCATGCACCGTTCTCCAACAGTGGCATCATGAGCTAGGTCTATGTGTAGATGAGATCTCGAGTAGAACAAAAAGAGTTTGTGGGCGTTAATGCTTAGATTGCTTCCTCCCTTGGTTGTGTTTTGGTTCAGCGGTATTGTGGGATGAAGCGTCCCAGACCAACATTACTCGTAAGCTTACGAGAGACTGGTTCCCTCAACTACAACTTGTTGCATAGATGGCTGGTGGGTGCCCGTTTCTCCTACTTTAGCTGGATCGGATTTGACAAAGGCGGTCCTTGAGAAGGTTGAAAAGCAACTTATGTATCACCGTTGTGGTTTTGCGTAGGTGAGAATTGTTCTTGCTAGATACCTGTAGCAGCCACGTAAAACATGCAATAACAATTAGAGGACGTCTAACTTGTTTTTGCAGGGTATGTTGTGATGTGATATGTCCAATTACATGATGAGATATATGTGATGTATGAGATGATCATGTGTTGTATAGAATATCACGACTTGCATGTCGATGAGTATGGCAACCGGCAGGAGCCATAGGGTTGTCTTTAATTATTGTATGACCTGCGTATCAATCATTAAGCGCTATGTAATGCTTTACTTTATCGCTAAATGGTAGCAATAGTAGTAGCAGCATGGTGGGCGCAACAACCCAGATGGCGACACGTTGATGGAGGTCAAGATGATGGAGATCATGGTGTCATGCCGGTGACGATGGAGATCATGCCGATGCTTTCATGATGGAGATCAAAAGCACAAGTTCATGGCCATATCATGTCACTTATGATTTGCATGTGATGTTAATCCTTTTATGCACCTTGTTTTGCTTAGGACGACGGTAGGATTATAAGGTGATCCCTCACTTAATTTCAACATAAATTGTGTTCTCCCCGAGTGTGCACCATTGCGAAAGTTCATCGTGTCGAGACACCACGTGATGACCGGGTGTGATAGACTCTACATTCAAATACAACGGGTGCAAGCCAGTGTTGCACATGCAGAACACTCAGGTTAAACTTGACGAGCCTAGCATTTATAGACATGGCCTCGGAACACAAGAGACCGAAAGGTCGAGCATGAGTCATATAGTATATACGATCAACATGATGATGTTCACCATTGAAACCACCTCAACTCACGTGATGATCGGACTTGAGTTGGTGAACTTGGATCATGTGTCACTCGAATGACCGGAGGGATGTCAATTTGAGTGGGAGTTCTTAAGTAATATGATTAATTGAACTCATTATCACGAACATAGTCAGTAGTGTCTTTGCAAAATTATGTTGTAGATTACTAGCTCATGTTGTAGCTCCCTTGAATTTTTATATGTTCCTAGATAAATAGAGTTGAAAGATGATGGTAGCAATATTGCGAACTGGGTCCGTGATCTAAGGATTGTCCTCATTGCTGCACAAAAAGCTTATGTCCTTAATGCACCGCTCGATGCGCCAACCCCTCTAGCGTCATTTGTAGATGTCCTGAACATCTGACAGGCACGTTCTAATGACTCCTTGATAGTTTAGTGTGTGATGCATTACCGCTTAGAATTAAGGCTCCGAAACGTTTTGAACGTCGCGGAACATATGATATGTTCTAAGAGCTGAAATTAGGATCTCAGGGTCGTGCCCATGTTGCGAGATATGAGATCTCCAACAAGATTCTTTGCCTGCAAGATGAAGGAGAATAGCTCAATCGTTGAGCATGTGCTCAGATTGTCTGGGTGGTACAATCACTTGAATCGAGTGGGAGTTGATCTTCCAAATAAGATAGTGATTGATATAGTTCTCCAAGTCACTGTCACTAAGCTACTATAACTTGGTGATAAACTATAAAATGTCGGGGATAGAAATAATGATCCCTGAGCTATTTGCGATGTTTGACACCACAAAGGTAGAAATCAAGAAGGAGCGTCAAGTGTTGATGGTTAGTCAAACCACTAGTTTCGAGAAGGGCAAGGGCAAGGAGGGAAACTTCATGGATAGCAAGTCAGTTACTGCTCTAGTGAAGCAACCCAAAGTTGAACCCAAACCCGAGACTAAGTGCTTCGATTATGAGGAGAGCGGTCGCTGAAGCGGAACAACCCTAGATACTTGGTAGATAAGAAGGCTGGCAACATCGTAAGAAGTATATTTGATATACGTGTTATTGATGTGTACCTTGATGGTACTCCTAGTAGCACCTGGGTATTGGATACCGGTTCGGTTTCTAAATGTTAGTAACTCGAAATAAAAGCTACGGAATAAACGGAGAACTAGCTAAGGGTGAGGTGACGATGTGTGTTGGAAATGTTGCCAAGGTTGATGCGATCAACATCGCACGCTCTCTCTACCTTCGGTATTAGTGATGAACCTAAATAAATGTTATTTGGTGTTTTGTGTTGAGCATGAACGTGGTTAGATCGTGTTTATTGCAACACGGTTATTCATTTAAGTTAGAGAATAATGGTTATTCTGTTTACATGAATAATACCTTCAATGGTCATGCACCCAGTGAGAATGGTTTGTTGAATCTTGATCGTAGTAATACACATGTTCATAACATTAATGCCAAAAGATACAAAGTTAATAATGATAGTAACACATACTTGTGGCACTGCCGCTAAATGTCATATTGGTACAAAGCGCATGAAGAAACTCCATGCTGATGGATCTTTGGACTCATTCGATTTCGAATTGGTTGAGACATGAGAACCATGCCTCTTGGGCAAGATGACTAAGGACTCCGTTTTTTGGATTGATGGAGCGGGCAAGTGATTTATTGGAAATGATACATGTTGATGTATGCAATCCAATGAGTCTTGTAGTGTGCGGTGGATATCGTTATTTTCTCAACTTCACTGATGATTTGAGTAGATATAGTGTATATTTACTTAATGAAACACAAGTCTGAATCGTTTGAAAGGTTCAAGCAAATTCAGAGTGAAGTTTAAGATCATCGTGACAAGAAAATAAAAATGTATGCGATATGATCGTGGAGGTGAATATCTGAGTTACAAGTTTGGCGTACAACTTTAGACAATGGGAAAGTTGTTTCACAACTCACGCCACCTGGAACACCATAGTGTGATGGTGTGTCCGAACGTCATAGTCGTGCTCTATTAGATATGGTGCGTGCTATGATGTCTCTTATCATTTTGATACTATAATTTTGGGGTTACACATTAGAGACAACTACATTCACTTTAAATAGGGCAGCATCTAAATCCGTTGAGATGACACCGTGTGAATTATGGTTTGATAGAAACCTAAGCTGTCATTTCTTAATGTTTGGGGCTGCGATGCTAGTGTGGAAAATGTTTTCACCTAATGAGATCGTACCCAAAGTGGACAAATGCATCTTCATAGAATACCCTAAGAACAGTTGGGTGAACCTTCTATCTCAGATCCAAGCATAAAATGTTTGTTGCTAAAACTGGGTCCTTTCTCGAGAAAAAGTTTCTCTCGAAAGAATTGAGTGGGAGGAAGATAGAACTTGATGAGGTTGTTGAACCTTTGTTTCAAACAGAGAGTAGCGCAGCGCAGAAAGATGTTTCTGTGGAACCTACGTTAGTTGAAGAGGAAGTAAATGATGATGATCATGAAGCTTCGGATCAAGTTATTATGGGACCTCGTAGGTCGACAAGGATGTGTATTCCTCCTGAGCGGTACGAGAACCATGTCTTGGAGGTCATGTTGTTGGACAACGATGAACCTAAGAGCTGTGGAGAAGCGATGATGGGCCCGGATTTCGACAAATGGTTAGAGGCCATGAAATCCGAGAAACGATCCATGTATGAAAACCAAGTATAGACTTTGGTAGACTTGCTCATTGGACGGCAGGTCGTTGAGTACAAATGGATCTTTAAAATGAAGACAGACGCTGATGGTAAATGTCACTATTTATAAAGCTCGACTCTTCACAAAGAAGTTTCCTACAAGTTCAAAGAGTTGATTGCGATGAGACTTTCTCACTCGTAGCGATGCTAAAGTCTGTTGGAATTATGTTAGCAGTTGATGCATTTTTCAATTATAAAATCTGGCAGATGGATGCCAAAACATCGTTTCCTTCCTTAAGGAAAGGTTGTATGAGATATAACCAGGAGGTTTTGTTAGTCCTAAGGATGCTAAAAGGTGTGCAAGCTTCAGTGATCCTTCAATGAACTGAAGCAAGCATCTCGGAGTTGGAATATACACTATGATGAGGTGATCAAAGGTTTTGAGTCTATACAAAGTTTATGAGAAACTTGTATTTACAATAAAATGAGTGGGAGCACTATAGAATTTCTGATAATATATGTGGATGACATATTGTTGATCGGAAATAATGTAGAATTTCTGGAAAGGATGAATGGTTGTTTGAAAAGTTATTTTCAAAGGAAGACCTGGATAAAGCTACCTAATTGTTGAGCATCAAGGTCTATAGAGATAGATGAAGATGCTTGATGAGACTTTCAATGCGTACATACCTTGACAAGTTTTTGAAAGAGTTCAAAATGGATCAGTCAGAGAAAGAGTTCTTGCCTAATTTGTAAGGTGTGAAGTTGAGTGAGACTCAAAGCTCGACAACGGGAGAAGAAAGAGAAAGGACGAATGTCGTCCCCTATGCCTTAGCCATAGTCTCTATATTATGCCATGCTGTGTACCGCACCTGGTGTGTGCCTTGCCATGAGTCTATCAAGGGGTACAAAAGTGATCCAGGAGTGGATCACTGGACAACGGTCAAAATTATCCTTAGTAACTAAAAGACTAAGGATATGTTTCTCGATTATGAAGGTGATAAAGAGTTCGCCGTAAAGAGTTATGTCGATGCAAGCTTTAATACCAATCCGGATGACTCGTGGTAGCAATCCGGATACGTATAGTGCAGCAGCCATTTGGCATAGTTCCAAGTGGAGCGTGGTAGCAGTGTTTACAGTTTGACATAGATATTTGCAAAGTACACATGGATCTGAATGTCACAAACCCATTGACTATAAGACCTCTCTCACATGCAAAGCATGATCGAGCCCAGAACTCATTGGGTGTTAGATTCATAATAATGCGAATCACATGGTGATGTGAACTAGATTATTGACTCTAGTGCAAGTGGGAGACTGTTGGAAATATGCCCTAGAGGCAATAATAAATTAGTTATTATCATATTTCCTTGTTCATGATAATCGTTTATTATCCATGCTATAATTGTGTTGATCGGAAACTCAGATACATGTGTGGATACATAGACAACACCATGTCCCTGGTATGCCTCTAATAGACTAGCTCGTTGATCAAAGAGGCTATGGTTTCCTAGTCATGGACATGAGATGTCATTTGGTAACGGGATCACATCATTAGGAGAATGATGTGATGGACAAGACCCAAACTACAAACGTAGCATATGATCGTGTCAGTTTATTGCTATTGTTTACTCCGTGTGACTAAGAGGTATCTGAGGGCCCACTCGGTAATACAATATCACAATAAGCCTTGCAAGCAATGTGACTAATTGTTAGTCATGGGATCTTGTATTACGGAATGAGTAAAGAGACTTGCCGGTAACGAGGTTGAACTAGGTATGGAGATACCGACGATCGAATCTCGAGCAAGTAACATACCGAAGAACAAAGGGAACATCATACGGGATTAACTGAATCCTTGACATAGAGGTTCGACCGATAAAGATCTTCATAGAATATGTAGGAACTAGTATGGGCATCCAGGTCCCTCTATTGGTTATTGACCGTAGAGGTGTCTCGGTCATGTCTACATAGTTCTTGAACCCGCAGGGTCTACACACTTAAGGTTCGGTGACGTTTCGGTAGTATAGAGTTATGTGTGGAGGTGACCGAAGGTTTTTCGGAGTCCCAGATGAGATCCCAGACGTCACGAGGAGCTCCGGAATGGCCTAGAGGTAAAGATTGATATATAGGAAGTCCTATTTTAGTCGCCGGAAAAGTTTCGGACTCATCGGTAGTGTACCGGGAGTGCCGGTAGTGTACCGGGAGGGGTATTTCGACCCAAGAGGCTTCATGGGCTGTGGGATAGTGAATACCAGCCCTTAGTGGGCTGGTGGAAGTCCCACACAAGGCCCATGCAGCTGGGAAGAAAATCCCAAAAGGAAAAAGGTGGAAAAAGGCAAAAAGGGACCAAATAAGGAAGGAGTCCTAATCCTACTAGGAGTGGAGGAGGAGGAGGACTCCCTCCTTGGTTCAGCCAAACCATAGGGCTAGCCCTTTGAGGGACAAGCCTC
Organism: Hordeum marinum; assembly: GCA_022496015.1. Classification (NCBI taxonomy): domain Eukaryota; kingdom Viridiplantae; phylum Streptophyta; class Magnoliopsida; order Poales; family Poaceae; genus Hordeum; species Hordeum marinum. Next base: position 466,421,393 of record CM039676.1, on the reverse strand, counting down.
CTCCTCCCCTCCTCCTATATATACTAGCGGTTTTTAGGGTTTTGGCACAAGATTTTTCAGCCACGTGCTACCCGTTCCTCTAGTGCATAGTTTCACCTCTAGAACGGATTTCTGCAGTGCTTAGGCGAAGCCTTGCCGGAATAGCTCCACCACCATCGCCGGAGTGCTGTCATGCTGCCGGAGAACTTTTCTACCTCTCCGCTCCCTCTTGCTGGATCAAAAAGGCGGAGATCATCATCAAGTTGTACGTGTGCTGAACGCGGAGGTGCCGTTCGTTCGACGCTAGATCGGAAGGACCGTGATCAAGATCGCGGGACGGATTGTGATGAGATCGCGGGACGGATCGTGATGAGTTCGCGAGATGGATCATGATTGGATCGCGGGACGGATCGTGATGAGATCGCAGGATGCAAGGTGATTTGGATCGCGAAGACGTTCGACTACACCAACCGTGTTTCTTAACGCTTCCCGCTTAGCGATCTACAAGGGTATGTAGATCCACTCTCGTTCTCATAGATGCTCATCACCATGGATAGATCTTGCGTGTGCGTAGGAAAAATTTTGTTTCCCATGCACCATTCTCCAACAATGCCATGTTAAATGATTTATTTCATAACTAATAAACCGTAGCTCCGATGTAAATGTTTTATATATGTAACTTGACTAGAAAAACATATACAATCTCATGCCACACTTTATTTCCATGTTTAATAAATATAAAATTGTGTTAGGACAGATCTGGAGCAAATTCTTAATTTTCATATGAGGACGTTTCGGATAAGCTATATATTGCTTCTGGGCCCATTTAAAATGCCTAGATGTTGTACTTTACTTATGCTTCACCTCTTGCCATGTTAAATAACATTTAATATTGATGAGTACCAAAACATGAGTGAACTAAATAATCAATCGTTGAGTTTCGTCAATATGCAACCCGTTGCCTATTGAGTTCACTTAATGTGTAGTAGTTGTTGATGTGATTTGCCATGCCTTGCATATTTAAACTGGACATGCATCATATTTGTTTGCGCATCATGTCATGCATATGTTGTGATGTAACGTGTGTTGATTGTTGTTTTCGTATTGTTCCTTCTCGATAGTTCCGAAAGCGTTCAGAGTGTGAGGATTCGTTCGACTATGTTGGCTCGTCTTCTTCATGGACTCGTTCTTCTTCCAAGCAGGATCACAGGCAAGATAACACATTTCACTGGATACCACTACTATCATCGCTATGCTAGTTGTCCCGCTCTTATCGTTATGTCACGCTACCTACCACTTGTTTGACAAGCCTCCCAACATTGCATGAAAGCCTCTAGCCCTTCCACATCCCAGCAAACCTTTGTTTGGCTATGTTACAGCTTGTTCAGCCCTTTTTATAGCGTTTCTAGCTGCAGGTGCAATTGTTTCCATGTGTCAACATGGACATTCTTTTGTTATCACAATATTATTGCTATTTAATTTAATGCACATATATACTTGGTAAAGGGTGGAAGGCTTGGCCTTTTTATTGGTGTTTTGTTCCGCTCTTGCCGCCCCTAGTTACTTGTGAAGCGGTGTTATGTTCCATAATTGAGCGCTCCTAACATGCTCGGGTTTGTTATGGGGACGCTCTTGATTTTTGTTTTAGGATAAAGCTTGTATGGCAAGGCCCAACTTTGGTACTATATTTGCCTAATAACTAATAAATGCATAGGGACTCGCCGGCACCCGCGGATAATTAATCAACAACCCGGGCCAGTGCTCCTCATGAGTGTTGGTCCAAACCGGGCGATGTTCGGCGCTCCCTGGTCACCCAGGGTCTCAGCCAACCCGACGTCTTTCCCATCCGATCGTACCCTGAGAACGAGATACGCGGCTCTTATCGGGTTTTCTGGATTTGTTTTACCTTTCTCGAACGTCTTGCGTGAGGAATTCCATTTTACTTCGGGCTATCTCGAGGTATGGTCTTCCTGTGGAATTTCCTATGAAGATCATGAGATCCGTGGTCGAGATTATTCTCGTGACGTGTGGTTAATTTGTGATGGATGAGTTGGAGCATCCCTGCAGGGTTAAATCTTTCAGAAAGCCATGCCCACGGTTATGTTGCAAACTTGGATATTTTGTTTAACACCCGGTCATAGTAAACTTGAAGTAAACTCAAATAAAATACACCAACCGTGTGCGTAACCGTGACTGTCTCTTCTTCTGAGTCCTTATCCGAGAGAGAACACGGTGGGGTTATGTTTAACGTAAGTAGTTGTTCAGGATCAGTTAGTGATCATTACTAGTTCACGTCCGTTATGTGTAGACCACCATACTTTACTTTATGTATTCGTAAGTTAGCCACTCAAATAAATGCCTAGTCACTTGCTGCAGCCACACCACTTAACCATACCTCACCCATTAAGCTTTAATAGTCTCGATACCCTTGGAAATGAGATTGCCGAGTCCCTGTGGCTCACAGATTACTACAACAACAGTTGCAGGTACAGGTAATGGGATGCTTTGACATGAGAGCGATGCTTGTTTTGATTTGGAGTTCTTCTTTATCATCGATCTAGGATGGGTTCCAGGTGGCAGCCTGAGATAGCAAGGATGAATGTCATTTTATCGTTTGGTTTCGTCCGTAGTCGGACCCTGCTCTTCTGTATGATGTTTGTATATGTTGTTGTATTGATGTGATCTTGTTGTAGCTTGTGGCGAGTGTAAGCCAATTTCATATACTCACCTCTTCTGTACATGTATTTGTAATGATATCCATTCTTGCAACACGACGAGATGCACTCATATCCCTGTCGAGGCCCTCGAGACAAAATAAGGATAGGGTCGCATCTTGGGCGTGACAATGGCAAAGTGTGAACAACACTCGGACTGAACTCAAGCAAAGGGATAATCTAGGTAGAAATGGTCTTGCTCGATAATGGAAAGGTATTCATAAGCAATACTTATACCAGTTTTCTTTTGGAAACAGAATTGAGAACAATGAGGTGGTGAAACAAAGAGCAATTATTGTAGCACAAGGGTTCATGCAGATACCCAACTATTCCCCAGGGGTGGAATCTCTTTCCGATAACTTATATCATTGGCAGTACAAAATCATCTATCTCTGCAGTTGATAGATGTAGTGATCGCATATCCATGTGGATCGCTAGATTCAGACATATATGATTGATTCCCGATGGAATCTCACTTCTGAATCAAAATGCAAAACGCAACATACATTGTGTAAAATCAATAAGTCACCATAAGACTTATTGTTGTCGGTACATATGGTACAACCGACGTACTGAGATCCTTATACATAAGGATTACTCCTACAATGATGATTATCCATGTTTGTTTGTCTGCAATGACGACACATGTAATCATCTAAATTGCGGAGTTTAAAATGAAAGATTTTGGTAAATCAAAATACCGCTTGTTACTACAACTTGAGCACCTTCATTGATACATTATGGTATACTATGTTGTCTATATCCATAATATATTGGAGAAATTCATTGTGGACAAATCTTATCCATCTATAACTCTCATGATAGTTCATTCTCTAGACGTAGAGAAAGATCTATTTAGACCAAGAGATGGTGGAAATGAGATATTGGGACTCAACGTTCCATAATTCCATTGGATCCACCAAACACAATTGATTGGTACTCAAGAATATCTTTGATATGTCCAAGGCATCAACATCTTGTCCTGGTTTTTTGAGCTTCACAGAAATGTGAACACCGATATCATTGGATACATCGATCAGATCCCAACTATGTCAGATCGTAGACAAGCTTAGTGTTCCGACTAGGTGTGGTAGCCCTCTCATGAAGAGTCTTTGAAACAGACTCCATGGCTACATCCACCAACCATTATCTCAACGATAATGTCTCTTGTGTTGCCCGGATGCAAACAGTGCGTAATAAGCAATATTGTTATATTGCATACCTTGGAATTTAAATCATGTGATACCAACTTTTACATTTCAGAAATATGTTCATGGAGTTGGTATATGACGGCTTCGAAATTTGCAAGAATCAGGGAGGATATCTTCCTGAATTGTTCATGTTTAATGCTTCATAGTATACTCCTTTTTCCCTTCATGAGTTTACTTTACAGGTTCTCATAAATGTTTTCAACGAGGTAATATCAACATGAGATCATATCTCATACTTTCTGTTTTCCCCGCCGGGTTTTTTAGGAAAGTATATACGACATATTTCTTGTCGTCTAAACTCTATGGGTTTTCTCGTATTGAGTTAAAAGAGACAATAACCATTATATGTTGCATCATTTTCTTCTTATTTCTTCCACAGGGTTTGAAGGAGTTTTAGCAACATATCAAACACTATACTCCTCACATTTTTTCCACGGGGTTTTTAGAGACCTTTCAAGATGATATTTTATAAAAGTGTAGATTAGGGGGAATGTTTAAACTTAATTAACAAGTATTAATTATGGGGAATCTCCCCTTGTACCAACCGAGGACTGCCAACAGTCTCCTGGTACTGCTCGTCTGGGTCAGCTTAAGCCGTGCTGTTTGAGCTGAAGCTGAAACCAGATTGTCCTCAAGAGAAAAATTTGCTATTGCAAAAACACAAGGTGACATGTCGTTACCAGTTGATTACATGAAAGTAGGACATTACTAACATTTCATAACTTCTACAATTTCTACAACTATCCAACAGCAGGGTAAACAAACAAAAAGCTTTTGATTCTTAGGAATCCATAGCCATAGTGATTATGTAGCCCAAACAAAGGGGGTCTAAGAGGGATATACGGTGGCAGTAGACATAATTAATGCCCAGCTTTTCTTAAAACAAGTTTACACTAAAAGAAGGGAGGCTCAATCTCAAACTTAAAACAGACAGGCTCTTAATTAAAGACAAGATTACAGGATCTTAAAACAGACAGGCTCTTAATTAAACATACGATTACAGGATCTTAAAACAAACGGGCTCTTAATTAAACATACGATTACAGGATCCAGACATGCACCATTCACTCAAATAGATATCATCAGTGCATCATCTTCATCACATTGATGCCATATTTTGCCTGACTTGGCGCTGACTACATCGGACCATTGACAAACATCATTTTCTGTATGAGCATACCCAAAGTGTTCAACACCAGTCACCAGATTCCAGGTCTTCACATTGCAGACCTATGCTTCTTTGAAGGACAAGTTGCAGGCTTGTCATTGTCCCATGGCATCCCTTAGAAACAAAAATCAACTTAGATACATACACCATCTAAGCATCCGACTGTTGTTTGCAAGATAAGATAATTGTTAAAACAAGTGAAATGTGTTTGCTGGTTAAAAATCCACTTCCAAAAATGGCATGCACAATAATAGTTCAACAAAAAAAACAGGCGAACAAGAAACATGAATGGCATTGGAGTAGGGGTACATTGATACATGCTCTAGTTTCCAATGGTATTGGAGTACGGGTACATTGATACATGCTCTAGTTTCCAATGGTATTGACATCATGCTCTCCGCCGTTAGCTCTGAAGTAACTTATCACCAACCAAAATGTTGTCCTTCTAACATAGCATTGTCTAGGACGACCACATAGCAAGGACGCGGCATTTGTATCCTCAATGAGCTGATATCACCTTTGTCAACCAGCTGGAAGGGCTATAGATGACATGCAGGGGACTGGTAGTGACCAGCCGCAGACTGGTCGGCATGGTTGTGTGTGTGTTCAGGTGGCACAAGAAGGCTTGAAGGCAGCCAAAGAGCGGTGGACTCAAGAAACATGACAGCAGTCCAAGTGTAAGGATGTCGGATGACAAAAACAGTTGGACGGCTTGTCACCAGAATCAATATGAAGACAGTCACATGAGAAGGCAAAGAGGCTAATACTACAGGAGTTTTACCTAGAGGATTGCTTTTCACTGGCCCAGTATTCAGTTACGCGATATAAGATGTAGTACACACTATCTGAAATAAAAGGATTCTGGTAGAAACAGACAAAGATGCATGACCCAATGAGGCACACTCTAAAACTTTTACCAACAGAAAAATATGTGTTTTAAGGTTCATATACATCTCCTTAAGGTACAAGAGATTTGCTCCGATGTAGAAATTAGAGGACCATCCAGTTTTATGCTTTACACAAGAGCAATCAGAAAAGCTCGGTTCCTAGACTTCACTTTAAAATAGCTCGCCAAACTAGTGGTAACAGAAGAGGCTGCGTGATGAATCACATGTTAGATAATGGAGTCCCATAAAGAGTAGAAGATTCAACAAAGAGAAATAGAGGATTCCAGACTCGCAAGGACAACTTGATGGCAGAAGGACCACTGGTATACAGTGTAGTGCACTTACACAAGTGGATCTGCTAAAACCCAAACACTTGAACAGCATAAGAGAAGATTCATGGTAACCATATATTAAATGCTTCAATTGATAAATAAGTTACAATAACAAAGCAACACTAGAGGTCCGGGACGCAAGCTCAGCAGGGAGCAAATTAGAAATTCTGAGACAGGGGCAGAGCAATAGAGTATAACATGAGGCAAACATTGCTGATCAGTAGAGCGCTACGGGCAGAGTGTTGACGGTGTATGCTAGCTAGATACTAAGCGTGCACCAAAGTCACGGTTCAATTACATTTCAAAATCACAAAAGCACATGTATTGCATCATTGGTACGATAATAACCATACCAACAGAGAACTAAGCTAAGGCATGCATGTTACATAATGTATAAGAACATATATATACAATGGACATCATTTGAATATTATAAGAGAGCTTACCTGTTGACCTTTCAAGGTTTTTGAAGAAGACAGTTGGAAGGAGGGGCATATTAGGAAACTCGCTTTTGTGATCTTTCACATGCACAGACTGCCGATTGATATATGGAGGACATGACCACATATCTGCATGTATGTCAACCATGATCATGGAGGCCTCATCATGAAATTCCTGGTTCCTTAACAGGCAGCACAGAATATCCGGGTGATCAGGGTTGATAATTGGATACTCAGGAAGACACCGAGGTACACCCAATGAAATTCCTTGAGTCAACCAAAAACTATCCAGGTCCATCACACCATGTGGCTCCCACTTGAACCCAGAGTTACCATCCATCATGTTCAAAGTCCAAATGGTAATTTTTTGGCCAAACTGCTGCCCTTGGCAGCCGGTGTATAAGTTGGTGTGCAAGTCATTGTCAATGTGGACAAAGCGCATCTTGCCTTGGCTGATGGACACACTTCGGAATCTCTGCGCGAAGCACCTTTCCTCACGTACCTTAGCAGAGTACTATTCTTCACCAGGGAAAGGCACGAAGCAGAGGGATGGGCGTGTGTTATAGAAGTCAGATAGCAGGACGCCGCTGAAGTAGTCAACCCAGCACAAGAAACGGCCATCAAGAGCGAGGACATGGTCGGTTGACCAGAGGGTGGGGAACTGGCCTTTGCTCTGGTCCTGCGGCTTCGGGGCATCCTGGATGGAGAGTCTCCACATTCGTGACCTGGAGTTGAAGATGCAGAGTTCGGCACACATGTTATAACTGCCGGCGTCGTCTTCTTTCCCGTAGAGGATGAGGTCGGCAACGATGTAGCGGCCGCCTTGGCGCCGCAGGATGCCTGTGGTGGAGTTATCCCCCAGGAACGGCCTTATCCTCCTGTCATCATGGTACAGAGGGAGCTGCTGCACCGAGGGGGAAGGACCGGCGGCTGTGTAGACGAACAGATCTGGCGGGAAGGAGCGGTGGCGAGTCGGACTCGGGATGGAGACGTGGAAGAGGACGAGGTCCTTGTCGATTGCCCGGACGTAGGGATAGGCGGGCCGCCGGAAGGGGGGGTGGGGGGCGGATTTGGCTGAGCCTTCAGGCCAGTGGAGGTCAAGGTAGGAGACCCCCAGCTGTGGAGCACGCGCGAGGGTGAAGGACACGTAGAAGGAGCGGCCGCTGTCCATGTCGACTTGAACGGCGGTTTTGTTCCCGTTGACAGCCTTACGAGCAGCGCCTAGGCCGTTGTGGCAGTAGGTGCGGCCGATGCGATCCAGCATCACGAAATCGAGGATGACGGCGGTCTCCTTCTCCGGCTCTTGCGCGACTCCGGTGGCCATGGCGATCGGGCGGGATCGAGATCGGGAATAAAGCAGCCGCCGCCTCCCTAACCCTAACCCTAGGTTTTTGGTGGGGAACTGATGGACGGGGAAGGGCGACAGGCTTGAGTTTTACCATTTTATATACTAATAGCACTAGCAGGGCCAGCGACGCGAAAGAAGGGCCACAAACTTCGAGCGAGCGTCGCCTACCTACTGGGCCGGCCCTGGAAGAAACTACTACTGCGGGACGAGTTGGCCCGTCACGTCTCAAGAGCTGTAGATATTGCTATATATAAAAAAGTTACTCAAAAGAAAAGAAAAAAAGAGCTAAAGATCAAGGATCATTTATCTGAGATGTAACCTTTACTCAGTTTTTTTAATTTGGGATATACCATCTTATATCTTGTATCTTATATCTTATATTTTATATTTACCAACTGGATGCATCATACAAGACTCCACGTTAATTCTTAACAATTGTTTACAAATAACTATTAAATCTTAATTCTACGTCCAAGATTAAAAAAGAGATGTTGGAAGTAAGTATGTCTACAAGGTAAGTCCAATCCAAAAGTCCATACGTGATACACTAGGAAGGAAACATGCAACCACAAATCACCTAAGAAACTAGATATTTCCTTTAAGAAACGTGCCCATGAAGTTAAGCATGTACTCCCTCCGTCTCAAAATAATGGTCTCCAGCTTAGTACATTTTTATACTAAAGCTAATATAAAGTTGAGACAGTTATTTTGAAACAGAGATTGTACTTAATAATACACGTGATTCTAAAAAAAGGTTAACAATACACGACAACTCAAAAAATAATACATGGATCAACGTTGCACATCTAGCTAGCTCACGATATCCATACAGTGCTTCGAGGTTCTTTGCATACGTATAGTAAACTTGGGCATGGACAACCCGCCCCGACGACCCGGCCCGAGCCTGGCTCGAGAAAACCGGGCTTTGGGCTTCGGGCTTGGCATTCGGCCCGGGCTCGGACTTCATTTTTCAGCCCGAAAGACACTTTGGGCCGGGCTCGGGCTTCTCCTTTCAAGGATTTCGAGTTGGTCTTTCGGGCTTCGGGCCGAGCTTACACATGCGAACAATAAAAATAGCATTTGGACCGGGCTTTCGGTCTTCGTATCGGGCTTCGGACCGGGCTCGGGCTTGAAAAAAGACTGTATTCGGGCTTCGGACGGGATTCGGGCTTGGTTTTTTTCAGGCTTTACAAAGCCCGGCCCGTACCTGACCCAGTCTGGCCAATGATCAGGTCTAACACGTCGGTACATATACGTGGACCAAAACTTTTCATCAAAAATTATTACGCATGCAACCAGAACAATTATATGCATGTACTTGACCAATCCCATCCATAAATCACACTTAATTAAATATACACTCTTGACTTTATATGTGTAATTTATTTTCTAAAAATACAAAAAAATAATGTCAAAAATATTATAAGTCTACATCACAAACATAGTTAATACGTAAATCCTAGATTATAGTAAAAACTAAAATTTGCTAAATTTTGCAAGTTCATCGGAAACACACTGATTTAGAGGTCATGGAATGTAGTATCAGTTTTATTTTTGCGGAAAGGAATAATTTCATATGTAAGATATTAAAGAAATAAAAGTACAACAATGCGAGAGAGCTTATACAATATTTAAATATATATAAAAATTAATGGAGCCAAAGTGAGAGAAATAAGTCCAGATAAATGTAATGTAATGGTAGATGTCGGCCGGTTAAAGATATATAGCATGGGCTATGATATGGGCTATGTTATCTCCTAATAAAATGCATCGACATTGCTTTTCCCGATGGTTCAGTTCGGAAATCAGAAGGACCAATTTTAAAAAATGTACAAACTATGTTTAAAATTCTCATAGGAAGGCATCCATTAATTTTGGAGGATTTTCAGATAGCAGAAGGGCGCGCTTCAAAAAAATTACTGTCTGACATAAATGCCAGTGTTATGTTACAAATATATATAACGATGACTTATAAAACATTATAGTCTAAGTAAAAGAAAATTTTGGTGAGAATAGCAAAAATATAGGTAGTTGTTCAAAAGAGAAAGAAGGGTTCCATGAGTTCGAAAATAAACTTTAAGAAGTTTAACAATATTCCATACAATTAAAAGTACAAGTATTAGTGCATCCCCTAGCAAGGTGTGCGACTCACCGGCATGCTGCTTGGATGATGGTTGTTGGCCACACATTTTTTTGTGAAACATTTTAATCATATGTTTGCATGGGGAAGCATGCAATAATCCTAACAATAATAACCCATCAAAAGTGTAAAATCATAGATGGTATATTTCTAATAATGTTTAAAAAATCTCCGTATCTATTTAGTAATTGCTAATGCAAGGAATATAATATTTTATAGTGTAGGAAATAGACAATGAAATATATTTATATATATTTCGTACATCTAATTTCCATAAGATTTAAGAAAATAATACTTATAAAAACATTAATGTAAAATATTATAAAATCACAAAAATTCTAGCCCGTGTAGAAGCACGGGTAGATGACTAGTAGAGAAGAGTTGATGTGGAAGCAAAGGGCTACAATCGAGTGGCTTGAATCTAGAGACAAAAATACACGTTATTTTTAGATCTAAGCAAATTTGCGTCATGTAAAAAATACTATTAAGTCACTAATGAGAGAAGATGGCAATATGTCAGAAGATTCCAAGGAAATGAAAGATTTGACTAACTCCTTTTACACCAATCTCTATACTTCTGAAGAGGTTATGGACATGCAGAAAGTGTTGGATGCACTATTGTCGGTGCTAAATTTCGCATATCTCGCGGTAGGGTTCTAAATCCGGCCTATCTCACGGTAGGGGTCCTAATCTAGGTGTCTCTTGATTGTATCGATACATGGTATAGGTGTCACATCTAAGATGCGTGCCTATCCATTTTAAGACACGAGGGCCTCGCAAGGGATAGAGGCGCATCTTGCCGTTAGCAAGTATAGTAACATTGCATCATACATTACAGAAGAGATGAGTATACAAGTTGGCTTATACTCGCCACATGCTAAATTACAATTTTACTCAGAGTTCAAATCATCAAGATGAAGACAGGGTCCGACTACGGACGAAATCAAACGATAAAACAGATGCAAATGAAACTATCTCGTTGTCCCAAAGATCATGACCAGGTACTCTACTCATCCGGATATGTCACGTACATCCTGCCTCTTTCCTCATCATATACCCACTGAAGCTAGGTAAGATCATCCTGCACGTACTCATCTGACCCTGTACCTGGAGTGTTATAGTAAACTGTGAGCCACAAGGACTCAGCAATCATGCGCCCGGGTACCGAGACTATTCAAGTTTAAGGTTGGGATGGGGTAAGTGTTTAGTTTGTAGCAGCACTAAGCATTTATGATGGCTAGCTTACGCAACATGAAATAAATATGAGTGGCCTACGAAGAACGATCGAATCTAGTATGATCTCTATGAGATCCTGAACACCTATTTACGTCAATCATAACCCCACCGTGTTCTCTCTCGGATCATGTTCACGAGCAGAGACGATCACGGTTACTCACAAGGTTGGTGTATTTTATTTAGAGTTTACTTCAAGTTTGCTATAACCGGGTGTTAAACAAATATCCAAGTTACCACATAACCACGGGCACGGCTTTCTGAAAGATTTAACCCTGCACGGGTGCTCCAACTAATCCATCATAAATTACCACACTCCGCGGGAATAGCCTCAACCACGGAACTCGCAGTCTTCATAGGTAATTCCAAAGGAATTCCAACACCTCGAGAAAAACCGAAGAAAGTCAGACTCCACACGCAAGACACTCGATAAAGGTAAAACAAATCCAGCAAGACCACCCGACGTGTCGACGAACCCGATAAGAGCCGCGTATCTCGTTCTCAGGACACGACGGATAAGCGACGCATACGGAGGCCTGATAGAAATCTCCCAAGTTGCCCTGGGTTGGCCCCGCACAGTGCTCTAGTTTGGACCAACACTCATGAGGAGCACTGGCCCGGGGGTTGATTAATTATCCACGGGTTTGCAAGACCCTATGCAATTTTATTAAGTTGTTAAGCAAATGTAGTACCAATGTTGGGTCTTGCCAGAAAAGTTTTATCTCAACCGAATAAACAAGGGGGTCCCCATAACAACCCCGAGCGTGTTAGGAGCGCAAAATATGGAAAACATAACACCGGTAATAAGGAACTAATGGCGGTAACAACAGAACAAATCATTTAGCAAAAGGCCAAGCCTTCCACCAATACCAAGATATATATGTGCATTAAATTAAATAACATAGCATATTGTGATATCCAAATCCATGTTATCACATGGAACAACCTATACCTGCAACTAAGAACGCTATAAGAGGGGCTGAGCAGCGGTACTTAGCCAATCAAAGGTTTCCTAGGATGTGGAGGTTAGATGCTGTCATGGCATTTGGGAGGCTGATATTCAAGTGGTAGGTAGCTCAATTGTAACGATAAGAGCGAGAATCTAGCAAACAATAATAGTATCGGGATCCGGGTACGATCATCTTGCCTGTTGGTTCTTCAGTGGAACAAATAGCGGGATCCTCGTAGTAGTACTGTCCTGGGTCCTCGTACTCAATATCAACACTCGCGTCTATCCAAGATAAACAGCAACAGTAAACATCCAACCAAGGTGCAATGCACAATCAAAATGATGCATGATTCATTTATGAAGAATTTTAACATGGCAACCCAAAACTAGTCATGTTTCACATGCAAAGTTTGTTTATTAATGAATCTGGACAGAACCTCATGCTAAGTTATTTAGACATGCATGAACATGGCAAATATGGATGCAGCATGCAAAACTGATAGAAATTCATATGAAGAACGCAAGAAACGGAGTTACGGTTCTCACGATACGCTCTCGACAAGGTACGGAGGCAAACACACAAGGCCAATAAGCCATGGGTTAATTCTTGGCATTCCAAGATAAACACTGGTTAGGTAATGAAAAACCAATCACAATAGACTCAAAGTTCAATCAATTCCATGTAGCATAGCTCCCACAAGTCACAAAACAATAAACAAGCAATCTGCCACAAAACAGCAACATAGCAACTTTCACAGCTCACAAGTTGAGCTACAAGAACCCTACAGCCACAAAAAAAGATATTGACAGAAACTACACAACATACTCATCAACTTTTCCAACTACACCATTAGCAAAGGAGGCACACAACAATAAGCATGAAGCTAGCAAGTTGACATGATGAAACAGTTTTCTAGGACTTAGTGAAATCTCCAGTTTTTTGGAATCTGAGATTATAAAGTAGCAAGTTGACATGAGTAGTTAAATATGCTAGAGAGCTCCTATTAGCATGAAAATTAACAGGAAGGTAGTAGACAACATCTACTCCAAAACACTAGCACTGGGCATGCTCAAATTCACAACACATTACAAGATACCATCCACTCTACACGGCATAAAAATAACAGCAGATTCTCAGACTTGGCAGTTTTTTTTAGCATGCTGAAACAGAAACATCAAGTAGGCAACTTAACAGCATGGTTCCCACTTATATGGTTGATTATCCTGTAAAAAAATACCATGGCCTAATAGATACAAAATACTAGCACTTCCTAGTTGGCACATGTCCCAAAGCAAGCATGGATTAAATCATGCAAAAATGACAAAAAGGCATCTCTGCTAAAATGACAGATTTATGAACTTGCTAAAAAGTGAAATCTAAGAGTTCCAATGGCTTCATTGGCTCTTTCTAACCCAAAAGCATGGGTCATACTCATATGACCATGTGAAACATCAAGGCACAAACAAGATTTCAAAACTACCACCTATACCTCAAAGTCAAGACTTACTCTACTAGGGATGCACATAAAAGGACATAAGCATATTGTCAACTTAGCTAAGAATGGAAATGAGCTAACAAAACCTACATGACATGCTTATCTACCACAAGGGCAAAACAAGTGGGAAACCACTAGTCACCCACACACACACTCACATGCACCACATGCATATGCACTCTCTATACTACTCACACACATGTGTATGTATGCATAGCATACACACACACACACTCACAACTCACATGAACATACACCACATATGTGCAACCTGCCACACACACACCCAAAAAAACACAAACACCACAACATCAATGCACTTGCATAGTGCAATCCACACACACACACAACACATGCATATATACACTCATGTATATACACATGCACACTCTCATACATATGTGCAAACACACATACACTAACTACACAACACATAACCAACTCACACTCACACTCACATGTGTGTGTATGCACTAAGCACACACACACCATCCCCCTACACACATGCATATGTATGCACCACCCCATGTGGCACATACACACACAAGCACAAACATACACCTATACCTACACTCTAATAAACAGAAAAGAAAAACTAGCATGCTGGAATTAAACTTACACATACACACATATGTAGCAAAGAGAAAACAAAAGAAAACAAAAGGAAAAAAAGGGGAAGGGGTCGGGCTCGAACCCGAGACCTCCTGGTCACCACACACTACACCAACCACTCTGTTATGCTTCAGATCGACAAAAGAGGAGGGGCACTACGGCTCTAGTACTAACACACGCACTCTGGAACCTGACGAAACTAAAAAGCAAAACAGCGCGGCGACAGGCGGCGGCAGCGACAAACTCCGGCAATCCTACGACGAATCTAGCTACACAAACTGCTCCTACGCACAACGGTTCATCCACGGCTCCATTCCCCTGCTCACCTTTCGGAGAGGAGGAAGGAGGCGAGCGGCAGGTGCTCGTCTTGCTACCGGCGGCGATAGACACGGGGATGACCACCTAACGAGCTACGTGCGGAGGAAAGGGATACGGGGACCGGCGGCTCACCTTGGGGGAAAGGCGATGAGGAACCGGTCACGACGGAGACGATAGAGGGGTCGAGGACGCGACGACGACGAAGAGGAAGCAGAGGACGACATCGGCACGGACGTCGTCGTCGAAGACGAAGACGAGGCCGATGCTACAGCGCTCCTCCTGGGCTCCTAGCGGCGGGGATCGAATGCAGGGATCACCCCCGAGCTCCTGGACGCCATGGCTGACGCGGTGCTCGACGGAGGGGACGAGCTGGTCACCGGTGACGAACCGAACCTCCCTGCCTCTACTCTGAACCTTACCTAGCAGGGGAAAAGAGGAGAGGGGAGAGCGCAATGGAGGGAGAGATGGGAGCTGTGGCGGCGGAGGGGGAGAGAGGTGTTGGGGAACGTCGCATGGGAAACAAAAATTTTCCTACGCACACGCAAACCTATCCATGGTGATGAGCATCTACGAGAGGGAGAGTGGATCTACGTACCATTGTAGATCGCTAAGCGGGAAGCGTTAAGAAACGCGGTTGGTGTAGTCGAACTTCTTCGCGATCCAAATCGCCGAGCGTCCCGCGATCCAATCACGAACCGTCCCGCGAACACATCATGATCCGTCCCGTGAACTCATCACGATCCGTCTCACGATCTTGATCATGATCTGTCCCGCGAACTCATCACGATCCTTTCCGTGATCACATCACGAACCGTCTCGTGATCTCGATCACGGTCCTTCCGATCTAGCGCCGAATGGACGGCACCTCCGCGTTCAGCACACGTGCAGCTTGATGACGATCTCCACCATCTCGATCCAGCGAGAGGAGGTGGAGAGGAGAGAGAGTTCACCGGCAGCGTGACGGCGCTCCGGTGATGGTGGTGGAGCAATTCCGGCAGGGCTTCGCCTAAGCGCTGCGGAACCACGATCTAGAGGAGAAAGTATGCACCGGTGGAACGGGTAGCACGTGGCCGGAAATTCTGTCCAAAAACCACCCAATCCACTAGTATATATAGGAGGAGAGGAGAGGAGAGGCATCCAAGGCCTTTGGGTCGGCCAAAATAGGAGGTGGGAGCAATCCTACTTCACCTCCAATCCTGGTTGGAGTAGGATTGCCTCCTATTGGCTGATTTTCCACTTTTTGCTTTAGGACTTTCTCTCCTGCGCCATGGGCCTTTGTGGCTGTTTTACCAGCCCACTAAGGGATGGTTATTATTCTCCCACAGCCCATGGACCTCTTGGGGTCGAAATACCCCTCCCGGAGGTCCCCCGGTACACTACCGGCACTCCCGGTACACTACCGATACTCCCGGTACACTACCGATGAGCCCGAAACTTTTCCGGCGACCAAACTGGGACATCCTATATATGAATCTTTACCTCCGGACCATTCCGAAGCTCCTCGTGATGTCCAGGATCTCATCCGGGACTCCGAACAACCTTCGGTCACCACCATACATAACTCTACACTACCGAAACGTCACTGAACCTTAAGTGTGCAGACCCTGCGGGTTCGAGAACTATGTAGACATGACCGAGACACCTCTACGGTCAATAACCAATGGCGGGACCTGGATGTCCACATTGGTTCCTACATATTCTACGAAGATCTTTATCGGTCGAACCTCTATGTCAAGGATTCAGTTAATCCCGTATAACGTTCCCTTTGTTCTTCGGTATGTTACTTGCCCGAGATTCGATCGTCGGTATCTCCATACCTAGTTCAACCTCGTTACTGGCAAGTCTCTTTACTCGTTCCGTAATACAAGATCCCATGACTAACACTTAGCCACATTTCTTGCAAGGCTTGTTGTGATGTTGTATTACCGAGTGGGCCCTAAGATACCTCTCCGTCACACGGAGTAACAAATCCCAGTCTCGATCCATGCCAACTCAACAAACACCATCGGAGATACCTGTAGAGCACCTTTATAGTCACCAGGTTAC
Organism: Hordeum marinum; assembly: GCA_022496015.1. Classification (NCBI taxonomy): domain Eukaryota; kingdom Viridiplantae; phylum Streptophyta; class Magnoliopsida; order Poales; family Poaceae; genus Hordeum; species Hordeum marinum. Next base: position 466,404,520 of record CM039676.1, on the reverse strand, counting down.
GTTGCGACGTTTGATACACGCAAGGCACTCCTCCGATATCAGTGAGTTGCATGATCTCATGGTCATAGGAACATATACTTGACATGCAGAAAACAGTAGCAATAAACCGACACGATCATATGCTATGTTTGTAGTTTGGGTCTTATCCATCACATCATTCTCCTAATGATGTGATCCCATTATCAAATGACATCTCATGTCCATGGCTAGGAAACCTTTACCATCCTTTGATCAACGAGCTAGTCCATTAGAGGCATACTAGGGACATGGTTTTGTCTATGTATCCACACATGCATTTAAGTCTCCGATCAATACAATTATAGCATGGATAATAAACGATTATCATGAACAAGGAAATATGATAATAACTAATTTATTATTGCCTCTAGGGCATATTTCCAACAGTCTCCCACTTGCACTAGAGTCAATAATCTAGTTCACATCACCATGTGATTCGCATTGTTATGAATCTAACACCCAATGAGTTTTGGGGCTCGATCATGCTTTGCATGTGAGAGAGGTCTTATAGTCAACGGGTCTGCGATATTCAGATCCGTGTGTACTTTGCAAATCTCTATGTCAAACCGTAAACACTGCTACCACACTCCACTTGGTACTATTTCCAAATGGCTGCTCCACTATACGTATCCAGATTGCTACTACTAGTCATCCGGATAGGTGTTAAAGCTTGCATCGACGTAACTCTTTACGACGAACTCTTTATCACCTCCATAATCAAGAAACATTTCCTTAGTCCTCTGGTTACTAAGGATAATTCCGACCGCTGTACAGTGATCCACTCCTGGACCACTCTTGTACCCCTTGACAGACTCATGGCAAGGCACACATAGGTGCGGTACACAGCATGGCATAATATAGAGCCTATGGCTAAGGCATAGGGGACGACGTTCGTCCTTTCTCTTTCTTCTACCGTTGTCGAGCTTTGAGTCTCACTCAACTTCACACCTTACAAATCAGACGAGAACTATTTCTCTGGCTGATCCATTTTGAACTCTTTCAAAATCTTGTCAAGGTATGCACTCATTGAAAGTCTCATCAAGCATCTTGATCTATCTCTATAGATTTTGATGCTCAACAATTAGGTAGCTTTATCCAGGTCTTCCTTTGAAAAACACTTTTCAAACAACCTTTTATGCCTTCCAGAAATTCTACATTATTTCCGATCAACAATATGTCAACCACATATACTTATCAGAAACTCTACAGTGCTCCCACTCACTTTATTGCAAATACAAGTTTCTCGTAAACTTTGTATAAACTACAGAAACTTTGATCACCTCATCAAAGTGTATATTCCAACTCCGAGATGCTTGCTTTAGTCCATAGAAGGATCACTAAAGCTTGCTCATCTTTTACCATCTTAGGACTGATAAAACCTTCTGGTTGTATCACATACAACCTTTCCTTAAGTAAACCGTTAAGGAAACGATGTTTTGACATCCATCTGCCAGTTTTCATAATTGAAAATGCAGCAACTGCTAACATAATTCCAACAGACTTTTAGCATCGCTACGAGTGAGAAAGCCTCATCGCAGTCAACTCCTTGAACTTGTCACAAACAACTTTGCAACAAGTCGAGCTTTACAAATGGTGACATTCATCATCAGTGTCTGTCTTCATTCTAAAGGTCCATTTGTACTCAACGACCTGTCGTCTAACGAGCAAGTCTACCAAAGTCTATACTTGGTTTTCATACATGGATCCTATCTCGGATTTCATGGCCTCTAACCATTCGTCGGAATCCGGGCCCATCATCGCTTCTCCATAGCTCGTAGGTTCATCGTTGTCCAACAACATGATCTCCAAGACAGAGTTGTCGTACCACTTAGGAGCAGTACACATCCTTGTCGACCCACGAAGTTTGATAGTAACTTGATCCTGAAGCTTCATGATCATCATCATTAACTTCCTCTTCAACTAATGTAGGCTTCACAGAAACATCTTTCTGCGCTGCGCTACTCTCTGGTTGAACAAAGGTTTAACAACCTCATCAAGTTCTATCTTCCTCCCACTCAATTCTTTCGAGAGAAACATTTCCTCGAGAAAGGATCCGTTTAAGCAACAAACACTTTGCACTAGGATCTGAGATTGAAGGTTCACCCAACTGATCTTAGGGTATTCTATGAAGATGCATTTGTCCGCCTTGGGTTCGACCTCATTAGGTGAAAACATTTTCCACACAAGTGTCACAGGCCCAAATATTAAGAAATGACAGCTTATGTTTCTATCAAACCATAATTCACATGGTGTCATCTCAACGGATTTAGATGATGGCCTATTTAAAGTGAATGTAGTTGTCTCTAATGCATAACCCCAAAAATTATAGTAGTAAAACGATAAGAGACATCACAGTATGTACTATATCAATAGAGCATGACTATGATGTTCGGACACACCATCACACCATGGTGTTCTAGGTAGCGTTAGTTGTGAAACAAATTTCACATTGTCTTAAGTTGTATGCCAAACTCGTAACTCAGATATTCACCTCCACGATCATATCGTGGTCATTTTTATCTTCTTGTCACGATGATCTTTAAACTTCACTCTGAATTTGCTTGAACCTTTCAAACGATTCAGACTTGTGTTTCATTAAGTAAATATACACTATATCTACTCAAATCATCAGTGAAGGTAAGAAAATAACGATATCCACTGCACGCTACAAGACTCACTAGATTGCATACATCAACATGTATCATTTCCAATGAATCACTTGCCCGCTCCATCCAACGGGGTCCTTTAGTCATCTTGCCCAAGAGGCATGGTTCGCATGTCTCAACCGATTCGAAATCGAATGAGTCCAAATATCCATCAGCATGGAGTTTCTACATGCGCTTTATACCAATATGACATTTAGCGGCAGTGCCACAAGTATGTGGTACTATCATTATTAACTTTGTATCTTTTGACATCAATGTTATGAACATGTGTACTACTACGATCAAGATTTCAACAAACCATTCTCACTGGGTGCATGACCATTGAAGGTATTATTCATGTAAACAGAATAACCATTATTCTCTAACTTAAATGAATAACCGTATTGCAATAAACATGATCTAATCATGTTCAAGCTCAACGCAAAACACCAAATAACATTTATTTAGGTTCGTCACTAATCCTGAAGGTAGAGAGAGCGTGCGATGTTGATCACATCAACCTTGGAAACACTTCCAACACATATCGTCACCTCACCCTTAGTTAGTTCTCCGTTTATTCCGTAGCTTTTATTTCGAGTTACTAACATTTAGCAACCAAACCGGTATCCAATACCCAGGTGCTACTAAGAGTACTAGCAAGGTACACATTAATAACTCGTATATCAAATATACTTCTATTAATGTTGCCAGCCTTCTTATCTACCAAGTATCTGGGGTTGTTCCGCTTCAGCGACCGCTCACCTCATAACAGAAGCACTTAGTCTCGGGTTTGAGTTCAACTTTGGGTTGCTTCACTGGAGCAGCAACTGACTTGCTATCCATGAAGTTTCCCTCCTTGCCCTTGCCCTTCTCGAAACTAGTGGTTTGATTAACCATCAACACTTGACGCTCCTTCTTGATTTCTACCTTCGCGGTGTCAAACATCGCAAACAGCTCAGGGATCAACATTTCTTTCCCTGGCATTTTATAGTTAATCACCAAGTTCTAGTAGCTCAGTGACAGTGACTTGGAGAACTACATCAATCACTATCTTATCTGGAAGATCAACTCCCACTCGATTCAAGCGATTGTAGTACCCAGATAGTCTGAGCACATGCTCAACGATTGAGCTATTCTCTTTCATCTTGCAGGCAAAGAATCTCGTTGGAGATCCTATATCTCGCAACTCGGGCACGAGCTTGAGATCACAATCTCAGCTCTTAGAACATCTCATATGTTCCATGACGTTCAAAACGTTTCGGAGCCTCAATTCTAAGCCGTAATGCATGACGCACTAAACTATCAAGTAGTCATCGAAACGTGCCTGTCAGATGTTCACAACATCTACAGACGACGCTAGATGGGGTGGCGCACCGAGCGGTGCATTAAGGACATAAGCCTTCTGTGCAGCAATGAGGACAATCCTCAGATCACGGACCCAGTCCGCAATTTTGCTACCAAAATCTTTCAATTCTATTTGTCTAGGAACATATAAAAATATAAGGGAGCTACAGCGCGAGCTAGTAATCTACAACATAATTTGTAAAGACACTTTGACTATGTTCATGATAATGAGTTCAATTAATCATATTACTTAAGAACTCCCACTCAAATTGACATCCCTCCGATCATTCGAGTGATACATGACATCCCTGAGCTCGACGGAGTGGCCACGTGAAGCCCCATCTGTCCCAGTTCGTAAGTGAACCGGGACTAATGGTTATGGGCTTTAGTCCCGACCCTTTAGTTTCGGTTCCGGAACCGGGACAAATAACCCTTACGAACCGGGACAAATGGGCATTTTTCTAGTGCACCGGCTCGATCGCTGGAATAGCGCGGCCCCGACGCAGATGCTCTAAAAATCTGCATCCCACCCAGAGCTCATCTGCCCATCTGCCATCAACTCATCGCGCCATGACTGCCGCCCTGAAGCTTCAAGGTCGGCAGCACGTAGGAGGTCATCGCGGTGGGATGCGAGCAGGACATGCATAGAAGGGGCGACGTGGAAGACTGCCACCATCCCGTCGCTCTGCCTCGGCCCTGCGGTGTCATGGCTGCCGCCGCAAAGCTCCATGCCTGACGGGAGGGAAGGGGGCGGTGTGGGACCCGTCGTGTCCGTCGCCGGCCACCATGGCATGCGGAGGAGGCGGGCAACGACCGTGGCAGCCGAGCAGCATCAGCGACAGGCCAAGGTAGTCGGACCCATTGTGTTCGTCGTTCACGCACTTGCTGGCCATGGCGCTGCCATGCTTCAACGGCGGAGGAGAGCACGAGACGGAGGAGAAGCCGAGTCGTCGCGAAGGCGCCGCCGGACGGACGACACCTCCGCGTTCAGCACACGTGCAGCTTGATGACGATCTCCACCGTCTTGATCCAGCAAGAGGAGATGGAGAGGAGGAAGAGTTCACCGGCAGTGTGATGGCACTCCGGTGATGGTGGTGGAGTGATTCCGACAGGGCTTCGCTTAAGCACTGCGGAACTACGATCTAGAGGAGAAACTATGCACCGGTGAAACGGGTAGCACGTGGTCGTAAATTCTGCCCAAAAACCCTCTATTCCACTAGTATATATAGGAGGGAGGGAGAGGCAGCCTTGGCGCAAGTCCAAGGCCTCCTAGGAGTCGGCCGGCTAAGGGGGAGGAGTCCCACTCCTCCTCCAATCCTAGTTGGACTAGGATTGCTCCCTATTGGCCCTTTTTCCACCTTTTTCTTTAGGCCTTTTTCCTCCTGGCGCCATGGGCCTTTTGTGGCTGTTCCACCAGCCCACCAAGGGCTGGTTATTATTCTCCCACAGCCCATGGACCCTCTAGGGTCGAAATACCCCTCCCGGAGGTCTCCCGGTACACTACCGGCACTCCCGGTACACTACCGATGAGCCCAAAACTTTTCGGCGACCAAACTGGGACTTTCAATATATGAATCTTTTCGTTCGGACCATTGTGGAGCTCCTCGTGACATCCAGGATCTCATCCGGGACTCTGAACAAACTTTGTTCACCACCATACATAACTCTATACTACCGAAACGTCACCAAACCTTAAGTGTGCAGACCCTGCGGGTTCGAGAACCATGTAGACATGACCGAGACACCTCTACAGTCAATAACCAATGGCGGGACCTGGATGTCCACATTGGTTCCTACATATTCTACGAAGATCTTTATCGGTCGAACCTATATGTCAAGGATTCAGTTAATCCCGTATTATGTTCCCTTTGTTCTTTGGTATGTTACTTGCCCGAGATTCGAACCTCGTTACCGGCAAGTCTCTTTACTCATTCCGTAATACAAGATCCTGCAACTAACGATTAGTCACATTGCTTGCAAGGCTCATTGTGATGTTGTATTACCGAGTGGGCCCCGAGATACCTCTCTGTCACACGGAGTAACAAATCCCAGTCTTGATCCATGCCAACTCAACATACACTATTGGAGATACCTGTAGAGCACCTTTATAGTCACCCAGTTACGTTGCGACGTTTGATACACACAAGGCACTCCTCCGATGTCTGTGAGTTGCATGATCTCATGGTCGTAGGAACATATACTTGACATGCAGAAAACAGTAGCAATAAACTGACACGATCATATGCTACGTTTGTAGTTTGGGTCTTGTCCATCACATCATTCTCCTAATGATGTGATCCTGTTATCAAATGACATCTTATGTCAATGTCTAGGAAACCTTGGCCATCTTTGATTAACGAGCTAGTTTACTAGAGGCATACTAGGAATAGTGTGTTGTCTATTTACCCACACATGTAATGTGTTTCCAATCAATACAATTATAGCATGGATAATAAACGATTATCATGAACAAGGAAATACAATAATGAACAATTTATATATTGCCTCTAGGGCATATTTGCAACACTTTTATAGCCCTCCGGATCGAGCCAAACTTCGGTAACGAGACGAGGCCTGAAGAAGAGGTTGCGCAAGGATGAAAAGTTCACGGTCAAAGCACTCGCGAACGATGGCCATCCGATTGAACTGAAGCGGGCCAAGAACGCATTTTCTGCTCAGTGCAGAGCTATTGTTAGGGACAACATCCCGATCAGCATCAAGCAATGGAATAAGCCTAAGGATGGCGCCCCTGATGGTGATTATGTCACCGATAGACAGAAAGAAGATCTTTGGACCGCGCTAAAGGCAAATTTCACCCTACCGCCAGAGGAGGATCCGAATAAGCCAGTTATAGAGCCACTGGTCAAGGCGTGTGCTCTTAAGAAGATGGCAGATCTATTCAGGAGGTGGAAGAATGAGTTGAAATCAAAGTTTGTCGACAAAGGGAAGACTCCAGAATTTATCGGCCGATTTGAGAAGATAGGGGGTCACTGGGCCGCATTTTTGGCCTACAAGACATCGGAGAAGAGTAAGAAAATGTTAGAGAAAAACAAGAACAATGCTGCAAAGAAGCCGTTTCACCATCACACGGGGTCAGGTGGCTACCTTAAAGCCCGGCCGCTGTGGGACAAAGCTGAGAATGACCTGATTGCTAAAGGGGTCGTACCAGAGACATCAAACAGGCCAGACCGTTCAAGGACTTGATTCTTTGGGGTTGGGGGAACTTTGGACCCTGAAACAGGGACGTGCCATTGGACGGACGAGCAACTTGCAATACCCGTGAACAAGCTTCAGAACTATATCACCGCAGCGCAGCAAGGGACGTTCATTCCCGACAGAGAGAAGGACGAGCTGACTAAGGCCTAGGGAATGCTGAGCACCCTGGACAAACACGAGGCACACCAGGCTCCATTCCATGGAAGGTTGGGTTTCCCGATGCAGACGGTTACAGAAGCCGGGAGAGAAAGAGGAAAGCGGAGCTGAGCGAAATTCAGAAGCTCAATGCAAGACTACAAAAGCTAGAAGAAGCTGAGAGCCAGCGAGCTGCCGGCCAACCATCTCAGCGGCACAAAGCTACCCCAAAAGCTACCCCTCCATCTCGGCGGAGAAGCAGTGTTGCTTCCACGGAGCCCGTTCAGCATGACTTCACGTCTCCTAGCTACCCCGTGGATACTATCACGGAGGCTCAACATTGTGAGCTTATGACGAAATGCCGGAACCTCACTTTCAAGGCGGTTGTCGGCTCTGTTGCACCTCCTCAACCCAACGGAACTTTTCACTGCCGTCCGATTCCACATGGCTATGCTGTTGTGATAGTGGATGAAGTAATGAAGGAATTTGAGGAGCTCGAGCTTGACCACTGTATAGGTGAAGGAGAGAATAAGTTGGTTCGTGCCCTGAGGAGTACATGTCTATGGCAGAAGGAGTACATCAAGCTTCCAAACTAGACGCCTCCGCCTCCTCCTTCTCCTCAGGCGAATCAGGGCACTCCGGCTGCTCCTCCTCCTCCTCCTCCGCCGAGTGATCAGGGCACACCGCCTCCTTCTCTGGCTCCTCCGACGCGTGGGGGCACTCCGCCTCCTCCTTCGCCTACTCCGGCACGTCAGAGCAGTACGCCTCCTCCTCAGCCTCGTCGGCAACGACGGAAGACAGACGCCGCCGCTCTGGCTCCTCTGGCGCCTAGTAAGCAACGGCGGAAGGGAGACGCCACCGCTCCGGCGGCTAGCAGTACAAGCATAGGCAGTAGGGGTTATAGATACGGTCCATCTCTGAAGCCTCTGAAAAAGTTACCATATGAGAGGACCGAGTCTGAAAACAAGTAGATAAGTCAGGCCGAAGTGAGGGACCATTTTGCAAAGAAAACTCCAGCTCCGAAGGAGAAGATAGATCCGGTGAAAGCGATGCGCACTATCGATGCCCTGAAGCGACCACCACCGCCTCCGCCGGATTCCTACTTTGACAGCTGTATTAAAAAGACATATCAAGATGCGCGGCGGTCGGGAAGTACTTCCAGTGATGCAATTTAGCAGAACGAAGAAGTGGGAAAAAATTCCCCATTTGGGCGAACAGGCGAACCAATCGTGCCCCCCGCTCAAGGTGTCTAGCGATATCGTCGATGATCATCCGGGGATGGTGCCGGGTACCAATCCTGGTGATTACATGAGCGATGATGTACTGTTTCGAATTCAGCCGTTGGAGGTGGATGAATTCAAATACTAGTACGGGCATCCTTTCGTCAAACCTGATCCTCCTCCTCTAACAACGATGATGCGAAGATTCCATGAATGGTACATGCAAAACCTGCCACGAGTCTGGGAAGGATTCTTTGATACTGTCAGTTAAAGAGGAGAACGACCTCGTTGGAATGGAAATGTTGAATATTGAATTCAAGGAGATATTCTAGTTACACAATCAAAAGGCCATCGACAAAACAATCGTGACTTGCTACTGTCTGTAAGTACTACTTCTGTAATTAAGTCTCTCTCTATATATAGCTCAGCTCTTTCATTGCATGTATATATAATTATTCTCACTACTATATTATGCAGATTGAAGATCGTCGAATGCAGAAAAGCACAAATGTATGACATTGGGTTCATTAACCCAAATGTCATAGATGAGTATAATTTTCAAAAATATCCCACACAAACCGAGGAGAACTTGCTACAATCGTTGCAAAAAAGTCAAAGACGGAGAGTTAATTAGCGTGTCTACAACCATTTTCTCATACCATCCACCGCACTTCGTCTTCCCCACTATGTCGTTTCCACCACCACCAACACCACACCAGTGTCGGAGACCATGACCGGTGGCAATTCAAGCATCTTTGTGGCCGACGATGAGGCTCTGCCGATCAAGCCCTCCCCTTCCCACCCCGAAAAAAATCCCTCCCCTTCCCGCTCTTCTCCTCTCGCGTCCCTTCTCTCTTCTAGACACCCAGAGCTCCTCCGCTCATATGCCACCAACTCCTCGCGCCATGACCACCGCCACAAAGTCCATGGCCGGCGGTGAGGCTACACCGGACGGCGCCATTCTGCTACCATTCTTCTCCTCTCGTGCCCCTCCTCTCTTCTTGATCTAACACCCAAAGCCAAAAACATTCGGCAAAGCATCTGCATCCCACCCGGTTATCTTGAACGTTCACATTCCTGGAGATTGGTGCCAGCTGCTCCCGTAATAGTCTCCGGGTACGGTTATGTCACAGGAATTTTCTGTAAGGGATCTGTTTAAGGTGAGGATTGGAATTATACCTGGCCAAACCTCGGGGCTGGCCAGGCCTCGGGCCGGGCCTAAAAAGACCCAACGTTAGAAACCCAGGCCCGAGCCTGGCTCGGCCCGACCATCGGGCCTGATATTTGGGTCCAGACCCGGTCCGATAGGTCTGGCCCGACATAGGCATAAATCTAAATTTTAATGGGCCCGGGCCCGACCCGATCACCGGGCTCAAAATCTAGGCCCGATCCCGGCCCATAGGCATGGTCAGGCCGGTCCGGCTTGGGCTTTTTCGGGTCAGGCTGCCCATGGCCAGGTCTGGTTAGAATCAGATAAGGAGAGGTACTAGCGGACAGCGTCCCGTGACTACAGGCTCTCCCGTATCCGGTATCCCCCGTAGTGGATCAGGAGCATTCTTGTAAGCTGAGGTCAATCATGGAGCAGACCTAAATCCGTCCGGAGGAGGAAGTGGCCGGGGCAAGAGGAGGGGGCACAGCGAGCGCAGCATCGGTGCGGAGGAGGGGTTGGCTGGGGCAAAAGTTGGGAGCACAGCAAGCGCGGGAACCAGCCGCGGATTCATCCCGGCATTGCCGTTGTGAGCTTCGTCGCTGGCTGCCTCACGTGATGGGGCACAACGGGAGAACCAGCCGCGGATTCATCCCGGCATTGCCGTTGCGAGCTTCGCCGCCGGCTGCGTCACGTGACCGGGCACGGCCATGGCGCCGACTCCTCCTTCCAACCCCGGATCTTGCTGTTAATCCGGGCGAAGAGCAGGCCGGCAGTCTCCTTGCCGCGGATGCTGTAGAACCGCAGCGGTCTCCGGGTAGCCGAACGCTGGTGCAGCTTGCACCCAATCCATCGGAGGAGGGGGTCAAAGACCCGGGCAATGGGTGTGTGTAGAACTGTAGATATATGGGCTGGGTCACAGGCGCGCGTCTGTACGCGATGGGGAGGTGGAGGACAAAACGATCCACAGTTCCTGCGACCGAGTCGTTCCATACGAATCACAGACCGTAACATCAGACTATCACGGTAACACACGTACGCTAAATGCGTCTTCCGCGACAGACATCTCGAGGAACAGTGCACCGGCTCGATCGCTGGGATAGCGCGGCCCCGACGCAGATGCTCTAAAAATCTGCGTCCCACCCAGAGCTCATCTGCCCATCTGCCATCAACTCATCGCGCCATGACTGCCGCCCTGAAGCTTCAAGGTCGGCAGCACGTAGGAGGTCATCGCGGTGGGATGCGAGCAGGACATGCATAGAAGGGGCGACGTGGAAGACTGCCACCATCTCGTCGCTCTGCCTCGGCCCTGCGGTGTCATGGCTGCCGCCGCAAAGCTCCATGCCTGACGGGAGGGAAGGGGGCGGTGTGGGACCCGTCGTGTCCGTCGCCGGCCACCATGGCATGCGGAGGAGGCGGGCAACGACCGTGGCAGCCGAGCAGCATCAGCGACAGGCCAAGGTGGTCGGGCCCATTGTGTTCGTCGTTCACGCACTTGCTGGCCATGGCGCTGTCATGCTTCAACGGCGGAGGAGAGCACGAGACGGAGGAGAAGCCGAGTCGTCGCGAAGGCGCCGCCGGGAGTCACGGCTGCTCACCTGCTGGGTTGCGCGACAGGCCGGGGAGGTGCTGCCGGATCGGTCATGTCCGTCGCCGCATGCCCAGGCGCAAAGCTTGCGCGAACCGGAGGGTAAAACGAAGACTGGAGGAGCTCCACGCGGTGGCTGGCCATGGTCGACCACCGGAGTGGCGACGCTCGCCGACGGCCGTGCCCGGCGGCAGCTTGCGGAGGCATACGAGCGGGAGCAGCGGCCTTGCCCGGCGACAGCTGGCCGGCGCATGTGAGGTGGAGAAGGGCCGGAGGGAGGGAGAGGAGGGAATGAGGGCGGCCGGGGCGCCGAGCTTGCCTGCCGCCGGAGGCGGCAGCTGCCGGTGGCCTCGCAGTCTACGGCAAGGTTGAATACGGAAGGACGATTGAATCGGGGAAGACATGCTTGTTACGCCATGTTACCTGGCGACTTTACTGCCGAAGTAGACACGTAAATTAACTTGGCGTCTTTGACTTTTTTGGCCACGTAGGCGTGACTGCCAGCACGGATTTATTTACATTATTGGCGTTAAATTGACTGACATCACACAGTGTATTAAAAACGCCTGATGCATTGACGTGTGTGAAGGGAGTCACGCCACGAAGTAAGTGCCTGTATAACGAGGTGAATAAATATGATAAGATTGAGGTTAAGATGAAGCAATGTTGGAGAGATAAATAAAAGTGACATAAAGAAATATGGGTGAGACGCGAGTACAACTACATATGGCCACACGAGAGGAACGAACTGGCAGGTGCAGGCAGCAACAACTCTTAAACATAGAGCTATGAGAACTTCCCAATTGAAGGGAGCTTAGAAATTTTAGGAATGAATCATCAGTACATCATGATTTGATATGATCCAGAAACATGCATCGTTTACTCTAATAGATATAGGCATTCATCAGTACATCATATTCATCACATAAATGCAAATTTTTGCGCTGTTGACTTGGTTCTGCCTGTAGTGCACCATCAAAGCATTAACACAAACATCATCTTCCATACTAGCGACGCCAAAGTGCTCAACACCATGTCACCAGATTCCAGGTCTTTACACTGCAATCTTAATCTTACGGTTCTTTGAATAAAACCTTGCAGACAGCTTATGCTTCTTTGGAAGACGAGCGGCACCCTTGTCGTTGTCCAATGCCATCCCTTTGAAAATGAAAATAAAATTAACTCAGATATATACACCATCAAAACATCTTGCGAGCAGTATGGGAAGATAAGATGAATTGCAACTTGACAATGGGAAGATGAGATGAATTGCAACTTGACAAATGATGTACACAATAATTGTTCAAAAGAAAAGGAATAGACAAACAAGAGAAAAATGGCATTGCAGTGGAGTATATTGATAAAAGAAAACAGTTTTCGCAGTCAATATTAATGCAATCATAATGGCATTATATACTTGATTTGTTTTCAAATGGTAATGGCACCATATCTCTTCACCGGACAGAGGGAGTAGCTCTCAGCTAACTTGTCATCGAAACGTTGTCGCCTTTGTCAATCAGCTGGAAGGACTACAACTGACACGCAGGGGATTGGTGGCGACCGTGCTGCAGACGGGCCGGCACAGGGGTGATGTATTCAGGTGGCAAAAAAGGCTGAAGGCAGCACGAAAGCAGCAAACTCAAAATACATGGGAGTCCCAACAACAGTCCACATGCAAGGATGTCGGATTAGGCCTGAGAAGATGCAGAAGGCAGTCGGAAGGCTTGTCACCATAATCAAGCCAAAGACAGTAACATGAGAAAGCCAGTGAGGCTACCTAGTGACATTCCCATGCAGGGAGAACGGCTTTTCCTTGGCGAGTATCCAGTTATGCACGGGTATAAAGGGTAGACATTATCAGAATCAAAAAGATTCGAACAGGAAGAGCCAAAGATGTGACCTGGTTGACCCAAAAGTAACCCAACAAAACACATTCTAAAACTTTGGTTGACAGAAAAATATGTGTTGAAAGCATCGTATATCATCTAAAGGTACAAGGCATTTGCTCCGACATAGAAAATAGGACAATATAGTTTTATCCCTTTAACAGAGCAAATTGAATACTAGGTGAGCTTCTTCTATATAGTTACCAGTTGGCTTTTCAAATTGTTTGGAGAAGACAGTTGGAAGTAGGAGCATATTAGGAAACGCGTCTCTGTCCTCCTCACACACAGCACAGCCCTTATCGACACAGTTAGCACAGTAGGACTGTCGGTTGACATATCGAGTACAGGACCGCAGATTTGCTTGCTTCATATCAACCATGATCATCCACCCCTTGCCATAAAATTCTTCCTCCCTTAACAGGCAGCATAGAACATCCGGTTCATGGAAGACTGGGAACTCAGGAAGACGCTCAGGTGCTTTGTAATTAGGTTGCGCCCAGAGGAGGTCAAGGTTGATCACACCATGTTGCTCCCACTTGAACTTGAAGTTGTTGGAATTGAGAGTCCAAATGGTGATTTTTGGGGGACCCAGATGCTGCTGCGGCTGGCTTCTTCTCTCAGGAAGCTGAAGACATGGGCAGTCATCTTCGAATGTCTCATGGAAGTCATTGTCAATGTGGACAAAGCACATCTTGCCTTGGGTGATGGACACATTTCGGAACCTCCCCGGGAACTTTCTTGGGACATCTTCAGGGTATTCCTTTTCTCCAGGGAAAGGTACGAAGTGGAGGGGTGGGGATCCTCTAGTGGAAGAGAAGTCAGATAGCAGGACACCACTGAAGTAGTCAACCCAGCACAGGAAACGGTCGTCGAAAGCGAGCACATCGTCAGTTGACCAGAGGTCGGGGAGCTGGCCGCTGCTCTGTTTCTGGTTCTGCTGCGGTAGGTGCCAACATACCATGCCGGGCGTAATGGAGATAATTTTCCACTGTTTAGTCTGGGAGGAGGAGTTGAAGACGCAGAGTGCTGCAGCATCCAGCACACTGAGGTCGGCAACGACGTAGCGCTTCTTCGAGAGACGCAAGATGCCTGTGGTGAATTTACCCCTCAGGAACAGCCAATTTGTCCTCCCCTCCTTGGGGTACAGAGGGAGCTGCTGCACCGAGGGGGAAGAGCCAGCGGCCGTGTAGACGAACAGATCTGGCGGGGCGCCCCAGTAGGGAATCCGGCTATCGTTGTAGATGTCGAAGAGGAGGAGGTCCTTGTCGGTTGCCCGGACAAAGGAACAGGCATCGTCGGATCCTTCTCCAACCGGCCAGTGGAGGTTGAGGTAGGAGACACCATTCGGAGCCTCGAGGGTGAAGGACACGTAGCAGGAAATGCTGCGCTCAATGCGGATGCGAGCGGCGGTCTTGTTCTTGCTGACAACCAGACGAGCATCGCCTAGGTCCTTGTGGTAGCGGGTGCGGCCGTAGCGATCCAGCATCGCCCAATTGGGGAAGACGTCGGTCTCCTCCATCGCCCAATTGGTGAAGACATCGGCCTCCTTCTCGTCCTCCGTCCATTGGACGACCATCTCCTCCTCATTCGAGCTCGGCGCGGCTTCGATGGACATGGCGATCGGGGTCGAGGACGGGATCGGGAATAAAGCAGCCGCCGCCTCCCTAACCCAAACCCTAGGTTTTCGCTTTGATTGGGGAATTTGATTGGGGAACTGGTGGACCGGGAAGAGGGGAGAAGGGCGACAAGCTATGTTATAACACTACTAGCATGGGCCATCTCGTTGGGCCAGGAACTAAACAATGCGGCGACAAACTAGCAGGGCCAGCTCATTGGGCCAGGATACTAGTCGCACGACCGAACGGAAGCCGCCCGCACGTTTTCTCGGGTTTGAGATTTTTATTTTTTTATTTCCAAATGATAATGTCCACCCGTGTGTCATATTCACATTTCGTTCACACGTCTTGATCTTTGTCTATTCTGTTTTTATCGAATCTTGACGACTTCTGACGAAATTGCAGTGTCACGTAGGCATTCCGGACTATCTGTGGTTAGAGCGCTCGCTTGAACGACATTTGTACACCCCACAGTGTGCGGTTGCCATCTCCGTCGTATGGTGGGACTGCCCTGGTGTCCGCTGCGAGATCACTAGAAGAATATGTCTAAGGGGGTGAATAGACTATTAGCAGGAATTTAAAATTTATACAAGGTGCAAAGTTAAATGTTGGCTGATTTTATCATATATAGCAAGTCTAGCACATCCTACATATGCAATTCATCAAGTATAGCAGCGAAAAGTAAAACATTGCATATGGAAGTAAGAAGTAGATTTAGGAAGATCAAACGCATGAAGGACATGAAGATTTTCGTCGTGGTTCCGATAGGTGATGCTATCGTACGTCCATGTTTATGAAGTCTTCAACCCACGGAGGGTAACAGTCGCGAGAGTCCATGAAGGGCTCCACCCATAAGGGTCCACGAAGTAGCAACCTTGACTATTCCATAACGGCTTCCGTCCACGAAGGACTAGTCTCACTATGGGTAGATCTTCACGAAGTAGACGATCTCTTGTCCTTACAAACTTCCTGGTTCACTCCACAACACGAAGTAGGAGGCTCCCAAGCGACACCTAACCAATGTAGGAGGCACCACCCTCCAAAAGGTAATAGGCTCGATAATGTCAATGAACTCCTTGCTCTTGTGCTTCAAGATGATAGACTCCTCAACACTCAATCACTCTCTCATAGATTTGGCTTTGGTGGAAAAGATTGATTGGGTGGAAAGCAACTTGGGGAGGCTAGAGATCAAGATTAATATGGTTGGAATGGAATGGCATGATCTCAACACATGAGTAGGTGGCTCTCTCTCAGAAAATCTGATATGATAGGTAGGGATCTGTTCTGAGTGCTTCTCTTGCGAGTGAGTGGTGGTGGAGGGGTATATATAGGCATCTCCAAAAATCGAAATGTTACACCTAATAAGTCAGACTAGGTGACACCGATGTGTAAATTTTGATGGTACCGAGTTGCCTCAAAGGTAGAAACTTTTGAATCTCGGTGAGACCGATATATAAAACTCGGTTTCATCGATAAGGTGACCAACAGTCAGATTGCCAAACTCGGTGACGCTGATTCAACAAACTCGGTGGGACCGATTTTGTGAATTCGCGTAATAGAAAGTTCGCAACCCAAACTCGGTGGCACTGAAGCAGAATCGGTTGCACCGAAGTGGGTAGAGTTTGGTTGAGTCTGTCCGAGGCTGAGAATTGGTGGCACCGAGTGGAAAGTGTTGGTTGCACCGATTTAGGATATTTGGCTTTGGATAGAATTTTGTGGAAGAGCTTGTGGGCTAATGTGGTGACTATCACTTGTGCACGTATGAGCATTTTGTTCACCAATAGTACCTTACCCCCTTTTAATAGTATTAAATTTCCTATGGACTCAAAGTGATTTATCACAAAAGTAAAATGTAGAGTCCTCTGGCTTGAAGCTTTGCCAATCTATTCCTTCTCCTTCTTCTTCATGGGGATACTCTTCACACTCCTTTTTGCCAACTCATCTCTCTCTATGGACTTTATCTGAAATATACTAGATGAAAGTATTAGTCCAAGAGACAATGTATGTTGTCATAAATTATCAAAACCACCAAGGGAGCATATTGTGCTTTCACTCGCACGCTCGCATGATCGCCACATTGACAGTTTTTCATGGCACATTGCAGTTTTACCAGCGCATTCCACTCCCTTCCCGCTGCCTCTTCCCATTTCCCCTCCCCATTCCTCATTGCTAGTGCAGAGAGCAGTTCTGCGGCAAAGCAAAGACGATTCCGCAGCGGTGGTGGAAGTCTCGCGGGGCCTCTTGGCCGTCGCCAGAGCTCGCGCAGCCGGTCCATCATCGTCGAAGCCTGCACCGCGTAGAGGTATTGTCCTCGATTCATTTCACTTTGCTTCTCCTCTCCACGTTTCCTCTGCTTCGAATCCATGACGATTCCAATGTGTTGTAAGGAGCTCGCATGATCCCCGTCATAGGGGGGGGGGCGTCGGCGTATAGTTAGGCCACCTTTAGTATGCATCATAGCCGTGGGGGTGGAAGTCTCGCCGACGAGGAGTCACCCATTCCGCATGATTCATTCTCTGTTTTTAAAGATTATTTGCTTTCAAATCTGGATTGTAGTCATTTCTCATAGTTCATGCTTGATGTTTTTGTTCAATTGATATACAAGTAGGCAATGGCTTGTTGTTTAAGTATTATTTGTGCTTGAAATAACAGGTTGTGAGTATGGCATGAATCCTAGATATAGATTGCCCCTGTTTTCAGTTTGTGTAGGACTATGTAAGATTGTCCAATGCATTCCATGCATGTCAATGGCAATTGATTGTTTGGGGAAACCCATTCATTTGACATGTTGATATGTGCAAAAACGGTAACTTTATTCTCCTAGATTAGTTACATTTTGCCGCACTGTTTACTTAGCAGATGGGAACTCCCTCTTTACTCAAAACTCTATCGAGTTCTATCAAGTTATATCGACCACTAATACAAATCTACGTATGCTAACGCTTACTTTACCTAGAGCAAGTATGAAACTATTTTGCGGGAATAGAACTAGAACTGCTTTTTAGATAGTTTTGCAAGATAATAAAGAATGTGGAAATAAAAGTTAGGTGATGTTTTAATAAAAGAACAATAAAGTAAATATAGCGAGTGTGGAGAAGTGGTGATAGGATTTGCGAGATTGTCCTAGGCAATTGATAACAAGACCGGTAACCATTATTGCAGTTCTAGATGAGGGAGAGGCATGAGCTAACATACTTTCCATACTTGGATCATATGCACTTATGATTGGAACTCTACCAAGCATCCGAACTACTAAAGATCATTAAGGTAAAACCGAGCCATGGCATTAAACATCAAGTCCTCTTTACTCCCATACGCAACAATCCCCTTACTCGGGTTTGTGTTTAAGTCACCCACCAACCCACTATAAGTGAATCATAAACATATTGCAACACCCTCCAGCGTGAATGCTTCACGTGTGCGCCTCACGGAAGGCACCTTAGGACAACACCAAAATCAAACACGCAACTCAAATCAATCAAGATCATCAATCAGCCCATAGGACAAAAGGGATCTACTCGAACATCACACGATAGCAACAAATCATTGGATAATAATATGTAGCATAAACACCATGTTCAAGTAGGGGTATAGTGGGATGCAGGAGAGTAGGTCGCTATAGATACACGAGGGAAGGTGATGGTGGTGGTGATGACGACAACAAAGTTGTTGGTGTAGATCACTATCACGATGGTTGACCCGGAGGCGTTCCAACGCCACCGCAAGAGAGGGGGAGAGAGCCCCTGATGTCTACTACACAACCTTCTTCTTGTAGACTCGTGTTGGGCCTCCAAGCGCAGAGTTTTGTAGGACAGTGGCAATTTGCCCTCAAATGGATGCCTAAGGTTTATCAATCCGTGGGAGGTGTAGGATGAAGATGGTCTCTCTCAAACAACTCTGCAACCAAATAACAAAAAGTCTCTTGTGTCCCCAACAGACCCAATACAATGGTAAATTGTATAGGTGCAAGTTCGGCGAAGAGATGGTGATACAAGTGCAATATGGATGGTAGATATAAGTTTTTGTAATCTGAAAATACAAAAACAGCAAGGTAACAAATAGTAAACAGCGAGCAAAACGTTGTATAAATGCTTGGAAACAAGGCCTGGGTCCATACTTTCACTAGTGCAATTTCTCTCAACAATATTGACATAGTTGAATCATATGTAAGTCCCTCTCGTGCGGCAAAGAGTTCACTCCAAAGTCACAAATAGCGGAGAACAAACAAAGAAATTATTGTAGGGTACGAAACCACCTCAAACTTATCTTTTCTGATCAATCTTATGAGCAATCCCTATAAGTGTCACGAACAGCCCTAGAGTTCATACTAAAATAACACCTTAAGATACACATCAACAAAAACCCTAATGTCACCTAGATACTCCAATGTCACCACAAGTACCCATGGGCTTGATTATACGATATGCATCACACAATTTCAGATTCATCATGTTCAATCAAACACAAAGAATTTCAAAGAGTGCCCCAAAGTTTCTACCGGAAAGTCAAGACAAAAAACGTGTGTCAACCCCTATGCATAGATTCCCAAGGTCACGGAACCTGCAAGTTGATCACCAAAACATACATCAAGTGGATCAACAGAACATCCCATTATCACCACGGATATCCCATTGCAAGACATACATCAAGTGTTCTCAAATCCTTAAAGTCTCAACCCGATAGGAAAACTTCAAAAGGAAAACTCAATTCATCACAACAAGATAGAGATGGGAAAACTCCATATGATTCATCTATATCAATAATGCTCGCGGTACATCAAGATCGTGTCATCTCAAGAACACGAGAGAGAGAGAGAGAGAGAGAGAGATCAAACACATAGCTACTGGTACATACCCTTAGCCCCGAGGGTGAACTACTCCCTCCTCGTCATGGAGAGCGCCGAGATGATGAAGATGGCCTCCAGTGATGGTTTCCCCTTTCGATAGGGTGCCGAAATGAGCACCCGATTGGTTTTCGTGGCTCTGGAGGCTTGCGGCGGTGGAACTCCCGATCTAGGTTTATTTTCATAGGGTCCCAACCGACTTAAGGGGGGAGGCACAAGCGATCAGGGCGCGCTCACCCCCCTGGGCGCGCCCTGTTGTCTTGTGACTCCCTCGGGCACTGTCTTGTGTTGATTTCGACTCTCAAAAATCACATATATTCCAAAATAAACCTCCATACATTTTTATCGCGTTTGGACGTCACTTGGTATGGATTTTATGCGAAACAAAAAACATACAAAAAACAGGAACTGACACTAGACACTGGATAAGTAACTTAGTCCCAAAAATATTATAAAATGTTGCCAAAACTATATGAAAGTTGTAGAATATTGGCATGAAAAAAAAATCAAAAATCAAAGATACGACGGAGACGTATCAACTGCCTAGTGTGCTTAGAAGCAGATGGCAACTCCCTCTTTACCCCCAAACTGTCGTATGCCATGTCTTTTGCAGTGTTACATGGCAACTGCCTAGTGTGCTCACAAGCAGATGGCAACTCCTACTTTACCCCAAGATATTATTTGACATATCTTTTGTAGTGTTACATGGCAACTTCCTAGTGTAATTAGTTAGCAGGTGGAAACTCTCTCTTTATGCCGAGATATTATTTGCCACGTCTTTCCAGTGTTATAGGACAACTTCATAGTGTATTTAGTTAGCAGGTGGCAACTCCATCTTTACCCCCAAGATATTATTTTTCATGTCTTTTCAGTGTTATAGGGGCAACTTCATAGTGTATTTATTTATCAGGTGACAACTTGCTCTTGAAGATTTTTTGCAGGGCCACATGGAAAATGCCTCTTGCTTAATTTCCATGTTTTTGTGGTGCAAGCATGGCAACTATATATGTGTAACAACTTACCAGTTTGACATACTGCTTTAGTTAGGAGATGTCAACTTCCTACTTGTCCGTGACCCACTTTTTGCCATGCTTGTGCGGGGCTCCATAGCATCTGCCTATTTGTCTTACGATATGAAATCAGTAGCAACCAAGGAAATTTTTGTGTGAACCCCAATTGTAATGTTTGTCATCAGACATTGTATGTTCATGGCAAATTTGTTTATCCGCTCTCTCAGTAGTACGTATGTGTGTTGATATTTTGCTTAGGTACTATATGTCAACTTACAGTTTTATCGTGCCATTCATATGTCATGTATCATGGCGAACTAAGTCTCGCTTGAGCCTGCACCGTACAGAGGTACCATCCTTGATTCATTTCACTTTGCTTCTCCTCTCCATGTTTCCTTTGCTTCGAATCCATGGCGATTCCAATGTGTTGTAAGGAGCTCATATGATCTCCTTCGGGGGAGGGGGGATTCACCGGTGTCTAATTAGGCCACATTTAGTACGCATCATAGCTGTGGCGGTGGAAGTCTCGCCGGCGAGGAGTTGCCCATTTCGCATGATTCATTCTCTATTTTCAGAGATTATTTGCGTTTAAATCTAGATTGCAGTGATTTCTCATAGGGTCCACATGTCTTGATTTTTATTATATTATTACTAACAAACATGTCCATGTGTTATAACGGGATATCAAACAATAAGCATTCTCATGACCCTTCACAAGTCCACACTCTCTACTTTAACATCACAACCAATGGTCATTCGGCATGAACGGTGAGCTTCAAAAACAAAGAACAACATGTCTAACAATGAATTGATTGAGGGTAATGTCAGTGTCAAAACCGGCGGATCTCGGGTAGGGGGTCCCGAACTGTGAGACTAGGATTGACGGTAACAGGAGACGAAGGGGACGCGAGTTTACCCAGGTTTGGGCCCTCCTATGGAGTAATACCCTACGTCCTGCTTGATTGTATTGATGGTGTATGGGAATACATAGTTGATCTACCTCGAGATCGTATGTCTAACCCTAGATGAGTTGTTCTGTTCCTATACCCTAAAACCCTCCGGCTTATATAGATGCCGAGGAGGCCTAGGGTTCATACATGGTCGGTTACACGCCGAAGAGATAAACATGCCTATTTACTACATAAAACGTGGAGTGCAAGCCTTGCCTCCCGAAGCTTCCATCCGGAGAACTTGGCCTTCAAATCATCCAGTGTTTGGCAAGTAGCCCATATAGTCCGGCCCATACACAATAGGCTGGCTCTCCGAGGACCCCTTAATCCAGGAATCACTCAGTAGCCCCCGAACTTGCCTCCAACGCCAAGGGTCGTCAGCTTCAATTGCTTCGCGAACGGAGTCTTCGGCTTGGGAGGTGAGTTCCTTCCTGCCGAATAATAGTTTGGCCTCCGATGATAAGTAGTTTTCCATATAGTGGCACGTCCGAATTCTGCGAGAAAAGTTTAGCTTTGAAGGCCAAACGTCAAGGAAAAAAGGTAATGTTTTCTGACGACCTCTCTGACGAGAGGTCACAGCGCACCACGATCGATAGGCCAGTTACAGGCACTCGATGCGTGGTTCGAGGCTGTTCCATCTACAATAATCACGTTGCAATATGTCGATCGTGTCCCGTTTTATATGGGATATACTTTAATCATGCGTGCTCAACGGCTCGCACGTCTTGGGAAGTGGAGGGATTTACGATGCAGCAAGGGAGCTCGAATTGGCGAACCTCATAAAAGGAGAAAGAAAACCCAACAGGACCTTTCACGCTCTCCATTCGAGATCTCCGCCTCCTATTCCCTTGCGCCTCCAGAGCAGATCTAGGTCTCCTCCATCCCCGCTTCCGAACTCAGCAATGGCGGGCTCCAATGGCCAGTGGGAAGTTTCCACGGTCAGCAACCAAGACATCCTCGACCTCAAGAAGGCCGGCTACCTCCCCGCCGATATTCCTCATCGCGCGGTGGAGAAGGGACAAGTAATCCCCACCCCCTAGCAAAGCGAGCGGGTGGTGTTCATCCCCCACTTCATCCGGGGGTTGAGCTTTCCGCTCCATCCCTTCGTCAGGGGCCTAATGTTCTTCTATGGCCTTGACTTCCACGACCTTCCACCGAACTCCATCATGCACCTCTCCGCCTTCATCCTCTTCTACGAGGCATTTCTGCACGTCGAGCGCACTTCGAACTCTGGCTGCAGATTTTCAACATCAAGCCGAAGTGCGTCGGCAACAAGCACGCCGACTACGATGGTGCCGTCATCAGCAAACTCACGTGCATCGACTAGCCGGCAGGCACCCTCATCGACACCAACAAGGGGTGGCAGAAGGAATGGTTCTACATCACCAAACCACAAAAACAAGATTTGCACCCCACCGCCGCATTCAGGTCTGGTCCCCCGACCTAACTGGCTTCATGGTTTGAAAAGGGCCTCGACTGGGGGTCAAGCAAGGAGGTGGCCGATCTGCAAAAGCGGATTCGCACCCTAATTGGGGACGACACCACGCTGCCTAACATGGTCCAGGTGATGCTTCGAAGACGCATCCTCCCCTGCCAGTGCCGGGATACTCCCTTGTGGGCTGGGAAACTCGAAGCCGAGCCCATAGTCCGGAATCTCTTCCGCACTACGTGGGAGAAGCTGTGAAAGGCTCTCTTCAAATTGATGAAGAGCTAGCCAGCCGAGGAGGAGGACAAGGGCTTACACGCCACCACCCCGGGTTTCGAGGTATGATATATCCTAACTCGGTCGACCTTATTACATAAAAGATCCATAACCTAGTGCTGGTCTATTCTCGCAGAGATGGCTGAAAAAACCCATCAACATTAGCAGTCCGGCTCCTCAGCCCGAATACGGGAGGACCGGGTTGCTAGCCCGGATGCTCATGGAGAAGCCTTACGAGGCTCCCATGAAGAAAGAGAAGAAGAAGAAACTAGGTCAAGCTGGCCTTCGCATCAGGGACCTGCCTGATGCTGCATCCATAGACACCCCGCCTCCTCCAATGAAGAGGAGGTCGAAGAAGAGGAGGAAGAGGAGGAGGAGGTTGAGAGCGAGGGGGGAGGCAACTCCGAGGTGGGCGTCTTCTCCTGCCACGAAGAGGGCGTGACAGATGCGGGTCGTCCTATCTGATGACAGCTCGAACTCGAGCTCCGCGTCCGAAGACCTTGAGGAGGTTCCATCAAGGAGCCAATGGGTCAAGCCCCCTCCATCCATGTTAGGATCCGAAGACCCTCCTTCCTATAACTAGTAAATTCAGAGTTTGCTGACACATAGGCTATATGTCCTATAGCCCCCCGTGCGTCATTCCCACTAATGTGGTATCAGATGGGGAGACCCCGCCCTCCGAGCTAGCGAAGAGCGGGGAAGCCTCGCACCCCCCACTCCAGGCGCTACAAGGACGTTGTGGAGGTGTCGTCCCAGCCTACCCCAATGGAGGTGGACACAAGGAGCGAGGGAGATATTCCCGTGGCCGAGGGTAACACTTCGGCCACCGAAGACCAGGGGACAATCCACCGTACGGACACCAAGGAGGCCGGACGGACAGGCCATCAGTCCCCTGCAAGGACATCTCCGGAGCGCACTATGCCTCCGGAGGTACTGGTCCAATCCCCAGTGGGTGATCAGGAAATACGATCATCCCCGACACCGCTGACCACCGAGTGGTCGGCCATGGGGGAGGCTCTATCAAGCGCCCCCGTCCCATAGGAGCACCACACCCTTATGGGTGCGGTACTACAGAGCGTCCAGTCCATCAATAACAGACTGAAGGAGGCCTTCAAAGGTCTCCTTGTGGGCTTTCAACTAAGTTACCCGGAATTTTATTAAGTATTTTTATTTATCCGTATTGTAGACATGGCAGCTCCCGAGCCGTAGGTGAGTTGAACAAACTTGCCTAGGGGTCATCCTTATAGATCGGGAAGTAAGTGCCGATGTGATATTTGTATTGTATGTGTGATGTAGGCCTCGCCATCGTTGGCGACCAAAAACGGCGCCGAGCTAGACGAGATACAGCGGAAGCTCAAGCGCTCCAAAGATGACGTGGAAGCCCTTAACAAGAGGCTCGACGAGGCGTAGGGTAAATTCGAATCGACTCTCCCCAACTTTGGTTAGTTCATAGTCCTTTTAAATAAGATGTTGTCATGTTGCAGCCTCGTTGAAAGAGATTGAAAACCTCCGGGCCGAGCTCCAACATGCCAAAGATGAAGCAACCGTGGAGAAGGCAACGACCAAGGAGGCGGACACCGTCCTCTCTGCCCTACAATCCACTAGTAGTAAACATCAGGCTCGTGTGGAGGAGATACAAGATGAGCTGAGGGATTCCAACAACAAGTGCGATGCCTTGGAGCAGAAGAACAACACGGTCTCGGCGGAACTATCCTCCCTGAGATCTGATCTCCAGAAGGAGCGAACGGACAGACGGTTCTTTGAGGAACAAGTTCGGCAGGCTAAAGAGATAGCCGATGGTAAGCCGTACTCCCTAAAGTGCATATTCAGGAATAGCAAATTCGACTTGCTGACCCGGGTGTGGTGATCCTTAGGCGTGGCCGCTGATCTCTCGAAGAGCACGGCAGACGCCAATCAGCTGCTTGCCTCGCGGGGAGAGGAAGACGAAACTCGGCTCTTCTGGGCTCAATTCGGAGCCTCCGAGCGTCCTCCTCTTCTGGTGGAGAAGTTAAAGCAGCTGATGGAGATGCATTGGATGGTGGAGCCATCCCTTAAGGACCTCTACATCCGTTTATGGCCTGGTGAGCCACTCCCCGGCAGCTACTTCGGCCTGGTACAATGGCTGATTGATGCGACACCCCGCTTTGATGCCGTCAAGCGTTCCTCCTGCATCGAAGGAGTCCGGATGGCCCTTGCCAAGACCAAAGTGCACTTGCCGGGGCTCAGTCCGATGAAGGTCGCTACCGATCCACCACCGCTCGGAAAGGAGCACCAACGCCCCGAGCTCTACTTTGATGGAGTGATGGAGAGTGCGCGGGTGATAGCATCGCAGTGTTCGGGCAAAAAAATATTTGAATGAGATTATAATATGTCCGAAGACTTGTTTATAATTTTCAATGATATTAGTACCTACACTTATGCTGTTTTGCATTCCTTTATAACGCTTGTTTGGTTGTTTAATACTAAAAGATGCGAGTCATCGGCTTCAACCCCCATGTAGATACTACATGGGGTGTCTATGCCAATGCATTGTGTCCCTTAGCCAAATTATTGGAACCCGAAGGTGATCTAGTGCGGTAGACTAGGCAATCGGACTATTACACTTTATTTCTTTCACTTAACCGAAGGGGCGCGAAAAGGGATGCGGGAAGCGTACAATTAGCCACCGGGGTTTTTGCGATGTTTGGACAAGCCGAGGCCGAAGCCGACATCGTAGTGTTTGCACAAAGGGCAAATTCCTCGTATAACATGGAATAACCGCTGATGAAGGTTGAAGTGTAATAATTCTAACTTGGGGTTCACAGATCGGGTTACGCATACTATGACAGTCCGTTTTTGGCTTTCTCCCCTGAGGTGCTTGACCGGACTATCTAGAAACACAATTGCAGGGGTGCTCCCTTTGCCCTTTTAGCTGAACGAGCGAAACATAAAGGGGCAAGCACAGGAACCAGGCAACCCAACTTAATGACCAAAGACATAGTTCGGAACCGATGCATATAAAGCTAAGCACCAAGACGCCGAACACGCGATAGTTAAGGCGATTTGTGTTTGAAATCGAGCCCCCAGTCTATTAGCCAGTGACCTCGCTTCATACCAAACAGGTTCACGAGAAGAGGGAGAAAAAGAGAAGAAGTATGCGCGAAAAATAGGACAGATGGGGCATAGTTGCATCACGCAGTTTTGCATTTTCTCCACAACTCTTATAGCTCGGATTGCCAAAGCAACTGTTTACAGGTATGTGAAAGAAAATAAGAAATAAAATCATACAGGAGTTGTTGTACCGGAGGTCTTCAATTGGTGGCCTGATGTCCTTGATATGCCTCCTTGCTAGTTGACTCCTGCTCTTGGATGCACCTTAATGGGTGTTAATGTTCGGCGGATGGATTTTGCTAACAAAATCTTGAGAGGCCGTCGAATTGTGGGTGAGCGTTATGCCGTAGGCAGGCCCTTTTAGGAGTGCATGTGTTTTGTCTGAAGACGCATTGAGGCTAGAGGTCCGGGGAAGCCGAACACCATCTTAATGTCCCCACCATTACCCATGGAATCTTACGAGCAAAGTTGTGCCTCCTTGGCACATACTTTGCTGGTCCTAAGGTTGTGTGGTGGGGCACGAGTCCCTATAGAGGGGAGGAAGGAGAATCTGAGTTTTCGGTCTGACACCGAACTTGCTTCCTAGCCTTATGTGCCTTTACGGCGGACATCGGAACTTGCCGATCTTCTTTATAGATGAATTCAGCCGCTAGGGTCAATGCATGTTCCTCAGTTCTAAGGGAGCGCTTGATATTGCCGTTGACAGTAATGACCCCTTTTGGTCCCGACATCTTGAGCTTGAGGTATGCATAATGTAGGACCGCGTTAAAACGATCGAACGTAGTCCGACCAAGTAGCGCGTGATAGCCGCCGCGGAAGGGCACAATGTCGAAGATCAAATCTTTGCTGCAAAAATAATCGGGCAAGCCAAACACGACCTCTAGATTTACCGAGCCCGTGCATCGGGCCTCGACGCCCGGGATCACTCCCTTAAAGGTAGTGCTGCTGGGTTTGATCCTTGATGGATCGATGCTTTTCACCGCATCTGAGTAAATCAGATTAAGGCTACTTCCCCCATCCATTAGGAACTTTGTGAGGTGATACCCATCTATAATGGGGTCTAGGACAAGGGCCGCCGAACCCCCGTGACAGATACTGGTCGGATGATCGCTCCGATCAAAGGTGATCGGGTGTGCCAACCATGGGTTGTATTTCGGGGCTACAGGTTCTACCGCGTAGACTTCCGTAAGGGCGTGCTTCCTTTCCTTCTTGGGTATATGAGTGGCGTATATCATGTTCACCGTTTTGACTTCGGGAGGGAACTTCTTCTGTCCACCACCAATTGGACCCCGAGGTTCATCTTTGTCCTCGCGACGAGAGCTTTTGCCCTGGTCTTCGGATGCTATCTTGTCGGCCTATTTGAACACCCAGCAATTGCGGTGTGTGTGATTGGCAGGCTTGTCTAAAGTCCCATGGATTTGGCAGGGCCTCTCCATGATTTTCTCGAGCTGGGTGGGTCTGTTGCGGTTTCTTTTAGGAGGCTTCTTCCGCTGTCCCGCTAGGGAGTTGCTGATCTAGCATTTAGGGCTGTGTCATCGGCATTGCTGTTATTGTGCCGGCGTGGCTTCTTATTGCACTTTGATTTTGAGGTGCCATCCCAGGCTTCAGGTGCCATGGGGTCATCGGCATTATGGCCGTGCTTTGCGAGCCAATTGTCTTTGCCCGCGCAAAAGCGGGTCATGAGGGTGGTGAGGGCAGGCATGGTGTGAGGTTTATCCTGGCCGAGCTGGCTGGCTAGCCATTCGTCCCGAATATTTTGCCGAAGAGAGGCTATAGCCTCAGCATCCGAACAATCGACGATTTGGTTCTTTTTAGTCAAGAACCGATTCCAGAATTGCCGGGCGGACTCGCCGGGCTTCTGGACGATGTTGTTGAGATCGGAGGAGTCCGGAGGTCTGACATATGTGCCCTGGAAGTTAGGATGGAATGTGTCCTCTAGGTCTTCCTAGCATCCAAAGGAGTTTTTTGGGAGGCTATTTAACTAGTGCCGAGCTGGCCCCTTAAGCTTGAGAGGTAGGTATTTGACCGCATGGAGATCATCTCCTCATGCCATGTGGATATGGAGAAGGAAGTTCTCGATCCATACAGTTGGGTGAGTGGTCCCATCATATTGTTCTATATTTACAGGTTCAAACCCTTTGGGGAACTGATTCCGCATTACCCTATCTATGAAGCACGGTGGGTGGGCGGCGCCTCTGACCTGTGCTATGTCACGCCTGTATTCGGCGTTTGTATGGGGCCGGTTGTGTTCCCGGACTCTGTGGTTTTGGTCGAACCATGGTCTATACTCTCATCGTCTATCCGGTGAGTAATCTCTAGATCCGTAGATGGATCTTGTATGGCCTACTCTATGACCTAGGTCATCGCGCAGGTCGAACCTGTAATCGGATTCGATAGGCTCCTTACCCCATCTTTAGGGCATCATCGGTTCATAACCGGTGTCTGTGGCAGCTCTATCCCGCCCGTGAGGAGGGTGGTCTGGCTTGTCATATGGGATATGACGTGGAGATGGAGTGTCAGTGAGCTCATCGTCGAATTGCGGCAGCAGCCTTTACTAAGGGTAGCTTTTGGGATGGTTTGTCAGACAAGTGTTGTATACTTCCTCGGCTGAGAGGACTTTTGTCCATCGATCATTAAGGCCGGCCTGTTCAGCTTTAAGTTGTCGTTCTTTGGCCTTTAGGTTGCGAGCCATTGCTTTGAGCTGCTGCCTGATTTCTTCCTGATCGTCGAGGTTATCGGGAATGTACAGGTCATCGGCTTCAGGTGTGCCTTCCTCTTTGCCAGGGGGAAGGTAGTCGTCTATGGGGTCATTAGCGTTGTCAGTATTGTTTTGGTCCTCAAGACCATCCGGACCCTCCAACGGGTGCTCGAGGATATCAGGATTGCCATGATCAGCAGGGGCATTATCATCCCCATTGCTGATGATAGCTCTTCGTCCCTTTTTTGCTTTTGGACCTCTTATGCGATTTTTGGCGCCTTGATGGCGCATCGCCTGATTTGTCGCCGTTGCTAGGAGGCGTGTTGTTCCCATTGGTGGCTGAGGTATCCACCATATAGACGTCATATGTGGAAGTGGCAGTCCAACTCCCAGTATTGATGGGGGTGGGAGCATGGTCCTCTTCATCCATGTTGAAAGGATCGATATGGTTGACTAGAGGGGGGGTGAATAGGCAACTAACACTTTTTAACTTTTCCTTAACAATTTAGGCTTAGCATCAAATATGTTAGCTAGATGTGCAACTAGATGAATAACCTATATGATGCTAACCACGACAAGTACACAAGCAAGCAAGGGATATAACACAATAAAAGCTTGAAAGAAGTAAAGGTGCGAGATAACCAAAAGTGGAGCCGGTGGAGACGAGGATGTGTTACCGGAGTTCCTTCCCTTGTGAGTAAGTATGTCTCCGTTGGAGCGGTGTAGAGGCACAATGCTCCCCAAGAAGCCACTAGGGCCACCGTATTCTCCTCACGCCCTCACACAATGCGAGATGTGGTGATTCCACTATTGGTTCCCTTGATGGCGGCGAAACCTTTACGAACAAGGTTGGGGCAATCTCGACAACTGAATTGGAGGCTCCCAACGACACCATGAAGCTTCACCACAATGGAATGTGGCTCCGTGGTGACCTCAACCATCTAGGGTGCTCAAACACCCAAGAGTAACAAGATCCACAAGGGATTAGTGGGGGGAATCAAATTTCTCTTGGTGGAAGTGTAGATCGAGGCCTTCTCAACCAATCCCTAGAAAATCAACAAGTTTGATTGGCTAGGGAGAGAGATCAGGCTAAAATGGAGCTTTGAGCAACAATGGAGTTTTGGGAAGGAAGAGGTGAGCTTCTTGGGGAAGAAGACCTCCCTTTTATAGTGGGGGACAAGATCCAACCGTTATCCACACCCTCAGCCCCGCGCGTCGCAGTACTACCGCAAAACCCATAGTACTACCACGATGGCTTGCAGTACTACCGCTGCCAGATGCGGTACTACCACTCACACGGAAGTAACAGGCTCTGGCCGATTGCACTTGGAAACAAGCGGTAGAACCACCGGAGCGGTACTACCGCGAGCCCAAACGGTACTACCGCATGGTCGGCAGAGGCTAGCACTGGAGATGCACGGAAGTAAAAAATTACTTCCGTACCTACCTCCGCAGAAGGGGAAACTTCGAAAAAGTCCGGCACGGAAGTACCGGATGTGAATCACGGTACTACCGTAAGAGGGCAGATGTAAAAAATTACATCCGTGCCTACTACCGCAGGCGTAAGTTCCATGGTAGGAGACAGCGGTACTACCGCTCCACCAAGTGGTACTACAGCTGGCTCCTACGGTACTACCACTCTAGATATAGACGATCTCCCCCTAGATGATCATATGCAAACCCAAGATCTACAAAATATAGACGATCTCCCCCTAGATGTGTGCATACTCTAGATATGCTTTGGACTGCAAGGCACACACACTAGGATCAAAACTCCCCCTATATTTTATAAGCGACACAATCCTTGTAACAGAATGAACAAAACTAAGTATGGAAACTTGGCATAGCATGTGAGCATGAAGATAAGGGTACATATGAGACAGACTCACAAGCTACGAATCATACTAGACAATAATAAGGTATGAGTGATAGCATATGTCTCACACCATATGATAGAGGAAGTCTCCTGGTCTCACACACAAATGACATAAACCAAAGTTCAACGAAAGCTAAGAGATGATGAAAAAACAACGCAAATACTCGCAAATCCTACACTCTCTCCCCCTTTGGCATCGAGATGCCAAAAAGGCAAAGAGGACACCTAACACATAGGTGGTAGCTCCCATGCAGAAAGATCAGTCATCTGTCTCCTCCTCTGATGCGTCTCGGATGGACTCCGCATCTAAATCAGCCCACTGGAACTGCTGCTTCCCCATCCAAGTGGCCTCAGGAGTGATGTCCTTCTCAAACCCACTCGAGATGGTCTCGCCAAGCTTCCTCAGAATCCGCTTGTCATGCTGGCGACTCTCCTTCTGAGAAATGTGAGCCTGATACTGACCCTTGGCCTGCATGCAGAACAAGGTCCTCATCTTGTGAGAGAGCTTCTTGGCCCAAGATGGCTCAGAAGACGGTGGCACATAGGACTCAGAACTGTCATCTTCCTCTTCGATCTCATCCTCATCAACCTCCATACGAGCAGGAGCTGGCCTAGTGGTGGTGTTGGCCCACTTGTCCTTCATACGCAGACAAATGGGCTCATGAAGAAACAAGTGCTCTTGCAAGTCCTCACCCGGAAGGGTCTTCTCCCAAGTAGTACGAATCAGGAGGAACAAGTAGGGCCCATAAATGGGGACCTTACGATAAAACACAACAGTGCGAAGCTCAGTCCACATAATGTGAGACACATCAAGGGTGTCAAGTTCTTCAGTTCTTCCTTTCTCACATAGTAGCAACATATCCACCAGATAGGAGTGCACCTTGTCCTTGTCTCCCATGCGAGGAAACAAAGTGTTGCGGACGATCCGGTGCATGACATCAAGAAAGGGGTTGAGCACAGAAACTCGCTCACCAGAGGGTAAAGTCTTCAGAATATAGAATGGCACGAGCTGCTCCTTACGTGCTGTGTGGGGGTTGCCGTGAGGGCGCAGTCCAAGTGGCACATCAAGCCCTGAATCAGGAACATGCAGCAGATCCATGAAGTCCTTCCAGGTGATAGACAACCTCTCGCCATTGTTCATCCAAGTCATGGTCCATTGCTCATCAGTGTGGAAGTGGACAGAGGCAAATAACTGACCCACTATCTCGGGATCAAAGTCAAGGTGGAACGAGATGATGTCCTCGATAGCAAACTGCTCCACCAAACCCAGAGCCTCACTGAAGTATGCCGGATGCTTCCTCATATGAGCCATATCAATGTATTGGACAGGAACACATAGATTCTTCTTGCCTTTGAGCACATCAATGTGGATGAGATACTGCTGCTTGTCCAGAACAACTCAATGGCCCAGGAAACTTCCCTTGGTTTGACATAGGGGTCGATCAACCGTCGAGACAGAAACTCTGCTTGAGGCATGTCCTCATAGTTGTTAACTGGTGGCTTGAGCTTGGATGTGGTCCACCTTGAAATGGCGTGGCTGGGCATTAGATCCCTCAGGAGCATCAAGATTGCGAAGACGCTCTAAGCTAGTGTCACGAGAGGGATTCGAGCGACGTGGAGTGGAGCCAGAACCAGAGCCACCACCTATGTCACACAACGCAAACACAAGAGACAAATGAAAAAGGTAAGGCAAAGACGAAAGAAGACACGAAAACCATGTAGAGGTGAGAATGAATAGGACAAAACGAGGTAGCTTCGGATCGAGCGGTAGTACCGGTGGTTCATGCAGAAGTAAAAATTTACTACCGCTCCAGATGCGGTAGTACCGCTGGGAGCGGTAGTACCATGGTTGGAGCAGAAGTAAAATTTTACTTCCGCCCAACGAGGGGAAGTAAAAATTTACTACCGCTCCAGACACGGTAGTACCGTGGCTGGAGCGGAAGTAAACTGCTACTTCCGCCCAATGAGCGGAAGTAAAAAATTACTACTGCTCTAGACGCGGTAGTACCGCTGGGAGTGGTAGTACTGTGGCTGGAGCGAAAGTAAAATTTTACTTCCGCCCGACGAACGGTAGTAACGGACCAGGTGCGGTAGTACCGCACGGGGCGGAATTCGCATGAACACAGATCAAATCAAATCAGTACTACCGTAGATTGAAAGTTATGTCGGGACCCCGGTCCTAAGCCATAAGAATCTAGCATGTAACATAACACATCACTTTGCGGCCTCACGCACAGTTAATTTCACGGCTGCCACTTTACCTGGGCCGGGACCGTTTGCGTCTTTTGGCGCACGTATGTAATATGTCACTAGCATTCAAACGTCAAAGAACCCGATGTAGGACCGAAAGTATGTCTAGAGGGGGCTGATTAGACTACTTGACAAAATAAAAGTTTTGCCTATACCAGTTTTTAGGGTTGACAGTTTTTAGCATTTCATGGCAAGTGAAGTACACCCTACACATGCAAGTCTAAGAGTATATCGCAGCGGAAAGTCACAACAAGCATGTATAGAAGGGATAGGGTAGGAAGATCAAACGCAGTTGTAGACACGATGATTTTTCCCATGGTTTCGATATGTGGCGCTATCGTACAGCCACGTTTATGGAGTCTTCAACCCACAGAGGGTAATGGTCACGAGAGTCCACAGAGGGCTCAACCCAAAAGGGTCCACGAAGTAGCAACCTTGACTATTCCATAACGGCTTCCGTCCACAAAGGACTAGCCTCACTGGGTAGATCTTTATGAATTAGGCGATCTCCTTGCCCTTACAAACTTCTTGGTTCACTCCACAACACGAAGTAGGAGGCTCCCAAGCGACACCTAACCAATCTAGGAAGCACCACCCTCCAAAAGGTAATAGGCTTGGTAATGATGATGAACTCCTTTCTCTTGTGCTTCAAGATGATAGACTCCTCAACACCCAATCACTCTCTCATAGATTTGGCATGGTGGAAGAGATGGGATTGGTGGAAAGCTAGTTGGGGAGGCTAGAGATCAAGATCCATATGATTGGCGTGGAATATCTTGACCTCAACACAAGGGTAGGTGGTTCTCTCTTAGAAAATATGATAGGATAGGTATGGAATAGTTCCGAGTGCTTCTCTTTCGAGTAAGTGGTGGTGAAGGTGTATATATAGGCATCCCCAAAAATCCAACCGTTACACACAAAATAATCCACTCGGTGACACCGATGTGTTAAACTCGGTGGTACCGAAGTGACCAAACAGTGGCAACTTTTGAATCTCGGTAAAGACGATATAGGAAACTCGGTTGCACCAATAAGGTGGCCAATGGTCAGATTTCCAATCTCGGTGATGCCGATTCAAGATTCTCGGTGGGACCGAAAATGTGAATTTGCGTAACAGAAAGTTGGCAACCTAAAGTCGGTGGCACCGGTATGGAATCGGTTGGACCGAAGTGGCTAGGGTTTGGCAGAGTCTGTCTAGGTTTTGGAATCGGTGGCACCGGTATAGGAAAGTTGGTTGCACCGATTTTGAGTGTTAGGTATAGAACAGACTTTGGTGGGAGAGTTTGTGGATGTTTTTGGCGACTATCACTTGTGCACGTTTGAGCATATTGTTTACCAACAAAACCTTACCCCCTTTTAATAGTATTGGCTTTCCTATGGGCTCAAAGTGATTTCTCACAAATATAAAATGTAGAGTCCTCTTGCTTGAAGCTTGGCCAACCTATTTCCTTGCATCTTGGGGTTTCTCCACAATCTCCTTTTGCCAATCCTATCATTGAACATTTCCTGAAATATACTTGGTGGAAACATTAGTTCAATGACTTATATGTTGTTATTAATTACCAAAACCACAAAGGGAGCAAATGTGCTTTCAATCTCCCCTTTTTTGGTAATTGATGACAACATATAGATGAAAGCGTCGACATATGATAAAATCAATGAATATACTCATTACTTTGAGAGGTATGTGATAAGCAAGAGCTCCCCCTAAATTTGTGCATTATTTTGAATTTTCATTTGAATGCAAATGCACAATCGATTAGGTATATTGGGTACTTCTTCCATGTCACATACAACTTGGTGGTGTGCGAGAATAATTAGAATGAATAACAACACATAACACAATCAAGCAAAGGTGAATGATCATCACATGAGCATTTAATGATGATAGGAAATAGTAGCATCTCATCACATAACAACATAAAATAGTTGCATAACACACATGAACACAAAAGTATCTCACGTCAAACCAAAAGAACCAAATGTTTTTAAAAGCAACAAAACACCAAAATGCCTGCTCTCTCGCTCGTAGCCTAAATATCTATATATACTTCTCCCCCTTTGGCAACAAGTTACCAAAAAGTTCAAAGGCATATATCTAAACATTCTTGGGCAAATCCCTCCGGTTGTTGATTAAGGAGTCGAGATGACAGCATCGGCGAAGATCTCTGCAGATGTCATGGATGGAGCTGGAGCGGTCACTGATGGAGCAGAAGCTGATGGAGCTGATGGTGCTAGCACAATGGCTGATCTGGCCTGAGTGGTGAACTGAGTGCCTGGCCCTAGAGGTGATTCATCCTCCTCCTCATCATCATCGTCTTGATCTTAAGTAGAAGAGACACGAGGGATGTGCACAGAGTCAACTTCATGCTGAAACTCTATGACTATCTTAGTCAGTCCGTCCACCTTATCAGTAAGGGTCTTGATTCTGGTCTCAAAAATCCTGACAAGACTGTTCTGGTTGTCCAGAATCCCCTTAATGTCCTTCTGCATGCCCTAAACAGATGATATCAACAGATCCATTTGCTCATTCCGGGATCTAGGGACCTGAGCACTAGTGGCTCTAACTGCCTCTGCTTCCTCCTGAGCTGCAGCTGAAGTGGGATGATCATCATCCATCACCACAACATTGTCCTCAAGATCTGGCTGTAGGGGCAAATGTGGATGATCTAGGGCAAAGATGTGCTTCTCCAGTCTTGAGTTGATGAGCATCTGGATGTGGGGTGCATAACAGTAGGAGAGCTCCTGGTCAGCAGCAAACCTCTTGATTGTCTCAACAATCAAATCCATGACTCTAATCCTAGTGTGTTTGTCAAGGTGGATCAACATATTTATGGAGTGGCCTTGGATCATCTTGTCATCTCTGGAGTTAGGCATCAAGGTATGCCTCAGAATGGTTTTGATAGTGCGGAGGCCAGCCCGGAGAAAGTAGATTGATCCTAGCCTGTGAGACTTCACATTTGCAGCAGGGATTTCCTTGTACATGTTAGCCATAGCATTGTGGCTAGCCTTGGATTCTGAGTATACATCCAATCCACCACCTGTGCTTCAGGAACTCCTAAGATATCAGCCCATTCCTCAACAGTTGATTTGTACCTTGCGCCTTCAGTCATCCACACAATTCTACCATCTCCGTAGAAGTGTGTAGTGGAGTAGAATTGCATGATCATTTCATCATTCCAAGCTGTGAATTCTTTGCCAACGAACTCATCCAAACCTATGCAGTGGAAGTTGTCCTGGACACTTGGAAAGTAGTCCTCATTCTCCTTGATGAACTTCTAATCAACATACCGCATATCACTGACAGCTGGACTCTTGTCAAAGAGCACAGTCTCATAGAAATCTTGTTGCTCCTTGGTATAGAATCTGTAGTCCACAACAGTCTTCTTCCTTTGAGCATAAGGATCAATAGCTCTCCATGCCCTCAATCGCGAGTCCTTCCTCTTCTTCATGTCCTCAGCTAGTGGGTAGCTGGCATTGTGTACTGGAAGGTGTGGTCTGAGCTTCATCAATATTGTCAGGTCATCATCAGCTTCAGCTCTGGAGGTAGTTCTTTTGTTCTTCTCAGAAGCTGGAATCTACCCGGTTGTCCTCTTAGGCTTCTCAGCAGACTTCTTGGATGTGCTAGTCTTAGGCATAGCATCAGACATAAGTTTCTTTGCCTTCTTATTGGGAGGAGCCTTTGTAGCTGGCTCATCCTCCTCTTCCTTAGCAGCAGCACCAGTTGCTTCCTCTGGATCTTCATACATGGAAGTATGCCTGCCAGTCACATGAATGATCCTCTTCCTGGACTTTTTCTCCCTTGCCTTCTTAGGCATAGCTCTCTTGGGGACCTCAACAGAAATTATGGCTCTTGCAGTCTCATGAGCCTTGAAGATAGAAGCAGGTGCATAAATCTTGCTCACAACTCTTCGAGAGGAAGTAGCTTTAGTTGCTGACTTCTTAGCAGCCTTCTCTTGCTTCTTAGCAAGAATCTCTTCTGGAACGAAGTCTGAATCTTCTTCATCTGAGTTCAACTTCTTCCTGGTTCTGGTGGCAGCCTTGGGCAACCCATGAGAGCTGGGGGTGCCTGGATTTGAGAAAGAACTGGCTTCTCGGCTTGTTCCAGAACTCATATCAACTCCCTGCTCTGGCACATTCTAACTATCTTCTGAGCCTGACATACTGACCCTGTGAATAGAGTGTAGATGAGTTATCACAAAATGAGGCTGTTTTTTAAAATTTGAGCAATGATTTTTCAAAAAGTTTTGCAATCTGTCACATACATATCAGTGCAGCCGAAAAGAATTTTTTGGTGAGACCGAGACAAACTAACTCTTTTAACAGGAACTTGGCAGCCTTTTCGGTCGGACCGAAAAGAGCTACTCAGTTCCACTGAGTCAGTTCTCACCCTCACTGAAAAGCATATCGGTGAGACCGATATTTTTGTTTTGGTTCCACCGAGATTTATCGGGCGGACGGCAAAACCCTAGAAAATCCATCTAACTCGAGATTTTGCAGATTTAAGTGGATGGATATATGAGAAAAGGGTGTAAAGATGATAATCAAGTATCTAATGTGCAAGAATCGGATGGGGAGCGCACTAGAGATCGAATTTGTACCCTAGCTTGGCGCGGATCCTCTACGCGGCGACGATGGAGTAGATTTCATCGACGGCGGCGATTCCCAGCGGCGGAGGAGCTTGGGAAGACAAGGGCAACGACGAGGGGTCTCGAGGCGGCATCTTAGGGTTCTAAGGCGCGACGTCGAAGATTGAATTTCAAAGCATCGGGGTCCAAAGCAGATATATCCTTCATTGTCGATGATATCGATTTTATGTTTTTGTTGTCACCGAGTTCCACAACTGTCAGCTGATAGGGAAACTCGATGTAACCGAGAATATGAAATCAGTGTTACCGAGATTGAAAACCAGATCAACCCTAGGCAATTGGTGAGACCGAGATTGTGGGGTTGGTTCCACCGAGATGCACTTGGGAGATTTTAATGTTCAGTCCTTGTCGATACGGAAGTCCGAGTGCTCCACACATAGAGGGATCGAAGAGCACTTGCTCAAATTTTGTGATGCAACATGAATGGAATATGAGGTGAGAAAGCATAGATAGATAAAGAGTGGTCCTAGGCATTCTTGTCCATCCAATTGGCAAAAGATAAAGCAAAAGCCAAATAGCAACAATTGGATGTCCTCGAATGAGAAAATAAACGCAGACCAACATGCTCACACAATAAGATGTCAAAAGAAATCATGACAAACATGCACAAACACTCTAGCATCTAACAAGCACTTGGGAGATGACGAAGTCATCTATATATGAGTATTTGACTTAGGAGCCAAGTAAGAGTACTTGATCATAGGTCATACTCATCGTTTAAGCACAAGTGGGGTTACCACTTTTTCATAAAGCATTTAATGTTGTCACACACTAAGAGATGCTTTGACTCAAGTCTTAGAGTAAAGATCCCCCTTAATGTGACATCCCCCCATAAGAGGGATAAACTAACCTTGGGTTTTGTCGATGAAGACTTCATGTTGGTGAGGTAGTTGTGGATGCTCAATGTTGATGAAGATCACCAAGAGTTGGGAGCATCCTTGTTGTTTCCTTTCTCTTCTCACCTACATGGGTTAGTCCCAACATACAAGAGACAAATACGATGATATCTATGGACATGGTGTGCAAAGCATATGTTATGATGTCCATTGATTAGTTGATTACCTTGTCCCTTGCTTACCTTTGAGGGAATGTGTGACTCCTTGAACTATTGCATTGAGTTGATGGTGAGTGCAAAAATTCCTTGCCAATAATGAATGTGAGTGAATTTCATTGGCGGAGTCACCCCACAAGAACCTTCTAGTTCTTATTCTTGCGGATCCACATCATGTTTATGGGGATCCTTGTGTTGAGGTGGCCTTTGTAGTAGTTGCGCTTGAAGTAGCCTTGGGAACCCACTCCACCAAAGCTAGGGGTTCATCTTCGTATGAGTCAATGTCCTTTGAAGCTTGTTCTCGCCCTTGAGCTTGTGGTCTTGTGGTGGAAGGTCCTCTTGAGTGTTTGTACCCTTGGGAAGAGTATTTTCATACTTCTCCTTTTGAGGAACAAACTTGGGCTTGGGATATAGACCTTCTTCCCACTCAACTCCATTAGCGTTGAAGTAGCCAAAACCACGATTCTTCCGGTATCCTCCATGCTTGCGTACAATTTCCTCAAATTGCTTACATCTGGCAAGACTCTTGTAGATTCCCTTTTCTATAATTCCTTTCAATAAAGCATTTTCTTGCTCAAGTATAACTTGGCTAAGAGAATCATCATTAGTGGAATCAATAGAACTACTAGAAGCAACATCATTGGGTTTAGCATTTTTATTGTTTCTACTAGATGAAGAACCTTTATTGCCTTTGTTACTAGATTGCTTAGTTTTAACTTGAGGCATGAAAGTAGACAAAAGTAGTTGTTTGGCTAGATAAGATGAGGTCTTCTTTCGGAGATCGTCATTGATAGATTTGAGAAACTCATGCTCTTGCTCCAAGTTGAGCTTCTCGAAGCGTAGCTTCTCACAAGTTCTCACAATCTCTCTATGATCTTCGAGAGTAGATTCATGAGCTAACTTAAGAGTGTTTAGTTCTTTAGTTAGTTGTTCTATTTTCATCTTATCATCATCAAATGACTTATCTTGACTAGCATGAGAATTATCAAGTTCATTTTGATCAACATCACTAGTTTTATCACAAAGCAAGTCATCATCACAAAGTAAATCATCTTCATCACTATCAAAATCAAGATACTCGGGGTGTGATACCTTGGGGCCTTTAGCCATGAAGCAACTTCCACTCCCTTCGTTTGGTGAACCAAATAGATCGTAGGAGTTGGTAGTCACTAGAGAAATTCCGGCAACACCATCATCTTGACTATGGTCAGAGTCGGAGTGATAGCTTCTCTGAGAGTTGTTGTCGGAGTCGGAGCCAGAAACCCATTCACCAACATGAGCTTGATGTTTTCTTCTTGTTTAGCTCTTGGTGTACTTGTCCTTCTTCTCCGAATCTCTACTTCTCCTTGAGTGTCTTCGTTCATAACGATCATCTCTACTCCTTCTCTCTCTTTGTGGTGACTCATTTCTTGAGCTTCGTCTTTGAGGTGACTCTTGTCTTCTTTTGTAGGGAGCCGTGCACTTATTTGAGTAATGTCTGGGCTTCCCACAATTGTAGCAATTGCGGTCACGACTTGACGAACACTTCTCTTCATATCTTGAGTTGGAGTTTCTTTCTTTGCCTCTATTCTTGTAGAACTTGTTGAATTTCTTGACCATGAGGCTTATCTCTTCATTGGAGACAAGTGTTTGCTTGAGGTTGCGGGAGCATCACTTGTGGCTTTGTAAGTACCGCTATACTTGTGATGAAGCTCTTCTTTATCTTTGAGTGTCATCTCCTGAGCAATAATCCTTCCAATGACTTCCGTAAGCTTGAGATCTTTGTAGTTTGGCATCATTTGGATTAATGTGCACACGGTGCCATATCTCTCATCCAAAGCTCTAAGTATCTTCTTGATGATGAATTTGTTGGTCATTTCTTCGCTTCCTAAGTCGGCAATCTCATGGTCTGAGAGCTAGCCTAGAGTACATATCTGCGACTCCTTTACGATCCTTCATCTTGAACTTGTCAAGCTAACCTTGAAGAACATCTAACTTGGATTCTCTCACGGACTCGGTTCCTTCGTGCATATCAACCAAAGTATCCCAAATCTCATTTGAATTCTCAAGACGACTGATTTTGTTGAATTCTTCAGGGCATAAGCAGTTGAAGAGAATGTCGCATGCTTGAGCATTGAGTTGCAACATCTTCAATTCATCCGCGGTCACTTCACGATCTGGTTCTCGTCCATCCGCAAAGAATTCACCTTGCAAGACAACACGAACAATAGCGGGCTACAACAAGGTTATGACCAAGAATATGCATTTCATTTTGTGCTTTCGACTAGCAAAATTAGTGCCATCAAAGTACGGACCTCTACGGTGATAACTTCCCTCACTAGACTCCATAATTCTCCTAGGTTGTGAGACCTAAGCAATAGAGACCAAAGCTCTAATACCACTTGTAGGACCGAAAGTATGTCTAGTGGGGGGGGGGGGTTGATTAGACTACTTGACCAAATAAAAGTTATGCCTATACCAGTTTTTAGGGTTGACAGTTTTTAACATTTCATGGCAAGTCAAGTACACACTACACATGCAAGTCTAAGAGTATATAGCAGTGGAAAGTAACAACAAGCATGTATAGAAGGGATAGGGTAGGAAGATAAAATGTAGTTGTAGACACAATGATTTTTCCCATGGTGCTGATAGGTGGCGCTATCGTACATCCACGTTTATGGTAACAGTCGCGAGAGTCCACGGAGGGCTCCACCCAAAAGGGTCCACAAAGTAGCAACCTTGACTATTCCATAACGGCTTCCATCCACGAAGGACTAGCCTCACTATCGGTAGATCTTCACGAAGTAGGCGATCTCCTTACCCTTACAAACTTCTTGGTTCACTCCACAACACGAAGTAGGAGGAGCCCAAGCGACACCTAACCAATCTAGGAGGCACCACCCTCCAAAAGGTAATAGGCTCTGTAATGACGATGAAATCCTTGCTCTTGTGCTTCAAGATGATAGACTCCTCAACACCCAATCACTCTCTCACAGACTTGGCATGGTGGAAGAGATGGGATTGGTAGAAAGCTACTTGGGGAGGCTAGTGATCAAGATCCATATGATTGGAGTGGAATATCTTGACCTGAACACAAGGGTAGGTGGTTCTCTCTTAGAAAATCTGATAGGATAGGTATGTAATAGTTTTGAGTGATTATCTTCCAAGTAAATGGTGGTGAAGGGGTATATATAGGCATCCCCAAAAATCCAACCGTTACACACAAAAT
The DNA here is from genome assembly GCA_022496015.1 of Hordeum marinum. Lineage (NCBI taxonomy): Eukaryota > Viridiplantae > Streptophyta > Magnoliopsida > Poales > Poaceae > Hordeum > Hordeum marinum. The sequence continues at coordinate 466,362,378 of CM039676.1, read as the reverse complement.
GACCGACTCGGTGATACCGATGTGTTAAACTCGGTGGTACCAAAGTGACCAAAAGGTGGCAACTTTTGAATCTCGATAGAGCCGATATAGGAAACTCAGTTGCACCGATAAGGTGACCAATGGTCAGATTTCCAATCTCGGTGAAGCCAACCCAACATTCTCGGTGGGACCGAAAATGTGAATTTGCATAACAGAAAGTTGGCAACCTAAACTTGGTGGCACCGGTATGGAATCGGTTGCACCGAAGTGTCTATGATTTGGCAGAGTCTGTCTAGGTTTTGGAATCGACGGCACCAGTATGGAAAAGTTGGTTGCACCAATTTTGAGTGTTAGGTATAGAACAGACTTTGGTGGGAGAGTTTGTGGATGTTTTTGGCGACTATCACTTGTGCACGTTTGAGCATATTGTTTACCAACAAAACCTTACCCCCTTTTAATAGTATTGACTTTCCTATGGACTCAAAGTGATTTCTCACAAATATAAAATGTAGAGTCCTCTTGCTTGAAGCTTGGCCAACCTATTTCCTTGCATCCTGGGGTTTCTCCACAATATCCTTTTGCCAATCCTATCATTGAACATTTCCTGAAATATACTTGGTGGAAACGTTAGTGCAATGACTTATATGTTGTTATTAATCACCAAAACCACCAAGGGAGCAAATGTTCTTTCACCCGGGCCGACATGACTAGTCGTAGAACCCAAGTGGCACATCCATACAGGAATAGACATACGTAACCCAGCAATGCAGGTGTCGGCCTCTAGCATGTGTAGACGAGTCATAGCAGGCTACAAGGACTCCATTACGCCGTGGGACATAAATGTCATCACTACACGTAGACGAGTCGTAGCAGGCTACAGGGACTCCATTACACTATGAGGCATTTCCCTGAAGGGACAGACACAGTAGCAAAGAAGGATACATGCCAGTCAATCAACCTGTCCGGAGCAGTAGCACGCTACCATGGCTCGGTGGAAGCACAAAGAGGCAGTTCCTTGTAAAGAGTACTACTAAAGGCACACAACTAGGTGTTGAATCCCATACATATCGTTGCACGTCACACATATGCACGACATGCCCGATATGCATAGATACAACTATGGCATCACAACATAACCATACAACAACACAAAATTTATTTAGGAGGCTCATAAGAGCCAACATAGTCTGATATTACAAATAGGGGTCACGTGACCCAACACACAAGTCATACAAGCAACAAGCGGAAGCTTAACATGTCTGGGTACAGACATCTAGAAAAGAAGAAGGCTGAGGAAGCCAGTCTATCTAGAAGGCCCTCCATAGGAACTAGACCTCTGGCTGGGATTTCCAAGCTAAATGGCCAACATAAATCTTATCGTAGAAACCACTAGTGAGACTAGAGTCCCCTCTACAAAAACATAATTAAGCAATAGTGAGTACTTAGTACACAGCAAGACTTACATCAAAACTAACTACATATGCATCGGTATCAACAAGGGAGTTGCGGGGTTCAAGCTAGCTTTGACTCGGTGGCTATCCTGTAGTACGACTTTCATAACCTTGAAAAGTTTTGTGAAGTGTACACGAGTCCACTAACACCACAACAATACACCACCATGGATCCGCTCCCGTCTTCCTATGAGAGTGCCATCCACGGTACTCAAACTTGTCTTGAAGCTTTTATGAGTAACCCTTTAAATTGTCTATGAACCATATAACTCTCCAAGTAGGCCATATCCATTGACGCAGCTATTCGAATAGATTGATTACCCTGCAGGGGTGTACTTCATCACACATGCTCCCTCCACTTACTGCCATGTGCTCGTAAAAAGGCACCTCGGCAACCTTCAAGCGGAAGCCCAACGAGGGAGTCGGCCATGACCTGACTAACCACACAAGACTCTAGTCCAGGTTTATCACTATTTGAGACTGAACCCGCAAGGAAGTCTGGCCAAAGTTTCCTCAACGGCCCCAAATGCTGTGTACAGGGTTCCCAAGGCCACCTTGACGGATGGTACTACGCTTGGTACACCGGGCCATGATGCCTAGTTTGTCCCAAGCCCACCTGTACGGGGTGCCACTTGGTAGACTACTAGCATGTCCTACAAACACCAGAAACTAGTTGCAACTCCTGGATAGAGATCAAGTCGATTAATAAGTCGAGGGAGTCAATTAAGGATCCCAATGTGCGGAAGTAGCTAGTCTTGGATAACATACAAATGACTCAGGTCTTAAGGACGGTCCCAATGAGACAACCCGCCATGTACTCCTACATGGCCTCTCATCGCTACCTTTACTAAATCGGGTTAACTCTCATCATCAAAACAAGTTCAGTTCACTTCGGTTCATCACCTAGATGAATCAGACCTAACACATCTTTAAGCATAGCAAGCATATAGCAGGTTAAAGGCACAACATGGCTCAAGCATCTACCAGGTATGCTAGGTTGCATGGTTCATCTATTTACTGTGACAATGATAGGTCATGCAGAGGAATGGGTTCAACTATCGGAACATGTAAAAGTTGAAACATTTTGTCCTAATGCAATAAGTGAGAGTAAGAGCAAGAGAGTGGGATTGCATCAGATATGTTCAAGAGGGGTTGCTTTCCTGATAAGACGATCGCACGTTACTGCTCCTCAGATGGATACTCGACTGTATCCTTTGGAACAATGCCTAACACGAAGAACAACCATCGAAGGGGAAACAAATCAATACACATCAAATGCAACAATATGATGCATGAATATGACATGGCAATATGATGTGTTTGAGCTAATGCATCTAGCAACATATTTAAATGAAGTAGGTTCGAACTCAAGGTTCAAAATGAACTTCATATATGGAGTTCCATAATGCATTTGAACTAAAATGTCCAAGTTCACCTATTTAGGTTGCTCTAACATGCATGAAAATTGTACAGATGGATTCATTGGATTTTTTTGATCAATTTTCATATATAAATTATTTTTATCCGACTTACAGATTATTTTATATGAATTTTCTAAGTTTTTAGCAATTTCTGGAATTATTAAAAATCCAGAAATACATTTATTGCGTCAGCCATGCGTTAGCATGACGTCAGCCTGGTCAACCGACTGGTCCAGGTCAAAACTGACGAGTGGGACCCATTGGTCAGTGACCCAGTCGCTAAGCAGGGTCAAATCCCAAGCTGACTACGGTTTGGCCCGCTTGCGGGGCCCACTATCAGTGGCTAAGGCTAACTAATGGCGCGCGGGGGGGGGGGGGGGGGGGGGGGGGTGGGGTAGCACTAATGGCTCGCGCCGGCGGCGACCATTCCGACGGCGAGGCTCGTCAGAGTCGCATTTCCAGCCTCCATTTGGCATGCGGGGTGGCGCTATTGAATGCGGGGAGCGAGGTACGTCCATCCCAGCAGGTGGGACGGCGTGGGGCTACCGGAGCTGAGGGCGGCGAGCTCACTCGCGCGGCCAGAGCTCGGCCGAGGTGGCGCACGACGCTAAAAGGGGGGAAAATGGCGACATGGCTAGGAGGGAAAGGACCGAGGCCTCACCGAGGAACCTCTGGCGCCGTTGGCGTGGTCGGGGACGCGCGGTGGTCGGCGTATCGACATCGGCAACGGTGGCGCTCATGGAGCTTCGGCCATGGCAACAGGAGGGAGCAAAGGAGAGGGGGAGAGCAGCAGGGGGAAGGAATGGATCGAGGGGGGTCCAAGTGGTCGCCTAGAGAGTATAAGGGAAGGGAGAGGCCGCCAGTGCGATGAGGGAGCTGGCGTGGTGACCGCCGTGCTCGCCTTCCCCTCTGCCTACTGGCAGAGGTGGAAGACGACCCTGCCCCTGGGCTAGGCCGCATTTGCAGCAGGTAAGGCCTAGGTAATCCTCATCCTTTTCCTTTTATTTCTTTTCTGTTTCTTTTCTATTAATTTCAATAGATTTCTGATTTAGTAGAAAAACCAAATCAATTTTATTAATTCTGAAATTAAATATGTGGTTATATATAAAAAGTCTAAAGCCACATAAAAGTTTTCAGAGTTATTAGGGCTTTTAAAAGTATTTATAGCATTTAAAAGCTCCAATTTGAATAGTTATTCATTTAATTCAATATCCAAAAATGACATTGTAAAATATTCACCACCCCTGGTTTATGTTGCCACATTATTCCAAGGAAGATGAACATTTTTCAGAGCCACTTCGAATCATTGAAAAATATTTTGGTTGAACCTATTTGAATTCAAATTGTGCTAGGGTTTTGATCATCCCCATTTCAAGTTTAAAAAGAATTTAAACATGATGCAATCACAAACATGGATCCTAGTGCATGCTAAAGCTAGGGATGTGACAACTCACCCCCACTTAAAAGAATCACGTCCTGAGATTCTGGAGTCAACTGGAAAAGAGCCGGATACTCAAATTGAAGACGATCTTCTTGCTGCCAGGTAGCTTCATTATCAGAATGATGCGACCACTGAACCTTCAGAAATGTGATATTCTGACGCCGAGTGACACACTCAGCTTAATCGAGAATACGAATAGGATATTCTCGATATGAAAGATCATCTTGAAGATCAAGCATCTCGTGGTCCACTTCACGGATAGGATCCTTGAAGCAACGCCTGAGTTGAGAAACATGGAAGACATCATGAACTCGGGAAAGATGCGGGGGCAGTTCCAATTGGTAGGCAACCTCTCCTCGTTTAGCAAGAATGCGAAAATGACCAATGTAACGAGGAGCCAATTTGCCCTTGATACCGAAACGATGGGTACCCTTCAGAGGAGTAACCCAGAGGTAAGCCTTTACGTCCACCTCATAAGTTACTTCCTTATGATGGCGATCATACTGGCTCTTCTTACGAGACTGAGCTGTCTTGAGATTCTCGCGAATAACATGAACTTGCTCTTCTGCTTCCTGGATCATATCTGGGCAAAGAATTGTCTTTCCCAGGTCTCTAACCAGTTCAAAGGTGTTCGACATCTTCGTCCATAAAGAACTTCAAAAGGTGCTTTGCCCAGACTGGATTGGTAGCTGTTGTTATATGCAAACTCGGCAAATGGAAGACACTTCTACCAATTCATTCCGAATGAGATGACACAAGATCTGAGCATGTCTTCAAGAATCTGATTGACACTTTCAACCTGACCACTTGACTAAGGGTGAAAAGCAGTGCTAAAGGAGAGATGGGTTCCATAGCATTATGGAAACTTTCCCAAAATCGAGAGGTGAAAAGACTTCCATGGTCCGAATTGATTTCCAATGGAACACCATGCAGGGACACTATTCGAGAGATATACAAGTCCGCCAACTGACTAGCAGTGATACTCTCTCGGGCAGGAAGGAAATGAGCAACTTTGGAAAGGCGATCAATAACCACGAAGATTGCATTATTTCCTTTCTTGGTATTGGGAAATGCGGTGATGAAATCCATTTCAACTTTATCCCATTTCCATTCAGGAATAGCTAAAGGCTGAAGGGTGCCAGCAGGTCTCTGATGCTCTTCCTTCACGCGACCACAAACATCACAATTAGCAATGAATTGAGTGATTTCCCTCTTCATTCTAGTCCACCAGAACCTTTGGCGTAGGTCCTGATACATCTTAGTGTTGCTAGGGTGAATGGTGAGAGTAGATTCATGAGCCTCCTTAAGGATCAACGCTCGAGGTTGTTGCTTTTTAGGAACTACCACCTGATTCCCAAAGTATACTGCACCTCTATCATCAATGGAGAAACTACCCGAAATTCCCTTTTCAACATTATCCCTGATCTGAGTAATACCCGCATCATACTGTTGGCTTGTTATAATCTGATCCTCTAGAGTAGGTTTTGCAACCAAGGTTGAAAGGGATCCGCGAGGAACAATGTGGAGGTTAAGCTTGCAAAATTCCTCATGAAGAATGGGTTGACCTTGTTACAGCATAAGATTGTTGCAGTAAGATTTACGACTTAACGCATCCGCCATGACATTTGCCTTGCCTGGGGTGTAAGTAATTCCTAAGTTGTAATCCGTAATCATCTCTAACCATCGTCTTTGTCTGAGATTTAGATCTGGTTGAGTGAAGATATACCTCAGGCTTTGGTGATCGGTGTAAATCTTGCAACGATTACCAAGAAGGTAATGTCGCCATACGTTGAGTGCATGGACTACTGCCGCAAGCTCCAAATCATGTGTTGGATAATTTTCCTCATGTGGGTGCAACTGTCGGGATGCATAGGCGATCACCTGTCGGTCTTGCATAAGAACACATCCAAGTCCTTGTCTGGAGGTGTCACAATAGATGACAAACTCCTTGGAGAAGTCAGGTGGCACAAGCACGGGAGCAGAGGTCAAACGTCTCTTCAGTTCCTGGAAACTATGCTCACATTATGGGGTCCACTCAAACTTCTTATCTTTCTTGAGGAGTTCCGTCAAAGGCTTGGCAACTTTGGAGAAGTTCTCAATGAAGCGGCAATAATAGCTCGCTAAACCAAGGAAACTTCTAACTTGCTTAACTGTTTTTGGTGGAGTCCAGTCGAGAATGACCTGAACTCTTTCAGGATTGACTGCAATGCCCTTTCCGGAGATCACATGACCTAGATAGGTCACTTCAGGTAACCAAAATTGACACTTGGAGAACTTGGCATAAAGACGGTGCTCTCTGAGTTTTTCTAGCCCAAGTCTGAGGTGCTCAGCATATTCTTCTTCATTCTTTGAATAAATCAGAATACCATCGAGGTAAACCACGACGAACTTATCTAAGTACTCCATGAAGATTGAGTTCATCAAATGGAGAATGTTGCTGGAGCATTGGTTAGTCCAAAGGACATGACTGTGTACTCGTAGTGGCCATAACGAGTGACAAACACCATCTTGGGAATGTCTCCATTCTTAATCTTGATTTGATGGTAGCCTAACCTCAAATCCATCTCGGAGAACACCGAAGATCCAGCAAGTTGATCATACAAATCATTGATCCTGGGGAGCGGATACTTATTCTTTATTGTGACCAAATTGACAGGTCGGTAATCCACAACCATACGATCCATTCCATGCTTCTTCTTCACAAAGAGGACGGGACAAGCCCAAGGAGAAGATCTAGGTCGAATGAAACCGTTTTGTAAGGACTCATCAAGTTGCTTCTTGAGCTTAGCTAACTCCAAGGGTGCCATCTTATAAGGTCTTCTAGAAATTGGAACAGTTCCTGGGAGGAGGTCTATCACAAACTCTACATCCCTGTTAGGCAGAATGCCTGGCAATTCTTCTGGGAAGACATCCGGAAAATCTCTTACTACCGGTATATCTTCAAGCTCGGGAAGAGGGTTGGCATTGAGTGAATAGAGCTGACGCTTTGCAACTCGTGTTGAAACATGGACTATCTTGCCAGATGGATGCGTAAGCTAAACGGACCTGGTGGAGCAATCGATCTTGGCATGGTGAGCTATCATCCAGTCCATACCCAAGATGATATTAATATCTGAAGACATGAGATCTATCAACGAAGAAAGGGATACAAGTCTATCAACACCGATTTCATTTTCATGGCTTATTCTTGTGGTCTGCCATCTAGACCCTGGAGTCTGAATTTCAAGAGCAATTGGCATATCGCAAAATGACATGTCATGCAACCAGGCATAGCCTTCCGATATGAAGGAATGCAATGCTCCAGTATCAAACAGAACTGATGTCAGATGGAAATTGACAAGGAGCGTTCCAAGGAGAACTTCTGGATGATCATTAGCTTCTTTGGCTGAGACGTGATTTACACATCCCTGTTCAGTGATGGTTGGCTTGGCATAGATCACCTTGAATGGTGTATTATCACGACCAACTGACTTTCTAGACTGAGGTGAAACACCATTGGACTGAGTGCAATTGCGAGCAATGTGGCCTGGTTCAACGCACTTGTAGCAAATCACAGAAGTATGACGTGGAACCGCATTGACAGGCGGTCCACCAATAGGTTTGGGTGGAGCATTTGGTTGAGTTGGACGAGGCGCCACATAGGATGGCCTCGATGCATATCCAGGAGGAAGTGATGAGTTCGGAACCCAAATCCAGTGCTTTTGAGATCCAGAACCGGAGGTAGAAGCCAAATCACGGTTGTGCTTGCGAGATTCTTCATAGGTGAACTGAACTGTCTCTGCATTAATGGCCTTGTTCACAAGAGCTTGGAAGGTGTCACAATGATGCAGGTGAAGATCATGACGCAACTTTGGGTTGAGACCCTTCTTGAACCTAGCTTGCTTCTTGTCATCCGTGGACACTTCTTCTGTGGCATAACGTGCAAGTTTCTCAAACTCTCGGCTATAGGCATCTACAGCCATCTTACCCTGGGTAAGATTACAAAACTCTTCCCTGTTTCGGTCCATGAGACCCTGATGAATATGATGCTCGGAAAACCTTTGTGAATTCTTTCCAGGTAGGAATATGGCCAGCTGGAATTACAGTCTCATAGTTCTCCCACCATATACTAGCAGGACCCTCCATGAAATATGTAGCATAGGTGACCTTGTCAGCCTCGGCCACGTTCGCGGAACGCAGCTTGTTTGTGATGCTATGGATCCAGTCATCTACATTGAGTGGCTCAATGGAGTGATGGAAGGTGGGTGGGTACAGCTTGATGAAGTCATGGATGGTCACTGTTCCAGCACATTGATGTGCGGTGTTTTCCTGAATACATGCCAGCAAGCGATTTTACTCATGCTTGTCTTTCTCAATGTCTAGCATGAACTGTGCCAACAAAGGTGAATCCGATAGAACTTCAACATCTTTGGTTCCACGTCTCTGTCCATTCTTGCAACCAATGGCAGCTTGGGTACTACGCAACATCCTGATGATGAGAAACTAATATTAGACATGGCGGCACAACAGATAGATAGGAGGGAATGCAAAAGCATTTGATCCTCATAGAAATCCTAGGGAAAGTTGGATAGCCTAACGACTGTGAATGCTCAGAATTGAGACATTCTACAAAAGATTTATGTGCCACGACACATTAACATAACAATCTCAAGATTCTGATTGAGCTAACAAGCTACACAGATAACACTCGAGGACTGGAATGCAACTCAGATCAACCATTCCTATAAGTCTACGGAATAGTAACACAAGATCCTGGTAGATAGGTAAGAAGCCTAGTTCTTAATCCCCGTAGAAAAGGAGAGGGTGACTCAGAATCACAATAACATGGGCAACGGAGTAAAAAGAGCCTTACATTCCCTTCCACAATCAATTCCCTGATATAACTAAAGAGTTGCTAGACTCAACATTGACCAGTTTGGCTTGGTAATCCTACAGTCTATCAGCCCTGATACCAACGCTATCGGGACCCCGATCCTAAGCCGTAAGAATCCAACATGTGACACATCACATCACTTTGTGGCCTCATGCACATTTAACTCCACAACTGTCACCTTACCTAGGTCGGGACCGTTTGCGTCTTCTAGCTCACGTATGTAATGTGTCGCTAGCATTCAAACATCAAAGAACCCAGGCCGACATGACTAGTGATAGAACCCAAGTGGCACATCCGTACAGGAACATGCATACGTAACCCAACAATTCAGGTGTCGGCCTCTAGCGTGTGTAGATGGGTCATAGCAAGCTACAAGGACTCCATTATGCCGTGGGACATAAATATCATCACTACACGTAGACAAGTCGTAGCAAGCTACAGGGACTCCATTACACCGCGAGACATTTCCCCTAAGGGAGAAACACAGCAGCAAAGAAGGATAAATGTCGGTTAATCAATGTGTCCGGAGTAGTAGCATGCTACCAAGGCTCGGTGGAAGCACGAAGAGGCAGTTCCCTGTAAAGAGTACTACTAAAGGCACACAACTAGGTGTCGAATCCCATACATATCGTTGCACGTCACACGTATGCACGGCATGCCCAATATGCATACATACAACTATGGCATCACAACATAACCATACAACAACACACCATTTATTTAGTAGGCTCATAAGAGACAACATAGTGTTATATTACAAACAGGGGTCACGTGACCCAACACGCAAGTCATACAAGCAACATGCGGAAGCTTAACATTTCTAGGTACAAACAGCTACAAAAGAAGAAGGCTGAGGAAGCCTGTCTATATACAAGGTCCTCCATAGGAACCAGACCTCTGGCTGGGATTTCCAAGCTAAATGTCCAACATCGATCTTAGCATAGAAACCACTAAAGAGACTGGAGTCTCCTCTACAAAAACAGAATTAAGCAACAGTGAGTACCGAGTACTCAGCAAGACTTACATCAGACCTAAATACATACGCATTGGTATCAAAAAGGGAGTTGTGGGGTTCATTGCTGCAAGCCAGCTTTGACTCGGTGGCTATCCTGTACTACGACTTTCATAATCTTGAAAAGTTTTGTGAAGCGTAGACGAGTCCCTAACACCACAAGAATACACCACCATGGATCCGCTCCCGTCTTTCTACGAGAGTGTCATCCACAGTACTCACACTTGTCTTGAAGTGTTTATGAGTAAACCTTTAAATTGTCTATTAACCATATAAGTCTCCAAGTAGTCCATATCCGCGTACGCGGCTATTCGAATAGATTGATTACCCTGCAGGGGTGTACTTCGTCATACATGCTCCCGCCACTTACCGCCATGTGCTCATAAAAAGGCACCTCGACAACCTTCAAGTGGAAGCCCAACGAGGGAGGCAACCATGACCTAACTAACCACACAAGACTCTAGTCTAGGTTTATCGCCTATTTGAGACTGAACCCGCAAGGAAGTCCGGCCGAAGTTTCCTCAAAGGCCCCAAACGATGTGTATAGGGTTCGCAAGCCCACCTCGACGGATGGTACTAAGCTTGGTACACCGGGCCACGATGCCTAGTCTGTCCGAAGCCCACCTGTACGGGGTGCCACTCGGTAGACTACTAGCATGTCTTACAAACACCAGAAACTAGTTGCAACTCCTGGAGAGAGCTCAAGTCGATTAACAAGTCGAGAGAGTCAATTAAGGATCCCAATGTGCGGTAGTAGCTAGTTTGTGATAACATACACATGACTCAGTTCTTAAGGATGGTCCCAATGAGACAATCCGCCATGTACTCCTACATGGCCTCTCATCGCTACCTTTACCAAATCGGGTTAACTCTCATTATCATAACAAGTTCAGTTCACTCCAGTTCATCACCGAGATGAATCAGACCTGACACAATTCTAAGCATAGCAAGCATAGAAGGTTAAAGGCACAACATGGCTAAAGCATCTACCATGTATGCTAGGTTGCATGGTTCAACTATTTACTATGACAATGACAGGTCATGTAGAGGAATGGGTTCAACTACCGGAACATGTAAAAGTTGAAACGTTTTGTCCTAATGCAATAAGTGAGAGAAAGAGAGAGAGAGTGGGATTGTATCAGATATGTTCAAGAGGGGTTGCTTGCCTGATAAGACGATCACACGTTACTGCTCCTCAGATGGATACTCGACCGTATCCTCTAGAACAGTTCCTAACACGAAGAACAACCATCGAAGGGGGAGCAAATCAATACACATCAAATGCAACAATGTGATGCATGAATATAACATGGCAATATGATGTGTTTGAGCTAATGCATCTAGCAACATATTTAAATGAAGTAGGTTTGAACTCAAGGTTCAAAATCAACCTCACATATGGAGTTCCATAATGCATTTGAACTAAAATGTCCAGGTTCACCTATTTAGGTTGCTCTAACATGCTTGAAAAAGGTACAGATGGATTCATTGGATTTTTCTGATCAATTTTCATATATAAATTATATTCATCTGACTTACAGATTAATTTATATGAATTTTCTAAGATTTTAGCAATTTCTAGAATTATTAAAAATCCAGAAATACATTTATTGCGTCAGCCATGCGTCAGGATGACGTCAGCCTTGTCAACCGACAGGTCCAGGTCAATACTGACCAGGGGGACCCACTGGTCAATGACCCAGTCGCTAAGCAGGGTGAAATCCCGTGCTGACTGTGGTTTGACCCGCTTGCAGGGCCCATTGTTAGTGGCTAAGGCTAACTAACGATGGGGGCGGGGGGGGGGGGGGTAGGACTAATTGCTCACCACGTCGGCTCCATCGGAGTTTGTCCGGCGGCAACCATTCGGACGGCGAGGCTTGCCGGAGTCATGTTTCCGGCCACCATTTGGTATGCGGGGCGGCCCTATCGAATGCGGGGAGCGAGGCACGTCCATCCCAGCAGGTGGGACGACGTGGGGGTGCCGGAGCTAACGGCAGCGAGATCACTCGCGGCGACCGGAGCTCGACCGAGGTGGCGCATGGTGCTAAAAGGGGAAAATGGCAACGGGGCTAGGGGAAAGGACCGGGGCCTCACCGAGGAACCTCTAGCGCCGGTGGCATGGTCGGGGACGCGCGGTGGTCAGCGAATCGACGGCGTCGACGGTGGCGCTCATGGAGCTTCGGCCATGGCGACGAGAGGGAGTAGAGGAGAGGGGGATAGCAGTAGGGGGAAGGAATGGCTCGAGGGGGGGTCCAGGTGGTTTCCTAGAGAGGATATGGGAAGGGAGAGGCCGCCAGTGCGACGCGGGAGCTGGCGAGGTGACTCGCCGCCCTCGCCTTCCCCTCTGCCTACTAGCAGAGGTGGAAGAAGACCCTGCCCCTGGGCTGGGCCGCATCTATAGCAGGTAAGGCCCAAGTAATCCTCAGCCTATTCCTTTTATTTGTTTTCTATTAATTTCAATAGATTCCTAATTTAGTAGAAAAACTAAATCAATTTTATTAATTCTGAAAAGAAATATGTGGTTATATATAAAAAGTCGAAAGCCACATAAAAGTTTCAGAGTTAGTTTAAAAATAATTTAAAGATGATGCAATCACCAGCATGGATCCTAGTGCATGCTAAAGCTAGGGATGGGACAAGTTATCCCATTGTATCCTATCAATACACACTTCTACTGCACTAACACACTCAAACAATCTCCTCATGCACAAATTGGATCAAAGAATACTAGACCATCTCATATTTCCCCTAAACCTAGATTCAAAAATAGAGAAGCAAAATGACAAGAGATCGGGGAAATACCGAGGTCTATAGCAAGATGACGAGGTGGGGAACGATCCCACCGGAGGGAATGAGAGGAGGGTGGCCGGAGACGAAGATCCGATGAGGTGCTTCGATGCCAACTGTGAGGAGGAGGAGAGAGAGAAACGTGAGGGGAAGAGAAAATGGGGTATGGGGGAGATTGAAACCCCCCCGCTGACTCTTAACCCCCACGCCCACTAGACGATATGGTAGTATAGCGGTCATCGCGGTAGTACCGCTCGACGGGTGGAAGTAATTTTTAACTTCCGCGCGGTAAGCGGTAGTACCGCTCCGGGAGCGGAAGTAAATTTGTACTTCCGCATTTTTGGGTGCTAGTACCGTGCTGGGAGCGCACCTGTGCAAGCACAGGGGCAGTCCAACTCCAGCGGTAGTACCGTGAATTGCCACGGTAGTACCATGCTGCCCACAAAGTGCAAGTTTTCAAGAGAAAAGAGAAGAAGACAAAGATTTTCTGTTCGCATGAAAACGAGAGACACAATAATACAAAGATGCAAGTCATAACAAGAGAATGGTCCATCGGAGTAGAAAAATAAAATAGAACCAAATAGTGAGCCTCTACTTCACATGAAGAGAGGGCGGTGGCCCTAGAGCCACCTATGTTTGAGTCAGATGGTATGGCACCGCCAAGCATTACCCTTGGGCCCATGACCAAGACTGGTCTTTTGAAGCATAGTAACCATCAAAAATGGCGAATGTGAAAGACTTTGATTAGTTTATGCATAATAGGAGGAGGGATAGTTCATTGAGAGAACTAGACTCCCCCTAAATCCATGCCTACACCTAGACAAGACATAATGATGAGTGTGGTGAGGTGTGCACTAAGTCAACCCACATTGCTCGAATCAATGATATTTAGCTCATGCCTTAACTCGCGAAGGATAGATGGATGATGCCTTAACCTTGCTTCATCCAATGGCTTTGTAAATATATCAGCAAGTTGTTATTTAGTGCTCAGATGTATAAGATTGATGTCTCCTCGCTTGACGTGTTCCCGAAGGAAGTGATGACGGATATCAATATGCTTCATCGGTCAATGTTGAACTGGGTTGCTGGAGGTCATAATGGCACTTTCATTATCATAGTAAAGAGGCACTTTGTCACAATTGACACCATAATCCTTTAAAGTTTGCCTCATCTAGAGAATCTATGCACAACAACTGGCAGCAGCTACATACTCGGCCTCGGTGGATGAGAGAGAAACACAATTTTGTTTCTTTGAAGACCAACTTACCAAAGACCGACCAAAAAATTGGAAGCCTCCGAAAGTGGAGTTTCTATCCACACGGTCTCCCGCCCAATCCGAGTTAGTATATCCAACGAGATCAAACAAAGCCCCCTTGGGATACCATAAGCCAAAGCTTGGGGTATGAGCCAAATATCAAAAGATTCGCTTGGCAGCCACATGGTGACTCTCCTTAGGTGCGGATTGAAATTTTGCACAAATACCCACACTTAACATGATATCTGGTCTAGATGCACAAATGTAAAGCAAGGATCCAATCATGGAGCGATATACCTTTTGATCCACCGCTTTGCCATTGGGATCGCTGTCAAGATGGCATTTGAGTGGCATGGGAGTGTTGGCCTTGGGAGGATTGAGCTCATCCATCTTGAACCGCTTGAGCATGTCTTGAGTGTATTTGGCTTGATTGATGAAGGTACCTTGACTTCATTTCTTGACTTCGAAACCAAGGAAGAACTTCAACTCTCCCATCATAGACATCTCAAACTTATTTGTCATCAAAATGGCAAATTCTTCATTCAAAACTTTGTTAGGAGAACCAAAAATAATATCATCAACATATAGTTGGCATATGAACAAGTTCCCGTTGACCCTCTTTGTGAAAAGAGTGGGATCGATTTTCCCAATTTCAAACCCACGGTCTTGCAACATCTCAGTAAGGTGCTCGTACCACGCGCGTGGGGCTTGTTTAAGGCCATAGAGAGCCTTATCGAGAATGTAGACATGATTGGGAACTTGGGATCCTCGAACCCCGGGGGTTGCTTGACATATACCGATTCATTAAGAGGGCCATTAAGAAAAGCACTCTTGACATCCATTTGATATAATATAAAGTTATGATGAGAGGCATATGCAAGCAACATGCAAATAGATTCAAGGTGAGCAACAAGAGCATAAGTTTCACCATAGTCGATACCCTCGACTTGGGAGTATACTTGTGCCACCAATATTTCCTTGTTGCGAATGACAATACCGTTCGCATCTTGCTTGTTTTTGAAGATCCATTTAGTTCCAATAACATTGTGATTCTCCTTAGGTCTTGGCACCAGTCGCCACACTTTCTTGCGCTCAAAGCTGTTGAGTTCATCGTGCATAGCTTCCACCCACTCCATATCCTCGAGCGCATCTTGAACCTTAAGGGGCTCAATACAAGAAACAAACACGTGATGTTCAAAAAAGTTTGCTAATTGTTTATGAGTGGTTACCCCTTTTTGCAAGTCATCGTAGATGTTCTCCAATAGATGTTGTTTAACTTTGAGCTTGGTAGCATTCTTGGCGGCTCGTTTCTCTAAGATTTCCTTCATGGAAGGTTGAGGGACAACATTGTGAGAGTCATCATCTTGATGATCTTGAGTGCCTTCATGCGCTTCCTCTTGTTCTTGAAGAAGCTCTTGATCTTGAACTTGCTCGGCGACGGGAACTTGATCTTGGGCATCACTTGGTGAAACACCATCATCAGGAGATTGATCTTGCCCTTGATCTTGTCCATGTGGTGGAGGACCTTCATTTTGTTCTTCGGAAGCGTGTGGGTCTTGTGTCAGTGATTGTTCCACTTGAGTGGAACATTGTCCTTCTCCTTCGGCCACAAGGGGTTCCTCACCGGGTAGGAAGTATCCCACACCCATTCTTCTTATGGCTTTGGGAGGAATTTCATCACCTATATCACAAAGACCACTTTGCTCCACTTGGGAGCCATTATTTTCATCAAACTCTAAGTTACTCATCTCCTCAATGAGTCCCTTGGACTTGTTGAGGACACGGTCAACATGAGAGTCTGCAGCATAACCAAAAAATATGCCCTCATGGGCTCTAGATTCAAGTTTAAAGAAACAAGCACCTTTCTTGAGAATGAAACACTTACAACCGAAAACCCGGAAGTATTTGAGATTGGGCTTGTTCCCGGTAAGAATCTCATAAGGAGTCTTGTTCAAGCCTTTGCGGAGATAAAGCCGATTTGATGCATGACACTCTATGTTAATGGCTTTGACTCAAAATTTGTACGGAGGTTTAAACTCTGCCATCATGGTTCTTGCCGCATCAATCAACGTCTGGTTCTTCCTCTCAGCAACACCGTTTTGTTGAGGGGTCTAAGGTGTGGAATATTGGTGCTTTATATCTTCATCACCGAGAAACTCATTTAGGGTGTAATTCTTGAACTCAGTGCCGTTGTCACTTCTAATCATCAAAATCTTTGCATCATGTTGACGTTGGACTTCATTTGCAAAGTCGATGGCGGTCTGTTGGGTCTCACTATTCTTCTTGAAGAAATAAACCCAAGTATATCTCGAGTAATCATCCACAATCACCAAGCAATATTTTCTTCCACCAAGACTGTCCAAAGATGGAGGGCCGAAGAGATCCATGTGAAGGAGCTCTAAGGTCCTCTTTGAGTAGATTGTAGTGGTTGGACGATGAGCCTTTTCATGTAGCTTTCCTTCGATACAAGCACTGCAAGCACGATCTTTGGCAAAACTCATGTTTGTTAGTCCAAGAATATGATACCCTTTGAGGAGACTTTGCAAAGATCTCGTATTGACATGGGCTAGCCGGCGATGCTAGAGCCATCCCACATAAAGTTTAGCCATTAAGCAAGTCGCGGTATTAGTGGGTTGCTTCGAGAAGTTCACCACATAGAGACCGTTCTCGACATGCCACTACTGGAAACAACAAATTTGCCGTCTCCCATTTCTTTGCCATCAGCTGGCTGACAGTAAAGCAGCTATTTGCCATTAGTTTCCAGAAAACAGATGGCCAAGAACTAGCTGACGACAAAGAAGCTCTTTGACATCAGCTAGTTCTCTGCCGTCTGCCAGCGGACGGCAAACTAGCTTTTTCGTCAGCTAGCAGACGGCAAATAGGAAGGGTGGCCCACTAATGGGTATCAGCTAATGGACAGTTTCTTTGCCGTCTGCTAGCAGACGGCAAAGAAGTAACGTTTGCCCCCCGGCCCCACCCCACTAGCTAGTCTCTTTGCCGTTTGCTAGCAGACGACAAAGAGATTAACCTACCTAACCCCCGCTCCCCACCCCTCTCTCTCCCCTCTCTCCCTCTCCCTCACCTCACCCGCGCCATCCCCCGTTGCCCGAGCCGCCACCGCCCCCACGCTACCCCGTCGGAGCAGCCACCGCTGCCGGCCAGCCCCGCCCCTTGCCGCCCACCCCATCGCCCACCCCTCTCTCTTCCCTCACCTCACCAGCCCCGCCCCTCGCTGCCCGCCCCGTCGCCCCTCCCCGACCTGCCGCCCCGCACCACCCCTCGGAGCCCCCGCCGCCACCGGCCAGCCCCGCCCACCGGTGCTCGCCTCGTCATCGGCCGATCGCCCGCCCGCCCCGATCGCCCCTCCCAGCGGACGCAAGCCACAGCCACCGTGCTGCTCCGCCCCACTGCCGGAGCCGCGCCGCGCCGCCCCGCCACCGGTGCCGCACCGCCCAGCCTCGCCCTGCCGCTGGAGCCGCACCATCGCCTAAACCCTAAGGTGATTTTTCCCTGTTTTTTGTGTTTATTTAGATTTAGTTTAGCTAGGTTTATTCAGATTTAGTTTAGCTAGGTTTATTTAGATTTAGTTTAGCTAGGTTTATTTAGATTGTCGAGGGTCGAGGATCGAGGGGAAAAGGAGTCGAGAGTTGACCCCGACATGACACCCCCAACACTCCGACCCCCGACACGACACCCCGACACCCCGACACGGCACCCCCGACCCCGACACGACACCCCCGACACCCCGACCCCGAAACGACACCCCCGACACCCCGACCCCGACACGACACCCCGACCCCCGACACGACACCCCGACACCCCGACACGGCACCCCCAACCATGACACAACACTCCTACCTCGACACGACACCCTCGACACCCCGACCCCGACACGACACCGCCGACACCGCCGACACCCCCGTGACCCCGACACACCTAGATTTAGTTTAGGTTTATTTAGATTGTCGGGGGTCGAGGATCGAGGGGAAAAGGAGTCGAGGATTGACCCCGACACGACACCACCAACACCCTGACCCCCGACACGACACCCCGACACGGCACCACCAACACCCCGACCCCAAAACGATACCCCCGACACCTCGACCCCAACGCGACACCTCGACACCCCGACACGGCACCCCCGACCACGACACAACACACCTACCCCGACACGACACCCCCGACACCCCGACGCCGACACGACACCCCGACACCCCGACCCCAACACGACACCCCCGACACCCCGACCCCGACACGGCACCCCCGACACCCTGACCCCGACACGGCACCCCCGACACCCCGACCCCGACACGGCACCCCCGACACCCCGACCCCGACACGACACCCCCGACACCCCGACCCCGACACGACACCCTGACACCCCGACATGGCACCCCCGACAAACCCACCCCGACACGACACCCCTGACACTCAGACCCCGACACGACACCCCGACACCCCGACCCGGCACCCCTGACCACGACACAGCACCCCTACCCGACACGACACCCCCGACATCCCGACCCCGACACAACACTCCCGACACCTCGACCCCGACACGACACCCCCGACACCCTGACCCCGACACGACATGGGTCATATATTTGTGAACTATGAGTTAGGTCATATATTTTTCGATTTTGTTATACAGAACATCATATTTATGTTGATTAGGTGGACTTATATGTGCAGTTGTTTCGTCGCTGTGAGGATCTGGTGTTCGACGACCTCACCGTGCGTTCGACGAGCTCCGCCCCTGTGTTCGTGGGTGAGCACAAATGACATCTCCTCTTGCCCCCTTCATTTCCTCTGTTCCAGTCTTCGTGCCCATGAAACTTGCTAGCTATAGGTGTCTTCAATCATCAGTATATGTGACCACTATGCGTCTCCCGTTCGAAAGGGTTGCATCTATAAATATGCATTCATTAGCATATTTATAACCGTGATTCTTTCGAATTGTCCAACGTTATCCATGGACAGACCGAGTATGTGTAGATTGGGTTTGTTTTCCCATATGCTCTGCTCCGGATCCGATGCAGAATTTCGTTAGTGCCTCCATGTTGTTCTCCGGGTACACATCCTCTCTGCTTATTGCCGAGACGTGTATTAGGAGAACATCAGGGAGGTGCTGCCGAAATTGTGCGTCGGTTCTAGAGCAGAGCATGGGAAAACGAACCTAATCTACACATACTCGTGTGGGATTAGGACCTATCTTTACCTACTAGCGTCTAGGTTGCATCGACGTAATAAAACTGAAAAACTCTATTAACTGATGAATATGGTTTGCTGAATTATGTATATATTTTGTGTGTGTCCAGTAGCTAGGCAAGATGAGTGATCGTGGGTGGATGTACACCGATCACACTAGTCAGAAAGACATGATCCGTGAATGGATAACGAAAACCAAGGAGTTTGTGAGAGTCATATTTGCAAATGGACAGAAAACAACCTGGTGCCCTTGTGTCGATTGCTACAACTTTAAGAAGAAGTCACTGTTCGAAATGATCAAACACCTGCAGAAGTGGGGTTTTACGCCTAATTATACGGTCTAGACATTTCATGGTGAGGCTGCCCAACGTGCCAGAGCTGAGGTGGTTCATTGTTGCACCGACGAGCATGGTACCGGGATTGAAGACATGGTGCAAGACTTTGATGATGCTCGGGATTCGGACGATGAGATGGAGGAATTTGCAAAGGCCTTTTATGAAATGTTGGAGTCTTCAAAACATCCTCTACACGAGCACATTGAGCTTTGTCAGCTGGATGCCATCGCGCAAGTAATGGCTCTAAAGGCTCAGTTCAACCTGGGGGCAGAGAATGCTACAACACGATGATGACGATATTTGGACGCTTTCTACCCAAAGGCCATGTATTGCCACAAACCTGTACTAGTTGGACAAAATCCTACGTGCTCTTAAGATGCCCTATGAGAAGATAGATGCCTGTGAGAATGGATGTGCCTTATTTAGGCTTCAGTATGCGGGCTTGAACTATTGCCCCATTTGCAATGCTTCCAGGTATGTTCTGGTAGACAACGGTATGGGTGAGAAGATTCAGACCAAAATCCCAATTAATGTTCCTCGGTATCTGCCAATCATACCAAGACTTCAACGTCTTTTCATGGTCGAAGAGACGGCCAGACAGATGACATGGCATAAATTGGGCAAAAGAACAGAACTAGATGCAGATGGGAATCCGATGTTGGGACACACTTCAGACGCTTTTGCGTGGAAGCACTTCGATGCATTACATAAGGATAAAGCGACAGATCCAAGGCATCCTCGAGTTGCCATCAACACGGATGGGTTCAATGTGTATGGTATGATGGAAGCACAATACAGTTGTTGGCCTGTACTTGTCATTCCACTCAATCTCCCCCCAGAGAGATTATGAAAAGAAAGAACATTTTCCTGACGTTGATAATTCCAGGGCCCAAATATCCAGGGAAGAATATGAATGTGTACATGCAACCGCTTAAGGACGAATTGCAAGAAGCCCGGGATAATGGGATCAAGACATACGACGCTGCTACAAAAAAGAACTTCAAAATGCATGTGTGGTACATGTACTCGATGCATGACTTGCCGGCGTATGCGCTATTCATTGGCAGCTGTGTGCATGGAAGGTTTCCGTGCCCCACATGCAAGGCAACTCCTCAGTTCCGTTGGCTGGAGGCCGGTCACAAGTTTTCTTGGTTCGACATGCATAGGTAGTTCCTGGATCCTGACAATAAGTTCAGAAAAGATAAGAAGAATTTCATCAAAGGTAGAGTTGTCAAAAGCACTTCACCACCTGCATTGACAGGCCAACAGATCCTAGATCAGATAAACGCCCTCGAGCCGGATCCATATCGTCGAGGGTATTTCAAAGGGTATAATACGGAACACGCCTGGACTCACAAGATATGTAGTGACCCGACCTGAAAGGTCGAACATCCGGTGTTTTCGTACCATCCCAAGATCATGCTGGTACACACATAGTACATCAATGTATATATCAAAGGAAATCACATAGCTTTATTAATCGAAAATCTCATATCGAGTTCTTTATTACAATAAATATTAAAATAAAGTGGCTGAAGGCCAACTCATGAGATAAACTAAACCAAAGTCTCGCGGAAGCTTGAAAGGTAGTTGAGTCCATTTGACTCCAAAGGCATCTCACCGAGCGTAGAGCGTATCCTCACTCTTGGTCGGAAAAATACTCTGCAACATGATACATTGCAACCGTGTAGGTCAGCATATTGAATATGCCGGCAATGTCACAAAAGGGGGTGAAATAATCATCTATTCTATATGCATATATGGCAGGTGGGGTAGTAAGTTTTTTTGTATAAAGCCAATTTTTCCTACAACAAGAGACGGCAAAGCAAAAGTTATTACTACATTGTTGGTTGATTAATGAGATGGTTCCACCAACCAATTCTCATACCCAAGTTGTCATTAATACCCACATCAATATAATACTTTGTGTTGAGAATTCCAGATAGTTTCAGTTCCTTTGGATCAAGTTGTCCATGACCGTGGACACGGCTAATCGATTAGGTTTGGGTACTCTGCAGAGTTTTGCACACGTTCCCCACAAGATTTCATCACCTCCGTTGATTTTCTCGCACTTCAGGGTGTTTGAGAAACGGATGACCAAAACATGGTCTTATAAAGGGTTTCCCTAAGACTCTGTCGGTGCCCATCCTTTCCTACCGTTCTTCTACATCTCGTAGCACCGCCTGTCCAGGGTCACCACGATATCCAACCAAGCCAGAGCCCATAATGGCTTGTGGTTGTGTAGGTAATCCTTGGGTATTGAAGCATCCATCCATCTCTTTGTGCCTGGGTGGACCTTTCCGCGTGAATACTGGCACTTCTCCAGCAACACCTAGGCTAACCACTGGCTTCTCTAGGGCGCCGTTCGACCATCATCCAGACAGAGGTATGTTGAAAACTCAGACTATTGAAGTCTTGTTCATCAAGTAGGTCTTGTAATTATTATCTCACAACTCTCATGAGACACTCAACCAACCCCGTCTACTAATAGCATAGCAAAATTTAAATCAACGTTTCCCAGGGCCAAAGTGTCAAAGGGTGAGGGTGAAACCTACCACATGATACTACATCAAGTAACCAAGTTTCCAATTACGTACTTTGCATGCAATTGGGGAGATTGTAGAACTAATGCAATAAAAACATGGGTAAATACGATCAAAGTGACTTGCCTTGCTGACGATCCTCGTACTCAAGTGACTCTAGATAACAAGCTTCGCACTCCGGATGATCTAACGAATCAAACAAAGCACACAATAAGAATAACCACAATACAATTCACTCAACAGAGAGGTAAACTAATAATACAACAACAATCAATAGCAAAATTAAAAGAAAGAAACCAAAACAAAGTAGAAGACTCTAAAAGTTTTGGTGGCAAAATATCTACTAAGACATAATAAGACAAATTGGTTTTCAGCAATTTACCAATAGATAACAGAAAAGAAAATAATTTTTTTATTAGAAAACAGGAAGTATTTCACTATAAATTTTTTGTGCAAAAAGGATTACTACAAAACATTTTTCTAAACAATACTAATGGTGAAAACAAGGTTTACCTATTTAAACTAGAGCACAAAACAAATTAAAATATTTTTATTATCAGAAAATAATTCACCTAATGTTGAACAATAGAACTAAATAACTACAATAAAAAGTTAAACTAAAACAAAATCAAAGTGAACTAAAGTAAAACAATTCAAATAAACACTAAGAAGAAACTAAACAGAAGCTGTTTTTACTAAAACCCTAATCTAAAATATCCTCAAAATTCTCAAACAGTGCTGGATGATAGGCCTAACTATTACGAAGCAGTGGCAAAAAGAATCACTCAAAAATAAATTTCTAAACTCAAGTTATTCAAGTTTTAGTGATTTGCTCAATTTTAACAAAATTCAAATTTACAAGTTCAAATTTGAAAACTAATACTACATACAGAAAATATATGAAATTTGTGACATGTAACAAAAAGAATCAATCAAAATCTCTAAATATTTTAAAATATATATCAAAAATAAAAACAGAAATCATTCTATTTTCTAAAACAGAAACAGAAAAAGAAAAAGTTTATCTAACGGACAGGGGTGACGTGGCGGTTTCCTATTGGTCGCAAGCGTGTGCGTGTGGGTGTTTGCGGGCGGACGACCGGACGCTAGAAGAAAACGTTTCGGCATTTAAAACTTCTAATCTGGTCAGTTGACCCTAGATCTGACGGCTAGGGGGGTGGCTTATAGAGGAGGAGGTCGGGGCTCCGGCGATGTCGACGGCGGTCGAACGTCGGAAGTGGTCGGGGACGGCAGTGTGGTGGTCGAGGGCGGCGTCCTAAGAGTCCAAGAGACGGTGGCGAAGATCCGGCGACGATTGGTGGCGTCGGTTGGGGCTGAGGATGACAGGGGCGACGACCACGAGCTCCGGTAGCTTCGGTTGAGAACAGAACTCCGGCGAGGTGGTGTGATGGTATTCTGGCGAGGGCAGGGGCGTTCGGGGGTCGAATGGAGTGCGTCAAGGGCAGGTCTTCTTATAGGCGCAGCACGGGGTTGAGAAATGGAAAGGGGAGCGAGATCCGGCTCGACATTTATCTCCGGCGAAGTGGGGGCGGGGGGGGGGGGGGGAAGGAAGATGTGCGCGATGATCTCGCGAGTGGTCGGTGGGGCTCGTGTGTCTGTGAGAGAGAAGAGAGCGGGTGCACGTCGGTGACCGGTCCGGAGGGATCTTGGGGAGTTAAGGCTTGTGGGCCGGTTTATTAATTAAAACCTTAAATTCGTTTCCTTTTCTATTTTCCAGAGAAATGAAATCTCATTAGGGCGTTCAAAAGATTTCCAACAATTGAAGATATATATATCAAATTGATCAGGGGAATAAATGTTATTTAATGAACATTTTTCCACGGCCAAAATGAATACTTTTAAAAAAATTATTTTCAGAAAATGCCTAAATTGTTTTTAAATTCTTTTGCAATAAATTTTCAAGTAACCCCCTGGTTTTATTATTCTAATATTTCACAAAGATGCCCCTGGTGTGGAATGTCATGTTACTCCTCTCTTTTTATGAATATTTCCAAGGGTTTGCAAAGTAGGAGAAACAAGTAAACAGAAAAATGAAAGTGGCCTTTTAGAAATCCAAAAGAAGAACTTCAACATTTCATTTCATTCAAACAATGTGATGATGATGCATATCTATATTTCATAACATTCCAAAAATGGAATTTTGGGATGTTACAAACCTACACACCTTAAGATGAATCTCGCCCTCGAGATTCGGGTTGGCTAGAAAATAGGTGAGGGTGGTCTCGACGAAGATCTTCTTCGCGTTCCCAGGCGGCATCTTCCTCGGTGTGGTGACTCCACAAAACCTTACAAAACTTGATGATCATGCTACGGGTAACTCTGTTGGTAGTCTCGAGGATTCTGACAGGCTTCTCCTTGTAAGTCAGATCACTGTCCAACTGTATGGCCTCTAGGGGCACTGTGTCTCTCAAAGGAATATCAGCCATCTCAGCGTGGCATTTCTTTAGCTGAGAAACATGGAAAACATCATGAACTCTGGACAATCCTTCCGGCAATTCCAATTTGTATGCAACTTCGCCTCTACGTTCAAGAATTTTTTAGGGGCCTATGAACCTGGGTGCTAACTTTCCTTTAACACCAAACCTCTTGATTCCTCGAAGTGGGGACACACGAAGGTATGCTCGGTCTCCCACTTCATACGTCACCTCCTTGCATTTTCTATCAGCATAGCTCTTCTGCCTGGATTGGGCTATCTTGAGTCGGTCTCGAATCAGTTTGACCTTTTCTTCAGAATCTCGGATAAGATCGGGACCAAAAACCTTTCGGTCTCCAACACCATCCCACATCAATGGTGTTCTACACCTCCTTCCGTATAAAGCTTCAAAAGGGGCCATCTTCAGACTCGTCTAAAAACTGTTGTTGTACGAGAACTCCGCGTAAGGTTAGTTGTCATCCCAACTAGACCCATAGTCTAGCGCACAAGCTCTCAACATGTCCTCCAGAACTTGGGGCTGTCCCTGGCTGTAGCTCTATTAAGAACTCAATCTCCCTATCTGGTGGCACGCCTGGTAATTCTTCCGGAAATACATCCGGAAAATCTTTTACCACAGGTACTTCCTCCTGAACAACTCCCGTGAGAGAATTTAACCTAGCACTCATACGTGTGCGTCGAGATACATACTTAATTCTCTTGTTCTCCGGGGTGGTGAGTGAAACAGACTTGCTGAGGCAATCGAGATTTCCTTCATACTTGGTCATCCAATCCATACCTAGGATTACATCCAATCCCTGGGATTCTAAGACGATGAGGTCGGTGGGAAAAACATGGTTCCCTATATTGAGTTTCAAGGCATGGCATCCTATCCCTGCCATCATCATACCTCCTGGGGAACTGACCTTAATGGGGTGACTAAGGGTTTTGGTGGGCAAACCATACTTATCCACAACTACCCTTGATATGAATGAATGAGTTGCACCGGAATCAAAAAGTACTGTAACTGGACGTGAATGCAATAAAAACTTACCAACCACAGTCTCGGGTTGATCATAGACTTCTTCCACGTCGAGATGGTTCACCTGAGCACGGGGAAAAAGGTTTGGCTTCTTAGCTACAGAATTGCCGTTGTTGTTGCCGTTTCCATTGCCTTGCTTGCTCTGGGGACACTCAGTAGCATAGTGCCCTGTCTTCTGACACTTGAAACAGGTAATGTGACTCAGATCCTTCTGAGTAGGAACTTGACGGTGCTGGTTGTTGTTCCCATTCCCATTGTCACTCTTGAAGTTACCATGGTTAGAACGGTTGTTCCCATTTCCTCCATGATGGTGGCTTCCATGGTTGTGCACAGCATGAGTGTGCTTTCCAAACTTACTGTTTCCTGATCCGGTATTTCCTGAGTACGGGGAGTAGCGAAGCTTCTGATGAGCTCCAGAGTTGAACTTCCCCTGAGTGTACTTCCGCTTGCGGTTCTCAATCTGCTGTTGTTTACCTTCCAAAATGATAGCCTTATCCACCAGCTCTTGGTAGTTGTTGAAACTAGCCACTACCAGCTGTATGCTCAACTCATCGTTTAGTCCTTCCAGAAACTTTTCTTGCTTGGCCGCATCATCGGCCACATCTCCTGGGGCATAACGGGCCAACATGCTGAACTCTTCCACATATTGGGCCACAGAGCGATTACCCTGGCGCAAGTTGCAAAACTCGCGCTTCTTCAGACTCATGGCTCCAGCTGAAACATGTGCGGTGCGAAAAGCAAGCTTGAATTGCTCCCAAGTCACATCTGCAATAGGATATGTGGTGGTGTAATTCTCCCACCATGATGCTGCTGGTCCTTCCAGTTGATGTGCGGCAAATCGCACTTTCTCAGCGTCAGTGCATCCAGCGGTGATGAGCTCTCTCTCCATCTTGCGGAGCCAATCATCTGCCACAATGGGCTCAGTGCTGCTGCTGAAAGTTGGAGGGTTCAACCTCAGAAAACGAGTGAGATTGTCAGTCTGGGGTGGATGGTGGTTGTTGTTGTTTTGATTGTTGGTCTGATTCTGAATCAATAACAGCATCAGTGCATTCTGCTGCTGAAGGAGTTGAGTGAGTTCCGGCGGGAAAGTGAAGTCAGTCTCACGTCGTGGAGGCATCTTGCTGTTTTCAGAGGGATGAGAATTAGAATAGAACAAGGGTCTAGAAGAAATTCACTACCCATATGCAATGCAACAAACATATCACACCAAACACTCATTCATTTATTCAATCAATGTCAAACATCGAGATACAAATCTCAGACAACTAAGCATCGACCTACGCTTTAACGACGAAAATAAAAGATACATGGGGGCATAACTAATGTTTTTCCTCAGAAGTGCATAGTCGTAGGTCCTCCGGTGGTGCTTTCCTCATAGTCTTCATCGTCGCTGATGAAGGGTGCCATGTCTCCTTCGGGGTGAAGGTTTTCCCCCATGTCTAGCTGCTCCTCCAGAGTTGCGATGCGTGCATTCTGCTCATCAATCCTCTCTAGGAAGTCCTTCACTTCATGCTCGTGTTCATAGTTGGCCTCTCGCAGATCAGCTTCAAGGTCCAGCTCGCGGTTCATCAGATTCTTGATTGTCTTCGTATCAGCATGAACTCGAAGCTCCAGAGTCCTGATGTGAGTCTCCAGGGTCTGGATATAGGAGATAGTGGTGTCTGCAGTGGGAAGTGTTATGATGTTTCCATTGGCATCTCTGCGACAAACCATGCTGAGTCCTGGTGAAATGGTTCCACCTCTGTATTCCTCCTGAATACGTCCAAGGGCACGATGAATGGCCATGTCTCTCCCAAGTATCCAACTGGGTGCCACGAACTTGAGATCGATGGGTTCCTTCTGATTCCCAAAAGTCTTCCCTGGGATATGCACCTCGATCCTGTAGCGTCCATCTTGGGGAAATGACATGATAGGAATCCCGGTGATGCTCGGCAAAGCAATCCTTACATCCTTGACGATCCTCATCAGCTCCTTACCAAAGGGCATCGTTGCGTCAGGTTGGCAAAACTCCGTGATCAACACTGGGATGAAGGTGGCCATCTATAAATTTTGAAATAATCGGAGAGGAGTCAGAAACGAATAGATGAGATTATAAGAATTTTTAAAGACAAAGAGAAACAATCCTAAGGCTTTCCAATCCTAGAGGTTACGTCCTACGGTCAGCGTGTGCTCTGATACCATTTCTGTAGCGACCCGACCTGAAAGGTCAAGTCTCCGGTGTTTCCGTACCATCCCAAGATCATGCTGGTACACACATGGTACATCAATGTATATATCAAAGGGAAATGACACAGCATTATATTAATTGAAATCTCATATCGAGTCCTTTATTACAATAAAGATTACAATAAAGTGGCCAAAGGCCAACTCATTAGAATATCTAAATCTTGCGGAAGCGTCGGAGGTAGATGAGTCCATCCGACTCCAAGGGCATCTCACTGAGCATAGAACGCGTCCTCACTCCTGGTCGGAAAAGTACTCTGCAACATGATACATTGCAGCCACGTAGGTCAGCATATGGAATATGCCGGCAAAGTCACAAGAGAGGGGTGAAAAGATAATCATCTAGTCTATATGCATATATGGCAGGTGGGGGTATGTTTTTGCGTAAAGCCAAGTTTTTCCTACATCAAAAGAGGGGTTAAGCAAAATATTACTAAGTTTGTTGATTAATGAGATGGTTCCACCAACCAATTCTCATTCCCAAAGTATTAATACCCACATCATCATATTAATTGTGTTGAGAGTTCCGGAAGTTCCAATTCCTTTGGCTCAACTCGTCCATGACCGTGGACACGGCTAATCGATTAGGTTTAAGTACTCTGCAGAGTTTTGCACACGTTCCCCACAAGATTTGGTCGCCTCCGTTTGATTTCTCGCACTTCAGGGTGTTTGAGAAACGGATGACCAAAACATGGTCTTCCAAAGGGTTTCCCTGCGACTCTATCGGTGCCCATCCTTTCCTACCGTTCTTCTACCTCTCGTAGCACCGCCTGTCCAGGGTCACCACGATATCCAACCAAGCCAGAGCCCATAATGACTTGTGGCTGTGCAGGTAAGCCTTGGGTCTTGAAGCACCCATCCATCTCTTTGTGCCTGGGTGGACCTTTCCGCGTGAATACTGGCCATCTCCAGCATCACCTAGGCTAATCACTGGTTTCTCCAGGGCACCGTTCAACCATCATCCACCCAGAGGTATGTTGAAAACTCGGAGTCTTGAAAAATCTTGATCTTTATGTAGGTCTTGAAATTATTAACTCTCTCAACTCTCATGAATCACACAACCAACCCCGTCTACTAATAGCATAGCAAAAGTAAAACAACGTTTCCCGGGGCCAAAGTTGTCAAAGGGGTTGAGAGGGATACCTACCACATGATACTATTACAATGTAACCAATTTTCCAACTAACCTATCTTGCATGCAATTGGGGAGATGGTAGAACTAATGCATATAAAACATGGGTAACATGATCAAGGTGACTTGCCTGATTGATGATCTTCGTACGTGAGTGACTCTAAGTAACAAGCTTCGCACTCCGGATAATCTAACGAAGCAAACAAGCACTCAATAAGTATACAACAAAAATAAGTACTCATAACATTCAGCAAAGAAGTACTAAACAATCAAGGCAAACAATGCACAAAAGTCTCTAGCAAGTAAAACACACAAAGTTTTGTTTTCCAAAGGAGATGATGAAAACACTACTACATAATAAAACTATTTTGAAATAACAAGACAATTGTTGATAGCAAGGCAACAATAGAATATTTTACTATTAAACAAAACAAAATCAATTTAAGTTTGTTGGGAAAACTTTAGTAAAGTTTATAAAAGTTTTGATAAACACTATATGAATCAACTATAGTTATACTAACAAAAGAATGAAAACTAAACTTATTATTTATTAGTAAAACATGTTCTTACAGAAAATAATTTACAAATAAGCTTGTCTTAGAAAACAGAATTAAATTTATTTCAAACTTTGTTTTGAAAGCAAAACTATTACTAGTTAGTTGTTTTAATCAAATTATGCCTATTTGAAAAGAAGTTGTGATTCCTTTGTTAAACGAAATTAAACTAGGCAAATTTATATTTTTATTAACAGTGAGTGAAAACACTAAATGTTTACTAACAGAACCTAATAAACAAATCAAACTAATTAAAATTGAGTTTATAAAACTATATTATAATACTAAGCAGATTCTGTTTTTGGTTAAAACATTAATCAAATTCATCCTAAAAATCCTCAAACTAAGCATGAAGGTAGTCCTAACTAATACCAAACATTAGCAAAAAGATTCATATCAAAATCTATTTTCAAACTCTAGTTATTCAGATTTGAAGATTTTAAGCAAATTTGATTCATTTCAAATTTTATAGTTCAAATTTGAAATTTAAAAGTACAGGGTGAAACTACATGAAAAATGTGAGCTATTGCAAAAAGAATCAACTCAAAACACTAAATATATTAAAAGATATAGCTAAAACAAATTTTGAAATCATTCTGTTAATTAAAACAAAAACAGAAAAAGGAAAATGATTTGCGACGGTCAGGGGGCTACGTGGCGCTGTCCGATTGGCTAAGGTGGGTGTCCGAGCGGGGTTACGGGCGGACGGCCGATCCTAAGAGGATACCGGTTCGAGTAATAATAACGTTCTAATCTGGATCGTAAGATCCAGATCGAACGGTTGGGGAAGCTCACGGTGTAAAGGTCGCCGGCGTTGGGGTCTCCGGCGAGTCCGGAAGCGGAAAATGCGACGGCGAGGTGCTCCGGTGGTCGGGTAAGATGGGGAAGTGGTCCGGGCGACGGCGACGGGCCTCCGGAGTCGACTGGTGGCAACGATGGGGCAAACGGTGGTCGGATGTGGTGGCTACGGTCGATGGAAGGTCCGGTGAGGGTGGGAGCTCCGGCGAGCAATTGCGGCAGCGTCTCGGCGTGAGAGAGAGAGGGCTCGGGGGGAAATGGATGCGGGGAAGTGGCTAGCTTATATAGGGGCGCTGGGGAGTGCGGGGTGGAGAGAGGAGAGAGATCCGACGAGGGGAGAAAATGGCCGGCGTCGGGTCCGGCGCGCGCGGGGGGGGGGGGGGGGGGGGGGAGGAGATGACCGCTCGGTCATTACGAGCGAACGAGGTGGGGTCCTGCGTCAGTGAGAGAGAGAGAGAGTTTAATGCGCGTCGGTCGGCCGGCTTTTAATCTATTCGCGTGTAACTGCTCGTGGGCCGGCCCGTTTAATACCGGAAACGGTTACCGTTTCCTTTTAATAATTTTCCAAAGACATTCAAAAGCTTTTAAAGCATTCAAACCGTTTATAAATATAGGGGTATTATATAGCAAAATTAACAGAATAATAAATGCTATTTAATGAACATTTCTATTCTGTCATTTGAACACTTTGAAAAAAATAATATTTTCAGAAATTGCCTAATTGTTTTTAAACCCTTTTTGCAAATATTTTCAAAATAACCCCTGGTTATTATTGTTCAAATATATCACTAATTAGTCCCTGGTGTGGAGTGTCATGTTCCTCCTCTCTTATTTGAACTTTTAACCAAAATTTCAAATAGGTGAAAGCAACTTAGGGAAAAGTAGAAAGAGCTTCCTGGAATTCAGAAGAGGCATTTCAACTAACTCATACAATCAAGCAATGATGATGATAGATGCATAGCTATATCATAACATTCCAAAATGAAATTTTGGGATGTTACACAACATTTGCCTTTCCTGGATGATAATGCAATCTCATGTCATAGTCCTTGATTAACTCTAGCCATCTCCTCTGTATGAGGTTCAACTCCTTCTGTGTGAAGATATACTTCAGGCTTTTATGATCAGTGTAAACATCACAACTATTTCTGATAAGGAAGTTTCTCTAGGTCTTGAGTGGATGCACTACGGCTACTAGCTCCAAATCATGGGTGGCATAGTTCAACTCATGAGGTCGTAGCTGTCTGGATGCATAGGCTACAACTTTTCCCTCCTACATGAGTACTCCTCCAAGTCCTTGACGCGAAGCATCACAATAAACCTGGAAGTCCTTTCGAATATTTGGCAAAATCAACACTGGGCTGTGACCAAACATTTCTTCAACTCCTGGAAACTGGCTTCACATTCCTCAGTCCAAATATACTTAGACTCTTTCTTCAACAATTCCGTCATGGGTTCAGCAATCTTTGAGAAATTCTCAATGAACCTCCGGTAATATCTGGCAAGTCCGAGAAAACTGCGGATCTCCTTAACTAAGGTGGGTGACTTCCACTCGGTGACTGCTTCAACCTTAGCAGGATCCACTGCTATTCCATCTCCAGAAATAACATGTCCAAGGAATCCAACTTCCGTCAGCCAGAATTCACATTTACTGAACTTGGCATATAACTGATGCTCTCTAAGCTTCTCCAGAACTAAACGCAAGTGTTCCCTGTGTTCTTCCTCGCTCTTGGAGAATATCAGTATGTCATCGATGAACACCACGACAAACTTGTCTAGATATTCCATAAATACTTTGTTCATAATATTCATGAAGTAGGCAGGGGCATTAGTCAAACCAAAAATACATGACTCTATACTCATATAAGCCATACCTTGCAGTGAAGGCTGTTTTGGGTATATCCTATTCACGAATTTTCAATTGGTGATACCCTGATCGAAGATCGATCTTGGAGAACACTTTGGCTCCCACTACTTGATCAAACAAGTCATTAATCATTGGCAGAGGGTACTTGTTCTTGATAGTCACCTCGTTCAATGCACGATAATCGACTACCATCCTCAAGGTTTTATCCTTCTTCTCCACCAATAGAACTGGGGCTCCCCAAGGTGAAGAACTTGGGCGAATATACCTTTTGTCCAGTAACTCCTTAATCTGCTTCTTGATTTCTTCCAAATCATTTGCGGGCATCCGATATGGTCTCTTGGAAATTGGGGCTGTTCCTGGTAGTAACTCTATCAGAAACTCAGTCTCCCTATCTGGTGGCATGCCTGGTAATTCCTCCGGGAATACATCTGGAAAGTCTTGTACAACCGGCACTTCCCCCTGAACAACTCCTGTGAGGGAATTTAACCGAGTACACTTTTGTGTACGTCGGGATACATACTTAATCCTCTGGTTCACTGGGGTGTTGAGCAAAATAGACTTGCTGGGGCAATCAAGGTTTCCTTCATACTTGGTCATCCAATCCATGCCTAGGATTACATCTAATACCTGGGACTCTAAGACGACGAGGTCGGTGGGCAAAACATGGTTTCCTATATTGAGTTTCAATGCATGGCATCCTATCCCTGCCATCATCATACCTCCTGGGGAATTGACCTTAATGGGCTGACTAAGGGTTCTGGTGGGTAAACCATACTTTTCCACAACTACCCTTGGTATGAATGAATGAGTTCCACCGGAATTAAAAAGTACCATAACTGGACATGAATGCAATAAAAACTTACCAACCACAGTCTCGGGCTGATCATAGACTTCTTCCACATCAATGTGGTTCACCTGAGCACGGGGAAAAGGATTTGGCTTCTTAGCTGATGAGTTGCCGTTGTTGTTGCCGTTTCCATTTCCCAACTTGTTTTGGGGACATTCAGTGGCATAGTGCCCTGTCTTCTGGCACTTGAAGCAGGTGATATGGTTCAGATCCTTTTGAGATGGAGCGGGACGGTGCTGGTTGCCATTCCCACTTCCATTGCCATTCTTGAAGTTGCCATTGTTGGGACGATTATTCCCATTTCCTCCATGGTTGTGGCCATGGTTGTGCACGGGATGAGTGTGTCCTCCATACTTACCTGTCCCAGATCCGGTATTCCCTAAGTACGGGGAGTAGCGGGGCTTCTGTTGAGCTCCAGAGTTAGACTTCCCCTGTCCATACTTCCTCTTGCGGTTTTCAATTTGCTGCTGCTTCCCCTCCAAGATGAGAGCCTTGTTTACCAGCTCATGGTAGTTGTTGAAAGTAGCCACCATCAGCTGCACGCTCAGCTCATCGTTGAGTCCTTCCAAAAACTTCTCCTGTTTGGATGCATCATCGGCCACATCTCCTGGTGCATAACGAGCCAACATGCTGAATTCATCCACATACTGGGCCACGGAGCGGTTCCCCTGGCGTAAGTTGCGAAACTCACGCTTCTTCAGACTCATGGCTCCAGCTGAGACATGAGCGGTGCGGAAAGCTAGCTTGAACTGCTCCCAAGTCACACCAGCAATAGGGTACGTCGTGGTGTAGTTCTCCCACCATGAAGCTGCTGGTCCCTCCAGTTGATGGGTGGAAAAACACACCTTTTCAGCCTGAGTGCATCCAGTGGTGATGAGTTCCCTCTCCATCTTGAGGAGTCAATCATCTGCCACAATGGGCTTAGTGCTGCTACAGAAAGTTGGTGGATTCAGCCTCAGAAAACGGGTGAGGTTGTCGCCCTGAGGTGGAGGGTGGTTGTTGTGGTTGTTGGTCTGGTTCTGGATCAACAGCTGCATCAGGGCATTCTGCTGCTGGAGGAGTTGTGTGAGTTCCGGCGGGAAGGTGAAGTCGGGCTCACGTCGCGGAGGCATCTTGCTATTTTCAGAGGGGTGAGAATTAGAATAGAACAAGGACCTAAAGGAAAAATTCACTACCCATATGCAATGCAACAAACATATCACACCAAAACACTCACTCATTTATTCAACTCAAGGTTCTGGCATTGCTAAAGTTCTCCTCAAAAGTCCATGGTGATGTGGCCTCCTCCGGTGGCGCTCTCCTCATAGCCATCACCGTTGCTGATCAAGGGAGCCACGTCTCCTTCTGGGTGAAGATTTTCTCCCATGCCCAGTTGTTCCTCCAGAGTTGCAATGCTAGTGTTTAGCTTCTCGATCCTCTCCAAGAAGTCCTTCACTTGATGCTCATGCTCGTACTTGGCTTCCCTTAGGTCAGCTTCGAGGTCAAGCTCGCGGTTCATCAGCCTCTTGATCGTCTTCGTGTCCGCGCGTACCCGAAGCTCCAGAGTCCTGATGTGAGTCTCCAAAGTCTAGATATAGGAAATGGTGGAGTCTTTAGTGGGGGTGTTTATGATATTTCCATTGGCATCCCTGCGACAAACCATGTTGAGTCCTGGCGAAATGCGACCCACCCTGTATTCCTCCTGAATACGTCCAAGGGCACGGTGAATCGCCATGTCCCTCCCAAGAATCCAACTGGGTGCCACAAACTTGAAGTCGATGGGTTCTTTACGATTTCCAAAGGTCTTTCCGGGGATGTGCACCTCGATCCTGTAGCGACCGTCTTGTGGAAAAGACATGATAGGAGTCCCGGTGATGCTTGGCAAAGCGATCCTTACGTCCCTGACGATCTTCACCAGCTCTTTGCGAAAGGGCATCGTCGCGTCAGGCTGGCAAAACTCTGTGAACAAAACTGGGGTGAAGGTGGCCATCTATAAATGTTGGAATAAATCGGAGAGATGTCAGAAACGAGCAGATGAGAATATAAGAATTTGAAAGACAATCAAAAGGTGATTTTTCTCCTAGGGCTTTTCCAATCCTAGAGGTTACGTCCTACGGTCAGCCTGTGCTCTGATACCATTTCTGTAGCGACCCGACCTGAAAGGTTGAATCTCCATTGTTTCCGTACCATCCCAAGATCATGCTGGTACACACACGGTACATCAATGTATATATCAAAGGAAATCACACAGCTTTATTAATCGAAAATCTCATATCAAGTTCTTTATTACAATAAAGATTACAATAAAGTGGCTGAAGGCCAACTCACGAGATAAACTAAACCAAAGTCTTGCCGAAGCCTCAAAGGTAGTTGAGTCCATCTGACTCCAAGGGCATCTCACCAAGTGTAGAGCGTATCCTTACTCCTGGTCGAAAAAATACTCTGCAACATGATACGTTGCAGCCGTTTAGGTCAGCATATTGAATATGCCGGCAATGTCACAAAAGGGGGTAAAAGAATCATCTATTCTATATGCATATATGGCAGGTGGGGTAGTAAGTTTTTTGCATAAAGCCAATTTTTCCAACAACAAGAGAGGGCAAAGCAAAAGTTATTACTACATTGCTGGTTGATTAATGAGATGGTTCCAGATAGTTTGTGTACCAATTCTCGTACCCAAGTTGTCATTAATACCCACATCAATATAATACTTTGTGTTGAGAATTCCAGATAGTTTCAGTTCCGTTGGCTCAAGTTGTCCATGACCATGGACACGACTAATCGATTAGGTTTGGGTACTCTATAGAGTTTTGCACACGTTCCCCACAAGATTTGGTCGCCTCCGTTGAGTTTCTCGCACTTCAGGGTGTTTGAGAAACGAATGACGAAAACATGGTCTTCTAAAGGGTTTCCCTGAGACTCTGTCGGTGCCCATCCTTTCCTACCGTTCTTCTACATCTCATAGCACCGCCTGTCCAGCGTCACCACGGTATC
Organism: Hordeum marinum; assembly: GCA_022496015.1. Classification (NCBI taxonomy): domain Eukaryota; kingdom Viridiplantae; phylum Streptophyta; class Magnoliopsida; order Poales; family Poaceae; genus Hordeum; species Hordeum marinum. Next base: position 466,326,206 of record CM039676.1, on the reverse strand, counting down.
TAACCAAGCTAGAGCCCATAGTGGCTTGTGGCTGTGCAGGTAAGCCTTGGGTCTAGAAGCATCCATCCATCTCTTTGTGCCTGGGTGGACCTTTCCGCGTGAATACTGGCACTTCTTCAGCAACACCTAGGCTAACCACCGGCTTCTCCAGGGCGCCGTTCAACCATCATCCACCTAGAGGTGTGTTGAAAACTCGGAGTCTTGAAGTCTTGTTCATCAAGTAGGTCTTGTAATTATTATCTCACAACTCTCATGAGACACTCAACCAACCCCGTCTACTAATAGCATAGCAAAATTTAAATCAACGTTTCCCGGGGCCAAAGTGTCAAAGGGTGAGGGTGAAACCTACCACATGATACTACATCAAGTAACCAAGTTTCCATTTACCTACTTTGCATGCAATTGGGGAGATGGTAGAACTAATGCAATAAAAACATGGGTAAATATGATCAAAGTGACTTGCCTTGCTGACGATCCTCGTACTCAAGTGACTCTAGATAACAAGCTTCACACTCCGGATGATCTAACAAATCAAACAAATCACACAATAAGCGTAATCACAATACAATTCACTCAACAACAAGGTAAACTAATAATACAACAACAATCAATAGCAAAATTAAAAGAAAGAAACCAAAACAAAGTAGAAGACTCTAAAAGTTTAGGTGGCAAAATATCTACTAAGACATAATAAGAAAAATTGGTTTTCAGCAATTTACCAATAGATAATAGAAAAGAAAATACAAAATTTTATTAGAAAACAGGAAGTATTTCACTATTGAATTTTTGTGCAAAAAGGATTACTACAAAACATTTTTCTAAACAATACTAATGGTGAAAACAAGGTTTACCTATTTAAACTAGAGCACAGAACAAATTAAAATATTTTTATTATCAGAAAATAATTCACCTAATGTTGAACAATAGAACTAAATAACTACAATAAAAATTTAAACTAAAACAAAATCAAAGTAAACTAAAATAAAACAATTCAAATAAACACTAAGAAGAAACTAAACAGAAGTTGTTTTTACTAAAAACCCTAATCTAAAATATCCTAAAAATTCTCAAACAGTGTTGGATGATAGGCCTAACTATTACCAAGCAGTGCCAAAAAGAATCACTCAAAAATAAATTTCTAAACTCAAGTTATTCAAGTTTTAGTGATTTTCTCAATTTTAACAAAATTCAAATTTACAAGTTCAAATTTGAAAACTAATACTACATACAGAAAATATATGAAATTTGTGACATGTAACAAAAAGAATCAATCAAAATCTCTAAATATTTTAAAATATATATCAAAAATAAAAACAGAAATCATTCTGTTTTCTAAAACAGAAACAGAAAAAGAAAAAGTTTATCTAACGGACAGGGGTGATGTGGAGGTTTCCTATTGGTCGCAAGCGTGTGTGCGTGGGTGTTTGCGGGCGGACGACCGGGCGCTAGAAAAAAACGTTTCGACGTTTAAAACTTCTAATCTGGTCCGTTGACCCTAGATCTGACGGCTACGAGAGGGGGTGGTGGCTTACAGAGGAGGAGGTCGGGGCTCCGACGATGTCGACGGCGGCCCAATGTCGGAGGTGGTCGGAGACGATGGTGCGATGGTCAAGGGCGGCGTCCGAAGAGTCCAGGCGACATCGGTGAAGCTCCGGCGATGATTGGTGGCATCGGTTGGGTCTGGGGGCGACAGGGGCGACGACCACAAGCTCCGGTGGCTTCGGTTGAGAACCGAACTCCGACGAGGTGGTGTGGCTGTATTCTGGCGAGGGCAGGGGCATTCGGGGGTGGAATGGAGTGCGGTGAGGTCAGGGCTTCTTATAGGCACGGCGCGGGGTCAAGAAATGGAAAGGGGAGCGAGATCCGGCTCGGGATGGATCTCCGGCAAAGTGGGGGGGGGGGGGCGGGGAGGAAGATGAGCGCGTTGATCTCATGAGCGGTCGGTGGGGTACGCATGTCGATGAGATAGAAGAGAGCAGGTGCACGTCGGTGGCCGGTCCGGAGGGATCTCGGGGAGTTAAGGCCCGTGGGCCGGCCGATTTATTAATTAAAACCTTAAATTCATGTCCTATTCTATTTTCCAAGGAAATGAAATCTCATTAAGGCATTCAAAACATTTCCAACAATTGAAGATATATATATATATATATATATATATATATCAAATTGATCAGGAGAATAAATCCTATTTAATGAACATTTTTCCATGGCCAAAATGAATACTTTTAAAAAAATTATTTTCAGAAAATGCCTAAATTGATTTTAAATTCTTTCGCAATAAATTTTAAAATAACCCCCTGGTTTTATTGTTCTAATATTTCCCAAAGATGCCCCTGGTGTGGAGTGTCATGTTACTGCTCTCTTTTTATGAATATTTCCAAGGGTTTTCAAAGTAGGAGAAACAAGTAAATAGAAAAATGAAAGTGGCCTTTTAGGAATCCAAAAGAAGAACTTCAACAATTCATTTCATTCAAACAATGTGATAATGATGCATAGATATATTTCATAACATTCCAAAAATCGAATTTTGGGATGTTACAAGATATGTTTGTGGGATCTGCCTTACATTAAAGACATCCTTTGCCCACACAACATCGACGTGATGCACACTGAAAAGAATATCACAGAGGCCCTTTTTGGTACATTGTTCGGCATAGAGGGGAAGTCGAAGGATAATCCTAAGGCTAGAGTCGACCAGGAGGCTCTATTAGTAGACCGTTGCAAAACATTCGACAACCGAAAGGAAAGAAGAACTGGAGGAAGCCAAAGGCATGGTTCAATCTTGGAAGGCCAGCTATGAGGGAAATGATCTTGTGGGTGAAAATGCAGTTGACCTTCCCCGATGGGTATGCAGCGAATCTAAAGAGGGGAGCGTTTCTTGACTAATTGAAAATATTTGGTCTCAAGAGTCATGATTGACACATATGGCTTGAGCAGGTAATGCTGGTTATGTTGTGTGGCTTTATCCCTGAGGATGAATGGCTAGTACTGGCAGAGCTGAGCTATTTCTTCCGTGCTCTTTGTGCGAAAGAACTATCGCCTGACGTGCTAGTCAAACTAGAAGAGTTGGCGCCGGAGTTGATCTGCAAGTTAGAAAAGATGTTTCCACTAGGCTTCTTTAATCCAATGCAACATTTGATTTTGCATCTCCCGACCGAGTCAAGATTGGGGGGGGGCATGCAAAATCGTTGGTGCTTCACAACTGAGAGGATGCAGAAAACGCTTCGATCAAAATGTAAAAATAAAGGTAGAGTTGAAGCATTGATGGCCGAGCCATTCATTACTAATGAGGCGGCAAACTTCGTGAGAGCACACTACAAAGCCAAGAATCATCATTTGCATAATCCGAAGCCTCGGTACAATGATGGCGACCGTGAAAAAGGTCGATCCAACCTTAGCCTATTCAAAGGGAAGCTTGCACCAGCTGGTGCTTCAAAATCAATAGCGTTGGATGTCGAAGAATGGCGGACCATTTCGTTGTATATCTTCAACAACCTAACAGAAGTGCGGCCGTACATTGATTAAGTTCTTGGTACATTGTTTCGCAACTTCTAATTCCTTTGAAATGCTCTTATTCCATCGATATGTGATACAGTCGATACGTTGCCAAATTCTCGGATGGAGCGGTGATCCAAAAGGACTCCATCAAAGAGTATGAGCTTCTGACAAAGCATGGAGGCGGCTATCCCGGTTTCATTTCTTGGTTCAAGCAAACGGTAATTTCCATTAATTAGACGATTTCATTTCTTTTCCTAGTTTGTGTCTAATGCAACAATCCTTTTGTATTAAACCTGTAGGCTAATGCAGAGTTTATGGACTCCGAATTGAGACAAGTTGCTAACGTTTTGACTATAAGGCCCGTTCATTTGACAAATACAACATCAACGGGTATCGCTTTCGTACTTTTGGCAAAGAGCTATCTATGGCCGGCCGAAAGTCTACAAATTGTTGTGTCTCCCCTGTTAGCGAAGGAGGGGTCAAGTATTTTGGAAGAGTTGAAGCAATTTATGAACTTACATTCTTTGGTGAAAACCCACCAAACGTCGTAGTCTTCAAATGTTATTGATTCCAGCCGAAGGAGACTAGAAGGAGTCATGAACATATAGGGCTAGTCGAAATCAAACAAAGCACCCATTTAGATGTTCCCAATGTCTATATTACGGCTCAACAGGTGACCCAAGTTTTCTATCTACCGTGGGCCTGCCAAAAGGATCCAAATTTGTAAGGTTGGGATGTCGTTTATGATGTGCCACCACATTTTAGACCACATCCCCTCAATGAAGATGATTATGAACCTCACATTAACCCAGACACATATGAAGGAGAATTCTTCCAAGAAACACGTGTTTCCAAAAAACGTTTCAAGAACCGCTCTACTTTACCCCGGAACATTGAGGTTGACAGCAATAGTGAACCCGACTTCACCCCTGAGCCGGAACAAGAAGAGACGGAAGAAGAAGAGGTTACTGCTGTGGATGACCTGACAATGCTTGACCGATTACATAGAGGGCTACCACATGTTGATGCATTTATTGATGATTCCACCCTCCTCCTAGCCGCCCGAACGAAGGAGGTTTTGGCTGCCTCTCCTCTCCTCTCCTCCTATATATACTAGTGGAATAGCTAGGGTTTTGGCAGATTTTACGGCCACATGCTACCCGTTCCACCGGTGCTCCTCTAGGTTAGTTTTCCACAGTGCTTAGGCAAAGCCCTGCCGGAATTGCTCCACCACCACCATCACCGGAGCGCCGTCACACTGCCGGTGAACTCTCTATCCTCTCCACCTCCTCTTGCTGGATCAAGACGATGGAGATCGTCATCAAGCTGCACGTGCGCTGAACGCGGAGGTGTCGTCCGTTCGGTACTAGATCGGAAGGATCGTGATCAAGGCCACGGGACGTTCATGATTGGATCGCGGGACGGATCGTGACGAGATCGCGGGACGGTTCGTGATTGGTTCGCCGGACGGTTCATGATTAGATCGCGAGACTCTCGGCGATTTGGATCACGAAGAAGTACGACTACACCAACCGCGTTTCTTAACGCTTCCCGCTTAGCGATCTACAAGGGTACGTAGATCCACTCTCCCTCTCGTAGATGCTCATCACCATGGATAGGTTTGCGTGTGCATAGGAAATTTTTTGTTTCCCATGCGACGTTCCCCAACACTCTCCTGGGTCCTCATAATCAGTATCAACACTCGTGTCTAGCCAAGAGAAACATCAACAATAAACATCCAACCAAGGTGCAATGCACAATAAAAATGATGCATGATTCATTTATGAAGAATTTTAACATGGCAACCCAAAACTAGTCATGTTTCAAATGCAAAGTTTGCTTATTAATGAATCTGAACAGCACCTCATGTTAAGTTATTTAGACATGCATGAACATGGCAAATATGAATGCAGCATGCAAAATCGATAGAAATGCATGTAACGCAAGAAACGGAGTTACGGTTCTCACGATACGCTCTCGACAAGGTATGCAGGCAAACACGCAAGACCAACAAGCCATGGGCTAATTCTTGGCATTCCAAGGTAGCCACTGGTTAGGTAATGAAAAACCAATCACAATAGACTCAAAGTTCAATCAATTTCATGGAGCATAGCTCCCACAAGTCACAAAACAATAAACAAGCAATCTGCCACAAAACAGCAACATGGGAACTTTCACAGCTCACAACTTGAGCTACAGGAACCCTACAGCTACAAAAAAGATATTGACAGAAATTACACAACATACTCATCAACTTTTCCAACTACATCATTAGCAAAGGAGGCACACAACATTAAGCATGAAGCTAGCAAGTTGAAGTGATGAAATGGTTTTCTAGGACTTAGTGAACATTCCAGTTTTCTGGAATCTGAGATTATAAAGTAGCAAGTTGACATGAGTAGTTAAATACGCTAGAGAGCTCCTATTGGCATTAAAATTAACAGGAAGGTAACATGATCAAATTCACAACACATTACAAGATACCATCCACTCTACATGGCATAAAAATAACAGCAGATTCTCAGACAGCAGTTTTTTTAGCATGCTGAAATAGAAACATCAAGTAGGTAACTTAACAGCATGGTTCCCACTTATATGGGTGATTATCCTGTAAAACAAAAATACCATATCCTAATAGATACAAAATACTAGCACTTCCTAGTTGGCACATGCCCCAAAGCAAGCATGGATTAAATCATGCAAAAATGACAAAAAGGCATCTCTGCTAAAATGACAGATTTATGAACTTGCTCAAAAGTGAAATCTGAGAGTTCCAATGGCTTCATTGGCTCTTTCTACCCCAAAATCATGGGTCACACTCATATGACCATGTGAAACATCAAGGCACAAACAAGATTTCAAAACTACCACCTATACCTCAACGTCAAGACTTACTCTACTAGGGATGCACATAAAAGGACATAAGCATATTGTCAACTTAGCTAAGAATGGCAATGATCTAACAAAACCTACATGACATGCTTATCTACCACTGTGGCAAAACAAGTGGGAAACCACTAGTCACCCACCCACACACTCACATGCACCAGATGCATATGCACTCTCTATACTACTCACACACATGTGTATGTATGTATAGCATACACACACACTCACAACTCACATGCACATACACCACATATGTGCAACCTGCCACACACACACCCAAAAACACACAAACACTACAACATCAATGCACTTGCATAGTGCAATCCACACACACACAACACATGCATATACACACTCATGTATATACACATGCACACTCTCATACATATGTGCAAACACACATACACTAACTACACAACACATAACCAACTCACACTCACACTCACATGTGTGTGTATGCACTAAGCACACACACACACACCCCATCCCCCTACACACATGCATATGTATGCACCACCCCATGTGGCACATACACACACAAGCACAAACATACACCAACATACACCCATACCTACACTCTAATAAACAGAAAAGAAAAACTAGCATGCTGGAATTAAACTTACACATACACACATATGTAGCAAAGAGAAAACAAAAGAAAACAAAAGGAAAAAATAAAACAAAAAAGGGGAAGGGGTCGGGCTCGAACCCGAGACCTCCTGGTCACCACACACTACACCAACCACTCTGTTATGCTTCGGATCGACAAAAGAGGAGGGGCACTACGGCTCTAGTACTAAGACATGCACTTTGGAACCTAACGAAACTGAAAAGCAAAATAGCGCGGCGACAGGCGGCGGTGGCGACAAACCGGCAATCCTACGACGAATATGGCTACACAAATTGCTCCTACGCACAACGGTTCATCCACGGCTCCATTCCCCTGCTCACCTTGCGGAGAGGAGGAAGGAGGCGAGCGGCAGGTGCTCGTCCTGCTACCGGCGGCGACAGATGCGGCGGCGACCACCTAACGAGCTACGTGCGGAGGAAAGGGATACGGGGACCGGCGGCTCACCTTGGGGAAAGGTGATGACGAGCCGGTCATGATGGAGACGACGGAGGGGTCGGGGACGCGATGACGACGAAGAGGAAGCAGAGGACGACGACGGTGCGGACATCGTCATCGAAGACGAAGACGAGGTCGATGCCACGGTGCTCCTCCAGGGCTCCTAGCGGCTGGGATCGAACGCAGGGATCACCCCCGAGCTCCTGGACGCCATGGCTAACGCGGGGCTCGACGGAGGGGACGAGCTGGTCGCCAGTGACGAACCGAACCTCCCCGCCTCTACTCTGAACCTTACCTAGCAGGGGAAAAGAAGAGAGGGGAGAGCGCAATGGAGGGAGAGATGGGAGCTGTGGCCGCGGAGGGGAAGAGAGGAACCCTAGGCAAAGGGCCACGCACGCCGAGGGGAGGCTAAATAGGCTGGAGCTGACGGTGATGGCGACGGAAAGGCGATGGCGGACGCGGCCTCTCCTCTCTGAACCTGACGGAGAAGGGAACGGGAGCAGGTAGCCGTTCCCCGAGCGGGTTGGGCTGCGGGGGAAGGCCCATGCTGCTCTCTCTCTCATTTAAACAAAACAGAAGAGGGTTTTTATATTAAAAAAACAACTTACTTTGAAAAACCCACAGAAATAATTAAGAGGATTTTTGGGCAAACAAAAATAATGTTGTAAACCAACTAATATGCACTATTTGATAAAAATGTTAAGTTGATTTTTAGGCCAAGTAAATTTAATACTTTAAACAAAATAACAGCTCATGTTATTTAAACACAAAAAACATAAAAACCCCAAACATCAAAAGAGACACTCTCTAAATTTATAATACATATAGGGATACCACTTGAACATTTTAAAATATTTTAATTTGCAAGATAATTCTGCCATGAAAATATTATGGGGAAAAGAGGGGGTATTGAAAGGTTTTTGCAAAGGGAAAGAGAAGAGGTGCTCACTTGATTCAACCACAAACAAACAACCTCAACACACATCACACACAAGTCACACTCACATTCATACAAGGGCAAATGAAAACCCAACATGGCAAGATGAATGAAATGATGCATGATGAAATGATGCATGAATGCAAACCACACATGGATGACAAGTTGGAATTCATATCAAGGCTCATGACACAAGGTTCATACAATGGGGTTACATGCCATAAAAGGAAGGGACAACACTTGGGCTGTCACAAAAAAGGTCTACGATATGATCGTGGAGGTGAATATCTGAGTTATGAGTTTGGCATTCAACTTTAGACAATGTGAAAGTTGTTTCACAACTCACGCCACCTGGAACACCATAGAGTGTTCGAACGTCATAGTCGTGCTCTATTGGAAATGGTGCTGGCTATGATGTCTCTTATCGTTTTGCTACTATAATTTTGGGGTTATGCATTAGAGACAACTACATTCACTTTAAATAGGGCACCATCTAAATCCGTTGAAATGACACCGTGTGAATTATGGTTTGATAGAAACCTAAGCTATCATTTCTTAATGTTTGGGGCTACGACGCTTGTGTGGAAAAATTATTTTCACCTAATCAGCTCGAACCCAAAGCGGACAAATGCATCTTCATAAAATACCCTAAGAATAGTTGGGTGAACCTTCTATCTCAGATCCAAGCATAAAGTGTTTGTTGCGACCAACCGGGACCAAACGTCCCTGTTTCCCGCCCTTTGGGCTGCTGAAAACAGGGCTTTGGTCCCGGTTGGTGGTACAAACCGGGAATAAAGGGAGTAATTCGTCCCGGTTTGTGCCACCAACCGGGACCAAAGCCCTATTTTCAGCAGCCCAAAGGGCGGGAAACAGGCCCTTTGGTCCCGGTTGGTGCCACCAACCGAGACCAATGGTCTCTTTTCGACGGCCGGCGCGGAAGCAACAGATGTTTAGTCCCACCTCGCTAGTGGAGGGGAGACATCACCTGTTTATAAGCCCCGATGCGCTTGACCTGTCAAGCTCCTCACATAGTGAAAATAGATGCTCTTATACACGAAATTTGACCTAAATTCAAAGTCCTAGTTAGGTGCACTAACTAGCACTTTGACTTTAGGTTGAATTTCAGTGTAAGCGCATCTATTTTCACTTCTGCTATTTTTTATGTTATTTCTTCGCTATTTTTACTTCTATTTAATATTACTTCGTTTTAACATTATCTTTAATTTTGTAATTTTTAGGTTTTATACAATTTTAGTTTTAAAAATACTAGAGGTTTATAATATTTTGAGCTAAATGACCCTGAAATTGAAAAGCAGTATAAATGAACTCTGAAAAGGTTGAACGTTGGCATGGTATCATCATTTCACCCACATAGCATTTGCTAAAAAGTTGAGAGGGTTGTGGCAAAAGTTGGATGCACTTCGTGTACAAAACGGACAGTCTCTTTCCAATCACGATCCGTCCTGCGAACTCATCACGATCCATCCCTGCGAACTCATCACGATCCTTCCTGCGAACTCATCACGATTCATCTCGCGATCTTGATCACAGTCCTTCCGATCTAGCGCCGAACGGACAGCACCTCCGTGTTAAGCACACGTACGGCTTGATGACGATCTCCACCATCTTGATCCAGCAAGAGGGAGCGAAGAGGAAGAAGAGTTTCTCCAGCAGCGTGACGGTGCTCCAGCGATGGTGGTGGAGCTATTCCGGCAGGGCTTCGCCTAAGCACTGCAGAAATCTGATCTAGAGGAGAAACTATGCACTGGAGGAACGGGCAGCACGTGGCTGAAAATTCTATGCAAAAAACCTAAAATCTCTAGTATATATAAGAGGGAGGGAGAAGAGGACTTGGCGCAAGGGACAAGACTCCTTGGTTTGGCCGAAGTGGAGAGGAGAGGACGACTCCTCCAATCCTAGTAGGACTAGGATTCCTCCTTTTTGGCCTTTTTCCACCTTTTTCCCTTCAGGCTTTTCTTCCCTAGACGCATGGGCCTTGTGTGGGACTCCTACCAGCCCACAAAAGGCTGCTATTTATTCTCCCACAGCCCATGAAGCCTGTTGGGCCGAAATACCCCTCCCGATGGTCTCCCGGTACACTACCAGCACTCCCGATACATTACCGATTAGCCCGAAACTTTTTCGGCGACCAAAAAAGGACTTCCTATGTATGAATCTTTACCTCCGGACCATTCTGGAGCTCCTCGTGATGTCCAAGATCTCATCCAGGACTCCGAACAACCTTCGATCACTACCATACATAACTCTATACTACCAAAACGTCACCAAACCTTAAGTGTGCAGACCCTGCGGGTTCGAGAACTATGTAGACCTGACCGAGAGACCTCTACGGTAAATAACCAATAGCGGGACCTATATGCCCATATTGGTTCCTACATATTCTACGAAGATCTTTATCGGTCGAACCTCTATGTCAAGGATTCGGTTAATCCCGTATGATGTTCCCTTTGTTCTTCGGTATGTTACTTGCCCGAGATTCGATCGTCGGTATCTCCATACCTAGTTCAACCTTGTTACCGGCAAGTCTATTTACTCGTTTCGTAATACAAGATCCCGTGACTAACACTTAGTCACATTGCTTGCAAGGCTTATTGTGATGTTGTATTATCGAGTGGGCCTTGAGATACTGTTGGAAATATGCCCTAGAGGCAATAAATAAAGTGTTTATTATTATATTTCCTTGTTCATGATAATCGTTTATTATCCATGCTATAATTGTATTGACTGGAAACACATTGCATGTGTGGATAAATAGACAACACTATGTCCCTGGTATGTCTCTAGTTAACTAGCTCGTTAATCAAAGATGGTCAAGGTTTCCTGGCCATTGACATGTGATGTCATTTGATAACGGGATCGCATCATTAGGAGAATGATGTGATGGACAAGACCCAAACTACAAACGTAGCATATGATCATGTCAGTTTATTGCTACTGTTTTCGGCATGTCAAGTATATGTTCCTATGACCATGAGATCATGCAACTCACGGATATCGGAGGAGTGCCTTGTGTGTATCAAACGTCGCAACGTAACTGGGTGACTATAAAGGTGCTCTACAGGTATCTCCGATGGTGTCTGTTGAGTTGGCATGGATAGAGAGTGGGATTTGTTACTCCGTGTGACGGAGAGGTATCTCGGGGCCCACTCGGTAATACAACATCACAATGAGCCTTGCAAGCAATGTGACTAATTGTTAGTTGCGGGATCTTGTATTAAGGAACGAGTAAAGAGACTTGCCGGTAACGAGATTGAACTAGGTATGGAGATACCGATGATCGAATCTCGGGCAAGTAACATACCGAAGAACAAAGGGAACATCATACGGGATTAACTGAATCCTTGACATAGAGGTTCGACCGATAAAGATCTTCGTAAAATATGTAGGAACCAATGTGGACATCTAGGTCCTGTCATTGGTTATTGACCGCAGAGGTGTCTCCGTCATGTCTACATAGTTCTCGAACCCACAGGGTCTGCACACTTAAGATTTGGTGACGTTTCGGTAGTATAGAGATATGAATGGTGGTGACCGAAGTTTGTTCGGAGTCTCGGATGAGATCCAGGATGTCACGAGGAGCTCCGGGATGGTCTTGAGGTAAAGATTCATATATAGGAAGTCATGTTTTGGACTCCGGAAAGATTTCGGGCACTTTTGGTAGTGCACCGGGAGTGTCGAATGGGTCCCGGGGGTCCACCAGTGGGGCCAAGCCACCCCATGGGCCAAAGTGGCGACCCACCAGCCCCTAGTGGGCTGGTGGGGTCGGCCAAGGTGACCTAGACGCAGGGAAGAGAGGCCCAAACCGAATTGGGGTGGTGTCCTCCCCAAGTTCCACCTCTCGTGTGAGAGGTGGACTCCCAGGTGGAGGAGGACTCTCCCTCCACTAGGTTCGGCCGAACCAAAGGAGAGCCCTCCTTTTGGGTGCAGCCTCCTCTCCCCTCCTTATATATATGAGTGGTTTTAGGGTTTTTTGGACAAGGATTTTCAGCCATGTCTAAACCCTACCTCTAGATCAAGTTCCTCTAAACTAGACTAGTTCGGCAGTGCTTAGGCGAAGCCCTGCCGGAATTGCTCCACCACCATCGCCAGAGCGCCATCACGCTGCCGGCTAACTCTTCTACCTCTCCGCTCTCTCTTGCTGGATCAAGACAGTGGAGATCGTCATCAAGCTGTACGTGTGCTGAACGCGGAGGTGCCGTCCGTTCGGTGCTAGATCGAAAGGATCGTGATCAAGTTTGTGGGACGGATCGTGATCAAGTTCGCAGGACGGATCGTGATTAGATCGCGGGACGGATCGTGATTGGATCGCGGGATGCACTACGATTTGGATCGCAAAGACGTTCGACTACACCAACCGCATTACTTAACGCTTCCCTCTTAGCGATCTACAAGGGTACATAGATCCACTCTCCCTCTCGTAGATGCTCATCGCCATGGATAGATCTGCGTGTGCGTAGGAAATTTTTTGTTTCCCATGCAACGTTCCCCAACAGATACACACAGAGTAACAAATCCCAGTATTTATCCATGCCAACCCAACAGACACCCTCGGAGATACCTGTAGAGTACCTTTATAGTCACCCAGTTACGTTGCGACGTTTGATACACACAAGGCACTCCTCCAGTGTCAGTGAGTTGCATGATCTCATGGTCATAGGAACAGATACTTTGACAAGGCCCTGTCGCCTCCCCCGCCGCCCCCGTCGCCACCCCTCCGCTCTGTTGCCTCCCACGATGTCCCCGTCGCCGCCCACGTCGCCTCCCCCACCGTCCCCGTCGCCTCCCCCGTCGCCACCACTCCCCCGTCGCCTCCCTCGCCGCCCCGTCGCCACCCCGTCGCCACCCCGCCCCCGTCGCCGCCCCCGCTGTGTGCCGTCGCCCCCCAGGATTGTTGCAATTTTTTTAAATATATGTTGATTTTTTATATGATGAATGTTTATGTTAGATTAGTATGTTTATGTTAGCTAGATTAGTATGTGTATGTTAGATTAGTATGTTTATGTTTTTTTGAAAGTAGATTAGTATGTTTATGTTAGATTAGTATTTGTATGTTGATTTTGGGTTTTATGAAAAATTAGTGATTAAACGATAAGAAAACGTTCTCATAGGAATTTGTCGATGATGCCCCGCCCGCATCCTCGTCGTCGAGTAGTCCGCAAGAGCCTTCTTGATAGGCGCCATGTCTGCGACAGGGCTTCGCCGGGCAGGCACTAGGAGGTGCTACCTTCCTGGGCTTGGAGGTTGGTGAGGAACGCAGGTATCATCGTCGACCCGGACCTTCTGTGGTGGCGGTCACGCAGGCCACTCTCCGTGCGGAGGGAGCCAGCACCCGCGGAGGTGGTACGTCGCCGTGTCAGGGAGGAGGACGAGCACTTCCATCGCTACATGGCGGCGTTGGACGTCCGGTTTGACAATACCTAGCAGATCCTTCAGGGATCTCACTTGAGTTATGATCCCGTGATGGTTCCTTATCTTTGGGTGTCCACCGCCGGCGACTCAGAGACCGCTAGTGAACCGAGTTCACCGTCCTCCATTTTGGATTCTAGGATATTCAATCTATATTAATGATATTATATTCGAGGTCATTATAAATATTAATGTATTAGTGATATTTTATCGGTATAATGCGTGTGTGACTTTCGGTCTGTCGTTGCTCCTTGTGTGACTTTCATGTGTGTTCTTGATGGAGGAATCCCGACTGTTGTCGTGGGGGGAGCCTCTTCTTTTTTCTCTTCTTTGCGATATACTCGTCGATATATTGCGCAAAAAGAGAAGAGGAGAGGCGTCCATCACCGGCGGTCGAACTATTACTGTGAGAGAGTGCCCACCAACATATATACACCATCATATCAGTGTGATAGAGAGCGCACCAACACACCATGAGATATGAGAGTTACTTAAGGAAAGCCTCGACGGACCGAAAGTCACACACGCATTAATTAAGATCCAAAGCGTGCCATAATTCTTGAACTGGATTATTCAGGATGATGTATTAGTGATATTATATTCGAGTTCATTATAAATATTAATGTATTAATGATATTTTATCTATATAATGCGTGTGTGACTTTCGGTCTGTTGTTGCTCCTTGTGTGACTTTCATGTGTGTTCTTGATGGAGGAAGGAATCCCGACCGTTGTCGTGGGGGGCGCTTTCTCTTTCTTCTCTTCTTTGCGATATTCTCGTTGATATATTGCTCAAGAAGAGAAGAGGGGAGGCGTCCATCACCAGCGATCGAACTATTACTATGAGAGAGTGTCCACCAACATATATACACCACCGTATCAATGTGAGAGAGTGCACACCAACACACCATGAGATATGAGAGTTATTTAAGGAAAGCCTCGACGGACCGAAAGTCACACACGCATTAATTAAGATCCAAAGCGTGTCGTAATTCTTGAACTGGATTGTTCGGGATAATGTATTAGTGATATTATATTCGAGTTCATTATAAATGTATTTGTGATTTGCAGGTCATTCCGGTATTTTTTTTCTATGTCATTGCTCGATATATGAAACGGGTTGACTTTAGGTCTGTTTCGGCTCATTGTGTGTCTTTCAGTGAGGGAGAGTGTCCACCATATGTATATATATATATATATATGAGAGAGGAAGAATCCCGACTGTTGTCGTGGGGGTCGCTTCTCCTTTGTTCCCGTGTGCTAGACATTTTGGTGTAATGCACTCGGGGACGAATGGAGGAGCCACCATCACCGACGGTCCCAATATTAGATAGAGTGCCCACCATATACGTGAAATGAGAATTTAGGAAGGAAAGACTCGACAGACCTAAAGTCAACCCGTTGCATATTGAGTAATAGTGATATGTGTATTGATCAGTTTTCTCGTAGTTTCCTTCGATCGATTTTAAATGTTTCAACTATGAACATAGGAAATGTCTGACGACAAAAGTGAATTCGGTATGTGCGAATACTGCCAAGACGAGCACGACCTGTGTGACAAGTCTTTCCTAGTTGATGGTAGGCGCTTCAGCATCATGCTGGATGAGAACTTTGAAGTGGATACAGTAAGTCAGAATGACAAGTCTTTTTTCGTGATTAAACATGACTTCTGCCTCTTTTGCTTCAACTTATAATTAATTTTAATTTTTTACTGTTAACGAGTATATGTACCTAGGGTAGGGTCCTAAACAGGGCCCACATACCCTTCCCAAGGACACTACCATAGAGGAGTTGAAGATCAAGCATGAACTTCCGAGTGTGTACTTAGAGGCGCCTAAAGGTCACTCGATAGTACGACACTCAGAAGCCCTCTTCCCACTCGGCGGTCGCACGACACTCGACATGCTTCATTGCACTCGACGCCAGGAGACCGGAAGCCGTTACAAAGAGCCCAACTGGCAGACGACGGTTTAATGGTCATTATGAGCCTTTATAGCATACGTTACCTGTAACGGCCATCTTTATACCCCCACGATCAGCTCTTGACTGCAAGACAATTATGAGGGGTAGCGGACTCTATATAAGCCGCCCCTCCCCCTCCTGCACAAGGGTTAACGACACTGTTGTAATCTCGGTATTTCACTCGACATAAGCTTCCGAGCGCTGAGATGTAGGTCTTTTACCTCCACGAGAGGGGCCTGAACTCATACATTTGTGTGTACACCCTCGCCATAGCTAGGACTCTACCCTCTCCATTCGTACCCATACCTTCTATTGTTAGACTTGTTCCCACAACAGTTGGCGCCCACCATGGGGCAGGCGTCTAAGCGACTTCCGGCGAGGTTGCAATTTTCTTCTTCGAGCATGTCTTCCGGTGATGTTTTCGCTCTGGGCCGCGAGATCCGTTTCGGTGCGCTCACCTTCATCGCCGACGATTCGGCATGGCTCTAGGAGGCGCCTCTCGATATCGAGGCGCTCCCAATCCACGGGGCCGCGCACTTTCGCGCGGGTCCCTGCGGCATGCTGCTGCGCCAACCGTCGACCCCTTGTCGGTCGGCCCCTCTCACTATTCGCGGTCGAAAGCGGTCCGGCCGCTCACGACTCCAGCATTGGATTGAGCACGCAGCGGCGCACCGATCTTCTCCACCGGTGGCAGTGCTCGAACCTGCCGAGTCCCTTCACGGCATATTCGAGTCGGATTCCGATCTGTCCGACGTACCGTCCGAGTACGAAAGCTACGACCCAGCCGCGGAGGTCCTGATGGCGGGCTCTCATCAGAGTTTGCCGCCTAGTTTTGGCCATGGAAAGCGCGAGGCCGGAGGCCCATCGTCCGGGCAGCCGCGTTGCGATGAGGAGTTCCTCCATACTCCCATCGTCGGCGCAACCGCTGAAGCCCAGGCCCTAGAGGCCACGCGCATTCGACTGAAAGAGCTCCAAGCGGAGATCGAGGAGCATGCTCGTCAGCGTCCACCTCGTCCCAGTCTACACCAGCGAAAGCCTCACGACCATGTCGAGGTATACTGAACTCCCGTCCTAAACATTGATGTGGCTACGAAGATAGTAGATTCCATTCAGCCGTCCCGGTCAGAGGCCGGAAGGGGGTTGATTCAGATCAGAGCATTGCTAGATGCAGCGCAGCGTCAGAACTCGGCAGTTTCTGAGTCCCGTCACAGGATTCATAGCAATTCACCCAGGGCGGAAACCGTTCAGTCGGAGCACAGCCCTGGTTCACCCTTGCGGCGTCGAAGTGACGATCGCCGTGATGGTCACCGTCGAGTGCCTTCTCCTTCGTGGAGTGGTCCGTACGTGCCCCGGCACCAGGACGACAGGCGCTCTTTCGGTGCCGAGTGAGACGCGGGTTTTGACGCCCGCACGTACCTTCTCCAGAAGAGGATCGACAGGAGCAGAGCACACAGAGATGGACCCGACCGAGAAATTCCGAGTGGAAGCTCGGCCATGGTGTCAGGTCCCGAGTGCTTCAGTAGAGATATACGTTCTGCACAGATTCCCCCCAATTTCAGGATGGCGACGGGGATCCGAAAGTTTTCCGACGAAACAAAGCCGGACACCTGGTTAGGTGACTACCGAGTGGTGGTGCAGATTGGCGGCGGGAACGACAACGTCGCGATGAAGCACCTTCCCTTGATGCTAGATGGTTCGGCCCGTGTGTGGCTGAACCGTTTGGCTCCTTCCAGCATACATTGTTGGGAGGATCTCACTCAAGTGCTTGTCCGGACCTTCGAGGGCACGTGCAAGCGCCCCGCAGGTCTAGTCGACTTACAACACTGCGTCTAGAAGCCCAACGAAACCCTCAGAGATTACATACAGCGATGGTCCACTCTGCATCACACTGTGGAGAACATGTCGGAACACCAGGATGTTTGTGCTTTCAAGGCCGGTGTGAGATACAGCGAGCTGTACCTGAAGTTCGGGCGGAAGGGTGATATTTCAATCGGCAAAATGATGGAAATCGCCACTCGGTACGCCAATGGCGAGGAAGAAGACTATTTGGAGACATAGTAGTAAATCAAAATTTTCCTATGTGTCACCAAGATCTATCTATGGAGAAACCAGCAAACGAGCGGGGAGAGATTGGATCTTCATACCTTTGAAGATCGCTAAGAGGAAGCATTGCTAGAACGCGGTTGGTGGAGTCGTACTCGCAGTGATTCAGATCGCGGTGGATTCCGATCTAAGCACCGAACAACGGTGCCTCCGCGTTCAACAAACGTGCAGCCCGGTGACGTCTCCTACGCCTTGATCCAGCAAGGAGGGAGGAGAGGGAGAGGGAGAGCTCCGGCAGCATGATGGTGTGGTGACGGTGGAGCTGCGTGGTACTCCGGCAGAGCTTCGCTAAGCACTACGGAGAACGAGGTGAGGGAGGAGTAGGGCTGCGCAAGGGAGGAGAGGAACTCGCGTGTTGTGCAGCCCTAAAACCCACCACTATATATAGGAGGAGGGGAGGGGAGGGGCTGCGCCCTAGGGTTCCACCCTAGGGACTTGCGACAGCCACCAGAAAACCCATCTGGCCGGCGGCCAGGGCAGGGAGAGGTGGAGGCGCCCTAGGGTGGGCCTTAAGGCCCATCCACGCCTAGGGTTTGCCCCCCTCCACCCTTGCTGCGCCTTGGGCTGGGGTGGGAGGCGCACCATCCCACCTAGGGGATGGCTCCCTCCCACTCTTGGCCCATGGAACCTTCTGGGCTAGGTGGGCCCACTTGGTGGACCCCCAGAACCCTTCCGGTGGTCCCGGTACACTACCGGTGACGCCCGAAACACTTCCGGTAACCAAAACCTCACTTCCTATATATCAATCTTCGTCTCCGGACCATTTCGGGACTCCTCGTGATGTCCGGGATCTCATCCGGGACTCCGAACAACCTTCGGTAACCACGTACACTATTTCCCTATAACCCTAGCGTCATCGAACCTTAAGTGTGTAGACCCTACGGGTTCGGGAGATACGTAGACATGACCGAGACACTCTCCCATCAATAACCAACAGAGGGATCTGGGTACCCATGTTGGCACCCACGTACTCCACGATGATCTCGTCGGATGAACCACGATGTCAGGGATTCAATCAATCCCGTATACAATTCCCTTTGTCTATCGGTATGGTACTTGCCCGAGATTCGATCGTCGGTATCCCTATACCTTGTTCAATCTCGTTACCGGCAAGTCTCTTTACTCATTCCGTAATACACCATCCCGTGGCTAACTCCTTAGTCACCTTGAGCTCATTATGATGATGTCTTACCAAGTGGGCCCAGAGATACCTCTCCGTCACACGGAGTGACAAATCCTAGTCTCGATTCGTGTCAACCCAACAGACACTTTCGGAGATACCCGTAGTGTACCTTTATAGCCACCCAGTTATGTTGTGACGTTTGGCACACCCAAAGCATTCCTATGGTATCCGGGAGTTACACAATATCATGGTCTAAGGAAACGATACTTGACATTTAAAAGCTTTAGCAAACGAACTACACGATCTTGTGCTATGCTTAGGATTGGGTCTTGTCCATCACATCATTCTCGTAATGATGTGATCCCGTTATCAACGACATCCAATGTCCATGGTCATGAAACCGTGACCATCTATTGATCAACGAGCTAGCCAACTAGAGGCTCACTAGGGACATGTTGTGGTCTATATATTCACACATGTATTACGGTTTCCGGTTAACACAATTGTAGCATGAATAACAAACAATTATCATGAACTAGGAAATACAATAATAACAATTTTATTATTGCCTCTAGGGCATATTTCCAACAGTCTCCCACTTGCACTAGAGTCAATAATCTAGTTACATTGTGATGAACCGATAGCATTCTGGTGTTGATCATGTTTTGCTCGTGAGAGAGGTTTAGTCAACGGATCTGCGACATTCAGATCCGTATGCACTTTACAAATATCTATGTCTCCCTCTTGAATGTAATCACGGATGGAGTTGAAGTGGCGCTTGATGTGTCTTGTATTCTTGTGAAACCTGGGCTCCTTCGCAAGTGCAATAGCTCCAGTGTTGTCACAGAGTAGAGTCATCGGGCCCGACGCATTTGGAATCACTCCTAGGTCGGTGATGAACTCCTTCATCCAGACTCCCTCCTTCGCTGCTTCTGAAGCAGCTATGTACTCCGCTTCACATGTAGATGCCGCCACGACGCTTTGCTTGCTGCTGCTCCAGCTGACTGCCCCTCCGTTCAAAATATACACGTATTCGGTTTGCGACTTGGAGTCGTCCGGATCTGTGTCGAAGCTAGCGTCGACGTAACCCTCTACGATGAGCTCTTCGACACCTCCATATACGAGAAACATGTCCTTTGTCCTTTTCAGGTACTTCAGGATATTCTTGACCACTGTCCAGTGTTCCGCTCCGGGATCACTTTGGTACCTCCCTACCAAACTTATGGCAAGGTTCACATCAGGTCTGGTAAATAGCATGGCATACATAATAGAGCCTATGGCTGAAGCATAGGGGATGACACTCATCTCTTCTCTATCCTTTGCCGTGGTCGGGCATTGAGTCGTACTCAATCTCACACCTTGCAACATAGGCAAGAACCCCTTCTTGGACTGATCCATATTGAACTTCTTCAATATCTTTTCAAGGTATGTGCTTTGTGAAAGACCAATGAGGCGTCTCGATCTATCTCTATAGATCTTAATACCTAATATGTAAGCAGCTTCTCCAAGGTCCTTCATTGAAAAACACTTATTCAAGTAGGCCTTTATACTTTCCAAGAGTTCTATATTATTTCCCATTATCAGCATGTCATCCACATACAGTATAAGAAATGTTATAGAGCTCTCACTCACTTTCTTGTAAATACAGGGTTCTCCATAAACCTGTACAAACCCAAACGCTTTAATCACCTCATTAAAGCGAATGTTCCAACTCCGAGATGCTTGCACCAGCCCATAGATGGAGCGCTGGAGCTTGCATACCTTGTTAGCATCTTTAGGATCGACAAAACCTTCCGGCTGCATCATATACGGTTCTTCCTTGAGGAAGCCATTTAGGAATGTCGTTTTGACGTCCATTTGCCAGATCTCATAATCATAAAATGCGGCAACTGCTAACATGATTCGGACAGACTTCAACATCGCTACGGGTGAGAAAGTCTCATCGTAGTCAACTCCTTGAACTTGTCGATAACCCTTAGCGACAGGCCGAGCTTTATAGGCGGTGACATTACTGTCCGTGTCAGTCCTCTTCTTAAAGATCCATTTGTTTTCAATGGCTCGCTTATCATCAGGCAAGTCCACCAAAGTCCATACTTTGTTCTCATACATGGATCCTATCTCGGATTTCATGGCCTCAAGCCATTTTTCGGAATCCAGGCCCGCCATCGCTTCTTCATAGTTCGAAGGTTCACCGTTGTCCAACAACATGATCTCTAGGACAGGATTGCCGTACCACTCTGGTGCGGAACGTGTCCTAGTGGACCTTCGAATAGCAACTTGATCTGAAGCTTCATGATCATCATCATTAACTTCCTCTCTAGCCGGTGTAGGCTCCACATAAACAACTTCCCGTGCTGCGCTACTCTCCGGTTCGAGTGGAGGTACAATTACCTCATCAAGTTCTATTTTCCTCCCACTTACTTCTTTCGAGAGAAACTCTTTCTCAAGAAAGGATCCATTCTTGGCAACAAAGACTTTGACCTCGGATCATAGGTAGAAGGTATACCCAATAATCTCTTTGGGATATACTATGAAGACGCACTTTTCCGCTTTGGGTTCGAGCTTCTCAGGTTGAAGTTTCTTCACATAAGCATCGCATCCCCAAACTTTTAGAAATGACAGCTTAGGTTTCTTTCCAAACCATAATTCATACGGTGTCGTCTCAACGGACTTAGACGGTGCCCTATTTAAAGTGAATGCGGCAGTCTCTAATGCATATCCCCAAAATGATAGCGGTAAGTCGGTAAGAGACATCATAGATCGCGCCATATCCAATAGAGTACGATTACGACGTTCAGACACACCATTTCACTGAGGTGTGCCTGGCGGCGTGAGTTGTGAAACAATTCCACATTTCCTAAGGTGCGTGCCAAACTCGTGACTTAAATATTCTCCGCCACGATCAGATCGTAGGCATTTTATTTTCCTGTCACGTTGATTCTCTACCTACTCTGAAACTCCTTGAACCTTTCAAAGGTTTCAGACTTGTGTTTCATTAAGTAGACATACCCATATCTGCTCAAGTCATCAATGAGGGTGAGAACATAACGGTAGCCACCGCGAGCCTCGACACTCATTGGACCGCATACATCGGTATGTATTATCTCCAACAAGTCAGTTTCTCGCTCCATTGTTCCGGAGAACGGAGTCTTGGTCATCTTGCCCATGAGGCATGGTTCGCACGTGTCAAATGATTTGAAATCAAGTGACTCCAAAAGTGCATCAGCATGGAGCTTCTTCATGCGTTTGACACCAATATGACCGAGGCGGCAGTGCCACATGTAAGTGGGACTATCGTTATCAACCTTACACCTGTTGGTACTCACACTGTGGACATGTGTAACATCACGTTCGAGATTCATCAAAAATAAACCATTGACCAGCGGAGCATGAGCATAAAAATTTCTCTCATATAAATAGAACAACCATTATTCTCGGATTTAAATGAGTAGCCATCTCGCATCAAGCGAGATCCAGATACAATGTTCATGCTCAAAGCTGGTACTAAATAACAATTATTAAGGTTTAAAACTAATCTCGAAGGTAGATGTAGAGGTAGCATGCCGACGGCGATCACATCGACCTTGGAACCATTCCCGACGCGCATCGTCACCTCGTCCTTGGCCAGCCTCCGCTTATTCCGCAGCTCCTGCTTGGAGTTACAAATGTGAGCAACTGCACCGGTATCAAATACCCAGGAGCTACTACGAGCACTGGTCAAGTACACATCAAGAACAAGTATATCACATATACCTTTAACGTTGCCGCCCTTCTTATCCGCTAAGTACTTGGGGCAGTTCCGCTTCCAGTGACCGGTGCCCTTGCAATAAAAACACTCAGTCTCAGGCTTGGGTCCATTCTTGTTCTTCTTCTTCCCGGCAACTTGCTTACCGGGCGCGGCAACAGCTTTGCCATCCTTCTTGAAGTTCTTCTTACCCTTGCCTTTCTTGAAACTAGTGGTCTTATTCACCATCAACACTTGATGCTCCTTTTTGATCTCGACTTCTGCTGATTTCAGCATCGAGTACAACTCAGGAATGGACTTCTCCATCCCTTGCATGTTGTAGTTCATCACAAAGCTCTTGTAGCTAGGTGGAAGCGACTGGAGGATTCTCTCAATGACCGAGTCATCCGGGAGATTAACTCCCAACTAAGTCAAGCGGTTGTGAACCCCAGACATCTTGAGGATGTGCTCACTGACAAAACTATTCTCCTCCATCTTACAGCTAAAGAACTTGTCGGAGATTTCATATCTCTCGACCCGGGCATGAGCTTGGAAAACCAGTTTCAGCTCTTGGAACATCTCATATGCTCCGTGTTGCTCAAAACGCTTTTGGATCCCCGGTTCTAAACTGTAAAGCATGCCGCACTGAATAAGGGAGTAATCATCGCAGCGCGACTGCCAAGCGTTCGTAACGTCTAGGTCCGCTGGGAAAATGGGTGGGTCACCTAGCGGTGCATCAAGGACATACAATCTCTTGGAAGCTATGAGGATGATCCTCAAGCCACGGACCCAGTCCGCATAGTTGCTTCCATCATCTTTCAGCTTGGTTTTCTCTAGGAACGCGTTAAAATTGAGGGTGACATTCGCGTTGGCCATTGGATCTACAATATAGATAGTAAAGGCAATTTTAGACTAAGTTCATGATAATTAAGTTCACATAATCAAATTATTCAATGAACTCCCACTTAGATAGACATCTCTCTAGTCATCCAAGTGACACATGATCCATATAAACTAGCCCGTGTCCGATCATCACGTGAGACGGACTAGTCATCCATGGTGAACATCTCTATGTTGATCGTATCTTCTATATGACTCATGTTCGACCTTTCGGTCTTCTGTGTTCTGAGGCCATGTCTGTACATGCTAGGCTCATCAAGTCAACCTAAGTGTTTCGCGTGTGTAAATCTGGCTTACACCCATTGTATGCGAACGTTAGAACCTATCACACCCGATCATCACGTGGTGCTTCGGAACAACAATCCTTAGCAACGGTGCACAGTTAGGGTGAACACTTCTCTTGAAATTTTATTGAGAGATCATCTTATTTACTACCGTCGTTCTAAGCAAATAAGATGTAAACATGATAAACATCACATGCAATCAATATAGTGACATGATATGGCCAATATCATCTTGCTCCTATGATCTCCATCTTCGGGGCAACATGATCATCATTGTCACCGGCACGACACCATGATCTCCATCATTGTGTCTTCATGAAGTTGTCTCGCCAACTATTACTTCTACTACTATGGCTAACGCTTAGCAATAAAGTAAAGTAATTACATGGCGTTTATGATTGACACGCAGGTCATACAATAATATAAGACAACTCCTATGGCTCCTGCCGGTTGTCATACTCATCGACATGCAAGTCGTGAATCCTATTACAAGAACATGATCAATCTCATACATCACAATGCATCACATCACATCCTTTTGGCCATATCACATCATAAGGCATATGCTGCAAAAACAAGTTGGACGTCCTCTATTTTGTAGTTGCAAGTTTTTACGTGGTTGCTATAGGTTTCTAGCAAGAACGTTTATTACCTACGCCAAAACCACAACATGATATGTCAATTGCTATTTACCCTTCATAAGGACCCTTTTCATCGAATCCAATCCGACTAAGGTGGGAGAGAAAGACACCCGCTAGCCACCTTATGCAACTAGTGCATGTCAGGCGGTGGAACCGGTCTCACGTAAGCGTACGTGTAAGGTTGGTCTGGGCCGCTTCATCCCACAATACCGTCGAATCAAGATAAGACTAGTAACGTCAAGCATATTAACAAAATCGACGCCGACAATTGCTTTGTGTTCTACTCATGCATAGATTCTACGCATAGACCTAGCTCATGATGCCACTTTTTGGAGACGTAGTAGTAAATCAAAATTTTCCTACGTGTCACCAAGATGTATCTATGGAGAAACCAGCAAACGAGCGGGGAGAGATTGGATCTTCATACCTTTGAAGATCGCTAAGCGGAAGCGTTGCTAGAACGCGGTTGGTGGAGTCGTACTCGCAGCGATTCAGATCGCGGTGGATTCCGATCTAAGCACCGAACAACGATGCCTCCGCGTTCAACACACGTGCAGCCCGGTGACGTCTCCTATGCCTTGATCTAGCAAGGAGGGAGGAGAGGGAGAGGGAGAGCTTCGGCAGCACGACGGTGTGGTGACGGTGGAGCTGCGTGGTACTCCGGTAGAGCTTCGCTAAGCACTACGGAGAACGAGGAGAGGGAGGAGTAGGGCTGCGCCAGGGAGGAGAGGAACTCGCGTGTTGTGCAGCCCTAAAACCCACCACTATATATAGGAGGAGGGGAGGGGAGGGGCTGCACCCTAGGGTTCCACCCTAGGGACTTGCGGCAGCCACCAGAAAACCCATCTTGGCCGGCGGCCAGGGCAGGGAGAGGTGGCGCTCCCGGTGGCAAGTTGCTCTGTTTTCTTGTTTCCGAGAAGGGAATTGACGTTAATCCAGAGAAGATCGATGCTATCACCCGGATGAAGACCCCCGTGCGAGTGCACGACGTGCAAAAGCTCACTGGCTGCTTGGCGGCACTGTGTCGATTCATTTCCCGTCTTGGAGAGAAGGCTCTACCCTTATATCAGCTGATGAAGAAGTCTGACACTTTTGACTGGACTGATGAAGCCGAGGCAGCGTTTGCAGAGCTCAAAGCACTGCTTTCCACCCAGCCGGTATTGGCCGCTCCTGCCAGCAAAGAGCCCTTGCTCTTGTACATCGCGGCCACGAATCGGGTCGTCAGTACTATGCTGACTGTCGAGCGAGAGGAGGAAGGAAAGCCGCTCAAAGTTCAGCGGCCAGTGTATTATGTCTCGGAAGTACTGTCCCCCTCAAAACAAAGATATCCATATTATCGGAAGCTGGTGTACGGTATTTACCTATCAGCGAAGAAGGTGGCTCATTACTTCCAAGATCATCAGATTACAGTCGTTAGCGATGCTCCCTTGTCAGAAATCTTCAACAATCGCGATGCTTCAGGTCGAGTGGCCAAATGGGCTATAGAGCTTGCTCATTTTGATATTAGATTCGAGGCCAAGAAAGCTATCAAGTCCCAAGCATTAGCAGATTTCATGGCCGAGTGGATCGAGCAGCAGCAGCCTGTCCCAGCTCATTCGGCACATTGGACTATGTTCTTTGACGGATCTAAGATGCTGAATGGATCCGGCGCTGGAGTCATGCTGATCTCTCCTAAAGGCGACAAGCTCAGCCACGTCTTGCAGATTCACTTTGACTCCTCCAACAACGAGGCTGAATACGAAGCACCACTGTATGGGTTGCGCATGGCCATATCACTCGGCGTAAAGCGCTTGATGGTTTATCGCGATTCAGATCTGCTGGTAAATCAAGTTATGAAGGAGTGGGACGTTAGGAACCCCTCAAAGACTGGGTATTGCAACGCAGTCCGGAAGCTCGAGAAGAAATTCGAAGGCCTGGAACTCCACCATGTTCCCCGACTGAAAAACCAAGCAGCTGACGAGTTGTCCAAGATTGGTTCCACTCGATGGGTTGTTCCCAGTGGTGTGTTTTTAGAGCATTTGCACACTCCTTCTGTTCAGGAGGACCCCTTCACTGAAGAACCTCCACAGGCTTTGAGTTCCACTGACTCGACTGAAGTTGATGTTCCTGCCGTGATCGATCTCGTCATGGAGATCCTGGTTATCATCCCCGACTGGACTATGACATACATCGCGTACATTGTCAGACAGGAGCTCCCAGATAATGAGGCCGAGGCTCGACAGATTGTCCGCAGGTCCAAAGCTTACACTGTCATGGGAGATCAGTTGTTCCGAGAGAGTGTGACTGGTGTCACCCAGCGCTGCATTTCCTCCGGAGAAGGTCGAATGATCTTGGAGGACATTCACTCGGGCACTTGTGGTCATCATGCTTCTTCAAGGGCAATAGTCACCAAGGCGTACCGAGCTGGGTTTTAATGGGTGCCAATTCTATGCAAACCTCTCGCACAAGCCAGCATCTGCCCTGAAGACTATCCCCCTCGCTTGGTTGTTTGCAGTTTGGGGACTCGACATGGTCGGACCGTTCCGGCCTGGAAAAGGAGGATTCACTCACTTGTTGGTTGCAGTCGACAAATTCACCAAGTGGATTGAGGCCAAACCCATCAATGAGTTATATTCTCGAACTGTTGTTACCTTTATGAGAGAGATCATTATCCGGTACGGCATCCCGCACAGCATCATCACGGACAATGGCACAAACTTCGATTCAAATGAGTTCAGGAGCTTCCGCAACTCCAAGGGCACCCGACTGGACTACGCCTCTGTTGCTCATCCTCAGACCAACGGGCAAGTCGAGCGGGCCAATGGACTCACTCTGCAAGGATTGAAGCCCCGTATGATGCATGATCTGGGCCACGCCGCTGGTGCCTGGGTGACCGAATTGCCATCTATCTTGTGGGGCCTAAGGACAACGCCAAACCGGTCGACTGGACGAACTCCTTTCTTCCTTGTGTATGGAGCAGAAGCCATACTGCCGAGTGACCTGGCGCACAATGCTCCCCGGGTGGAACTTTACAATGAAGCTTAAGCTGAGCAGGCAAGGAAAGATGGAGTAGATCTTCTAGAGGAGGAGCGTGAGATGGCTCTAATCAGAACTACTGCTTATCAGCAAGACCTGCGACGCTTCCACGCAAGAAATTTCAAGAGTAAAGCATTCCACGAAGGAGACCTGGTACTCCGAGTGAATCAGCATCGTCCGCACAAGCCTGCCCCTGCATGGGAAGGCCCTTTCATAGTCACTAAGGTGCTGAACAACAGGGCTTATCACATGTACAACCTCATGAAGCGGATGTACGAGCCACGAGCCTGGAATGCGGATTTACTTAGACGTTTTTACACCTGAGACAAGAGTTTGCTGATGCAATAAGATTGTCTTTGTCAATCCAATGCACGTTCTCGCAACAAGTTTGTCGACTCAAGTCATACAAACACGTCTTGGGAATACTCCGAGTGATGAGCAATCCTCACGCTCGGGGGCTTAGCTGCGAACATGTTTCGCCTGAGTTAAAATTCCTGTCGGGTGGGTAGCAGTCCATCCACTCGACAACTTAGCTGTGAATCGACATTCGCCTAAGTTTGTCGACTCAAGTCATACAGACACGTCTTGGGAATACTTCAAGTGATGAGCAATCCTCACGCTCGGGGTCTTAGCTGCGAACAAGTTTCGCCTGAGTTAAAATTCCTGTTGGGTGGGTAGCAGCCCATTCACTCGACAACTTAACTGTGAATCGACATTCGCCTAAGTCTAAAAACACTTCGAGTGACGAGCAAACCTCACACTCGGGGGCTTAGCTGTGAATCGATATTTGCCTAAGTTCTAAAAAACACTCCGAGTGATGAGCAAGCCTCACACTCGGGGGCTTAGCTGCGAACGTGCTTCGCTTAAGTTCAAACACGTCGAGCGAACAATAGTTCACCTACTCGACACCTTAGCTGCGAGTTGATATTTGCCTAAGTTCATAACACTCCGAGTGATGAGCAAAACTCACTCTCGGGGGCTCAGCGGCAAACATGTTTTGCCCAAGCCAAATACGTCGAGCGGACGAAAGTCCAAACACTCGACAAGATCAAGCATCAGTCGAACGAAAGGTTGAAAAGCGAATTCAGATCGAATTAAAAAAAAATTGAAACCACGGCAGATGTTCAAGCAAAAGTGCTCAGGCCTAAGGCCTGAATGAAGTCTCAAGGGATACAGATCCACTCGGCATACCGAGGCAAATTTAATTGTTTCTTCTCTCTCTCAGAGATTAAGTTCTCAAGTGGGCGAAGGGCTGGAGGGCTCGACGAAGGTGTCCAGGTCGATGCCATCGGCAATCTGGGTGGCTGCTTCAATGAAGGTCTCCATGAAGTCCTCAAATTGCAGTTTCTTCGTATTCACCACCTGGAGCTCCTTCAGCTTCTCCTCCTGCACCTCCCGACAGTGCACCCTGACAAGGGACAAAGCCATGTCCGCTCCACAACAAGCCGCTGATTTCTTCCACGCTCCGACTCGACCAGGAAGTTCATTCAGTCGAGCCATGATGGCGTCGAGGTCCAGCTGCAGAGTGTCTTCCGGCCATAGCTCCTTGTCAATCCTCCCCATAACGGACTTGAGCCGACTGATATGAGCCTGGACGGCTTGGAGCCTAAAGTTGAGCCGCAACATGTTCATCGCCACCGCGTCAGCCACGGGCGACTTAGTGGGGTCAAGGTTGGGCTCAACCTCTTCTGTCTCTTTTTCGAAGTCACGGCAGAAGTCTGGAAGAAGGGATGGGGGAAAATTCAGTCGACAACGAAAGAATGTACACAAGGCAGTCGGCAGAAAAACTCACTGTCAAGCATCAGATACATCTTCCTGGAGAACTCGCCTAAATGCCTTTCCAGGTCGGCGCTCTTTTTTGTCAGCTTCTCAACCGTCTTGGCGAGATTGGCGTTCTCCTGCTTCAGCTTCGCACTCGCGTCTTCAAGTTTCTTCGCGGCCTCCATCTTCCGGTCCGTGGCTTCGGCCTTCTCCTTGGCCGCCCGCTGGGCGTCAGCAAGCGCCTTGTCCTTCTCCTCCAGTGCCTTCTTCATGGAATCTAAAGAAACAACATTGTTGAGTCGCGCTTGGAGTCGGCGGTTCTCATCGCGCACGTCTGCTCGAGTGAAGATCCTCGGTTCAAAATGAGTCGAGTGAGGAAAGAGGTTCAGAATAATAGCGATCATTACCTCCCAGAGTCTTCACCTCTTCACAAGCTCGCTCCAAGGCGTTATTGGTGACCGCTAGATCCACCTTCAACCCGTTTCGCTCAGCCTCCACCTCCTTGTATTTCGCTCCTAGTTCGCAAGCCCGCTGCGGTCAACACAAGATGGAGTTGCAGTCAACAATTGATAAGGCAGTTGATCGACTGAGCATGTTAAAGAAAGTTCAGAAAATAAAAGTCCACTCGACATATCGAGTGGCTACACTTCAACGTCTTCATCATTAAGACCACTACCAGTGCAAGCACTCGACAGTGGCCTCGGGGACTATACCCAGTGGGTGCGCTAAGAGCGCCCCCACTAAGACAGTTGACTCTCGATCCGTCGAGCAACTCGTTAGAAAAAATAAAAGTCCACTCGAGCATTCGACAAGGTCTGCCCTGTCAGCACACTCGACCCGTCGAATGGCGCCCTCCCTACTCTGCGAAGGTCAACCTGCCCTTATGCAGCGTCATATCATGGTTTGTAAATTATGTCCATGAAACCTGCCACGCAGCAGCAGAATGGTGCGGTTGCGCGAAGCATGTATCATGTATACAACAAACATTAAGACCACTGCCAGTGCAAGCACTCGACAGTGGCCTCGGGGACTACACCCAGTGGGTGCGCTGAGAGCGCCCCCACTAAGACAGTTGACTCTCGATCCGTCGAGCAACTCGTCAGAAAAATAAAAGTCCACTCGACATGTCGAGTGGCTACACTTCAACGTCTTCGTCATTAAGACCACTTCCAGTGCAAGCACTCGATAGTGGCCTCGGGGACAACACCCAGTGGGTGCGCTGAGAGCGCCCCCGCTGAGACAATTGACTCTCGATCCGTCGAGCAACTCGAGCATTCGACAAGGCCTGCCTTGTCAGCACACTCAACCCGTCGAGTGGCGCCCTCCCTACTCTGCGAAGTATAGTCTATCCTTATGCAGCGTCATATCATGGTTTGTAAATTATGTCCATGAAACCTGCAAGGTAACCACGGAGTGGGTGGTTCAAAGCAAAAATGTATCCTGTATACAATAAGCTCTAAGACCTCTGCCGATGCAAGAACTCGACAGCGGCCTCGGGGACTACACCCAGTGGGTGCACTAAGAGCACCCCCACTAAGACAGTTGACTCTCGATCCATTGAGCAACTTGTCAAGAAAAGTAAAATCCACAGCAATAGGATCTATTCGAGGAAAAATAAACTCTCTATAGCAATCATCCAGTGGGTGCAAAGCAAAGAGAGTATGGAAATTCACTCGACAGCAGACTTATGATAGAACTTACTCGGACGTTGGTGCGGAGCGCCGAGCTGACGCCAAATGCCAGCTCGCTCACTTCGAACGCTTCCTTCGACTTCTACATCAGCAGCTCCGCCTGAATCAGAGCTTCCTTTGCAGCCCCAGTCTGATCTTCTAGGGTGCGATGCAGAGTGAAAGTTGTCACGGGGGGAGTCAACACAGTCGTTGGAGCAGTCGAGGCAGCCTCGACGGGTCTCGTGGGAGTCACCGTCACTACCGTCGAGATGGTGGGAGGAGCATGCGCCAGGAGCACAGCAGGTTCGACCTGAGGCTGGGTCGAGCCGCCCGCCCCCAGGGAAGACTCCCCTGCCGGGCGCTGTGGAACCTGCGTCGAAGAAGCTCTGTGCGCGCGAGCACGCGGAGCGGCCTACTGCTCCTCATCATCTTCCAACTGGATAACTTCTGCAGCTACAATCGACGAATGTCAACAACCATATATAACAAGTCACGTACAGACAAGCCAACAGTTCACTTACCATGGCGGGAGGTGGCCGCGTCCGTGGTGTCAGTATCCATGGCGTCCCCGCCGTCCCTTTGAGGCGAGGTCACGGACGTCGCAGCTCTGAAAAACCATGCAACATTCAATAAGCAGTACGAGACTTCAGTCAACAAAAACCTCTAGAGACAAGCGCTTACGCGGAGACGACCGGAACAGCCATCCTCATCCGTGGCAAGGCCTTGCGGTGTTTGGCGACAGTCGTCTTGGGCTGTTTGGCCAGCTTCTCACTCGGCTCAGCCGTCGAAGGGCGGCTCCGCTTGGGGTTCTTGTCGCTGGGGCCTGGAGCCTGCTCCTCCGCGGCCGTAGGGTCGTGACGGGCCTTGATTCGAGCTTCACGCCGAGGGCGTACCTCGACTTCCTTATCTTCGCCAGACTCCTCTAACTCGCTCTCGGAATCGGAGGAGCCGTCACCATCCACGCTCCTGTCATCGCTCGCCACGCCTTCCTCTACGTGGTCCCCGTTCGGAATGGGCGAGTGCATGTTCGTCCACTCCTGCAAGGTTCCTGGGAGGATTGCTGGCGGAATACGGCTCGATCTTTTCGCCCCCGTAGGGTTGTCGCGGGTTTCGGTGATGCTATGGAGCCACTGCTCGACAACCTCCTGAGGAACCTCCTCGGGCTGCGCCCTGGTCGTATCGTCTGCGCCGGTGTAATGCCCCATGGTGTGGTCCCTGGCTTGGAGGGGATGTATGCGTCGACTCAGAAACGTCTCCAGCAGATCCAACCCCGTCACCCGCCTCGGATCAATTGCACCACCGCCTCAACCAAGATCCCCACCTGGACGGCCTCTGCGGCTACTGTCTTCAGGGCCTTGGGGGCGGCAGGGCGATCCAGCATGAAAGGGGGGAGACTAGTCAACATATTCGGCGATGCTACATCCTGGCAGTAGAACCAGGTTGACTGCCACCCCCTAACTGACTCGGGCAAGGTGATGGGAGGAAAGGAACTTCGTACTCTCTTCTGCACGCCAAGACCCCATCATGTCTGGATAACCTGAGTCTTCCCATTGTCCGAGTTGGCCTTCTTCACGGTCTGAGATCTGACCGTGAAGAGGTGCTTTAACAACCCCCAATGGGCGAGACACCAAGGAAACACTCGCACAGGGTAACGAACGCGGACAGATATGTAATGGTGTTCGGCGGCACGTGATGCAGCTGTGCCCCAAAGAAGTTCAAGAAACCACGGAAGAATGGATGAGGAGGCAGAGAGAAACCCCTTTCTACATGGGACATAATAAGTACCCGCTCTCCGTCGCGCGGCGCAGGCTCGATCTCGCCCTTGGGGAGCCTCCATGCTCCGTGGGCCACGAGCCCGTCGGCGACGAGGCCCTCGAGATCCTTGGCGGTAATGACAGACGGGAGAAAGTCCCCCTGTATCCAGCCCGCCGGCACCGTGACCCGAGCGGTCGAGGGCTTCCTCCCCTTGCGTGTCGAGGCGCCCCTCTTCGCCCACTCTAGCTTCTCGGTGGCGTTCTTCATCATCTTCGGGCGGCAGCTGTCCTCGGCGCCGAGCAAGAAGTAATGGCGGAGGTAGGAGGCGGAGGAAGAAAAGGGCGGAAGACTACGGCGGATGCCGTGCGGACCGGGCCGGAGGAGGCTTTATTCATCGTCGAGCGAGTCACTGACCAGGGGGCCCGCGAGATAACCGCACACGCCAACCGCGGGCAGCGCCCGATACGTGGCAAAATGTTTGGCACGAAGATCGAGGCATCGTGCGAAATGTCTGGCGCAAAAATCGAGGCGTCGTGCGCCCGCTCACCCAAATCGTGCCGTCATCTTCGGACGCTCGCTTGCACTGCCCAGATTTTCATATCCCGAAGAATCTGGGTCTGACAGACCGACCCGTCCTTTCTAAATATGCCCTCGGTTCATTCGGTACAGGATAGATCCCAAATAGTCACTCGAACACTTTTGAGGCTGAATGGATCCGGGCGAACGGAGAAGAATCCAGTCGGTGCAAATTTCTCTGATACCTCGAATATCATTTGGAATGTTCTTCAGGACAAATCCAATTAGACTTCGAAGGTCAAGATTCAATCGACATAAAGTTCACGGAAGCTCAAGACATTTCTCCGAGGATTGGACGCTCCAGCTCATGGTCGACTTCGAAATCTTCTTTTCCCATTCACACCCCGATCCATTCGGGGGCTAATGACGAGTATATGTACCTAGGCTAGGGTCCTAAACAGGTCCCACATACCCTTCCCAAGGACACTACCATAGAGGAGTTGAAGATCAAGCATGAACTTCCGAGTGTGTACTTAGAGGCGCCTAAAGGTCACTCGACAGTACGACACTCAGAAGCCCTCTTCCCACTCGGCAGTCGCGTGACACTCGACATGCTTCGTTGCACTTGACGCCAGGAGACCGGAAGCCGTTACAAAGAGTCCAACGGACAGACGACGGTTTAATGGTCATTATGAGCCTTTATAGCATACGTTACCTCTAACGACCATCTTTATACCCCACGATCAGCTCTTGACTGCAGGACAATTATGAGGGGTAGCGGACTCTATATAAGCCGCCCCTCCCCCTCCTACACAAGGGTTAACGACACTGTTGTAATCTCGGTATTTCACTCGACATAAGCTTCCGAGCGCTGAGATGTAAGGCTTTTACCTTCACGAGAGGGGCCTGAACTCATACATTTGTGTGTACACCCTCACCGTAGCTAGGACTTTGCCCTCTCCATTCGTACCCATACCTTCTACTATCATACTTGTTCCCACGACAACTGTTCTACTAGCATATCCCCTGCCATCCAAGAATTGCTGTCTTGGATAAGATTGGTTTTAATACTAAAAAGATATGGAGGTAAAGATAGTTCACTTGAGGACCGAGCATGGTTTTACTTTTGCGGTAAAATTGTACCATGCAGACACCTATTGCTACTTTAAATGCAAAAGTTGGCAAGCACTATGCAAGGCTTATGCATTTGAGGCTAATATGCTTATCACCTTTGATATTCGTTCGGAAGATGAAATTGAAGGTAATATCGACATCTGGGTCGATGTGCAGACGCCTCCAGTTCTACCATTACGTGAGTTTCTCAACCATATTTATTAAGTAATTTATATTTTTTATTTAAAAATAGTTGACAACTTATTTGTATTGACAGCTTATTTTCATTCTTCAAAAAATGTACGGAAGATGGTAGACAGAACCTACTACTACAGTGATGAAGCGGAATTAACTTATAAGGAGAAAGATCATCTTACCACATTTCTTAGTCATCTTGAGAATTACAATAGCTATTATCAAACTCCTGCACATCCGTGCATCTTTTGCACTAGTGCATGTGGTGAACTACGGTAATATCCATGGTAAGATTTTAATTCTACTATTACGACATCCGTGCATCTTTTGCATAAATTCTTCTAAAACTAAACTACATTGCTAACTACAAAGTTATTACTATGTTTTTCAACAAAAAATTCCGGAGGATTGTGTGCCTCATCTGATGTTTCTGAGAGGTCGCGTTGTTGTTACGAGCTTAGCACCACCACGGCCAGGTCAGCCTACGCATCACTCCTTTCCATACCGGATTTCTAAAACCGATGGAGTCATGACAATCAAAGATTGAAAATAATGTATGTTCAATCATAGAGAGCTACTTGGAAGCAACATTGTGCGTAGGCCAGGAATGGGAGATAGGATGATCTCCGTTCTCCATAATGGAGAGTCGGGGCCTATCTTGTTTTATGATATTGTACCTAAGAGAGGGTAGAGTAGGTCCTACAAGATAGGAGTACGTAGGTCCTAGGTACAATGTGTTATTATGTGCTACAATGTGTTAGATTTGATGATGAGGAGGAGGAGGAGGAGTTGTGATTATGACCAGTGACCAACTTGTGATATGATGTCTCGTGGACGAAAATGATGATTACATTGTGTCATATGTTCTATCTATAAGTATAGTACGTAGCGTCATGACCAAGCACGGAGATAAGAGAGATCACTTCTCTCTATTAGTTATCTAACAAAATATATGAAACCCTAAATTAATCCTCCAAAACCCTCAAAAAAACCCTCTTTAAAAAAAACAGCCCCTCAGCTGCTGACGCGTGGACGCTCATTGGTCCCGACACACCAACTGGGACCAAAGGCCCTCCTGCCTGGGCTCGGCGGAGCGGCCACGTGGAGCCCCATCTGTCCCAGTTCGTAAGTGAACCGGGACTAATGGTTATGGGCTTTAGTCCCGACCCTTTAGTTTCGGTTCCGGAATCGGACAAATAACCCTTACGAACCGGGACAAATGGGCCTTTTTCTACTAATGACAGTGCACCAGCTCGATCGTTGGAATAGCGCGGCCCCGACGCAGATGCTCTAAAAATCTGCGTCCCACCCAGAGCTCATCTGCCCATCTGCCATCAACTCATCGCGCCATGACTGCCACCCTGAAGCTTCAAGGTCGGCAACACGTAGGAGGTCATTGCGGTGGGATGCGAGCAGGACATGCATAGAAGGGGCGACGTGGAAGACTGCTGAATTTTTGTCAAAACTAGTACGTATTTTGAAGCAATTTTGAAAACAGATGCGTGATTTGGATAAATTTCAATACTAGTACCCTATTGGTCACCAGCAGGCCGACCGGGGACCTTTTGGCCTGGGGTACGCCGAAAGGCTCCTGTCGGCCAATCAGTGACCAGGAGATAAGCATGTCGGCCTAGGGTAGGCCGAAAGGCACCTGTCGGCCAGGGGTAGGCCGACTGGCCCCTGGCTAAGCCCCAGTCCTCTTTTCTTCCTCCTTCGACCAATCATTTCACCCTCACCCTTCCCCTCTTCCATTATCACTCCCGTTGCTCTCCAATGGTTCCACCGACTCGCCGATCTCCTCGCTGGAACACCCTTTCTTTTATCGTACCCGCTTAATCAATAGATCAGGGCGTTCTCCACCGGCCTACGGTAAATTTTTTTGCTTACAACTCAATCGAAGGAGAACTTTCAAGTCGGTAGTGGATTTAGTTCATATTTGTCAGTGTTCATCTGCAGGTAATGACTTGCC
Organism: Hordeum marinum; assembly: GCA_022496015.1. Taxonomy (NCBI): domain Eukaryota; kingdom Viridiplantae; phylum Streptophyta; class Magnoliopsida; order Poales; family Poaceae; genus Hordeum; species Hordeum marinum. The sequence continues at coordinate 466,289,659 of CM039676.1, read as the reverse complement.
CATTTTGCCGAGCTCCAGGTGGTCCTTGTGCTGCCGTTGATTCCGTTTCTTCTGTATTTACTGTTGTGCTGGATCGTCGATGTGCAAGACGTGTTGTAAGATTCTATGTCTTCATTATCTGATTGTGTCATATTCGAATGCCTTTGTTTATAAGTTTATCATCCTTGCTTCCATTCTTGTTGTAGTATGTTCCGTGCAGTGTTAGATCACATCTTGCTCGGTACATTGAAGAGTGCAGAGCTTTAGCTATTCGAAGAGGTGACACAGATATTGATCTTGCTCTGCACAACACCGAGGGTAACTTATACCATGTTATATTTACACATGGTAGGATGAGTAGTAAATTCCATGGTCCTTCGTGGGAGGAACTCGTGAATGATTATGGTCTCCGCCACAGTGACATGATGACTATTATGCTTGAGCACTATGGAACTTATATTAGTGTCGAATTCCACCGGGAAGGTGTTATGTTGTTTCCTTAACCCCATGTTGGTAAGATATTTGTTTGACTGATTTTCAGATTTGATTCAGCTTATACGTTTTGCGGTTCATCTCAGTTAGTGATATCATTTTGTTGTAGCTCTTGAGGATCTGAGTGAAACTTAGAGGGAACTTGTTGACTGTTGTTTTTATAGTCGTGGTGTCACTCTGAATTATCATCAAATGTATGTCATGTCATGACAGCTCTTTGATGACAACTACATACTGTGTACTCCTTTCGTTCATAGGATGGATCGCATGAACGCTATTTCCCAACATATGGTAAGCTTTGGTTTCTGTTTTTTATTATTTGTTTGTTATTTGCTAGTTCATAAGATGGATCATATAACTTGCTTGTTTCTGCCAGGTTATTCCTACCATGGTTGTGAGGAGTTTGCTGGAATTTGTGGCTATTCCTAGGACTGGTTCTTTACTTCTTGAAATTACTTTGGATTCTGAAGATGATGATATATTTGTGAGCATTCCTTGTTCCTACTTCATTGGCTTGGGTGATAGAATGGTTTTGAAGAAGGAAAGTTTTGGAAATTTTCTGCTGGCATCGTCTATGGAAGTCAACAATTTGGTGCTCATAACATTCAAACAGCGTGAACGGGAGCTAGCTATTGTTTTCAGCTATCTGCCACAGTGAGAAAGAAAAAAAGGTCTTGTGCAGCCCAAGCAGCAGAAGAAGCTAGAGATGGAGAAGGAAAATATCCACGTTGGACTCAGTAGATTTATATTCTTGTAACTCAAGCAAGTTGTATCTTAATTTCAGTAGGTTGTATCTTAATTTCAGTAGGTTGTATCTTAATTTCAGCAAGATGTATCTTAATTTCAGCAAGCCGTACTATTGCCGTTTTTATTTGCCGTCATACTGTGGCGCCACATTAGTCCCACCAATCTTTGCCAGTACTTTCCTTCCCGCCAATTTCTCCCGCCATTCTATCCCGCCATTTTCTCCCGCCATTCTCTCCCGCCCGATTTCCCGCCATTGCGGTTGTCATCTGCCTACAAAAGGAGGCATTGTATGTGCCTTCCTCCATCAGCCACGAATACTCGAAAAACCCAGCACGGTAGTCATTATGAGTTTGCCTTCTTCGGATCAAAGCATTAGGCCTAGCAAATGGAAGAGTGCGAAGCTGCCTCAGGGGGTTGAAGCAGTTCGTTGTTGGTGCGGTGATCTCTGCAAGGTGAAGGAGGTGACGGATTTTTCAGATTGGTTGGGAATGAAGTTTTTCATGTGCGCTAATTATGAGGAAGATCCACCCGTTGGTCCTTCGCCGTACATCACGCCTCCAGTAAGTTTCAGTCATACAGAATAAACACGTTGTTCATACTGATGTTGATTTGATTTGTTATATTTCTGTTTCTTTTGTAGTCTCCTCCGCCCCTATGCCAGTACTATTGTTGGATAGACACGAAAATGCCGGACTGGGCGGTGACTGAGATTCATGAAAGAAGTCGTTGAGCATGGGCAAGTTTGGACGTGGAGGAGTGCCGCGAGAAGGCGGCAGCAGAGGAGAAAGCAGAGCAGGAGAGAGCTTGGCAAGAGCACTGTGTGGAGCAGAGGGCTTTTCTTTCTGAGATGAAGAAGAAAAACCAAGAAGACCAACTTCGACTGGCGGAGGTCTACCGGCAGTGAGAGGAGGCCCGTGAAGCTGAGAGGCAGAGAAAGAAAGAAAGGGCTCGTGCAGCCCAGGCAGCAGAAGAAGCTGGAGATGGAAAAGGAAAATATCCATGTTGGACCCAGTAGATTTAGATTGCAGTAACTCAATTTCAGCAAGTTGTATCTTAATTTCAGCAAGTTGTATCTTAATTTCAGCGAGATGTATCTTAATTTCAGCAAGATGTACCGCCAGCTCCTCTCCTGCCAGTTCGTCTCCCGCCAGTTCCTTTCCCGCCACTTCCCCTCCCGCCATTTTCTCTCCCGCCAGTTCCTCTCCCGCCACTTCGTTCCCGCCATTGTCTTTCCTGCCAGTTTCTCTCCCGCCACTTTGTCTCCCGCCTATATAAGCACATTCACAGTAAGGAGGGTGAGCAGGCCCTTACTTTCCCTGTCACTCCCGCATCCTTCCTTCTGCTCTCACCATTCTTTCGTGGAGATATCTCATCCTCCTCATCCTCACTATCCTTTCGATCGTAGTTTTCACAAGGGTATGCCCGACCGTCTTCTTCGCCTAGCTGCCAATTTCAAGATGAATGACAAAGCAGTACCATGGGAGGAACTCATTAGCAGTGACTTCATAATGAATGAGTTGTCTCACCAATTAGCTAGGGCTGGGTGGCCTCCCAGGACTTTTGAGGAGATATGAAAAGAACTTCTGAGGTTGCACGCCAGATGGCAGAAGCAACTGCACAAGGGTGATGATTATCTCAGGATTGCTGTTAATAATTCAGGTTTATGGTCAGCAGAAAGTGAGGACGAGGACGACCTCTTCATGCCTAGCAGCAAGGTGAAGAGTTCTGCATCGAAGGGCAAGAAATTTACATCGACAAAGGGAAAGAGTTCTGCAACGACGGAGGATGAAGATGACGTCTTCATGCCGAGTACCAAGGTGAAGACCAGCGCATCGTCGATGGGCAATAGTTCTGCAACGACAAAGGGGAAGAGATCTGCATCGACGGAGGATGACGATGATGCATTCATGTAATGCGTTTTTCATGTAGTAGTATGTTCTGTAGTGTTGTTCTATGTACTGCGGTTTAATTAAGTTGTAATGTTTAATTCAGTTGTAACGTGCAACCGATGTCGATGGATTTGGTTTGCGTTACTATTGTTCTCTCTCGAAAGCAAATAAGTCTCGAACATAAATACATAGAGGATAAATATGTCCGATACATAGAGGCTAAGCATGTCAAATACATGAATATGTCCGATACATAAAGGCTACATAAGTCTCATACATAAATAGATAGTCACCTCGTACGCAGATGACCATATCACTCCTGGGGCTTGCGACGAATCTTTGGCTTCCTAGGACGTGGACCGGAAGGCAATAAGCGCTGAGGCGATGGACGAGTGTCACGATGACCACGACCGTAGAACACCTCGTCCGTCGGTGTCTGTGTCTCCCGCGTCGATGGTGGTGGTGGAGTGGCAAGAACTGTCTCTGAGATACCGTAGGTGCATGCAGCACGATCATCATCCTCACCGTCGCCAGGTATGTACGAACCAGCACCGGTACATATAGGTGACTGAACCAAAGCCATAAACGGCTGCGACTGGCTGCCGCCTGCTGGTGAATTAAGACATGTAAGAAATGACTTACGAGACTACATTTTGCAGAAGAATGTACGAAGTTTAGTTACCCAGGTCCATCTGGTGAATCCAGGCAGAGTCAGCGGCCTGCGAAGGAGGTGGCTGCTGGTAGAAATAGCCCCCGGGCTGTGAAGTAGGTGGCTGTTGTCAGGAGTAGCCCCCAGGCTGTGAAGTAGGTGCCTACTGCCAGAAGGAGCCCCCATGCTATGAAGGAGGTGCCTGCTGCCAGAAGGAGCCCCCAGACTGTGAAGGAGGTGCTTGCTGCCAGGAGGAACCCCCAGGCTATAAAGGAGGTGGCTGCTGCCAGGAGGAGCTCCCTGGCTGTGAAGCAGGCGGATGCTGCCAGGAGTAGCCCACCGGCTGTGAAGGAGCTGCCTGCTGCCAGGAGGAGCTCCCTGGCTGTGAATGCCGAGGTTCTGAACGCTGCAGAGAGGGGTGTGGCGGATGATGTGCTGCTCGAGTGTCAACAACATCGGAAGATCGCCTACATGTAACAGCTGCGTCAATCCCGCGTATCTTCGCCTAAAGACTCTTCAACCTTGATACTGCATCTCGCTCTGGGATATTTTCTCCTCTCTCAAAGCGGTCCACCAAAGCGGTAACCTCACCTAGCACCTGAGTTGACAATTCACCCTGTACGCAAAAAGTTAACCAATTGTACATGTTCATGTATACGGAAAAGGTAGCATGTGCGAACAACTGAGGACATACCGCGTGGTGTCTGGTTCCCACAAGTGAGGAAGTTGGGAAGAGATCGCTAGCGAGAGGAACTGGGATATGTTCCGGAGCAGATGATGGAACCAAGTAGATCCACGTGGTCTGTCTGTAACGCCTCAGATACAACCCGTACGTGTCCCAGTTGAAGACACGAACTTCATCCCATATATTTGTCGGGGCAGTATTCCATTCCTCGAGATAAGGTCTGATATCGCGAACCCCAGAACTATGGGACTTGTTTCCTCCGCTGCGACTATACCTGAGATTGAAATGCACGTTACATGACGAACATAAGTACTCCGAATAGTCCCAATAACCTATTAATGCAAAGATGAGAACCAAAGTAGTATTACTTACTTGTGCACGTGATCTGGTAATCATGAAATAACCGGAATGGCAGGCTCTTGGAACAGACCGAACTGTCTCATCACCCTATTGATAGCCATCTCCTCAACTGTCACATCGAAGACCAGCTTGGCCTTGGTCATCCAGTAATGTTGATCTCTAGTGCAGTTTCCAGAAATCCCGCCTGGGTATTTATTTGAAATAGCCTTACTGGTGTACGGTTCCCATATAACCTGATCCTCGTGCAGACTATCAAACTGTGCCGTGAAGGAGGGGTAGCAGCCCCTCACCTGGCTAGGCGTAAACTATCTCTGCACATCACAACAGACATTAGTACGTAAAATTGAATAGCGAGAAATAAACATTAGTAATTCATATTCCTAATAATGAAAATACCTCTCTCTGTGCCCAAACAGATCCCACAGTAGGCAAGTCACCGATAGAAGGCACGTAATGTCCAGCAATGTCCTCCTTGCCAAAAGGTTTGTCAACGCTCACATAGGGACGACCAATGGGGAATCTCTCATAAGACCAAAGCTACAACAGAAGTGGACATCCGAGAAGACCAGATTTCCTAGACCTCAACTGGCAAGCTTTGCAGAGGCCTCTGTACGTAGCTGCTAACACGACAGAACCAAAACTCCTCCGCGCAATGTCCTCAGGGGAACGTGCGTCAGCTATCTCTCGTGCAATGCCGATCAATCGTGCATCTACAATGGTCATGTGGTTCTCTGTGAACATAGTCTTGCCAAACAACCACATAATATATGCCTCTAGGGACCGGTCAATCTGTGGCTCTGACAACTGATAAGTGGGATAACCTAACGCAACAAACTGAAACTGGCTGAACCACCTGAAAAGAGGCCCGTGCTGATCGCTTTCTAGTGTGGTGGTTGTTGGCACCGCAGCCAGAAAGCGGGCATGCAAAGATGCTACCCAACCATCTTCTACCTCTAAAGGTCCTATGGTAGCACCGGCGAGAGGTAATCCCAACAAGTAAGACACGTCCTGTAAAGTAGGAGCCATCTCTCCCCATGGAAAGTGGAATGTATGTGTCTCTGGTCTCCATCTATCTACTAAGCAGCTAAGGAGTGACCTGTTGTAAGTGATGCATGATACTGGCCTCTTGTGCAACTGCATTGGTTCGTCCGCGTCATCCAAGTCCGGGTGATCAACCCACTCATCCAACGTACCCTCAACCAGTTGTGCCAGGGGTAGAAGTCCAGCCCAATGCAGCCTACAAAATAAACAAAATGAGGCTTACAATTAGCTTCTATCATAACGATGACGACTGTGCTACGTGATTGTACGGATACATACCTATCAACCCATGCAGGGTGTATCATCTAGTTAGACTTTGGGGTGCGAGTGATCAACACGTCTAGCTTCGTGCCCGATTCCGTAATTGCGGCTCGGTGTCCTCTATCGATATTACCATCAAGCATCTGATATGAAGCCATATCTGCAATGAGAACATAGTACAAACATATTACAAAATATAACATAGAAGGGGGGCGCACTAAAAATAAAATCTTGGTACCCGAAAGGCATAAAAACATAGTCTCACATATTACAAATAAAAACATAGTGCACACATATTACAAATAAAAACATAGTCCGACATATTACAAATTAAAAACATAGTCCCACATATTACAAATACAAACATAGTCCCACAGATTATGTAGCTTCAGAGTTATTCATTCCTCGTCCGCCCCTTCGGCCTCGAGAGCCACGTCCAGCATGACTGCCAGGACATCCTCTTGCAACTGTTGTTGCACTCGTCGATGCGGAAGCACTCGTCGATGTCGAAGCACCGTCTTTCTTCAGTGTGGGGCAATATTTCATCCTATGACCATACGCCGAACAGAGCAAACATTGCCTGGTTGCTCCACCTGCTTCAGATTGGTCCATATCGTTTCGGATGCGCTTTACCTTGCGCCTTCCCCTGCTAGTTCGCCGTAGTGCAGGATCCGGGATGTATACTCTATCAGCATCGTTTACCTTGTTAAAATTGCCGACGACTCTAAACCCTGTCATCTCACCTGTCCACAAATTGAGTACTGCCTCCTTTGAATAGTAAGGAGACATGAAGGAGATAGCGTCCAACTGAATCTGGCCACAGGCAGCCAACACATGTGAGCAAGGCAGGTGCAACAACTGCGGCTTGTTTCATGTACACTCACAAGTTGGATAAAATTCTGCTCCAATTGTAACCTCATGCGTCCTCACCTCATTTCCAGAACCAAAACCACCAGTAGGAAGCTGAATCTCGTACCTCCTTTCCTGATTACCTATGAGTGTGACGGTGTGCTTCTTGGCTTTCTTTATCTTATCAGCCATATACTCCATGACACGGCTGCAGTAAGGAGTGTTCTGATTATCTTCAATATGCTTCCTTGCCAACTCATGCCTTTCTCTGAAATACCTCACAGTGCCATGGAATACACCCTCCACAATAGCTGTCAGTGGCAATGCTCTATTCCCTCTGAGAACAAAGTTATAGATCTCTGCAAGATTGGTTGTCATGTGGCCATACCTAGCTCCATGGATGTCATGCAGCAAAGATCAATTCACTAGAGGCTCTTTCTCTATCCACTCAGGAAAAAAATTATAGCCCTGCCCTTCTTTCGCTTCGTATTAGGAGGGTCAATTGCTGGCAAGTCACAAAGACCAATTGGCCCCTCCATCTCCGCAATGAGTGCTGTTAATTTAACCTGGTCTTTTTCCATTTTCTTCCTAGCAACGACCTGTTTCTTAGTGAACTCATCTAGTTTGGACCAAATTAAATCGTATTTTCGCTGCTGGTTATGCTTGCATAACTTCTTGAACAAGTTCATCAACCGTTTGTTCTTGAACTGTGAGAAAAAATTAGCACCAAGATGGCGCATGCACCACCGGCTTTGCAAGTCCTTCCAAGGTGTTGGCTCGTCAGCAGTTGGATTACTCAGTGTCTTCACAGCCTTCAATATACCGGGATGTCTGTCATGAATGAGACACACATTTGGTCTGTCCTTCACGATCGCAATTTTAATTTGACGGAAGAACCATACCCAGCTCGGAAAATTCTCACCCTCCACAAATGCCATGGCTAGTGGGATGATTTGGTTGTTCCCGTCCACACCAATAGCAGTCAGGATTTGCCCTTTGTACTGACCAGTCAGGAATGTACCATCCACAAACATCACAGGAAGACAATGCCTAAAAGCTTCGATGCACATACCGAAAGAGAAGAATACTCGTTTCAACATCTTGAAGTCAGGTATGCTCTCCAACCTCGTGTGCTGAATGTGAACATAAGTGCCCAGATTCCTCTCCTTCAGTATGTCAAGGAGACGCACAACATTATCATAGGAGTCGAAGAACGTCCCAAACCTTTCCTCCATAGCCTTCTGCTTAGCTCTCCAAGCCTTCCCATATGGAATGTCATACTTCCATCTGACCTTCACTGCGGTCTGGATGTGCTTTCCTTCCATATCTTTCTTCTCCACTATCTCAGTATACATGAGTTGCGCTATGAGAGTTAAAGTAAGGTTTTTTTTTGACTGACTACTGTAGGGTAGTTGAAGTAAGGTTTGGATGACGAGACAACATGTTTTTCCTAACACAATTATGTGGTACAACATTTGTCACAACTCAGTGGATGTGATACTTTGGCACGTGGGCGTGCACCTTCGCAGGACAACCTGATTCAGCACACTTCACGGTATATTTCGTTGGACTAGATATGTGTGTCCGGAAAACCCTCTGGATAAACATAGCCCACTTTATCACCGCACTTCAATTTCTTTTTTGTGTCAAAGATAGCCCCGATCTGGACTTGGTTCAGATTATATTGCCATGAAGTCTCATGGCCATCGTTGACAGTAAATCTGGCGGATATGTCCTGCTCCCATGCAGCAGGAATTGGTACCTTCTCCTCATCCTCGGAATTTTCAGAATCAAGTTGCTCTGCATTACCATCCTCGTCCTCTTCCTCCATCACCCTCTGCATTTCCTCGCCTTCCTCGTCCCCATCAGCAACACCAGAGGCAGCTAATACCGATTGAATACTCTGACCAGCATTAACAAAATCTGACTCATTCTCCGCTTGAGTACCATTCACATCCGGTGGCTGTGACCCGGATACATAAATCTCGTTAGCCACTTGACTACTCTGGCCTAGATCATACCCCACGGTTGGCGGTACGATGTTCTCCTCCTTCGCCACTGGTTGCACTAGGGCATAAGGATGGATTCTTCGGTCTTTGCAGCGACTTAACAACCAATGTTGGCTCCTATCTATCGGAATCAAATCCCACTTGACATTTTTACAGGATTTGGTCCACAAGGCTTGAATACTGACGGAACAAACTTCAGGATCGAGGCCAAAACTAGTAGTCAACCAGTGCTTCAACTGCCTAATGTCCAATCTGTCCGGGTCTGAAAGTGTCATCTCGCCTGTTTTAAAGTCGCTAAGATCAACCCCCAACTCATTATATCGAACGGTACCAGGGCCGTAATACACAGTCAGATTTACGGATTCAGACATTTTAACCTGATTAGACAATGTCAGATCCTCGTTATTCGCAGCGAATATACGGACACTAAAATAAAAATAACAATGTAATGTAACTACAAAAAACTACACTAAAATGAGCTACACAAAAAAAAACCCGGCACTACTATGACTAAACTAACTAAACCTACACTACAAAAACATAAACTAAAACCCGATACTAATAGGACTACACTAACTAAAAGTACACTAATATGACTACACTAAAATCACTACACTAACATAAGTAACCTAAAATAACTACAATACTAAAAAAAATAAACTAAGTGTACGTACGTTATAAAAATATAAAAAAAAACGAAAATAATAGCAAAAAATTATACCTTCGACGACGCGTGAGTGCACTACTTCCTCTTCACCTTCTTCTTCCTCTCCACCACTCCACACTCTCACCAATGACGACTCCACCACCACACCATTTTCTTCTCCAAATGAACAAACCAATACCCCGTTCAAAAAAAGAAAACCGTAGGGCAGGGGAGAACAACCAGATCTACCCTTTCATCGGATTGAAACGTGAAATGGCCGGACGGAATGAGAGATCAAGAGGGGGGGAATTTCAGGCGAAATATGAGCAAGAGAGGAGTTGGAGGAGGTAGAAAGGATTCGGCCGAGTCGGCCTTATCCCAAGGCCTGTCGTCCTACTGGCGACCGACAGGTGGGGACCCGGCCAGGTGGCGACCGACAGGTGGGGGCTCGGGCATCTGGCGGCCGATGGGCTGCTAATCGGCCCAGTGGTGACCGATGGGCCGCTAATCGGCCCAGTGGTGACCGATGGGCCGCTGGTCGGCCCAGTGACAGCCGACGGGTATCATTTTTGATTTTTTTTCAACTCAGCCACCTATTTTCAAAATTAATAAAATATTACCCCTAGTTTTGAAAAAAAATCGAAGACTGCCACCATCTCGTCGCTCTGCCTCGGCCCTGCGGTATCATGGCTGCCGCCGCAAAGCTCCATGCCTGACGGGAGGGAAGGGGGCGGTGTGGGACCCGTCGTGTCCGTCGCCGGCCACCATGGCACGCGGAGGAGGCGGGCAACGACCGTGGCAGCCGAGCAGCATCAGCGACAGGCCAAGGTGGTCGGGCCCATTGTGTTCGTCGTTCACGCACTTGCTGGCCATGGCGCTGCCATGCTTCAACGGCGGAGGAGAGCACGAGACGGAGGAGAAGCCGAGTCGTCGCGAAGGCGCCGCCGGGAGTCACGGCTGCTCACCTGCTGGGTTGCGCGACAGGCCGGGGAGGTGCTGCCGGATCGGTCATGTCCGTCGCCGCATGCCCAGGCGCAAAGCTTGCGCGAACCGGAGGGTAAAACGAAGACTGGAGGAGCTCCACGCGGTGGCTGGCCATGGTCGACCACCGGAGTGGCGACGCTCGCCGACGGCCGTGCCCGGCGGCAGCTTGCGGAGGCATACGAGCGGGAGCAGCGGCCTTGCCCGGCGACAGCTGGCCGGCGCATGTGAGGTGGAGAAGGGCCGGAGGGAGGGAGAGGAGGGAATGAGGGCGGCCGGGGCGCCGAGCTTGCCTGCCGCCGGAGGCGGCAGCTGCCGGTGGCCTCGCAGTCTACGGCAAGGTTGAATACGGAAGGACGATTGAATCGGGGAAGACATGCTTGTTACGCCATGTTACCTGGCGACTTTACTGCCGAAGTAGACACGTAAATTAACTTGGCGTCTTTGACTTTTTTGGCCACGTAGGCGTGACTGCCAGCACGGATTTATTTACATTATTGGCGTTAAATTGACTGACATCACACAGTGTATTAAAAACGCCTGATGCATTGACGTGTGTGAAGGGAGTCACGCCACGAAGTAAGTGCCTGTATAACGAGGTGAATAAATATGATAAGATTGAGGTTAAGATGAAGCAATGTTGGAGAGATAAATAAAAGTGACATAAAGAAATATGGGTGAGACGCGAGTACAACTACATATGGCCACACGAGAGGAACGAACTGGCAGGTGCAGGCAGCAACAACTCTTAAACATAGAGCTATGAGAACTTCCCAATTGAAGGGAGCTTAGAAATTTTAGGAATGAATCATCAGTACATCATGATTTGATATGATCCAGAAACATGCATCGTTTACTCTAATAGATATAGGCATTCATCAGTACATCATATTCATCACATAAATGCAAATTTTTGCGCTGTTGACTTGGTTCTGCCTGTAGTGCACCATCAAAGCATTAACACAAACATCATCTTCCATACTAGCGACGCCAAAGTGCTCAACACCATGTCACCAGATTCCAGGTCTTTACACTGCAATCTTAATCTTACAGTTCTTTGAATAAAACCTTGCAGACAGCTTATGCTTCTTTGGAAGACGAGCGGCACCCTTGTCGTTGTCCAATGCCATCCCTTTGAAAATGAAAATAAAATTAACTCAGATATATACACCATCAAAACATCTTGCGAGCAGTATGGGAAGATAAGATGGATTGCAACTTGACAATGGGAAGATGAGATGAATTGCAACTTGACAAATGATGTACACAATAATTGTTCAAAAGAAAAGGAATAGACAAACAAGAGAAAAATGGCATTGCAGTGGAGTATATTGATAAAAGAAAACAGTTTTCGCAGTCAATATTAATGCAATCATAATGGCATTATATACTTGATTTGTTTTCAAATGGTAATGGCACCATATCTCTTCACCGGACAGAGGGAGTAGCTCTCAGCTAACTTGTCATCGAAACGTTGTCGCCTTTGTCAATCAGCTGGAAGGACTACAACTGACACGCAGGGGATTGGTGGCGACCGTGCTGCAGACGGGCCGGCACAGGGGTGATGTATTCAGGTGGCAAAAAAGGCTGAAGGCAGCACGAAAGCAGCAAACTCAAAATACATGGGAGTCCCAACAACAGTCCACATGCAAGGATGTCGGATTAGGCCTGAGAAGATGCAGAAGGCAGTCGGAAGGCTTGTCACCATAATCAAGCCAAAGACAGTAACATGAGAAAGCCAGTGAGGCTACCTAGTGACATTCCCATGCAGGGAGAACGGCTTTTCCTTGGCGAGTATCCAGTTATGCACGGGTATAAAGGGTAGACATTATCAGAATCAAAAAGATTCGAACAGGAAGAGCCAAAGATGTGACCTGGTTGACCCAAAAGTAACCCAACAAAACACATTCTAAAACTTTGGTTGACAGAAAAATATGTGTTGAAAGCATCGTATATCATCTAAAGGTACAAGGCATTTGCTCCGACATAGAAAATAGGACAATATAGTTTTATCCCTTTAACAGAGCAAATTGAATACTAGGTGAGCTTCTTCTATATAGTTACCAGTTGGCTTTTCAAATTGTTTGGAGAAGACAGTTGGAAGTAGGAGCACATTAGGAAACTCGTCTCTGTCCTCCTCACACACAGCACAGCCCTTATCGACACAGTTAGCACAGTAGGACTGTCGGTTGACATATCGAGTACAGGACCGCAGATTTGCTTGCTTCATGTCAACCATGATCATCCACCCCTTGCCATAAAATTCCTCCTCCCTTAACAGGCAGCATAGAACATCCGGTTCATGGAAGACTGGGAACTCGGGAAGACGCTCAGGTGCTTTGTAATTAGGTTGTGCCCAGAGGAGGTCAAGGTTGATCACACCATGTTGCTCCCACTTGAACTTGAAGTTGTTGGATTTGAGAGTCCAAATGGTGATTTTTGGGGGACCCAGATGCTGCTGCGGCTGGCTTCTTCTCTCAGGAAGCTGAAGACATGTGCAGTCATCTTCGAATGTCTCATGGAAGTCATTGTCAATGTGGACAAAGCACATCTTGCCTTGGGTGATGGACACATTTCGGAACCTCCCCGGGAACTTTCTTGGGACATCTTCAGGGTATTCCTTTTCTCCAGGGAAAGGTACGAAGTGGAGGGGTGGGGATCCTCTAGTGGAAGAGAAGTCAGATAGCAGGACACCACTGAAGTAGTCAACCCAGCACAGGAAACGGTCGTCGAAAGCGAGCACATCGTCAGTTGACCAGAGGTCGGGGAGCTGGCCGCTGCTCTGTTTCTGGTTCTGCTGCGGTAGGTGCCAACATACCATGCCAGGCGTAATGGAGATGATTTTCCACTGTTTAGTCTGGGAGGAGGAGTTGAAGACGCAGAGTGCTGCAGCATCCAGCACACTGAGGTCGGCAACGACGTAGCGCTTCTTCGAGAGACGCAAGATGCCTGTGGTGAATTTATCCCTCAGGAACAGCCAACTTGACCTCCCCTCCTTGGGGTACAGAGGGAGCTGCTGCACCGAGGGGGAAGAGCCGGCGGCCGTGTAGACGAACAGATCTGGCGGGGCGCCCCAGTAGGGAATCCGGCTATCGTTGTAGATGTCGAAGAGGAGGAGGTCCTTGTCGGTTGCCCGGACGAAGGAACAGGCATCGTCGGATCCTTCTCCAACCGGCCAGTGGAGGTTGAGGTAGGAGACACCATTCGGAGCCGCGAGGGTGAAGGACACGTAGCAGGAAATGCTGCGCTCAATGCGGATGCGAGCGGCGGTCTTGTTCTTGCTGACAACCAGACGAGCATCGTCTAGGTCCTTGTGGTAGCGGGTGCGGCCGAAGCGATCCAGCATCGCCCAATTGGGGAAGACGTCGGTCTCCTCCATCGCCCAATAGGTGAAGACATCGGCCTCCTTCTCGTCCTCCGTCCCCCAATCGGAGGGGACGACCATCTCCTCCTCATTCGAGCTCGGCGCGGCTTCGATGGGCATGGCGCCGGGGACGGGATCGGGAATAAAGCAGCCGCCGCCTCCCTAACAACGACCCTAGGTTTTCGCTTTGATTGGGGAACTGGTGGACGGGGAAGAGGGGAGAAGGGCGACAAGCGATGTTATAACACTACTAGCATGGGCCATCTCGTTGGGCCAGGAACTAAACAATGCGGCGACAAACTAGCAGGGCCAGCTCATTGGGCCAGGATACTAGTCGCACGAGCGAACGGAAGCCGCCCGCACGTTTTCTCGGGTTTGAGATTTTTATTTTTTTATTCCCAAATGATAACGTCCACCCGGGTGTCATATTCACATTTCGATCACACGTCTTGATCTTTGTCTACCATGTTTTCCTCGAATCTTGACGACTTCTGACGAAATTGCAGTGTCACGTAGGCATTCTGGACTGTCTGTGGGTTAGAGCGCTCACTTGAACGGCATTTGTATACCCCATAGTGTGCGGTTGCCATCTCCGTCATGCCGTGGGACTGCCCTCGTGCCCGCTGTGGGATCACTAGAAGAGTATGTCTAAAGGGGGGTGAATAGACTACTAGCAGGAATTTAAAGTCTATACAAGATGCAAAGTTAAATGTTTGCAAGATGCAAAGTTAAATGTTTGCAGATTTTATCATATATAGCAAGTCTAGCACATCCTACACATGCAAGTCATCAAGTATAGCAACGGAAAGTAAAGACATTGCATATGGAAGTAAGAAGTAGATATAGGAAGATCAAACGCATGAAGGACGTGAAGATTTTCCCCGTGGTTATGATAGGTGGTGCTATCGTACGTCCATGTTTATGGAGTCTTCAACCCACGGAGGGTAACAATCGCGAGAGTCCACGAAGGGCTCCACCCATAATGGTCCACGAAGTAGCAACCTTGACTATTCCATAACGGCTTCGTCCACGAAGGACTAGTCTCACTATGGGTAGATCTTCACGAAGTAGGCGATCTCCTTGTCCTTACAAACTTCCTGGTTCACTCCACAACAGGAAGTAGGAGGCTTCCAAGCGACACCTAACCAATCTAGGAGGCACCACCCTTCAAAAGGTAATAGGCTCGATAATGTCGATGAACTCCTTGCTCTTGTGCTTCAAGATGATAGACTCCTCAACACTCAATCACTCTCTCATAGATTTGGATTTGATGAAAGAGATTGATTGGGTGGAAAGCAACTTGGGGAGGCTAGAGATCAAGATTCATATGGTTGGAATAGAATGGCATGATCTCAACACATGAGGAGGTGGCTCTCTCTCTCAGAAAATCTGATAGGATAGGTAGGGATCTGTTCTGAGTGCTTCTCTTGCGAGTGAGTGGTGGTGGAGGGGTATATATAGGCATCTCCAAAAATCCAAACGTTACACCTAATAACTCAGACTCGGTGACACCGATGTGTAAATCTTGGTGGTACCGAGTTGCCTCAAAGGTAGCAACTTTTGAATCTCGGTGAGACCGATATATAAAACTCGGTTGCACCGATAAGGTGACCAACGATCATATTGCCAAACTCGGTGACGCCGATTCAACAAACTCGGTGGGACCGATTTTGTGAATTTGCGTAACAGAAAGTCGGCAATCCAAACTCGGTGGCACTGAAGCAGAATCGGTTGCACCGAACTAGCTAGGGTTTGGCTGAGTCTGTTTGAGGCTGAGAATCGGTGGCACTGAGTGGAAAGCGTTGGTTGCACCAATTTAGGATATTTGGCTTTGGACAGACTTTTGTGGAAGAGCTTGTGGGCTAATGTGGTTACTATCACTTGTGCACGTATGAGCATTTTGTTCACCAACAGTACCTTAACCCCTTTTAATAGTATTGACTTTCCTATGGACTCAAAGTGATTTCTCACAAAAGTAAAATATAGAGTCCTCTCGCTTGAAGCTTTGGCAATCTATTCCTTCTCCTTCTTCTTCATGGGGATACTCTCCACACTCCTTTTTTCCAACCCATCTCTCTCTATGGACTTTATCTGAAATATACTAGATGAAAGTATTAGTCCAAGAGACAATGTATGTTGTCATGAATTATCAAAACCACCAAGGGAGCATATTGTGCTTTCACTCACACGCTCGCATGATCGCCACATTGACAGTTTTTCACGGCACGTTGTAGTTTTACCAGCGCATTCCCCTCCCCTCCCGCTGCCTCTTCCCATTTCCCCTCCCCATTCCTCATCGCTAGTGCGGAGAGCAGTTCCGCGGCAAAGCAGAGATGATTCCGCAGCAGTGGCAGAAGTCTCGTACAGACTCTTGGTCGTCGCCGGAGCTCGCGCAGCCGGTCCATCATCGTCGGAGCCTGCACCGCGTAGAGGTATCATCCTCGATTCATTTCACTTTGCTTCTCCTCTCCACATTTCCTCTACTTCGAATCCATGACAATTCCAATGTGTTGTAAGGAGCTCGCATGATCCCCGTCACGGGGGGGGGGGGGTGCGTCGGCGTGTAGTTAGGCCACCTTTAGTACGCATCATAGTTGCGGCGGTGGAAGTCTTGCCGGCGAGGAGTCACTCGTTCCGCATGATTCATTCTCTGTTTTCAAAGATTATTTGCTTTCAAATCTGGATTGTAGTCATTTCTCATAGTTCATGCTTGACATTTTTGTTCAATTGATACGCAAGTAGGCAATGGCTCGTTATTTAGGTATTATTTTTGCTTGAAATAACAGGTTGAGAGAATGGCATGAACCATAGATCTAGATTGCCCTGTTTCCAGTTTGTGTAGGACTATGTAAGATTGTCCAATGCATTGCGTGCACGTCAATAGCAATTGATTGTTTTGTGAAACACATTCATTTGACATGTTGATATGTGCAAATACGGCAACTTCATTCTCCTAGATTAGTTAAAATTTGCCGCAATGTTTACATAGCAGATGGGAACTCCCTCTTTACTCGAAACTCTATCGAGTTATATCAAGTTCTATCGACCACCGATACAACTCTACGCATGCTAACGCTTACTTTACCTAGAACAAGTATGAAACTATTTTGCGGGAATAGAACTAGAACTACTTTGTAGATAGTTTTGCAAGATAATAAAGAACATGGAAATAAAAGTTAGGTGTGTTAGAATTATTGTAACATGACGTGATAGCCTTGGACTTTACGTTATGATAGAGATTAGTTGGGATTTCCTTTTATCTTTCTATCCTTTCTTCTCTCTATCTCTCCCGTGTAAATCTCTCTCTACCGAAATCTGCAATCCAACGAGACCATCCTCTCGTCATATCAATATAAACCTACGGGCACCCATGTACGGGTGTTGAGATGCTTCATCAATTCCAACATGGTATTCAGAGCCATCTTCCTCCTCCACATCTAGCACTCCTCCAAAATCCCACAAAATCTTCAGCCGCCATCACCCAGAAAATCTTTAGCTGCCGCCACATCTTTCTTCCTAGATCAAACTTGCTGCCATGGCCTCCTCCAGCTCGTCCTCTGGTTCTGGCCTAAACTAAAACACATCAGAACCCCTAACCCGTTCCAACTACATCTTGTGGCGTGCCCAAGCCCGATCCCAGATAATGGGAGCGGGCCTTCATGGGTATCTCGATCAAACAATTCCTGAGCCTCCCAAAACAATTACCTCCAAAAATTTAGACAGGAAAGATCAAGTAATTCCCAATCCTGGCTACATACCGTGGCTAATCCAAGACCAACAGATTATTGCATACCTCCTGAGAAACCTATCCAAGGAAGTTCTTGTGCAGGTTGCCTCGATGGAAACGTCAAGTGCGATCTGGACAACACTCTCCATCATGTTTGCTGCCCAATCAAAGTCCAAAGCCAACAACATACGCTTCTCGCTGTCCAATGCTCATGAAGGCTCAAAAACTGTTGCTGCATACTTTGGATATATGTGTTCTTTGTCTGATGAGCTTGCAGCTATAGGAAACCCCATTGGAGAAGAGGAGTTGATCTCCTTCATAATCGGCGGCCTAGATATGGACTATCAGTCCATAATCTCGGTCTTGGATGTCCGTGTTGAGCCCGTGACAGTTGATGAGTTGTTCGCCATGGTGTCCAACTTCGACCAAAGAGTTGAACTCTTCCATGGCTCTGGTGCGGGTGGCTTCAAGTCTTCAGCAAACATGGCAGCAAGGAACAACAACGGTGGTGGCAAGGGCAATCGTGGCACGCCTAAACCAGGTGGTGGTGGTGGCGGACCTCGCGGTGTTGGTGGAAATGGCAACGGTAGCTACCACAACAACAGAAACGGCCACGGCAGCGGCCCCTTCTACAACAACAACAACTCCAACAATGGCAACGGCCACTACTACAACAACAACCACAACCAGGGGCGCCCCTTCTACAACAACAATCGGCGGCGTCAAGGAACCGGCGGTGGTGGCTATGGTGGTGGCCATGGCGGTGGCTACGGTGGTGGGCAAAACCGCTATGGTGGTGGCAACGGCGGCAACCACTTCCAAGGGTATGATGAGTATGAAGGAAAGTGTCAAATTTGCAAAAAAAAAACTAACCACATAGCAAAAGATTGTCTTTGGCGCTATGAAGAGAACTCCCCAAAGGAAAAAATTGCAGTTGTCGCCGATGTCTCCTATGGAGTTGACTCAAATTGGTACATGGATATCGGTGCAAATGAGCACATCACTGCTGACATGGATAGGCTAACCATGCATGAAAAGTACCGTGGGCATGATCAAGTCAACACTACAGCAAATGGTCAACGTATGATGATAAGTCATGTTGGTCAATCTATTATTAACACCCCGCATCGTGATATCATTCTCAATGATGTACTACATGTTCCAAATGCATCAGAAAATCTTGCTTCTGTTCATCGCATTACTCTTGATAATGGTGTCTTTATAGAATTTCACCCGTTTTTCTTCTTGATCAAGGATGAGGCCACGAAGACGGTTCTCTACCGCGGTAGATGTGTGGAAGGCCTCTAGACATTGATCCCCTATCTTTTCAAGCTCAATAAGCAAGTTTTTGGAGCCACCAGAGTCTCTCTAGAAAGGTGGCATAATCGTCTAGGCCACCCATCTTTTTCCGTTGTTTATCAAATTCTTAGTAGAAATAAACTCCCTTTTGTTGGTGAGCATGATTGTGAAACTATTTGTGATCCATGCCAAAGAGCAAAAAAATCATCAATTGCTCTATCCTATCTCCACTAGTGTGTTTGTTAAGCCATTGCAATTAATTTTTCTGATGTATGGGGTCCAGCCCCCTCCTCTGTTGGTAGGCACACCTACTATGTGAGATTTATTGATGATTACAGCAAATACACATGGATCTATATACTTAAGAAACATTTCGATGTGTTTCATGTCTTTCACAATTTCCAAGCACTTGTAGAACGTCAATTTGATTGTAAAATTCTTGCCATGCAATCCGACTGGGGTGGTGAGTATGAGAAACTTAACTCCTTTTTTCAAAAATAGGCATCTATCACCATGTGTCTTGTCCCCATGATCATCAACAAAATGGCTCCGCCGAACGAAAGCATCGACACATTTTTGATGTTGGTGTCGCTCTTCTTGCTACTGCATCTATGCCACTTAAATTTTGGGATGAGGCTTTCTTGACAGCTGTTCATCTCATCAATATTCTACCCAGTCGTGTCATCCATAATGAAAGCCCCACAGAACGTCTCCTTAAAATCAAGCCTGACTATGCTCCATTGCGTGTGTTTGATTGCGCCTGTTGGCCCAACCTTCGTCCCTATAACGATCGCAAGCTTATGTTTCGTTCTAAGCAGTGCATGTTTCTTGGCTATAGCGCTCGTCACAAGGGCGTCAAATGTCTTGATGTGGCTAGTGGGCGTGTTTATATCTCTAGAGATGTCATTTTTGATGAGACACAATTTCCTTTTGAAAAACTCCATCCAAATGCCGGTGCACTCCTTCGTCAGGAAATTTTACTTCTGCCATCATCTCTCTCCGGAGTTAATCACGAGGGTGCGAATAATAGTACTGACTTACAGACTAATCCGCATATTTTACCTAAGTCTACAGCTGCAGGAACACAACTTGTTAAAGAACATAGCAGGTCTCATGAAGAAAATGAAGAGCGTCAGCGCCAATTTATATGCCCCCCTACTGGAGACAGATTCCTCTCAGGATCCAATTCGCTACAGATGGCATGGAGTTCGATCTCGGGGTCCACCCCTGGTGCTACTTGTTGGAAATATGCCCTAGAGGCAATAATAAATTAGTTATTATCATATTTACTTGTTCATGATAATCGTTTATTATCCATGTTATAATTGTATTGATCGGAGACTTAAATGCATGTGTGGATACATAGACAAAACCATGTCCCTAGTATGCCTCTAATGGACTAGCTCGTTGATCAAAGGATGGTTAAGGTTTCCTAGCCATGGACATAAGATGTCATTTGATAACGGGATCACATCATTAGGAGAATGATGTGATGGACAAGACCCAAACTACAAACGTAGCATATGATCGTGTCAGTTTATTGCTACTATTTTCTGCATGTCAAGTATATGTTCCTATGACCATGAGATCATGCAACTCACGGATATCGGAGGAGTGCCTTGTGTGTATCAAACATCGCAACGTAACTGGGTGACTATAAAGGTGCTCTATAGGTATCTCTGAGGGTGTCTGTTGAGTTGGCATGGATCGAGACTGGGATTTGTTACTCCGTGTGACGAAGAGGTATCTCAGGGCCCACTCGGTAATACAACATCACAATGAGCCTTGCAAGCAATGTGACTAAGTGTTAGTTGAGGGATCTTGTATTACGGAACGAGTAAAAGATACTTGCCAGTAACGAGGTTGAACTAGGTATGGAGATACCGACGATCGAATCTCGGGCAAGTAACATATCGAAGAACAAAGGGAACGTTATACGGGATTAACTGAATCCTTGACATAGAGGTTCGACCGATGAAGATCTTCGTAGAATATGTAGGAACCAATGTGGACGTCCAGGTCCCGCCATTGGTTATTGACCGTAGAGGTGTCTCGGTCATGTCTACATAGTTCTCGAACCTGTAGGGTCTGCACACTTAAGGTTTGGTGACGTTTCGGTAGTGTAGAGTTATGTATGGTGGTGACCGAAGATTTTTCGGAGTCCCGGATGAGATCTCGGACGTCACGAGGAGCTCCGGAATGGTCCGGAGGTAAAGATTCATATATAGGAAGTCCCAGTTTGGTTGCCGGAAAAGTTTCGGGCTCATTGGTAGTGTACCGGGAGTGCCGGTAGTGTACCAGGAGACCTCCGGAAGGGGTATTTCGACCCCAGAGGGTCCATGGGCTGTGGAGAGTGATAGCCAGCCCTTATTGGGCTGGAGGAACAGCCACAATAAGGCCCATGGCGCAGGAGGCAAAAGTCCTAAAGGAAAAGGTGGAAAAAAGGCTAAAAAGGAAGAGTCCTACCCCTACTAGGAGTGGAGGAGGAGTAGGACTCCTCCCCCTCTAGCCGGCCGAATCCTAGAGGCCCTTGGCCTTGCGCCAAGGGCTGCCTCTCCCTCCCTCCTTTATATATTGGTGGATTGGGGCTGTTTAGACACAGTTTTATGGCCACGTGCTACCCGTTTCATTGGTGCTCCTCTAGATCGGTTTTCTACAGTGCATAGGCGAAGCCCTGCCGGAACCACTCCACCACCATCGCCGGAGCGCCGTCACGCTGCCGGTGAACTCTCTCTCCTCTCCACCTCCTCTTGCTAGATCAAGACGATGGAGATCGTCATCAAGCTGCACGTGTGTTGAACGCGGAGGTGCCG
Source organism: Hordeum marinum (assembly GCA_022496015.1). Lineage (NCBI taxonomy): Eukaryota > Viridiplantae > Streptophyta > Magnoliopsida > Poales > Poaceae > Hordeum > Hordeum marinum. Next base: position 466,267,868 of record CM039676.1, on the reverse strand, counting down.
TCCGTTCGGCGCTAGATCGGAAGGACCATGATCGAGATTGCGAGACGGTTCGTGATGAGATCGCGGAACGGATCGTGATGATTTTGAGGGACAGATCGTGATCAAGATCGTGAGACGGATCGTGATGAGATCGCGGGACAGATCGTGATGAGTTCACGGGACGGATCGTGATTGGATCGCGGGACGCTCGGCGATTTGGATTGAGAAGATGTTCGACTACACCAACCGCGTTTCTTAACGCTTCCTGCTTAGAGATCTACAAGGGTACGTAGATCCACTCTCCCCCTCGTAGATGCTCATCACCATGGATAGGTTTGCGTGTGCATAGGAAATTTTTTGTTTCCCATGTGACGTTCCCCAATAGTGGCATCATGAGCTATGTTGATGGTTCGATGAGATCTCGAGTAGAACACAAAAGGTTTGTGGGCGTTGATGCTTAGATTGCTTCCTCCCTTGGTCGTGTCTTGGTTCAGCGGTATTGTGGGATGAAGCGGCCCGGACCAACCTTACTCGTATGCTTACGAGAGACCGGTTCCCTCAACTGCACTTGTTGCAAAAGATGGCTAGCGGGTGTCAGTTTCTCCGACTTTAGTTGGATCGGATTCGACAAAGGCAGTCCTTTAGAAGGTTGAAAAGCAACTAGTGTATCACCGTTGTGGTTTTTGCGTAGGTGAGAATTGTTCTTGCTAGATACCCGTAGCATCCACGTAAAACATGCAACAACAATTAGAGGACGTCTAACTTGTTTTTGTAGGGTATGTTGTGATATGATATGGCCAATTACATGATGTGATATATGTGATGTATGAGATGATCATGTGATGTATAGAATTTCACGACTTGCACGTCGATGAGTACGGCAACCGGCAGGAGCCATAGGGTTGTCTTTAATTATTGTATGACCTGCATGTCAATCATTAAGCGCTATGTAATGCTTTACTTTATCGCTAAGCGGTAGCAATAGAAGTAGAAGCAGGGCTGGCGCCACAACCCCAATGGCAGCACATTGATGGAGATCAAGATGATGGAGATTATGGTGTCGTGCCAGTGATGATGGAGATCATGCCGGTGTTTTGAAGATGGAGATCTTAAACACAAGTTCATGGGCATATCATGTCACTTATGATTTGCATGTGATGTTAATCCTTTTTATGCACCTTGTTTTGCTTAGGACGATGGTAGCATTATAAGGTGATCCTTCACTTAATTTCAAGATAAATTGTGTTCTCCCTGAGTGTGCACCGTTGCGAAAGTTCGTCGTGTTGAGACACCACGTGATGATCGGGTGTGATAGACTCTACGTTCACATACAACGGGTGCAAGCCAGATTTGCACGTGCAGAACACTCGGGTTAAACTTGACGAGCCTAGCATGTACAGACATGGCCTCGGAACACAAGAGACCGAAAGGTCGAACATGAGTCATATAGTAGATATGATCAACATAATGATGTTCACCATTGAAGCCACCTCAACTCACGTGATGATCGGACTTGAGTTGGTGAATTTGGATCATGTATCACTCGAATGACCGGAGGGATGTCAATTTGAGTGGGAGTTCTTAAGTAATATGATTAATTGAACTCATTATCATGAACAAAGTCAATGGTGTCTTTGCAAATTATGTTGTAGATTACTAGCTCGCGCTGTAGCTCCCTTATTTTTTTTATGTTCCTAGAGAAATAGAGTTGAAATATGATGGTAGCAATATTGCAGACTGGGTCGTGATGTGAGGATTGTCCTCATTGCTGCACAGGAGGCTTATGTCCTTAATGCACCGCTCGGTGCGACAACCCCTCAGCGTTGTCTGTAGATGTTGTGAACATCTGACAGGCACGTTCTGATGACTACTTGATAGTTTAGTGTGTCATGCAGTACGGCTTAGAATTGAGGCTCCAGAATGTTTTGAATGTCACGGAACATATGAGATGTTTCCAAGAGCTGAAATTAGGATCTCGGGCTCATGCCCGTGTTGCGAGATATGAGATCTCCAACAAGATTCTTTGCCTGCAGGATGAAAGAGAATACTCAATCATTGAGCATGTACTCAGATTGTCTGGGTGCTACAATCGCTTGAATCAAGTGGGAGTTGATCTTCCAGATAAGATAGTGATTGAAATAGTTCTCCAAGTCACTGTAACTAAGCTACTAGAACTTGGTGATGAACTATAAATTGCTAGGGATATAAATAATTATTCCTGAGCTGTTCGTGATGTTTGACAACGCGAAGGTAGAAATCAAGAAGGAGCGTCAAGTGTTGATGGTTAATCAAACCACTAGTTTCGAGAAGGGCAAGAGCAAGGAGGGAAACTTCATGGATAGCAAGTCAGTTGCTGCTCCAGTGAAGCAACCCAAAGTTGAAATCAAACCCGAGACTAAGTGCTTCTGTTATGAGGTGAGCGGTCGCTGAAGCGGAACAACCCTAGATACTTGGTAGATAAGAAGGCTCGCAACATCGACAGAAGTATATTTGATATACGGGTTATTGATGTGTACCTTGCTAGTATTCCTAGTAGCACCTGGGTATTGGATACCGGTTCGCTTGCTAAATGTTAGTAACTCAAAATAAAAGCTACGGAATAAACGGAGAACTAGCTAAGGGTGAGGTGACGATATGTGTTGGAAATGTTTCCAAGGTTGATGTGATCAACATCGCACTCTCTCTCTACCTTCAGGATTAGTGACGAACCTAAATAAATTTTATTTGGTGTTTTGCGTTGAGCATGAACATGATTAGATCATGTTTATTGCAATACGGTTATTCATTTAAGTTAGAGAATAATGGTTATTCTGTTTACATGAATAATACCTTCAATGGTCATGCACCCAGTGAGAATGGTTTGTTGAAATCTTGATCGTAGTAATACACATGTTCATAACACTGATGTCAAAAGATATAAAGTTAATAATGATAGTACCACATACTTGTGGCACTGCCGCTGAATGTCATATTGGTATAAAGCGCATGAAGAAACTCCATGCTGATGGATCTTTGGACTCATTCGATTTCGAATCGGTTGAGACATGCGAACCATGCCTCTTGGGCAAGATGACTTAAAAAACCCGTTGGAAGGAGCGGGCAAGTGATTCATTGGAAATGATACATGTTGATGTATGCAATCCAGTGAGTCTTGTAGCGTGCAGTGGATATCGTTATTTTCTTACCTTCACTGATGATTTGAGTAGATATAGTGTATATTTACTTAATGAAACACAAGTCTGAATTGTTTGAAAGGTTCAAGCAAATTCATAGTGAAGTTTAAGATCATCGTGACAAGAAGATAAAAATGACTGCGATATAATCGTGGAGGTGAATATCTGAGTTACGAGTTTGGCATACAACTTAAGACAATGTGAAAGTTGTTTCACAACTAAATGCCACCTGGAATACCATAGTGTGATGATGTGTCCGAACGTCATAGTCATGCTCTATTGGATATGGTGCGTGTTATGATGTCTCTTATCGATTTACTACTATAATTTTGGGGTTATGCATTAGAGAAAACTACATTCACTTTACATAGGGCACCATCTAAATCCGTTGAGATGACACCGTGTGAATTATGGTTTGATAGAAACCTAAGCTGTCATTTCTTAATGTTTTGGCTGCGACACATGTGTGGAAAATGTTTTCACCTAATGAGGTCGAACCCAAATCGGAAAAATGCATCTTCGTAGAAAACCCTAAGAACAGTTGGGTGAACCTTCTATCTCAGATCCAAGTGCAAAGTGTTTGTTGCTAAAACGGATCCTTTCTCGAGGAAAAGTTTCTCTCGAAAGAATTGAGTGGGAGGAAGATAGAACTTGATGAGGTTGTTAAACCTTTGTTCAACCAGAGAGTAGCGCAGTGCAGAAAGATGTTTCTGTGAAGCCTACGTTAGTTGAAGAGGAAGTTAATGATGATGATCATGAAGCTTCAGGATCAAGTTACTATCGAACTTCGTAGGTCGACAAGGATGTGTACTGCTCCTAAGCGGTACGACAACCCTGTTTTGGAGGTCATGTTGTTGGACAATGATGAACCTATGAGCTATGGAGAAATGATGATGGGCCCGAATTCCGAAAACTGGTTGGAGGCCATGAAATCCGAGATAGGATCCATGTATGAAACCCAAGTATAGATTTTGGTAGACTTGCTTGTTGGACGGCAGGTCGTTGAGTACAAATGGATCTTTAAAATGAAGACAGACGCTGATGGTAATTGTCACCATTTGTAAAGCTTGACTTGTTGCAAAGTAGTTTACGACAAGTTCAAAGAGTTGACTGCGATGAGACTTTCTCTCTCGTAGCGATGCTGAAGTCTGTTGGAATTATGTTAGCAGTTGCTGCATTTTTCAATTATGAAATTTGGCAGATGGATGCCAAAACATCGTTTCCTTCCTTAAGGAAAGGTTGTATGAGATACAACCAGAAGGTTTTGTCAGTCCTAAGGATGCTAAAAGATGTGCGAGCTTCAGTGATTCTTTTGTGAACTGAAGCAAGCATCTCGGAGTTGGAATATACACTTTGATGAGGTGATCAAAGTTTTTGAGTCTATACAAAGTTTACGAGAAACTTGTATTTGCAATAAAGTGAGTGGGAGCACTATATAGTTTCTGATAAGTATATGTGGATGACATATTGCTATTCGGAAATGATGTAGAAATTCTGGAGAGCATAAACGGGTGTTTGAAAAGAGTTTTTCAAAGGAAGACCTGGATAAAGCTACCTAATTGTTGAGCATCAAGATCTATAGAGATAGATCAAGATACTTGATGAGACTTTCAATGAGCACATACCTTGACAAGATTTTGAAAGAGTTCAAAATGGAACAGTCCAAAAAGGGGTTCTTGCCTATGTTACAAGGTGTGAAGTTGAGTAAGACTCAATGCCCAGTGACTGCAGAAGATAGAGAAAAGATGAGCGTCATCCCCTATGCTTCAGCCATAGGCTCTATCATGTATGCAATGATGTGCACAAGACCCGATGTCAGCCTTGCCATAAGTATGGCCAGAAGGTTTCAAGGTGATCCTAGAATGGAGCACTGGATAGCGGTCAAGATTATCCTTAGTGACTAAAAGACTAAGGAGATGTTTTTTGATTATGGAGGTGATAAAGAGTCCATCGTAAAGAGTTACGTCGATGCAAGCTTTAACACCAATCCGGATGACTCGTAGTAGCAATCTGGATACGTATAGTGGAGCAGCCATTTGGAATAGTACCAAGTGGAGTGTGGTAGCAGTGTTTATAGTTTGACATAGGGATTTGCAAAGTACACACGGATCTGAATATCGCAGACCCGTTGACTATAAGACCTCTCTCACATGCAAAGCATGATCGAGCCCCAGAACTCGTTGGGTGTTAGATTCATAACAATGCGAATCACATGGTGATGTGAACTAGATTATTGACTCTGGTGCAAGTGGGAGACTGTTGGAAATATGCCCTAGAGGCAATAATAAATTAGTTATTATCATATTTCCTTGTTCATGATAATCGTTTATTATCCATGCTATAATTGTAATGATCGGAGACTTAAATGCACCTGTGGATACATAGACAAAACCATGTCCCTAGTATGCCTCTAATGGACTAGCTCGTTGATCAAAGGATGGTTAAGGTTTCCTAGCCATGGACATAAGATGTCATTTGATAACGGGATCACATCATTAGGAGAATGATGTGATGGACAAGACCCAAACTACAAACGTAGCATATGATCGTGTCAGTTTATTGCTACTGTTTTCTGCATGTCAAGTATATGTTCCTATGACCATGAGATCATGCAACTCACGGATATCAGAGGAATGCCTTGTGTGTATCAAATGTCACAACGTAACTGGGTGACTATAAAGGTGCTCTACAGGTATCTCCGAGGGTGTCTGTTGAGTTGGCATGGATCGAGACTGGGATTTGTTACTCCGTGTGACGGAGAGGTATCTCAGGGCCCACTCGGTAATACAACATCACAATGAGCCTTGCAAGCAATGTGACTAAGTGTTAGTTGTGGGATCTTGTATTACAGAACGAGTAAAAGAGACTTGCCGGTAACGAGGTTGAACTAGGTATGGAGATACCGACGATCGAATCTCGGGCAAGTAACATATCGAAGAACAAAGGGAACGTTATACGGGATTAACTGAATCCTTGACATAGAGGTTAGACCAATGAAGATCTTTGTAGAATATGTAGGAACCAATGTGGACGTCCAGGTCCCGCCATTGGTTATTGGCCGTAGAGGTGTCTCGGTCATGTCTACATAGTTCTCGAACCCGCAGGGTCTGCACACTTAAAGTTTGGTGACATTTCGGTAGTGTAGAGTTATGTATGGTGGTGACCGAAGATTGTTCGGAGTCCCGGATGAGATCCCGGACGTCACGAGGAGCTCCAAAATGGTCCGGAGGTAAAGATTCATATATAGGAAGTCCCAGTTTGGTCGCCGGAAAAGTTTCGGGCTCATCGGTAGTGTACCGGGAGACCTCCGGGCGGGGTATTTCGACCCCAGAGGGTCCATGGTCTGTGGAGAGTGATATCCAGCCCTTATTGGGCTGGAGGAACAGCCACAATAAGGCCCATGGCGCAGGAGGCAAAAGTCCTAAAGGAAAAGGTGGAAAAAGGCTAAAAAGGAAGAGTCCTACTCCTACTAGGAGTGGAGGAGGAGTAGGACTCCTCCCTCTCTAGCCGGCCAAATCCTAGAGGCCCTTGGCCTTGCGCCAAGGGCTGCCTCTCCCTCCCTCCTTTATATACTGGTGGATTGGCGCTGCTTATACACAGTTTTAAGGCCACATGCTACCCGTTTCACCGATGCTCCTCTAGATCGGTTTTCTGCAGTGCATAGGCGAAGCCCTGCCGGAACCACTCCACCACCATCGTCGGAGCGCCGTCACGCTGCCGGTGAACTCTCTCTCCTCTCCACCTCCTCTTGCTGGATCAAGACGGTGGATATCGTCATCAAGATGCACGTGTGCGGAACGCGGAGGTGTTGTCCGTTCGGCGCTAGATCGAAAGGACCGTGATCGAGATCGCGAGACGGTTCGTGATGATATCGCGGAACGGATCGTGATGAGTTCGCGGGATAGATTGTGATCAAGATCGTGAGACGGATCGTGATGAGATCGCAGGACGGATCGTGATGAGTTCACGGGACGGATCGTGCTTGGATCGCGGGACGGATCGTGATGAGATCGCGGGACGCTCGGCAATTTGGATCGCGAAGATGTTCAACTACACCAACCGCGTTTCTTAACGCTTCCCGCTTAGCGATCTACAAGGGTACGTAGATCCACTCTCCCCCTTGTAGATGCTCATCACCATGGATAGGTTTGCGTGTGCGTAGGAAATTTTTTGTTTCCCATGCGACGTTCCCCAACACTACTCCCTCTAGGAGCATGGGCGTCCGCGTTGACAGCAACATCGTTGCATCGCCTCAACCCGAAGCCCCCACGTGGTCGCCCAGGCCCACCACTGCATCGCCCTTGCAGTCCTCGCCCAGGGCCGCCACGGGCTTGTCCCGTAGTCGCCTACATCACCCGGGTCAGCCACACGCACTCCTTCACCCGTGCGCAGTCCAACCCCGTTGTCTGCTGGCCCCGCCATATCTGCGTCGGGGTCTGATGTTGCAGCACCTGATGCAGCCCCTACTGCGAGGGGATCTGTTGTGGATGGAATGGCCGGATCCTCTGTGCCACAACCAGCCGTGACTATCGTTGCTGGACCATGCACCAAGTTACAACAGGGAGTTACAAACCGCATTAATTATAAAAATTTCTCCAAGTATGGTTTAACTTGCATGGCAGGTGAACCTAAGACCTTGATGGATGCACTCGGTGATGATAAGTGGAAAGAAGCTATGAATGATGAGTATATGGCTTTGCAACGAAATAAAACATGGCATCTTGTTCCACCACAACAGGGCAAAAACTTAATTGACTGTAAGTGGGTCTACATAATTAAAAAAAATCAGATGGCACCATAGATCGCTACAAGGCAAGGCTTGTGGCGAAAGGCTTTAAGCAAATGTACGGGTTAGATTATGAGGACACCTTCAGTCCTGTGGTTAAAGCTCCAACTATTTGTCTTCTTCTGTCCATCGTTGTGTCTAGGGGTTGGAGCCTCAGACAGCTAGATGTGCAAAATGCGTTTCTTCATGGTGTTCTTGAGGAAGATGTGTACATGAAGCAACCTCCTGGGTTTGGAGATAAAAATACACCATTTCATGTATGCAAGCTGGATAAAACATTATACGGTTTAAAACAAGCCTCTAGAGCTTGGTACTCCAGGTTAAGTATGAAGCTTCAAGCACTTGGATTTGTTCCATCAAAACTGACACCTCACTATTTGTATTTACCAAGCCACAAGTATTTATGTTTGTTCTCATATATGTTGATGATATTATTGTTACTAGCTCATCTGATGAGGTAGTAACTAAGTTGCTCAAGAACCTAGGGTCTGATTTTGCTCTTAAGGATTTAAGAGACTTACATTTTTTTTCTTAGGCATTGAGGTTAACAAAAACAGTGATGGTCTTCATTTATCTCAAGCTAAATATGCAACTGAGTTGTTGAATTAGATTGGCATGCAAAACTTCAAACCTTCACCAACACCATTGTCTAGTTCTGAACATCTTTCACTGATGGATGGAGAACTCTTACGTCGTGAGGACATCACCGAACTCTGTAATCTAATGAGACCATCCTCTCATTATATCAATATAAACCTGCAGGCACCCATGTACGGGTGTTGAGATGCTTCATCAAATCCAACAAGGTGATGTTTTAATAAAAGAACAATAAAGTAAATATAACGAGTGTGGAAAAGTGGTGATAGGATTTGTGATATTGTCCTAGGCAATTGATAACAAGATCGGTAACTATTATTGCAGTTCTAGATGAGGGAGAGGCATGAGCTAACATACTTTTCGTACTTGTATCGTATGCACTTATGATTGGAACTCTACCAAGCATCTGCAACTACTAAATATCATTAAGGTAAAACCTAGCCATGGAATTAAACATGAAGTCCTCTTTACTCCCATACACAACAATCCCCTTACTCAGGTTTGTGTTTAAGTCACTCACCAACCCTCTATAAGCGAATCATAAACCTATTGCAACATCCTCCAGCGTGAATGCTTCACGTGTGCATCTCATGGAAGGCACCTTAGGACAACACCAAAATAAACCATGCAACTCAAATCAATAAAAGATCATCAATCAGTCCATAGGGCAAAAGGGATCTACTCGAACATCACAGGATAGCAACAAATCATTAGATAATAATATGTAGCATCACTAGTAGAAAAGAGGGCATTGGTTCGGGCTGGGCCAACCCATTAGTCCCGGTTCAGTCACGAACCGGGACCAATGGGGGCAACAGTCCCAGTTCGTGAGGCCAGGGGGCCGGGCGGGCCACGTGGGGCATTGGTCCCGGTTCGTTTGAACCTTTGGTCCCGGTTCCAGACACGAACCCGGACCAATGTGCCTCGCTCCTGGCCCACAACCATTGGTCCCGGTTCGTGGCTGGATCTAGGACCAAAGGGCGTCCTTCAGTCCCGGTTCTATCCACGAACCGGGACCAATGAGATGCCTATATATACCCCCTCACCGAGGAGCAGAGCACTCCACACACTGCTCTGTTTTTTTGTCCGGCGAGGGAAGAGCTTTGTGGTGCAGATGAACCGGCAACGGATGTACGGTGACAGACGCATCTCCGAGTATATTAAGGGCCTGCATAATTTTCTGGAAGCGGCTGAGGCAAACAAGCAGAATGGTTTTATGCCTTGTCCATGTACTGTCTGTAATACGAAGTCTTTCTCCAACTCTAAAACCCTTCACTTCCACCTGCTTTAGAAGGGTTTTATGCCACACTATAATGTTTGGACCAAGCACGGAGAAAGAGGGGTTATGATGGAAGACGAAGAAGAAGAGGATGATGACAACTACCCTCCCCCTGAATACGGTGATGCTGCAATGGGGGAAGCTAAAGATCAAGAGGAACCAGATGATGTGCCCGATGATCATCTTCGCCGGGTCATTGTTGATGCACAGAGAGAATGCGAAAGTGAAAGGGAGAAGTTGAAGTTCGATCGCATGTTAGAGGATAACAAATAAGGGTTGTACCCAAATTGCGAAGATGACAACAAAAAGCTCGGTACCACACTGGAATTGCTGCAATGGAAGGCAGACAATGGTGTATCTGACAAGGGATTTAGTTTGCTACTGAAAATAATGAAGAAGAAGCTTCCAAAGGATAATGAATTGCCCGACAGTATGTACGCAGCAAAGAAGGTTCTATGGCCTCTAGGATTGGAGGTGCAAAAGATACATGCATGCCCTAATGACTGTATCCTCTACCGCGGTGAGTACGAGGAATGGAACGCATGCCCGGTTTGTGGTGCATTGCGGTATAAGATCAGAAGAGATGACCCTGGTGCTGTTGAGGGCTAGCGCACCGGGAAGAGGGTTCCTGCCAAGGTGATGTGGTATGCTCCTATAATACCACGGTTGAAACGTCTGTTCAGAAACAAAAAGCACGCCGAGTTGATGCAATGGCACCAAAAAGACCGTAAGAAAGACGGGAAGTTGAGAGCACCCGCTGATGGGTCGAAGTGGAGAAAGATCGAGAGAAAGTGGAGCGACTTTACAGGTGACCCGAGGAACGTATGGTTTGGTTTAAGTGCAGATGGCGTTAATCCTTTTGGGGAGCAGAGCAGCCAGCATATCACATGGCCTGTGACTCTATGTATGTATAACCTTCCTCCTTGGTTGTGCATGAAGTGGAAGTTCATTATGATGCCAGTGCTCATCCAAGGCCCTAAGCAACCCGGCAATGACATTTATGTGTACCTAAGGCAATTAGTTGATGAACTTTTATAGCTATGGAATGGAAGAGGTGTACGTGTGTGGGATGAGAACGAACAAGAGGAATTTGACCTACATGCATTGCTGTTTGTAACCATCAACGATTGGCCTGCTCTCAGTAACCTTTCAGGACAGACAAACAAGGGATACCACGCATGCACACAATGTTTAGATGACACCGATAGTATATATTTGGACAAATGCAGGAAGAATGTGTACCTGGGGCATCGTCGATTTCTTCCGACCAACCATCAATGTCGAAAGAAAGGAAAGCATTTCAAAGGTGAGGCAGATCACCCGAAGAAGCCCGCCCTCCATACTGGTGATCACATACTTGATATGGTCAATGATTTACAAGTAATATTTGGAAAGGGTCCTGGCGGACTATCTGTTCCGACTGACGATGCGGGACGCGCACCCATGTGGAAGAAGAAATCTATATTTTGGGACCTACCCTATTGGAAAGACCTAGAGGTTCGCTCTGCAATCGACGTGATGCACGTGATGAAGAATCTTTGTGTGAACCTGCTAGGCTTCTTGGGAGTGTATGGGAAGACAAAAGATACACCGGAGGCACGGGAGGAACAACAACGTGTGCATGAAAAAGACGACATGCATCCAAAGCAGTATGAAGGTCCTGCCAGCTATGCTCTTACCAAAGAAGAGAAGGAAATCTTCTTTGAATGCCTGCTCAGTATGAAGGTCCCGTCTGGTTTCTCGTCGAATATAAAGAGAATAATAAATATGGCAGAGAAAAAGTTCCAGAACCTAAAGTCTCATGACTGCCACGTGATTATGACGCAACTGCTGTCGGTTGCATTGAGGGGGCTTCTACCGGAAAATGTTCGATTAGCCATTGTGAAGCTATGTGCATTCCTCAATGCAATCTCTCAGAAGGTGATCGATCCAGAAATCTTGCCAAGGTTAAGGAGTTATTTGGTGCAATGTCTTGTTAGTTTCGAGCTGGTATTCCCACCGTCCTTCTTTAGTATCATGACACACGTCCTAGTTCATCTAGTCGACGAGATTGCCGTTTCAGGCCCTGTATTTCTACACAATATGTTCCCCTTTGAGAGGTTCATGGGAGTCTTAAAGAAATATGTTTGTAACCGCGCTAGGCCAGAAGCAAGCACCTCCATGGGCCATCAAACAGAGGATGTCATTGGGTTTTGTGTTGACTTCATTCCTGACCTTAAGAAGATTGGTCTCCCTCAATCGCGTTATGAGGGGAGACTGACTGGAAAAGGCACGCTAGGAGCGGACTCAATAATATGTAGGGACGGGCATTCTTGGTCTCAAGCACACTACACAATTCTACAAAATTCCACCTTGGTGATCCCATATGTCGATGAACACAAGAATATTCTGTGCTCCAAACACCCGGAGTAGTGTGACGACTGGATTACATATGAACACATCAGGACTTTCGGCAGTTGGTTGCAAACACGTCTCATGGGTGACAACACAGTTTCTGATGAGCTGTACTCGTTGGCCAGGGGACCATCTTCGACTGTATTGACTTACAAAGGGTACGAGATAAATGGGAATACATTTTACACGATCGCCCAAGATGAAAAGAGCACCAACCAAAACAGCTGCGTCCGCTTTGATGCAGCAACCAAGAGGGGAAATGACACATATTATGGATACATAGTCGACATATGGGAACTTGACTATGGACATGATTTCAAGGTCCCTTTGTTTCAGTGCAAATGGGTCAATTTGTCAAGAGGCAGGGTACAGGAAGACCCACAGTACGCAATGACAATAGTGGATCTGAATAATCTTGGGTACACAGACGAACCATTCGTCCTAGCCAATGATGTGGCAAAGATTTTCTATATGAAGGACATGTCTACCATACCGAGAAAAAGAAAAGATAAGGAAGTGAATACATCATACGATGAGCCAAAATGCCACATAGTTCTTTCAGGAAAAAGAGACATCGTGGGATTGGAGGGCAAGACAGACATGTCTGAAGATTATGAAAAGTTTCATGAAATTCCTCCCTTGAAAGTCAAGGCTGACCCAAGCACCCTGTTAAACGATGAAGATTATCCATGGTTACGATGCAATAAGCAAAGGACAGAAGCGAAGAAAAAGTGAAGACTTTCTCTCCAGAACTATATCATTGCAGTGACATGTGAAGAAATGAAATGCCTTTTGTAACACATGAGTTTTCGTCCGAAACCCTAATACTTCGAAAGAGATTTTCCTTTTTGTACACGAAGTGCATCCAGTTTTTGCCGTAACCCTCTCAACTTTTTATGACATGCTATGTGGGTGAAATGATGATACCATGCCAACTTTCAACCTTTTCAAAGTTTATTTGAAGTGCTTTTCAATTTCAGGATCATTTAGCTCAAAAAAATCAGTAAGTGCATGAAAAATACCAAATGAAGTCAGAAAGGGTTGAAAATTGATGATGTGGCTTTGAATGGTGCATTTTGAACACACAAAAAGTCTGGAGTTCAAATGAGTTCAAAAAAAGAAATCCCTTTGTAACATATGAGTTTTCGTTCGGAACCATGATACTTCCAAATAGATTGTCCATTTTGTACACGAAGTGCATCCAGTTTTTTTCGTAACCCACTCAACATTTTAGCACATGCTATGTGAGTGAAATTATGATACCATGCCAACTTTCAACCTTTTCTGCGTTCGTTTGAAGTGCCTTTTAATTTCTTTCAAAACATCATGGGAGTGTAGTTCAAAAAAGAATCAGCTAAAAAGATTTTATAAACCTCTAGTATTTTTGAAACAATAATTATATAAAAATTATGCAACTAAAATTATCAAAGTATTTTTTGTTCAAAACATTAGTAGCAAAAAGAATATAATGATAAAATGCACTGGAAATCAATAAAGCAATAAATAAATAAAGCAAGAAACAAAACAAAATAATGGAAATTATGCAACTAAAATTATCAAAGTATTTATTTGTTAAAAAGAATGAACTAAAATAACAGTAGAAAAATACTAGAAAAAAATTAAAAAAAATAAAGCAAAAAACAAAACAAAAATTCTGGAAAAAAATTAAAAAAATGCCACCTACTCGGCCACCACGGCCTGAATACGACTAGAAAGCCACCAACCTTGTTGGGATAGGATTCAGGCCCACAGAAGGCCCAATAGGCCCACAAGCACGGACAGATTAGGCCCGGAAGCCTGCGGTTGAGAGGAGCTCGAGATGGTGTGCGCAACAACACTTATAAACCAGTCTCGAGCTCTCTCGGGTAGCGAGGTGGGACTAAAGATTTGGCCCCGGGCAGCACCAACCTTTGGTCCCGGTTGGTGGCACTAACCGGGACCAATACCACCCTTTGGTCCCGGTTGGTGCCACCAACCGGGACCAATGCCAATCTTTTGTCCCGGTTGGTGCCACCAACCGAGACCAAAGGGCGGGAAGCAGAGACCTTTGGTCCCGGTTGGTGGCACCAACCGGGACTAAAGGGGGCATTGGTCCTGGTTGGTGCCACCAACCCGGACCAATGCTCTGTGTATATAAGCAACAGTTTCGATTTTTTCAGATTTCATCTAGCACTTGCCCCCAACAACGCCGAGCCCATCGACGCCGCCAGGCTGCCCGAGCTTGCCGTCGACGCCCTTTGCCGTGACACCCTCTGCTCCGACGCACCTATCCGTGTCCCAACGCCGGCGCCGCTCCCCGATGTGCGCCCTGCCCTGACATGCGCCCTGCCCCGACGCGCGCCTTTTCCCCGACGCACCGCCCCATGCCCCGACGCTGGTGCCGCTCCCCGACGCGCACCCTGCCCCGACGACGCCGCCCCTCCTCCCCATTCGGTCCGGCCGGCCCCCTTTCCTCCCTGTCCTCCCCGTCCCCTGTTGATTTTGATGATTTTGATGATATATAGATGATATATGATAGTTAGATGATGATGTTGATGATAGCTGATGATAGATGATGTATGCTTTTTTTTTGTTCATATAATTTTTTTATAGCATTTTTGGTCCATGTATATATGTGTGTGTATATGGATGGATGGATGGATGTATATATATAGAAAATTATCATATGATATAAAAAAATATCGTAGCTTCCTGTTTTTTCCATGGATGTATGCTAAAGAAAATTATGAAAGAGTTTATGGGAGGTTTCTATCAAAACGTTCAATGATTTGTCAAGGCAAAAAATTGAACTAATTAAGGTATCCCATGTTTTTGTATATATGATATATGTATTTCATTGGGAGAAAATAAGTTGGCTAAAAAGAAGTTCCTTCACGAAGGGGTTGTACTTTGCCTAAATCTGGGAGGGGCAACTTCACTAAACGTTCATGATGGGACATGAGAGGGGACATCGGACATGCATGAGAGAGAGGCGGTCCGCTCACCCGACCAACTATCGAGGCCACCCAAACCCTAGAAGAAAGAGCGTCGTTGTTGATCTACCCCGTCCCTACCCGATAAACTCTCGAGGCCACCCCAAACCCTAGATGTGTCGTCGAGGCCACCCCAAAACCTCGAAGCGTTGTCGAGGCCACCCAAATTTACCAAGTTAAATGAAGAAAACTCTAGTAACATAGATTTACCAAGTTATTTGCAAAAACTATGGATCCAAGAGATGAAGAATAAGAACAATTGTTGGGGGACATAATCCACGGCGGACGTGATATCTTGTCATATCTCAACGACACCGATGGTCTAGAAGGAGAGGATTATGATGGCTCCGGTGATCGAACAATGGAGGAGGAAGGACATGATCATGATGGCTCCGATGACCGAATGCCAGAGGAAGAAGGAGACCATGATGACGGCTCCGGTGACCGATCGGAGGAGGGATCTGTTGCAAAGTCCGATGAGGTATATATATTAGTTAAGCCTGTGTTGACTAGCTAATTGGTGCATTAATTGTTTTGGTATGTACATATATTAATTAACTCTTCTTTCTTCTTTTTGTTGGGGAATGTTGCATGGGAAACAAAAAATTTCCTACGCACACGAAGATCTATCCATGGTGATGAGCATCTACGAGAGGGAGAGTGGATCTACGTACCCTTGTAGATCGCTAAGCGGGAAGCGTTAAGAAATGCGGTTGGTGTAGTCGAACGTCTTCGCGATCCAAATCACCGTGCGTCCCGCGATCCAATCACGATCCGTCCCGCGATCCAATCAAGATCCATCCCGCGATCTGATCACCATCCGTCCCGCAAAATTGATCACGATCCGTCCCACGAACTTGATCACGATCCTTCCGATCTAGTACCGAACGGACGGCACCTCCGCATTCAGCACACGTGCAGCTTGATGACGATCTCCACCGTCTTGATCCAGCAAGAGGATATGGAGAGGAGGAAGAGTTCACCGGCAGCATGACGGTGCTCCGGTGATGGTGGTGGAGTGATTCCGGCAGGGCTTTGCCTAAGCACTGCGGAACTACGATCTAGAGGAGAAACTATGCACCGGTGGAATGGGTAGCACGTGGTCGTAAATTCTGCCCAAAAACCCTCTATTCCACTAGTATATATAGGAGGGAGGGAGAGGCAGCCTTGGTGCAAGGCCAAGGCCTCCTAGGAGTCGGCCGGCTAAGGGGGAGGAGTCCCACTCTCCAATCCTAGTTGGACTAGGATTGCTCCCTATTGGCCCTTTTTCCACCTTTTTCTTTAGGCCTTTTTCCTCCTGGCGCCATGGGCCTTTTGTGGCTGTTCCACCAGCCCACTAAGGGCTTTTTATTATTCTCCCACAGCCCATGGACCCTCTAGGGTCGAAATACCCCTCCCGAAGGTCTCCCGGTACACTACCGGCACTCCCGGTACACTAGCGATGAGCCCGAAACTTTTCCGGCGACCAAACTGGGACTTCCTATATATGAATCTTACCTTCGGACCATTCCGGAGCTCCTCGTGAAATCCAGGATCTCATCTGGGACTCCAAACAAACTTCGGTCACCACCATACATAACTCTATACTACCAAAACGTCACCAAACCTTAAGTGTGCACACCCTGCGGGTTCGAGAACTATGTAGACATGACCGAGACACCTCTACGGTCAATAACCAATGGCGGGACCTGGATGTCCACATTGGTTCCTACATATTCTACGAAGATCTTTATCGGTCGAACCTCTATGTCAAGGATTCAGTTAATCCCGCATGATGTTCCCTTTGTTCTTCGGTATGTTACTTGCCCGAGATTCGATCGTCGATATCTCCATACCTAGTTCAACCTCGTTACCGGCAAGTCTCTTTACTCGTTTCGTAATACAAGATCCCGCAACTAACGATTAGTCACATTGCTTGCAAGGCTCATTGTGATGTTGTATTACCGAGTGGGCCCCGAGATACCTCTCCGTCACACGGAGTAACAAATTCCAGTCTTGATCCATGCCAACTCAACAGACACTATTGGAGATACCTGTAGAGCACCTTTATAGTCACCCAGTTACGTTGCGACGTTTGATACACACAAGGCACTCCTCCGATGTCTGTGAGTTGCATGATCTCATGGTCGTAGGAACATATACTTGACATTGAGAAAACAGTAGCAATAAACTGACACGATCATATGCTACGTTTGTAGTTTGGGTCTTGTCCATCACATCATTCTCCTAGTGATGTGATCCTGTTATCAAATGACATCTTATGTCAATGGCTAGGAAACCTTGGCCATCTTTGATAAACGAGCTAGTTTACTAGAGGCATACTAGGAACAGTGTGTTGTCTATTTACCCACACATGTAATGTGTTTCCAATCAGTACAATTATAGCATGGATAATAATAGATTAACATGAACAAGGAAATACAATAATAAACAATTTATATATTGCCTCTAGGGCATATTTCCAACAGTCTCCCACTTGCACTAGAGTTAATAATCTAGTTCACATCACTATGTGATTTACATGGTAATAAATCGAACACCCATGCAGTTCTGGTGTTGATCATGTTTAGCCCTTGGAAGAGGTTTAGTCAACGGGTCTGCAACATTCAGATCCGTGTGCACTTTGCAAATATTTATGTCCTTCTCCTCGATGTAATCGCGGATGGAGTTGAAGCGTCGCTTTATGTGTCTGGTCCTCTTGTGAAACCTTGGTTCCTTGGCCAGAGCAATGACACCAGTGTTGTCACAGAACAGGTTCATTGGATTCAGTGCACTGGGCACTACTCCGAGATCTGTCATGAACTGCTTCATCCAGACGCCTTCTTTCGCTGCCTCCGAGGCTGCGATGTACTCCGCTTCGCACGTAGAATCAGCTACCACGCTTTGCTTGGAACTGCACCAGCTTACCGCTCCCCCGTTAAGAATATATACATATCCGGTTTGTGACTTAGAGTCGTCCGGATCAGTGTCAAAGCTTGCATCGATGTAACCCTTTACGACGAGCTCTTCATCACCTTCATAAACGTGAAACATTTCCTTAGTCCTTTTCAGGTACTTAAGGATATTCTTGACCGCTTTCCAGTGCTCCATTCCAGGATCACTTTGAAACCTTCCGATCATACTTATGGCAAGCCTGACATCGGGTCTTGTGCACAACATTGCATACATGATAGAGCCTATGGCTGAAGCATAGGGGATTACGCTTATCTTTTCTTTATCTTCTGCGGTCACTGGGCATTGAGTCTTACGCAACTTCACACCTTGTAACACAGGCAAGAACCCCTTCTTGGATTGTTCCATTTTGAACTTCTTCAAAACTTTATCAAGGTATGTGCTCTGTGAAAGTGCCATTAAGCGTTTTGATCTATCTCTATAGATCTTAATGCCTAATATGAAAGCAGCTTCTCCTAGGTCCTTCATTGAAAAACTCTTGTTCAAATATTCCTTCACGCTTTCCAGCATTTCTATATTGTTTACAATCAGCAATATGTCATCCACATATAATACTAGAAACGCTATAGAGGTCCCACTCACTTTCTTGTAAATACAAGCTTCTCCATAAACTTGTATAAACTCAAACGCTTTGATCACCTCATCAAAGCGCTTATTCCAACTCCGAGATGCTTGCACCAGTCCATAAATGGACCGCTGGAGTTTGCAAACTTTGTCAGCATTCTCTGGATCGACAAAACCTTCGGGTTGCATCATATACAACTCTTCCTCAAGGAAACCATTGAGGAACGCCGTTTTGACATCCATATGCCAAATTTCATAGTCAAAATAAGCAGCTATTGCCAACATGATTCTGACAGACTTAAGCATCGCTACGGGTGAGAAAGACTCAGCGTAGTCAACTCCTTGAACTTGCGAAAAACCTTTTGCCACAAGTCGAGCTTTATAGACGGTAATATTACCGTCCGCGTCCGTATTCTTCTTAAAGATCCATTTGTTCTGAATGGCCTTTCGCCCTTTAGGTAATACTTCCAAAGTCCATACTTTGTTTTCATACATGGATCCCATCTCGGATTTCATGGCCTCTAACCATTTCTCGGAATCCGAGCCCATCACTGCTCCTCCATAGCTCGTAGGTTCATTGTTGTCCAACAACATGACCTCTAAGACAGGGTTGTCGTACCACTCAGAAGTAGCATGCGCCCTTGTCGACCTACGAGGTTCAATACTAGCTTGATCCGAAGCTTCATGATCATCATCATTAACTTCCTCGTCTACCGTCGTAGGTTCCACAGAAACATCTTTCTGCGTTGCGCTACTTTCTGGTTGAAGTAAAGGTTCAATAACCTCATCAAGCTCTATTTTCCTCCCACTCAATTCTTTCGAGAGAAACTCTTTCTCAAGAAATGTTCCGTTCTTAGCGACAAACACTTTGCCTTTGGATCTGAGATAGAAGGTATACCCGACTGTCTCTTTCGGGTATCCTATGAAGACGCATTTCTCCGCTTTGGGTTCCAGCTTTTCAGGCTGAAGCTTTTTGACATAAGCATCACATCCCCAAATTTTTAGAAACGACAACTTTGGCCTTTTGCCAAACCACAGTTCATATGGCGTCGTCTCAACGGATTTCGATGGTGCCCTATTTCACGTGAATGCAGTTGTCTCTAATGCATAACCCCAAAACGATAGTGGGAAATCAGCAAGAGACATCATAGAACGCACCATATCTAATAAGGTTCGATTACGACGTTCGAACACACCATTTCGCTGTGGTGTTCCGGGCGGTGTCAACTGTGAAACAATTCCACATTGTCTTAAGTGAATGCCAAACTCATAACTCAGATATTCACCTCCTCGATCAGATTGCAGGAACTTAATCTTCTTGTTACGATGATTCTCAACTTCACTCTGAAATTGCTTGAACTTTTCAAACGTTTCAGACTTGTGTTTCATTAAGTAAATATATCCATATCTACTTAAGTCATCAATGAAGGTGAGAAAATAACGATATCCACCGCACGCTGTAACATTCATTGGACCGCACACATCAGTATGTATGATTTCCAATAAGTCACTTGGCCGTTCCATTGTACCAGAGAACGGCGTTTTTGTCATCTTGCCCATGAGGCATGGTTCACATGTGTCAAGTGATTCAAAATCAAGTGACTCCAAAAGTCCATCAGCATGGAGCTTCCTCATGTGTTTTACACCAATATGACCTAAACGGCAGTGCCACAAGAAAGTGGTACTATCTTTATCAACTCTACATCTTTTGGCATCAATGTTATGAACATGTGTGTCATCACTATCAAGATTCAATATGAATAAACCCCTAACATTGGGTACATGACCATAAAAGATATTACTCATATAAATAGAACAACCTTTATTCTCTGATTTAAATGAGTAATCGTCTCGCAATAAACAAGATCCAGATATAATGTTCATGCTTAACGCAGGCACTAAATAACAATTATTCAGGTTCATCACTAATCCTGATGGTAATCGAAGAGAGAGCGTGCCGACGGTGATCACATCAACCTTGGAACCATTTCCCACGCGCATCGTCACTTCGTCCTTTGCTAGCCTTTGTTTATTCCGTAGTTCCTGCTTTGAGTTGCAAATGTGAGCAACCGAACCGGTATCAAATACCCAGGCACTACTACGAGAGCTAGTAAGGTACACATCAATAACATGTATATCATATATATCTTGTTTGTCGTTGGCCGCCTTCTTGTTAGCCAGGTACTTGGGGCAGTTCCGCTTCCAGTGACCAGTTCCTTTGCAATGAAAGCACTCAGTTTCTGGCTTAGGTCCATGCTTAGGCTTCTTTGTAGGAGTAGCAACTGCTTTGCCATCCTTCTTGGTTTTACCCTTCTTGCCTTTGCCCTTGCCATTTTTCTTGAAACTAGTGGTTTTATTGACCATCAATACTTGATGTTCTTTCTGGATTTCAAACTCAGCAACTTTCAGCATCGCAAACAGCTCGGCGACTGACTTGTTCATCCCGTGCATGTTATAGTTCATTACAAAGCTCTTGTAACTAGGTGGCAGTGATTGAAGAACTCTATCCGTGATTGCCTCTGGCGGAAGGGTAATTCCCAACTCCGCTAGACGATTTGAATACCCAGACATTCTGAGTATGTGCTCACTGATAGACCCGTTCTCCTCCATCTTGCAAGCATAGAATTTATCGAAGGTCTCATACCTCTCGATTCGGGCGTTCTTCTGAAAGATAAACTTCAACTCCTGGAACATCTCATATGCTCCATGACGTTCGAAACGTCTTTGAAGTCCCAGTTCTAAGCCATACAATATTGCACACTGAACTATTGAGTAATCTCTAGTACGTGCCTCCCAAACGTTCTTAACGTCTTCGGAGGTCATGTCTTCTGGTTGGTCACCAAGCGGTGCATCAAGGACATATGATTTCTGGGAAGCCATGAGGATAATCCTCAGATTACGGAGTCAACAAAGTTACTTCCATCATCTTTCAACTTAGCTTTCTCTAGGAACGCATTAAAATTCAGGGGTGCTACTGCGCGAGCCATTGATCTACAACATAAATATGCAAAGTCCATTTAGAATATTGTTCAAGATAATGAGTTTAGTTAATCAAATTACTAAAGCTCCCACTCAAATTGAAATCCCTCAGGTCATCTGAGTGTCACATGATCCAAATTCACCAACTCAAGTCCGATCATCACGTGAGTTAAGGTGGCTTCAATGGTGAACATCATTATGTTGATCATATCTACTATATGACTCATGTTCGACCTTTCGGTCTCTTGTGTTCCGAGGCCATGTCTGTACATGCTAGGCTCGTCAAGTTTAACCCGAGTGTTCTGCACGTACAACAATGGCTTGCACCCGTTATATGTGAACGTAGAGTCTATCACACCTGATCATCACGTGGTGTCTCAACACGACGAACTTTCGCAATGGTGCACACTCGGGGAGAACACAATTTTATCTTGAAATTTAAGTGAGGGATCACCTTATAATGCTACCGTCGTACTAAGCAAAACAAGGTGCATAAAAGGATTAACATCACATGCAATTCATAAGTGACATGATATGGCCATGATCTTGTGCTTTTGATCTCCATCATAAAAGCACCGGCATGATCTCCATCGTCACCGGCATGACACCATGATCTCCATCATCTTGATCTCCATCAACGTGTCGCCATCGGGGTTGTCGCACCCAACATGCTTCTACTACTATTGCTACCGTAGCGATAAAGTAAAGCATTACATAGCGCTTAATGATTGACACGCAGGTCATACAATAATTAAAGACAACCCTATGGCTCCTGCCGGTTGCTGTACTCAACGACATGCAAGTCGTGATAATCTATACATCACATGATCATCTCATACATCACATATATCACATCATGTAATTGGCCATATCATATCACATCATACCCTGCAAAAACAAGTTAGACGTCCTCTAATTGTTGTTGCATATTTTACGTGGCTGCTATGGGTTTCTAGCAAGAACAATTCTCACCTACGCATAAACCACAATGGTGATAAAAAGTTTGCTTTTCAACCTTCTCAAGGACCGCCTTTGTCGAATCCGATCCAACTAAAGTGAGAGAAACTAGCACCCGCAAGCCATCTATGTAACAAGTTGCAGTCGAGGGAACCGGTCTCTCGTAAGCGTACGAGTAATGTTGGTCCGGGCCGCTTCATCTCACAATACCGCTGAACCAAAATCCGACCAAGGGAGGAAGCAATCTAAGCATCAACGCCTAGAATCCTTTTGTGTTCTACTCGAGATCTCATCTACACATAGACCTAGATCATTATACCACTGTTGGGGAACGTTGCATGGGAAACAAAAAATTTCCTACGCACACGAAGATCTATCCATGGTGATGAGCATCTACGAGAGGGAGAGTGGATCTACGTACCCTTGTAGATCGCTAAGCGGGAAGCGTTAAGAAACGCGGTTGGTGTAGTCGAACGTCTTCGCGATCCAAATCGCCGTGCGTCCCGCGATCCAATCACGATCCGTCCCGCGATCCAATCACGATCCGTCCCGCGATCCGATCACGATCCGTCCCGCGAACTTGATCACGATCCGTCCCACGAACTTGATCACGATCCTTCCGATCTAGTACCGAACGGACGGCACCTCCGCGTTCAGCACACGTGCAGCTTGATGACGATCTCCACCGTCTTGATCCAGCAAGAGGAGATGGAGAGGAGGAAGAGTTCACCGGCAGTGTGATGGCGCTCCGGTGATGGTGGTGGAGTGATTCCGGCAGGGCTTCGCTTAAGCACTGCGGAACTACGATCTAGAGGAGAAACTATGCACCGGTGAAACGGGTAGCACATGGTCGTAAATTCTGCCCAAAAACCCTCTATTCCACTAGTATATATAGGAGGGAGGGAGAGGCAGCCTTGGCGCAAGTCCAAGGCCTCCTAGGAGTCGGCCGGCTAAGGGGGAGGAGTCCCACTCCTCCTCCAATCCTAGTTGGACTAGAATTGCTCCCTATTGGCCCTTTTTCCACCTTTTTCTTTAGGCCTTTTTCCTCCTGGCGCCATGGGCCTTTTGTGGCTGTTACACTAGCCCACCAAGGGCTGGTTATTATTCTCCCACAGCCCATGGACCCTCTAGGGTCGAAATACCCCTCCCGAAGGTCTCCCGGTACACTACCGGCACTCCCGGTACACTACCGATGAGCCCAAAACTTTCCGGCGACCAAACTGGGACTTCCGATATATGAATCTTTTTGTTCGGACCATTGTGGAGCTCCTCGTGACATCCAGGATCTCATCCGGGACTCCGAACAAACTTCGGTCACCACCATACATAACTCTATACTACCGAAACGTCACCAAACCTTAAGTGTGCAGACCCTGCGGGTTCGAGAACCATGTAGACATGACCGAGACACCTCTACAGTCAATAACCAATGGCGGGACCTGGATGTCCACATTGGTTCCTACATATTCTACGAAGATCTTTATCGGTCGAACCTATATGTCAAGGATTCAGTTAATCCCGTATTATGTTCCCTTTGTTCTTTGGTATGTTACTTGCCCGAGATTCGATCGTCGGTATCTCCATACCTAGTTCAACCTCGTTACCAGCAAGTCTCTTTACTCGTTCCGTAATACAAGATCCTGCAACTAACGATTAGTCACATTGCTTGCAAGGCTCATTGTGATGTTGTATTACCGAGTGGGCCCCGAGATACCTCTCTGTCACACGGAGTAACAAATCCCAGTCTTGATCCATGCCAACTCAACATACACTATTGGAGATACCTGTAGAGCACCTTTATAGTCACCCAGTTACATTGCGACGTTTGATACACACAAGGCACTCCTCCGATGTCTGTGAGTTGCATGATCTCATGGTCGTAGGAACATATACTTGACATGCAGAAAACAGTAGCAATAAACTGACACGATCATATGCTACGTTTGTAGTTTGGGTCTTGTCCATCACATCATTCTCCTAATGATGTGATCCCGTTATCAAATGACATCTTATGTCAATGTCTAGGAAACCTTGGCCATCTTTGATTAACGAGCTAGTTTACTAGAGGCATACTAGGAACAGTGTGTTGTCTATTTACCCACACATGTAATGTGTTTCCAATTAATACAATTATAGCATGGATAATAAACGATTATCATGAACAAGGAAATACAATAATGAACAATTATATATTGCCTCTAGGGCATATTTGCAACACTTTTATAGCCCTCCGGATCGAGCCAAACTTCGGTAACGAGACGAGGCCTGAAGAAGAGGTTGCGCAAGGATGAAAAGTTCACGGTCAAAGCACTCGCGAACGATGGCCATCCGATTGAACCGAAGCGGGCCAAGAACGCATTTTCTGCTCAGTGCAGAGCTATTGTTAGGGACAACATCCCGATCAGCATCAAGCAATGGAATAAGCCTAAGGATGGCGCCCCTGATGGTGATTATGTCACCGATAGACAGAAAGAAGATCTTTGGACCGCGCTAAAGGCAAATTTCACCCTACCGCCAGAGGAGGATCCGAATAAGCCAGTTATAGAGCCACTGGTCAAGGCGTGTGCTCTTAAGAAGATGGCAGATCTATTCAGGAGGTGGAAGAATGAGTTGAAATCAAAGTTTGTCGACAAAGGGAAGACTCCAGAATTTATCGGCCGATTTGAGAAGATAGGAGGTCACTGGGCCGCATTTTTGGCCTACAAGACATCGGAGAAGAGTAAGAAAATGTTAGAGAAAAACAAGAACAATGCTGCAAAGAAGCCGTTTCACCATCACACGGGGTCAGGTGGCTACCTTAAAGCCCGGCCGTTGTGGTACAAAGCTGAGAATGACCTGATTGCTAAAGGGGTCGTACCAGAGACATCAAACAGGCCAGACCGTTCAAGGACTTGATTCTTTGGGGTTGGGGGAACTTTGGACCCTGAAACAGGGACGTGCCATTGGACGGACGAGCAACTTGCAATACCCGTGAACAAGCTTCAGAACTATATCACCGCAGCGCAGCAAGGGACGTTCATTCCCGACAGAGAGAAGGACGAGCTGACTAAGGCCTAGGGAATGCTGAGCACCCTGGACAAACACGAGGCACACCAGGCTCCATTCCATGGAAGGTTGGGTTTCCCGATGCAGACGGTTACAGAAGCCGGGAGAGAAAGAGGAAAGCGGAGCTGAGCGAAATTCAGAAGCTCAATGCAAGACTACAAAAGCTAGAAGAAGCTGAGAGCCAGCGAGCTGCCGGCCAACCATCTCAGCGGCACAAAGCTACCCCAAAAGCTACCCCTCCATCTCGGCGGAGAAGCAGTGTTGCTTCCACGGAGCCCGTTCAGCATGACTTCACGTCTCCTAGCTACCCCGTGGATACTATCACGGAGGCTCAACATTGTGAGCTTATGACGAAATGCCGGAACCTCACTTTCAAGGCGGTTGTCGGCTCTGTTGCACCTCCTCAATCCAACGGAACTTTTCACTGCCGTCCGATTCCACATGGCTATGCTGTTGTGATGGTGGATGAAGTAATGAAGGAATTTGAGGAGCTCGAGCTTGACCACTGTATAGGTGAAGGAGAGAATAAGTTGGTTCGTGCCCTGAGGAGTACATGTCTATGGCAGAAGGAGTACATCAAGCTTCCAAACTAGACGCCTCCGCCTCCTCCTTCTCCTCAGGCGAATCAGGGCACTCCGGCTGCTCCTCCTCCTCCTCCTCCTCCGCCGAGTGATCAGGGCACACCGCCTCCTTCTCTGGCTCCTCCGACGCGTGGGGGCACTCCGCCTCCTCCTTCGCCTACTCCGGCACGTCAGAGCAGTACGCCTCCTCCTCAGCCTCGTCGGCAACGACGGAAGACAGACGCCGCCGCTCTGGCTCCTCTGGCGCCTAGTAAGCAACGGCGGAAGGGAGACGCCGCCGCTCCGGCGGCTAGCAGTACAAGCATAGGCAGTAGGGGTTATAGATATGGTCCATCTCTGAAGCCTCTGAAAAAGTTACCATATGAGAGGACCGAGTCTGAAAACAAGTAGATAAGTCAGGCCGAAGTGAGGGACCATTTTGCAAAGAAAACTCCAGCTCCGAAGGAGAAGATAGATCCGGTGAAAGCGATGCGCACTATCGATGCCCTGAAGCGACCACCACCGCCTCCGCCGGATTCCTACTTTGACAGCTGTATTAAAAAGACATATCAAGATGCGCGGCGGTCGGGAAGTACTTCCAGTGATGCAATGTTAGCAGAACGAAGAAGTGGGAAAAACTTCCCCATTTGGGCGAACAGGCGAACCAATCGTGCCCCCCGCTCAAGGTGTCTAGCGATATCGTCGATGATCATCCGGGGATGGTGCCGGGTACCAATCCTGGTGATTACATGAGCGATGATGTACTGTTTCGAATTCAGCCGTTGGAGGTGGATGAATTCAAATACTAGTACGGGCATCCTTTCGTCAAACCTGATCCTCCTCCTCTAACAACGATGATGCGAAGATTCCATGAATGGTACATGCAAAACCTGCCACGAGTCTGGGAAGGATTCTTTGATACTGTCAGTTAAAGAGGAGAACGACCTCGTTGGAATGGAAATGTTGAATATTGAATTCAAGGAGATATTCTAGTTACACAATCAAAAGGCCATCGACAAAACAATCGTGACTTGCTACTGTCTGTAAGTACTACTTCTGTAATTAAGTCTCTCTCTATATATAGCTCAGCTCTTTCATTGCATGTATATATAATTATTCTCACTACTATATTATGCAGATTGAAGATCGTCGAATGCAGAAAAGCACAAATGTATGACATTGGGTTCATTAACCCAAATGTCATAGATGAGTATAATTTTCAAAAATATCCCACACAAACCGAGGAGAACTTGCTACAATCGTTGCAAAAAAGTCAAAGACGGAGAGTTAATTAGCGTGTCTACAACCATTTTCTCATACCATCCACCGCACTTCGTCTTCCCCACTATGTCGTTTCCACCACCACCAACACCACACCAGTGTCGGAGACCATGACCGGTGGCAATTCAAGCATCTTTGTGGCCGACGACGAGGCTCTGCCGATCAAGCCCTCCCCTTCCCACCCCGAAAAAAATCCCTCCCCTTCCCGCTCTTCTCCTCTCGCGTCCCTTCTCTCTTCTAGACACCCAGAGCTCCTCGGCTCATATGCCACCAACTCCTCGCGCCATGACCACCGCCACAAAGTCCATGGCCGGCGGTGAGGCTACACCGGACGGCGCCATTCTGCTACCATTCTTCTCCTCTCGTGCCCCTCCTCTCTTCTTGATCTAACACCCAAAGCCAAAAACATTCGGCAAAGCATCTGCATCCCACCCGGTTATCTTGAACGTTCACATTCCTGGAGATTGGTGCCAGCTGCTCCCGTAATAGTCTCCGGGTACGGTTATGTCACAGGAATTTTCTGTAAGGGATCTGTTTAAGGTGAGGATTGGAATTATACCTGGCCAAACCTCGGGGCGGGCCAGGCCTCGGGCCGGGCCTAAAAAGACCCAACGTTAGAAACCCAGGCCCGAGCCTGGCTCGGCCCGACCATCGGGCCTGATATTTGGGTCCAGACCCGGTCCGATAGGTCTGGCCCGACATAGGCATAAATCTAAATTTTAATGGGCCCGGGCCCGACCCGATCACCGGGCTCAAAATCTAGGCCCGATCCCGGCCCGTAGGCATGGTCAGGCCGGTCCGGCTTGGGCTTTTTCGGGCCAAGCTGCCCATGGCCAGGTCTGGTTAGAATCAGATAAGGAGAGGTACTAGCGGACAGCGTCCCGTGACTACAGGCTCTCCCGTATCCGGTATCCCCCTAGTGGATCAGGAGCATTCTTGTAAGCTGAGGTCAATCATGGAGCAGACCTAAATCCGTCCGGAGGAGGAAGTGGCCGGGGCAAGAGGAGGGGGCACAGCGAGCGCAGCATCGGTGCGGAGGAGGGGTTGGCTGGGGCAAAAGTTGGGAGCACAGCAAGCGCGGGAACCAGCCGCGGATTCATCCCGGCATTGCCGTTGTGAGCTTCGTCGCTGGCTGCCTCACGTGATGGGGCACAACGGGAGAACCAGCCGCGGATTCATCCCGGCATTGCCGTTGCGAGCTTCGCCGCCGGCTGCGTCACGTGACCGGGCACGGCCATGGCGCCGACTCCTCCTTCCAACCCCGGATCTTGCTGTTAATCCGGGCGAAGAGCAGGCCGGCAGTCTCCTTGCCGCGGATGCTGTAGAACCGCAGCGGTCTCCGGGTAGCCGAACGCTGGTGCAGCTTGCACCCAATCCATCGGAGGAGGGGGTCAAAGACCCGGGCAATGGGTGTGTGTAGAACTGTAGATATATGGGCTGGGTCACAGGCGCGCGTCTGTACGCGATGGGGAGGTGGAGGACAAAACGATCCACAGTTCCTGCGACCGAGTCGTTCCATACGAATCACAGACCGTAACATCAGACTATCACGGTAACACACGTACGCTAAATGCGTCTTCCGCGACAGACATCTCGAGGAACAGTGCACCGGCTCGATCGCTGGGATAGCGCGGCCCCGACGCAGATGCTCTAAAAATCTGCGTCCCACCCAGAGCTCATCTGCCCATCTGCCATCAACTCATCGCGCCATGACTGCCGCCCTGAAGCTTCAAGGTCGGCAGCACGTAGGAGGTCATCGCGGTGGGATGCGAGCAGGACATGCATAGAAGGGGCGACGTGGAAGACTGCCACCATCTCGTCGCTCTGCCTCGGCCCTGCGGTGTCATGGCTGCCGCCGCAAAGCTCCATGCCTGACGGGAGGGAAGGGGGCGGTGTGGGACCCGTCGTGTCCGTCGCCGGCCACCATGGCATGCGGAGGAGGCGGGCAACGACCGTGGCAGCCGAGCAGCATCAGCGACAGGCCAAGGTGGTCGGGCCCATTGTGTTCGTCGTTCACGCACTTGCTGGCCATGGCGCTGCCATGCTTCAACGGCGGAGGAGAGCACGAGACGGAGGAGAAGCCGAGTCGTCGCGAAGGCGCCGCCGGGAGTCACGGCTGCTCACCTGCTGGGTTGCGCGACAGGCCGGGGAGGTGCTGCCGGATCGGTCATGTCCGTCGCCGCATGCCCAGGCGCAAAGCTTGCGCGAACCGGAGGGTAAAACGAAGACTGGAGGAGCTCCACGCGGTGGCTGGCCATGGTCGACCACCGGAGTGGCGACGCTCGCCGACGGCCGTGCCCGGCGGCAGCTTGCGGAGGCATACGAGCGGGAGCAGCGGCCTTGCCCGGCGACAGCTGGCCGGCGCATGTGAGGTGGAGAAGGGCCGGAGGGAGGGAGAGGAGGGAATGAGGGCGGCCGGGGCGCCGAGCTTGCCTGCCGCCGGAGGCGGCAGCTGCCGGTGGCCTCGCAGTCTACGGCAAGGTTGAATACGGAAGGACGATTGAATCGGGGAAGACATGCTTGTTACGCCATGTTACCTGGCGACTTTACTGCCGAAGTAGACACGTAAATTAACTTGGCGTCTTTGACTTTTTTGGCCACGTAGGCGTGACTGCCAGCACGGATTTATTTACATTATTGGCGTTAAATTGACTGACATCACACAGTGTATTAAAAACGCCTGATGCATTGACGTGTGTGAAGGGAGTCACGCCACGAAGTAAGTGCCTGTATAACGAGGTGAATAAATATGATAAGATTGAGGTTAAGATGAAGCAATATTGGAGAGATAAATAAAAGTGACATAAAGAAATATGGGTGAGACGCGAGTACAACTACATATGGCCACACGAGAGGAACGAACTGGCAGGTGCAGGCAGCAACAACTCTTAAACATAGAGCTATGAGAACTTCCCAATTGAAGGGAGCTTAGAAATTTTAGGAATGAATCATCAGTACATCATGATTTGATATGATCCAGAAACATGCATCGTTTACTCTAATAGATATAGGCATTCATCAGTACATCATATTCATCACATAAATGCAAATTTTTGCGCTGTTGACTTGGTTCTGCCTGTAGTGCACCATCAAAGCATTAACACAAACATCATCTTCCATACTAGCGACGCCAAAGTGCTCAACACCATGTCACCAGATTCCAGGTCTTTACACTGCAATCTTAATCTTACGGTTCTTTGAATAAAACCTTGCAGACAGCTTATGCTTCTTTGGAAGACGAGCGGCACCCTTGTCGTTGTCCAATGCCATCCCTTTGAAAATGAAAATAAAATTAACTCAGATATATACACCATCAAAACATCTTGCGAGCAGTATGGGAAGATAAGATGAATTGCAACTTGACAATGGGAAGATGAGATGAATTGCAACTTGACAAATGATGTACACAATAATTGTTCAAAAGAAAAGGAATAGACAAACAAGAGAAAAATGGCATTGCAGTGGAGTATATTGATAAAAGAAAACAGTTTTCGCAGTCAATATTAATGCAATCATAATGGCATTATATACTTGATTTGTTTTCAAATGGTAATGGCACCATATCTCTTCACCGGACAGAGGGAGTAGCTCTCAGCTAACTTGTCATCGAAACGTTGTCGCCTTTGTCAATCAGCTGGAAGGACTACAACTGACACGCAGGGGATTGGTGGCGACCGTGCTGCAGACGGGCCGGCACAGGGGTGATGTATTCAGGTGGCAAAAAAGGCTGAAGGCAGCACGAAAGCAGCAAACTCAAAATACATGGGAGTCCCAACAACAGTCCACATGCAAGGATGTCGGATTAGGCCTGAGAAGATGCAGAAGGCAGTCGGAAGGCTTGTCACCATAATCAAGCCAAAGACAGTAACATGAGAAAGCCAGTGAGGCTACCTAGTGACATTCCCATGCAGGGAGAACGGCTTTTCCTTGGCGAGTATCCAGTTATGCACGGGTATAAAGGGTAGACATTATCAGAATCAAAAAGATTCGAACAGGAAGAGCCAAAGATGTGACCTGGTTGACCCAAAAGTAACCCAACAAAACACATTCTAAAACTTTGGTTGACAGAAAAATATGTGTTGAAAGCATCGTATATCATCTAAAGTTACAAGGCATTTGCTCCGACATAGAAAATAGGACAATATAGTTTTATCCCTTTAACAGAGCAATCAAAACAGTGTGGTTCCTAGAATTCGCTTCAAAATAGCACACCAGAGTAGTAGCAATAGAAGGCTGCGTAATGGATCAAGAACTGCACGTGTACAGATAATGGACGGTACATAAATAAAGAGCAAAAGATCCAACAAGTTGAGATAAGGATTCTTGGCTCTCACGGACAACTCAATGACAGAAGGACCAGAGCTATTATTGATATAGAGGGTAGTGCACCTACACAACTGGAGCGGCTAAAACTGAAACGCTTGAACAGCCCAACAGAAGATTCGTGGTAACAATATAGTTAATGCTTCAATTAATTAACATGTTACTATTTTTTGTCGATGGGTGATTAATCAACATATTACTATAACACAACAACACTAGAGGTCTACGATGAAGGCAGGAAATTGGAAATTCTTAGACAGGAAATAACATCGGGCACACAACCCTGATAAGTAGAGTGGTATGGGTCTAGAAGTCAGGCGTGCAGAGAGTTGCTGAGAATCGTACACCTAACCAGGCAGCATGTGAGCTGCATCATAGGTAAAATAATAAGTAAGGAAAAAGACCAGTGTTACACTACCATATCCAACAGAAAGCTAGGCAAATGCAACCATGTTATGTAATAAAAGCAGGAACGAATGTAAAAGAAAAGAAAATTGAATACTAGGTGAGCTTCTTCTATATAGTTACCAGTTGGCTTTTCAAATTGTTTGGAGAAGACAGTTGGAAGTAGGAGCATATTAGGAAACGCGTCTCTGTCCTCCTCACACACAGCACAGCCCTTATCGACACAGTTAGCACAGTAGGACTGTCGGTTGACATATCGAGTACAGGACCGCAGATTTGCTTGCTTCATATCAACCATGATCATCCACCCCTTGCCATAAAATTCTTCCTCCCTTAACAGGCAGCATAGAACATCCGGTTCATGGAAGACTGGGAACTCGGGAAGACGCTCAGGTGCTTTGTAATTAGGTTGCGCCCAGAGGAGGTCAAGGTTGATCACACCATGTTGCTCCCACTTGAACTTGAAGTTGTTGGAATTGAGAGTCCAAATGGTGATTTTTGGGGGACCCAGATGCTGCTGCGGCTGGCTTCTTCTCTCAGGAAGCTGAAGACATGGGCAGTCATCTTCGAATGTCTCATGGAAGTCATTGTCAATGTGGACAAAGCACATCTTGCCTTGGGTGATGGGCACATTTCGGAACCTCCCCGGGAACTTTCTTGGGACATCTTCAGGGTATTCCTTTTCTCCAGGGAAAGGTACGAAGTGGAGGGGTGGGGATCCTCTAGTGGAAGAGAAGTCAGATAGCAGGACACCACTGAAGTAGTCAACCCAGCACAGGAAACGGTCGTCGAAAGCGAGCACATCGTCAGTTGACCAGAGGTCGGGGAGCTGGCCGCTGCTCTGTTTCTGGTTCTGCTGCGGTAGGTGCCAACATACCATGCCGGGCGTAATGGAGATAATTTTCTACTGTTTAGTCTGGGAGGAGGAGTTGAAGACGCAGAGTGCTGCAGCATCCAGCACACTGAGGTCGGCAACGACGTAGCGCTTCTTCGAGAGACGCAAGATGCCTGTGGTGAATTTACCCCTCAGGAACAGCCAATTTGTCCTCCCCTCCTTGGGGTACAGAGGGAGCTGCTGCACCGAGGGGGAAGAGCCAGCGGCCGTGTAGACGAACAGATCTGGCGGGGCGCCCCAGTAGGGAATCCGGCTATCGTTGTAGATGTCGAAGAGGAGGAGGTCCTTGTCGGTTGCCCGGACAAAGGAACAGGCATCGTCGGATCCTTCTCCAACCGGCCAGTGGAGGTTGAGGTAGGAGACACCATTCGGAGCCTCGAGGGTGAAGGACACGTAGCAGGAAATGCTGCGCTCAATGCGGATGCGAGCGGCGGTCTTGTTCTTGCTGACAACCAGACGAGCATCGCCTAGGTCCTTGTGGTAGCGGGTGCGGCCGTAGCGATCCAGCATCGCCCAATTGGGGAAGACGTCGGTCTCCTCCATCGCCCAATTGGTGAAGACATCGGCCTCCTTCTCGTCCTCCGTCCATTGGACGACCATCTCCTCCTCATTCGAGCTCGGCGCGGCTTCGATGGACATGGCGATCGGGGTCGAGGACGGGATCGGGAATAAAGCAGCCGCCGCCTCCCTAACCCAAACCCTAGGTTTTCGCTTTGATTGGGGAATTTGATTGGGGAACTGGTGGACCGGGAAGAGGGGAGAAGGGCGACAAGCTATGTTATAACACTACTAGCATGGGCCATCTCGTTGGGCCAGGAACTAAACAATGCGGCGACAAACTAGCAGGGCCAGCTCATTGGGCCAGGATACTAGTCGCACGACCGAACGGAAGCCGCCCGCACGTTTTCTCGGGTTTGAGATTTTTATTTTTTTATTTCCAAATGATAATGTCCACCCGTGTGTCATATTCACATTTCGTTCACACGTCTTGATCTTTGTCTATTCTGTTTTTATCGAATCTTGACGACTTCTGACGAAATTGCAGTGTCACGTAGGCATTCCGGACTATCTGTGGTTAGAGCGCTCGCTTGAACGACATTTGTACACCCCACAGTGTGCGGTTGCCATCTCCGTCGTATGGTGGAACTGCCCTGGTGTCCGCTGCGAGATCACTAGAAGAATATGTCTAAGGGGGTGAATAGACTATTAGCAGGAATTTAAAATTTATACAAGGTGCAAAGTTAAATGTTGGCAGATTTTATCATATATAGCAAGTCTAGCATATCCTACATATGCAATTCATCAAGTATAGCAGCGAAAAGTAAAACATTGCATATGGAAGTAAGAAGTAGATATAGGAAGATCAAACGCATGAAGGACATGAAGATTTTCGTCGTGGTTCCGATAGGTGATGCTATCGTACGTCCATGTTTATGAAGTCTTCAACCCACGGAGGGTAACAGTCGCGAGAGTCCATGAAGGGCTCCACCCATAAGGGTCCACGAAGTAGCAACCTTGACTATTCCATAACGGCTTCCGTCCACGAAGGACTAGTCTCACTATGGGTAGATCTTCACGAAGTAGACGATCTCTTATCCTTACAAACTTCCTGGTTCACTCCACAACACGAAGTAGGAGGCTCCCAAGCGACACCTAACCAATCTAGGAGGCACCACCCTCCAAAAGGTAATAGGCTCGATAATGTCAATGAACTCCTTGCTCTTGTGCTTCAAGATGATAGACTCCTCAACACTCAATCACTCTCTCATAGATTTGGCTTTGGTGGAAAAGATTGATTGGGTGGAAAGCAACTTGGGGAGGCTAGAGATCAAGATTAATATGGTTAGAATGGAATGGCATGATCTCAACACATGAGTAGGTGGCTCTCTCTCAGAAAATCTGATAGGATAGGTAGGGATCTGTTCTGAGTGCTTCTCTTGCGAGTGAGTGGTGGTGGAGGGGTATATATAGGCATCTCCAAAAATCGAAATGTTACACCTAATAAGTCAGACTAGGTGACACCGATGTGTAAATTTCGATGGTACCGAGTTGCCTCAAAGGTAGAAACTTTTGAATCTCGGTGAGACCGATATATAAAACTCGGTTTCATCGATAAGGTGACCAACGGTCAGATTGCCAAACTCGGTGACGCCGATTCAACAAACTCGGTGGGACCGATTTTGTGAATTCGCGTAATAGAAAGTTCGCAACCCAAACTCGGTGGCACTGAAGCAGAATCGGTTGCACCGAAGTGGGTAGAGTTTGGTTGAGTCTGTCCGAGGCTGAGAATTGGTGGCACCGAGTGGAAAGTGTTGGTTGCACCAATTTAGGATATTTGGCTTTGGATAGAATTTTGTGGAAGAGCTTGTGGGCTAATGTGGTGACTATCACTTGTGCACGTATGAGCATTTTGTTCACCAACAGTACCTTACCCCCTTTTAATAGTATTGAATTTCCTATGGACTCAAAGTGATTTATCACAAAAGTAAAATGTAGAGTCCTCTCGCTTGAAGCTTTGCCAATCTATTCCTTCTCCTTCTTCTTCATGGGGATACTCTTCACACTCCTTTTTGCCAACTCATCTCTCTCTATGGACTTTATTTGAAATATACTAGATGAAAGTATTAGTCCAAGAGACAATGTATGTTGTCATAAATTATCAAAACCACCAAGGGAGCATATTGTGCTTTCACTCGCACGCTCGCATGATCGCCACATTGACAGTTTTTCATGGCACATTGCAGTTTTACCAGCGCATTCCACTCCCTTCCCGCTGCCTCTTCCCATTTCCCCTCCCCATTCCTCATTGCTAGTGCAGAGAGCAGTTCTGCGGCAAAGCAAAGACGATTCCGCAGCGGTGGTGGAAGTCTCGCGGGGCCTCTTGGCCGTCACCAGAGCTCGCGCAGCCGGTCCATCATCTTCGAAGCCTGCACCGCGTAGAGGTATTGTCCTCGATTCATTTCACTTTGCTTCTCCTCTCCACGTTTCCTCTGCTTCGAATCCATGACGATTCCAATGTGTTGTAAGGAGCTCGCATGATCCCCGTCATAGGGGGGCGTCGGCGTATAGTTAGGCCACCTTTAGTATGCATCATAGCCGCGGGGGTGGAAGTCTCGCCGACGAGGAGTCACCCGTTCTGCATGATTCATTCTCTGTTTTTAAAGATTATTTGCTTTCAAATCTGGATTGTAGTCATTTCTCATAGTTCATGCTTGATGTTTTTGTTCAATTGATATACAAGTAGGCAATGGCTTGTTGTTTAGGTATTATTTGTGCTTGAAATAACAGGTTGTGAGTATGGCATGAATCCTAGATATAGATTGCCCCTGTTTTCAGTTTGTGTAGGACTATGTAAGATTGTCCAATGCATTCCATGCATGTTAATGGCAATTGATTGTTTGGGGAAACCCATTCATTTGACATGTTGATATGTGCAAAAACGGTAACTTTATTCTCCTAGATTAGTTACAATTTGCCGCACTGTTTACTTAGCAGATGGGAACTCCCTCTTTACTCAAAACTCTATCGAGTTCTATCAAGTTATATCGACCACTAATACAAATCTACGTATGCTAACGCTTACTTTACCTAGAGCAAGTATGAAACTATTTTGCGGGAATAGAACTAGAACTGCTTTTAGATAGTTTTGCAAGATAATAAAGAATGTGGAAATAAAAGTTAGGTGATGTTTTAATAAAAGAACAATAAAGTAAATATAGCGAGTGTGGAGAAGTGGTGATAGGATTTGCGAGATTGTCCTAGGCAATTGATAACAAGACCGGTAACCATTATTGCAGTTCTAGATGAGGGAGAGGCATGAGCTAACATACTTTCCATACTTGGATCATATGCACTTATGATTGGAACTCTACCAAGCATCCGAACTACTAAAGATCATTAAGGTAAAACCGAGCCATGGCATTAAACATCAAGTCCTCTTTACTCCCATACGCAACAATCCCCTTACTCGGGTTTGTGTTTAAGTCACTCACCAACCCACTATAAGTGAATCATAAACATAGTGCAACACCCTCCAGCGTGAATGCTTCACGTGTGCGCCTCACGGAAGGCACCTTAGGACAACACCAAAATCAAACACGCAACTCAAATCAATCAAGATCATCAATCAGCCCATAGGACAAAAGGGATCTACTCGAACATCACACGATAGCAAAAAATCATTGGATAATAATATGTAGCATAAACACCATGTTCAAGTAGTGCTATAGTGGGATGCAGGAGAGTAGGTCGCTATAGATAGATGAGGGAAGGTGATGGTGGTGGTGATGACGACAACAAAGTTGTTGGTGTAGATCACTATCACGATGGTTGACCCGGAGGCGTTCCAACGCCACCGCAAGAGAGGGGGAGAGAGCCCCTGATGCCTACTACACAACCTTCTTCTTGTAGACTCGTGTTGGGCCTCCAAGCGCAGAGTTTTGTAGGACAGTGGCAATTTGCCCTCAAATGGATGCCTAAGGTTTATCAATCCGTGGGAGGTGTAGGATGAAGATGGTCTCTCTCAAACAACCCTGCAACCAAATAACAAAAAGTCTCTTGTGTCCCCAACAGACCCAATACAATGGTAAATTGTATAGGTGCACTAGTTCGGCGAAGAGATGGTGATACAAGTGCAATATGGATGGTAGATATAAGTTTTTGTAATCTGAAAATACAAAAACAGCAAGGTAACAAATAGTAAACAGCGAGCAAAACGTTGTATAAATGCTTGGAAACAAGGCCTGGGTCCATACTTTCACTAGTGCAATTTCTCTCAACAATATTGACATAGTTGAATCATATGTAAGTCCCTCTCGTGCGGCAAAGAGTTCACTCCAAAGTCACAAATAGCGGAGAACAAACAAAGAAATTATTGTAGGGTACGAAACCACCTTAAACTTATCTTTTCTGATCAATCTTATGAGCAATCCCTATAAGTGTCACGAACAGCCCTAGAGTTCGTACTAAAATAACACCTTAAGATACACATCAACAAAAACCCTAATGTCACCTAGATACTCCAATGTCACCACAAGTACCCATGGGCTTGATTATACGATATGAATCACACAATTTCAGATTCATCATGTTCAATCAAACATAAAGAATTTCAAAGAGTGCCCCAAAGTTTCTACCGGAAAGTCAAGACAAAAAACGTGTGCCAACCCCTATGCATAGATTCCCAAGGTCACGGAACCCACAAGTTGATCACCAAAACATACATCAAGTGGATCAACAGAACATCCCATTATCACCACGGATATCCCATTGCAAGACATACATCAAGTGTTCTCAAATCCTTAAAGTCTCAACCCGATAGGAAAACTTCAAAAGGAAAACTCAATTCATCACAACAAGATAGAGAGGGGAAAACTCCATATGATTCATCTATATCAATAATGCTCGCGGTACATCAAGATCGTGTCATCTCAAGAACACGAGAGAGAGAGAGAGATCAAACACATAGCTACTGGTACATACCCTTAGCCCCGAGGGTGAACTACTCCCTCCTCGTCATGGAGAGCGCCGAGATGATGAAGATGGCCTCCAGTGATGGTTTCCCCTTTCGATAGGGTGCCGAAACGAGCACCCGATTGGTTTTCGTGGCTCTGGAGGCTTGCGGCGGTGGAACTCCCGATCTAGGTTTATTTTCGTAGGTTTCTATATTTATAGGAATTTTTGGTGTCGATCTCATGTCAAGGGGGGCCACGAGGTGGTGACAAGCCTGCGAGGCATGGCCAGGGGGTGGCCGCGCCTGGTAGGCTTGTGACCTCCTCGTGGCTCTTCTGGCCCAACTACAATGCTTCAGGGGTCTCTCTTAGTCCAAAAAAATCATACTAAATTGTCAGCCTATTCCGAGAACTTTTATTTCTGCACAAAAAACGACACCATGGTAGTTTTGCTAAAAACAGCGTCAGTCCGGGTTAGTTCTAATAAAATCATACCACAATCATATAAAATTATTGTAAACATGGCCTGAATACTTCATAAATTGTAGATACGTTGGAGACGTATCAGCCCCCCCTTCTTCTTCTTCGTTGGTCTTCTCGCTAGGTGGGAGGAGGGTTTCCCCTCTGGTCCATTGCTGCCATGGCTCACAGAGGGCAAGATCCGCTCCGAGATTGGATCTCTCTTTGTTCTCTCTTATTTTTGCGACCATTTTTTGACCCCTTCGCCGTTTGTTAAATATCCGGAGATCCGAAACTCTGACCAGGCTGAAATATTGAGGGGATTTTTATCGAAAAATATCTTCCTTGTGGCGAAAGTAGGGTCCCAACCGACTTAAGGGGGGAGGCACAAGCGATCAGGGCGCGCTCACCCCCCTGGGCGCGCCCTGTTGTCTTGTGACTCCCTCGGGCACTGTCTTGTGTTGATTCCGACTCTCAAAAATCACATATATTCCAAAATAAACCTCCATACATTTTATCGCGTTTGGACGTCGCTTGGTATGGATTTTATGCGAAACAAAAAACATACAAAAAACAGGAACTGACACTAGGCACTGGATAAGTAACTTAGTCCCAAAAATATTATAAAATGTTGCCAAAACTATATGAAAGTTGTAGAATATTGGCATGAAAAAAAATCAAAAATCAAAGATACGACGGAGACGTATCAACTGCCTAGTGTGCTTAGAAGCAGATGGCAACTCCCTCTTTATCCCCAAACTGTCGTATGCCATGTCTTTTGCAGTGTTACATGGCAACTGCCTAGTGTGCTCACAAGCAGATGGCAACTCCTTCTTTACCCCAAGATATTATTTGACATATCTTTTGTAGTGTTACATGGCAACTTCCTAGTGTAATTAGTTAGCAGGTGGCAACTCTCTCTTTATGCCGAGATATTATTTGCCACGTCTTTCCAGTGTTATAGGACAACTTCATAGTGTATTTAGTTAGCAGGTGGCAACTCCATCTTTACCCCCAAGATATTATTTTTCATGTCTTTTCAGTGTTATAGGGGCAACTTCATAGTGTATTTATTTATCAGGTGACAACTTGCTCTTGAAGATTTTTTGCAGGGCCACATGGAAAATGCCTCTTGCTTAATTTCCATGTTTTTGTGGTGCAAGCATGGCAACTATATATGTGTAACAACTTACCAGTTTGACATACTGCTTTAGTTAGGAGATGTCAACTTCCTACTTGTCCGTGACCCACTTTTTGCCATGCTTGTGCGGGGCTCCATAGCAACTGCCTTTTTGTCTTACGATATGAAATCAGTAGCAACCAAGGAAATTTTTGTGTGAACCCCAATTGTAATGTTTGTCATCAGACATTGTATGTTCATGGCAAATTTGTTTACCCGCTCTCTCAGTAGTACGTATGTGTGTTGATATTTTGCTTAGGTACTATATGTCAACTTACAGTTTTATCGTGCCATTCATATGTCATGTATCATGGCGAACTAAGTCTCGCTTGAGCCTGCACCGTACAGAGGTACCATCCTTGATTCATTTCACTTTGCTTCTCCTCTCCATGTTTCCTTTGCTTCGAATCCCTAGCGATTCCAATGTGTTGTAAGGAGCTCACATGATCTCCGTCGGGGGAGGGGGGATTCACCGGTGTCTAATTAGGCCACATTTAGTACGCATCATAGCCGTGGCGGTGGAAGTCTCGCCGGCGAGGAGTTGCCCATTTCGCATGATTCATTCTCTATTTTCAGAGATTATTTGCATTTAAATCTAGATTGCAGTGATTTCTCATAGGGTCCACATGTCTTGATTTTTATTATATTATTACTAACAAACATGTCCATGTGTTATAACGGGATATCAAACAATAAGCATTCTCATGACCCTTCACAAGTCCACACTCTCTACTTTAACATCACAACCAATGGTCATTCGGCATGAACGGTGAGCTTCAAAAACAAAGAACAACATGTCTAACAATGAATTGATTGAGGGTAATGTCAGTGTCAAAACCGGCGGATCTCGGGTAGGGGGTCCCGAACTGTGAGACTAGGATTGGCGGTAACAGGAGACGAAGGGGACGCGAGTTTACCCAGGTTTGGGCCCTCCTATGGAGTAATACCCTACGTCCTGCTTGATTGTATTGATGGTGTATGGGAATACAGAGTTGATCTACCTCGAGATCGTATGTATAACCCTAGATGAGTTGTTCTGTTCCAATACCCTTAAACCCTCCGGCTTATATAGATGCCGAGGAGGCCTAGGGTTCATACATGGTCGGTTACACGCCGAAGAGATAAACATGCCTATTCACTACATAAAACGTGGAGTGCAAGCCTTGCCTCCCGAAGCTTCCATCCGGAGAACTTGGCCTTCAAATCATCTAGTGTTTGGCAAGTAGCCCATATAGTCCGGCCCATACACAATAGGCTGGCTCTCCGAGGACCCCTTAATCCAGGAATCACTCAGTAGCCCCCGAACTTGCCTCCAACGCCAAGGGTCGTCAGCTTCAATTGCTTCACGAACGGAGTCTTCGGCTTGGGAGGTGAGTTCCTTCCTGCCGAATAATAGTTTGGCCTCCGATGATAAGTAGTTTTCCATATAGTGGCACGTCCGAATTCTGCGAGAAAAGTTTATCTTTGAAGGCCAAACGTCAAGGAAAAAAGGTAATGTTTTCTGACGACCTCTCTGACGAGAGGTCACAGCGCACCATGATCGATAGGCCAGTTACAGGCACTCGATGCGTGGTTCGAGGCCGTTCCATCTACAATAATCACGTTGCAATATGTCGATCGTGTCCCGTTTTATATGGGATATACTTTAATCACGCGTGCTCAACGGCTCGCACGTCTTGGGAAGTGGAGGGATTTACGATGCAGCAAGGGAGCTCGAATTTGTGAACCTCATAAAAGGAGAAAGAAAACCCAACAGGACCTTTCACGCTCTCCATTCGAGATCTCCGCCTCCTATTCCCTTGCGCCTCCAGAGTAGATCTAGGTCTCCTCCATCCCCGCTTTCGAACTCAGCAATGGCGGGCTCCAATGGCCAGTGGGAAGTTTCCACGGTCAGCAACCAAGACATCCTCGACCTCAAGAAGGCCGGCTACCTCCCCGCCGATATTCCTCATCGCGCGGTGGAGAAGGGACAAGTAATCCCCACCCCCTAGCAAAGCGAGCGGGTGGTGTTCATCCCCCACTTCATCCGGGGGTTGAGCTTTCCGCTCCATCCCTTCGTCAGGGGCCTAATGTTCTTCTATGGCCTTGACTTCCACGACCTTCCACCGAACTCCATCATGCACCTCTCCGCCTTCATCCTCTTCTACGAGGCATTTCTGCACGTCGAGCGCACTTCGAACTCTGGCTGCAGATTTTCAACATCAAGCCGAAGTGCATCGGCAGCAAGCACGCCGACTACGATGGTGCCGTCATCAGCAAACTCACGTGCATCGACTAGCCGGCAGGCACCCTCATCGACACCAACAAGGGGTGGCAGAAGGAATGGTTCTACATCACCAAACCACAAAAACAAGATTTGCACCCCACCGCCGCATTCAGGTCTGGTCCCCCGACCTGACTGGCTTCATGGCTCGAAAAGGGCCTCGACTGGGGGTCAAGCAAGGAGGTGGCCGATCTGCAAAAGCGGATCCGCACCCTAATTGGGGACGACACCACGCTGCCTAACGTGGTCCATGTGATTCTTCGAAGACGCATCCTCCCCTGCCAGCGCCGGGATACTCCCTTGTGGGCTGGGAAACTCGAAGCCGAGCCCATAGTCCGGAATCTCTTCCGCACTACGTGGGAGAAGCTGTGAAAGGCTCTCTTCAAATCGATGAAGAGCTAGCCAGCCGAGGAGGAGGACAAGGGCTTACATGCCACCACCCCGGGTTTCGAGGTATGATATATCCTAACTCGGTCGACCTTATTACATAAAAGATCCATAACCTAGTGTCTGGTCTATTCACGCAGAGACAACTGAAAAAACCCATCAACATTAGCAGTCCGGCTCCTCAGCCCGAATACGGGAGGACCGGGTTGCTAGCCCGGATGCTCATGGAGAAGCCTTACGAGGCTCCCATGAAGAAAGAGAAGAAGAAGAAACTAGGTCAAGCTGGCCTTCGCATCAGGGACCTGCCTGATGCTGCATCCATAGACACCCCGCCTCCTCCAATCAAGAGGAGGTCGAAGAAGAGGAGGAAGAGGAGGAGGAGGTTGAGAGCGAGGGGGGAGGCAACTCCGAGGTGGGCGGCTTCTCCTGCCACGAAGAGGGTGTGACGGATGCGGGTCGTCCTATCTGATGACAGCTCGAACTCGAGCTCCGCGTCCGAAGACCTCGAGGAGGTTCCATCAAGGAGCCAATGGGTCAAGCCCCCTCCATACATGTTAGGATCCGAAGACCCTTCTTCCTATAACTAGTAAATTTAGAGTTTGCTGACACATAGGCTATATGTCCTATAGCCCCCCGTGCGTCATTCCCACTAATGTGGTATCAGATGGGGAGACCCCGCCCTCCGAGCTAGCGAAGAGCGGGGAAGCCTCGCACCCCCCACTCCAGGCGCTACAAGGACGTTGTGGAGGTGTCGTCCCAGCCTACCCCAATGGAGGTGAACACAAGGAGCGAGGGAGATATTCCCGTGGCCGAGGCTAACACTTCGTCCACCGGAGACCAGGGGACAATCCACCGTACGGACACCAAGGAGGCCGGACGGACAGGCCATCAGTCCCCTGCAAGGACATCTCCGGAGCGCACTACGCCTCCGGAGGTACTGGTCCAATCCCCAGTGGGTGATCAGGAAATACGATCATCCCCGACACCGCTGACCACCGAGTGGTCGGCCATGGGGGAGGCTCTATCAAGCGCCCCCGTCCCATAGGAGCACCACACCCTTATGGGTGCGGTACTACAGAGCGTCCAGTCCATCAATAACAGACTGAAGGAGGCCTTCAAAGGTCTCCTTGTGGGCTTTCAACTAAGTTACCCGGAATTTTATTAAGTATTTTTATTTATCCGTATTGTAGACATGGCAGCTCCCGAGCCGTAGGTGAGTTGAACAAACTTGCCTAGGGGTCATCCTTATAGATCGGGAAGTAAGTGCCGATGTGATATTTGTATTGTATGTGTGATGTAGGCCTCGCCATCGTTGGCGACCAAAAACGGCGCCGAGCTAGACGAGATACAGCGGAAGCTCAAGCGCTCCAAAGATGACGTGGAAGCCCTCAACAAGAGGCTTGACGAGGCGTAGGGTAAATTCGAATCGACTCTCCCCAACTTTGGTTAGTTCATAGTCCTTTTAAATAAGATGTTGTCATGTTGCAGCCTCGTTGAAAGAGATTGAAAACCTCTGGGCCGAGCTCCAACGTGCCAAAGATGAAGCGACCGTGGAGAAGGCAACGACCAAGGAGGCGGACACCGTCCTCTCTGCCCTACAATCCACTAGTAGTAAACACCAGGCTCGTGTGGAGGAGATACAAGATAAGCTGAGGGATGCCAACAACAAGTGCGATGCCTTGGAGCAGAAGAACAACGCGGTCTCGGTGGAACTATCCTCCCTGAGATCTGATCTCCAGAAGGAGCGAACGGACAGACGGTTCTTTGAGG
The DNA here is from genome assembly GCA_022496015.1 of Hordeum marinum. Classification (NCBI taxonomy): domain Eukaryota; kingdom Viridiplantae; phylum Streptophyta; class Magnoliopsida; order Poales; family Poaceae; genus Hordeum; species Hordeum marinum. The sequence continues at coordinate 466,223,218 of CM039676.1, read as the reverse complement.
AACAAGTTCGGCAGGCTAAAGAGATAGCCGATGGTAAGCCGTACTCCCTAAAGTGCATATTCGGGAATAGCAAATTCGACTTGCTGACCCGGGTGTGGTGATCCTTAGGCGTGGCCGCTGATCTCTCGAAGAGCACGGCAGACGCCAATCAGCTGCTTGCCTCACGGGGAGAGGAAGACGAAACTCGGCTCTTCTGGGCTCAATTCGGAGCCTCCGAGCGTCCTCCTCTTCTGGTGGAGCAGTTAAAGCAGCTGATGGAGATGCATCGGATGGTGGAGCCGTCCCTCAAGGACCTCTACATCCGTTTATGGCCTGGTGAGCCACTCCCCGGCAGCTACTTCGGCCTGGTACAACGGCTGATTGATGCGACACCCCGCTTTGATGCCGTCAAGCGTTCCTCCTGCATCGAAGGAGTCCGGATGGCCCTTGCCAAGACCAAAGTGCACTTGCCGGGGCTCAGTCCGATGAAGGTCGCTACCGATCCACCACCGCTCGGAAAGGAGCACCAACGCCCCGAGCTCTACTTTGATGGAGTGATGGAGAGTGCGCGGGTGATAGCATCGCAGTGTTCGGGCGAAAAAATATTTGAATGAGATTATAATATGTCCGAAGACTTGTTTATAATTTTCAATGATATTAGTACCTGCACTTATGCTGTTTTGCATTCCTTTATAACGCTTGTTTGGTTGTTTAATACTAAAAGATGCGAGTCATCGGCTTCAACCCCCATGTAGATACTACATGGGGTGTCTATGCCATTGCATTGTGTCCCTTAGCCAAATTATTGGAACCCGAAGGTGATCTAGTGCGGTAGACTAGGCAATCGGACTATCACACTTTATTTCTTTCACTTAACCGAAGGGGCGCGAAAAGGGATGCGGGAAGCGTACAATTAGCCACCGGGGTTTTTGCGATGTTTGGACAAGCCGAGGCCGAAGCCGACATCGTAGTGTTTGCACAAAGGGCAAATTCCTCGTATAACACGGAATAACCGCTGATGAAGGTTGAAGTGTAATATTTCTAACTTGGGGTTCACAGATCGGGTTGCGCATACTATGACAGTCCGTTTTTGGCTTTCTCCCCTGAGGTGCTTGACCGGAATATCTTGAAACACAATTGCAGGGGTGCTCCCTTTGCCCTTTTAGCTGAACGAGCGAAACATAAAGGGGCAAGCACAGGAACCAGGCAACCCAACTTAATGACCAAAGACATAGTTCGGAACCGATGCATATAAAGCTAAGCACCAAGACGCCGAACACGCGATAGTTAAGGCGATTTGTGTTTGAAATCGAGCCCCCAGTCTATTAGCCAGTGACCTCGCTTCATACCAAACAGGTTCACGAGAAGAGGGAGAAAAAGAGAAGAAGTATGTGCCAAAAATAGGACAGATGGGGCATAGTTGCATCACGCAATTTTGCATTTTCTCCACAACTCTTATAGCTCGGATTGCCAAAGCAACTGTTTACAGGTATATGAAAGAAAATAAGAAATAAAATCATACAGGAGTTGTTGTACCGGAGGTCTTCAATTGGTGGCCTGATGTCCTTGATATGCCTCCTTGCTAGTTGACTCCTGCTCTTGGATGCACCTTAATGGGTGTTAATGTTCGGCGGATGGATTTTGCTAACAAAATCTTGAGAGGCCGTCGAATTGTGGGTGAGCGTTATGCCGTAGGCAGGCCCTTTTAGGAGTGCATGTGTTTTGTCTGAAGACGCATTGAGGCTAGAGGTCCGGGGAAGCCGAACACCATCTTAATGTCCCCACCATTACCCATGGAATCTTACGAGCAAACTTGTGCCTCCTTGGCACATACTTTGCTGGTCCTAAGGTTGTGTGGTGTGGCACGAGTCCCTATAGAGGGGAGGAAGGAGAATCTGAGTTTTCGGTCTGACACCGAACTTGCTTCCTAGCCTTATGTGCCTTTACGGCGGACATCGGAACTTGTCGATCTTCTTTATAGATGAATTCAGCCACTAGGGTCAATGCATGTTCCTCAGTTCTAAGGGAGCGCTCGATATTGCCGTTGACAGTAATGACCCCTTTTGGGCCCGACATCTTGAGCTTGAGGTATGCATAATGTGGGACCGCGTTAAAACGATCGAACGCAGTCCGACCAAGTAGCGCGTGATAGCCGCCGTGGAAGGGCACAATGTCAAAGATCAAATCTTTGTTGCGAAAATAATCGGGCAAGCCAAACACGACCTCTAGAGTTACCGAGCCCGTGCATCGGGCCTCGACGCCCGGGATCACTCCCTTAAAGGTAGTGCTGCTGGGTTTGATCCTTGATGGATCGATGCTTTTCACCGCATCTGAGTAAATCAGATTAAGGCTACTTCCCCCATCCATTAGGATCTTTGTGAGGTAATACCCATCTATAATGGGGTCTAGGACAAGGGCCGCCGAACCCCCATGACAGATACTGGTCGAATGATCGCGCCGATCAAAGGTGATCGGGTATGCCGACCATGGGTTGTATTTTAGGGCTACAGGTTCTACCGCGTAGACTTCCGTAAGGGCGCTCTTCCTTTCCTTCTTGGGTATATGAGTGGTGTATATCATGTTCACCGTTTTGACTTCGGGAGGGAACTTCTTCTGTCCACCACCAATTGGGCCCCGAGGTTCATCTTTGTCCTCGCGACGAGAGCTTTTGCCCTGGTCTTCGGATGCTATCTTGTCGGCCTATTTGAACACCCAGCAATTGCGGTGTGTGTGATTGGCAGGCTTGTCTGAAGTCCCATGGATTTGGCAGGGCCTCTCCATGATTTTCTCGAGCTGGGTGGGTCTGTTGCGGTTTCTTTTAGGAGGCTTCTTCCGCTGTCCCGCTAGGGAGTTGCTGAATCTAGCATTTACGGCTGTGTCATCGGCATCGCTGTTATTGTGCCGGCGCGGATTCTTATTGCGCTTTGATTTCGAGGTGCCATCCCAGGCTTCAGGTGCCATGGGGTCATCGGCATTATGGCCGCGCTTTGCGAGCCAATTGTCTTTGCCCGTGCAAAAGCGGGTCATGAGGGTGGTGAGGGCAGGCATGGTGTGAGGTTTATCCTGGCCGAGCTGGCGGGCCAGCCATTCGTCCCGAATATTTTGCCGAAGAGAGGCTATAGCCTCAGCATCCGAACAATCGATTTGGTTCTTTTTAGTCAAGAACCGATTCCAGAATTGCCGGGCGGACTCGCCGGGCTTCTGGACGATGTTGTTGAGATCGGAGGAGTCCGGAGGTCTGACATATGTGCCCTGGAAGTTAGGATGGAATGTGTCCTCTAGGTCTTCCTAGCATCCAAAGGAGTTTTCTGGGAGGCTATTTAACCAGTGCCGAGCTGGCCCCTTAAGCTTGAGAGGTAGGTATTTGACCGCATGGAGATCATCTCCTCATGCCATGTGGATATGGAGAAGGAAGTCCTCGATCCATACAGTTGGGTTAGTGGTCCCATCATATTGTTCTATATTTACAGGTTCAAACCCTTTGGGGAACTGATTCCGCATTACCCTATCTATGAAGCACGGTGGGTGGGCGGCGCCTCTGACCTATGCTATGTCACGCCTGTATTCGGCGTTTGTATGGGGCCGGTTGTGTTCCCGGACTCTGTGGTTTTGGTCAAACCATGGTCTATACTCTCATCGTCTATCCGGTGAGTAATCTCTGGATCCGTAGATGGATCTTGTATGGCCTACTCTATGACCTAGGTCATCGCGCAGGTCGAACCTGTAATCGATTCGATAGGCTCCTTACCCCGTCTTTAGGGCATCATCGGTTCATAACCGGTGTCTGTGGCCGCTCTATCCCGCCCGTGAGGAGGGTGGTCTGGCTTGTCATATGGGATATGACGTGGAGATGGAGTGTCAGTGAGCTCATCGTCGAATTGCGGCAGCAACCTTTACTAAGGGTAGCTTTTGGGATGGTTTGTCAGACAAGTGTTGTATACTTCCTCGGCTGAGAGGACTTTTGTCCTTCGATCATTAAGGCCGGCCTGTTCAGCTTTAAGTTGTCATTCTTTGGCCTTTAGGTTGCGAGCCATTGCTTTGAGCTGCTGCCTGATTTCTTCCTGATCGTCGAGGTTATCGGGAATGTACAGGTCATCGGCTTCAGGTGTGACTTCCTCTTTGCCAGGGGGAAGGCAGCCGTCTATGGGGTCATTAGCGTTGTCGGTATTGTTTTGGTCCTCAAGACCATCCGGACCCTCCAACAGGTGCTCGAGGATATCAGGATTGCCATGATCGGCAGGGGCATTATCATCCCCATTGCTGATGATAGCTCTTCGTCCCTTTTTTGCTTTTGGACCTCTTATGCGATTTTTGGCGCCTTGATGGCGCATCGCCTGATTTGTCGCTGTTGCTGGGAGGCGTGTTGTTCCCATTGGTGGCTGAGGTATCCACCATATAGACGTCATATGTGGAAGTGGCGGTCCAACTCCCAGTATTGATGGGGGTGGGAGCATGGTCCTCTTCATCCATGTTGAAAGGATTGATATGGTTGACTAGAGGGGGGGGGGGTGAATAGGCAACTAACACTTTTTAACTTTTCCTTAACAATTTAGGCTTAGCATCAAATAAGTTGGCTAGATGTGCAACTAGATGAATAACCTATATGATGCTAACCACGACAAGTACACAAGCAAGCAAGGGATATAACACAATAAAAGCTTGAAAGAAGTAAAGGTGCGAGATAACCAAAAGTGGAGCCGGTGGAGACGAGGATGTGTTACCGGAGTTCCTTCCCTTGTGAGTAAGTATGTCTCCGTTAGAGCGGTGTAGAGGCACAATGCTCCCCAAGAAGCCACTAGGGCCACCGTATTCTCCTCACGCCCTCACACAATGCAAGATGCGGTGATTCCACTATTGGTTCCCTTGATGGCGGCGAAACCTTTACGAACAAGGTTGGGGCAATCTCGACAACTGAATTGGAGGCTCCCAACGACACCATGAAGCTTCACCACAATGGAATGTGGCTCCGTGGTGACCTCAACCATCTAGGGTGCTCAAACACCCAAGAGTAACAAGATCCACAAGGGATTAGTGGGGGGAATCAAATTTCTCTTGGTGGAAGTGTAGATCGAGGCCTTCTCAACCAATCCCTAGAAAATCAACAAGTTTGATTGCCTAGGGAGAGAGATCAGGCTAAAATGGAGCTTTGAGCAACAATGGAGTTTTGGGAAGGAAGAGGTGAGCTTCTTGGGGAAGAAGACCTCCCTTTTATAGTGGGGGACAAGATCCAACCGTTATCCACACCCTCAGCCCCGCGCGTCGCAGTACTACCGCAAAACCCATAGTACTACCACGATGGCTTGCAGTACTACCGCTGCCAGATGCGGTACTACCACTCACACGGAAGTAACAGGCTCTGGCCAATTGCACTTGGAAACAAGCGGTAGAACCACCGGAGCGGTACTACCGCGAGCCCAAATGGTACTACCGCATGGTCGGCAGAGGCTAGCACTGGAGATGCACGGAAGTAAAAAATTACTTCCGTGCCTACCTCCGCAGAAGGGGAAACTTCGAAAAAGTCCGGCACGGAAGTACCGGACGTGAATCACGGTACTACCGTAAGAGGGCAGATGTAAAAAATTACATCCGTGCCTACTACCGCAGGCGTAAGTTCCATGGTAGGAGACAGCGGTACTACCGCTCCACCAAGTGGTACTACAGCTGGCTCCTACGGTACTACCACTCCCTTGAGCGGTACTACCGCTGGTCACTGAAAGCAAACTCCCCACAGGCTTTCACTTTGCACAGGAATGAAAAACGAGCTGGAGCTCCATTGAAGGGAAGGAATTGTGGTGCAAAGGAATAGATGTGTATGTTGATTCCACCCAAACCTTTCCGAAGTGGACCCCCTCTTAATAGTACGGCTTTCCTACGACTCAAATCCACTAAAAGGAAACATAGAGAAGAACCATCTTCGATAGGCTCCGAGGGGCACTGAATCGTCTTGTGCCTAGGCATGAGATATCTGAAATGCTCAATGCACACGATTAGTTCGCAAAGGCATTGTCATCAATCACCAAAACCACTTAAGGAGAAATATGCCCTTACCATCTCCCCCTTTTTGGTGGATTGATGACAATACGGGATTTGCACATAAAGATATACAATGAGCATATGCAAACCCAAGATCTACAAAATATAGACGATCTCCCCCTAGATGTGTGCATACTCTAGATATGCTTTGGACTGCAAGGCACACACACTAGGATCAACACTCCCCCTATATTTTATAAGAGACACAATCCTTGTAACAGAATGAACAAAACTAAGTATGGAAACTTGGCATAGCATGTGAGCATGAAGATAAGGGTACATATGAGACAGACTCACAAGCTACGAATCATACTAGACAATAATAAGGTATGAGTGATAGCATATGTCTCACACCATATGATAGAGGAAGTCTCCTGGTCTCACACACAAATGGCATAAACCAAAGTTCAACGAAAGCTAAGAGATGATGAAAAAACAACGCAAATACTCACAAATCCTACACTCTCTCCTCCTTTGGCATCGAGATGCCAAAAAGGCAAAGAGGACACCTAACACATAGGTGGTAGCTCCCATGCAGAAAGATCAGTCATCTGTCTCCTCCTCTGATGCGTCTCGGATGGACTCCGCATCTAAATCAGCCCACTGGAACTGCTGCTTCCCCATCCAAGTGGCCTCAGGAGTGATGTCCTTCTCAGACCCACTCGAGATGGTCTCGCCAAGCTTCCTCAGAATCCGCTTGTCATGCTGGCGACTCTCCTTCTGAGAAATGTGAGCCTGATACTGACCCTTGGCCTCCATGCAGAACAAGGTCCTCATCTTGTGAGAGAGCTTCTTGGCCCAAGATGGCTCAGAAGACGGTGGCACATAGGACTCAAAACTGTCATCTTCCTCTTCGATCTCATCCTCATCAACCTCCATACGAGCAGGAGCTAGCCTAGTGGTGGTGTTGGCCCACTTGTCCTTCATACGCAGACAAATGGGCTCATGAAGAAACAAGTGCTCTTGCAAGTCCTCACCCGGAAGGGTCTTCTCCCAAGTAGTACGAATCAGGAGGAACAAGTAGGGCCCATAAATGGGGACCTTACGATAAAACACAGCAGTGCGAAGCTCAGTCCACATAATGTGAGACACATCAAGGGTGTCAAGTTCTTCAGTTCTTCCTTTCTCACATAGTAGCAACATATCCACCAGATAGGAGTGCACCTTTTCCTTGTCTCCCATGCGAGGAAACAAAGTGTTGCGGACGATCCGGTGCATGACATCAAGAAAGGGGTTGAGCATAGAAACTCGCTCACCAGAGGGTAAAGTCTTCAGAATATAGAATGGCAGGAGCTGCTCCTTACGTGCTGGGTGGGGGTTGCCGTGAGGGTGCAGTCCAAGTGGCACATCAAGCCCTGAATCAGGAACATGCAGCAGATCCATGAAGTCCTTCCAGGTGACAGACAACCTCTCGCCATTGTTCATCCAAGTCATGGTCCATTGCTCATCAGTGTGGAAGTGGATAGAGGCAAAGAACTGACCCACTATCTCGGGATCAAAGTCAAGGTGGAACGAGATGATGTCCTCGATAGCAAACTGCTCCACCAAACCCAGAGCCTCACCGAAGTATGCCGGATGCTTCCTCATATGAGCCATATCAATGTATTGGACAGGAACACATAGATTCTTCTTGCCTTTGAGCACATCAATGTGGATGAGATACTGCTGCTTGTCCAGAACAACTCAATGGCCTAGGAAACTTCCCTTGGTTTGACATAGGGGTCGATCAACCGTCGAGACAGAAACTCTGCTTGAGGCATGTCCTCATAGTTGTTAACTGGTGGCTTGAGCTTGGATGCGGTCCACCTTGAAATGGCGTGGCTGGGCATTAGATCCCTCAGGAGCATCAAGATTGCGAAGACGCTCTAAGCTAGTGTCACAAGAGGGATTCGAGCGACGTGGAATGGAGCCAGAACCAGAGCCACCACCTATGTCACACAACGCAAACACAAGAGACAAATGAAAAAGGTAAGGCAAAGACGAAAGAAGACACGAAAACCATGTAGAGGTGAGAATGAATAGGACAAAACAAGGTAGCTTCGGATCGAGCGGTAGTACCGGTGGTTCATGCAGAAGTAAAAATTTACTACCGCTCCAGATGCGGTAGTACCGCTGGGAGCGGTAGTACCATGGTTGGAGCAGAAGTAAAATTTTACTTCCGCCCAACGAGGGGAAGTAAAAATTTACTACCGCTCCAAACACGGTAGTACCGCCGGTAGCGGTAGTACCGTGGCTGGAGCGGAAGTAAACTGCTACTGCCGCCCAATGAGCGGAAGTAAAAAATTACTACTGCTCTAGACGCTGTAGTACCGCTGGGAGTGGTAGTACTGTGGCTGGAGCGAAAGTAAAATTTTACTTCCGCCCGACGAACGGTAGTAACGGACCAGGTGCGGTAGTACCGCACGGGGCGGAATTCGCATGAACACAGATCAAATCAAATCAGTACTACCGTAGATTGAAAGTTATGTCGGGACCCCGGTCCTAAGCCATAAGAATCTAGCATGTAACATAACACATCACTTTGCGGCCTCACGCACAGTTAATTTCACGGCTGCCACCTTACCTGGGCCGGGACCGTTTGCGTCTTTTGGCGCACGTATGTAATATGTCACTAGCATTCAAATGTCAAAGAACCCGATGAAGGACCGAAAGTATGTCTAGAGGGGGGGGGGTGATTAGACTACTTGACAAAATAAAAGTTTTGCCTATACCAGTTTTTAGGGTTGACAGTTTTTAGCATTTCATGGCAAGTGAAGTACACCCTACACATGCAAGTCTAAGAGTATATCGCAGCGGAAAGTCACAACAAGCATGTATAGAAGGGATAGGGTAGGAAGATCAAACGCACTTGTAGACACGATGATTTTTCCCATGGTTCCGATATGTGGCGCTATCGTACAACCACGTTTATGGAGTCTTCAACCCACAGAGGGTAATGGTCACGAGAGTCCACAGAGGGCTCAACCCAAAAGGGTCCACGAGGTAGCAACCTTGACTATTCCATAACGGCTTCCGTCCACAAAGGACTAGCCTCACTGGGTAGATCTTTATGAATTAGGCGATCTCCTTGCCCTTACAAACTTCTTGGTTCACTCCACAACACGAAGTAGGAGGCTCCCAAGCGACACCTAACCAATCTAGGAAGCACCACCCTCCAAAAGGTAATAGGCTCGGTAATGATGATGAACTCCTTTCTCTTGTGCTTCAAGATGATAGACTCCTCAACACCCAATCACTCTCTCATAGATTTGGCATGGTGGAAGAGATGGGATTGGTGGAAAGCTAGTTGGGGAGGCTAGAGATCAAGATCCATATGATTGGAGTGGAATATCTTGACCTCAACACAAGGGTAGGTGGTTCTCTCTTAGAAAATCTGATAGGATAGGTATGGAATAGTTCTGAGTGCTTCTCTTTCGAGTAAGTGGTGGTGAAGGTGTATATATAGGCATCCCCAAAAATCCAACCGTTACACACAAAATAATCCACTCGGTGACACCGATGTGCTAAACTCGGTGGTACCGAAGTGACCAAACAGTGGCAACTTTTGAATCTCGGTAAAGACGATATAGGAAACTCGGTTGCACCAATAAGATGACCAATGGTCAGATTTCCAATCTCGGTGATGCCGATTCAAGATTCTCGGTGGGACCGAAAATGTGAATTTGCGTAACAGAAAGTTGGCAACCTAAAGTCGGTGGCACCGGTATGGAATCGGTTGGACCGAAGTGGCTAGGGTTTGGCAGAGTCTGTCTAGGTTTTGGAATCGGTGGAACCGGTATAGGAAAGTTGGTTGCACCGATTTTGAGTGTTAGGTATAGAACAAACTTTGGTGGGAGAGTTTGTGGATGTTTTTGGCGACTATCACTTGTGCACGTTTGAGCATATTGTTTACCAACAAAACCTTAGCCCCTTTTAATAGTATTGGCTTTCCTATGGGCTCAAAGTGATTTCTCACAAATATAAAATGTAGAGTCCTCTTGCTTGAAGCTTGGCCAACCTATTTCCTTGCATCTTGGGGTTTCTCCACAATCTCCTTTTGCCAATCCTATCATTGAACATTTCCTGAAATATACTTGGTGGAAACATTAGTTCAATGACTTATATGTTGTTATTAATTACCAAAACCACCAAGGGAGCAAATGTGCTTTCAATCTCCCCTTTTTTGGTAATTGATGACAACATATAGATGAAAGCGTTGACATATGATAAAATCAATGAATATACTCATTACTTTGAGAGGTATGTGATAAGCAAGAGCTCCCCCTAAATTTGTGCATTATTTTGAATTTTCATTTGAATGCAAATGCACAATCGATTAGGTATATTGGGTACTTCTTCCATGTCACATACAACTTGGTGGTGTGCGAGAATAATTAGAATGAATAACAACACATAACACAATCAAGCAAAGGTGAATGATCATCACATGAGCATTTAATGATGATAGGAAATAGTAGCATCTCATCACATAACAACGTAAAATAGTAGCATAACACACATGAACACAAAAGTATCTCACGTCAAACCAAAAGAACCAAATGTTTTTAAAAGCAACAAAACACCCAAATGCCTGCTCTCTCGCTCGTAGCCTAAATATCTATATATACTTCTCCCCCTTTGGCAACAAGTTACCAAAAAGTTCAAAGGCATATATCTAAACATTCTTGGGCAAATCTCCTCCGGTTGTTGATTAAGGAGTCGAGATGACAGCATCGGCAAAGATCTCTGCAGATGTCATGGATGGAGCTGGAGCGGTCACTGATGGAGCAGAAGCTGATGGAGCTGATGGAGCTAGCACAATGGCTGATCTGGCCTGAGTGGTGAACTGAGTGCCTGGCCCTAGAGGTGATTCATCCTCCTCCTCCTCATCATCGTCTTGATCTTAAGTAGAAGAGACACGAGGGATGTGCACAGAGTCAACTTCATGCTGAAACTCTATGACTATCTTAGTCAGTCCGTCCACCTTATCAGTAAGGGTCTTGATTCTGGTCTCAAAAATCCTGACAAGACTGTTCTGGTTGTCCAGAATCCCCTTAATGTCCTTCTGCATGCCCTAAACAGATGATATCAACAGATCCATTTGCTCATTCCGGGATCTAGGGACCTGAGCACTAGTGGCTCTAACTGCCTCTGCCTCCTCCTGAGCTGCAGCTGAAGTGGGATGATCATCATCCATCACCACAACATTGTCCTCAAGATCTGGCTGTAGGGGCAAATGTGGATGATCTAGGGCAAATATGTGCTTCTCTAGTCTTGAGTTGATGAGCATCTGGATGTAGGGTGCATAACAGTAGGAGCGCTCCTGGTCAGCAGCAAACCTCTTGATTGTCTCAACAATCAAATCCATGACTCTAATCCTAGTGTGTTTGTCAAGGTGGATAAACATATTTATGGAGTGGCCTCAGATCATCTTGTCATCTCTGGAGTTAGGCATCAAGGTATGCCTCAGAATGGTTTTGATAGTGCGAAGGCCAGCCCGGAGAAAGTAGATTGATCCTAGCCTGTGAGACTTCACATTTGCAGCAGGGATTTCCTTGTACATGTTAGCCATAGCATTGTGGCTAGCCTTGGATTCTGAGTATACATCCAATCCACCACCTGTGCTTCAGGAACTCCTAAGATATCAGCCCATTCCTCAACAGTTGATTTGTACCTTGCGCCTTCAGTCATCCACACAATTCTACCATCTCCGTAGAAGTGTGTAGTGGAGTAGAATTGCATGATCATTTCATCATTCCAAGCTGTGAATTCTCTGCCAACGAACTCATCCAAACCTATGCAGTGGAAGTTGTCCTGGACACTTGGAAAGTAGTCCTCATTCTCCTTGATGAACTTCCAATCAACATACCGCATATCACTGATAGCTGGACTCTTGTCAAAGAGCACAGTCTCATAGAAATCTTGTTGCTCCTTGGTATAGAATCTGTAGTCCACAGCAGTCTTCTTCCTTTGAGCATAAGGATCAATAGCTCTCCATGCCCTCAATCCCGAGTCCTTCCTCTTCTTCATGTCCTCAGCTAGTGGGTAGCTGGCATTGTGTACTGGAAGGTGTGGTCTGAGCTTCATCAATATTGTCAGGTCATCATCAGCTTCAGCTCTGGAGGTAGTTCTTTTGTTCTTCTCAGAAGCTGGAATCTGCCCGGTTGTCCTCTTAGGCTTCTCAGCAGCCTTCTTGGATGTGCTAGTCTTAGGCATAGCATCAGACATAAGTTTCTTTGCCTTCTTATTGGGAGGAGCCTTTGTAGCTGGCTCATCCTCCTCTTCCTTAGCAGCAGCACCAGTTGCTTCCTCTGGATCTTCATACATGGAAGTATGCCTGCCAGTCACATGAATGATCGTCTTCCTGGACTTTTTCTCCCCTGCCTTCTTAGGCATAGCTCTCTTGGGGACCTCAACAGAAATTGTGGCTCTTGCAGTCTCATGAGCCTTGAAGATAGAAGCAGGTGCATAAATCTTGCTGACAACTCTTCGAGAGGAAGTAGCTTTAGTTGCTGACTTCTTAGCAGCCTTCTCTTGCTTCTTAGCAAGAATCTCTTCTGGAACGAAGTCTGAATCTTCTTCATCTGAGTTCAACTTCTTCCTGGTTCTGGTGGCAGCCTTGGGCAACCCATGAGAGCTGGGGGTGCCTGGATCTGAGAAAGAACTGGCTTCTCGGCTTGTTCCAGAACTCATATCAACTCCCTGCTCTGGCACATTCTAACTATCTTCTGAGCCTGACATACTGACCCTGTGAATAGAGTGTAGATGAGTCATCACAAAATGAGGCTGTTTTTTAAAATTTGAGCAATGATTTTTCAAAAAGTTTTGCAATCTGTCACATACATATCAGTGCAGCCGAAAAGAAATTTTTGGTGAGACCGAGACAAACTAACTCTTTTAACAGGAACTTGGCAGACTTTTCGGTCGGACCAAAAAGAGCTACTCAGTTCCACTGAGTCAGTTCTCACCCTCACTGAAAAGCATATCGGTGAGACCGATATTTTTGTTTCGGTTCCACCGAGATTTATCGGGCGGACGGCAAAACCCTAGAAAATCCATCTAACTCGAGATTTTGCAGATTTAAGTGGATGGATATATGAGAAAAGGGTGTAAAGATGATAATCAAGTATCTAATGTGCAAGAATCGGATGGGGAGCGCACTAGAGATCGAATTCGTACCGTAGCTTGGCGCGGATCCTCTACACGGCGACGATGGAGTAGATTTCATCGACGGCGGCGATACCCAGCGGCGGAGGAGCTTGGGAAGACAAGGGCGACGACCAGGGGTCTCGAGGCGGCAGCTTAGGGTTCTAAGGCACGATGTCGAATATTGAATTTCAAAGCATTGGGGTCCACAACAGATATATCCTTCATTGTCGATGATATCGATTTTATGTTTTCGGTGTCACCGAGTTCCACAACTGTCAGCTGATAGGGAAACTCGATGTAACCGAGAATATGAAATCAGTGTTACTGAGATTGAAAACCATATCAACCCTACGCAATTGGTGAGACCGAGATTGTGGGGTTGGTTCCACCGAGATGCACTTGGGAGATTTTAATGTTCAGTCCTTGTTGATACGGAACTCCGAGTGCTCCACACATAGAGGGATCGAAGAGCACTTGTTCAAATTTTGTGATGCAACATGAATGGAATATGAGGTGAGAAAGCATAGATAGCTAAAGAGTGGTCCTAGGCATTCTTGTCCATCCAATTGGCAAAAGATAAATCAAAAGCCAAATAGCAACAATTGGATGTCCTCGAATGAGAAAATAAACGCAGACCAACATGCTCACACAATAAGATGTCAAAAGAAATCATGACAAACATGCACAAACACTCTAGCATCTAACAAGCACTTGGGAGATGACGAAGTCATCTATATATGAGTATTTGACTTAGGAGCCAAGTAAGAGTACTTGATCATAGGTCATACTCATCGTTTAAGCACAAGTGGGGTTACCACTTTTTCATAAAGCATTTAATGTTGTCACACACTAAGAGATGCTTTGACTCAAGTCTTAGAGTAAAGATCCCCCTTAATGTGACATCCCCCCATAAGAGGGATAAACTAACCTTGGGTTTTGTCGATGAAGACTTCATGTTGGTGAGGTAGTTGTGGATGCTCAATGTTGATGAAGATCACCAGGAGTTGGGAGCATCCTTGTTGTTTCCTTTCTCTTCTCACCTACATGGGTTAGTCCCAACATAAAAGAGACAAATACGATGATATCTATGGACATGGAGTGCCAAGCATATGTTATGATGTCCATTGATTAGTTGATTACCTTGTCCCTTGCTTACCTTTGAGGGAATGTGCGACTCCTTGAACTATTGCATTGAGTTGATGTTGAGTGCAAAAATTCCTTGCCAATAATGAATGTGAGTGAATTTCATTGGCGGAGTCACCCCACAAGAACCTTCTAGTTCTTATTCTTGCGGATCCACATCATGTTTATGGGGATCCTTGATGTTGAGGTGGCCTTTGTAGTAGTTGAGCTTGAAGTAGCCTTGGGAACCCACTCCACCAAAGCTAGGGGTTCATCTTCGTATGAGTCAATGTCCTTTGAAGCTTGTTCTCGCCCTTGAGCTTGTGGTCTTGTGGTGGAAGGTCCTCTTGAGTGTTTGTCCCCTTGGGAAGAGTATTTTCATACTTCTCCTTTTGAGGAACAAACTTGGGCTTGGTATATAGACCTTCTTCCCACTCAACTCCATTAGCGTTGAAGTAGCCAAAACCACGATTCTTCCGGTATCCTCCATGCTTGCGTACAATTTCCTCAAATTGCTTACATCCGGCAAGACTCTTGTAGATTCCCTTTTCTATAATTCCTTTCAATAAAGAATTTTCTTGCTCAAGTATAACTTGGCTAAGAGAATCATCATTAGTGGAATCAATAGAACTACTAGAAGCAACATCATTGGGTTTAGCATTTTTATTGTTTCTACTAGATGAAGAACCTTTATTGCCTTTGTTACTAGATTGCTTAGTTTTAACTTGAGGCATGAAAGTAGACAAAATTAGTTGTTTGGCTAGATAAGATGAGGTCTTCTTTCGGAGATCGTCATTGATAGATTTGAGAAACTCATGCTCTTGCTCCAAGTTGAGCTTCTCGAAGCGTAGCTTCTCACGAGTTCGCACAATCTCTCTATGATCTTCGAGAGTAGATTCATGAGCTAACTTAAGAGTGTTTAGTTCTTTAGTTAGTTGTTCTATTTTCATCTTATCATCATCAAATGACTTATCTTGACTAGCATGAGAATTATCAAGTTCATTTTGATCAACATCACTAGTTTTATCACAAAGCAAGTCATCATCACAAAGTAAATCATCTTCATCACTATGAAAATCAAGATACTCGGGGTGTGATACCTTGGGGCCTTTAGCCATGAAGCAACTTCCACTCCCTTCGTTTGGTGAACCAAATAGATCGTAGGAGTTGGTAGTCACTAGAGAAATTCCGGCAACACCATCATCTTGACTATGGTCAGAGTCGGAGTGATAGCTTCTCTGAGAGTTGTTGTCGGAGTCGGAGCCAGAAACCCATTCACCAACATGAGCTTGATATTTTCTTCTTGTTTAGCTCTTGGTGTACTTGTCCTTCTTCTCCGAATCTCTACTTCTCCTTGAGTGTCTTCGTTCATAACGTTCATCTCTACTCCTTCTCTCTCTTTGTGGTGACTCATTTCTTGAGCTTCGTCTTCAAGGTGACTCTTGTCTTCTTTTGTAGGGAGCCGTGCACTTATTTGAGTAATGTCCGGGCTTCCCACAATTGTAGCAATTGCGGTCACGACTTGACGAACACTTCTCTTCATATCTTGAGTTGGAGTTTCTTTCTTTGCCTCTATTCTTGTAGAACTTGTTGAATTTCTTGACCATGAGGCTTATCTCTTCATTGGAGACAAGGTTGTTGCTTGAGGTTGCGGGAGCATCACTTGTGGCTTTGTAAGCACCGCTATACTTGTGATGAAGCTCTTCTTTATCTTTGAGTGTCATCTCCTGAGCAACAATCCTTCCAATGACTTCCGTAGGCTTGAGATCTTTGTAGTTTGGCATCATTTGGATTAATGTGCACACGGTGCCATATCTCTCATCCAAAGCTCTAAGTATCTTCTTGATGATGAATTTGTTGGTCATTTCTTCGCTTCCTAAGTCGGCAATCTCATTGTTATGAGAGCTAGCCTAGAGTACATATCTGCGACTCCTTTACGATCCTTCATCTTGAACTTGTCAAGCTGACCTTGAAGAACATCTAACTTGGATTCTCTCACGGACTCGGTTCCTTCGTGCATATCAACCAAAGTATCCCAAATCTCATTTGAATTCTCAAGACGACTGATTTTGTTGAATTCTTCAGGGCATAAGCAGTTGAAGAGAATGTCGCATGCTTGAGCATTGAGTTGCAACATCTTCAATTCATCCGCGGTCGCTTCACGATCTGGTTCTCGTCCATCCGCAAAGAATTCACCTTGCAAGACAACACGAACAACAGCGGGCTACAACAGGGTTATGACCAAGAATATGCATTTTCATTTTGTGCTTTCGACTAGCAAAATTAGTGCCATCAAAGTATGGACCTCTACGGTGATAACTTCCCTCACTAGACGCCATAATTCTCCTAGGTTGTGAGACCTAAGCAATAGAGACCAAAGCTCTAATACCACTTGTAGGACCGAAAGTATGTCTAGTGGGGGGGTTGATTAGACTACTTGACCAAATAAAAGTTATGCCTATACCAGTTTTTAGGGTTGACAGTTTTTAACATTTCATGGCAAGTCAAGTACACACTACACATGCAAGTCTAAGAGTATATAGCAGCGGAAAGTAACAACAAGCATGTATAGAAGGGATAGGGTAGGAAGATCAAATGTAGTTGTAGACACAATGATTTTTCCCATGGTGCTGATAGGTGGCGCTATCGTACATCCACATTTATGGTAACAGTCGCGAGAGTCCACGGAGGGCTCCACCCAAAAGGGTCCACAAAGTAGCAACCTTGACTATTCCATAACGGCTTCCATCCACGAAGGACTAGCCTCACTATCGGTAGATCTTCACGAAGTAGGCGATCTCCTTACCCTTACAAACTTCTTGGTTCACTCCACAACACGAAGTAGGAGGAGCCCAAGCGACACCTAACCAATCTAGGAGGCACCACCCTCCAAAAGGTAATAGGCTCTGTAATGACGATGAAATCCTTGCTCTTGTGCTTCAAGATGATAGACTCCTCAGCACCCAATCACTCTCTCACAGACTTGGCATGGTGGAAGAGATGGGATTGGTAGAAAGATACTTGGGGAGGCTAGAGATCAAGATCCATATGATTGGAGTGGAATATCTTGACCTGAACACAAGGGTAGGTGGTTCTCTCTTAGAAAATCTGATAGGATAGGTATGGAATAGTTTTGAGTGATTCTCTTCCAAGTAAATGGTGGTGAAGGGGTATATATAGGCATCCCCAAAAATCCAACCGTTACACACAAAATGACCGACTCGGTGATACCGATGTGTTAAACTCGGTGGTACCAAAGTGACCAAATGGTGGCAACTTTTGAATCTCGATAGAGCCGATATAGGAAACTCAGTTGCACCGATAAGGTGACCAATGGTCAGATTTCCAATCTCGGTGAAGCCGACCCAACATTCTCGGTGGGACCGAAAATGTGAATTTGCATAACAGAAAGTTGGCAACCTAAACTTGGTGGCACCGGTATGGAATCGGTTGCACCGAAGTGTCTATGATTTGGCAGAGTCTGTCTAGGTTCTGGAATCGATGGCACCAGTATGGAAAAGTTGGTTGCACCAATTTTGAGTGTTAGGTATAGAACAGACTTTGGTGGGAGAGTTTGTGGATGTTTTTGGCGACTATCACTTGTGCACGTTTGAGCATATTGTTTACCAACAAAACCTTACCCCCTTTTAATAGTATTGACTTTCCTATGGACTCAAAGTGATTTCTCACAAATATAAAATGTAGAGTCCTCTTGCTTGAAGCTTGGCCAACCTATTTCCTTGCATCCTGGGGTTTCTCCACAATATCCTTTTGCCAATGCTATCATTGAACATTTCCTGAAATATACTTGGTGGAAACGTTAGTACAATGACTTATATGTTGTTATTAATCACCAAAACCACCAAGGGAGCAAATGTTCTTTCACCCGGGCCGACATGACTAGTCGTAGAACCCAAGTGGCACATCCATACAGGAATAGACATACGTAACCCAGCAATGCAGGTGTCGGCCTCTAGCATGTGTAGACGAGTCATAGCAGGCTACAAGGACTCCAATACGCCGTGGGACATAAATGTCATCACTACACGTAGACGAGTCGTAGCAGGCTACAGGGACTCCATTACACTATGAGGCATTTCCCTGAAGGGACGGACACAGTAGCAAAGAAGGATACATGCCAGTCAATCAACCTGTCCGGAGCAGTAGCACGCTACCATGGCTTGGTGGAAGCACAAAGAGGCAGTTCCTTGTAAAGAGTACTACTAAAGGCACACAACTAGGTGTTGAATCCCATACATATCATTGCACGTCACACGTATGCACGACATGCCCGATATGCATAGATACAACTATGGCATCACAACATAACCATACAACAACACAAGATTTATTTAGGAGGCTCATAAGAGCCAACATAGTCTGATATTACAAATAGGGGTCACGTGACCCAACACGCAAGTCATACAAGCAACAAGCGGAAGCTTAACATGTCTGGGTACAGACATCTAGAAAAGAAGAAGGTTGAGGAAGCCAGTCTATCTAGAAGGCCCTCCATAGGAACTAGACCTCTGGCTGGGATTTCCAAGCTAAATGGCCAACATAGATCTTATCGTAGAAACCACTAGTGAGACTAGAGTCCCCTCTACAAAAACATAATTAAGCAATAGTGAGTACTTAGTACTCAGCAAGACTTACATCAAAACTAACTACATATGCATCGGTATCAACAAGGGAGTTGCGGGGTACAATGCAGCAAGCTAGCTTTGACTCGGTGGCTATCCTGTAGTACGACTTTCATAACCTTGAAAAGTTTTGTGAAGTGTACACGAGTCCACTAACACCACAACAATACACCACCATGGATCCGCTCCCGTCTTCCTATGAGAGTGCCATCCACGGTACTCACACTTGTCTTGAAGCTTTTATGAGTAACCCTTTAAATTGTCTATGAACCATATAACTCTCCAAGTAGGCCATATCCATTGACGCAACTATTCGAATAGATTGATTACCCTGCAGGGGTGTACTTCATCACACATGCTCCCGCCACTTACTGCCATGTGCTCGTAAAAAGGCACCTCGGCAACCTTCAAGCGGAAGCCCAACGAGGGAGTCGGCCACGACCTGACTAACCACACAAGACTCTAGTCCAGGTTTATCACTATTTGAGACTGAACCCACAAGGAAGTCTGGCCAAAGTTTCCTCAACGGCCCCAAACACTGTGTACAGGGTTCCCAAGGCCACCTTGACGGATGGTACTACGCTTGGTACACCGGGCCATGATGCCTAGTTTGTCCCAAGCCCACCTGTACGGGGTGCCACTTGGTAGACTACTAGCATGTCCTACAAACACCAGAAACTAGTTGCAACTCCTGGATAGAGATCAAGTCGATTAATAAGTCGAGGGAGTCAATTAAGGATCCCAATGTGCGGAAGTAGCTAGTCTTGGATAACATAACATGACTCAGGTCTTAAGGACGGTCCCAATGAGACAACCCGCCATGTACTCCTACATGGCCTCTCATCGCTACCTTTACTAAATCGGGTTAACTCTCATCATCAGAACAAGTTCAGTTCACTTTGGTTCATCACCTAGATGAATCAGACCTAACACAACTTTAAGCATAGCAAGCATATAGCAGGTTAAAGGCACAACATGGCTCAAGCATCTACCAGGTATGCTAGGTTGCATGGTTCATCTATTTACTGTGACAATGATAGGTCATGCAGAGGAATTGGTTCAACTATCGGAACATGTAAAAGTTGAAACATTTTGTCCTAATGCAATAAGTGAGAGTAAGAGCGAGAGAGTGGGATTGCATCAAATATGTTCAAGAGGGGTTGCTTTCCTGATAAGACGATCGCACGTTACTGCTCCTCAGATGGATACTCGACTGTATCCTTTGGAACAATGCCTAACACGAAGAACAACCATCGAAGGGGAAACAAATCAATACACATCAAATGCAACAATATGATGCATGAATATGACATGGCAATATGATGTGTTTGACCTAATGCATCTAGCAACAGATTTAAATGAAGTAGGTTCGAACTCAAGGTTCAAAATAAACTTCATATATGGAGTTCCATAATGCATTTGAACTAAAATGTCCAAGTTCAGCTATTTAGGTTGCTCTAACATGTATGAAAATTGTACAGATGGATTCATTGGATTTTTTTGATCAATTTTCATATATAAATTATTTTTATCCGACTTACAGATTATTTTATATGAATTTTCTAAGTTTTTAGCAATTTCTGGAATTATTAAAAATCCAGAAATACATTTATTGCGTCAGCCATGCGTTAGCATGACGTCAGCCTGGACAACCGACTGGTCCAGGTCAAAACTGACCAGTGGGACCCACTGGTCAGTGACCCAGTCGCTAAGCAGGGTCAAATCCCAAGCTGACTACGGTTTGGCCCGCTTGCGGGGCCCACTGTCAGTGGCTAAGGCTAACTAATGGCGCGGGGGGGGGGGGGGGGTAGCACTAATGGCTCGCACCGGCGGCGACCATTCCGACGGCGAGGCTCGCCAGAGTCGCATTTCCAGCCTCCATTTGGCATGCGGGGTGGCGCTATCGAACGCGGGTAGCGAGGTACGTCCATCCCAGCAGGTGGGACGGCGTGGGGCTACCGGAGCTGAGGGCGGCGAGTTCACTCGCGCGGCCGGAGCTCGGCCGAGGTGGCACACGACGCTAAAAGGGGGGAAAATGGCGACATGGCTAGGAGGGAAAGGACCGAGGCCTCACCGAGGAACCTCTGGCGCCGTTGGCGTGGTCAGGGACGCGCGGTGGTCGCCGTATCGACATCGGCAACGGTGGCGCTCATGGAGCTTCGGCCATGGCAACGGGAGGGAGCAAAGGAGAGGGGGAGAGCAGCAGGGGGAAGGAATGGCTCGAGGGGGGTCCAAGTGATCGCCTAGAGAGTATAAGGGAAGGGAGAGGCCGCCAGTGCGATGAGGGAGCTGGCGTGGTGACCGCCGTGCTCGCCTTCCCCTCTGCCTACTAGCAGAGGTGGAAGACGACCCTGCCCCTGGGCTAGTCCGCATTTGCAGCAGGTAAGGCCTAGGTAATCCTCATCCTTTTCCTTTTATTTCTTTTCTGTTTGTTTTCTATTAATTTCAATAGATTTCTGATTTAGTAGAAAAACCAAATCAATTTTATTAATTCTGAAAATAAATATGTGGTTATATATAAAAAGTCTAAAGCCACATAAAAGTTTTCAGAGTTATTAGGGCTTTTAAAAGTATTTATAGCATTTAAAAGCTCCAATTTGAATAGTTATTGATTTAATTCAATATCCAAAAATGACATTGTAAAATATGCACCACCCCTGGTTTATGTTGCCACATTATTCCAAGGAAGATGAACATTTTTCAAAGCCACTTTGAATCATTGAAAAATATTTTGGTTGAACCTATTTGAATTCAAATTGTGCTAGGGTTTTGATCATCCCCATTTCAAGTTTAAAAAGAATTTAAACATGATGCAATCACAAACATGGATCCTAGTGCATGCTAAAGCTAGGGATGTGACAACTCACCCCCACTTAAAAGAATCACGTCCCGAGATTCTGGAGTCGACTGGAAAAGAGCCGGATACTCAAATTGAAGACGATCTTCTTGCTGCCAGGTAGCTTCATTCTCAAAATGATGCGACCACTGAACCTTCAGAAATGTGATATTCTGACGCCGAGTGACACACTCAGCTTAATCGAGAATACGAATAGGATATTCTCGATATGAAAGATCATCTTGAAGATCAAGCATCTCGTGGTTCACTTCACGGATAGGATCCTTGAAGCAACGCCTGAGTTGAGAAACATGGAAGACATCATGAACTCGGGAAAGATGCGGGGGCAGTTCCAATTGGTAGGCAACCTCTCCTCGTTTAGCAAGAATGCGAAAATGACCAATGTAACGAGGAGCCAATTTGCCCTTGATACCGAAACGATGGGTACCCTTCAGAGGAGTAACCCAGAGGTAAGCCTTTACGTCCACCTCATAAGTTACGTCCTTATGATGGCGATCATACTGGCTCTTCTTACGAGACTGAGCTGTCTTGAGATTCTCGCGAATAACATGAACTTGCTCTTCTCCTTCCTGGATCATATCTGGGCAAAGAATTGTCTTTCCCCGGCCTCTGACCAGTTCAAAGGTGTTCGACATCTTCGTCCATAAAGAACTTCAAAAGGAGCTTTGCCCAGACTGGATTGGTAGCTGTTGTTATATGCAAACTCGGAAAATGGAAGACACTTCTACCAATTCATTCCGAATGAGATGACACAAGATCTGAGCATGTCTTCAAGAATCTGATTGACACTTTCAACCTAACCACTTGACTAAGGGTGAAAAGCAGTGCTAAAGGAGAGATGGGTTCCCATAGCATTATGGAAACTTTCCCAAAATCGAGAGGTGAAAAGACTTCCATGGTCCGAATTGATTTCCAATGGAACACCATGCAGGGACACTATTCGAGAGATATACAAGTCCGCCAACTGACTAGCAGTGATACTCTCTCGGGCAGGAAGGAAATGAGCAACTTTGGAAAGGCGATCAATAACCACGAAGATTGCATTATTTCCTTTCTTGGTATTGGGAAATCTGGTGATGAAATCCATTTCAACTTTATCCCATTTCCATTCAGGAATAGCTAAAGGCTGAAGGGTGCCAGCAGGTCTCTGATGCTCTGCCTTCACGCGACCACAAACATCACAATTAGCAATGAATTGAGTGATTTCCCTCTTCATTCTAGTCCACCAGAACCTTTGGCGTAGGTCCTGATACATCTTAGTGTTGCTAGGGTGAATTGTGAGAGGAGATTCATGAGCCTCCTTAAGGATCAACACTCGAGGTTGTTGCTTTTTAGGAACTACCACCTGATTCCCAAAGTATACTGCACCTCTATCATCAATGGAGAAACTACCAGAAATTCCCTTTTCAACATTATCCCTGATCCGAGTAATACCCGCATCATACTGTTGGCTTGTTATAATCTGATCCTCCATAGTAGGTTTTGCAACCAAGGTGGAAAGGGATCCGTGAGGAACAATGTGGAGGTTAAGCTTGCAAAATTCCTCATGAAGAATGGGTTGACCTTGTTGCAGCATAAGATTGTTCCAGTAAGATTTACGACTTAACGCATCCGCCATGACATTTGCCTTGCCTGGGGTGTAAGTAATTCCTAAGTTGTAATCCGTAATCATCTCTAACCATCGTCTTTGTCTGAGATTTAGATCTGGTTGAGTGAAGATATACCTCAGGCTTTGGTGATCGGTGTAAATCTCGCAACGATTACCAAGAAGGTAATGTCGCCATACGTTGAGTGCATGGACTACTGCCGCAAGCTCCAAATCATGTGTTGGATAATTTTCCTCATGTGGGTGCAACTGTCGGGATGCATAGGCGATCACCTGTCGGTCTTGCATAAGAACACATCCAAGTCCTTGTCTGGAGGTGTCACAATAGATGACAAACTCCTTGGAGAAGTCAGGTGGCACAAGCACGGGAGCAGAGGTCAAACGTCTCTTCAGTTCCTGGAAACTATGCTCACATTATGGGGTCCACTCAAACTTCTTATCTTTCTTGAGGAGTTCCGTCAAAGGCTTGGCAACTTTAGAGAAGTTCTCAATGAAGCGGCAATAATAGCTTGCTAAACCAAGGAAACTTCTAACTTGCTTAACTGTTTTTGGTGGAGTCCAGTCGAGAATGACCTGAACTCTTTCAGGATTGACTGCAATGCCCTTTCCGGAGATCACATGACCTAGATAGGTCACTTCAGGTAACTAAACTTCACACTTGGAGAACTTGGCATAAAGACGGTGCTCTTTGAGTTTTTCTAGCCCAAGTCTGAGGTGCTCAGCATATTCTTCTTCATTCTTCGAATAAATCAGAATATCATCGAGGTAAACCACGACGAACTTATCTAAGTACTCCATGAAGATTGAGTTCATCAAATGGAGAATGTTGCTGGAGCATTGGTTAGTCCAAAGGACATGACTGTGTACTCGTAGTGGCCATAACGAGTGACGAACACCATCTTGGGAATGTCTCCATTCTTAATCTTGATTTGATGGTAGCCTAACCTCAAATCCATCTCGGAGAACACTGTAGATCCAGCAAGTTGATCATACAAATCATTGATCCTGGGGAGCGGATACTTATTCTTTATTGTGACCAAATTGACAGGTCGGTAATCCACAACCATACGATCCATTCCATCTTTCTTCTTCACAAAGAGGATGGGACAAGCCCAAGGAGAAGAGCTAGGTCGAATGAAACCCTTTTGTAAGGACTCATCAAGTTGCTTCTTGAGCTTAGCTAACTCCAAGGGTGCCATCTTATAAGGTCTTCTAGAAATTGGAACAGTTCCTGGGAGGAGGTCTATCACAAACTCTACATCCCTGTTAGGCGGAATGCCTGGCAATTCTTCTGAGAAGACATCCGGAAAATCTCTTACTACCGGTATATCTTCAAGCTCGGGAAGAGGGTTGGCATTGAGTGAATAGAGCTGAAGCTTTGCAACTCGTGTTGAAACATGGACTATCTTGCCAGATGGATGCGTAAGCTAAACAGACCTGGTGGAGCAATCGATCTTGGCATGGTGAGCTATCATCCAGTCCATACCCAAGATGATATTAATATCTGAAGACATGAGATCTATCAACGAAGCAAGGGATACAAGTCTATCAACACCGATTTCATTCCCATGGCTTATTCTTGTGGTCTGCCATCTAGACCCTAGAGTCTGAATTTCAAGAGCAATTGGCATATCGCAAAATGACATGTCATGCGACCAGGCATAGCCTTCCGATATGAAGGAATGCAATGCTCCAGTATCAAACAGAACTGATGTCGGATGGCAATTGACAAGGAGCGTTCCAAGGAGAACTTCTGGATGATCATTAGCTTCTTTGGCTGAGACGTGATTTACACATCCCTGTTCAGTGATGGTTGGCTTGGCATAGATCACCTTGAATGGTGTATTATCACGACCAACTGACTTTCTAGACCGAGGTGAAACACCATTGGACTGAGTGCAATTGCGAGCAATGTGGCCTGGTTCAACGCACTTGTAGCAAATCACAGAAGTATGACGTGGAACCGCATTGACAGGCGGTCCACCAATAGGTTTGGGTGGAGCATTTGGCTGAGTTGGACGAGGCGCCACATAGGATGGCCTCGATGCATATCCAGGAGGAAGTGATGAGTTCGGAACCCAAATCCAGTGCTTTTGAGATCCAGAACCGGAGGTAGAAGCCAAATCACGGTTGTGCTTGCGAGATTCTTCATAGGTGAACTGGACTGTCTTTGCATTAATGGCCTTGTTCACAAGAGCTTGGAAGGTGTCACAATGATGCAGGTGAAGATCACGACGCAACTTTGGGTTGAGACCCTTCCTGAACCTAGCTTGCTTCTTGTCATCCGTGGACACTTCTTCTGTGGCATAACGTGCAAGTTTCTCAAACTCTTGGCTATAGGCATCTACAGCCATCTTACCCTGGGTAAGATTACAAAACTCTTCCCTGTTTCGGTCCATGAGACCCTGATGAATATGATGCTCGGAAAACCTTTGTGAATTCTTTCCAGGTAGGAATCTGGCCAGCTGGAATTACAGTCTCATAGTTCTCCCACCATATACTAGCAGGACCCTCCAAGAAATATGTAGCATAGGTGACCTTGTCAGCCTCGGCCACGTTCGTGGAACGCAGCTTGTTTGTGATGCTACGGATCCAGTCATCTACATCGAGTGTCTCAATGGAGTGATGGAAGGTGGGTGGGTACAACTTGATGAAGTCATGGATGGTCAGTGTTCCAGCACATTGATGTGCGGTGTTTTCCTGAATACATGCCAGCAAGCGATTTTACTCATGCTTGTCTTTCTCAATGTCTAGCATGAACTTTGCCAACGAAGGTGAATCCGATAGAACTTCAACATCTTTGGTTCCACGTCTCTGGCCATTCTTGCAACCAATGGCAGCTTGGGTACTATGCAACATCCTGATGATGAGAAACTAATATTAGACATGGCGGCACAACAGATAGATAGGAGGAAATGCAAAAGCATTTGATCTTCATAGAAATCCTAGGGAAAGTTGGATAGCCTAACGGCTGTGAATGCTCAGAATTGAGACATTCTACAAAAGATTTATGTGCCACGACACATTAACATAACAATCTCAAGATTCTGATTGAGCTAACAAGCTACACAGATAACACTCGAGGACTTGAATGCAACTCAGATCAACCATTCCTATAAGTCTACGGAATAGTAACACAAGATCCTGGTAGATAGGTAAGAAGCCTAGTTCTTAATCCCCGTAGAAAAGGAGAGGGTGACTCAGAATCACAATAACATGGGCAACAGAGTAAAAAGAGCCTTACATTCCCTTCCGCAATCAATTCCCTGATATAACTAAAGAGTTGCTAGACTCAACATTGACCAGTTTGGCTTGGTAATCCTACAGTCTATCAGCTCTGATACCAACGCTATCGGGACCCCAATCCTAAGCCGTAAGAATCCAACATGTGACACATCACATCACTTTGTGGCCTCATGCACATTTAACTCCACAACTGTCACCTTACCTAGGTCGGGACCGTTTGCGTCTTCTAGCTCACGTATGTAATGTGTCGCTAGCATTCAAACATCAAAGAACCCAGGCCGACATGACTAGTGGTAGAACCCAAGTGGCACATCCGTACAGGAACATGCATACGTAACCCAGCAATTCAGGTGTCGGCCTCTAGCGTGTGTAGATGGGTCATAGCAAGCTACAAGGACTCCATTATGCCGTTGGACATAAATATCATCACTACACGTAGACAAGTCGTAGCAAGCTACAGGGACTCCATTACACCGCGAGACATTTCCCCTAAGGGAGAAACACAGCAGCAAAGAAGGATAAATGTCGGTCAATCAATGTGTCCGGAGTAGTAGCATGCTACCAAGGCTCGGTGGAAGCACGAAGAGGCAGTTCCCTGTAAAGAGTACTACTAAAGGCACACAACTAGGTGTCGAATCCCATACATATCGTTGCACGTCACACGTATGCACGGCATGCCCGATATGCATACATACAACTATGGCATCACAACATAACCATACAACAACACACCATTTATTTAGTAGGCTCATAAGAGACAACATAGTGTTATATTACAAACAGGGGTCACGTGACCCAACACGCAAGTCATACAAGCAACATGCGGAAGCTTAACATTTCTAGGTACAAACAGCTACAAAAGAAGAAGGCTGAGGAAGCCTGTCTGTATACAAGGTCCTCCATAGGAACCAGACCTCTGGCTGGGATTTCCAAGCTAAATGTCCAACATCGATCTTAGCATAGAAACCACTAAAGAGACTGGAGTCTCCTCTACAAAAACAGAATTAAGCAACAGTGAGTACCGAGTACTCAGCAAGACTTACATCAGACCTAAATACATACGCATTGGTATCAAAAAGGGAGTTGTGGGGTTCATTGCTGCAAGACAGCTTTGACTCCGTGGCTATCCTGTACTACGACTTTCATAATCTTGAAAAGTTTTGTGAAGCGTAGACGAGTCCACTAACACCACAAGAATACACCACCATGGATCCGCTCCCGTCTTCCTACGAGAATGCCATCCACAGTACTCACACTTGTCTTGAAGCGTTTATGAGTAAACCTTTAAATTGTCTATTAACCATATAAGTCTCCAAGTAGTCCATATCCGCGTACGCGGCTATTCGAATAGATTGATTACCCTGCAGGGGTGTACTTCGTCACACATGCTCCCGCCACTTACCGCCATGTGCTCGTAAAAAGGCACCTCGACAACCTTCAAGCGGAAGCCCAACGAGGGAGTCAACCATGACCTAACTAACCACACAAGACTCTAGTCTAGGTTTATCGCCTATTTGAGGCTGAACCCGCAAGGAAGTCCGGCCAAAGTTTCCTCAAAGGCCCCAAACAATGTGTATAGGGTTCGCAAGCCCACCTCGACGGATGGTACTACGCTTGGTACACCGGGCCACGATGCCTAGTCTGTCCGAAGCCCACCTGTACGGGGTGCTACTCGGTAGACTACTAGCATGTCCTACAAACACCAGAAACTAGTTGCAACTCCTGGAGAGAGATCAAGTCGATTAACTAGTCGAGAGAGTCAATTAAGGATCCAAATGTGCGGTAGTAGCTAGTTTTGGATAACATACACATGACTCAGTTCTTAAGGATGGTCCCAATGAGACAATCCGCAATGTACTCCTACATGGCCTCTCATCGCTACCTTTACCAAATCGGGTTAACTCTCATTATCATAACAAGTTCAGTTCACTCCAGTTCATCACCGAGATGAATCAGACCTGACACAATTCTAAGCATAGAAAGCATAGAAGGTTAAAGGCACAACATGGCTAAAGCATCTACCATGTATGCTAGGTTGCATGGTTCAACTATTTACTGTGACAATGACAGGTCATGTAGAGGAATGGGTTCAACTACCGGAACATGTAAAAGTTGAAACGTTTTGTCCTAACGCAATAAGTGAGAGAAAGAGCGAGAGAGTGGGATTGTATCAGATATGTTCAAGAGGGGTTGCTTGCCTGATAAGACGATCACACGTTACTGCTCCTCAGATGGATACTCGACCGTATCCTCTAGAACAGTTCCTAACACGAAGAACAACCATCGAAGGGGGAGCAAATCAATACACATCAAATGCAACAATGTGATGCATGAATATAACATGGCAATATGATGTGTTTGAGCTAATGCATCTAGCAACATATTTAAATGAAGTAGGTTTGAACTCAAGGTTCAAAATCAACTTCACATATGGAGTTCCATAATGCATTTGAACTAAAATGTCCAGGTTCACCTATTTAGGTTGCTCTAACATGCTTGAAAAAGGTACAAATGGATTCATTGGATTTTTCTGATCAATTTTCATATATAAATTATATTCATCTGACTTACAGATTAATTTATATGAATTTTCTAAGATTTTAGCAATTTCTAGAATTATTAAAAATCCAGAAATACATTTATTGCGTCAGCCATGCGTCAGCATGACGTCAGCCTTGTCAACCAACCGGTCCAGGTCAATACTGACCAGGGGGACCCACTGGTCAATGACCCAGTCGCTAAGCAGGGTGAAATCCCGTGCTGACTGCGGTTTGACCCGCTTGCAGGGCCCATTGTTAGTGGCTAAGGCTAACTAACGATGGGGGCGGGGGGGGGGGGGGGGTAGGACTAATGGTTCGCCACGTTGGCTCCATAGGAGTTTGTCCGGCGGCAACCATTCGGACGGCGAGGCTCGCCGGAGTCGTGTTTCCGGCCACCATTTGGTATGCGGGGCGGCTCTATCGAATGCGGGGAGCGAGGCACGTCCATCCCAGCAGGTGGGATGACGTGGGGGTGCCGGAGCTAACGGCAGCGAGATCACTCGCGGCGATCGGAGCTCGACCGAGGTGGCGCATGGCGCTAAAAGGGGAAAAATGGCAACGGGGCTAGGGGAAAGGACCGGGGCCTCATCGAGGAACCTCTGGCGCCGGGGCATGGCCGGGGACGCGCGGTGGTCAGCGAATTGACGGCGTCGACGGTGGCGCTCATGGAGCTTTGGCCATGGCGACGGGAGGGAGTAGAGGAGAGGGGGATAGCAGTAGGGGGAAGGAATGGCTCGAGGGGGGGGGTCCAGGTGGTTGCCTAGAGAGGATATGGGAAGGGAGAGGCCGCCAGTGCGACGCGGGAGCTGGCGAGGTGACTCGCCGCCCTCGCCTTCCCCTCTGCCTACTAGGAGAGGTGGAAGAAGACCCTGCCCCTGGGCTGGGCCGCATCTATAGCAGGTAAGGCCCAAGTAATCCTCAACCTTTTCCTTTTATTTGTTTTCTATTAATTTCAATAGATTCCTAATTTAGTAGAAAAACTAAATCAATTTTATTAATTCTGAAAAGGAATATGTGGTTATATATAAAAAGTCTAAAGCCACATAAAAGTTTTCAGAGTTAGTTTAAAAAGAATTTAAAGATGATGCAATCACCAGCATGGATCCTAGTGCATGCTAAAGCTAGGGATGGGACAAGTTATCCCATTGTATCCTATCAATACACACTTCTACTGCACTAACACACTCAAACCATCTCCTGATGCACAAATTGGATCAAAGAATACTAGACCATCTCATATTTCCCCTAAACCTAGATTCAAAAATAGAGAAGCAAAATGACAAGAGATCGGGGAAATATCGAGGTCTATAGCAAGATGACGAGGTGGGGAACGATCCCACCGGAGGGAATGAGAGGAGGGTGGCCGGAGACGAAGATCCGATGAGGTGCTCCGATGCCAATTGTGAGGAGGAGGAGAGAGAGAAACGTGAGGGGAAGAGAAAATGGGGTATGGGGGAGATTGAAACCCCCCCGCTGACTCTTAACCCCCACGCCCACTAGACGACATGGTAGTATAGCGGTCATCGCGGTAGTACCGCTCGACGGGTGGAAGTAATTTTTAACTTCCGCGCGGTAAGCGGTAGTACCGCTCCGGGAGCGGAAGTAAATTTTTACTTCCGCGTTTTTGGGCGCTAGTACCGTGCTGGGAGCGCACCTGTGCAAGCACAAGGGTAGTCCAACTCCAGCGGTAGTACCGTGAATTGCCACGGTAGTACCATGCTGCCCACAAAGTGCAAGTTTTCAAGAGAAAAGAGAAGAAGACAAAGATTTTCTGTTCGCATGAAAACGAGAGACACAATAATACAAAGATGCAAGTCATAACAAGAGCATGGTCCATCGGAGTAGAAAAATAAAATAGAACCAAATAGTGAGCCTCTACTTCACATGAAGAGAGGGCGGTGGCCCTAGAGCCACCTATGTTTGAGTCAGATGGTATGGCACCGCCAAGCATTATCCTTGGGCCCATGACCAAGACTGGTCTTTTGAAGCATAGTAACCATCAAAAATGGCGAATGTGAAAGACTTTGATTAGTTTATGCATAATAGGAGGAGGGATAGTTCATTGAGAGAACTAGACTCCCCCTAAATCCATGCCTACACCTAGACAAGACATAATGATGAGTGTGGTGAGGTGTGCACTAAGTCAACCCACATTGCTCGAATCAATGATATTTAGCTTTGTAAATATATCAGCAAGTTGTTATTTAGTGCTCAGATGTATAAGATTGATGTCTCCTCGCTTGACGTGTTCCCGAAGGAAGTGATGACGGATATCAATATGCTTCATCGGTCAATGTTGAACTGGGTTGCTGGAGGTCATAATGACACTTTCATTATCATAGTAAAGAGGCACTTTGTCACAATTGACACCATAATCCTTTAAAGTTTGCCTCATCTAGAGAATCTGTGCACAACAACTGGCAGCAGCTACATACTCGGCCTCGGTGGATGAGAGAGAAACACAATTTTGTTTCTTTGAAGACCAACTTACCAAAGACCGACCAAAAAATTGGAAGCCTCCGAAAGTGGAGTTTCTATCCACACGGTCTCCCGCCCAATCCGAGTTAGTATATCCAACGAGATCAAACAAAGCCCCCTTGGGATACCATAAGCCAAAGTTTGGGGTATGAGCCAAATATCAAAAGATTCGCTTGGCAGCCACATGGTGACTCTCCTTAGGTGCGGATTGAAATTTTGCACAAATACCCACACTTAACATGATATCTGGTCTAGATGCACAAAGGTAAAGCAAGGATCCAATCATGGAGCGATATACCTTTTGATCCACCGCTTTGCCATTGGGATCGCTGTCAAGATGGCATTTGAGTGGCATGGGAGTGTTGGCCTTGGGAGGATTGAGCTCATCCATCTTGAACCGCTTGAGCATGTCTTGAGTGTATTTGGCTTGATTGATGAAGGTAGCTTGACTTCATTTCTTGACTTCGAAACCAAGGAAGAACTTCAACTCTCCCATCATAGACATCTCAAACTTATTTGTCATCAAAATGGCAAATTCTTCATTCAAAACTTTGTTAGGAGAACCAAAAATAATATCATCAACATATAGTTGGCATATGAACAAGTTCCCGTTGACCCTCTTTGTGAAAAGAGTGGGATCGATTTTCCCAATTTCAAACCCACGGTCTTGCAACATCTCAGTAAGGTGCTCGTACCACGCGCGTGGGGCTTGTTTAAGGCCATAGAGAGCCTTATCGAGAATGTAGACATGATTGGGAACTTGGGATCCTCGAACCCCGGGGGTTGCTTGACATATACCGACTCATTAAGAGGGCCATTAAGAAAAGCAGTCTTGACATCCATTTGATATAATATAAAGTTATGATGAGAGGCATATGCAAGCAACATGCAAATAGATTCAAGGTGAGCAACAAGAGCATAAGTTTCACCATAGTCGATACCCTCGACTTGGGAGTATACTTGTGCCACCAATATTTCCTTGTTGCGAATGACAATACCGTTCACATCTTGCTTGTTTTTGTAGATCCATTTAGTTCAAATAACATTGTGATTCTCCTTAGGTCTTGGCACCAGTCGCCACACTTTCTTGCGCTCGAAGTTGTTGAGTTCATCGTGCATAGCTTCCACCCACTCCATATCCTCGAGCGCATCTTGAACCTTAAGGGGCTCAATACAAGAAACAAACACGTGATGTTCAAAAAAGTTTGCTAATTGTTTATGAGTGGTTAGCCCTTTTTGCAAGTCATCGTAGATGTTCTCCAATAGATGTTGTTTAACTTTGAGCTTGGTAGCATTCTTGGCGGCTCGTTTCTCTAAGATTTCCTTCATGGATGGTTGAGGGACAACATTGTGAGAGTCATCATCTTGATGATCTTGAGTGCCTTCGTGCGCTTCCTCTTGTTCTTGAAGAAGATCTTGATATTGAACTTGCTCGGCGACGGGAACTTGATCTTGGGCATCACTTGGTGAAACACCATCATCAGGAGATTGATCTTGCCCTTGATCTTGTCCATGTGGTGGAGGACCTTCATTTTGTTCTTCGGAAGCTTGTGGGTCTTGTGTCGGTGATGGTTCCACTTGAGTGGAACATTGTCCTTCTCCTTCGGCCACAAGGGGTTCCTCAACGGGTAGGAAGTATCCCACACCCATTCTTCTTATGGCTTTGGGAGGAATTTCATCACCTATATCACAAAGACCACTTTGCTCCACTTGGGAGCCATTATTTTCATCAAACTCTAAGTTACTCATCTCCTCAATGAGTCCCATGGACTTGTTGAGGACACGGTAAGCATGAGAGTCTGCAGCATAACCAAAAAATATGCCCTCATGGGCTCTAGATTCAAGTTTAAAGAAACAAGCACCTTTCTTGAGAATGAAACACTTACAACCGAACACCCGGAAGTATTTGAGATTGGGCTTGTTCCCGGTAAGAATCTCATAAGGAGTCTTGTTCAAGCCTTTGCGGAGATAAAGCCGATTTGATGCATGACACTCTATGTTAATGGCTTTGACTCAAAATTTGTATGGAGGTTTAAACTCCGCCATCATGGTTCTTGCCGGATTAATCAACGTCTGGTTCTTCCTCTCAGCAACACCGTTTTGTTGAGGGGTCTAAGGTGTGGAATATTGGTGCTTTATATCTTCATCACCGAGAAACTCATTTAGGGTGTAATTCTTGAACTCAGTGCCGTTGTCACTTCTAATCATCAAAATCTTCGCATCATGTTGACGTTGGACTTCATTTGCAAAGTCGATGGCGGTCTGTTGGGTCTCACTATTCTTCTTGAAGAAATAAACCCAAGTATATCTCGAGTAATCATCCGCAATCACCAAGCAATATTTTCTTCCACCAAGACTCTCCAAAGATGGAGGGCCGAAGAGATCCATGTGAAGGAGCTCTAAGGTCCTCTTTGAGTAGATTGTAGTGGTTGGACGATGAGCCTTTTCATGTAGCTTTCCTTCGATACAAGCACTGCAAGCACGATGTTTGGCAAAACTCATGTTTGTTAGTCCAAGAATATGATACCCTTTGAGGAGACTTTGCAAAGATCTCGTATTGACATGGGCTAGCCGGCGATGCTAGAGCCATCCCACATAAACTTTAGCCATTAAGCAAGTCACGGTATTAGTGGGTTGCTTCGAGAAGTTCACCACATAGAGACCGTTCTCGACATGCCACTACTGGAAACAACAAATTTGCCGTCTCCCATTTCTTTGCCATCAGCTGGCTGACAGTAAAGCAGCTATGTGCCATTAGTTTCCAGAAAACAGATGGCCAAGAACTAGCTGACGACAAAGAAGCTCTTTGCCATCAGCTAGTTCTCTGCCGTCTGCCAGCGGACGGCAAGCTAGCTTTTTCCTTAGCTAGCAGACGGCAAAGAGGAAGGGTGGCCCACTAACGGGTATCAGCTAATGGATAGTTTTTTTGTCGTCTGCTAGCAGACGGCAAAGAAGTAACGTTTGCCCCCCTGGCCCCACCCCACTAGCTAGTCTCTTTGCCGTCTGCTACCAGACGACAAAGAGATTAACCTACCTAACCCCCGCTCCCCACCCCTCTCTCTCCCCTCTCTCCCTCTCCCTCACCTCACCCGCGCCATCCCCCGTTGCCCGAGCCGCCACCGCCCCCACACTACCCCCTCGGAGCAGCCATCGCTGCCGGCCAGCCCCGCCCCTTGCCGCCCACCCCATCGCCCACCCCTCTCTCTTCCCTCACCTCACCAGCCCCGCCCCTCGCTGCCCGCCCCGTCGCCCCACCCCGACCTGCCGCCCCGCACCACCCCCCGGAGCCCCCGCCGCCACCGGCCAGCCCCGCCCACCGGTGCTCGCCTCGTCATCGGTCGATCGCCCGCCCGCCCCGACCGCCCCTCCCAGCGGACGCAAGCCGCAGCCACCATGCTGCTCCGCCCCACTGCCGGAGCCGCGCCGCGCCGCCCCGCCACCGGTGCCGCGCCGCCCAGCCTCACCCTGCCGCTGGAGCCGCACCATCGCCTAAACCCTAAGGTGATTTTTCCCTGTTTTTTGTGTTTATTTAGATTTAGTTTAGCTAGGTTTATTTAGATTTAGTTTAGCTAGGTTTATTTAGATTGTCGAGCGTCGAGGATCGAGGGGAAAAGGAGTCGAGAGTCGACCTCGACATGACACCCCCAACACTCCGACCTCCGACACGACACCCCGACACCCCGACACGGCACCCCCGACCCCGACACGACACCCCCGACACCCCGACCCCGAAACGACACCCCTGACACCCCGACCCCGACACGACACCCCGACCCCCGACACGACACCCCGACACGGCACCCCCGACCATGACACAACACTCCTACCTCGACACGACACCCTCGACACCCCGACCCCGACACGACACCGCCGACACCGCCGACACCCCCGAGACCCCGACACACCTAGATTTAGTTTAGGTTTATTTAGATTGTCGGGGGTCGAGGATCGAGGGGAAAAGGAGTCGAGGATTGACCCCGACACGACACCACCAACACCCCGACCCCCGACACGACACCCCGACACGGCACCACCAACACCCCGACCCCAAAACGATACCCCCCCACACCTCGACCCCGACATGACACCTCGACACCCCGACACGGCACCCCCGACCACGACACAACACACCTACCCCGACACGACACCCCCGACACCCCGACGCCAACACGACACCCCGACACCCCGACCCCAACACGACACCCCCGACACCCCGACCCCGACACGGCACCCCCGACACCTCGACCCCGACACGGCACCCCGACACCCCGACACGGCACCCTGACACCCCGACCCCGACACGACACCCCCGACACCCCGACCCCAACACGACACCCCGACACGGCACCACCAACACCCCGACCCCAAAACGATACCCCCCGACACCTCGACCCCGACACGACACCTCAACACCCCGACACGGCACCCCCGACCACGACACAACACACCTACCCCGACACGACACCCCCGACACCCCGACGCCGACACGACACCCCGACACCCCGACCCCAACACGACACCCTTGACACCCCGACCCCGACACGACACCCCCGACACCCCGACCCCGACACGGCACCCCCGACACCCCGACCCCGACACGGCACCCCCGACACCCCGACCCCGACACGACACCCCCGACACCCCGACCCCGACACGACACCCTGACACCCCGACATGGCACCCCCGACAACCCCACCCCGACACGACACCCCTGACACTCAGACCCCGACACGACACCTCGACACCCCGACACGGCACCCCTGACCACGACACAACACCCCTACCCGACACGACACCCCCGACATCCCGACCCCGACACAACACTCCCGAAACCTCGACCCCGACACGACACCCCCGACACCCTGACCCCGACACGACATGGGTCATATATTTGTGAACTATGAGTTAGGTCATATATTTTTCGATTTTGTTATACAGAACATCATATTTATGTTGATTAGGTGGACTTATATGTGCAGTTGTTTCCTCGCTGTGAGGATCTGGTGTTCGACGACCTCCCTGTGCGTTCGACGAGCTCCGCCCCTGTGTTCGTGGGTGAGCACAAATGACATCTCCTCTTGCCCCCTTCATTTCCTCTGTCCCAGTCTTCGTGCCCATGAAACTTGCTAGCTATAGGTGTCTTCAATCATCAGTATATGTGACCACTATGCGTCTCCCGTTCGAAAGGGTTGCATCTATAAATATGCATTCATTAGCATATTTATAACAGTGATTCTTTCGAATTGTCCAACGTTATCCATGGACAGACCGAGTATGTGTAGATTGGGTTTGTTTTCCCATATGCTCTGCTCCGGATCCGATGCAGAATTTCGTTAGTGCCTCCATGTTGTTCTCCGGGTACACATCCTCTCTGCTTATTGCCGAGACGTGTATTAGGAGAACATCAGGGAGGTGCTGCCGAAATTGTGCGTCGGTTCCAGAGCAGAGCATGGGAAAACGAACCTAATCTACACATACTCGTGTGGGATTAGGACCTATCTTTACCTACTAGCGTCTAGGTTGCATCGACGTAATAAAACTGACAAACTCTATTAACTGATGAATATGGTTTGCTGAATTATGTATATATTTTGTGTGTGTCCAGTAGCTAGGCAAGATGAGTGATCGTGGGTGGATGTACACCGGTCACACTAGTCAGAAAGACATGATCCGTGAATGGATAACAAAAACCAAGGAGTTTGTGAGAGTCACATTTGCAAATGGACAGAAAACAACCTGGTGCCCTTGTGTCGATTGCTACAACTGTAAGAAGAAGTCACTGTTTGAAATGATCAAACACCTGCAGAAGTGGGGTTTTACGCCTAATTATACGGTCTAGACATTTCATGGTGAGTCTGCCCAACGTGCCAGAGCTGAGGTGGTTCATTGTTGCACCGACGAGCATGGTACCGGGATTGAAGACATGGTGCAAGACTTTGATGATGCTCGGGATTCAGACGATGAGATGGAGGAATTTGCAAAGGCCTTTTATGAAATGTTGGAGTCTTCAAAACATCCTCTACACGAGCACATTGAGCTTTGTCAGCTGGATGCCATCGCGCAAGTAATGGCTCTAAAGGCTCAGTTCAACCTGGGGGCAGAGAATGCTACAACACGATGATGACGATATTTGGACGCTTTCTACCCAAAGGCCATGTATTGCCACAAACCTGTACCAGTTGGACAAAATCCTACGTGCTCTTAAGATGCCCTATGAGAAGATAGATGCCTGTGAGAATGGATGTGCCTTATTTAGGCTTCAGTATGCGGGCTTGAACTATTGCCCCATTTGCAATGCTTCCAGGTATGTTCTGGTAGACAACGGTATGGGTGAGAAGATTCAGACCAAAATCCCAATTAATGTTCCTCGGTATCTGCCAATCATACCAAGACTTCAATGTCTTTTCATGGTCGAAGAGACGGCCAGACAGATGACATGGCATAAATTGGGCAAAAGAACAGAACTAGATGCAGATGGGAATCCGATGTTGGGACACACTTCAGACGCTTTTGCGTGGAAGCACTTCGATGCATTACATAAGGATAAAGCGACAGATCCAAGGCATCCTCGAGTTGCCATCAACACGGATGGGTTCAATGTGTATGGTATGATGGAAGCACAATACAGTTGTTGGCATGTACTTGTCATTCCACTCAATCTTCCCCCCAGAGAGATTATGAAAAGAAAGAACATTTTCTTGACGTTGATAATTCCAGGGCCCAAATATCCAGGGAAGAATATGAATGTGTACATGCAACCGCTTAAGGACGAATTGCAAGAAGCCCGGGATAATGGGATCAAGACATACGACGCTACTACAAAAAAGAACTTCAAAATGCATGTGTGGTACATGTACTCGATGCATGACTTGCCGGCGTATGCGCTATTCATTGGCAGGTGTGTGCATGGAAGGTTTCCGTGCCCCACATGCAAGGCAACTCCTCAGTTCCGTTGGCTGGAGGCGGGTCACAAGTTTTCTTGCTTCGACATGCATAGATAGTTCCTGGATCCTGACAATAAGTTCAGAAAAGACAAGAATAATTTCATCAAAGGTAGAGTTGTCAAAAACACTTCACCACCTGCATTGACAGGCCAACAGATCCTGGATCAAATAAACGCCCTCGAGCCGGATCCATATCGTCTAGGGTATTGCAAAGGGTATAATACGGAACACGCCTGGACTCACAAGATATGTAGTGACCCGACCTGAAAGGTCGAACCTCCTATGTTTTCGTACCATCCCAAGATCATGCTGGTACACACACAGTACATCAATGTATATATCAAAGGAAATCACATAGCTTTATTAATCGAAAATCTCATATCGAGTTCTTTATTACAATAAATATTAAAATAAAGTGGCTGAAGGCCAACTCATGAGATAAACTAAACCAAAGTCTGGCGGACGCTTGAAAGGTAGTTGAGTCCATCTGACTCCAAAGGCATCTCACCGAGCGTAGAGCGTATCCTCACTCTTGGTCGGAAAAATACTCTGCAACATGATACGTTCCAACCGTGTAGGTCAGCATATTGAATATACCGGCAATGTCACAAAAGGGGGTGAAATAATCATCTATTCTATATGCATATATGGCAGGTGGGGTAGTAAGTTTTTTTGCATAAAGCCAATTTTTCCTACAACAAGAGACGGCAAAGCAAAAGTTATTACTACATTGTTGGTTGATTAATGAGATGGTTCCACCAACCAATTCTCATACCCAAGTTGTCATTAATACCCACATCAATATAATACTTTGTGTTGAGAATTCCAGATAGTTTCAGTTCCTTTGGATCAAGTTGTCCATGACCGTGGACACGGCTAATCGATTAGGTTTGGGTACTCTGCAGAGTTTTGCACACGTTCCCCACAAGATTTCATCGCCTCCGTTGAATTTCTCGCACTTCAGGGTGTTTGAGAAACGGATGACCAAAACATGGTATTATAAAGGGTTTCCCTGAGACTCTGTCGGTGCCCATCCTTTCCTACCGTTCTTCTACATCTCGTAGCACCGCCTGTCCAGGGTTGCCACGATATACAACCAAGCCAGAGCCCATAATGGCTTGTGGTTGTGTAGGTAATCCTTGGGTCTTGAAGCATCCATCCATCTCTTTGTGCCTGGGTGGACCTTTCCGCGTGAATACTGGCACTTCTCCAGCAACACCTAGGCTAACCACTTGCTTCTCTAGGGCGCCGTTCGACCATCATCCAGACAGAGGTATGTTGAAAAGTCAGACTATTGAATTCTTGTTCATCAAGTAGGTCTAGTAATTATTATCTCAGAACTCTCATGAGACACTCAACCAACCCCGTCTACTAATAGCATAGCAAAATTTAAATCAACGTTTCCCAGGGCCAAAGTGTCAAAGGGTGAGGGTGAAACCTACCACATGATACTACATCAAGTAACCAAGTTTCCAATTACGTACTTTGCATGCAATTGGGGAGATTGTAGAACTAATGCAATAAAAACATGGGTAAATATGATCAAAGTGACTTGCCTTGCTGACGATCCTCGTACTCAAGTGACTCTAGATAACAAGCTTCGCACTCCGGATGATCTAACGAATCAAACAAAGCACACAATAAGAATAACCACAATACAATTCACTCAACAGAGAGGTAAACTAATAATACAACAACAATCAATAGCAAAATTAAAAGAAAGAAACCAAAACAAAGTAGAAGACTCTAAACGTTTTGGTGGCAAAATATCTACTAAGACATAATAAGACAAATTGGTTTTCAGCAATTTACCAATAGATAACAGAAAAGAAAATAAATGTTTTTATTAGAAAACAGGAAGTATTTCACTATAAATTTTTTGTGCAAAAAGGATTACTACAAAACATTTTTCTAAACAATACTAATGGTGAAAACAAGGTTTACTATTTAAACTAGAGCACAAAACAAATTAAAATATTTTTATTATCAGAAAATAATTCACCTAATGTTGAACAATAGAACTAAAGAACTACAATAAAAAGTTAAACTAAAACAAAATCAAAGTAAACTAAAGTAAAACAATTCAAATAAACACTAAGAAGAAACTAAACAGAAGTTGTTTTTACTAAAACCCTAATCTAAAATATCCTCAAAATTCTCAAAAAGTGCTGGATGATAGGCCTAACTATTACAAAGCAGTGGCAAAAAGAATCACTCAAAAATAAATTTCTAAACTCAAGTTATTCAAGTTTTAGTGATTTGCTCAATTTTAACAAAATTCAAATTTACAAGTTCAAATTTGAAAACTAAGACTACATACAGAAAATATATGAAATTTGTGACATGTAACAAAAAGAATCAATCAAAATCTCTAAATATTTTAAAAGATATATCAAAAATAAAAACAGAAATCATTCTGTTTTCTAAAACAGAAACAGAAAAAGAAAAAGTTTATCTAACGGACAGGGGTGATGTGGCGGTTTCCTATTGGTCGCAAGCGTGTGCATGTGGGTGTTTGCGGGCGGACGACCGGACGCTAGAAGAAAACGTTTCGGCATTTAAAACTTCTAATCTGGTCAGTTGACCCTAGATCTGACGGCTAGGGGGGTGGCTTATAGAGGAGGAGGTCGGGGCTCCGGCGATGTCGACGGCGGTCGAACGTCGGAAGTGGTCGGGGACGGCAGTGTGGTGGTCGAGGGCGGCGTCCTAAGAGTCCAAGCGACGGTGGCGAAGATCCGGCGACGATTGGTGGCGTCGGTTGGGGCTGAGGATGACAGGGGCGACGACCACGAGCTCCGGTGGCTTCGGTTGAGAACAGAACTCCGGCGAGGTGGTGTGGTGGTATTCTGGCAAGGGCAGGGGCGTTCGGGGGTGGAATGGAGTGCGGCAAGGGCAGGTCTTCTTATAGGCGCAGCGCGGGGTTGAGAAATGGAAAGGGGAGCGAGATCCGGCTCGGCATGGATCTCCGGCGAAGTGGGGGCGGGGGGGGGGGGGGGAAGGAAGATGTGCGCGATGATCTCCCGAGTGGTCGGTGGGGCTCGTGTGTCTGTGAGAGAGAAGAGAGCGGGTGCACGTCGGTGGCCGGTCCGGAGGGATCTTGGGGAGTTAAGGCCTGTGGGCCGGTTTATTAATTAAAACCTTAAATTCGTTTCCTTTTCTATTTTCCAGAGAAATGAAATCTCATTAGGGCATTCAAAAGATTTCCAACAATTGAAGATATATATATCAAATTGATCAGGGGAATAAATGTTATTTAATGAACATTTTTCCACGGCCAAAATGAATACTTTAAAAAAAATTATTTTCAGAAAATGCCTAAATTGTTTTTAAATTCTTTTGCAATAAATTTTCAAGTAACCCCCTGGTTTTATTATTCTAATATTTCACAAAGATGCCTCTGGTGTGGAATGTCATCTTACTCCTCTCTTTTTATGAATATTTCCAAGGGTTTGCAAAGTAGGAGAAACAAGTAAACAGAAAAATGAAAGTGGCCTTTTAGAAATCCAAAAGAAGAACTTCAACAATTCATTTCATTCAAACAATGTGATGATGATGCATATCTATATTTCATTGCATTCCAAAAATGGAATTTTGGGATGTTACAAACCTACACAGCTTAAGATGAATCTCGCCCTCGAGATTCGGGTTGGCTAGAAAATAGGTGAGGGTGGTCTCGACGAAGATCTTCTTCGCATTCCCAGGCGGCATCTTCCTCGGTGTGGTGACTCCAAAAAACCTTACAAAACTTGATGATCGTGCTACGGGTAAATCTGTTGGTAGTCTCGAGGATTCTGACAGGCTTCTCCTTGTAAGTCAGATCACTGTCCAACTGTATGGCCTCTAGGGGCACTGTGTCTCTCAAAGGAATATCAGCCATCTCAGCGTGGCATTTCTTCAGCTGAGAAACATGGAAAACATCATGAACTCTGGACAATCCTTCCGGCAATTCCAATTTGTATGCAACTTCGCCTCTACGTTCAAGAATTTTTTAGGGGCCTATGAACTTGGGTGCTAACTTTCCTTTAACACCAAACCTCTTGATGCCTCGAAGTGGGGACGCACGAAGGTATGCTCTGTCTCCCACTTCATACATTATCTCCTTGCGTTTTCTATCAGCATAGCTCTTTTGCCTGGATTGGGCTATCTTGAGTCGGTCTCGAATCAGTTTGACCTTTTCTTCAGAATCTCGGATAAGTTCGGGACCAAAAATCTCCAACACCATCCCACATCAATGGTGTTCTACACCTCCTTCCGTATAAAGCTTCAAAAGGGGCCATCTTCAGACTCGTCTGAAAACTGTTGTTGTACGAGAACTCCGCGTAAGGTTAGTTGTCATCCCAACTAGACCCATAGTCTAGCGCACAAGCTCTCAACATGTCCTCCAGAATCTGGTTGACTCTCTTAGTCTGTCCATCGGTCTGCGGATGAAAAGCTGTACTGAATTCTAGCCTTGTACCCAAAGTTTCGTGTAACTGATGCCAAAACTTTGAGGTAAATTGTGTTCCTCTATCTGACACGATACTCCTCAGAACTCCATGCATACATACGATCCTGGTCATATATATCTTGGCTAACTTAGCACTGGTATAGGTGGTCTTCACTAGAATTAAATGAGCCACCTTGGTCAAGCGATCGACCACTACCCAGATGGAATCATAACCTGAATGGGTCCTGGGTAATCCTGTGATGAAGTCCATACCAATCTTATCCCATTTCCACTCGGGTATCGGCAAAGGTTGGAGTAACCCTGCTAGTTTCTGA
This sequence comes from Hordeum marinum, assembly GCA_022496015.1. Lineage (NCBI taxonomy): Eukaryota > Viridiplantae > Streptophyta > Magnoliopsida > Poales > Poaceae > Hordeum > Hordeum marinum. The sequence goes on along the minus strand of CM039676.1, from coordinate 466,179,881 downwards.
TGTTCCTCCTTTACTCGCTCACAAACATCACATACCGCAACATGTTCGGCAATATCCTTCTTCATACCTGTCCACCAGTAACTTTCCTTCAAATCTAGGTACATCTTGGTTTTGCCTGGGTCTATTGAGTATGGTGAATCATGGGCTTCTTGAAGTATCAACTTCTTGAGCTCTGGGTCATTGGGCACATAGATTCGGTTCTCAAACCACAGAGTTCCTTGTTCATCTTCACGAAAGTCTTTAGCTTTTCCATCCTTCATTCTCTGCTTTATCTCAGCTATCTCCTTGTCCGATTTCTGGGCTTCACGAATTCTTTTGGTCAAGGTGGACTGGATCTCTAGTGTGGCAACATATCCTTTTGGAACTATCTCTAGCCGGAGCTCTCTGAGATCATTGGCTAACTCCTGGGGTAATCCTACCGCTATGAGTGTGTTCACATAAATCTTCCGACTCAAAGCATCTGCTACAACATTTGCCTTTCCTGGATGATAATGCAATCTCATGTCATAGTCCTTGATTAACTCTAGCCATCTCCTCTGTCTGAGGTTCAACTCCTTCTGTGTGAAGATATACTTCAGACTTTTATGATCAGTGTAAACATCACAACTATTTCTGATAAGGAAGTTTCTCCAGGTCTTGAGTGCATGCACTACGGCTGCTAGCTCCAAATCATGGGTGGCATAGTTCAAATCATGAGGTCGTAGCTGTCTGGATGCATAGGCTACAACTTTTCCCTCCTGCATGAGTACTCCTCCAAGTCCTTGACGCGAAGCATCACAATAAACATGGAAGTTCTTTCGAATATTTGGCAAAATCAACACTAGGGCTGTGACCAAACATTTCTTCAACTCCTGGAAACTGGCTTCACATTCCTCAGTCCAAATATACTTAGACTCTTTCTTCAACAATTCCGTCATGGGTTTGGCAATCTTTGAGAAATTCTCAATGAACCTCCGGTAATATCCGGCAAGTCCGAGAAAACTGCGGATCTCCTTAACTAAGGTGGGTGACTTCCACTCGGTGACTGCTTCAACCTTAGCAGGATCCACTGCTATTCCATCTCTAGAAATAACATGTCCAAGGAATCCAACTTCCGTCAGCCAGAATTCACATTTACTAAACTTGGCATATAACTGATGCTCTCTAAGCTTCTCCAGAACTAAACGCAAGTGTTCCCTGTGTTCTTCCTCGCTCTTGGAGAATATCAATATGTCATCGATGAACACCACGACAAACTTGTCCAGATATTCCATAAATACTTTGTTCATAATATTCATGAAGTAGGCAGGGGCATTAGTCAAACCAAAAATACATGACTGTATACTCATATAAGCCATACCTTGCAGTGAAGGCTGTTTTGGGTATATCCTATTCACGAATTTTCAATTGGTGATACCCTGATCGAAGATCGATCTTGGAGAACACTTTGGCTCCCACTAGTTGATCAAACAAGTCATTAATCATCGACAGAGGGTACTTGTTCTTGATAGTCACCTCGTTCAATGCACGATAATCGACTACCATCCTCAAGGTTTTATCCTTCTTCTCCACCAATAGAACTGGGGCTCCCCAAGGTGAAGAACTTGGGCGAATATACCTTTTGTCCAATAACTCCTTAATCTGCTTCTTGATTTCTTCCAAATCATTTGCGGGCATCCGATATGGTCTCTTGGAAATTGGGGCTGTTCCTGGTAGTAACTCTATCAGAAACTCAATCTCCCTATCTGGTGGCATGCCTGGTAATTCCTCCGGGAATACATCTGGAAAGTCTTGTACAACCGGCACTTCCCCCTGAACAACTCCTGTGAGGGAATTTAACCGAGTACTCTTTTGTGTACGTCGGGATACATAGTTAATCCTCTTGTTCTCTGGGGTGGTGAGCAAAATAGACTTGCTGGGGCAATCAAGGTTTCCTTCATACTTGGTCATCCAATCCATGCCTAGGATTACATCTAATCCCTGGGACTCTAAGACGATGAGGTCGGTGGGGAAAACATGGTTTCCTATATTGAGTTTCAATGCGTGGCATCCTATCCCTGCCATCATCATACCTCCTGGGGAATTGACCTTAATGGGCTGACTAAGGGTTCTGGTGGGTAAACCATACTTTTCCACAACTACCCTTGGTATGAATGAATGAGTTGCACCGGAATTAAAAAGTACCATAACTGGACATGAATGCAATAAAAACTTACCAACCACAGTCTCGGGCTGATCATAGACTTCTTCCACATCAATGTGGTTCACCTGAGCACGGGGAAAAGGATTTGGCTTCTTAGCTGATGAGTTGCCGTTGTTGTTGCCTTTTCCATTTCCCAACTTGTTCTGGGGACATTCAGTGGCATAGTGCCCTGTCTTCTGGCACATGAAGCAGGTGATATGGTTCAGATCATTTTGAGATGGAGCGGGACGGTGCTGGTTGCCATTCCCACTTCCATTGCCATTCTTGAAGTTGCCATTGTTGGGACGATTATTCCCATTTCCTCCATGGTTGTGGCCATGGTTGTGCATGGGATGAGTGTGTCCTCCATACTTACCTATCCCTGATACGGTATTCCCTGAGTACGGGGAGTAGCGGGGCTTCTGTTGAGCTCTAGAGTTAGACTTCCCCTGTCCATACTTCCTCTTGCGGTTTTCAATTTGCTGCTGCTTCCCCTCCAAGATGAGGGCCTTGTTTACCAGCTCCTGGTAGTTGTTGAAAGTAGCCACCATCAGCTGCACGCTCAGCTCATCGTTTAGTCCTTCCAAGAACTTCTCCTGTTTGGCCGCATCATCGGCCACATCTCCTGGTGCATAACGAGCCAACATGCTGAATTCATCCACATACTGGGCCACGGAGCGGTTCCCCTGGCGTAAGTTGCGAAACTCACGCTTCTTCAGACTCATGGCTCTAGCTGAGACATGAGCGGTGCGGAAAGCTAGCTTGAACTGCTCCCAAGTCACACCAGCAATAGTGTACGTGGTGGTGTAGTTCTCCCACAATGAAGCTGCTGGTCCCTCTAGTTGATGGGTGGAAAACACACCTTTTCAGCCTCAGTGCATCCAGTGGTGATGAGTTCCCTCTCCATCTTGCGGAGCCAATCATCTGCCACAATGGGCTCAGTGCTGCTAGAGAAAGTTGGTGGATTCAGCCTCAGAAAACGGGTGAGGTTGTCGCCCTGAGGTGGAGGGTGGTTGTTGTGGTTGTTGGTCTGGTTCTGGATCAACAGCTGCATCAGGGCATTCTGCTGCTGGAGCAGTTGTGTGAGTTCCGGCGGGAAGGTGAAGTCGGGCTCACGTCGCGGAGGCATATTGCTGTTTTTAGAGGGGTGAGAATTAGAATAGAACAAGGACCTAAAGGAAAAATTCACTACCCATATGCAATGCAACAAACATATCACACCAAAACACTCACTCATTTATTCAACTCAAGGTTCTGGCATTGCTAAAGTTCTCCTCAAAAGTCCATGGTGATGTGGCCTCCTCCGGTGGCGCTCTCCTCATAGCCATCACCGTTGCTGATCAAGGGAGCCACGTCTCCTTCTGGGTGAAGATTTTCTCCCATGCCCAGCTGTTCCTCCAGAGTTGCAATGCTAGTGTTTAGCTTCTCGATCCTCTCCAAGAAGTCCTTCACTTCATGCTCATGCTCGTACTTGGCTTCCCTTAGGTCAACTTCGAGGTCAACCTCGCGGTTCATCAGCCTCTTGATCGTCTTCGTGTCCGCGCGTACCCGAAGCTCCAGAGTCCTGATGGGAGTCTCCAAAGTCTAGATATAGGAAATGGTGGAGTCTTCAGTGGGGGTGTTTATGATATTTCCATTGGCATCCCTGCGACAAACCATGTTGAGTCCTGGCGAAATGGGACCCACCCTATATTCCTCCTGAATACGTCCAAGGGCACGGTGAATCGCCATGTCCCTCCCAAGAATCCAACTGGGTGCCACAAACTTGAAGTCGATGGGTTCTTTACGATTTCCAAAGGTCTTTCCGGGGATGTGCACCTCGATCCTGTAGCGACCGTCTTGTGTAAAAGACATGATAGGAGTCCCGGTGATGCTTGGCAAAGCGATCCTTACGTCCCTGACGATCTTCACCAGCTCTTTGCGAAAGGGCATCGTCGCGTCAGGCTGGCAAAACTCTGTGAACAAAACTGGGGTGAAGGTGGCCATCTATAAATGTTGGAATAAATCGGAGAGAAGTCAGAAACGAGCAGATGAGAATATAAGAATTTGAAAGACAATCAAAAGGTGATTTTTCTCCTAGGGCTTTTCCAATCCTAAAGGTTACGTCCTACGGTCAGCGTGTGCTCTGATACCATTTTTGTAGCGACCCGACCTGAAAGGTTGAATCTCCATTGTTTCCGTACCATCCCATGATCATGCTGGTACACACACGGTACATCAATGTATATATCAAAGGAAATCACACAGCTTTATTAATCGAAAATCTCATATCAAGTTCTTTATTACAATAAAGATTACAATAAAGTGGCTGAAGGCCAACTCATGAGATAAACTAAACCGAAGTCTTGCCGAAGCTTCAAATGTAGTTGAGTCCATCTGACTCCAAGGGCATCTCACCAAGCGTAGAGCGTATCCTCACTCCTGGTCGAAAAAATACTCTGCAACATGATACGTTGCAGCCGTTTAGGTCAGCATATTGAATATGCCGGCAATGTCACAAAAGGGGGTAAAATAATCATCTATTCTATATGCATATATGGCAGGTGGGGTAGTAAGTTTTTTGCATAAAGCCATTTTTTCCTACAACAAGAGAGGGCAAAGCAAAAGTTATTACTACATTGTTGGTTGATTAATGAGATGGTTCCAGATAGTTTGTGTACCAATTCTCGTACCCAAGTTGTCATTAATACCCACATCAATATAATACTTTGTGTTGAGAATTCCAGATAGTTTTAGTTCCTTTGGCTCAAGTTGTCCATGACCATGGACACGACTAATCGATTAGGTTTGGGTACTCTATAGAGTTTTGCACATGTTCCCCACAAGATTTGGTCGCCTCCGTTGAATTTCTCGCACTTCAGGGTGTTTGAGAAACGGATGACGAAAACATGGTCTTCTAAAGGGTTTCCCTGAGACTCTGTCGGTGCCCATCCTTTCCTACCGTTCTTCTACATCTCATAGCACCGCCTGTCCAGGGTCACCACGGTATCTAAGCAAGCTAGAGCCCATAATGGCTTGTGGCTGTGCAGGTAAGCCTTGGGTCTAGAAGCATCCATCCATCTCTTTGTGCCTGGGAGGACCTTTCCGCGTGAATACTGGCACTTCTTCAACAACACCTAGGGTAACCACCGGCTTCTCCAGGGCGCCGTTCTACCATCATCCACCTAGATGTGTGTTGAAAACTCGGAGTCTTGAAGTCTTGTTCATCAAGTAGGTCTTGTAATTATTATCTCACAACTCTCATGAGACACTCAACCAACCCCGTCTACTAATAGCATAGCAAAATTTAAATCAACGTTTCCCGGGGCCAAAGTGTCAAAGGGTGAGGGTGAAACCTACCACATGATACTACATCAAGTAACCAAGTTTCCATTTACCTACTTTGCATGCAATTGGGGAGATGGTAGAACTAATGCAATAAAAACATGGGTAAATATGATCAAAGTGACTTGCCTTGCTGACGATCCTCGTACTCAGGTGACTCTAGATAACAAGCTTCACACTCCGGATGATCTAACGAATCAAACAAAGCACACAATAAGCATAATCACAATACAATTCACTCAACAACAAGGTAAACTAATAATACAACAACAATCAATAGAAAAATTAAAAGAAAGAAACCAAAACAAAGTAGAAGACTCTAAAAGTTTAGGTGGCAAAATATCTACTAAGACATAATAAGAAAAATTGGTTTTCAGCAATTTACCAATAGATAATAGAAAAGAAAATACAAAATTTTATTAGAAAACAGGAAGTATTTCACTATTGAATTTTTGTGAAAAAAGGATTACTACAAAACAATTTTCTAAACAATACTAATGGTGAAAACAAGGTTTACCTATTTAAACTAGAGCACAAAACAAATTAAAATATTTTTATTATCAGAAAATAATTCACCTAATGTTGAACAATAGAACTAAAGAACTACAATAAAAAGTTAAACTAAAACAAAATCAAAGTAAACTAAAATAAAACAATTCAAATAAACACTAAGAAGAAACTAAACAGAAGTTGTTTTTACTAAAAACCCTAATCTAAAATATCCTAAAAATTCTCAAACAGTGTTGGACGATAGGCCTAACTATTACCAAGCAGTGCCAAAAAGAATCACTCAAAAATAAATTTCTAAACTCAAGTTATTCAAGGTTTAGTGATTTGCTCAATTTTAACAAAATTCAAATTTACAAGTTCAAATTTGAAAACTAAGACTACAGACAGAAACTACATGAAATTTGTGACATGTTACAAAAAGAATCAATCAACAACTCTTAATATTTTGAAATAAATATCAAAAATAAAAACAAAAATAATTCTGTTTTCTAAAACACATACAGAAAAAGAAAAAGTTTATCTAACGGACAGGGGTGACGTGGAGGTTTCCTATTGGTCGCAAGCGTGTGCGCGTGGGTGTTTGCGGGCAGACGACCGGGCGCTAGAAGAAAACATTTCGACGTTTAAAACTTCTAATCTGGTCCGTTGACCCTAGACCTGACGGCTACGAGAGGGGGTGGTGGCTTACAGAGGAGGAGGTCGGGGCTCCGACGATGTCGACGGCGGCCGAATGTCCGAGGTGGTTGGATACGATGGTGCGATGGTCAAGGGTGGCGTCCGAAGAGTCCAGGCGACATCGGTGAAGCTCCGGCGATGATTGGTGGCATCGGTTGGGTCTGGGGGCGACAGGGGCGACGACCACGAGCTCCGGTGGCTTCGGTTGAGAACCGAACTGCGACGAGGTGGTGTGGCTGTATTCTGGCGAGGGCAGGGGCGTTTGGGGGTGGAATGGAGCGCGGTGAGGTCAGGGCTTCTTAGAGGCGCGGCACGGGGTCAAGAAATGGAAAGGGGAGCGAGATCCGGCTCGGGATGGATCTCCGGCAAAGTGGGGGGGCGGGAAGGAAGATGGGCGCGTTGATCTCATGAGTGGTCGGTGGGGTACGCATGTCGATGAGATAGAAGAGAGCAGGTGCGCGTCGGTGGCCGGTCCGGAGGGATCTCGGGGAGTTAAGGCCCGTGGGCCGGCCGATTTATGAATTAAAACCTTAAATTCATTTCCTATTCTATTTTCCAAGGAAATGAAATCTCATTAAGGTATTCAAAACATTTCCAACAATTGAAGATATATATAATTGATCAGGGGAATAAATCCTATTTAATGAACATTTTTCCATGGCCAAAATGAATACTTTAAAAAAATTTATTTTCAGAAAATGCCTAAATTGATTTTAAATTCTTTCGCAATAAATTTTAAAATAACCCCCTGGTTTTATTGTTCTAATATTTCATGTTACTGCTCTCTTTTCATGTTACTGCCCCTGGTGTGGAGTGTCATGTTACTGCTCTCTTTTTATGAATATTTCCAAGGGTTTTCAAAGTAGGAGAAACAAGTAAATAGAAAAATGAAAGTGGCCTTTTAGAAATCCAAAAGAAGAACTTCAACAATTCATTTCATTCAAACAATGTGATAATGATGCATAGATATATTTCATAACATTCCAAAAATGGAATTTTGGGATTTTACAAGATATGTTTGTGGGATCTGCCTTACATTAAAGACCTCCTTTGCCCACACAACATCGACGTGATGCACACTGAAAAGAATATCACAGAGGCCCTTTTTGGTACATTGTTCGGCATAGAGGGGAAGTCGAAGGATAATCCTAAGGCTAGAGTCGACCAGGAGGCTCTATGTGATAGACCGTTGCAAAACATTCGACAACCGAAAGGAAAGAAGAACTGGAGGAAGCCAAAGGCATGGTTCAATCTTGGAAGGCCAGCTATGAGGGAAATGATCTTGTGGGTGAAAATGCAGTTGACCTTCCCCGATGGGTATGCAGCGAATCTAAAGAGGGGAGCGAGTCTTGACTAATTGAAAATATTTGGTCTCAAGAGTCATGATTGACACATATGGCTTGAGCAGGTAATGCTGGTTATGTTGTGTGGCTTTATCCCTGAGGATGAATGGCTAGTACTGGCAGAGCTGAGCTATTTCTTCCGTGCTCTTTGTGCGAAATAACTATCGCCTGACGTGCTAGACAAACTAGAAGAGTTGGCGCCGGAGTTGATCTGCAAGTTAGAAAAGATCTTTCCACTAGGCTTCTTTAATCCAATGCAACATTTGATTTTGCATCTCCCGACCGAGTCAAGATTGGGGGGGGGCATGCAAAATCGTTGGTGCTTCACAATTGTGAGGATGCAGAAAACACTTCGATCAAAATGTAAAAATAAAGGTAGAGTTGAAGCATCGATGGCCGAGCCATTCATTACTAATGAGGCGGCAAACTTGGTGAGAGCACACTACAAAGCCAAGAATCATCATTTGCATAATCCGAAGCCTCGGTACAATGATGGCGACCGTGAAAAAGGTCGATCCAACCTCAGCCTATTCAAAGGGAAGCTTGCACCAGCTGGTGCTTCGAAATCAATAGCGTTGGATGTCGAAGAATGGCGAACCATTTCGTTGTATATCTTCAACAACCTAACAGAAGTGCGGCCGTACATTGATTAAGTTCTTGGTACATTGTTTCGCAACTTCTAATTCCTTTGAAATGCTCTTATTCCATCGATATGTGATACAGTCGATACGTTGCCAAATTCTCGGATGGAGCGGTGATCCAAAAGGACTCCATCGAAGAGTATGAGCTTCTGACAAAGCATGGAGGCGGCTATCCCGGTTTCATTTCTTGGTTCAAGCAAACGGTAATTTCCATTAATTAGACGATTTCATTTCTTTTCCTAGTTTGTGTCTAATGCAACAATCCTTTTGTATTAAACCTGTAGGCTAATGCAGATTTTATGGACTCCGAATGTAGGCTAATGCAGAGTTTATTGAGACAATTTGCTAATGGTTTTGACTATAAGGCCCGTTCATTTGACAAATACAACATCAACGGGTATCGCTTTCGTACTTTTGGCAAAGAGCTATCTATGGCCGGCCGAAAGTCTACAAATTGTTGTGTCTCCCCTGTTAGCGAAGGAGGGGTCAAGTATTTTGGAAGAGTTGAAGCAATTTATGAACTTACATTCTTTGGTGAAAACCCACCAAACGTCGTAGTCTTCAAATGTTATTGGTTCCAGCCGAAGGAGACTAGAGAGTCATGAACATATAGGGCTAGTCGAAATCAAACAAAGCGCCCATTTAGATGTTCCCAATGTCTATATTATGGCTCAACAGGTGACCCAAGTTTTCTATCTACCTTGGGCCTGCCGAAAGGATCCAAATTTGTAAGGTTGGGATGTCGTTTATGATGTGCCACCACATTTTAGACCACATCCCCTCAATGAAGATGATTATGAATCTCACATTAACCCAGACACATATGAAGGAGAATTCTTCCAAGAAACACGTGTTTCCAAAAAACGTTTCAAGAACCGCTCTACTTTACCCCGGAACATTAAGGTTGACAGCAATAGTGAACCCGACTTCACCCCTGAGCCGGAACAAGAAGAGACGGAAGAAGAAGAGGTTACTGCTTTGGATGACCTGACAATGCTTGACCGATTACATAGAGGGCTACCACATGTTGATGCATTTATTGATGATGCTGATGAGCACGTCATTACTGATAGTGATGATGATTATGCATTTATCGATCCCAGAGCATATATAGACGATGAAGATTAATATTAGTAATGTGAGGTATTCAATTAACATTATGTACATATATATTATTAATTAGTTCATGTTATTAGGTATTCAATTTTTTTATGTTGAACTAATTTCTTTCACTCTTTGTCATTGCAGGTGTTGACAGATGGTGGGCTCAAGTCGAGAGCGCTCTCAGCCTCCTTCCTCGGCGCGTGCTGGGAGGGGTCCTATTATTCCACCCCAGCAACTCCGGAGAGCGCTGGTACACTGCATGCGGACACCAGCGGGCGCTTCTTCTTTGACTCGGAGAGGTCGGGGGAAGACAAAGAGAGGTGCTAGAGGTAGGAAGGCTGCTGCGCCTTCCTTGCCGCCACCCCCAGCTGATTCTCCCAACCACAGGAGTGCTCCGTCTCAGGTTGACCCGTCTGACTTGGACCCGTCTCGGACTCCGGTCCACGAGCCTTAGGTCGACGAGCCTTGGGTCACTGAGCCATCGTCCCGGGATACTTTGGTCCTAGAGTCTTCATCCCAGGAGACTCAGGTCCCAAAGTCTTCGTCCCACGTGACTCCATAGGCTAGTGGCCATGCTGATGGTGGCGAGGACAACTTGTCCGAGAACACCTATAGCGAGGGCGAGCTGGTTGAGGAGGGCAAGAAGGTCTACCAGCGTGGTTGTACAAAGCTCCCGCCCGTGCCGATGACCCGCGAGCAGAGGTGGTTGATTGCGCCTAATGCGGAGAAGTAAGTGCATTTACTCTTTTTTAACCTTTTGCCTTCATGTTCCTTCAAATTAATATCTAATGTGTTGGCCTTGTCATACTGCAGGGGTTGGAAACACGAGTGTGGTGTCCGTAGGCCCAACCAGGTCCTTGGTGTGCTTCTTCGGCACCAGTTCTCGGGGAAGGTCCAATTGCCTGGTGAGGGTGAGGCTCCATAGGTAGCACTGACCTGGGAGCTATACATGGCTGCCCTGGCCCCGTCGGAGGAGATGGTCGACGGTGTCTTGTGCGAGACGGTGGCTGACATTGTGATCCGTCACTTTTGGGTAATTTCTCCTTTACAGAATTAAAAATCAACATCACCTAGTGATTGTACTAATTAGTGTTGTCTTGTTTGATTGCAGATCTTCTACAGGTGTCTTGAGGAACACGAGGTGAAAGAGGCTGTTGTTCTCGAAGCCAAGTGCAAGCGCCTACTTCAGAACTTACGGCACGAGGCTGGGGTGCAGGATTTCGGGACTACTATGCCTCGACTAATATTAAGAGGGCCAAGAAGAAGTGCCGCAAAAATTATCTGAGTAAGGAGAAGTTAATGAAGGTAATTATCTATTGTTAAGGCCTTGTACTTAGTTTCTTTGATTTGATTCGTAGGCGTAGCGCTGAAATTTCTCTTGTCTAACTTAGGTGCCCCCGAGATGGTGTGCGGATAGGATGGACTGTTGGGAGGCATTGGTGGATGAGTGGTGCTCTCCCGAATGGTTAGCCGAACACAACAAGGTCAAGGATAAGCACGCCCAAATGAGAGGTGTGCCACAACATCGAGGGAGCTCCAACCTATTTGAGTACGGGGATCACTGGGTATGTGGTTTGCTTCATGATTCATGCAATTTCATTCCTCATGCTAGCTTGAGCCCTTAACTAATATTTTATTCCTCTCATTTAGGCGTGAGAAAACCAGAAGGAGGTGCCACCTCTGTTCGACCTCTATGCCATGGCCCATATTGCCTCGTACAAGAAGGCCAAGACATTCTCTGAGGAGACATTGCTCATTAGTTACTAGTATTGACATTTGAGTTGCATCATGCTAAGGAGACATTCCTTGCAAATGATCTTTGCTACATCATGCCTCCCGACAAGCATCGACCGATCCTTCTGCGTCTGCCGCAACCCTGACCGGTCCTTCTACGTCTCACCCTGGTGCAAACCCGACCGGTCCTTCACCTTCGTGATGATGGTAAGTTTTCCCAAGTGTTTTTCTTAAAAAATGCATAGTTAGCTTAAGAAATGACCTAATTAGCTCCAAAATGACCTATACTTAACTTATTTTCCTCAAAAATGACATAATAATCTTACTTACCTCCAAAATGATATATTCTACCTAGGATAGCTATAAAATGACCTATACTTAGCTTTTTCCCCTCCAAAATGACTTGATATGCTTAGTTAGCTAGAAAATGGCATAACTACCTAGGATAGCTCAATAATGATCTATAGCTAGCTTAGCTAGTTCATTTATGACATAATTAGCTCACTTAGGTACAAAATGGCATAACTACCTAGGATACCTCAATAATGATCTATAATTAGCTTAGCTAGTTCATTTATGACATAATTAGCTCACTTAGGTAAAAAATGGCATAATAACCTTGGTTTAGCTCCAAAATGACCTATACTTAGCTTATTTTCCTCGAAAATGACGTAATAACCTTACTTAGCTCCGAACTGACATATTTTACCTAGGATAGCTATAAAATGACCCATACTTACCATTTTTCCTCCTAAATGACTTGATATGCTTAGTTAGCTGAAAATGTTGGAAATATGCCCTAGAGGCAATAATAAAATGGTTATTATTGTATTTCCTTGTTTATGATAATTGTCTATTGTTCATGCTATAATTGTGTTAACCAGAAACCGTAATACATGTGTGAACACATAGACCACATCATGTCCCTAGTGAGCCTCTAGTTGGCTAGCTCGTTGATCAATAGATGGTCACGGTTTCATGACCAGGGACATTGGATGTCGTTGATAACAGGATCACACCATTAGGAGAATGATATGATGGACAAGACCCAATCCTAAGCATAGCACAAGATTGTGTAGTTTTTCTGCTAAAGCTTTTCCAATGTCAAGTATCATTTCCTTGGACCATGAGATTGTGCAACTCCCGGATACCGTAGGAATACTTTGGTTGTGCCAAACGTCACAATGTAACTTGGTGGCTACAAAGGTACACTACAGGTATCTCCGAAAGTGTCTGTTGGGTTGGCACGAATCGAGACTGGGATTTGTCACTCCGTGTGACGGAGAGGTTTCTCTGGGCCCACTCGGTAAGACATCATCATAATGAGCTCACTGTGACTAAGGAGTTAGCCACGGGATGATGTGTTACGGAATGAGTAAAGAGACTTGCCGGTAACGGGATTGAACAAGGTATAGGGATACCGACGATCAAATCTCGGGCAAGTATCATACCGATAGACAAAGGGAATTGTATACAGGATTGATTGAATCCCCGACATCGTGGTTCATCCGATGAGAACATCGTGGAGCATGTGGGAGCCAACATGGGTATCCAGATCCCGCTGTTGGTTATTGACCGGAGAGGTGTCTCGGTCATGCCTACGTGTCTCCTGAACCCGTAGGGACTACACACTTAAGGTTCGATGATGCTAGGGTTATAGGGAAATAGTGTACATGGTTACGGAAGGTTGTTCGGAGTCCCGGATGAGATCCCGAACGTCACGAGGGGCTCTGGAATGGTCCGGAGGTAAATATTCATATATAGGAAGTGAGGTTTTGGTCACCAGAAATGTTTGGGGAATTACCGGTAACGTACAGGGACCACCGAAAGGGTTCCGGGGGTCCACCAAGTGGGGCCACCAGCCCCAGAGGGCTGCATGGGCCGCAAGTGGGAGGGAACTAGCCCCTAGGTGGGCTGGTGCGCCCTCACTAGGGCCCAAGGTGTAGCTGAACTGGGAGGGGGGCAAAGCCTAGGACAGATGGGCCCTAAGGCCCACCCTAGGGCAGTCGCACCCCTCTCCCTCTTGGCCGCCGACTAGATGGGATCTGGTAGCTGCCGCACCACCCTAGAGTGGAAACCCTAGGGAGCAGCCCTCCCTCCTCCTCCTCCTATATATAGTGGAGCCCTTGGGGCAGCCGGAGACACGCATCTCGCTCTCCCACGGCGCAACCCTACTCCTCCCTCTCCTCGTCCTCCGTAGTGCTTAGCGAAGCTCTGCCGGAGTACCACGCAGATCCACCATCACCACACCATCGTGCTACCAGAGATCTCCCTCAACCTCTCCTTCCTCCTTGCTAGACCAAGGCGTAGGAGACGTCACCGGGCTGCACGTGTGTTGAAAGCGGAGGCACCGTTGTTCGGCCCTAAGATCGGAGTCCACCGCGATTTGAATCGCTGCGAGTACGACTCCACCAACCACGTTCTTGTAACACTTCCACTTTGCGATCTTCAAAGGTATGAAGATGCACTCTCCCCACTCGTTGCTGGTTTCTCCATAGATAGATCTTGGTGAACACGTAGGATTTTTTTTGATTTACTACTACGTCTCCCAATAGAAAAATGTCATAACTACCTTGGATAGCTTAATAATAATCTATACTTAGCTTACCTAGTTCATTTATGACATAATTAGCTTACTTAGGTAAAAATGGCATAATAACCTTGGTTTAGCTCCAAACTATCATATACTTAGTTTATTTTCCTCCAAAATGACAATATAACCTTACCTAGCTCCAAAATGACCGATTTTAACTAGGATAGCTCTAAAATGACCTACACTTACCATTTAGTCCTCCAAAATGAATAAATATGCTTAGTTAGCTAATAAATGGCATAACCACCTAGGTTAGCTCCAAAATGACCTATTTACCTATCTTAGCTCTAAAATGACCTACACACTTAGCATTTTTACCTACCTTAGCTAAAAATGGCATTTTTACCTACCTTAGTTAGAAGAAGAAGAAGATAAAGAAGAGGAGAGGAGAAAAAGAAAGAGAAGATAAATTCTTCTTCTTCTTCTTCTGCTTCTTCTTGTTCTTCTTCTTTTTCTTCTAGCTAGTCTTCTTCTTCTTCTTCTAACTTTCATCTTTCCTAATTTGCAGATTTGCTATAGACGAGGAAGCTTGCATTGATGGAGTGTAATCTTCTACTTGTGCTTCCTTTTTGTTTATGGAAACTTGTTGGAAACTTGTTTTGGATAAGTATGTATGGCTATGTTGTTGTAAACCATTGTATGTTGGATATGTTGTTGGAAACTTGTATGTTGGATATGTTGTTGGAAACTTATTGTTGGTATGCTTGTTGAAACTTATTGTTGGTATGCTTGTTGGAAACTTGTATTGTTGATATGTTGGATATATATGTGAAATTCTGTCAAATTAAATGATTTTAAGAAAAAACAAAAAAACAGGGGCTATATAGCAACTTTGCCGTCTGCTGGGTGACTGCAAAGAAGTTTGTCGTTAGCTAGCAGACAGCAAAGGTGTGTAACATCCCAAAATTTGGAATTTTATAATAATTATTAGAATGAATGTTTGTTTGTTTGTTTGAGTGATTGAATTGAGTGAAAATTTGAAAGTTTTGAAAACTTTTGAATGAGAGGGAATAAAATGACTTTCCCATGTGATTTGAATTCAAATCCAATTCAAATCTGAGAGTGAAGATGATATGACTTCTTCCATTTTTAAAAATGAGAAAGGATTTGAAAAAATTTTGTTTGAATTCCATTCTGAAAATATTTTAAATTCAGAAACTTTATGCAACTCAATGATTTTCATGAGAGAGGATAAAAGGACTTCTTCAAATTATATGAAATATGAGTTGGAAGTTTAAAGGAAGGATTTGAAAGTGCTTTTGAAAACCTCTGAATTATTATTTTGGAATCCATGTCATATTTGGTTCCTATTCAAATTTTCAAAGCATTCAAACCCCTGGACAATTTTTTTGAGAGGAGTACTGTGACACTCCAAACCAGGAGGTATTTTGTGAAGTTTTTGAATCATAAACCCAAGGGGTTATATAAAAAAATTGTTTGCAAAAATAAATAAAGCCATTTAGGCATTTTGTGAAAATAATTTTTGAAAGTATTGAATTTGGCCGGGGAAAAATGTCCATTAAATGTCATTAAATCTCCTAATAATTTTTGTATAAAACTTTTTATTTATTGGAATGTATTTATGGCCATTTATTGGTTTTTATTACGCTGGATATTAGAAAAGGAAGGTTTTTAAAATGAATCGGGCCGGCCCACAGGCTTTAACTTCCGAATTCAATTCGAACCGGACAACCGACGCGCTAACCTCGCCTCTTCTCTCACTGGCAAGTGGGAGCCACTGACCAACAACATCATCCTTGCGCCCGTCTCCTTCCTCGCGGCGCCGCCGTCGCTGGAGATCTCTCTTTCCGGATCTCCCTCCTCTCTCCCTCCCCCGACCCCGCAGCTGGCCTATAAAAGCCACAGCCCTCACCGTGCTCCATTCCACACTGAGCCCCCACTCTACTTCACCAGAATGCCATGCACGACCTCGCCGGAGTTTGGACTCCAAATGAACCCTCCCGAGCTCAAGGTCGTCACCTCCGTCATCCCCAGCCCCGTCCGACGCTGCCAAACGATGCCGGAACTTCGCCGCCGTCGCCTAAGCCCTTCGGACATCGCCCCCGACCACCGCACTATCACCCCTGACCACCTTCGACCTCCGGCCGCCGTCGACCTCGCCGGAACCTCCTCCTCCCCCTTTGTAAGCCACCGGACCTCCCCTGGACCGTTAGATGTAGATCCAACGCTCCCGATTATAAGTTTAATCAGCGAAACATTTTCCTCTACGCTTCGGTCGTCCCCTCGTTAAATCTCACGCGCACGCCCTCGCGGCCAATCACAACCTGACACGTGGCCCCTAACCGATCGATATTAGTTTCTTTTTTCTGTTTCTGTTTTAGAAAACAGAATGTATCCTGATTTTGTTTTTATCATATCTTTTATGTTTTTAGTTGTTTTAATTTTATTATTTTTTCATTGTGTCACAAATTTCATCTAGTTTCTGTAGACACAAAGTTTGACTATGTTTGAACACTTAAATTTGAAGTTAAACAGATTTAATTCAAATCTTATTTTCTGAATATCTTGAGTTTAAAAAGTTATTTTTAGTTGATTCTTTTTGCTACTTGTCACTAGTGATCTTAGTTAGCAGTAGGTAAAGTTTGAGTATTTTTAGGAAAAATTTGTTTAGGGTTTTAACTAAAAACAGATTCTGTTTAGTACCTAAATAGGATTTAATAAGTTTGGTTTTTATTTAGTTTATTTTAAATCTGAGTTAGTTTAACTTTGGTTTTTAGTTTTCATTAGGTTCTGTTGTTTCAACACTAATTGATTTACTTGCTGTCAATAAAACAAAAAAATTGCTTAGTTTTATACTTCATTAGTATAAGAATCTTTATTCCTTTTCATTAGGTATAGTTTATTAAAATAAATTAGTTTTAGTAATATTTCATTTCACAATAATTTAAGTAATTATATTCTGTTTTCAAATAAGTTTTAGTAATTCTTTTGTGTTAAGAAATGTTTTGCTAATAAAAATAGTTTAGTTTTACTATTTGTTGTAGGAAACTGTATTCTTCATCATTAGGTAATGTTTTATAAAACAATTTAGTTTTAGTAGGAATCCTTTTCACAAAAGTTTTAAAAGATTTTCTGTTAAGTATTGTTTTGTTACTAAAAATAGTTTGTCTTGTTTTATATTAGTAGTAGTTTAGCCACCAAAAATTTAGATGCCCATTATTTAGTTTTCTTTATTGTATTGCTCTAGTAATGCTAGTTGGTTTCCTATTTAAAAATATTTAAAATAATTATTTTATAGTTCTACTCTCTGTTAACTTAGTTGTTGTATAGTTTGTTTTCTCTTATTTTAATATTTTATTGTTTTACTTGTTGTTAAGTTTATTAGGCAAACACTGATGTTGTTTAGGGTGTTGTTTTCATAGTTTTACTTGTTCTTCAAAAGTATTTTTTTTGCTAATAAAATATTTACTAAAATAATTTTGTTATATTTTACTTTGTTTTGGGTTTTGGGTTACTTTTGAAAATGGAATTTATTTGTAGAGAAAACTACCTTAGTTGTGTTTATGAAAACCTTGTTGATTTTTTTATTTTGTCTTAAGTATTTCGTTCATCATCAACTTCGTTGTATTGATGTAGTTTTGTTACTTTAACTTTTGTCTTAAGTATTTCCTTCAACAACCTAGTTGCTTTTGGTTTTGTGATACTTTTGAGTGTTAGTATTGATTGCTAGTGTGATTGCTTATATGAATGCAATGTTTGATTATATAGATTTCATCGGAGAGTGACGAATAGTTCTATAAAGTATTTTTCTGAGAGCGATACTTATTTCTTCATCAACAGTACAGGCAAGTTCACTTGGACCATCTATTTCATACCTATGTTTTATTGCATGTAGTGACATCATTCAACAGATCCCTCCCGTAGTGTTATTGAAATTCTTGTAGTTGAGTAGAATGCATGAGGTAGGAACCCACCACTTGTTACTAAAGCCCCGGGAATGCTAGTTATTTAAATGCTATGCTAAAGTAGACGGGGTTTGGTATGAGTGTTCGTGAGTGGTGTGAGAAGGAGGACTCCACGTCAAGACGACAACTTCATGAAGGCATCTTCACATCCTGCATCTTCAAGACCTCAAGACTTTGAGACTCGTGAAACAAGTTTTTCAATACACACTACTGGGTGAAGGATGGAATTGATGGGCATCCCTGGAGTAACCAGTGGATGGCCGGGATGCATGGGGAAGTGCCATGACATCTTGCGGAAAGCTTCACCCAGACTCAAAGAGAAGGATGAATACTTCATGCCCGGAAGCTTACCTGTGTAGCCACAAGTCATTATGGGCTTTGGCCTGGTTGATCTTTGTTGTGACTCTGTCTAGGATGTGCTACGAGATGTAGTCGACGTTAGGATTTGGATGGGCACTATCGGATAGTCAAGGAAGTACTCTGAAAGACCATGTTTCGTTCATCCTGTTCTCAAACACCATGCAGTGCGAGGACTTACCAGGAGGGAACGAATCTTGTGGGTAAAGTACACAACACTCTGTAGAGTTAAGCCTAATCGATTAGCCGTGTCCCTGGTTACGGACAATTTGAGCCTCTGGACTTGGATCTATCTCTGAACTCTCAACACTGGACTGATAACTAATTGTGGGCAACTTATGATACTTATGGGCATTGAGACATTGGTTGGCGGAACCATGTCATGATAGGTAACTGTATAGTGAAATTCCTGGTATTCCTTTGTTGTAGGAAAATAAAATTAGCTTTTACGCAAAAGCTCAGACACAGAGCCACAAAGCCTTTGCATATAGAATAGCCTTTATTCTTCTGTTCTACTATGGTGATCTTGCCAGTACATTCCATATACTGACCTACACGGCTGCAACGTCTTATGTTGCAGATACTCTTCTACGATGAGTAAGAGTACGATTCAGGGTTACGGTCCGCACTCATCCTGCCGTTGGTGTTATTGGGATTCCACTCCTGTTGACTGTTTCCGCTGCTATTTTAAGGTATATATATATCAGTTTTATGTTAATTAAATGTGATTGCACTTTGATATATACAATGATGTACTATGTGTGCCAGCATACTGATCCAGGGATGGCACAGAACACACAGAGGCTTGACTCGTTTTGAGTCGGGTCGCTACAAGCTGCCATGTGGCAGCTACCTGTGGAACCTGGGGTAGCACTAGGCTGGCCTAGATGGGTTCTTTTCCGTCCGCTAGCAGACGGCAAAGAACCCACCTAGGCCGGCAAAGAAACATGTGCTTTGCCGTCCGCTGGCAGATGACAAAGAACTAAGGTTTTTGCCATCTACCAGCTGACGGCAAAGCCCGCCGTTAAGCCCTTAACAGAACTAAGTTGCCACATGTATTGTCCATGCCCTTTGTCATTCGTTGGCAGACGACAAAGGTGCAAAGGTCTTTGCCGTCTGCTAGTAGACGGCAAATCACCCTTTACTGTGGCTTATTCAGCCGGACATTTGACCGTCTGCTGGCGGACGACAAAGCCTTTGCCGTCCGGGATGGCTGACGGCAAAGTGCCTGATTCCTGGAGTGTACCCAACAAAAGCTACTTTAAGAGTCTTGCTCCACAAAAGGGTCACAGAGTCAATACCAAAGAAGGTACTAAAACCCATGGTTGCGAGTTGATGAGCTGTAAGTAAATTGTATGCGAGGGTCTCAACAAGCATAATATTCTCTATGGAGAGTTCCGAAGAGATTATCACCTTGCCAAGACCCAATACCTTTGAAATTGCATCATCACCAAATGAGACTTGGGTGGCCATAGATGTGTGAGGATGAATGTCCACCACCAAGTCCTTGCTTCCGGTCATATGATTGTCGCTCCACTATCGAGCAACCATGATGTTCCGCCGGAAGCAAAACCCTACAAGAGATCAATGTTTGGCTTTAGGTACCAATTCTTTAATGGGTCCTTTCATGTTAGCAACAAGGATCTTAAGAACCCAAATACACCATTCAATGTACTCGTAAGAAGAACCAACATATTTGGCATAGACACACCCATCACTAGCACGACGTAAAACATAAGAGGGGTTAAAGTCACCGGTCTTGTTGGGGTGGGTGTTCTTGTTCTTGCCCTTCTTGGCATTCTCCAACATAACTTTGTCTTTCTTCTTCTCATGAGGACCTTCTCCTGCTCTTACAAAGATTGCTTGAGAGCTGGAACTTCCTTGGTGTTCACCTTCTTCTTCTCATTATTTTTGGGTGCAAACCCCACTCCTTCTTTTGCCACAACTTCCTTCTGATTACTCAGAAGGTCATTGAGTGTCTTCTCACCTTGGATACACGTCACCAAGCCCTTTTCAATCTGATCTTTTAGCTTAGCATTTTCCTCCACAAGATGTGCATGCTCACAACCCGGGTTAGTAGCAGATGCATTATCAATTAGAACAAAAGGAGGACACGTGGCAATTTCCTTAGTGAGTTTCACTTGGAGTTGATCATGCGACTCCTTAAGAGAGGCATGAGCACACTTCAACGCTTTGTGAGCATTGTCAAGTGTGTTAAGCTCATCCTTGAGTCGATCATGGTCCACCACAAGTGCACCCTTCTCAGACTAGAGTACACAGTTAAGAACAATAGCATGATCATAATCTTTACGTAATTTAGCAAGGTCATCATTTTGTGACTCCTCAAGAGTCACACGAAGACCTCGCTCTTCCTTAAGAGAAATAGATAGATCTGCTATCTCGTTGGCATAATCACGACTATGACCTCTCAATTCCTCAAGAAACTCTTCTTGAGACTTAATAGTATCATGGGCCTAACCAAGTTGTTCCAAGAGAGCAACGAAGTGGTTCTTGGACTCTCCCTTGAGTTTACACATGAATTTGTCAAACTCATTTTTATCTTCTTTCACCTCCTGATGTTCATGCACACAATCTAGAGATGGAGTGGAAGAAATAGAAGTCTTAATGTTTGAGGTTTTGACGTTGGAGGTTACCTTAGTGATACCTTTAGCCATGAGGCACCTCGCGACGATGTTCTCATTGGGGGCGTCAAAGAGTGACACCTTTGATGGGGTAGAGGAAGCAATTGCCACAGATGCCATTGCCATTCCTTCACCGCTTGTGTCTTTGTCATCGACATCATCATCCGAGGCATACTCTTCTTGAGCCACCAATACTTTGTGAGGGGCCTTCTTGATGAAGTTGGTTTTGTTGGGGAAGGACTTGGCCTTATCTTTGCGAATGAGCTTGCGGCCATTGTCTTCCCACTTCTCATATAGGCAATCCACCACAAAGTGACTCACATTACCACAACTGTAGCATGTTCTCACAAGTTGCTTGCCCTTTGACCCATTCGAGTTGTTCTTGGAGAAGTTGGGCCTTGTGTTTCTCTTGTTGCCCCAAAAGTTTCTGGACGCAAGAGCCATGTTCTCCTGATAAGCATATTTGGTGTCCTCAGGGCAACCCTCTTCTTCTTCTTCTTCCTATTGACTAAACTTGGCCTTCAATGAAAGATTGGGAGAGGACTTCTTTGACCATTGAATGCAAGCGAGAGCATTGTTAGTTGTCATGTCTAGGATGTTCATTGCAATAAATTCATCCAACACATCACCAGAAGACAAGGTGTGAAAGTCCGGCCTTTGACGGATGACAACGGACATGGCTTGTTGTAGGGCATGATGGCCTTCAGGAACTTAAGCTTGATCCAAGTATCATCCACATCCTTGCTGCCATGATCCTTGAGGGAAACGGCAAGAGCGGTCACCCTTCTATAGAGCTCACGCGGTTCCTCATCCTCTATCATCACAAACTCATCTGACTGATCAAGGATAACTTCATAGTTTGACCGTTGAATGCTTGATCTGCCCTTGTAAATGGAGATGATGTGTTACCAACACTCTTTAGCAACAGTGAAGGGCCGCATGTGAGGTAGGTCTTCAGTAGGAATAGCAACTTGGAGTATGAACAAGGCGAAAGAATTTAGCTGTTTACCCGCTTGTTCTCTTGGAGTAAGATTGTGTGGATCATGAGGGTAGTATCCTTCTTCAAGGACTCTCATGAGATGATTTGAACTATGATCTAAATGAGACTTGATATTGAAAACCCAGTTAGCAAAATCATTCTTAACAAGTTTAGGAGGAGGACCAAGATTAACTATATGAGGTGGGTGCACCGGTCCTCTATAGACCACGGGAGGGGGAACAGAGGCCAAGCTCCCCGACCCATTAACTCATTGAGAATGATTATCCTTGTCAGCAATAGCCCCCTCCTTACCGGAGTTGACATCTAATGTCGAGTTAGTGGGTTTGACCACTTGCACCGCATTGGTAGACATTTTAAGAGTATTAAGGAAATCTTTGAACATGGATTGAACCTCGGTCGCCATGGAGTATTTGAGTAAGGACAAGGCCTCATTCAAATCCTCGCGTGAGACCGTGTTCACTCCCATGGCCTCGGGAAGTTCTCCCACATGCTCCCCTTCGTCAGCCATACTCTTTGGGTGGTGAAACCCTTAATAAAGAGACATGGCTCCGATACCAATTGAAAGGATCGATATGGTGGACTAGAGGGGTGGGGGGTGAATAGGCAACTAACACTTTTCAACTTTTCCTTAACAATTTAGGCTTATCATCAAATAAGTTGGCTAGATGTGTAACTAGATGAATAACCTATATGATACTAACCACAACAAGTACACAAGCAAGCAAGGGATATAACATAATAAAAGCTCGCAAGAAGCCACTAGGGCCACATTATTCTCCTCACGCCCTCACACAATGCGAGATGCCGTGATTCCACTATTGGTGCCCTTGAAGGTGGCGACCGAACCTTTACAAACAAGGTTGGGGCAATCTCCACAACTGAATTGGGGGCTCTCAATGACACCGCGAAGCTTCACCACAATGGACTCTGGCTCCGAGGTGACCTCAGCCGTCTAGGGTGCTCAAACACCCAAGAGTAACAAGATCCGCAAGGGATTAGTGGGGGATTCAAATTTCTGTTGATGAAAGTGTAGATCGAGGCCTTCTCAACCAATCCCTAGAAAATCAGCAAGTCTGATTGGCTAGGGAGAGAGATCGGGCTAAAATGGAGCTTTGAGCAACAATGGAGTTTTTGGAAGGAAGAGGTGAGCTTCTTGGGGAAGAAGACCTCCCTTTTATAGTGGGGGACAAGATCCAACCGTTATCCACACCCTCAGCCCCGCGCATCGCGGTACTACCGCAAAATCCATGGTACTACCGCGAGGGCTTGTGGTACTACTGCTGCCACATGTGGTACTACCGCTCGCATGGAACTAACAAGCTCAAGTCGATTGCATTAAGAAACAAGCGGTAGAACCGCCGGAGCGATACTACCGCGAGCCCATGCGGTACTACCGCATGGTCGGCAGAGGCTGGCACTAGAGATGCACGCAAGTAAAAAATTACTTCCGTGCCTACCTCTGAAGAAGGCGAAACTGCAAAAAAGTCCGGCACGATAGTACCGGACGTGAATCATGGTACTACCATAAGAGGGCGGACGTAAAAAATTAAATCCACGCCTTGTACTGTAGGCGTAAGTTCCAGGGCAAGAGACAGCGGTACTATCACTCCACCAAGTGGTACTACTGCTGGCTCCTGCGGTACTACCGCTCCCTTGAGCGGTACTACCACTGGCTACTGAAAGCAACCCCCCCGCAGGCTTTCACTTTGCACAGGAATGAAAAACGAGCTGGAGATCCATTGAAGCGAACGAAAGGTGGTGCAAAGGAATAGATGTGTACGTGTTGATTCCACCCAAACCTTTCCGAAGCGGACCCCCTCTAAATAGTACGGCTTTCCTACGATTCAAATCCACCGAAAGGAAACATAGAGAACAACCGTCTTCGATAGGCTCCGAGGGGCACTAAATCGTCTTGTGCCTAGACATGAGATATTTGAAATGCTCAATGCACACGATTAGTCCGCAAAGGCATTGTCATCAATCACCAAAACCACTTAAGGAGAAATATGCCCTTACACATGTATCCTGCCTCCTCGGAGGCGTAGTCCAACACGTTGGTTAAGTCTTCGACGGTGGCTATTAAGTGGGTGGTGGGTGGGTCGAAAAATCCGTCCCTGCCCGAACTGTAACCAGGCCGAACATAGATCAGGGCTGGATCGTCGGTGATTTTAAACAATGACAATTGCTTCGAGGTTTCGTCGACCACTGAGGGCCCGATTGGATCCAGCTGTTCAGTACTCATGGAGTCAATGTGACATCCCAAGTGCTGTCCCTACCTTTTATGGCACGTGAACTCTTGTATGAACCTTGTGTCATGAGCTTAATGAATGATTTCCACCTTGTCATCCATGTTTTGTTTTGCATTCATGCATCATGCATCATAGCATCCATCATGCCATGCTTGATTTCCATGTGTCCTTGTATGTGAGTGTTGTGATGTGGTTTGAGTGTGGGTGGAGTTTAAGTGTGCAATCTCTTTCTCTTCCCCTCTCTTTTCCTTTTCAACAAAACCTTCCAATACCCCTATTTTCTCCATGTTATTTTCATAACATATTTAAATTGCAAATTAAATGGCTTAAAAATGTTCAAGAGGTAGCCCTATATGTATTATTAATTTAGAGTGTGGTTCTTTTGATGTTTGGAGTTGTGTTGCTTGTGTGCTTTAATAGAACAAGGGCTGTTTTTTTAAAATAATGAAAATCATTTGTCCTAAAAACTGTCTTAACATTTTTATTAAATGTGCATATTATTTTCTTTACAAAAGTATCTTCGTTTGCACCAAAAATCCATTATATTTTCCTGGGGTTTTTCTCATGTGTTGCTATGTTTTTAAAAGAAAAAAACCATCTTTGTTTTTGTTCTCTGAGAGAGAGAGCCAGGTGGGTCTTGCCTCTCCCGCGGCCCAGCCTGCTCGAGCAGACGGCCACCTGCCCCGTCCTCCTTCTTCGTCAGTGAGTGCAGAGAGCGAGCCGCTCCGCCATCGCTGTCAGCCCGTGGCTATTTAGCTCCCCCTCGGCATGCATGCCCCCTCGGCTAGGTTTCCTCTCTTCCCCGCCGCCGTCACAGCTCCCATCTCCCCCTCCTTCTCCCACCTCCCTCTCTTCTTCCTCCCTGCCAGGTAAGAAAATTCAGAGAGTTCCGAGAGTGTGTCGGTCGTCTTCGCCGCAATCGCCGCGTCTCCAGTGGGTCTCGTCCCTAGTGGTGATGGCGTGAAGGTCGGGGATCCTCCCCGCGTTCCATTCCTGCCGCTAGGAGGTGAGGAGCACCTCCCCACGGTGGCAATTAGCTTCGCCGCCGTCCGCAAGGAGGGGTCGTCGCCGGCTCCTTCCTCTTCGTCGTCGCCGCGTCCCCGACCCCTCCGTCGTCTTCGTATCGACCGGCTCGTTGTCTCCTTCGCTCGGTGAGCGCCGTGATGCCTCCTGTCGCCGTAGCTAGTGCACGTTGCCGTAGCTGCCCATCGCCGCCTTCCACAAAACAAATCCTTGGGGCTTGCCTCCGTCCTCCCCGTCACAAGGCGAGCAGGGGATTGGACCCCCGTAGCGTTCCGTAGGCCCCGCAGTAGCTTCTCCTCGCCGGATTCTCCGTGTGCTCGCCGGAATAGTGCCGCCGTTGCTCTGTCGCCGCAGCTGTTCGGGTTTTAGTTTTGTCAGTGTAGTGTGTGTGCGCGTGTATTAGAACTGTAGTGCCCCTCCTCTGTTAAGTGTCGAGCGCGTAGCGCAGTGGTGGGCGCTAGGGGAGATGACCTGGTGGTCATGAGTTCGAGCCCGACCCCTCCCCCTTTTTCTTGTATTTTGTTTTTCTTTCCTGTTTTCTTTTGTTTTCTCTTTTGCTCATGTATCTGTGTGTGTAGATGCAAAACCTGCATGTTTGTTTTTATTTTCTTTTCTGTTATATATATACGTGTAGGTGGTGTATGTGTAGGTTTGTAGCATGTATATGTGCATGTGTATGAGTGTGTGTGTGTGTATAGTCATATGCATATGCGTATGCATATATGCCTTGTGCATATATGTGCATATGTGTGTGGATGTACACCCACACTCATGAGCTTGTGTGTGAGTGTGAGTGCCCATGTGCACTTGTGCATGTGAGGTGGTGTGGTGTGCCTATATGCATTATGCATATATGGGCATGTGAGTGTGTGTGTGGATGAACACCCCCTCATGGGTGGTATGTTCATGGGTGGTATTTGTGCTCATATGCCCTTGGGCATATATAGAGCATGTGTGTGTATGCCTTTGTAGGGGTGTGTGTAGAGTGTATGTGTGTGTGGGAACTAGTGGGTTTTCCCCACTTGACATACCCCATTTGTTATAGATATGCATGTTTTGTGATTTGTTAGATCATCTCCATGTTAAGCTAAGTTTCCAAATCTGGTTATGTCCATTTAAGATCATTTCCATTTAGAGTAGGTTTTGACTTATAAGAGTAGGTGGTATTTTGCCAACATAGATGGTGCCATGATGCTTCACATGAACATATGAGTATGACAGATGCTTTTGGGGTAGAAAGAGCCAATGAATCCATTGGTGCTTTCAGATTTCACTTTTGAGCAAAGTTGATAAAACTATCATTTTCAGCTGTGATGCTACTTTGTCATTTTTGCATCATTTAATCCTTGCTTGCTTTGGGGCATGTGCCAACTAGGAAGTGCTAGTGTTTTATGTTTTTTATGCCATGGTATTTTTGTTTAACAATAGATTCACCCATATAGGTGGGAAACATGCTGCAAAGTAGCCTACTTGATGTTTCTGTTTCAGCATGCTAAAAATTACCAAGTCTGAGAATCTGCTGTTATTTTTATGCCATGAAGAGTGGGTGACATCTAGTTGTATGGTGAGAATTTTCTCGTGCTCAGTGCTAGTAATTTGGAGTAGATGTTGTCTACTACCATCTTGTTAAATTTCATGCCAAGATGTGCTCTCTAGCATATTAAACTACTGCTGTCAACTTGCTACTTTATTAACTCAGATTCCAGAAAACTGTAATTTTCACCAAGTCCGAGAAATCTGTTTCATCATATCAACTTGATAGCTTAATGCTTATTGATGTGTGCCTCTTTTTCAGATTGTGTAGTTGGATAAGTTGATGTAGCTGTTATGTAGATTCTGTCAATATCTTGTTTGTGGCTGTAGGATTCCTGTAGCTCAAGGTTTGGGCTGTGTAAGTTGCTATGTTGCTTTTTTGTGGCAGATTGCTTGTTTTAGTGTTTTGTGACTCGGGGGAGCTATACTCCATGGAATTGATTGATCTTTGGGTCTATTGTGGTTGATTTTTCATTGCCTAACTAGTGGCTACCTTCGAATGCCAAGAATGAGCCCATGGCTTTGTTGTCTTGTGTTTTTGCCTTCGTACCTTGTCATGAGCGTATCGTGACAACCGTAACTCCGTTTCTTGCGTTCTTTATATGCATTTCTATCAATTTTGCATGATGCATCCATATTTGCCATGTTCATGCATGTTTAAATAACTTAACATGAGGTTCTGTCCAGATTCATTAATAAACAAACTTTGCATGTGAAACATGACTAGTTTTGGATTGCCATGTTAAATTGTTCATAAATGAATCGTGCATTATCTAAGTTGTGCATTGCACCTTGGTTGGATGTTTATTACTGCTGTTTCTCTTGGGTAGACACGAGTGTTGAAACTGAGTACGAGGACCCAGGAGAGTACCACTACGAGGATCCCGCTACTTGTTCTGCTGAAGAACCCACAGGGAAGATGATCGTACCCGCATCCCGATACTATTTTTGCTTGCTAGTTTCTCGCTCTTATTGATACAATTGCGCTACATAACACTTGAATATCAGCCTCCTAATTGCCATGAAAGTCTCTAACCCTCCACCTCCTAGCAAACCTTTGATTGGCTAAGTTACTGCTGCTCAGCCCCTCTTATAGTGTTCTTAGTTGCAGGTGCAGGTTGTTCCATGTGGTAACATGGATTTGGCAATATCACAACATTATCTATTATTTAATTTAATGCACATATATATCTTGGTATTCGTGGAAGTCTTGGCCTTTTGCTAGGTGATTTGTTCCGCTGTTACCGCCATAGTTTGTTGTTACCGGTGTTATGTTTTCCATATTTTGCGCTCCTAACATGCTCGGGGTTGTTATGGGGACCCCCTTGTTTATTCGGTTGAGATTAAAACTTGTCTGGCAAGACCCAACATTGGTACTACATTTGCTAATAAATTAATAAAATTTGCATAGGGCTTTGCAACCCCGTGGATAATTAATCAACCCCTGGGCCAGTCCTCCTCATGAGTGTTGGTCCAAACAAGAGCACTGTGAGGGGCCAACCCAGGGAAACTTGGGAGATTTCTATCAGGCCTTCGTACGCGTCGCTTATCCGTCGTGTCCTGAGAACGATATACGCGGCTCTTATCGGGTTCGTCGACACGTCGGGTGGTCTTGCTGGATTTGTTTTACCTTTATCGAGTGTCTTGCGTGTGGACTCTGACTTTCTTCGAGTTTTCTCAAGGTGTTGGAATTCGTTTGGAGTTACCTATGATGATCACGAGATCCGTGGTTGAGGCTATTCCCGTGGAGTGTGGTTATTTTATGATGGACTAGTTGGAGCACCCCTGGAGGGTTAAATCTTTTCGAGAAGCCGTGCCCGCAGTTATGTGGAAACTTGGATATTTGTTTAACACCCGGTTATAGTAAACTTGAATTAAACTCTAATAAAATACACCAACTGTGTGAGTAACCATGATCGTCTCTGCTCGTGAACATGATCCGAGAGAGAACACAGTGGGGTTATGTTTGACGTAAGTAAGTGTTCGGGATCTCATAGAGGTCATACTAGATTCGATCGCTCATCGTAGGCCACTCATATTTACATTCTTGTTGCGTAAGTTTATCCACCATATATGCTTAGTGCTGCTGCAAACTAAACACATGTCCCATCCCAACCTTTAAGATTGAATAGTCTCGATACCCGGGCGCACGATTGTTGAGTCCTTGTGGCTCATAGATTACTACAACACTCCAGGTACAGGTATAGATGAGTACGTGCAAGATGATCTGACGCAGCTCCAGTGGGAATATGATGAGGAAAGAGGCATGATGTACATGACTTACCCGAATGAGTAGAGGACCATGGTCGTGATCTTTCGGATAGCGAGATAGTGTCATTTGCAGTTGTTTTATCGTTTGATTTCGTCCGTAGTCGGACCCCTTCTTCATCTTGATGATTTGAACTCTATGTGGATTGTAATTTAGTATGTGGCGAGTGTAAGCCAACTTGTATACTCATCTCTTCTATAATGTATGATGCATGATACTATACTTGCGAATGACAAGATACGCCTCTATCTCTTGCGAGGCCCTCGTGCCTTAATATGGATAGGCGCGCATCTTGGGTGTGACAAGTTGGTATTTAGAGCCATACGGACATAGGAGCCTTTGCTTGATCAAACTTGGCCGAGTCAAGTCTAGTTAAAACTATTTTGA
This sequence comes from Hordeum marinum, assembly GCA_022496015.1. Lineage (NCBI taxonomy): Eukaryota > Viridiplantae > Streptophyta > Magnoliopsida > Poales > Poaceae > Hordeum > Hordeum marinum. The sequence continues at coordinate 466,150,410 of CM039676.1, read as the reverse complement.
GTCTAGTTATATCGGAGAGTAGGATTCTTTTTACTCCTCTGCTATGCTCTGGTGAGGTATCCGACTTAGGAATTTTGATTCTACTCCTCTTCTCGCTCAATTTTTTTAGGATCACACAGGTATTTTGGAGTCTATATGATACCGATGTGATAGGGTTCTGTCTTGGTGCCTCCTGTCTGACTTGATTTCTTCTGGGGAGTTTAGCTCCAGGTTATGTTGGCACATGGTTACCATTCAGCTTCCTTGATATCTCAGGAATGAGAGTGTTCAAAATTACTTCAATACTTGTCGTGGTGAGATAAGGTCGGAGTCACCCAGTACTGGGGAGGCGTCCGGGGTACCACCATGGTTTGGTATCATTGTGAGTTCGAGGATTCGAGTTAGATGAATTTGCGAGACCCTCTGGTTATGTGTTGAAGGATGGATACAGTTGGGGTGTAGGATTGCTAGTTGTGTGAGATATTTCCTCCTTGTATCTCCCACACCGGATTGCATAACCAGAAAGTTTTCGGAAGTTCATAGTGGGAAATCTTGTAGTTATCTAGGATCATCTTCTTCAGATGTATGTGGGCATGTACATTTGGTCCGAGCGCTTAGCTCAATACTTTTGTGTTATTGCAAGTGGCTTCTAATATTTGATGATGTTACCATTAAACCGAAGAAGCATTCTTACTATTTTGTCAGTAGGAAGGCTGTGTTGTTATTTGTTTCAATTTCTTTCAAGAATTTGCTTCAGCTTTTGATTCATCTTATCAATGAGGTGCTGATGCGTTTTGTCCATCTTCAGGATGGCTCCACCAACTCGCAACAATCCGGGTTGTGGTGAGGAGCAGGCTGATGTTCCACCACCGCCACCTCTGCCTCCGCCTCTAGAAGCTTGGAAAGCTATGATGGCCGCAACCAATGAGAACACTCAGATGTTGCTCAGGCTGTTGCAAGAAAGGGAGCAAGGTTAGCAAGGTTTTCAAGGGAATTTTTAGAATCAGCCTCAGTTTGCGACACTCAATCAGTTCCTTGCCAAGCAGCCCAAGTCTTTCACCTATTGTGAGCAGCCTTTTGATGCTGATGATTGGCTCTGTGATATGAGTAAGCATTTTGAGTGCAGCAATGTCAGGCTAGAGGACTTTGTCAGATTTGCATCGTTCTAGCTCAAGGGTCAAGCAGCTGATTGGTGGCAGCAGTACAAGGATTCTAGGGGCGATCGTGTTGTTACTTGGGACGATTTCCGTCGTGACTTCAGGGCTCATTACACTCCGACAAGCTTTGTCGAAGAGATGCGTGAGAAGTTCAGGCACCTGAAGCAGGGAAGAAAGTCTGTCTACCGGTACAACGTCGAGTTCCAGAATCTAGCCCGTTATGCCAAGCAAGATGTTCCAGATGACAAGGCTATGATCTATTAGCTCAGAGGTGGTATCAAGGATGAGCTTCTGCCAGGCCTAGTTCTTCAAGAGCCTTGTGAGTTTGATCAGTTCTACAACATGGCTTTGAAGGTTGAGGCAACACATCTCAAGTGGGAGAACTCAAAGAAGCGTTCAAGGGATTCATATTCATCTTCTTACAGCTCTCACATGGTTCCCAAGTAGCAAAAGTATTGGGTGCCAAATCCTCCTTCGTTTCGTCCTCCTCAGCAACAGAAGCAGTTTGGTGGTCGTGGTTCTTCCCACCCACCCAACCCAGGATTCGAGCAGAGACCCCAAGCGTCCAAGGCAGTTCTTGTTCCTCCTCCAGGCAATGTTCGTCCGCTTTCTGAGGTGACTTGTCACAAGTGTGGCCAGAAGGGTCACTATGCAAACAAGTGCAACTAGCGGCGTCTTCCGCCTTCTCCTCATGTCAAGCTTCCAGGCAATGCTATGGTGAAGCATAATCCCAAATCCGAAAGAGTGAATATGGTGAATGCAGCAGAGGCAGATGATTCTTCTCAAGTGATCATGGGTAATCTCTCAGTTAATTCTATTCCTGCCAAAGTTTTGTTTGCTTCTGGAGCATCGCATTCATTCATGTCTAAAGCATTCTTCGCCAAGCATGATTTTGATTCTGAATATTTGAGTAAGTCTTTGCGTGTTGTTTCTCCCGACACTCTCATGAGCGCTAACAAGGTGGTTCCGGATGTTTCTATCAAGATGGGCAATTATTCTTTTCTGGCTTCTCCTATTGTTCTCGGACATTCCGACATTGATCTCATTTTGGGCATGGACTTCCTGGCTATGAATAAGGCTTATATTGATTGCAAAGCAAAAGAAGTCAAGCTGACTCATCCTTCAGAAGATGTGATTATATTCGTGGCTCGCGATGACACAATCTGTCTCTTTTCTCTTATTGAGAAGGGTGAAATCTCGGCGATTTCTCAAATTCCGGTGGTGAATGAGTATGAAGATGTGTTTCTAGAAGAATTGCCAGGAATGCCTCTGCACCGGCTAGTCGAGTTCATGATTGATCTTGATCCCGGAACTAAACCGGTCTGTAAGCGCCCATATAAACTTGGCCCCGACGAGCTGAAAGAGTTGAAGAAGAAGCTAGATGAGCAAGAATGTCTGGGCCTGATTAGACCAAGTTCTTCTCCGTGGGGTTGTGGTGTTTTGTTTGTCAAGAATAAAGATGGCACGGATCGTCTTTGTATCGACTACCATCCATTGAACAAGAAGACAATCAGAAACAAGTACCCACTCCCTAACATCAATGAGTTGTTTGAAAAATTGAAAGGTGCCAAGGTTTTCTCGAAGCTTGATATTCGCATGGGTTATCATCAGATTCGCATTGACGAAGAAGACATTCCCAAGACCGCTTTCAGGACGAGTTTTGGCTCTTATGAGTACACCGTCATGTCGTTTTGTCTTGCTAATGCTCCTCCAACCTTCTCAAGAATGATGAACTTCATTTTCTCTCCTTTCAAGAATGAGTTCGTCTTGGTCTATCTGGATGATATCCTTGTGTTCTCGGAGATATAAGAAGAGCATGTAGAGCATCTCCGCCTTGTGCTTGACAAGTTAAGGGAACATCGGTTCTATGCCAAGTTTTCCAAATGTGAGTTTTGGCTCAATGAAGTGGTGTCCCTCGGGCATGTGATCTCTGCCGAGGGAATTAAAGTGCACCCTGAGAAAGTTGGGGCAATCTTGAAGTGGGAACCTCCTCAGAACGTGAAGCAGCTTCGGAGTTTCCTCGGGCTTGCTAGTTATTGCAGAAGATTCGTGGAGAACTTCTCTCAAATTGTTAAGCCTCTGTCCAATCTCCTCCAGAAGAGTGTCAAGTATGTTTGGTCTCCTGAGTGTGATGTGGCATTCAATATGCTCAAGCAGAGATTGACTTCAGCTCCAGTGCTTGTTCCTCTTGAGCAGTCTAAGCCTTTCCAAGTATTCTGTGATGCTTCTCTCCAAGGTCTTGGTGGTGTTCTCATGCAAGACAAGAAGATTGTTGCTCATACCTCGCGTCAGTTCAAGCCTGCCGAGAAGAACTACCCCACTCATGATCTTGAGTTGGCGGTAGTTGTGCATGCTCTAATGACTTGGAGGCATTTTGTCGGGACCCCGATCCTAAGACATAAGAATCGAGCCTGTAACACATCAGATCACTTTGCGGTATCACGCATGGTTATCTCCATGGCTACCACCTTACCTGGGCCGGGACCGTTTGCATCTTTTGACTCACGTATGTGAATGTGTCGCTAGCATTCAAATGTCAAAGAACCCGGGATGACAAGACTAGGCGTAGAACCCAAGTGGCACATCCGTACAGGGATAGGCATCCGTAACCCAGCAATGCAAGTGTCGATCTCTAGTGTGTGTAGACGAGTCATTGCAAGCTACAAGGACTCCATTACACCGTGGGACATACATGTCATCACTGCACGTAGACAAGTCGTAGCAGGCTATAGGGACTCCATTACACCGTGAGACATTTCCCTGAAGGGACAGACACAGCAGCAAGAAGGATACATGCCGGTCAATCAATGTGTCCAGAGCAGTAGCAAGCTACCAAGGCTCGATGGAAGCACAAAGAGGCAGTTCCCCGTAAAGAGTACTACTAAAGGCACACAACTAAGTGTCGAATCCCATACATACCGTTGCACGGCACATGTACGCACGACAAGCCCGATATGCATAGATACAACTATGGCATCACAACATAACCATTCAACATTTCAACATTTATTTAAAAGGCTGGGAAGAGCCAATACAATAAGATGTTACAAACAGTGGTCACAAGACCCAACATTTAGAGCATTCAAACAAGCAAGCGGAAGTTAAACATGTCTGGGTACAGACATCTACAAAAGTGGCTGGAGGAGCCTGAAAAGCTACAATGACCCTACCAAAGGAACCAGACCTCTGTCTGGCATTCCCAAGCTAATCCGGTCAACATCGAACTTCACGTTGTAATGATCACTAATGAGACTGATGTCTCCTCTACAAAATCATAAATTAAGCAAAGGTAAGAACAAGGGTACTCAGCAAGACTTACATCAGAACTAACTACATATGCATTAGTATCAATGAAGGGGGTAGTGAAGTTTATTGCAGCAAGCCATCTTTGACTCTTGGCTAACCTGTATTACGACTACAAGTGCTTTCTTTGAGGTGGGATAGCGAACATGAGTCCACATATTCACCAATCAATACGCAACTATGGATCCACTTCTGTCTCCCTACGAGAAGGCCATCCATAGCACTCACGCTTAACTTGAATATTTTAGAAGTATCCGTTTCACTTATCTATGAACCACATAAGCAATCCAAGCAGTCCATATCCGAGGACGTGGCTATTCAAACAGATTATTTCACTCTGCAGGGGTATACTTCTTCACACATGCTCTCATTACTTATCATCATATGCATGTCATGCATCTCGGCAACCTTCAAGAGGAAGCACTGGCATGGGCGTTGGCCGCGACCGTCATTCACAAAAGACCCTAGTACAAGTTTATCGCCTATTTGAGACTGAACCCACACGGAAGTCTAGCCGAAGTATCCGTTATGGTCTCAAACGATCTACGCAGGGTTCCCAAGCCCATCGTTCCTGTGCCACTTGGTACACCATGCGACTGTGCATCTACCCCATCACAGTCGACCCCATTGGACAGCACTATGCACTGCCGCCAAAACTTTTCCTACATACACCAGAAACTAGTTGCAACTCCTGGACAGAGATCTAGGCGATTAATAAGTCGAGAGGGGTCATATTTCAGGGCCCAACGTGTGGTAGTAACTGTCTTGGATCGCAAACACATAACTTAGTTCTTAAGGACGATTTCAATGAGACAACCCACCATGTACTCCTACATGACCTCTCATCGCTACCTTTACCAAATCATGTTCACATACTTAGCTCTCACACAGTAGGATATGAGCACTCCCATTCCGATCTATCACCCTGATGTATCAGACCCGACACGACACGACTCTAAGCATAGCAGACATAGTAAGTAAGCAAGCATGGATGAGTAAGCACAACAAGGCTCAAGCAGTTGCTACTCATGCTAAGTGGTTTCAACTATTTACTGTGGCAAAGACATGTCATGCAAAGGAATGGGTTCAACTACCGAGAACATGTAACAGTTGAATCGTGACTGTCCTAATGCAATAAAAGAGAGCATGAGCGAGAGAGTGGGTTCATATCAGTATGCTGAAGGGGGTTTGCTTGCCTGATAGTCCTGAAGATATCACTTTTCTTCATTAGTGTCAACGTTCACATCGTCGGAACCATCATCTACCGAGGGGGAAGAAACACTGGCAAACAGGAAGAAGGAACACATTCAATGTGATGCAACAAACATGATGCATGAGATGGCATGTTAAGGTACTAAATTAATCTAGAGGAGTAGTTAGCCAAGTTGGTTCAAGTGGAATTCAAACAAGTTTGAATTCTAACTCCACATGATATTTCATATATTGACCTAGTCATAAAATGTCTTACTTGGTGATGTTAACTTGTTCAAACATGCATGATCATGGCATAAATAGATTCATTGGATTTTTCTAATCATTTTTCATATATAAATTATATTCCTCTGACTTACAGATTTTTTTTCTATGATTTTTAGAAGTTTTCAGCAATTTTTGGAATTTATTTAAATCCTAAAAATGTAATTATTGCATGATTTAAACGTCAGCATGACCTCATCCTGGTCAGCTGGCCGTTTCAGGTTAAAATTAACCTGTGGGGCCCGCATGTTAGTGACACAATCACTAATAGGGTTTAGTTTTAATACTTAATATTAATTATCTCAACAGAGCCCACTAGTCGGTGACCCATTAAACTAATTATTTGAATCAATTACATTAGAGCCTAATCCTATAATTACCAAACCCTGGCCCCACCTGTCAGTGACCCAGGTGGGGTCAAATCCTGGTCAAACTCGTCAGAGTTGACCCGCGGCTCATCGCCGGCGTCTCCAGAGACAACGGAGGGTGACGGAAAGCATCCTCCGGTGACTAAATGGCCGGCGGAGGGAACCTACATGGAGCTGGAGCTCCACCGCACCCAGCTGAGCTAGAGGGAGGAGATGAGGCGGCTTACGGCAACGACGACGAGCAACTTGGCGGCAATCGGAGATCGGTCGCGCCGGCGCTAAGGCCTAAGAGACGCTGGCGAGGAGGGAGTCCGCCCTAGGTCGAATCCATCGACGAGGAGGAGCAGGGCGACGCCACGGAGTTCTTGGCCACCTCGGAGCGTGAGGGAACGACAGCAGCTGCGGCGGCGAGCTCCTGTCTACGGCGGCCCTAGTAGACAGGGAAAGGGGAAAAGCAGAGGAGGGCAAGGGGAGAGAGATGGAGAGGGGGGATGGGTCCGGACGGCTCTGAGGGGTCGCGTGGGGCTCTAAGCGACATCCACGGCAAGCAGGCAGGCAGGACGTGGCTGTGCGCGTGCCAGCACGTCATGGCCATGCGCCCTGCGTCCTTCTAGCCGGAGGTGGAAGAAGACCGGTTCGCCCCTAGTGGGCTGGGCCAGCTTCTTCCCTTGCCCAGGGCAAACATGTAAGCTCCTCTTCTTCTTTTTTATTTATTTCCATTTCCTATTTCTCCAAATTGTTTTGATTTTGTTTCAGAACCAAATCATTTTTCTTAAATCTCCAGACTTGTTCCTGTCATTAAGTGGAATATTCCACACATGGTGAACATTTCGTTTTTCTATTTTAAACAAATTTAATTATTTGTGAAACCAAAGGTGGCTAAATAATTCCTACAATAAATTTCAGTGGTTTCAAATATTTCTTTTGAAACCTAAAATTTTGTTGGTTTGAACCAGTTATTTAATTTAAAGTAAATCCCATTGGATAGGATTTTATGGAGGACATTTTAGGTTCAATGAAAATTCACAAGTATTAGAATTGTTTGGTTAGGTGAAGTGCTAGGGTTTCTGTTAATCCCCATTTCATTTTGAAGAAAATTGAACATGATGCCATGATGCCAATGCACTATTTACAAACATTAATCTAGGGTTGTGACAACTCACCCCCACTAAACAAGAATCTCGACCCGAGATTCAAGCGTAGGGTAAGAGGGCAAAGGGGACACTAACTACCACAATGTTCACGATCCAATTGCTCTTCTCGAAGATGTTGATTCATTGCATCATGGTGATCTTGGCATCTTTGCCTTCGGGATATTCATCCAACAAAAGACAATAGAAATAGAAAGCTCTAAAAGAATTGATCCATACGAAGATCGAGTGACTCATGACCAACTCATGGAATGAGACGTGATAACATCTGTCGAGCTGGGACATAAAACACACGTCAAGAACAATGAATGAAGCAAATGACGGAGGTCCAATTGGTAGGCAACAATTCCACGTTAAGGTAGATGGTGAAGAGGTTTGAAAGTAACGAGGAGTTAATTGCCATAATACCATTACGGGCACCACAGAGAAGGTGACTCGTAGGATTATCCCTTAAGTGACAAAAATAATTACTTTTGATACAGAGATCATTGAAGCTCTTTATACCAGCCTAAGGAAATTCACAATGATTGTTTGAAGGAATTCGAAAGAATGGCATACTCAGATCGGAATGGAAACTAGGGCTATAAAACAACTCGGCAACGGAAAGCACATTCCAATTGATACCGAGATCTAACCCAGTGTCTGAGCGTGCTCTCAAGAACTTGAGCATCTCCATATTCATCAAAGTTTTACCAACATCCATGCCAAGGATTATGGCAACACATCATACGACCATGATGAATAATGATGGAGGATGCAGATGCAAAGGAAGAAAACACTTTCCCAGATTTCACCTTAGCTATACCAAGGGAGGAGGATCTAGATGATCGACCGAGAGACATTTAGTACTCCGCTTATAATGTTCTCCTTGATGAAATAGCATAACCCAATTATAGGTAAGATTTGGTATCTAGAACATCAAGTAAAAAGGTCGGACTTCGGGATCTCAAAGGGTCCATGAGAAACAACTTCTGAAAAGTCATACAAAAACCTCATGGGGAAGTGGCTAAGGTTGCTGATTCAAGAAATTATAGTAATAGATCTTCCAGCAGGTGTGTTAGCCAATACATCACTTTACCGGTTAGAACGAGACCATTGTTATAAATCTTGGGGAACGTCCCAACCATTATATCTACCTGAGATTCAGAACTGGTTGGTTCCGGGATATTCCAGACTCAGCATGTCTGAAAGGGAAAGGTTGCAACACAAATCGAAGAGATGACGTTGCAAGATTCTCGGGAAATGAACTGCGGAAGCCAACTTCAAAACATGAGCTGGATTGGAAGACACATGTGAATACACTGTCCAAGACAATTGTGACCACGTAGAAATCTTACAACAAAACACTACCGAGTTCTGGATGGAATTATCATTGGAGGTAGCGAAGTCCGATGCAAGTCCGTCAGGGCCCTTCAGGAGTAACACTTAACTTCTTTTCCTTAAACCAATCAACCTGTGGCTTGGTGTGCTAGGAGTTACATGTGGATTGGAGATTAAAAATCTACCAAACCATAGAATACTTCGCACATCCATGATTAACTTGGGATGATTCCAAAGGAAGCAAAATGAACTTCCTCGAATTCACGGTGACAACTTGCATCAATTGCACATGAACTGAGAGGGATTCACTTCTTACACCTAACATATACTTCATGAACGGAACATGAAGATATGCCTACAAAGTTTCCAACACTAGATTCATGTCCATCATAAGTCATGGGATAGACGAGAATGTTGCCGATGAGCTCAACAACAATTCATCGAGGTATCCAAATGGATAGAATTACACAACTATGAGAACAAGGTGATGGCATTGGTCAGACCAAGAGATATGACGGTGTAAGCTTGAGGATACTGTTGGGGAACGTCGCATGGGAATTTTTTTTTCCTACCCACATGCAAACCTATCCATGGTGATGAGCATCTACGAGAGGGAGAGTGGATCTACGTACCCTTGTAGATCGCTAAGCGGGAAGCGTTAAGAAACGCGGTTGGTGTAGTCGAACTTCTTCGCGATCCAAATCGCCGAGCGTCCCGCGATCCAATCACGAACCGTCCCGCGAACACATCACGATCCGTCCCGTGAACTCACCATGATCCGTCTCACGATCTTGATCACAATCTGTCCCACGGACTCATCACGATCCGTTCCGTGATCACATCACGAGCCGTCTCGCGATCTCGATCACTGTCCTTCCGATCTAGCGCCGAACGGACGGCACCTCCGCATTCAGCACACGTGCAGCTTGATGACGATCTCCACCGTCTCGGTCCAGAGAGAGGAGGTGGAGAGGAGAGAGAGTTCACCGGCAGCGTGATGGCGCTCCGGTGATGGTGGTGGAGCAATTTCGGCAGGGCTTCGCCTAAGCGCTGCAGAAAACCGATCTAGAGGAGAAACTATGCACCGGTGTAACGGGTAGCACATGGACGGAAATTCTGTCCAAAAACCACCCAATCCACTAGTATATATAGGAGGAGAGGAGAGGAGAGGCAGCCAAGGCCTTTGGGTCGGCCGAAATAGGAGGTGGGAAGCAATCCTACTTCACCTCCAATCCTAGTTGGAGTAGGATTGCCTCCTATTGGCTGATTTTCCACTTTTTGCTTTAGGACTTTCTCTCCTGCGCCATGGGCCTTTGTGGCTGTTTTCCCAGCCCACTAAGGGCTGGTTATTATTCTCCCACATCCCATGGACCTCTTGGGGTCGAAATACCCCTCCCGGAGGCCTCCCGGTACACTACCGGCACTCCCGGTACACTACGGATGAACCCCTCTCGTTACTAGCAAGTCTCTTTACTCGTTCCATAATACAAGATCCCATGACTAACACTTAGCCACATTGCTTGCAAGGCTTGTTGTGATGTTGTATTACCGAGTGGGCCCTGAGATACCTCTCCGTCACACGGAGTAACAAATCCCAGTCTCGATCCATGCCAACTCAACAGACACCATCGGAGATACCTGTAGAGCACCTTTATAGTCACCCAGTTACGTTGCGACGTTTGATACACACAAGGCACTCCTCCGATATCCGTGAGTTGCATGATCTCATGGTCATAGGAACATATACTTGACATGCAGAAAACAGTAGCAATAAACTGACACGATCATATGCTATGTTTGTAGTTTGGGTCTTATCCATCACCTCATTCTCCTAATGATGTGATCCCGTTATCAAACGACATCTCATGTCCATGGCTAGGAAACCTTAACCATCTTTTGATCAACGAGCTAGTCTACTAGAGGCATACTAGGGACATGGTGTTGTCTATGTATCCACACATGTATCTGAGTTTCCGATCAATACAATTATAGCATGGATAATAAACGATTATAATGAACAAGGAAATATGATAATAAATAATTTATTATTGCCCCTAGGGCATATTTCCAACAGATACATCCACGAGTAAAACAACATTATGAAGATCTTTGGTTCTGATTTTGATTTGATGATAGCCCATACTCAAATCAAAGGTTGAGCAAGACAATAGATGCAACAATTGATCACAAATTTAATTGATGAAGAAATCATCTTTGTTTGACACCCACACAAGATATCCCTTTGGAAATAAATAAGTCAGACAAAGCTTTTATCTTCCAACTCTCCAAGTTGTTGTCTAGCTTAACCAACTGGCTCAGGGGTATCCAAAATAGATTCTTGGAGGAGGGGATGGTTTATAGAAAAACCATCTTGATCACGAGCTCAACATAACGGTCAAGCAACACCTTGGTAATACTTCCGAGAAGATACTCAGAAAATCACAATACACTGATATGTTATCAAGCCCGAGAACAATCTTGCTTTTCAAGGCAAGACGATATGATCAACAGGGCAAAAGATTGGCACAATCCTAACTCGTTGATCGAAAGGTGCACCATGAAGAATGGACTAGGTAGCACGATCAATCTTAGTATGAAAATTCAATGATCATCACACCAAGAGTGAGATTATTGTCCATTAACTACCAAGCCACAAAGTTGCAAGGAGTATTGATTTCACACATCATGATTCACTTGTCGGTATTTTGGGTACAAACAACACAGAGACCGAGGAAGGAATGATGATGGCGAGAAGTATCGCTACATCAAGATTTCATAAGAGGGAGTGCGGTTCTCATGATAATCTTGACATGAAGAGGGTACGACGTTCATCCTTTATCTTTCTTCTGCCATTGTCGAGCTTTGAGTCTCACTCAACTTTCACACCTTACAAATCAGGCGAGAACTGTTTCTCTGACTGATCCAGTTTGGACTCTTTCAAAATCCTGTCAAGGTATGCACTCATTGAAAGTCTCATCGAGCATCTTGATCTATCTCCATAGATTTTGATGCTCAACAATTAGGTAGCTTCATCCAAGTCTTCCTTTGAAAATCACCTTCCAAATGACCGTTTTATGCTTTCCAAAAACTCTACATTATTTCTGATCAACAATATGTCATCCACATATACTTATCAGAAATTCTATAGTGCTCCCACTCACTTTATTGCAAATACAAGTTTCTCGTAAACTTTGTACAAACATCAAAACTTTGATCACCTCATCAAAGCGTATATTCCAACTCCGAGATGCTTGCTTCAGTCCATGGAAGGATCACCGAAGCTTGCACACCTTTTAGCATCCTTAGGCCTGACAAAACCTTCTGGTTGTATCACATACAACCTTTCCTCAAGTAAACCATTAAGGAAACGATGTTTTGACATCCATCTGCCGGATTTCATAATTGAAAACACAACAACTGCTAACATAATTCCAACAGACTTTAGCACCACTACGAGTGAGAAAGTCTCATCATAGTCAACTCCTTTAACTTGTCACAAACATCTTTGCAACAAGTCGAGCTTTACAAATATTGACATTCACCATCTGTGTCTGTCTTCATTTTAAAGATCCATTTGTACTCAACGACCTGCCATCCAACGAGCAAGTATACCAAAGTCTACACTTGGTTTTCATACATGGATCCTATCTCGGATTTCATGGCCTCTAACCATTTGTCAGAATCCAGGCCCATCATCGCTTCTCCATAGCTCGTAGGTTCATCGTTGTCCAACAACATGATCTCCAAGACAGAGTTGTCGTACCACTTAGGAGCAGTACACATCCTTGTCGACCTACGAAGTTCGATAGTAACTTGATCCTGAAGCTTCATGATCATCATCATTAACTTCCTCTTCAACTAACGTAGGCTTCACAGAAACATCTTTCTACGCTGCGCTACTCTTTGGTTGAACAAAGGTTTAACAACCTCATCAAGTTCTATCTTCCTCCCACTCAATTCTTTTGAGAGAAACATTTCCTCGAGAAAGGATCCGTTTAAGCAACAAACACTTTGCACTAGGATTTGAGATTGAAGGTCACCCAACTGATCTTAGGGTATTCTATGAAGATGCAATTTGTCCTCCGTGGGTTCGACCTCATTAGGTGAAAACATTTTCCACACAAGTGTCACATCCCCAAATATTAAGAAATGACAGCTTAGGTTTCTATCAAACCATAATTCACATGGTGTCATCTCAACGGATTTAGATGGTGCCCTATTTAAAGTGAATGTAGTTGTCTCTAATGCATAACCCCAAAATTATAGTAGTAAAACGATAAGAGACATCATAGCACGCACCATGTCCAATAGAGCATAACTATGATGTTCGGACACACCATCACACTATGGTGTTCCAGCTGGCGTTTAGTTGTGAAACAACTTTCACATTGTCTTAAGTTGTATGCCAAACTCGTGACTCAGATATTCACCTCCACGATCATATCGCAGTCATTTTTATCTTCTTGTCACGATGATCTTTAAACTTCACTCTGAATTTTCTTGAACCTTTCAAACGATTCAGACTTGTGTTTCATTAAGTAAATATACACTATATCTACTCAAATCATCAGTGAAGGTAAGAAAATAACGATATCCACTGCACGCTACAAGACTCAATAGATTGCATACATCAACATGTATCATTTCCAATGAATCACTTGCCCGCTCCATCCAACGGGGTCCTTTAGTCATCTTGCCCAAGAGGCATGGTTCGCATGTCTCAACCGATTCGAAATCGAATGAGTCCAAATATCCATCAGCATGGAGTTTCTCCATGCGCTTTATACCAATATGACATTTAGCGGCAGTGCCACAAGTATGTGGTACTATCATTATTAACTTTGTATCTTTTGACATCAATGTTATGAACATGTGTAATACTAGGATCAAGATTTCAACAAACCATTCTCACTGGGTGCATGACCATTGAAGGTATTATTCATGTAAACAGAATAACCATTATTCTCTAACTTAAATGAATAACCGTATTTCAATAAACATGATCTAATCATGTTCATGCTCAACGCAAAACACCAAATAACATTTATTTAGGTTCGTCACTAATCCTGAAGGTAGAGAGAGCGTGCGATGTTGATCACATCAACCTTGGAAACACTTCCAACACATATCGTCACCTCACCCTTAGCTAGTTCTCCGTTTATTCCGTAACTTTTATTTAGAGTTACTAACATTTAGCAACTGAACCGGTATCCAATACCCATGTGCTACTAAGAGTACTAGCAAGGTACACATTAGTAACTCGTATATCAAATATACTTCTATCAATGTTGCCAGCCTTCTTATCTACCAAGTATCTAGGGTGGTTCCGCTTCAGCGACCGCTCACCTCATTACAGAAGCACTTAGTCTCGGGTTTGAGTTCAACTTTGGGTTGCTTCACTGGAGCAGCAACTGACTTGCTATCCATGAAGTTTCCCTCCTTGCTCTTGCCCTTCTCGAAACTAGTGGTTTGATTAACGATCAACACTTGACGCTCCTTCTTGATTTCTACCTTCGCGGTGTCAAACATCGCGAACAGCCCAGGGATCAACATTTCCTTCCCTGGCATTTTGTAGTTCATCACCAAGTTCTAGTAGCTCAGTGACAGTGACTTCGACAACTACATCAATCACTATCTTATCTAGAAGATCAACTCCCACTCGATTCAAGCGATTGTAGTACCCAGACAGTCTCAGCACATGCTCAACGATTGAGCTATTCTCTTTCATCTTGCAGGCAAAGAATCTCGTTGGAGATCCTATATCTCACAACTCGGGCACGAGCCTGAGATCACAATCTCATCTCTTAGAACATCTCATATGTTCCGTGACATTCAAAATGTTTTGGAGCCTCAATTCTAAGCCGTAATGCATGACGCACTAAACTATCAAGTAGTCATCGAAACGTGCCTGTCAGATATTCACAACATCTACAGACGACGCTAGATGGGGTGGCGCACCGAGCGGTGCATTAATGACATAAACCTTCTGTGCAGCAATGAGGACAATCCTCAGATCACGGACCCAGTCCGCAATTTTTCTACCAACATCTTTCAATTCTATTTCTCTAGGAACATATAAAAATACAAGGGAGCTACAACGCGAGCTGGTAATCTACAACATAAGTTGCAAAGACACTTTGACTATGTTCATGATAATGAGTTTAATTAATCATATTACTTAGGAACTCCCACTCAAATTGACATCCCTTGGGTCATTCGAGTGATGCATGATCCAAATTCACCAACTCAAGTCCGATCATCACGTGAGTTGAGGTGGCTGCAATGGTGAACATCATTATGTTGATCATATCTACTATATGACTCATGTTCGACCTTTCGGTCTCTCGTGTTCCGAGGCCATGTCTGTACATGCTAGGCTCGTCAAGTTTAACCCGAGTGTTCTGCGCGTGCAAATCTGGCTTGCACCCGTTGTATGTGAACGTAGAGTCTATCACACCCGATCATCACGTGGTGTCTCAACATGACGAACTTTCGCAACGGTGCACACTCGGGGAGAACACAGTTCATCTTGAAATTCAAGTGAGGGATCACCTTATAATGCTACCGCTGTACTAAGCAAAACAAGGTGCATAAAAGGATTAACATCTGATGCAATTCATAAGTGACATGATATGGCCATGAACTTGTGTTTAAGATCTCCATCTTTGAAACACCAGCATGATCTCCATCGTCACCGGCACAACACCATGATCTCCATCATCTTGATCTCCATCAATGTGTTGACATTGGGGTTGTGGCGCCAGCCTTGCTTCTACTTCTATTGCTACCGCTTAGCGATAAAGTAAAGCATTACATAGCGCTTAATTATTGACACGCAGGTCATACAATAATTAAAGACAACCATATGGCTCCTGCCGGTTGCCGTACTCAATGACATGCAAGTCGCGAAATTCTATACATCACATGATCATCTCGTACATCACATATATCTCATCATGTAATTGGCCATATCACATCACAACATACCCTGCAAAAACAAGTTAGACGTCCTCTAATTGTTGTTGCATGTTTTACGTGGCTGCTACGGGTATCTAGCAAGAACGATTCTCACCTACGCATAAACCACAACGGTGATACATAGATTGCTTTTCAACCTTCTCAAGGACCACCTTTGTCGGATCCGATCCAACTAAAGTGAGAGAAACTGTCACCTGCAAGCCATCTAAGCAACAAGTTGCATCGAGGGAACCGGTCTCTCGTAAGCGTACGAGTAACGTTGGTCCAGGCCGCTTCATCTCACAATCCCGCTGAACCAAAATCTAACAAAGGGACGAAGCAATCTAAGCATCAACGCCCACAAACCTTTTGAGTTCTACTCGAGATCTCATCGAACCATCAACCTAGCTCATGATGCCACTGTTGGGGAACGTCGCATGGGAAACAAAATTTTTCCTACGCACACGCAAACCTATCCATGGTGATGAGCATCTACGAGAGGGAGAGTGGATCTACGTACCCTTGTAGATCGCTAAGCGGGAAGCGTTAAGAAACGCGGTTGGTGTAGTCGAACTTCTTCGCGATCCAAATCGCCGAGCGTCCCGCGATCCAATCACGAACTGTCCCGTGAACACATCATGATCCGTCCCGTGAACTCATCACGATCCGTCTCACGATCTTGATCACGATCTGTCCCGCGAACTCATCACGATCCGTTCCGTGATCACATCACGAGCCGTCTCGCGATCTCGATCACGGTCCTTCCAATCTAGCGCCGAACGGACGGCACCTCCGCGTTCAGCACACGTGCAGCTTGATGACGATCTCCACCGTCTCGATCCAGCAAGAGGAGGTGGAGAGGAGAGAGAGTTCACCGTCTGCGTGAAGGCGCTCCGGTGATGGTGGTGGAGCAATTCCGGCAGGGCTTCGGCTAAGCGCTGCAGAAAACCAATCTAGAGGAGAAACTATGCACCGGTGTAACGGGTAGCACGTGGCCGGAAATTTTGTCCAAAAACCACCCAATCCACTAGTATATATAGGAGGAGAGGAGAGGAGAGGCAGACAAGGCCTTTGGGTCGGCCGAAATAGGAGGTGGGAAGCAATCCTACTTCACCTCCAATCCTAGTTGGAGTAGGATTACCTCCTATTGGCTGATTTTCCACTTTTTGCTTTAGGACTTTCTCTCCTGCGCCATGGGCCTTTGTGGCTGTTTTCCCAGCCCACTAAGGGCTGGTTATTATTCTCCCACAGCCCATTGACCTCTTAGGGTCGAAATACCCCTCCCAGAGGCCTCCCGGTACACTACCGGCACTCCCGGTACACTACCGGCACTCCAGGTACACTACCGATGAGCCCGAAACTTTTCCGGAAACCAAACTGGGACTTCCATTATATGAATCTTTACCTCTGGACCATTCCGCAGATCCTCGTGACGTACGGGATCTCATCCGGGACTCCGAAAAACCTTCGGTCACCACCATACATAACACTACACTACTGAAACGTCATCGAACCTTAAGTGTGCAGACCCTGCGGGTTCGAGAACTATGTAGACATGACCGAGACACCTCTATGGTCAATAAACAATGGCGTGACCTGGACGTCCACATTGGTTCCTACATATTCTACGAAGATCTTTATCGGTCGAACCTCTATGTCAAGGATTCACTTAATCCCGTATAACATTCCCTTTGTTCTTCGGTATGTTACTTGCCCGAGATTCGATCGTCGGTATCTCCATACCTAGTTCAAACTCGTTACTAGCAAGTCTCTTTACTCATTCCGTAATACAAGATCCCGTGACTAACACTTAGCCACATTGCTGGCAAGGCTTGTTGTGATGTTGTATTACCGAGTGGGCCCTAAGATACCTCTCCGTCACATGGAGTAACAAATTCCAGTCTCGATCCATGCCAACTCAACAGACATCATCGGAGATACCTGTAGAGCACCTTTATAGTCACCCAGTTACGTTGCGACGTTTGATACACACAAGGCACTCCTCCGATATCCGTGAGTTGCATGATCTCATGGTCATAGGAACATATACTTGACAAGCAGAAAACAGTAGCAATAAACTGACACGATCATATGCTAGGTTTGTAGTTTGGGTCTTATCCATCACCTCATTCTCCTAATTTTGTGATCCCGTTATCAAACGACATCTCATGTCCATGGCTAGGAAACCTTAACCATCTTTTGATCAACGAGCTAGTCTACTAGAGGCATACTAGGGACATGGTGTTGTCTATGTATCCACACATGTATCTGAGTTTCCGATCAATACAATTATAGCATGGATAATAAACGATTATCATGAACAAGGAAATATGATAATAACTAATTTATTATTGCCCCTAGGGCATATTTCCAACAGATACATCCACGAGTAAAACAACATTATGAAGATCTTTGGTTCTGATTTTGATTTGATGATAGCCCATACTCAAATCAAAGGTTGAGCAAGACAATAGATGCAACAATTGATCACAAATTTAATTGATGAAGAAATCATCTTTCTTTGACACCCACAGAAGATATCCCTTTGGAAATAAATAAGTCAGACAAAGCTTTTATCTTCCAACTCTCCAAGTTGTTGTCCAGCTTAACCAACTGGCTCAGGGGTATCCAAAATAGATTCTTGGAGGAGGGGATGGTTTATAGAAAAACCATCTTGATCACGAGCTCAACATAACAGTCAAGGAACACCTTGGTAATACTTCCGAGAAGATACTCAGAAAATCACAATACACTGATATGTTATCAAGCCCGAGAACAATCTTGCTTTTCAAGGCAAGACGATATGATCAACAAGGCAAAAGATTGGCACAATCCTAACTCGTTGATCGAAAGGTGCACCATGAAGAATGGACTAGGTAGCACGATCAATCTTAGTATGAAAATTCAATGATCATCACACCAAGAGTGAGATTATTGTCCATTAACTACCAAGCCACAAAGTTGCAAGGAGTATTGATTTCACACATCACGATTCACTTGTCGGTATTTTGGGTACAAACAACACAGAGACCGAGGAAGGAATGATGATGGCGAGAAGTATCGCTACATCAAGATTTCATAAGAGGGAGTGCGGTTCTCATGATAATCTTGACATGAAGAGGGTAATACCTCAATGTAGAACAGAGCAAAAGCTGAATTGGCATTTTGATCTATGGAATACAACTGCTTTGACCCAATCCAAGAATGGACGAGGTACGGGAGTTTTCTTCTCCTAGTCATTCTAGAATAGAATGGCTTGACAAACACAAGAATAGTCGACACCGATAAGACAATGCATGTCATACCCTTGAGTATCCAGTGATAGTTGAATTTCAGAATACAACTAAAGAAGGGCAAGTCAAGAGCACCTGATTTTTCCTGAGTTGTAGATACATGGATTGAATATGTCAAACGGAGTTCAACATGTTTCTTCCAGATAGTCCATGTAGAAATGAAGGATTGGCAGAGTCACAATTATGGAATGAAGAACTCATCAAGAGCACTCATGTTGTGATCTTTCGTTCAAAAAGAACTTCTACCATAACTGATTCATGGTATTGGAAGAATGATGTACCACAAACCTTGAGGACTATAACAAGGTTACTAATATCCTAAAGGAACGAGCAAATACTATCAACGGGAATGAATAGAATGATCCTTGGGTTCAAGAAACCAGATACAGAATACTTATTGACTAAGTAGTATCACAACATGCTTTCAATAACGATGGCCAGAATTATCACACTAGAAACAAAAGACACAACAAGACTATTGGGTGGTTCACTGAAACAACATGGTTTCCTAAACACCTTCATCAAACACGTCGAGGTAATAGAGTACCTCAACTCAACAATTAGTGTGCTTTGTCAGGCCTAAAAGACATTGACTCAAGACGAAAGAGTTTTGCAATTGCATAAGATAATTTAGAAATCTTGGATAACTCGGACAACATGTCGGCAGTACGGGCATGAAATATGAGGCAACCTGCACAAGAAGAATGACAACATGACAATGAATTCTTATAGAGGCATAGATCCAGAAAGACAACATTTTTCGTATAGGTCTTTAGCATAGTAACTCGTCCTCCTAATAGATAGATGAGAATGCCTAGTTATTAATCCCCGTAGAAAAGAAGAGGGTGACTCAGAATTAGAATGACACAAGGAAAGGAGTAAAAAGAGCCTTACGATCCCATCCACAACCAATTCCCTTATATAAATAAGGATGTTCTAGACTCAATCATCAACCAGTTTGGCTTGGTAATCCTACATGAAGTCAAGCTCTGATACCAAAGCTGTTGGGACCCTGATCCTATAAGAATCCAGTCTGTAACAAAACACATCACTTTGTGGTCTCACGCACGGTTATCTCCATGGCTTCCACCTTACCTGGGCCGGGACCGTTTGCGTCTTTTGACTCACGTATGTGAATATGTTGCTAGCATTCAAATGTCAAAGAACCCGGGCTGACAAGACTAGTCATAGAACCTGTTGGGGAACGTCGCATGGGAAACAAAAAATTTCCTACGCACACGCAGATCTATCCATGGTGATGAGCATCTACGAGAGGGAGAGTGGATCAACATAACCTTATAGATCGCTAAGCGGGAAGCGTTAAGAAACGCGGTTGGTGTAGTCGAACATATTCGCGATCAAAATCGCCGAGCGTCCCACGATCGTATCACGAACCGTCCCGCGATCCAATCACGATCCGTCTCGTGGACACATCACGATCCGTCCCGCGATCTCATCATGATCCGTCTCACGATCTGTCCCGCGAACTCATCACGATCCGTTCCGCGATCTCATCACGAACCGTCTCACGATCTTCATCACGGTCCTTCCGATCTAGCGCCGAACGTACGACACCTCCGCGTTTAGCACACGTGCAGCTTCATCACGATCTGCGACATCTTGATCCAGCAAGAGAGAGTGGAGAGGTAGAAGATTTCACCAGCAGCGTGACGACGCTCCGGTGATGGTGGTGGAGCAATTCCGGCAGGGCTTCGCCTAAGCACTGCAGAAATCCAATCTAGAGGAGCACCGGTGGAACGGGTAGCACGTGGCCGTAAAAACTATGCAAAACCCTTCTATTCCACCAGTATATATAGGAGGAGAGGAGGAGGAGCGCTGGCGCAGGGCTGAGCCCCTCTTGGAGTCAGCCAAAGCCAAGGGGGAGGAGTCCTACTCCTCCTCCACTCCTAGTAGGAGTAGGACTCTCCCTTTTTGCCTTTTTTCCACTCTTTTTTCCTTTGGGACTCTTCCCCCGGCTTCATGGGCCTATTGTGGCTATTCACCCAGCACACTAATGGCTGGTTAATACTCTCCCACAGCCCATGAAGCCTCTTGGGTCGAAATACCCCTCCCGGAGGTCTCCCGTTACACTACCGGCACTCCTGGTACACTACCGATGAGCCCGAAACTTTTCTGGCGACCAAACTGGGACTTCCTATATATGAGTCTTTACCTCTGGACCATTTCGGAGCTCCTCGTGACATCCGGGATCTCATCCGGGACTCCGAACAAACTTCGGTCACCACCATACATAACTCTACACTATCGAAACGTCACCAAACCTTAAGTGTGCAGACCCTGCGGGTTCGAGAACTATGTAGACATGACCGAGACACCTCTACGGTCAATAACCAATGGCGGGACCTGGACGTCCACATTGGTTCCTACATATTATATGAAGATCTTTATCGGTCGAACCTCTATGTCAAGGATTCAGTTAATCCTGTACGATGTTCCCTTTGTTCTTCGGTATGTTACTTGCCCGAGATTCGATCGTCGGTATCTCCATACCTAGTTCAAACTTGTTGCCGGCAAGTCTCTTTACTCGTTCCGTAATACAATATCCCGCAACTAACAATTATTCATATTGCTTGCAAGGCTCATTGTGTTGTTGTCTTACCGAGTGGGCCCCGAGATACCTCTCCGTCACACGGAGTAACAAATCCCAGTCTCGATCCATGCCAACTCAACTGACACCCTCAGAGATATCTGTAGAGCACCTTTATAGTCACCCAGTTACACTGCAACATTTGATACACACAAGGCACTCCTCCGATGTCCGTGAGTTGCATGATTTCATGGTCATAGGAACACATACTTGACATGCAGAAAACAGCAGCAATAAACTGACACGATCATATGCTACGCTTTTTAGTTTGGGTCTTGTCCATCACATCATTCTCCTAGTGATGTGATGCCGTTATCAAATTACATCTCAGGTCCATGGCTAGGAAACCTTAACCATCTTTTGATCAATGAGCTAGTCTATTAGAGGCATACGAGGGACATGATTTTGTCTATGTATCCACACATGCATCTAAGTCTCCGATCAATACAATTATAGCATGGATAATAAACGATCATAATAAACAAGGAAATATGATAATAACTAATTTATTATTGCCTCTAGGGCATATTTCCAACAGTCTCCCAGGTAATAAACAAGGAAATATGATAACAAGGAAATATAATAATAACTAATAAACGATCATAATAAACAAGGAAATATGATAACAAGGAAATATAATTCCAGTTGCTACTAGGAGTACTAGCAAGGTACACATCAATAACTCGTATATCAAATATAATTCCGTCGATGTTGCCAGCCTTCTTATGTACCAAGTACCTAGGGTCATTCCGCTTCAATGACCGCTCACCTCATAACAGAAGCACTTAGTCTCGGGTTAGAGTTCAACTTTGGGTTGCTTCACTGGAGCAGCAACTGATTTGCTATCGATGAAGTTTCCCTCCTTGCTCTTGCCCTTCTCGAAACTAGTGGTTTGATTAACCATCAACACTTGACGCTCCTTCTTGATTTCTACCTTCGCGGTGTCAAACATCGCGAACAGCTCAAGGATCAATATTTCTATCCCTGGCGTTTTATAGTTCATCACTAAGTTCTAGTAGCTTTAGTGACAGTGACTTGGAGAACTATATCTTATCTGGAAGATCAACTCGCACTTGATTCAAGCGATTGTAGCACCCAGACAATCTGAGCACAGGCTCAACGATTGAGCTATTCTCTTTCATCTTGCAGGCAAAGAATCTTGTTGGAGATCTCATATCTCGCAACACGGACATGAGCCTGAGATCCTAATTTCAGATCTTAAAGACATCTCATATGTTCCGTGACGTTCAACACATTTTGGTGCCTCAATTCTAAGCCATAATGCATGACGCACTAAACTATCATAGTCATCAGAACGTTCCTGTCAGATGTTCGCAACATGTATAGACGATGCTAGAGGGGGTGGCGCACCGAGCGGTGCATTAAGGACATAAGCCTTCTGTGCAGCAATGAGGAAAATCCTCAGATTACGGACCTAGTCCGCAATATTGCTACCATCATCTTTCAACTCTATTTCTCTAGGAACATATAAAAATTAAGGGGGCTACAGCGCGAGCTAGTAATCTACAACACAATTTGCAAAGACACTATTAACTATGTTCATGATAATGAGTTCAATTAATCATATTACTTAAGAACTCCCACTCAAATTGACATCCCTCCGGTCATTCGAGTGATACATGATCCAATTTCAGCAACTCAAGTCCGATCATCACGTGAGTTGAGGTGGCTGCAATGGTGAACATCATCATGTTGATCATATCTACTATAGGACTCATGTTCGACCTTTCGGTCTCTTGTGTTCCGAGGCCATGTCTGTACATGCTAGGTTTGTCAAGTTTAACCCGAGTGTTCTGCATGTGCAACACTGTCTTGCACCTGTTGTATCTGAACGTAGAGTCTATCATACCCGATCATCACGTGGTGTCTCAACACGATGAACTTTCGCAATGGTGCACACTCAGGGAGAACACAATTTATCTTGAAATTAAGTGAGGGATCACCTTATAATGCCACCGTCGTCCTAAGAAAAACAAGGTGCATAAAAAGGATTAATATCACATGCAAATCATAAGTGACATGATATGGTCATGAACTTGTGCTTTTGATCTCCATCTAGAAAGCACCGGCATGATCTCCATCGTCACCGGCATGACACCATGATCTCCATCAAAGTGTCGCCATCGGGGTTGTCACGCCCTGCATGCTTCTACTACTATTTATACCGTTTAGCAATAAAGTAAATCATTACATAGCGGTTAATAATTGACACGCAGGTGATACAATAATTAAAGACAACCCTATGGCTCCTGTCGGTTGTCGTACTCATCGACATGCAAGTCGTGATAATCTATACATCACATGATCATCTTCATACATCAGATATATCACATCATGTAATTGGCCATATCAAATCACAACATACCCTGCAAAAACAAGTTAGACGTCCTCTAATTATTGTTGCATGTTTTATGTGGCTGCTACGGGTATCTAGCAAGAACAATTCTCACCTACGCACAAACCACAACGGTGATACACTAGTTGCTTTTCAACCTTCTCAAGGACCGCCTTTGTCGGATCCGATGCAACTAAAGTGAGAGAAACTGTCACCCGCAAGCCATCTATGCAACAAGTTGCGGTTGAGGGAACTGGTCTCTCGTAAGCGTACGAGTAATGTTGGTCCGAGCCGCTTCATCTCACAATACCGCTAAATCAAAATCCGACCAAGGGAGGAAGCAATCTAAGCATCAACGCCCACAAACCTTTTGTGTTCCACTCGAGATCTCATCGACACATAGATCTAGCTCATGATGCCACTGTTGGGGAACATCGCATGGGAAACAAAAAATTTCCTACGCACACGCAGATCTATCCATGGTGATGAGCATCTATGAGAGGGAGAGTGGATCTACATACCCTTGTAGATTGCTAAGCGAGAAGCGTTAAGAAACGGGGTTGTTGTAGTCGAACATCTTCGCGATCCAAATCGCGGAGCGTCCCGCGATCTCATCACGAACTGTCCCGCGATCCAATCACGATCCGTCTCATGGACACATCACGATCCGTCCCGCAATATCATCACGATCCGTCTCACGATCTTGATCACGGTCTGTCCCGCGAACTCATCACGATCCGTTTCACGATCTCGTCACGAACCGTCTTGCGATCTCGATCACGGTCCTTCCGATCTTGCGCCGAACGGACGACACCTCCGCATTCAGCACACGTGCAGCTTGATGACGATCTCCGCCGTCTTGATCCAGCAAGAGAGAGCGGAGAGGTAGAAGAGTTCAACGGCAGCGTGACGGCGCTCCGGTGATGGTGGTGGAGCAATTCCGGCAGGGCTTCGCCTAAGCACTGCAAAAATCCAATCTAGAGGAGCACCGGTGGAACGGGTAGCAGGTGGCCATAAAAACTGTGCAAAACCCTTCTATTCCACCAGTATATATAGGAGGAGAGGAGGAGGAGGGCTGGTGCAGGGCTGAGCCCCTCTTGGAGTTGGCCGAAGCCAAGGGGGAGGAGTCCTACTCCTCCTCCACTCCTAGTAGGAGTAGGACTCTCCCTTTTTGCCCTTTTTCCACTCCTTTTCCTTTGGGACTCTTGCCCCAGCCACATGGGCCTGTTGGGGCTATTCCACCAGCCCACTAACGGCTGGTTAATACTCTCCAACAGCCCATTAAGCCACTTGGGTCGAAATACCCCTCCCGGAGGTCTCCCGGTACACTACCGGCACTCCCTGTACACTACCGATGAGCCCGAAACTTTTCCGGCGACCAAACTGGGACTTCCTATATATGAATCTTTACCTCCAGACCATTCCTGAGCTCCTCGTGACGTCCAGGATCTCATCAGGGACTCCTAAAAAACTTCGGTCACCACCATACATAACTCTACACTACCGAAACGTCACCAAACCTTAAGTGTGCAGACCCTGCGGGTTCGAGAACTATGTAGACATGAACGAGACACCTCTACGGTTAATAACCAATGGCGGGACCTAGATGTCCACATTGGTTCCTACATATTCTACGAAGATCTTTATTGGTCGAACCTCTGTGTCAAGGATTAAGTTAATCCCGTATGATGTTCCCTTTGTTCTTCGGTATGTTACTTTCCCAAGATTCGATCGTCGGTATCTCCATACCTAGTTCAACCTCGTTACCGAACTGTCTCTTTACTCGTTCTGTAATACAAGATCCCGCAACTAACAATTAATCACATTGCTTGCAAGGCTCATTGTGATGTTGTATTACCGAGTGGGCCCTCAGATACCTCTCCATCTCATGGAGTAACAAATCCCAGTCTCGATCCATGCCAACTCAACTGACACCCTCGGAGATACCTGTAGAGCACCTTTATAGTCACCCAGTTACGTTGCGACATTTGATACACACAAGGCACTCCTCCGATGTCCGTGAGTTGCATGATCTCATGGTTCTAGGAACACATACTTGACATGCAGAAAACAGCAGCAATAAACTGACACGATCATATGCTACGTTTTTTAGTTTGGGTCTTGTCCATCACATCATTCTCCTAATGATGTGATCCCGTTATTAAATGACATCTCATGTCCATGGATAGGAAACCTTAACCATCTTTTGATCAACGAGCTAGTCTATTAGAGGCATACTAGGGACATGATTTTGGCTATGTATCCCAACATGCATCTAAGTCTCCGATCAATACAATTATAGCATGGATAATAAATGATTATCATGAACAAGGAAATATGATAATAACTAATTTATTATAGCCTCTAGGGCATATTTCCAACAGAACCCAAGTGGCACATGCGTACAGGGACAGGCATCCGTAACCCAGCAATGCAGGTGTCGATCTCTAGCGTGTGTAGACGAGTCATAGCAAGCTACAAGGACTCCATTACGCCGTGGGACATAAAGGTCATCACTGCACATAGACGAGTCATAGCAGGCTACAGGGACTCCATTACATTGCGAGACATTTCCTCGAAGTGACAGACATAGCAGCAAGAAGGATACATGCCGGTCAATCAATGTGTATGGAGCAGTAGCAAGCTACCAAGGCTCGGTGGAAGCACAAAGAGGCAATTCCCCGTAAAGAGTACTACTAAAGGCACACAACTAGGTGTCGAATCCCATACATACCGTTGCACGTCACACGTACGCACGACAGGCCGGATATGCATAGATACAACTATGGCATCACAACATAACCATACAACATTTCAACATTTATTTAAAAGGCTAGGAAGAGCCAATACAATAAGATGTTACAAACAGGAGTCACAAGACCAAGATTCAGAGTATTCAAACAAGCAAGCAGAAGTTAAACATGTCTGGGTAAAGACATCTACAAAAGTGGCTGGAGGAGCCTGAAAAGCTACAATGATCCTACCAAAGGAACCAGACCTCTGTCTAGGATTCCCATGCTAATCTAGTCAACATCAAACTTCACGTTCTAACGATCACTAATGATACTGACGTCTCCTCTACAAAAACATAAATTATGCAAATGTGAGTACAATGGTACTCACCAAGACTTACATCAGGACTAACTACATATGCATTAGTATCAATGAAGGGGGTAGTGGATTTTATTGCAGCAAGCCAGCTTTGACTCTTGGCTAACCTATACTACGACTACAAGTGCTTTCTTTGAGGTGGGATAGCGCACACGAGTCCACATATTCACTAATCAATACACCACTATGGATCCATTTCCGTCTCCCTACGAGAAGGCCATCCATAGCACTCACGCTTATGTTGCATATTTTAGAAGTATCCATTTCACTTATCTATGAACCACATAAGCAATCCAAGCGGTCCATATCCGAGGACGCGGCTATTCGAACAGATTATTTCACCCTGCAGGGATTATACTTCTTCACACATGCTCTCGTCACTTATCACCATATGCACATCATGCATCTCGACAACCTTCAAGAGGAAGCACTGGCGTGGGCGTCGGCCACGACCGTCAATCACACAAGACCCTAGTCCAGATTTATCGCCTATTTGAGACTGAACCCGCACGGAAGTCCGGCCGAAGTTTCCGTTGTGGTCTCAAACGATCTGCGCAGGGTTCCCAAGCCCATCGTTCCTGTGCCACCTGGTACACCGTGCGACTGTGCATCTACCCCATCACAGTCGACCCCGTTGGACAGCACTATGCACTGCCGCCAAAACGTTTCCTACATACACCAGAAACTAGTTGCAACTCCTGGACAGAGATCTAGGCGATTAATAAGTCGAGCGGGGTCATATTTCAGGCCCAACATGTGGTAGTAACTGTCTTGGATCACAAACACAGAACTCAGTTCTTAAGGACGGTTTCAATGAGACAACCCGCCATGTACTCCTACATGACCTCTCATCGCTACCTTTACAAAATCATGTTCACATACTTAGCTCTCACACACTTGGATATGAGCACTGCCACTCCGATCCATCACCCAAATGTATCAGACAAGACCCGACACGACTCTAAGCATAGCAGACACAGTAAGTAAGCAAGCATGGATGAGTAAGCACAACAAGGCTCAAGCAGTTGCTACTCATGCTAAGTGGTTTCAACTATTTATTGTGGCAAAGACAGGTCATGCAAAGGAATGGGTTCAACTACCGAGAACATGTAACAGTTGAATCGTGACTGTCCTAATGCAATAAAAGAGAGCATGAGCGAGAGAGTGGTTTCAAATCAGTATGCTCAAGGGGGTTTGCTTGCCTGATAGTCCTGAAGATATCACTTTTCTTCATTAGTGTCAATGTTCACATCGTCGAAACCATCATCTACCGAGAGGGAAGAAACACTGGGAAACAGGAAGAAGGAACACATTCAATGTGATGCAACAAACATGATGCATGAGATGGCATGTTAAGGTACTAAATTAATCTAGAGGAGTAGTTAGCAAAGTTGGTTGAAGTGGAATTCAAACAAGTTTGAATTCTAACTCTAGATGATATTTCATATATTGACCTAGTCATAAAATGTCTTACTTGGTGATGTTAACTTGTTCAAACATGCATGATCATGGCACAAGCAGATTCATTGGATTTTTCTGATCATTTTTCATATATAAATTATATTCATCTGACTTACAGATTATTTTCTATGATTTTTAGAAGTTTTCAGAAATTTGTGGAATTTATTTAAATCCTAAAAATGTAATTATTGCATGAGTTAAACGTCAGCATGACGTCATCCTCTTCAGCTGGCCGTTTCAGGTCAAACTGACCTGTGGGGCCCGCATGTTAGTGACACAATCACTAATAGGGTTTAGTTTTAATACTTAATATTAATTATCTCAATAGGGCCCACCAGTCAGTGACCCATTAAACTAATTATTTGAATCAATTACATTAGAGCCTAATCCTATAATTACCACACCCTGGCCCCACCTATCGGTGACCCAGGTGGGGTCAAATCCTGGTCAACCCGGGTCAAACTCGTCGGAGTTGACCCGCGGCACATCGACGGCGTCTCCAGAGACGGCGGAGGGTGACGGAAAGCCTCCTCCGGTGAGTAAATGGCCTGGAGAGGGAACCTACATGGAGCTAGAGCTCCACCGCACCCAGCTGAGCTAGCAGGAGGGGCTGAGGCTGCTTACGGCAACGACGGTGAGCAACTTGGCTGCAACTGGAGATCGGCCCCACCGGCGCTAAGGCCTAAGCGACGCAGGAAGAACTAGGTAGAGGGGGAATGGACGCGGCGAGTCACGGGGGGCTCGTTTGCATCGAGGGTGGCTTGGAGAGGCGGCGAGGCGAGTGCAGGGTCGCCGGAAATCTTCGGCGTCCGGCAATGGAAACGGCGATGCTGGCGAGGAGGGAGGCCGCCCTAGGTTGAATCCATCGGCGAGGAGGAGCAGGGCGATGCCACGGAGCTCTTGGTCAGCTCGGAGTGTGAGGGAGCGGCAGCAGCTGCGGTGGCGAGCTCCTGTCTACGGCGGCCATGGCGGACAGGGAAAGGGGGAAAACCAGAGGAGGGCGAGGGGAGAGAGATGGAGAGGGGGGATGGGTCCGGACGGCTCTGTGGGGGTCACGTGGGGCTCTAAGCAACGTCCACGGCGAGCAGGCACGTAGGATGTGGCCGTGCGCATGCCGGCGCGTCATGGCCATGCGACCTGCATCCTTCTGGCGGGAGGTGGAAGAAGACCGGTTCACCCCTGGTGGGCTGGGCTGGCTTCTTCCCTGGCCCAGGGCAAATAGGTAAGCTCCTCTTTTTTTTTCCATCTCCTATTTTTACAAATTGTTTTGATTTTGTTTCATAACCAAATCATTTTTCTTAAAACTCCAAACTTGTTCCTATCATTGAGTGGAATATTCCACACATGGTGAACATTTTGTTTTTCTATTTTATACAAATTTAATTATTTGTGAAAACCAAAGGTGGCTAAATAATTCCTACAATAAATTTTAGTGGTTCCAAATATTTCTTTTGAAACCTAAATTTTTGTTGGTTTGAACCAGTTATTTTATTTAAAGTAAATCCCATTGGATAGGATTTTTTGAAGGACATTCTAGGTTCAATGAAAATTCACAAGTATTAGAATTGTTTGGTTAGGTGAAGTGCTAGGGTTTTTGTTAATCCCCATTTCATGTTGAAGAAAATTAAACACGATGCCAATGCACTATTTACAAACATTAATCTAGGGCTGTGACACATTTGTTGTTGGGTAGACCAGTTGAGGTGTACATCGATCACAAGAGCTTGAAGTACATTTTCACTCAACCCAATCTCAATCTTAGATAGTCTTGTTGGGTGGAAATGCTTGAGGACTTCAATTCAAGTATTGAGTATACTCGTGGGAAAGCAAATGTCATTGTAGACGTGCTCAGCCATAAGGCGTAATGCAATAGTCTCATCTTGAAGCCTCTTCAGCCCGAGCTTTGTGAAGCCTTCTGCAAGCTCAACCTTCAGATGATTCCGCAAGGATTTCTTGCCAATCTTCAAGTCTCTCCGACTCTGGAAGATCAGGTTCGCCAAGCTCAACTTCTTGTCACTATGGTGAAGAAAGTGAAGAAAGGTGTGGCCAAGAGCATTTCGAAGTATAAGTGCTTTCGCATTGATGACAAAGATACCTTGTTCTTTGAGGACCGTCTTGTGGTTCCAAAAGGTGATCTCAGAAAGCTTATCATGGACGAAGCACATAATTCTCTCCTATCCATTCATCCAGGCAGTTCAAAGATGTATCAGGATCTCAAGCAAACCTTCTAGTGGACTCGCATGAAACGTGAAATTGCTCAGTTCGTGAATGAGTGTGATGTTTGTCGCAGAGTGAAGGTGGAACATCAATGTCCAGCAGGTTTTCTTCAGCCTTTGCCTATCCTAGAGTGAAATTCTATCATGTGGAGATGGATTTCGTCACTGGGTTTCCCAAGTCCAAGAGAGGCAATGAGGCCATCTTTGTGGTTATTGACAAGCTGTCAAAAGTTGCTCATTTCCTGCCAGTCAAAGAATCTATCTTGGCAGCTCAGCTTGCAGAGTTGTATACGTCAAGGATAGTATCTTTCCATGGTATTCCTCAACTCATCTCTTCTAACCGTGGAAACCTCTTTACTTCCAAGTTTTGGGAGTTCATCTAGACTGCTATGGGTACCAAGATCCGTTTCAACACTGCGTTCCATCAGCAGACAAATGGTCAAGTTGAGAGAGTCAATCAGATCCTTGAGGATATGCTCAGAGCCTGTGTGATTTCATTCGACATGAAGTGGGAAGACTGACTTCCATATGCTGAATTCTCATACAACAATAGCTTTCAAGCTAGCTCAGGTAAGGCCCCTTTCAAGATTCTCTATGACAAAAAGTGTCGTACCCCGCTTAACTGGTCTGAAACCGATGAGCGTCAGATATTAGGCAATGACATGATCACTGAAGCAGAAGATATGTGCCGTGTCATTCGTGAGAACCTCAAAGCAGCTCAGTCCCGACAGAAGAGTTATTATGATAACAAGCATCGGGATGTTTCTTTTCAATTGGATGATCTAGTCTATCTCAGAGTCTCTCCCATGAAGGGCACTCAGCGGTTTGGAATTAAAGGGAAGCTAGCTCCTCGTTTTGTTGGTCCTTTCAAAGTTGTTGGCAAGAGAGGTGGTCTTGCATATCAACTAGAGCTTCCTCCAAATTTCGCGAATGTGCACGATGTCTTTCGTGTTTCTCAGCTCCGGAAATGCTTCAAGACTCCTGGGCAAACCATTGACCTCCAAGACATTGATCTCCAAAAAGACCTCTCGTATCATGAGCATCCAGTTGCAATTCTTGAAGAAACGGAGCGTAAGACTTGCAACAAGTCTAACAAATTCCTCAAGGTGAAGTGGTCTCATCATTCTGACAAAGAAGCTACTTGGGAATGCGAGGACCTTCTCCGTTCTGAATTTCCTGACTTCTTTTGTTCCTAGATCTCAGGTCGAGATCCTCTTGTAGTGTGGGAGAGTTGTGACAGCCCAAGTGTTGTCCCTAACTTTTATGGCATGTAAACTCTTGTATGAACCTTGTGTCATGAGCTTAATGAATGATTTGCACCTTGTCATCCATGTGTTGTTTTGCATTCATGCATCATGCATCATAGAATCCATCATGCCATGCTTGATTTCCATGTGTCCTTGTATGTGAGTGTTGTGATGTGGTTTGAGTGCGGGTGGAGTTCATGTGTGCAACCTCTTTCTCTTCCCCTCTCTTTTCCTTTTCAACAAAACCTTCCAATACCCCTCTTTTCCCCATGTTATTTTCATAAAAGATTTAACTTGCAAATTAAATGGCTTAAAAATGTTGAAGAGGTAGCCCTATATGTATTATTAATTTAGAGTTTGGTTCTCTTGATGTTTGGAGTTGTGTTGCTTGTGTGCTTTAATAGAACAGTGGCTGTTTTTTTTAAGTAATAAAAATCACTTGTCCTAAAAATTGTCTTAACATTTTTATTAAATAGTGCATATTATTTTCTTTACAAAAGTATTTTTGTTTGCACCAAAAATCCATTATATTTTCCTGGGTTTTTTCTCTTGTGTTGCTGTGTTTTTAAAAGAAAAAAACCATCTCTGTTTTTGTTGTGAGAGAGAGAGAGCCAGGTGGGCCTTGCCTCTCCCGCGGCCTAGCCCGCTCGAGCAGACGGCCATCTGCCCCGTCCCCCTTCTCCGTCAGTGAGTGCAGAGAGAGAGAGTCGCTCCGCCGTCGCCATTAGCTCGTGGCTATTTAGCCCCCCTCGACATGCGTGCCCCCTCAGCTAGGTTTCCTCTCTTCCCCCCCCCCCCGCCACCGCAGCTCCCATTTCCTCCTCCTTCTCCCTCCTCCCACTCTTCTTCCTCCTTGCCAGGTAAGAAAATTCAGAGAGTTCAGAGAGTGCGCCGGTCGTCTTCCCCGCCATTGCCAAGTCTCCGGTGGGTCTCGTCCCGTAACATCCCAAATTTTGGAATGTTATAATAAATACTAGAATGAGTGTTTGTTTGATTGAGTGATTGAAAGTGAGTGAAATTTGAAACTTTTGAAAGTTTAATTGGAGGGAATGAAATGAATTTCCCAAAACTATTACTCTGCAGGAATTCAAATTCCTTTCATCACAAAATTCCAGAGTGAAGATGATATGACTTATTCCATTTATAGAAATGAAAAGGGATTTGAAAAAATGGTTTGTATTTCATTTGAAAATATTTCAAATTCAGAAACTTTATGCAACTCAATGATTTTCATGAGAGAAGATAAAAGGACTTCTTCAAATTATGTGAAATATGAGTTGGAAGGTTAAAAGAAGGATATGAAAGTGAATTTGAAAATCTCTGACTTATTCCTTTTGGGATCCATTCCATAGTTGGTTCCAATTTAAATTTTCAAAGTATTCAAACCCCTTGACAAAATTTGAGAGGAGTAATATGACACTCCACACTAGGGGTTATTTTGTGAAGTATTTGAACCATAAAACCCAGGGGGTTATTTGAAAATTTATTGCAAAAGAATTAAAACCAATTTAGGCATTTTCTGAAAATATTTTTTTTAAAAGTATTTCTTTTGGACGTGGAAAAATGTTAATTAAATGGCATTTATTTTCCTGATCATTTTGGTATATAATACTTTATTTTTTTGAAATGTTTTGATGGCCATAAAAGAGATCTCAATGCTCTAGCAATTAATAAAAGGAAAAGAGTATAAAAGCCCACCAACCCACCGCCCATAACTCCTCCCTGAAACCTCTCCGGACCGGCCACTGACGCTGCTAACCCTGCTCTCTCTCTCTCTGACCGCATGGTCCCACCGCCCGACGCCGATAACCCCGCGGTCACCTCCCTCCTCTCGCTCCCAAACCACGCCGGTGACCACTGAGCCGGAGATCCCTCCTCCTGCCATTCCCCGATGCCCCAAGGCAGCCTATAAAATCCCGCCCCTCCCCTCGACCCATTCCCCATTTTCCCCTCTGTCCAATGCCTCTCCACGCCGCTATCGCTCGTCAGAACCATCGGACGCCGCCGTGCCATTGCCGCTCCCCTGCTTGCCCTAGCCACTCCTCTCGCTACCCGAGCATGCCATCCTCTCCACCACCCTCGCTCGCACCTCCCGGTGCACTCGCCGTGCCCCAAAACCACCTAAGCTCCTTTCCCCGTCGACGCCCGAGCACCACCGCTGCTCCCGAGCTCACCCCGCTCAACCCCGTCGCCCTAGAGCCTCGCTGACGCCACCATCGTCTTTGTCGCCATCCCCATCAACCTCGCCGTTGTTGGACATCATCGGCGCTTCGCCGGAGACCACCCCCACCAAGGTGAGATTCTCCTTCCTCCTCCTCTGTTCGATCTCATTCCAACAGTCAGGATTAGATCGCGTATTTTATTTCAATTCCCGAACCGTTTTCTCCTAATGCTCGGTCGTCCACTCGCAAAACCCCACATGCACACCTTAGGGGCCAATCACAGAGCGCCATGTCACCCTCTATGCGTTAGATAGATTTTTCTATTTTTCTGTTTTGTTTAAAAAAACAGAATAGTTTCTGATTTTGTTTTCTTTATATCTTTCATGTTTTTAATTGTTTTAATTTGATTCTTTTTGCATTGTGTCAAAAATTTCATCTAGTTTCTGTAGATATCTAGTTTGACCAAATTTGAATAATTTGAATAGAATTCAAACAGATTTGATTCAAATCTTGTTTTCTGAATAACTTGAGTTTCAAAATTTATTTTTGAGTGATTCTTTTTTCCACTGTTTTGTATTAGTTAGGTTTATCATCTAGCACTGTTTGAGAATTTTTAGGATAATTTAGATTAGGGTTTTTAACTAAAACAGAATCTGTTTAGTACCTAATAGGATTTAGTTAGTTTAATTTTTTTTAGTTTATTTTGAAATCTGAATTAGTTTAACTTTTGTTTTAGTTTTCCTTAGTTCTGTTGAGCAATATTAGGTGACTTAGTTTTCTGTTACTAAAAATAGTTTTGCTTTGTTTTATATTCTAATAATATAGGAAATTATATTCTTCTTCATTAGGAAATGTTTTATAAAACAATTTAGTTTTAGTAGTAATTATTTTCACAAATGTTTTAGAGGATTTAATTCTGTTTTTCTAAATAAATTTTAGTATTCCTTTCTGTTAAGGATTGTTTTGTTACTAAAAATAGTTTTGTCTTGTTTTATATTAGTAGTAGTTTAGCCACCAAAATTTAGAGCCATTACTTTGTTTTGTTTTTCTTTGTTGTATTGTTCTAGTATTGCTAGTTGATTTCTTATTTGAAAATATTTTGTTTTCTATTATTTTAATTTTTTAATTGTTTTATTTGTTTTCTTGTTGTTAAGTTTATTAGGCTAAAACCTATGTTGTTTAGAGTGTTGTTTTTCATAATTCTTAGTTGTTCTTCAAAAGTAATTCTTCTTGCTAGTAAAATATTTACAAAAATACTTTTGTTATCTCTTACTTTGTTTTTGTTTGTGAGTTTTGAAGAAAGGATTAATTTGTAGAGAAAACCAACCTTAGTTGGGTTGATAAAACTTTGTTGTTTTAAGTTTTGTCTTAAGTATTTTCTTCATCAACCCTTTTGTGTTTGGTTTTGTATTACTTGTTGATTGTTAGTATTGATTGCTAGTATGATTGCTTATATGAATGCAATGTTTGATTGTATAGATTTTTATCGTAGAGTGAAGAATAGTTCTATCAAGTTATTTCTGAGAGCGATATTATTCTTCATCAACAGTACAGGCAAGTTCACTTTGACCATTCTGTTCATACCTATGTTTTACTGCATGTAGTGACATCATTCAATAAATTCCTCCCGTAGTGTTATTGAAAGTTCTTGTAGTTGAGTAGAATGCATGAGGTAGGAACCCACCACTTTTTACTAAAGCCCCGGGAACGTTAGTTATTTCTATGCTATACTAAAGTAGATGGGGTCTGGTAAGAGGGTTCGTGAGTGGTGTGAGAAGGAGGACTCTACGTCAAGACGACAACTTCATGAAGGCATCTTCAGTCCTGCATTTCTAAGACCTCAAGACATTCGAGACTTGAGAAACAACTTTTCAATACACACTACCGGGTGAAGGATGGTTGATTGGGCATCCCTGGAGTAACCAGTGGATGACCGGGATGCATGGAGAAGCGCCATGACATCTTGCGGAAAGCTTCACCCAGACTCAAAGAGACTGATGAATACTTCATGCCCGGAAGCTTACTTGTGTAGCCACAAGTCATTATGGGCTCTGGCTTGGTTGATCTTTGTTGTGACTCTGGCTGGGCAGTGCTACGAGATGTAGTCGACGTTAGGATTAGATGAGCACCGACAGTAGTCAGGGAAGCGCTCTGAAACACCATGTTTCGTTCGTCCTGTTCTCGAACAACCGGCAGTGCGAGGACTTACCAAGAGGGAACGAATCTTGTGGGTAAAGTACACAACACTCTGCAGAGTTAAATCTAATAGATTAGCCATGTCCCCGGTTACGGACAATTTGAGCCTCTAGACTTGGATCTATCTCTGAACTCTCAACACTGGACTGATAATTAATTGTGGGCAACTTATGATACTTGTGGGCATTTAGACATTGGTTGGTGGAACCATGTCATGTTAGGTAACTCTATAGTGAAAACTCCTGATATTCCTTTGTTGTAGGAAAAGAAAATAAAATCAGCTTTTATGAAAATCCTCAGACACAAAGCCACAAAGCCTTACTTCATATAGAATAGTTTTTATCTTCTGTTCTACTATGGTGATCTTGCTGGTACATTCAATGTACTGACCTACACGGCTGCAACGTCTCATGTTGCAGATACTCTTCTTCGACGAGTAAGAGTATGATTCAGGGTTACAGTCTACACTCAACCTGTTGTTGGTGTTATTGGGGCTCCACTCCTGTTGACTGTTTCCGCTGAGATTTTAAGGTATATATCAATTTTACGTTAATTACATGTCATTGCACTTCGATATATACATTGATGTATTGTGTGTGCCAGCATACTGATCCAGGGATGGCACCGAACACACAGAGGCTTGACTCGTTTTGAGTAGGGTCGCTACACATCCCCGGTGGTGATGGCATGGAGCTCAGGGATCCTTCCCGCGTTCCATTCCCGCTGCTAGGAGGTGAGGAGCACCTCCCCGCGGTGGCAATTGGCGTCGCTGCCATCCGCAAGGAGGGGCCATCGCCGGCTCCTTCCTCTTCGCCGTTGCCGCGTCCCCGACCACTCCGTCGTCTTCGTATCGACCGGCTCATTGTCGCCTTCCCTCGATGAGCTCTGTGATGCCTACTGTCGCCGTAGCTAGCGCACATCGCTGTAGTTGCCAGTCGCCGCCGTCCACAAGGCAGAGCATTGGGGCTTGCCTCCGTCCACCTCATCGCAAGGCGAGCAGGGGATTGGACCCCCGTAGCGTTCCGTAGGCCCCACAGTAGCTTCTCCTTGCCGGATTCGCTTTGTGCTCGCCGGAATTGCGTCGCCATTGCTCTCTCACCGCAGCTGTTCAGGTTTCAGTTTTGTCAGTGTAGTGTGTGTGCGCATGTATTAGAGCTGCGGTGCCCCTCCTCTGTGAAGTGTCGAGCGCGTAGCTTAGTTGTGGGCGCTAGGGGAGATGACCTGGTGGTAATGGGTTCGAGCCCGACCCCTTCCCCCTTTTTCTTTTCTTTTGTTTTTCTTTCCTGTTTTCTTTTGTTTTCTCTTTTGCTCATGTATGTGTGTGTGTAGATGCAAAACCTGCATGTTTGTTTTTCTTTTCTTTTCTGTTATTTATATACGTGTAGGTGGTGTATGTGTAGGTTTGTAGCATGTATATGTGCATGTGTATGAGTGAGTGTGTGTGTGTATAGTCATATGCATATGCATATGCATATATGCCTTGTGCATATGTGTCTGGATGTACACCCACACTCATGAGCTTGTGTGTGAGTGTGAGTGCCCATGTGCATGTGAGGTGGTGTGGTGTGCCTATATGCATTATGCATATATGGGCATGTGAGTGTGTGTGTGGATGAACATCCCCTCATGGGTGGTATGTTCATGGGTGGTATTTGCGCTCATATGCCCTTGGGCATATATAGAGCATGTGTGTGTATGCCTTTGTAGGGGTGTGTGTAGAGTGTATGTGTGTGTGTGGGAACTAGTGGGTTTTCCTCACTTGACATACCCCTTTGTTATAGATATGCATGTTTTGTGATTTGTTAGATCATCTCCAGCAAAGTTACCACATCTGCTTATGTCCATTTAAGATCATTTCCATTTAGAGTAGGTTTTAACTTATAAGAGTAGCTGGTATTTTGCCAACATAGATGGTGCCATGATGCTTCACATGAACATATGAGTATGACACATGCTTTTGGGGTAGAAACAGCCAATGAATCCATTGGTGCTTTCAGATTTCACTTTTGAGCAAGTTGATAAAACTGTCATTTTCAGCTGTGATGCTACTTTTTCATTTTTGCATGATTTAATCCTTGCTTGCTTTGGGGCATGTGCCAACTAAGAAGTGCTAGTGTTTTATGTCTTTTATGCCATGGTTTTTTTGTTTAACATCAGAATCACCCATATAAGTGGGAAACATGCTGCAAAGTAGCCTACTTGATGTTTCTATTTCATCATGCTAAAAATTACCAAGTCTGAGAATCTGCTGTTATTTTTATGCCATGAAGAGTGGGTGACATCTAGTTGTATGGTGAGAATTTGCTCATGCTCAGTGCTAGTAGTTTGGAGTAGATGTTGTCTAATACCATCCTGTTAAATTTCATGCCAAGAGGTGCTCTCTAGCATATTAAACTACTGCTTTCAACTTGCTACTTTATTAACTCAGATTCCAAAAAACTGTAATTTTTGCCAAGTCCCAGAAATCTGTTTCATCATGTCAACTTGATAGCTTAATGATTATTGATGTGTGCCTCCTTTTCAGATTGTGTAGTTGGATAAGTTGATGTAGATGTTATGTAGATTATGTCAATATCTTGTTTGTGGCTGTAAGATTCCCGTAGCTCAAGTTGTGCGCTGTGTAAGTTGCTATGTTGCTGTTTTGTGGCAGATTGCTTGTTTTAGTGTTTTGTGACTCGTGGGAGCTATACTCCATGGAATTGATTGATATTTGAGTCTATTGTGGTTGAGTTTTCATTGCCTAACCAATGTGTACCTTGGAATGCCAATAATGAGCCCATGGCTTTGTTGTCTTGTGTTTTTGCCTTGGTACCTTGTCGTGAGCGTATCGTGAGAACCGTAACTCCGTTTCTTGTGTTCTTTATATGCATTTATATCGATTTTGCATGATGCATCCATATTTGTCATGTTCATGCATGTTTAAATAACTTAACATGAGGTTCTGTCCAGATTCATTAATAAAAAACTTTGCATGTGAAACATGACTAGTTTTGGATTGCCATGTTAAATTCTTCATAAATGAATCATGCATCATCTTGGTTGTGCATTGCATGTTGGTTGGATGTTTATTATTGCTATTTATCTTGGGTATATGCGAGTGTTGAAACTGAGTACGAGGACCTAGGAGAGTACCACTATGAGGATCCCGCTACTTGTTCCACTAAAGAACCAACAGGCAAGATGATCGTACCCGGATCCTGATACTATTTTTGCTTGCTAGTTTCTCGCTCTTATCGTTACAATTGCGTTACCTACCACTTGAATGTCAGCGTCCTAATTGCCATGAAAGCCTGTAACCCTCCACCTCCTAGTAAACCTTTGATTGGCTAAGTTACCGCTGCTCAGCCCCTCTTATAGCATTCTTAGTGGCATGTGCAGGTTGTTCTATGTGATAAGATGGATTTGGCAATATCAAAATATTATCTATTATTTAATTTAATGCACATATATATCTTGGTATTCGTGGAAGTCTTGGCCTTTTGCTAGGTGATTTGTTCCGCTGGTACCGCCATAGTTTCTTGTTACCGGTGTTATGTTTTCCATATTTTTTGCTCCTAACATGCTCGGGGTTGTTATGGGGACCCCCTTGTTTATTCGGTTGAGATTAAAACTTGTCTGGCAAGACCCAACATTGGTACTACATTTTCTAATAACTTAATAAAATTTGCATAGGGCATTGCAACCCCGTGGATAATTAATCAACCCCCGGGCTAGTGCTCCTCATGAGTGTTGGTCCAAACTAGAGCACTGTGCGGGGCCAACCCAGGGCAACTTGGGAGATTTCTATCAGGCCTCTGTACGCATCGCTGATCCGTCGTGTCCTGAGAATGAGATACACGGCTCTTATCGGGTCCGTCGACACGTCGGGTGGTCTTGCTGGATTTGTTTTATCTTTATCGAGTGTCTTGCGTGTGGACTCTAACTTTTTCGGGTTTTCTCGAGGTGTTGGGATTCCTTTGGAGTTACCTATGATGATCACGAGATCCATGGTCGCGGCTATTCCCGAGGAGTGTGGTTAATTTATGATGGACTAGTTGGAGCACCCCTGCAGGGTTAAATCTTTTCGAGAAGCCGTGCCCGCAGTTATGTGGCAACGTGGATATTTGTTTAACACCGGGTTATAGTAAACTTGAAGTAAACTCTAATAAAATACACTAACTATGTGAGTAACCATGATCGTCTCTGCTCGTGAACATGATCCGAGAGAGAACACGTTGGGGTTATGTTTGACGTAAGTAAGTGTTCAAGATCTCATAGAGGTCATACTAGATTCGATCACTCATCGCAGGCCACTCATATTTACATTCTTGTTGTGTAAGTTTAGCCACCATATATGCTTAGTGCTGCTGCAAACTAAGCACATATCCTATCCCATCCTTTAAGCTTGAATAGTCTCGGTACCTAGGCACATGATTGCTGAGTCCTTGTGGCTCATAGATTAATACAACACTCCAGGTACAGGTACAAATGAGTACGTGCAGGATGATCTAACGCAGCTCCAGTGGGAATATGATGAGGAAAGAGGCAGGATGTACGTGACTTACTCGGATGAGTAGAGGACCATGGTTGTGATCTTTGGGATAGCGAGATAGTGTCATTTGCATCTGTTTTATCGTTTGATTTCGTCTGTAGTCGGACCCTGTCTTCATCTTGATGATTTGAACTCTGTGTGGATTGTAATTTAGTATATGGCGAGTGTAAGCCAACTTGTAT
The DNA here is from genome assembly GCA_022496015.1 of Hordeum marinum. Lineage (NCBI taxonomy): Eukaryota > Viridiplantae > Streptophyta > Magnoliopsida > Poales > Poaceae > Hordeum > Hordeum marinum. The sequence goes on along the minus strand of CM039676.1, from coordinate 466,109,336 downwards.
ACTCATCTCTTCTGTACTGTATGATGCATGATACTATACTTGCGAACGACAAGATGTGCCTCTATCCCTTGTGAGGCCCTCGTGCCTTAATATGGATAGGCGTGCATCTTGGGCATGATAGTCAGCCCCCATGAAGCCCACCCAGGGGGAGTGTTTGGTAGGAACACAAGTCCGGTCATACAGCTTGATGGACGGGCCGGGGTTAGAGATCGAGCTACCACCATGGGTGACCCCATTGGCGTGTCTGATAGAGGGGCTCGAGGTTAAGGCCTCAGAGTCCCCGGGGGCTATGGGTGAAGCCATGAGACCGACTAGTGACAAGTCTCCTTGAGAGTCGACAGAAAAGTCTATGTTTGCAATCTAACTTCCTGTTAGGGGCGAGTCTCTCAACGCTGCCTAGGTGACCGGTGGAACCAGCATGCAGCACAACGCTGCTAAAGGCGAAGATCTAACTGGGGACAAAAACGTCCATGTTGCGGACCTCTTTGCTAATAAAAAGACAGGGCGTCAAACCCATATCACTCACAGAGGAACTCTCAATGAAAGCACCAATGTCGGTGTCAAAACCGGCGGATCTCAGGTTGGGGGTCCCAAACTGTGACACTCGGATCGATAGTAACAAGAGACGAAGGGGACGTGAGTTTATCCAGGTCCAAGCCTTCCTATCGAGGTAATACCCTAAGTCCTCCTTGATTGTATTGATGGTGTATGGGAATACAGAGTTGATCTACCTCGAGATCGTATGTCTAACCCTAGATGAATTGTTCTATTCCTATACCCTAAAACCCTCCGGCTTATATAGATGCCGAGGAGGCCTAGGGTTCATACATGGTTGGTTACATGCCAAAGAGATAAACATGCCTATTCACTACATCAAACGTGGCGCGCAAGCCTTGCCCCCCGAAGCTTCCATCCGGAGAACTTGGCCTTCAAATCATCCAGTGTTCAGCAAGTAGCCCATATATTCCGCCCATAGACAATAGGCTGGCTCTCCGAGGATCCCTCAATCTAGGACTCCCTCAGGTAGGGTTTCCAAGATGTCACTCTATTTTTGTTCCCGATGAAGCTTCTGTGCAATCAAAGCTTAACTTTAACTTCTAAAGCAAGTAGACCACAAGCGAAGCAGTCAAACTGGTCACTCGCAAAGATTGACAAGGCATGCGAAAATTCTGGCAGCATCATGATTGGAAACTTAGTGTCTTGTATAGACAATATCATATGGAGTACCTTGCATCAACACATGCATCTATGGTAAGCACCACAAAATGTTGAGTTGTTGTAACGACACTTTTAAAAATTTATGTGAGTACTTTTGGAAAATAGACAAACATTTTCTCAATGACATTAATACTTTTCATAATTACAATAACATTTGTAAAAATTATGTCAACATCTTCTTACTTAAAAAGAATATTTTATAAAATGTGAACACTTTCTCAAACCATATGATTTTTTTAATTACATAAACAACTTTAGTTGCACAAGGTTTTATTAAGAAAATCACATGATTGTTTTAATATATGAAATGTTAGTTATTCAAAATATCTGAACAATTATTTTTAATATAGTGAATAATTTTAGATGGGTACATTTTTTAAAATATATGTGCCAATATTTCTATGGGAAAATGAACATGTGTGTGTGTGAGTGTGTGTGTGTGTGTGAATATTTCTATGTAAAATTGGAGGTCTTGGTGTAGTGTAATCCTCTTGTACACACTCTGCCTTGGTTGTTCGATGCAAATGCTCCACCAAGATGTTTTATTGTTGGAAGTCGACGATTAGCGTGATAGTGAGCAGGAAACAATAAAATTCTATATGGAGTCTGCATAACTAAATAACTAGAACAAAAACTAGTGTTTTTACCACAAAGTTCAAAAGGTGAGAACTAGTGGATGGGCTGGGACGAGAAAGAACATAACCCCTATTGGCTGCTTGTTTTGGCAAAGAATCGTTGGAATGGGAGCAACTAGTTAGAGAGCACTCCTTCGGGAGCCTTCCAGCGATCATTCCCACGTGCCGCCACTTGAGGCGTTCACAGCTGCCGTCACGTGTCGTGCTCTGAACATTTCCTTCGGATTTCGTTTTTCTATTTTTCCGCAGGCGTTTTCGTCTTTTTAGATTGGTTTTTTTCAGCTTTTTTGTGTTCTGGTCTTTCTTAACTTTGGAACATTTTAAAAAAATTGCGCGAAAAAACGTGTTTTTCTCGCGACTCTTAGAAAGGATAAAAACGCGTTTTCTATTTATTATTTGCGAGAGGCAAGTTTTTGCTTCAGCGAGAGGCACGGTTTTTCTTTCGGGAGTGAAAGTGCATTATATCGACTAGAGGGGGGGGTGAATACATGACTTTTACAAATCCGTCAATGAGGAATTTCCGAAGGCTTGACTCGTAGCATTGGTTTGTGTTGAGGCTTTTGAGTTGAGCATCAGTTGGAATGTTTTCCTTAGTATTACCTCGACCCCCTTTAACTGTACGGTGTTTCCTATGATTGAAAGAAACAAAATGAAACTACGAAAACAAAAGTCTTCATGCTTCATAGTCCTTGTTAATATCTTCAAGGTCACACCAATTTCTTCATTTTTAAAGTCTTGAGGGAATACCAAAGTCTTCAGCTGAAGGCATTCATTTTTAGGGGTCAACATTCTTCGTATATATCAAACTCTATAGTGACTTATAGAGACTGTGTACACTCACAAATACATCAGTCCCTTAACCTATAAGTCTTCAATACACTGAAATCACTAAGGGGCACTAGATGCGCTTACAATCCCCCTCTTTTTGGTGATTGGTGGCAAATAGGTTAAGTTTTCAACGGGGATAAATATATGAAGTGTAAGAACTGAGTTTGAGGAATTTGATTGCAAGATATAGAGGAACTCCCCCTGAAGATGTGCATATTTGAGGAATTTACTTTGGACTATAAATGCACATGGCAGGATAAAAACTTGGAGATAACCCCCAATATCTTGTAATCCATGCACACATTTAACATATGATATGATTTTTTTTAAATGCATGATGGAAAAGGGTGTCTGACGAAATTTAGCATGCATGCATTAAGGTACTTGAGGAAATAAGCATGCAGAAAGCAGTTCAAAAGCATCAGACCACCACCGGACTTAAGTTTACAACTCAATCAACAAACACTTCAGAGGAGTGAGAGTTGTAACTTAAACAAAAATAGCCCATATAAGGAGACCCGCTTGAAGAAAATAGCCCGTAGCGACACTGTTATCTGTTTATTATCGGATGTTTTTGGTTTAAAAAAACTTTCACAGGCCGTAAACTTCCCTCTCATCGTATCCCAACACCCCTGTACACAACCCACCTTAACCCAGGTAAGCCCCTCCGCTTCCGGAGCCGTTTAATCGTGATCGTACAGTCGGAAAACGGCCTCAACCCCCTAAACCCTAGCCTTTTCATATTTAAACACCTCCCCCATGTCCAAAAATGGCCATCTCCTACATGTGCCTCGAATTACGTGCCCAACCACCACCACCTCGCCACTTGGGATCGCCCAAGGGCGGCCGCCACCTACGCTGCCGTCTCCCTCCACTCAGGCTGTAATGCCCAAGGTGCGATCCTATCCTTATTTTGGCTCGATGGCCTTGACAGGAATAGAAGTGCATCTCATCGTTTCGCAAGAATGGATATCATTACAATTACATGTACAGACGAGATGAGTATATGTAATAGGCTTACACTCGCCACAAACTACATCAAGATCACATCAATACGACAACATATTCAAACATCATACATAAGAGTAGGGTCCGACTACGGACGCAACCAAACGATAAAATGGCATGCATCCTCACTATCCCAGGTTGTCGGCCTGGAACCCATCTATAACATCCCAAATTTTGGAATGTTATAATACATAGATGAATGATTGATTGTTTGATTAGGTGATTGAATTTGAGTGAAAATTTGAAACTTTTTGAAACTTTTCAATGGGAGGGAATAAAATGACTTTCCCCTTTGTTTTTGAATTCAAATTCATCCAATACCAAATCAGTGAGAGAAGATAACATGTCTTCTTCATAATAAAACATTTGAAAAGTGAATTTCAAAACTATTTGAAATCTTTCTATTAAGGAGTTCATTCCATATTTGGTTCCATTTTAAAGTTTGAAAGAATTCAAATTCCCTTGACAAAATTTTGAGAGGAGTATTATGACACTCCAAACTAGGGGCTATTTGAATCTTATTTGAATTTATAAAACTCAGAAAACTATTTCTGAAATATTTCGTATTAGGTTTCAAAGCCATTTTTTAAATTGGTTAAAAAAATTATTTGTATCGAAAAATAAAATATATGAAAAATAGGGTAAAATGATTCCCTTCAACATAAAAATTGAGGAAGATGAATTTGAAAATATGTTGGTATTTTTAAAATGTTTTCTTTGTATTTTATTTGCAACAGCAACACTGTTTGAATTTTCTGATTTTGTGACATTTTGTTTTTGCTCTGATCATATGTTCATGTTTTAGGAAATATTTTTCTGGTCATTTTGATATATGATATGTCTATATAAAACTTTTATTTATTCATCCATTTTTTTTCTTTCTCAGTATTTGAAAGAAAAACTGCCAAAGATGGGGTTGTCTCTAACCTCACGAGAGCTCCAGAACTGGAGCTCCAGATCGCCATGGCCGCCGTGATTAGCTTTCCCTCCCGCCCCTTTCCTTCTCCCTGTCTTCCTGGAAGCTTCCTCTCCTCCGGATCCTTCCTTTCCCACTCCTTCCCATCATTAAGAGGCCATAATGGCCGAGATCGACGTAGGCGAAGAATTAGGGCATGCCGGATTTGCTCACCCTTGCTGCTGCACCTAGATGCATCTTCGAGGCCTATAAATACCGCCCCTGTGAAGCCCCCTCTTCCCTAGACCAATTTCCCTCCTTTGGAGCTCCTCTCCCCCACTCCATCAACCGCATGAACTCGCCGGAGTTTGTCAACTCCGGCGTCTTCTCCACCGTCGCCCGAGTCTCGGTTGGCTTTTCCCCGACCTTCCACGAGGTTGCCGCGACGTCCTCTTCCCTGTTCCGTGCTTTCCTTCCTCTTGGAGATACTGGAACATCAGATCTTAGCTCATCTTCCCCAACTCCGGCGACCAACTCTGGTGAGCTCCAGGAAATTTCCGTAATTCCGTTTTCAGAAAAATAGCAATCTTAAAAAAAATCATATCTCCTAGTATACAACTCCAAATTGAGTGATTCTTTTTGCTGTAGTTTCAAAATTTTGTAGTTTCTGATGGTGCACTTGGATTTCAAATTTGAGTAATGTAATTTTGAATTTTCTTAATTTTAGTCGAATCACTAATTTGGCTATATCTTGAGATTTATAATATATTTTTGATTGATTATTTTGCCAATATTTTGTTATTGATTGGCCTGTCCAGTAGCATTGAGTTATTGATTTTTAGATTTATTTAAATTAGGATTTTAACTAAAACAGTACTGTTTTGTCTATATGGTTGTTTTAGTCATTTAATTATTTTTAGTTAGTTCTTTTTAGATTTTCACATGTGGTTATATGGTTGTGATAGACTACAGTAGATTAATTTTTATAATAAGTTATTATTATTTTAGATATTGTTTTGTTCTATTGTTGTGTAGTTATTTAACTAGAGTAAATAGAATAGTCTTCATTTTCGTCACAAAAGTAATTATTTTGCTACATCAAGTTATTTTTTATTGTTGTTTCTGTTAATTAGAAACATATCAGTTTTTATACTATTTTGTTATGGTCTTAGTGTTTTTATTATAGTTGTTCTGGTGATAACTAGATAGTAATTTTAGCTATTAAAGTATTTCCTTTTTCTAGTTAATTGTTTATAAAATTGATTGCTATTAAATAGTTGTTTAAGCATTTCTTTTCTGTTATTGAGTGTTTAGAATAATTTATTGTTGCTATGATAGAATTTGTATAAATTGTTTACTCTCTAGTTTTCTTTAAAGTTTTTGTTGGATTTTTTGGTTTCCTTTGATTTCATTATTGTTTTCCTTGATTGTTTTATATTACTTTTACTCGATGTTATTTATTGTTTGGGAATGTCTTTGCTTATTGTGTGAATTTTTGTTTTGTTAGATTATCCGGAGTGCGAAGCTTGTTATTACGAAGCTTTAGAATTTCAAGTCCGTCATCAAGGCAAGTCATTTGATCATGTTTTACCCAAGTTTTATTTGCATTAGATGATATTTTCCACCATGCATGTAGTAGGAGTATTAAACTTGTTGAGTAGTATGATGAAGTAGGACACCCCACAAATCCCATATTAACCTGGCCCGGGACGCTATTTTTATTTGATGCTACGCTTAAGTAGACGGGGTTTTGGTTGAGAGTTACATGGGAGTTGTGAGTATTTTGGATGAGGACACATTCAAGATGATGAATACCACTTGACGTGATAAAGGCTACTTCGAGGATATGAAGACTTCATGATTCAAGACAAACTTTAATACACCTACTGGGTGGATTTGGAAATAGGCTCCCTGGAGTAACCAATGGGTGTGCACCTTGATAGGCCGCTGGAATTCCCAGTGTTTGTGAACCATTGATAGGCGCCCCTGGAATACCACAGAGGAGTGAACCTAACCATGTTGTAGAGATATCAGCGGACAACTCCACCTAGAATCAAAGGGACATATGGACACTTCACGACCGGAAGCTTACCTGTGCAACCGCAAGTCATTATGGGCTCTGGCTTGGTTGATCTTAGTGGTAACTCTAACCTGAACACTTAATCGGGGGTTAGGGAAACTCTTTGAAAGACCATGTTTTGGTCATCCGGTCCTCAAACACCCTGTAGTACGAGGACACAAACTGAGGGACCAAATCTTGCGGGAAAAGTGCTCAAACTTCTGCAGAGTGTTAAATCTAATCGATTAGCCGTGTCCCCGGTTACTTACAATTGAGCCTCTGGAAATGATACTATCAGGAACTCTCAACACCACACTTGATGATAATTCATGAGGGTACATGATAATAATTGGGTTATGAGATTGGGTTGGCGGAACCATCTCATTAAAACAACCGACATTTTGTAGTAATTTGATGATGCCCCTTTGTTGTCGGGATTTTTTTATTTTATGGAAAACTCAGACCTTTGCCACCATCAACCAAATGCATATATTTGTGATAGCATTATTGTTTTTATCATTTTTTGTGATTTGCCAGCATATTCCATATGCTGACCTACATGACTGCAATGTCTCATGTTGCAGAGGTTTTCTCCGACGAAGTGTGAGGTCTACATCCTATGCTCAGTGTTGCCCTTTGGAGTTAGATGGACTCAACTACCTTTAGGCTTCCGCGGGAGTTTGATGGCGCTATCTCATGAGTTGGCTTTTAGCCAAGTTACTTTTGTAATAACGACTCTATATGAGATTTCGATTAATAAAGCATGTGTGATTGAACTCTGTTATATACATTGATGTACTGCGTGTGTACCAACACGATCTTGGGATGGTACGGAAACACCAGAGACTTGACCGTTTCAGGTCGGGTCACTACAGATATGGTATCAGAGCACACGCTGACCGTAGGACGTAACCACTAGGACTAGAAAGGCCATAGGAAAAAAACTTAATTTGGAAATTTTCCTAGTTATCTGTTGGTCGATGCCCTTCTCTATTCATTTCTATCCCTTCTCTAATTCATTGAAATAGTTGTTGCCGCATCACCGGGCTCAACCCGACGAGACCATGCCCTAGGAAGACGACATAGACGAAGAAGAAGCTAGCGCCAATGTTGATATGATGAAGTCTTTCACAGATGAGAACTAGATTCAGACCACCATGTAACCAATAGAAATTCGTTAGTCGATTGGATTCTCGATTAGTTTGATCGATGCGTGAGACTTGATTGAAGTGATTGGCATGTTAATTGATTGTTGCGTGCATATGGGTAGTGTTATTTTCCGTTTAGACCCTTGTTCTATTCTGATTCTCTTCCACTCTAAAACATCAGATGCCTCCGAGAGGTGACCCCGACTTCACCTTCCCACCAGAACTCACACAACTCCTCCAGGAGCAGAATGCCTTGATGCAGCTGCTAATCCAGAACCAGGCCAACAACAACAACCCTCCACCTCAGGCCGACAACCTCACTCGGTTTTTAAGGCTGAATCCTCCGACCTTTTCCAGCAGCACTAAGCCCATTGTGGCTGATGATTTGCTCCGCAAGATGGAAAGGGAGTTGATTACCGCTGGTTGCACGGAAGCAGAGAAGGTGCGTTTTGCCGCACACCAACTGGAAGGACCAGATGCTTCTTGGTGGGAGAACTACACGACCACGTATCCCATTGCCGGTGTGACTTGGGATCAGTTCAAGCAGGCCTTCTGTACTGCTCATGTCTCAGCAGGAGCCATGAGTCTAAATAAGCGTGAGTTTCGCAACTTGTGCTAAGGGAATTGCTTAGTGGCTTAGTATGTGGATGAATTCAGCATGTTGGCCCGTTATGCACCAGGAGATGTGGTTGATGATGCAGCCAAGCAGGAGAAGTTCCTGGAAGGACTCAATGATGAGTTGAGCATGAAGCTGATGGTGGCTACTTTCAACAATTACCAGGAGCTCGTAGACAAGGCACTTATTCTGGAGGGAAAGCAGCAGCAGATAGAGAACCGTAAGAGGAATTATGACAAGCTTTATTCTGGAGGTAATCAGAAGCCCCGTGTAGCACCATATTCAACATCCGGGAAGTTCGATGGTCATAACCACCGTAACCATGGAGGACACGTTCACCATGGAGGAAACAACTCAGTAGTCATAAGAATGGCAATGGAGGGAATGGCAATCAACACCATTCGGCTCCGGCCCAGAAGAATTTGAAGCACATCACCTGCTACAATTGCAGGAACAATGGCCACTATTCCACTGACTGTCCGGAAAAAAAGCCCGGCGATGACAATGAAGGTCCCAACAAGGAGTCCCATAATTTTCCTCGAGCTCAGGTGAATCACACTACTGTGGAGGGAGTTAATGGAAAGCCAGATACAATTACTAGTAAGTTCTTGTTAAACACACCAACTTTATTGGTACCTTCGATTCTAGTGCATTGCACTCATTCATATCAAGGGTGATTTTGAAAAAGTATGGTTTACCCACCTAGACCCATGGCAGACCACTTTAGACCAGCTTCACCACTGACCCAGGATTTGACCAAGGTACAAGCAATCCTATTGAAGAAAGATATCTGGAATAATCTATGGAACATCTACCAACGAAGTCATAATAATTTCATAGGAGGATACGTAAAACCCTAGAGTTGGGAAGAAACGATAGTTGATTTTTTTGGCTTGCAGAACCCATGGATTTACCCGAACCCATATCATGGATAACAGAAATCACTGCAACGCTTGTGAGGAAGCCCAAGTGTTAGAATAGGAGATTCGCTAAACCTTATACAAGGTAATGATTTAGGTGCGACATGGCTTGGCCACCATGACGACTTACTCTTATCATTTCTCTTGATATTCGAAACGGTACATTTGAGTGACTTACCCATAGTAAAGAGACGACGTTCTTTTAAAGCTTTTGTTTAAGCCTTAGAATGGTATGATGATGAACCCTTGTACACGGTTGCCAACCGAAGGAATTATACGGTGAGATTTAACCCAGACCCATTTCCTGCAGGAGAAACCATTAATTGATTGACTACCATGAGATTTCGATAAGTATTTAGTATTGGAGACACGCCTGTCAGAAGATCCAGTCTTGAAAGAACCTTACCAGGATGAAAGGACTCAAGATTTGAGGAAAAGATTATGCCTCACCGGAAGAGCCCCGTGGAAGAGTTATCCTAGAGATTATGAGAAGGTTGAGACCGTCAATTATCGGGATGGATTAAATTAATTTTGTTGGAACCATAACTTCGTTTCTAAGTGTGGTAGCACCCCGGACATAATGATCAACGGATTTGCAATGATACCCCAACCCCGACCTACTTCTAGCCTCTTCAAATCTCGATGACGAGGTTCATTCTAAGTGTGGTAGGTTTATAACAGCCCAAATTTTGAATGTTATAATAAATAGATGAATGATTGATTGTTTGATTGAGTGATTGAATTTGAGTGAAAATTTGAAACTTTTTGAAACTTTTGAATGAGAGGGAATAAAATGACTTTCCTCTTTGTTTTTCAATTAAACTTCATCCAATTCCAAATCAGTGAGAGAATATAACATGTCTTCTTCATAATAAAACATTTGAAAAGTGAATTTGAAAACTATTTGAAATCTTTCTGTTATGGAGTTCATTCCATATTTGGTTCCATTTTAAAGTTTGAAAGAATTCAAATTCCCTTGACAAAATTTTAAGAAGAGTAATATGACACTCAAAACCAGGGGCCATTTGAATCTTATTTGAATTTATAAAACTCAGAAAACTATTGATGAAATATTTCATATTAGGTTTCATAGCCATTTGTGAAATTGGTTTAAAAAAATTATTTGTATCCAAAAATAAAATATATGTAAAATAGGGTAAAATGATTCCCTTCAACAGAAAAATTGAGGAAGATGAATTTGAAAATATGTTGGTATTTTCAAAATGTTTTCTTTGCATTTTACTTGCAATAGTAACACTGTCTGAATTTTCTGATTTTGTGAGATTTTATTTTGGCTCTCATCATATGTTCATGTTTTAGGAAATATTTTTCTGGTCATTTTGATATATAATATGTCTATTGTTGTGTAGTTATTTAACTAGAGTAAATAGGATAGTCTTTTTTTCATCACAAAAGTAATTATTTTGCCACATCAAGTTATTTTTATTGTTGTTTCTGTTAATTAGAAACATGCTAGTTTTTATAATATTTTTTATGGACTTAGTGTTTTTATTATAGTTGTTTTTGTGATAACTAGATAGTAGTTTTAGCTATTAAAGTATTTACTTTTTCTAGTTAATTGTTTATTAAATTGATTGCTATTAAATAGTTGTTTAAGCATTTCTTTTCCGTTATTGAGTGTTTAGAATAATTTATTGTTGCTATGATAGAATTTGTGTAAATTGTTTTCTCTCTAGTTTTCTTTAAAGTTTTCGTTGAATTTTTTGGTTTCCTCTGATTTCATTATTGTTTTCCTTGATTGTTTTATATTACTTTTACTCGATATTATTTATTGTTTGGGAATCTGTTTGCTTATTGTGTGAATTGTTTGTTTCGTTAGATTATCCGGAGTCCGAAGCTTGTTATTACGAAGCTTTAGAATTTCAAGTCCGTCATCAAGGCAAGTCATTTGATCATGTTTTACACAAGTTTTATTTGCATTGGATGATATTTTCCACCATGCATGTAGTAGGAGTATTAAACTTGTTGAGTAGTATCATGAAGTATGACACCCCACAAATCCCGTGTTAACCTGGCCCGGGACGCTATTTTTATTTGATGCTACGCTTAAGTAGACGGGGTTTTGGTTGAGTGTTACATGGGAGTTGTGAGTATTTTGGATGAGGACCAATTAAAGATGATGAATACCACTTGACGTGATCAAGGCTACTTCAAGAGATGAAGACTTCATGATTCAAGACAAACTTTAATACACCTACTGGGTGGATATGGAAATAGGCTCCCTGGAGTAACCAGTGGGTGTGCAACTTGATAGGCCGCTGGAATTCCCAGTGTTTGTGAACCATTGATAGGCGCCCCTAGAATACCGCAGAGGAGTGAACCTAACCAGGTTGTAGAGATATGAGCGGACTACTCCAGCCAGAATCAAAGGGACGGATGGATACTTCATGACCGGAAGCTTACCTGTGCAACCGCAAGTCATTATGGGCTCTGGCTTGGTTGATCTTAGTGGTAACTCTAACATGAACTCTTAATTGGGGGTTAGGGAAACTCTTTGAAAGACCATGTTTTGGTCAGCCGGTCCTCAAACACCCTGAAGTACGAGGACACAAACGGAGGGACCAAATCTTGTGGGAAAAGTGCGCAAACCTGTGCAGAGTGTTAAATCTAATCAATTAGCCGTGTCCCCAGTTACGAACAATTGAGCCTCTGGAAATGATACTATCAGGAACTCTCAACACCACACTTGATGATAATTCATGAGGGTACAAGATAATAATTGGGTGATGAGATTTGGTTGGCGGAACCATCTCATTAAAACAACCGACATTTTGTAGTAATTTCATGATGCCCCTTTGTTGTAGGTAAAAAAAATTCTTTTATGCAAAACTCAGACCTTTGCCACCATTAACCAAATGCATATAGTTGTGATAGCATTATTGTTTTTATAATTTTTTTGTGATTTGCCAGCATATTCCATATGCTGACCTACACGGCTGTAACGTCTCATGTTGCAGAGGTTTTCACCGACGAAGTGTGAGGTCTACGTCCTATGCTCGGTGTTGCCCTTTGGAGATAGATGGACTCAGATACCTTCAGGATTCCGTGGGATTTTGATAGCACTATCTCATGAGTTGGCTTTTAGCCAAGTTACTTTTGTAATAATGACTCTATATGAGATTTCGATTAATAAAGCATGTGTGATTGAACTCTGTTATATACATTGATGTACTGCGTGTATACCAGCATGATCTTGGGATGGTACGGAAACACCAGAGACTTGACCGTTTCAGGTCGGGTCGCTACACCATCCTAGATCGAGGAAGAAGAATTCCAAATCAAACACACTATCACTCTCATGTCAAAGCATCACTTTACCTATACCTGCAATTGTTGTTGTAGTAATCTCTGAGCCACAGGGAGTCAGCAATCTCATTTCCAAGGGTACCAACACTAGCAAAGCTTAGTGGGTGAGGTCTGGTTATGTGGTGAGATTGCAGCAAGCACTAAGCATTTATTTGAGTGGCTAACTTACAAGTACAAGAATACGGTGGGATGATTGGCGTATAAACGGATGTGGACTAGTATTGATCACTAAGTGATCCTGAACACCTACTTACGGTCAAACATACCCCATTGTGTTCTCTTTTGGAGCAGGCCTCATGAGAAGAGACAGTAACGGTCATGTACACAGTTGGTGTATTTTATTTGAGTTTACTTCAAGTTTGTAATGACTGAGTCTTAAACAAAGTTCCCTAGTTGCAACGTGACCGCGGGCACAGCTTCCCGCAAAGATTTAACCCAGCAGGGGTGCTCCAACTCATCCATCACAAACTAACCACCAACTGCATCGAATAACCTCGACCGCATAAAAACCCGTGATCTCCATGGAAATTTTGTTGGAAAACCTCAACCTCGAGATAGACCAAAGTATCCTCGGAGTCCCTCGCACAAGATCTTCAAGAAAGGTAAAACAAATCCAGCAAGACCGCCCCGCAGGCCAGATCCCAATAGGAGCCGCACATATATCTGTCTCGCGGAACTACTAGATGAGCAGTATGTACGGTGGCCTAACAGAAATCCCTCGAGTTTCCCTGAGGTGGCCCCGCAAGTGTCTCTAGTTTGGACCAACACTCATGAGGAGCATTGAACTGGGTTGTTGATTAATTATCCACGGGTGCCGGCCAGTCCTTATTCAATTTTATTAGTTATTAGGCAAATAGTACCAATGCTTGGCCTTACCAGAAGAGTGTGTCCCAAAACGTAATCAAAGGGGTCCCCATAACAACCTCGAGCATGTTAGGAGCGCTCAATATGGAACATAACACCAGTACACAAGTAACTAGGGCGGTAAAGATGGAACAAAACATCGAGAAAAAGACCAAGCCTTCCACCTTTTACCAAGTATATAAGTGCATTAAATTAAATAGAAATAATATTGTGATATATGAAAAATATCCATGTTATCACATGGAATAAACTACACCTGCAACCATGGGCGGATTTGGGCCTCGACATCCTAGGCCATTGCCAGGGGCATGGAAAAAAACCTAGGCCTATTTATATATAAAAAAATTGGCCCGAGGCGCAACCCAGTCCAGGCCCCAGGCAGCCCAGGCCAAACTGACCTAGCGCCCCTGCTACTTCTTGAGCATGCGTTGGTTTCCCGTGAAGAGGAACGGTTTGATGCAGCAAACTAGATAAGTATTTCCCTCCGTTTTTGAGAACCAATGTTATCAATCCAGTAGTAGATACAAGTGAGTCGCCAATTAATGTACCTGCACAAAGAATTAAACTCTTGCACCCAACGCTATAAAGGCGTTGTCAATCCCTTCACGGTTACTTGCAAGGATGAGAACTAATAGAGATAAATATAATAGGATGCTTGAACGGAAAGTAAAACTAAAAGTAAAAATAGGGCAGCAAGTATTTTTAGTAATTTTGGTTTTAGATCTGAAAATATAATATGGAAAATAGACCCGGGGGCCATAGGTTTCACTAGCTGGCTTCTCTGATGATTGCAAATATTATGGTGGGTGAACAAATTACTATCAAGCAATTGTTTGAAAAGCGAATAATTATGAAGATATCCAAGGCAATGATTATGCATATAGGCATCACGTCCATGAAAAGTAGATCGAAACAATTCTGCATCTACTACTATTACTCCATAGATCGACCGACTCCTGCGTGCATCTAGAGTATTAAGTTCAAGAAGAACAGAGTAATGCATTAAGTAAGATGACATGATATAGAGGGATGAACTCAAGCAATATTATGAGAACCCCATCTTTTTACCCTTGATGGAAATAATACAATACGTGCCTCGCTACCCCTATTTTGTCACTGGGTGAGCACACCGCAAGATTGAACCCAAAACTAAGCACTTCTCCCATTGCAAGAACTACCAATCTAGTTGGCCAAACCAAACCAACAATCTGAAGAGACTTGCAAAGTTATGAAATCATGCATATAAGAATTCAGAAAAGACTCAAATAATATTCATGGATACTCTGAACATAAACCCACAATTCATCGGATCTCGACAAACACACCGCAAAAGAGTATTACATCGGATAGATCTCCATGAAGATCATGCAGAACATGGTATTGAGAAGAAAAGAGGGAGAAGAAGCCATCTAGCTACTAGCTATGGACCCATAGGTCTATGGTGAACTAGTCATGCATCCTCGGAGGGGCAATGGAGTTGATATAGATGCCCTCCGTGTTTGAATCCACCTCCGGTAGATTACCGGAAAAGGCTCCAAGATTGGATTCTCGGGAACATAAGCTTCTGGCGGCAGAAAAGTGTTTTCGTGGCTCCCCTCGATAATGATGGAAGATTTGGGAATTTATAGGATGAAGATTAGAGTTAGGGGAGCTGCCAGGGGCCCACAAGCCTGACCTACACGGGGTACCCCCTAGCCGCGGGCCTAGGGCTTGTCGCCCCATGGCAGCTCTCCTGCCTTGGTTCTCAAGTCTCGTGGCTTCCATATTTTCTAGAAAAATCTTTCCGGAGGTTTTATTCCATTTGGACTCCTTTTAATATTCCTTATCTGTGAAACTCAAAAACAAGGAAAGAACAAAAACTGGCACTGCGATCTAAATTAATAGGTTAGTCCCAAAAATAATATAACATAGCATATTAATGCATATAAAACATCCAAAATAGATAATATAATAGCATGGAACAATCAAAAATTATAGATACGTTGGAGACGTATCAGCCCCACGGCACTGCCCGCAACCGCATTCGCACTCCCGCAGCCGCATCCTGCAGCCACACTCGCCATGCACCCGCTGCGCTCTAACCCTAGTCGTGCCTCGCCGCCCGCCATAGCCGCCTCACCGCCCGTCTTCTCCGCCTTGCCGGTCGCCGCCCTCCGTTGCTGCCTCATCGGTCTCCTCCCACCCTGATGACCCACAAGTATAGGGGATCAATTGTTGCTCTTTTCGGTAAGTAAGAGTGTCAAACCCAACGAGGAGCATAAGGAAATGACAAGTAGTTTTCAGTAAGGTAATTTTTGCAAGTGCTGAAATTGTAAGTAGCGAAGTAGTTTGATAGCAAGATAATTTGTAACGAGCAAGTAATGAATATAGTAACAAAAGTGCTGCAAGGTAGCCCAATCCTTTTGAGGCAAAGGACAGGCCAAAGTGGTCTCTTATGATAAGGAAAGCATTCTTGAGGGTACACGGGAATTTCATCTTCACTTTCATCATGTTGGTTTAATTCATGTTCGGTACTTTGATAATTTGATATGTGGGTGGACCGGTGCTTAGGTGCTGCTCTTACTTGAACAAACCTCCTACTTATGATTAACCCTCCCGCAAGCATCCGTAACTATGAGAAAAGTATTAAGAATAAATTCCAACCATAGCATTAAACTTTTGGATCCAATCGGTCCCTTACGGAATAGCGCATAAACTAGGGTTTAAGCTTCTGTCACTCTCGCAACCCATCATCTAATTTCTACTCCACAATGCATTACCTTAGGACCAAATATGGTGAAGTGTCATGTATTCTACATTCACATGATACCACTAAGGGAATCTCAACATACATACTATCAAAATATCGAACACATATAAAATTCACATGATTACTTGCAACCTGATTTCTCCCGTGACCTCAAGAACAAAAGTAACTACTCACAAATAATAATCATACTCAAGATCAGAGGGGTATTAAATAGCTTGATGGATCTGAACATATAATCTGCCACCAAATAAACCATATAGTGATCAACTAGAAGACGTAATCAACACTACTAGTAACCCACAAGCACCAATCTATAGTTCTGCTAACAAGATTGAACTCAAGGGATGAACTAGGGTTTGAGAGGAGTTGGTGTTGTTGAAGATGTTGATGAAGATTGCCCTCCCCAAGATGTGAGATTTGTTCGTGATGGTGATGACGATGATTTCCCCCTCCGGGAGGGAAGTTCCCCCGGCGGAATCGCACCGCCGGAGGGCAAAAGTGCTCCTGCCCAAGTTCCGCCTCGAGCTGAAATCCTCCCTCTTATTTTTTCTAGGTCAACATGACTTATATGCAGAAGATTGGCATAGGAGGTGGGCCGAGGAGGGCACAACCCACAAGGGCGCGCTTGGGCTCCCTGGCACGCCCATGTGGGTTGTGCCCACCTGCTGGGCTCCCTCTGGTAGTTATTTGCTGCAATAATTCTTAAATAATCCATAAAAAATCTCCGTGAAGTTTCATCTTGTTTGGAGTTGTGCAAAATAGGTAGCTTGATGTAGCTTTTACAGGTCCAGATTTCCAGCTGCCGGAATTCTCCCTCTTGGTGTGTTCCTTGCAAATTATGAGAGAAAAGGCATTAGAATAACTCCAAGAAGCATTATTATGGATAGAAACATTATAAATAACAACAAGAAAACATGATGCAAAATGAACGTATCAACTCCCCAAGCTTAGACCTCGGTTGTAATCAAGCAAAAACTAAAATCAAAAAACATGTCCACATGCTTTGAGAGAGAGGTGTCGATAAAAACAAAATACGGACATAGAAGCATCTTGTTGATTATTATAACAGCAACAAAATTAAACATAGCACTTTTATCATAGAACTTTTTTCATATCCTTCTCATGAATAATTAACAGTTCATCACATAATAGAAGTATAAAGCAAAAACTCTATTAGAAACCAACAAACTATGTTCTCAGTAAACTTTGCAACTACAATTAATCATCTTTTCAGGAAGGGTCACGTATCGGAGCCTTTAGGCAAGTCCACATACTCAACCATCATATAGTCTTCTATGATTGCTAACACTCGCTTCGTACCTATGAGCAAAACGTTTCAATCGGACACATAGAAAGATAGGGGCTTATAGTTTCACCTCCCAACATCCTCACCTCAAGGGTGATGTCAAGAATAATAACTCATGCTATCTATATTCAACTGAACATATGTGCCTAGATCTTTCCTCACCACATGAGGCTTGCCAAAGGAGAAAAATAAAAGGAATAGATAAAAACTTTGACTCTTGCGTAAAAGTAAAATATAGGCGCTTCGCAGAGTGAAGCAAAGGTTGTCATGCGCTTATTTGTTTGTATGCTCAATCTATTAGTGCAAAAGAACATCACATTGTATTTCCCCTTAAGATGACAACCTTTATTATGCAGTCTGTCGCTTTTATTCTTTGTCATCCAAGTTTGTACAACGCTCAATTTTCTCTTAGACTAAATGATCTTACACGTTTAGAAGCAATTTTTATTGCCTTATTGCACCGATGACAACTTACTTGAAGGATCTTGCTCAATCCATAGGTAGGTATGGTGGACTCTTGAAAATAGGATTTGGGTTTAAGGATTTTTGGATGCACAAGTAGTATCTCTACTTAGTGTGGAATTTTTGGTAGCAAAGTTAGGGGGCAAGCATCACATGTTAAATGATCTATGACAATATGACTTCGATGTGAATATAAACAAACATAAACCATTAAGTTGTCTTCCTTGTCGAACGTCAACGATTTTGGCATATAATATTTTGATGAGGGCTCACGATCACAAAAGATTTCTAGGATAGTATATTTATATGTGAATCTTCTCTTCCCTTATTATTTCTTTCATGAGTTGCATCATTGACTAATGTAATGTTTGTCAATCTCTAATAAAATTTCTTACTTATACTTTTCCTTATGTGGTACCATCACGTACCATAGGATTAGTATATGATCTTATTGATTTATTTACTTTCTTTCATTTCTTTCTTATTTCTTTTTCTTTATTTGCAACATGAAAGTAAAGAAATCAAAAACTCAAACTAAACTTTATCATATAACTTGCACACGATTACAATGATAGATCACTAAGCAAACTCTCAAATAAGAAAGGATCAAACTAAACTTTATTTCATCTGGGCAAAAGTTTGAACTAAGATAAGTAAAACCACAAATATAGTGGGATGATATGATACAGGGGCACCTCCCCCAAGCTTGGCGGAAGCCAAGGGGAGTGCCCATACCCGATACTCAGATCTCCTTTGGTGGTGAATAAGATAATGGTGGTGAAGTAGAAGTCTTGTCCTCAGATTTCCATGGCGGTGATCCACCATCATAAGAGGAAGAGTGAGTATCATGGGTCCTACAAATAGTAGCCAAACTCATACCTTTAAACCTTGCCTCATATTCAAAGACTTTGTTTTGGAGGTCATAGATCTAGCTTTGGAGGAAGTTTATTTGCTCGTTGAAGATGAAGACGATGTCCGTCATGGTCTTGCCATCCACCTTGACATCACGGGAGAGGTCCGTGATCATGAGGTGATTGGCATCGAGTCCATGCTCCACCATCCCCTTGCACCGAAAGACATGTTCGTCCACAACTTCAAGCCTAGACTCCACGGTTCCCGTCCCCTTGGGACAGGGCACATCGCGAAGGTGCAACACCCCCTCATGCATCTTAATGACCTGAGGGTGATGCACCACCTCCCGAAGATATGGGTTGATGACGTTCTTGAAGAACTTGTTCTTGGAGGAGCTTGAAGCAGCCATGGTAGATGGGATCTAACGGAAAATAGCAAGGGAAAAAGAGATCACGGGATTTCTCCACGATACAGTGATCAACAGGTTTAGGAAGTATACATAGATTTTTTATCTTGGAGGACAATTACATGGAAGAAAAACGGAGTACGTAAGGTGTCCCAGGTGGGCTCAACCCACCTGGGCGCGCTAGGCTTGCCTGGCACGCCCTGGTGTCTTATGCCCACCAGGGGACGCTTCCTAGGAGTTTCGTTATTTCCAAAATTCTAAAATATTCCAAAACTGACAGAAAATATTTTTGCGGATTTTTCGGAGTCCGTTTACTTACCATATCACGTACCTCCTTGTTTTCACGATTCTGGAGTGTTTCGGAAGGACTCTTTTATGTGTTCTTCCGGTGTAAAGTTTGGATAATATTACTTTGAACATTAATAGCCGTACCTGAGATATAATGCTTTATTCGTTGTCCATTGACAACCTTCGGGTTAGTACCTTCGGAATTATTTATTTTGATGGCACCAGACCGGTAAACCTCCTGGATGACATATGGGCCTTCCTGTTTTGAGAGGAGCTTCCCTGCAAAAAATATAAAATGAGAGTTGTACAAAAGAACATGTTCTCCAACTTTAAACTCACGCTTTTGAATTCTTTTGTCATGCCATATTTTGACTTTTTATTTGAATAATTTTGCATTTTCATAAGCTTGGGTTCTCCATTCATCTAATGAGCTAATATCAAATAACCTCTTCTCACCAGCAAGTTTGAAATCATAATTGAGCTCTTTAATTGCCCAAAATGCTTTATGTTCTAACTCAAGAGGCAAATGACAAGCTTTTCCATAAACCATTTTATAAGGAGACATACCCATAGGATTTTTATATGCTGTTCTATAAGCCCAAAGTGCATCATCTAATTTCTTAGACCAATTCTTCCTGGACCTATTGACAGTCTTTTGCAAAATTAATTTTATTTCTCTATTTCTAAGTTCAACGTGACTACTAGAGTGAGGATGATAGGGTGATGCAATTCTATGGTTAACATCATACTTGGCAAGCATTTTACAGAAAGGACCATAATAAAGTGTGAACCACCATCAGTCATTAAATATCTAGGGACTCCAAACCTTAGGAAAATTACTTCCTTAAGCATTTTAATAGAGGTGTTGTGATCAGCACTACTGGTTGGAATAGCTTCTACCCATCTAGTAACATAATCAACATCAACCAAAATATGTGTATACCCAATAGAGGAAGGAAAAGGTCCCTTGTAATCAAATCCCCAAACATCAAAAGGAAGTGAATAATTCATAGGTATTTCTTGACGCTTACTAATATTACCTATTCTTTGACATTCATCGCAAGATGATACATACTTATGGGCATCCTTGAAGAGAGTAGGCCAATAAAATCCAGATTGCAATACCTTATGAGCAGTTCTATCTCTAGCATGATGCCTTCCATAAGCCTCGGATTGAAATTTCCATAGGATTTGTCCCTGTTCATGCTTAGGTACACAACGTCTAATAATACCATCTACTCCTTCTTTATAAAGATGTGGGTCATCCCAAAACTAATATCCTAAATCATAGAAGACTTTTTTCTTTTGTTGGTAAGTAAAGCTAGGTAATAAATATTTAGCAACAATGTAATTAGCATAGTCAGCATACCAAGGAGTACTATTAACAACATTTATTGCAGCTAACTACTCATCAGGAAAACTATCATCAATAGGTAGTGGGTCATCAAGCACATTTTCAAGCCTAGAGAAGTTGTCAGCTATGGGGTTCTCAGCTCCTTTTCTATCAATAATTCTTGTAACAAGAGAACCCAATGAATAAGTCTAGGTTTAGCATCTTTCTTTTTCATAAAGTATTTAATAGCAGCATGGTCTGTGTGAACAATTACTTTGGAATCAACAATACAAGGTCTAAATTTATCATAAGAAAAGACAACTGCTAAGAATTCTTTTTCTGTAGTAGCATAATTTCTTTTAGCAATGTCTAGAGTTTCACTAGCATAATGAATAACATTCAATTTCTTATCAACTCTTTGTCCTATAAGAACACCAACAACATAATCACTAGCATCAAACATAATTTCAATAGGCAAGTTCCAATCAGGTGGTTGAACAATAGGTGCAGTATTTAAGGCTTTCGTGAGTGTTTCAAAGGCTTCAAGACAATCATCATAAAAAAAAGGATATCCTTTTTCAAGAGATTAGTAAGAGGCCTAGAAATTTTAGAAAAGTCTCCAAAAATGTCCTATAGAAACTAGCATGACCTAAGAAACTACGAATACCTTTTATATCTTTAGGACATGTCATTTTCTCAATTGCGTCAACCTTAGCTTGGTCCACTTGAATATCTCTTTCAGAAATTTTATGACCCAAGACAATGTCGTCATTAACCATAAAGTGGCACTACTCCCAATTCAAGACAAGATTTTTTTATTCACATCTCTGCAAAACTCGCTCAAGATTGCTTATACAATCATCAAAAGCCTTCCCATAAACAGATAAGTCATCCATGAAAACCACAACAATCTTTTCACAAAAATCAGAGAATATAGCCATCATGCATCTTTGAAAGGTAGCAGGTGCATTACATAAACCAAAAGGCATACGTCTATAAGCATGGGTTCCAAAAGGACAAGTAAAAGTGGTCTTTTCTTGATCAGTTTGTGATATAGGTATTTGTGAAAAAGCCATAATATCCATCAAGGAAGCAAAATGTGTGTGTGCTTAGATAATCTTTCAAGTATTTGATCGATAAAAGGCAAAGGGTAATGATACTTTCTAGTTTCTTTGTTTAATTTTCTAAAATCAATTACCACTCTATAGCCTGTAACAAAACTTTGTGGAATAAGTTCATTTTTATCATTAGGAACAACAGTAATACCTCTTTTCTTAGGAACACAATGAACAAGACTTACCCATCTACTATCAGCTATAGGATAGATTATACCTGCTTCCAAAAGTTTTAATATTTCCATTCTTATCACCTCTTTCATCTTCAGATTTAACCGACGTTGGTGATCAACAACTGGTTTAGCATCAGGTTCCATATTGATTTTGTGCTGACATAGAGTGGGACTAATGCCCTTTAAATCATCAAGAGTATATCCAATAGCAGCCCGGTGCTTCCTTAGAACTTTCAATAATCTTTCTTCTTCGTGTTCTGAAAGGTTAGCACCGATAATAACATGATATACCTTCTTTTCGTCAAGATAAGCATGTTTCAAAGTGTCTGGCAATTGTTTTAATTCAAACACAGGATCACCTTTAGGTGGAGGAGGACCTCCAAGAGTTTGAATAGGTAAATTCTGTTTAAGCAGAGGACGTTGTTCAAAGAAAACTTTATCTATTTCATTTCGTTCATGCATATGTAAATCATTTTCATGGTCTAGCAGATATTTTTCTAAAGGATCAGTAGGTGGTATAGCAATAGAATCAAGAACAATTAATTCATCCTTACTAGGCAATTATTTTTCATGATGATTTCAACTAAAATTGGAAAAATTAAGCTCATGAGACTCATCACCAAAGCTAACTCCCATAGTTTGTTTCTTACAATCTATCTTAGGATTAAGTGTGTTCAAGAAAGGCCTACCAAAGATAATGGGACAGAAGTCATCTTGTGGGGAACCAAGAACAAGAAAATAAGTAGGGTATTTTATTTTCCCACACAAGACTTTAACATCTTTAACAATCCCAATTGGTGATATAGTGTCTCTATTAGCAAGTTTAACAGTAACATCTATTTCTTCTATCTCAGCAGGTGTTATGTCTTTCACAATCTCTCCATATAAAGTGTAAGGAATAGCACTCACACTAGCACCCATGTCACATAAGCCATGATAACAGTGAACTCCTATTTTAACTGAAATAATAGGCATGCCCACAATAGGTCTATAGTTATCTTTTTTGTATCATGTTTAGCAATTCTAGCAGCTTCTTCACAGAAGTAAATAACCCATTAATATCTTCTTCCAAGAGATCTTTAACCATAGCAATGCTAGGTTCTACTTAAATTTGTTCTTAAGGTTTAGGTGTTCTAATATAGCTTTTGTTAACCAAAATTGAAACTTTAACATGTTCCTTTATCCTAACAGGGAAAGGTGGTTTCTGTATATAAGCAGAAGGAACAACTGGATGAACATTATAGAGTATAGTTTCTCCTTTAACTCGTGCTGGTTTTTTAATTTCTTGTTAAACAGGTGGGTGATATTTAAACCACTTCTCCCGAGGGAGTTCAACATGAGTAGCAAATGATTCACAAAAGGAGGCTACTATCTCAGAGTCAAGTCCATATTTAATGCTAAACTTTTGAAAAGCATCGGTATCCATAAAAGATTTAACACAATCATACTTAAGTTTAATACCTAACTCTTTACCTTCACCGAGTTCCCAATCTTCAGAGCTGCATTGAATTCTTTCCAAAAGATCCCACCGGAATTCAATAGTCTTCTTAATAAAAGAACGGGCACAAGAAGTATCAAGCATGGTTTGATAATTACGAGAAAGCCGAGCATAAAAATTCTGGATAAAATTTATCTTCAAAGCTCATGATTGGGGCATGAATATAACATTTACTTAAGCCTCCCCCAAGCTAGAGCGATACTTTCTCCTTCACGAGGCCAAAAATTATAGATATAATTCTGATCACGATGAACTAGATGCATAGGATAAAATTTCTGGTGGAACTCCAATTTCAAACGATTCCAATTCCATGATCCAATATCATCGCATAGCCTATACCATGCCAATGCTTTTCCCTTAAAAGATAAAGGGATTTTTTTTCATAACTTGATCCCTGGGTAAACTTGCAAGCTTAAACAATCCACAAATTTGTTCCACATATATCAAGTGCATATCAGGATGTTCAGTTCCATCTCCTGCATAAGGATTAGCTAGTAGTTGTTCTATCATACCCAAAGGAATTTCATATTCAACATTTTCAGTAGGTGAGGTAGGTTGAGGGGTAGCTAATTGTGGTTCTGGACGAGGTGAAGATACCCCGAACAAACTCCTCAAAGGATTGTTTTCCATAGTAACAAGTGACAAAAAAATTCGGCACACTATATAAATGTTTCCTTACCAAATTCTACTTACCAAAGGCGCTTCACTCCCCGGCAACGACGCCCGAAAATAGCCTGGATGACCCACAAGTATAGGGTATCAATTGTAGCTATTTTCGATAAGTAAGAGTGTCGAACCCAACGAGGAGTAGAAGGAAATGACAAGTAGTTTTTAGTAAGGTAATGTCTGCAAGTGCTGAAATTGTAAGTAGCAAAGTAGGTTGATAGCAAGATAATTTGTAATGATCAAGTAACGAATATAGTAACAAAAGTGCAAGAAGGTATCCCAATCCTTTTGAGGCAAAGGACAGGCCAAAGTGGTCTCTTATGAGAAGCAAAGCCTTCTTGAGGATACATGGGAATTTCATCTAGTCACTTTCATCATGTTGGTTTAATTCATGTTCGGTACTTTGATAATTTGATATGTGGGTGGACCGGTGCTTAGGTGCTTCTCTTACTTGAACGAACCTCCTACTAATGATTAACCCTCCCACAAGCATTCGTAACTATGAGAAAAGTATTAAGAATAAATTCCAACCATAGCATTAAACTTTTGGATCCAATCGCTCTCTTATGGAATAGCGCATAAACTAGGGTTTAAGCTTCTGTCACTCTCGCAACCCATCATCTAATTGCTACTCCCCAATGCATTACCTTAGGACCAAATATGGTGAAGTGTCATGTATTCGACATTCACATGACACCAGTAAGGGAATCTCAACATACATACTATCAAAATATCGAACACATATCAAATTCACATGATTACTTGCAACATGATTTCTCCCGTGACCTCAAGAACAAAAGTAACTACTTAGAAATAATAATCATGCTCAAGATCAGAGGGGTATTAAATAGCATAATGGGTCTGAACATATAATCTGCCACCAAATACACCATATAGTGATCAACTACAAGGCGTAATCAACACTACTAGTCACCCACAAGCACCAATCTATAGCTCCGGTAATAAGATTTAACTCAAGAGATGAACTAGGGTTTGAGAGGAGTTGGTGTTGTTGAATATGTTGATGAAGATTGCCCTCCCCAAGATGGGAGATTAGTTGGTGATGGTGATGACGATGATTTCCCCCTCCGGGAGGGAAGTTCCCCCGACGGAATCGCTCCGCTGGAGGGCAAAAGTGCTCTTGCCCAAGGTCCGCCTCGAGGCAGCGGCGCTTCGTCCTGAAAGCCTCCCTCTTATTTTTTCTAGGTCAACATGATTTATATACAAGAAGATCGGCACCGGAGGTGGGCCAAGGAGGGCACAACCCACCAGGGCCTGCGTGGGCTACCTGGCGCGCCCATGTGCGTTGTGCCCACCTGATGTGCCCCCTCTGGTAGTTATTTGCTCCAATAATTCTTAAATAATCCATAAAAAATCTCCGTGAAGTTTTAGCTTGTTTGGAGTTGTGCAGAATAGGTAGCTCGATGTAGCTTTTCCAGGTCCAGATTTCCAGCTGCCAGAATTTCCCCTCTTGGTCTATTCCTTGCAAATTTTGAGAGAAAAGGCATTAGAATTACTGCAAAAAGCGTTATTATTGATAAAACATTATAAATAAAACATGATGCAAAATGTACGTATCACACCCCATCCCCACGGACCCCCTCCAGCCCCATCCGGTCGGCCCCGTCCATCGCTCGCTAGCCCACGCGTCGGCGACCCCGCCCCCTCATGCCTGCTGCTGTGGCTGCTGCCCGCCCCCCCGGTTCCCTCCTGCTCCTGCTCCCGCTGGGCTGCGGCTGCTTGCTGCTGTCCGGAGCCGGCGACCTCGTCGGCTAGCCCCCCTCTGGCTTGCGGGCTGCGGCTGTTGGCTGCTGCCCGGAGCAGGCGACCTTGCCGGCTAGCCCCCTCTGGCTTGCGGGCTATGGCTGCTGGCAGCTTCACTACTAGGAAAAGGGCTATAGCTAAGATAGACATTAGTGGCGCACTATGTACGAGGTGCGCCACTGCTGTATAGAAGTGGCGCACCAGATACTGGTGCGCCATTAATGGCCATATTACTAATGGCGCACCTGGTGTGTGGTGCGCCATTACTAGTTGTGTCCTGGCCCCACACCCCTCCCCATACATAGCAGTGGCGCACCACACATACGGTGCGCCACTAGTAACAAAAAAAAATTCAAATTTTTTCAAAACTAGTAATGGCGCACCATGCACCAGGTGCGCCATTAGTAACCCTGGTTACCAATGGCGCATTCTTAGGAGGTGCGCCATTGGTAACCTGAAAGCAACTAGGTATTTAATTTTTTACAGCCACCTACCACACTCACTTTCTCCACTTCATTCTCTCCAGCTCTAGCTACCAAGCTTGGTCTCAACTGCCTCCTCCTCCTCACCTCATTTGTAGCATAGATTCACCCAAGTTAAGTGGTTAAATTTCCTTTTTTGATAGGTAAGTAAAGGGAAAGGTTTCTTTATGTTCTAGATCTACTT
The DNA here is from genome assembly GCA_022496015.1 of Hordeum marinum. Classification (NCBI taxonomy): domain Eukaryota; kingdom Viridiplantae; phylum Streptophyta; class Magnoliopsida; order Poales; family Poaceae; genus Hordeum; species Hordeum marinum. Next base: position 466,082,540 of record CM039676.1, on the reverse strand, counting down.
TTTCTCCCTCCAACGTACACACTTTTTATGACCTAGATCTACGTATGTTTGTGGTGCGTCATTGTTTGTGGTGATGACCCTCCCCTAAATGTTGCCAATATTTTGCCGGAAGGTTGATTCATTTCCGTTTCAGCGAGAATTTGACACTATGCATTCTTTTCGGTCCTATTTTTAGGCAAAGTCATGCCAAAAAAAATTTGGTTCTAAAATATCGTTTTGCTCTACCCCGTAGGCGACCATGGTCCGCACGATGACCGAAGGCATCGTGAATAGGTTTTTGAGCTCCGCGAAGGCCGAGATGCTTCAAAAAACGAGACGGAGATAAGATGTTCGTGTCGAAGATGCAAGCTGAAGAGCCTTATGGACCCGGATTCTAGACAGGTGCAGGACCACCTGCTTGTGCGTGGTTTCATGGATGGCTATCGGTGGCAAGGTGATTAAGATGATTATGAAGTCGTCCATGGGGGTTGGGCAAGAAATAAAGATGGGAAGCAAGATAATAGCAGCGAGGGCGGGCGAGAAGACGAAGAATCTCCAGGACATGATCATGAAGTAGATGCAGGACACAGACATCATGTAGAAGATGCCAGACATGATGATGAGGAAGATCAAGACGAAGGGCAAGATCATGAAGATGAAGATGCCGGAGCAGACGACGATGGACCATCGATGGAATGGGTGCAGGACCCTCATATTCAAGAGTTGCTTCTCAAGCAGACGGGTAATGCAAGAGCTGCCGCCCAAGAGAAAGCCAAGATGATTCAACTGGAGATAGACGAGGTTACTCCATTGTATGAAGGATGCAGGCCCGAGGATACCCGCCTGAAAGTATCGCTCATGGCTTTGGAGATGAAGGTAAAACACAAAATGACTGACGCATGCTTCGACGAGAACATGTCATTCTGGCACGAACGTCTTCCCAAGGGGAACAAGTGCCCGACCAGTTTGGAGGACGCAAAGAAAATCATGTGTCCTCTGGATTTACCGCACGTGAAATACCATGTGTGCATGAACGATTGCATCATTTATCGGGACGAGCATGCGGAGTCTACCATATGTCCGTTGTGCGGCGTCACTCGATACAAGAAGAGGAAGAAAGCTCCTCGAAAAGTGGTGTGGTACTTTCCGATCACTCCTCATCTGCAACGGTATTTCGTGGACCCTAAGCTAGCAAAGCTCCTACGTTGGCACGCGGATAGGGAGGAGAAGAAGCGGGAAGATGACGGAAATGATCCGGAGATAAATAAAAAAGACAAGATGCTGAGTCACCGTAAGGATTGGAGCCAGTGGCAAGCGTTGAACTTCGAACACCCAGAATTTGGGGACGATCCAAGGAACATCATGCTGGGCGCGAGCACCGATGGAGTTAATCCATTTAGCAGCCAGAGAAGCACACATAGCACCTGGCCTGTGTTTGTGTGGATGTACAACCTTCCCCCCTGGATTTGCATGAAGAGGAAGTACATTCACATGAGTATGCTAATTGAAGGGCCGAAACAACCAGGGAACGACATCATTCTGTATCTGGGGCTGCTGAAAGAGGAGCTAGACACGATGTGGAAAACGCTAGCCAATACGTGGGACGCCGCAACGAAACAATATTTCCGTATGAGAGCCGCACTGCTCACAACGGTGCACGACTTTCTCAGTTACGGATATGTCGTGGGGCAGGTGGTCCACGGATTTAGTGCATGCATCAGGTGCATGGATGACACAACGTATCGCCAGCTAGAGAGAGATCCTAGGTCTTTGAAAACCGTGTTCACGGGACATCGAAGGTGGCTTCGCGACGATGACGCATGGAGAAAACGCAAGGATCTGTTCGATGGTTAAACCGAACCCCGAAGACCCCCACGTACGAGGAGTGGCGAGGAAATAGACGAGATGTTGAAAAATTGGAAAGAGTGCCCACCGCCGGGAAAGAAGCGAAAGGCGCCAGAGCCGCTACTGAAGGTATGGAAAATGAGGTCTGTTTTCTGGGACTTGTCATATTGGAAGATCCTCCATGTGCCCCACAGCCTTGATGTCATGCATATCACGAAGAACGTGTGCGAGAGTCTGCTTGGTACCCTGCTCAACATGCCAGAGAGGACCAAAGATGGGCCAAAAGCAAGGGCAGACTTGCAATCAATGGGCATCAGGGAGGAGCTTCACGCAAAACGCCCTAATGATGATGATGATGATGATGATGAGGCGAAGGACACGGAAAGTCATCGCAACAAAGGCAAAAAGGCCAAGAAGATCGAATATGAATGCCCTCCCGCATGCTTCACTCTAAGTTAGAAGAAGATCGAGCAACTTTTCACCTGCCTCGTAGGAGTAAAACTTCCTTACGGTTACGCGGGGAAGATAAGCAGATACCTAGACTCAGCAAAGCAGAAGTTCAGCGGGATGAAGTCTCACGACTGTCACATGCTGATGATGCAGATACTTCCAGTTGTAATCCGTGGGATCATGGATGTGCACGTCCGTGAAATGCTATTTGGCCTATGCAAGTTTTCCGACGTCGTCCCTCGGGAGTCGGTTGGCGTGAAGCAACTCAGAAGGATACAGGAAGAGATCGTGGTGATACTATGCGAGCTTGAGATGTACTTCCCGCCCGCATTCTTCGACGTTATGGTGCATCTACTGGTCCATATCATGGAGGATATCATCCAACTCGGGCCGATGTTCCTGCACAGCATGATGCCGTTCGAAAGGATGAATAGTGTTATCAAAGGATACGTTCGCAACAGGGCACGTCCACATGGAAGCATAGACAAGGGCTTTCTGATCGAAGAGTGCATCTCCTTCTGCATGAATTATCTAAGCATCGAGAACCCCGTTGGTCTGCCCGTCAACAGACACCTCGGCAGGCTCGCTGGATGGGGTCACCGCAAGGGTCGCCGCAAAATGCATGTCGACTTCAAGGGTCGACTCGCCGACTTTGAAAGAGCAAACCTAGTCGCGCTACAACACATAGACGTGGTTGATCCTTGGGTGGTAGAGCACAAAACCTTTATTGAGAAGACGTACAATGACCGAGGCCAACAGAGGACGGACGGAGATATAATCAAAAAGCACAACTCATGTTTCACGCGTTGGTTCAAGGACAAGCTACTGTTGTACCCTTTACATGAGGATTCTTCCGCCGAAGAAAAACTCATATTCGCCTTGTCACAGGGCGCCGAACATAACCTGATGACCTACGAGGCGTACGATATCAACGGCTACACATTCTACACCGAGGAAAAGGACATGAAGAGCGATTATCAGAACTCCGGGGTAACGATGGAATCCTACACCGGTAATGACAAGGACAGATACTACGGAAGGATTGAGGAGATCTGGAAGCTAAGCTATGCTAGAGAGAAGGTCCCGATGTTCTGTGTCAGATGGGCCAAGAGCGTCCTAAAATAAGACCGGTATTTCACCACCATGGTTTTACCTGAAGCCAAATTCAAGACCACGGGCACAAACGTCACCGTGAAAAATGAGCCATGGGTACTTACTTGCCAAGTGGACCAATGCTTCTTCATTACCGACCCGTAAAAGCCTAGTTGTGTTCTCGTGAGGAGAGGCAAAAGGAACATCATCGGAATGGATGGAGTCGCCAATGAGCAAGACTTCGACAAGTACGGCGACCCGAAGATGGAAGATGACAACGACGATGAAGTACCATACACCACAAGAACAAGTACGACCACCCTCCCTAAAGGACGTCCATTCAAGAGAAGAACTCAAGGGGTTCCGGGGCTAAATTATTCAACTGCGAGAAAGAAGGGCAAGAAGATTGTGAAAATATAGCTAAGATCGAATCACAACGTGTGGGCCACGTGTGTGTGTTAGTGGCAAGCTCAATCTTTGATGACTGGTATTTCATGTCACTTGATTTCAACAATTCCATATAATTCTAAATCTTTGCACAATGGTTTTATCACCATCAATGGAGGATGGCAGGAGCTAAGGAGTTGGACGGAATCTAGAGATAGGTACACAACTTTATGTAACTTTGTATCATAGTGAACCAACTACACAACAACCACTAACATACACACTTTGTATCATACCATGTCATATAATTCTAAATTATTACATGCAACTAAAAATCCAAAAAAAAGTTAGTAATGGCGCACCAGGAGAAGGTGCGCCATTGCTATCACGGTCTTTATGGCGCACCCCAAAAGGTGCGCCATTGGTATACCAATAAAAAAAGTTAGTAATGGCGCACCAAGAGAAGTGTGCCATTGCTATCACGGTTTTATGGCGCACCCCTGAAAGGTGCGCCATTGCTAACCCTCCCCCCACTACGGCCTTCCCTCCCTCCCCCCTCCCGCCTCCCGCCTTCCCCTTCTTTCACAACCGTTGCCCTTCCACCCCCGCTCCGCCGTCGCCTCCCACCACTGCCCTCGCCGCTATCGACACTAGGAGCTCCCCTACTCGTCCCGGACCTCGGCCGCCCGACTCCCAATCCCGACCGCCGCAATCTCTCATGCCCGGTCCCTACAACTGCCGCCCCCACCATCTTCTCCTTGTCCGCATATTAGATTTGATCGAGGTATGAGGTTTCTCCATCTATGTCTGGCGGTCAAGTCCCAACACAAATCCCGCCGAACCCCACGACTTCTGGGTTTGGGCGCACGGAGGGAGACAAAGTTTTCTACCTCTGCCCTGCCATTAGATAATTTGGGTATGCGACATACTACTACATGCCAATCCCCCGGGGGCAAGGGTATTGGTGTCCTCCTCACTAAGATAAGGACCGTTGATCCATGATTTTTGACTTAAGCCTCTAGCCAGTTGGGCAATCAGCATTCAGCAAATCAGCAGTCACATTGATATTCTATACTCTGTTTTCTTTCAGCCTTTTTCTGAACAAGGTGTGTTCCTGAAGCCTTGATTTAATTGTGTTTTTTTTGTTGCTCTCCTGATGCAAAATAATAATAATGTTGCATAGGGTGTTAATATTAAAGCATAATCTGATCATTGTTGATTTCTAAGTAGCCAATAGCTCATCATGTGACATCTCCTGCCATATACTTGCTGGGTGGACCTATATATTATTCCATATAAAATGAGCAAATGTTTAAGAAGTGGGTTCCTGCAAGTGTACTGTATCAATTTCAAAGACATAACCAATGCAATTTCAACAACTTTAATTCGAGTCTTGGAATGTAGTTGTAGCAGCCTCAAGATCTGTTGATATTGTATTGGCGACATTGTACTTGGCACATGGCTATACATTATTATTGTAGAATTATACTACTAGTATACAGCATTTGCATGCATGTCAACGTGTGGATGATTAGATTCCTACGGTATCTTAGTACATGTTGGCGTATATGCTTTTCCCAAGTATGTAATGGGAGTACTATGGGACCTACAGATGACAAACCTGCGTATGGAACTAAAATGGTCACATTTGTCTGGAAGAAATTGATATATTTGCTGCTCCAGAGACTGGAGCTTTACCTTTTTATTCTTCTTGCATGGCTGGCTTGACAAGTTATAGAAAAAAAAAATCTTTTAGTACTGGAATTGTATTAACAAATGGATGCATATAATCATCAGGAGCAGCACACAGAAACATTGTCAACAAGTATACAAGTATATCTACCATAGCTATGCTAATAAGTTACTACTCCTTGAGGGAGAACTTTAGTTTGTATTAGCAAATGTTCATTGTAGATGAGAATTGGATGTAGTGGTAGTTGGTAGGAGTTCAAAATACAATGAATTACGTGAAAGATATTGGAAGACCAATAACTTTAGAGTACTACTATGTTCATTTGTTAATCACATTCTTCTGGGTTTTACTATGGTCATTAGTATTGTCAGACATGTCAAGATATTTAAGGCATACATATGTTTGAGGACTTACGAAATTGTTTTTTATGTGATTGGGATTGGAAAAGATAGTTATTGATCTCATATATACATTGAGGTCTTATGGTCCATTTTTGGATAGGCAACACGGGTACTTAGTTATTGGTCTCCCTGATCCTCTTCCAAGCCACTGGTCTCCCTGATCCTCTTCCAAGCCACTATTCATATACAACATCAGTGTCTGGAGATGGCTAGCCCCTGTTTTTGACTCCAGGACAAATAGTTACCCCTTTCTCCTGAAATGTTGATTAATTTCCGTTTCGGTTGAGAATGGGGCACTCCTAGGTCAAGAAAATTAGCAAAGGTCATGCCCAATTTTCTTGACCTAGAAGGTGCCCGATTCTCAACCGGAAAAAAAATTACTCAACATTTAGAGACAATGTTTTATTCTCAGATTTCCTCTAAATATGAGAAGAATAGATACTGCCATGATCTCATCCAGTAACTCTAGTAGCCTATTTTTCCTATTTAGAGCGAACATGGCCAACAACGATGAGGCCGGCGGTCCGGGCAAACCATTCTGGGAGGTGTCCTAGGAGATGTAGGAAGAACCTCACCGCTATGAGGAAGCCGCGGAAGACACCGATCCCGACTACACAACCCCTAGTGGCGTCGGGCATGACACCACTGATGGTGCCGCCGGGGATGCCAGCACTGATGATGGCAGCGAACGCACAGATGGTAGCCAACCGAAGAGGCAACTGAAGGACCGGCTCCCGAATGTGCTCGGCACCGTCAAGGAGGAATTTACTGAAGTGTCGTCCAGTGGGCATCCAACGGTGCCTAAAGAATTAGTCCGTGGGTACGCGGGACAACTCGGGTGCATTCTCCGGAGCACCGTCTCGATCAACCCCGAGAACCTAAGGCATCCTGACTGAGGGAATTGGTGCAACCTCCTCTTCACGAAGTTGCACGAACGATACAAGTTCCCCGGTGACTTCGCAAACACACGCCTCTCAGAGAATAAAGTGAACAGTCCCGCCCTCACGAAGATGAGCATGACCCTGGCTACTTAGAGAGCTGCGGTGAAGAGAAGGATTCTATGTGTTGATAGTTATGAGAAGATCAAGGCGACAAATCCTTCGATCAGCGAAGAGGACTGCCTAGAGTTCAAGATCAAGTGCGAGAGCAACGCATCCGTGGAATCAAGTCAGTGGGGGAAAGATATGCGGGACTTGAACTTAGGGGTCCACAAACTCGCTCCCGTCGGTTAGAGAGTGGCAGAATCTAAATGGGACAAGGAGGACGCGGAGCGTGCCGTGCAAGGCCTACCGACCCTCTTTGATAAATACCATGAAAAGAAGACCAGGAACTATGTCAGGGCCTGGTACAAGGTGGACCCGGTAACACGGGAGCTTACCACAGATCCGAAGGTGAAGGAGCTTGAGTGTGTTCTGGTAAGGAATACACCCCCACGTAATTACCTCCATATGGTTGCATTCTAATTAATGAAGCCAAATTTCTAAATGGTTCACTTTCCTTCTGCAGGAAACTAAAAGCAGTAGCGCGGGGTCTCAGAGCTCCCCGCCTGCTGCCCCTTGGGACACCTCTTTAAATAGGGCGTTGAACGTTCTAAAACAAAAGGATAAGTTCAGTAAGCCATCATCATCTGGTCGTGTGGCCGGCGAAGGCTTGTCCACGAAATGGTCAGAATACTATAAGGCTGGGCGAAAGGAGAGAAAGACCAGCTCGGAAAGCCAGGAGCGCGAGGTTAAAGAACTCAAGGCACAAGTGGGCGGATTCCGGAGATAGTCCAAGAGCAAGTGCGAGACCAACTAGGAGCGACGATCGCCGCAATTATGCCTTCCTTGCTTGAGGGGCTGCGGGGGTGCATTGCGGGCAGCCAACAGGGACCGCCACCGATTCCCAGCTTCACGGGAAGCAACTCGCACAACGTGGCGGCAATGGTGTCTCCGGCGGAGGCGGCATTGGTGTCTCCGGCGTCGGCACCGGTATTGGAGCTTAATGCACCCGGGTGTGGGAAGAATACGCCGACCGGCACCTCGGCAGCAAGCGGCCCCTCCGTCACTTGCACGCCCGCCGTTGGTGGTGCCTCGACATTAGCCGAGCTCGATGCCATCACGGTAACTAAGCCTCGGCCGATGACTAGTTCATCTCCTTGCCTTTGAATGGGCATCCTTGACGCCCAACATGTTTTCGTAGGGCGCCGCCAACGTTCCATGCACTCTCCTGCACTTCGTGGACGGCGAATTGATCGATGTCGCCAAGGCCAAAATCGTTGAACCGGGGAACCACATGCTCCACGGTAATCCGATGCCACCCACCGTGTATAGGGTTCAACTGGTTCGGGTGTTGCGGGGCTGCGGCGACTTGTTACCTCCGTATCGACCCCCTAGGGCCGACGAAAATAATGTGATGACCCTCAACGCCTACTTAAACTGGTCCATGCTTTGGCCGAAGAGCCAGATTCCTTTGGGGGCGGGGGACACCACCCCACAGACAACACCGCCAGTCGTGCCGGAGCCAAGCCATGGCAAGACCGCCGCAACGCTACCTCCGTTAGCTGATCCGGACATCCATATGGCTCTGGATCCGGACGATGACGATGGTACATTTTCCAACGTCGATAAGTACATCAACGAATATGGGTACGGTGACGAATTCTTGGGGCCTCCTTCTCAAGAACCCAACCCTGCAAAAGACGATCGAGATCTAGATGGTACCGCGGAGAAACCCAATTGCAACAGGCGTCGTCTGTTCAATTCTCAGGAGACGCCTCCAGTTGCCGCCTTCATAGAGACTCAAATAGCCGAGGTGCAAAATATTATCAGCCCCAACACACTCAAGAAGGTGTTCTCTGAGCAGAACTCAATCCCATTACAGTAGAAGAAGCAGAAGGCACGGAACTAAAAAAATAACAAGGGTGCGAGCCATCCGGCACCGAGTATGATCCATGCTCAGGACAGGCCACCAATACCTAAGGATATCTCGAGGACGGTGCATGTGGCGGGTAGGCCAATGCTACCGACTAATCTGCTCAATGCTGTAACCGGTGCTATGCGGAGTCTGCATGACGGTGTTCTTACTATGGAGAAGCAGCGTCTCACCGAGAATGATGTGGCATACCCGGTTTTCGTGGCCAAGGTGCCAGAGGGCAATGGCTTTGTCGAGAGCACCGTTGGGCGTATGATCGTCCTGCGGTTTGATGACATCTTCGCTATGTTTAACCTTTATCTGCTGCACTACACCTTCGTTCGGCTATTTTTGCTCAGTATGGAGATGCGCATCATTAGAGACAAGACCTCGGACATCGTGATAGTCGACCACTTCTACATGCGTGCCAAGATCTTGGGCAGCACTGGGGACCGGCAAGTCGTGAGTTCATACCTCGAAATCGTCATTCTGGCGAACCCAGATAAGGATAACTTCCTCGTGCCTTACTTTCCCGAGTAAGTCATCCCCTCACCACCCCGTAACATATGATTTCTTAGATTTCGATCGTTTTTTTCTAACATTCCATGTTTTGCGCAGTGACACACATTGCACACTCATTCCCTTAAGCCCGAAATATTCCATGGCCACGTATTTCGACTCGGATCGTCAATCGAAGAAAGACTACAGAAATATCAAGAAATTTCTTGATGATGCTCTCCCCGGCTACGCCAAATCTGGAGGCACCTTCAAGAGGCCAATTTATAGGTACGGCAAGCACGTGTTCACCCACGTAACGACGTTCCCCTACGTCAAGCAGCCGCCTGGCAGTTAGAAGGATGCCTACTACGCCCTCCATCACATGCGGGCGGTCATACGGGACCTTCATCACCTTATGCTACCAAGTAATCTCAAAGATTGGATCGCACGCTTGTCAGAAATCCAGGACGCGGACATCAGACAAGAATTCTTTCGCATCCAGTCGGATATTGCGGAAATCATTTATGAAGATGTCCTTCATACCTCGAGGCAGTTCTACCTCAAATACCAACCGTCCACCAGTGAAATAGAAACAATGCTACAAATGCAGGCTGACAACGACCGCACATTCATGACCATCACGAAAGACGGCGGCTTCATCCATGCTCCGGTCCCTGAGCCGAGTCGAAAGTATTGATGCTATGTAGTTCTGGAAGAAGAGTTTAGCTCATGTTGTAATTAAACTTTAATGAACTTGTATGTATCTTTAGTTTGGATAATCGTTCAACTTATATGCACTAGTAGAAAACAGACCTTTCGTCCCAAGCTTTAGTACTGGTCTGGTCACGAACTGGTACTGAAGATGGTATTAGTCCTGGTTTGTGCCGGCTCCAACGGCTGGGAGTAGGGCAACCTTTAGTACCGGCTCGTGAGCAATCATTAATACCGGTTCGTGTCACGAGCCGGTACTAAAGGGGCGTGGCAGGCTTTTGGTCAGACTTGGGCTCCGCGTGCACGTTTAGTACCCCGGCTGGTGACACCAACCGGTACTAAAGGGCAACCTTTAGTACCGGCTGGTGTAACCAGCAGGTACTAAAGACTTCCTACATATACGGTAATTTTTAGGTTTTATATAATTTTAGTTTCAAAAATACTAGAAGTTTATAAAAGCTTTTAGAGTTTCTTTTTGCTATTAGAGTTTTATAAAATCTTTTTAGTTGATTCTTCTTGCTATTGAAGAATATTATAGTTCATAAAATAATATTTAAATTGATTATTTTTAGTTCATTCTTTTTGCTGGATGCACTTCATGTACAAAACGGACAGTCTCTTTCGAAGTATCAGGGTTTCAGATGGAAACTCATCTGTTACAAAAGGCATTTCATTTTCTTGAACTTATTTGAACTCCAAGCTTTTTGTGTGTTCAAAATGCACCATTCAAAGCCACATCATCAATTTTCAACCCTTTCTGACTTCATTTGTTATTTTTCATCCAGTTATTGAATTTTTTCAGCTAAATGACCCTGAAATTAAAAAGCACTATAAATGAACTCTGAAAAGGTTGAAAGTTGGCATGGTATCATCATTTCACCCACATAGCATGTGCTAAAAAGTTGAGAGGGTTATGGCAAAAGCTGGATGCACTTCGTGTACAAAACGGACAGTCTCTTTGGAAGTATCAGGGTTTCGGACATAAACTCATCTATTTCAAAAGACATTTCATTTTCTTGAACTTTAGCTTCCCCCATTGTGGCATCACCGTATTTTGGGGGAGGGTAGTTTTCGTCATCCTCTTCTTCTTCGTTGTCTTCCATAATAACCTCTCTTTCTCTGTGCTTGGTCCAAACATTATAGTGTGGCATAAAACCCTTCTGAAGCAGGTGGAAGATCATTTCTATGTTTTCTCCCCTGTTCTTCTTCTTGCTCGAAGCTCATCCTCCATTTTTCCAAGGGTTTGTCAAGATTTAAAGGCACCCCATCTATCCAAGTGTTCATAAAGGTTACCAACTTTGCTCCTTCATCTCTCATCGAGTCCGGTTTCATGTCCGGCTATAGCTATTCGACCAAGCACGGAGAAAGAGGGGTTATAATGGAAGACAATGTAGAAGAAGAGGATGATGACAACTATCCTTTCGCCGATACAACAATGGGGGAAGTTGAAGAAGAGGCATCAATGGGGGAAGCTGAAGAAGAGGCATCAGATGAGCCCGCTGATGATTTGGGTTGGGTCATTGCTGATGCAATGAAAAACTGCGAAAATGATAAGGAGAGGTTGAAGTTGAAACGCATGTTAGAGGATCACCGGGGTTAGTTTAATATATCAGAAAAACTAGAGAAAAATTGGGACTCGATTTCACCGGGGTTTACCCGATGAAGTTTTCTCAGATTCTCGAAATCCTAAAAGTAAAAAAAGTTATTTCAAAAAGAAGATTTTTTTTCCTACAAAATCATAAAAAAATTATTTAAAAATAAATAAATGATGTCATATTTGGATTCCTCACATTTTCTGATAATAATGCATATATTATTTGTTGAATTTCGATTTACAGATTTAAAGATATTAATTATGCCATATGAATTGAATATATGGCAAAAAATGAATAAAATAATAATATTTCTTATTTTATTTTCATAGAAATTTAATATTATTATTATTTATTTATTTATTTTAATAATTGTTTGGAATTCAGAAAATTAAATAATATTGTAGGAAGACCTAAGTGTTAATAGGATTGATAGCTTACTATTTTCAGGAAAACAACAAGTGCAGACTTGGAAACAAAGGGTGATAGAACTCAAAAGTTAAGCGTGCTTAGGTTAGAGCAGTGAGAGGATGGGTGACCGGCTGGGAAGTTGGATGATTTGGAGTGGGGGTGATTAGAGATTAAATTGTCAAATAATTTAAAAGCAGTGAAGAGGGGTGATTAGAGATTAAATTGTCAGATAATTCACAGATTTGAAAATCAGAAGAAAAAATAACAAAAATCGAAAAAAATAAAAAAATAATTTAAAAACTGGTTGGTAACACTTAGTACCGATTGGTATCACCAACCGGTACTAAAGGTCTTCCACCACCAGTGCACGTAGGCAGCCACGTGGAGGGCCTTTAGTACCGGTCTGTGGTCCAACCGGTACTAAAGGTCTGGACCTTTAGTCCCAACCCGTTAGTACCGGTTGGGGAACCGGTACTAAAGTTCCATCCGGCCCGGGACTATAGGCCTGTTCTGCACTAGTGATGTAATCGATGCTATTTATTAGTAGGACCATGAATCGTGCTATTAATGTGTTGCTTTTCTCTTCCGATCCTTTGGTTGCATACTTATATATTATCTGTGAATTGCTTCTAACGTTTTGTTTGTCTAGTGCATAGAGATGCCGTCGTATGTCGTGTACAAGGGTAAGGTTCCCGGAGTCTACGACGACTGGGAGGAGTGTCGGAGACAGGTTCACTGTTTCAGCGGTAACAGTTACAAAGGCTACACCACTAGGGCGAAGGCGGAAGCTAGATACACGCGCTATCTAGCGGGAGAGAGGAGGGAGCGAAGGAGGAATCGGATGAAGACCAGTTCCATCGCGATGATGCTCATCGTGACCACAACTCTCTTCTATGTGATGGTAGTTTAGATGATCGATATCGACTTTGTAATGTGATGATAAACTCTGCTAATACGATGAACTTTGCTAATGTCTCGAGACCTAAACTTGGATAATGTTTGAACTTTGTTCGCTATTTCGAATTTGTTGACTAATATGATGAATTCTATTGTGTGATGTTTATATTCTATGTTGTAACGTATTTTGTAACCTGTGCAAATACCAGAAAAGCAAAAAATAATAATTCCTAATATTCATAGTAGTGGCGCACCATATTGAGCATTAGTGGCACACCAGGCCAAATACCAGTGGTGCATTATGGGGCATAGTAATGGCGCACCAGGGGGCATAGGTGGAGGCAAATATGACCCCCTAGGAGGCATAGTAATGGCACACTGTTGGACATAGTAATGGCGCACTCTGCGGTGCGCCACTATTATCTGGGATACTAATGGCGCACCAGAGGTGCGCCATTACTATTTGTTACTAGTGGCGTGTTAATAGTGGTGCACCCATAGTGCGCCATTAATATTAAAAACGGGTGCGCCACTAACAGCCTATTTTGTAGTAGTGCTTCCCGGAGTCAGCAACCTCACGGCCTCGCCCCCTCTGGCCTCTCCACAGCTCCACTTGTCTAGCTCAAGATAAAATCGAAGTTGCTTCCCACTAACTCTAGTCTCCGTTTTGAATTTTTGATGCTTAATGCTAGAGCAGATTTTCATAAGCTTACTTTAATTTTGCTAGCATGAACCGATTTTGACTTTGATTTGTTTTTGTTTGTCTAAAATTTTATAGGAACGTAAGATGAATAAAATAAATATGACATTGAATTCTTTTTTTCAAGTTCGAACCACCGAAACCGCGGAAACAGGTCTTTCAGCTCAAACAACTAAAAATCCCCTGTCGAGACCCCAATCATAAGTCATAAGAATCCAAACTGTAACATATCACATCACTTTGCGGCCTCACGCATGGTAAGTTCCATGGCTGCAGCCTTACCTTAGCCGAGACTGTTTGCGTCTTTTGGCTCGCGTATGTGAACATGTCGCTGGCAATCAAACGATAGAGAACCCGGGCTGACATAACTAGTCATAGAACCCAAGCGGCACATCCGTACGGAAACAGGCATACATAACCCAGCAATGCAGGTGTCGGCCTCAAGCATGTGTAGACGCGTCATAGCAAGCTACAGGGACTCCATTACGTCGTGAGACATGAATGCCATCACTGCACGTAGACGAGTCGTAGCAGGCTACAGGGACACCATTACACTGCGAGACATTTCCCCGAAGGGACAGACATAGAAGCAAAGAAGGATACATGTCGGTCAATCAATGTGTCTGGAGCAGTAGCAAGCTACCATGGCTCGGTGGAAGCACAAAGAGGCAGTTTCCCATAAAGAGTACTACTAAAGGCACACGACTAGGTGTTAGATCCCATACATACCGTTGCACATCACGCGTACGCACGACATGCCTGATATGCATAGATACAACCATGGCATCACACCATAACCATACGACAACATGACTTTTTTTAAGAGGCTCAAATGAGCCTTGCAAAACATGTTCTTACAGATAAGGGTCACATGACCCGACACTCAAGTCATACAAACATGTTCATACAAACCAAGTGGAAGCATAAGCTGTCTGAGTACAGACAGATGAAAGGGTAAAAAGGCACATGGCCTAACTATCTACAGCCCGCCACGGGGCAAAGGTCGTAGCTGGGACAGCAGCTATTCGGCATCGTCAACATCTAGAAAGAACCCACCTGATGGGTCCTGGGACTCGTCTGCAACATTTATTAAGCAAACGTGAGTACAAACGTACTCAACAAGTCTTTAAAATAGACCTAGTCTATTATGCTCATGTATCAACAAAAGGAGTGGTGGATTTTATGCAGCAATGCCAGCTTTGACTCATGGCTAACCTACACTACTCAATTTTAACTTCTTGTTTACATTTTTAGATATCGCACAGGAGTCCACTAACTCCATAGCAATACACCACCATGGATTAACTTCCCTCTCCTGGGAGAGTGCCATCCACGGTACTCACACTTGTCTTAATATTTTTATGAGTATCCATTTGATTGTCTATGATCAGCATAAGTTCTCCAAGTAGTCCATATCCGAGGACGCGGCTATTCTAATAGTTTCATACCCTGTAGGGGTGTACTTCTCCACACACGCTCCCGCCACTTATCGTTGTGTGCTCATAAAACCATGCACCTCGGCAACCTTCAAGCGGATGCCCAGTGAGGGAGTCAGCCACGACCGTCAATCGCATAAGACCTCTAGTCTAGGCTATCGCCTATTTGAGACTGAACCCGCACAAAAGTCTGGCCGAAGTTTCCGCTACGGCCCCAAACGATGTGCACAGGGTTCCCAAGCCCACCATTCGGGTGACCCTTGGTACACCGTGCCACTGCCTACCGCGTCGTAACCCACCCCTAGGGTCAGCGCTATGCATGGCCTCCAGCATGCTATAAACACAAGAAACTACTTGCAACTCCTGGACTAAGGACTAAGCGAATGATAAGTCGAGAGGGTCAATTAAGTATCCCAGTGTGTGGTAGTAACTAGTCTTGGATCACAAACAGGGAACTCAGTTCCTAAGAACGGTCCCAATGAGACAACCCGCTGTGTACTCCTACATAGCCTCTCCTCGCTACCTTTACCAAATCGAGTTCATCATTATATCACCACATCAGAACAACATCGTTTCAATCAATTCATCACCCAGATGAATCAGACCTGACCCAACTCTAAGAATAGCAAGCATAGCAGGCAAAGTAAGCTAAGCACATCATGGCACAAGCATCTACCAGGTATGCTAGGTTGAAAGGTTTGACTATTTACCGTGACAACGTCAGGTTATGCAGCAGAATAGGATCATCTACCGTGTATGACTGACATGTGATCGACTGTCCTAATGCAATAAACAAGAGCAGGAGCGAGAGAGTAGGATGTTATCGGAATGATCAAAGGGGTTGCTTGCCTTGCTGGGTAGCGGAAAGGTTCTCTCCTTCGCTGGGATACTCGGGGGTATCCTCAGAAGCAGGGCCTACCGCAATGTAGATAAGAAATGATCAACACACGCAAGTGCAACAATATGATGCATGATCATGGCATGATAGCATGTATGGATGATCTAATGCAACTAGTGTTCAAGTTAATTTGAAATGAGTTTGAATATAGGTTCAAAATTGTTCTGCATTTCAAATTCCATATATTAACCTACTAGTAAATGTCCATGCCCACCTACTTAGATTATTCTAACATGCATGACAATAGCACCATTGGATTCATTGGATTTTTCTGATAATTTTACATATATAAATTATTTTCATATGATTTACAGGTTAATTTATATGAATTTGTGAAGTTTTGAATAATTTCTAGAATAATTTTTAAACTAGAAATTGCTTTTATTGCATCAGCATGACATCACTATGATATCAGTTGGTCAGCTGACCGGGCCAGAGTCAAACCTGACATGTGAGGACTACATGTCAGTGACTCAATCACCTAATTAAAGAATTAAAACTAATCCTAACTAATTAACAGTTATGGGTCCACATGTGAGTGACAGATTAGGTTAATTAAACTAACTAATTAATTTTCTTAATTAGGATTTGACTACAGGGGCCCGGCCCCACCTGCCAGGGACCTAGGGGTTAAACCCCTGATGGTCAGACAGGTTGACTCGCCGGCGTTGAGCCGCCAGCAATGTCAGGGACGATAGAGGGGGTGAGAATCCCTCCTCCGATGACCGAATGGACGGCAAAGAGCATTGGGAGAGCCTACGCTCAACCGCACGCTGATTTAGCCCCAAACTAGAGGCTGGGGTGGTCGGGATCGACGTCGGCATCGAGGGCAGCGGCGGTCGGATCTCAGGCAAGAAGGGCGTGGTGTCTACGGGGCACGGGAGAGAAGGGGGAGAAGGGGAGGAGCACCAATGGCTCACCGCGGTTCCAGCAGAGGCGACGACGAGGTCGGAGGAGGTCCGGACGAGGCAGAATGACGGGGCGGAGCTCCGGTGACCGACGGGGAGGAACGGCGATGGTGCGGCGTAGAGGGGCTCCCGACGTCGTCTAGGGTCACGGGGAGGACGAGGGGGTAGCAACGGTTCTTGGGGGCTACCTAGCGAGGCGAGGGGGCGGCTAGCGTGACGGCGGAGAGCTCGAGCAGAGCACGGCTATGGCAGAGCAGGCGAGGAGAAAGAGGGAGAGCTCGCAGGGAGAGACGGAGAGGAGAAGGAGGCCACGGCGAGGTGCCTCGCGCTGGCGCCCTCCCAGCCCTCCGGGCCAGCAGCCAGGCAGGGAGGAGGTGGCCGGCGTGTGGCGACCATGCGTCGGGCGTCCTTCTGGCCGGAGGTGGAAGAAGACCGGTTCGCCCCTGGTGGGTTGGGCCGGCTTCTTCCCTGGCCCAGGTAGGGTCTCCCCTTTTTTCGGTTTTCTATTTTTTTGTCATTTGTGTTATTTTAATTTCAGGCACATAAGCTATTTAAAATATTCCAAATATTTTATCTATTGAAGTTTGAATATTTCAAACTTTTCTCTAAAGTTTTGGGATATTTTAAAACTAAAATAATGATAAATGCTTTATTTAATATGTTCAGAGGCTTTATCATTTATTTCTAAATTGCTTTAGGTGTTCAAATAATTAAAATGATCCCTGTTATAATCATGTCCAAATTTACCAGACATAGGGAACATTTTTAGTGGGCATTTTGGATTTGTTGAATTTTCACCGAGTTTGAATTGTTTGGATTCAAAGTGAGCTTGGGGTTTCTTTTGTTCCCCATTTCATGTTGATGCAATAAGATGAAACATGATGCAAACACATGCTATCCTAGGAAATATATCTAGGGATATGACATCCCCCTAATGTTAGAGCAGAACTCAAACCCAGTGATGTTTAATCGGACCCCGGTATAAGAATACCCATTGAGGATTTAGATGTAGACATTAGAGATCTTGCTAGAAGGAAAGACATTCGTATGGTTCCTTTCCAACCAACTAGTCATACATATGAACAAATCAACGATAGAAGCTTTCGTAACTATTGGTTCGATAATCATCGCGGCTGGCTGGAATATAGCATTGAAAATAAATCAGCCTTCTTCTTTTATTGTTTCCTGTTTAAGCAACCAAGAGCTGAAAACTATGGTATTGAGGCATTCACGAAACATGGATTCAAAACATGGAAGGTTGGGCCTAAACTTTTTAATCAACATGTTAGCAAGCATGATAGTGCTCATAATAAATCTAGGCAACATTATGAGGATTTCAAAAATCAAAGACAAAATCGGCCACATGTGTTTGATAGGGGTTCTCAGAAGAAAGATGAAGTATACAAAGCTCGTATCTTGAGTATATTGAGTATTGTCAAATTTTTGATACTACAAGCTCTCGCTTTTCGTGGTCATGATGAGTCTAGCTCATCGAATACGGGTAACTTTAGAGAGTTGGTGGACTTGTTCATAAAGAAAGACCCAAAGGTGGCAAAATTATTTATAGATGCAGGAGATAACCATAGGTTGACTTCACATAAGATACAAAAGGATTTATTCAAGGCTCGTGCAAAAGCGACCACCAGTGTCATTATTGAGGAGATTGGAGATAGTAAACTTGCACTACTTGTTGATGAGTCTAGAGATACATCAATGAAGGAGCAAATGGCTATCTATTTGAGGTCAGTCACTACAAGAAATATGCTATCTTGTGACCTTCTGTCAGTGACCTTGGAAAAAATGGTCATAAATCTATGACCTTTTGAGGCAAATTGGTCGTAAGCTGTCCGGAGGGGTCCTAACACTAAACACCAACGACCATTTTGGTCAGAAAGGTCGCAATTTCCTTAATTGAAATGGTCATAAAGCGAACAACACCAGTCCACTGCCTTATTTCTAGCTGATAATGACCAATATAAATGGTCGTAAGCCATGACTTGGCACCACCTCATCAGTTTTGCCTATGTGTCATGTCCACGTGTCAATTTTTGCCTACGTGTCATGTCCATGTGTTAATTTTTGCCCTAGGTTGTGAACCAACCTATATCTCTGTTATTCCCAAAATTCCCAAACAATTCTCATAAATTATTTGTATCATATCTTAATCAGATATGGAAAAAACCTTCCTTGCCTAGTTCAAAAATAATTCAAAAATATTCATTTTCCTATTCTATTCAGAACAACACTTTGTGAAGGAAGTGCTACTTATATATTCTTGATTGCCCTCAAAAAATTTGGGAACTCTTCCCTATCCAAATAATTGCCTCATGGCAAAATTTAGCTCCATTTGCCCAGTAAATCATCATCGGCAAATTTCCAAAATATTTTTTCACCTAGAAGCTTTGTGAAGGAAGTACTGGATATGCATATCATAACGAGTTGAATTTGTCCCAGATCTTCTATATGCCCAAATAATAGTTATCCACAAAATTTTAGCCCCGTCTAACAATCCATGTGAGCTCACCATCCAATCTTTGTTTCTAGTAATATGTTCAGTTTGTGAAGCAACTACATTTATATTTCTTTATAATTGCTGAAACTTACTAGTACATGACCATGATCACAGAACCTCCCTCCACCAAATTTTAGCTCATTTAATTTAGCCAATTTCCCTCAACAATTTTCCTAATATTCTCTTCATTGGAGAGCATTGTGAGGCAAGTACCATTTTTATTTGCCCAAGTAGTATGAAATTTTTACAGTGCCTTCATATGCCCAAGTTATCATCCTCCTACAAATTGCGGCTTAATCCAATCATCTATGTGAGCCCAGCTTCAATTTCGACTTTCTGTCCAGATTGGCACATTGCAAAGCAAGTGCTATATAGGCCCCTCGTATTGCCCTCAAACTTTTTAGGCGATCTTCCATATCCAAACAATTGCCACATGCCAATATTCAGCTCAATCCTTTCATTATTTTGAGCCCAGCTTCAACATTCATATTTTTGTCCAGTGTGGTACTTTGCAAAGGAAGTACCACGTAAGCTCATCCATTTGAGCTAAAAATTTGTGAAGACAGTCTTATTAGTAGATGATCATCCTCAGCCAAAACTCACGCCCATTGGCCATGTGCATTTCTCGTACCACTAATCAAACACTTGGCTGCTAATTCATATTTGAGCATAGTTAGGTCTCCTCGTGAGATTCTTCTACTGTAATTTTCTTACGAGCACCTACCTGGGGAGTGTCCAGCCCACTAGACATGCCTATGCCATCTGGAACGCATGGCAATGTCTCGGTCATGTGGTGACCACGCGGCGGGCATGCGAGTTAACGCGCTCTGTAGTTGGGGCCATCGGCCACCATCCAAACCTCGACATATCGCTACCAAACCATGTACTTATGTAGATATAAATGACTTTTGGAAAAAATAAAGGGCAAACTACAAGGCAGCTGCAGTTCAAATTTGACCCGCTTCCAACTGAATCGACAGAGTTTTCTCTTTTTTACTAGAGATTGATAGAAAGCTTTTGGAAACCAATTTTTTTTGCCAATTGTGCATTAAATATGGCCTAATATTTTATAAAAATGATTTGGTCCAATTTTGGAACAAATATTTGGTAGGTCCTTCAAAAAAACTCATTTTGGGCACTCAAAAAAAGGAAAATGAATGTTTTGTGCAAAGAAAATAAAAACTCCCTTTTGGGCACTCAAAAAAAGGAAAATGAATATTTGGTAGGTCCTTCACAAAAAACTCATTTTGAGATTATTTGAACAAACTATGGCATGAATGTGGCCATAACATTGATCATTTGGCTTAAAAGCCACGAATTTTCACACATGATAGATCATTTCTGAGAAAACTTTTTCAAAATAATTACCATATTACAAGTTTATTATTTTTCCTGGTAACTTGGCACAACTGATGAATTAACTCTAAGGTTTTGATTTTTTTGATTTTTTTTGAATTTGTTATGCCCATTTCAAAATGCGGTCGAAACGGCGGGCATGACCGTTCAGAGCTTGGGGTTGAATCTTGCCAAAATTTTGTTAGATCTCTAATTAAATAGATACTTCTTTACCTATAAATGATTTTTGGAAGAAATCATGAGCAAACTATGAGGCACCTCTAGTTCAAATTTGACCCGCTTCCAACTGAATCAATAGAGTTTTGTCTTTTTCACTAAAGGTGGATCGAAAGCTTTTGGCACCCAAATATTGTGTCAATTGTGCATTAAATATGGACTAATATTTTATAAAAATGATTTTATCCAAGTTTGCAACAAATATTTGGTAGGTCCTTCCCAAAAAAACTCATTTTGGGCACTCAAAAAAAGGAAAATGAATTGTTTGTGCAAAGAAAAGGAAAACTCCCTTTGGGAACATTGTTTGCCATTTCAACATGCACCCTTGTGCACAATATGCGATCACTTGAACAAACTATGCCATGAATGTGGCCATAAAATTGATCATTTGTCTTGAAAGCCATGAATCTTCACACATGATAGCTCATTTCTGAGAACACTTTTTTAAAATAATTACCGTATTACAAGTTTATTGTTTTGCCTCATAACTTGGTCACATATGATGACACAATGCAAAGGTTTTTCATTTTTTTGATTTTTTTGATTTTTTTAAGCCCGTTTCAAAATGCAGTCGAAACGGCGAACATGACCGTTCATAGCTAGGAGTTGAATTTTGCCAAAATTTTGTTGGATCTGTGATTAAATAGATACTTCTTTACCTAAAAATAATTTTTTGAAAAAATCATGAGCAAACTATGAGGCACCTCTAGTTCAAATTTGACCCGCTTCGTGCTGAGTCGACGGTAATTTGTCTTTTTCACTAGAGGTGGATCGAAACTTTTTGGCACCCAACCATTTGCTCAATTGTGCATTGAATATGGACATCAATTTTAGAAAATTGATTTGATCCAATTTTTCCACAAATATATTGTAGGTCCTTCACAAAAAAAACTTATTTTGAGCACTTGAGAAATGGAAAATGATTTTTTAGTCAATTATGACCAATTTTTTAGTTAACTACGACCAATTTAGATGGCTATGACATCGTACGCATGTACTACATTTTAATTGGTCCGTGGGCGTTTCACGCGGATCATGGATGGAACACCGTCGTATGCTCGTCGATCCAACGACAGTCTTTGCCCTAAGACCACCTAAGCCGAAACCCTAGCTCTCATGAGTCCTCATGGACATTCTCCATCCACACCCCCGCCTCCTTTCTATCAGCTACGAACGATCCAGATCCTGTTCCCTCACCTCGCCGCCACCCACCCCTCCCCTCCTCACCTCAGATCGTCTCCCCTCTCTCCAATCTCAGATCCACCTGGCCTGAGACGGAGGCCGCCGTGGACATGGCGCCACCACCGACCGCGAGCAGGGGTCCTGGTACTCTCCCTCGTCTTCCTCGGCGGTGACATCTGGCTAAGCCACCAGGCCACCACCACCGACTACGAGCGTGGCCACGTCCTGCTTTGTGCCTTCCTTGGCCACGTCGGGGCCAAGATCTCATGTACGTATGCTTGTTCTTTTTCTTCCTCATCTTCTTCCTTTCCGATGGGGTTGCTCGATTCTGATGAGTTGTTGCCTTGCTTTGTTCCCCCTGCTTCACTTAGATCCAAGAAACCGACTGATTGAGTCTTCTTCTAGGTGGATACGGCGTGGCCACCTGCGGTCCGACAGCATGGGGCCTCTGCTACAATCACGAGATGAGCCCCGGCTAGGGCTACTACGACGACTCCTACACGTAGTGGCCCTGCATCAAGGACACCAAGTACTACGGCAGCGGCGCCATCCCAGTCTACTGGTGAGCTCAACCATTTAGTTCATCAAGTGCAATCATTCATGATAGTTCTTGCGATGCCTTAATTGATCCATTGGAGTGGCCAGCAACTTCAACTATGGCATGGCCGGGACGGGCTGAAGGTGGACCTGCTGCACCACTCAGAGCTGCTGGAGCAGAACGCGATGCTAGCGTTCGCTGCGGCCATGTGGCGGTGGATGACGCCCATAAAGAAGAAGCCGTCGTCGGCGAACTCAGCCATGTGCTAGTACCTCATAATGTCATCCTTCTATATGCACAGATGAAATTATTCACCCCACCATTGTCACCGTTTCCTAATCGAGTACAACAAACCTCCTATGTTTTTTGTGCAAAATAAGTGTGAAACATTGTAGTGCTAACCCAACATGTACCTAGCATTTCTGAATGTGTATTTCCTTTTATTCCCTAGTCTTAACCTATAAGGTATAAAAATTGTGAATCGGTCTATGGGAAACTAGGCATATTGGGTTGGTAAATATTGAGCACCCACCGCTGTTTGATACTATTGTGTTTAGGATTCTATTCCACTATGCGTGTAATCTCCAGACCATGATGAAGCACACGCACACGGTTGATTAGCATGGAATGATTACTACTAATTAATGAAGGGAGCAGACTTCTTCACATAGAGGAAGATATGTCTGTTTTAATAATAGTGTTCTTGATCTGACCTCATACACCTTTGTTTTAGTAATATAAACAAATAAAATAAGATTGTTTGAATACAATAAGATTGGTGATGTTGGATGTAGTGACTGTGATCTACTGCTGCACGTGCTACTGCTAGTAGTGCTTATGATTTTGTTTTGCTCTACCAACTGTGGATCAATTCACTGGTCACTACTAAGTAGGTGATGCTACTGTTTAAGTTTCTATACTATTATTTATACTACTGTTATTTTGTCGGTGTTATGCATATAGGTACGGGAGATGTTATCCTAGAATTATGCACTGCTTGAGCTCACATAACTCTAGTAGCTACTCTGGTTTATGTGTCCGGCTTGGCGATATAGGAATTGGTGCTTGCTATGTCATGTCTAGTGGTTTGATTACTTACTACTAGATACAAATGTACTGGCTATTTATAGTGTTTTATTTGCTGCCATGTTTTATGCATGTTCTTATACTCCAATTATGTTTGGAGTCTGGATATAAGGATAAAGTACTTTATTTGTATGGTTATAGTGCTTGTCACTCCGTAGGTTATAGCAATTCCCTCTGTTTCCTTATATGTTCTTGTACTTTGGTTGCTTTCCTGTTCATGCATGTTTGTACAGCTATATATAGTTTTGTTGTGAATCTATCGTGCATGTATTGAAATGCAGGAAATGTTGAATACATGTTCTCTCTCAGCTGGGATATGGGATTTTACATAGTTATGTGATTTATTCATGTCTGCTTCTTATGTTATTAAGTGATTATCATTATGTCCTTGCTACCAACATGGATGGTCAATAGCTTGTTATGTAGTTTATCTATTCCTGTACAATTTGCTTTGCCCTTTATATCTGAATACATATTGTGGAATCTCTAATTTATGCCAATAGCTGTCTATAGCATTGTTCTACTATCTGTGTGATGCTGAACAATATGCTCTTAATCTGTTGCTATATTCTCACCAAATGCTCTTAATCTGTTGCCAATAGTACTAAGTTGTGCCATCGAATCAATACTGTTTCATTTTGCTTGTTTCTCGTACTAGGTCTATGAGTTACAGCATAAACAAACAAATTACTTAGGTCTCAACTATGTATACTTAGCTAGCTGAACATGTTCTTTCTTTCTTTCTTCAGAGCTATGACTTTTGGGTCAAGCTGTTGTTTTGCTGTGTCTTTACCATGTTTCCTAAAGACTTTGGTGGTCTCCTTTTCATCATCAGCAGCTCATTCAGAGTGATCGTACTAGTGCATACTACATGGCCAAATGGTTGAATACACCACAGGGGTGCTGATCCTTGTTGCTTCATGTTTTTTGTATCTTCTACTGTTTCTTCTTCTCCATCCTAGAAACCAATTGCATGCTATCATAGATGGGTTTGGGTGTGCAGTGCTGCTGTTGTGTTACTATTGCTGTGGTTTATGTTGACTAAAAATGGGTTGCTTTGTTTCAGAGGAGCGCCACTGATCTGATACTGCGGGATCTGCAAAATAACCCTTACATGCGGCTGCAAGTGGTGCACATCCTTCAGAATGCCCAGAACCTCAACACCATGTTTTTTGCCCTTCAAGTAAGCTTACAAGGTTGTTCGCAACTGAATGAAGGTTGATCGATGTCGTGGTTGTAGCTGGTCTTGGAGTATACCATGCATGTAATAGGATCCTATGGTAATGTGATGTGGTACTGGTTTCTGATTTGCATACAAAGTAAATTGATTTTAGGACACTTCCCTTAGTTTCTGATTTGAGGTATGTTTGTTTGCTTAGTGTGTGTCAATCTCAAAATGGCAGACAAAACATGACAAGTAAACACTTAAGAGGCTCTGTTTCCTGTCCCCTGTTGTAGTTTCTAGATTTATTGTGCATATGCAGCACATCATCTTGAATAACATGATGTGCCAATGTGGAGTTAATTAATTTTCCTTTTCATGTATTGTTCAACCTACCATCTGTATGTATATGCTTAGGGTATGCATGATGCCTCTGCTCTGTATAAGATCAGTATGTTGGTAGTAGTAGGCATATATGCATGCATGAGCAGTGCATAGTGAAGTTGGACATATTCTAGCTCATATGGAACTTCCTGTGATCTTATTGGTGCAATCCCGTTTTGGTTCATTGATCCATGTATGAGGAGTGCATAGTGAAGGTGGCCATATTCTAGCTCATATGGCATTTCCTGTGATATTATTGGTGCAATCCTATTTTGTTTCATTGTTTGCTTTTATTTTGTCCCTAACCATTTTGTTCTATAACATGTAGATGTTGGCCATCGTTCATGTTTCATCGCAAGCTCCAGGACGAAGAAGTGAAGAAGCATTGGGTTCTAGCTCATTGGAGCTAGTTATACTTTGATAGATAGTTATATTTAGATATTTAGTTGTGTTCTTGGTGGCTGTAAAACTGATGTGAAGTATGTTCGAATATAAAGATGGTGTGAACTATGTTTGATTGTAGCCAAATTTGG
The DNA here is from genome assembly GCA_022496015.1 of Hordeum marinum. Taxonomy (NCBI): domain Eukaryota; kingdom Viridiplantae; phylum Streptophyta; class Magnoliopsida; order Poales; family Poaceae; genus Hordeum; species Hordeum marinum. The sequence goes on along the minus strand of CM039676.1, from coordinate 466,056,781 downwards.
TTGTTTGATATGTTTGAAGTATTACTTATGTTTTCAGCCTGTTCTAATTTAACTATTTGTGTTTATTTACTAGAAAATCGAAATCTGAAGAATATGACTCTGACCATTGGGACCCACTCAAACCCATCTGACTATTCGATCCGTCTTTTCAAAAAAATGAAATGTAACTGTTGAGCCAAAAAGGTCATGGCCCAAAAATAAAAGGCTAAATTGTTGGGCTAGGACCATGTAGCTAGCAAAAATTAGTAGGAAAAATATATATTCAAAAGGCTGAATTAATGGGTTCAGCCCATGTAAAACACAAAACTGGACTGGGTTGATTCTTACCAATGGCCTTTTCATTTGGTCGCAATTTTGCCATGTCAGCTTGCCACGTTGGATCCGACATGGCCTGGGCAGACGACCAACGACCAAAACAATTGGTCGTTGAGCTTATGACCGTTTTTTGGTTGTAAACATCTACGACCTTTCTAGAAGAAAGGTCCTTAATTTCCATTCTTGACCCTTAGCTTTTGACCATCAGTTTTTGGTCACAAAAAGGTCAAAAAACGGAAAACAGTGACCAATAGTGAAGGTCACAAGATATCATATTTCTTGTAGTGAGTATCTTTGCAAATGGATATGTGTGTTCTTAAAGTTTTTATATATTAATCATTCTCCTTTGTGTGTTGTAGGTATCTCACCAAACAAGGGGAAGTGATTGAGAGATTCATGGCAATTGAGCATGTTCCTGACACGAGAGCAACATCACTGCATGCAGCTTTGGATGGTATGTTTGGCACAGTTGGCTTATCTATGTCTGATTTAAGAGGACAGAGTTATGAAGGGGCTTCAAACATGAGAGGGAAATTTCATGGGTTGCAGAGATTGATCTTGGAGCAAAATCCTTATGCTCATTATATACACTATTTTGCCCATCAATTACAACTAGTGGATGTTGCTATTGCCAAGTGTTGTTCATCAGTAAGAGATTTTTTTGAGTACACAAGCATGGTTGTTAAGATTGTTAATGCTTCTTGTAAAAGACATGATCAGTTAGCCCAAGAGCAACATGATCAAATAGTGCGTAAAATAGAGGTCGGGGAACTTCATGAGGGCAGAGGGAAAAACGAATTAACAAACCTTGCAAGACTGGGTAATACATGATGGGGATCACATCATAAAACATTATGTTGTCTTGTTGAGATGTGGAAACCGGTTCTAAAGGTGTTAGAAAATTCACAAAATGATGCAGATAATGTTTCCCAAAGAACAGCAGCTGCGGGGTTGATAAAACACATGCAGTCTTTTGAATTTGTTCTCATATTGCAGCTTATGATTAGATTATTGGGCAAGACTAACAATCTTTCACAATACTTGCAAATGAAAAATCAGAATATTGTACGTCCTGTTGGATTGATTAAAACCACGTTGGAGGATATTCAAAAGATAAGGCAAGATGGTTGGGATGAGCTCTTTAAAGAGGTAACATGCTTTTGTGTCTAATACAACATTGTAGTGTGAAATACGGAAGATACAAGAACTGCTAATGGGCGTTCAAGGACTTGGGGTGGGGATTCGGTAACTTATGTCCATTGCTTCAAATTTGGAATATTCAATGTGTTGCATTATCAACTTATTCTGGAGTTAAACAACCGCTTTGCTGAAAGGTCTACTTAATTGTTGAGATGCATTGCTTGTCTTGACCACAAGAATTCATTTGCCAATTATAGTGAAGACAAGTTAGTAGGTCTTGCTAATATGTATGCCACTGACTTCTCTACATATGAAGTTACTTTTGTCCTAAGAAACCAACTAGACTCATTCATTCGGGAAGCAAGAGCTGATCCAGATTTGGTTAATTGCAATGATCTTGATCATCTTGCCATTAATATGGTGAAAACTGATATGCACACGACTTATCCCTTGGTTTACCTTATTGTTGAGTTAGCATTGATTTTACATGTTACAACCGCAATAGTGGAAAGAGCATTCTCAGCAATGAGTGATGTCTACCTACACAACCTTCTTCTTGTAGACTCGTGTTGGGCCTCCAAGTGTAGAGTTTTGTAGGACACTGGCAATTTTCCCTCAAGTGGATGACCTAAGGTTTATCAATCCGTGGTAGGTGTAGGATGAACATGATCTCTCTCAAACAACCCTGCAACCAAATAACAAAGAGTCTCTTGTGTCCCCAAAACACCCAATACAATGGTAAATTGTATGGGTGCACTAGTTCGGTGAAGAGATGGTGATACAAGTGCAATATGGATGGTAGATATAGGTTTTTGTAATCTCAAAATACAAAAACAGCAAGGTGAAAAATAGTAAACAACAAGCAAAACGTTGTATAAATGCTTGGAAAGAAGGCCTAGGATCCATACTTTCAGTAGTGCAGTTTCTCTCAACAATATTGACATAGTTGAATCATATGTAAGTCCCTCTCGTGCGACAAAGAGTTCACTCCAAAGTCACGAATAGCAGAGAACTAACGAAGAAATTATTGTAGGGTACGAAGCCACCTCAAAGTTATCTTTTCTGATCAATTTTATGAGCTATCCCTATAAGTGGCACGAATAGCCCTAGAGGTCGTACTAAAATAACACCTTAAGATATAGATGAACCAAAACCCTAATGTCACCTAGATACTCCAATGTCATGACAAGTACCCATGGGCTTGATTATACGATATGCATCACACAATTTCAGATTCATCATGTTCAATCCAACACAAAGAACTTCAAAGAGTGCCCCAAAGTTTCTACTGGAAAGTCAAGACAAAAACGTGTGCCAACTCCTATGCATAGATTCCCAAGGTCACGGAACCCGCAAGTTGATCACCATAACATACATCAAGCGGATCAATAGGACATCACATTGTCACCACGGATATCCCATCGCAAGACATACATCAAGTGTTCTCAAATCCTTAAAGACTCAACCCGACAAGAAAACTTCAAAGGGAAAACTCAATTCATCACAAGAACATAGAGAGGGGGAAAATCCATATGATTCATCTATATCAATAAAGCTCTCGGTACATCAAGATCATGTCATCGCAAGAACACGAGAGAGAGAGAGAGATCAAACACATAGCTGTTGGTACATACCCTCGGTCCCGAGGGTGAACTACTCCTCCTCATCATGGAGAGCATGGGGATGATGAAGGTGGCCTTCGGTGATGGGTTCCCCCTCTAGCAGCGTGCTGGAATGGGATCCCGAATGGTTTTTCATGGCTATGGAGGCTTGCGGCGGCAGAAATCCCGACCTAGGTTTCTTTTCGGAGGTTTGGGTATTTATCGAATTTTTGGTGTTGGAATCACGTCAAGGAATTTTTGGGTTATACCGTAGGTGCATCCCATGCCAATTAAAATTTCCTACGCGCAGAACATCCAAGAACTTGCTACGGAGATGGATCACAGATTGTTACCACTAGACGCGCAGTGCCGTGCAGCGGAAGTAGAGTTGGGGCAGCAAATTCGTGTGGTGCGTCTCCTCCTTGTATGATCTCCCTCGAGCAACCATTCTGATCTTTCGCGAACAGCCGGTCGCTAGATCCCATGTGCAAGTTCGCCTGAGCGGCGCAAGTGCATCCCCTCTAACGGTATCCGCGCATGCAGGAGGAACACCCATGCGATGGACTGCTAGGTGCGATCACATGGTCGGCGGCAGCAAGTGGAGGTGGCTATTCGCAACACATGCAAACCCTAATGACGGCACCGAAGCAATCAACCGAATGGGTGTGCCACACCTCCACTATATATAGGCATCCGGCGCGGGCTCAACTCTTGGGCCTTGCACGGATCCTAAAGCCCACGTGTTCCTTCCCTTGAGCACGTGACCCTTTAGGTTCTCGTCCACTTGGTCCCGAGTCAGATGACATCCAACTCGACCGGTTGGTAGCAGCCTCTAGCAAGACGTGCCGACTCCAAGTGTTCGATGAAGCTGGTTACGCGAACCTATACTTCACACTTCTGTTCCCTTTGCCACACAATATATGTTGTTGTGCACAAGGCAAATTGGTCATCCTTGTTGCAGCACGGCCTCTTTCTCGTTCCGGTGAATCCCACCAACATTGGGATGATCTCATAATCCTCATCGCATGGCCATGCTTATCCAGGTCGGATCACCCGAGGGGCCCAGAGTATATCTCTCCTGGTAGGATGGGAAAATCCCATCTTGCTCGACCATGTCTCATGGCATGGGTCTGGACAAGTCTGAAACCTACCTTTGTAACTACCCAGTCATGGAGTAGCATTTGGTTGGCCCAAAGTAAGCCTGTCACCATCCCAAGTACATGCGCCAGCTCAGGTCTTAGGACATAGAACATATGTTGTACTAGAGACTCATAGATGACCTAACGCTGCGTCTCATAGTTGGGTCTGTCCAACTCAGACCTTATCTCGACTCGGATCCGACTATGTCGAATCCGATCAGACCTTTCTTAGTCCATATTATCCAGCTAGCATCCAATGCTACATGGTCAGTGAGACCGGACCATCCACCGTGTCATATGCTAGTCTAACTCGTTGCGCGTCCACACAACCCTTTCAACTAGGGACCATTTAGAACAGTCATCATACAATGCATACTCTCACAAACAAGTCACATACTTGTTAATACACTTCAATGATAATGTCCAAGGACTATATTTATTCATAAACACATAGGAAATATCATCATACATTATTGCCTCTAGGTCATATCTCCAACAATGAGGCGGTGACAAGCCTAGTAAGCACGGCCAGGGGGGTGGCCACGCCTGGCAGGCTTGTGACCTCCTCGTGGCTCTTTTGGCCCAACTGCAATGCTTCGGGGGCCTCTTTTGGTACAAAAAAATCATACTAAATTTTCAGCCCATTCCGAGAACTTTTATTTCTGCACAAAAAATGACACCATGGTAGTTCTGCTGACAACATCGCCGGTCTGGGTTAGTTCTAATAAAATCATATAGAATTATTGTAAACATGGCATGGATACTTCATAAATTATAGATACGTTGGAGACGTGTCAGCATCCCGAAGCTTAATTCCTGCTCGTCCTCGAGTAGGTAAATGATAACAGAAATAATTTATGAAGTGTGAATGCTAGCAAGCGCACCAGTTTGATCAATGATAATTCCAAACACTTTTTCTAGCATCATTATATATCATAAACAGTATCTCATCTCATAAATCTTCTCATGATGAAATAACTAGCTACCCACATGTTAAACTATAGACTAACAAACTATACTTTTAGTCACCAAGCAATTGCAATTCATCTAATTTTCAGGAAGGGTCTATGTAAGAGCTTTGATTTAGCAAATTCCACATACTCAACCATCATATAGTCTTCCATGATTGCTAACACTCAAAGCATATTTTTAGAGCAAATGGCATCTGTTGAACACAAAGAAATATAGGGGCTTAAAGTTTCGCCTCCCAACTTATTTATCATATAGATAATTGTCAACGGTAATAATTCATGATCAAATATATTTGAATGGCCAATATGCTTGGATCTTTCCCAACACATGACACTTGCCAAGAGAAAAAGGTGAAATATAGGAAGTGGTGAAGATCCATGACTCTTGGATAATGGTAAATACTAGAGAGTAAAAGATAGGCCCTTCGCAGAGGGAAGCACTGATTTGCAGAGGTGCCCGAGCTCAATCTCTTAATGAATAATAATTTTGGGCGGTATGCTTTCATTGTCACCATAACAACCCAGAGATCTCGATATCTTCCATGCTAGATACATTATACGCGGTTCCCAAAAAAATGTTAAAGTTTTAACTCCCCCTCCACCAATCAATCACACTCCATGGCGAGCCGAATCCACGTGTACCACCCATATCAACAACATTCCTAGGGGAGTTTTGTTTAATTACTTGCATTTTCCTTTGATTTTGGGACTGGGAATCCATATTACCAGCCACTTTCTCGTTAATGATAGTGAATCAACACATATCGTGAGAATAACCCACCTACCATGGAAGATACTGACAACCCCTAGTTACTATATGAGAGATTAGGGCACACAAAACATAATATTATTTGAAGGTTTAGAGTTTGGTAAATACCTCATATGGAACAACTTTGGGTTTTAGGGTGTTTGGATGCACAAGTAGTATTTCTACTTGTTGGGGAACGTTGCACGGGAAACAAAAAAATTTCCTACGCGCATGCCAACCTATCCATGGTGATGAGAACCGACGAGAGGGAGAGTGGATCTACGTACCCTTGTAGATCGCTAAGCGGGAAGCGTTAAGAAACACGGTTGGTGTAGTCATACTTCTTCGCGATCCAAATCGCCGAGCGTCCCGCGATCTAATCAAGAACTGTCCCGCGAAACAATCACGAACCATCCCGCGATCTCGTCACGATCCGTCCCGCGATCCGATCACGAACGTCTCGTGGCCTTGATGACGATCCTTCCGATCTAGTACCGAACGGACGACACCTCCGCGTTCAGCACACGTGCATCTTGATGACAATCTCCACCGTCTTGATCCATCAAGAGAAGGCGGAGAGGAGGGAGAGTTCACCGGCAGCGTAACAGCGCTCCGGCGATGGTGGTGGAGTTGTTCCGGCAGGGCTTCGCCTATGCACTGCAGAAAACCGATCTAAAGGAGCACCAGTGAAACGGGTAGCATGTGGCCGTAAACTGTGTCTAAACAGCACCCAATCCACTAGTATATAAAGGAGGGAGGGAGAGGCAGCCTTGGCGCCAGCCCAAGGCCTCCTAGGAGTCGGCCGGCTAGAGGGGGAGGAGTCCTAGTCCTCCACTCCTAGTAGGAGTAGGACTCTCCCTTTTTGCCTTTCTTTCCACCTATTCCTTTAGGAATTTTGCCTCCTGCACCATGGGCCTTGTTGTCGCTGTTTCTCCAACCCACTAAGGGCTGGTTATCACTCTCCACAACCCATGGACCCTCTGGGGTCGAAATACCCCTCCCGGAGGTCTCCCGGCACACTACCTGCACTCCCAGTACACTATCGATGAGCCCGAAACTTTTCCGGCGACCAAACTGGGACTTCCTATATATGAATCTTTACCTCCGGACCATTCCGGAGCTCCTCATGACATTCGGGATCTCATCCGGGACTCCGAACAACCTTAGGTCACCACCATACATAACTCTACACTATCGAAACGTCACCGAACCTTACGTGTGCAGACCCTGCGGGTTCGAGAACTATGTAGACATGACCTAGACATCTCTATGGTCAATAACCAATGGCGGGATCCGGACGTCCACATTGGTTCCTACATATTCTATGAAGATCTTTATCGGTCGAACCTCTGTGTCAAGGATTCAGTTAATCACGTATAATGTTCCCTTTGTTCTTCGGTATGTTACTTGCCCAAGATTCGATCGTCGGCATCACCATACATAGTTCAACCTCGTTACCGACAAGTCTCTTTACTCGTTCCGTAATACAAGATCCCGCAACTAACAATTAGTCACATTGCTTGCAAGGCTCATTGTGATGTTGCATCACCGAGTGGGCCCCGAGATACCTCTCCGTCACACGAAGTAACAAATCCCAGTCTCGATCCATGCCAACTCAACAGACACCATCAGAGATACCTATAGAGCACCTTTATACTCACCCAGTTACGTTGCGATGTTGATACACACAAGGCACTCCTCCGATATCCGTGAGTTGCATGATCTCATGGTCAAAGGAACATATACTTGACATGCGGAAAATAGTAGCAATAAACTGACACGATCATATGCTATGTTTGTAGTTTGGATCTTGTCCATCACATCATTCTCCCAATGATGTGATCCCGTTATCAAATGACATCACATGTCAATGGCTAAGAAACCCTGCCCATCTTTGATCAACGAGCTAGTTCACTACAGGCATACAAGGGACACAGTGTTGTCTATTTACCCACACATGCAATGTGTTTCCAATCACTACAATTATAGCATGGATAATAAACGATTATCATGAACAAGGAAATATAATAATAAACACTTTATATATTGCCTCTAGGGCATATTTCCAACAGTCTCCCACTTGCACTAGAGTCAATAATCTAGTTCACATCTCTATGTGATTTACATGGTAATGAAGCGAACACCCATACAGTTCTGGTGTTGATCATGTTTAGCCCTTGGAAGAGGTTTAGTCAACAGCTCTGCAACATTCAGATCCGTGTGCACTTTGCAAATATTTATGTCCTTCTCCTCGATGTAGAACCAGATGGAGTTGAAGCGTCGCTTTATGTGTGTCGTCCTCTTGTGAAACCTTGGTTCCTTGGCTAGAGAAATGGCACTAGTGTTGTCACAGAACAGGTTTATTGGATTCAGTGCACTAGGCACTACTCCAAGATCTGTCATGAACTGCTTCATCCAGACACCTTCCTTCGCTGCCTCCGAGGCTGCGATGTACTCTGCTTCGCACGTAGAATCAGCTACCACGCTTTGCTTGGAACTGCACCATCTTACCGCTCCCCCATTAAGAATAAATACGTATCCGGTTTGGGACTTAGAATCGTCCGGATCAGTGTCAAAGCTTGCATCGACATAACCGTTTACGATGAGCTCTTCATCACCTCCATAAACGAGAAACATGTCCTTAGTCCTGTTAAGGTACTTAAGGATATTCTTGACCACTTGCCAGTGCTCCACTCTAGGATCACTTTGAAACCTTCCGGCCATACTTATGGCAAGGCTGACATTGGGTCTTGTGCATAGCATTGCATACATGATAGAGCATATGGCTGAAGCATAGGGGATGAAGCTCATCTTTTCTTTATCTTCTGCAGTCACTCGGCATTGCGTCTTACTCAACTTCACACCTTGTAACACAGGCAAGAACCCTTTCTTGGACTGCTCCATTTTGAACTTCTTCAAAACTTTATCAAGGTATGTGCTCTGTGACAGTGCTATTAAGCGTCTCGACCTATCTTTATGGATCTTAATGCCTAATATGAAAGCAGCTTCTCCTAGGTCCTTCAGTGAAAAACTCTCATTCAAATATTGCTTTACGCTTTCCAGCATTTCTACATTGTTTCCAATCAGCAATATGTCATCCACATATAACACTAGAAACGCTATAGAGCTCCCACTCACTTTCTTGTAAATACAAGCTTCTCCATAAACTTGTATAAACCCAAATGCTTTGATCACCTCATCAAAGCGCTTATTCCAACTCCGAGATGCCTGCACCAGTCCATAAATGGAATGCTGGAGTTTGCAAACTTTGTCAGCATTCTCTGGATCGACAAAACCTTCGGGTTGCATCATATACAACTCTTCCTCAAGGAAACCGTTGAGGAACGCCGTTTTGACATCCATCTGCCAAATTTCATAGTCAAAATAAGCAGCTATTGCCAACATGATTCTGACAGACTTAAGCATCGCTACGGGTGAGATAGTCTCATCGTAGTCAACTCCTTGAACTTGTGAAAAACCCTTTGCCACAAGTCGAGCTTTATAGATGGTGACATTACCGTCCGCGTCTGTCTTCTTCTTATAGATCCATTTGTTCTAAATGGCCTTTCGCCCTTAAGGTAGTAGTTCCAAAGTCCATACTTTGTTTTCATACATGGATCCCATCTCAAATTTCATGGCTCTAACCATTTCTCGGAATCCGGGCCCATCACTGCTCCTCCATAGCTCATAGGTTCATTGTTGTCCAACAACATGACCTCTAACACAGGGTTGCCGTACCACTCGGGAGTAGTACACGTCCTTGTCGACCTACGAGGTTCAATAGCAGCTTGATCCGAAGCTTCATGATCATCATTATTAACTTCCTCTTCTACCGTCGTAGGTTCCATAGAAACATCTTTCTACGCTGCGCTACTTTCTGGTTGAAGTAAAGGTTTAATAACCTCATCAAGCTCTATTTTCCTCCCACTCAATTCTTTCGAGAGAAACTCTTTCTCAAGAAACGTTCCGTTCTTAGCGACAAACACTTGGCCTTCGGATCTGAGATAGAAGGTACACCCGAATGTCTCTTTCGGGTATCCTATGAAGACGCATTTCTCCGCTTTGGGTTCCAGCTTTTCAGGCTGAAGCTTTTTGACATAAGCATCACATCCCCAAACTTTAAGAAACGACAACTTTGGCCTTTTGCCAAACCACAGTTCATATGGCGTCGTCTCAACGGATTTTGATGGTGCCCTATTTAAAGTGAATGCTGCTGTCTCTATTGCATAACCCCAAAACGATAGTGGCAAATCGGCAAAAGACATCATAGAGCGCACCATATCTAATAAGGTTCGATTACGATGTTCAGACACACCATTACGCTGTGGTGTTCCGGGCGGTGTCAACTGTGAAACAATTCCACATTGTCTTAAGTGACTGCCAAACTCATAACTCAGATATTCACCTCCTCGATCATATCGCAGAAATTTAATCTTCTTGTTATGATGATTCTCAACTTCACTCTGAAATTACTTGAACTTTTCAAATGTTTCAGACTTGTGTTTCATCAAGTAAATATACCCATATCTACTCAAGTCATCAGTGAAGGTGAGAAAGTAACGATATCCACCGCGCGCTGCAACATTCATTGGACCGCACACATCAGTATGTATGATTTCCAACAAGTCACTCGCCCGTTCCATGGTTCCAGAGAACGGCGTTTTAGTCATCTTGCCCATCAGGCATGGTTCACATGTGTCAAGTGATTCAAAATCAAGTGACTCCAAAAGTCCATCAGCATGGAGCTTCCTCGTGCGTTTTACACCAATATGACCTAAACGGCAGTGCCACAAGAAAGTGGTACTATCATTAACAACTCTACATCTTTTGGCATCAATGTTATGAACATGTGTGTCATCACTATCAAGATTCAAAATGAATACACCCCTAAAATTGGGTGCATGACCATAAAAGATATTACTCATATAAATAGAACAACCTTTATTCTCTGACTTAAATGAGTAACCGTCTCGCAATAAACATGATCCAGATATAATGTTCATGCTTAATGCAGGCACTAAATAACAATTATTCAGATTCATCACTAATCCCGATGGTAATCGAAGAGAGAACGTGCCGACGGCGATCACATCAACCTTGGAACCATTTCCCACGTGCATCGTCACTTCATCCTTTGCCAGTCTTCTTTTATTCCGTCGTTCCTGCTTTGAGTTGAAATGTGAGAAACCGAACCGGTATCAAATACCCAGGCACTACTACGAGAACTAGTAAGGTACACATCAATAACATGTATATCATATATACCTTGTTTGTCATTGGCCGCCTTCTTGTCAGCCAGGTACTTGGGGCAGTTCCGCTTCCAGTGACCAGTTCCTTTGCAATGAAAGCACTCAGTTTCTGGCTTAGGTCCATGCTTAGGCTTCTTTGTAGGAGCAGCAACTGCTTTGCCATCCTTCTTGGTTTTACCCTTCTTGCCTTTGCCCTTGCCATTTTTCTTGAAACTAGTGGTTTTATTGACCATCAACACTTGATGTTCTTTTTGGATTTCAGACTCAGCGACTTTCAGCATCGCAAACAGCTCGGCAACTAACTTGTTCATCTCGTGCATGTTATAGTTCATCACAAAGCTCTTGTAACTAGGTGGCAGTGATTGAAGAACTCTGTCAGTGATTGCCTCTGGCGGAAGGGTAATTCCCAACTCCGCTAGACGATTTGAATACCCAGACATTCTGAGTATGTGCTCGCTGATAGACCCGTTCTCCTCCATCTTGCAAGCATAGAATTTATCGGAGGTCTCATACCTCTCGATCCGGGCATTCTTGTGAAAGATAAACTTCAACTCCTGGAACATCTCATATGCTCCATGACGTTCAAAACATCTTTGAAGTCCCGGTTCTAAGCCATACAATATTGCACACTGAACTATTGAGTAGTCTCCAGCACGAGCCTCCCAAGCGTTCTTAATGTCTTCGGAGGTCATGTCTTCTGGTTGGTCACCAAGCGGTGCATTAACGACATATTGTTTCTGGGAAGCTGTAAGGATAATCCTCAGGTTACGGGCCCAATCAACAAAGTTACTTCTGTCATCTTTCAACTTATCTTTCTCTAGGAACGCATTAAAATTTAGGGGTGCTTCTGCGCGAGCCATTGATCTACAACATAAATAGGCAAAGGTTACTTAGACTATTGTTCAAGATAATGAGTTTAGTTAATAAAATTACTAAAGCTCCCACTCAAATTGACATCCCTCAGGTCATCTGAGTGTCACATGATCCAAATTCACCAACTCAAGTCCGATCATCACGTGAGTTAAGCTGGTTTCAATGGTGAACATCATTGTGTTGATCATATCTACTATATGACTCATGTTCGACCTTTAAGTCTCTTGTGTTCCGAGGCCATGTCTTTACATGCTAGGCTCGTCAAGTTTAACCCGAGTGTTCTGCACGTGCAAATATGGCTTGCACCCGTTGTATGTGAACATAGAGTCTATCACACCCGATCATCATGTGGTGTCTCGACACGACAAACTTTCGCAACGGTGCACACTCGGGGAGAACACAGTTCATCTTGAAATTCAAGTGAGGGATCACCTTATAATGCTAGCGCCGTACTAAGCAAAACAAGGTGCATAAAAGGATTAACATCTCATGCAATTCATAAGTAACATGATATGGCCATGAACTTGTGTTTAAGATTTCCATCTTCGAAACACCGGCATGATCTCCATCGTCACCAGAACAACACCATGATCTCCATCATCTTGATCTCCATCAATGTGCTGCCATTGGGGTTGTGGCGCCAGCCCTGCTTCTACTTCTATTGCTACCGCTTAGCGACAAAGTAAAGCATTACATAGCGCTTAATGATTGACACACAGGTCATACAATAATTAAAGACAACCCTATGGCTCCTGCCGGTTGCCGTATTCACCGACGTGCAAGTCGTGAAAGTCTATACATCACATGATCATCTCATACATCACATATATCTCATCATGTAATTGGCCATATCACATCACAACATACCCTGCAAAAACAAGTTAGACGTCCTCTAATTGTTGTTGCATGTTTTACGTTGCTGCTATGGGTATCTAGCAAGAACGATTCTCACCTACGCATAAAACCACAACGGTGATACATAGATTGCTTTTCAACCTTCTCAAGGACCGCCTTTGTCGGATCCGATCCAACTAAAGTAAGAGAAACTGTCACCCGCAAGCCATCTAAGCAACAAGTTGCGTCGAGGGAACCGGTCTCTCGTAAGCATACGAGTAATATTGGTCTGGGCCGCTTCATCTCACAATCCCGCTGAACCTAAATCCGACCAAGGGAGGAAGGAATCTAAGCATCAACGCCCACAAACATTTTGTGTTCTACTCGAGATCTCATCGAACCATCAACCTAGATCTAATACCACTGTTGGGGAACGTTGCATGGGAAACAAAAAATTTCCTTCACGCACGCAAACCTATCCATGGTGATGAGCATCTACGAGAGGGAGAGTGGATCTACGTACCCTTGTAGATCGCTAAGCGGGAGGCGTTAAGAAACGCAGTTGGTGTAGTCGTACTTCTTCGCGATCCAAATCGCCGAGCGTCCCACAATCTAATCACGAACCATCCTGCGAACCAATCACGAACCTTCCTGCGATCTCGTCACGATCCGTCCCGCGATCCGATCACGAACGTCTCATGGCCTTGATCACGATCCTTCAGATCTAGTACCGAACGGACGGCACCTCCGCGTTCAGCACACGTGCAGCTTGATGACGATCTCCACCGTCTTGATCCAGCAAGGTAAGGCGGAGAGGAGGGAGAGTTCACTGGCAGCATAATGACGCTTCGGCGATGGTGGTGGAGTGGTTCTGGCAGGGCTTTGCCTATGCACTGCAGAAAAACGATCTAGAGGAACACCGGTGAAACGGGTAGCACGTGGTCGTACACTGTGTCTAAACAGCACCCAATCCACCAGTATATAAAGGAGGGAGGGAGAGGCACCCTTGGATCCAGCCCAAGGCCTCCTAGGAGTCGGCCAGCTAGAGGGGGAGGAGTCCTACTCCTCCTCCACTCCTAGTAGGTGTAGGACTCTCCCTTTTTGCCTTTTTTCCACCTTTTCCTTTAGGACTTTTGCCTCCTACGCCATGGGCCTTGTTGTGTCTGTTTCTCCAGCCCACTAAGGGCTGGTTATCACTCTCCACAGCCCATGGACCCTCTGGGGTCGAAATACCCATCCCGGAGGTCTCCCGGCACACTACCGCCACTCCCGGTACACTACCGATGAGCCCAAAACTTTTCCGACGACCAAACTGGGACGTCCTATATATGAATATTTACCTCCGGACCATTCCGGAGCTCCTCATGACGTCCGGGATCTCATCCGAGACTCCAAACACCTTCGGTCACCACCATACATAACTCTACACTACTGAAACGTCACCGAACCTTAAGTGTGCAGAACCCTGCGAGTTCGAGAACTATGTAGACATGACCTAGACATCTCTATGGTCAATAACCAATGGTGGGACCTGGATGTCCACATTGGTTCCTACATATTCTACGAAGATCTTTATCGGTCGAACCTCTATGTCAAGGATTCAATTAATCCCGTATAACGTTCCCTTTGTTCTTCGGTATGTTACTTGCCCGAGATTCGATCGTCGGCATCACCATACCTAGTTCAACCTCGTTACTGGCAAGTCTCTTTACTCGTTCTCTAATACAAGATCCCGCAACTAACAATTAGTCGCATTGCTTGCAAGGCTCATTGTGATGTTGCATTATCGAGTGGGCCCCAAGATACCTCTCCGTCACACGAAGTAACAAATCCCAGTCTTGATCCATGCCAACTCAACAGACACCATCAGAGATACTTGTAGAGCACCTTTATAGTCACCCAGTTACGTTGTGACGTTTGCTACACACTAGGCACTCCTCCGATATCCGTGAGTTGCATGATCTCATGGTCATAGGAACATATACTTGACATGCGAAAAACAATAGCAATAAACTGACATGATCATATGCTACGTTTGTAGTTTGGGTCTTGTCCATCACATCATTCTCCCAATGATCTGATCCCGTCATCAAATGACATCACATGTCAATGGCTAGGAAACCTTGACCATCTTTGATGAACGAGCTATTTCACTAGAGGAATACTAGGGACACAGTGTTGTCTATTTACCCACACACGCAATGTGTTTCCAATCACTACAATTATAGCATGGATAATAAACGATTATCATGAACATGGAAATATAATAATAAACACTTTATATATTGCCTCTAGGGCATATTTCCAACACTACTTGGTGCAGAAGTTTTGGCTAATATGGGGTGGAAGCAAGCACCACATGTTGGAGGATCCATAACAATATAACTTATATACAAATATACCCAAGCATAACTCGTTACGTTGTCTTCCTTGTCCAACTTCAACTAATTTTCTCAAGTTTGAAAATAATTAATGGGTATTCACAATCATAGAAGATGTCCAAGATAGTATATTTATATGTGAAATCTCTCTTCCTTCAATATTCTTTCATGAATTGTTCAAGTGACCAATGCGGTGTTTGCTAACTTTCAATAAATTTTACCACCTATACTTCTTATATGTGAAGTAATTACTCCACATGGGATAAGCATATACAACATATATAATTTCAGATTTATGATATTCAATTCATTCAACCATTTACTCATAGGATATAAGTGAAGCACAAGAGTAAATGACAAAACTACTCCAAAACATATAAGTGAAGATCAATGAGTAGTCAAACAATTAGGTAGCTATGTAAGGACCTTCTCTCGCTCTCTCTCTCTCTCAATAAAGATTTTCAGACCTGAGTATTTTATTTAAACAACAAGCAAAAGAAAAATAGCACTCCAAGAATAACACACGTGATGTGAACGAATAAATATTTAGGCTTAACATAGGCTAACCGATAGTTGACGAAGAGAGGTGGGGTGCGTAGCATCCCCAAGCTTAGATGCTTGAGACTTCTTGAAATATTCACTTGGGGTGCCTTGGACATACCCAAGTTTGAGCTTTTGTATCTCGTTCAATCCTCTCATATCATGGTTTCACATATTCTCAAAATCTCCATCCACAACAAACTCAAAAAGAACTTGTGAGATAGGTTAGTACACATAAGATGTCATCGTTTTCTCACGGGTGGTCGCACGAGACGGCAGATGCCTAGGGTGGCTTATCGACGTGAGGGCAAGGCTGTCGTGGATGATCCGGGAAGGGTATGCAAATAGCACGTAGTGGTTTACCCAGGTTCGGGTCTCTCCGAATAGATAATACCCCTACTCCTGCATGTCTGTATAAACGTGGTATATCTGGTACAGATTTGCTCCTAGAGTTGTATTGGACTAAGAGCAGTACTAGAGTGCTCACTGTCTCCTATGCATCTTATATGTGTGAGAGCTAATGTGTGTGTGGTGGTGGTGGAGTTCCACCGTGAGTGGTCTCCCTCTCCAGAGTGTGTGTACGTGAGGGTGTGGATGGATGGATGTGTGTTAGTATATATCGGTGAGGGTAGCTTACACCCAAAGCTAGGTGAGTGGGCATGGTGGGTGGTGGACGACACACCAACTACACTATTGGAGGTGTCATGCTATAGTGTTTGCTTTATCAACAATAGTGCCCATGGTACAGCCGTCTTGTCGATGTCACGTCGGATGTGATGTCACGGTTGACTCCGACTAGCCGGCTAGTTGGCACAGTAGGCAGCCGGTCGGGAGGGGCAGTCGGACGGGGAGCCAGATGGAGCAGCCGGGTGGCGAGCGGGCTAGGCAGCCGGACAGAGGGGCATTGGCCGCCCCGATGTTTTGAAGCGTCGACTCGCCATCTTTGGGGTACTCGAGGGTCATCCGCCCGGAAGTAGCCTCTGAGCCTCTGGGTGACTCGAAGAGTCGGGCGGAGGTTTTTCGTCGTTGTTGTTGTTGCGGCAGAAGTTGTTGATGGCGGTTGATTGCGGGTTGGGGATGACGCGGCTTGCTTCCAGCGAGGGCGCACCAGCGCACCTACTGGGTGTGGCCTCCAAGCCTCCTGGCAACTCGAGGAGTCAGGCAGAGGGTATTTGCTATTGCTGAAGTAGACAGTGGCGTCAAGGATGCCGGGCATGGATGCAGAGTCTGCTGGCTGAAGGACGCAAGGCAATGCCTGTTAGAAATATGCCCTAGAGGCAATAAATAAAGTGTTTATTATTATATTTCCTTGTTCATGATAATTGTTTATTATCCATGCTATAATTGTATTGACTGGAAACACATTGCATGTGTGGATCAATAGACAACACTTTGTCCGTAGTATGCCTCTAGTCAACTAGCTCGTTGGTCAAAGATGGTCAAGGTTTCCTAGCCATTGACATGAGATGTCATTTGATAACGGGGTCACATGATTAGAACAATGATGGGATGGACGAGACCCAAACTATAAAATGTAGCATATGATTGTGTCAGTTTATTGCTACAGTTTTCTGCATGTCAAGTATATGTTCCTACAACCATGAGATCATGCAACTCACGGGCACCGGAGGAGTGCCTTTTGTGTATCAAATGTCACAATGTAACTGGGTGACTAAAAGGTGCTCTGTAGGTATCTCTGAGTGTGTCTGTTGGGTTGGCATGGATCAAGACTGGGATTTGTTACTCCGTGTGACGGAGAGGTGTCTCAGGGCCCACTCGGTAATACAACATCACAAGAAGCCTTGCAAGAAATGTGACTAAGTTTTGGTCATGGGATCTTGTATTACAGAAACGAGTAAAGAAACTTGCCGATAACGAGGTTGAACTAAGTATGGAGATACCGACGATCGAATCTTGGGCAAGTAACATACCAAAGAACAAAGGGAACATCATACGGGATTAACCGAATCCTTGACATAGAGGTTCGACCGATAAAGATCTCCATAGAATATGTAGGAACCAATATGGGCATCCAGGTCCCGCTATTTGTTATTGACCGTAGAGGAGTCTCGGTCATGTCTACATAGTTCTCGAACTGGTAGGGTCGGCACACTTAAGGTTCGCTGACGTTTCGGTAGTATAGAGTTATGCATGGTGGTTACCGAAGGTTGTTTGGAGTCCCAGATGAGATCCTGGACATCACAAGGAGCTCCGGAATTGTCCGGAGGTAAAGATTGATATATAGGAAGTCCTTTTTGGGTCACCGAAAAAGATCCAGGCTCATCGGTAGTGTACTGGAAGTGCCGGGAGGGTACCGGGGGACCATCGGCAGGAGTATTTCGACCCAAGAGGCCACATGGGCTATGGGAGGATGAATACCAGCCCTTAGAGGGCTGGCCGAAGTCCCACAGAAGGCCCATGCAGCTGGGAAGAAAGTCCAAAGTGGAAAAGGTGGAAAAAGGCAAAAAAGGTGGAAATAAGGAAGGAGTCCTAATCCTACTAGGAGTGGAGGAGGACGACTCCTCCTCTCCACTTTAGTCGAAGCCACCAAGGGCTGGCCCTTGCGCGAAGCCTCCTCCTCTCCTCCTCCTATATATACTAGAGGTTTTAGGCTTTTTGCACATAGATTTTCAGCCACGTGCAACCCTACCCTCTAGTCCATAGTTTCTCCTCTAGATCGTTTTCAGCAGTGCTTAGGCGAAGCCCTATTGGAATTACTCCATCACCATCACCGCAACACCATCACGCTCCGGAAGAACTCGTCTACCTCTCCACTCCCTCTTGCTGGATTAAGAAGAAAGAGATTGTCATCAAGCCATACGTGTGCCGAACGCGAAGATGTCGTCCGTTCGGTGCTAGATCGGGACGGATCGTGATTGGATCATGGGACGCTCGGTGATTTGGATCACGAAGATGTTCGACTACATCAATCGTGTTTCTTAACGCTTCCCGCTTAGCAATCTACAAGGGTACGTAGATCCACTCTCCCTCTCGTAGATGCTCATCACCATGGATAGATTTTGTGTGTGCGTAGGAAAATTTTTGTTTCCCATGCAAAGTTCCCCAACAATGCCGGGGGTGAGCGTGGAGTTCACCAGCTGGCGGTTTCCAGCGGGGGCACGCCAGCACACCCGCAGGGTGTAGCCTTCGAGCCTCTGGGCGACTCGAGGAGTCGGGCGGAGGGACCTTGTTGTTGCTGAAGTAGACTATGGCCTCGAAGGTGCCACACGCGGACGCGGGGTCCACTAGCGGATGAGCGCGAGATGTTGCTGGGCGCGGACGGAGGGTTCACCGGCTTATGGGCGTGAAGCCCTGCCAAAGGCGGACGCGGGGCCCGCCGGCTGTCAAGCGCGAGGCGCCACCAGGCACGGACGGAGGGTACACTGGCTAGTGGGTGTGGAGCCCTATCGAAGGCGGGCGCGGGGTCCGCCGGCTATCAAGCATGGACGAAGGGTACGCCGGCTGATGGGCATGGAACCCTACCGAAGGTGGACGCCGGGTACGCCAGCTGTCCAGCGCGAGGCGCTACCGGGCACGGACGGAGAGTCTGCCGGCTGAAGGGCGCAAAGCCCTTCTGAAGGTGGACGCGGGGTCCGTCGGCTGTCGAGCGCGAGGCGCTGTCGGGCGCGGACGGAGAGTCCACCGGCTGATGGGCGTGGAACCCTGCCGAAGGCGAACTTGGCATCTGCCGGCTGTCGAGCATGAGGAGCTGCCGGGCACGGACGGAGAGTCTGTCGGCTGATGGGCGTGAAGCCCTGCCAAAGGCAGACGCGGGGTCCACCGGCTGTCGAGCGCGAGGTGCTGCTGGGCGCGAACGGAGAGTCCACCGGCTGATTGGCATGGAAACTTGCCGAAGTCGACGCGGGGTTCGCCGGCTATCGAGCGTGAGGCGCTGCCGGGCACGGACGGAGAGTCCACCAACTGATGGGTGCAGAACAATGCCAAAGGTAGACGCAGGGTCCATCGACTATCGAGCGAAAGGCGCTGCTGGGCGCGAACGGAGAGTCCGCTGGCTGATGGGCGCGGAGCCCTCCCGAAGACGGACAGGGGGTCCGCCGGCTGTCGAGCGCGAGGCGCTGCTGGGCACAAACGGAGAGTCCACCGACTGATGGGCGCGGAGCCCTGCCGAAGGCGGACGCGGGGTCTGCCGGCTATCGAGCATGAGGTGCTGCCGAGCGCGGACGGAGAGTCCACCGGCTAATGGGCGCGGAGCCCAGCCGAAGGCAGACGCGTGGTCCGCCAGCTGTCAAGCGCAGATGGAGAGTCCGTCGGCTGATGGGCGCGGATCCCTGCCGAAGTCGGACGCGGGGTCCTGCGCCTGTCGAGCGCGAGGCAGCGGGCGCAGACGGAGAGTCTGCCGGCTGATGGGCGCGGAGCCCTACCGAAGGTGGACGCGGGGTGCGCCAGCTGTCGAGCGCGATGGGCTGCCTAGCGCGGACGGAGAGTCCGCCGGCTGATGGGCACGGAGCCCGGCCGAAGGCGGACGCATGGTCCGCCGGTTGTCGAGCGCATGGCGCTACCGGGCACGGTCGGAGGGTCCGTTGGCTGGTGTGCGCAGAGCCCTGCCGAGGATTAGCCTCCGAGCCTCTGGGCGAGGAGGTTCCTCATGGAAACAACCATGCAGAAGACAGGGTTAAGTCGGTGCAAATATATCAAATATTTGATTTTGGTAGTGCATGAATTTTATGCAAAGGGTGCCGACTCGGTTTCGTCCGAGCCCCCTTAAGTCTTTTTCATGTTCTCTCCACTCTTTGGCTTTTGCTCTTGCTAGCCACACAGGCGGGAGCCGGTCTGTAGCTGAGACGAAGAGTGGGCCGCAGAATGGAGTGTACAGTACTCGGACTTCGGGAGCAGACTCGTCCGAGTAGATACTCATAAGTGAAATGGCCGGGTTGCCGAAGCCGTTTTTCTTTCAAGATGCTTTTTGCGTGAGGTGTCCTCCAACCTGTGCTCTCGCTAGCCAGACAGTCGCGATGCGATCTGTAGCTGAGACAAAGAGTGCACTACAAGAAACCAGACTTTAAGTAACACAATCATGTAACAGATTGAAAAATGTGTGACAAGGGAAATTACCGTAATACATCATTTTTTGTCCAACGGAAGGCAGTAACACATAATATATAAGGCCTCAAAATGTGTTACATCGATATTGTAATAGTAACATAAAAATATGTGTTGGTCAAATGTGTTACATAGATTTTTACATGGTAACACATAAATACGTGCTACTAAAATGTGTTACATGTTAGTAACACATAATCATAATTGATACGTAGTGTTACAGGCTCTAATATAGGGGGAACTATAGAAACCTAAAATTAAGTGCGTACATAGATCAGAAATACCTTGACACATGGGGCCCATGTGTCAACTTGATCTTTTATAAATATATTCTTGTTTTGGTAAATACTTCCATTCTTTGGTAATATGGTATAAAAAAAGAATACATTTTGGTTGGTAAATACCGAACTATTTTTGGTATGGTTGCAGTTCATGTCTTATTAACCATAATTTAAGCCAATATTAGGATGACTGGGCGACCATAAAATGTGAAATGCACACTTTGAAATGATCATATGAAATTAACTATTTGACGTCCATACTCACAAAGACGTGGAATTTGTTTTAAGAACCGGGCCAACGGCCTGACCAGAAAAAAGGGAACCAAGGCCTAATCCGAGTTTTCAAGGTGTGTTGGTCTTTTAATAAAAACTAGTAAATTATAAAAAAATGTGCTTCTTTAGCAAAACAAAAAAATTGTGAAATTAGGAATCGGACCATTGACCATGAGCCGCCGGCAGTGGCAGACCCGTGTAGGCCAACCGGTCTCACAGGACACCGGGTAATTTTTCTGATGATTACATTAATATAAACGCATGACACCGGTCAAATTTGTTGTACGAAACCGGCAAAACAACCACCAGCGACTACTGAGCGCTTGTGCAGACCATCTAACGGTCACACACTCACGAGATCAGTTGATCAATCTGATTGACGGATCAGCTTTGTCTGTATCTATCAATGTTGCCTGAGAATTGGATTATTGCGACATTCCAAAATCTTATTGATATGCAC
The DNA here is from genome assembly GCA_022496015.1 of Hordeum marinum. Lineage (NCBI taxonomy): Eukaryota > Viridiplantae > Streptophyta > Magnoliopsida > Poales > Poaceae > Hordeum > Hordeum marinum. The sequence continues at coordinate 466,034,915 of CM039676.1, read as the reverse complement.
ATCTATTTGATAATTGAATTACTGTGATTTTCCAGGTATTGGGGCTGATTTCGAATTTACCAATCATTTTTGTTTCCGTAGTTTAGAGTTCCCTACGTATATATTCAACTAGTATTTCGAGCAAAACAGTCCATTTTACTATTTTGTAAACATTTTTACCGTCGGCCATTTTAAATTATTGAGGTGTTATTCCTATGCAAACCATGCATTACATGCACAATTTTAAATCGACAAGATCATGCGCCGATATTTTTGTTCGAGAGGCTCGGCGACCGTGGGGGCAGCAGGGGCGATGCCCTGTCGCCAGCAAGACCATACGGCAACCGTGGTCGCGACCACGACAGAGGCGCCGGAGACCTGCAAATAAGCAGCTACCTCACCTCCAGCATCCACGGCTAAAGGCTCGCTTGAGTGGGCAGCATCTTGTTTGGTGTTTCGTGAGAAAACCGGTCAGATTACCATGCTATCCAAACAACAGTTTTGGTTCTATTTTCTTTACACTTGTATATCTCCCGTGCACAACAAAATACCCTTGTAAAGAATCACAGGCCAAAAATGTATCCGATATCCCTAGCAGAGCCTAAAGATCACAAGATTAGAAGCCAACAAGATATCAAGCTTGGCTATCAGAAACATGATCACAAGAGAAGATGATATCAGGCTTCACCATCAAAAATAAGATCACAAGAGAACATTCAACAAGATATCATCAATCAAGAGACCAGATGCAATGATCAAAGAATCACTTGAGTGGCTGGCATGACCATCTGACTTGGATCTTGAGAACTCAGTCATCGATATTATAAATATATATCAAGAAAAACCATGGTTGTTTGTATAAAATTGTTTGTATGTCAGAGTAACAGAATCTCAAATACGATGCGGACCTGCTGTGAACCTACTATGAATATGTATGTAAATTTTTTGTTGTCTGCCGCTGCTGTCATCGCCACCACGGCGGCTTATTGTCCGAGTCTAGCACTCGTGTAAAAAATAGCTTCACGCACGCACGCTGGATGATGATGATGATCTGCTGCTGTTGTGAAATCCTAGGGATCAACATTAGTAGTGGGTTTTCAGAAGAAATTGAAAAGCAATAAAGAAAAATAAAAGTTGGGTTTATATGTTGAGTGGAACACCTCATTCCTTCGAATTTTCAGAGGTGTGTAATCTCAGCCAACGATCTTTGAGAACATACAATGGTTCTTAATGTCATGCAAACTCAGCTTTGACTTCAGGTAAAACTACAGTGTAGATATAATCATAAAAAAGTTGCTCGAACAGAGAAATACCTTTATATGAATATGATTAACCTCCACTATTCTTCATAGATCAAATCATTATCAGTAGTATCCACAATTGTTCCCTCAATATCGGTTTGTACCCAATGTTCACCTTTCCTTTTCTTTTTAAACATAACCGTGAGGTGAGAAAAATGGAACGGCTCGGCTTCTACGTCTTGTGTGCATTCATCATTTCTAGTGTTACATCTATCTAAAGGTAGTTTATCCTGCATCACCACTGACCAACCTAGGTTCAGTTCATCTTCTAGGTAAAACACTTGATTAGCTTGGTTAGGTAAAATAACAGGCTTATGCTCAATCTTGTCTTCTTTGTGAATCAAATGTGAAAGTTAACAGGTGTGTAGCCATACTTGTCCTTTTTAATTCCTTTTTCAGAAACATCAACCGATTCACACTTAAATAAATTCATCAAAATTGTCAAGAGTAGTTCAACTGAATATCAAGGTGAAATTCCGCTACAAACCAAGTGCTCATACACGTCCTCCCACTTCAATAACGATGCATTAACGCATATGAAGCATCGACGACGAATCTTGGCGTCAATTTGTTTCCAATGTACGCAAAGTCAAGAAAACCAGCTACACTAGCCAAGTATACCTCACTTGGTCTAGGAGAAAGCAATAGCTCCTTTATAGATTCTATAAATCCATCGGTACACTGTGTAACAAAAAGAAATGCAGTTACCGGGCAGAGTGACAAGGGACAAAACTAACATGTATATTCATATAATGCCTTAAACGGACTTGGTTCATGGAGTGTCAATAGGAATCACCAAATACCAAGGGGCCGTTTGGATGACGCCCAGGCCAGCCACGCCAAATCGCAGGCGAGCCAAAAAATTGGCGATGGAATTGGCCGCCACGGATCTGACCTGGAGTTGGCATAGAAAACGAACTGGCGACCAAAATATTGGCGTGGGCTAGGAAATTTGGCTGCCAACCAAACAGCCACCAACGCTGGTGGTCAACGCCCAGATTTTGGTAAGGCGAGCATCGGCTCTCATCCAAACAGCCCCAAATACCAATCTCTAATTCTTTTCCCTAATCTCAGACAAGGAAGTGCGCAACACAATCAAACAAATACAGTAGCAATCAGTAATAAATCTGTATAAAAAGGGCAAACCTTTGCTTTGCTCTGTTGTTGCTTGTCTGACGAGCCGAGAAGAAGTGGGCGAGGTGGCGACCAACACCCTGGTTCCGGCAATCCGATGAGGCGGCGACAATCGCCCGGCCGGCCGACGCACTCCAGTATGGCGAGGCGGCGACCAGCGCCCTGCGCGTCGTGACGGCGTGACCTGCTCACTTGGGACGGGACGGGATCATGGGAAGAAGAGAGCGACTTGGGACGGACGGAATCCGGCGACCGGCGACTAGAGGCGGCGACCAGCGGCTCGCAAGGGTTGGTGTACGCCGAGCAGTGCGGGGCGGCCGGCGGCGCAGCCACTGCCACGCTCGATTGCCTAGCTGCGAAACGAGTGCCTTGTGCGGGGCAGTTGGGCTGGGTTACGTTGGTCAGTTAGTGAGCTGGTGAAGCACAAGTGAAAAAATCCTAAACAAACTAATCAAAAGACCAACCCAAAAAAACAAAACGAAACACCAGGTTTTTATGTTTTCTCCTATTTTTTCGTTTTTTGTTTGTTTTTAAATTTCTTCACCGATTTTAAATTTTAAAATCCTTTTATTGTTTGGTTTTCTTTTTTATTCTCCATTATTTGTTTTTATTTTGTTTTTTCTTATGTTTGTTCATCAATTTAAATCCTTATTAAATATTTTTAAATATTTGTTCAACATTTGTTTATACTCTTACAATATTTAATACTTATTCAATATTTTTATATACTTTGTCAACAATTTAGTATTTATTTAACATTTTCAAATACTTGTTCAATATTTTCCAAATTCTTAGTCAATATTTTTAATACTTATTCAAAAACAATTCAAATATTTGATCAAAAAATTCAAATGTGTTTTTGAATGTTTTTAATATATAAATATATATACATAAATATAATTTTTGAAGTATAAACAAAAAAAAGAAAAAACCCGTAAGAAAAACGAAACAGGAACTGGCAGGTGCTTCCCGCGCACGTGGACCGGCGCATATGCTTGCTCGCTTGAACACGAGACATAGCCATGGCCACCACGGAAGTGGCGATTGTGCCTAACAGTGGAAGCAAGAGCGGCGACGGAAGGGGCAAAAGTGGATGGATGTCCACCCATTCGGGATAAACCCCTGCCTTATTGATACGAATGAAAATTAATCAAGCGATGGTCTTTTCTGGAAACACCAGTTTATCTTAAAACACTTGTTTCAAACTATTTTTTTGGTTTGATTGCACAGCCGGTCCATGGATCTTAACCAACTGCCTAGGTCATCGATTTTGTTTTTTCCAATCATGTTGTCGGTTCGGGTCCTTTTTTTGTAAACCAAGGTCTAATGTAACGGATAGGTGGTTGCGATGACCCATAATCCTGACGGCTGCCTAACTTCCGTCCATGGACTCAGTTGACCGATGCAAAGCCATGGAGGTGGAAGGAAGGAGGGGACTGGCTTGATGTGCCAACCTCTAAAAAAGGTCGTTTGCAGCACCATCGACGCTCAGTCCCACCCGACGCATCTCGTCATCGCCACTTTGTAGTACCACCTCATTTGCTCTTGACACCCATCGAAAGTCGTCGGCCTTGTGGTCTCGGCTTTCTCCCACCTCGGTCGTAGCTTCCATGGGGCAGTCTTGTGGGAATGAAGCAATCTTGGTCAAGGTATCCGATCAGGAGTGAGATTCATTGGCCAAATTACAATGTTTTTCTTTAATTAACCAACCATCGATGTAGCATGTTGTTATTTTTCTTGTCGGACTATGGGTGGTGTTGGTCTCCTATTCCTTTAATCTCGGCCGCCGTGAAGGTGGAAGGAAGGAGACAACTGGTTTGATGTGCCAAGCTCTTAGATCTGTCTTTGCAGCATAACAGACAATAGTGCTCATTGCTTGAGTCGTCACTTGCTAGTCGTTGGGATAACATAGTGTGCTGCCGCATCGCTGCTGTATGGTTGGACCTCATGGCTGGTTAGCTGGTGCCCTATTGCAAGCAGACACTAACGACGAGTCGTCGGGGCAGCTGGGAGGGTGCGGCGCGAGACACTTAGGGTGGCAGCTGCTCCCTGCCATGTGCCTGTGCAGCTGCCTTGCTGGCTGTCGGCGCTAAACCTAGTGCCACTACGGCACTGCTCGTGTGAGGACGGAGCCTTCATGCTTGAAATGATAGTGTAAACTGGGAAGGGGTTGAGGTGGAGTGCTTCGTTCTTAAGGCCGTAGCCTACTTGTGTTGGGCTATGGGCTGGGATCCTAGGCATAGGTAAAATAAAACCGCAAAAACCTCGGCGGGCATGGTCCAGTTCGGCCTCAAGGAAGCTGCGCCCCTGCTGGTAGTTATCCACTTGCTCTCAAATTAATTATAGTTGCAAGATAAACTCAACAAACTAGTTAAATGAGTGAGATGGCAAATAGGGGTAAACCAGTTTATGATTCCGGATGCAGCCGGTGTACTGCACCATCACCTCACGATCCTATGTCCTTCTCTTTACCCTTCTATTTAGGGAAGTAGACAACATCATCAGACTTCTTGTAGGAGTATCTAGCTTCTTGGAATAGTTGGTGGAATCGTAGTGATGAATTATATATCGCTCTGAATAGTTGGTGGAATAGTTGTTGGAGGAAACAATATTGCAATGTGTACAGGTACTTCACAGTTAACAAGAAAACAAAATATGCTATTTTCTATCCTTCTATTGATATCTAATTTGTGCACTTTAGATGTAATGTGGTCTGCATGTCTATTTACATTCATTCTTCGTTTTGTACTTTCAGACAAAGTTCGTGTATCCTAGATCATGTGAAAAATGGATACTCAAATCAATTGGAAGAGACTGGAGGAAATTTAAGTCTAGTTTGAAAGATGCTTTCTTTAAACCCGCCATTAAAAAACTCCAAACATCAAGCGAAAGGCATTGTATAAGCTCTGTCCAGAAGATGTGGACAACGATCAATGGCGTGGGCTTGTTAAATATTGGAAGTCGAGAAAAGGAAGGGTAATGAATAAGATACTGTACTTTCATGTTTCGACATTTAAATGCGAGTTCTTGGGCTGATACTAAAAGTTACACTTATGATATGATTGCATCTTAACAGGCCCTTGCTGAGAAGAACATAATTAGTGGTTTCCTCATAAAGAATTCACATAATTCTGGTTCAAAGAGTTATGCTTGTTGGGTTGAAGACATGGTGAGTAATCTTTATTCCGGAAGTGTTTTTCTCTGTCTCTTTTGTCACATTGGTGCCCTTTCTGTTTCGTAGAGGCAAGTTGATCCTGGAAAAAAAACACCGCACAGATCAAAGGTTTATTTAGTAACTCACAACAAGGACGGTGCTAATGTTAAAAATTAAGATAGGAATGAGCGTCTCATAGGAAATTAATACATAAATGATCTAATTGTTTTTGGGATCAACTTACATTTTAATTTAACGAGTAGTATATGCATGACTCTTTTCTTATAAGATCCATTGGAGAATCTAATAACTGAAAGACCAAAGTTGACACAAAATTTGAATGGAAGATTTGCATGGGAAGGTGATGCCCTGCAGGAAGTGTTAGGGGCAAAAAAGATTGGACAAGTGCAATGGACCTGTTAAGGCACGCTCGCCTTTGCAACATGACATTTCTGAGGATACGAATTTATCACGTTCGCATGAAAAGGTATGCCTATAGTTACTCTTACTCATGTCACAAACATTCAGTATAGAATAGTTAGTTCCTTGCCATTGTCGTGTCATGTAACTAGGTTGGCGACCATGATGTCAATCAATTACAAATACAAGAAAGTTCATCATCGCCACAAGACCTTGTTATTGATACTATGCCAGAGGTAATTTTTGTGTGCTTTTGAGCTTTTGAAGTTGCAGCTTTTTGTACCTTCAACATATGAATATCACTCCATCTGGTATTATTGTCTCTTGGTAGGTGAGGGAAACTAGGGATCTTATGCGTGAATCCTTTTCAAGACCGAACCAACAGGAGACTATAACTAAACACCCACACCCAACTCGCACCAAAACAAGGCGTATGTCTTCCATTAAGACAAAGATCTGCAATGGGCCATGGTTTAATACACTCAAATCACATTATCATGCCTCCTTGAAAAATTGATTTTGTTACAAAATTTGGCCAATCTGTTATATGCAAGTAAAGGATAATTTTGTTGGGAGACGTAGTAGTAAATCAAAATTTTCCTACGTGTCACCAAGATCTATCTATGGAGAAACCAGCAATGAGAGGGGAGAGATTGCATCTTCATACCTTTGAAGATCGCTAAGCGGAAGCGTTACAAGAACGCGGTTGATGGAGTCGTACTCGCAGCGATTCAGATCGCGGTAGATCCGATCAAGTGCCGAACGGACGGCACCTCCGCGTTCAACACACGTGCAGCCCGGTGACGTCTCCTACGCCTTGATCCAGCAAGGAGGAAGGAGAGGTTGGGGAAGAGCTCCAGCAGCAGCACGACGGCATGGTGGTGGTGGAGTAGCAAGGTATTCCCGCAGGGCTTCGCCAAGCGCTGCGGAGGAGGAAGAAGAGAGGTAGAGCTTCGCCGAGAGAGAGAGAGAGTTCAGATCTATTCTCAAAGGGCCAAAACCTCAAGTATATATAGGAGGAGGTAGAGGGAGGGCTGGCTTGACCCCTCCTCCAAGGAGGAGAGGTTCGGCCGACCCTAGGGAAGAGTCCACCTCCCACAAGGGAGGTGGATCTCTTCCTTTTGAATCTTTTCAGCCCTTATCTCTTATCTCCAGCCACATGGGCCTTTAGCAAAAGTATTTCCCAGCCCAATAAGGGCTGACACACTTTATCTAACAGCCCATGAAGTCCTCTGGTCGTCACACCCCTCCTAGGGGTCCTCCGGCACCCTCCCGGCACTCCCGGTACAATACCGATGAGCCCGAAAACTTTCTGGTGACCAAAACTGGACTTCCTATATATCAATCTTTACCTCCGGACCATTCCGGAGCTCCTCGTGACATCCGGGATCTCATCCGGGACTCCGAACAACCTTCGGTAATCACGTATACCATTTCCCTATAACCCTAGCGTCATCGAACCTTAAGTGTGTAGACCCTACGGGTTCGGAAGACACGTAGACATGACCAAGACACCTCTCCGGCCAATAACCAACAGCGGGATCTGGATAACCATGTTGGATCCCACGTATTCGAAGATGATCTCATCGGATGAACCACGATGTCAGGGATTCAATCAATCTCGTATACAATTCCCTTTGTCTATCGGTATGGTACTTGCCCGAGATTCGATCGTCGGTATCCCTATACCTTGTTCAATCTCGTTACCGGCAAGTATCTTTACTCGTTTCGTAACACATCATCCCGTGGCTAACTCCTTAGTCACATTGAGCTCATTATGATGATGTCTTACCAAGTGAGCCCAGAGATACCTCTCCGTCACACGGAGTGACAAATCCCAGTCTCGATTCGTGTCAACCCAACAGACACTTTCCGAGATACCCGTAGCGTACCTTTATAGCCACCCAGTTACATTGTGACATTTGGCACACCCAAAGCATTCCTACGGTATCCGGGAGTTACACAATCTCATGGTCTAAGGAAACGATACTTAACATTGAGAAGCTTTAGCAAACGAACTACACGATCTTGTGCTATGCTTAGGATTGGGTCTTGTCCATCACATCATTCTCCTAATGATGTGATCCCGTTATCAATGACATCCAATGTCCATGGTCATGAAACCTCGACCATCTATTGATCAACGAGCTAGCCAACTAGAGGCTCACTAGGGACATGTTGTGGTCTATGTATTCACACATGTATTACGGTTTCCGGTTAACACAATTGTAGCATGAATAATAGACAATTATCATGAACTAGGAAATACAATAATAACCATTTTATTATTGCCTCTAGGGCATATTTCCAACAGTCTCCCACTTGCACTAGAGTCAATAATCTAGTTACATTGTGATGAATCGAACACCCATAGCATTCTGGTGTTGATCATGTTTTGGTCGTGAGAGAGGTTTAGTCAACGGATCTGCAACATTCAGATCCGTATGCACTTTACAAATATCTATGTCTCCTTCCTGAATGTAATCACGGATGGAGTTGAAGCGACGCTTGATGTGTCTTGTCTTCTTGTGAAACCTGGGCTCCTTCGCAAGGGCAATAGCTCCAGTGTTGTCACAGAGTAGAGTCATCGGGCCCGACGCATTTGGAATCACTCCTAGGTCGGTGATGAACTCCTTCATCCAGACTCCCTCCTTTGCTGCTTCCGATGTAGCTATATACTCTGCTTCACATGTAGATGCCGCCACGACGCTTTGCTTGCTGCTGCTCCAGCTTACTGCCCCTCCATTCAAAATATACACGTATCCGGTTTGCGACTTGGAGTCGTCCGGATCTGTGTTGAAGCTAGCATCGACGTAACCCTTTACGACGAGCTCTTCGGCACCTCCATAAACGAGAAACATGTCCTTTGTCCTTTTTCAGGTACTTCAGGATATTCTTGACCGCTGTCCAGTGTTTCGCTCCGGGATCACTTTGGTACCTCCCTACCAAACTTATGGCAAGGTTCACATCAGGTCTGGTACACAGCATGGCATACATGATAGAGCCTATGGCTGAAGCATAGGGGATGACACTCATCTCTTCTCTATCCTTTGCCGTGGTCGGGCATTGAGTCGTACTCAATCTCACACCTTGCAATACAGGCAAGGACCCTTTCTTGGACTGATCCATATTGAACTTCTTCAATATCTTTTCAAGGTATGTGCTTTGTGAAAGACCAATGAGGCGTTTCGATCTATCTCTATAGATCTTAATACCTAATATGTAAGCAGCTTCTCCAAGGTCCTTCATTGAAAAACACTTATTCAAGTAGGCCTTTATACTTTCCAAGAGTTCTATATTATTTCCCATTATCAGCATGTCATCCACATACAGTATAAGAAATGTTATAGAGCTCCCACTCACTTTCTTGTAAATACAGGGTTCTCCATAAACCTGTACAAACCCAAACGCTTTAATCACCTCATTAAAGCGAATGTTCCAACTCCGAGATGCTTGCACCAGCCCATAGATGGAGCGCTGGAGCTTGCATACCTTGTTAGCATCTATAGGATCGACAAAACCTTCCGGCTGCATCATATACAGTTCTTCCTTGAGGAAGCCATTAAGGAATGTCGTTTTGACGTCCATTTGCCAGATCTCATAATCATAAAATGCGGCAACTGCTAACATGATTCGGATAGACTTTAGCATCGCTACGGGTGAGAAAGTCTCATCGTAGTCAACTCCTTGAACTTGTCGATAACCCTTAGCGACAAGCCGAGCTTTATAGGCGGTCACATTACCGTCTGCGTCAGTCTTCTTCTTAAAGATCCATTTGTTTTCAATGGCTCGCTTATCATTAGGCAAGTCCACCAAAGTCCATACTTTGTTCTCATACATGGATCCTATCTCGGATTTCATGGCCTCAAGCCATTTGTTGGAATCCGGGCCCGCCATCGCTTCTTCATAGTTCGAAGGTTCACCGTTGTCCAACAACATGATCTCCAGGACAGGATTGCCGTACCACTCTGGTGCGAAACGTGTCCTAGTGGACCTTCGAATAGCAACTTGATCTGAAGTTTCATGATCATCATCATTAACTTCCTCTCCAGCCGGTGTAGGCTCCACAGAAACAACTTCCTATGCTGCGCTACTCTCCGGTTCGAGTGGAGGTACAATTACCTCATCAAGTTCTATTTTCCTCCCACTTACTTCTTTCGAGAGAAACTCTTTCTCAAGAAAGGATCCATTCTTGGCAACAAGGACTTTGCCTTCGGATCGTAGGTAGAAGTTATACCCAATAGTCTCCTTGGGATATCCTATGAAGACACACTTTTCCGCTTTGGGTTCGAGCTTCTCAGGTTGAAGTTTCTTCACATAAGCATCGCATCCCCAAACTTTTAGAAACGACAGCTTAGGTTTCTTTCCAAACCATAATTCATACGGTGTCGTCTCAACGGATTTAGACGGTGCCCTATTTAAAGTGAATGCGGCAGTCTCTAATGCATATCCCCAAAATGATAGCGGTAAGTCGGTAAGAGACATCATAGATCGCACCATATCCAATAGAGTGCGATTACGACGTTCAGACACACCATTTCGCTGAGGTGTGCCTAGCGGCGTGAGTTGTGAAACAATTCCACATTTCCTAAGGTGCGTGCCAAACTCGTGACTTAAATATTCTCCGCCACGATCAGATCTTAGGCATTTTATTTTCCTGTCACGTTGATTCTCGACCTCACTCCGAAATTCCTTGAACCTTTCAAAGGTTTCAGACTTGTGTTTCATTAAGTAGACATACCCATATCTGCTCAAGTCATCAGTGAGGGTGAGAACATAACGGTAGCCACCGCGAGCCTCGACACTCATTGGACCGCATACATCGGTATGTATTATCTCCAACAAGTCAGTTGCTCGCTCCATTGTTCCAGAGAACGGAGTCTTGGTCATCTTGCCCATGAGGCATGGTTCGCATGTGTCAAATGATTCGAAATCAAGTGACTCCAAAAGTCCATCAGCATGAAGCTTCTTCATGCGTTTGACACCAATATGGCCAAGACGGCAGTGCCACATGTAAGTGGGACTATCGTTATCAACTTTACACTTTTTGGTACTCACACTATGGACATGTGTAACATCGCGTTCGAGATTCATCAAAAATAAACCATTGACCAGCGGGGCATGAGCATAAAACATTTCTCTCATATAAATAGAACAACCATTATTCTCGGATTTAAATGAGTAGCCATCTCGCATCAAGCGAGATCCAGATACAATGTTCATGCTCAAAGATGGTACTAAATAACAATTATTAAGGTTTAAAACTAATCCCGAAGGTAGATGTACAGGTAGCGTGCCGACGGCGATCACATCGACCTTGGAACCATTCCCGACGCGCATCGTCACCTCGTCCTTGGCCAGCCTCCGCTTATTCCGCAGCTCCTGCTTGGAGTTACAAATGTGAGCAACTACACCGGTATCAAATACCCAGGAGCTACTACGAGCGCTGGTTAGGTACACATCAATAACAAGTATATCACATATACCTTTAACATTGCCGTCCTTCTTATCCGCTAAATACTTGGGGCAGTTCCGCTTCCAGTGACCGGTACCCTTGCAATAAAAGCACTCAGTCTTAGGCTTGGGTCCATTTTTCTTCTTCTTCCCGGCAACTTGCTTACCGGGCGCGGCAATAGCTTTGCCGTCCTTCTTGAAGTTCTTCTTACCCTTGCCCTTCTTGAAACTAGTGGTCTTATTTACCATCAACACTTGATGCTCTTTTCTGATCTCGAGCTCCGCTGATTTCAGCATCGAGTACAACTCAGGAATGGACTTCTCCATCCCTTGCATGTTGTAGTTCATCACAAAGCTCTTGTAGCTAGGCGGAAGTGACTGGAGGATTTTTTCAATGACCGAGTCATCCGGGATGTTAACTCCCAGCTGAGTCAAGCGGTTGTGAAGCCCAGACATCTTGGGGATGTGCTCACTGACAGAACTGTTCTCCTCCATCTTACAACTAAAGAACTTGTCAGAGACTTCATATCTCTCGACCCGGGCATGAGCTTGAAAGACCAGTTTCAGCTCTTGGAACATCTCGTATGCTCCGTGTTGCTCAAAACGTTTTTGGAGCCCCGGTTCTAAACTGTAAAGCATGCCGCACTGAACAAGGGAGTAATCATCGCAGCGAGAATGCCAAGCATTCGCAACGTCTTGTTCTACTGGGAGAAGGGGTGGGTCACCTAGCGGTGCATCAAGGACATACAGTTTCTTGGAAGCTATGAGGATAATCCTCAAGCCACGGACCCAGTCCGCATAGTTGCTTCCATCATCTTTCAGCTTGGTTTTCTCTAGGAACGCGTTGAAATTGAGGTTGACATATGCGTTGGCCATTGGATCTACAATATAGATATTAAAGGCAATTTTAGACTAAGTTCATGATAATTGAGTTCACATAATCATATTATTCAATGAACTCCCACTTAGATAGACATCTCTCTAGTCATCCAAGTGATACATGATCCATGTCAACTAGCCCGTGTCCGATCATCACGTGAGACGGACTAGTCATCCATGGTGAACATCTTCATGTTGATCGTATCTTCTATACGACTCATGTTCGACCTTTCGGTCTTCCATGTTCCGAGGCCATGTCTGTACATGCTAGGCTCGTCAAGTCAACATAAGTGTTTCGCGTGTGTAAATCTGGCTTACACCCGTTGTATGCGAACGTTAGAACCTATCACACCCGATCATCACGTGGTGCTTCGGAACAACGATCCTTAGCAACGGTGCACAGTTAGGGTGAACACTTCTCTTGAAATTTTATTGAGAGATCATCTTATTTACTACCGTCGTTCTAAGCAAATAAGATGTAAACATGATAAACATCACATGCAATCAATACAGTGACATGGTATGGCCAATATCATCTTGCTCCTATGATCTCCATCTTCGGGGCACCATGATCATCATTGTCACCGGCACAACACCATGATCTCCATCATCATGATCTCCAAGATTGTGTCTTCATGAAGTTTTCTCGCCAACTATTACTTCTACTACTATGGCTAACGCTTAGCAATAAAGTAAAGTAATTACATGGCGTTTATGATTGACACGCAGGTCATACAATAAAGTAAGACAACCCCTATGGCTCCTGCCGGTTGTCATAGTCATCGACATGCAAGTCGTGAACCCTATTACAAGAACATGATCAATCTCATACATCACAATGCATCACATCACATCCTTCTGGCCATATCACATCACAAGGCATATGCTGCAAAAACAAGTTAGACGTCCTCTAATTTGTAGTTGCAAGTTTTTACGTGGTTGCTATAGGTTTCTAGCAAGAACGTTTCTTACCTACGCCAAAACCACAACGTGATATGCCAATTGCTATTTACCCTTCATAAGGACCCTTTTCATCGAATCCAATCCGACTAAGGTGGGAGAGACAGACACCCGCTAGCCACCTTATGCAACTAGTGCATGTCAGGCGATGGAACCGGTCTCACGTAAGCGTACGTGTAAGGTTGGTCCGAGCCGCTTCATCCCACAATACCGTCGAATCAAGATAAGACTAGTAACGGCAAGCATATTAACAACATCGACGCCCACAACTGCTTTGTGTTCTACTCGTGCATAGATCTACGCATAGACCTAGCTCATGATGCCACTGTTGGGAGACGTAGTAGTAAATCAAAATTTTCCTACGTGTCACCAAGATCTATCTATGGAGAAACCAGCAACGAGATGGGATAGATTGCATCTTCATACCTTTGAAGATCGCTAAGCGGAAGCGTTACAAGAACGCGATTGATGGAGTCGTACTCGCAGCGATTCAGATCGCGGTAGATCCGATCAAGTGCCGAACGGACGACACCTCCGCGTTCAACACACATGCAGCCCGGTGACGTCTCCTACGCCTTGATCCAGCAAGGAGGAAGGAGAGGTTGGGGAAGAGCTCCAGCAGCAGCACGACGGCGTGGTGGTGGTGGAGTAGCAAGGTATTCCGGCAGGGCTTCGCCAAGCGCTGCGGAGGAGGAAGAAGAGAGGTAGAGCTTCACCGAGAGAGAGAGAGTTCAGATCTATTCTCAAAGGGCCAAAATCTCAAGTATATATAGGAGGAGGGATAGGGAGGGCTGGCTTGACCCCTCCTCCAAGGAGGAGAGGTTCGGCCGACCCTAGGGAAGAGTCCACCTCCCACAAGGGAGGTGGATCTCTTCCTTTTGAATCTGTTCAGCCCTTATCTCTTATCTCCAGCCACATGGGCCTTTAGCAAAAGTATTTCCCAGCCCAATAAGGGCTGACACACTTTATCTAACAGCCCATGAAGTCCTCTGGTCGTCACACCCCTCCCGGGGGTCCTCCGGCACCCTCCCGGCACTCCCGGTACAATACTGATGAGCCCGAAAACTTTCCGCTGACTAAAACTGGACTTCCTATATATCAATCTTTACCTCCAGACCATTCCGGAGCTCCTAGTGACGTCCGGGATCTCATCCGGGACTCCGAACAACCTTCGGTAATCACGTATACCATTTCCCTATAACCCTAGCATCATCGAACCTTAAGTGTGTAGACCCTACGGGTTCGGGAGACACGTAGACATGACCGAGACACCTCTCCGGCCAATAACCAACAGCGGGATCTGGATACCCATGTTGGATCCCACGTACTCCACGATGATCTCATCGGATGAACCATGATGTCAGGGATTCAATCAATCCCATATACAATTCCCTTTGTCTATCGGTATGGTACTTGCCCGAGATTTGATCGTCGGTATCCCTATACCTTGTTCAATCTCGTTACCGGCAAGTCTCTTTACTCGTTCCGTAACACATCATCCCGTGGCTAAATCCTTAGTCACATTGAGCTCATTATGATGATGTCTTACCGAGTGGGCCCAGAGATACCTCTCCGTCACACGGAGTGACAAATCCCAGTCTCGATTCGTGTCAACCCAACAGACACTTTCGGAGATACCCGTAGAATACCTTTATAGCCACCCAGTTACGTTGTGACGTTTGGCACACCCAAAGCATTCCTACGGTATCTGGGAGTTACACAATCTCATGGTCTAAGGAAACGATACTTAACATTGAGAAGCTTTAGCAAACGAACTACACGATCTTGTGCTATGCTTAGGATTGGGTCTTGTCCATCACATCATTCTCCTAATGATGTGATCCCGTTATCAATGACATCCAATGTCCATGGTCATGAAACTGTGACCATCTATTGATCAACGAGCTAGCCAACTAGAGGCTCACTAGGGACATGTTGTGGTCTATGTATTCACACATGTATTACGGTTTCCGGTTAACACAATTGTAGCATGAATAATAGACAATTATCATGCACTAGGAAATACAATAATAACCATTTTATTATTGCCTCTAGGGCATATTTCCAACAAATTTTACCAAGCATGAGCAAGTGAGGTGACCTTGGGCATTAGACTTCGATGATGGATCCAGTTTATTTAGTTTTTGGGGGCACCTATACTGGGCTAACATTCAAAATAACACAATTGTTCATGCAAATTATACTATCTCTATCATTCAATGCTAATATTGATCACAGATGAACCTATTCTTGATAGTGAGGAGTTGGAAGGGAAGTTTCTAATTGCAAGACAATTGGTGAGGCTTTCTTTTCAGGATACTTAATTGCCTGGCCTTCTATTTTGTAAGTTAAAATCTTCTCTTCCACATTCTGAAAACATATTTGTGTACATTTAATCACATATATCTATGGTGTAATTTTCTTGTACAAATTCAAGAGAAGGATAATTGAGTTGCAAGGGTATGTGCGTGGAGATCTCATATTGCTTTTCGATGCCGGCGAGGCGGTTTTGCGATGTCAGCCAACGCAGTTTGTAACCGACGTGGTCCTACTGACGCGCGCGAGGCGCTGCCGGGCGCGGACTTGGGGTCCGCCGGCTGATGGGTGTGGAGCCATGCCGAAGGCGGACGTGGGGTCCGCTGGCTGGTGTGTGCGAAGCGCTGCCGAGGGCGGACGCGGGGCCCGCCGACTAATGAGCGCGCGGGTGCTGCCGAAGGCGGACATGGGGTCTGCCGGCTCATGTGCGTGAGGCGCTGCCGAGGGTGGATGCGGGGTCCACCGGCTAACGAGCGCGAGGGCGTTGCCGAAGGCGGACGCAGAGTCCGCCGGATGATGAGCACGGGTTGCTGCCGAGGGCCGATGTGGGGTCTGCCGACTGATGTGCGCGGGGCACTACCGAGGGCGGACGCGGGGTCTGCCGGCTAGTGAGCGCGAGGGCGCTACCGAGGGCGGACTCGAGGTCCGCCGGCTGGTGTACACAAGGCGTTGCCGAAGGCAGACACGGGGTCCGCCGGCTACTGTGCGTGAGGCGCTGCCTAGGGTAGACGCGAGATCTGCTGGCTTGTGTGTGTGAGGCGTTCCTGAAGGCAGACGTGAAGTCCGCCGGCTGGTGTGTGCGAGGCGCTATCGAGGGTAGCCTCCGAGCCTCCGGGCGAGGAGGTTTATTGGTGTCGTCGAAGGTAGCCGGCACGGCGTTTCACCGGCGGGGCACACCGCCAGCACCCGTTGGGTGTAGCTCGCTGGGTGTAGCATTGCATTTGGCGCAGTCAGGTCGGAGGCACCTTCGGCAGGGGGCCCAGTCCTCCGGGCGCTCGAGCAATGCCCTAGCCGATCGGCCCGAGCCGGCTAGGCGACCCAGCAGGAGGCGACCGAGCCGACCCCCAACCGTCCGGGCGTTAGAAGGAGACAGACGGAGCTGGACGTTGTCAGGCAGAGTCGGGCACCGCCGTGCATGCAGCATGTAGCCGGCCATGCATGCAGGTACATAACCATGCATGTACATACTCTTCTTCCTTTTTTTTGGGCAGCCTGTTGCCCCACATTTTACTTTACCCTCCCCCATATTTTTCTTCTCCAACCGACAGCTAAGCGCGTAGGGCACTGCCCGCGTGGGCGGGATGCGGCAGCGGCCGGCCACATCGGTGAGCTGGTGGCGCGATGCGATGGCGACCGACCGCAGCGGCGAGCTGGCGGCAGGGTGCGGCGACAAGGGGCAGGGCAAGATGGCCTGCGGCGGTGAGGGGGGCCGGACGTGGGGCACGGACCGATGGGAGGGGGGCCAGGCATGGGAGGAGCCGGCGGTCCGTGCAGTGGCTGGCCGCATGACGTAGGCGTTGCGGCGGAGCCAACATGTGGTGAGCCGGCTGCTAGACGCGCGAGCGGTCAGGGCGTGAGGAGGCGGAGGCAGGGCGACCCGGTGCGAGGAGGAGCCAAAGCCCGACAGAGGAAGGGGCAGTGAGCCATCGGGTGGTCGGTTCGTAGGCGGAGCGCGGCGAGAGGCACGATGGGTGCGGAGCCGGTTGTTAGTGGTGGAGGTTAGAGCCAGAGGAGCCGGCGGGCGGAGCCATATGCGGGGGAAGCACCGGGTGAGGTCGAGCCAGGTCGGATGCGGGGTGACACGAATGCAGAGCCGGCAGGCGGCCGGCGCGGGGCATCGAGCCGTCCGGGCACATAAGGAGCGGCCAACTGTCGTCGGGATAGAGGCGCGGCCGGCATGGGAGACAGTAGCGACGGGTGCAGCCTCCGGAGCCGGGGTTGTCGTACCAGCGCGCGGGCGGACGATGAAGCGAGCCAGACCTGGAAGAGGACGTGCGAGCAGGCGGCAGCCAGGCGTGGGAGGCAGCGCCGGTAGCATGCGACGGCGATAGCGACGTGAGAGGGCGAGCGGCCGCCTGTGAGGCCACACGTGGTTATGCGCGCATTGGGGAGGAGGGCCAGGCACGGGCGCGATTGTAGGACTGAAAGTATGTCAATAGGGGGGTGATTAGACTAGTTGACCAAATAAAAGTTTTGCCTATACCAAGTTTTAGGGTTGACAGTTTTTAGCATTTCATGGCAAGTCAAATACACCCTACGCATGCAAGTCTAAGAGTATATAGCAGTGGAAAGTACCAACAAGCATGTATAGAAGGGATAGGGTAGGAAGCTCAAACGCAATGTAGACACAATGATTTTTCCTGCAGTTCCGATAGGTGGCACTATCGTACATCCATATTTATGGAGTCTTCAACCCATGGAGGGTAATGGTCGCGAGAGTCCACGGAAGGCTCCACCCAAAAGGGTTCACGAAGTAGCAACCTTGACTATTCCATAACGGCTTCCGTCCACGAAGGACTAGCCTCACTATGGGTAGATGTTCACGTAGTAGGCGATCTCCTTGCCCTTACAAACTTCTTGATTCACTCCACAACACGAAGTAGGAGGCTCCCAAGTGATACCTAACCAATCTAGGAGGCACCACCCTCCAAAAGGTAATAGGCTCGGTAATGACGATGAACTCCTTTCTCTTGCGCTTCAAGATGATAGACTCCACAGCACACAATCACTCCCTCACAGATTTGGCATGGTGGAAGAGATGGGATTGATGGCAAGCTACTTGGGGACGCTAGAGATCAAGATCCATATGATTGGAGTGGAATATCTTGACTTCAACACAAGGGTAGGTGGTTCTCTCTCAGAAAATCCGATAGGATAGGTATGGAATAGTTCTGGGTCCTTCTCTTCCAAGTAGGTGGTGGTGAAGGTGTATATATAGGCATCCCCAAAAATCCAATCGTTACACACAAAATGACCAACTCGGTGACACCGCTGTGTTAATCTCGGTTGTACCGAAGTGACCAAAAGGTGGCAACTTTTGAATCTCAGTGAGATCGATATAGGAAATTCGGTTGCACCGATAAGGTGACCAACGGTTAGATTTCCAATCTCGATGACACCAATCCAACATTCTTTGTGGGACCGAAAATGTGATTTGCGTAACAGAAAGTTGGCAACATAAACTCGGTGGCACCGGTATGGAATCGGTTGCACCAAACTGGCTAGGGTTTGGCTTGAGTCTGTCTAGGTTCTGGAATCGGTGGCACCGGTATGAGAAAGTTGGTTGCACCGATTTTGAGTGTTAGGTATAGAACAGACTTTGGTGGGAGAGTTTGTCAATGTTTTTGGTGACTATCACTTGTGCACCTTTGAGCATATTGTTCACCAACAAAACCTTACCCCCTTTTAATAGTATTGGCTTTCCTATGGACTCAAAGTGATTTCTCACAAATATAAAATGTAGAGCCCTCTTGCTTGAAGCTTGGCCAACCTATTTCCTTGCATCTTGGGGTATGTCCACAATCTCCTTTTGCCAATCCTATCATTGAACATTTCCTAAAATATACTTGGTGGAAACATTAGTTCAATGACTTATATGTTGTTATTAATTGCCAAAACCACCAAGGGACCAAATTTGCTTTCAGTCTCCCCCTTTTTGGTAACTGATGACAACATATAGATCAAAGCTTCGACATATGATAAAATCAATGAATATAATCGTTGCTTTGAGAGGTATGTGATAAGCAAGATCTCCCCCTAAATTTGTGCATTATTTTGAATTTCGTTTGAATGCAAATGCACAACCGATTAGGTATGTGGGGCACTTCCATGACACATACAACTTGGTGGTGTGCGAGAATAATTTGAATGAATAACAACACACAACACAATCAAGCAAAGGTCAATGATCATCTCATAAGCATTAAGATGATTGGAAATAGTTGCATCACACATAACAACGTATGATCACACATAAACACAAAAGTATCTCATGTCAAACCAAAAGAACCAAATGTTTAGAAAAGCAAGAAACACCAAAACGCTCTCTCGCTCGAAGCCTAAAGATCTATATACACTTCTCCCCCTTTGGCAACAAGTTACCAAAAAGTTCAAAGGCATACATCTAATCGTTCTTGGGCTGATCTCCTCCGGTTGTTGATGAAGGAGTCAAGATAACAGCGTCAGAGAATATCTCAGTAGATGTCATGGATGGAGTTGGAGTGGCAGATGGAGGAACTGGAATAGATGGAGTAGGAGCTGAGGTGATAGCAGCAGGAGCTGATGAAGAGGACCTGAAGTCTGAAGCTGGCACGGTGGCTGATCTAGTCTGAGTAGGAAACAGTGTGCCTATCCTGAGAGGTGATTCATCCTCATCATCATCATCATCATCAGAAGAAGTGGTGTGAGGAAGTGGCACAGAGTCAACTTCCTTCTGAAGCTCTGTGACTGTCTTAGTCAGCCTGTCCACCTTATTATTAATGGTCTTTATCCTAGTTTCAAAGATCCTGACATGACTGTTCTGGTTGTCCAGAATCCCCTTAATGTCCTTCTGCATACCCTGAACTGATGCTATCAAGAAATCCATTTGCTCATTCCTGGATCTAGGGACTTGAGCACTAGTGGCTCTAACTGCCTCTGTTTCTGCCTGAGCTGCAGCTGAAGTGGGATGATCAGCATCCATCACAACAACATTGTCCTCAAGATCTGGTTGTAGGGGTAAATGTGGATGATCTAGAGCAAAAATGTGCTTCTCCAACTTTGAATTGATAAGCATCTGGATGTAGGATGCATAACAGCAAGAGCGCTTCTGGTCAGCAGCAACCCTCTTGATTGTCTCAACAATCAAATCCATGACTCTGATCCTGGTGTGTCTATCAAGGTGGATCAACATATTTATGGAGTGGCCTTGGATCATCTTGTCATCTCCTGACTTGGGCATCAAAGTATGCCTCAGAATGGTGTTCATCGTGCGGAGGCTAGCCTGAAGAAAGTAGATAGATCCTAGCCTGGGACACTTCACATTGTCACTAGGGACCTCCTTGTACATATTAGCCATAGCATTGTGGCTAGCCTTGGATTCTGAGTATACATCCAAGTCACCATCCTGTGCTTCAGGAACTCCTAAGATAGCAGCCAATCCTTTAACAATTGATTCATATCTTGCACCTTCAGTCATCCATACAATTCTACCATCTCCATAGAAATGTGCAGTGGAGTAGAATTGCATGATCATCTCATCGTTCCAAGCAGTGAATTCTCTGCCAACAATCTCATCCAAGCCTATGCAGTGGAAATTGTCTTGGACACTTGGAAAGTAGTCCTCATTCTCTTTAATGAATTTCCAATCAACATACCGCATGTCACTGACAGCTGGACTCTTGTCAAAAAGCACAATCTCATAGAAATCATGTTTCTCCTTGGTATAAAATCTGTAGTCCATAACTGTTTTCTTCCTATGAGCATATGGATCTATAGCTCTCCAAGCTCTGAATCCTGAATCCTTCCTCTTCTTCATATCCTCAGCTAGTGGGTAGCTGGCATTGTGTACTAGAAGATGTGGTCTAATTAAGCTTCATCAAGGTTGTCAAGTCATCATCCTCTTCAACTCTGGAAGCAGTTCCTTTGTTCTTCTCAGAAGCTGGAATCTGCCTGGATGTCCTCTTAGGCTTCTCAATAGCAGCCTTCTTGGATGTGGACTTGGTGCTCTTGGAAGTAATGCTCTTTGGCATAGCATCAGACATAATCGTCTTTGCCTTCTTCTTGGGAGGAGCCTTTGTAGCTGGGTCATCCACCTCTTCCTCAGCAGCAGCACTAGTTGCTTCCTCTGGATCTTCATACATGGAAGTAGGCCTGCCAGTCACATGAATAACCCCTTTCCTAGACTTTTTCTCCCCTGTCTTCTTAGGCATAGCTTTCTTGGGGACTTCAACAGAGATAGTTGCTCTGGCAGTCTCATGAGCCTTGAAGGTTGAAGCAGGTGCATAGATCTTGCTGACAACTCTCCTGGAAGAAGTGGCTTCAGTAGCAGACTTCTTAGCAGCTTTCTCTTGCTTCTTAGCAAGAATATCCTCGGGGACAAAGTATGAATCCTCTTCATCTGAGTTCAGCTTCTTCCTGGTCCTAGTGACAGCCTTGGGCAACCCATGAGAGCTGGGGGGTGCCTGGATCTGAGAAAGAACTGGGCTTTGGGATTGTGCCTGAACTCATTTCTGCACCCTGCTCTGACATGTTCTGACTATCCTCTGAGCCTGACATACCAACCCTATGAATAGAGTATAGGAGAGCAGAAGAAGATGGGTCATCACAAAATTACCAACTGTTTTTTTTGAAATGTTGAACTGAAGATTTTCAAAGTTTTGCATTCTGTGAGAAACAAATCGGTAAGACCGAAGCAAAAGTTTCGGTGACACCGAGACTGACTATCCCTCTTAACAGAAACCTTGCACCCTTTTTGGTGAGACCAAAAAGGACTGCTCGGTTTCACCAAGACAGTTCTCAGCACACAGAAACGAAAATCGGTGGTACCGATTTTTCTGATTCGGTTATACCGAGTTGCGTCGGGAAGAAGGCAAAACCCTAGAAATCAATGTTTTGCTAGCCTATGGGGATTTCTTGTGGATAGGAATAAGTCCAATGAGTGGCTTATAGAGAAAATCAAGTCCAATGCGTAAGAATTAGAAGAGACGGTGCAAGGGGGTTGAATCCATACCCTAACTTGGTGCGGATCCGCTACGGTAGCGACGATGGAGCAGATTTTGTCGACGGTGGCGATTCCCAGTGGCAGAGAGCAGGAAGACAAGGGCGACGACCAGGGGTCTCAAGGCGGCAGCTTAGGGTTTTGAGACGTGACGTTTGAAGATAGAAATTCAAAGCATCGGGGTCCACAACATATATACCTTCCACTGTCGATGATATCTATTTTATGTTTTCGGTGTCACCGAGTTCCACATCTGTCAACTGACAGGGAAACTCGGTGTAACCGAGAATATGAAATTAGCACTACCGAGATTGAAAAACCAGATCAACCCTAGGCATTCGGTGTGACCGAGATTGTGGGGTTGGTTCCACCGAGATGCACTTGGGAAGTTTTAATGGTCAGTCTTTGTCGATACGGAACTCCGAGTGCTCCACACACAAAGGGATCCAAAAGCACTTGTTCAAATTTTGTGATGGAGCATGAATGGAATATGAGGTGATAAAGCATAGATAGCTAAAGGGTGATCCTAGGCATTCTTGTCCATCCAATTGGAAAAAGAGAAAATCAATAACCAAATAGCAACAATTGGATGTCCTTGAATGAGAAAATAAATGCAGACCAACATGCTCACACAATAAGATGTCAAAAGAAATCATGACAAACATGCACAAACACACTAGCATCTAACAAGCACCTGGGCGATGACGAAGTCATCTATATATGAGTATTTGACTTAGGAGCCAAGTAAGAGTACTTCATCATAGGTCATATGCATCGTTTAAGCACAAGTGGGGTTACCACTTTTACATAAAGCATTTAATGTAGTCACATGCTAAGAGATGCTTTGACTCAAGTCTTAGAGTAAATCCCCCCCTTGATGTGACATCCCCCATAATAGAGGGATAAACTAACCTTGGGTTTCGTTGATGAAGACTTCATGTTGGTGAGGTATTTGTGGGTGCTCAATGTTGATGAAGATCACCAAGAGTTGGGAGCATCCTTGTTGTTTCCTTACTCCTCTCACCTACATGGGTTAGTCCCAACACACAATAGACAAATACAAGGATATCTATGGACATGGAGTGCAAAGCATATGTTATGATGTCCATTGATTAGTGGATTACCTTATCCCTTGCTTATCTATGAGGGAATGTGTGACTCCTTGAACTATTGCATTGAGTTGATGTTGAGTGCAAAAATTCCTTGCCAATAATTAATGTGAGTGAATTTCATTGGCCGAGTCACCCCTCAAGAACTTGCTAGTTCTTATTCTTGGGAACCCACATCAAGTTGATGGGGATCCTTGGTGTTGAAGTGGCCTTTGTACTAGTTGAGCTTGAAGTAGCCTTGGGAACCCACTCCACCAAAGCTAGGGGTTCATCTTCATATGAGTCAATGTCCTCTTGAAGCTTGTTCTTTCCCTTGAGCTTGTGGTCTTGTGGTGGAAGGTCATCTTAAGTGTTTGTACCCTTGGGAAGAGTATTTTCATTCTTATCCTTTTGAGGAACAAACTTGGGCTTGGGATATTGACCTTCTTCCCACTCAACTCCATTAGCATTGAAGTAGCCAACACCACGATTATTCCGGTATCCTCCGTGCTTGCGTACAATTTCCTCAAATTGCCTACATCCAGCAAGACTCTTATAGATACCTTTATCTATAATTCCTTTCAATAAAGCATTTTGTTGCTCAAGTGTAACTTGGCTAAGAGAATCATCATTAGTGGAATCAATATAACTACTAGAAGCAACATCATTGGGTTTGGCATTTTTATTGTTGCTACTAGATGAAAAACCTTTCTTGCCTTTGTTACTAGATCGTTTAGTTTTAACTTGAGGCATGAAAGTAGACAAGAGTAGTCGTTTGGCTAGATAAGACGAAGTCTTCTTTCGGAGATCGTCATCGATAGCTTTGAGAAATTCATGCTGTTGCTCCAAGTTGAGCTTCTCGAAGCGTAGCTTCTCATGAGTCTCACAAGCTCTCTATGATCTTCGAGAGTGGATTCATGAGCTAACTTAAGAGTGTTTAGTTCTTTAGTTAGTTGTTCTATTTTCATCTTATCATCATCAAATGACTCATCTTGACTAGCATGAGAATTATCAAGTTCATTTTGATCAACATCACTAGTTTTATCACAAAGCAAGTTATCATCACAAAGCAAATCATCTTCACAAAGCAAATCATCTTCATCACTATCAAAATCAAGATACTCAGGGTGTGATACCTTGGGGCCTTTAGCCATGAAGCAACTTCCACTCCCTTCGTTTGGTGAATCAAATAGATCATAGGAGTTGGTAGTCACTAGAGCAATTCCGGCAACACCATCATCTTGACTATAGTTGGAGTCGGAGTGATAGCTTCTCTCAGAGTTGTTGTCGGAGTCAGAGCCGGAAACCCATTCACCAACATGAGCTTGATGTTTTCTTCTTGTGTAGCTCTTGGTGTACTTGTCCTTCTTCTCCGAATCTCTACTTCTCCTTGAGTGTCTTCGTTCATAACAATCATCTCTACTCCTTCTCTCTCTTTTTGGTGATTCATTCCTTGAGCTTCATCTTCAAGGTGACTCTTCTCTTCTTTTGTAGGGAGCCGTGCACTCATTTGAGTAGTGTCCGGGCTTCCCACAATTGTAGCAATTGCGGTCACGACTTGATGAACGCTTCTCTTCATATCTTGAGTTGGAGTTTCTTTCTTTGCCTCTATTTTCTTAGAACTTGTTGAATTTCTTGACCATGAAGATTATCTCTTCATTGGTGACAAGGTTGTTGGTTGAAGTTGCGGGAGCATCACTTGTGGCTTTGTAAGCACTGCTAGACTTGTGATGAAGTTCTTCCTTATCTTTGAGTGTCATTTCATGAGCAACAATCCTTCCAATGACTTCCGTAGGCTTGAGATCTTTGTAGTTTGGCATCATTTGGATCAATGTGCACATGGTGTCGTATCTCTCATCCAAAGATCTAAGTATATTCTTGATGCTGAATTTGTCGGTCATTTCTTTGCTTCCTAAGCCGGCAATCTCATTTGCTATGAGAGCTAGCCTAGAGTACATCTCTGCGACTCCTTCACCATCCTTCTTCTTGAACTTGTCAAGTTGTCCTTGAATAACATCTAACTTGGATTCTCTCATGGACTCGGTTCCTTCATGCATATCAACCATAGTATCCCAAATCTCTTTTGCATTCTCAAGACGGCTGATTTTATTGAATTCTTCGGGGCATAAGCAGTTGAAGAGAATGTCGCATGCTTGAGCATTGGTTTGCAACATCTTCAACTCATCCGCGGTCGCTTCACAATCCGGTTCCCGTCCATCCGCAAATATCTCACCTTGCAAGCCAACACGAACAACAGCCCAAATGGTGGGGTTATGACCATGAATATGCATTTTCATTTTGTGCTTCCAACTAGCAAAAATTAGTGCTATCAAAGTACGTACCTCTACGGTGATAACTTCCCTCACTAGATGTCATACTCTCCTAGGTTGTGAGACCTAAGCAATGGAGACCAAAGCTACTTGTAGGACCGAAAGTATGTCTAGAGGGGGGGCGATTAGACTACTTGACCAAATAAATGTTTTGCCTATACCAAGTTTTAGGGTTGACAGTTATTAGCATTTCATGGCAAGTCAAGTACACACTACACATGCAAGTCTAAGAGTATATAGCAGCGGAAAGTAACAACAAGAATGTATAGAAGGGATAGGGTAGGAAGATCAAACACAATTGTAGACACAATGATTTTTCCCGTGGTTCCGATAGGTGGCGCTATCGTACATCCACGTTTATGGAGTCTTCAACCAACGCAGGGTAATGGTCGCGAGAGTCCACGGAGGGCTCTACCCACGAAGGGTTCCACGAAGAAGCAACCTTCACTATACCATGACGGCCTACGTCCACGGAGGACTAGCCTTACTCAGGGTAGATCTTCACGAAGTAGGCGATCTCCTTGCCCTTACAAAATTCTTGGTTCACTCCACAACACAAAGTAGGAGGCTCCCAAGCGACACCTAACCAATCTAGGAGACACCACCCTCCAAAAGGTAATAGGCTCGGTAATGACGATGAACTCCTTGCTCTTGTGCTTCAAGATGATAGACTCCTCAGCACACAATCACTCTCTCATAGATTTGGCATGGTGGAAGAGATGAGATTGGTGGAAAGCTACTTGGGGAGGCTAGATATCAAGATCCATATGATTGGAGTGGAATATCTTGACCTCAACACAAAGGTAGGTGGTTCTCTTTCAGAAAATCTGATAGGATAGGTATGGAATAGATCTAAGTGCTTCTCTTTCGAGTAGGTGGTGGTGAAGGGGTATATATAGGCATCCCCAAAAATTCAACCGTTACACACAAAATGACCAACTTGGTGACATGAATGTGTTAATCTCGGTGGTACCGAAGTGACTGAAAGGTGGCAACTTTTGAATCTCTGTGAGACCGATATAGGAAACTCTGTTGCACCGATAAGGTGACCAACGATTATATTTCCAGTCTCGGTGACGCCGATCCAACTTTATCGGTGGGACCGAAAATGTGAATTATCGTAACAGAAAGTTGGCAACCGAAACTCGGTGGCACCTGTCTGGAATCGGTTGCACCGAAGTGGCTCGGGTTTGGCCTGAGTCTGTCTAGGTTCTGGAATCGGTGGCACCGGTATGGGAAAGTTGGTTGCACCGATTTTGAGTGTCAGTATAGAACAGACTTTGGTGGGAGAGTTTATGGATGTTTTTGGCAACTATCACTTGTGCACATTTGAGCATATTGTTCACCAACAAAACCTTACCCCCTTTTAATAGTATTGGCTTTCCTATGGACTCAAAGTGATTTCTCACAAATATAAAATGTAGAGTCCTCTTGCTTGAAGCTTGGCCAACCTATTTCCTTGCTTCTTGGGGTATGTCCACAATCTCCTTTTGCCAATCCTATCATTGAACATTTCCTAAAATATACTTGGTGGAAGCATTAGTACAATGACTTATATGTTGTTATTATTTACCAAAACCACCAACGGAGCAAATGTGCTTTCAGCAATGAGGCGTCACGCAGGCACGCGGCTGTGCGGTCATGGAGGAGGGGGAGGCGCACGGGGCGCAGGAGGTCACCGCAGGAGCCGCCCCCAACGGCAGTCTCGTCGGCGAGCATCGTGAGGGTCTGTCCGCCTGCTTCGGCCATGGAGGTCCCGAAGGTGGAGCAGGGCATGGCGGAGGAGCGCGGGGGTGGCCGTTCGCGGGCGCGAGCCGACCCACGCAGGAAATGGCCGGGCGCGACTAGGGCAAGCTAGACAGCACGGGAGGCGGCCGCGGCGAGCGTGCGGCCAGGTGCTCGGGACGGCCGCAGAGAGTGCTCGGGAACGCCGCAGCGAGTGCTCGGGACGGCCACAGAGAGTGCTCGGGAAGGCCGCAGCGACCGGACAGGGCGGCGCAGGGCGATGCGCGGTGGCAGGCCGGGGTGGGTCGCATCGGCTTGACCGCGGGTGCTCGAACGCGTGGGAGGCCTGAGCAGCGCAGTGACGCGAGGCGGCGGGCTGGCGTCCGCGCGAGCCGGCCAGCACGGGGCGGCGAGCAGGCGAGGAGCAACGGGCCGGCATGCTCTTTGAGGCCGGGGCTCGTAGCCACATGGGCGGAGCAGTGCCGGGCGCGGGCCAGCCGCATGCAGGTGGGTGGGGGTGAGGACTGCATGCGCAGAGCGGGGAGCAGGCAGCCTGCGGAGCGGCGCAAAGGCCAACGCGCACCCGAGTGGTTGAAGCGGCACGGAGGGCCAACGCAGCGGAGGAGGGAGCACCGATGCACGGGGGTGGAGCAGCACGGAGGCGTGCCGCACGCGAGGACGAGGACGAAGCGGGCGACGAGGTGAACGGAGGCGGACGGTGCCAAGGATGATGGCGAGGACATGGCGTACCGCACGGTTGTCCCGAGGCGTGCTGATGTCAAGCCATCGGGTGCTATCGGAGAGACACCAACGACGCCGTGCTGGTGATGATGAAGATGACAAGGCCGACGACAAGGCGCGACCGTCCCGGGGGCGAGTTGATGTCGAGCCCTCGTGCGCGGCCGGAAAGGCAACGACGACGTCGCGGCAGATATGACGAAGATGGTCTCGCTCGGACCATGGTTCCAGCAGCAGGAGGCCCCACAGTGGGCGCCAACTGTCGTCATTTTCTCACGGGGGGTCGCACGAGACGGCAGATGCCATGGGGTGGCTTATCGAGGTGAGGGCAAGGCTGCCATGTATGAACCGGGACGGGTATGCGAATAGCACGTAGTGGTTTACCCAGGTTCGGGGCTCTTCAGAAAGATAGTACCCCTACTCCTGCATGTCTATATAAACGTGGTATATCTGGTACAGAGTTGCTCCTGGAGCTGAATTGTACTAAGAGCAGTAGTAGAGTGCTCACTATCTCGTATGCATCTTATATGTGTGAGAGCTAATGTGTGTGTGGTGGTGGTGGATTTCCACCGAGAGTGGTCTCCCTCTCCAGAGTGTGTGTACGTGAGGGTGTGGATGGATGGATGTGTGCTAGTATATGTAGGTGAGGGTAGCTTACACCCAAAGCTAGGTGAGTGGGCATGGTGGGTGGTGGCCCACCCACCAACTACACTATTGGAGGTGTCACGCTATAGTGTTTGCTTTATCAACAATAGTGCCCATGGTATGGCCGTCTTGTCGGTGTCGCGTTGGATGTGATGTCATGGTTGACTCCGAGCAGCCGGCTAGTTGGCGCGGTCGATAGCCAATCGGGAGGGGCAGTCGGACGGGGAGCCTGCTAGAGCAGCCGGGTGGCGAGCCGGCCGGGCAGCCGGACAGAGGGGCGTTGTAACATCCCAAATTTTGGAATGTTATAATAAATATTAGAATGAAATGTTTGTTTGCTTGAGTGGTTGAAATTGAGTGAAATTTGAAACATTTGAATGAGAGGGAATAAATGACTTTCCCCTTTGTGTTTGATTTCAAATTTAATACTTTTTAAATCAGTTAGAGAATATGACATGACTTCTTCAATATAAAAAGATTTGGAAATTGAATTTGAAAGCATTTAAAACTTTCTGATATGGAGTTCTTTTCCTATTTGATTGAAGTTTGAAAGAATTCAAACCCCCTTGACAAAAAATTTAGAGGAGTAATGTGACACTCCAAACCAGGGGGTATTTTGTGAAGTTTTTGAATCATAAAACCTAGGGGGTTATTTGAAAATTTTATTTCAAAAGAATTAAAACTAATTTAGGCATTTTCTGAAAATAATTTTTTTAAAGTGTTTAATTTGGCAGCTGATACTGGAGGGTCTGGTGAAGACCTTCCATGAAGCGCTCCTTCTTGGCAGCCTCCGTGTTGGCACCTTCAAGTGCATACCTTGATAGCAGGTTGAACCTTTGCATGTACTCCTTGACAGAGCCACTTCCTTACTTCAGCGCTTGGAATTCTCTCTTCTTGATAGCCATGATCCCAGAAGGAATGTGGGTGGTGAAGAGTCCTTCCTTGATGTCATCCCAAGTGATCACACGATCGCCTTGCATGACCTTGAATCCATCCCACCAAGCTCTGGCAGTACCTCTAAGGCAGTGAGAGGCATAGAGCACCTTCTCATGATCCTCATTGCAATTCACCAGTGCAAGGAGGTTGTCGATGGTGCATATCCAATCGTCAGCATCCAAGGGTTCAACAGTCTCGGTGAAGGTTGGGGACGAATTCCTCATGAACTCAGACAGAGTGGAGCGGCCATTGTCATTACTTCCTTGCTGTTGGTTGTTCACAAGGACTTGAGCCATCTGTTGAATACTAGCAGTGTTTGCTGGGCGTTCCTCCTGAAGAACTTGGAGAAAGTGAGCAATGGTCATGTTCTCCGGTGGAGGTGGGGCAGGCCAATGTCGCCTTGTGGCTGCTCCTGGTGTCCTCCATCCCGAGCAGCCCCACCAGCTCCCTATTGCCGGCTCGAGTTGTCGGCTTCATGGTTGGCGAAGGTGCTATTGCGAGTAGAAGCCACTATCCTGTTTGGAACAGCCAAGTCAAACAACTATGATAGATGAGAGGACATGCAACAAT
This sequence comes from Hordeum marinum, assembly GCA_022496015.1. Taxonomy (NCBI): domain Eukaryota; kingdom Viridiplantae; phylum Streptophyta; class Magnoliopsida; order Poales; family Poaceae; genus Hordeum; species Hordeum marinum. The sequence continues at coordinate 466,004,589 of CM039676.1, read as the reverse complement.
GGAAAAGCGCACATAAGGGGGTTGGTATAGTGCAAGTGTGGTAAAACGAAGGTCGAAATACCGATACATATATTAAGATAGGATTGATGATGGAGTTGCTTACATGTTGCCTAAGGCAAAAGCGCGACTTGCATCGGAACACAAATAGCTAAACAAACAATCAAGCACACGTGGTTTCATATGAACCATTACATGGACTCAACTTCGCATGAGGGGTACATGACTGATCCTACCCTAGGGGTTCTTGGACTTAGGTGGTGGAGTGCTCTGCTTCCTGCCCATAAGGAAGGAAGACTTGGTTGCTTGCTGGGACTCCTTCTGGTATGATGCCCATGCTTGCCATACCCGAAATATAAGATGAAAATCTAGAGGTTGCTATTCGCCCTTGGTTCAGGATGTCAGTGGTTTGGCGGAATAGCTCTCGAATGTGGTGAAGTTCTGAGCGAAGCTTCATAGACTCCTTAATCAGGTTGTGAACCAGACTATCGGCGGAGAGGCTAAAGTAGGTCTGGAATCTGAGGCGTGCGTCGTCCTCCTTGGATGGAACCAGCGTTTGACTTTTGCCGATACCATCCTTTCTGATGGGTAGGTAACAAGTAGCAGGCTCGTCGTGTTGGGGAACGTTGCATGGGAAACAAAAAAAATCTACGCACACGTAGATCTATCCATGGTGATGAGCATCTATGAGAGGCAGAGTGGATCTATGTACCCTTCTAGATCGCTAAGTGGGAAGCATTAAGAAACGCGGTTGGTGTAGTCGAACGTCTTCGCGATCCAAATCACCGAATGTCCCGCGATCCAATCACGAACCGTCCTCACGATCTGTCCCGATCAAGCACCGAACATACGGCACCTCCGCGTTCAGCACACGTATAACTTGATGATGATCTCCGCCTTCTTGATCCAGCAAGAGGGAGCAGAGAGGAAGAAGAGTTCTTCGGCAGCGTGATGGCGCTCCGGCAATGGTGGTGGAGCTATTCTGGTATGTCTTCGCCTAAGCTCCGTAGAAATCCAATCTAGAGGAGAAACTGTGCACTCGAGGAATTGGTTGCACTTGGCTGAAAATCTAGTGCAAAAACCCTAAAACCACCAGTATATATAGGAGGAAGAGAGGAGAGGGCTTGTACCAAAGGCCAAGCCTCCAAGGAGGAGGCCGGACCAGGTGGGAGAGGTGGACTCCACTTCCAATCCTAGTAGGACTAGGATTCACCCTATTTTTGCCTTTTTCCACCTTTTCTCTTTGGGCTTTTTCCCCCTAGCCGCATGGGCTTTGTGTGGGACTTCCACCAGCCCACTAAGGGCTGGTATACACTCTCGCATAGCCCATGGAGCCTCTTGGGTCGAAATACCCATCCCGATGGTCTCCAGGTACACTACCGGCACTCCCGGTACACTACCGATGAGCCCGAAAATTTTCCGGCGACCAAAATAGGACTTCCTATATATGAATCATTACCTCCGAACCATTCCGGAGCTCCTCGTGGCATCTGGGATCTCATCCGGAACTCCAAACAACCTTCGGTCACCACCATACATAACTCTATACTACCAAAACGTCACCAAACCTTAAGTGTGCAGACCCTGCGGGTTCGAGAACTATGTAGACATGACCGAGACACCTCTACGGTCAATAACCAATAACGGGACCTGGATACCCATATTGGTTCCTACACATTCTACGAAGATCTTTATCGGTCGAACTTGTATGACAAGGATTCAGTTAATCCCGTATGATGTTCCCTTTGTTCTTTGGTATGTTACTTGCCCGAGATTCGATCGTCGGTATCTCCATACCTAGTTCAACCTCGTTACAGACAAGTCTCTTTACTCATTTCGTAATACAAGATCCTGTGACTAACACTTAGTCACATTGCTTGCAAGGCTTATTGTGATGTTGTATTATCGAGTGGGCCCTGAGATACCTCTCCATCACATAGAGTAACATATCCCAGTCTTGATCCATGCCAACTCAATAGACACCCTCAGAGATACCTGTAGATCACCTTTATAGTCACCCAGTTACATTGCGACATTTGATACACACATGTCACTCCTCCGATGTCCGTGACTTGCATGATCTCATGGTCATAGGAACATATACTTGACATGCAGAAAACAATAGCAATAAACTGACACGATCATATGCTACGTTTGTAGTTTGGGTCTTGTCCATCACATCATTCTCCTAATGATGTGATCCTATTATCAAATGACATCACATGTCAATGGCTAGGAAACCTTGACCATCTTTGATCAACGAGCTAGTTCACTAGAGGCATACTAGGGACAGAGTGTTGTCTATTTACCCACACATGTAATGTGTTTCCAATCAATACAATTATAGCATGGATAATAAACGATTATCTTGAACAAGGAAATATAATAATAAACACTTTATATATTGCCTCTAGGGGATATTTCCAAGAGTCTACCACTTGCACTAGAGTCAATAATCTAGTTCACATCACTATGTGATTTACATTGTTATGAATCAAACACCCATCCAGTTCTGGTGTTGATCATGCTTAGCCCTTGGAAGAGGTTTAGTCAATGGGTCTGCAACATTCAAATCCATGTGCACTTTGCAAATAATTATGTCCTTCTCCTCGATGTAATCGCGGATGGAGTTAAAGCGTCCCTTTATGTGTCTGGTCCTCTTGTGAAACCTTGGATCCTTGGCCACAGCAATGGCACCGGTGTTGTCATAGAACAGGTTCATTGGATTCAGTGCACTGAGCACTTCTCCAAGATCTGTCTTGAACTGCTTCATCTAGACACCTTCCTTCACCGCCTCCAAGGCTGTGATGTACTCCTTTTCACACGTAGAACCGTCTACCACGCTTTGCTTGGAACTGCACCAGCTTACAGCTCCCCCGTTGAGAATAAATACATAACCCGTTTGTGACTTAGAGTCATCTGGAACAGTGTCAAAGCTTGCATCGACGCAACTGTTTACGACGAGCTCTTCATCACCTCCATAAACAAGAAACATTTCCTTAGTCCTTTTCAGGTACTTAAGGATATTCTTGACCGCTGCCCAGTGCTCCATTCCAGATCACTTTGAAACCTTCCGGCCATACTTATGTCAAGGCTGACATCGGGTCTTGTGCACAGCATTGCATACATGATAGAGCCTATGGCTGAAGCATAGGGGATGACACTCATCTTTTCTCTATCTTCTGCAGTCACTGGGCATTGAGTCTTACTCAACTTCACACCTTGTAACACAGGCAAGAACCCCTTCCTGGACTGATCTATTTTGAACTTCTTTAAAACTTTATCAAGGTATGTGCTCTATGAAAGTGCTATTAAGCGTCTCGATCTATATCTATAGATCTTAATGCCTAATATGAAAGCAGCTTCTCCTAGGTCCTTCATTGAAAAACACTTGTTCAAATATTCCTTCACGCTTTCCAGCATTACTATATTGTTTCCAATCAGAAATATGTCATCCACATATAATATTAGAAACGCTATAGAGCTCCCACTCACTTTCTTGTAAATAAAAGCTTCTCCATAAACTTGTATAAACTCAAACGCTTTGATCACCTCATCAAAACGCTTATTCCAACTCCAAGATGCTTGCACCAGTCCATAAATGGATCACCGGAGTTTGCAAACTTATTCAACATTCTCTAGATCGACAAAACCTTCTGGTTGAATCATATACAACTCTTCCGCAAGGAAACCGTTAAGGAACGCTGTTTTGACATCCATCTGCCAAATTTCATAGTCGAAATAAACAGCTATTGCCAACATGATTCTGACAGACTTAAGCATTGCTACGGGTGAGAAGATCTCATCATAGTCAACTCCTTGAACTTGTGAAAAACCCTTTGCCACAAGTCGAGCTTTATATACGGTGACATTATCGTTCGCGTATGTCTTCTTCTTAAAGATCCATTTGTTCTGAATGGCCTTCCGCCCTTCAGGTAATACTTCCAATGTCCATAGTTTGTTTTCATACATGGATCCCATCTTGGATTTCATGGCCTCTAACCATTTCTCAGAATCCAGGCCCATCATCGCTCATCCATAGCTCGTAGGTTCATTGTTGTCCAACAACATGACCTCCAAGACCGGGTTGCCGTACCACTCAGGAGCAGTGCGCGCCCTTGTCGACCTACGAGGTTCAATAGTAACTTGATCCGAAGCTTCATGATCATCATCATTAACTTCCTCTTCTACCGTCGTAGGTTCCACAGAAACATCTTTCTGGGCTGCACTACTTTCTGGTTGAAGTAATGGTTCAATAACCTCATCAAGCTCTATTTTCCTCCCACTTAATTCTTTCGAGAGAAAATCTTTCTGAAGAAATTTTCCGTTCCTAGCGACAAACACTTTGCCATCAGATCTGAGATAGAAGGTATACCCGACTATCTCTTTCGAGTATCCTATGAAGACTCATTTCTCTGCTTTGGGTTCCAGCTTTTCAGGCTGAAGCTTTTTGACATAAGCATCACATCCCCAAACTTTAAGAAACGACAACTTTGGCCTCTTGCCAAACCACAGTTCATATGGCGTCGTCTCAACGGATTTCGATGGTGCCCTATTTAAAGTGAATGCAGCTGTCTCTAATGCATAACCCCAAAACGATTCTTGCAAATCAGCAAGAGACATCATAGAACGCACAATATCTAATAAGGTTCGATTACGACGTTCGGACACACCATTACGCTGTGGTGTTCCGGGCGATTTCAACTGTGAAACAATTCCACACTCTCTTAAGTCACTGCCAAACTCATAACTCAGATATTCACCTCCTCGATTAGATCGCAGGAATTTAATCTTCTTGTTGCGATGATTCTCAACTTCACTCTGAAATTGCTTGAACTTTTCAAACATTTCAGACTTGTGTTTCATTAAGTAAATATACCCATATCTACTTAAGTCATCAGACAAGGTGAGAAGATAACGATATCCACCACGTGTTGTAACATTCATTGGACCGCACACATCACTATGTATGATTTCCAATAATTCACTCGCCCATTCCATTGTTCCAGAGAACGGCGTTTTAGTCATCTTGCCCATGAGGCATGGTTCACATGTGTCAAGTGATTCAAAATCAAGTGACTCCAAAAGTCCATCAGCATGGAGCTTCCTCATGCGTTTTACACCAATATGACCTAAACAGCAGTGCCACAAGAAAGAGGTACTATCATTATCAACTCTACATCTTTTGGCATCAATGTTATGAACATGTGTATCATCACTATCAAGATTCAATATGAATAAACCCCTCACACTGGGTGCATTACCATAAAATATATTACTCATATAAATAGAACAACCTTTATTCTCTGATTTAAATCAGTAACCGTCTCGCAATAAACAAGATCTAGATATAATGTTCATGCTTAACGCAGGCACTAAATAACAATTATTCAGGTTCATCACTAATCCCGATGGTAATCGAAGATAGAGCGTGCCGACGGTGATCACATCAACCATGGAACCATTTCCCACGCACATCGTCACTTCGTCCTTTGCAAGCCTTCGTTTATTCCGTAGTTCCTGCTTTGAGTTGCAAATGTGAGCAACCGAACTGGTATCAAATACCCAGGCACTACTATGAGAGCTAGTAAGGTACACATCAATAACATGTATATCATATATACCTTGTTTGTCGTTGGCCGCCTTCTTCTTAGCCAGGTACTTGGGGCAGTTCCGCTTCCAGTGACCAGTTCCCTTGCAATGAAAGCACTCAGTTTCTGGCTTAGGTCCATGCTTAGGCTTCTTTACAGGAGTAGCAACTACTTTGCCATCCTTTTTGGTTTTAGCCTTCTTGCCTTTGCCCTTGCCATTTTTCTTGAAACTAGTGGTTTTATTGACCATCAACACTTAATGTTCTTTTTGGATTTCAGACTTAGTGACTTGCAGCATCGCAAACAGCTCGACGGCTGACTTGTTCATCCCGTGCATGTTATAGTTCATCACAAAGCTCTTGTAACTAGGTGGCAGCGATTGAAGAACTCTGTCAGTGATCGCCTCTGGCAGAAGGTTAATTCCCAACTCTGCTAGACGATTTGAATACCCAGACATTTTGAGTATATGCTCACTGATAGACCCGTTCTCCTCCATTTTCCAAGCATAGAACTTATCAGAGGTCTCATACCTCTCGATCCGGGCATTCTTCTGAAAGATAAACTTCAACTCCTGGAACATCTCATATGCTCCATGACGTTCAAAACGTCTATGAAGTCCCGGTTCTAAGCCATACAATTTTGCACACTAAACTATTGAGTAATCTCCAGTACGTGCCTCCCAAGCGTTCTTAATGTCTTCGGAGGTCATGTCATCTCGTTGGTCACCAAGCGGTGCATCAAGGACATATGATTTCTGGGAAGCCGTGAGGATAATCCTGAGATTTCAGGCCCAGTCAAAAAAGTTACTTCCATCATCTTTCAACTTAGCTTTCTCTAGGAACGCATTAAAATTCAGGGGTGCTACTGCGCGAGCCATTGATCTACAACATAAATATGCAAAGGTTACTTAGAGTATTGTTCAATGTAATGAGTTTAGTTAATGAAATTACTAAAGCTCCCAGTCAAAATTAACATCCCTCAGGTCATCTGAGTGTCACATGATCCAAATTCACCAACTCATGTCCGATCATCACGTGAGTTGAGGTGGCTTCAATGGTGAACATCATCATGTTGATCATATCTACTATATGACTCATGTTCAACCTTTCGGTATCTTGTGTTCCGAGGCCATGTCTGTACATGCTAGGCTCGTCAAGTTTAACCCGAGTGTTTTGCATGTGCAACACTGGCTTGCACCCGTTGTATGTGAATGTAGAGTCTATCACACCCGACCATCACGTGGTGTCTCCACACGATGAACTTTCGCAACGGTGCACACTCGGGGAGAACACAATTCATCTTGAAATTCAAGTGAGGGGTCACCTTATAATGCTACCGTCGTCCTAAGCAAAACAAGGTGCATAAAAGGATTAACATCGCATGCAATCATAAGTGACATGATATGGCCATGAACTTGTGCTTTTGATCTCCATCTAGGAAGCACCGGCATGATCTCCATCGTCAGTGGCACGACACCATGATCTCCATCATCTGGATCTCCATCAACGTGTCGCCATCAGGGTTGTCGCGCCCAACATGCTTCTACTACTATTCCTACCGTAGCGATAAAGTAAGGCATTACATAGCACTTAATGATTGACACGCAGGTCATACAATAATTAAAGACAACCCTATGGCTCCTGTCGGTTGTCGTACTCATCGACATGCAAGTAATGATAATATATACATCACATGATCATCTGATACATCACATATATCACATCATGTAATTGGCCGTATCACATCACAACATACCCTACAAAAACAAGTTAGACGTCCTCTAATTGTTGTTGCATGTTTTACGTGGATGCTACGGGTATCTAGCAAGAACAATTCTCATCTACGCACAAACCACAACGGTGATACACTAGTTGCTTTTCAAACTTCTCAAGGACCGCCTTTGTCAAATCCGATCCAACTAAAGTGCGAGAAACTGGCACCCGCAAGCCATCTATGCAACAAGTTGCGGTCGAGGGAACTGGTCTCTCGTAAGCGTACGAGTAATGTTGGTCCGGCCCGCTTCATCTCACAATACCGCTGAACCAAAACACGACCAAGGGGGGATGCAATCTAAGCATCAATGCCCACAAACTCTTTGTGTTCTACTCGAGATCTCATCTACACATAGACCTAGCTCTGATACCATTGTTGGGGAACGTTGCATGGGAAACAAAAAAATTCCTAGGCACACGCAGATCTATCTGTGGTGATGAGCATCTACGAGAGGGAGAGTGGATCTATGTATCATTGTAGATCGCTAAGCGGGAAGCGTTAACAAACATGGTTGGTGTAGTCGAATATCTTTGCGATCCAAATCGCCGAGTGTCCCGCGATCCAATCACGAACCGTCCTCACGATCCGTCCCGATCAAGCACCGAACGGATGGCACCTCCGCGTTCAGCACACGTACAACTTGATGACGATATCCACCTTCTTGATGTAGCAAGAGGGAGTGAACAGGAAGAAGAGTTCTCCAGCAGCGTGACGGCTCTCCGGCGATGGTGGTGTAGCCATTCCGGCAGGGCTTCGCCTAAGCTCTTCGGAAATCCGATCTAGAGGAGAAACTGTGCACTAGAGGAACGGGTTGCACGTGGCTGAAAATCTAGTGCAAAACCCCTAAAACAACCAGTATATATAAGAGGAAGAGAGGAGGAGGCTTGGCCCAAGGGAAAATCCTCCAAGGAGGAGGCCGAACTAGGTGGAGAGGTGGAATCCACCTCCAATCCTAGTAGGACTAGGATTCACCCCATTTTTGCCTTTTTCCACCTTTTTCTCTTTGGGCATTTCTTCCCAGACTCATGGGCCTCGTGTGGGACTTCCACCAGCCCACTAAGGGCTGGTATTTACTCTCCCACAGCCCAAGGAGCCTCTTGGGTCAAAATACCCCTCCAGATGGTCTCCTGGTACACTACCGACACTCCCGGTACACTACCGATGAGCCCAAAACTTTTTCGGCGACAACATGACTTCCTATATATGAATTTTTACCTCCGGAGCTCCTCGTGACATCTGGGATCTCGTCCGGGACTCCGAACAACCTTCGGTCACCATGATACATAACTTTATACTACCAAAACGCCACCAAACCTTAAGTGTGCAGACCCTGCGGGTTCGAGAACTATGTAGACATGACCGAGACACCTCTACGCTCAATAACCAATAGCGGGACCTGGATGCCCATATTGGTTCCTACATATTATACGAAGATCTTTATCGGTTGAACCTCTATGTCAAGGATTCAGTTAATCTCGTATGATGTTCCCTTTGTTCTTCGGTATGTTACTTGCCCGAGATTCGATCGGCGGTATCTCCATACCTAGTTCAACCTCGTTACAGGCAAGTCTCTTTACTCGTTCCGTAATACAAGATCCCATGACTAACACTTAGACACATTGCTTGCAAGGCTTATTGTGATGTTGTTTTACTGAGTGGGCCCTGAGATACCTCTCTGTCACACGGAGTAACAAATCCCAGTCTTGATCCATGCCAACTCAACAGGCACCCTCGGTGATACCTGTAGAGGACCTTTATTATCACTCAGTTACGTTGCGATGTTTCATACACACAAGGCACTCTCCGATGTCCGTGAGTTGCATGATCTCATGTCCATAGGAACATATACTTGACATGCAGAAAACAGTAGCAATAAACGGACACGATCATATGCTACGTTTGTAGTTTGGGTCTTGTCCATCACATCATTCTCCTAATGATATGATCCCGTTATCAAGTGACATCACATGTCAATGGCTAGGAAACCTTGACCATCTTTGATCAACGAGCTAGTTCACTAGAGGCATACTAGGGACAGAGTGTTGTCTATTTACCCACACATGTAATGTGTTTCCAATCAATACAATTATAGAATGGATAATAAACGATTATCATGAACAAGGAAATATAATAATAAACACTTTATTTATTGCCTCTAGGGCATATTTCCAACACGTCGTCCATCTTTGGAATGATCCCTCGAAGGTGGATGAGTGCCTTCTGTGCAGCTATCTCAACTGCGAGTGCTAGGGTCTCCATCGATGGTCCTTCGAAGAACCAACTAGTCGGGAGTCGTTTGCCTTCACGAACACTTCAACATGATACTCCTTCATGGTGGCATCGACCCATTGCTCGTGGTAAACGAAAATAGGTGGGTGGCGAAACTGGCACTTCTCCAAGCTATCCCCAAGGAGTAGGGGAAAGCCAGATGCTTGGAGGGCTTCGGGTACGAGGGCTATCTACAAGGTCTTGAATGGAGGAGAGTCAACAAGAGCTTGGAATAGACTAGAAGAGAAGAGATGCATAGAATTTGTTGCACCTAACAACTAGGCATAATTTTGAAAAGTTTTTTAACCTAACTAACGTCCATGCTAACTAAGGGCTTCCTACAGTCAGGATGGCTCTGATAGCAGCTCTGTGGGGACCCCGACTCATAAATCGTGATCACAGAATGCACGTGTACAGTGATCCCAGAGATCAATGCTCACTGAACACATAGAAGCTGAATAACAAGAGTCTTACATCCTTACATACCGTATTACACAAATAAAAACCATGAAGGTCTAGTCTTACATAGGTAGGGTCACAAGGGACAAACATTCAACATAACAAGCAGCGGAAATCTTGGTCGAAAGCATGAACCCGTGCCATTTGCCTTAAACCTACAGGCATCCTGACTAAGAAGCATCCTAGTTCGCATGTTCGTCACCAATGAACTCTTCACCGTACTCCTGTTCTTCCATGCCTGGCCAATTAAATAACCAGTGGCAAGCCAATGAGTACTTTGAATGTACTCGCAAGCAACCCAAGTTTCGGAGCAACACAATAACAATGCATGATATATCACTAAGTAGGTATTTTGTAGAAAGCTAATTTTTGAATGTAGTGACATGATCAAGTAACTATGTAAGCATGCATCAACAGTTGGCAGATATCCACATGAATGAGTGACATATATCATCATAAAAAGTTGGCTAAACATCTCATGTTCAATCATCATGTCAAGTTATCTGACTTATCTCAAGTGTCATCTCTGTGTCATCCACACACATGCACACACACCAAGTTTTTAGGAAACAACTGGACGTGGCTTAAGCAGCACCACCCAATTGTCCTTGACCATGGACACGGCTATTCAAATAGTTTTACACTTTGCAGAGGTTTCACTCTTTACACACAAGACTCGGGGAACTTCCGTGGCATCCACGAGTCGCGGTATTTAACATACTTGAGGTAAGCACCCGAACAATGTCTTTCCCCTGGCGATACTAAACAAAGAGTCCACTCGATTGGTACACAACCCACATGATGTACATCACACATAGCATCCATGCAGGGACCAACGGTGTGCCCTGTGCCTGTGAAGATAGTGCATGATCATCCATACCAGCCCGACCCCGTATCGAGAGTGACCACGCCACTCCCGCCACTAGTAATGCGGGCTCCATGCTAGTACCCACAAAAGTAATCAACAAAGGCCTGTCCCATAAGGGGTATCGTGGTTGTGCATGTAAGGTTGGGACGGTCGACAATTCTTAAACCATCCATTTTCGAACACACACACAACTTGCTCCGGTACACAACTTCTTTATGAAGTGGTTACCCAACTCAACATCATCTCCCTCGGGCATTAGTGGCACCCGATGGGTTTTTTGAAAAGTCTCTGAAATCATTCTTTGTTTTCATCACCATGCATATCCCGATCCCACTTGCATAGCATCTACTAGCATCCTCTCTACTCCCACCCGCACAATCCTCATAAGGAGGTAGGGTCATGCACAATGCAAGTATCAATTGTAAAAAGTATTGGAGGCATCCCAACGAAGGGAAAACCACATCACTTGATCGATTCATTGGAGCATAAAGTGCTATATGACATGCATGAAAAGTCTATTAAAATGGTCAAAGGGCTGCTTGCCTGGCTCAACAAAGTCTCTAGAGTCTTCTAAGTCTTCTGGTCCAACTCCCTCGTCAATAGCGCAATCTATCGTCGCAATAAATAACGGGAATATTAAGCATCACACAAAAACAGAGCACAAAATCTACCAAAACAATTGTTAAACTGTTCTGATAAATCCTAAATGTAATATTAAAATACTCTTTTAAGGTTTTGTGGTGAAAAGGTTTTTCAAAATCATTTTTAACAGTGACTAAAAAGCCAAAAAAAGGGTTTTAAAATAAAATAGTAGATAAAAGGTTTTTTAATAAATTATACAAATGGTACTATTAAATTCTGTAGAATATTCTAAGATTTATGGTGGAAAAATATTTGGCATTTGGATCATATTTGGATCTGTGGGATTTTTGGAAAAGTAATGCCAGAAATAGAAAAAGAAAAGGGCTCTGTGCCTTGGGCCAAAGCCAGCCAGCTGTTGGGCTGGCCCAGTGGCCAGCCAGGCCATGCGCCAGCCGGCACGCGCGCGCCGTCTAGGTTCAAACCCGACAGGCGGGCCCCAGGTGCCAGCCTCACAGAGAGGGAGAGAGAGAGGAGAGGATGACAGTTGGGGGCCACTTGTCATCTCCGTCCTCTCGATAGGAAGGGGGCGGCTGTGACAGTCCAAGTGTTGTCCCTACCTTTATTGGCATGTAATCTCTTGTATGAACCTTGTGTCATGGAGCTTTATGAATGAATTGCACCTTGTCATCCCATGCTTTGTTTTGAATTCATGCATCATGCATCATGCATTCATCATGCCATGCCTAATCGTGAAGTGACCTTGTATCTTCTGGTTTGTTGTGGGTGTGTTCTTGTGTTGTGTGATGTGCTTGGGGATTGCTGATGCAACCCTCCTTCCTTTTTCCCTCTCTTTTCTTTTCAAACAACCCTTCCAATCCCCCCCCCCCTTTTTATTTCATGTTATTTGACAAACAGAATTAAGTTGCTATTTAAATTATTTGAAAATGTTCAAGTGCTAGCATAATATGTTTTGAGCATGTGAGTGTTGGTCTTTTATTGTTTTGAGCTTTATGTATTTGTGGCATTTAAATAACAGGGGGCTTCCTATTTTAAAAATATCTAAACTACTTGTCCTAAAATTCATCTTAATATTTTTATTAAATAGTGCTATTTATTTTCTTTGCAAAAGTAATTTTGTTCTGCACAAAAACCTTTTATTTTTCTCTGGGTTTTTCCCATGTATTGTGGTGTTTAAAAAAAGGAAAGCTTCTCTATTTTCTTTTCTGTTGTGAGGCGTAGCAGAGTGGGCCTTGCCTCTCTCGCAGACTAGCCCGCTCGTGGGGCAACGACAACCTACCCAGTCCAGCTCCGTCAGGTTCAGAGAGAGTGAGAGCACGGGAGAGACGACGCCGTCGCCGTCAGGGGCTCACGGACGTCGAGGCCGGGCCCCCCATTATAAGTACGTAGATCCCTAGGGTTCCCCTCTTCCTCCTCACCGCCGCCGCCGCTCCCCTTCTTCCTCCTCCTCTCCTCTTCTTCGTCATCAATTAAGTTCAGAGAGAAGAGGATTCGGAGAGCAGAGAGGGCCGATCGTCATCGTCGCCATTGTCGCATTCCAGGAGGTCTCCGCCGCGCCCAGCATGCTGTGGAGGTCGCGGACCGTCCCCGGAGTCCGTTCCCGTCACTTGGAGAGGCCGGGCTGCCCCTCCTTGATGGCCTCTTCTTCGCCGGAGCCGTGAACAGAGTGTCCGCGCGCGTCTTGTTCCCCTTTGTTGCCGCCGCGTCTTCGAGCCTCTTCCATCCCTTCGCAGCGTCCAGACCGTCATCGTTTCCCCCTCGGTGAGCTGCCGCGTCTTCCCTCCTGTTGCCGTTGCTAGCGCTGTCGTCGTAGCTGCTCGCCGCCGCCGTCCTCAAGGTAGAGCCTTGAGGGCTGCCTCCGTCCTACTCGCCACAAGGCGAGCAGGGGATTGGAACCCCGTAGCTTCCCGTAGGCCCCGCCATAGCTTCCCATCGCCGGAGACCCCCTTGTGTCACCGGAATTGTTGCCGTCATGCTGCTGTCTCCGTAGCTATGTGCAGTTTTCAGTTTCGTGAGTGTTTGCTCGATTTGTTAGTACTAGTGTGGTCAGTGGCCTATATGGTCAGATGCCGAAGTGTAGCAGAGTGGCTTGTGCTCGGGGGAGATGACCCTAAGGTCATGGGTTCAAGCCTGACTCCTCCCCCTTTTTGTTGTGTTTTTCTTCTTTTGTTTTTCTTTTGTTTTTCTTCTTTGCTATATGTATGTATGTCTGTATGTGCAAACTGGTGCATTTATGTTTTTTCTTTTCTGTTATATGTGTGTGTGTGTGAGTGCTAAGAATACATACATATGTGTGGAGTGGTGTATGTGTGTATACATATGTTGTATACCTGCATGTGTAATTGAGTGTGTGTCTGTGGCTGATTGCACTCATGTGGTGTCAGTGCATATGTGTGTAGGGTGGTGTGTATGTATATGTGTTGGTAGTGTGGTGTGTGTATATGTATGTGTGCATATATGCATGTGTGTGTGTGAGTGGTGTGTGGATGAACACCCCCCTCATGGGTTGGTATGCTCATGGTTGTATTGTGCTCATATGTCCTTGGGCATATATAGAGCATGTGTGTGCTTACTTTGTACTGTGTGTGAGTGTGACAAGCGGGTCTTTTCGCCCACTTGCCATACCCTTGTTGGTTATGCATGTTTGTAGGTTTGTAGTGCATTTCCATGTTAAACTAAGTTTCTAAATCTGGTTATGATCATATTTTCTCATGTCCATTTAGAGTAATATTCCACTTATAAGAGTGGATGATGTTTGCTTGCTAGTAATTTGTGCCATGTGGTTTCACATGAATATACGATTATGACACATGATATTGGGGTAGAAAGAGCCAATGAATCCATTGGTGCTTTTAGATTTCATTTTGAGCAAGTTTATAAAACTACCATTTTCAGTTGTGATGCTACTTTGTCATTTTTGCATGATTTAATCCATGCTTGCTTTGGGGCATGTGCCAACATGGAGGTGCTAGTGTTTTATATCTATTAGGCCATGGTATTTTTGTTTAACGTAAGAATCACCCAGATAAGTGGGAAACTTGCTCCAAAGTAGCTAACTTGATGTTTCTGTTTTCATCATGCTAAATATTTCTAAGTCTGAGAATCTGCTGTTATTTTTATGCCATGAAGAGTGGTTGACATCTAGTGATATGTTGAGAATTAGCTCATGCTCAGTGTTAGTATTTTGGAGTAGATGTTGTATTCTATAACCCTGCTAATTTTCATGCCAAGAGGTGGTCTCTAACACCTTTAATTTCTGCTGTCAACATGCTACCACATTAACTTAGATTCCAGAAAACTGTTATTTTCACTAAGTCCCAGAAAACTGTTTCATCATGCCAACTTGACAACTTCTTCCTTATTGATATGTGCCTCCTTTGCAGTTTCTGTAGTTGGATAATTTTATAAGCATGCTATGTAGTTTATGTCAATACCTTGTTTGTGGCTGTAGGATTCCTGTAGCTCAGGTTGTGGGCTGTGTAAGTTGCTATGTTGCTGTTTTGTGGCAGATTGTTTGTTTCAGTGTTTGTGACTTGTGGGAGCTATACTCCATGGAATTGCTTGATATCTGAGTCTATTGTGGTTGGTTTTTAATTGAATAGCCACTGGATACCTTGGAATGCCAAGAATTAGCCCATGGCCTTGTTGTCTTGTGTTTTCCTTCGTACCTTGTCGTGAGCGTATCGTGAGAAGCGTAACTCCGTTTCCTTCGTTCTTTATATGAATTTTTATCGATTTTGCATGATGCATCCATATTTGCCATGTTCATGCATGTTTTAATAACATAACATGACGTTCTGTCCAGAACCATTAATAACCAACCCTTGCATGCGAAACATGACTAGTTTTGAATTGCCATGTTTAATTCTTCACAAATGAATCATGCATCATCTTGGTTGTGGATTGCACCTTGGTTGGATGTTTATTGTTGCTGTTTCCCCTGGGTAGATGCGAGTGTTGATACTGAGTACGAGGACCCAGGAGTGTACCACTACGAGGATCCCGCTACTTGTTCCACTGAAGAACCAACATGCAAGATGATCGTACCTGGATCCCGATACTATTTTTGCTAGCTAGTATCTCGCTCTTATCGTTACAATTGCGCTACCGGCCACTTGATATCAGCCTCCTAATTGCCATGATAGCCTCTAACCCTCCACATCCTAGCAACCTTTGATTGGCTATGTTACCGCTGCTCAGCCCCTCTTATAGCGTTCTTAGTTGCAGGTGCAGTCGTTCCATGTGATAACATGGATTTGGCATATCACAATATTATCTATTATTTAATTTAACGCGCATATATATCTTGGCAATTGTGGAAGGCTTGGCCTTTTGATAGGTGTTTTGTTCCGGTGTTACAGCCATAGTTTCTTGTTACCGGTGTTATGTTTTCCATATTTTGTTCTCCTAACATGCTCGGGGTTGTTATGGGGACCCCCTTGTTTATTCGATTGAGATTAAAACTTGTCTGGCAAGACCCAACATTGGTACTACATTTTCTTAATAACTTAATAAAATTTGCATAGGGCTTTGCAACCCCGTGGATAATTAATAAACCCCCGGGCCAGTGCTCCTCATGAGTGTTGGTCAAAACTAAAGTCGTGTGCGGGGCCAACCCGGGGCAACTCGGGTGATTTCTATCAGGCCACTGTATGCTGTGCTCATCCGGTCGTGTCCTGAGAATGAGATACGCGGCTCTTATCGGATTCGTCGACACGTCGGGAGGTCTTGCTGGATTTGTTTTACCTTTATCGAATGTCTTGCATGTGGACTCTGACTTTCTTCGGGTTTTCTCGAGGTGTTGGAATTCCTTTGGAATTACCTATGATAACCACAAGATCCGTGGTCGAGGCTATTCCCGCGGAGTGTGGTTAATTTGTGATGTATTAGTTAGAGCACCCCTGCAGGGTCAAATCTTTTGGAAAGTCGTGCCTGCGGTTATGTGGCAACTTGGATATTTGTTTAACACCCGGTTATAGCAAACTTGAAGTAAACTCTAATAAAATACTCCAACTATGTGAGTACCCGTGATCGTCTCTACTCGTGAACATGATCCGAGAGAGAACATGGTGGGGTTATGATTGACGTAAGTAAGTGTTCAGGATCTCACAGGGGTCATACTAGATTCGATCGCTCATCGTAGGCCACTCATATTCATGTTTATGTTATGTAAGTTAGCCACCAAAAAGGTTTAGTGCTTCTGCAAACTAAACACATACCCCATCCCAACCTTTAAGCTTGAATAGTCTCGGTACCCGGGCGCATGATTGCTGAGTCCTTGTGGCTCACAAATTACTACAACACTCCAGGTACAGGTACAGATGAGTATGCGCAGGATGATCTGACGTAGCTCTAGTGGGAATATGATGAGGAAAGAGGCGGGATGTACGTGACTTACCCGGATGAGTAGAGGACCATGGTCGTGATCTTTGGGATAGCGAGATAGTGGCATTTGCATCCATTTTCATCGTTTGATTTCGTCCGTAGTCGGACCCTGTCTTCATCTTGATGATTTGAACTTGGTGTGGAATTGTAATTTAGTATGTGGCGAGTGTAAGCCAACTTGTATTCTCATCTCTTCTGTAATGTATGATGCCATGATACTATACTTGCGAACGGCAAGATGCGCCTCTATCCCTGGCAAGACCCTCGTGCCTTAAAAAGGATAGGCGCACATCTTGGGCATGACAAGTTGGTATTCAGAGCCATACGACCATCGGAGCCTTTGCTTGATCGAACTTGGCCGAGTCGAGTCTAGTAAAAACTATTTTGAGTCTATTTATATCGGAGAGTAGGATTCTTTTAACTCCTCTTGTATGCTCTAGTGAGGTATTCGAGTTAGGAATTTTTATTCTACTCCTCTTCTCGCTCAAAAAAAATTAGGATCACCGGGTATTTTGGAGTCTATATGATACCGATGTGACAGGGTTCTGTCTTGGTGCCTCCTGTCTGACTTGATTTCTTCCGGGGAGTCAAGCTCTAGGGAATGTTGGCACATTGTTATCATTCAGCTTCCTTGATATCTCAGGACGGAGAGTGTTCGAAATTACTTCAATACTTGTCCTGGTGAGATAAGGTCAGAGTCACCCAGTACTGGGGAGGCATCCGAGGTACCACCATGGTTTAGTATCGTTGTGAGTTCGAGGATTCGAGTTAGATGAATTTGCGAGAGCCTCTGGTTATGTGTTAAAGGATGGATATAGTTGGGGTGTAGGATTGCTAGTTGTGTGAGATATTTCCTCCTTCCCCACACCGGATTGCATAACTAGAACGTTTTCGAAAGTTCTTAGGTGGGAAATCTCGTAGTCATCTAGGACCATCTTCTTCAGATATATCTGGGCATATACATTGTTCCGAGCAGTTAGCTCAATACTTTTGTGTTATTGCAAGTGGCTTATAATATCTGATGATGTTACCATCAAACCGAAGAAGCATTCTTACTAATTTTTCAGTAGGAAGGTTGTGTTGTTATTTGTTCAATTTCTTTCAAGCATTTGATTCAGCTTTGAATTCATCTTATCAATGAGGTGCTAACGTGTTTTTTCCATCTTCAGGATGGCTCCACCAACTCGCAACAATCCGGGTCGTGGTGAGGAGCAGACTGATGTTCCACCACCACCACCCCCGCCATCGCCTCCTCCTCCTCTAGAAGCTTGGCAAGCTGTGATGCCCGCAACCAATGCGAACACTCAGATGTTGCTCAGGCTGTTGCAAGAAAGTGAGTAGGGTCAGCAAGATTTTCAAGGGAATTTTCAGAATCAGGCTCAGTTTGCAACGCTCAATCAGTTCCTTGCCAACAAGCCCAAGTCTTTCACCTGTTGTGAGCAGCCTTTTTATGCTGATGATTGGCTCCGGGATATGAGTAAGCATTTCGAGTGCAGCAATGTTGTTGGAAATATGCCCTAGAGGCAATAAATAAAGTGTTTATTATTGTATTTCCTTGTTCATGATAATCATTTATTATCCATGCTATAATTGTATTAATTGGAAACATGGATACATGTATGGAAACATAGACAAAACACAATGTCCCTAGTATGCCTCTAGTGAACTAGCTCGTTGATCGAAAGATGGTTAAGGTTTCCTAGCCATGGACATGAGATGTCATTTGATAACGGGATCACATCATTCGGAGAATGATGTGATGGACAAGACCCAAACTACAAACGTAGCTTATGATCATGTCAGTTTATTGCTACTGTTTTCTGCATGTCAAGTATATGTTCCTATGACCATGAGATCATGCAACTCACAAATATCGGAGGAGTACCTTGTGTGTATCAAACGTTGCAACATAACTGGGTGACTATAAAGGTGCTCTACAGGTGTCTCCGAGGGTGTCTGTTGAGTTGGCATGGATCAAGACTGGGATTTGTTACTCCGTGTAACGAAGAGGTATCTCAGGGCCCACTTGGTAATACAACATCACAATAAGCCTTGCAAGCAATGTGACTAAGTGTTAGTTACGGGATCTTGTATTACGGAATGAGTAAAGAGACTTGCCAGTAACGAGGTTGAAATAGATATGGCGATACCGACGATCGAATCTCGGGCAAGTAACATACCGAAGAACAAAGGGAACATCATACGGGATTAACTGAATCCTTGACATAGAGGTTTGACCGATAAAGATCATCATAAAATATGTAGGAACCAACATGGACATCTAGGTCCCACCATTGGTTATTGACCGTAGAGGTGTCTCGGTCATGTCTACATAGTTCTCGAACCCGCAAGGTCTGCACACTTAAGGTTTTGTGACGTTTCGGTAGTATAGAGTTATGTATGGTGGTGACTGAAGTTTGTTCGGAGTTTCGGATGAGATCCTGTACGTCACGAGGAGCTCCAGAATGGTCTGGAGGTAAAGATTCATATATAGGAAGTCCCGTTTTGGTCGCCGGAAATCTTTCGGGCTCATTGGTAGTGTACAGGGAGTGCCGGTAGTGTACCGGGAGGCCTCCGGGAGGGGTATTTCGACCCAAGAGGCTTCATGGGCTGTGGGAGAGTGAATATCAGCCCTTAGTGGTCTGGTGGAAACTGCCACACAAGGCCCATGTGGCTGGAGGAAAAAACCCAATAGGAAAAGGTGGAAAAAAGGCAAAAAGGAGCAATCCTAGTCCTACTAGGATTGGAGGAGAAGAGTCCTCCTCCACCTCCCACTTCGGCCAAAGCCTCCAAGGCTTGGAGGACAAGGCTATTTCTCCTCCTCCTTCCCTCCTATATATACTGGTGGATTTCTAGGGTTTTGCACTAGAATTTCAGCCACGTGCTACCCGTTCCTCCAGTGCATAGTTTCTCCACTAGATCGGTTTTTCCGCAGTGCTTAGGCGAAGCCCTGCCGGAATTGCTCCACCACCATCACCGGAGCGCCGTCAGGCTGCCGGAGAACTCTTCTTCCTCTCCACTCCTTCTTGCTGGATCAAGACGGTGGAGATCGTCATGAAGCTGTACGTGTGCTGAACGCAGAGGTGTCGTCCGTTCGGTGCTAGATCGGAAGGATTGTGATCAAGTTCGTGAGATGGATCATGATCAAGTTCGTGGGACGGATCGTGGTTGGATTGCGGGACGGATCGTGATTGTATCGTGCGACGGATCGTGATTGGATCGCGGGACGCATGGCAATTTTGATCGTGAAGACGTTCGACTACACCAACCGCGTTTCTTTACGCTTCCCGCTTAGCGATCTACAAGGGTATGTAGATCCACTCTCCCTGTCGTAGGTGCTCATCACCATAGATAGATCTGCGTGTGCGTACGAAATTTTTTGTTTCCCATGCAACGTTCCCCAATAGTGGCATCATGAGCTAGGTCTATGTGTTGATGGGATCTTGAGTTGAACACAAAAGGTTTGTGGGCGTTGATGCCTAGATTGCTTCCTCCCTTGGTCGGATTTTGGTTCAGCGGTATTGTGAGATGAAGCGGCTCGGACCAACATTACTCGTACGCTTACGAGAGACCGGTTCCCTCGACGCAACTTGTTGCCTAGATGGCTTGCGGGTGGCAGTTTCTCTCACTTTAGTTGGATCGGATTCGACAAAGGCGGTCCTTGAGAAGGTTGAAAAGAAAATTATGTATCATTGTTGTGGTTTATGTGTAGGCGAGAATCGTTCTTGCTATAAACCCGTAGCAGCCACGTAAAACATGCAACAACAATTAGAGGACGTCTAACTTGTTTTTGCAGGGTATGTTGTGATGTGATATGGCCAATTACATGATGTGATATATGTGATGTATGAGATGATCATGTGATGTATAGAATTTGACGACTTGCATGTCGATGGGTACGGCAACCGGCAGGAGCCATAGGGTTGTCTTTAATTATTGTATGACCTGCGTGTCAATCATTAAGCGCTATGTAATGCTTTACTTTATCACTAAACAGTAGCAATAGTAGTAGAAGCATGCAGGGCGTAACAACCTCGATGGCGACACCTTGATGGAGATCAAGATGATGGAGATCATGGTGTCGTGCCGGTGATGATGAAGATCATGCCGGTGCGACGGTAGCATTAGTTCAAGATGGAGATCTAAAGCACAAGTTCATGGCCATCTCATGTCACTTATGAATTGCATGTGATGTTAATCCTTTTATGCACCTTGTTTTTCTTAGTACGACGGTAGCATTATAAGGTGATCCCTCACTTAAATTTCAAGATAAAATTGTGTTCTCCCCGAGTGTGCACAGTTGTGGAAGTGTGTCGTGTTGAGACACCACGTGATGATCGGGTGTGATAGACTCTACGTTCACATACAACGGGTGCAAGCCAGTGTTGCACGCGTAGAACACTCGGATTAAACTTGACGAGCCTAGCACGTACAAACATGGCCTCGGAACACAAGAGACCGAAAGGTCAAACATGTGTCATATAGTAGATATGATCAACATAATGATGTTCACCATTGAAGCCACCTCAACTCACGTGATGATCGGACTTGAGTTGGTGGATTTGGATCATGTGACACTCAGATGACCTGAGGGATGTCAATTTGATTGGGACCTTTAGTAATTTGATTAACTAAACTCATTATCTTGAACAATAGTCTAAGTGAACTTTGCATATTTATGTTGTAGATCAATGGCTCTCGCAGTAGCACCCCTGAATTTTAATCCGTTCCTATAGAAAGCTAAACTGAAAGATGATGGAAGTAACTTTGTTGACTGGGCCCGTAATTTGAGGATTATCCTCACGGCTTCCTAGAAATCATATGTCCTTGATGCATCGCTTGGTGACCAACCAGAAGACATGACCTCCGAAGACGTTAAGAACGCTTGGGAGGCACGTACTGGAGATTACTCAATAGTTTAGTGTGCAATATTGTATGGCTTAGAACCGGGACTTCAAAGACGTTTTGAACGCCATGGAGCGTATGAGATGTTCCAGGAGTTGAAGGTTATCATTCAGAAGAACGCCCAGATCGGGAGGTATTAAACCTCCGATAAGTTCTATGCTTGCAAGATGGAGGAGAATGGGTCTATCAGTGAACATATACTCAGAATGCCTGGGTATTCAACTCGTCTAGCAGAGTTGGGAATTGCCCTTCCGCCAGAGGCGATCACTAACAGAGTTCTTCAATCACTGCCACCTAGTTACAAGAGCTTTGTGATGAACTATAAACATTCACGGGATGAACAGGTTAGTCGCCGAGGTGTTTGCGATGCTAAAAGTTGGTGAGTCTGAAATCCAGAAAGAACATCAAGTGTTGATGGTCAATAAAACCACTAGTTTCAAGAAAAATGAAAACGTCAAGGGCAAGGGCAAGAAGGGTAAAACCAAGAAGGATGACAAAGAAGTTGCTACTCCTACAAAGAAGCCGAAGCATGGACCCAAGCTAGAAACTGAGTGCTTTCATTGCAGGGGAACTGGTCACTAGAAGCGGAACTGCCCCAAGTACCTGGCTGAAAAGAAGGCGGCCAACGACAAACAAGGTATATATGATATACATGTTATTGATGTGTACCTTACTAGCTCTCGTAGTAGTGCCTGGGTATTTGATACCGGTTCGGTTGCTCACATTTGCAACTCAAAGCAGGAACTACGGAATAAACGAAGGCTGGCAAAGGACGAAGTGACGATGCGCGTGGGAAATGGTTCCAAGGTTGATGTGATCGCCGTTGGCACGCTGTCTCTTCTATTACCATTGGGATTAGTGATCAACCTGAATAATTGTTATTTAGTGGCTGCGTTAAGCATGAACATTATATCTGGATCTTGTTTATTGCGAGACGGTTACTCATTTAAATCAGAGAATAAAGGTTGTTCTATTTATATGAGTAATATCTTTTATGGTCATGCACCCAAAGTGAGGGGTTTATTCATATTGAATCTTGATAGTGATGATACACATGTTCATAACATTGATGCCAAAAGATGTAGAGTTGATAATGATAGTACCACTTTCTTGTGGCACTGCCGTTTAGGTCATATTGGTGTAAAACGCATGAGGAAGCTCCATGCCGATGGACTTTTGGAGTCACTTGACACACACGAATCATGCCTCATGGGCAAGATGACAAAAACGCCATTCTTTGGAACAATGGAACGGGCAAGTGACTTATTGGAAATCATACATACTGATGTGTGCGGTCCAATGAATGATACAACGCATGGTGGATATCGTTATTTTCTCACCTTCACTGATGACTTAAGTAGATATGGGTATATTTACTTGATGAAACACAAGTCTGAAACGTTTGAAAAGTTCAAGCAGTTTCAGAGTGAAGTTGAGAATCATCGTAACAAGAAGATTAATTTCCTGCGATCTGATCGAGGAGGTGAATATCTGAGTTATGAGTTTAGCGGTCACTTAAGACAATGTCGAATTGTTTCACAGTTGACACCACCCGGAACACCACAACGTAATGGTGTATCCGAACATCGTAATCGAACCTTATTAGATATGGTGCATTCTATGATGTCTCTTGCTGATTTGCCACTATCGTTTTGGCGTTATGCATTAGAGACAGCTGCATTCACTTTAAATAGGGCACCATCAAAATCCGTTGAGACGACGCCATATGAACTATGGTTTGGCAAGAAGCCAAAGTTGTCGTTTCTTAAAGTTTGTGGATGTGATGCTTATGTCAAAAAGCTTCAGCCTGAAAAGCTAGAACCCAAAGTGGAGAAATGCGTCTTCATAGGATACCTCAAAGAGACAGTCGGGTATACCTTCTATCTCAGATCCGAAGGCAAAGTCTTTGTCGCTAAGAACGGAACATTTCTTGAGAAAGAGTTTCTCTCAAAAGAATTGAGTGGGAGGAAAATAGAGCTTGATGAGGTTATTGAACCTTTACTTCAACCAGAAAGTAGCGCAACACAGAAAGATGTTTCTGTGGAACCTACGACGGTAGAAGAGGAAGTTAATGATGATGATCATGAAGCTTTGGATCAAGCTGCTATCGAACCTCGTAGGTCGACAACGCCATGTACTACCCCTGAGTGGTATGGCAACCCTGTCTTGGAGGTTATGTTGTTGGACAACAATGAACCTACGAGCTATGGAGGAGTAGTGATGGGCCCGGATTCCTAGAAATGGTTAGAGGCCATGAAATCCAAGATGGGATCCACGTATGAAAACAAAGTATGGACTTTGGAAGTATTACCTGAAGGGCGAAAGGCCATTCAGAACAAATGGATCTTTAAGAAGAAGACAGACGTGGACGGTAATGTCACCGTCTATAAAGCTTGACTTGTGGCAAAGGGTTTTTCACAAGTTCAAGGAGTTGAATACGATGAGACTTTCTCACTCGTAGTGATGCTTAAGTCTGTCAGAATCATGTTAGCAATAGCTGCTTATTTCGACTATGAAATTTGGCAGATGGATGTCAAAACAGCGTTCCTCAACGGTTTCCTTGAGGAAGAGTTGTATATGATGCAACCCAAAATTTTTGTCGATCCAGAGAATGCTGACAAAGTTTGCAAACTCTAGCGATCCATTTATGGACTGGTGCAAGCATCTCGGAGTTGGAATAAGTGCTTTGATGAGGTGATCAAAGCGTTTGAGTTTATACAAGTTTACGGAGAAGCTTGTATTTGCAAGAAAGTGAGTAGGGAGCTCTATAGCATTTCTAGTATTATATGTGGATGACATATTGCTGATTGGAAACAATATAGAAATGATGGAAAGTGTGAAGGAATATTTGAACAAGAGTTTTTCAATGAAGGACCTAGGAGAATCTGCTTTCATATTAGGCATTAAGATTTATAGAGATAGATCAAGACGCTTAATAGCACTTTCACAGAGCACATACCTTGATAAAGTTTTGAAGAAGTTCAAAATGGAACTGTCCAAGAAGGGGTTCTTGCCTATGTTACAAGGTGAGTAAGACTCAATGCCCAGTAACTGCAAAAGATAGAGAAAAGAGGAGTGTCATCCCCTATGCTTCAGCCATAGACTTATCATGTATGCGATGTTGTGCACAAGACCCGATGTCAGCCTTGCCATAAGTATGGCCGGAAAATTTCAAAGTGATCCTGGAATGGAGCACTGGCAAGGGTCAAGAATATCCTTAAGTACCTAAAAAGAACTAAGGAAATGTTTCTCGTTTATGGAGGTGATGAAGAGCTCGTTGTAAAGGGTTACGTCGATGCAAGCTTTGACACTGATCCGGACGACTCTAAGTCAAAAACCGGATACATATTTATTGTTAACGGGGGAGCGGTAAGCTAGTGCAGTTCCAAGCAAAGGGTGGTAGCTGATTCTAGGTGCAAAGCGGAATACATCGCAGCCTCGGAGGCGGCGAAGGAAGGTGTCTGGATGAAGCAGTTCATGACAGATCTTGGAGTAGTGCCCAGTGCACTGAATCCAATGAACCTGTTCTGTGATAACATTGGTGCCATTGCTCTGGTCAAGGAACCACGGTTTCACAAGAGGACCAGACACATAAAGCGACGCTTCAACTCCATCCGCGATTACATCATGGAGAAAGATATAAATATTTGCAAAGTGCACACAGATCTGAATGTTGCAGACCCATTGACTAAACCTCTACCATGGGCTAAACATGATCAACACCAGAACTGCATGGGTGTTCGATTCATTACAATGTAAATCACATAGTGATGTGAACTAGATTATTGACTCTAGTGCAAGTGGGAGACTGTTGGAAATATGCCCTAGAGGCAATTATAAATTAGTTATTATTGTATTTCCTTGTTCATGATAATCGTTTATTATCCATGCTATAATTGTATTAATTGGAAACATGGATACATGTGTGGATACATAGACAAAACACAATGTCCCTAGTATGCCTCTAGTGAACTAGCTCGTTGATCGAAAGATGGTTAAGGATTCCTAGCCATGGACATGAGATGTCATTTGATGACAGGATCAAATCATTAGGAGAATGAAGTGATGGACAAGACCCAAACTACAAATGTAGCTTATGATCGTGTCAGTTTATTGCTACTGTTTGCTACATGTCAAGTATATGTTCCTATGACCATGAGATCATGCAACTCACAGATATCGGAGGAGTACCTTGTGTGTATCAAACATCGCAACGTAACTGGGTGACTATAAAGGTGCTCTACAGGTGTCTCCGAGGGTGTCTGTTGAGTTGGCATGGATCAAGACTGGGATTTGTTACTCCGTGTGACGGAGAGGTATCTCAGGGCCCACTCGGCAATACAACATCACAATAAGCCTTGCAAGCAATGTGACTAAGTGTTAGTTACGGGATCTTGTATTACGGAATGAGTAAAGAGACTTGCCAGTAATGAGGTTGAACTAGGTATGGAGATACCGACGATCGAATCTCGGGCAAGTAACATACCGAAGAACAAAGGGAACATCATACGGGATTAACTGAATCCTTGACATAGAGGTTCGACCGATAAAGATCTTCGTAGAATATGTAGGAACCAATGTGGACATCCAGTTCCTGCCATTGGTAATTGACCGTAGAGGTGTCTCGGTCATGTCTACATAGTTCTCGAGCCCGCAGGGTCTGCACACTTAAGGTTTGGTGACGTTTTGGTAGTATAGAGTTATGTATGGTGGTGACCGAAGTTTGTTTGGAGTCCCGGATGAGACCCGGACGTTACGAGGAGCTCCGGAATGGTACGGAGGTAAAGAATCATATATAGGAAGTCCTGTTTTGGTCACCGAAAAAGTTTCGGGCTCATCGGTAGTGTACCGAGAGTGCCGGTAGTGTACCGGGAGGCCTCCGGGAGGGGTATTTCGACCCAAGAGGCTTCATGGGCTGTGGGAGAGTGAATATCAGCCCTTAGTGGGCTGGTGGAAACTGCCACACAAGGCCCATGTGGCTGGAGGAAAAAACCCAATAGGAAAAGGTGGAAAAAAGGCAAAAAGGAGCAATCCTAGTCCTACTAGGATTGGAGGAGGAGAGTACTCCTCCACCTCCCACTTCGGCTCAAGCCTCCAAGACTGCCTCTCCTCCTCCTTCCCTCCTATATATACTGGTGGATTTGTAGGGTTTTGCATTAGAATTTCAGCCACGTGCTACCCGTTCCTCCAGTGCATAGTTTCTCCTCTAGATCGGTTTTTCTGCAATGCTTATGCGAAGCCCTGCCGGAATTTCTCCACCACCATCGCCGGAGCACCGTCAGGCTACTGGAGAACTCTTCTTCCTCTCCACTCCTTCTTGCTGGATCAAGACGGTGGAGATCGTCATCAAGCTGTACGTGTGCTGAACACGGAGGTGTCGTCCGTTCGGTGCTAGATCGGAAGGATCGTGATCAAGTTCATGAGATGGATCATGATCAAGTTCGTGGGACAGATCGTGATCGGATCGCGGGATGGATTGTGATTGGATCACCGGACGGATCGTGATTGGACCGCGGGACGCATGGCGATTTGGATCGTGAAGACGTTCGACTACACCGGATGGAGGGTATGTAGATCCACTCTCCCTCTCGTAGGTGCTCATCACCATGGATAGATTTGCGTGTGCGTAGGAAATTTTTGTTTCCCATGCAACATTCCCCAACAAATGTCAGGCCACAAGATTTTGTCAGATTTGCATCGTTCCAGCTCAAGGGTCAAGTAGCTTATTGGTGGCAGCAGTACAAGGATTAAAGGGGCGAGCGTGTTGTTACTTGGGACGATTTCCGTCGTTACTTCAGGGCTCTTTACATTCCGACAAGTGTTGTCGAGGAGATGCATGAGAAGTTCAGGCACCTAAAGCAGGGAAGCGAGTATGTCTATCAGTACAACATCGAGTTCCAGAATCTAGCCCGCTATGCTAAGCAAGATGTTCTGGATGACAAGGCTATGATCTGTCAGTTCAGAGGTGGTCTCAAGCATGAGCTTCTGCCAGGCCTAGTTCTTCAAGAGCCTCGTGAGTTTGATCAGTTCTACAACATGGCTTTGAAGGTCGAGGCAACTCAGCTCAAGCTGGAGAACTCAAGGAAGCATTCAAGGGATTCTTATTCTTCTTCTTCCAGCTCTCAGATGGTTCCCAAGTAGCAGAAGTATTGGGTGCCAAATCCTCCTCCGTTTCGTCCTCCTCAGCAGCAGAAGCAGTTCGGTGGTCGTGGTTCTTCCCACCCACCCAACCCAGGATTCCAGCAGAGGCCCCAGGCGTCCAAGGCAGTTCTTGTTCCTCCTCCAGGCAATGTTCGTCCGCTTTCTGAGGTGACTTGTCACAAGTGTGGCTAGAAGGGTCACTATGCAAACAAGTGCCACCAGCGGCGTCTTCCGCCCCCTCCTCCAGTCAAGCCTCCAGGCAATGCTATGGTGAAGCATAATCCCAAGACCGCAAGAGTGAATATGGTGAATGTGGCTGAAGCAGAGCAGTCCAAGGATGCGATTATGGGTAATCTCTCAGTTAATTCTATTCCTACAAAAGTGTTATTTGATTCTGGTGCATCGCATTGTTTCATGTCTTGCCCTTTCTTTGTCAAGAATGAGTTTGATTATCAAGATTTGCCTAAGTCTTTGTCTGTGGCGTCGCCTAGTAAGATGTTGAATTCCAATTGCATTCTTCTGGACGTTTCTATCAAGATGGACAATTATTCTTTTCTGGCTTCTCCAATTGTTCTCAGTAATTCTGACATTGGTCTCATTTTGGGCATGGACTTCCTGGCTATGAATAAGGCTTATATTGATTGTAAAGCAAAACAAGTCAAGCTGACTCATCCTTCAGAAGACGTGATTGTTTTCGCGGCTCGTGATGACACAATCCGTCTCTTTGCTCTTAATGAGAAGGGTGAAATCTCGGTGATTTCTCAAATTATGGTGGTGAATGAGTATGAAGATGTCTTTCTAGAAGAATTGCCAGGAATGCCTCCACACCGGCCAGTCGAGTTCGTGATTGATCTCGAGCCCGAAACTGAACCGGTCTACAAGCGCCCGTATAAACTTGGCCCCGAAGAGCTGAAAGATTTAAAGTATCAGCTAGATGAGCAAGAACGTTTGGGTCTGATCAGACCAAGTTCTTGTCCATGGGGTTGTGGTGTTTTGTTTGTCAAGAAGAAAGATGGCACGGATCATCTTCGGGTCGACTATCGTCCCAACATCAATGAGTTGTTTGAACAACTGAAAGGTGCCAAGGTTTTCTCGAAGCTTGATCTTCGCATGGGTTATCATCAGATTCCCATTCGCGAAGAAGACATTCCTAAGACCGCTTTCAGGACGAGTTTTGGCTCTTATGAGTACACTATAATGTCATTTGGTCTTGCGAATGCTCCTCCAACCTTCTCAAGAATGATGAACTTCAGTTTCTCTCCTTTCAAGAATGAATTCGTCTTGGTCTATCTGGATGATATCCTTATGTTCTCAGAGACAGAAGAAGAGCATGCTGAGCATGTCCACCTTGTGCTGGACAAGTTAAGGGAGCATCGATTCTATGCCAAGTTTTCCAAGTGTGAGTTTTGGCTCAATGAAGTGGTGTACCTTGGGCATGTGATCTCTGCCGAGGGAATTAAAGTGCACCTTGAGAAAGTTGAGGAAATCTTGAAGTGGGAACCTCCTCAGAATGTGAAGCGGCTTCGAAGTTTCCTCGGGCTTGCTAGTTATTGCAGAAGATTCATGGAGAACTTCTCTCAAATTGCTAAGCCTCAGTCCAATCTCCTCTAGAAGAGTGTCAAGTATGTTCGGTCTCCTGAGTGTGATGTGGCGTTCAATACGCTCAAGCAGAGATTGACTTCAGCTCTAGTTCTTGTTCCTCCTGAGCAGTCCAACCCTTTCCTAGTATTCTATGATGCTTCTCTCCAAGGTCTTGGTGGTGTTCTCATGCAAGATAAGAAGATTGTTGCTTATACCTCGCGTTAGTTGAAGCCTGCCGAGAAGAACTACCCCACTCATGATCTTGAGTTGGCGGCAGTTGTACATGCTCTAATGACTTAGAGGCATTTGTTATTGGGTAGACCAGTTGAGGTATACACCGATCACAAGAGCTTGAAGTACATTTTCACTCAATCCAATCTCAATCTTCGGCAGTCTCATTGGGTGGAAATACTTGAGGACTTCAATCCAAGCATTGAGTATACTCCTGGGAAAGCAAATGTCATTGCAGACACGCTCAGCCGTAAGGCGTACTGCAATAGTCTCATATTGAAGCCTCTTCAACCCGAGCTTTGTGAAGCCTTCCGCAAGCTCAGCCTTCAGATGATTCCGCAAGGATTTCTTGCAAATCTTCAAGTTTCTCCGACTCTGGAAGATCAGGTTCACCAAGCGTAGCTTCTTGATGCTATGGTGAAGAAAGTGAAGAAAGGTGTGGCCAAGACTATTCCAAAGTATAAGTTCTTTCGCGTTGATGACAAAGATACCTTGTTCTTTGAGGACCGTCTTGTGGTTCCAAAAGGTGATCTCATAAAGGTTATCATGGACGAGGCACACAATTCTCTTCTATCCATTCATCCAGGCAGTTCCAAGATGTATCAGGATCTCAAGCAAACCTTCTGGTTGACTCGCATGAAATGTGAAATTGCTCAGTTCGTGAATGAGTGTGATGTTTTTCGTAGAGTGAAGGCAGAACATCAACGTCTAGCAGGTCTTCTTCAGCCTTTGCCTAT
The DNA here is from genome assembly GCA_022496015.1 of Hordeum marinum. Classification (NCBI taxonomy): domain Eukaryota; kingdom Viridiplantae; phylum Streptophyta; class Magnoliopsida; order Poales; family Poaceae; genus Hordeum; species Hordeum marinum. Next base: position 465,974,053 of record CM039676.1, on the reverse strand, counting down.
CCCAGAGTGGAAATTCGATCATGTGGAGATGGATTTCATCACTGGGTTTCCCAAGTCCAAGAGAGGCAACGATGCCATCTTTGTGGTTATCGACAAGCTGTCAAAAGTTGCTCATTTCCTGCTAGTCAAAGAATCTATCTCGGCAGCTCAGCTTGCAGAGTTGTATACGTGAAGGATAGTATCTTTGCATGGTATTCCTTAGCTCATCTCAACTGACCGTGGAAGCCTCTTTACTTCCAAGTTTAGGGAGTCCTTCCAGACTGCTATGGGTACCAATATCTCTTTCAGTACTGCGTTCCATCCGCACACAAGTGGTCAAGTTGAGAGAGTCAATCAGATCCTTGAAGATATGCTCAGATCTTGTGTGATTTCGTTCGGCATGAAATGGGAAGACTGCCTTCCATATGCTGAATTCTCATACAACAACAACTTTCAAGCTAGCTCAGGCAAGGCCCCTTTCGAGATTCTCTACGGCAGAAAGTGTCGTACCCCGCTCAACTGGTCTAAAACCGGTGAGCGTCAGATATTGGGCAATGACATGATCACTAAAGCAGAAGAAATGCGCCATGTCATTCGCAAGAACCTCAAAGCAGCTCAGTCCCTTCAGAAGAGTTATTATGATAACAAACACCGGGATGTTTCCTTTAAACTGGATGATCTAGTCTATCTCAGAGTCTCTCCCATGAAGGGCACTCGGCGGTTTGGTATTAAAGGGAAGCTAGCTCCTCGTTTTGTTGGTCCTTTCAAAGTTGTTGGCAAGAGAGGAGGTCTTGCATATCAACTAGAGCTTCCTCCAAATTTCGTGAACGTGCACGATGTCTTCCATGTTTCTCAGCTCCGGAGATGCTTCAAGACTCCTGAGTGAACCATTGACCTCCAAGACATCGATCTCCAAGAAGATCTCTCTTATCGTGAGCATCCAATTGCAATTCTCGAAGAAACTGAGCGTAAGACTCGCAACAAGTCTATCAAATTCCTCAAGGTGAAGTGGTCTCATCATTTCGGCAAAGAAGCTACTTGGGAACACAAGGACCTTCTCCGTTCTGAATTTCCAGACTTCTTTCGTTCCTAGATCTCAGGTCGAGATCCTCTTGTAGTGTGGGAGAGTTGTGACAGCCCAAGTGATGTCCCTACCTTTATTGGCATGTAATCTCTTGTATGAACCATGTGTCATGAACTTTATGAATGAATTGCACCTTGTCATGCCATGCTTTGTTTTGAATTCATGCATCATGCATTCATCATGCCATGCCTAGTTGTGAAGTGATCTTGTATCTTGTGGTTTGTTGTGGGTGTGTTCTTGTGTTGTGTGAAGTGCTTGGGGATTGGTGATGCAATCCTCCTTCCTTTTCCCATCTCTTTTCTTTTCAAACAACCCTTCCGATACCCCCCCCCCCTTTTATTTCATGTTATTTGATAAACAAAATTAAGTTGTTATTTAAATTATTTAAAAATGTTCAAGTGCTACCCTAATATGTTTTGAGCATGTGAGTGTTGGTATTTTATTGTTTTGAGCTTTATGTATTTGTGGCATTTAAATAACAGGGGGTGCCTATTTTAAAAATATTTAAACTACTTGTCCTAAAATTCATCTTAATATTTTGACGAAATAGTGCAATTTATTTTCTTTGCAAAAGCAATTTTGTTCTGCACAAAAACCTTCTATTTTTCTCTGGGGTTTTTCCCTTGTATTGTGTTGTTTTAAAAAACAGCAAAGCTTCTCTGTGTTTCTTTTCTGTTGTGAGGCGTAGAAGAGTGGGCCTCGCCTCTCTCGCGGCCCAGCCCGCTCGTGGGGCAACGGCAACCTGCCCCGTCTAGCTCCATCAGGTTCAGAGAGAGTGAAAGCACGGGAGAGCCGACGCCGTCGCCGTCAGGGGCTCACGGACATCGAGCCCCCCCCCTTTATAAGTGCACAGATCCCTAGGGTTCCTCTCTTCCTCCTCGCTGCCGCTGCCTCTCCCCTTCTTCCTCCTCCTCCCCTCTTCTTTATCGTCAGGTAAGTTCAGAGAGCAAAGGACTGAGAGAGCGGAGAAGGCTGATCATCGTCATCGTCGTCGCCGCATTCCAGGAGGTCTTCGCCGCGCCCAGCATGCCGTGGAGATCGCGGACCGTCCCCAGAGTCTGTTCCCGTCGCTAGGAGAGGACGGGCTGCCCCTCCTGGACGGCCTCTTCCTCGCCGGAGCCGCGGACAGAGTCTTCGCTCGCGTCTTCTTCCCCTTCGTCGCCGCCGCGTCTTCAAGCCTATTCCATCCCTTTGTCGCAGCCAGGCCATCGTCGTTTCCCCCTTGGTGAGCTGCCACGTCTTCCCCTCCTGTTGTTGTTGCTAGTGCTGTCGCCGTAGCTGCTCGTCACCGCCGTCCGCAAGGCAGAGCCTTGAGGGGTTCCTCCGTCTTCCTCGTCGCAAGGTGAGCAGGGGATTGGAACCCCGTAGCTTCCCGTAGGCCCCGCCGTAGCTTCCCCTCGCTGGAGACCCCCTGTGTCGCTGGAATTGCCGTCGTCGTGCCGCTGTCGCCATAGTTGTGTGCAGATTTCAGTTTCGTCAGTGTTCGCTCGATCTGTTAGGACTAGTGTGGTCAGTGCCCTATATGGTCAGATGTCAAAGCGTAGCAGAATGGTTTGTGCTCGGGGGAGATGACCCTGAGGTCATGGGTTCGAGCCCGACTCCTCCCCCTTTTTGTTTTGTTTTTCTTCTTTTGTTTTTCTTTTGTTTTCTTCTTTGCTATATGTATGTATGTGTGTATGTGCAAACTGGTGCATTTATGTTTGTTCTTTTCTGTTATGTGTGTGTGTGTGAGTGCTAAGCATACATACATACATATGTGTGGAGTGGTGTATGTGTGTATACATATGTTGTATACATGCATGTGTAATTGAGTGTGTGTGTGTGTGTGGCTGATTGCACTCATGTGGTCCGAGTGCATATGTGTGTGTAGGGTGGTGTGTATGTATATGTGTTGGTAGTGTGGTGTGTGTATATGTATGTGTGCATATATGCATGTGTGTGTGAGAGAGACTGGTGTGTGGATGAACACCCCCCTCATGGGTTGGTATGCTCATGGTTGTATTGTGCTCATAAGTCCTTGGGCATATATAGAGCATGTGTGTGCTTGCTTTGTAGTGTGTGTGTGAGTGTGAAAAGTGGGTCTTTTACCCCACTTGCCATACCCTTGTTGGTTATGCATGTTTGTAGGTTTGTAGATCATTTCCCTGTTAAACTAAGTTTCTAAATCTGGTTATGATCATATTTGCTCATGTCCACTTAGAGTAATATTCCACTTATAAGAGTGCATGATGTTTGCTTGGTAGTAATTTGTGCCATGTTGTTTCACATGAACATATGAGTATGACACATGATATTGGGGTGGAAAGATCCAATGAATCCATTGGTGCTTTCAGATTTCACTTTTGAGCAAGTTTATAAAACTGTCATTTCCAGCTGTGATGCTACTTTGTCATTTTTGCATGATTTAATCCACGCTTGCTTTGGGGCATGTGCCAACATGGAGTGGTTGGAAATCTGTCCTAGAGGCAATAAATAAAGTGTTTATTATATTTTCTTGTTCATGATAATCGTTTATTATCCATGCTAAAATTGTATCGATTGGAAACACATTACATGTGTGGGTAAATAGACAACAGTTTGTCCGTAGTATGCCTCTAGTGAACTAGCTCGTTGGTCAATGATGGTCAAGGTTTTCTAGACATTAACATGTGATGTCATTTCATAACGGTATCACATCATTAGGACAATGATGTGATGGACAAGACCCAAACTACAAACGTAGCATATGATCGTGTCAGTTTATTGCAATTGTTTTCTGCATGTCAAGTATATGTTCGAATGACCATGAGATCATGCAACTCACCGACACCGGAAGAGTGCCTTGTGTGTATTAAATGTACAACGTAACTGGGTGACTATAAAGGTGTTCTACAGGTATCTCCGAGGGTGTCTGTTGAGTTGGCATGGATCAAGACTAGGATTTGTTACTCCGTATGACAAAGAGGTATCTCAGGGACCACTCGGTAATACAACATCACAATAATCCTTGCAAGCAATGTGACTAATTGTTAGTCATGGGATCTTCTATTACGGAATGAGTAAAGAGACTTGCTGGTAACGAGGTTGAACTAGGTATGAAGATACCGACGATCGAATCTTGGGCAAGTAACATACCGAAGAACAAAGGGAACATCATACGGGATTAACTGATCCATGACATAGAGGTTCGACCGATAAAGATCTTCGTAGAATATGTAGGAACCAATATGGGCATCCAGGTCCCGCTATTGGTTATTGAACGAAGAGGTGTCTCGGTCATGTCTACATAGTTCTCGAACCTGCAGGGTCTGCACACTTATGGTTTGGTGACGTTTCGGTAGTACAGAGTTATGCATGGTGGTGACCTAAGGTTATTCGGAGTACCGGATGAGATCCCGGACGTCACAAGGACCTCCGAAATTATCTGGATGTAAAGATTGATATATTGGAAGTCCTGTTTTGGTCGCCGGAAAAGTTTCCGGCTCATCGGTAGTTTACCGGGAGTGTCGGTAGTGTACCGGGGGACCATCGGAAGGGGTATTTCGACCCAAGAGGCTATATGGGCTGTAGGAGGGTGAATAACAATCCCTTAGTGGGCTGGTGGAAGTCCCACACAAGGCCCTTGTGGCTGGGAAGAAAATCCCAAAAGGAAAAAGGTGGAAAAAGGCAAAAAGGGGCCAAATAAGGAAGGAGTCCTAATCCTACTAAGAGTGGAGGAGAAGGACTCCTCCCTCCTGGTTCGGCCGACCCAAGGGCTGGCTCCTTGGGAGCTAAGCCCCCTCCTCCTCTCCTCCTATATATATTAGAGGGTTTTAGGGTTTCGGCACTAGTTTTTCAGCCACGTGCTACCCGTTCCTCTAGTGCATAGTTTCTCCTCTAGATCTATTTTCTGTAGTGCTTAGGCGAAGCCCTGCCGGAATTTCTCCACCACCATCGCTGCGGCCCCGTCACGCTGCTAGAGAACTCGTCTACCTATCATCTCCCTCTTGCTGGATCAAGAAGGTGGAGATCGTCATCAAGCTGTATGTGTGCTGAACGCGGAGGTGACGTCCGTTCGGTGCTTGATCGGGACGGATCGTGATTGGATCGGGGGACACTCGGCCATTTGGATCGCAAAGACGTTCGACTACACCAACCGCGTTTCTTAATGCTTCCCGCTTAGCGATCTACAAGGGTATGTAGATCCACTCTCCCCCTCGTAGATGCGCATCACCATGGATAGATCTTGCGTCCGCGTAGGAAAAATTTTGTTTCCCATGTAACGTTCCCCAACAGTGGTATCACAGCTAGGTCTATGTGTAGATGAGATCTTGAGTAGAACACAAAGCGTTTGTGGGCGTTGATGCTTAGATTGCTTCCTCCCTTGGTCGTGTTTTGGTTCAGCGGTATTGTGGGATGAAGCGGCCCGGACCAACCTTACTCGTACACTTATGAGAGACCGGTTCCATCGACTGGCGTGTAACTTCGTTGCACAAATCTGGCTAGCGGGTGTCCGTTTCTCGTACTTTAGTTGGATCGGATTCGACTAAGGCAGTCCTTGAGAAGGTTGAAAAGCAACTTATGTATCATCGTTTTGGTTTATGCGTAGGTGAGAATTGTTCTTGCTAGAAACCCATAGCAGCCACGTAAAACATGCAACAACAATTAGAGGACGTCTAACTTGTTTTTGCAGGGTACGATGTGATGTGATATGGCCAATTAGATGTGGTATATGCGATGTTTGAGATGATCATGTGTTGTATAGAATATCACGACTTGCATGTTGATGAGTACGGCAACTGGCAGGAGCCATAGGGTTGTCTTTAATTATTGTATGACCTGCATGTCAATCATTATGCGTTAGCTAAACGGTAGCAATAGTAGTACAAGCATGATGGGCGCGACAACCCCGATGGCGACACGTTGTAACTTCGTTGCACAAAGACGGTTGGCGAGTGTCTGTTTCTCCTACTTTAGTTGGATCGGATTCGACTAAGGTGGTCCTTGAGAAGGTTTAAAAGAAACTTATGTATCACCATTGTGGTTTATGCATAGGTGAGAATGGTTCTTGCTACAAACCCGTAGCAGCCACGTAAAACATGCAACAACAATTAGAGGACGTCTAACTTGTTTTTGCAGGGTATGTTGTGATGTAATATGGCCAATTACATGATGTGATATATGTGATGTATGAGATGATCATGTGTTGTATAGAATATCACGACTTGCATGTCGATGAGTACGGCAACTGGCAGGAGCCATCGGGTTGTCTTTAATTATTGTATGACCTGCGTGTCAATCATTAAGCACTATGTAATGCTTTACTTTATCGCTAAACGGTAGCAATGGTAGTACAAGCATGATGGGCGCGACAACCCCGATGGCGACACGTTGATGGAGATCATGGTGTCGTGCCGGTGACGATGAAGATCATGCCGGTGCTTTCAAGATGGAGATCGAAAGCACAAGTTCATGGCCATATCATGTCACTTATGATTTGCATGTGATGTTAATCCTTTTATGCACCTTGTTTTTCTTAGGACGACGGTAGTATTATAAGGTGATCCCTCACTTAAATTTCAAGATGAATTGTGTTCTCCCCGAGTGTGCACCATTCCGAAAGTTCGTCGTGTCGAGACACCACGTGATGATCGGGTGTGATAGACTCTACGTTCACATACAACGGGTGCAAGACAGTGTTGAACATGCAGATCACTCGGGTTAACCTTGACGAGCCTAGCATGTATAGACATGGCCTCAGAACACAGGAGACCGAAAGTTGGAACATGAGTCATATAGTAGATATGATCAACATGATGATGTTCACAATTGAAACCACCTCAACTCACATGATTATTGGACTTGAGTTGGTGAACTTGGATCATGTGACACTCAGATGGCCTGAGGGATGTCAATTTGAGTGGGAGCTTTAGTAATTTAATTAACTAAACTCATTGTCTTTAACAATAGTCTAAGTAACCTTTGCATATTTATGTTGTAGATCAATGGCTCGCGCAGTAGCACCCCTGAATTTTAATGCATTCCTAGAGAAAGCTAAGTTCAAAGATGATGGAAGTAACTTTGTTGACTGGGCCCGTACTCTGAGGATTATCCTCACGGCTTCCCAGAAATCATATGTCCTTGATGCACCGCTTGGTGACCAACCACAAGAGATGTCATCTAAAGACATTAAGAACGCTTGGGAGGCACGTTCTGGAGATTACTCAATACTTCAGTGTACAATATTGTATGGCTTAGAACCGGGACTTCAAACACGTTTTGAACGTCATGGAGCATATGAGATGATCCAGGAGTTGAAGTTTATCTTTCAGAAAAATTCCCGAATTGAGAGGTATGAGACCTCCGATAAGTTCTATGATTGCAAGATGGAGGAGAACGGGTCTATCAGTGAACATATACTTAGAATGTCTGGGTATTCGACTCGTCTAGCGGAGTTGGGAATTACCCTTCCGCCAGAGGCGATCACTAACACAGTTCTTCAATCACTGCCACCTAGTCACAAGAGCTTTGTGATGAACTATAACATGCACGGGATGAACAAGTCAGTCGTCGAGCTGTTTGCGATGCTAAAAGTTGCTGAGTCTGAAATCCAAAAAGAACATCAAGTGTTGATGGTCAATAAAACCACTATTTTTAAGAAGAATGGCAAGGGCAAGGGCAAGGGCAAGAAGGGTAAAACCAAAAAGGATGGCAAAGCAGTTGCTACTCCTATAAAGAAGCCCAAACTTGGACCCAAGCCAGAAACTGAGTGCTTTCATTGCAAGGGAACTGGTCACTGGAAGCGGAACTGCCCCAAGTACCTGGCTGATAAGAAGGCGGCCGACGACAAACAAGGTATATATGATATACATGTTATTGATGTGTACCTTACTAGCTCTCATTGTAGTGCCTGGGTATTTGATACCGGTTCGGTTGCTCACATTTGCAACTCAAAACAGAAACTACGGAATAGACGAAGGCTGGCAAAGGATGAAGTGACGATGCGCGTGGGAAATGGTTCCAAGGTTGATGTGATTGCCATCAGCACGCTCTCTCTTCGATTGCCATCGGGATTAGTGATGAACCTGAATAATTGTTATTTAGTGCCTGCGTTAAGCATGAACATTATATTTGGATCTTGTTTATTGCGAGATGGTTACTCATTTAAATAAGAGAATAAAGGTTGTTCTATTTATATGAGTAATATCTTTTATGGTCATGCACCCAATGTGAGGGGTTTATTCATATTGAATCTTGATAGTGATGATACACATGCCAAAAGATGTACAGTTGATAATGATAGTACCACTTTCTTGTGGCACTGCCGTTTAGGTCATATTGGTGTAAAACGCATGAGGAAGCTCCATGCTGATGGACTTTTGGAGTCACTTGATTTTGAATCACTTGACACATATGAACCATGCCTCATGGGCAAGATGACTAAAACGCCATTCTCAGGAACAATGGAACGGGCGAGTGACTTGTTGGAAATCATACATACTGATTTGTGCGGTCCAATGAATGTTACAACGCATGGTGGATATCGTTATTTTTGCACCTTCACTGATGACTTAAGTAGATATGGGTATATTTACTTAATGAAACACAAGTCTGAAACGTTTGAAAAGTTCAAGCAATTTCAGAGTGAAGTTAAGAACCATCGTAACAAGAAGATTAAATTCCTGCGATCTGATCGAGGAGGTGAATATCTGAGTTATGATTTTGGCACTCACTTAAGACAGTGTGGAATTGTTTCACACTTGACACTGACCGGAACACCACAGCGTAATTGTGTGTCCGAACGTCGTAATCAAAGCTTATTAGATATGGTGCGTTCTATGATGCCTCTTGCTGATTTGCCACTATAGATTTGGGGTTATGCATTAGAGACAGCTGCCTTCACTTTAAATAGGACACCTTTGAAATCCGTTGAGACAATGCCATATGAACTATGGTTTGGCAAGAGGCCAAAGTTGTCATTTTTTAAAGTTTGGCGAAGTGATGCTTATGTCAAAAAGCTTCAGCCTGAAAAGCTGGAACCTAAAGCGGACAAATGCGTCTTCATAGGATACCCGAAAGAGACAGTCAGGTATACCTTCTATTTCAGATCTGAAGGAAAAGTGTTTGTCGCTAAGAACGGAACATTTCTCGAGAAACAGTTTCTCTCGATAGAATTGAGTGGGAGGAAAATAGAGCTTGATGAGGTTATTGAACCTTTACTTCAACCAGAAAGTAGCGCAACGTAGAAAGATATTTCTGTGGAACCTACGACGGTTGGAGAGGAAGTTAATGATGATGATCATGAAGCTTCGGATCAAGCTGCTATTGAACCTCGTAGGTCGACAAGGGTGCGTACTGCTCCTGAGTGGTACGGCAACCCTGTCTTGGAGGTCATGTTGTTGGACAACAATGAACCTACGAGCTATGGAGGAGCGATGATGGGCTCGGATTCCGAGAAATGGTTAGAGGCCATGAAATCCGAGATGGGATCCATGTATGAAAACAAAGTATGGACTTTGGAAGTATTACCTGAAGAGCAAAAGGCCATTCAGAACAAATGGATCTTTAAGAAGAAAACAAACGCGGACGATAATGTCACCGTCTATAAAGCTCGACTTGTGGCCAAGGGTTTTTCACAAGTTCAAGGATTTGACTACGATGAGACCTTCTCACCCGTAGCGATGCTTATGTCTGTCGGAATCATGTTGGCAATAGCTGCTTGTTTCGACTATAAATTTGGCGGATGGATGTCAAAACAGCGTTCCTCAATGGTTTCCTTGAGGAAGAGTTGTATATGATGCGGGCAGAAGGTTTTGTCGATCCAGAGAATGCTGACAAAGTTTGCAAACTCCAGCGATCCATTTATGGGCTGGTGCAAGCATCTCGAAGTTGAATAAGCGCTTTGATGAGGTGATCAAAGCGTTTGAGTGTATACAAGTTTATGGAGAAGCTTGTATTTACAAGAAAGTGAGTGGGAGCTCTATAGTGTTTCTAATATTATATGTGGATGACATATTGCTGATTGGAAACAAATTGAAATGTTGGAAAGCGTGAAGGAATATTTGAATAAGAATTTTTCAATGAAGGACCTAGGAGAAGCTGCTTTCATATTAGGCATTAAGATCTATAGAGATAAATCTAGACGCTTAATAGCAGTTTCACAGAGCACATACCTTGATAATGTTTTAAAGAAGTTCAAAATGGATCAGTCCAAGAAGGGGTTCTTGCCTGTGTTACAAGGTGTGAAGTTGAGTAAGACTCAATGTCGAGTGACTGCAGAAGATAGAGAAAATATGATTGTCATCCCCTATGCTTCAGCCATAGGCTCTATCATGTATGCAATGCTGTGCACAAGACCCGATTTCAGCCTTGCCATAAGTATGGCCAAAAGTTTTCAAAGTGATCCTGGAATGGAGCACTGGGCAGCGGTCAACAATATCCTTAAGTACCTGAAAAGGACTAAGGAAATGTTTCTCAGTTATGGAGGTGATGAAGAGCTCGTTGTAAAGGGTTATGTCGATGCAAGCTTTGACACTGATCCGGATGACTCTAAGTCACAAACCGGATACGTATTTATTCTCAACGGGGAAGCGGTAAGCTGGTGCAGTTCCAAGCAAAGCATGGTAGCCAATTCTACGTGCGAAGCGGAGTACATCGCAGCCTCGGAGGCGGCGAAGGAAGGTGTCTAGATGAAGCAGTTCATGACAGATCTTGGAGTAGTGCTAGTGCACTGAATCCAATGAACCTGTTCTGTGACAACACTGGTGCCATTGCTTTGGCCAAGGAACCAAGGTTTCACAAGAGGACCAGACACATAAAGCGACGCTTCAACTCCATCTGCGATTACATCGAGGAAAAGGACATAAATATTTGCAAAGTGCACACGGATCTGAATGTTGCAGACCCTTGACTAAACCTCTTCCAAGGGCTAAACATGATAAACACCAGAACTGCCTGGGTGTTCGATTCATTACAATGTAAATCACATAGTGATGTGAACTAGATTACTGACTCTAGTGCAAGTGGGAGACTATTGGCAATATACCCTAGAGGCAATAAATAAAGTGTTTATTATATTTCCTTGTTCATGATAATCGTTTATTATCCATGCTATAATTATATTGATTGGAAACACATTACATGTGTGGGTAAATAGACAACACTCTATCCCTAGCATGCCTCTAGTGAACTAGCTCGTTGATCAAAGATGGTCAAGGTTTCCTAGCCATTGACATGTGATCTCATTTGATAACGGGATCACATCATTAGGAGAATGATGTGACGGACAAGACCCAAACTACAAACGTAGCATATGATCGTGCCAGTTTATTGCTACTGTTTTCTGCATGTCACGTATATGTTCCTATGACCATGAGATCATGCAACTCACTGACACAGGAAGAGTGCCTTGTGTGTATCAAACGTCACAATGTAACTAGGTGTCTATAAAGGTGCTCTATAGGTATCTCGGAGGGTGTCTGTTGAGTTGGCATGGATCAAGACTGGGATTTGTTACTCCGTGTGACGGAGAGGTATCTCAGGGCCCACTCGGTGATACAACATCACAATAAGCCTTGCAAGCAATGTGACTAATTGTTAGTCATGGGGTCTTATATTACGGAACGAGTAAAGAGACTTGCCGGTAGCGAGGTTGAACTAGGTATGGAGATACCGACGATCGAATCTCGGGCAAGTAACATACCGAAGAACAAAGGGAACATCATATCGGATTAACTTAATCCTTGACATAGAGGTTCGACCGATAAAGATCTTTGTAGAATATGTAGGAACCAATATGGGCATTGAGGTCCCGCTATTGTTTATTGAACACAGAGGTTTCTCGGTCATGTCTATATAGTTCTCGAGCCCGCAGGGTCTGCACACTTAAGGTTTGGTGACGTTTCGGTAGTACAGAGTTATGCATGATGGTGACCGAAGGTTGTTCGGAGTCCCGGATGAGATCCCGGACATCACGAGGAGCTCCGGAATAGTCCGGAGGTAAATATTGATATATATAGAAAGTCCTATTTTGGTCACCGGAAAAGTCTGGAGGTAAAGATTCATATATAGGAAGTCCCGTTTTGGTCGCCGGAAATCTTTCGGGCTTATCGGTAGTGTATCGGGAGTGTCGGTAGTGTACCGGGGGACCATCGGGAGGGGTATTTCGACCCAAGAGTCTACATGGGGTGTAGGAGGGTGAATACCAGCCCTTAGTGGGCTGGTGGAAGTCCCACACAAGGCCCATGCGGCTGGGAAGAAAAGCCCAAAAGTAAAAAGGTGGAAAAAGGCAAAAGGGGCCAAATAAGGAAGGAGTCCTAATCCTACTAGGATTGGAGGAGGACTCCTCCCTCCTGGTTCGGACGACCCAAGGGCTGGATCCTTGGGAGCCAAGCCCCCTCCTCCTCTCCTCCTATATATACTAGAGGGTTTTAGGGTTTTGGCACTAGTTTTTCAGCCACGTGCTACCCGTTCCTCTAGTGCATAGTTTCTCCCCTGCATAGGCGAAGCCCTGCCGGAATTGTTCCACCACCATCGCCACGGCGCCGTCACGCTGCCGGAGAACTCGTCTACCTCTCTGTTCCCTCTTGCTGGATCAAGAAGGTGGAGATCGTCATCAAGCTGTACGTGTGCTGAACGTGGAGATGTCGTCCGTTTGGTGCTTGATTGGGACAGATCGTGATTGGATCGCGGGACACTCGATGATTTGGATTGCGAAGACGTTTGACTACACCAACCGCGTTTCTTAACGCTTCCCGCTTAGCGATCTACAAGGGTATGTAGATCCACTCTCCTCCTCGTAGATGCTCATCACCATGGAGAGATCTTGCGTGCGCGTAGGAAATTTTTTGTTTCCCATGCAACATTCCCCAATAGGAGGTGCTAGTGTTTTATATCTATTATGCCATGGTATTTTTGTTTAACATGAGAAACACCAAGATAAGTGGGAAACTTGCTGCAAAGTAGCTAACTTGGTGTTTCTGTTTTCACGATGCTAAATATTTCTAAGTCTGAGAATCTGCTGTTATTTTTATGACATGAAGAGTGGTTGACATCTTGTGATATGTTGAGAATTAGCTCATGCTCTGTGTTAGTATTTTGGAGTAGATGTTGTCTTCTATCACCCTGATAATTTCTATGCCAGGAGGTGGTCTCTAACGCCTTTAACTTATGCTGTCAACATGCTACCAGATTAACCCAGATTCCAGAAAACTGTTATTTTCACCCAAGTCCCAGAAAACTGTTTCATCATGCCAATTTGACAGCTTCATGCTTATTGATGTGTGCCTCCTTTGCAGTTTGTGTAGTTGGATAATTTGATAAGAATTATATGTAGTTTATGTTAATACCTTGTTTGTGGCTGTAGGATTCCTGTAGCTCAAGTTGTGGGCTGTGTAAGTTGCTATGTTGCTGTTTTGTGGCAGATTGTTTGTTTTAGTGTTTGTGACTTGTGGGAGCTATACTCCATGGAATTGCTTGATCATTGAGTCTATTGTGGTTTGTTTTTCATTGCCTAACCAGTGGCTACCTTGGAATGCCAAGAATTAGCCAATGGCCTTGTTGTCTTGTGTTTTGCCTTCGTACCTTGTCGTGAGCGTATCGTGAGAACTGTAACTCCGTTTCTTGCGTTCTTTATATCCATTCTTAACAATTTTGCATGATGAATCCATATTTTCCATGTTAATGCATGTTTTAATAACTTAACATGAGGTTCTGTCCAGATTCATTAATAACCAACCTTTGCATGCAAAAATGACTAGTTTTGAATTGCCATGTTTAATTCTTCATAAATGAATCATGCATCATCTTGGTTGTGCATTGCACCTTGGTTGGATTTTTATTGTTTCTGTTTCTCTTGGGTAGAAGCGGGTGTTGATACTGAATATGAGGACCCAGAAGAGTACCACAACGAGGATCCCGCTACTTGTTCCACTGAAGAACCAATAGGCAAGATGATCGTACCCGGATCCCGATACTATTTTTGCTTGCTAGTATCTCGCTCTTATCTTTACAATTGCGCTACCTACCACTTGATATCAGCCTCATAATTTCCATGATAGCCTCTAACCCTCCATATCCTAGCAACCTTTGATTGGCTAAGTTACCGCTGCTCAGCCCCTCTAATAGTGTTCTTAGTTGCAGGTGCAGTTGTTCCATGTGATAACATGGATTTGGCATATCACAATATTATCTGTTATTTAATTTAATGCACATATATATCTTGGTATTGGTGGAAGGCTTGGCCTTTTGCTAGGTGTTTTGATCCGCTGTTACCGCCATAACATGCTTGGGGTTGTTATGGGGACCCCTTTGTTTATTCGGTTGAGATTAAAACTTGTCTGGCAAGACCCAACATTGGTACTATATTTTCTTAATAACTTAATAAAATTTGCATAGGGCTTTCCAACCCCATGGATAATTAATCAACCCCTGGGCCAGTGCTCCTCATGAGTGTTGGTCCAAACTAGAGTCGTGTGCGGGGCCAACCTAGGGCAACTAAGGAGATTTCTATCAGGCCACTGTACGCTGCACTCATCCGGTCGTGTCCTAAGAACGAGATACGCGGCTCTTATCGGGTTCGTGGACACGTCGGGAGGTCTTGCTGGATTTGTTTTACCTTTATCGAATGTCTTGCGTGTGGACTTTGACTTTCTTCGGGTTTTCTCGAGGTGTTGGAATTCCTTTGGAATTACCAATGATGACCATGAGATCCGTGGTCGAGGCTATTCCCGCGGAGTGTGGTTAATTTGTAATGGATTAGTTGGAGCACCCCTGCAGGGTCAAATCTTTCGGAAAGCCGTGCATGCGGTTATGTGGCAACTTGTATATTTGTTTAAAACTCGGTTATAGTAAACTTGAAGTAAACTCTAATAAAATACACCAACTGTGTGAGTAACCGTGATCGTCTTTGCTCGTGAACATGATCCGAGAGAGAACACGGTGGGGTTATGATTGACGTAAGTAAGTGTTCAGGATCTCATAGAGGTCATACTAGATTCGATCGCTCGTCGTAGGCCACTCATATTCATGTTTATGTTACGTAAGTTAGCCACTATAAAGGCTTAGTGCTGTTGCAAAGTAAACACATACCCCATCCCAACCTTTAAGCTTGAATAGTCTTGGTACCCGGGCGCATGATTGCTGAGTCCTTGTGGCTCATAGATTACTACAACACTCCAGGTACAGGTACATATGAGTATGTGCAGGATGATCTAACGCAGCTCCAGTGGGAATATGATGAGGAAAGAGGCAGGATGTACGTGACTTACCCGGATGAGTAGAGGACCATGGTCGTGATCTTTGGGATAGCGAGATAGTGTCATTTGCATCTGTTTTCAGCGTTTGATTTCGTCCATAGTCGGATCCCGTCTTCATCTTGATGATTTGAACTTGGTGTGGAATTGTAATTTAGTATGTGGCGAGTGTAAGCCAACTTGTATCCTCATCTCTTCTGTAATGTATGATGCCATGATACTATACTTGCGAACGGCAAGATGCGCCTCTATCCCTGGCGAGGCCCTCGTGCCTTAAAAAGGATAGGCGCACATCTTGGGCGTGACAGCGACGCTCACCAACAGCGAAGGAGGGCATGGCGAGGGGATCTGGGGGCAGGGGATGCCGGAGGCTCGCAGTTTCGCCAACGACGAGGAAGTATGCCGGAGCCGTGTCGGGAGGAGCTCGACGGTGGTGTTTCTCTGCTCGAAATGGACGGGGAGGAAGGGGAAAGGGTCAGGGGGACCCTAAGGGCGTGATGGAGGTGAGAGCGGTGCTGGAGTGGGCCTGTGTCCTGAGATCGACGGAGCTCCGCCGCGGCGGTGCCTCGGTCGATCTCGAGCACTGGTGCTCGGGGGCTCAAATGGGGGATTGGGACGGCTGTTTGGGAGGAGTAAAGTGCCGGAGGAGGGAAGAGGGGAGCTCGGGGATGCCTTTTATAGGTGAGACATGAGTCCATCGTGGACCCGTGCACCGACGAGGTCGTGGCCGAGGCTAGAGGGAGAGAGAGCTTGCGGGGCTGCTTGGGGGTGTTCCTAGGGTTGGTCCACGACGAGCGGGAGTAAGAGAGAGAGAGAGAGAGAGAGAGAGAGAGAGAGAGGAGCGCATGCATGTGAGCTTGCTCACTAGCCAAGCCAGGCTGCGCTCGGCACGCGTGGGAGGAGGGAGAAGGAGGAGGAGAGAGGAGGGGGCCGATAAGGGGGCGTGTCCCGAACATCGAGGAAACCAAGTGGCGAGAGGGGGAGGCCCGAGGCGGGTGGCGCCATGCAGTGGGCGGTGGCTATAGTGCTTGTCGGCACTGTAGCGCGCTCCAGAGCACGCGTATGGCATGCCATGGCATGCGAACGGCGTCCTAGATACGGCCAACTGCCTAGTGGGTCCAGGATGGTCTAGAGAAAGAGGGGGAGGCATTGGATGCTCTAGAGAGTCAAGGGAGAAGGAGAGAGAGAAGGAGATTCCATTTGTCCAGAAGGGTAAATTGGGGTTTCGCCCCATCTACCAGCGGCTTTTGGACTTGGACTTCTTACTGGGGGCAGAAGGAGTATCCTGGAGATAGTGGTAAATGTTTGAGAGGAAGGGGAAAAGTAGAAGTGGTGGAAACAGTAGTTTTTAGAAATGTCCAGATGCTGTTTGATGATGATTAGGCAAGCAAATGGGATTTTCTTTCCACAAGATTTGACAGGATCAAATGGTGATTAGAAATAGGGTTGATCACCAACTTTGAGCTTGATTGAAGAAAGTTCACAGTTTCACTTTGTAAAACCCTATAAATCACCAGAATCTGGTTTCTGTAGATCTAGTAATGATAAGCTAATCCCCTTGATGCACCACTTAGTGTAGCATCATCATTTGGTGATTAGAACATGTCTACAAAGTTTGGGGTCAAGGGGAGGAACTTCACAATGTAAAGTTGTCAAGGTGCAATCAAAAGTGAAGGCTTTGATTTCAAATTGCAATCAGGTAATCCTAGTTCTTGATAACCTTGAGGCATTGAGGCCCCTGTTCAGACCTGAAGCAAACTTTAGAGGCATTGTCAAGCTGCACCTAGAACATTTGCTTCACCTGCAATTTCTATACTGGAAAAAAGGGCAACTATAAGGAATATTAAGGTTGGAGAGGAAAACACTAAATTTTTTCATGATATGGCCATTGAACGTTTCAGAAGGAACTCAATTTCTTCTCTGAAACTTGGAGATGGCTCTATCTCCACTGATCATGATCAAATTGCTAGGGCTTTCTTGTCAGCCTTCAAAGAACGGATGGGCAGTTCACATGGGATAAATCTCAGTTTTCATCTCCCTTCCTTGTTGCATAAGGTCATAGGTCTTGAGGATCTTACCAGGCCCTTCACAAAAGAGGAAATGGATAGAACAGTTAAAGAAATGCCTCGTGACAAGGCTCCTGGTCCTGATGGTTTTAATGGGTTGTTTTTTAAGAAATGCTGGAATATAATATGTGATGATTTCTATGAGCTTGCTAGGGTCTTTCATGATGGATCGGCTCAGCTGGAATGTATGAACTCTTCATACATCACTCTTATTCCCAAGAAGGGTTCACCAGAGGATATTAGTGATTACAGACAAATCTCACTCACGGGGATGGGTTTAAAGTTTCTGTCCAAAATGACTGCGAATCGGCTTCAAGAGCACATAATGCGGTGTATTCATAAGAATCAGTATGTCTTCATTAAAACGAGGACAATTCAAGACTCTATGGGCTCGACACTAGAGTATCTACATCAATGTCACCATTCTAAGAGACCTATTGTTATTCTCAAACTGGACTTTGAGAAGGCTTTTGATTCTCTGGAACATGAATTTCTATATCAGGTTTTGTCTCATAAGGGCTTTACTACTAAGTGGATCCAGTGGGTCAGACAGTTTCTTTCCACTGCCTCCTCTTCCGTGTTGCTTAATGGGGTTCCTGGTAGGACATTTGTTTGCAAAAAGGGGGTAAGGCAGGGTGACCCAATGTCACCTCTGCTTTTTGCTGTTGCGGCTGATTTCTTGCAGACGCTAGTCAATGATCTACTTGTACAAGGGAAGCTTACTCTCCCCATCCCGTGTCATGAGAGGGATTTCCCAATTGTGCAATATGCTGATGATACACTCATCATTTTGCTTGCAGAGGAGGCACAATTGTTAGAGCTTAAAGCCATGCTGCTAATGTTCTCTCAATCATTTGGGTTGTATGTTAACTACCATAAATCGGCTCTCTTCCCTATCAATGTGAGCTCTGATGTTTTGCAAAAACTGGCTGATTCCATTGGGTGTAAGGTGGGTACTCTGCCATTCACATATCTAGGTCTACCTGTTGGAATTACAAGACCCAAGATTGCTGATTTGATGCCATTTGTGGATAATATGGAAAGGAAGCTCTCTGTTAGCTCTGCTTTCCTAGCCCAGGGGGGTAGACTGCAGTATTTGAACTCGGCCCTGTCATCGGTACCACTTTTCTTCCTTTGTAGTTCGGAGATTCCTCCTGGCATTATGAAACAACTGGAGAGGATACAAAGACAGTGCTTATGGAGACGGAATGGTCAGGATAAAGCACCTGCACTCGCTGCTTGGAAACTAGTCTGCAGGCCCAAGTCAAAAGGTGGGCTTGGTATCCTAAACCTGAATATCCAGAACAATGCTCTCTTACTTAAACATGCACACAAGTTTTTTAATAGAGCGAATGTTCCATGGGTAAATCTGATTTGGAATTCCTACTATGAAGGTAGAGTGTCTCAAGCCACCTCATTATGTGGCTCCTTTTGGTGGAAAGACATCTGCAAAAAATTGGATAGCTTTAGAGTTGTCACCTATGTCATGCCAAACAAGGGTGATACTTTTCTCTTCTCGACTGACTCTTGGTTATTGGAGGACTCCATAGGAATTCTGGCTATTAGGTTCCCGCGCCTTTTCTCATATGCTCTGGACTCCCTCATCACAGCTAAGGAGGCTTTCCAGGCCTTTCATGATGGAGATATGACGTCCTTATTTCATCTACCTTTGTCTAAGCAAGCTTTTACTGAGCTAACTACACTCAGGTGTTCCCTCCAACAGTTAAACAAAGATGATTCTGCTACTGATGTATGGTTATGGCAGGAAGATGGCCGCTCTTATTCAACAAAAAAAATTCGATTTGCATGCCCATAAAGCATTGCCCTGTGAACCCTTGCTCTCTTCGATATGGAAAAGTTGTTGCACTATGAAGATCAAAGTGTTTGCTTGGATGATGATCATGGATAGATCGAACACACATGATATGTTATAGCGAAGACATTGGAATGTATCTGACTCCAACTTGTGTGTGCTATGCTATGCTCAAGTTAAGGAAGATAGAGATCATCTTTTCTTCCAATGCACTTTTCAAAGCAAAGTCTAGAATTTCTTAGGCATTCAAAGGCAAGGAAGTAACATGGGGGAGGTGGTTAGACATGCGCGATGAGACTTTCAACACCCTTTCTTCCTGGAGGTGATCTTTACTGCTTGTTATAGCATTTGGGTGACTAGAAATGTCAAGGTGTTTAGAAATGAACGACCTAGTGTCAATAAATGTACCGGGATGTTTAAGCATGATGTATCTTTGTTAGCTCATAGGATTAGGGCTAGATTGAAAGATGACTTACTCAAATGGGTCTCTTATCTTCCCCTTGAGGTTAGTTTTCTTCTCACTCTAAATAGGATAGACCTTGTATATTGTAATTGGTGATATGTTTTAATAGAAAAGGTTGTGGGGTGTTTTACCCTACAGTAGTCGGTCAAAAAAATGTAAAGTTGTTCAAATTTGAATCTGGACAAAAATGGTTTTGGAATATTTTGATGAATCAAAACAATTAGGATTGAGATGAAACTTTGCAAGATCATCACCTATGGCAATGTGGACTTCCTGGAATTTTGTTGGAATTTATTAAGAATATTTCTTATATAAACATTTCAAAAGCTTGATTTGGGCAGAAGGGGTTTTGAGGGGGTTTGCCCATGATTTTGAACATGACCATGTGTCGACACTCATATATATGGAAAATATATGCCCACAGGGTTTCCCTAAATTTTCTCAAATATTTTAAAAGCATTTAAATATATTTTTCCTATAAAAGACCATTTATGTCCTTAAGAAAAAGTCATTTAAATAAATAGTAAAATAATCTTTAAAATTAATATTTGGTGGTTTTGGAAATTCATATATATAATTTGTTTCAAATAAAGCCTTTGGGGAAAAACGATCCACCCAATTTGAATACTTGTAATGCAAACCTCAACTCAGGGTTTTTTTGAAAACCTAATTTGAATAAATTCTTTTTGGTCAAAGTAATATTTGATAAAAATAGTTTTGGGCACTATTCACATGGCATGATCATTGGGACAGAAGTTTGGATCAAGGAAGATGAATATGGAGAGGAGAAGAATCTAAGAGTGCCAAACACAATTAACTAAACAATCAAACAAGCACAATTCAAACAAGCATGCACTCAAAAACTTTTAATTGGCTACAAATTATGTAAATCCAAGCATAGCAAAGTGATACAAACACAGGGGGTGACATAACTAGCCTCAAAATAGTTTTTCACTAGACTCGACTCGTCCAAGTTCGATCAATCAAGGGGGGCCCTAGGTCGGTACAGGCTCTGATACAAACTTATAACGCCCAAGATGCGATCCTACCCTTATTTAGGCTCGATGGCCTCGACAGGGATAGAAGCACATCTCGTCGTTTCGCAAGAATGGATATCATTCGAAGTACATGTATAGAAGAGATGAGTATATGGAATTGGCTTACACTTGCCACAAGCTACATCAAGATCACATCAATACAAGAACATATTCGAACATCATACATAAGAGCAGGGTACGACTATGGACGAAACCAAACGATAAAATGACATCCATCCTTGCTATCCCAGGTTGTCGGCCGAGAACCCATCCTAGATCGATGAAGCAGAAGAACTCCAAATCAAACAAAGTATCGCTGTCACGTGAAAGCATCACTTTACCTATACCTGCAGCTGTTGTTGTAGTAAGTTGTGAGCCATAGGGACACAACAATCTCATTTCCAAGGGTATGAAAACCAACAAAGCTTAATGAGCGAGGTATGGTTAAGTGGTGAGGTTGCAACAAGAACTAAGCATTTATTTGAGTGGCTGACTGACGAGTACAAGAATAAGAGGGGATGATTGGCGTCTAAATGGGCGTGGAGTAGTAGTCATCACTAAGTGATCCTGAACACCTACTTACAGTCAAACATAACCCCACCGTGTTCTCTTTCGGAGTAGGCCTCACGAGAAGAGACAATCATGGTTATGCACACAGTTGGTGTATTTTATTTCAGTTTACTTCAAGTTTGCTATGACCGGATGTAAAACAAAGTTTCCAAGTGGCCGCGTAACCGTGGGCATGGCTTCTCGAAAAGAGTTAACCATGAAGGGGTGCACCAACTCATCCATCACAAACTAACCACACGCTGCGTCAAATAACTTCAACCGCGGAAAAACCCGTGATCTCCTTGGCAATTCTATTGGAACACCTCGACCTCAAGATAGCCCAAAGTATCCTTCGAATCCCTCACACAAGACGTTCGATAAAGGTAAAAAAAATCCAGCAAGGCCGACCGGCAGCCGGATCCCAATAGGAGCCACACGTATCTCTATCTCGGGGAACTACCAGATGAGCAGTACGTACGATGGCCTGATAGAAATCCCTCGAGTTGCCCCGAGGTAGCCCAGCAAGTGGCTCTAGTTTGGACCAACAGTCATCAGGAGCAATGGCCTGGGTTGTTGATTAATTATCCGCGGATGCCGACGGCTCTGTATGCAATTTTATTAGTTATTAGAAAAATATAGTAACAATGTTGGGCCTTGCTAGAAGAGTTTTATCCCAAACCGGAAATCAAGGGAGTCCCCATAACAACCCCGAGCATGTTAGGAGCGCTCAATATGGAACATAACACCCCTAGGCAAGTAACTAGGGCGGCAAAGATGGAACAAAACACCAAGAAAAAGTCCAAACCTTTGACCTCTTACCAAGTATATATATATGCATTAAATTGAATAGCAATAATATTATGATATGATTAAATATCTATGTTGTCACATGGAAGCAATTGCACCTGCAACTAACAACGATATAAGGAGGGCTGAGCGGGTTGTAACATAGCCAAACAATGGTTTGTTGGGATGTGAAGGGGGTTAAAGATTTTTTATGGCAACGTTAGGAGGCTTGAAATACAAGTGGTAGGTAACGAGACATAACGATAGAAGTGAGACAGCTAGCATGGCAATAATAGTAATGGTATTTAGGGAAATGGTCATTTTGCGTGAGATCTCGCTTGGAAGAAGAACAAATCCGTGAAGTAGAAAAACGGGGCATAGTCAAATGAATCCTCACACTCTGAACGCTTTCGAAACTTTATCGAGAAGAAGCAATCTGGAAACAACAATCAACACACGATAAACACCATAACGTATGCACGACATGATGCACAATCATATATGATGCATGTTCGGTTAAATATGCAAGGCATGGCATGGTAAGATGCAACAATCAAACACTACAAATTACAAAACTCTACATTCAAATTATTTAGCTCATTCTCGTTTACTTACACATCAATATTAAATGTTGTTAACATGGATGGTCATGGCATAAGGTGAAGATGGAATTGAGCAATTTTAAACGGAGAAGGGGAACATACATAAAACAAAATAATAACTCTCCATATTAAGAGGAATGCGGATAATGTTTGTTTAACTAAAGAATCATTTTAAATGATGTTAATTATGGCAAGAGGTGAAGCATGAACAACTACATCAACTAGGCATTTTAAATGAGACCAAAACAACGAGTAACAACTAAGGAAAGTCCCCATATGTAATTTTGGAATTTGCTACTGCTCTGCCTAGAACACAATTTTAGAGTTGTTAAATAGCAAAATAAATGCCATCATGTTATTTTACACATTTTTCAAGTCAAGTTACATATGTGGATCATTTTTATCGAAACTACGGTTTTGTAGTTATGAAATAAATCATTTTAGCATGAAAATTACACAAATTATGGGAAAACAACCAGTTAAACAATTTTATCATGCATGAAAGTTGGATATTGTGAAAGTACATGAAATTCTAAGCAATTTACATATACAAAACATAAGGATCCGATGCACGGTTATTTATTTATCAACATTTTAAAGACATCGTTTTTATGCACTGAAAAAATATGTTCAGGAGATTGATAAACTCACACACGCCATGAAAATGAACAATAGGCCAAAACTGTTGGGCTCTCACCAGCGTGGCCATGGGCCGGAGGGGAGGTGCCTGGGCCTTGGCGAGGCACTCAGCCACGAGCGCAGGGGCGGGTGGTTGGGCCGAGCGCTCTAATTGGCCCACGCGGAGCGGTGGAGCGGGTCAACGCCTGATCCTCCTCCCGAGTGAGGGATGGCCCGACGGCTCTCAGATCTGCGCGTGAGTCCGACGGTGCGCGTGAGGCCGACGGGAAGGCGTGCAGGGGCAGGTCGGCAGGGCTGAGGTCGAGGCATGGGGGCTCGCTAAAACGGGCAGATCCGGTGAGGAGTTGTCGGATCGGGCGAAGAATGGCGGTGACCGAAGGTTTGGAGCTCTGGCGGCTGGCCATGGAGGCTCGTGTCTGCGAGGGGAGGGACATGTGAGAGAAAATGAGGACGTAGAGGACATGGACGTTGAGGTCAGCGGGGTCAACCTGGGCAGCGGCGGTTTGCTCCGGTGACCAGCTCGGTGGCACTCCAGCGAGCACGGCGTCGGGGCTCGGACTGGTGGCATGGTGGGCGAGCTCCCTGGCCGCAGCGCTGTGGGGCTCAGCTACAGGCTGTGCAGCAGTGGGATCCGGGCCCGGGCGGCTCCGGATGGGCTCGGCGGGCATGTGCGGTAGGAAAAGAGATGTGTTGGCGGTGGGTTGGAGATGGTGGCGGCAACACGGATTTTTGAGGAGGGGATTAAGGTTAGCCATTTTAGACAAGGTAGGGGTGTTTAAATAGGAATAGGGGCTAGGGTTAGCTGATTTGATCCGAATACGGATTATAGGATCGTAATCTGATGGTTTCGATCGTGGGATTATGCTGCGTGTGCTGTGATGGGCTGTGTAGTTAGACTAGGTTTAGAGAAGAGAGGGAATTGATGCATCCCAGTGACAGAGTTTTAAAATACCGAAATGTCTGACCCGTGTTTTTTCTTTAGACTAATGTAACAGTTTTGTAGTGTATTTTGTAATTACAAAAAATGCGCTATTTTAAAATGTTAATAATTAATAAACCGTGCATCGGATTAAAATGTTGTATATATAAAAAATGTGTAGAATTTCATATAAATTCACAATAAACCGCTTTCACAAATGATAAAAAAAGGTTTAACATGACATTTTCTGTTATTTTGCGTGAATGTCATGAATTGCATTGCTCATGAATTATTAACCATGGATCGGGATTAAACATGTCCTATATGTAAAATGTGTAGATTAATTATATCGCATTTTCATGCATGCAAAAAATGTTTAATGTGATATTTGCATTTAATTTGCATAAATAACTTGTTAAAATGGTTTATGTCCTAATCTCACCTATTTATTGTGTCGGTATTTTAATATATAAAAAACCACATATTATATGTGTTTTCGGGGTAGAAAAATCCCTAGAATTCACCTAGGCATTTAGTTTTTGTCATGTGATCAAATTTGTGAGGATGTCATTCTGTCGTGATGCCCTTTTTTGTGTGTGGTTTATTCCATGCATGATATGAAGTATTTTTGTACATGAAATATGCCCTTGGACATGTGTGCTAGGCCCTGGTATTTTTGGTTCCTACAGAAAACCATGTTTAGGTGTTATTTTCTTGTTGTCAACATGCTATAAATAAAATGTTGATGTTTTGAGAGGTCTAACTAATTATAAGTCTGAAACTATTATTTTGTTGCCATGTTGCCATGTGTTTTGCTATTGATCTAGGAGTCTTTTGTTGTTGCTCCAATGGAGTCTTTTGTTAAGCATGTTATTGTCCAATAGGGTGTGTGATTTGTTCCCATTTATAGGTTATGCACCATACTTAATTCTGCTATCCAAAATGTCAATCTGTTAAAAACTGATGCTCTTGTCCTCTCTAATTTTCACTAAGTCTGTGAATGTGGTTATTTCACAATGCCATGTTGTGTTGATGTTTGCCATGATCCTAAGCATAATTTGATGTTGCCATAATGGAATGAATTGTAGTGCATCATGTCCTCTACCATGTTGTTATGCTTCATATCAGTATATACCTTGTAGCATGTAATTTTATTACTACCAATATGCCTCCGTGAAAAATTGCTCTGTTGAAAATTGGTATTTTTCACAAAGTCCTTAACTGTTGTTTCAATATGCCATCTTGTGATCTCATTTGCTACTGATGCATGCATCTATTCAACTTGTTGTTCTGAGATAAGTTGTTGTGCACCATGTAAGCTACAGCCCCATGTCTTGTTCGTGCATTTTAGATTCTTATAGCCTATTAGTTTCGGGTGTGCAAAATGCCATGTTGCTGTTTTGGACAGATTTAAACTAAAACTTGTGTTGCTTGCTATTGTAGAACCGTTACTCCATTTTGGACATGTACCACATGAAACTTGCTTAAAATTCCATGTAGTTTCATAATATCTTGTTGCATCTATGATTTGGAATGTCTGTGGTTGTCGTCATTTTCTCATGACAGATGCCATGGGTAGGCTTATTGAGAGTGCTTGGGGCCAAAGGACGTCGACGGGCTCTGGGAACAGGATTAGGCACAAGCGGTGGAGGACACACGGTGTACCCAGGTTCAGGGTCCTCCATGGAAGGTAACACCCCTAGTCCTTCTTGTTCTAGTTTAGATGGTGACGAGGTTACAATGGCGCTCCTGGAGCTGTATGGCTAGAGGAGGAAGAAGGTGGTAGGCAGCCTTCGTTGCCTCTCTATGTGAGTGTGGTGTGTGTGTGTGGAGAGCAGATTGTGTGTCCCCATGCATGGGGGCTTCGGGGGGTTTTATAGGCCAACCCCCCGGATTACAATACTAATAGAGGGCTTTGGGAGGGCCCCAGCTAGCAGCCTCTCTAGTCGGCTATGGGGGCCCCTGGCTGAGGGGTCTTGTCGCTAGTAGGGCCCGCCGGCTGCGGGGTCCCATTGGGAGCCGGAGGGGCCCACGTGGTAGGTCCCCGTGTCGGTCACTTTGCGGCATGGGTCGTCCTTCTAGGCATCATCTTGTGGCAGCCGGTCGAGGTCAGTGGTACGGCCGGTCGCACTGTAGCCATGCTGGAGTAGGTAATGGAGTGGTTGAGGACGTGTCGACACTATTTGGGCGCCCGATCGCAGTCGGCCAGAGTCAGAGGCACTGTTGCCTCCACTATGGCCATGTGGGTGCTGACCCCCGATGGGATGGGGGCTACTGTTGCCACGCATACCCTGACTATGACATCCAATGCATGGACGGCTAGGGCACCAGGGGTCTACGCCCCTAGCCGTCCGGCTCATCGTAGCCAGCAAGGCGGAGCCAGACTACAAGGGGAGGCGGCTCGCCTTGCAGCCGTTTTAGAAAGTTGGAGTAGAGGGTCGTTTGAGGCTACCCCGGGGTTATCCCCCTGACAGTAGTCCCCCAAGTAGGGGAGGCCTATCGGTGAACCGCGGTGGACCTCGCTAGCTTGAATCCTACATTGCCGCCGGAAGGCGCGGGCGCACAATGGTCGGCTCCGCAGTCGGCCGACACTTTGCGCGCCACCTCAGGCGCTCTGACAGTCGTCCCCGAAGTAGGGGAGGCCCGCCGGAGAAAATCATGCCACATGGAAGATGCAACGGGCCATGGCCTGACAGTCTACGCGATGGACAAGACCGGGCCGTGGGGCAAGGCCCTCCTCGGCCTCGGCCCGCGTGCGTGGATCTTCTGTGGCTCGGGCCATCGGTTGGCGTTCCCGAGCACCTTAACTTCCCTCCCACATGTGGTGGGGATAGTGGGGGTCGTGCGTGACGGATCCACTCCACACTATCTACCGCGCGGGGTTTAAATGGGGGGAGGAGCACAACGGCACATTCGCTCCCCCCGCCCTAGTTGCATCGTCTTCTTTGTCCTCTCTGCCCCGCTTTGAGAGAGAGAGAGATAGAGAGAGAAAGAAGGTCAAGATCCCACACACTCATCGCACCGCCGTCGAGGGTCCGCGCCGCGACCGCAAGCCTCCTCAGGAGCGAGCAAGGGCGCGTGGGGCAGCAGCGGCGTCGATGAGCAATTCATCGAGCATCTTCGCCACCGCCACAAGCTTCCATCGGAGGAGCACTTGGAGGTGCGCATCGCCGGGCGGAAGAACTCCTCGGCCTCGCAGGAGGTTGAGGTGGTTGTCTTCGCCGAGCATTTCCTCCACGGGCTCGGGCTGCAGGCAAGCACGTTGTTCCGGTGCTTCTTGACGCGGTTCGGCCAGCAGCCGCATCAACTCACCGCCAACGCCATCTTGCAGCTGGTGGCATTCGTCACCCTCTGCGAGGGGTTCCTAGGGCTGGAACCGTGACTGGACCTCTAGTGCCGGCTATTCTACCTCAAGCGCTAGACGGTGAAGGATCTGCCCTCCAGCGAGAAGGTCATGACCCCCTGCGGAGCCGCCCTGATCCACATCCGCAACGGAGCCGGATTTCCACAGCTTCCTTTGTAGGATTCGGTGAAGGACTGGCAGAAGGGGTTCTTGTATGTGAAGAACGTGAAGCCGAACGGGGACTACATCAACCTCCCCGACTTCGTCAACCAGCCGCCGGTGGCGATGTTGAACTAGAGGACAGCTCCACCCCAGGCGCCCGAGATGGTGGACCGGCTCTACGAGCGGCTGGTGGTGATGACCAGGACGGAGGGGCTAAAGGCCTCGGACCTCCTAGTCATAATGGTGGCCCGCCGGGTGCAGCCGCTATAGAGCAGGCCGCACCTCATCTGTCATATGGGAGGGTGGCATGACCCCTGCCAGCTCTTCACCAAGGAGTTGAACTGATGCAGGTGGCAAGGAGGGTGAATGCCATCTTGACCACCAAGTTGAGCGAGGAGGGATGGCAATGGGGGAAAACCCCATACAGGCAAAGCCATTCGGCACTGCGGGTACGTGACGAGCCAGCGCCTTGCCCCTTTCTTTTCTAGAGATGACGCCATCCCTTGGCCTAATGGTCGAAAGGTTTCTTCTATGTGCAGGTTTTTCCACAGCTACAGAACTATGGGGAGGCGGCTGCCAATGTTATGGAGTCGGACCCCGAGGAGGTCGAGGACGTCGACAATGTGGAGCTGACCGACTCGGAGCGGGCCGCCACGTCAGAAGCCGGCGGGGTAGAGACAGAGACGGAGGCAACCGAGTCGACGAGTGAGTTCCTCCCTAGTTGCTCTTGCGGGATTGGACTAATGATGATGCTGAATCGGAGGAGATGCATGGTGTAGCGGCTTCGGAGGACCCCGAGGCTTTGGGGGGCAATGTCACAATGCTGAGCAGGCGCCTAGGACAAGCCGTCCACGAGCCCAGACGGGGCGGCGTGGCCATAGGCGGCAAGGGGAAGCAGATGGCTGTCACTAAGTCGGCCACTAAATGGGCAGTCGACGGGCAGCCGGGCGGTAGCCGCAAAGGCGGCTGGAAGAAGCTGTGGGTCGCCCACGGGCCCCGCGAGGAGTGCGGTCCCTGTTGTCATCGGGTAAGCCTACCTTCCCTCCTCCGTGCTTATTTTCTTTTCCCTCGCCCCTTTTTCATATCTTGCCCGATCAGGGAGGCGCACACCCTGGGGAGGACCTCGGCCAGTGAGGTCGCGAGGATGGCGCCGCCGAAGAGAGGGAACGCCAAGCATGGAGGGGCATTGAGGCGACCAAGCAAGAGAGGCGCACTGAAGAGCGCCATCCATGGGAGGAGGCACCGAAGAAGTTGCAACCGTTGAGATGAGCCAACGGAGAGGTAGCCTGCCAATGTGAGAGCATTTCCCCGCGGCAGGGAGAGGCGGTCGAAGGTGTTGGAAATATGACCTAGAGGCAATAATAAATTGGTTATTATCATATTTACTTGTTCAAGATAATGGTTTATTATCCATGCTATAATTGTGTTGATCGCAAACTCAGATACATGTGTGGATACATAGACAACACCATGTCCCTAGTATGCCTCTAATAGACTAGCTCGTTGATCAAAGATGGCTATGGTTTCCTAGTCATGGACATGAGATGTCATTTGATAACGAGATCACGTCATTAGGAGAATGATGTGATGGACAAGACCCAAACTACAAACGTAGCATATGATCGTGTCAGTTTATTGATGTTGTTTTCTGCATGTCAAGTATATGTTCCTATGACCATGAGATCATGCAAATCACGGACACCGAAGGAGTGCCTTGTGTGTATCAAACGTCGCAACGTAACTGGGTGACTATAAAGGTGCTCTACAGGTATCTTCGAGGGTATCTGTTGAGTTGGCATGGATCAAGAATGGGATTTGTTACTCCGTGTGACGGAAAGGTATCAATGGGCCCACTCGGTAATGCAACATCACAATAAGCCTTGCAAGCAATCTGACTGAGTGTTAGTCACGGGATCTTGTATTAAGGAATGAGTAAAGAGACTTGCTGATAACGAGGTTGAACTAGGTATGGAGATACCGACGATCGAATCTCGGGCAAGTAACATACCGAGGAACAAAGGGAACATCATACGGGATTAGCTGAATCCTTGACATAGAGGTTCGACCGATGAATATCTTCATAGAATATGTAGGAACCAATATGGGCATCCAGGTCCCGCTATTGGTTATTGAATTTAGAGGTGTCTCGGTCATGTCTACATAGTTCTCGAACCCACAGGGTCTGCACACTTAAGGTTTGGTGATGTTTCGGTAGTATAGAGTTAAGCATGGTGGTGACCGAAGGTTGTTCGGAGTCCCGGATGAGATCCCAGACGTCACGAGGAGCTCCGTAATGGTCTAGAGGTAAAGATTCATATATAGGAAGTCCTGTTTTGGTCGTCGGAAAAGTTTCGGGCTCATCGGTAGTGTACCGGGAGTGCCGGTAGTGTACCAGGAGACCATCGGGAGGGGTATTTCGACCCAAGAGGCTACATGGGCTGTGGGAGAGTAAATTACAGCCCTTAGTGGTCTGGTGGAAGTCCCACACGAGGTCCATGAGTCTGGGAAGAAAAGCCCAAAGAGAAAAAGGTGGAAAAAGGCAAAAATAGGGTGAATCCTAGTCCTACTAGGATTGGAGGTGGATTCCACCTCTCCACCTAGTTCGGCCGACTCCTTGGAGGCTTGGCCCTTGCCTCCTCCTCTCTTCCCCTTATAAATACTAGAGTTTTTAGGGGTTTTGCACAAAATTTTCAGCCATGTGGTGCCCGTTCCTCCAATGCATAGTTTCTCCTCCAGATCGGTTTTCTGCAGCGCTTAGGCGAAGCCCTGCCAGAATAGCTCCACCACCATCGCCGGAGCATCGTCATGCTGCCGGAGAACTCTTCTTCCTCTCC
This sequence comes from Hordeum marinum, assembly GCA_022496015.1. NCBI lineage: Eukaryota > Viridiplantae > Streptophyta > Magnoliopsida > Poales > Poaceae > Hordeum > Hordeum marinum. The sequence continues at coordinate 465,943,567 of CM039676.1, read as the reverse complement.
ACTCCCTATTTTTGGATCAAGACGGCAGAGATCGTCATCAAGCTGTACGTGTGCTGAACGCGGAGGTGTTGTCCGTTCGGCGCTAGATCGGAAGGACCATGATCAAGATCGCGAGACGGATCGCGATGCGTTCGCGGGACGGATCGTGATGAGTTCGCGAGACGGATCATGTTGAGTTCGCAGGTTGGATCATGATGAGTTCGCGAGACGGATCGTGATGAGTTCGCAGGACGGATCATGATGAGTTCGCGGGACGGATCATGATTGGATCACGGGACGGATCGTGATGAGATCGCGGGACGCTCGGCGATTTGGATCGCGAAGACATTCGACTACGCCAACCGCGTTTCTTAATGCTTCCCGCTTATCGATCTACAAGGGTACGTAGATCCACTCTCCCTCTCGTAGATGCTCATCACCATGGATAGATCTTGCGTGTGTGTAGAATTTTTTTTGTTTCCCATGCAATGTTCCCCAATAGTGGCATCATGAGCTAGGTCTATGTGTAGATGAGATCTCGAGTAGAACACAAAGAGTTTGTGGGCATTGATGCTTAGATTGCTTCCTCCCTTGGTCGTGTTTTGGTTCAGCACTATTGTGAGATGAAGCGGTCTAGACCAACATTACTCGTACACTTACGAGAGACCGGTTCCCTCAACCGCAACTTGTTGCATAGATGGCTTGCGGGTGCCAGTTTCTCTCACTTTAGTTGGATCGGATTCGACAAAGGCGGTCCTTGAGAAGGTTGAAAAGCAACTAGTGTATCACCGTTGTGGTTTTTGCGTAGATGAGAATTGTTCTTGCTAGATACCCGTAGCAGTCACGAAAAACATGCAACAACAATTAGAGGACGTCTAACTTGTTTTTGCAGGGTATGTTGTGATGTGATATGGCGAATTACATGATGCGATATATGTGATGTATGAGATGATCATGTGATGTGTAGATTATCATGACTTGCATGTCATTGAGTACGGCAACCGACAGGAGCCATAGGGTTGTCTTTAATTATTGTATGACATGCGTGTCAATCATTAAGCGCTATGTAATGCTTTACTTTATCGCTAAATTGTAGCAATAGTAGTAGAAGCATGTTGGGCGCGACAACCCCGATGGCAACACGTTGATGGAGATCATGGTGTCGTGCCGGTGACGATGGAGATCATGCCGATGCTTTCTAGATGGAGATCAAAAGCACAAGTTCATGGCCATATCATTTCACTTATGATTTGCATGTGATGTTAATACTTTTATGCACCTTGTTTTTCTTAGGACGACCGTAGCATTATAAGGTGATCCCTCACTTAAATTTCAAGATAAATTGTGTTCTCCCCGAGTGTGCATCGTTGCAAAAGTTTGTCGTGTTGAGACACCACGTGATGATCGGGTGTGATAGACTCTACATTCACATACAACGGGTGCAAGCCAGTGTTGCACATGCAGAACAATCGAGTTAAACTTGACGAGCCTAGCATGTACAGACATGGCCTGGGAACACAAGAGACTGAAAGGTTGAACATGAATCATATAGTAGATATGATCAACATGATGATGTTCACCATTGAAACCACCTCAACTCACGTGATGATCGGACTTGAGTTGGTGAATTTGGATCATGTATCACTCGAATGAACGGAGGGATGTCAATTTGAGTGGGAGTTCTTAAGTAATATGATTAATTGAACTCATTATCATGAACATAGTCAGTAGTGTCCTTGCATATTATGTTGTAGATTACATGCTCGCGCTGTAGCTCCCTTGAATTTTTATACATTCCTAGATAATAGAGTTGAAAGATGATGGTAGCAATATTGCGAACTGGGTCCATGATCTGAGGATTGTCCTCATTGCTGCACAGAAGGCTTATGTCCTTAATGCACCGCTTAGTGCGCCAACCCCTCTAACGTTGTGTGTAGATGTTGTGAACATATGACAAGCACGTTCTAATGACTACTTGATAGGTTAGTGCGTCATGCATTACGGCTCAGAATTGAGGCTCTGAAATGTTTTGAACGTCATGGAACATATGAGATGTTCTAAGAGATGAAATTAGGATCTCAGGCTCATGCCCGTGTTGTGAGATATGAGATCTCCAACAAGATTCTTTGCCTGCAAGATGAAGGAGAATAGCTCAATCGTTGAGCATGTGCTCAGATTGTCTGGGTGCTGCAATCGCTTGAATCGAGTGGGAGTTGATCTTCCAGATAAGATAGTGATTGATATAGTTCTCCAAGTCATTGTCACTAAGCTACTCAAACTTGGTGATGAACTATAAGACGCCAGGGATAGAAATATTGATCCCTGAGATGTTCGTTATGTTTGACACCGCGAAGGTAGAAATCAAGAAGGAGCGTCAAGTGTTGATGGTTAGTAAAACCACTAAGTTTCAAGAAGGGCAAGGGCAAGGAAGGAAACTTCATGGATAGCAAGTCAGTTGTTGCTCTAGTGAATCAACCTAAAGTTGAACTTAAACCCGAGACTAAGTGCTTCGATTATGAGGAGAGCGGTCGCTGAAGCGGAACAACCCTAGATACTTGGTAGATAAGAAGGCTGGCAACGTCGACAGAAGTATATTTGATATACGTATTAATGATGTGTACCTTGCGAGTACTCCTAGTAGCACCTGGGTATTGGATACCGGTTCGGTTGCTAAATGTTAGTAACTCAAAATAAAAGCTACGGAATAAACAGAGGACTAGCTAAGGGTGAGGTGACGATGTGTGTTGGAAATGTTTCCAAGGTTGATGTGATCAACATCGCACACTCTCTCTACCTTCGGGATTAGTGACGAACCTAAAAAAATGTTATTTGGTGTTTTGCGTTGAGCATGAACGTGATTAGATCATGTTTATTGCAAACATGGTTCTTCATTTAAGTTAGAGAATAATGGTTATTCTGTTTACATGAATAATACCTTCAATGGTCATTCACCCAGTGAGAATGGTTTGTGGAATCTTGATCATAGTAATACACATGTTCATAACATTGATGTCGAAAGATACAAAGTTAATAATGATAGTACCACATACTTGTGGCACTGCCGCTAAATGTCATATTGGTATAAAGCGCATGAAGAAGCTCCATGTTGATGGATCTTTGGACTCATTCGATTTCGAATCGGTTGAGACATGTGAACCATGCCTCTTGGGCAAGATGACTAAGGACCCCGTTTTACGGATTGATGGAGCGGGCAAGTGGTTCATTGGAAATGATACATGTTGATGTATGAAATCCAATAAGTTTTGTAGCGTGCGGTGGATATCATTATTTTCTTACCTTTACTGATGATTTGAGTAGATATAGTGTATATTTACTTAAGGAAACACAAGTCTGAATCGCTTGAAAGGTTCAAGCAAATTCAGAGTGAAGTTTAAGATCATCATGACAAGAATATTAAAATGTCTACGATATGATCGTGGAGGTGAATATCTGAGTTACGAGTTTGGCATACAACTTAAGACAATGTGAAAGTTGTTTCACAACTCACGCCACCTAGAACACCATAGTGTGATGGTGTGTCTGAATGTCATAGTCGTGCTCTATTGGATATGGTGCGTGCTATGATGTCTCTTATTGTTTTGCTACTATAATTTTGGGGTTATGCATTAGAGACAACTACATTCACTTTAAATAGGGCACCATCTAAATCCATTGAGATGACACCGTGTGAATTATGGTTTGATAGAAACCTAAGCTATAATTTCTTAATGTTTCAGGCTTTGACGCTTGTGTGGAAAATGTTTTCACCTAATGAGCTCGAACCTAAAGCGGATAAATGCATCTTCATAGAACATAGAATACCCTAAGAACAGTTGGGTGAACCTTCTATCTCAGATCCAAGCGTAAAATGTTTGTTGCTAAAGCTGGGTCATTTCTCGAGAAAAAGTTTCTCTCGAAAGAATTGAGTGGAAGGAAGATAGAACTTTATAAGGTTGTTGAACCTTTTGTTCAATCAGAGAGTAGCGCAGCGCAGAAAGATGTTTCTGTGGAACCTACGTCAGTTGAAGAGAAAGTAAATGATGATGATCATGAAGCTTTAGATCAAGTTACTATTGAACCTCGTAGGTCGACAAGGATGTGTACTGCTCCTGAGCGGTACGACAACCTTGTCTTGGAGGTCATGTTGTTGGACAACGATGAACCTACGAGCTATGGAGAAGCGATGATGAGCCCGAATTCTGACAAATGGTTAGAGGCCATGAAATCCGAGATAGGATCCATGTATGAAAACCAAGTATAGCCTTTGGTAGACTTGCTCGTTGGACGATAGGTCGTTGAGTACAAATGGACCTTTAAAATGAAGACAGACGCTGATGGTGAATGTCACCATTTATAAAGCTCGACTTGTCGCAAAGAAAGTTTCCGGCAAGTTCAAGGAGTTGACTACGATGAGACTTTCTCACTCATAGTGATGCTAAAGTCTGTTGGAATTATGTTAGCAGTTGCTGCATTTTTCAATTATGAAATCTGGCAGATGGATGCCAAAACATCGTTTCCTTCCTTAAGGAAAGGTTGTATGAGATACAACCAGAAAGTTTTGTCGGTCCTAAGGATGCTAAAAGGTGTTCAAGCTTCAGTGATCCTTGTCTGAACTGAAGCAAGCATCTCGGAGTTGGAATATACACTTTGATGAGGTGATCAAAGTTTTTGAGTCTATACAAAGTTTATGAGAAACTTGTATTAACAATAAAGTGAGTGGGAGCACTATAGAGTTTCTAGTAAGCATATGTGGTTGACATATTGTTGATCGGAAATGATGTAGAATTTTTGGAAAGCATAAATGGTTGTTTGAAAAGAGTTTTTCAAAGAAAGACCTGGATAAAGCTACCTAATTGTTGAGCATCAAGATCTATAGAGATAGATCAAGATGCTTGATGAGACTTTCAATGAGTATATACCTTGACAAGATTTTGAAAGTGTTCAAAATGGATCAGTCAGAGAAAGAGTTCTCGCCTAATTTGTAAGGTGTGAAGTTGAGTGAGACTCAAAGCTCGGCAACAGCAGAAGAAAGAGAAAGGACGAATGTCATCGCATATGCCTTAGCCATAGGCTCTATATTATGCCATGTTGTATACCACACCTGTGTGTGCCTTGCCATGAGTTTGTCAAGGGGTACAAGAGTGTTCCAGTAGTGGATCACTGGACAGCGGTCAAAATTATCCTTAGTAACCAGAGGACTAAGGAAATGTTTCTCGATTATGGAGGTGATAAAGGGTTCGTCGTAAAGAGTTACGTTGATGCAAGCTTTAACACTAATCCGGATGACTCTTAGTAGCAATCCAGATACGTATAGTGGAGCAGCCATTTGGAATAGTACCAAGTGGAGTGTGGTAGCAGTCTTTACGGTTTCACATAGAGATTTGCAAAGTACACACGGATCAGAGTGTCGCAGAACCATTGACTATAAGACCTCTCTCACATGCAAAGCATGATCGAGCCCCAGAACTCATTGGGTGTTAGATTCATAACAATGTGAATCACATGGCGATGTGAACAAGATTATTGACTCTAGTGCAAGTGGGAGACTGTTGAAAATATTCCCTAGAGGCAATAATAAATTGGTTATTATCATATTTCCTTGTTCATGATAATCGTTTATTATCCATGCTATAGTTGTCTTGATCGCAAACTCAGATACATGTGTGGATACATAGACAACACCATGTCCCTAGTATGCCTCTAATAGACTAGCTCGTTGATCAAAGATGGCTATGGTTTCCTAGTCATGGACATGATATGTCATTTGATAAAAGGATCACGTCATTAGGAGAATGATGTGATGGACAAGACCCAAACTACATACGTAGCATATGATCGTATCAGTTTATTGTCGATGTTTTCTACATGTCAAGTATATGTTCCTATGACCATGAGATCATGCAACTCACGGACACCGAAGGAGTGCCTTGTGTATATCAAACGTCGGAACGTAACTGGGTGACTATAAAGTTTCTCTACAGGTATCTCCGAGGGTGTCTGTTGAGTTGGCATGGATCAAGACTGGGATTTGTTACTCTGTGTGACGGAGAGGTATCTTAGGGCCCACTCGGTAATGCAACATCACAATAAGTCTTGCAAGCAATATGACTAAGTGTTAGTCACGGGATCTTGTATTATGGAATGAGTAAAGAGACTTGCCGGTAATGATGTTGAACAAGGTATGGAGATACCGACGATCGAATCTCGGGCAAGTAACATATCGAAGAACAAAGGGAACATCGTACGGGATTAACTGAATCCTTGACATAGAGGTTCGACCGATAAAGATATTCATAGAATATGTAGGAACCAATATGGGCATCTAGGTCCCACTATTGGTTATTGACCGTAGAGGTGTCTCGGTCATGTCTACATATTTCTCGAACCCGCAGGGTCTGCACACTTAAGGTTTGGTGATGTTTTGGTAGTATAGAGTTATGCATGGTGGTGACCAAAGGTTGTTAGGTGTCCCGGATGAGATCCCGGACCTCACGAGGAGCTCCAAAATGGTCCGGAGGTAAAGATTTATATATAGGAAGTCATGTTTTTGTCGCCGGAAGAGTTTCGGGCTCATTGGTAGTGTACAGGGAGTGCCGGTAGTGTACCGGGAGACCATCGGGAGGGGTATTTCGACCCAAGAGGCTACATGGTCTGTGGGAGAGTAAATACCAGCCCTTAGTGGGCTGGTGGAAGTCCCACACAAGGACCATGAGTCTGGGAAGAAAATCCTAAAGAGAAAAAGGCGGAAAAAGGCAAAAATATGGTGAATCCTAGTCCTACTAGGATTGGAGGTGGATTCCACCTCTCCACCTAGTTCGGCCTCCTCCTTGGAGGCTTGGCCCTTGGGCCAAGCATCCTCCTCTCTTCCTCTTATATATACTGGAGGTTTTAGGGGTTTTGCACAGAATTTTCACCCACGTGCTGCCCATTCCTCGAGTGCATAGTTTCTCCTCTAGATCGGTTTTCTGCAGCGCTTAGGCGAAGCCCTGCCGGAATAGCTCCACCACCATCGCCGGAGTGCCATCACTCTGCCGGAGAACTCTTCTTCCTCTCTGCTCCCTCTTGCTAGATTAAGACAGCGGAGATCGTCATCAAGCTGTACGAGTGCTGAACGCGGAGGTGCCGTCCGTTCGGCGCTAGATCGGAAGGACCGTGATCAAGATCGCGAGACGGGTCTTGATGAGTTTGCGGGACGGATCGTGATGAGGTTGCGAGACGGATCTTTATGAGTTCGTGGGACGGATCGTGATGAGTTTGGAAGAGGGATTATGATGAGTTCGCGGGACGGATCGTGATGAGTTCGCGGGACGGATCGTGATTGGATCACGGGACGGATCGTGATGAGATCAAGGGACTCTTGGCGATTTGGATCGCAAAGACGTTCGACTACACCAACCGCGTTTCATAATGCTTCCCGCTTAGAGATCTACAAGGGTACGTAGATCCACTCTCCCTCTCATAGATGCTCATCACCATGGATAGATCTTGCGTGTGCGTAGGAAATTTTTTGTTTCCCATGCAACATTCCCCAATAGAAAGCACCATGACACTGCATGGTGGGGTGGGCAGATGCGATGGCCACAGAAGACACGGGCACAGCTCTAGGCGCGGGCGTGGCCAGCATTGGTGGAGGAGAGGAGATGGATCGCGACGCAGCCCCGTCAGGGGCGGGTGATGTGCCGCTGGGGGCAAAGGAGCCCTCGGAAGATGAAGTTCCGGACCTAGAGGATCCGGCTCTGGAGATGCCAGCTCTAGAAGCGCTAGCACCAGATGCGGACCGGGAAGCTGCGGCCGGAACTAGAGCACCGGGGAGGATGGTCGCAACGCCCGGAGGGACGGCCACCTCAAGATCGTCGTCTGGGGCCTGGCACAATGGTGCTGGGAGGAGTAGGTCCCATGGTGACTAGGGGAAAGGGGGCAACCGGGCCCGTAGACGGGGGCCGGCCGCAGCTGACCTAGGCTGCAGTCGGTAGCCTGCCCATTGGTGACGCACCGAGCGCCCTTGGGGTGGCGGTGGCCGCCGTGATTAACATGTTCGCCGTCTGTCGTGCCCAGACGGCACATGACACATGGGCAGCCAACGACCGCCTGGTGCACTTGGAGCATTCTTTTGCGGTGAGGAGCTTTAATCTATTCCTCTTGCCTTTGTTTATTCCAGTGGGGACACGCTAGCACACCCACTGAGTGTAGTCTCCGAGACTCGAGCAGGAGAGCCGTGTCTAATGTTGTTTTATTTCTTGGTTGTTTGTAGGCAGCTCATGACCGTCAGGTGGCCGCGTACAACACCCTGTTGCGCATGTATCGATAAGCCGAGGGCCAGCTGGCCACCCTCTTCGTGGACCTGCAAGGTAAGGTTCTTGCAACTTTTCTGGTGGGGTGTAGCCCCCAGGATTCGGGCTGGCTGCCATGGAGGCGGGCTGAATCCCCTTCTTTTCTTGCTGTGACAGAGGCTTCTTCATCCCGAGCAGCTACCCACACCGAGACTGTCAGCCTCCGTCGCCACGTGGTGCAGCTCGGTGAGCAGCGGAACCTCCTGACCACGGACTGCTAATAGCTCTGCTAGGAGGCGGGTCGGATGCAAGTGGAGAAATATGAGCGCGAGGCAGCCCACCGCCAGGAGCTGGCAAACCGCGAGCCGGCTCTTCGTTGGGAGGCGGATGAGCGGGAGAAGACCCTCCGCCAGGAGCTAGAGGCCAAGGACACCTTGCTGGCAAAGGCGGCCGAGGAAGCGCAGGCGGCCCGGAACGAGCATGAGCGCCGGCTCTTGGAGTGGTTAGCTAGGGAGGCGGCGCTACAGGAGCAAGGGAACAAGGTGGACCGGATGCTGGTCGGTAAGTCTCTTTGTCGTCTTGTTCTTTCTGGGTGTTGCTTCCGGGTTCTTGGTTTTCTTCGTTTGTCATCCTCCTTCTTCTTCTCTCTTAGGTATTTTCCCTAGTATGCAGGAGGCCGTAGAGGCGGCCGTGGAGGCCCACCATGAGGACCAGAGGGCAAAGGTGGTCTCCATTGGATAGCTTGCCCCCTGGACCTTGGACGAGGTGGGGATCACCGCCAGGGTGCAGTTGACAGAGGTGGTTCGGGCCCTGAAGCGGCTCCAGGCGGCTGGCGAGGCGCTGATTTGTACCCTCTGGCCGGGCGCGGTGGACCTGACCTCCATGAGCCAGTTGTCGAGGTGGCTGGAGTTCGAGACCGCACAGGTGAAGGCCTGGAGGGCTTCCACTACACGTGGCGGTGCGGGCATGACCCTTCACATCGCGAGGTCATGGTACCCCAAGATGGATCTGAGGCTGCTCATGGCCCAGCATGCTGGCACCTACGCGGAGTTGGAGGCGATGGCCGACGCGCTGGCTATGAGGGCAAGCAACCTTGCGTCCTTTTCCCGCGTGGGATGAGTATGTCCCAGAGCGTAGGGCATCCCAGAGGACCCATACACACTCGTCCAGGTTGACCCGGAGGGTAGCGTCGCTGAGGCGGACGAGGAAGATTTCGACTCCAGCACTGACAACTATGCGGACTCCGAGCCGACTCTATACTTGGAGAAGGGAGCCGACAAAGACCGCACCGTGGCCAAGGATGGGGCCTCTTTGTCAGCCGGTACGGGGGGTGCCGGAGGAGAAGACGGTGATGTTGCCATCTAGGGCTTTTATCTTTCCGCATTCTGTTAGACTTTCAGTTCCACCCACTAGGGGTGTAGATGTAATGAACTTGTGGCTATGGACCGGTTATGTTTTATCATGATTTTGGTTGCAATATTGTTTTTATGCATGTCGGCTTGGCCCTACCCTTTTTGCCCTATTGGTTCCGTCTGCCCAAAGCCTTGTCCCCCTTGGTTTCAGCCCCGCCAGCCAGACAACCGGGAGCCGATCTATAGCTGGGACGGAGCGTTCGCCTCGGGAGAGCTGGTCATGAGTTTAGAAACCACAAGAGTTTTTTGGGTAAGGTGAGCGACACATGATGCAAAAAAGTGTTCCGGCTAGCCCTAGCCGACGATCCCTTGTGATCGATTTTTTGTGTGCACTAAGTTTTGCCGTCCCGAGGACCCATCAGCCGGACATCTGGGAGCCAGTCTGTAGCTGGGAGGGGTGGGATGGCTCATTTTAGTTCACATTACTTGATTGACTTCGGGGGAGGATGCCAGGACTAGCCGACGAGCCCTCGGGACTGGGAGCCAGGTACAGGAGCCGGCGGGTGCTGACCTACAAGTATAGGGGATCAATTGTAGCCTTTATCGATAAGTAAGAGTGACGAACCCAACGAGGAGCTAAAGGTAGAAACAATATCCCCTCAAGTTCTATTGACCATCGATACAACTCTACGCACGCTTAACGTTCGCTTTACCTAGAACAAGTATGAAACTAGAAGTACTATGTAGGTAATATAGGATAGGTTTGGAAGATAATAAAGAACACGTAAATAAAAATTAGGGGCTGCTAAGATAAATTAACAATTAAGTTAGTTTAACGAGTGTGGAAAAGTGGTGGTAGGAGTTGCGGAATTGTCCCTAGGCAATCGATAACTACAGCGGTAATCACTATTGCAATTTTATGTGAGGAAGAGGCATAAGCTAACATGCTTTCTCTACTTGGATCATATTCACTTATGATGGGAACTCTAGCAAGCATCCGTAACTACTAAAGATCATTAAGGTAAAACCCAACCATAGCATTATAAGGTATCAAGTCCACTTTACTCCCATATGCAACAACTGATCTACTCGGGTTTATGCTTCTGTCACTCAAGCAACCCACCATAGGCGAACCATGAACACATTGCAATACCATACAACGATAATCCCTCATGCTTGCGCGACATGGAGAGCACCATAGGGCAGCACCAGTAATAAAACATGCAGCTCAAACCAATCATGATCATCAATCAACCCATAGGACAACAAAAATCTACTCAAACATCATAGGATGGGAACACATCATTGGATAATAATATGAAGCATATAGCACCATGTTTAGGTAGATGGTATAGCAGGTTGCGGGAGACTGGACCGCTAAATATAGATGGGGGAAGGCAATGAAGATGATGGAGGTGTTGGTGTAGATCGTCGTCACACGATGATTGCCCTGGCGGCGTTCCGGTGCCACTGGGAGAGAGGGGGAGAGAGCCCCCTCCTATTATTCTTCCTTGGCCTCCCCCCGAGATGGCAGGAGTGTTTCCCCTCTAGTCCTTGGCCTCCATGGAGGTGGAGGGGCGAGAGCCCCTCTGAGAATGGATCTCTCTCTCCTTGTTTCCTTCTATTTCTACGCTCCCGGATTCCGGCCTTTCATCGTTTCTTAAATATCTGGAGATTCGTAACTCCGAAGGGGCCGAAATTTTGAGGGGATTTTTATCCGGATATTAGCTTTCTTGCGGTGAAAGGAGAGATCCAACCGACCTAAGGGATGGCCACAAGGGCCCAGGGCATGACCAGGGGGGTAGTCATGCCCCTTGCTTGTGGTCACCTCGGGCATCGTATCGCGTTGATTCTTTTTCCCAAAAATCACATATATTCCGAAAAAAATCTCTATAAAATTTTATCACGGTTGGACTTCGTTTGATATGGATTTTCTGCGAAACAAAAAACATGCAACAAACAGGAACTAACACTGGGCATCAAAAGGTTGCCAAAATTATATGGAAGTTGTAGAATATTGGCATGAAAAAATCAAAAATTATAGATACGACGGAGATGTATCAGCATCCCCAAGCTTAATTCCTGCTCGTCCTCGAGTAGGTGAATGATAAAAAAGATAATTTTTTATGTGGAATGCCACCTAGCATAATCTTGTTCATATAATCTAATCATGGCATGAATATTAAGACACGAGTGATTCAAAGAAATAGTCTATCATTTGACATTAAGATAATAATACTTAAAGCATACAAATAAAGCAATTGTATCTCTTCAAAATATAATGGCAAAAGAAAGTTATCCCTACAATATCATATAGTCTCGCTAGGCTCCATCTTCCCCACACAAAGTATTTATATCATGCACAACCCCGATGACAAGTCAAGCAATTGTTTCACACCTTTTATGTTCTCAAACTTTTTCAACTCTCACGCAATGCATGAGCGTGAGTTATGGATATAGCACTATAGGTGGAATATAATATGGTGGAAGTTGTGAGGAAAAGGAGAAGATAGTCTCACATCAACTAGGCATATCAACGGGCTGTGGAGATGCCCATTAATAGATATCAATGTGAGTGAGTAGGGATTGCCATGCAATACATGCACTAGAGCTATAAGTGTATGAAAGCTCAAAAAGAAACTAAGTAGGTGTGCATCCAACTTGCTTGCTCATGAAGACCTAGGGCAATTTGAGGAAGCCCATCACTGGAATATACAACCAAGTTATATAATGAAAAATTCCCACTAGTATATGAAAGTGACAAAATAGGAGACTCTCTATCATAAAGATCATGGTGCTTCTTTGAAGCACAAGTGTGGAAAAAAGATAGTAGCATTGTCCTTTCTCTCTTTCTCTCATTTTTTTCTATTTTTATATTTTTTGGGCATCTATGGCCTCCTTTTTTTATTTGGGCTTCATTGGCCTCCTTTATTATTTTTAAAGTCCGGAGTTTGATCCCAACTTGTGAGGGAATCATAGCTTCCATCATCCTTTCCTCACATGGGACAATGCTCTAATAATGATGAACATCACACTTTTATTTACTTACAACTCAAGAATTACAACTCGATATTAGAACAAAATATGACTCTATATGAATGCCTCCTGCGGTGTACCAGGATATGCAATGATCTAGCATAGCAAATGACATCAAAAAATGGACAAGCCATGAAAACATCCTGCTAGCTATCTTACGATCATCCAAAATAATATGAAAATGATGGTGCGTGTCATAATAAACGGAACGGTGGAAGTTGCATGGCAATATATATCGCAATAGCTATGGAAATGCCATAATAGGTAGGTATGGTGCCTATTTTGAGGGAGGATAGATGGTGCATTTAATGCACCGACAAAAGTTGCGCGGTACTGGAAAGGCTAGCAAAGGTGGAAGGGTGATAGTGCGTATAATCCATGGACTCACATTACTCATAAAGACCTCACATACTTATTACAAAAGTCTATTAGTTATCGAAGCAAAGTATTAGACGCATTGCTCCTAGGGGAGAGGTTGGTAGGAGTTAACCATCGCGTGCTCCCAGCCCTCACACAAAGGTTGACAATCAATAAACAAATCATGCTCAGACTTCCTTACATAACGGTTCGTCATACGTGCATGCTACGGGAATCACAAACCTTTACACATGTACTTCTACCAATACACAATTACTCACTATCATGACTCTAATATCACCATCATTATATCGCAAAACTATTGTAAGGAATCAAACACATCATATTCAGTGATCTACAAGTTTTATGTAGGATTTTATGACTAATCTTGTGAATGACCAACTCCTGTTAACTCTCTAAATTTATATAAGTGAAGCATGAGAGTTTAATTCTTTCTACAAAAGATGTGCCCACGCTCTAACAAATATAAGTGAAGCAAAAGTGCTTTCTACAAATGGTGGTTTTCTATGTGTGAGAAACAGGCAATCCAAACTTCAAATGATATAAGTGAAGCACATGAAGCATTCTATAAAGCCATACTCAAAAGATATAAGTGAGGTGCAAAGAGACTTCTATAAATCAACGAAGGACTTTCTCATACCAGTATGGTGCATTATTAAAATAAAAATAAAAAGCACACGACGCTCCTAGATTTACGCATATCATGTGATGAATAAAAATATAGCTCCAAGTAAAATTATCGATGGTTATTAGAAGAAAGAGGGGATGCCTTCCAAGGCATCCCCAAGCTTAGTTTCTTGGGAGTCCTTGAATATTACCTTGGGGTGCATAGGGCATCCCCAAGATTAGTCTCTTTCCACTCCTTATTCCTTCATCTATCGTGATCTCACCCAAAACTTGAAAACTTCAATCACACAAAACTTAACAAAAACCTCGTGAGACACGTTAGTATAATAAAACAAATCACCACTTTACACATTGTTGCCAACCAATTCATATTTTGTTTTTTTCATTCTAGCTACTGTAATATAACTTTTCCATGTCTTGTACCACCGATACAATCAATAGTTTCGTCAAAACGAGCAAAACAATGCATCAAAAACAGAATTTGTCAACAACATGACAGTCTGTAGTAATCCGAGCATTCACCATACTTATGTAACTCTAAAAATTCCAAAAAATTAGGAAAAAATAAACAATTTGAATATCAGTACTATGTAAAAAATTCAGAAACATTTGACATTCCAGCAAAAAATTGTAAATTCACGCACTACAGCCAGAGTTTGTGTTTTTGCACTACACACACCAAACAAGCAATATAATCATCCTAAAGGCAAATCTTGGCACATTATTTTTATAATACAATGGATTTATACAAGGCGATAATTATTTTTGTTGAAAAGTTTCTGTAATGAAGATTCACAAAGTTTCCATGGGCATGAACAAAGTTCAACGCTAGCCCCCACTTCAACGTCGCTTGTCTTTCTCACTTTCACTTTTCTTTTTGAAAAAGTTTTATGTTCCCCACTATATAAAAGCACACAACATAATACAATGACTCTCTAAAACTTCCGGCTTGTCTCCCTAGCAGCGCTTTCTTTAAAGCCATTAAGATAGGCATAAAGTGCTCAAGTAATCTCTAGTAGAAAACAGACCTATTGTCACGGTTCATAAGGGCCTTTAGTGCCGGTTCTCGAACTAGCACTAAAGCGTGGGGACTAAAGCCCCCCCTTTAGTTCCAGTTCAACATGGCTCGACACCAAAGGCCCACCACGTAGCATCTGCCGGCGCCCTGGGTTGGGGGACCATTAGTCCCGGTTGGTAACACCAAGTGGGACTAAAAGTATTTAGTTTTTTTAATTTTGTTTTATTTTTCCTTTTTAATCCTTTAGGGGTTTATGAATTAATTATGGTTTAATTTTCCTTTTAGTTTTGGGTTTTCATTTTAATTAATTTTCATTTCAAACATATATATATACATATACATATATATATATATATATATAGGGTCGCGCTATTCGTCACCCTGGGTGAGGAATAGTTATTCTTCATCCCCCCTTAATTATACCATCAATGCACCGTAATTTTACGTCCCGTAATTTTTATCTCATTTCATACGTAAAAAGAGACCGTAAGAAAATTTATAATCAGCGTAAAAAATATTTTATGTCAGGTAAAATTATAAACATACAAAAATAGTTGAAAATATATGATAAATTCAATTTTTTGGTTTTCTAACTTATATTTTTGTTTTCTTATATGAAATTTTACGTCGTGATTCAATATAAATGTAACATTTTGTATTTCGAACGTAATTTATTTATAAATTAATCGTAAGATTATCTCGGGTGAAGAATAACTTATTTTGCACCCTGGGTGATGAATAGAGTTTCTATATATATATATATATATATATATATATCATCGAGTTTGTAGTACAACGACCATTCACATACATATATGCATGCATTACTTCTTCTTGATCTTGTAATGGTATTCTCCTTCGGGATTTATGACCTGGTCGACCAGAAATCCAGCAATTTCCTCTTGAATTGCTCGTACGCGAGCCTCTGGTCGGATCTAGCCCCGCATCTCCGCCAGCTATAAGAAGGAGATCAAGCCCCGCATCTCCGCCAGCTATAAGAAGGAGATCAAGATAAATATATTAGTTGTGTGTATATATATTAGCTAGATCATGGTAAACAAATTAAGGATATAGTGTTCTGGCAAACGTACCCAAAGATTTCTTTCATCTGTGCTCCTTTCAGACGTGATCTGCGAATGTTCTCACAAACGTAGTATGCGCGTGAACTATTTCCCTGCTCCTGCCTCATGCACTTTACGAGAATAAAATTCAATTAGGTAATAATTAATCAAGCATGATAATGGTATTGAAACTAGAAGTAAAGAGATGCATGGATGTAGCTATAGCTAGTACTACTTAATTACCTTGGGTCGCACCCATTTTAGCTGTTGTGCCCAGTCATCTAGGACCTTTTTGATGAACTTGGCCCAAGCCCTGCTCGTCGGCAAACAAAATGAATAAATGAGTTATTAATTAACTAGTTGATATCAGGAAATGAAGTAATTAAAGAGACTGACATATAGTGCAATAATGATTGAAACTACCTGTCGACCAACCCCCTCACGATCGCGTATTCAGATGGATCCTTATATAGTGAGTCCAGTACTTCAACTTTTCCCTTATCAACTTCAGTGATTAACAATATCCAATGGTAACTGCATGCGCACAAGTTTTGTATAATTAAGAGGGCATGTGCATAACTCATCAACTACACTTATTAATATCTAGTAAGCAAAAAATAGAATTTGTAGTACAAGATATAGTAACACTCACCCGAAGTTGTAAGGAAGTAGTATTTCTGGTTGGGTATTTAGATCCTTCAAAAAGTCTAGCATGAATTTCTCTGAGTCTTTTCTCGAATATGCAATTTCCCATATCTTTTGATTAATCGTATTTGGGTCAATGAACCCAATGCCAATTCGTCCAACTTTTTTCATTTCAGACATCTGCATCCTGCATAATACCACAGAAAATAATATAGTGAGGATAATTACTGGTAATGAATGAGAGCACACCTAGCTAGAGACTTAAATTACAGAAAGAAATCACTTACAGACAATAGCAACTGACTAAAGATTTGTCAAGTGTGTCTTGATTGAATAACTGAAACAACTCTGAATAATGAATCCACAAATCTTTTTTTGGAAGTAATGCTTTCTCTTGACTCTCACCATGAGGGGACTTTGTATTGGTATTTGCTATTACTTGTATGTACCACGTATGCAAATTGTACAATCTCGTTGGTAGATGCTTGGCATCGTTAGGCTTGACTAGAGGTTTGTCGTGGGCATATTGATATTTTAGTTCCTCCTCTTTAAGACTAGGGATTTCCTCAAGGCCTAGGAGTTGTTCAACAGTGAGACCAGTCTCTTTAGACTGCCTTCTATGATCGTCAGTTATTACCAACTGATCAGCAGTACTGACAGGTGTTTGTACAATGAGCGGGGGGATCGATTGCACTGCCTGTTCTCCTAGCTGGGGAACAGTTTTCCCGCTTTTTTGCCAACTTCATGGCTCGAGCTTGAGCTCGACTTCTTTTGTCCTACCATATATGACTTCTTGATATACTCCACATAGTCGATGTCCTTCTGATTGTCAGTCGGTCGAGCCATATCAATAAAGTGTTGTGAGACATTCTCGGTTACTTTCTCCTTTGGCAGCGGGGGCGGTTTTGGTCCAAAATGGGCCTTCAATTTGGCATCCACTGCAGTGTCGAGTTCCTCGTCAGTCAGGTGGTAAGGCAACTTTAGAAGAGGCTTGAGGCTTGGACCATATTTGGATTTCTTGCGTGTTGTACCGCTAGCCAGTGTAGCTGCGGCCTCTCTCTTCCATTGTTGCTTAGGCGACGAAGCACACTTTGTTGGCGTGGATGGAAGACGCGGTGCCGGACTAGGAGTGGACAGAGCACGCTGATGCCATGTAGCGATCCGACCTGAAACGATCGAATCTCCGGTGTTTCCGTACCATCCCAAGATCATGCTAGTACAAACACGGTACATCAATGTTTATATCAAAGGGAAAATAACACAACTTTATTAATTGAAATCTCATATCGAGTCCTTTATAACAATAAGGATTACAATAAAGTGGCTGAATGGCCAACTCATGAGATAAACTAAACCAAAATCTTGCGGAAGCTTCAAAGGTAGTCGAGTCCATCTGACTCCAAGGGCATCTCACCGAGCGTAGAGTCTATCATCACTCCTGGTTGAAAAAGTACTCTACAACATGATACGTTGCAGCCGTGTAGGTTAGCATATTGAATATGCCGGCAATGTCACCAAAGAGAGGGGTGAAAATAATCATCTATTCTATATGCATATATGGCAGGTGGGGCTATAAGTTCAAGTTTTGCATAAAGCAAAATTTTCCTACAACAAGAGAGGGGCAAAACAGAATTTTTTTACTACAATGTTGGTTGATTAATGAGATGGTTCCGCCAACCAATTCTCATACCCAAGTTGTCATTAATTACCCACTCATTATAATTCTTTGGGTTGACAGTTCTAGATAGTTTCAGTTCCTTTGGCTCAAGTTGTCCATGACCGTGGACACGGCTAATCGATTAGGTTTGTGTACTCTATAGAGTTTTGCACACGTTCCCCACAAGATTTGATCGCCTCCGTTGGATTCCTCGCACTTTAGGGTGTTTGAGGAACGGATGATCAAAACATGGTCTTCTAAGGGGTTCCTCTGAGACTCTGTTGGTGCCCATCCTTTCCTACCGTTCTTCTACATCTCGTAGCACCGCCTGTCCAGGGTCACCACAATATCCAACCAAGCCATAGCCCATAATGGCTTGTGGCTGTGCAGGTAAGCCTTGGGTCTTGAAGCTTCCATCCATCTCTTTGTTCCTGGGTGGACCTTTCTGCGTGAATACTAGCACTTCTCTAGCAATACCTAAGCTAACCATTGGCTTCTCCAGGGTGCCGTTCAACCATCATCCACCCAGTGGTATGTTGAAAACTTGGAGTCTTGAAGTCTTGATCATGGTGTAGGTCTTGTAATTATTATCTCACAACTCTCATGAATCACGCAACCAACTCCCTCTACTAATAGCGTAGCAAAATTAAATCAACGTTTCTCGGGGCCAAAGTGTCAAAGGGTTGAGGGGTGCCTACCACATGATACTACATCAAGTAACCAAATTTCCAAATACCTACTTTGCATGCAAATGGGGAGATGGTAGAACTAATGCAATAGAAACATGGGTAAAACATGATCAAAGTGACTTGCCTTGCTGACGATCTTCATACTCGAGTGACTCCAGATAACAAGCCTCGCACTCCAGATGATCTAACGAATCAAACAAAGCAGACAATAAGCATAACCACAATACAATTTATACAACAGAAAAGTAAACTAATATTACTACAACAATCAATAGCACAATCAAAAGAAAGAAATCAAACAAAGTAGAAAACCTCTCAACTTTTTGTGGCAAGACTTCTACTAAGACATAACAAGACAAAAATTGTTTTCAACAACTAATAAATACATAACAGAAAATAAATACTAAAATTTTATTAGAAAACAGGAAGTATTTTATCATAAAACTTTTGTAAAAAAAATTACTACAAAAC
Organism: Hordeum marinum; assembly: GCA_022496015.1. NCBI lineage: Eukaryota > Viridiplantae > Streptophyta > Magnoliopsida > Poales > Poaceae > Hordeum > Hordeum marinum. Next base: position 465,924,384 of record CM039676.1, on the reverse strand, counting down.
CTTTTACTAAACAATACTTATGGTGAAAACAATGTTTACCTATTAAAATAGAATACAAAACAAAACAAAAAATATTTTTATTACAGAAAATAAATCTCCTAATGTTGAACAATTGAAAACTAAAAGAACTACAACAGAAAGTTAAACTAAAACATAATCAAAATAAACTAAAATAAAAACAATTTAATTAAACCCTAAGAAGAACTAAACAGAATCTGTTTTTGCTAAAAACTCTAATCTAAAATATCCTAAAAATACACAAATAGTTCAATATGATAAACCTAACTACAAGACTGTGGAAAAAAGATTCACTCGAAAACAAGTTTTTAAACTCAAGTTATTCAAGTTTTAGTGATTTTCTCAAATTTAACAATATTCAAATTTAAAAGTTCAAATTTGAAAACTAAGACCACAGACAGAAACTACAAGTAATTTGTGACATGTTGCAAAAAGAATCAATCAAAAACACTAAATATCCTAAAAGATATAACAAAAACAAAAACAAAAACTATTCTGTATTCTAAAACAAAAACAGAAAAGGAAAAAAATAAACTAACGGACAGTGGGTGACGTGGCATGCTGTGATTGGCCAAGGTCGTGTGCATGTGGGAGCTAGCGAGCGGATGGCCGAACGTTAGAAGAAAACAGTTCGGCGTTTTAAATGTTTTAATCTGGTTCGTTGGATCCAGATCCGAAAGCTGAGGAGGGGTGGGGTCCTCATAACGGTGGTCGGGGTGGCCTCCGGTGATGTCGACGGTGGCGGTGGCTCGGAGGTGGTCAGGGACGGTGTCGCGGTGGTCGAGGGCGGTGTCCAAAGGGTCTAAACGACGGCGGCGAGCCTCCGGCGATGATTGGTGGCGACGGTGGGGTGCCGGGGTGAAGGGGGCGACGACCACGAGCTCGGAGAGCTTCGGTGGGGTGCCGAACTCCGGCGAGGTGCGGGGGGCGATGTTCTGGCTAGGGTAGTGGGGTTTTGGGGGGGGGTGGAGTGCGGTGAGGTAGGGGCTTTATATAGGGGCCTCGCGGGGTCAGGAAAAGGAAGGGGGAGGGAGATCCGGCACGGTGGGATCTCATCGGCGAGGTCCGGGGTGGGATGGAGGGGATGACCGCGGGGATGGCACGATCGTTCGATGGGTCCCACGTGACAGACAGAGGGGAGCGGCGTTTGCGGCGGCGGTGGCCGATCCGAATTAAATTCGGATCTGGCATGGGTGTGGTGGGCCGTGGACTTTCCTATTACGCGAAATTTTTCCTTTTATTAATTTACAAAGAAAGGAAAACTTCTTTATGGCCATCAATACATTTCAAAAAATGAAGATCTATATATTAAATTGACTACGGGAATAAATGCAATTTAATGAACATTTTTGCAAGGCCAAAATAAATACTTTTAAAAAAATATTTTCAGAAAATGCCTTAATTGGTTTTAATTCTTTTGCAATAAATTTTCAAATAACCCCCTGGGTTTTATGATTCAAATACTTCACAAAAATACCCCTGATATGGAGTGTCATGTTCCTCCTCTCATATTTGAAATATTTTGAGGCTTTTGAAAAATAGAAAGAGCAAGTGAGGGAAAATAGAGATGGCCTTTGAGAAATCCAAAAGGGAAACTTCAACAATTCATTTCACTCAAATAGCATGATGATGATGCGTAGCTATATTGCATAACATTCCAAAAATGAAATTTTGGGATGTTACAAACCTACCCACCTTAAGATGAATCTCGCCCTCGAGATTCGGGTTGGCTAGAAAATAAGTGAGGGTGGTCTCGACGAAGATCTTCTTCTCGTTCCCAGGTGGCTTCTTCCTCGGTGTGGTGACTCCACAGAACCTTACAGAACTTGATGATCTTGTTGCAGGTAACTTTGTTGGTGGTATCGAGGATTCTGATGGGCTTCTCTTCATAAGTCAGATCATTGTCAAGTTGTATGGCCTCTAGGGGCACTATGTCTCTCAAAGGAATATCATCCATCTCAGCGTGGCATTTCTTCAGCTGGGAAACATGGAAAACATCATGAACTCCTCACAATCCTTTCGGCAATTCCAATTTGTATGCAACTTCACCTCTACGTTCAAGAATTTTGTAGGGGCCTATGAATCTGGGTGCTAACTTTCCTTTAACACCAAACCTCTTGATTCCTCGAAGTGGGGACACACGAAGGTTTGCTATCAACATAGCTTTTCTGCCTGGATTGGGCTATCTTGAGTTGGTCTCGAAGCAGCTTGACCATTTCTTCAGAATCTCGAATAAGATCAGGACCAAAAAGCTTTCGGTCTCCAACACCATCCCACATCAATGGTGTTCTGCACCTCCTTTCGTATAAAGCTTCAAAAGGGGCCATCTTCAGACTCGTCTGATAATTGTTGTTGTACGAGAACTCTGTGTAAGGTAAGTTGTCATCCCAACTAGACCCATAGTCTAGCGCACAAGCTCTCAACATGTCCTCCAGAATCTGGTTGACTCTCTCAGTCTGTCCATCGGTCTGTGGATGGAAAGTTGTACTGAACTCTAGCCTTGTACCCAAAGTTTCATGTAACTGATGCCAAAACTTTGAGGTAAATTGTGTTCCTCTATCTGACACGACACTCCTCGGAACTCCATGCAGACATACGATCCTGGTCATATATATCTTGGTTAACTTAGCACTGGTATAGGTGGTCTTCACTGGGATGAAATGAGCCATCTTGGTCAAGCGATCGACCACTACCTAGATGGAATCATAACCGGAACGGGTCCTAGGTAATCTTGTGATGAAATCCATACCAAGCTTATCCCATTTCCACTCGGGTATCGGAAAAGGTTGGAGTAACCCTGCTGGTTTCTGATGTTCCGCCTTTACTCGCTGACAAACATCACATACCGCAACATGTTCGGCAATATCCTTCTTCATACCTGTCCACCAGTAACTTTCCTTCAAATCCAGATACATCTTGGTGTTGCCTGGGTGTATTGAGTAAGGTGAATCGTGGGCTTCTTGAAGCATCAACTTCCTGAGCTCTGGGTCATTGGGCACATAGATTCGGTCCTCAAACCACAGAGTTCCTTGTTCATCTTCACGAAAGTCTTTAGCTTTTCCATCCTTCATTCTCTGCTTTATCTCAGCTATCTCCTTGTCTGATTTCTGGGCTTCACGAATTCTTTCAGTTAAGGTGGACTGGATCTCCAGTGTGGCAACATATCCTCTTGGAACTATCTCTAGCCGGAGCTCTCTGAGATCATTGGCTAACTCCTGGGGTAATCCTCCCGCTATGAGTCTGTTCACATAACTCTTCTGACTCAAGGCATCTGCTACACCATTTGCCTTCCCTAGATGGTAATGCAATCTCATGTCATAGTCCTTGATTAACTCTAGCCATCTCCTCTGTCTGAGGTTCAACTCCTTCCGTGTGAAGATATACTTCAGGCTCTTATGATCAGTGTAAACATCACAACTATTTCTGATAAGGAAATGTCTCCAGGTCTTGAGTGCGTGCACTATGCCTGCTAACTCCAAATCATGGGTGGCATAGTTCAACTCATGAGGTCTTAGCTGTCTGAATGCATAGGCTACCACTTTTCCCTCCTGCATGAGTACTCCTCCAAGTCCTTGACGTGAAGCATCACAATAAACCTGGAAGTCCTTTCGAATATTTGGCAAAATCAACACTGGGGTTGTGACCAAACGTTTCTTCAACTCCTGGAAACTGGCTTCACATTCCTTAGTCCAAATATACTTAGACTCTTTCTTCAACAACTCCATCATGGGCTTTGCAATCTTTGAGAAATTCTTAATAAACCTTCGGTAATATCTGGCAAGTCCGAGAAAACTACGGATCTCCTTAACTGAGGTGGGTGACATCCACTCGGTGACTGCTTCAACCTTAGCGGGGTACACTACTATTCCATCTCCAGAAATAACATGTCCAAGGAATCTGACTTTTGTCAGCCAGAATTCACATATGCTGAATTTGGCATATAACTGATGCTCTCTAAGCTTCTCCAGAACTAAACGCAAGTGTTCCTTGTGTTCTTCCTCACTCTTGGAGAATACCAATTTATCATCGATGAACACCACGACAAATTTGTCCAGATATTCCATAAAAACCTTGTTCATCATATTCATGAAACAGGCAGGATCATTAGTCAAACGAAAAGACATGACTGTATACTCATATAAGCCATACCTTGTGGTGAAGGCTGTTTTGGGTATATCCTATTCATGAATTTTCAACTGGTGATACCCCGATCGAATATCGATCTTGGAAAACACTTTGGCTCCCACTAGCTGATCGAACAAGTCATTAACCATCGGCAGAGGGTACTTGTTCTTGATAGTCACCTCGTTCAATGCACGATAATTGACTACCATCCTCAAGGTTTTATCCTTCTTCTCCACCAAAAGAACTGGGGCTCCCCAAGGTGAAGAACTTGGGCGAATATATCCTTTGTCCAATAACTCCTTAATCTGCTTCTTGATTTCTTCTAAATCATTGGCGGGCATCCGATAGGGTCTCTTGGAAATTGGGGCTGTTCCTGGCAGTAACTCTATCAGGAACTCAATCTCTCTATCTGGTGGCATGCCTGGTAATTCCTCCGAGAATACATCTGGAAAGTCTTGTACAACCGGCACTTCCTCCTGAACAACTCGTGTGAGGGAATTCACCCAAGTACTCTTCAGTGTGCGTCGAGATATATACTTAATCCTCTTTCTAGGGTGGTGAGCAAAATGGACTTGCTGGGGAAATCAATGCTTCCTTCATACTTGGTCATCCAATCCATGCCTAGGATTACATCTAATCTCTAGGACTCCAAGACGACAAGGTCGGTGGGAAAAACATGGTTTCCTATATTGAGTTTCAATGCGTGGCATCCTATCCCTGCCATCATCATGCCTCCCGGGGAACTAACCTTAACGGGCTGACTAAGGGTTCTAGTGAGCAAACCATACTTTTCCACAACTAACTTGATATGAATGAATGAGTTGCACCGGAATCAAAAAGTACCATAACTGGACGTGAATGCAATAAAAACTTACCAACCACAGTCTCGGGCTAATCATAGACTTCCTCCACGTCAAGGTGGTTCTCCTGAGCACGGGGAAAGGATTTGGCTTCTTAGCTGATGAGTTGTCATTGTTGTTGCCGTTTCCATTTCCCTGCTTGTTGTGGGGACATTCAGTGGCATAATGCCCTGTCTTCTGGCACTTGAAGCAGGTATATGGCTCAGATCCTTCTGAGCTGGGGCGGGACGGTGCTGGTTGCCATTTCCACTTCCATTGCCATTCTTGAAGTTGCCATTGTTGGGATGATTATTCCCATTTCCTCCATGGTTGTGGCTTCCGTGGTTGTGCACGGCATGAGTGTGTCCTCCATACTTACCGGTCCCTGATCCGGTATTCCCTAAGTACGGGGAGTAGCAAGGCTTCTGTTGAGCTCCATAGTTTGACTTCCCATGTCCATACTTCCTCTTGCGGTTTTCAATTTGTTGTTGCTTCCCCTCCAAGATGAGGGCCTTGTCTACCAGCTCCTGGTAGTTGTTGAAAGTAGCCACCATCGACTGCACGCTCAACTCATCGTTGAGTCCTTCTAGGAATTTCTCCTGCTTGGCTGCATCATCGGCCACATCTCCTGGTGCATAACGGGCCAACATGCTGAATTCATCCACATACTGGGCCACTGAGCGATTCCCCTGGCGCAAGTTAGGGAACTCACGCTTCTTCAGACTCATGGCTCCAGCTGAAACATGAGCGGTGCGGAAAGCTAGCTTGAACTGCTCCTAAGTCACACCAGCAATGGTCTACGTGGTGGTGTAGTTCTTCCACCATGGAGCTGCTGGCCCCTCAAGTTGATGGGCGGCAAAGCGCACCTTTTCAGCCTCAGTGCATCCAGCGGTGATGAGTTCCCTCTCCATCTTGCGGAGCCAGTCATCTGCCACAATGGGCTCAGTGCTGCTAGAGAAGGTCGATGGATTGAGCCTCAGAAAACAGGTGAGGTTGTCGCCCGGAGGTGGAGGGCAGTTGTTGTTGGTGCTGGTCTGGTTCTGGATCAACAACTGCATCAGGGCATTCTACTGCTGGAGGAGTTGTGTGAGTTCCGACAAGAAGGTGGAGTCGGGCTCACGTCGCGGAGGCATCTTGCTGTTTTCAGAGAGGTGAGAATTAGAATAGAACAAGGGCCTAAAGGAAAATTCACTACCCATATGCAATGCAACAAACATATCACACCAAAACACTCATTCATTTATTCAACTCAAGGTTCAAACATCGAGATACAAGTCTCCAAATAAAACTAGACATCTTCCTATGTTTTAACGATGAAATAAAAGATACATGGAGGGCATTGCTAAAGTTCTCTTCAAAAGTCCATGGTGATGTGGCCTCCTCCGGTGGGGCTCTCCTCATAGTCATCATCGTTGCTGATGAAGGGAGCCATGTCTCCTTTTGGGTGAAGATTTTCTCCCACGTCCAGTTGTTCCTCCAGATTTGCAATGCGAGTCTTCAGCTTCCTGATCCTCTCCAAGAAGTCCTTCACTTCATGCTCATGCTCGTAATTGGCTTCTCGTATGTCAGCTTCGAGGTCAAGCTCGGGGTTCATCAGCTTTTTGATCGTCTTCGTGTCTGCGTGTACCCGAAGCTCCAGAGTCCTGATGTGAGTCTCTAAAGTCTCGATATAGGAACTGGTGGAGTCCTCAATGGGGGTGTTTATGATATTTCCATAGGCATCTCTGCGACAAACCATGCTGAGGCTTGGAGAAATAGGACCACCCCTATATTCCTCCCGAATACGTCTGAGGGCACGGTGAATCACCATGTCCCTCCCAAGAATCCAGCTGGGTGCCAGAAACTTGAAGTCGATGGGTTCTTTACGATTTCCAAAGGTCTTTCCGGGGATGTGCACCTCGATCCTGTAGTGACCGTCATGTGGAAAAGACATGATAGGAGTCCCGGTGATGCTTGGCAAAGCGATCCTTATGTCCCTGACGATCTTCACCAGCTCTTTGCCAAAGGGCATCGTCGCGTCAGGCTGGCAAAACTCCGTGAACAAAACTGGGGTGAAGGTGGCTATCTAGAAAGGTTGAAAAAATCGGAGAAAAGTTAGAAATGAGCAGATGAGAAATAAGAATTTGAAAGTCAATACAAAATGATTTTTTTCCTAAGGCTTTTCCAATCCTAGAGGTTACGTCCTATGGCCAGCGTGTGCTCTGATACCATTTCTATAGCGACCCGATCTGAAATGTTTGAATCTCCGGTTTTTCCGTACCATCCCAAGATCATGCAGGTACACACACGGTACATCAATGTTTATATCAAAGGGAAAATCACACAGCTTTATTAATCGAAATCTCATATCGAGTCCTTTATTACAATAAGGATTACAATAAACTGGCTGAATGGCCAACTCATGAGATAAACTAAACCAAAATCTTGTGGAAGCTTCAAAGGTAGTCGAGTCCATCTGACTCCAAGGGCACCTCACCGAGCGTGGAGCATATCCTCACTCCTGGTCGAAAAAGTACTCTGCAACATGATACGTTGCAGCCGTGTAGGTCAGCATATTGAATATGCCGGCAATGTCACAAAAGAGAGGGGTGAAAATAATCATCTATTCTATATGCATATATGGTAGGTGGGGCTATAAGTTCAAGTTTTGCGTAAAGCAAATTTTTCCTACAATAAGAGAGGGGCAAAACAGAAGTTTTTAGTACAATGTTGGTTGATTAATGAGATGGTTCGACAAACCAATTCTCATACCCAAGTTGTCATTAATTACACACATCATTATAATTCTTTGGGTTGAGAGTTCCAGATAGTTTCAGTTCCTTTGGCTCAAGTTGTCCATGACCGTGGACACGGCTAAGCGATTAGGTTTGTGTACTCTGTAGAGTTTTGCCCATCCTTTCCTATAGTTGTTCTCCATCTCGTAGCACCACCTGTCCAGGGTCACCACAATATCCAACCAAGCCAGAGCCCATAATGGCTTGTTGCTGTGCAGGTAGGCCTTGGGTGTTGAAGCTTCCATCCATCTCTTTGTTCCTGGGTGGACCTTTCTGCGTGAATACTAGCACTTCTCTAGCAATACCTAGGCTAACCATTGGCTTCTCCAGGGCACCGTTCAATCATCATCCACCCAGAGGTATGTTGAAAACTTGGAGTCTTGAAGTCTTGATCATTATGTAGGTCTTGTAATTATTATCTCACAACTCTCATGAATCACACAACCAACCCCGTCTACTAATAGCATAGCAAAATTAAATCAACGTTTCCTAGGGCCAAAGTGTCAAAGGGTTGAGGGGTGCCTACCACATGATACAACATCAAGTAACCAAATTTCCAAATACCTACTTTGCATGCAAATGGGTATATGGTAGAACTAATGCAATAAAAACATGGGTAAAACCTGATCAAAATGACTTGAATTGCTGACGATCTTCGTACTCGAGTGACTCTAGATAACAAGCCTCACACTCTGGATGATATAATGAATCAAACAAAGCACACAATAAGCATAACCACAATACAATTTACACAACAGCAAAGTAAACTAATATTACTACAACAATCAATAGCACAATCAAAAGAAAGAAATCAAACACAGTAGAAAACCTCTCAACTTTTTGTGGCAAGACTTCTACCAAGACATAACAAGACAAAAATTGTTTTCAGCAACTAATAAATACATAACAGAAAATAAGTACTAAAATTTTATTAGAAAACAGGAAGTATTTTATCATAAAACTTTTGTAAAAAAAATTACTACAAAACCTTTTACTAAACAATACTTATGGTGAAAACAATGTTTACCTATTAAAATAGAACACAAACCAAAACAAAAAATATTTTTATTATTGAAAATAAATCTCCTAATGTTGAACAATACAAAACTAAAAGAACTACAACATGAATTTAAACTAAAACAGAATCAAAATAAACTAAAATAAAAACAATTTAATTAAACCCTAAGAAGAACTAAACAAAATCTGTTTTTGCTAAAAACTCTAATCTAAAATATCCTAAAAATACTCAATCAGTTCAGGATGATAAACCTAACTTATACAAAACAGTGGCAAAAAGATTCACTCAAAAATAAGAGTTTAAACTCAAGTTATTCAAGTTTTAGTGATTTTCTCAAATTTAACAAAATTCAAATTTAAAAGTTCAAATTTGTAAACTAAGACTACAGACAGAAACTACAAGTAATTTGGGACATGTTTCAAAAAGAATCAATCAAAAACACTAAATATCCTAAAAGATATAAAAAAACAGAAACAAAAACTATTCTGTCTTCTAAAACAAAATCAGAAAAGGAAAAAATAAACTAACGGATAGTGGGTGACGTGGCATGCTGTGATTGGCTGAGGCCGTGTGCGTGCGGGAGCTAGCGAGCGGACGGCCGAACGTTAGAAGAAAATGGTTCGGCGTTTTAAATGTTTTAATCTGGTCCATTGGATCCAGATCCGAAGGCTGAGGAGGGGTGGGGCGCTCACAACGGTGGTCGGGGTGGCCTCCGGTGATGTCGACGGTGAAGGTGGCTCGGAGGTTGTCGGGGACGGTGTCGCGATGGTCGAGGGTGGCGTCCGAAGGGTCCAAATGATGACGGCGAGCCTCCAGCGACGATTGGTGGCATCGGTCGGGTGCGGGGGTGAAGGGGGCGACGACCACGAGCTCGGAGAGCTTCGGTGGGGTGCCGAACTCCGGCGAGGTGCGGGGCGACGTTCTGGCAAGGGGAGTGGGGTTTTGGGGGGGAATGGAGTGCGGTGAGGTAGGGGCTTTATATAGGGGCCTCGCGGGGTCAAGAAAAGGAAGGGGGAGGGAGATCCGGCGTGGTGGGATTTCTTCGGCGAGGTCCGGGGCGGGATGGAGGGGATGACCGCGGGGATGGCGCGGTCGGTCAGTGGGTCCCATGTGACAGAGAGAGGGGAGCAGCGTTTGCGGCGTCGGTGTCCGATCCGAATTAAATTCGGATCTGGCGTGGGTGTGGTGGGCCGTGGACTTTCCTATTACGCGAATTTTTTCCTTTTATTAATTTAGGGAGAAAGGAAAACTCCATTATGGCCATCAATACATTTCAAAAAAATGAAGATCTATATATTGAATTGACGAGGTGAATAAATGAAATTTAATGAACATTTTTCCACGGCCAAAATAAATACTTTAAAAAAAATTATTTTCATAAAATGCCTAAATTGGTTTTAATTCTTTTGCAATAAATTTTCAAATAACCCCCTGGGTTTTATGATTCAAATACTTCACAAAAATACCCCTGATATGGAGTGTCATCTTCCTCCTCTCATATTTGAAATATTTTCAGGGTTTTGAAAAATAGAAAGAGCAAGTGAGGGAAAATAGAGATGGCCTTTCAGAAATCCAAAAGGGAAACTTCAACAATTCATTTCACTCAAACAGCATGATGATGATGCATAGCTATATTTCATAACATTCCAAAAATGAAATTTTAGGATGTTACACGCCATGCCAGACTTGGAGGAGGAGTTGGCTAACGCGGTGCCAGACTTGGAGGAGGAGGAGTCGGCTGATGCCGTGCCGGACATGGAGGAGGAGTCGGTGACGCGGTGCCGGACTTGGAGGAGGAGGAATCGGCTGATGTGGTGCTGGACTTGGAGGAGTAGGATTTGGCTCACGCGTGCTGGACTTGGAGAAGGAGGAGTTGGTGGACGTGGAAAGATGATGCAATCCTTTTTCCATAGAATGATATGATGTATGGCCTCTCCCGGTGTTCTCTCCTCATCACCTCCAAGACTGTCAAGTTATAGCTCGTGATATCCTGACATCACTTCATCAACCCCGACACTAGCTTAGCCAGCTGGAATGGGATTGCAATGGCAGGTTGCTTCATGGGGATTTGCTAAAGCATAGCCATCCACCACCTTCATTGGTACGTTCTTCACTTTCATGTGTAGCTCGTAGTTAGTCCTGTCTTTGATATCATCCACAGGGTAGCCAGCTACCAGTGCATCATCGATATCGCCTGCCGCGGAACCCAAGCTGCTTCTCGGCTTTGATGGTACGGTGTTATCCAATGATGCATCGATCTGCTCGTGCTGCCGCTAAGACGCCCTTTCCTGGGTGAGTGAGTCAATTTGTTCCTGCTGCTCCCTGAGTCTGGATTCCAACTCTGCTTTTATTCTAGGCCTGTAAGGCGGAGTGCTTCCTCCTTCTTCTTCCGCTCCTCCTGCATCTTCTTTCTCACACGGCTTCTGTAGTTATTGTTCCAACCCGTAAACCCCTCAAACCACGGAACAACACCTTTCCCTCGTGTTCAGGATTCTTCTGGGCGCGCGTAAGCTCGTCGTCCCCTCTGTTGGGCGTCAACACCCCCGTTCGAGCTTCTTCTATTTTTATCAAAATTTCTTCTGTCACTACTTTAAGACTTGCATTCACCATAATAGCCCCTGTCTTTGGGTCCAACTTCCCCTCATGTGCATAAAACCATGTCCTGCACCTCAGGGGCTAGGTCACTGTAACTAGAGTGACCCCTGCACTAATCATCTCTTGTTCCGATTGATCCCACTTAGGCAGGGCCGTCTGGTAGCCACCTGGCCCTAGAGTATGGTGCCACTGCTTTTTCGCATAATTAATCTTTTTTTTTCTCGATCGTTCCTTAGCTAGTTCCGACTCCTTGAACTTCATGAAATCGTCCTAGTGGTCTTTTGCCTTCACCAGTGCTCCCTCGAATTTTGGAGTCTTCTTGTTTGCTTTGACGTACGTAGCCCATGCATTTTTCTTGAAGGTGTTGAATGCGATCGCCATCTTTTTAAGAGCATAGTTTCTGACTTTATTCAGATTTGCATCTGTCAAGTTATATGGTAGTGTGAATTGTGACATCAGCTCGGTCCAAAGCACATCTTTTGCTCTTTCGTTGACAAAACTAACTCCGTGTCGATCTCCCTTTGCTGGCTTTTTCCATTCTTGTGTGCAGATCGGGATTAGGTCACTACCAATAACTACGCATTGATTCTTGAACTTGGTTGCATTTTTCTTAGGTTCAAGCGGTTCGCCAGTTGATGTATTGATGGAATCGAAGTTGAACTTTATGCCAGGGTCCAAATTTCTGGCCGGGCCTAAAACTACCCTCTCGCTTGTAGAACATTTGCTCGATCCAGAGGCCTGAAAGAAGAAAGATCGATTTTTTAATACATATACAACTCAATTAAGACATGTAATGATCAACGGATGGGTTATATAATTAATATACTTCACTGGTCTTTGTTATTTGAAGAACATTTTCTTTGTCAACATCGTTGTCGAATTCATCTATTCGTTCGTCTTCATCAAACGTACAACCCCCACTGGAATTGTTCAGATATTGCGAGCCGTCATCATCTGGATGTTCATGCTCTGGGCTCATGTAGCGTATGATGTTGAATAGAGCCTCTTCTCCTTCTCTGTCGGTATTTTACATAGCTTTTATTTAAATAACCCAAAAGAAAGATAAACAATTTAGTATTCAAATTAGAATGCATGCAATCAATAAGGAAAACTGAATCATAGTACATAATATGCATCATCGAATATAATCTTGAATAAATCGTCTCGAATATCATCGATTATAATCTCGAACACATCTCAAATATTATCACTAATACATATCGAATATTATTAATTATATAATATCACTACTACAAATCTAGTTGACGTCTCACGCGGCAGGCGGTGGATACCCAAAGAGAAGGAACTATGACAGGATCATAGCTCGGGTGAGATCCCTCAAGAACCTGCCAGGTATTGGAGAACCTGACGTCCAATGCATCAAAGTAGCAACGAAGGTGCTCGTTCTCCTCCCTGACATGGCGACGTACCACCTCCGGCGGGGCCGTCTGCCTCCACACCGAAAGTGGCCCATGTGAAGGCCACCAAAGAAACTCCAGGTCGATGACGGGACCTGGGTTCCTCACCAAGTTGCGCGCCCCTAAAGGTAGCACCTCCCAGTGCCAGCCTGGCGGAGCCCAGTCCTAGACATGGCACCTCTGAAGCAGGACGTCATCGCGAACGAGTCAACGACGAGGATGGGGGCCAGGCATCATTGACTCCGAGAAGAAATTCTATGCAAATTTAACAGTTTTTAAATGCTTGATTGTGATTTCTTATATACGAGGAACCTTCAGAATCCTAACGGATTTTCTTAACCTTACGACCCGCAACTTTTCCAAATACATAACAAATACTAATCGCAAATTAATACATAACAAACTTTCACAAATATAACATTAAAACATGCAACTTGTGCAAATACTAATTGCTATACATTGGATCAAATGTCAAAATTCATCAACTTTTTTCTATACATTGTATTCATACATATATATATATATACTAATTTCTATACATATATTGTATCAAAATGTAAAAATTCCTCAAATATCAAAATTCCTTCACTTTTTTCTATACATCTAATTAATCATCTAGTGAAAAAAAATGTCAAAATTCTTGCATCTATGTCAACATTCCTCAAATGTCAAAATTCCTTAACTTTTTTCTTGCATATAGTGTGTGTGTTCATGCATATACGTGGGGGGGGGGGCTCGAGGAGGGGTCAGCGGCCGCCATGGAAGCACAAGGGGCGAGGGAGAGGGGGAGCTCACAGCGGGGCGATGGGGCGACGGCAAGGCGAGGCGAGTCGGGGGTGGCGACCGCGAGAAGCTCGGGGCCTGAGGAGCGGGCGCGGATGGCGTCCCAGGTGGCGTCAGGACGGGCTTGGGGAGGAGCAGGCACGGCCGGTGTTGGATATCGGCGCGAGGAGGCGCGCGGGGGTGGGGGGCAGTGTCGGGGGTGGCGACGAGCTCCGGTGTCGGGGAGGCGAGACGGAGATGGCGCGGTGATTTCGAAGAGGTCAAAGAAAGCAGAGGAACTAAATTTTTTTGAAGTGGCTCCAACTACGACTAAAGACCCCAGTCCCGGTTGGAGCCACCAACCGGGACTAAAGGTGAACTTCACCAGCCGAAGCGGTGGGAAGCGAAACCCTTTAGTCGCGGTTGGTGGCTCAAACCGGAACTAAAGGGGGCTCTTTAGTCGCGGTTGGAGCCACCAACCGCGACTAAAGGGCTATTCCTGGCATGGCGCACTTTGGTGAATGTTCAGTCCCACCTCGCAAGTCGAGGGGCGCCTCGACCTGTTTATAAGCCCCGGCACGAGGAGTGCATTGAGCTCCTCTCTAATGCAGGCCTTTTGGGCCTACCTGTGCTGCGATTCCCTGATGGGCCTACTGGGCCTTGCGGGCCTGCATCCTAGCCCAACTATAGGTTGGGTTTCGAGTCGTATGCAGGCCGTTAGTCCCAGTAGTTTTCAAATTTGAATAGTTTAAATTTGAATTATTTGAAATTTGTGCAAATCACTAGTTTGTGAATAACTTTATTTAAAAAGTAGAGTTTTCAGTGATTCTTTTTTCTATTGTTTAATATTAGCGTGTTTTATCATTATATTCAATTTGGTAATTCTTAGGTTATTTAAAAAATGAAATGACTTAGTAATAGACGAGTTTTCATTTGAAACCCTGATACTTCGAAAGAGATTGTCCAGTTTGTACACGAAGTGCATCCAGTTTTTGGCGTAACCCTCTCAACTTTTTAGCACATGCTATGTGGGTGAACTAATGATACCATGCCAACTTTCAACCATTTCAGAGTTCATTTGTAGTGCTTATCAATTTCAGGGTCATTTAGCTCAACAAAATCAATAAATGCATGAAAATTAGCAAATGAAGTCAGAAAGGGTTGAAAATTGAGAGCCTGCCTTCGAATGGTGCATACTAAAAGCACAATAAATTTGGAATTTGAATAAGATTGAAAAATGAAATGCCTTAGTTACAGACAAGTCTTTGTTTGAAACCCTGATACTTCGAAAGAGATTGTCCATTTTGAACACGAAATGCATCCATTTTTTGCCGTAACCCTCTCAATTTTTAGCACATGCTATTTGGGTGAAATGATGATACCATGACAACATTCACCCTTTTCAGAGGTCATTTGTAGTGCTTATCAATTTCAGATTCATTTAGCTCAAAAAATCAGTAAATGCATGAAAATTAGCAAATGAAGTAAAAAACGGTTGAAAATTGATGGCCTGCCTTCGAATGGTGCATCCTGAACGCACAAAAAGTATAAGTACACTACTATTGCAAAGATTCCGTTCGGTTTGTCCGAAGTGGGACTTTCCAGATATATAAGTCCGGAAACTAACTAGAGAAGCCGAACACATCCCAGAGTGGGATCTTTGGGTATAAATCTTTTTCTTCGCTTGTGTCCCTTTGTATCGTAACCATGGACAATCTTCATCGTTTAATTTGATTCTCGGGTCAACATTCACTGTGAAGGGAGCAATTTCATGAAACTTTACATAATCTTCTGACATGTCTGTCTTGTCCTCCACTCCCACGATGTTTCTTTTCCCTGAAAGAACTATGTGGCGCTTTAGCTCATCGTATGATGTATTCGCTTCCTTATCTTTTCTTTTTATCGCTTGTTAGACATGTCCTTCACATAAAAACCTACGCCACATCATTGGTTAGGAAGAATGGTTGGTCTGCATACCCAAGATTGTTGAGATCCAGTGTTGTCATTCCATACCGCGGGTCTTCCTTTACCCCGCCTCCTATCAGATTGACCCATTTTCACCTAAACAAAGGGACCTTCAAACAAAGTCCATAGTCAAGTTCCCATATATCCCCTATGTAACCATAATATGTGTCCTTTGGCCCATTGTTGTTTGCTGCATCAAAGCGGACACCACTGTTTTGGTTGGTGCTCTTTTTATCTTGGGCGATCATGCAAAATGTATTCTCATTTATCTCGTATCCATTGAAAGTTAATATAGTCGAAGATGGTAACTTGGACAGGAAGTACATGTCATCTTCAATAGTGTCATCATGCATGAGACGTGTCTGCAACCAACCGGCAAAAGTCACCGTTTGTTCATGTGTAATCCAATCGTCAGACTTCTCCGGGTGTTTGGAGCATAGAATATTCTTGTGTTGCTCGATATACGGAGCCACCAAGGCGGAACTTTGTAGAATTGTGTAGTGTGCTTGCGTGAAAGAATGCCCATCCCGGCATATTAGTGAATTCTTTCCTAGCATGCCTTTTCCACCCAGTCTGCCCTCATGTCGCGATTCAGGAACACCAATCGGCTTAATGTCAGGAATAAATTCAACACAGAACTCAATCACCTCCTCTATTTCATGGCCCTTGGAGATGCTTCCTTCTGGCCTAGCACGATTATGAACATATTTCTTTAAGACTCCCATTAACCTCTCAAAGGGGAACATATTGTGTAGAAATAAAGGACCCAGAATGGCAATCTCCTTGACTAGGTGAACTAGGACGTGCGTCATGATATTGAAGAAGAATGGTGGCAACACCAACTTGAAACTGACAAGACATTGCACCAAATCATTCTCTAACCTTAGTAGGATTTCTGGATCAATTACCTTCTGAGAGATTGAATTCAGGAATGCACACGACTTCACAATGGCTAATCAAACGTTTTCCGGTAGAAGCCCCCTGAATGCAACCGGAAGCAGTTGTGTCATAATCATGTGGCAGTCATGAGACTTTAGGTTCTGGAACTTTTTCTCTGCCATATTTATTATTCCCTTTATATTCGATGAGAAGCCAGACCGGACCTTCATACTGAGCGGGCATTTGAAGAAGATTTCCTTCTCTTCTTTGGTAAGAGCGTAGCTGGCATGACTATGAAACTGCTTTAGATCCATGTCGTCTACTTTGTGCATACATTGCTGGTCCTCCCGTGCCTCCGGCTTATCTTTTGTCTTCCCATACATGCCCAAGAAGCCTAGCAGGATCATGCAAAGATTCTTCGTCACGTGCATCACATTGATTGCAGAGCGGACCAGAGGTCTTTCCAATAGGGTAGGTCCCAAAATATAGATTTCTTCTTCCACATGGGTGCGCGTTTGTTAGCGTCATTCGGAACAGATTGTGTGCCATATCAAGTATATCATCACCCGTATGGTGGCGAGTCTTCTTCCGGTGATCTGTCTCACCTTTGAAATGCTTGCCTTTCTTTCTTACGGGATGCCAGCTCTGAAGAAATCGGTGATGCCCCAGATACACATTCTTCTTACATTTATCCAAATATATGATGTCCGTATCATTTAGATAGTGTGTGCATGGATGGTATCCCTTGTTTGTCTGTCCTGAAAGGTTACTAGGAGCAGGCCAATCATTGATGGTTACAAACAGCAACACATGTAGGTCAAATTGTTGGGGAACGTTGCATGGGAAACAAAAAAAATCCTACGCACACGCAAGATCTATCAATGGTGATGAGCATCTACGAGAGGGAGAGTGGATCTACTATTGGAAATATGCCCTAGAGGCAAAAATAAATTGGTTATTATCATATTTGCTTGTTCATGATAATCGTTTATTATCCATGCTATAATTGTATTAATCGGAAAGTCAGATACATGTCTGGACACATAGACAACACCATGTCCCTAGTATGCCTCTAATAGACTAGCTCGTTGATCAAAGATGGCTATGGTTTCCTAGTCATGGACATGAGATGTCATTTGATAATGGGATCACATCATTAGGAGAATGATGTGATGGACAAGACCCAAACTACAAACGTATTATATGATCGTGTCAGTTTATTGCTACTGTTTTCTGCATGTCAAGTATGTGTTCCTATGACCATGAGATCATTTAACTCACGGACACCGGAAGAGTGCCTTGTGTGTATCAAACATCACAACGTAACTGGGTGATTATAAAGGTGCTCTACAGGTATCTCCGAGGGTGTCTGTTGAGTTGGCATGGATCAAGACTGGGATTTGTTAAACCATGTGACGGAGAGGTATCTCAGGGCCCACTCGGTAATACAACATCACAATAAGCCTTCCAAGCAATGTGACTAAGTGTTAGCCACAAGATCTTGTATTACGGAACGAGTAAAGAGACTTGCTAGTAACGAGGTTGAACTAGGCATGGAGATGCCAACGATCTAATCTCGGGCAAGTAACTTACCGAAGAACAAAGGGATCATCATACAGGATTAACTGAATCCTTGACATAGAGGTTCGACCGATAAAGATCTTCGTAGAATATGTAGGAACCAATATGGGCATCCAGGTCCCGCTATTGGTTATTGACTGTAGAGGTGTCTCGGTCATGTCTACATAGTTCTTGAACCCACAGGGTCTGCACACTTAAGGTTCGATGACGTTTTGATAGTATAGAGTTATGTATGGTCATGACTGAAGGTTGTTCGGAGTCCCGGATGAGATCCCGGACGTCACGAGGAGCTCCGAAATGGTCCGGAGATGAATATTGATATATAGGAAGTCCTGTTTTGGTCGCTGGAAAAGTTTCGGGCTCATCGATAGTGTACCCGGAGTGCCGGTTGTGTATCGGGGGACCATCGGGAGAGGTATTTCGACCCAAGAGGCTACATGGGCTGTGGGAGGAAGTAAACCAGCACGTGGTGGGCTGGCCGAAGCCTCCTCTAAGGGCCCATGCGGCTGGAGTGGTTTGAGAAGGAAAAAATCCAAAGGTGGAGAGGTGGAAAGAGTTTCCAAGTGGAAAGGAGGAATCCTACTCCTAATAGGATTGGAGTAGGACTCCTCCACCTCCAATTTCGACCAAACCTTGAGGGTTTGAGTCTGCCTCCCCCCTCCCTCCATCCTATATATACTAGAGGATTTAGAGGAAAAAGCTAACCCTAATAGCCACGTGCTACGTCTCCTCTAGATCGCAGTTTCTCCTCTAGATCAGTTTCCAGCGGTGCTTAGGCGAAGCCCTGCTGGAATAGCTCCACCACCATCACCGCAACGCCATCGCGCTGCCGGAGAACTCATCTACCTCTATGCTCCCTCTTGCTGGATCAAGAAGGTGGAGATCGTCATCGAGCTGTACGTGTGCTGAACGCGGAGGTGCCGTCCGTTCGGCGCTACATCGGAAGGATCGTGATCAAGATCGCGAGACAGATCGTGATGAGATCGTGGGACGGATTGTGGTGAGTTCGCGGGACGGATCGTGATTGGATCGCGGGACGGATCGTGATGAGATCGCGGGATGCTCGGTGATTTGGATCACGGGATGCTCCCCAACATTACTCGTACGCTTGGTCCGGGCCGCTTCATCCCACAATACCGGTGAACCAAAACACGACCAAGGGAGGAAGCAATCTAAGCATCAACGCCCACAAACTCTTTGTGTTCTACTCAAGATCTCATCTATACATAGACCTAGCTCATGATGCCACTGTTGGGGAACGTTGCACAGGAAACAAAAAATTTCCTACGAACATGCAAGATCTATCCATGGTGATGAGCATCTATGAGAGGGAGAGTGGATCTACATACCCTTGTAGATCGCTAAGCGGGAAGCGTTAAGAAACGCGGTTGGTGTAGTCGAACGTCTTCGCGATCCAAATTGCCGAGCGTCCCACGATCCAATCACGATCTGTCCCATGATACAATCACGATCCATCCCGCGAACTCATCATGATCCATCCCGCGATCTCATCACGATCCGTCCAGCGATCTCATCACGATCCGTGTCGCGATCTCGATCACGGTCCTTCCGATCTAGCGCCGAACGGATGGCACATCCGCATTCAGCACACGTACAGCTTGATGACGATCTCCGCCTTCTTGATCCAGCAAGAGGGAGCGGAGAGGTAGAAGAGTTCTTCGGCAGCGTGACGGCGCTCCGGCGATGGTGGTGGAGCTATTCCGACAGGGCTTCGCCTAAGCACTGTAGAAATCCGATCTAGAGGAGAAACTATGCACTAGAGGAACGGGTAGCATGTGGCTGAAAATCAGGTGCAAAAAACCCTAAAACCTCTAGTATATATAAGAGGAAGAGAGGAGGAGGCTTGTCTCTCAAGGAGCCAGCCTTTGGGTTGGCCGAACCAAGGAGGAGAGGAGGACTCCTCCTCCAATCCTAGTAGGACTAGGATTCCTCCCTCTTTTTACCTTTTTCCACCTTTTCTCTTTGGGTTTTCTCTCCCAAGCCTCATGGGCCTTGTGTAGGACTTCCACCAGACCACTAAGGTCTGGTATTCACTCTCCCACAGCCCATGTAGCCTCTTGGGTCAAAATACCCCTCCCGATGGTCTCCCGGCACACTACCGGCACTCCCGGTACACTACCGATGAGCCCGAAACATTTCTGGCGACCAAAATAGGACTTCCTATATATCAATCTTTACCTCAGGACCATTCCGGAGCTCCTCGTGACGTCCGGGATCTCATCTAGGACTCCTAACAACCTTCGGTCATCACCATGCATAACTCTATACTATCGAAACGTCACCAAACCTTAAGCGTGCAGACCCTGCGGGTTCGAGAACTATGTAGACATGACCGAGACACCTCTACGATCAATAACCAATAGCGGGACCTGGATGCCCATATTGGTTCCTACATATTCTACGAAGATCTTTACCGGTTGAACCTCTATGTCAAGGATTCAATTAATCCCGTATGATGTTCCCTTTGTTCTTTGGTATGTTACTTGCCCGAGATTCGATCGTCGGTATCTCCATACCTAGTTCAACCTCGTTACCGGCAAGTCTCTCTACTCATTCCATAATACAATATCCCGTGACTAACACTTAGTCACATTGCTTGCAAGGCTCATTGTCATGTTGCATTACCGAGTGGGCCCTGAGATACCTCTCTGTCATACAGAGTAACAAATCGCAGTCTTCATCCATGCCAACCCAACAGACACCCTCAGAGATACCTGTAGAGCACCTTTATAGTCACCCAGTTACATTGCAACGTTTGATACACTCAAGGCACTCCTCCGGTGTCCGTGAGTTGCATGATCTCATGGTCATAGGAACATATACTTGACATGCAGAAAATAGTAGCAATAAACTGACACGATCATATGCTACGTTTGTAGTTTGGGTCTTGTCCATCACATCATTCTCCTAATGATGTGATCCCGTTATCAAATGACATCTCATGTCCATGGCTAGGAAACCTTAATCATCTTTTGATCAACGAGCTAGTCTATTACAGGCATACTAGGGACATGGTTTTGTCTATGTAACATCCCAAACCTTGGAATGTTATAGTAAATACTAGAATGATTGTTTGTTTGCTTGAGTGATTGAAATTGAGTGAAAATTTGAAACTTTTCAAAACATTTGAATGAGAGGGAATAAAATGACTTTCCCAAGACTTTCCCTCTACAGGAATTCAAATTCATTTCATCATAAAATCCCAGAGTGAAGATGATATGACTTCTTCCATTTAAGAAATGAAAAGGGATTTGAAAATGGTTTGAATTTCATTTGAAAATATTTCAAATTCAGAAACTTTATGCAACTCAATGATTTTCATGAGAGAGGATAAAAGGACTTCCTCAAATTATATGAAATATGAGTTGGGAGTTTAAAAGAAGGATATAAAAAATTTATTTGAAAACTTCTCATATGGAGTTTCATTTTCATATTTGAAATTTCCTATTTTAATTTGCAAGCATCCCAACCCCCTTGACAAAGTTTTTGAGAGGAGTAATATGACACTCCAAACCAGGGGTATTTTTGTGAAGTTTTTGAATCATAAAACCCAAGTGGTTATTTGAAAAATATTTGCAAAAATAAATAAAGCCATTTAGGCATTTTCTGAAAATAATTTTTTTAAAGTATTCAATTTGGCCGTGGAAAAATGTCAATTAAATGGAATTTATTTCCCTGATCATTTTGATATAGACACTTTATTTTTTGGACAGGTTTTGAATGCCTTAATGCTGTTTTATTGCTCTCGTAATTAATATAGGAAAAAATTAACGCGAGTTATTAAAGCCCACCGGCTCACAGCCCCTGATTCCTCCCCGAAACCCCTCCAGATAGGCCGCCCGCTGACCATGCCCACTCTCTCTCTCTCGCTGACGCCCCGGTCCCATCGCCCGACCGAGCCAATCCCGCGGTCGTCCCCGCCACCGCGCCCCTGGCTACGCTTGGGAGATCCCCGTGCCGGACCCGCCTCCTCCTACCATTCCCCGACCACTCCGAGGCCCTATATAAGAGCCGCTGCCTCTCCTCTACCCATTCCCCCACTTTTCCCCTCTGCCCGACTCCTCTCACCGCCCCAAATCGCTTGCCGGAGCACTCGGCTGCTGCCGCGCCATTGGCATCGTGTCGTTCTACCCCGACCACCCCGAGCCTCTCCGAGCCCATCACCTGCTCACCCTCACTCGCCCACACCTCCCCATCACCCTGCCTGGACCCCAGACCCACCAGAACACCCACGCCGTCTACCTTGCCGGAGTTCGGCCACCTCCCGAAGCTCCCAGAGCACCTGCTCGTCGCCACCGTCGCCCCTTGCCTCTCCGACGCCACCAACCGACGCCGGAGGCCCGCCGCCGTCTAAAGGACCTCTCAGACACCGTCCCCGACCACCGGAGCACCGCCCCTGAGTACCTCGCCGCCTCGGCCACGCTGGAGAAGCTCCCTCGCCGGCGACCTCTTCCTTGTGAGCCCCCTCTCCCTCTCTTAACCATTCGATCGTAGATCAAAGGCTAGGATTAGATCACTTAAACGCCGAAACGTTTTTCTCAAAGGTTCAGTCATCCGCTCGTTTCAATCTAGCACGCATAGGTCTCGACCAATCATAGCATGCCACGTAGCACCCTGTCCTTTAGAAACGTTTTTCTTTTTTTCTGTTTTTGATTTAGAAACAGAACAGATCCTGATTTTGTTTTCTTTGTATCTTTTATGTTGTTGAATATTTTTGATTCATTCTTTTTGAATTGTGTCACAAATTTGTTCTAATTTCTGTTGATATCAAGTTTGATCATATTTGAATATTTCAAAATTCATTTCATACATATTTGATTCAAATCTTTTTTTCTGAATATCTTCAGTTTAAAAATATATTTTTAGTTGATTCTTTTTGCTACTTGTCATTTGTGACCGTAGTTATCAGTAGGTAGAGTTTGGAAATTTTTAAACTAATATTTTCAATCAAAACTGATTCTGTTTAGTTCTTGTTAAAATCATTTATATTTCCTTTGTTTTCAAATTGTTTTCTTTTAGATTAATGATGGATGTTATAAAGTTTCTGCTAGATAATAGTAGCCTTTCAAAACAAATAATATTTTATTAGTTGGTTGCATGAAAATCAATTCTAGTTCAACTATAACTTGAGATTGATTTCTCATTGCTTTGTCGATCTTCTTTTAGAAAAGAGTTTCCACAATTTTTTTTATTAGTTTGATTTGTTGTTAGTCAAGGTTTAGACCAGAAACAATTTGTATTATAGTTGAGACTATTTGTGGTTTAAGCCAAAGAATGTTTTTGCTTATTAGCAAAAGAAGAGTCTTTATAAAAGCTTTTCAATTTGTTCATTTTACGAAATAAAAACTTAGGAGAAAATAATTTCTGTTAATTACTTGTTTTAAATTTTGTTTTCTTTTATAAAGTTAGTGTTTTCTTGCTCATATATTCTAGTATATAAAAACCTAGGTTGCTAGAGTGTTGTTTTCTAAATCATTAGTTGTTCTTGAAAAGTAATTCTTTTTGCTAAGTAAAACATTTAATAAACTATTTTGGATTATATTTTTCCTTGTTTGTGTTCTCACTTTGAAAATAGGATCGTTTGTAGAGAAAAACCAACCTTTGGTTGTGTTGATGTAGTTTTGTGATTCTAACTTTTGTCTTAAGTATTTCCTTCATCATCACCTTAGTTGTGTTGATGTAATTTTGTTACTTGAGTTTTGTCTTAAGTATTTCCTTCATCATCACCTTAGTTGTGTTGATGTAATTTGGTTATTTGAGTTTTGTCTTAAGTATTTCCTTCATCACCACCTTAGTTGTGATGATGTAGTTTCGATATTTGAGTTTTGTCTTAAGTATTTCCTTCATCACCACCTTAGTAGTGTTGATGTAGTTTTGTTGATTTCGACTTTTGTCTTAAGTATTTCCTTCATCAACACCATGTTGCTTTTGGTTTTGTATTGCCTTTTTGATTGTTAGAATTGATTGCTAGCATGATTCCTTATAAGTATGCAATGCTTGATTATATAGATCGGAGAGTGACGAATATTCTATCAAGTTACTTATGAGAGCGATATTATTTCTTCATCAATAGTACAGGCAAGTTCACTTTGACCATCCATTTCATACCTATGTTTTATGGCATGTAGTGACATCCTTCAACAAATCCCTCCAGTAGTGTTATTGAAATTATTGTAGTTGGGTAGAATGCATGAGGTAGGAACGCGCCACTTGTTACATAAGCCCCTGGAACGTTAGTTATTTAAATGCTATGGTAAAGTAGACGGGGTCTGGTATGAGTGATCATGAGTGGTGTGAGAAGGAGGACTCTACGTCAAGAGGACAACTTCATGAAGACATCTTCAAATCCTGCACCTTCAAGACCTCACGACTTCAAGATTCGAGAAGCAAGTTTTCAATACACATTACTGGGTGAAGGATGGTTTTGAACGGCACCCTAGGGAATCCAGTGGTTAGCCTAGGTGTTGCTGGGGAAGTGCCAGTATTCACGCGGAAAGCCTCACCTAGACTCAAAGAGAAGGATGAATACTTCATGCCCGGAAGCTTACCTGTGTAGCCACAAGTCAATATGGGCTCTGGCTTGGTTGATCTTTGTTGTGACTCTGTCTAGGCAGTACTACGAGAGGTAGTCGACATTAGGATTGGGATGGGCACTGTCGGTATTCATGGAACAACTCTGAAAGACCATGTTTCGTTCATCCTGTTCTCAAACACCATGTAGTGCGAGGACTTACCAGGAGGGAATGAATCTTGTGGGTAAAGTACACAACACTCTACAGAGTTAAACCTAATCAATTAGTCGTGTCCCCAGTTACGGACAATTTGAGCTTCTAGACTTGGATCTATCTCTGAACTCTCAACACTGGACCGAGAACTAATTGTGGGCAACTTATGATACTTATGGGTATTTAGACATTGGTTAGAGGAACCATGTCATGATAGGTAACTCCATAGTGAAATTCCTGATATTCCTTTGTTGTAGGAAAACAAAAGCAACTTTTACGCAAAAACTTAGCCATAGAGCCACAAAGCCTTTGCATATAGAATAGTTTTTATCTTCTGTCCTACTATGGTGATCTTGCCAGTACATTCAATGTACTTACCTACACGGCTGCAACGTATCATGTTGCAGATACTCTTCTACGACGAGTAAGAGTACGATTCAGGGTTACGGTCCGCACTCAACCTACCGTTGGTGTTATTGGGACTCCACTCCCGTTGACCGATTTCCCTGAGATTTTGAGGTATATACCAGTTTTACGTTAATTACAGGTGATTGCACTTTGATATATACATTGATTTACTGTGTGTGCCAGCATACTGATCCAGGGATGGCATGGAACACACAGAGGCTTGACTCGTTTTGAGTCAGGTCGCTACAGTCTTTGTATCCACACATGTATCTAAGTCTCCGATCAATACAATTATAGCATGGATAATAAATGATTATCATGAACAAGGAAATATGATAATAACTAATTTATTATTGCCTCTAGGGCATATTTCCAACACAAATTCCTCATGATCTTTCGCATCCCACACATGTACACCTTTTCCATTCCATGGCTATAAAAGTTCTTCAACCAATGGCCTTAGGTACACATCAATGTCATTGTCGGGTTGCTTGGGGCCTTGGATGAGTACTGGCATCGTAATGAACTTCCGCTTCATGCACAACCAAGGAGAAAGGTTATAGACACATGGAGTCACATGCCATGTGCTATGATTGCCGTTCTGCTCCCCAAAAGGATTAATGTCATCTACACATAAACCAAACCTTACGTTCCTTGTGTCATTTGCAAAGTCCTTCCACTTTCTCTCGATTTTTCTCCAATGCGATCCATCAGCAGGCACTCTCAACTTCCCGTCTTTCTTATGGTCCTCATTGTGCCATCGCATCAACTTGGCATGCTCTTTGTTTTGTAACAAACGTTTCAACTGTGGTATTAGAGGAGCATACCACATCACCTTGGCAGGAATCTTCTTCCTGGGGCGCTCGCCATCAACATCACCAGGGTCATCGTGGACGATCTTATAGCGCAATGCACAACATACCGGGCATGCATTGAAATCCTCCTACTCACCGCGGTAGAGGATGCAGTCATTAGGGCATGCATGTGTCTTCTCCACCTCTAATCCTAGAGGGTAGACAGCCTTCTTTGGTTCGTACGTACTCTGTAGCAATTCCTTGTCCTTTGGTAGCTTCTTCTTTAATATTATCAGCAACTTTTCAAATGCCTTGTCAGATACACCATTCTCTGCCTTCCATTGCAGCAATTCCAGTGTGGTACCCAACTTTTTCTTGTCATCTTCGCGATTTGGGTACAACCCTTTTTTGTGATCCTCTAACATGCGCTACAACTTCAGCTTCTCCTTTTCACTTGCGCAGTTTCTCTTTGCATCGGCAATGGCCCGACCAAGATCGTCTTTGGGCTCATCTGATGCCTCTTATTCATCTCCTTCCCGCATTGCCGGCTCAGCTTCTTCCCCCATTGTTGTACCATCGTATTCATGGAAACCATGGCCAGGATAGCTGTCGTCATCCTCTTCTTCTTCATTCTCTTCCATTAGGACCCCTCTTTATTCGTGCTTGGTCCAACAGTTATAGCTGTACACGAAACCCGACTCAAACAGGTGGACATGAATGGTTCTTGAGTTAGAGTAATTTCGATCATTCTTAGAGCCAGCACATGGACAATACATAAAACCATCTGACCGCCTGTTTGCCTCAGCCGCAACCAGAAAAGGATGCACGCCATTAATGAACTGGGAAGAGCATCGGTCGTTGTACATCCATTGCTGGCTCATCTTCATTACACAACACCAAAAAGACCAAATTAATACAAGTTCGTACATAAAGTTCATACACACTTGTTATCATAAAACAACATACAAACTCTCTAGCTAAAGCATTTAAATGCAACAACAAATGCGATCAACATCGCAACTAAGGTAACAATTGATCCAACAGCATAGTGATACCAAGCCTCACTATAAATGGCATATCTTTTAAATTTTCTAATCTTCAAGCGCATTGCACCCACCTTTATCTTGAGATCATCGACGACATCAGCAACATACAACTCCAGTTTCATCTTCTCTTCTTCAACTCTTTTCAATTTTTCTTTCAAATACCCGTTTTGTTTTCAACTAAATTTAACTTCTTGATAAGAATATCTATGTCGATTGGAATCACCGGTTCACATACCTCCTAGATAAAAATATCCATATCAACTTGATGGGCATAATTGTTGTAAACACGAAATGTAACAAAGAGTTATAAAAGAGAGTATATACCACATCTGAATCATAAACCAGACGGGGGCCGATGGGGACGGATTTCAAAACCATGCCGCTATGTATAACAAACAACCGTATAGGCAAGGAAACTATACAAGTAACTAATTAAATCTTACAAACATGTTTTTTTATATAAAAATGATAAGAACAAGAGGCTCACCAAGGTGGTGTCGGTGACGGGACAGTGCGGACGATCGATGGTGGTTAGGACTAACGGGGACGGGAAGGCACTAAGTAAACCACACCTACAAATGCAAAGTAAGAAGTTAATTTAAGCTCAAATTGCATAAATCAAATAAACTACCACATACAAACTAAAACCCACAAATCACTATACTTATAGAGCATTACAAGAGCTAATCTAGCAATGGGAGATGAAAGGATAAAGTTGCTAACCTTTGTGAACACTTGTATGGATGGGGTGCCTCCAAATCTTGACAAATTTTGGCAAAAATGGAGAATGAGCTCGGGGGAAGAGGAAGAACGGAGAGGAGAGGATAGGTGAAGAACAGAGTGGAGTGTGCTCAGGCTGGCCAAAGGGTTAATATAGGGGACCTTTAGTCCTGGTTGGTGGCTCCAACCGCGACTCAAGGTTAGCCTATAGTCATGGTTGGAACCACCAACCCAGACTAAAGGTTTTCGTGGGGCCCAAGGCTGACGCCAGCCTGCCACCACACCTTTAGTGCTGGTTTGTGGCCCGAACAAGGACAAAAGGTCCAGAACGAACCGGCACTAATGATGTCCATCATGAACCGGGACTAATGAGCACATTAATGCCGGTTTAGAACCGGACCGGGACTAATGAGGCAGACGAAAGGTCTCTCTTCTACTAGTAAATGGATCCACCCGGATCCAAAGGTATATCAAATCCAATTTTAATTAGCAATGATTTGTAATTAATTAGTGAGCACAAAGTGATATAAATCATTTGACAAAAAAGTCTAACTCTCTTCCTATGCATTGGCATGTCATACAAGAACAATTCATTCACACCAAGTAAAGGCCAATGCATAGCATATGTAGTTTCTTGCCATTTTATTGTATCGGAAACATATAGAGGTGAAGATGTAGTTCCTCTCTCATAATAATTGCAAGTGGGATAAACAAGCACATGCATATTATATTCATTAAAATCATCATGTGCAATAGGAAAATGCAACCCATCAATATAATCCTTAATAAGTGCAAACTTCTCCGATATAGTGTAGTTGGGAGAATTCAAAAAGATAATAGGACTATCATGCGTGGGTGCAATAGCAACAATTTCACGTTTAACATAAGGAACTATAGCAAGTTCATCTTCATAAGCATAATTCATATTGGCATCATGGCCACAAGAATAGCAAGCATCAAGTTCATTGAAAAGAGATATTTCAAACGAATCCAAGGGATCATAGAAATTATCATAGCATTCATCCTTTGGTAAGAATGAGGGGAAATTAAACAATGTATGAGATGAAGAGTTACTCTCATTATAAGGTGGGCGTGGGTAACTAATCCGCTCTTCCTCCTTTTGTTCTTCGCTCTCCTCCTCATCTTTTTCATCTAATGAGCTCACAGTTTCATCAATTTCTTCTTCCATAGATTCCTGCAAAATATTAGTCTCTTCTTGGATAGTGGAGACTTTCTCAATAAATTGATCAATATGGGCATTATATTCATAATTTGCATAACAATAACAACGCATAGCCAAATTTTGAGATTGGTAAAAAACATCATCATAATCTTCATACTTTTCAAACAAAGCTTCAATTTCATAAGCACCCTTAAAAGCAACAATACCTATTTGTTCCACATCATAGTAATCATATATACCATTAGCATAAGAAGCCAAGTTTTCATTACCATTAAATTTACATGAAAAGGGAAGGTGTTTAGCCTTCATCCTAGAGCAACAAGTAATATCATATCTCAAGCATAGATTCCAAGCATACCATTTCAACATATGAATTTGATCCCATAACAGTTTCCCTTTTTGAATTAAGCGATAATCCCTAAAGTAATCACGTTGATCCAATGTGTATGCCATTATATAATTGAATGGGGTTTTCACGGGATTATTAAAGTAGTGCATAATATCTTTCACATAACGAGCATCGAGGGTTTTAGGAGGTTCCCCATCTCCATGAGTAGCAAGTACACCTAATATTTTGGGTATTTCATGTTCCATATCCATAACTAAAGATAGAGAACAACTTAGAACAGAAAATAAAATCTACTTAGTGATAAAGCAAACAAGCACACACGAGAATATTCACCCCACGCTATTGCTCCCCGACAACGACGCCAAAAAAAGGTCTTGATAACCCACAAGTACAGGGGATCAATTATAGCCTTTCTCGATAAGTAAGAGTGTCAAACCCAACGAGGAGCTAAAGGTATAACAAATATTCCCTCAAGTTCTATCGACCATCGATACAACTCTAAACACGCTTAACATTTGCTTTACCTAGAACAAGTATGAAACTAGAATTACTACGAAAGTAAGATAGGATAGGTTTGCAAGATAATAAAGAGCACGTAAATAAAAACTAGGGGCAGCTAAGATAAAGTGACAATTAAGTTAGTTTAACGAGCATGGAAAAGTGGTGGTAGGAGTTGTGGAATTGTCCCTAGGCAATCGATAACTAGACCGGTAATCATCATTGCAATTTTATATGAGGGAGTGGCATAAGATAACATCCTTTATCTACTTGGATCATATGCACTTATGATTGGAACTCCAGCAAAGATCCACAACTACTAAAGATC
Organism: Hordeum marinum; assembly: GCA_022496015.1. NCBI lineage: Eukaryota > Viridiplantae > Streptophyta > Magnoliopsida > Poales > Poaceae > Hordeum > Hordeum marinum. The sequence continues at coordinate 465,894,338 of CM039676.1, read as the reverse complement.
ATTAAGGTAAAACCCAACCATAGCATTATAAGGTATCAAGTCCTCTTTACTCCCATATGCAATAACCCACCTACTCGGGTTTATGCTCCTGTCACTCAAGCAACCCACCATAGGCGAATCATGAACACAGGGCAACACCCTACAACGAGGATCCCTCGCGCTTGCGTGGCACAGAGAGCACCAAAGGACAGCACCAATAATAAAACATGCAACTCAAACCAATCATGATCATCAATCAACCCATAGGACAACAAAAATCTACTAAGACAGCATAGGATGGCAACACATCATTGGATAATAATATGAAGCATAAAGCACCATGTTCAAGTATAGGGTACAGCGGGTTGCGGGAGAGTGGACCGCTGAATATAGATGGGGGGAGGCAATGAAGATATTGGGGAAGATGATGGAGGTGTTGGTGTAGATAGACGTCACACAATGAATGCCCCGACGGTGTTCCAGCGCCACCGGGAGAGAGGGGAGATAGCCCCCCTCCATATTCTTCTTCTTTGGCCTCCCCCTAGATGGGACGAGAGTTTCCTCTCTGGTCCTTGGACTCCATCGTGGCGGAGGGGTAAGAGCCCCTCCAAGATTGGATCTCTCTCTATTTTTCTACTGTTTTTTGCGCTTCCGGATTCCGGCCATTCACCGTTTCTTAAATTTTCGGAGATCCGTAACTCTGATCAGGCTAAAATTTTGAGGGGATTTTTATCCGGATATTAGCTTTCTTGCTGCGAAAGGAGAGCTCCAACTAACCTACGGGATGTCCACAAGGTCCTAGGGCGACACTAGGGGGTAGGCCGCGCCCACTGTCTTGTGGTCACATCGTCTCATGTTGATTCTTTTTCCCAAAAATCACATATATTCCAAAAAAAAATCTCCGTAAGTTTTTATTGTGTTTGGACTTTGTTTGATATGGATTTTTTGCGAAACAAAAAAAACATGCAACAAACACGAACTGGCACTGGGCACTGGATCAATATGTTAGTCCCAAAAATAGTACAAAAAGTTGACAAAAGTATATGAAAGTTGTAGAATATTGGCATGAAACAATCAAAAATTATAGATACGAAAGAGTCGTATCGGCAAGCGAGACGAAAAAAGTATTTTGGAAAGAAACGAAAGGGGCTTGTCCCAAGAGCTGGCTTGGGCACCCGTTGCATTCATAAGCCCAAAAGGGAAGGATACATACATACACTCGTTCTTAGCAATAAAATAAAATGGACGAAGGAGTGCCGCGTTCCACGGGCGCTTCGTCTCCTCGACGGAGGCGTCTCTCTTGTGCTTCTGCAACTTCTGTGCATCTGTTAGATAGTATGTGTTGTTGTCCAGTGCCTTGTTGATGATGAACGGGCCCTCCCAAGGGGCGGACAACTTGTGCTGGCCAGCAGTTCGCTGGATCCGCCTGAGCACCAAGTCTCCTTCACGAAAGGAGAGTGGCCGGATCCGCTTGCTGTGGTAGTGCCGGAGCTTCTGCTGGTAGATGGCTGTCCAACTCAGGGCTAGTTCGTGTGCCTCTTCGAGTAGGTCAACGTCGTCTTCTCTTGCCTCCTTCGCGTCCTTTTTTGTATACAGGGCAACCCGAGGTGAATCGAACTTGATGTCATTGGGGATGATTGCCTCGGACCCGTATATGACCAAGAAAGTGGTGTGGCTAGTCAACCGGTTGGGCATGGTCCTGAGGCTCCAGAGGAAGCCGACAGCTCTTCGATCCAGCAGCCGGCTGACCTGACCAGCGGTGCCACGAGCCGGGGCTTGATGCCGACCAGGATTAGGCCATTCACCCTCTCAACCTGGCCGTTTGACTTCTGGTGGGCAACAGACGCCAAGTCGAGCCGGATGCCTTGCTTGGCACAAAAACACGCTAGCGCGCCCTTGGCTAAGTTCGTGCCATAGCCGATGATGCTACTCTAGGGGACGCCGTAGCGGACTGTGATGTCCTCGATGAACCGGACGGCTATGGGGTCGTCCAGCTTATTGATTGGCCTGGCCTCGATCCACTTGGTGAACTTGTCTACGGCTACTAGCCACTAGTAGAAAACATACCTTTCATCCCAAGCACTAGTCTCGGTCTGGTTACGAGCCGGTACTAAAGATGGTATTACTCCTGGTTCATGCCGGCTCCAACGGCTAGGAGCAGGGCGACCTTTAGTACCGGCTCGTGAGCGATCTTTAGTATCGGTTCATGTCACGAGATGGTACTAAAGGGGGCGTGGAAGGCTTTTGGTCAGACTTGGGCCCCGCATGCATCTTTAGTACTGGCTGGTGACACCAATCGGTACTAAAGGGCAACCTTTAGTACCGGTTGGTGTCACCAGCCGGTACTAAAGACTTCCTACATATACGCTTCGTCCGCAGCCGATCGAAGGGGATCTCATTTCTCTGTTTTCTCCCCTGTTCTTATTCTTGCTCGAAGCTCATCCTCCATTTTTCCAAGGATTTGTCAAGATTTAAAGGCACCCCATCTATCCAAGTGTTCATAAAGGTTAGGAACTTTGCTCCTTTATCTCTCATTGCTAGATTAGCTTGTGGTATGCTCAAAGATATGTGATTTGTGGGTTTTAGCTAGGTTTTGGAAGAGTGATCATTATGTGGGAGTTTATTTGATTTATATGCAATTTGAGCTCAAATTAACTTGTTAGGTTGCATATGTGTAGGTGTGGTTTATTTGGTGCCTTCCCATCCCTGTCCTAATCACCGTCGATCGTCCGCACCGTCTCGTCGCGGCACTGGCCACCTTGGTGAGCCTCTTGTTCTTCTTAAAACCTTTTTGTTAAAAAAATTACTTCTATGATTCAGATAGCTGTGTGTATGATTTACTTACTTGTATTATTGTTAGTTATTCTATAGTGTCATGGTTATAGTATCCGCTCACATCGGCCCTCGTACAGTCTATGATTCAGATGTGGTATGTCGTTATCTTTTATAACTATTTCACACATCATCTAATGTCCATGACATTTAATTATGCCACCAAATTGATGTAGATGTTTTTATCTATAGGAAGTAGTTGAACCAGAAATTCCAACCGACTATGCAATCCTGCTCGAGAAATTAACACAAGCTGAAAAAGAAATTGATCATTTGAAAGAAAAATTGAAAAGAACTGAAGATGAGAAGATGGGATTGGAGTTGCATTTTGTCGATATCGTCGATGATCACAAGAACAAGATGGCTGGAATGCGCTTGAAGCTTAGAAAGATTAGAAAATATGCCATTGATAAAGAGGCTTGGTATCATTATGCCGTTGGCTCAACTGTTACCTTAGTTGCGATTATGATCACATTTGTTGTTGCGTTTACATGTTTTAGATAGTTGTATGTTGTTTTATGAGATGTATGTATGAACTATAAGTATCTATTATTTGCATTAATAACATTTGGTCACTGCTAGCTCTACTTTGGTTGTAATGTGATGATGAAGTTGTATTAATTTGGTCACTTCGATGTTGTGTAGTGAACATGAGCCCGCAATGGATGTACGATGACCGACTAAGTCCAGGGTTTCTTAATGGCCTGCATAATTTTATTTGTGTGGATGAGGCAAACAAGCAGAATGGTTTCATGTGTTGTCCATGTCATGACTGTAAGAATGATAGGAATTACTCTACCTCAAAAACCCTTCAATACCACCTGCTGAAGTCCGGTTTCATATCCGGCTATAGCTGTTGGACCAAGCACGGAGAAAGAGGGGTTATAATGGAAGACAATGAAGAAGAAGAGGATGATGACAACTATCCTTTTGCTGATACAACAATGGGGGAAGCTGAAGAAGAGGCATCAGATGAGCCCGCTGATGATTTGGGTCGGGTCATTGCTGATGCAAAGAGAAACTGCGAAAGTGACAAGGAGAGGTTGAACTTGAAATGCATGTTAGAGGATCACGTACGATGAGCCAAAGCACCACATAGTTCTTTCAGGGAAAAGAAACATTGTGGGAGTGGAGGACAAGACAGACATGTCAGAAGATTATGAAAAGTTTCATCAAATCCCTCCCTTCAGAGTGAAGACTAACCCAAGCATCATGTTAAATGATGAAGATTCTCAGTGGTTACGGCGCAATCATAAGCAAGGGACAAACACATAGAAAAAGTCTTACACCACGAGATCCCACTCTGGGATGTGACCGGATTCACCGTCATCACTTTCTATGTGAAGGACATGCATGCATTTTCTAGCATGGTATCTTTGTAACAGTTTGTACACGAAGTGCATCCAGTTTTTTCCGTCACCATCTCAACTCTTTATAAGTTTCTATGTCGGTGAAATTATGATGTCATGCCAAGTTACAACCTTTTCAGAGTTCATTTGTACTGATTTTCCAATTGAGGGTCATTTAGCTCCAAAAAAATCAGTAAATGCATGAAAAATACCAAATGAAGTCAGAAAGGGTTGAAAATTGATGATGTGGCATTGAATGGTGCATTTTGAACACACAAATTCTAGAGTTCAAATAAGTTCAAAAAATGAAATCCCTTTCTAACAGATGAGTTTTCATCTGAAACCCTCATACTTCGAAAGAGATTGTGCAATTTGTACACAAAGTGCATCCATTTTTTGCCGTAACCCTCTCAACTCTTTAGAAGTTTCTATGTGGGTGAAATTATGATGTCATGCCAAGTTACAACCCTTTCAGAGTTCATTTGTACTGCTTTTCAAATTTAGGGTCATTTAGCTCAAAATAAATCATTAAATGCATGAAAAATACAAATGAATTCAGAAAGCGTTGAAAATTGATGATGTGCCTTTGAATGGTTCACATTGAACACACAAAAAGTATGTAGTTAAAATAAGTTATTAAAAATGAAATCCCTTTGTAATAGATGAGTTTTCGTCCGAAACCCTCATACTTCGAAAGAGATTGTTCAATTTGTGCACGAACTGCATCCAGTTTTTGTTGTAGCCCTCTCAACTCTTTAGAAGTTGTTATGTGGGTGAAATTATGATGTCATGCCAAGTTACACCCTTTTCATAGTTCATTTGTACTGCTTTCCCAATTTAGGGTCATTTAGCTCAAAATAAATCACTAAATGCATGAAAAATATCAAATGAAGTCAGAAAGGGTTGAAAATTGATGATATGCCTTTGAATGGTGCGTAATGAACGCACAAGAAGTATGGAGTTAAAATAAGTTATTAAAAATGAAATCCCTTTGTAATAGATGAGTTTTCGTCCGAAACCCTCATACTTCGAAAGAGATTGTCCAATTTGTACACGAAGTGCATCCAGTTTTGCCCTAACCCTCTCAACACTTTAGAAGTTGCTATGTGGGTGAAATTATGATGTCATGCCAAGTTACACCCTTTTTAGAGTTCATTTGTACTACTTTTCAAATTAAGGGTCATTTAGCTCAAAATAAATCATTAAATGCATGAAAAATATCAAATGAAGTCAGAAAGGGTTGAAAATTGATGATGTGCCTTTGAATGGTGCATATTGGACACACAAAAATTATGGAGTTAAAATAAGTTATTAAAAATGAAATCCCATTGTAATAGATGAGTTTTCGTCTGAAACCCTCATACTTCGAAAGAGATTGTCCAATTTGTACACGAAGTGCATCCAGTTTTTGCCATAACCCTCTCAACTCTTTAGAAGGTGCTATGTGGGTGAAATTATGATGGCATGCCAAGTTACAAGCTTTTCAGAGTTCATTTGTATTGCTTTTAAAATTTAGGGTCATTTAGCTCAAAATAAATCATTAAATGCATGAAAAATATCAAATGAAGTCAGAAAGGGTTGAAAATTGATGATGTGCCTTTGAATGGTGCATACTGAACACACAAAAAGTATGGAGTTAAAATAAGTTATTAAAAATGAAATCCCTTTGTAGTAGATGAGTTTTCGTCTGAAACATTCATACTTTGAAAGAGATTGTTCAATTTGTACATGAAGTGCATCCAGTTTTTGCCGTAACCCCTCTCAACTCTTTAGAAGTTGCGATGCGAGTGAAATTATGATGTCATGCCAAGGTACAACTTTTTCAGAGTTCATTTGTACTGCTTTTCAAACTTGAGATATGGCATTCCAAATACCATTTAATCTAATTGTCTTACACAAGAGTTTAAGTTGTTCAAACATGCATGGAAATGCCATAAACAGATTCTTTATATTTTTTTGATATTTTTTGATATATTATTTTTTCCATTGGAGTCATAGATTTTTTTTCTATGATTTTCTAAAGTTTAGGGGTTTTTATGAAAATAATAATTAATAATGAATTAAAAAAACCTTTAGTACCGGTGCGAGCCACGCACCGGTACTAAAGGTCCATCGCCCTCACATTTTTGGGGATGGACCTTTAGTACGGGTGCGTGGCTCGCATCGGTACTAAAGGGTCTTTAGTACCGATGCGAGCCACGCACCGGTACTAAAGGTCCTCCACGTATAAATAGTGGAGGCCTCGTCCCGGTGCGAGTCACGCACCGGGAGAAGCTTATATTGCGCCGCCAGGCTGCCAGAATCTGCCGTCGCTGCCGCGCGCCGCCCCAAGCCCGCCGCCCCGACCCCGCCGCCCCGACGTCGCGCGCCGCCCCGACGCTGCCCATCGCCCCGCCGGCCGCCCCGACGCCACCCCGGTAGCCCCCACGCAACTCCGGCTCCGGTGAGTGCCCGGACGCCCCCACCTTAATTTTTTCCTGTTTTTAGTTAATTAGGTTAGTTTAGATTAGTTTATTAGGTTAGTTTATTAGTTAATTAGGTTAGTTTATTAGGTTAGTTAGGTTAGTTTATTAGTTAATTAGGTTAGTTTAGGTTAGTTTATTAGGTTAGTTTAGGTTGTTTTATTAGGTTAATTAGTTTAGGTTAGTTTATTATGTTAGTTTAGGTTAGTTTATTAGGTTCTTAATTAGGTTAGTTTAGATTAATTAGTTAGGTTCTTAGGTTAGTTTAGGTTAGTTTAGGTTAATTACTTAGTTTATTAGGTTAGTTTAGGTTAGTTTATTAAGTTAGTTTAGGTTAGTTTAGGTTAGTTTAGGTTAGTTTAGATTAATTAGTTAGGTTAGTTTAGTTAGTTAGTTAGTTAGGTTCTTAGGTTATTTTAGTTAGTTAGGTTAGTTTAGTTAGTTAGTTAGTTAGTTAGGTTATCAAGTTTAGTTAGTTTAATTAGTTAGGTTAGTTTAGTTTAGTTAGTTAGTTAGTTAGTTAGGTTCTTAGGTTATTAGACTATGTGTTAATTTTGTTAATTTTTCAAATGTTAAGTGTTATTTAATTTTTTAAGTGTTATTTAATTTGTTAGATGCTAAGTGTTAATTTTGGTAAGTTTTATTTAATTTGTTTTCATAATTAAGTGTTTCTTCTCGACGTCGACGATGCCGATCCCGCATCCTCGTTGTCGAGTAGGCGGAGGAGGTCACTTGCTTGTGCAGAGGGGCTCCATTAGGGACTGGGCTTCGCCGGGCTGGTATTGGGAGGTGCTGCCTTCCAGGCGGCGCGGCTTGATGAGGAGCTAGCCCGTCATCGACCTGGAGGTTCTGTGGTGGCGGCCGCATGGGCCATAGACGATTCGGAGGCTTGAGTCCCCTATAGAGGTGGTACAGTACCATGTCAGCAAGGAGACCGAGCATGTCCGTCACTACATGGCAGCTTTGGAGGCCAGGTCCGACAATACCTGGCAGATTCTTTAGGGATCTCACTGGAGCTATGTTCCTGTGATGGTTCCTTCTCTTCGGGTTTCCACCGCCCGCCCTGATTTCCGTCGGGCGCTAGGGTTCTAGCTAGATCGATATATTAGCTACTATATACGTATTATTATGATGTATTAGCTAGATCGATGGATTAGCCGATGTATTAACAATTATCCGAGATTATGAGATGAGATCTTTTCTAAGAACTAGTATATATGTATTCGATGATGCATTATTAATTAACTACCCGTTATTTTGCTTCTTGAATGCATGCTAATTTGAATACTAATTTGTTTTATCTATAGTATTATGGATTAGTTATTAAGCTATGGACAATACCGATAGAGCTCATGAAGAGGACATCTTCGACATGATATGCTTCTCCGAAAACCCAGTGGACCTTCTGGGTGAATCACATGATGATGACGGCTCACAATATCTGAACGATTACAATGATGGATGTGAGGCCGAGGAAGAACAACTTATGTTCCAAAATCCAGAACAACTAACAATGTCTGGTGAGGTATATACACATATTAGCCTCTGGTGATCATTACATGTGTATTAATTTATTTGTATATATATATATATATATTAACAAAAAAATTCTTTTAATTATCAGCCCTTTGAATTGAGCCAATCTAGTAGAAAGGTACGAGGCGGTGCCAAAATATTGGACGGCAACGTAAATCTCAATCTTGATGCTTTCAAACATGATGGCGCACTGACTCACCCTGAAGCCAATGCCAAGACATTTGTGCGTCAATGCGGAGTGGTTGTTAGGGATGGAGTCCCGATCACAATGCAAGAATGGATTCAACCAAACAACGCAAAACCAGGAGTGAATTATGTCGATACAAGAATTAAAGATGCCCTTTGGCGAGATCTCATGGAGCATTTCATCCTACCAGATTCTCTCTCGGAGCACCAAAGGGACACAGTCAAGGAGTTTGCTCTCCATAAGCTGGCCGGCGCGTTCCAGACTTGGAAGAAGAGATTATGGACCGAGTACAATGCTAGAGGCAAGAAGGTGCCCGAATTCAGAGGAATATATGAGAAGGTAAGGAATCACTGGGACGCATTTATCGAGTACAAGACATTGGAAGCTGCTATGGAGAAGTCGGCAAAGAATAAGATAAATGCGGAGGAAAAAAGTATCACCATAAACTAGGGACAGGTGGATACAAGTCAGCCATTCCTAAGTGGGATGCATTAGAGAATAAGATGCACGCTGAAGGGATCACTCCAGTAACCTTCAACTGGCCCCGGAGGTGCAGGAATTGGTTTTTTGCGCATGCGGGCAAGTTGGACCCAGCAATAGGGAAGATTATTGCACTGGCCAGTCTGAAGCATGCATCATATGAGTTGATTGAAGCAATAAAAGCTGCACAAGAAGGACGGTTTCACCTCGATAGAGAGAACGACGATCTTACACGCGACCTCGGGAAACCCGAACATAGAGGACAAACACGAGGCGTGGGCATTGTTCCATGGTACGAGGGGTTTGCGTGATGGAAGGAGAGTTATAAAAGACGTTTGAGAAAAAAGAAGGTGGAAGCAGAACGACTTTCAAAGTTGGAACAAAAGTACGAGCATCAGCAGCTGCAGATACAGGTACTGACCCAGCAAAGGGAAACTCCACAGCAGGAGGCATCGGAACACGTCCCATCTACACTGTTGAAAATCAGCGTGGGTTCTATTGGGGAACATTGCATGGGAAACAAAAAATTCCTACGCACACGCAAGATCTATCCATGGTGATGAGCATCTACGAGAGGGAGAGTGGATCTACGTACCCTTGTAGATCGCTAAGCGGGAAGTGTTAAGAAACGCGGTTGGTGTAGTCGAACGTCTTCGCGATTCAAATCACTGAGCGTCTCGCGGTCCAATCACGATCCGTCCCGATCAAGCACCGAACAGACGACACCTCCGCGTTCAGCACACGTACAGCTTGATGACAATCTCCGCCTTCTTGATCTAGCAAGAGGGAGAGGAGAGGTAGAAGAGTTCTCCGGCAGCGTGACGGTGCTGCAGCAATAGTGGCGGAGTAATTCCGGCATGGCTTCGCCTAAGCACTGCAGAAATCCAATCTAGAGGAGAACTATGAACTAGAGGGTAGGGTTGCACGTGGCTGGAAATCAAGTGCCAAAACCCTAAAACCCTCTAGTATATATAGCAGGACAGGAGGAGGAGGCTTGGCTCCCAAGGAGCCAGCCCTTGGGTCAGCCGAACCAGAAGGGAGGAGTCCTCCTCCTCCACTCCTAGTAGGATTAGGACTCCTTCCTTATTTGGTCCCTTTTTGCCTTTTTCCACCTTTTTCCTTTTGGGCTTTTCTTCTCAGCCGCATGGGCCTTGTGTGGGACTTCCACCAGCCCACTAAGGGCCGGTATTCACTCTCCCAGAGCCCATGAAGCCTCTTGGGTCGAAATACCACTCCTAGTGGTCTCCCGGTACACTACCGACACTCCCAGTACACTACCAATGAGCCTGAAACTTTTCCGGTGACCAAAATAGGACTTCATATATATGAATCTTTACCTTCGGACCATTCCGGAGCTCCTGGTAACGTCCGGGATATCATCTGGGACTCTCAACAACCTTTGGTCACCACCATGCATAACTCTATACTACCGAAACGTCACCAAACCTTAATTGTGCAGACCCTGCGGGTTCGAGAACTATGTAGACATGACTGAGACACCTCTATGGTCAATAACCAATCGTGGGACCTGGATGCCCATATTGGTTCCTACATATTCTACGAAGATCTTTATCGGTCGAACCTCTATGTCAAGGATTCAGTTAATCCCGTATGTTCCCTTTGTTCTTCGGTATGTCACTTGCCCGAGATTCGATCGTCGGTATCTCCATACCTAGTTCAACCTCGTTATCGGCAAGTCTCTTTACTCGTTACGCAATACAAGATCTCATGACAAACACTTAGTCACAATGCTTGCAAGGCTTATTATGATGTTGTATTACCGAGTGGGTTCTAAGATACCTCTCCGTCACACGGAGTAACAAATCCTAGTCTTGATCCATGCCAACTCAACAGACACCCTCGAAGATACCTGTAGAGCACCTTTATAGTCACCCAGTTACGTTGCGATGTTTGATACACACAAGGCACTCTTCCGGTGTCCGTGAGTTGCATGATCTCATGGTCATAGAAACATATACTTGACATGCAGAAAATAGTAGCAATAAACTGACACGATCATATGCTACGTTTGTAGTTTCGGTTTTGTCCATCACATCATTCTCCTAATGATGTGATCCCTTTATCAAATGACATCACATGTCAATGGCTAGGAAACCTTGACCATATTTGACCAACGAGATAGTTCAATAGAGGCATACTAGGGACAAAGTGTTATCTATTTACCCACACATGTAATGTGTTTCCAATCAATACAATTATAGCATGGATAATAAACGATTATCATGAACAAGGAAATATAATAATAAACACTGTATTTATTGCCTCTAGGGCATATTTCCGACAGTCTCCCACTTGCACTAGAGTCAATAATCTAGTTCACATCACTATGTGATTTACATTGTAATGAATCGAACACCCATGCAGTTCTGGTGTTGATCATGTTTAGCCCTTGGAAGAGGTTTATTCAACGGGTCTGCAACATTCAGATCCATGTGCATTTTGCAAATATTTATGTCCTTTTCCTCGATGTAATCGCGGATGGAGTTGAAGCGTCGCTTTATGTGTTTGGTCCTCTTGTGAAACCTTGGTTCATTGGCCACAGCAATGGCACCAGTGTTGTCACAGAACATGTTCATTGGATTCAGTGCACTGGGCACTACTCCAAGATTTGTCATCAACTCCTTCATCCAGACACCTTCCTTCGCTGCCTCCGAGGCAGTGATGTACTCTACTTCACACTTAGAATCGGCTACCACGCTTAGTTTGGAACTGCACCAGCTTACCGCTCCCCCGTTGAGAATAAATACGTATCCGGTTTGTGACTTAGAGTCATCTGGATCAGTGTCAAAGCTTGCATCAACGTAACCCTTTATGACGAGGTCTTCATCACCTCCATACGCGAGAAACATTTCCTTAGTCCTTTTTAGGTACTTAAGGATATTCTTGACCGCTGCCCAGTGCTCCATTCTATGATCACTTTCAAACCTTCCGGCCATACTTATGGCAAGGCTGACATCGGGTCTTGTGCATAGCATTGCATACATGATAGAGCCTATGGCTGAAGCATAGGGGATGACACTCATCTTTTCTCTATCTTCCGCAGTCACTAGGCATTGAGTCTTACTCAACTTCACACCTTGTAACACAGGCAAGAACCCTTCTTGGATAGATCCATTTTGAAATTCTTCAAAACTTTATCAAGGTATGTGCTCTTTGAAAGTGCTATTAAGCGTCTCGATCTATCTCTATAGATCTTAATGCCTAATATGAAAGAAGCTTCTCCTAAGTCCTTCATTGAAAAATACTTGTTCAAATATTCTTTCAAGCTTTCCAGCATTTCTATATTGTTTCCAATCAACAATATGTCATCCACATATAATATTAGAAACTCTATAGAGGTCCCACTCACTTTATTGTAAATAAAAGCTTCTCCATAAACTTGTATAAACTCAATCACTTTGATCACTTCATCAAAGCGCTTATTCCAACTCCGAGATGCTTGCACCAGCACATAAATGGATCGCTGGAGTTTGCAAACTTTGTCAGCATTCTCAGGATCGACAAAACCTTCCGGTTGCATCATATACAACTCTTCCTCAAGGAAACCATTGAGGAACGCTGTTTTGACATCCATCTGCCAAATTTCGTAGTCGAAATAAGCAGCTATAGCCAACATGATTCTGACAGACTTAAGCATCGCTATGGGTGAGAAGGTCTCATCGTAGTCATCTCCTTGAACTTGTGAAAAACCCTTTGCCACAAGTCGAGCTTTATAGACGGTGACATTACCGTCTGCGTCTATCTGCTTCTTAAAGATCCATTTGTTCTGAATGGCCTTTCGCCCTTCAGGTAATACTTCCAAAGTCCAAACTTTGTTTTCATACATGGATCCCATCTCGGATTTAATGGCCTCTAACCATTTCTCGGAATCCGGGCCCATCATCGTTCCTCCATAGCTCGTAGGTTCATTGTTGTCCAACAACATGACCTCCAAGACAGGGTTGCCATACCACTCAGGAGCAGCACGCACCCTTGTCGACCTACGAGGTTCAATAGTAACTTGATCCGAAGCTTCATGATCATCATTAACTTCCTCTTCAACTGTCGTAGGCTCCATAGAAACATCTTTCTGCGTTGCGCTACTCTTTGGTTGAAGTAAAGGTTCAATAACCACATCAAGCTCTATTTTCCTCCCACTCAATTCTTTCGAGAGAAACTCTTTCTCAAGAAATGTTCCATTCTTAGCGACAAACACTTTGCCTTCAGATTTGAGAAAGAAGGTATACCCAACTATCTCTTTCGGGTATCCTATGAAGATGCATTTCTCCGCTTTGGGTTCCAGCTTTTCAGGCTGAAGCTTTTTGACATAACATCACATCCCCAAACTTTAAGAAACGACAACTTTGGCCTCTGCCAAACCATAGTTCATATGGCGTCATGTCATCCGATTTTGATGGTGAACAATTTAAAGTGAATGCAGTTGTCTCTAATGCATAACCCCAAAACGATTCTTGCAAATTAGCAAGAGACATCATAGAACACACAATATCTAATAAGGTTCGATTACGACGTTCGGACACACCATTACGCTGTGGTGTTCCGGGCGGTCTCAACTGTGAAACAATTCCACACTGTCTTAAGTGACTGCCAAACTCATAACTTAGATATTCAAATCCTCGATCAGATCGTAGGAATTTAATCTTTTTGTTACGATGATTCTCAACTTCACTCTGAAATTGCTTGAACTTTTCAAACATTTCAGACTTGTGCTTCATTAACTAAATATACCCATATCTACTTAAGTCATCAGTGAAGGTGAGAAAATAACGATATCCACCACGTGCTGTAACATTCATTGGACCGCACACATCAGTATGTATGATTTCCAATAAGTCACTTGCTCATTCCATTGTTGCAGAGAACGTTGTTTTACTCATCTTGCCCATGAGGCATGGTTCACATGTGTCAAGTGATTCAAAATGAAGTGACTCCAAAAGTCCATCAACATGGAGCTTCCTCATGCTTTTTACACCAATATGACCTAAACGGCAGTGACACAAGAAAGTGGTACTATCATTATCAACTCTACATCTTTTGGCATCAATGTTATGAACATGTGTATCATCACTATCATGATTCAATATGAATAAACCCCTCACATTGGGTGCATGACCATTAAAGATATTACTCATATAAATAGAACAACCTTTATTCTCTGATTTAAATGAGTAATTGTCTCGCAATAAAAAAGATCCAGATATAATGTTCATGCTTAACGCAAGCACTAAATAATAATTATTCTGGTTCATCACTAATCCCGATGGTAATCGAAGAGAGAGCATGCCGACGGCGATCACATCAACCTTGGAACCATTTCCCACGCGCATCGTGACTTCATCCTTTGCTAGCCTTCGTCTATTCTGTAGGTCCTATTTTGAGTTGCAAATGTGAGAAACCGAACCGGTATCAAATACCCAGGCACTACAATGAGAGCTAGTAAGGTACACATCAATAACATGTATATCATATATACCTTGTTTGTCGTTGGCTGCCTTCTTGTCAGCCAGGTACTTGGGGCAGTTCCGTTTCCAGTGACCAGTTCCCTTGCAATGAAAGCACTCAGTTTCTGGCTTGGGTCCATGCTTGGGTTTCTTTACAGGAGTAGCAACTGCTTTGCCATCCTTATTGGTTTTACCCTTCTTGCCCTTGCCCTTGCCATTCTTCTTGAAACTAGTGGTTTTATTAACCATCAACACTTGATGTTCTTTCTGGATTTCAAACTCAGTGACTTTTAGCATCGCAAACAGCTCGGCGACTGACTTGTTCATCTTGTGCATGTTTTAGTTCATCACAAAGCTCTTGTAACTAGGTGGCAGTGATTGAAGAACTATTTCAGTGATTGCCTCTGGCAGAAGGGCAATTCCCAACTCCACTAGACGAGTCAAATACCTAGACATTATGAGTATATGTTCACTGATAGACCCGTTCTCCTCCATCTTGCAAGCATAGAACTTATTAGAGGTCTCATACCTCTCAATTCGGGCATTCTTTTGAAAGATAAACTTCAACTCTTGGAACATCTCATATGCTCCATGACGTTCAAAACGTCTTTGAAGTCCTGGTTCTAAGCCATACAATATTGCACACTGAACTATTGAGTAATCTCCATAACATGCCTCCCAAGCGTTCTTAATGTCTTCAGAAGACATGTCTTCTGGTTGGTCACCAAGCGATGCATCAAGGACATATGATTTATGGGAAGCCGTGAGGATAATCCTCAAATTACGGGCCCAGTCAACAAAGTTACTTCCATCATCTTTCAACTTAGCTTTCTCTAGGAACGCATTAAAATTCAGGGGTGCTACTGCGCGAGCCATTGATCTACAACATAAATATGCAAAGGTTACTTAGACTATTGTTCAAGATAATGAGTTTAGTTAATCAAATTAATAAAGCTCCCACACAAATTGACATCCCTCAGGTCATCTGAGTGTCACGTGATCCAAATTCACCAACTCAAGTCCAATCATCACGTGAGTTGAGGTGGTTTCAATGGTGAACATCATCATGTTGATCATATATACTATATGACTCATATTTGACCTTTCGGTCTCTTGTGTTCCAAGGCCATGTCTATACATGCTAGGCACGTCAAGTTTAACCCGAGTGTTCTGCATGTGCAACACTGGCTTGCACCCGTTGTATGTGAACGTCGAGTCTATCACACCCGATCATCACGTGGTGTCTCAACACGACGAACTTTCGCAACGGTGCACACTCGGGGAGAACACAATTTATATTGAAATTAAAATGAGGGATCACCTTATAATGCTACCGTTGTCCTAAGAAAACAAGGTGCATAAAAGGATTAACATCACATGCAAATCATAAGTGACGTGATATGGCCATGAACTTGTGCTTTTGATCTCCATCATGAAAGCACCGGCATGATCTCCATTGTCACCGGCATGACACCATGATCTCCATCATCTTGATCTCCATCAACGTGTCGCCATCGGGGTTGTTGCGCCCACCATGCTTCTACTACTATTGCTACCATTTAGTAATAAAGTAAAGTATTACATAGCGCTTAATGATTGACATGCAGGTCATACAATAATCAACACGGCACCCCAGACCCCGACATAACACCCCGACCTAGACACGACACCCCCGACACCCCGATCCTAAAAAAGGTGCTCTTCGGCCTTCCGAAGGCCGACGGGTCATATATTTGTGAATTATGAGTTAGGTCATATATTTTTCGATTTTGTTATACAAAACATCATATTCATGTTGATCAGGTGGATTTGAATGTGCAGTTGTTTCGTCGCTGCGAGGGTCTGGTGTTTGACGACCTCCCCATGCGTTTGATGAGCTCCGCCCCTGCATTCGTGGGTGAGCACAACTGACATCTCCTCCTCCCCCCTTCATTTCCTCTGTTCCGATGTTCGTGCTGATGAAACTTGCTAGCTATAGGTGTCTTCAATCATCAGTATGCGTGACCACTTTGTGTCTCCCGTTTGAAAGGGTTACATATATAAATATGCATTAATTAGCATATTTATAACCGTTATTCTTTTGAATTGTCCAACGTTATCCATGGACAACCCGAGTATGTGTAGATTGGGTTCGTTTTCCCATATGCTCTGCTCCGGATCTGATGCAGAATTTCGTTTGTGCCTCCATGTTGTTCTCCAGGTACACATCCTCTCTACTTATTGTCGAGACGTGTATCAGGAGAACAACGGGGACGTGCTGCCGAAATTGTGTGTCGGTTCCGGAGCAGAGCATGGGAAAACGAACCCAATCTACACATACTCGGGCGGGATTAGGACCTATCTTTACCTACTAGCGTCTAGGTTGCATCGACGTAATGAAACTGACAAACTCTATTAACTGATGAATATGGTTTGCTGAATTATGTATATATTTTGTGTGTATCTAGTAGGTAGGCAATATGTTTTCCCAAGTGTTTTGCTTAACAAATGCATACTTAGCTTAAGAAATGACCTAATTAGCTCCAAAATGACCTATACTTAGCTTATTTTCCTCAAAAATGACATAATAACCTTACTTAGCTCCAAAATGATATATTGTACCTAGGATAACTATAAAATGACCTATACTTAGCATTTTTTTCGTCCAAAATGACTTGATATGCTTAGTTAGCTAGAAAATGGTATACCTACCTAGGATAGCTCAATAATGATCTATAGCTAGCTTAACTAGTTCATTTATGACATAATTAGCTCACTTAGGTACAAAATGGCATAACTACCTAGGATAGCTCAATAATGATCTATAATTAGCTTAGCTAGTTCATTTAAGACATCATTACCTCACTTAGGTTAAAAATGGCATAATAACCTTGGTTTAGCTCCAAAATGACCTATACTTAGCTTATTTTCCTCAAAAATGACATAATAATCTTACTCAGCTCCGAAATGATATATTCTACCTACGATGGCTACAAAATGACCTATACTTAGCATTTTTTCCTCAAAAATGACTTGATATGCTTAGTTAGCTAGAAAATGGCATTACTACCTTGGAGAAGAGGAGAGGAGAGGAGAAAAAGAAAGAGAACATAAATTCTTCTTCTTCTTCTTTTTCTTCTTCTTCTTCTAGCTAGTCTTCTTCTTCTTCTAACTTTCATCTTTCCTAATTTGCAGATTTGCTATAGATGAGGAAGCTTGCATTGATGGAGTGTACTCTTCTACCTTGGATATGTATGTATGGCCATGTTGTTGGAAACCATTGTATGTTGGATATGTTGTTGGAAACTTCTATGTTGGATATGTTGTTGAAACTTATTGTTGGTATGCTTGTTGAAACTTATTGTTGGTATGCTTGTTGGAAACTTGTATTGTTGATATGTTGGATATATATGTGAAATTCTGTCAAATTGAATGATTTTAAGAAAAAACATAAAAAACAGGGGCTATATAGCCACTTTGCCATCTGCTGGCGGACGGCAAAGCTGTCACGTGGCAGCTATCTGTGCAACCTGGGGCAGCACCAGGCCGGCCTAGGTGGGTTCTTTTCCGTCCGCTGGCAGATGGCAAAGACCTTAACGGAGCTGCATTGCCACGTGTGCCGTCCATGCCCTTTGTCGTCCGCTGGCAGATGGCAAAAGCGCCCTTTACCGTGGCTTATTCAGCCGGACGGTTGGCCATCTGCTAGAAGACGACAAAGCCTTTGCCTTCCGGGATGCATGCCTTTGCCGTCCGGGATGGCTAACGGCAAAGTGCATGATTCCTGTAGTGCTTGGGCAAGATGACTAAAACCCCGTTTCCGGCTTGATGGAACGGGCAAGTGACTTATTGGAAATGACACATGTTGAAGTGTGTTGTCCAATAAGTGTTGTAGCGTGTGGTGGATATCGTTATTTTCTTACCTTCACTTATGATTTGAGTAGATATAGTGTATATTTACTTAATGAAACACAAGTCTGAATAGTTTGAAAAGTTCAAGCAGAATCAGAGTGAAGTTTGAGATCATCGTGACAAGAAGATAAAATGTCTACGATATGACCGTGGAGGTGAATATCTGAGATTACGAGTTTGGCATACAACTTTAGACTATGTGAAAGTTGTTTCACAACTCACGCCACTTGGAACATCATAGTGTGATGGTGTGTTCGAATGTCATAGTCGTGCTCTATTGGATATGGTGCGAACTATGATGTCTCTTATCGTTTTGCCACTATCATTTTTGGGGTCATGCATTAGAGACAACTACATTGACTTTAAAAGGGGCACCATCTAAATCCGTTGAGATGACACCATGTGGTTTGGCAGAAACCTATGTTGTCATTTCTTAGAGTTTGGGAATGCGACACTTATGTCTGATAAGCTTGAACCCAAAGCAGAAAATGCATCTTCATAGAATACCCTAAGAACAGGTTGTTATACCTTCTATCTCAGATCCAAGCACAAAGTGTTTATTGCTAAAACAGGTCCTTTCTCGAGAAAGAGTTTCTCACGAAAGAATTGAGTGGGAGGAAGATAGAACTTGATGAGGTTGTTGAACCTTTGTTTCAACCAGAGAGTAGCGTAGCGCAAAAAGATGTTTCTATGGAGCCTACGTTAGTTGAAGAAGAAGTTAATGATGATGATCATGAAACTTCGGATCAAGTTACTATCGAACCTCGTAGGTCGATAAGGACGCGTACTACTCCTGAGTGGTACGGAAATCCTGTCTTAGAGGTCATGTTGTTGGACGACGATGAACCTACGAACTATGGAGAAGCGATGATAGGCCCAGATTCCGACAGATGGTTAGAGGCCATGAAATCCGAGAAAGGATCCATGTATGAAAACAAAGTATAGACTTTGGTAGACTTGCTCGTTGGACGGCAGGTCATTGAGTGCAAATGGATCTTTAAGATGAAGACAGACGCTGATGGTGAATGTCACCATTTATAAAGCTCGACTTGTCGCAAAGAAGTTTTCGCCAAGTTCAAGGAGTTGACTACAATGAGACTTTCTCACTCGTAGCGATGCTAAAGTCTGTTGGAATTATGTTAGCAGTTGCTATGTTTTTCAATTATGAAATCTGGCAGATGGATGTCAAAACACCGATTCCTTCCTTGAGGAAAGGTTGTGTGAGATACAACCAGAAGGTTTTGTCAGTCCTAAGGATGCTAAAAGGTATGCAAGCTTCAGTGATCCTTGTATGTACTGAAGCAAGCATCTCGGAGTTGGAATATACGCTTTGATGAGGTGATCAATGTTTTTGGGTTTATACAAAGTTTATGAGAAAAACTTGTATTTACAAGAAAGTGAGTGGGAGCACTATAGAATTTCTAATAAGCGTATGTGGTTGACATATTATTGATCGGAAATGATGTAGCATTTCTGGAAAGCATATAGGGTTGGTTGAAAAGAGTTTTCCAGAGAAAGAACTGTATAAAGCTACTTAATTGTTGGGCATCGAGATTTATAGAGATAAATCAAGGAGTCTGATAATACTTTCAATGAGTACATACCTTGACAAGATTTTGAAAGAGATCAGAATGGATCAGTCAAAGAAATAGTTATTGTCTAATTTGTAAGGTGCGAAGTTGAGTGAGACTCAAAGCTCGACCACAGCAGAAGAAAGATAAAGGACAATGGTTGTCCCCTATGCCTTAGCCATAGGCTCTATATTATGCCATGCTGTCTACCACACCTGGTGTGTACCTTGCCATGAGTCTGTCAAGGGGTGCAAGAGTGATCCAGGAGTAGATCACTGGAAAGCGATCAAAGTTATCCTTAGTAACCAGAGGACTAAGGAGATGTTTCTCGATTATGGAGGTGATAAAAAGTTCGTCGTAAAGAGTTATGCCGATGCAAGCTTTAACACCAATCCAGATGACTCTTAGTAGCAATCCGGATACGTATAGTGGAGTAGCCATTTGGAATAGCTCCAAGTGGAGCGTGGTAGCAGTGTTTATAGTATGACATAGAGATTTGCAAAGTACACACGGATCTGAATGTCGCAGACCCATTGACTAAAAGACTTCTCTCACATACAAAGCATGATCGAGCCCAGAACTAATTGGGTGTTAGATTCATAACAATGCGAATCACATGGTGATGTGAACTAGATTATTGACTCTAGTGCAAGTGGGAGACTATTGGAAGTATGCCCTAGAGGCAATAATAAATTAGTTATTATCATATTTACATGTGCATGATAATCGTTTATTATCCATGCTAGAATTGTATTGATCGGAAACTCAGATACATGTGTGGGTACATAAACAATACCATGTCCCTAGTATGCCTCTGATGGACTAGCTCGTTGATCAAAGATGGTTAAGGTTTCCTAGCAATGGATATGAGATGTCATTTGATAATGGGATCACATCATTATAAGAATGATGTGATGGACAAGACCCAAACTATAAACGTAGCATATGATCGTGTCAGTTTTTTGCTACAGTTTTTTGCATGTCAAGTATCTGTTCTTATGACCATGAGATCATGCAACTCACTGATATCGGAGGAGTACCTTGTATGTATCAAACGTCGCAATGTAATTGGGTGACTATAAAGGTGCTCTACAGGTATCTTCGAGGGTGTCTGTTGGGTTGGCATGGATCAAGACTAGGATTTGTTACTCCGTGTGACGGAGAGGTATCTCAGGGCCCACTCGGTAATACAACATCACAATAAGCCTTGCAAGCAATGTGACTAAGTGATAGCCATGGGATCTTGTATTATGTAACGAGTAAAGAGACTTGCCGGTGATGAGATTGAACTAGGTATGGAGATGCCGACGATCGAATCTCGGGCAAGTGACATACCGAAGAACAAAGGGAATAGCATACGGGATTAACTGAATCCTTGACATAGAGGTTCAACTGATAAAGATCTTCGTATAATATGTAGGAACCAATATAGGCATCTAGGTCCCGCTATTGGTTATTGACCGTAGAGGTGTCTCGGTCATGTCTACATAGTTCTCGAACCCGCAGGGTCTGCACACTTAAGGTTCGGTGACGTTTGGGTAGTATAGAGTTATGTATGTGGTGAACGAAGGTTGTTCGGAGTCTCGGAGGAGATCTCGAACATCACGAGGAGCTCCTTAATGGTCCGAAGGTAAAGATCAATATATAGGAAGTCCTGTTTATGTCGCCGGAAAAGTTTCGGGCTCATCGGTAGTGTACCGGGAGTGCCGGGAAATTACCGGGGGATCATCGGCAGGGGTATTTCAACCCAGGAGGCTACATGGTCTGTGGGAGAAGGAATACCAGCCCTTAGTGGGCTGGCCGAAGTCCCACATAGGGCCCATGCAGCTGGGAAGAAAACCCAAGGTGGAAAAAGGTGGAAAAATGCCAAAGTGGGAAATAAGGAAGGGGTCCTAATCCGACTAGGAGTGGAGGAGGAGGACTCCTCCATCCCACTTCGGCCGAAGCCTAGGGCTGGCCCCTTGGCGGCCAAGCCTCCTCCTCCTCTCCTCCTATATATACTAGAGATTTGAGGGGGTTTTTTGGACACAGAAATTAGCCACGTGCTACCCTCTACTCTAGATCATAGTTTCTCCTCTAGTCGGTTTCAGTGGTGCTTAGGCGAAGCCCTGCTGGAATAGCTCCACCACCATCGCCGCAACGCCTTCACGCTGCCGGAGAACTCTTCTACCTCTCCGCTCCCTCCTGTTGGATCAAGAAGGCAGAGATCATCATCGAGCTGTACATGTCCCGAACGCGGAGGTGCCGACCGTTCGGTGCTAGATCGGAAGGACCGTGATTAAGATCGCGAGATGATTCGTGATTGGATCATGGGACGGATCGTGATGAGATCGCGAGACGGATCGTGATGGGATCGCAGGACGAATCGTGATGGGATCACGAGACGCTCGGCGATTTGGATCGCGAAGACGTTGAACTACATCAACCGCGTTTCTTGATGCTTCCTGCTTAGCGATCTACAAGGGTATGTAGATCCACTCTCCCTCTTGTAGATGCTCATCACCATGGATAGATCTTGCGTGCGCGTAGGAAAATGGTGTTTCCCATGCAACGTTCCCCAACAAGGTGTGTTGTTGAAGCTTTTATAGACTATCCTTCCAGCAAATATGTTGACATATATACTAAAAACTTCAGCAATGGACAGGTGTCGTATTCATTGTGCAACCATGTTGGCACCAAAATGCTTCATCCAAATTCAAACTTGCAAACCAGAACAAGTACCATCCGTCCATACATACCAAAAACCAAACAAAGTTGGAGTTATCATTCTTTACATAAGTACCATTGCTCCTGTCAAGATGCTACCATTTGAGCCATTAACTAGAACTAATGGAAAAGCTCGTTCACCTTGAACCATCATGAAATCACTGTGCCAACACTTCCCTCAAAGCCAGCTCCATTGAGGCTTTGTTTAGTGGGTGATGGTACAGGTTATACCTCCATTCCATTCGGTACCGTGCAATGTCTCCCTGTAAACATGAAAGGTTGAGAAGCATTTGTTACTAGCTATCCTTTTGCTGCATAGGTTTTTGAAAAAATAGAAAACTAGATTTAAAAAAAAGAGAATACAAAAAAGATAAAAAATGGATATCTGCTCAAACTCTTCCATTTCCTTTCCATCAAAGTTCTCCACATACTTGAGCCCAAAGAAACCACAATCACACCTATGAGTTAAAAGGAAGAATATGACATTCCCGTTTATAGTGGAAACAACCAACTTGTTTCAAATGAACACATGATTGAAGCATAGGAAAAACTCACATGTTATCTTGTTTTGGTTAGTTGTTTAGATCAACCCAGGTGAAGGATGCAACATTACATTAAATGCATTGCACTCTTGTGCAAGGATTGTAAAGTTTGTGATCTACCAATAAAAACACACACACAAGTTTGGAAAGACATATGAAACATGTAAAAAATGACATCAGGAATTTTAAATAGACGTAGAGACGACATACACAACTATGAAAGAGATAAAGAGCTGACCAGGTTGTTGGCTTGCTTCTTCAAGGTGGATGGTTTTCCTTTTTCATGAAGTGTGTCAAATGCATTCCATTGCTTGTGAAGCAATTTTGCGCAAACAAATACCCAGTGACGTTCATGTACAATTGCGAACCAGAGATGAAAAATGCAAAACAAGGCATCAGAACATACATAAAAATGTTACATGCGAAACATCGCTGGATACAAATTTTGAAAGTATCTATGCTATGAAAACAGAAATGGCTTGCGGGAACTTACGAGGTCATATTTTTTAACCTTGAACTTAGCCCACGACCCTTTCAAGCTCAGCCATGATGGCGTTTGGTTGGAAAATTGATGGGTCTTGCTTGAGTAGAGACTGGTTGAAAAATAGCAACAAAAGTATAAGTGTGTGCTGCATGCAAACTGAAAAAAACATGAAGATCACTATCTTTTTATGGGAGCTTGCCGCTGCATGGACTGAGAAGGATTATTTTTAAGAGCCCTGTTATTTGATGCTAAAGATGCGAGATTGAGCTGCTCAATACATAGCGACATAACCTCATCATTCATTTCCCCACTAGGCCTCAGGCATGCAAGAAACTTCTTGTACCCAACATAAAACTCACCTAATGAAAGGTGTCCTGGTACCATAGTTGCAAGCGACGAATAACTTTTTTCAACAAAAAACAAATTAAAACACTAGATAGGAGATAGGTAGCTCACGGTAGTTCATTGGGTTTTGACCTCCTTAGTGCTTTCCCATGTTTAATATACTTTTCATCAAGTGTTGTGACTTTATCTACTTTAATTTTAAGCTTCTGCTTCTTTCTCTGAATTTTGACAGATGGCACTTTAGCCATCCTCTTCTTCCTAGTGTTTTTGTTGTGTGTGCTAGGGCCACTGCTCACATCAATGTGGTGCTCGTCCGCTCCGACCATCATATTAGCTGCAACAAAGAGGCATGTATGTATGGTTGAAACGGGTTGGCAAGGAGCAGTTTTATGAGAATTTGCTGCAATCACACAAACACGAAAATAACATGGACAAAAAAAGTTGCAAACATGAAACAAGGTGCTCAAAAAGAGAAATGATGACGGAGGAAGGAATCATACCTGTGATAGCAGGGCTATCATCATCGTCTAAGACGGGGAAAACATGGACGTTGGGGTAGAGAGGTTGCATGTTTTGTTCTTGTTTGTAGGCTCGTCCATACCATGTAGCAACTCATAGTCTTCGGAAACCTTTCGGTACAACTCACACGTAGGCTCATCATCCCAAAGACTTGCTATTGCGCTCCTGGGTGCATTAAAGAATAGCAGGGGACTCTAAGGTGGCACGTATCCTTCCACCTCCATACTCACTCTTTGTTGGTCACGAGTGTGACCAACATCTCTTGCAACTTCTTGGTTTTTTTCCCGCTCCCCAACAACTTGATCTTTGTTCATCACTATGTCAGTAGCTGCACCTTCAGCTTGATCACCAATGCGTGTAGTTGCAGATTGAGCATCCTTCTCTTTCTCACGAGCTACATCCATGGTAGGTGTTGCAACTTGAGCTTCATGTTGGGCATCATTCTCTTTCTCGCGAGCTTCGTCCAAGGTAGGTTTTGCATCTTGAGCTTCATGTTAAGCATCCTTCTCTTTCTCACAAGCTTCGTCCACGGTAGGTTCTGCAGCTTGAGCTTCATGTTGAGCATCCTTCTATTTCTCATGAGCATCAACCACGGTAGGTTTTCCAGCTTGAGCTTCATGTTGAGCATCCTTCTCTTTCTCACGAGCTTCATCCACGATGGGTTCTGCAGCTCGAGCTTCGTGTTGAGCATCCTTCTCTTTCTCACGAGCATCATTGATAGGTCTAACGTATCTATAATGTTTGATTGTTCCATGCTATTATATTATCTGTTTTGGATGTTTTATATGCATTAATATGCTATTTTATATTATTTTCGGGACTAACCTATTAACCTAGAGCCTAGTGCCAGTTTCTGTTTTTTTCCTTGTTTTTTAGTATTGTAGATAAGGAATATTATACGGAGTCCAAACGGAATAAAATCTTCACGATGATTTTTCTTGGACCAGAAGACATCTACCAGACTTGGAGAGGAAGGCAGGAGACCTGCCAGGAGGTCACAGGCCACCCTGGCACGGCCAGGGGGAGTGCCCCTGGCTTGTGCCCCCCCAGCAGGTCCTCTAACCCTAATGTTCGGCCTATAAACATCCAAATATTCCCCCAATACAAAAAAGAGCAACGATAATACTTTTCCACCGCCGGAAGCCTCCATTCCCGAGAGATCCAATCTTGGAGCCTTTTCCGGTAATCTGCCGGAGGAGGATTCGATCATGGAGGGCATCTACATCAACTCCATTGCCCCTCCGATGATGCGTGAGTAGTCCACCACAGACCTATGGGTCCATAGCTAGTAGCTATATAGCTTCTTCTCTCTTTTCGTGCTTCAATACCATGTTCTCCATGATCTTCATGGGGATCTATCCGATGTAATACTCTTTTGCAGTGTGTTTGTTGAGATCCGATGAATTTTGGGTTTATGATCAGCTTACCTATGAATATTATTTGGTTCTTCTCTGAATTATTATATGCATGATTTCATATCTTTGCAAGTCTCTTCGAGTTATTTTTTTGGTTTGGCCAACTAGATTGGTAATACTTGCAACGGAAGAAGTGCTTAGTTTTGGGTTCAATCTTGCGGTGTCCTCACCCAGTGACAAAGTAGGGGTAGCGAGGCATGTATTGTATCGTTTCCATCAAGGGTAAAAAGATGGGGTTTTCATCATATTGCTTGAGTTTATCTCTCAACATCATGTCATCTTACTTAATGCATTACTCTGTTCTTCATGAACTTAATACTCTAGATGCATGTAGGAGTCGGTCGATGTGTGGAGTAATAATAGTAGATGCAGAATCGTTTTGGTCTACTTGACACGGACATGATTCCTATATGCATAATCATTGCCTTGGATATCGTCATAACTATGCACTTTCCTATCGATTGCTCGACAGTAATTTGTTCACCCACCATGTTATTTTCCTTCAAGAGAGAAGCCTCTAGTGAAACCTATGGCCTCCGGGTCTATTTTCCATACTATATTTTCAGATCTATATACCAAAAATACCCAAAATACCTTGCTGCAATTTATTTACCTTTTTTACTTCTTGCAATCTTTCCTATCTATCTCTATTAGATATAATCCTTGCAAGTAACCATGAAGGGATTGACAACCCTTTATAGAGTTGGGTGCAAGTGTTTGATTGTTTGTGTAGGTGCATCTATTGGTGACTTGCTTGTTCCTCCTACTGGATTAATACCTTGGTTCTCAACAACTGAGGGAAATACTTATCTACTTTGCTGCATCACCCTTTTCTTTTCAAGGGAAAACCAACGCAAGCTCAAGAAGTAGCTATCACCCATGGTATTTGCGATGGCATCTCCCACGTCACGAAGCATAGAAGCCATATGATTGGTTGCAATCCCTTTAAACTCTGCCCAAACTTGCCTAATGCATCATCAACCTCCGTTGAGAAAATTTCCTTGTGCTTGTCATACAATGATTGGAACTTAGCTAGTATCTACAAAAGGCACGTGTTTCAAAAATTAGTCATTTCACATGTATCTTGAAACAAAAAAATGGATGCATCTTTTGTAAAAAACGTATTGTGAGATCATCCATGCTAGGGAAAGGTTGTTGGATCCAATCGTCGAACGATGAGGATAAAGTTGGTTGACCCTCATCATTTGCTTGAGCTTCAGGTGCTTCATTTTGGCTTCCTCGGCCATTAGCTGCTTCAGCACTAGCCCCCTGCCCAATGGTTGCTTCATGAGCAACTCCTAGACCAATAAGTAGTGGGGCATACAGCATGTTGCACAGACTCCAAAACTAGGAACAAAAGAAACAACAAAACATGAGGAAGAATAAATTGGTTGCCATGCCGAAATAGAAGCAAACCTATGATGCATGAAAACATTAGCTAGAAAACACATATATGACCATGCTCAAAAAACTGAAAAACATGTGAAACATACAAACAATACCTAGCAACCAAATTTCTGAGAACTGGCAGTCTTGCTAAGAAAATGTTTCTTACTGTTATCTGTTAACATGATGTTACATCCATTGTGTGCATTTGCTACTACCAGCATACTAATTTGCTACATTATGCATCCTAACTGTTGCAACCACTATGTGCATTTTCTACTACCAGCATACTAATTTGCTACATGCTGCATCCTAACTACTGCAATCACTGTGTGCATTTGCTACTGCCAGCATACTAATTTGCTACATGGTGCATCCTAATTGCTACATCCATAGTGTGCATCCATAAGCTGAATTACTATGACATGCTCATTAACAAACAAAACATATGACACGAAGGAACATATATGGATCAAGAAAAAAAATACCTGTGTGTGCTTCCCATAGAAAGGCTGGACAAGAGTAAGCTTGTTCTTGTCAACTCTATCCACCCAGTTCGAAATCCTTTTGACAAACATAGCGTATCCTTGGCACAAATAATCTATGATATGCTCATTTGGGAGGCCGGGCGGGATATCGAGATGATCCATGTATATAATCTGCATAACAATACACAACAAAAAAGGCATGAATGCAAGCTATATAATGTATGTGCATCAGTGAAAAGGAAAGGAGGTGTTTTGTCATGAAAATGTTGCATACCGCTAACATGGGCAGACATGAGCGGATCTGAAATTCTTTTGGATTTTCAATTATTGCTTGGGCCCTCTTCTTCTCTTGAAAGACCGAAAGCTCCTCCATAGCTCGTGCTAATATGTTCTCATCTCAAGCAAGGTTCTGCACCAAATCCATGTTCTCAAGGGAAGCTAGATACTCAAGGTTGACAATGTTCCCGATGCCTAGGCAAACAACTATAGCCAATGCAACAAGTGCCCATGTTCTCTCTAGCATAGACTCGTCCGTATCGCTGCAATCTTTGAGCAACTTGAAAACATGGGCAATTGGCACTCTATTCCCCTCCTTGTAAATGATGCGAAGGTCATGCTCATCGCTCTTCTTAAGAAGCTTCACGGGACTATCACCCGATGGCACATTGAAAATCCTTTTCACCGTGTCTTTGCTGAACTTGATAGATTTATTCTTGTACTTGAACTCTCGAAGTGCATGGTTTGTGTTCATCACAACAAACTCAATAAGTGCATGTGCCTGCAACAACTGCACAAAGGAGAGAAAACATAACTTAATCAGGACCAATGATGCATCATAACATTAGCTAGAAAACACATATATGACCATGCTAAAATAACTAAAAACATGTGCAACATACAAACAGCAGGTAGCAACAAAAACCGTCAGTGCAACACATACCATGAATTTAAATCGCATTGCGACATACACAAGCAGATATTAATTTGATCCGAAGATGTTAATCAGTCCCGCAAACAATAGCAATATGCATGTTGCATCTGTTGTTTGTTGAAACATGATATGCTAAAGGGCAATCGGGCAGCAAGAAAAGCTCAAGGACATCAGCATTGTGATGAAGCATTGTGCACTATGTAATTATGAAGTGAATGCCTCAAAACAGCGTCCAAAACAGTACTGTCATCGCCTCTCGCAGACCTACGACAAGGCCAAAGCCGTCGTGGCCCGCCTCTGATCTCTTTGATTTTTAGTTCATGTACTATGCATCGATGGCTAGCCCATAAACCTAGTCTACTGATGGACACCGCCTAGGCCTCTACGCTACTTTAGGGATTCACATGAGGAGTAGCCGAGAATCTACTGGTGGCACTCGATTCACAAGGGATTTAAGCATCTACTTGTGGTGTTGTGATCATCATCTCCTTCCCACGAGGGATTCACACGAGAAGTAGCTAGCGCGTAAACTAAAGCTGGAAACCAGGATCTAGCCATGGAGAAAAAACATCTAAGTGCAAAGCAACAGGTGCAATCTGTTTCAAACCAACACACTGATATAGATATGGATGAAAAAGCAGCGGGTGCAGAGCAACAATGGCAAACTCTGTTTGTCTGCGCAGAGCAACAAGTGCAGAGCAGCAGGTGCACACCAATAGAGCAACATATCTCCCTAAAAATCAGCAGCCGTGGGGGGGGGGGGAGGTGTGGCCACGGTCATCGGCGTTAGACGAGGTTAAGGACCTCGCAGGGGCGCAGGCGCGGAACAAGGTCTGGCCACGGGGGAGGAAGGCCGTGCCCACCACCGAGTCCCCCTCTGAGCCCTCGCCGCTCCTTTGTAGCTCCATTAATGACACACCGTGAAACCCTAGCGAGATTGAGGGGAGAGGGGGGAAATTGGGGACAAGAAGAGGGGAAACCTTCCGGGGGAGCCATAGATAGCTGGAGAACGCCTCTGCCATCGCTTATGGTTTCTAGGCGCGACCGCCGCCGTCGCCCTCCAGTCGCCGGGTCCGCTGCTGCCCCTGTCGCCCCCGAAACACGGCCGAAATGGAGTCGCTGCCCCGATGAACGGTTGCAGCAAATGACCCCCTGGTAGAAATTGGTGGGCACCTGAAAAAAAATGTTTCCACGTGGCATTGCGAGGGTAATTGGATCGATCTGCATCCAATTCGCCTTGCGCGTCCGGCGCAACGGTTCGGCCGGCGCTCCGGCTGTAAACAATTTCCTTATGGGTTTTCATTAATGTATTAAGTGTGCTTAGTTAATCAATAAACCAAGCCGTGATGGCATTCCCTCAAAAACAAGGCGTTGAGAGATGATTCAATTTCTGCGGTCCTTCCATATCTCTCTTTTGTTGACAAATGAATTGACTGAATTATGAGTGTAATTTCCACATCACTGCCGTCCATTCGCCACCGATCCGACCGTCCATTGCCTGTGCGCACGGATCGACAGGCCCACACTATCCCTTCCCGCGCCGTTTAAATAGTCTGACCAAATCCATCGTCCAACCCAACACACTCCCGCCTTCTTAAATCCCCCACCGCGCCAAATCAAACCAGAGCTAGCCGCGATGGACGCCTCGGGCACCGGCGCCATCTCCAAGGTGAAGAAGTACGTGGTGGGGCGCAAACTTGGCGGTGACCCCAGGAAGAAGGTGGTGACGTGGTCCGTCAAGGCCGGGCTGCAGTTCCCAGTCGGCCGCATCGGCCGCTTCCTCAAGAAGGGCCACTGCGCGCAGCGCGTCGGCATGGGCGCCCCCGTCTACCTCGCCGCCGTCCTCGAGTACCTCGTCGCCGAGCTGTTCGAGCTCACCGAGAACACCGCCACGGACAACAAGAAGGCCCGCATCATCCCGTGCCACCTACTGCTCGCCATCCAGAACGACCAGGAACTCGGCAAGCTGCTCGCCGGCATCACCATCGCGCACAGCGGCGTGCTGCCCAACATCAACAGCACGCCCAACATCAACCCCTTGCTGCTCCCCGAGAAGACGGCCGAGAAGGAGCCCAAGTCGCCCAAGAAGGCCAACAAGTCCCCCAATAAGGCTTAGTCAATTACTACTTTACCAGTGCTTCGTAACAGAATTAGTGTTCGCTGTTTAGTATGTTCTGTTCTGTTTTGAAAGGAAAACATGTCGGAAATCTCTCTGACTTACAGTAAATTATCTCTCTATCATCCGTCTATTCATGGTTTTGCAATGCTATGGAGTTTTACATCTGTGCGATGGGACGAATAGCTGTATCTACCAATCGTCTGAATCTGATCAATTCACTTGCTCTGGTTACTAGGAAAACTAGAAGTCAGAGTTGCAAGTTGAAGAAAAACCGAGGAGCATCCCGAACCTCCAGTATGAGTTCAGGTTCAGACATTTGGGTATGTGAAGTACTGCCAAATGCAAACGTCTCACCTATGCTATGTGCAGTTGCTGTAGAATGCATTATACTACATGGCTAGGTATAGAAGCATTTTTCTGTAATTGATTGTCGAGTTGCAAGTCAGTTGCAAGATTAACAAGTCAAGGAGCATCCCCTGACTGTTGTCATGTATGAGGCCAGATACACTGGAATTTAGGTTCAGACATTTGAATATATAAAGTACTAGGCCCAGCTTATGCAGGAGTAGAGCCGGTCCAACAAATATTGGGCCCTGGTGCAAGTCAAATAAATACCAAGATTTATACTAAAAATTTATACTTTTTTATAAGTCATTTTTTCCAACTCACAATGATTGCTATTTTTGGTAAATATAAAGAACCTTTTGTAATTAAAATACATTTCATAATAAATACACCTTAAAATATGTTTAAATCATTTCAACTTAATTGTGATAATAAGAAATGACAAAATTTCATGTCTACTTGGATTAATTTGTGAATCTTGTATTAATGAGCATATATGTATGTGTGTGTCCTTAACTCACTTAATAAGTGTGTGGTATCAAACTTTATCTTGAAAATGAACTTTATGATTAGATATGTGCAAATGGTAAAAATCTAGATCACGCGAGATGTTTATGAAGAGTTTGCTACCTAATAATTGGGATGCTGCTTTATTCATTTTTTGGGTCAAATATGTGAAACATATTAGGGTGTGATCAATATTTTGTTGATGGTGTGCATATGTACTTGGTACTATAATAATATTACTCCATATAGTAAAAATAGAACTACTTTATAGTGTGAGCTCGCTATATATTACTCCATATAGTAAAAATAAAATTGCTTTATTGTGTGATCTTGAAATATATATGATTATTAAGTCTTTGCCGCCCAGGGGCATTGCCACCCCTCTAGCTTCCGTTTGATTTGGTTTTGAGATCCGTGTAGAACCTTTTAGGCCCGCCATTGATTGATCTTTCATTTTTCTAACTGCACTGTGATGAGTTCTTAGCACTAAGCAGTAAAAGGTTAAAAGTTGATATTGTGTATACGCAAGGATATTTGTTTGGGGAATATTTTTTCAATTCACGGGTAACTTCTTTTAGGAATATAAGTCTTAATCATGAGCCAATTTTTTGTACTACCACAGAAAGTTAGCAAATTATACTATTTTTTATACTCTTAGGTAATCTTATTGGTTAAGTATTCATGACCTGACATTTTGATACCCCTACTTTGACACATACTCTGGTGGAACCGTATTTGTGTTATCATTAGCATGCTTCATTAACTGAAATTCAATGGAGGAATGATGATAGCATAGTTTTTACGGATCATGAGGCATGGATTGAACGAAGATAACATGGGGTGGCACTACCACCAAGAGGGGCGGCATAGTCACCGGGTGCTAAACAATCCACTATGATAGGCTCTTGGAGGTAACACTTTTTCAATAATAATGTGGTGATTAATTTGCACCCTTAGTGTAGTGTGTTTGCGTGCCTTCACTATTGAGCCTGAGATTGTTGTCCTATTTTTTTGGCATGTGATTCACTCTAACATCATGGAGCAACAAAAAAAGATTAAATCTCAAGACTTACTAGAGAAGACTACCGGGGCTACAGGCTCAAATCTCAAGACGGCCACGTAGGAGAAGCTCAAAGGTGCAACAGCTTAAGCCATTCTCTAGACAAATGTGCGTGTGCGCGCGTCCGTGTGCGTGCCTAACTACTATAGCTCATCTAGTAGATGACTAGTCACGGTCATGCTCATGGATCATTGATCATTGCTTCTTTGTGTTTTAGGTTGTAATATACATTCTTAGATACTAGACTACTTGCTACATTGCATTGATAAGTGCTTGGTTAATGTTAAGTATTTATGGTATCTCCGTATGTGCCTACTAAGTATTCATTGTATGTACCTAAAAGGCCCCTAAAGATTAGAGGCCTTGTGCAACCGCACATGTTGCACATGCCCAGGGTCGGCCCTGTGCAGGAGTAATAGGTTATGCAACCCAAAATCACTACATTCGAGAACATGTACCATGCTGCTTGATGACCGAATAAGTTCAGTTGCACATCTCTAAAAGAAAAGCAGACAAACCCATTATTGATAGCCTGCGGTTACTATGATCTTTGCTTTGTATATATATGCCTTAATAGCCTGCAGTTGTTGTGATTGTTGCTCTGTATATATGTGCCTTTTCGAAAAAAACTCATATCGTTTCATTTTCAGCATAATGCTTGCTACATATGTTTCAGTTACCAACATCAGGAAAAAAATGCAACCAATCCAACCACACCCAATCAGAAAAAAAGCAACCCTGCCCATTTATTGGTCTAAGTTTCATTGGGGAATTTTTCGCCAAAGGTTGGATTTCATTGGCTCAAAATAGAGGATAAAGAAGATATATAACTCCCTGAGCCCACACCCGCCTCAGCATAGTTAGACTGCACATAACAAACATCAACCCAAACACACGCGCAAAAACAGACCAACATTAGTAAAATCATACAGGACCAAAGTTATGCGTAGTCGAGGAAAAACAAAAAAAAGTTCTCAAAGCGAACAGATCTGTGATCGCCAAACTATATCAATGACCATAGCGGTACCAACCACCCCACAACACATGGCAAGATTCTTCCACAACAATGCCTTCAAAAAAGGAGCGACACTTAAGCGCCACCGTTACTAGATCCAACCACAATGCAAAATTTTAGTTTTTTACCTTGAAGAATCGGTAAGAACATATCCAAGCAATGCCTTCAACAAGGTAACGACGTAAGAAAAATATAACCATTGCTAGGTATAACCACTCGGGTTTGACCTAGGCTTTACCTCGGAGCTCGAGTACCACCATCATTGAAGTCACTCATGTTTTGTCGCCACCACTCTTATACGATCCCAACAACTACATGTGATGTGGTCATCGCCACTGCATAACCATCTCTTTGCTTCAAGCCGGCATTCATAATTTGTATCTCATCGCTGAAGTCGACCACCAGATTAGGAGAGATGACCCCTCCCCAAGGCGTTTTGATGACCACCGTCATTATGGAGTCTAGGAAGTCGCCGTAGTACAATTAGCAGTCACAACCATTCGACCGATCAAATCTGGATCACCACTACCAGTCCATGGACCATATCACTGCCGTCCGGCCATTGTGTTGGAAATATGCCCTAGAGGTAATAATAAAATGGTTATTATTGTATTTCCTTGTTCATGATAATTGTCTATTGTTCGTGCTACAATTGTATTAACCAGAAACTGTAATGCATGTGTGAATACATAGACCACAATATGTCCCTAGTGAGCCTCTAGTTGGCTAGCTCATTGATCAATAGATGGTCACAGTTTCATGACCATGGACATTGGATGTCGTTGATAATGGGATCACATCATTAGGAGAATGATGTGATGGACAAGACCCAATCCTAAGCATAGCACAAGATCGTGTAGTTTGTTTGCTAAAGCTTTTGAATGTCAAATATCATTTCCTTAGACCGTGAGATTGTTTAACTCCCGGATACCGTAGGAATGCTTTGGGTGTGCCAAACGTCACAACGTAACTGGGTGGCTATAAATGTGCACTACGGGTATCTTCAAAAGTGTCTGTTGGGTTGGCACGAATCGAGACTGGGATTTGTCACTCCGTGTGACGGAGAGGTATCTCTGGGCCCACTCGGTAAGACCTCATCATAATGAGCTCAATGTGACTAAGGAGTTAGCCACGGTATGATATATTTAGGAACGAGTAAAGAGACTTGCCGGTAACGAGATTGAACAAGGTATAGGGATGCCAACTATCGACTCTCGGGCAAGTATCATACCGATAGACAAAGGGAATTGAATACGGAATTGATTGAATCCCCGACATCGTGGTTCATCCGATGATATCATCGTGGAGCATGTGGGAGCCAACATGGGTATCCATATCCTGCTGTTGGCTATTGACAGGAAAGGTGTCTCGGTCATGTCTACGTGTCTCCCGCACCTGTAGGGTCTACACACTTAAGGTTCGATGACGCTAGGGTTATAGGGAAATGGTATACGTGATTACCGAAGGTTGTTCAGAGTCCCGGATGAGATCCCGGACATCACGAGGAGCTTTGCAATGGTTCGCGGGTAAAGATTGATATATAGGAAGTCCAGTTTTGGTCACCGGAAAGTTTACGGACTCATCGGTAGTGTACCGGGAGTGCCGGGAGGGTGTCGGAGGACCCCCCGGAGGGGTGTGATGACCAAAGGACCTCATGGGCTGTTAGACAAAGTGTGCCAGCCCTTATTGGGCTGGGCAAGACTCTTGCTAAAGGCACATGCACATAGGGATCAAGAAATAAGGGCAAAAGGAGTTTGAAAGAGGAGATCCACCTCCCTTGTGGGAGGTGGACTCTTCCCCACCTTCGGCCGAACCTCTCCTCCTTGGAGGAGGGGACAAGGCAGCCCCCCCTATCCCTCCTCCTATATATACTTGAGGTTTCGGCCTTTTTGAGACAAGATTTGATCTCTCTCTCTTACGGCGAAGCCCTACCTCTCTTATTCCTCCTCTGCAGCGCTTAGGCGAAGCCCTGCCGGAATACCTTGCTACTCCACCACCACCACGTCGTCGTGCTACTGTTAGAGCCCTTCCCCAACCTCTCCTTCCTCCTTGCTGGATCAAGGTGTAGGTGTTGGACTGCATGATCAACACCAGAACTGCATGGGTGTTCGATTCATTACCATGTAAATCACATAGTGATGTGAACTAGATTACTGACACTAGTGCAAGTGGGAGACTGTTGGAAATATGCCCTATAGGCAATAAATAAAGTGTTTATTATTATATTTCCTTGTTCATGATAATCATTTATTATCCATGCTATAATTGTATTGGTTGGAAACACATTGCATGTGTGGATAAATAGACAACACTGTGTCCCTAGTGTGCCTCTAGTGAACTAGCTCGTTAATCAAAGATGGTCAAAGTTTGCTAGCCATTGACATGTGATGTCATTTGATAACGGGATCACATCATTAGGACAATGATGTGATGGACAAGACCCAAACTACAAACGTAGCATATGATAGTGTCAGTTTATTGCTACAGTTTTCTGAATGTCAAGTATGTGTTCCTTTGACCATGAGATCATGCAACTCATGGATATCGGAGGAGTGCCTTGTGTGTATCAAACGTCGCAACGTAACTGGGTCACTATAAAGGTGCTCTACAGGTATCTCCGATGGTGTCTATTGAGTTGGCATGGATCGAGACTGGGATTTGTTACTCCGTGTGACAGAGAGGTATGTCAGGGCCCACTCGGTAATACAACATCACAATGAGCCTTGCAAGCAATGTGACTAATTGTTAGTTGCAGGATCTTGTATTACGGAACGAGTAAAGAGACTTGCCAGTAACGAAATTGAACTTGGTATGGAGATACCAACGATCGAATCTCGGGCAAGTAACATACCGAAGAACAAAGGGAACATCATACGGGATTAACTGAATCCTTGACATAGAGGTTCGACCGATAAAGATCTTCATAGAATATGTAGGAACCAATGTGGACATCCAGGTCCCGCCATTGGTTATTGATCATAGAGGTGTCTCGGTCATGTCTACAAAGTTCTCGAACCCGCAGGGTCTGCACACTTAAGGTTTGGTGACGTTTCGATAGTATAGAGTTATGTATGGTGGTGAACAAAGTTTGTTCGGAGTCCCGGATGAGATCCTGGAAATCACGAGGAGCTCTGAAATGGTCCGGAGGTAAAGATCCATATATAGGAAGTCCTGTTTTGGTCGTTGGAAAAGGTCCGGGCTTATCGGTAGTGTACCGGTAGTGCCGGTAGTGTATCGGGAGACCTCCGGGAGGGGTATTTCGACCCAAGAGGCTTCATGGGCTGTGGAAAGGTATTAACCAGCCCTTAGTGGGCTGGTGGAATAGCCACAATAGGCCCATGCGGCTAGGGGAAGAGTCCCAAAGAGAAAAGAGTGGAAAAAAAGGCAAGAAGGGAGAGTCCTACTCCTACTAGGATTAGAGGAGGAGTAGGATTCCTCCTCCTTGGCTTCGGCCGACTCCAAGAGGGCCTTGCCCTTGTGCCAAGGATGCCTCTCCTCTCCTCCTATATATACTAGTGGAATAGAGGGGTTTTGCACAGAATTTACGGCCACGTGCTACCCGTTCCACCAGTGCATAGTTTGTCCTCTAGATCTGATTTCTGCAGTGCTTAGGCGAAGCCCTGCCGGAATTGGTCCACCACCATCACCGGAGCGCCATCATGCTGCCGGTGAACTCTTCCTCCTCTCCACCTCCTCTTGCTGGATCAAGACGGTGGAGATCGTCATCAAGATGCACGTGTGCTGAACGCGGAGGTGTCGTCCGTTGGGTACTAGATCGGAAGGATCGTGATCAAGGCCACGGGACGTTCGTGATTGGATCGCTGGACGGATTGTGACGAGATCGTGGGACCGTTCGTGATTAGATCGCGGGATGCTCGGCGATTTGGATCGCGAAGACGTTTGACTACACCAACCGCGTTTCTTAACGCTTCCCGCTTAGCGATCTACAAGGGTACGTAGATCCACTCTCCCTCTCGTAGATGCTCATCACCATGGATAGATCTGCGTGTGCGTAGGAAAAAATTTGTTTCCCATGCGACATTCCCCAACAATGGCATCATGAGCTAGGTCTATGTGTCGATGAGATCTCGAGTAGAACACAAAAGGTTTGTGGGCGTTGATGCTTAGATTGCTTCCTCCCTTGGCCGGATTTTGATTTAGCGGTATTGTGAGATGAAGTGGCCCGGACCAACATTACTCGTACACTTACGAGAGACCGGTTCCCTCAACTGCAACTTGTTGCATAGATGGCTTGCGGGTGATAGTTTCTCTCACTTTAGTTGGATCGGATCCGACAAAGGCGGCCCTTGGGAAGGTTGAAAAGCAACTAGTGTATCACCGTTGTGGTTTTTGCGTAGATGAGAATTGTTCTTGCTAGATACCCGTAGCAGCCACGTAAAACATGCAACAACAATTAGAGGACGTCTAACTTGTTTTTGCAGGGTATGTTGTGATATGATATGGCCAATTACATGATGTGATATATGTGATTTATGAGATGATCATGTGATGTATAGATTATCACGACTTGCATGTCGATGAGTATGACAACCGGCAGGAGCCATAGGGTTGTCTTTAATTATTGTATGACCTGCGTGTCAATCATTAAGCGCTATGTAATGCTTTACTTTATCTCTATGGTAGCAATAGTAGTAGAAGCATGTTGGGCGCGACAACCCCGATGGCGACACGTTGATGGAGATCAAGATGATGGAGATCATGGTGTCATGCCGGTGACGATGGAGATCATGTCGGTGTTTTCATGATGGAGATCAAAAGCACAAGATCATGGCCATATCATGTCACTTATGATTTGCATGTGATGTTAATCTTTTTATGCACCTTTTTTTGCTTAGAACGACGGTAGCATTATAAGGTGATCCCTCACTTAATTTCAAGATAAATTGTGTTCTCCCCGAGTGTGCACCATTGTGAAAGTTCGTCGTGTTGAGACACCACGTGATGATCGGGTGTGATAGACTCTATGTTCACATACAACGGGTGCAAGCCAGATTTGCACGTGCAGAACACTCAGGTTGAACTTGACGAGCCTAGCATGTATAGACATGGCCTCGGAACACAAGAGACCGAAAGGTCGAACATGAGTCATATAGTAGATATGATCAACATAATGATGTTCACAATTGAAGCCACCTTAACTCAGGTGATGATCGGACTTGAGTTGGTAAATTTGGATCATGTGACACTCAGATGACCTGAGGGATGTCGATTTGAGTGGGAGATTTAGTAATTTGATTAACTAAACTCATTATCTTGAACAATAGTCTAAGTAACCTTTGCATATTTATGTTGTAGATCAATGGCTCGCGCAGTAGCACCCCTGAATTTTAATGCGTTCCTAGAGAAAGCTAAGTTGAAAGATGATGGAAGTAACTTTGTTGATTGGGCCCGTAATCTAAGGATTATCCTCACAGCTTCCCAGAAACAACATGTCCTTGATGCACCTCTTGGTGACCAACCAGAAGACATGACCTCCGAAGACGTTATGAATGCTTGGGAGGCTTGTGCTAGAGACTACTCAGTAGTTCAGTGTGCAATATTGTATGGCTTAGAACCGGGACTTCAAAGACATTTTGAACGTCATGGAGCATATGAGATGTTCCAGGAGTTGAAGTTTATCTTTCAGAAGAATGCCCGGATCGAGAGGTATGAGACCTCCGATAAATTCTCTGCTCGCAAGATGGAGGAGAACGGGTCTATCAGTGAGCACATACTCAGAATGCCTGGGTATTCAAATCGTCTAGCAGAGTTGGGAATTACCCTTCCGCCAGAGGCAATCACTGACAGAGTTCTTCAATCACTGCCACCTAGTTACAAGAGCTTTGTAATGAACTATAACATGCATGGGATGAACAAGTCAGTCGTCGAGCTGTTTGCGATGCTGAAAGTCGCTGAGCCTGAAATCCAGAAAGAACATCAAGTGTTGATGGTCAATAAAACCACTAGTTTCAAGAAAAATGGCAAGGGCAAAGGCAAGAACGGTAAAACCAAGAAGGATGGCAACGCAGTTGCTACTCCTACAAAGAAGCCTAAGCATGGACCTAAGCCAGAAACTAAGTGCTTTCATTGCAAAGGAACTGGTCACTGGAAGCGGAACTGCCCCAAGTACCTGGCTGACAAGAAGGCGCCAACGACAAACAAGGTATATATGATATACATGTTATTGATGTGTACCTTACTAGCTCTCGTAGTAGTGCCTGGGTATTTGATACCGGTTCGGTTGCTCACATTTGCAACTCAAAGCAGGAACTACAGAATAAACGAAGGCTGGCAAAGGACAAAGTGATGATGCGCGTGGGAAATGGTTCCAAGGTTGATGTGATCGCCGTCGGCACGCTCTCTCTTCGATTACCATCAGATTAGTGATGAACCTGAATAATTGTTATTTAGTGCCTGCGTTAAGCATGAACATTATATCTGGATCTTGTTTATTGTGAGACGGTTACTCATTTAAATCAGAGAATAAAGGTTGTTCTATTTATATGAGTAATATCTTTTATTGTCATGCACCCAATGTTAGGGGTTTATTCATATTGAATCTTGATAGTGATGACACACATGTTCATAACATTGATGCCAAAAGATGTAGAGTTGATAATGATAGTACCACTTTCTTGTGGCACTGCCGTTTAGGTCATATTGGTGTAAAACGCATGAGGAAGCTCCATGCTGATGGACTTTTGGAGTCACTTGATTTTGAATCACTTGACACATGTGAACCATGCCTCATTGGCAAGATGACTAAAACGCCGTTCTCTGGAACAATGGAACGGGCAAGTGACTTATTGGAAATCATACATACTGATGTGTGCGGTCCAATGAATGTTGCAGCGCGCGGTGGATATCATTATTTTCTCACCTTCACTGATAAATTAAGTAGATATGGGTATATTTACTTAATGAAACACAAGTCTGAAACGTTTGAAAAGTTCAAGCAATTTCAGAGTGAAGTTGAGAATCATCGTAACAAGAAGATTAAATTTTTGCGATCTGATCGAGGAGGTGAATATCTGAGTTAAGAGTTTAGCAGTCACTTAAGACAATGTGGAATTGTTTCACAGTTGACACCGCCCGGAACACCACAACGTAATGGTGTGTCCGAACGTCGTAATCGAACCTTATTAGATATGGTGCGTTCTATGATGTCTCTTGCTGATTTTCCACTATTGTTTTGGGGTTATGCATTAGAGATAGTTGCATTCACTTTAAATAGGGCACCATCAAAATTTGTTGAGACGACGCCATATGAACTGTGGTTTGGCAAAAGGCCAAATTTTTTGTTTCTTAAAGTTTGGGTATGTGATGCTTATGTCAAAAAGCTTCAGCCTGAAAAGCTGGAACCCAAAGCGGAGAAATGCGTCTTCATAGGATACCCGAAAGAGACAGTTGGGTATACCTTCTATCTCAGATCCGAAGGCAAAGTGTTTGTCGCTAAGAACGGAACATTTCTTGAGAAAGAGTTTCTCTCGAAAGAATTGAGTGGGAGGAAAATAGAGCTTGATGAGGTTATTGAACCTTTACTTTAACCAGAAAGTAGCGCAGCGCAGAAAGATGTTTCTGTGGAACCAACGACGGTAGAAGAGGAAGTTAATGATGATGATCATGAAGCTTCGGATCAAGCTACTATTGAACCTCGTAGGTCGACAAGGATGCGTACTACTCCTGAGTGGTACGACAACCCTGTCTTGGAGGTCATGTTGTTAGACAACAATGAACCTATGAGCTATAGAGGAGCATTGATAGGCACGGATTCCGAGAAATGGCTAGAGGCCATGAATTCCGAAATGGGATCCATGTATGAAAACAAAGTATGGACTTTCTAAGTACTACCTGAAGGGCGAAAGGCCATTCAGAACAAATGGATCTTTAAGAAGAAGACAGATGCGGACAGTAATGTCACCGTCTATAAATCTCGACTTGTGGCAAAGGGTTTTTCACAAGTTCAAGGAATTGACTACGATGAGACTTTCTCACCCGTAGCGATGCTTAAGTCTGTCAGAATCGTGTTGGCAATAGTTGCTTATTTCGACTATGAAATTTGGCAGCCGGATGTCAAAACGGCGTTCCTCAACGGTTTCCTTGAGGAAGAGTTGTATATAATGCAACCCGAAGGTTTTGTCGATCCAGAGAATGCTGACAAAGTTTGCAAACTCCAGCGATCCATTTATGGACTGGTGCAAGCATCTCGGAGTTGGAATAAGCGCTTTGATGAGGTGATCAAAGCGTTTGAGTTTATACAAGTTTATGGAGAAGCTTGTATTTACAAGAAAGTGAGTGGGAGCTCTATAGCGTTTCTAGTATTATATGTGGATGACATATTACTGATTGGAAACAATATAGAAATGCTGGAAAGCGTGAAGGAATATTTGAATAAGAGTTTTTCAATGAAGGACCTAGGAGAAGCTGCTTTCATATTAGGCATTAAGATCTATAGAGATAGATCGAGACGCTTAATAGCACTTTCACAGAGCACATACCTTGATAAAGTTTTGAAGAAGTTCAAAATGGAGCAGTCCAAGAAAGGGTTCTTGCCTGTGTTACAAGGTGTGAAGTTGAGTAAGACTCAATGCCTAGTGACTGCAGAAGATAAAGAAAAGATGAGCGTCATCCTCTATGCTTCAGCCATAGGCTCTATCATGTATGCAATGTTGTGCACAAGACCCGATGTCAGCCTTGCCATAAGTATGGCCAGATGGTTTCAAAGTGATCCTGGAATGGAGCACTGGCAAGCGGTCAAGAATATCCTTATGTACCTGAAAAGGACTAAGGAAATGTTTCTTGTTTATGGAGGTGATGAAGAGCTCGTCGTAAAGGGTTACGTCGATGCAAGCTTTGACACTTATCCGGACGACTCTAAGTCGCAAACCGCATACGTATTTATTCTTAACGGGGGAGCGGTAAGCTGGTGTAGGTCCAAGCAAAGCGTGGTAGCTGATTCTACGTGCGAAGCGGAGTACATCGCAGCCTCGGAGGCGGAGAAGGAAGGTGTCTGGATGAAGCAGTTCATGACAGATCTTGGAGTAGTGCCTAGTGCACTAAATCCAATAAACCTGTTCTGTGACAATATTGGTGCCATTGCTCTAGCCAAGGAACCAAGGTTTCACAAGAGGACCAGACACATAAAGCAACGCTTCAACTCCATCTGGTTTTACATCAAGGAGAAGGAAATAAATATTTGCAAAGTGCACACGGATCTGAATGTTGCAGACCCGTTGACTAAACCTCTTCCAAGGGCTAAACATGATCAACACAAGAACTGCATGGGTGTTCGATTAATTACCATGTAAATCACATAGTGATGTGATCTAGATTATTGACTCTAGTGCAAGTGGGAGACTTGGAAATATGCCCTAGAGGCAATAAATAAAGTGTTTATCATTATGATAATCATTTATTATCCATGCTATAATTGTATTGGTTGGAAACACATAGCATGTGTGGATAAATAGACAACACTGTGTCCCTAGTGTGCCTCTAGTGAACTAGCTCGTTAATCAAAGATGGTCAAAGTTTGCTAGCCATTGACATGTGATGTCATTTGATAATGGGATCACATAATTAGAAGAATGATGTGATGGACAAGACCCAAACTACAAACGTAGCATATGATCGTGTCAGTTTATTGCTACTGTTTTCTGAATGTCAAGTATGTGTTCCTATGACCATGAGATCATGCAACTCACGGATGTTGGAGGAGTGCCTTGTGTGTATCAAACTTCGCAACGTAACTGGGTGACTATAAAGGTGCTCTACAGGTATCTCCGATGGTGTCTGTTGAGTTGGCATGGATCGAGACTGGGATTTGTTACTCCGTGTGACAGAGAGGTATCTTAGGGCCCACTTGGTAATACAATGTCACAATGAGCCTTGCAAGCAATGTGACTAATTGTTAGTTGCGGGATCTTGTATCACAGAACGAGTAAAGAGACTTGCCAGTAACGAGATTGAACTAGGTATGGAGATACCGACGATTGAATCTCGGGCAAGTAACATACCGAAGAACAAAGGGAACATCATACGGGATTAACTGAATCCTTGACATAAAGGTTCGACCGATAAAGATCTTCGTAGAGTATGTAGGAACCAATGTGGACATCCAGGTCCCGTCATTGGTTATTGACCATAGAGGTGTCTCGGTCATGTCTACATAGTTCTCGAACCCGCACGGTCTGCACACTTAAGGTTTGGTGACGTTTCGATAGTATAGAGTTATGTATGGTGGTGACCGAAGTTTGTTCGGAGTCCCGAATGAGATCCTGTACGTCATGAGGAGCTCCGGAATGATCCGGAGGTAAAGATTCATATATAGGTAGTCCTGTTTTGGTCGCCGGAAAAGTTCCGGGCTTATCGGTAGTGTATTGGGAGTGTCAGTAGTGTACCAAGAGACCTCCGGGAGGAGTATTTCGACCCAAGAGGCTTCATGGGCTGTGGAAAGGTATTAACCAGCCCTCAGTGGGCTGGTGGAATAGCCACAACAGGCCCATGCGGCTAGGGGAAGAGTCCCAAAGAGAAAAGAGTGGAAAAAAGGCAAAAAGGAAGAGTCCTACTCCTACTAGGATTAGAGGAGGAGTAGGATTCCTCCTCCTTGGCTTCGGCCGACTCCAAGAGGGCCTTGCCCTTGTGCCAAGGTTGCCTCTCCTCTCCTCCTATATATACTAGTGGAATAGAGGGTTTTTGCACAGAATTTATGGCCACGTGCTACCCGTTCCACCAGTGCATAGTTTCTCCTCTAGATCTGATTTCTGCAGTGCTTAGGCGAAGCCCTGCCGGAATTGCTCCACCACCATCACCGGAGCGCCATCATGCTGCCGGTGAACTCTTCCTCCTCTCCACCTCCTCT
Source organism: Hordeum marinum (assembly GCA_022496015.1). NCBI lineage: Eukaryota > Viridiplantae > Streptophyta > Magnoliopsida > Poales > Poaceae > Hordeum > Hordeum marinum. The sequence goes on along the minus strand of CM039676.1, from coordinate 465,849,869 downwards.
TGCTGGATCAAGACGGTGGAGATCGTCATCAAGCTGCACGTGTGCTGAACGCGGAGGTGCCGTCCGTTCGGTATTAGATCGGAAGGATCGCGATCAAGGCCACGGGACGTTCATGATTGGATCGCGGGATGGATCGTGACGAGATCACAAGACTGTTCGTGATTAGATCGCGGGACGCTCGGCGATTTGGATCGCGAAGAGGCTCGACTACACCAACCGCGTTTCTTAACGCTTCCCGCTTAGCTATCTACAAGGGTACGTAGATCCATTCTCCCTCTCGTAGATGCTCATCACCATGGATAGATCTGCATGTGCGTAGGAAAAATTTTGTTTTCCATGCGACATTCCCCAACAGTAGGAGACGTCACCGGGCTGCACGTGTGTTGAACGCGGAGGCGCCGTTGTTCGGCGCTGAGATCGGAGTCCGTCGCGATCTGAATCTCTGCGAGTACAACTGCACCAACCGCATTCTTGTAACGCTTCTGCTTAGCGATCTTCAAAGGTATGAAGATGCAATTGTTTTTCTATAGAAGATACAATTGTTTTTTTTCTTGAGAGAATATACAAAGTTTATTTTAGAGAATATATTTTTATTCTATAATAGGTTTTTGATAAAAATATGCACCATGCACCAGTGACAACCCTTGGAAATCCCATCCCAAGAGAGATAAGGTTCAAAATGTTTTTTTCTGTTTGAAAAGGAGGAGTACTCAGCCTTTGTGTCACACGATGCACACAACCATACTGTCGAATGTGAAATAAGTTCAAGTCATTGAGTACTTGGAAGTAAATTAAATAAATGAAAAATACGACCACAAATGGGATCCGTGATTACATAGCTCATCCATATAATCTACAGCTCACGAACCAAACTGACTGAATAAACCTACAGAACCATTTCCAGCCGACTCCACCCAGAGGCCATAAGCGCCCGCACGTCCATATGCTGCAGTGATGACCATGGATTGAAGTAGTATCTTTGTAAATAACCTCCAAGAAATTAAGAGAAGATGGTATGTTAAAAACATAATCATTCTAAAAACTTGTCCAGAGAAACGACACAAACTCCCACACAGGTTTGGCCCTTCAGCTTATGATGAATACCACCTAACCAGTTTCCAATCAAATTTAAAATACTCGTTGGTGGTGCTATATTGTATGTAACATGAACCGTGCGCCAAATCAATGTAGTAAATGTACATGACATAAATAAATGATTAATGTTCTCCTCCTAATCACAAGAACAACATTTTTTGCTGAAATGCCACTTACACTTAGCAAGGTTATCTTTATAAGACCTACCTCCCTTTGCAAAATCACATGAAAACTTTGATCCTTGAAGGAATCTTTTTTTTTTCAAATAGGTTTTCTGCGAAAAATAGGTCTAAAATCCACAAAATACGCATATATAGAATTTACAGTTAAGACACCACTAGTTGTTAACCTCTACTAGAATGAATCTAGCATCTAAGTTAGATTAATTGACATCAACCTAGAAACCAAATGAACCCACTTAGTTCATTTGTAACCCAGTAATGACGTATGAAATTGCATGTTCAAAGGGCTATCCTCAAGAATAGAAGCCACCGAATCCTCTTTTGTAAACACAATATTATATAAGGTCGGGTATTTAAAGCTAGTGGAGTATCACCCAACTAGATATCTTTCCAAAAACTCGTTGATTTGCCATCGCCAATCTTAAAGTAACTTGTCTGTAGAAAAGGATGACTTGACCTTCATCAAGCCCCTCCAAAACAGTGAGTCAGTAGGCTTAGGTTGTGTTTGGTTGAGCTGCACATTCTGAAAAAGTTGCTGTGGTAATCTTGTCGTGAAGATGCTGGAGGCTGTTTGGTTAAAACAATCGTGAAACAATAGATTTGGTTGTGAATTGTCTGTAATGCACTTGGGGCTTGGGTGAATATGTTTATGGTTAATATTGCATCCAAAATCTTACAAATGTGGGTCGCATTCTCGCACTCGCATCATATATGTGCAAAATGACAGTTCATTGATGATATTACACATTGTGATCTGATTCCTTTAATTCAATGACCATTGTTATGTACTCTGCATGCCTTAATAATACTTGCCATTAGTACCAAATAAGCTAGTAAAGGGCATGCTTTTCTAAAGCAACGACAACTCAGGCTTTCTGCTGTACGTTCATCACAAGCAACAATTGTCCTCTCTCTTCTACAAATCTGAACATTAACATACAGTGAATAGTATCAATGTGCAGCAAGTACACATCAAGAAATCATCAATATTCAATATGCCTTTAAAATAACCACCTTAAAACTTGTAATAGGCAATACAATTTTATGAATCTTTTGTTTTTTTGCGCTGCACATGAACATATTATCAAGAAATCATCTTCAATATGCATGTGACAAGACCATTCTTCAGGTACATGAAGGAAGGAGGAGCGATGGGACGAGGGAGAAGGGGGAGGGGGGTTGGAGGAGGAGGGACAAGATAAGGGAAGGAGGAAGGGGGGCCCGTGCGCCGGCGCCGCTTGCCGACCAGCCGGACCTGTACCAAGAATAATGGAGAGGGAAGGAGGAAGGAAAAAGCATGAAGGAGGAAGAAAACACACGCAGAACCAGCGTGTGATGGGTCGTGGGAGCTGGCCGGGCGATGGCGGCGGCTCATCGGAGCAGGCGGCGACAGCCAACCCTAGCGCGAGGTGAGGTGACTCCTTCATGCGTGAGTGTGCACACGAGGATCTGCGTGCGTTTCGTTTGTGAGAGAGATGAACCGGTTGGGGGTGGCACTGATGGTAAATACGACGCAACTTCCTGGGGAAGCTAAAAAGGCATTGCTGAAGTCGGGGGTTGCCTGCTGCGAGAATTGCACTACATGGAAACTACAACTTCTGCTTCTCACCCCCCCCCCCACCACCTTTGGTTAGCTTATGGCCGTAAAAAGCGAGAAGTTGGCTACAAAAGTTTAACCAAACACAATATTAGCATCTACCTCGGATGATAGATTGTAGTTCAGATATTTATTATGCAACAATTATTGGCGAACACCTTGATCGTCAAGTAGATTGTACATGTGCGGAGTAAAGGTCAAAACGATATAACTGACATTTATTTGTACATGTTTCTCTGAAGAAAAATGTCCTGTAGTTTTACTTGTACGAGTCCCTTTCGTAAGTCTCAAGGTAACTATATCCTTCGATGTCCTATTCCTACTCAAGGTGAGAATTTCAAAAGGAAAAGATGAATGGCACAGGGCAGTAATAAAGGCTTAACTTCTAGATAAAAACAGTCACCTAGTAAAAAGGATCGATGATTCCTAGTTGACCCTTTTTGCGTCAAAATGGCGTGAGCTCGTGAGGATGAGCGATTTTTCATGGCTGCTCTGTAGCAATTCCTTTTTAGCGTTTTCTTAGGTTATGTTCCAAATTATGTGTCACACGGTTTTTCTTTTTGTTCTTTTCACCGGTTTAACCTTATAGGGTTCCTTTTTAATATTGTTTCTGTAAAAAGACCATGGATCTTATAATACTTCCATCATTTTTATATTTTCACAATTTTAATAATATATATTAAATCATCATTTTTTTAATTTTTTTAATTTACTATGATTTTCAAATTAACTATTATCTTTAAACCCCAAAAAAATTTAGTCAGACAACTTTTTCGAAAATTATTGAGTATTTTAAATATTAAGGAAAATTTTGTAAATTAAACATTTTAAAAAAGTAATGCACATTAAAAATATTTTTTATTTTATTTTGAAAAAAAAATCTACAAAAAAACAAAGAATATGGAAAAACCAAAACTATAAACAAAGCTTAAACCGCTGGATGAACTAGTAGCGATTGTGCGACTGGGCCGGTTAATGAGATGGCGTGTATATTTTGCCGACAAATTGACACAACAATTCCGGGCAGATCTTATTTGACGCATGTGCGTCAAGGAGCCGCAGCTTCGCCGACGCCCAGTTCGGCCCAGTCCACCGTCGAGGTTTCCTGTTTCTTCATTTTGTTTTCTGTTTCTGTTTATTCTTTTTATTCTTTTTATTTTTCCTATTTTTATTATTTTACTTATTCTATTTTTATTTTTCCTTTTTCTATTTTTTAAAATAAAAAGGGTCACGTATAAAAAAATGTTCAATATGCATTAGAGGAATGTTCATCGTATATTAAGAAAATGTTCACAGTATTTTACCAAAAAGCTAAGAATGCATTGTTAAAATGTTCATGGTATATTAAGAACTTTTTTGTATAAAGTAATAAATTTTTCATTATGTATTTCATTTCCTTTTCAGCATATATTGCACAAAATGTTAAATGTCTATACACGAATTGTTCAACATACATTACCAAAATGTTCAATACGTATACAATTTTTTTTCAACATACATACAAATGTTTAATGTGTATTTGTAAATTGTTCAACATATATATTCGTATTTTCATTTTTTTGAAATCATAGAGTTTATTTTTGGGGGTTTGTCCGAACAAATAAACAGGCTCTGGCTTTGGCGCCTCGTTTGAATTCTTTTTTGTCTTTTTGTGGGAAAAGCCATGATTTCGTTTGAATTACACAGAGTGATCAATCCCAAAATATTCAGATGCATCCTCGTGTTAACGAGATGTTCGATGGCTCAATCCTAAAGGAAGTTAGTACAAGACAAACGATTTCGGTAATATACTATGTTACTAAGATCCTTAGGATTGGAGATGTCACAATCAATTGTGGTCTTTAATTGAAATGTGGTAACCTAATTTTGACTGGGTCAACAATTTGTCAAAACTTTTTTATTTAATTTTTATAAGATACATTATGCTTCTTAATTTTTAAATCTTTGCAAGTAATTGAGGCTTCAATTTGTAGTTAGGTCATCCGATTTTGACTGGATCAACAATTTGTCAAGAAGCTCTCCCATTTAATTACTTTAATTCTTTATGTTCCCTAATTTTAAAGTTCTCTCATTTGGTTGAGGTATTCAAACAACATCAACCGGCCTATAAGATCATATCAACCCATCGCAGAATCCTATGACCCAGAAAAAGTGTCACCATGCGACATGATAGGACGGATATAGTACATGCAAGCAACGCTGGAAAAAATATTCCCACATAAATATGGGTTGATTAGCGGATAACATAGAATCACACTGCGAAAGTCCCATCAAATAACCGCATTATAAACAAAACACACTCCGTCGTGTCGCCCACCAGCCAAACTAAATATTCTATCAATTCAAAATATAAGGGTTATTAGTTTTCTACAAAGTCAAATTTCTTTAATTTTGACCAAATTCAGAGCCATAAATATTGGCATTCACAATATTAAACAAAAAAATATATCAAAATTCATTTCACGATTAATCTAATAACACCGATTTGATATGAATTTTGATATATTTCTCTATAAATTTGATAAAATTTAAAGAGGTTTGACTTTCAAAAGCATAATATACCATATATTTTAGAATATAACGAGTAAAGACATTTATAAATCTAAATAAATGCAACGACGCAGCAAAGCACGTCCAACACTTCTGGTTGCAACCCTCAAGAGGTTGTGCTTGATCCCAATACACTGAGATGGGCTGTTGGACAGTAAAGAAAATCACCGGTTGGAATGAAGGCACAACGCGGTGTCCTCGTGTGGCCACTGATGGAAAAATCAAGTTTTCATTTTTGCATAAAAATGCTAGAGGATGACACACGTTTTGACGCGCCGTCCTTCTATGGCGAGTTAATCTTCCCTGTTTTTACAAGGATTATTACGGTCCAATGGTTCGTTGTGTGTTCATTTAAATTAAAAGTTCATTGTGTGTTCTTTTAAATCAATTTTTCATTTTTGCTTAGAAAATGTTCAGCTTTAGATGCAGATTCTAGCTTCTGACACTGAAGGGTGCTACTGCCTCTACAGAAAGATTTTTTTTCAGATTCAAGCATGTCGTTGCAGTTTGCCCACTAGTACACTGTTTTCAATATTTATGTGTTGGAATTTCGTTCAGGATGTTGCAAAGGCATTTGACGTCTGATCCATCGAGTGGTGCAGAATATTTTTGTCCCGCAAATCGGAGATAAATGTGGGGGCTATGCGGGCGCCCAGACAACACCCGCGTTCGCTTCTGACAGACATGACCGACCCAAAACCCTCCTCACTCGTCCATGCACGTTCTCGTTCGGCTCCAGCTGCCCACATTCATGCCCTTGAAGAGCAGTCACTCCACATTGATGCCGACCCAGAGCGATGCGATCTCTCACTCGCTCTGCCATTGAAGCAGCGCGTCGGCCGAGGGCGCCGCCTGTGATGCGTGTACGGTGTCCGTGTTTATTCAATGCCGAAGACGCATTACTGGACCGGACCAAACATATATCTACCACGCTTGTTCAATGCTTCGTCCATGCGTATGTCGTCATTAAGCAGACTCGCCGACCGAGAAGCCAAGTCTGGCGCCGCGCATTGATGCACCCGCACGCTTGACCTCACCGTAATCCGCTATTTAAACCCCCCGTCCAAACCCGGCTAACTCCACCACAACACAAGGCACTCGCTCCAAACCTCCTCCCTAGCGCCACAACACATCTGACATGACTGCAGACGGCCAAACTCCGTGGGAGAGCCTCTCGACGGAGATAAAGCAAGAGGTGACTGCCCTTGCGGCCGCCTAGCAAAGTTGTTGTGCCTGGCGGATCGAGGCCAGCATATCGGCCAGCTCGCTCGAGATGTCCGATGAAGACCCCATGATGGTGATGGGCTCCGATGATGCCACACCGGAGCCCGTGCCTGTGTATGTCGGCTTCACCATGAAGCATGCGTAGGCACACTTCAACGCCGCCATGGCAGAGGAGCAGCCTGCGCCGACGCCTATGTCGGGGTTCCAACAGGCACATGAGGAATAGCGGTACAACATCTTCCTCCTCAAACAACATCGGCCGGTGGAGGGCTAAATCGACGGCGAGCACGTGAGCGAGGAGGCCATGGTGGCCATGGGAACAACGAATCCCAACTTCGTCGCGGAGCAGTGTGTGATCAACGAGGCCGTCTGCGCTCAAGCCGCTGCTCGCCAGGAAGTGTACATCATGAATGCGTAGTTACAGGCGATCGTGAACAAGAACAACGACATATGCGCCTCCCACGCCCCGCCGATGAACTATCGGGCGGGCCGGTTCGACAACAACGCCAACGCCACCATCTCCATCGTGGACGTCATGTCCACGGGCGACGGAGAAGTCTTCGACCTCTTGGAGGATGAGTAGGGCATGGAAGGCGGCACATACTTGTGTCCCATGTGAGCCGGTCCGTCTTCCATGTTCTATTCTTCCTCGCCGGAGACCACAACTTTACTTCATCAGTCTTATCGCTGATGCTCATGGAGACGACGGATGGAGAGCGACAATGGCTTGAACGCAGGACGTCGTCATAGGGTAGGTTTATGGTCGGAATGTTTTTTTTGTTGTTGTAAATGTGATGAAAATCCGGCAAGTTTGTATGATTGTCTTTCGTTTTGTACGAAATCCATGGTGTTTGTATGAATTTCGCCCGGTTAGTACAATTAGTTGTTGAAATATATGCGGGCAGCGTTGGACGGCGACCAATGGCTGATACCCGAGAAAATTTGTGGGTCGTCGTTGAAGATGCCCTAACATGTGTAATTAGTTAGTTACTAATTAATTAAAAATTCGGGGAAAATGTCAATTCATTGAGGATAAGCAATCACATCATGACAAAGATTTGTTAATGAGGTTCACCAACATCGGCTATCTCTTCGGATACTCCTTCCCGTTTCATAAATAGACATAGTACAACGTCGACGACTACGCTAAGACCATCAGAAGATGTATTCAACCACCTGCCATGACCAATTCAGACAACCTTGTCACATGCATCGGACCGTCCCCTAGTGTTTCCTTTTTAGATCATCTCCAGCCGTGCCCCCAACAGCCCCCAGGCGTTTTTTCCGTGCCGGCGCCCAAAAATCGGCCCAGCCGCGCCCCAGGCGATCGTTTTTCGCCGGTTTGGGCCGAAACTGGCACCGGCGGACCCAGGCCGAACCCGGCGCGCTGGGAGGCGCCCGGGGGCATCGGGGCAAGCGATTTTGGCGCGAAAGAGGATGGGTCCGCCGAGTCAGCGAGACGCCGCTTCGTCGCCCTCATCACCTCGGTTCCCGTGAGAATCAATGCGAAGGTTGCCGCGATGTCGCGTTGGTCAGCCTCCATTAATGCCTCACAGGCGGTGCAATGAAGGCGCCCGACGACGAGTCCGCCCTCAAGTGGGCGAAGGAGGACTACGTCCGCGAGCAGGTGCGCCGCCAGCGCCGCGCGTACCTAGAGCTCCAGGCCCGTCGCCGCGAGGTGGAGGGCGGCGTCATCGGCCTCGATAGGAACGAGAAGGAGGACGAGGCCGGGCCATCCAGCGCCCCACCGTGTGTCGGCAACTCCGACCAGGGCTGCAGCAAGGACGGCGGCGGGGCAGGCAAGACGACGACGACGATGACGGCGGCGGCGACTACACCCGCTTCTACAGACTTCTCGGCATGTAGGCGACGGCGGCGGCGATGGCGGCGGCTAGGCTTTTAGTTTGGCGTAGTTTAGGCGTAGTTTGCATGTTTTTTGTGTTTTTGTACAAATATCAATGAAGTATCGTCGAGTTCGTGCAAACATCGCCGAGTTTGTAAAAATTTGAGCAGAATATCGCTGAACCTGTGACGACCCGTGGGCCGACGACTGGAAACGAAGTCGCCCCACGAGCCAGTCTAGCGCCGGTTCGCCCCAGGCCGCTCTTTTTCGGCGCCCTGGCGGGCCGAACAGATAAAGATGCTCTTAGCCTATCAAGTTATGTCTAGCTTATCCGATTACTCTTGATGTCTTCATATCATAAGCCCAAGTTACATGTGTTCAACTCAAACATCTTACCATTCGATAATCACAAGTCCAAATGTAGCATAAGACGTACATATACATATTTGCTAGTACGTTTCCAATATAGTGATCAAAGACAATCAATGTCCCACTTTGATCGTCGACAGACCCATACACAAGAGGAGTATCGCTAGCATTTCGGTACCGGAAACTTGGACCAAGCACGTCCGTATGTTCGTCAGCATGCCGTGCGGTTGGTGATTATTCCGGCTCCGTGTGACGAGTCATTCAACTGGACAACTGTTGATTGCTAGCTACTCCTTCCATTCTAAAATAAGTAACTTAAAAATGACTCAACTTTGTACTAAAGTTGAATCATTTTTGAGTCACTTATTTTGGAATGGAGAGAATACATTTTATCAGCCACACTCATCCAGAACTAGCTTCAACAAGATATATTGTCTGGTTTATTCAAGCACGTGAGCAAATTTCGCTGATTTTACGCTAATGTGATGATGATTGGTCGTTTGTATATGGAAGACGTACATACAATTGCTAACACGAATACATGGTTACACAATGAGTGAGTTACAACAAGTACACATTTTATTTGAACTAACAAACACGTTTCCCATATGTATCAATATTGCTCAAATAGCAAATCAGAAAACCTTATCACAAACATACATCTTTACTCAGCGTCAGAGAACTTACGATCTCCGCACTTGTTTAGTATTAGAAGGCGATGTGCTATATCTGTCATCGCTGGTCTTTGATCCACGTCAAGGTTGAGACACTCGACTGCCATCACTGTCAGGTTTTTAAGAAGCTCCAAGTCTTCAGCTACCGCAATTTCATTGTCAAACAACTCGGTGGCTCTGTTCTCGTTGTTGTGAGCTTCGAGGAAGCTCTTTACTAAGCTATTATTGTCGGAATGTGTGGCCTTCTTGTTGGGGAACGTTGCATGGGAAACAAAAAAATTTCTACGCACACGCAAACTTATCCATGGTGATGAGCATCTACGAGAGGGAGAGTGGATCTACGTACCCTTGTACATCGCTAAGCGGAAAGCGTTAAGAAACGCGGTTGGTGTAGTCGTACTTCTTCGTGATCCAAATCGTCGAGCGTCCCGCGATCTAATCACGAACCGTCCCGCGAACCAATCACGAACCGTCCCACGATCTCGTCACGATCCGTCCCGCGATCCGATCAGGAACGTCCCGTGCCCTTGATCACGATCCTTCCGATCTAGTACCGAACGGACGGCACCTCCGCGTTCAGCACACATGCAGTTTGATGACGATCTCCACCATCTTGATCCAGCAAGAGGAGGTGGAGAGGAGAGAGAGTTCACCGGCAGCGTGATAGCGCTCCGGTGATGGTGGTGGTGGAGTAATTCCGACAGGGCTTCGCCTAAGTGCTGCAGAAATCCGACCTAGAGGAGCACCGATGGAACGGGTAGCACGTGGCCGTAAACTATGTGCAAAACCCTAGCTATCCACCAATATATATAGGAGGAGAGGAGAGGAGAGGCAGCCAAGGCCTCTTGGTTCGGCCGGCTAGGAGGAGGAGCAATCCTAGTTGCCCTCCAATCCTCGTTGGACTAGGATTGCTTTCCTATTGGCTGATTTTCTCTTTTTCCTATTTTTCCTTTAGGAAATTCTCTTCCTGCGCCATGGGCCTTTGTGGCTGGGTTTCCTAGTCCACTAAGGGCTGGTTAACACCCTCCCACAGCCCATGGACCTCCCGGAGGTCCCCCGGTACACTACCGGCACTCCCGGTACACTACCGATGAGCCCGAAATTTTTCCGGCGACCAAACTGGGACTTCCTATATATGAATCTTTACCTCTCTACCATTCCGGAGCTCCTCGTGACGTCCGGGATCTCATCCGGGACTCCGAAAAACCGTCGGTCACCACCATACATAACTCTACACTACCGAAATGTCACCGAACCTTAAGTGTGCAGACCCTGCGGGTTCGAGAACTATGTAGACATGACCGAGACACCTCTACGGCCAATAACCAATGGCGGGACCTGGACGTACACATTGGTTCCTACATATTCTACGAAGATCTTATCGGTTGAACCTCTATGTCAAGGATTCAATTAATCCTGTATAACGTTCCATTTGTTCTTCGGTATGTTACTTGCCCGAGATTCGATCGTCGGTATCTCCATACCTAGTTCAATCTCGTTACCGGCAAGTCTCTTTACTCGTTCCGTAATGCAAGATCCCGCAACTAACAATTAGTCACATTGCTTGCAAGACTTATTGTGATGTTGCATTACCGAGTGGGCCCCGAGATACCTCTCCGTCACACGGAGTAACAAATCCCAGTCTCGATCCATGCCAACTCAACAGATACCATCGGAGATACCTGTAGAGCACCTTTATAGTCACCCAGTTAAGTTGCGACGTTTGATACACACAAGGCGCTCCTCTGATATCCGTGAGTTGCATGATCTCATGGTCATAGGAACATATACATTGACATGCAGAAAACAGTAGCAATAAACTGACACGATCATATGCTACGTTTGTAGTTTGGGTCTTGTCCATCACATCATTCTCCTAATGATATGATCCTGTTATCAAATGACATCACATGTCAATGGCTAGGAAACCCTGACCATCTTTGATCAACGAGCTAGTTCACTAGAGGCATACCAGGGACACAGTGTTGTCTATTTATCCACACATGCAATGTGTTTCCAATCACTACAATTATAGCATGGATAATAAACGATTATCATGAACAAGGAAATATAATAATAAACACTTTATATATTGCCTCTAGGGCATATTTCCAACACCTCTTCCTACTAATAAGTTCCAACAACACTACTCCAAAGCTATAGACATCACTCTTTTCAGTTAGCAGGCCTGACTGTAGATATACTGGATCCATATAGCTCATGTCACCGATGACTTTTCCGATGTGTTTTTTGTCTCCCGCAATCAACCTTGATATGCCGAAGTACGAGATCTTAGGGGCAAACTTATCATCCAAAAGTATATTTGCTGGTTTAACATCACCATGTAGGATTTTGGTGTTTGTTTTTGAATGCATGTAAGCAAGACCATCCGCTGATTCTACAGCAATAGTTAAACGTATATCCAAGTTTAGAGGCTTCTTGTCTTTGCCGTGAAGAATGTCATCCAGGCTACCACCACAGAGAAATTCGTATACTAGCAACGGGGTACCAACCTCGAGGCAACAACCTATGAGCCTAACAATATTCTTGTGGATGACTTGAGATTGGATAATGACTTCATTTGCAAATTGTTCATTTTCCAGCATATTACCACTAATCGGTTGCTTCACCGCAACTTGTTCTGTACCAAGAGTGCCCTTGTAAACTACACCGAACCCACCTCTCCCAATAAGATTGCATTTCTTTAAAATTGGCACGAGCTCCTCCTTTTTGAAAATTTTAATATTTTTTGCTCTCTCTAGTGTAGGTCCACCATTATTTTCATAAAACTCATTGGTCTTCCTTCTCTCTTTGCGGAGAAGAACAAGAAATGATATAACTACCATGACAGAAATACCACCAATGAGACCTACATGGGAAAAGATCCTACTCAAAAGATTGCAACAGATGATATTGCATAAAAGTATAATAAATAACTGATTCAACAAGTCATTTAGAATTTGATAAAGTAGAAGTATCAGCGAGTAGTTTAACACTAAAAAGTAAGGGGAGAGACTCTGCCTCCTCTTCGAGTCACCGATCCTCACAAAGTAAGCCGTTTATATGTACACCGTCTTGGGGATTTGGATTTCTATACCAAGGGGAAGTATGTATGTGGAACTGTGGACCTTTCTTGGTTGCATCCTTCTATGTTTACCGCAAGGTGGATTGAGAAATTGAGAAAAATGCAAAATGGATGAGTAGGGATTGAGATAAATGCACCAAGGGAGAAAATAATGTTGGATCCAATGTGAATGTTCTGCAAATTCCAGCTTACTAAGCTAGTCTCTGCGTTGATATTGGTTGTGTGCACCCTCGTCGTGCAGAGGCTGGGCATGTGCTCATAGTGATTGTATTCTCTTGATAAAACATTATAAGTCAATAAAATCCCCTCTTTATCAGAAAATCTATTCTCTACGTACTTGTAGCTCTTGAGGAAGCGCGCGAGGACCTCTTGCTTTGATGAGTTTTGACCAAGGCACACATTTTCCTCATTTTCAAGTCCTTTTATCATTTGTTTTGATAGTGATGTGCTATGAAAGGAGAAGCTACCCTGCTATGCCAACAGCTGAAAGGGACATAATGGGATCTTGTGTGCCAAAGCCTTAAAGTAATTTCAATCCCATTGTTTTTATGACAATTCAAAATCATTCTAAACATCATTTTAATGAGCCTCTAATTTTTTCGTATGTTCCTTAGAGCAACAAAATTCATAAACCAAAAATATAGTGCCAAAGGCACTACGCTCCACCAAAATATTTTGGGTCCTATTTGAAATGATTATTTTACATGCGAAATTATTGTTAATTCTTATGTAGACGGGTAAGCTAGCTTGATGCATATAATATCTAGAAAGCAAGAAATTAAGGTAATCAAATCCTAGAAAGTAAGTACCCGAGATCTCACAAAAGTACACATGTTATTAAACTTTTCTAGCTTTGAAAATTGAAAAATACAAAATTATTTTGATTGGTTAGTTCAAAATTCTAGTGCTAGATTTGACCAATAAAATTTCGACCCCTTTCTCATCACTTTCTACAAAGAAATGCAGAAATCCATTTTGGCTCTAGGAAGCACAAGCTCCTGCACGTCAAAAATGTATTTTACAAATAGAAAAAATAATATGTTCATTGTCACATCCAAATGGTACATGCAATTTTTTACTGGAAAAACTTAAGGATTTTGGCCTGTGAAAAAAAAACAAGTCGAACGCTAAATGTTACCTCCAAATGTTACATTTAGTTTTGTTTTTTCCACCGACGAAGCACTGCTATCCCATATGGCATGAAATTTGTCAAGCACACTTACTACACTAATATGAATATCTACAACAAAAATTCAGAATTTTTGAAATTTATTTACTATTTATTTTGATTTTATTGTTCATTAAGGAGCAGGAGCAGCCAATAATCCGCGTCCAAAATGCGGAAATGATACTACTGAACATTTTTAGATGACCCAGAGACTATGCATCCTAGTGGGTCCTTTTGATTCGCAGTGAAGTTGGATACACAGATGAGCACATTCTGAAACTAGGAAAAGAAGAAGACCACGCAAGTCACACTGGGTAACCACATTTGGTTAAGGATGACGGCTGGTGTATGGGCCAGTCTTGAGCACGCGTACGCGCAAATGAGCAGGGTCGTGTAGTTGTCTATGTACCATTTTTTTAAGTGTGCGGACCCTGCGGGTTCGTTTGAACACATTTGGTTAAGTGTGCAGACCCTGCGGGTTTGAGAACTATGTAGACATGACCGAGACACCTCTACGGCCAATAACCAATGGCGGGACCTGGACGTCCACATTGGTTCCTACATATTCTACGAAGATCTTATCGGTTGAACCTCTATGTCAAGGATTCAATTAATCCTGTATAACGTTCCATTTGTTCTTCGGTATGTTACTTGCCCGAGATTCGATCGTCGGTATCTCCATACCTAGTTCAATCTCGTTACCGGCAAGTCTCTTTACTCGTTCCGTAATGCAAGATCCCGCAATTAAAAATTAGTCACATTGCTTGCAAGGCTTATTGTGATGTTGCATTACCGAGTGGGCCCCGAGATACCTCTCCGTCACACGGAGTAACAAATCCCAGTCTCGATCCATGCCAACTCAACAGACACCATCGGAGATACCTGTAGCGCACCTTTATAGTCACCCAGTTAAGTTGCGACGTTTGATACACACAAGGCACTCCTCTGATATCCGTGAGTTGCATGATCTCATGGTCATAGGAACATATACATTGACATGCAGAAAACAGTAGCAATAAACTGACACGATCATATGCTACGTTTGTAGTTTGGGTCTTGTCCATCACATCATTCTCCTAATGATGTGATCCCGTTATCAAATGACATCACATGTCAATGGCTAGGAAACCCTGACCATCTTTGATCAACGAGCTAGTTCACTAGAGGCATACCAGGGACACAGTGTTGTCTATTTATCCACACATGCAATGTGTTTCCAATCACTACAATTATAGCATGGATAATAAACGATTATCATGAACAAGGAAATATAATAATAAACACTTTATATATTGCCTCTAGGGCATATTTCCAACAGTCTCCCACTTGCACTAGAGTCAATAATCTAGTTCACATCACTATGTGATTTACATGGTAATGAATCGAACACCCATACAGTTCTGATGTTGATCATGTTTAGCCCTTGGAAGAGGTTTAGTCAACGGGTCTGCAACATTCAGATCCGTATGCACTTTGCAAATATTTATGTCCTTCTCCTCGATGTAGAACCGGATGGAGTTGAAGCGTCGCTTTATGTGTCTGGTCCTCTTGTGAAACCTTGGTTCCTTGGCTAGAGCAATGGCACCAGTGTTGTCACAGAACAGATTTATTGGATTCAGTACACTAGGCACTACTCCAAGATCTGTCATGAACTGCTTCATCCAGACACCTTCCTTTGCTGCCTCCGAGGCTGCGATGTACTCCGCTTCGCACGTTGAATCAGCTACCACGCTTTGCTTGGAATTGCACCAGCTTACCGCTCCCCCGTTTAGAATAAATACGTATCCGGTTTGCGATTTAGAATTATCCGGATCAGTGTCGAAGCTTGCATCGACGTAGCCCTTTACGACGAGCTCTTCATCACCTCCATAAACGAGAAACATGTCCTTAGTCCTGTTAAGGTACTTAAGGATATTCTTGACCGCTTGAAAGTGCTCCATTCCAGGATCACTTTGAAACCTTCCAGCCATACTTATGGCAAGGCTGACATCGGGTCTTGTGCATAGCATTGCATACATGACAGAGCCTATGGCTGAAGCATAGGGGATGACGCTCATCTTTTCTTTATCTTCTGCAGTCACTGGGCATTGAGTCTTACTCAACTTCACACCTTGCAACACAGACAAGAATCCCTTCTTGGCCTGTTCCATTTTGAACTTCTTCAAAACTTTATCAAGGTATGTGCTCTATGAAAGTGCTATTAAGCGTCTCGACCTATCTCTATAGATCTTAATGCCTAATATGAAAGCAGCTTCTCCTAGGTCCTTCATTGAAAAACTCTTATTCAAATATTCCTTCACGCTTTCCAGCATTTCTATATCGTTTCCGATCAGTAATATGTCATCCACATATAACACTAGAAACGCTACAGAGCTCCCACTCACTTTCTTGTAAATACAAGTTTCTCCATAAACTTGTATAAACCCAAACGCTTTGATCACCTCATCAAAGCGCTTATTCCAACTCCGAGATGCTTGCACCAGTCCATAAATGGATCGCTGGAGTTTGCAAACTTTGTCAGCATTCTCTAGATCGACAAAACCTTCGGGTTGCATCATATACAACTCTTCCTCAAGGAAACCGTTGAGGAACGCCGTTTTGACATCCATCTGCCAAATTTCATAGTCGAAATAAGCAGATATTACCAACATGATTCTGATAGACTTAAGAATCGCTACGGGTGAGAAAGTCTCATCGTAGTCAACTCCTTGAACTTGTGAAAAACCCTTTGCCACAAGTCGAGCTTTATAGACGGTGACATTATTGTCCGCGTCCGTCTTCTTCTTATAGATCCATTTGTTCTGAATGGCCTTTCGCCCTTCAGGTAGTACTTCCAAAGTCCATACTTTGTTTTCATACATGGATCCCATCTCAGATTTCATGGCCTCTAACCATTTTTCGGAATCCGGGCCCATCACCGCTCCTCCATAGCTCGTAGGTTCATTGTTGTCCAACAACATGACCTCTAAGACAGGGTTGCCGTACCACTCGGGAGTAGTACGCGTCCTTGTCGACCTACGAGGTTTAATAGTAGCTTGATCCGAAGCTTCATGATCATCATCATTAACTTCCTCTTCTACCGTCGTAGGTTCCACAGAAACTTCTTTCTGTGCTGTGCTACTCTCGGGTTGAAGTAAAGGTTCAATAACCTCATCAAGCTCTATTTTCCTCCCACTCAATTCTTTCGAGAGAAACTCTTTCTCGAGAAATGTTCCGTTCTTAGCGACAAACACTTTGCCTTAGGATCTGAGATAGAAGGTATACCCGACTGTCTCTTTCGGGTATCCTATGAAGACGCATTTCTCCGCTTTGGGTTCCAGCTTTTCAGGCTGAAGCTTTTTGACATAAGCATCACATCCCCAAACTTTAAGAAACGACAACTTTGGCCTTTTGCCAAACCACGGTTTATATGGTGTCGTCTCAATGGATTTCAATGGTGCCCTATTTAAAGTGAATGCAGCTGTCTCTAATGCATAACCCCAAAACGATAGTGGCAAATCGGCAAGAGACATCATAGAATGCACCATATCTAATAAGGTTCGATTACGACGTTCAGACACACCATTATGCTATGGTGTTCCGGGCGGTGTCAACTGTGAAACAATTCCACATTGTCTTCAGTGACTACCAAACTCATAACTCAGATATTCACCTCCTCGATCAGATCGCAAAAATTTAATCTTCTTGTTACGATGATTCTCAACTTCACTCTGAAATTGCTTGAACTTTTCAAATGTTTCAGACTTGTGTTTCATCAAGTAAATATACCCATATCTACTCAAGTCATCTGTGAAGGTGAGAAAGTAACGATATCCACCGCGCGCTGCAACATTCATTGGACCGCACACATCAGTATGTATGATTTCCAATAAGTCACTTGCCCGTTCCATTGTTCCTGAGAACGGCGTTTTAGTCATCTTGCCCATCAGGCATGGTTCACATGTGTCAAGTGATTCAAAATCAAGTGACTCCAAAAGTCCATCAGCATGGAGCTTCCTCATGCACTTTACACCAATATGACCTAAACGGCAGTGCCACAAGAGAGTGGTACTATCATTAACTACTCTACATCTTTTGGCATCAATGTTATGAACATGTGTGTCATCACTATCAAGATTCAATATGAATAAACCCCTAACATTGGGTGCATGACCATAAAAGATATTACTCATATAAATAGAACAACCTTTATTCTCTGATTTAAATGAGTAACCGTCTCGCAATAAACAAGATCTAGATATAATGTTCATGCTTAACGCAGGCACTAAATAACAATTATTTAGGTTCATCACTAATCCTGATGGTAATCGAAGAGAGAGCGTGCCGACAGCGATCACATCAACCTTGGAACCATTTCCCACGCGCATCGTCACTTCGTCCTTTGCCAGGCTTCGTTTATTCCTTAGTTCCTGCTTTGAGTTGCAAATGTGAGCAACCGAATCGGTATCAAATACCCAGGCACTACTACGAGAACTAGTAAGGTACACATCAATTACATGTATATCATATATACCTTGTTTGTCATTGGCCGCCTTCTTGTCAGCCAGGTACTTGGGGCAGTTCCGCTTCCAGTGACCAGTTCCTTTGCAATGAAAGCACTCAGTTTCTGGCTTAGGTCCATGCTTAGGCTTCTTCGTAGGGGTAGCAACTGCTTTGCCATCCTTCTTGGTTTTACCCTACTTGCCTTTGCCCTTGCCATTTTTCTTGAAACTAGTGGCTTTATTGACCATCAACACTTGATGTTTTTTCTGGATTTCAGACTCAGCGACTTTCAGCATCGCAAACAGCTCGGATGATGACTTGTTCATCCTGTGCATGTTATAGTTCATCACAAAACTTTTGTAACTCGGTGGCAGTGATTGAAGAACTCTATCAATGATCGCCTCTTGCGGAAGGGTAATTCCCAACTCAGCTAGACGGTTTGAGTACCCAGACATTCTGAGTATATGCTCACTGACAGACCCGTTTTCCTCCATCTTCCAAGCATAGAATTTATCGGAGGTCTCATACCTCTCGATCCGGGCATTCTTCTGAAAGATAAACTTCAACTCCTGGAACATCTCATATGCTCCATGACATTCAAAACGTCTTTGAAGTCCCGGTTCTAAGCCATACAATATTGCACACTGAACTATAGAAGAGTCTCCAGCACGAGCCTCCCAAGCGTTCTTAACGTCTTTGGAGGTCATGTCTTCTGGTTGGTCACCAAGCGGTGCATCAAGGACATATTGTTTCTGGGAAGCCGTAAGGATAATCCTCAGATTACGGGCCCAATCAACAAAGTTACTTCCATCATCTTTCAACTTAGCTTTCTCTAGGAACGCATTAAAATTCAGGGGTGCTACTACGCGAGCCATTGATCTACAACATAAATATGCAAAGGTTATTTAGACTATTGTTCATGATAATGAGTTTAGTTAATCAAATTACTAAAGCTCCCACTCAAATTGACATCCCTCAGGTCATCTGAGTGTCACATGATCCAAATTCACCAACTCTAGTCCGATCATCACGTGAGTTAAGTTGGCTTCAATGGTGAACATCACTATGTTGATCATATCTACTATATGACTCATGTTCGACCTTTTGGTCTCTTGTGTTCCGAGGCCATGTATGTACATGCTAGGCTCGTCAAGTTTAACCCGAGTGTTCTCCACGTGCAAATCTGGCTTGCACTCGTTGTATGTGAACGTAGAGTCTATCACACCCGATCATCACGTGGTGTCTCGACACGACGAACTTTCGCAACGGTGCACACTAGGGGAGAACACAGTTCATCTTGAAATTCAAGTGAGGGATCACCTTATAATGCTACCGCCGTCCTAAGCAAAACAAGGTGCATAAAAGGATTAACGTCACATGCAAATCATAAGTGACATGATATGGCCATGATCTTGTGCTTTTGATCTCCATCATGAAAGCACCGGCATGATCTCTATCGTCACCGGCATGACACCATGATCTCCATCATCTTGAGCTCCATCAACGTGTCGCCATCGGAGTTCTCACACCCTGCATGCTTCTACTACTATGCTACCGTAGCGATAAAGTAAAGCATTACATAGCGCTTAATGATTGACCGCGGGTCATACAATAATTAAAAACAACCCTATGGCTCCTGCCGGTTGCCGTATTCACTGACGTGCAAGTCGTGAAATCTATACATCACATGATTATCTCATACATCACATATATCTCATCATGCAATTGGCCATATCACATCACAACATACCCTGCAAAAACAAGTTAGACGTCCTCTAATTGTTGTTGCATGTTTTACGTGGCTGCTACGGGTATCTAGTAAGAACAATTCTCACCTACGCATAAACCACAATGGTGATACATAGATTGCTTTTCAACCTTCTCAAGGACCGCCTTTGTCGGATCCGATCCAACTAAAGTGAAAGAAACTGTCACCCGCAAGCCATCTAAGCAACAAGTTGCGTCGAGGGAACCGATCTCTCGTAAGCGTACGAGTAATGTTGGTCCGGGCTGCTTCATCTCACAATCCTGCCGAACCAAAATCTGACCAAGGGAGGAAGCAATCTAAGCATCAACGCTCACAAACCTTTTGTGTTCTACTCGAGATCTCATCGAACCATCAACCTAGCTCTGATACCACTGTTGGGGAACGTTGCATGGGAAACAAAAATTTTCTTACGCACAAACCTATCCATGGTCATGAGCATCTACGAGAGGGAGAGTGGATCTACGTACCCTTGTACATCGCTAAGCGGGAAGCGCTAAGAAACGCGGTTGGTGTAGTCGTACTTCTTCGCGATCCAAATCGCCGAGCGTCCCGCGATCTAATCACGAACCATCCCGCGAACCAATCACGTACCGTCCCGCGATCTCGTCATGATCCGTCCCGCGATCCGATCACGAACGTCCCGTGCCCTTGATCATGATCCTTCTGATCTAGTACCGAACGGATGGCACCTCCGCGTTCAGCACACGTGCAGCTTGATAACGATCTCCACCATCTTGATCCAGCAAGAGGAGGTGGAGAGGAGAGAGAGTTCACCGGCAGCGTGACGGCGCTCCGGTGATGGTGGTGGTGGAGTAATTCCGGCAGGGCTTCGCCTAAGCGTTGCAGAAATCCGATCTAGAGGAGCACCGATGGAACGGGTAGCACGTGGCCGTAAACTATGTGCAAAACCCTAGCTATCCACCAATATATATATAGGAGGATAGGAGAGGAGAGGCAGCCAAGGCCTCTTGGTTCGGCCGGCTAGGAGGAGGAGCAATCCTAGTTGCCCTCCAATCCTAGTTGGACTAGGATTGCTTTCCTATTGGCTGATTTTCTCTTTTTCCTATTTTTCCTTTAGGAAATTCTCTTCCTGCGCCATGGGCCTTTGTGGCTGGGTTTCCCAGTCCACTAAGGGCTGGTTAACATCCTCCCACAGCCCATGGACCTCTTGGGGTCGAAATACCCCTCCCGGAGGTCCCCCGGTACACTACCGGCACTCCCGATACACTACCGATGAGCCCGAAATTTTTCCGGCGACCAAACCTGGACTTCCTATATATGAATCTTTACCTCTCGACCATTCCGGAGCTCCTCGTGACATCCGGGATCTCATCCGGGACTCCGAAAAACCTTCGGTCACCACCATACATAACTCTACACTACCGAAACGTCACCGAACCTTAAGTGTGCAGACCCTGCGGGTTCGAGAACTATGTAGACATGACCGAGACACCTCTATGGCCAATAACCAATGGCGGGACCTGGACGTCCACATTGGTTCCTACATATTCTACGAAGATCTTATCGGTTGAACCTCTATGTCAAGGATTCAATTAATCCCGTATAACGTTCCCTTTGTTCTTCGGTACGTTACTTGCCCGAGATTCGATCGTCCGTATCTCCATACCTAGTTCAATCTCGTTACCGGCAAGTCTCTTTACTCGTTCCGTAATGCAAGATCCCGCAACTAACAATTAGTCACATTGCTTGCAAGGCTTATTGTGATGTTGCATTACCGAGTGGACCCCGAGATACCTCTCCGTCACACGGAGTAACAAATCCCAGTCTCGATCCATGCCAACTCAACAGACACCATCGGAGATACCTGTAGAGCACCTTTATAGTCACCCAGTTACGTTGCGACGTTTGATACACACAAGGCACTCCTCCGATATCCGTGAGTTGCATGATCTCATGGTCATAGGAACATATACATTGACATGCAGAAAACAGTAGCAATAAACTGACACGATCATATGCTACGTTTGTAGTTTGGGTCTTGTCCATCACATCATTCTCCTAATGATGTGATCCTGTTATCAAATGACATCACATGTCAATGGCTAGGAAACCCTGACCATCTTTGATCAACGAGCTAGTTCACTAGAGGCATACCAGGGACACAGTGTTGTCTATTTATCCACACATGCAATGTGTTTCCAATCACTACAATTATAGCATGGATAATAAACGATTATCATGAACAAGGAAATATAATAATAATCACTTTATATATTGCCTCTAGGGCATATTTCCAACACTTCTTCCTACTAATAAGTTCCAACAACACTACTCCAAAGCTATAAACATCACTCTTTTCAGTTAGCAGGCCTAACTGTAGATATACTGGATCCATATAGCTCATGTCACCGATGACTTTTCCGATGTGTTTTTTGACTCCCGCAATCAACCTTGATATGCCAAAGTCCGAGATCTTAGGGGCAAACTTATCATCCAAAAGTATATTTGCTGGTTTAACATCACCATGTAGGATTTTGGTGTTTGTTTTTGAATGCATGTAAGCAAGACCATCCGCTGATTCTACAGCAATAGTTAAACGTATATCCAAGTTTAGAGGCTTCTTGTCTTTGCCGTGAAGAATGTCATCCAGGCTACCACCACAGAGAAATTCGTATACTAGCAACGGGGTACCAACCTCGAGGCAACAACCTATGAGCCTAACAATATTCTTGTGGATGACTTGAGATTGGATAATGACTTCATTTGCAAATTGTTCATTTTCCAGCATATTACCACTAATCGGTTGCTTCACCGCAACTTGTTCTGTACCAAGAGTGCCCTTGTAAACTACACCGAACCCACCTCTCCCAATAAGATTGCATTTCTTTAAAATTGGCACGAGCTCCTCCTTTTTGAAAATTTTAATATTTTTTGCTCTCTCTAGTGTAGGTCCACCATTATTTTCATAAAACTCATTGGTCTTCCTTCTCTCTTTGCGGAGAAGAACAAGAAATGATATAACTACCATGACAGAAATACCACCAATGAGACCTACATGGGAAAAGATCCTACTCAAAAGATTGCAACAGATGATATTGCATAAAAGTATAATAAATAACTGATTCAACAAGTCATTTAGAATTTGATAAAGTAGAAGTATCAGCGAGTAGTTTAACACTAAAAAGTAAGGGGAGAGACTCTGCCTCCTCTTCGAGTCACCGATCCTCACAAAGTAAGCCGTTTATATGTACACCGTCTTGGGGATTTGGATTTCTATACCAAGGGGAAGTATGTATGTGGAACTGTGGACCTTTCTTGGTTGCATCCTTCTATGTTACCGCAAGGTGGATTGAGAAATTGAGAAAAATGCAAAATGGATGAGTAGGGATTGAGATAAATGCACCAAGGGAGAAAATAATGTTGGATCCAATGTGAATGTTCTGCAAATTCCAGCTTACTAAGCTAGTCTCTGCGTTGATATTGGTTGTGTGCACCCTCGTCGTGCAGAGGCTGGGCATGTGCTCATAGTGATTGTATTCTCTTGATAAAACATTATAAGTCAATAAAATCCCCTCTTTATCAGAAAATCTATTCTCTACGTACTTGTAGCTCTTGAGGAAGCGCGCGAGGACCTCTTGCTTTGATGAGTTTTGACCAAGGCACACATTTTCCTCATTTTCAAGTCCTTTTATCATTTGTTTTGATAGTGATGTGCTATGAAAGGAGAAGCTACCCTGCTATGCCAACAGCTGAAAGGGACATAATGGGATCTTGTGTGCCAAAGCCTTAAAGTAATTTCAATCCCATTGTTTTTATGACAATTCAAAATCATTCTAAACATCATTTTAATGAGCCTCTAATTTTTTCGTATGTTCCTTAGAGCAACAGAATTCATAAACCAAAAATATAGTGCCAAAGGCACTACGCTCCACCAAAATATTTTGGGTCCTATTTGAAATGATTATTTTACATGCGAAATTATTGTTAATTCTTATGTAGACGGGTAAGCTAGCTTGATGCATATAATATCTAGAAAGCAAGAAATTAAGGTAATCAAATCCTAGAAAGTAAGTACCCGAGATCTCACAAAAGTACACATGTTATTAAACTTTTCTAGCTTTGAAAATTGAAAAATACAAAATTATTTTGATTGGTTAGTTCAAAATTCTAGTGCTAGATTTGACCAATAAAATTTCGACCCCTTTCTCATCACTTTCTACAAAGAAATGCAGAAATCCATTTTGGCTCTAGGAAGCACAAGCTCCTGCACGTCAAAAATGTATTTGACAAATAGAAAAAATAATATGTTCATTGTCACATCCAAATGGTACATGCAATTTTTTACTGGAAAAACAAGGATTTTGGCCTGTGAAAAAAAAACAAGTCGAACGCTAAATGTTACCTCCAAATGTTACATTTAGTTTTGTTTTTTCCACCGACGAAGCACTGCTATCCCATATGGCATGAAATTTGTCAAGCACACTTACTACACTAATATGAATATCTACAACAAAAATTCAGAATTTTTGAAATTTATTTACTATTTATTTTGATTTTATTGTTCATTAAGGAGCAGGAGCAGCCAATAATCCGCGTCCAAAATGCGGAAATGATACTACTGAACATTTTTAGATGACCCAGAGACTATGCATCCTAGTGGGTCCTTTTGATTGGCAGTGAAGTTGGATACACAATTGAGCACATTCTGAAACTAGGAAAAGAAGAAGACCACGCAAGTCACACTGGGTAACCACATTTGGTCAAGGATGACGGCTGGTGTATGGGCCAGTCTTGAGCACGCGTACGCGCAAATGAGCAGGGTCGTGTAGTTGTCTATGTACCTTTTTTTTTTGTTATAGAGAATGGTCCATGTACCATTTTAACTTACTATTTACCTTTCATTTTGGAATTCATTTTAGAATTAACATGGTATCCAATATAAACATTCATCCTATACATCTTATGTTTACATGTCAGTGTTATAGTTAAAGAATCTGGTAATGACATGTATTAGCAGTTGAAGTTGTACTTACCCACAATCACCTTGGCTACCAGGGGAAATTTCTCAGTACACTGTCCTAATTTCCCATCGCCTCTCATTCCTGGCTTGCATGGACAATCATATCCTCCCGGCCTGTTCTTACATATGCCTTTGCTCGAGCAGTAATATAAATCGGGGAATTTGCATTCATCGATGTCTTGAGAAGATAAAATTATGGGCATGAAATTAAGCTTGAGTTAGTTAATTAGTCGTCTAAGACAGGATGGAAAATATTGTTAGTTTCAGATAGTACCTCGGCATCCATTCGCGATGTACGGGTTGCCCTCGTAGTGCTCCGAGCATTTGCACACGTAGCTGAGTGCATAGCCGGAGAGGCCAACTGTGGGGTTGACACAGTAGCTGTTGCTGCTGGCGAAGTCGAGCACGACGGGGAGCCTCCTCTCCAGCAGCAGCCTGTCGCCGTACAGGTCCGGCGTAGAGAAGGCGTAGCGCGACTTCTCGACCACCATGGCGTAGGAGCACGGGCTGGACCTCCACAGAGCGTTTTCGTCCGCGACCACGAGCCCCGGGGCGACGCTGCCGTACGCCGGGAGCAAGGCGGCCTCGCAGCAGCCCTGCCCCGCGCACGACCCGTTCCTCGCCGGGAGCTCCTGCTCCGCCTCCGGGCCAGTGCGGCAGGCGAGCGTGGTCGAGCCGTCCATGACGACGTCGACCCTCCGGCCCACGACGACAACGACGTTGAGCGTCTGCGACACGGCGAACGGCCCCTCCATGATGCCGAGCGTCATGACCTGGGTTTGGAACCTGTACTGTGTGCTGTTGGTGCTGCAGCCAGACGTAATAGGGCCATACGCCCGCGCCACACTCCTGTCGGCTGACATGTCCACGAGCTCCACCGGCAAATACGAGATGTTGGTGTACCCCATATAGGCGGCGGCGTCGGCCGAGGCGTCGCGCTCGGTGACCGTGATGCGGTTGGTATCGGTGTCGGCGAGGAATGCTCGAGGAGGGTCGACGGAGTGGTCGCAGGTGACCTGGAAGCCCTAGCGGAAGCAGCCGGGCATCAGGCCGAAGGGGAACGGGATGCTCATGTTACCGCACTTGTCAGGGCAGCCCGGACGTGTGATCGGTTGCTGCTCATCTAGTTCAGCCCTGGCCATGGCTGCTGCGCCTGCAAGAATGAGTAGAAGCTGGATTGTCAGTGACGGCAGCCTGGATTGCCAGGGCATGGGCATGTTCCGGCGCGTGATTTGTTTCTCTTTCCTTTTTCTTTTTGCCTAGCTTGGATGCCTGCGGTTTGTGCACCATGGGTTAGGGCAAGTACATTAGTTTAGACGGCAGCTGTCTGTAACTACTTGCCACTTCACATACAGACAGCTTGTACAATGAGCCGTCTATTTGACTGTCTAGTACTGTACAATGCATGCATGCATCCATGATCAAGCACGGGTAAGGGCAAGTACATTAATTCCCTACCCTTGCGGTTGCTTCGGTTCAGCGCTCGCGCTCACGACGACGAGACAGACAAAAACATGGGCTCCTTCCTGTCGTCGCTGTGGACCCCTCCCCCGCTCTCCGGCGACGACCCCGACTCCGCCGTCGTCGCCGTCCACTCCAAGCCCGCCTAGGACCAGCACTGGGAGGCGCACCGGAACGCCTCCAAGCTGGTCCGTCGCCTTCCTCTCTTCTTCCGACAAACCCTCTCCAACGTGTCATGCTCCTCCGGATCTGACGGCCCCTGCTAATCTGCTCCCACAGATGGTAATCGACTTCTCTGCCTCCTGGGGCGGGTCCTGCCGTTTCATCGAGCCCGCCTTCAAGGAGATGACCTCCCGCTTCGCAGACGCCCTCTTCGTCAAGATTGACGTCGACAAGCTCGCGGTCGGTACCCACTCCCATCCATGCCCCCGCCTCCTTCCTGCTCCTTCCTGCTCCTGCTTGCTCGTCTTCCGCGCTCTTCTACCAGTAACGCCACCGAATCCTTCGTCTGGCTTGGGCCGTCGTGGTCGTGGAATTGGGAAGGGGAAAGCCTCTGCTCTAGTCCCGTCCTGGAGAAATAGGCAGCGCACGCCTTTGGTTCCATGAATTCGATCCCGGCTTCGCCCAGTCCTACGAAACAACAACAACAACAACAAAAACAACAAAATGCCCTGTTTCATCGTGTATTTTGGGAGGAATCGTCGGTAGTGCCTAACCTCCGGTAGATTTGGATGCATCCCCGTGTTAAGCCAGATGTCTGATTGTATTGAACCAGTGAGCTGCTTGGGCATAGAAATCAGATGCATTGAATCGAAATGGACTGAGGTAGGAACTAGATTGTGCATATGGGATCTCACTTGATGCCAATTAAGACTTCTCCCAGTAGGAATAGGATCAATCAAACAGTGAATATTTGCAAATAGAGGCTTGCTCGATTTAAAGCACATATCCCACATATTTTAACTCTCCAGTGAAGCTGTCACGGAAGATAGAGGCTAATTTGAGATGACTGTAGAGCATATCACATACACTCATTATCGATTGGTACCAAATTTAGACATAAAAAACATACATCTAAAACAGGGCCACCTAAGCGCCGGGGGACACCCTCACGTCTCGCCTGCCTATGCAGCCACATGGCCTGATGGTGACAACCAGGTTGCACCCTGCCGCTCCTAGCCATTCCCATAACACTTCAAATTCACCCTCAAATTAATGAATGCTCCAGAACGTCTGTAACTGACAAAACCTGTGCCTGATTCCCACTCTATTGGGATGAAATATGGGACGGAATTACCACCTATATTTTTATAGGATGGCCCTCAGCTTGTGTGGATATTGATAGTACCAAACCACTTTCTATGTTTGCAACTTTACATGAAAAAGTTTAGTTGTAAACTTTACGAAAACATTGTGTTCTTTAGGCTATAACAAGAGTGAGGGATGAAAATCGGTGCATAAGGAAAAAGAGAGCTTCATTTTTTTTATCAAGCCTCTTGTGACAGGCTATGCATTCAGAGTAGAATGCCTCCTGTTCTTCTGAAGCAGAAGTGCATAATTATTCTTATTGTCGATGCATTGGGGTTTTGCAGGAGGTTGCAAAGACATTCCGCGTAGAGGCGATGCCGACCTTTGTACTGGTGAAGGGCGGGGAGGAGGTGAGTCGCGTGGTCGGGGCTAAGAAGGACGAGCTTGACAGGAAGATCAAGACGTTCATCTCATCATCCTGATCCTAGCTTAATTAACCTGCACTCCAATTGTAGTGCCAGGTCCTGTCTTCTCGATCCCAGTGGCAAGGGGCTCCTATGGTTTCCCCATGTTGTAGTACCAATCCTCCTTCTAAAATGCTGCAAAATCCAACGTAAAGTGGTAATAAAGGTTCTGAAACTTGGACCGTGTAAATGTGTAACTTTGGCCCGTCTGATCGTCATCTGTCTTCTTCGGCAAGCAAGTTACTGAGATATAACGTTTGTTATAACATATACAGCCGGACCCCCTACATGCTCTTCAAACGCCCGGAACACCCTTTCAGTCACTGACCGGTCACAAAAATGTAATCCAACCGGACCCCTTATATCCGTCTTAAACGCCCGGACTGATCGACATCCCTCATATCCATCTCAAATATGGGACGATATGAGAGCTCGCGGACGCGCTCGGACAAGGCCGGTCAGTCCACCACGTAGGACGCGACCCCACTCCGAACCATATTTTCTCTTTTTTATTCATTATTTTCTTTCTCTCTCATCTTCTTCATCAATCACGTGCAAGTGACCGGGCATATGAAAAGAAAAATGAGAAATGTGGCTGCGCGAACCAAATTATAGGGGGACCGGGCGTGTCCGCGAGCGTTTAAAAGGTCAGATTTGTTAGGTCCGGCTGTAGATGCTCTCACTGGTATGCGTGTTTTTATCCTGGACAAACTGTAGTTTTGTTATACCAGGCAGCAGTCTTGGTTAGCAATCTCTTACCTTGAAATATGGAATTATACTTGTGTTAAAAGAAAACTGTAGTTTTGTTACTGAAAAAACAATACTGTATGTTCCCTTTGCTATCAAGTGAATGGACAAGATGGTGTTGATTTTAGTTTAGCTGATGTTATCCGGCTACTGTTTGGTAGCTATTGACTTTTCCCTCCAAGCACCGCCTCCCTTTCCCGTTCCTCGGTCGCCGTGAGTTTTTTGTTGCTCCATTTTGTGGCAGAAAACTTCGGATCTGGGCGGCGGTCCAGGCAAGCGAGGCGACAACGTCCTTGTGGCAGGCGTCGGCCATGGGTGGCTCTAGTTGTCGGTCTCGACCTCTCAGGAGGAGGTGAGACATCGACAAGCAGAGGTTGCGGCATGGAGCTCTTCCTCCCCGTCAGATCAAACATAAGGTCTCCTCCTTTTCTCTCTCCCTACCGATTCCGGCTGATAGTAGTCTTTTGCTACTAGATCTGGAGCTTGGTTGGTGCCTGGTGGGTCGCTCAGGACCGGGGGAAACACTAAGGCGGCTGGTTCGTCCTGACAATGGGAACGCCCTTGGGCGTCGTTTCTCCTCCCTGGAAGCACAACCACCACTTCCTACTCATCTCCCGGGTGAAAGCCCCAAATCCAGGTCGAGTTGGGCGGCGACAACGCTTTCCGTGCCGTGTCCTCCCTCGAGGCGCCGCCTGGGGAGAATTTGGGCTATGAGCGTGGGGAGAAGAGGGTGGGAGCTTTGGGTGACCCTGGTTCTCGATAGCCTATGGTGTCCTAGCTTTTGGCGCTCGTAGTGTCCCCGCTTTTCTCATGGGAGGTGCTCCTCGGCGGTGGCATGTGTAGCTCTGTCTGCGGCATATTTGGTGCAATGGAAGGGGATAGGGTTCCCTTATCGGTTGTAGCAACTCGTTGGTGCTCTCATTACCATGGAGGTTGTAGCACTAGTCCTTTCCACCAGCGGCCATTAATCCTTGTTCCTCGATGTTCCATGACCTCGTCTCATTGGCTTGCTACCCCATCCTCTGTTGCTATGCCAAGTGGCTTTCCTGATATTCTCAGATGTCCAAGGGTGACGGTGATGTGGTCGATGCGGTGTGCTCTCATTACCATGGAGGTTGTGCTTTGGGCCTCTCCAACTCTCGGGTGAGCATCCCTCACTCCGACGATGCGACGCCTTCAATCCAAGGCAAGATGGAAGGGTCCCCTTTCGGCATGTGAGCAAGCAGGTGCTCTTGGTGCCTCAAGTCTAGGATGTAATCCTCGTCCAAGCCTTGCATTTTGCTTCAAGGCAGTTGCTCATCGTGCCTCTTCTGCATGTTGTCTTTGGTGCTGAACACTGCGGTCTTCGCATTTGCAAGTAACTTTTAGTGCTTGTTTTTCTGTGTAGAGTTGTAAACTATCTAGGGTGCTCTCTTGTATCGTTTGGTCAATGTCTTGTGTTGCTTTTAATGTTTTCCTTGTGTAATCCCTGTCCGGTTAAAGTCGGGTTCTTTTTGAGCCTTCCGTCCCAAAAACAATTCATTTAGTAATGACTATCATTGAGTCCTGAGAAACATTGACATGGACCCGTGCATGAGGCTGGTCGGTCTCACATAACCACATAGTTCATGTCATGGTATTCAGCTTCACTATGGACGACAACTACATACCTTGGGAAAAAGTAGACCTAGTCACAGTTCCACCGTCCTGTACGCGTCGATGAGTTGCCGACTCTTGGACATCGGTGCGACAGTCGCGAAGGCTATATGGGGACTCGCTGCACGTGTTAAGCTCGCCAATGATTGCAAATTCGTCACTAACAAAGCAGACCCAGTCGTCCTCGATCATGTCATGCGACCAAACTGGGTGTACGACAGTGACAAGGAAGGCTCTTGAGCAAGATCATCGACGAAGAGTGTTGGGGATATAACCCCGTGGTAAGACCCGCCCAAGAGGGGCCGGGACATACCTGACGGCTCATAGCTAAGACCCTTAAGGTGGGCTAGTAGATGAAGGTCAGGCCGCATGGCGGCTTACCAGACGGGCCAAGACGAAGGCCCAGAGACAGAAGATGGTGCGAGACCCGGGCGGTTAAGCCCCCCGGAGACGGCTTGCCCAAGATGACAAGGCGGCTTAGAGACAGGATTGAATACGTTGTATGAGTCGGTTTGGGACTCGTGTAACCTAGAGCCTCGACCTCCTATATAAAGGTGAGACCCTAGGGCGGCATATATAGAAAACCAATCAATCGAGAACTAGGTCAAGCGAATCCGCTCCCTTGTAATCGATACACCAATCAATACAACACAAGCAGGATGTAGGCTTTACCTCTTCTTGAGGGGACGAACCTGGGTAAAGTCGTGTCCTTCGTCCCGACCAACCCCTTTAATTCCACTGCCTCAGCGATGGCCTCGAACCTAAGTCTTCGGACATCTCTCGTGACAAAACCACGATAGTTGGTGCCCACCGTGGGGCTAGCGCTCGGTGGTGTTGAGTTCTCAAAGGGCTCTCTCCTAGGGATCGAGGGGTACGCTGTTGGCAGGATGACCAAAAGTCGCCGGGGAAAGCTCTACATCAACGAGGCTGGCTGGGCCCCCAAAGCCGACTCAATCGAGTACGGATTTTGGGTCCCCTTCGGCGGAATCCACGTCTTCATCGGCAACATCGGTGGATCTGAATCCAGATCGAACATCTGCACCGACCTCGTCAAGCCGGCCCGATGCATGCAACCCGCCCGTGTTAACCCGGGCAGGAAGCATGTCTTCGTCGGCTTCACCCAGGGCATGGAACTTGAAGGTTCTATGTCGCGGGAAGAAACCCTCATCTGCTCAGAGGATGGATCCTCGAGCGGAGAGACCGAATTGATCTATCAGCTCCACAATGGTGGGCTAGGGGGCTACGTCGAGCATTACCCCGAGTCGGAATATCATGAGCCGGAGGATTATGAGCCGTCGAACCGCGCTGCCGTCTTCATGGCGGGTTCAGCGCCGGCCCCTAGCAGCACGGCCGTCGCCGTGGCCAGATCTGGAGCTGGTAGGCCGCTGGCTCGGGTTCTTTTGGATCTGATGAACGAGCTCACAACCTTGATGGAAACCGAGGTCACTACTGAAAACCAAGTGGCCCGTAACATGGAGATCACGAGGTTGAAGAACCAGATGGCCGGAGTCCAACAGGAAATCAACTCACTGAAGGCTCAGATGGATGTTGAGGCAGAACGCCTTAGGGCGGATACTTTCCGCCTTGAGCTAGAGGAGCAGTCTGTAGCGGCGGTTCTTCGGATGAGGCATCAATCCCGCCTGCTGGATCAATATGAAGCTAGAAATCTTTTTAACACACCAGGGACGGGATGGAATGTGCCTTTGACCATAACCCGGACGACAGAAGTACTTGGAAGTCGGGCGGCGGTTCAGCATCAGCAGCCAGATCGGCCCTGCAGGAACCAGACCCAACCACATTCTTTTTCGACGCCACCGGGTCATTATTCTAACTCGGCGGAGAACATGGTGGCAGCGACAACCATGCTTGGTACAATCCTGATCCCCGATGAGGCGCCCTTCGCAGAGAAGGTGCGGAACTCTATTGGATACCTACAGATGGAGGTGGAGGCCAGCAACAAAATAACCAGTCTGGATATCAGAGTAACCCTAAGCAGCTTAATGGAGGCCATGGAGATGTTAGACGTCAGTGATGCAGTATGTGCCAAGTACTTCATCATGATGCTGGAAGGGCCGACTCGCACATGGTTGAAGGGTCTGCCACCCAACACCATTAATTCCTGGGCTGAGTTAAAGGCAAAGTTCATCAAAAAAAATTCAAGGAACGTGCAAGCAGCCCATGACGACTATGGATTTGGACCATTGCGTGCAGCATGAGGATGAGTCGGCTCGTCACTGGGTCCGGCGTGTCTCAACAATTATCCACTCTTGCGAACACATTACGGCGGCTCAATCTGTCTTGATTCTAGAGAAGAATTGCCACTTTACGCCCTTGAAACAGAATCTTGGCTAGCTCAAATGCTCATGCCAAGACATGGGGGAGCTCATGGCGGCTCTCACCAAGTATGCTGACTCTGACAACACGAAAGACCCTGGCTCCAATGAGGAGAGATCGGCTCAGGGTAGGAAAAATAACAATGGCAAGGGTCAGCAGGAAAACGCGACTGGAAACAGCAACCCGGGCAAGCGGAAGAACCCTGATGGCGGGTCGAAATTAGTGGCGAACACCAACGCGGGGAACAATCATGCTAAAGGTAACGAGAACTTCAGGCAGCCCTTTAATAAGGGTAAAACTCCTTTCAATCTGGAAGAGATGCTCAACAAACCTTGTCCAGAGGACAGCCGGCCCGAGAAGCCGACAAGCCATACATGGAGGGGTTGCAGTATTATGCGGCAGTTTCGGGATTACAGCCTTCAGCAGCATCGTAATAACAGTAATGGTCCGTCAGGTGGCTCAGGGACAGGCGGTTCAGGAGCCGGCTTTGGCGCTGGAGGCTCAGGATTCGGTTAGCAGGGTCAAGGTAACCATGGAGGTGATCATAATCAATAGTCTGGTGGTGGAGGCCAGCAACAAAATAACCAGTCTGGATATCAGAGTAACCCTAAGCAGCTTAATGGAGGGCAATACCATGTTTTTACAACCAGCCTTGACAAGCGAGACTGAAAGGTGCGCAAGCGAGCGGTTAATGCGGTCATGCCAGCTCTCCCGCAATATCTGAAGTGGTCTAAATATGACATAACTTGGAGCAGTGAGGATCACCCGCCACGTGTTTATAATTCGGGGCAATTGGCTTTGGTACTTTCCCCCCAAGTGGGAGGATATGTGTTCACCAAAGTGCTTATGGATGGTGGTAGCAGCATCAACATCCTGTATTATGACACGTTCCGCCGGATGAATTTGCTTGACAAGGATCTTAAACCCTCTTCAACAATTTTTCACGGTGTGGTGCCCGGAAAGTCGGCTTATCCAGTGCGAAATATTTCTTTAGAGGTAGCTTTCGGTGATGAATTCAACTACAGGGTGGAGTCTTTGTGGTTTGAACTGGTCAAAATCAAGAGCCCGTATCACGCTCTGTTTGGGTGGCCGGCTTACGCCAAGTTCATGGCTAGGCCTTATTATGTTTACTTACAGCTCAAGATGCCCAGGTTGAATAGGATGATTACCGTGCATGGTGATCAGAAGACGGCTCTTGAGTGTGAGGAAGGTGATGCAGTTAACGCAGAGTCAAGTTGTGCTGAAGCGGAGCTCAATTTTTATAAAGAAAATGTTGACCCAATAGATGTGACCCCACTGAAGAAACCCAACACGAAATCTAAGCCGCACGATCAACTCGTGGCAAAAGATACCAAGTTGGTGGACTTTACACCGGGCGACTCATCACAACAGTTCACTATTAGGGCCAATATGGATCCCAAATAGTAAAGCGTTCTCATCGAATTCATTCGAAAGAATCGGGACATCTTTGCGTCGAAACCTTTTGACACGACGGGTGTACCGAGAGAATTCGCTGAACACCACCTGAATGTCGATCCTAAATTTAATACGGTCAAACAGTTCCTCCGCTGGTTTAACAAGGAGAGGCGCAAGGCTATTGGGGAAGAGGTGGCCCGGCTCTTGGCAGCGGGGTTCATCGTTGAAGTGTTTCACCCAGAGTGGCTTGCTAACCCTGTGTTGGTACTCAAGAAGAATGGCAAGTGGCGTATGTGCGTGGATTACACTGATCTTAACAAGGCGTGCCCGGTTGACCCTTTTGCTCTCCCCCGCATTGATCAAATCATTGATGCAATGGTGGGTTGCGAGATTCTGTGCTTCCTGGATGCTTATTCAGGGTACCATCAGATCAAGATGGCAGTTAAGGACCAAGAGAAGACGACTTTCATTACCCCTTTTGGTGCTTTCTGCTATGTGTCTATGCCATTCGGGCTCAAGAGTGCCCAGGCGACTTACCAGCATTGCGTGCAGAACTGCCTTCATGGCCAAATTAGGCGCAATGTTCATGCTTATGTGGACGATATTGTGGTCAAGTCAAGGAAGAAGGAGACTCTGCTAGCTGACTTAAAGGAAACCTTTGACAATTTGCGGGTTTACAAGATGATGCTTAACCCGGCAAAGTGTGTTTTCGGTGTATCTGCATGCAAGCTCTTGGGATTTCTTGTCTCTGAGCATGGCATTGAAGCTAATCTGGACAAGATAAAGGCTATTACTTCCCTGTCCGAGGCGGCATGCATCAATGACGTTCAGCGCCCGGCGGGTCGAACCGCTGCATTAAGCCGGTTCATAAGCCGCCTGGGTGAGAAGTCTATTCCTTTGTATTAGATGATGAAGAAAATAGACAACTTTGTATGGAGTAAGGCGGCGGGTGAGGCGCTTGAGGCGCTCAAAAAGCAGCTGGTTGAGCCGCCGGTCTTTGCCGCAACGGCTGAGAAGGAACCTTTACTCCTCTACGTGTCGGCTAACAACAGGGCAGTCAGCTCCGCGATTGTTGTGGAGTGTAAGGAGACAGGGAAAGAATACCCGGTTCAGAGGTCGGTTTACTACGTCAGTGAAGTCTTGAAATAATCCAAGTAAAGGTACCCACATGGCAGAAACTGATATATGGGGTGTTTATGGCGAATCGTAAGTTGAAGCATTACTTCCTGGGACACCAGATCACCGTGGTCAGCTCTGCCCCATTGGGAGACATAATTCAAAAGAGAGAAGCCATTGGCAAGATTGCTAAGTGGGCATTGGAGCTTGGGCCTCTTAATCTGAAATATGTGCCTCACACGGCTGTCAAGTCTCAGGCCCTGGTGGACTTTATAAACGACTGGACAGAGTGTCAGTCACCAGAGGAGAAGCCGGATAACACGTACTAGACAATTCATTTTGATGGGTCTAGAGAATTGGAAGGCTCAGGGGCTGGAGTTGTCTTAACTTCCCTTAGAGGTGACAAGTTCTGTTATGTGTTAAGGTTGATGTTTCCTTGTACTAACAATGTAGCTGAGTATGAAGCTTTAGTTCATGGCCTCCGTGTGGCTAAGGAGATGAACCTGAGCCGGGTTAGATGCCTCAGCGACTCAGACCTCGTGGCTTAGCAAGTTTCAGGCACGTGGGATTCCAAAGACCCACGGATGGCGGCTTACCGTCAGGTGGTAGACATCATTGCTAGTCACTGCAAGGGTTATCAGGTGGATCATATTGATCGTCGCAAGAACGAGGCGGCTGATGCATTGTCAAGACCGGGTTCTCAGCGTAAGCAGGTACTGCCTAATGTCTTCTTGGGTGTGCTGTATCACCCGTCTGTTAAGCTACCTTCAGAGTAGGATATGGCTATACCTGACCCGAAAGGGGAGTTGGTGGCGGCTCTGCATGCTATCCCTGATTGGACGTTGCCTTACCTAGCGTACCTGACTCACGGCGAGTTTCCTGAGGACGAGACCTTGGCAAGACAAATCGTAAGGCAATCTAAATCCATGACTATCGTCAATGGCGAGTTACGTAAGTGCAGTGTCACCGGCGTTTTTCAGCATTGTGTTTCTCCTGAAGAGGGTAAGGAGATCTTAAATGAAATTCATGCCGGCGATCGCGGTCATCATGGCGGCTCAAAAATTTTGGTGGCCAAGGCTTTCTGGCATGGTTTCTTCTGGCTGATGGCTCATAAAGACCCAGAGGACTTGGTCACCAAGTGTGATGGATGGCAGAAGTTCGGGCGACATGCTCATGCACCGGCTCAGGAATTGCGGATGATTCCAATTACCTATCCGTTTGCGGTCCAGGGGGCTTGATATGGTCGGGCCCTTCAAGTGCTCTAAAGACAAGAAGACCCACCTTTTGGTGGCAGTGGATAAGTTTACCAAGTGGGTTGAGGCTGAGCCGATTGGTAACTATGATGCAGCCACAGCGGTTCAATTTATCAAAAAATTGATGTACCATTTTGGTTACCCTCATAGTATCATGACGGAAAATGGTACAAATCTGTCCATGGGGGCTATGAAGGCATTCTGTGAAAGTGAGCACATCTGGCTTGACGTCTCTACTGTTGCTCACCCACAATCCAATGGTCAGACAGAGCATGCTAACCAGGAGATCTTGAGAGGCATCAAGCCCCGGCTTATGGTTCCTCTACAATGAACGCCAGGTTGTTGGGTTGAAGAGTTACCGTCAGTCCTCTAGAGCATCAGAACTACCCCCAATAGGTCGACAGGCTACACGCCTTTCTTCATGGTTTACGATGCAAAGGCCGTGTTGCCAAGTGATATACGTCATGACTCGTCGCGGGAACAGATAATGAGACAACGCGTCAGGACACGTTAGATGCTTTGGATGAAGAACGTGATCTTGCAGCAGCTCGATCGACGATTTATCAACAAGACCTGCGTCGCTATGATAGCCGTAGTGTTAAGACCCGGACATTTCAGGAAGGCGACCTGGTGTTGCGGTTGATTCAAGATCAGACGGATGCACACAATTTGTCTCCCCCATGGGAAGGGCCTTTCGTGGTCAGCAGAAATCTCAACAGTGGGTCATACTATCTCATTGACATACGAGACGGATCACGTACTTCTGACCAGGAGACCCATCGACCGTGGAATATCGCTCATCTGCGGCCTTACTATACTTGAGTCATTGACTCACATCATTGTACACCCATCATTGTAGATATCTATCTTATATATAATAAAGTTGGCATCCCTGCAAGCTGGGGTCTCTGCTATTTATGCATTTCAGATTGTGCAAAAGTGGACATAATCACAAGGTCATTTGGGGGCTTCCAACCCGCCAGGGTTTAGCTTACACACCCTCTTGATCGGTTCTTCAGCCACCGTAAGGCCGGATTATATACCCAAAAAGTTGACTCCGTCAACAAGGTCATTTGGGGGCTTCCAACCTGCCGGGTTTAGCTTACACACCCTCTTGATCGGCTCTGCAGCCACCGCAAGTTCGAGTTAAACCTGCGTGTAGGCTGTTCCTGCTCCGCTAGGTGACTCGCTGAACTCTTGCCAGTTAATCTAGATTAGAGACCCTGAGCTGTTCAAAATATTTGACAGTCACTCTCACTACAGACCCTGTACTGGTCAAGGTTCAACTAGCAGATTTTGTCATGTGAGGGACGGTTTACGGAAAGCAAGGATAAACTCACCTATCTGCTGCATACTCTCCGCTATGTGGCCCGTTCGTACTCTTAAACAGTTACTCTTTTAAAAAGACCCTACACTGTTTAAGGTTCGAACAATGGATTTATGTCACGTGAGAAGTAGCTTATAGGCCCTGGGGGTACTCATGCCCTGCTGCGCCTCTTCATGGTTCATTGTTGCTCTTACCAGTTAATCTCGCCTAGAGACCCTGAGCCGCTCAAAGGAGTTGACGGTCACTCTCACTAGAGACCCTGTACTGTTAAGAGTTCAAACAACGAGTTCATGCCATGAGAGCCGGCATATGAGTTTTCGCAAAAGGAAAAGCAGGGTCATAAAAGATTTAACATCTCCGGGTTGTGCTTTTGAAGCCGCCCTCACAATGATACAACACGTACTCTGTTTCGTTTATTTTTGCAGGTTTTGTCTCCTAAGACGAGCCGCCGTTAAGGTGGGACGAAAGGTATCTTGAGCAGAATATAAGGCATTTCAAAATGCATCAAGTTGTCCAAGTTCCATACGTGCACGATGGCACGACTCAGGCAATCAAGTTTTCTACGCCTATTACATAGCTCTTCATGGATCTCAATATACAACGAACATAGTTTTTTGTACACTGCTAGCCTCGGCGGGTCAGGCGGCTGGGTTACTTTCAGTTAGGAGCAATGTGTTCAGCTCGACGGCTGGTCATCCTACACCGGGTCATCGACCTCTTCGATCTGAAGATTGTGCACATCCTAGTTGCAGTTTGTTAAGGCTTCAAACTGGGCCTCATCAAAGAGGGGAGACGGGTCAATTTCAGGAGCAAAGAGTGGCTTACTGCGTGTAGGAGTTAAAAGTCTCTAGCTTCAAAAGTTGGGCAGCGCACTCGTTTGCTGTCCTCGCCGTAAAATGCCTGGTACGAAGTCAGATCAATTTCATTGACAAGTGTTGATGCGAGTACTCAGGAGGCCTTCATACATTTGGCATAATCAGCCTCGGTAAAATCTGAGCCGTCATCTTTCTTGGAGGGAAAGCCATCCATCATCTCTTCTGCGGCCAGTTCATGGGCAAAGGCCAGAGATCGGCTTAGCGCGGCCATTGCTCCCTTTCTGGCGGCTGATCGCTTGCGCTCATCAATTTGCTTGGGCAGAGTGGACAAGAGCTCTATTACTCCCTTCATGAGTTTGGGGATGCTTTTTTCAGTCAACATTACTTTGATAGTGCAATGGGCCCCGCAGTATAGCTGTTCTGTCAAGGTATATATTGCTTTCAACTTCAATAAGCTGTCAGAAGATAGTTGGCAGCTTCTTTGACCTGCAAGGATAGTTAGGCATTATATGCCGCCTACACAGTTTTTCAACAAGGCACGGGAATTTTCTAAGTTGTCAGTACTTACCAAAGATAGGAGAAGTCATCCTGGATATATGACGCTTGAGGGTTTGTAGCTCTTTTGACAAAGCTTAAGCCATTTGTCAGCATCATCTGCGTGCTTTGTCAGGCCGGCTTGTTCAAACTCAACAGTCTCTTTGAAGGTAGCAAAGTGAGCTTGAACCTTCTCAAGATCTTTAACGGCAACCTGCCATTTTCTTCTGCCTCAGACCGGGCGGCTTGTTGCGAAGCAACATTTTCCTTTAAGCCAGTCAGATCAGACTCGGCCTTATCCATAGCTTCCTGCATCATACAAAAACAAAAGTTCAGGAGGTTTAAGTCCCCAGGATGAGATATTAGTAGACGATTGATGAAGCTGTTATGATACAAGTCTCAAGTAGATTGCAAGCAATATACTTGACACTTGGGGGCTAATGTCTGTCTTTTCTCTCCAAGTCTACAATGAAGTTCTGGCTCATCTTCGTAAAGTTAAGCTGGCACTTGGGGGCTACACATGGCGCTTTGCTTTGAAGCATTGAAGTTCCGGCTCATCACCGTAAAGTTAAGCCGGACTTAGGGGCTAGGCTCGGCGAATTTTCATCATTGAAATTCCGGTTCATCATTATCATAATGACCCGGACTTGGGGGCTACACTTGGATCTAATTTTGAAGTAAGTACCGGCTTATTATCTATATTAACCCGATACTTGGGGGCTACAGGCTAAGCATTTTGGAGTGTGACAAATATTGGAAGACTCGGTCTACTATTTGCAATATTAAACCAGCTCGTGGGGGCTACATAAGGGTATAAGGAAAAAGCAGGAGAAGAGGAGTACCTCATATTTCCTCTTCATTAGTCCAACAAGCTTGGACTCCATGTTGCGACTGGCAGAGAGACGATTCAGATAACCAGTATATAACTCGTCTACAGTCAGCTTTTCCAACACACGGAATGCAAAATCAAGTTTCTCTGGTGAGAATGTTTCAGCCTTGCTGGTGTGTCTTGTTAACACATGAGGATTAGGGGATTGATAGCCCGTCTCAATAACAACAACTTCTAGATGAGCTGTCTCTTCGGCAGTTGTTGAAGGGCTGGGTGGCTAGGATCAGCCTTTGGAGGACTTTCAGGAGTGGTCATGTATTATCAGTCGGCTTAGAGGGCCGAGGAGTGCCTTCAGGCGCATCTTTTCTATCTTCTGAAGGCTCAA
This sequence comes from Hordeum marinum, assembly GCA_022496015.1. Classification (NCBI taxonomy): domain Eukaryota; kingdom Viridiplantae; phylum Streptophyta; class Magnoliopsida; order Poales; family Poaceae; genus Hordeum; species Hordeum marinum. The sequence goes on along the minus strand of CM039676.1, from coordinate 465,809,287 downwards.
CGTATGTTGCAGGGGAGTACGCTTAGCAGTTTCTGGCTCTTGGGCAGTACGAGCGGTGGTAGATCCACTTGTTTTCCTTCATTTTGCTTGAGCCGTAGAAGCAAAAAGATCTTCACATAGAGGACAAGAGTGGTAAAAGGTATGGTGCAAGTAAAAGGTATGCACTCCGGGTTGATTTTCAGAGGAGGCAACTTGGATGCAGTGGAATCACCAGACGAAGGGGGCGACTCCTAAAAAGTTAAGACGATAAAAACAGAATAAGGTTACAATGCAAGACTATTAAAAATTTGGACTTGGTTAAAAGAGTACCTCAGCAGGCCATTTCCAAGGAGCCAGAGAATTTGGTAAGCTGGCCAAAAGCTCTTCAGAGCAGGTGCTCCGGGTCTGATGTCTAGAGTTGTGTTGTTGCTTTTTCAAAAGAAAGTTGGGGTCTAACTAAGCAAGAGGATGAGAAAATGGAACTTTCAGGATGACCCGCCGTGTTTTCTCTTGCAGAAAGTTTTATGAGTCAGAGGAAATGTAAGTTACCTCAGGGGCATCTGCATGGCTTGTCTCCGTTTCCTCCTATGAATAATTGTTGTCAATAAGTTGCATAAAAAGGCGGCCAAGGGAGTCAAGTTCTACCTTCAAGTCGTCAAGCTCAGGCGGTTCCTGGGCAGCAGTTTTCTTCTTATGGCCGCGGGTTTTACTCGCCTTAGGTTTCCTCACAGGAGGATTATATTTTTTTCTTCTAGAAGGTAGAGCCGGCCTGTGCATAAGCCGCTAAAAGGTTAAAAGGAACAGGGCAGAAGGTCAAGACAAGAATGAGCAGTATGCTGAAAAAGGTTTTCTTAAATGTGGAGCAGGGTTCTTGGCGCAAAAAGGCTTTAACCCAATCTTGTCACAAGTCTCTTGATTCTCGCCAAGAAGTGATTTGATGGAAGAGTTGATGTCTTGTTCTGTCAGAGGGGTGGCATTGAAACAGAGAGGGTCATCTGGTTCACCCGTAAATTCGTACATGAGTCGATCATGCCGGCCTAGTGGCAAGATTTTCCAGCTAACCCAGCAACGGGTTAAGTCGGCACCAGTCAAGCCATTCACCATTAAGGCCCTGATCTTCATGAAGGCCGGAGCATATTTCGCTCGCTCTACGGCGGACATCTGATCTGGGAGTTCTTCGGAGGTGCAAAGCCGGGTAGGACGGTAACCCGACAGTGCATTCTCTTCTTTGGGAGAAGTGTCCTTGCAATAAAACCAGGTCTTGTTCCAGTCCTTGGGGTGACTTGGTAAAACGGCTGCTAGGCAGGGAAAACCTCTCCATCTCTGGATAGAGACGTCACCAAGCTCCAAACATGTTGACACCTAAGATAAATCATTATCCACTCCTAGCTACTTAAGCATGGAATGAACAACTATAATCTCTAATGATCATTGCAAACATGTTTGATCATAATGAGTTGAATCAAGGGATACTAGGTTAAACATATTTACAAAAACAAAAACAAGCTGAGTTCATACCCGCTCTTCTCTGCCACCGTCAATTCATCAAATATCGTCATTATTGCCTTTCACTTGCATGACCGAATGATAAGAAGATAATAGTAGTGCAAGAGTGCCGTGGACTAAGCTAGAATATGCAAACATTTTATTCAAGAGGAGAAGACAAAGTAATATGGGATCTTTATTAGATAAACAATAATGCAGATGAGATCCACTCTATAATTTCATTGTGGTCTTCTCGTAGATATGACTCAAGTAAAAGAAAAGAATTTTAGAGAAACACACTAAAATATTTTTAGAGTTTTAGGTTTTTCTTGAAGAAAGTAATTAAAGAGGAAAAACAAAAATGAGAAAAACTATTTACATGGGAAATCTCCCAACAAGTAAAAGAAGAAGCGATAATTTTTTTGGGTTTTCTTTTGATGGTGCAGTTAAACTACGCTAGAAAGAAAAACTAAAACAAGTAGGAAATATTTTTGGATTTTCTCAAAGCTTTTCAAACACACAAGAAGAAAGCAGAAAAACAAATCTAGCATGGATATTACAATGAAAAAGTGTGAACACCGACAACCGGAATGAAATGTGTGAACATGAATGTAATGTCGGTGGAGATACGTACTCCCCCAAGCTTAGGCTTTTGGCCTAGCTTGGTAATGACCATCCGCAGTAGCCATCCGGTCCCAAGTTGTAGTTAGGTGGAGGCAGCACCTGAGCATCCCACCCCTGGGGCTCCTCCTCAGCAGCTGCTAGGTTGTTTCGGTAGGCTGTGATATCATCTGGCATAATCCTATATATGTTCCTTGCAATAGAATCAAACAAAGCAAGTGTAGGCAATGGAATAACATCACATGTTTCCTTTCTAAATACTAGGTTGTAATGAAGGTCATGGGGAGAGTCAGTTACATCTAGGAATTGGTGAGCCTGCAGTGACTTGTGATCAAGGTAAACTTGGGATAAAAGATAATCATGTGGGCGAAACTGAACTCTAAAGTGTCTCGCTAGATGAGTTGCATAAATACTACCATGTATCTTTCCCTTGGTTTTGTTGAGATGTAAGCGACGAGCAATAATAGCCCCCATACTAAAGGTGTGATCATCATAAAGTGCACAACGTAAACTAGCAAGGTCAAGGGCATTGAGTGCGCCGACCTTCTCCCTAGAGGTTAAACTCTTAGCGATGACCAAAGCTAAATAATGTACTGAGGAAACTGCAAGCTAGTAGCAGTGGCGCTCGACATTCCTCTTTCCTCACCCACATTTAAAGTGAGGAGAAAATCCTTAAACTTAGATGGCCTAGGTTCTCTCAAGTCCCCATCAGAAGGGATCAAGCATATGTTGCAGAAGTCAGTTAGCGGCATTTTATAAGTTTTAGCATAAAGATTAAACTGCACTTCACGAGGTTCGTTTCTCCCTAGATAATAAAAGCCTTCCACAAAGGAATTTGTAAGGACGTGATATTGGTCACACTTAGATGCGAGGAACTCGGTCAACCTAGCATTGGCAACAAACTGAGCGAACTCTTGATGGAACCCAACCTCCTCCATGAAGGCATCATGCGCCCATTCACACGGCCGCACCTCCACCTTTCTTGGGGTGTGAAGGTCATTTTCTCATGGTTCCCCAATGACTCCATTGGCATTTTTCTTGGAGGAGAACTTCCTAAAGATTTGCATTTTATTCCTATAAAAATTCAAGTAGCAATCCCTCCATTTTTTTAGAAACGGAGCTTCGAGCAAAGAGATCGAAATCCGCGGATTTGAGAGAAAGAACACGAGAATGGTGGTTGTGGTGATTTTTTTCTGGGGGTAGGGGATGATGTGGGCTAAAGAGATAAGTGAGGGGCCCCACGTGGGGGACACAACCCACTAGGGCACGCCTGGGGGTGCTGGCGCGCCCTGGTGTCTTGTGGGTACCAGGTGCACCCCCTCCGGTATTATTTGCACCAAAAATTCATAAAATTTTGGAAAAAAACTGTGTTAAAGTTTCAGGGCATTCTGAGAATTTTTATTTCTGGGTCATTTTTTCTTGCACGGAGAAAACAGAAAACAGGATAATTGTGGTATTTTATTTTATCTGAATACCTAAACAAGAAAATAAAAAGTGGGAGCAGAAAGTTGTGCTTACTAGATTCATCGACTTCATACATTTCAAAAATGATTTATTAATAAGGTTTATCAAGTCTTATTAACAACCACTTCTGATTAGCATGAAACCGAAGAACTTTCGTAAAACACTAGGTTACCTCAATGGGGATGTGCATATCCCCGACAATAAGTATATCATATTTCTTTTTGGCAATAGGTAGAGGTAATTGAAAACTTCCAATAGTGATGGTCGGAGATTCTTCAAAAACATTTATACCACTCACTTGAAATTGTTTCTTCGAAAAGTGCATTGTATGCTCATTACCATTGATATGAAAAGTGACTTTGCTTTTATTGCAATCAATAACAGCCCTTGTAGTATTCAAAAAGGGTCTACCAAGGATAATCGACATGTTGTCGTCCTCGGGCATCTCAAGAATAACAAAGTCCGTTAAGATAGTAACATTTGCAACAACAACGGGCACATACTCAAAAATACCGATAGGTATGGCTGTTATTTCTCAGCCATTTGTAGTGATATCTCAGTAGGTGTGAGTTTATTCAAATAAAGTCTTTTATATAAGGACAAAGGCATAACACTAACACCGGCTCCCAAATCACACAAAGCAGTTTTGACATAGTTTCTTTTAATGGAGCAAGGTATAGTTGGTATTCCAGGATCTCCAAGTTTTTTAGGTACTCCATCCTTAAAATAATAATTAGCAAGCATGGTGGAGATTTCAGCTTTCAGTATATTTCTTTTATTTGTGATGATGTCTTTCATATACTTTGCATAAGGGGCCATCTTCAAAATATTGGTTAAACAGGTACGCAAAAAGAGTGGCCTAATCATTTCAGCAAAGCACTCAAATTCTTCATCATACTTTTTCTTAGATGGCGTAGGTGGAAATGGCATGGGTTTTGAACCCATGGCTCTCTTTCTTTACCATGTTTCCTAGCCACAAAGTCTCTTTTATCATAACGTTTATTTTTAGGTTGTGGGTTATCAAGATCAAGAGCATGCTCTATTTCAACATCATTATATGAAACCGGACCACATAGTAGTTACTTCACGTGTGGTGTAGCCCTTTTTTCCTGATGCACAAATATCAACGACCGGTCAACCGCCTAGAGACTTGATCTCTGCTTTCTCTCTTTGTGAGGAGACAATACTAGATGCAGTGCTTCAGCCGTTCGTGCCTGTTGTTGAATCTTCCTTTTTTTATGGCCGTGTGTTGGCCTCGGATGTAGAAATCATATGAGACACCAAATCCGATTTTTATTCTTTGGTGACGTACTATTGGAAGGGCTTTAGGAGTCTATGGATTTGTCTTTACGTCAGACAAAGGAGAAGCTGCAGCGACTATCGCTTCCTCTCGCTTCCCTTGGGACTTGAGTATATGGAGCAGCAGCGGGAAAAAAACTCAACCAATGCACCGAGAAAGATCTAACTGATTTGACCAGTGCTAGTCGTGATTTGTTCTTGATAGAAATTATAGTTGGGCCGATTCGGCCTTGCACCGTAACCTCAACTCCTGTCGGACTGCGACGTGTGGTGACGCAATTGTAGATTACTACAGAGCATAGTTGAAGAAATCCGAGAACCGGTCAATTAGATGACACATCATTATATTTGATAGGGAGGCTCTTGAAAAATAATGAATTCTCCGAGCTGGCTTAAAAACCCCAATCATTTAGTACTGGTTATAATAAACAATGAAGATCCAGCCATGTTGGCTATTAAAAGATCCATTTGCTCTTGCAGAATACTTAACGGCGGCTCATCTTAAGAGATAATACCTACAAAAAATAAACAAGACATAATATATTCTGCATTTGTTGTGAGGGTGGCTTGAAGAAGCTCAACCCGGAGATGTTATATCTTTCATAACATTGCTCCTTTTCTCATAATCTTGCTCTGACCCGGCTTGATAAGCCGGCATGTTATCTGGAGGTGGGAAGCCCCCTTGAATAATCCACGGCTGACATGTCAATCGGAATGGCATAAAGCCGGCTGTTAGGGTGAGATAGCTATACTCGAAGGTAAGAAGCCCCCTTCACCAACCAATATTTTAGGCGCGAACGCCGGTTGTTTAGGGCAAGTTAAGCTTTACCTGAAGGTAAGAAGCCTCCTTCAACAACCGTAGTTGATAAGCTGATGGTTGACGGTGAGATAAGCTATACCCGAAGGTAAGAAGCCCCCTTTGAGAACCACGGCTAATGGGTCTAACCGGAATGGTATAAAGCCGGCTATTAGGGTGAGATAGCTATACCTGAAGGTAAGAAGCCCCCAGCCAATGTTGACTTGTCAACATTTTTGGCACAAACGCCGGTTGTTTAGGGTAAGTTAAGCTATAACCGAAGGTAAGAAGCCTCCTTCAACAACCGCAGTTGATAAGCAATTGGAATTTGGCGTAAAACGCCGGTTGTTAGGGTGAGATAAGCGAACCCGTTGGTAAGAAGCCCCCTTCGACAACTGTGGTTAATAATTAACTGGAAGTGGCATAAAGCTGGCCGTTAGGGTGAGATAAGTGATACCCGTCGGTAAGAAGCCCCCTTCGACAACCGCAGTTGATAAGCAACTGGAATTTGGTGTAAACGCCGGTTGTTAGGGTGAGATAAGCTATACCCGAAGGTAAGAAGCCCCCTTCGACAACCGCGGCTAACATGTTAACTAGAATTGGCATAAAGCTAGATGTTAGGGTGAGATAGCTATACCCGAAGGTAAGAAGCCCCCTTCGACAGCCGCAGTTTTGTGCACCATCTTGTAAGTTGCCATCTTGTAAAAAGAAACGACCGAAGCTTCAAGTAACTCTATGATGATCCAATAAATCCGGGCACCCATGTTTGAATGGTGCATCACGGCGGTTCGTCCTCTTGGGCACTTTTAATCTTCCGCCAATAATGTAATAGCCCCCAGGATTGGGTTCTTGCAAAGACCCGGGGTTCTCGTTGAAAATGACCAAATGTGTCTCGCCTGTCTGTAGCCCCCGAGTCTTAAGTTGACTTGAAGAGGCGGCTTGAGAATATCCACTGAAAGTTGAGTTTGGCCGTGGCGGGTTATAGATGATCCCGTATGAATTGTTTCAATGAACCGTTTGGTTCGTTCCGGCTATTTGTTGAAGTGAATCAAACTGTAGTGGCGGTGACTTGTGCGCCTGTCCGTTGGGCAGCTCGTATCGACGAGCACCACACTGATATGCTGATGTAGATAAGACCACAGAGGGGCGACTCATAAGTGTTTGTTGGGCGGCTCGTACTGGTGTATGCAGCCACTATTGTGTTGATGTAGACGTAGAAACCATCCACGATATTGTAGGCCGGTGCGGTCGCGGGAGACAGCCGCAACATTTGTAAGCCGGTGCAGCTGTGAGAGACGACCGCGGCGTTGTAAACCGGTGCGCTCGGCGAGAGACAGCCACGGCATTGTAAGCCGACGCGCTCGACGAGAGACGGCCACGACATTGTAAGCCTGCACGGATGGCGAGAGACGGCCACGGCGTTGTAAGCCGACACGGTGGCGAGAGACGGCCACGGTGTTGTAAGCCGGCACGGTGGCGAGAGACGGCCACGGCGTTGTAAGCCGGTGCGGATGCCGAGAGACAGCCACGATGTTGTAAACCGGCGCTGCCACGAGAAACGGCCATGGCATTGTAAGCCGACACAATTGGTGAGTCGCCCATGGTATTCATAAGACGACGCTGACGCACGGGTCATTTCTTTCATGTTGATGTAGCCCGGACCGCAGGGCGGTGGCTCAGGAATGTCCATTGGGCGGCTTGTATAGGCGGCCATGACACCGGCTTGCTGAGTTGAATGCAAGAGTTGATCGTGGCGTTGTAAGCCGACGCGGTGGCGAGAGACAACCGCAGCGTTGTAAGCTGGTGCAGTCGCGAGAGGCGACCGCGACATTGTAAGCCGGTGCGGACGGCGAGTCGGCCGTGGCATTGTTGGTGAAAACCATACCACGGATACCGCGGCTTGCCACGTCCATTGGGCGGCTCATACCGGCAGGTGAGCGCCCGCGGTACCAACGAGTTGATGTAGACCGTCCGCAGGAGGGTGGCGACTCACGCACGTCCATTGAGCAACAGAACACGTTGGTGTGCGCTCCAACTCCGCGGTATCATACCACATGAGTAATCGTCCTGCGTAAAAATATTGTAACATACGGAGTAATTGTTTTCGAAAGAATTTAGTATATACTAATAAAATAGTTGGAACGGATAGCACCTGGTTTTTATTGTCGGATGAATACGGATGTCAGTGTTAATAATACTAGACGTAGTTGGATGGAGAAAATTGCTCACACGGATAGATGATCAGTGTCCAGTAGACTTGTCCAATGTTCACTGAGACGTCTGATTAATGAGATTCGTCATGCGGCAATCCGGTAGGTAATTATAGATCGCAGATGATCTTGTAATAATATGGAGCAATACTTTCGGTGTACGTAATAATACTAGCAGTACTTATTCAAAATCAAACATATGAAACCGGACCACATAGTAGTTACTTCACGTGTGGTGTAGCCCTTTTTTCTTGATGCACAAATATCAACGACCGGTCAACCGCCTAGAGACTTTATCTCTGCTTTATCTCTTTGTGAGGAGGCAGTACTAGATGCAGTGCTTCAGCCGTTCGTGCCTGTTGTTGAATCTTCCTTTTTTATGGCCGTGTGTTGGCCTCGGATGTAGCAATCATATGAGACACCAAATCCGATTTTTATTCTTTGGTCACGTACGATGGGAAGGGCTTGAGGAGTCTATGGATTTGTCTTTACGTCAGACAAAGTAGAAGCTGCAGCGACTATCGCTTCCTCTCGCTTCCCTCGGGACTTGAGTATATGGAGCAGCAGCGGGAAAAAAAAACTCAACCAATGCACCGAGAAAGATCTAACTGATTTGACCAGTGCCAGCCCTGATTTGTTCTTGACAGAAATTATAGTTGGGCCGATTCGGCCTTGCACCGTAACCTCAACTCCTGTCGGACTGCGACGTGTGGCGACGCAGAGACGGAAGCTGATCTCCTGCCAGATTAGACGTACTGCCGAAGATAGCTGTGTTCGGAAATTGATGACTGCAACCCTAACTCTCTCGCCTGGATCTGATTTTGTACATGTTGTTCTCACTGCTTCACCGTAATATTTCCCTGACGTTGTTTATCCAAGTTGATGTGGATACTCTCACTTCGCTTTTTACTGACCCGGCCATCGCGAGCTTCTCGATCCTTGAAAGAGGCCCCTCCAAGAACATAACACCATCGTGCTATTGCCTCAAGGTGGACGCCAATTGTCATGGATTTGTCACAGCAGATGTCCGGATGAACGGACTTAGGTTCGGGGCAGAAGCGCAACTACGTGGCGGCTTGAAGGGGTTGGTCGGAATCGAGAGACGTGGCGTTTACCCAGGTTCGGCCCCTCCGATGGAGGTAAAAGCCTACGTCCTGCTTGTCTGATATTAATGATGAAGGAGATCTCTCGGTTACAAGGGTGTTGCTTGCTACCTCTAATCACGAGAACCTCTAATCTGTCTATCTCTAATCTCTTGTATTGTCTAAACTTGTAGACTTGTGAATCTTGTCCCTCTACGGGTGCTCTACCCATCCTTATATAAGTGGAGAGGGTAGGTTTACAAATAGAGTCCTACTAGGAGTAGGAGTAGGACTAGTCTCTCTCGAATTCTATTCCGGGTCTTGTTTCCTTCAGCAGGTAGTCTCTTTCTCTTTGGGTCTCCTCTTGTGAGCCGCCTGGCGCCGGCTCACCCGCCGGGTCTTGGGTTTGGTCGTCCTACGACCCGCCTACCGGGTCATTAATAAAATGTCATGTCTTTATCGGGTCTCCTATGAGTCGCCAGCCCGGGTCATACCGCGAGGTATATCCCCGTCAATATGCAAAGTCCTATCATTTTTCTTTTTCTTCTTAGAAGGACTAGGTGCATCAGGATTGATTCTCTAGGAGTCTTGTTCAATTCTTTTAGGATGACCCTCAGGATAAAGTGGTTCTTGGGTCATTCTACCTCCTCTAGTTACTACTCTAGCAGCAAAGTCATTCATATTATTATTCATTTCATCAAGCAATTCTTTTTGAGACTTAGCAACTTGTTCTAACTAAGTTTGAACCATAGAGGCATGTTTTCCTACAACTCTAACATCATTACTGATTCTAAATAGCAAGTCACTCAAGCGAGCAATCATATCAGAATTGTATTTCAATTGTTTCAGGACATGGGCATTGAATTGATCTTGCTTCATAATATAGTTGTCAAACTCATATAAGCATTGACTAGGATGTTTATTGTGAGGGATGTCACTTTCATTAAACTTTAATAAAGAATTTACCTCTACCATCTGTGGAGGCGGTGGTGTGTCAAGGCCATGTATTTCTTCAATAGGTGGCAAATTCTTAACATCCTCAGCTTTAATACCTTTTTCCTTCATAGATTTCTTTGCCTCTTGCATATATTTAGGACTGCGAAATAAGATAACCCTCTACTTCGGAGTGGGTTCAGGCGGTGGTTCAGGGAGATTCCAATCATCATAATTCTTCAATATGTTATTCAATAATTCCTCAGCTTGTTCAACAGTTCGTTCCGTGAAAACACAACCAGCATTAAGCAACTTGAGAGGATGATCAGGCAAAGCATTAAGTAACTGGAGAAGCCTCCCCCAAGCTTGTGGGAGACTATCTTCTTCAATTTGGACAAAGTTAAATATTTCCTGTAAGCCAGCTTGTTTCTTATGAGCATGAAAATAGTTTTCAGAGAAGTAGTAAATCATATCCTGGGGACTACGCACACAACCAGGAGTAAGAGTATTGTACCATGTCTTTGCATCACCCTTTAATGAGAACGAAAATAACTTAAGGATATAATAGTAGCGAATCTTCTCATCATGAGCAAAGAGGGTGGCTATATCATTCATGTTAGTAAGGTGTGCCACTACAGTTTCAGTTTGATAGCCATGGAAAGGATCAGATTCAACCAAAGTAATCAACTCTGGATCGACGGAGAATTCATAATCCTTATCGGTAACAAAGATAGGTGAAGTAGCATACTTAGGATCACATTTCATTCTATCATTCAAAGTCTTTTCCTTATGCTTGTGTAGAAATTTCTTAAGATCATTTCTATACTTGCAAGAAAGAATTTCTCTAGTTATCTCTTCGTTCATAACATAAACTTCAGGTATCTTAGGTATTTCAAACTTAGGAGAGCTAGGACTAATAGGTGTTTCATAGTCATCATCAGTTTCATTAATCTCATAAATTTCAGTAGTTTCATTCTCTTTAGCTCTAGCAATTTGTTCATTAAGAAATTCTCCTAGTGGCACATTATCATCAAGCATGGTACTAGCATCATCATAAGCATCATTCGTAGCAGAGGTATCATCATCAATAACTTGCGGCACATTAGGATTACTAGCATGGTCTTGTAAGCTTACTCATAACAGAAGGTGAATGAAGTGCAGAGCTAGATGGCAGTTCCTTACCTCCCCTCGTCTTAGAGGGAAAAATCTTAGTCTTTGTATCCTTCAGATTCTTCATAGTGATCAATTCATATAAATCCCAAGTGACTCAACAAATATTGCTATGCTCCCTGGCAACAACGCTAGAAAAAGGTCTTGATAACCCACAAGTACAGCGGATCACAACAGTTTTCGAGGGTAGAGTATTCAACCCAAATTTATATATTCTAAACAAGGGGAGCCAAAGAATAATTGAGAGTATTAGCAGTTGAGTTGTCAATTCAACCACACCTGGAGATTAACTATCTGCAGCAAAGTGATTGGTAGCACAGTAATATGATAGTTTGATAGCAGTAGTGACAGTAATAGTAGCGGTAATAGGAGCAGCTGTAGTTTCGTAGCAGTTGGAACAGTGGCAGCATCAATAGTAACTTAGCAAGAAAAATAAGTGGAAAGCTCGTAGGCACTGGATCGGTAACTCGTTGGATAATATTCGTCATGTAACAGTCATAACCTAGGGCGATACAGAACTAGCTCAGTTCATCAATGTAATGTAGGCATGTATTCCGTAAATAATCATACGTGCTTGTGGAAAAGAACTTGCATGACATCTTTTGTCCTACCCTCCCATGGCAGCGGGGTCCATAAGGAAACTAAGGGATATTAAGGCCTCCTTTTATAGAGAACCGGAACAAAGCACTAACACATGGTGAATACATGAACTCCTAAAACTACGATCATCACCGCAAAGTATCCCAAATATTGTCACTATGGGGTTGACGGATCATAACACGTATAGGTGCATATGACTAGGCAAGATCGGATTAAGAACATGGATACAGAGATGATAACATAAACGGTTCAGATCTGAAATCATGGCACTCGGGCCCTAGTGACAAGCATTAGGCATAGCAAAGTCATAACAACATCAATCTCAGAACATAGTGGATACTAGGGATGAAGCCCTAACAAAACTAACTCGATTACATGATGAATCTCATCCAACTCCTCACTGACAAGCAAGCCTACAAAGGAATTACTCACTCCCGGTGGGGAGCATCATGGAATTGGCGATGGAGAAAGGTTGGTGATGACGAAGACCAAAGATTCCCTTCTCCAGAGCCCCAAACGGGCTCCAGATCTGACCTCCCGATGAAGAACAAGAGGTGGCGGCAACACAATGAAACTTTCTCTCTGATTTTTTCTCCGAAAATAGGAATTAATTATGGTGGAATTAGAGTCACTGGGGCAAGGAGGTTGGCACAACCCACCAGGACGCGCCCAGGGGGCCTGGCACGCCCTTGTGGGTGCTGCCCACCCTGGTCGCCCTCTTTGGTGGATTTTGGCTCTAATAATTCACATATATTCTAAAATAATCCATTAAATTTTTTGTGTTCCATTCCGAGAACTTTTAGTTCTACACAAAAACAACACCATGGTAGTTCTGCTGAAAACAACGTTAGTCCGGGTTAGTTCCATTCGAATCATGCAAATTAGAGTCCAAAACAAGGGCAAAAGATTTATGAAAAGTAGAAACATTGGAGACGTATCTTTAGGGCGACTCGAAATCCAGTCAAGCCGGCAATATTGAGGTAATTCCAATCTCCTCTAGTTCCAGAGAAATAGTTGTTCCAAGGAAACCAATACAAACCATCCGAAAGTTTAAACTATCAAATCCAAATGCTCACTTAGCTCCCGGTTTTCTTTTGAAGACAGCTCAATTTGTCGGTCAATAAAAATGCAAAATCCGAAGTGGTTCGGGCGACTTAAACCCTGCCTTGTCTCACGCGCCGCCGGCTCACAAACCGCGCCTCGAGGTGCTATATAGTCCAACCAATTCTTGTCCTAGAGCCGATCTCTTTAAACAACCTCTTAGCCCTTCAAACTCACTTTATCAGGAATCTTCTCCATCTTTGGGTGACTCGTCTGCAACACAACTTCCTGCTTTTAACGTCAATCGCGAGTAAGTTTCTGAACTTGCACAAATTTCTGCATATTTGACCTTTGAGCTGATTTTTCTTTAGTATAACACTTGATTTCTGGCAAGTATAGGGCCAACGCTATTATGTCGAGGCGTGCTACCGGGTCAACCTTAGGTGCTGCAAGCTAGGATGTTCCAACCCCCTCCTGCCTGAAAGGACATCCATTGAAGTTGATCCTTCTAGAGAGAACGATCCAAATGCCATGGTTGAGCCGGCAATTGACGTTGAGGTGCCCAGGCCGGATGAGCCGGTTTCTATGGATACACCAATGTAGGCCCAAGGCGCCTCCGTCGACTTATCTGTTCATCCGCCAAGCCCAGCGCGTCCTTCAAGTCCGGCGGCTCATGTGGATAACCCCATTCCACCGGCTGACCAGAGCAATCCGGATGTTATCATTGCCAAGGAGGGTTTCCAGGCTCCTGTCGTTTCCACCTCCTTAGCAAAAGTTACAGCCAAGGATGAACCGGTGAATCTGGACAAAAGAAAGACCAAATTGGAAATTCCAAACTTATATGCACTTGGTGTTGAGGATATTCACCAGCAATACTTGACCCCACTGTCTGAGAGCCGGGAAATTGAGATCAATTTGATCAACGCTCTTAAGGAAAAAATATGAGGTAAAATTCCTATTTGACCTATTCTGTCTTCAGCCCCACAACGACCAGCTTATTATGGAAATGGTAAGCTGGTTCTTCAAAGTAGATATATATTGGATTGTATATGTAGCCCCAAAGGACCGACTTTTTATGATCATAACGATTTGGTACTTTATACTTTTGAGTAGAAAAAATAGAACACTGATGTAGCCCCCAAGGGCCGACTTATCTCTTTGAGTTAGCCGGGTCTTCTCTCATAAGAAGTGTACACTTGTCTTGTAAGCTTGAAATCATGTAGCCCCCAAGGGCCGGCTTATTTTTGTGAAATCGCCAGGTCTTGTAATTTTTTGTGACTCAAAACTTTGGCACATTAACCCCCAAGTGTTGTGTGGATTGTTTACAACTGCACATGACTTTTGATAGTATGAAAAATTAGTTTGAAATGCCATAGCCCCCAAGGGTCAAGTTGCCTTTTGTAAGGTGGCTTGAGGCTTTTGTAGAAATAGTTGTTGATATGTTGAAGATGCTGAATCTATGGTTGTGAAACTGCGGAAACGCCTGATAGAAGAGATGAAGTTGAAGGTTGAAGCCGATCTTATGGCGTCTCATTTTGTAGAGTCTACGTGTCAAGTGCATGATCGTCTTGAGCAGGCCGTGAAAATTTTTGAAGAAGAAAAGGCCGCCCTCTTAAGCATCCTGAAAATGCTGACGGTAAACTTGGCCCATTGAAGGAAAACTATGCCACCCTGGTGAAGTAGATAAATGAGATGCTGATGGCCATCTTCGGTATGTACTCATAGCACTTCCACTTGAATTGCCGGGTTATGATTGTATGGCGGCTCATTATCTAAATTTCTTTTTCATACGTCTCCAACGTAACTATAATTTTTGCTTGTTCCATGCTGTTATATTATCATTCTTGGATGTTTTACAATCATTTTATAGCAACTTTATATCATTTTTTGGGACTAACCTATTGACATAGTGCCAAAGTGTGAGTTGCTGTTTTTGCTTGTTTTTTACTTCGCAGAATATTAGTACCAAATGAAGTCCAATTGTGATGAAACTTTTTGAAGATTTTTTTTGAACCAGAAGAAGGGCAGTGGGCCAAAGAAGTAACCAAGAGGGAGCCCAGGCCACCCACAACCCACCAGGAGGGGCCCCAAGCACGCCCTGATGGGTTGTGGCCGCCTTGGGAACCCCCTCCACCGCCTCTGAGCTCTATAAATACCCAAATATTCCAGAAACCCTAGGGGAGTCGACGAAAAATACTTTCAGCCACCACAAGTTCCAGAACCGCAAGATCCAATCTAACACCATCACGGAGGGGGTTCATCATCCTCATTGGTGCCTCTCCAATGATGCTTGAGTAGCCCACCATAGACCTACGGGTACGTAGGCAGTAGCTAGATGGCTTCCACTCTCTCTTTTGATTCTAAATACAATGGTCTCTTGGAAATCTATTTGATGTAAAGTTTTTGCGGTGTGTTCGGATCTGATGAATTTTGAGTTCATGATCAGTTTCTATCCATGAATATTATTTAAGTCTTCCTTGATCTCTTATATGCATGATTACTTATAGCTTTGTATTTCTTATTTTAATCTTTTGTTTAGTTAGGCCAACTAGATTGATTTTTCTTGCCATGGGAATAGGTGCTTTGTGATGGGTTCGATCTTGCGGTGTCCTCTCCTAGTGACAGAAGGGGCAGCGAGGCACGCATGTATCATTGCTATTAAGGATAACAGGATGGGGTCTATTCCTGCATGAATAGATCTTGTCTACATCATGTCACCGTTCTTATTGCATTACTTTGTTTTTCCATGAACTTAGTACACTAGATGCATGCTGGATAGCAGTCGATGTGTGGTGTAATAGTAGTAGATGCAGAATCGTTTCGGTCTACTAATCTTGGACATGATGCCTATATAAGGATTATCGCCTTGGATATCGGCATGATTATTTGATTTTCTATCAATTGCCCAACAGTAATTTGTTCACCCACCATGTGTTATACTCATGAGAGAAGCTACTAGTGAATCCTACACCCCCGGGTCTACTTTTCCAACATATTGCTTTCCGATCTATCTTTTTGCCGCTTTGGTTTAAAATCTATTATTCCTAAAACCCAAAAATACCTCGCTGCACTTTTTATTTGCCTCTTTTATTTTGTGTTCTTGCGAGATCTATCTATCCAATCTATCACAACCTAATCTATATTTTTACCATGAAGAGTTTAACAATGTCTCTTTCGCGTCGGGTTGCAAGTATTTGTCTTTGTGTGCAGGTGTTATTTACATAGTGTTGCGTGATCCTCCTACTGGTTCGATAGCCTTGTTTCATAATTCACCGTGTGCAGGTGTTATTTACATAGGGAAATACTTACCGTCACCTGTGCTTCATCATCCCTTCCTCTTTCGGGAAATACCTACGTAGTCTCAAGCGATGTGAAAGGAATTTCTGGCGTCATTGCCGGGCAGGAAGCAGTCTCTTCAATGTGCCAATCTCTGGCGCCGAGGAGACACCATCAACATCTGTCATGTTCCTAATCACAAATATCATCTCCTTGCAATTACATTATTTGCCATTTGCCTCTCGTTTTCCACTACCCGACTTCACCAAATTTGCCGTTTTATTCGCCCTCTTTTTGTTTGCCTTCTTCTCGTTAGATCTCTTGCTTGCTTGCAATCCTGTTGGCGTAGTCATGACGACTCAAGAGAATACCAAATTGTGTGACTTTTCCAATACTACTAATAATGATTTTATTAGTACTCCGATTGCTCCTCTCGCCACTAGTGCGGAGTCTTGTGATATTAATGCCGCTTTGTTGAATATTGTCATGAAAGATTAATTTGTCGGTACTCCTAATGAGGATGCGCATCCCATCTAAACACCTTCATAGAATTGTGTGAGATGCAAAAGAAAAAAGATGTGGACAATGATATAGTGAAGTTGAAATTATTTCATTTCACCTTGCGAAATCGTGTAAAAATTTGTTTTTCTTCTTTGCCTCGCAATAGTATCGATTCTTGGAATAAGTGCAAGGATGCTTACATTACTAAGTATTTTCCGCCCATGAAAATTATTCCCCTTAAGACTCAAATCATGAATTTTAACCGAACTGAGCATGAACATTTGCACAATCAGGGGAAAGAATGAAATTGGTACTAAGAAATTGTCCTACTCATGGTTTAAATCTTTGGATGATCATACAATTTTTATGCGGGATTGAATTTTTTCTCTAGAAATCTTTTAGAATCCGCTGCGGGTGGTACTTTTATGGAAATTACTTTGGGTGAAGCTACTAAGTTGCTAGATAATATTATGGCAAATTATTCGCAATGCCATACTGAAAGAGCACCTAGTAGCAAAACGGTTAATTCGGTTGAAGAAATTAGTACTTTGAGTGAAAAAGTTGATGCTTTAATGAAGTTGGTTGCTAGTAAAAATGCTCCTATTGATCTCGATGATGTGCCTTTGTCTACTTTGATTGAGCAAAATAGTGATTCCATAGATGTTAATTTCGTCTCGTGTAACAATTTTAATAACAATACTTATAGAGGTAATTTTAATCCTACGCTTTTTCCAGGAAATTCCTCTAATAATTATGGAAATTCCTATGGTAATTATTCTTACAATAATAATAGGACCCCTATGATCTTGAGAGTAATATTAAAGAATATATCAATGCTCAGAAGGTTTTCAATACTGCGATAGAAGAAAAGTTGAATGAGATTGATGATATGTCTAGAAGCATCGATAGAATTTCTCACGTTGAAAGATTTCCCCCTAAGATTGATGAATCAATTAAAGCTTTATTTTTTCTATGGATGAAAGTAAGAAAAGAACCTATATGCTTAGAGCTAAAAGAGAATTCTTAGAAAAGTGTTATCTGGTGATGGCCTTCATAAAAATGATGAAGATCTTAAGGTGATTGGTGTTTCTTCTATTGATTCCTTGTTTAGTAATATTAAAATTGATGATAAAGGGACTGAAGTAGAGTCGACTTTAGCTATAAGGCATCCCAATAATTTGGAGGGTGAAAATCTTGAAGAAAAATTTGATGAAAGTGGGCTTGAAGAGGTGGAAACTTTAACTAGTGATGTGTCCACTATTTTGGATTGCAAAGATTTTAATTATGATAGTTTCTCTTTGATTGAATGTATTTCTTTGCATCAATGCATGTTGAATTCACTCCATGCTTATGAAAAAAATAAATCTTTTACTAAACATATCGTTGATGCCATGTTGAAATCTTTTCAAGAAAAGTTGAAGTTAGAGATTTCTATTCCTAGAAAATTACATGATGAGTGGGAACCTACCATTAAGGTGAATATTAAAAATTATGAGTGCTTTGATTTATGTGATTTGGGTGCTAGCGTTTCCACGATTCCGAAATCTCTATGTGAAGTGCTCGGTCTTACCAATATTGAAGAATGTTCTCTTAATTTGCACTTTGCGGATTCTACTATTAAAAAACCTTTGGGAGGAATTAATGATGTTCTTATTATTGAAAATAGGAACTACGTGCCTATAGATTTTATTGTTCTTGATATTGATTGTGATCCGTCTTATCCCATCATACTTGGTAGACCGTTTTTACGCACTATAGGTGCCCTGATTGATATGAAAGAAGGCAATATTAAATTTCAGTTTCCACTAAGAAAGGGGATGGAACACTTCCCTAGAACAAGAATTAAGCCACCATATGAATTAATCATGAGAGCATCCTATGGAGCGAAAACCAAATATGAAAATACTTGAATCTATGCTTTATACCTAGCTGGGGGTGTAAAACGTTAGCGCTTGTTGGGAGGCAACCCAATGAATGAAACTATTTTCTTATTTTTCTTTCTATTTTTGAGTATTGACACAACTATTCCTCTTCTATGATTGTGTTTGTTATGTTTTATTTAGTGTTTGTGCCGAGTAAAGCCTTTAGGATGTTCAAAAGATGAGTAGAAACAATGCTGAATCTGGAACAAAAACTTTGCCTCAATGCTCGAATTTTCATTTTTTTACTGGAGTGTGATAATGAGCTGAAATTTTTACACAGTGTTGTTATACAAATTCTTTACGTTGTACTAATCTTTCAGAATTTGTAGAGTTATAGAAGTATGGTTAGAGTACAGATTACTACAGACTATTCTGTTTGAGACAGATTCTCTTTTCGTGGCATTGTTTGCTTGTTTTGATGAATCTATGGTTTGTATTGAAGGGTATAAGCCATGGTAAAGTTAAAATACAGTAGGTATAATGCATAATAAAATTTAAATGAGTTTGCAACAATACTTAAAGGGGTGATTGATGTCTACTACACAACTTTATTCTTGTAGACTTTGTTGGGCCTCCAAGCGCAGAGTTTTGTAGGACTGTAGTAATTTCCCCCCAAGTCGATGACCTAAGGTTTATCAATCCATGGGAGGTGTAGGGTGAAGATGGTCTCTCTCAAAAAAACCTGCAATCAAATACAAGAAATATCTGTTGGAAATATGCCCTAGAGGCAATAAATAAAGTGTTTATTATTATATTTCCTTGTTCATGATAATTGTTTATTATCCATGCTAGAATTTAATTAATTGGAAACATGGATACATGTTTGGATACATAGACAAACACCATGTCCCTAGTATGCGTCTAGTGAACTAGCTCGTTGATCAAAAGATGGATAAGGTTTCCTAGCCATGGACATGAGATGTCATTTGATAACAGGATCATATCATTAGGAGAATGATGTGATGGACAAGACCCAAACTACAAACGTAGCATATGATCGTATTAGTTTGTTTCTACTGTTTTCTGCATGTCAAGTATATGTTCCTATGACCATGAGATCAGGCAACTCACTGACACCGAAGGAATATCTTGTGTGTATCAAACATCACAACGTAACTGGGTGACTATAAAGGTGCTCTATAGGTATCTCCGAGGGTGTCTGTTGGGTTGGCATGGATCAAGACTAGGATTTGTTACTCCGTGTGACGGAGAGGTATCTCAGGGCCCACTCGATAATACAACATCACAATAAGCCTTGCAAGCAATGTGACTAAGTGTTAGGCATGGGATCTTGTATTATGGAACGAGTAAAGAGACTTGCCGCTAACGAGGTTGAACTAGGTATGGAGATACCGACGATCGAATCTCGGGCAAGTAACATACCGAAGAACAAAGGGAACGTTATACGGGATTAACTGAATCCTTGGCATAGAGGTTCGACCGATAAAGATCTTCGTAGAATATGTAGGAACCAATATGGTCATCCAGGACCCGCTATTGGTCGCCGGAAAAGTTTTGGGCTCATCGATAGTGTACCGGGAGTGCCGGTAGTGTATCGGGAGACCCCCGGGAGGGGTATTTTGACCCAAGAGGCTACATGGGCTGTGGGAGATTAAAAACCATCCCTTAGTGGGCTTGTGGAACAACCACAAGAGGCCCATGTGGCTGGAGGAAAAAGGCCTAAAGAGAAAAGGTGGAAAAAGGCAAAATAGGGTGAATCCTAGTCCTACTAGGATTGGAGGTGGAGTCCACCTCTCCCTCTCTCTTTCGGCTGAATCAAGGGTGGATTGGCCCTTGTGCCAAGCCTCCTCCTCCCTCCCTCCTATATATATTGGTGGTATTGGTGATTTTGCAATTGATTTTCCAGCCACGTGCTACCCGTTCCACTGGTGCATAGTTTCTCCTCTAGATCAGATTTCCGCAGTGCTTAGGCGAAGCCCTGCCGAAATTGCTCCACCACCATTGCGAGAGCGCTGTCACGCTGTCGGAGATCTCTTCTTCCTCTCTGCTAGATTTCAGTGGGTGATGGCCAGCATGGGCCCCCTCTTCTGGTGTTCTTTGGCTCATCTTCTTTCTTCTAGTCCGTAAAAAATCCACAAAAATCCCCGCAGTGTTTTGTCTTCGTTCGGTATTAATTTTGTGCGAAGTAAAAAGAAGCAAAAACATCAACTGGCACTTTGGCACTATGTCAATAGGTTAGTCCCAAAAATGATATAAAGTTGTAATAAAATGATTGTAAAACACCCACGAATGATAATATAATAGCATGGAACAAGCAAAAATTATAGATACGTTGGAGACGTATCAGCATCCCCAAGCTTAATTCCTACTCGTCCTCGAGTTGGTAAATGATAAAAACAGAATTTTTGATGTGGAATGTTGCCTAACATGTTCATCATATTCTTTTATTCTTTGTATAGCATGGACATTTGGACTTGTAAATGATTCAAAGCAATAGTCTAGTTTTAACATAATGACTTCAATACTCAAGCATATCAACAAGCAACCATGTCTTTCAAAATATCAACACTAAATAAAGTTATCCCTAGCCCATCATGCTCAATCATTGATCCATTCATGAAACACACTCAAATATTAGCTATGCCCAATGCTCAAGTATGATCATAGTGCCCCTTAGTTGGTGCTTATAAGAGAAGATGAAGACAAAGCAAAAATAAAAATTGCATAAAGTAAATAGATAGGCCCTTCGCAGAGGGAAGTAGGGATTTGTAGATGTGCCAGAGCTCATAGTTTTAAATTGAGAGAGAAAAATATTTTGGGTGGCATGCTTTTCCTGTTAACGAAAACGACAAAGTAGCCCACAATACTTTCCATGCTAGATATATCATAGGTGGTTCCCAAACAAAAAAGAAAGTTTATTTCTTTTTCCACCAAACTTTCACTTTCCATGGTGGGCCATATCCATGGTTTCCTTCCATACCAACACTTTCCAAGGAATTTATTATTTGACAACATAAAGTAAATATTTTTTATTTTTCATTTCTGGAATGGGCATCCCTATTACCGCCGCACTCTCGTGCAATGACAAGTGAATAAACACTCATCCTGAGAAGAACACATCTAGCATGGGAAAATATTGGACACTCCCCACCGTTTCATGAGCGGTACGGGCACACAAAAGAGAAAATTTATTTTGAGAACTTAGAGATGGCACATGCAAATTTGCTTGGAACGACATGGAAATATGGCGTATAGGTAGGTATGGCGGACTCATAAGGCAAAACTTAGTTTTAGGATTTTGGATGCACAAGTAGTATTTCTACTTAGTAGAAATGAAGGCTAGCAAAAATATTGGGAAGCAACCAAACCAAGAAATGAAAACTCACATAAGTGAGCATTGAACATAACTAACACCGAATAATGCACCACCAGTAGGATGTAACTTCATTGCATAACTAATTACTTTCGTGCACGCATAGGGAATCACAAACCTTAACACCAATATTCCTACTAAGCATAATTACTCACTAACATGACTCACATATTACTATCATCATGTTTCAAAACTATTACACAGAATCAAGTTTAATTTTTCCAACGATCTTCATGAAAGTTTTTATGATATCCTTCTTGGATATCTATCACTTTGGGACTCGTTTCATATATTGCCATTTATTTTTGACAAGCTCAACCAAATTTTAGTGAAGCACATGAGCATAAATATTTCATCTCTCAAAAAGGTACAAGTGAAGCATGAGAGGATTTCTTGAAAATTTACTAACTCCCAAATTAATCTAAGTTAATCACTAGAGTAAATGACAAGCTAGTCTCAAAAGATGTAAGTGACCATCAATGAGTAGTCAAACAATTAAGTAGCTATGTGAGGACTCTCTCTCTCAATAAATATTTTCAGATATAAGTATTTTATTCAAACATCAAACTAAACAAAAAAAACTCCAAGAATAGCACGCATCATGTGAACGAATAAAAATTTAGGCTCAACATAGGCTAACCGATAGTTGACAAAGAGAGGTGAGATGCGTAGCATCCCTAAGCTTAGATGCTTGAGACTTCTTGAAATATTTACTTGGGGTGCCTTGGGCATCCCCAAGCTTGAGATTTTGTATCTCGTTCAATCCTCTCATATCCCGGTTTCACCTATTCTCAAAAACTTCATACACACAAAAGTCGAAAAGAACTCATGAGATAGGTTGGTACACATAAGAACAAATCGATACTTCATGTACTGCCAAGACAAGTTCACAATAATTTTCAAATATCATATACTGTTTGTTGGGGAACGTTGCATGGGAAACAAAGATTTTCCTACGCGCACGCAAACCTATCCATGGTCATGAGCATCTACGAGAGGGAGAGTGAATCTACATACCCTTGTAGATTGCTAAGCGGGAAGCGTTAAGAAACGCGGTTGGTGTAGTCGAACATCTTCGCGATCCAAATCGCCGAGCGTCCCGCGATCTCATCAGGATCCGTCCCGCGATCTCATCATGATCTGTCATGTGAACTCATCACGATACGTCCTGCGAACTCATCATGATCCATCTCGCGATCACGCCACGATCCGTCCCGTGAACTCATCACGATCCGTCCCGCGAACTCATCACGATCCGTCTCGCGATCACGTCACGATCCGTCTCATGGCCTTGATCACGGTCCTTCCGATCTAGTACCGAACGGACGGCACCTCCGCGTTCAGCACACGTGCAGCTTGATAACGATCTCCACCATCTTGGTCCAGCAAGAGGAAGTGGAGAGGAGGAAGAGTTCACCGGCAGCGTGACGGCACTCCGGTGATGGTGGTGGAGCAATTCCGACAGGGCTTCGCCTAAGCATTGCGGAAAACCGATCTAGAGGAGCACCGGTGGAACGGGTAGCACGTGGCCGTAAAAACTAGTGCAAACAGCCCCTAATCCACCAGTATATAAAGGAGGGAGGGAAGAGGGCTGGCTTGGCGCAAGGGCTCTCCTTCTCCAATCCTAGTAGGACTGGGATTGCTCCCTATTGGTCCTTTTTTCCACCTTTTCTTTAGGATTTTTTCCTCCTGGCGCCATGGGCCTTTTGTGGCCATTCCACCAGCCCACTAAGGGCTGGTTATTACTATCCCACAGCCCATGGACCCTCTGGGGTCGAAATACCCCTCCCGGAGGTCTCCCGGTACACTACCGACACTCCCAGTACACTACCGATGAGCCCGAAACTTTTCCGGCGACCAAGCTTGATGAGCCCGGTATGTACTCATTGAAAGTCTCATCAAGCATCTTGATCTATCTCTATAGATCTTGATGCTCAACAATTTAGGTTGTTTTATCCAGGTTTTACTTTGAAAATCACTTCTCAAACAACCGTTTATGCTTTCCAGAAATTCTACATTATTTTCGATCAACAATATGTCAACCACATATGCTTACCGAAAACTCTATAGTGCTCCCACTCACTTTATTGAAAATACAAGTTTCTCATAAACTTTGTATAAACTACAAAACTTTGATCACCTGATCAAAGCGTATATTCCAACTCCGAGATGCTTGCTCCAGACCATAGAAGGATTGCTGGAGCTCGCACACCTTTTAGCATCCTTAGGACTGACATAACCTTATGGTTGTATCACATACAACCTTTCCTCAAGTAAACTGTTAAGGAAACGATGTTTTGTCATCCATCGGCCAGATTTCGTAACTGAAAAATGCAACAACTGCTAACATAATTCCAACAAACTTTAGCATCGCTACGATTGAGAAAGTCTCATCGCAGTCAACTCCTTGAACTTGTCGAAAACCTCTTTGCGACAAGTCGAGCTTCATAAATGGTGACATTCACCATCCGCGTCTGTCATCATCTCAAAGATCCATTCGTACTCGATGACCTGTTGTCCAACGAGCAAGTCTACCAAAGTCTATACTTGGTTTTCATACATGGATTCTTTCTCGGATTTCATGGCCTCTAACCATTTGTCGGAATCCGGGACCATCATCACTTCTCCATAGCTTGTAGGTTCATCGTTGTCCAACAACATGACCTCTAAGACAGGGTTGTCGTACCACTCAAGAGCAGTACACGTCCTTTGTCAACCTACTAGGTTCGATAGTAACTTGATCAGAAGCTTCATGACCATCATCATTAACTTCCACTTCAACTAACATAGGTTTCGCAGAAACATCTTCCTGCGTTGCGCTACTCTTTCGTTGAAACAAAGGTTCAATAACCACATCAAGTTCTATCTTCCTCCCACTCAATCCTTTAGAGAAAAACCTTTTCTCGGGAAAGGACCCATTTTTACATACAAACACTTTGTACTCGGATCTGAGATAGAAGGTATACCCAACTTTTCTTGGGGTATTCTATGAAGATTCATTTGTCCGCTTTGGGTTCGAGCTCACTAGGTGAAAACATTTTCCACACAAGCTTCGTAGCCCCAAACATCAAGAAATGACAGCTTTAGGTTTCTATCAAACCATAATTCACATGGTGTCATCTCAACGGATTTAGATGGTGCCCTATTTTAAAGTGAATGCGTTTGTCTCTAATGCATAACCCCAAAACGCTTGTGGCATAACGATAAGAGACATCATAGTATGTGCTATATCAAATAAGGCACGACTACGACGTTCGGACACACCATCACACTATGGTGTTCCAGGTGGCGTGAGTTGTGAAACAACTTTCACATTGTCTAAAGTTGTATGCCAAACTTCGTAACCCAGATATTCACCTCCACGATCATATCGCAGAATTTTTTTTATCTTCTCGTCACGATGATCTTAAACTTCACTCTGAATTTGCTTGAACTTTTCAAACGATTCAGACTTGTGTTTCATTAAGTAAATATACACTATATCCACTCAAATCATCAGTGAAGGTAAGAAAATAACGATATCCACCGCAAGCTACAAACACTCATTGCACTGTATACATCAACATGTATTGTTTCCAATAAGTCACTTGCCCGTTCCATCAAGACGGAAAACGGGGTTTAGTCATCTTACCCAAAAGGTATGGTCCGCATGTCTCAACCGATTCAAAAATCGAACGAGTCCAAAGATCCATCAGCATGGAGTTTCTTCATGCGTTTTACACCAATATGACATTTAGCCGCAGTGCCACAAGCATGTGGTACTATCATTTTTAACTTTGTATCTTTTGGCATCAATGTTATGAACTTGTGTATTACTACAATCAAGATTTCAACAAACCATTATCACTGGGTGCATGACCATTGAAGGTATTGTTCATGTAAATAGAATAACCATTATTCTCTAACTCAAATGAATAACCGTGTTGCAATAAACACGATCTAATCACGTTCATGCTCAACGCAAAACACCAAATAACATTTATTGAGGTTCATCACTAATCCCGAGGGTAGAGAGAGCGTGCGATGTTGATCACATCAACCATGGAAACATTTCCAACACACACCGTCACCTCACACTTAGCTAGTTCTCCGTTTATTCCGTAGCTTTTATTTCGAGTTAATAATATTCAGCAACTGAACCGGTATCCAATACCCAGGGTGCTACTAGGAGTACTAGCAAGGTACACATCAATAACACGTATATCAAATATACTTCTATCAACACTGCCAGCCTTCTTATCTACCAAGTATCTAGGGGGGTTCCGCTTCGGCGACCGCCCTCCTCATAATCGAAGCACTTAGTCTCGGATTTGGGTTCAACTTCGGGTTGCTTCACTAGAGCAGCAACTGACTTGCCATCCATGAAGTTTCCCTCCTCGCCCTTGCCCTTCTCGAAACTAGTGGTTTTACTAACCATCAACACTTGATGTTCCTTCTTGATTTCCACCTTTGCGGTGTCAAACATCGCGAACAGCTCAGGAATCATTAATTCTATCCTTGGCAATTTTTAGTTCATCACCAAGTTCTAGTAGCTTAGTGACAGTGACTTTGAGAACTATGTCAATCACTATCTTATCTGGAAGATCAACTCCCACTCGATTCAAGCGATTGTAGCACCCAGACAATCAGAGCACATGCTCAACGATTGAGCTATTCTCTTTCATCTTGCAAGCAAAGAATCTTGTTGGAGATCTCATATCTCGCAACACGGGCACGAGCCTGAGATCACAATCTCAGCTCTTAGAACATCTCATATGTTACGTGACGTTCAAAATGTTTCGGAGCCTTAATTCTAAGCCGTAATGCATGATGCACAAAACTATCAAGTAGTCATCGGAACATGCCTGTCAGATGTTCATAACATCTACAGACGATGCTAGAGGAGGTGGCGCACCGAGCGGTGCATTAAGGACATAAGCCTTTCTATGCAGCAACGAGGACAATCCTCAGATCACGGACCCAGTCCGTAATATTGCTACCATCATCTTTCAACTCTATTTCTCTAGGAACATAAAAAAACAAGGGAGCTACAGCGTGAGCTAGTAATCTACAACATAATTTGCAAAGACACTATTGACTATGTTCATGATAATGAGTTCAATTAATCATATTACTTAAGAACTCCCACTCAAATTGACATCCCTCAGATCATCTGAGTGACACATGATCCAAATTCACCAACTCAAGTCCGATCATCATGTCAGTTAAGGAGGCTTCAATGGTGAACATCATTATGTTGATAATATCTACTATATGACTCATGCTCGACCTTTCGGTCTCTTGTGTTCCGAGGCCATGTCTGTACATGCTAGGCTCGTCAAGTTTAACCCGAGTGTTCCGTGTGTGCAAATCTGGCTTGCACCCGTTGTATGTGAACGTAGAGTCTATCACCCGATCATCACGTGGTGTATCAACACGACGAACTTTCGCAACGGTGCACACTCGGGGAGAACACAATTTTATCTTGAAATGTAAGTGAGGTATCACCTTATAATGCTATCGTCGTACTAAGCAAAACAAGGTGCATAAAAGGATTAACATCACATGCAATTCATAAGTGACATGATATGGCCATGAACTTGTGCTTAAGATCTCCATCTTCACAACACCGACATGATCTCCATCATCACCGGCACGACACCATGATCTCCGTCATCTTGATCTCCATCAATGTGCTGCCATAGGGGTTGTGGCGCCAGCTGCTTCTACTTGTATTGCTACCGTTTAGCGATAAAGTAAAGCATTACATAGCGCTTAATGATTGACACGCAGGTCATACAATAATTAAAGACAACCCTATGGCTCCTGCCGGTTGCCGTACTCATCGACATGCAAGTCATGAAATTCTATACATCACATGATCATCTCATACATCACATATACCTCATCATGTAATTGGCCATATCACATCACAACATACCCTGCAAAAACAAGTTAGACGTCCTCTAATTGTTGTTGCAAGTTTTACGTGGCTGCTACGGGTATCTAGCAAGAACGATTCTCACCTACGCAAAGCCACAACGGTGATACGTAGTTTGCTTTTCAACCTTCTCAAGGACCGCCTTTGTCAGATCCGATCCAACTAAAGTGAGAGAAACTGTCACCCGCAAGCCATCTAAGCAACAAGTTGCGTCGAGGGAACCGGTCTCTCGTAAGCGTACGAGTAATGTTGGTCCGGGCTGCTTCATCTCACAATACCGCTGAACCAAAATACGACCAAGGGAGGAAGCAATCTAAGCATCAACGCCCACAAACCTTTTGTGTTCTACACGAGATCTCATCAAACCATCAACCTAGCTCATGATGCCACTGTTGGGGAACGTTGCATGGGAAACAAAAAATTTCCTACGCACACGCAAACCTATCCATGGTGATGAGCATCTACAAGAGGGAGAGTGAATCTACATACCCTTGTAGCTCGCTAAGCGGGAAGCGTTAAGAAATGCGGTTGGTGTAGTCGAACATCTTCGCGATCCAAATCACCGAGCGTCCCACGATTTCATCACGATCCGTCTCGTGATCTCATCACGATCTGTCCCGTGAACTCATCACGATCCGTCCCGCGAACTCATCACGATCCATCTCGCGATCACGCCACGATCCGTCCCGTGAACTCATCACGATCCGTCCCGCAAACTCATCACGATCCGTCTCGCGATCACGTCACGATCCGTCTCAAGGCCTTGATCGCGGTCCTTCCGATCTAGTACCGAACGGACGGCACCTCCGCGTTCAGCACATGTGCAGCTTGATGACGATCTCCACCGTCTTGGTCCAGCAAGAGGAAGTGGAGAGGAGGAAGAGTTCACCGGCAGCGTGACGACGCTCCGGTGATGCTGGTGGAGCAATTCCGGCAGGGCTTCGCCTAAGCACTGCGGAAAACCGATCTAGAGGAGCACCGGTGGAACGGGTAGCACGTGGCCGTAAAAACTAGTGCAAACAGCCTCTAATCCACCAGTATATAAAGGAGGGAGGGAGGAGGGCTGGCTTGGCGTAAGGGCCAAGCCAATCCGGCCACAAGAGGGAGGGAGAGAAGGAATCTCCTTCTCCAATCCTAGTAGGACTAGGATTGCTCCCTATTGGTCCTTTTTTCCACCTTTTCTTTAGGATTTTTCCTCTTGGCACCATGGGCCTTTTCTGGCTGTGCCACCAGCCCACTAAGGGCTGGTTATTACTATCCCACAGCCCATGGACCCTTTGGGGTCGAAATACCCCTCCCGGAGGTCTCCCGGTACACTACCGGCACTCCCGGTGCACTACCGATGAGCCCGGAACTTTTTCGGCGACCAAACTGTTGGAAATCTGCCCTAGAGGCAATAATAAATTAGTTATTATCATATTTCCTTATTCATGATAATCTTTTATTATCCATGCTATAATTGTATTGATCGGAGACTTAAATGCATGTGTGGATAGATAGACAAAACCATGTCCCTAGTATGCCTCTAATGGACTAGCTCGTTGATCAAAGGATGGTTAAGGTTTCCTAGCCATGGACATGAGATGTCATTTGATAATGGGATCACATCATTAGGAGAATGATGTGATGGATAAGACCCAAACTACAAACATAGCATATGATCGTGTCAGTATATTGCTACTGTTTTCTGCATGTCAAGTATATGTTCCTATGACCATGAGATCATGCAACTCACGGATATCGGAGGAGGGCCTTGTGTGTATCAAACGTCGCAACGTAACTAGGTGACTATAAAGGTGCTCTACAGGTATCTCCGATGGTGTCTGTTGAGTTGGCATGGATCGAGACTGGGATTTGTTACTCCGTGTGACGGAGAGGTATCTCGGGGCCCACTCGGTAATGCAACATCACAATAAGCCTTGCAAGCAATGTGACTAATTGTTAGTTGCGGGATCTTGTATTACGGAATTAGTAAAGAGACTTGCCGGTAACGAGGTTGAACTAGGTATGGAGATACCGGCGATTGAATCTCGGGCAAGTAATATACCGAAGAACAAAGGGAACGTTATACGGGATTAACTGAATCCTTGACATAGAGGTTCGACCCATAAAGATCTTCGTAGAATATGTAGGAACCAATGTGGACATCCAGGTCCCGCCATTGGTTATTGACCATAGAGGTGTCTCGGTCATGTCTACATAGTTCTCGAATCCGCAGGGTCTGCACACTTAAGGTTCGGTGACGTTTCGGTAGTGTAAAGTTATGTATGGTTGTGACAGAAGTTTGTTCGGAGTCTAGATGAGATCCCGGATGTCACGAGGAGCTCCGAAATGGTCCGGAGGTAAAGATTCATATATAGGAAGTCCCAGTTTGGTTTCCGGAAAAGTTTCGGGCTCATCGGTAGTGTACCGGGAGTGCCGGTAGTGTACAGGGAGGCGTCCGGGAGGGGTATTTCGACCCCAAGAGGTCCATGGGCTGTGGGAGAATAATAACCAGCCCTTTGTGGGCTGGGAAAACAGCCACAAAGGCCCATGGCGCAGGAGAGAAAGTCCTAATCCTACTCCAACTAGGATTGGAGGTGAAGTAGGATTGCTTCCCACCTCCTATTTCGGCCGACCCAAAGGCCTTGGCTGCCTCTCCTCTCCTCTCCTCCTATATATACTAGTGGATTGGGTGGTTTTTGGACAGAATTTCCGGCCACGTTCTACCCGTTCCACCGGTGCATAGTTTCTCCTCTAGATCGTAGTTCCGCCGTGCTAAGGCGAAGCCCTGCCGGAATCACTCCACCACCATCACTGGAGCGCCGTCACGCTGCCGGTGAACTCTCTCTCCTCTCCACATCCTCTTGCTGGATTAAGACAGTGGAGATCGTCACCAAGCTGCACGTGTGCTGAACGCGGAGGTGCCGTCCGTTCGGTACTAGATCGGAAGGATCGTGATCAAGGCCACGAGACGTTCGTGATTGGATCGCGGGGCGGATCGTGACGAGATCGCGGGATGGTTCGTAATTGGTTCGCGGGACTGTTTGTGATGGATAGGTTTGCGTGTGCGTAGGAAAAATTTTGTTTCCCATGCGACGTTCCCCAACAGTGACATCATGAGCTAGGTTGATGGTTCTATGAGATCTCGAGTAGAACACAAAAGGTTTGTGAGCGTTGATGCTTAGATTGCTTCCTCCCTTGGTCGTATTTTGGTTCAGCAGGATTGTGAGATGAATCGGCGCAGACCAACATTAATCGTACGCTTACGAGAGACCGGTTCCCTCGACGCAACTTGTTGCCTAGATGGCTTGCGGGTGACAGTTTCTCTCACTTTAGTTGGATCGGATTCGACAAAGGCGGTCCTTGAGAAGGTTGAAAAGCAAACTAGTGTATCACCGTTGTGGTTTATGCATAGGTGAGAATTGTTCTTTCTAGATACCCATAGTAGCCACGTAAAACATGCAACAAAAATTAGAGGACGTCTAACTTGTTTTTGCAGGCTATGTTGTGATATGATATGGCCGATTACATGATGTGATATATGTGATGTATGAGATGATCATGTGATGTATAGATTATCACGACTTGCATGTCAATGAATACGGAAACCGGCAGGAGCCATAGGGTTGTCTTTAATTATTGTATGACCTGCGTGTCAATCAGTAAGCGCTATGTAATGCTTTACTTTATCGCTAAACGGGAGCAATAGTAGTAGAAGCATGCAGGGCGTGACAACCCCGATGGCGACACGTTGATGGAGATCAAGATGATGGAGATCATGGTGTCATGCCGGTGACGATGGAGATCATGCTGGTGCTTTCTAGATGGAGATCAAAAGCACAAGTTCATGGCCATATCATGTCACTTATGATTTGCATGTGATGTTAATCCTTTTATGCACCTTGTTTTTCTTAGGACGACGGTAGCATTATAAGGTGATCCCTCACTTAATTTCAAGATAAATTGTATTCTCCCTGAGTGTGCACCGTTGCGGAAGTTCATCGTGTTGAGACACCACGTGATGATCGGGTGTGATAGACTCTATGTTCACATACAACGGGTGCAAGCCAGATTTGCACACACGGAACACTCGGGTTAAACTTGACGAGCCTTGCATGTACAGACATGGCCTCGAAACACAAGAGACCGAAAGGTCGAGCATGAGTCATATAGTAGATATGATCAACATAATGATGTTCACCATTGAAGCCACCTTAACTCACGTGATGATCGGACTTGAGTTGGTGAATTTGGATCATGTGTCACTCAGATGATCTGAGGGGTGTCAATTTGAGTGGGAGTTCTTAAGTAATATGATTAATTGAACTCATTATCATGAACATAGTCAATAGTGTCTTTGCAAATTATGTCGTAGATTACTAGCTCACGATGTAGCTCCCTTGTAATTTTATGTTCGTAGAGAAATAGAGTTGAAAGATGATGGTAGCAATATTGCGGACTGGGTCCGTGATCTGAGGATTGTCCTCGTTGCTGCACGGGAAGTCTTATGTCCTTGATGCACCTCTCAGTGCGCCACCCCCTCTAGCGTCGTCTATAGATGTTGTGAACATCTGACAGGCACGTTCCGATGACTACTTGATAATTTAGTGCGTCATGCATTACGGCTTAGAATTGAGGCTTCAAAACGTTTTGAACGTCACGGAACATATGAGATGTTCTAAAGATCTGAGATTGTGATCTCATGCTCATGCCCGTGTTGCGAGATGTGAGATCTCCAACAAGATTCTTTGCCTACAAGATGAAAGAGAATAGCTCAATCATTGAGCATGTACTCAGATTGTCTGGGTGCTACAATCACTTGAATCGAGTGGGAGTTGATCTTCCAGATAAGATAGTGATTGATTTAGTTCTCCAAGTCACTGGCACTGAAGCTACTAGAACTTGGTGATGAACTATAAATTGCCAGGGATAGAAATTATGATTCCTGAGCTGTTCGCGATGTTTGACGCCGCGAAGGTAGAAATCAAGAAGGAGCGTCAAGTGTTGATGGTTAATCAAACCACTAGTTTCGAGAAGGGCAAGAGCAAGGAGGGAAACTTCATGGATAGCAAGTCAGTTGCTGCTCCAATGAAGCAACCCAAAGTTGAACTCAAACCCGAGACTAAGTGCTTCTGTTATGAGGTGAGCGGTCGCTGAAGCGGAACAACCCTAGATGCTTGGTAGATAAGAAGGTTGGCAACATCGATAGAAGTATATTTGATATATGAGTTATTAATGTGTACCTTGCTAGTACTCCTAGTAGCACCTGGGTATTGGATACCGGTTCAGTTGCTAAATGTTAGTAACTTGAAATAAAAGCTACGGAATAAACGGAGAACTAGCTAAGGGTGAGGTGACGATATGTGTTGGAAGAGTTTCCAAGGTTGATGTGATCAAC
This sequence comes from Hordeum marinum, assembly GCA_022496015.1. Classification (NCBI taxonomy): domain Eukaryota; kingdom Viridiplantae; phylum Streptophyta; class Magnoliopsida; order Poales; family Poaceae; genus Hordeum; species Hordeum marinum. The sequence goes on along the minus strand of CM039676.1, from coordinate 465,776,274 downwards.
ATCGCACGCTCTCTCTACCTTCGGGATTAGTGACGAACCTGAATAAATGTTATTTGGTGTTTTGCGTTGAGCATGGACATGATTAGATCATGTTTGTTGCAATACGGTTATTCATTTTGAATTAGAGAATAATGGTTATTCTGTTTGCATGAATAATACCTTCAATCGTCATGCGCCCAGTGAGAATGGTTTGTTGAAATCTTGATTGTAGTAATACACATGTTCATAACATTGATGTCAAAAGATACAAAGTTAATAATGATAGTACCACATATTTGTGGCACTGCCGCAGAATGTCATATTGGTATAAATCGCATGAAGAAACTCCATACTGATGGATCTTTAGACTCATTAGATTTCGAATCAGTTGAGACATGCGAACCATGCCTCTTGGGAAAGATGACTAAAGGACCCCGTTGGATGGAGCGGGCAAGTGATTCATTGGAAATGATACATGTTGATGTATGCAATCTAGTGAGTCTTGTAGCGTGCAGTGGATATCGTTATTTTCTTACCTTCACCGATGATTTGAGTGGATATAGTGTATATTTACTTAATGAAACACAAGTCTGAATCGTTTGAAAGGTTCAAACAAATTCAAAGTGAAGTTTAAGATCATCGTGACAAGAAGATGAAATGACTGCGATATGATCGTGGAGGTGAATATCTGAGTTACGAGTTTGGCATACATCTTCAGACAATGTGAAATTTGTTTCACAACTAACTCCACCTGGAACACCATAGTGTGATGGTGTGTCCGAACATCATAGTCATGCTCTATTAGATATGGTGCGTGGTATGATGTCTCTTATCGTTTTACTACTATAATTTTGGGGTTATGCATTAGAGACAACTACATTCACTTTAAATAGGGCATCATCTAAATCCGTTGAGATGACACCGTGTTAATTATGGTTTGATAGAAACCTAAGCTATCATTTCTTAATATTTGGGGCTGTGACACTTGTGTGGAAAATGTTCTCACCTAACGAGGTCGAACCCAAGGCGGACAAATGCATCTTCATAGAATACCCTAAGAGCAGTTGGGTGAACCTTCTATCTCAGATCCTAGTGCAAAGTGTTTGTTGCTTAAACGGATCATTTCTCGAGGAAATGTTTCTCTCGAAAGAATTGAGTGGGAGGAAGATAGAACTTGATGAGGTTGTTGAACCTTTGTTCAACCAAAGAGTAAGCGCAGCGCAGAAAGTTGTTTTTGTGAAGCCTACGTTAGTTGAAGAGGAAGTTAATGATGATGATCATGAAGCTTCAGGATCAAGTTACTATCAAACTTCGTAGGTCGACAAGGATGTGTATTGCTCCTGAGCAGTACGGCAACCATTTCTTGGAAGTCATGTAGTTGGACAACGATGAACCTACGAGCTATGGAGAAGCGATGATGGGCCTAGATTCCGACAAATGGTTGGAGGCCATGAAATCTGAGATAGGATCCATGTATGAGAACCAAGTATAGACTTTGGTAGACTTGCTCGTTGGACAGTAGGTCGTTGAATACAAATGGATTTTTAAAATGAAGACAAACACTGATGGTAAATGTCACCATTTGTAAAGCTCGACTTGTTGCAAAGATGTTTGTGACAAGTTCAAGGAGTTGACTGCGATGAGACTTTCTCACTCGTAGCGATGCTAAATCCTGTTGGAATTATGTTAGCAGTTGCTGCATTTTCAATTATGAAATTTGGCAGATGGATGACAAAACATCGTTTCCTTAACGGTTTACTTGAGGAAAGGTTGTATGTGATACAACCAGAAGGTTTTGTCAGTCCTAAGGATGCTAAAAGAGGTGCAAGCTTCGGTGATCCTTCTGTGGACTGAAGCAAGCATCTCGGAGTTGGAATATACGCTTTGATGAGTTTATCAAAGTTTTTGAGTCTATACAAAGTTTATGAGAAACTTGTATTTGCAATAAAGTGAGTGGGAGCACTATAGAATTTCTGATAAGTATATGTGGATGACATATTGTTGATCGGAAATAATGTAGAATTTCTGAAAGGCATAAAAGGTTGTTTGAAAAGTGTTTTTCAAAGGAAGACCTGGATAAATCTACCTAATTGTTGAGCATCAAGATCTATAGAGATAGATCAAGATGTTTGATGAGACTTTCAATGAGTACATACCTTGACAAGATTTTGAAAGAGTTCAAAATGGATCAGTTAGAGAAAGAGTTCTCACCTGATTTGCAAGGTGTGAAGTTGAGTGAGACTCAAAGCTTGACAATGGCAGAAGAAAGAGAAAGGACGAACGTCGTCCCCTATGCCTTAGCCATAGGCTCTATCTTGTGCCATGTTGTGTACCGCGCCTGGTGTGTGCCTTGCCATGAGTATGTCAAGGGGTACGAGGGTGATCCAGGAGTGGATCACTGGACAGCGGTCAAGATTATCCTTAGTAACCAGAGGACAAAGGATATGTTTCTCGATTATGGAGGTGATAAAGAGTTCGTCGTAAAGAGTTACGTCGATGCAAGCTTTAACACCAAAGCGGATGACTCGTAGTAGCAATCTGGACACATATAGTGGAGCAGCCATTTGGAATAGTACCAAGTGGAGTGTGGTAGTAGTGTTTACGGTTTGACATAGAGATTTGCAAAGTACACACGGATCTGAATATCGCAGACCCGTTGACTATAAGACCTCTCTCACATGCAAAGCATGATCGAGCCCCAGAACTCATTGGGTGTTAGATTCATAACAATGCGAATCACATGGTGATGTGAACTAGATTATTGACTCTAGTGCAAGTGGGAGACTGTTGGAAATATGCCGTAGAGGCAATAATAAATTAGTTATTATCATATTTCCTTGTTCATGATAATCGTTTATTATCTACGCTACAATTGTATTGATCAGAGACTTAAATGCATGTGTGGATACATAGACAAAACCATGTCCCTAGTATGCCTCTAATGGACTAGCTCGTTGATCAAAGGATGGTTAAGGTTTCCTAGCCATGGACATGAGATGTCATTTGATAACGGGATCACATCATTAGGAGAATGATGTGATGGATAAGACCCAAACTACAAACATAGCATATGATCGTGTCAGTTTATTGCTACTGTTTTCTGCATGTCAAGTATATGTTCCTATGACCATGAGATCATGCAACTCACGGATATCGGAGGAGTGCCTTGTGTGTATCAAATGTCGCAACGTAACTGGGTGACTATAAATGTGCTCTACAGGTATCTCCGATGGTGTCTGTTGAGTTCGCATGGATGGAGACTGGGATTTGTTACTCCGTGTGACGGAGAGGTATCTCGGAGCCCACTCGGTAATGCAACCTCACAATAAGCCTTGCAAGCAATGTGACTAATTGTTAGTTGCAGGATCTTGTATTACGGAACGAGTAAAGAGACTTGCCGGTAACGAGGTTGAACTAGGTATGGAGATACCGACGATCGAATCTCGGGCAAGTAATATACCGAAGAACAAAGGGAACGTTATACGGGATTAACTGAATCCTTGACATAGAGGTTCGACCGATAAAAATCTTCGTAGAATATGTAGGAACCAATGTGGACATCCAGGTCCCGCCATTGGTTATTGACCGTAGAGGTGTCTTGGTCATGTCTACATAGTTCTCGAATCCGCAGGGTCTGCACACTTAAGGTTCGGTGACGTTTCGGTAGTGTAGAGTTATGTATGGTGGTGACCGAAGTTTTTTAGGAGTCCCGGATGAGATCTTGGACGTCACGAGGAGCTCCGCAATGGTCTGGAGGTAAAGGTTCATATATAGGATGTCCCAGTAGTGTACCGGGAGTGTCGGTAGTGTACAGGGAGGCCTCCGGGAGGGGTATTTCGACCCCAAGAGGTCCATGGGCTGTGGGAGAATAATAACCAGCCCTTTGTGGGCTGGGAAAACAGCCACAAAGGCCCATGGCGCAGGAGAGAAAGTCCTAAATAAAAAAGTGGAAAATCAGCCAATAGGAGGCAATCCTACTCCAACTAGGATTGGAGGTGAAGTAGGATTGCTTCCCACCTCCTATTTCGGCTGACCCAAAGGCCTTGGCTGCCTCTCCTCTCCTCTCCTCCTATGTATACTAGTGGATTGGGTGGTTTTTGGACAGAATTTCCGGCCACGTGCTACCCGTTCCACTGGTGCATAGTTTCTCCTCTAGATCGTAGTTCCGCAGTGCTTAGGCGAAGCCCTGCCGGAATCACTCCACCACCATCACCGGAGCGCCATCACGCTACCGGTGAACTCTCTCTCCTCTCCACATCCTCTTGCTGGATCAAGACGGCGGAGATCGTCATCAAGCTGCACGTGTGCTGAATGCGGAGGTGCCGTCCGTTCGGTACTAGATCGGAAGGATCGTGATCAAGGGCACGAGACGTTCGTGATTGGATCGCGGGACGGATCGTGACGAGATCGCGGGACGGTTCGTGATTGGTTCGCGGGATGGTTCGTGATTGGATCGCGGGACTTTCGGCGATTTGGATCATGAAGAAGTTCGACTACACCAACCACGTTTCTTAATGCTTCCCGCTTAGCGATCTACAAGGGTACGTTGATCCACTCTCCCTCTCGTAGATGCTCATCACCATGGATAGGTTTGCGTGTGCGTAGGAAATTTTTTGTTTCCCATGCGACGTTCCCCAACACAAACTGGGACATCCTATATATGAATCTTTTCCTCCGGACCATTCCGGAGCTCCTCATGACGTCTGGGATCTCATCCGGGACTCCGAACAACCTTCGGTCACCACCATACATAACTCTATCCTACCGAAACGTCACCAAACCTTAAGTGTGCAGACCTTGCGGGTTCGAGAACTATGTAGACATGACCGAGACACCTCTACGGCCAATAACCAATAGCGGGCCCTGGATGACCATATTGGTTCCAACGTATTCTACGAAGATCTTTATCAGTCGAACCTCTATGTCAAGGAGTCAGTTAATCCCGTATAATGTTCCCTTTGTTCTTCGGTATGTTACTTGCCCTATATTCGATCGTCGGTATCTCCATACCTATTTCAATCTCGTTTATCGGCAAGTCTCTTTACTCGTTCCGTAATGCAAGATCCCGTGGCTAACACTTTAGTCACATTGCTTGCAAGGCTTGTTTTTTATGTTGCATTACCGAGTGGGCCCTGAGATACCTCTCCATCACATGGAGTAGCAAATCCCAGTCTTGATCCATGCCAACCCAACAGGCACCCTCGAAGATACCTGTAGAGCACCTTTACAGTCACCCAGTTATGTTGTGACGTTTGATACACACAAGGTATTCCTCCGGTGTCAGTGAGTTGCATGATCTCATGGTCATAGGAACATATACTTGACATGCGGAAAACAACAGCAATAAACTGACACGATCATATGCTACGTTTGTAGTTTGGGTCTTTGTCCATCACATCATTCTACTAATGATGTGATCCCATTATCAAATGACATCTTCATGTCCATGGCTAGGAAATCTTAACCATCTTTGATCAACGAGCTAGTTCACTTGAGGCATACTAGGGACATGGTGTTGTCTATGTATCCACACATGTATCTGAGTTTCCGATCAATACAATTATAGCATGGATAATAAACGATTATCGTGAACAAGGAAATATGATGATAACTAATTTATTATTGCCTCTAGGGCATATTTCCAACACTGTTTACTATCGGTTCCACAATTTATATCTACGAATATAGGCTATGGAAAGTATAGGATAAGTAGATAAGAAAACTGAGACAGCAATCTGTCCAAAAAGAACGGTCTGTAGCAATTTGTGAAAACAATGTACTTCTGTAACTCAAAAAATTATGAAAATTTAGGACATGCTAAAACATTTATATGAAAACACTGTGTAAACATTTCAGAAACTTTCCATGTTCCAGTAAAATATGAAAATTCGAACACAACAACAAAAGTTTCTGTTTTTACACAACACGCATCAAACATGCAATTCAAGCATCCTAAAGGCAATTCCTGGAACTTTTTATTGAAAAACAAGATTATAAATAACACCTAAATGAAAATAAAAAATATAATGATGATCCACGCAAATCACATATTATGTGACGAATAAAAATATAGCTCTAAGTAAGATATACCGATAATGTTGAAGATGAAAGAGGGGATGCCTTCCGGGGCATCCCCAAGCTTACCCAATTGAGTCTTCCTTGGATATCACCTAGGGGATGCCTTGGGCGTCCCCAATATTAGGTTATTTTCACTCCTTATTCTCCTCATATCGGTGTCTCACCCAAAACTTGAAAACTTCTATCACACAAAACATAGCGGAACTTCGTAAGATGGGTTAGTATAATAAGTAAAGACAATTCACTTAGGTACTATCAAGACAAGATTCATAATTGTCCTCACATGATACCTACTGTATTCTATCATTTCCATAATTTATACCACTAAATATAAGCTATGGAAACACTAAAACAAGCAAACTATGCATGCAAAACAGAATCTGTCAAAAATAGAACAGTCTGTGAAGGTCTGTAGTATAGACATAATTCCCTGTCTCTAAAAATTCAGAAAAATTTGTAAAACCTGAAAATTTTGTATATATATACTGTGTCAAATTTCAGAATTTTTTGACGCTCCAGTAAAATCAGGCAAATTCGTTACTGGAGGGAAAAGTTTCTGTTTTTGTTCAGCATCAATTCTACTCATCTTGTGAGTAATCCTAAAGGCTTTACTTGGCACTTTATTGGAATAAAAGGCACAAAACATGATTAATACAGTAGATTAATCATGTTAATACATAAAAATGGAATGTATAAGTGTTGGGTTGTCTCCCAACAAGCGCTTTTCTTTAAAGCCTTTTAGCTAGGCATGATGATTTCAATGATGCTCACATATGAATAGTAATTGAATCATGCAAGAGAGCATCATGAATCTCATGACAAGCACATTTAAGTCTAAACCAATTGCTATGAATAGGGATTTTTTGAGCAAACAATTTATGGGAGCAAGAATCAACTAGCATAGGAAGGCAAAACAAGCATAACTTCAAAACTTTGAAGACATAGAGCGGAAACTTGATATTATCGCACTTCCTACAAGCATATGTTGCTCCCTCATTATAATTTTCAGTACAATTTTGAAGGAATTTCACAATATAACTATCACATAAATCATTCTTTTCATGATGCACAACCATAGAATTTTCATTACTCCGCACATAAGAAAATTTCTTCTCATTCATAATAGTGGGAGCATCAAATGAAACTAGAATACTATAATTGTTTCCACATTAAAAGAGTAATTTTTAGTAAAAGGATATCCAAAATCATGACAATAATTATCACTAATTTTTATAACATAAGTATCATCACAATAATCATCATAAGTAGCAACTTTGTTCTCATCATAGTCAAGTGAAACCTCTTCCGAAACAATGGAATCATTACTAAATAAAGTCATGTCCTCTCCATATCTGCGTTTATCATTATAATAAAAATTCAACACCCTCCGAAATAGTGGGATAATAATTATATAAAGTTGAAACTCTTCCAAACCCACTTTCATAAATATCACAATTATCATAAATAGGAGGCATGCAATCATCATAATAAATTTGATCATTCAAAGCAGGGGAACTAAAAAGATCATCTTCATTAAGCATAGCATCCCCAAGCATCAAACATAGCATCCCCAAGCTTGTGAGTTGGCATATCATATGCATAATCACTCTCATCATTAATAATATGAATAGAACCAATAGTGTAACAATTATTATCATCATAATTTACCAAGTTGGTGCCAAAAACATTATCAAGATTATAGGGAGTATCATTATCTTCCCAATCATAGTCATCACAACAAGCAATAGGCATAACAAAATCATCATCAAGTGTATCATATTCCACAATTATTTTTGATTCATCCTCATGAGGCACAATAATAATAGGAGCAACATCATTTGGAAGAGATACCTTTTTACCTCTACTCTTTTTTCTTTTATTCTTCCTCACCACATCATGTGTGGGTTTAATTAATTTCTTCGAGCTTCTTATTGATGAGATTGGTTGAATAGGGAGCTCCTCCTCATCACCTATTACATCATGAGAGGCAATAGGAGGGAAAGTGGAATTCTTTACCCTTTCATTAGTATTCATTTTATATTCTATTCGTTTTCCCATATTTGTATAGTTGGTAGTATAAGCATTCTCATGCAATTTACCATGCAAAACATATTGATATTTTTTAGATTAGTTTCAATGTCGTCCATAAGAATGAATACTTCAAAGCAACTATTTTTTGTGTCAATACTTCACTCCCCAAAAATAGATAAAGCTCATCATAAATTTCAAGGTTGATCAAGTCATTACAATATTTGGCCATGGTTTGATCATGAAAAAGTTTGCATTGGAAACTAAGATGACCAACTTTATTGCAAAGTTCACAAGTAATCGGACAAAGAGAACATAAATTTATAGCTTCTGCAAAGTTTGCATTCATCTATCACTTTGAGAAAAGAATTGGTTCTATCATGTTTATGCTTCTTACAAAATCTATCATCCCTATAAGGCACGTCTTCACAAACTTTATCAACTGCACAAAAATTGACATGCTTATGAGAAACACTTTTATCATGACTAGTGCAATCATCATTAGTAATTTGGACATTCATAGAATTCATACTAACAACATTGCAATCATGCTCGTCATTCAAGGAATTCTCATTTCGTATTTTAATAATTTCTTCATCAACCAATTGAACACAATTTTCGGAATCCTTATTTTCACGAAAGAAATTATAAAGACGAAACAAATGATGCAACCTAAACTCCATTTTTTGTAGTTTTATTTTATAAAACCAAACTAGTGAAAAACAAGAAACTAAAAGATTTAATTGAAAGATCTAAAGATATACCTTCAAGCACTCACCTCCCCGACAACGGCGCCAGAAAAGAGCTTGATGTCTACTACACAACTTTATTCTTGTAGACTTTGTTGGGACTCCAAGTGCAGAGTTTTGTAGGACAGTAGCAATTTTCCCTCAAGTGGATGACCTAAGGTTTATCAATCCACGGGAGGTATAGGGTGAAGATGGTCTCTCTCAAACAACCCTACAATCAAATACAAGAAATCTCTTGTGTCCCCAACACACCCAATACAATGGTAAATTGTGTAGGTGCACTAGTTTGGAAAAGAGATGGTGATACAAGTGTACTAATGATAGTAGATATTGATTTTTGTAATAGTCAGAATAAAAAACAGCAATGTAGCAAGTAACAAAAGTGAGCACAAACGGTATTGCAATGCTTGAAAACAAAGCCTAGGGTCCGTACTTTTGCTAGTGGAATCTCTTAACAATGCTAATATAATTGGATCACATAACCATCCCTCAATGTGCAACGAAGATTCACTCCGAAGTTCTTGTCTAGCAGAGAACACAAGAAGAAATTGTTTGTAGGGTACGAAACAACCTTTCCGATCGATCTATTCAAGAGTTCGTACTAAGATAACATCAAGTTATCCCTTCCGTTCAATCTAAGAGTTCGTACTAGAATAACACCATATGATACGCATCAGCCAACTCTAATGTCACCTAAATACTCCAATGTCACCACAAGTATCCATGTGTTAATTATACAATACGCATCAAACAATTTCAGATTCATAATACTCAATCCACATAAAGAACCTCAAAGAGTACCCCAAGATTTCTATTGGAGAAAGTAGGACAAGAATGCGTATAAACCCCTATGCATAGATTACCCCAATGTCACCGCGGGAATCCGCAAGTTGAGTACCAAAACATATATCAAGTGAATTAATAGAACACCACGGGTATCCGCATGCAAGACATATATCATGTGTTCCCAAATCCAATATTAAATCCAACATAACGATATCAAAAAGGGAAAGATTCAATTCATCACAACAAGTTAGCAAGGGAATAGCATCATGTGATCCGACTATATTAACAAAGCCCGTGATACATCAAGATCGTGACATCTCAAGAAGACAAGAGAGAGATTGAACACATAGGTACTGGTACATACCCTCAGCCCGAGGGTGGATTATTACCTCCTCGTCATGGCCTTCGTCGGGATGATGAAGATGGCCACCGGAGGTGGATTCCCCTCTTTGCCAGGGTATTGGAATGTCTCCAGATTGGTTTATCGTTGATACAGAGAGTTGTGGTGGCGGAGTAGAGAGTCTAGGGTTATTTTTGGGGGTTTGTGAATATTTGCAAATTTATAGGCATCAGAGGCGGTTGAGGGGGTGCCCGAGGTGCCCAACCCCCACCAAGTTGTGCCTTGGGGCCTCTAGCGTGTCTTGGTGGGTGATGGCTAGTCTGGGCCCCCTCTTCTTGTGTTATTTGTCCCATCTTCTTTCTTCTAGTCCGTAAAAAATCCACAAAAATCACTGCAGCATTTTGTCTCCGTTTGGTACCGATTTTTTGCGAAGTAAAAAACAAGCAAAAATAGCAACTGTCACTTTGGCACTATGTCAATAAGTTTGTCCCAAAACATGATATAAAGTTGTAACAAAATGATTGTAAAACATCCAAGAATGATAATATAACAGCCTGGAACAAGCAAAAATTATAGATATGTTGGAGACGTATCAGTGATTTGCTTTATTATACTAACGGATCTCACGATGATTTTGTTGAGTTTTGTGTGATTGAAGTTTTCAAGTTTTGGGTGAGATCACGATGGATGAAGGAATAAGGAATCTTGGGGATGCTACAGCACCCCCAAGATATATCTAAAGAGAAACAAGCAACTAAGCTTGGGGATGCCCTGAGTGTCATCCCCTCTTTATTCTAACGACCATCGGTATTTTACTTGGAGCTATATTTTTATTCGTCACATATCATGAGTTTTGCTTGGAGCATCTTGTATTATTTGAGTATTTTCTTGCTTGATTTTTAGTTTGTCACTTGTATCCTTGCTAGACACACCTATTTTAGAGAGCCAAAATTATGCTATGATTTATTAGAATTGCTCTTTATGCTCCACTTCAATTTTTTGAGCTATGGAATTGCTCTAGTGCTTCACTTATATCTTTTTGAGCACGGTGTGCTTTGAATTTTTGAAGAAATACTCTCATGCTTCACTTATATTAATTTGAGAGTTATTAAATTTGGAGGAAATTATCTCATGCTTCACTTATATTAATTTGAGAGTTATTAAATTTGGAGGAAATTATCTCATGCTTCACTTATATTATTTTGAGAGATTAAACTTTTATGCTCATGTTCTTCACTTAACTTTGTTTGAGCTTGTCAAAAGCCATGGGAATATATGAAACTAGTCCCAAAGTGATATATATTCAAGAGGGATATAATAAAAACTTCCATGAATACCACTAGACAAATTAAACTTGATTCCTTGTAATAGTTTTGAGACATGATCATAGTGATATGTGAGTCATGTTGGTGAGTAATTGTGCTTTAGTAAGAATATTGGTGTTAAGGTTTGTGATTCCCTATGCAAGCATGAAAGTCAATATTTATGCAATGAAATTACATCCTACTTATGGTGCATTATTCAGTGTTAGTTATGCTCAATGCCCGTTTATGTGAATTTTTGTTTCCTGGTTGGTTGCTTCTCATTCTATTTGCTAGCCTCCACTTGTATTAAGTAGAAATACTACTTGTGCATCCAAAATTCTTAAACCCAGATTTGCCTTATGAGTCCACCATACCTACCTATATGCGGTATTTCCATGCAGTTCTTAGCAAATTTGTATGTGCTATCTCTAATTTTCAAAATAAATTTCCTTTTTGTGTGCTCGTACCGCTCATGAAAGGGTAGGGGGTATCGAATATTTTTCCATGCTAGATGTGTTATTCTCAAGATGAGTGTTTATTCACTTGTCATTCCACAAGATTATGGTGGTAATTGGGATGCCCAGTCCCAAAATGAAAAACAAATTTACTTTATGTTGTCAAATAATAAATTCCTTGGAAAGTGTTGGTATGGAAGGCAACCTTGGGTACGACTAGCCATGGATTGTGAAAGAATGGTGGAAAAGGGAATAAACTTTAATTTATGTTTGGGAACCGCCTATGATATATCTAGCACGGAAAGTATTGAGAACTACTTTGTCATTTTCATTGACAGGAAAGGCATGCCACCCAAAATATTATTCTATCTCAATTTAAACTTTGAGCTTTGGCACCTCTACAAATCCCTACTTCCCTCTGCGAAGGGTATATCTATTTACTTTATGCAATTTTTATTTTGAATTTTAGTCTCCATAATCTATTATAAAGAACCAACTAGGGGGCACTATGATCATACTTGTGCATTGGGTGTAGTTAATTTTGAGTGTGTTTCATGAATGGATCAATGATTGAGCATGATGGGCTAGGGATAACTTTCTTTAGTGTTGATATTTTGAAAGACATGGTTGCTTGTTGGAATTCTTGAGTATTAAAGTCTTTATGTCAAAACTAGACTATTGCTTTGAACCATCTAGAATTCCAAATGTCCATGCTACAAAAGAAAAGAATATGTGCTGAACATGTTAGGCAACATTCCACATCAAAAAAAATGTTTTTAACATTTACCTACTCGAGGACGAGTAGGAATTAAGCTTGGGGATGCTGATACATATCCAACAAATCTATAATATTTGCTTATTCCATGTCATTATATTATTTATCATTCTTGGATGTTTTACAATCATTTTATTGCAACTTTATATCATTTTTGGGACTAACCTCTTGACATAGTGCCAAAGTGCCATTTGCTGTTTTTGCTTGTTTTTTAGTTTGCAGAATATCAATACCAAACGGAGTCCAATCGCAACAAAACTTTTTGGATAATATTTTTGGACCAGAAGAAGGCCAGTGGACCAAAGAAGTAACCAGGAGGGAGCCCATGCCGCCCGCAACCCACTAGGGCGCGCTAGGGGCCCCGGGCGTGCCTTGATGTGCTGTGGCCGTCTCGGGAACCCCCTCCACCACCTCTGAGCTCTATAAATACCAAAATATTCCAAAAAACCTAGGGTAGTCAACGAAAAATACTTCCAATCATCGCAAGTTCTAGAACCATGAGATCCAATCTAAGACCATCACGGAGGGGTCCCTCATCCTCATTGGTGCCTCTCCGATGATGCGTGAGTACTCCACCATAGACCTATGGGTCCGTAGTCAGTAGCTAGATGGCTTCCTCTCTCTCTCTCTCTCTTAATTCTCAATACAATGATCTCTTGGACATCTATTTGATGTAAACTTTTTGCGATGTGTTTGTTGGGTTCCGATGAATTTTGAGTTCATGATCAGTTTCTATCCATGAATATTCTTTGAATCTTCTTTTGATCTCTTATATTCATGATTACTTATAGCCTCGTATTTTTTCTTTGAATCTTTGGTTTAGTTAGGCCAACTAGATCGATTTTTCTTGCCATGGGAAGAGGTGCTTTGTGATGGGTTCGATCTTGCGGTGTCCTCTCCCAGTGACAGAAGGGGCAGCAAGGCACACATGTATCATTGCTATTAAGGATAACAAGATGGGATCTATTCCAACATGAATAGATCTGGTCTACATCATGTCATCGTTCTTATTGCTTTACTCCCTTTTTCCATGAACTTAATACACTAGATGCATGCTGGATAGCGGTCGGTGTGTGGAGTAATAGTAGTAGATACAGAATCGTTTCGGTCTACTAATCTTGGACGTGATACCTATATAATGATCATTGCCTTAGATATCGTCGTGATTATTCGATTTTCTATCAATTGCCCAATAGTAATTTGGTCACCCACCGTGTGCTATACTCATGAGAGAAGCCACTAGTGAATCCTATGGCCACCGGGTCTACTTTTCCAACATATTGCTTTCCGATCTACATTTTTGCACTCTTTGTTTTCCGATCTATAAAACCAAAAAACCAAAAATATATTGCTGCATATTTACTCTTTTTATTTTTTTTCTTGAGAATCTATCTCACCTATCTATCCCAAGCCATATGAATCCAGTCTGTAACATGTCACACCACTTTGCTGTCGGGACCCTGATCCTAAGTCATATGATTCCATACTGTAACAAGCCACATCACTTTGCGGCCTCACGCACGGTACTCCACAGCTGCACCCTTACCTTGGCCAGGACCGTTTGCGTCTTTTGGCTCACGTATGTGAACATGTCGCTGGCAATCACACAACAAAGAACCCGGGCCGACATGACTAGTCATAGAACCCAAGTGGCACATCCATACGGAAACAGGCATACATAACCCAGCAATGCAGGTGTCGGCCTCAAGCGTGTGTAGACGAGTCATAGCAAGCTACAAGGACTCCATTACGTCGCAGGACACGAATGTCATCACTGCACGTAGACGAGTCGTAGCAGGCTCAGACGAGCCTTGCATAATATGGCATCACAACATGACCATACAACAACATGACTTTTATTTAAGAGGCTCAGACGAGCCTTGCATAATATGTTCTTACAAATAGGGGTCACATGACCCAACACTCAAGTCATACAAACAAATTCATACAAGCCAGCGGAAACTTAAGTTGTCTGAGTACAGATGGCGAAATAGAAAAGGGGCACACGGCCTGACTATCTACAGCCCACCACACGGGCAAGATCGTAGCTGGGACACAAGCTATTCGGCATCGTCCACGTCTAGATAGAACCCACCTGATGGGTCCCGGTTCTCTTCTGCAACATTAATTAAGTAAGGATGAGTACAAACGTACTCAGCAAGTCTTTAAAGCAGACCTAGTCTATTTATGCTCATGTATCAACAAAGGGGGTGGTGCAGTTCATGCAGAAGTGCCAGCTTTGACTCATGGCTAACCTACACTACTCAGTTTTAAACTCTTTGTTACAATTTTAGTTATCGCACACGAGTCCACTATCTCCATCACAATACACCACCATGGATTCACCTTCCCCTTCCGGAAGAGTGCCATACACGGTAGTCACACTTGTCTTGATATTTTTAGGAGTATCCATTTGATTATCTATGAACAACATAAGTTCTCCAAGTAGTCCATATCCGAGGACACAGCTATTCGAATAGTTTCATACCCTGCAGGGGTGTACTTCTTCACACACGCTCTCGCCACTTATCGTTGTGTGCCATAAACCATGCACATCGGCAACCTTCAAGCGGATGCCCAGCGAGGGAGTCGGCCACGACCGTCAATCACATAAGACCTCTAGTCCAGGCTATCGCCTATTTGAGACTGAACCCGCACGGAAGTCTGGCCGAAGTTTCTGCTACGGTCCCAAACGATGTGCGCAGGGTTCCCAAGCCCACCATTCGGGTGACCCTTGGTACACCGTGCCACTGCCTACCGCGTCGTAACCCACCCCGAGGGTCAGCGCTACGCACGACCTCCAGCATGCTATAAACACCAGAAACTACTTGCAATACCTGGACCAAAGACTAAGCGACTGATAAGTCGAGCGGGGTCATATTTCAGGGCCTAGCATGTGGTAGTAACTAGTCTTGGATCACAAACACGGAACCTAGTTCCTAAGAACGGTCCCAATGAGACAACCCACTATGTACTCCTACATAGCCTCTCATCGCTACCTTTACCAAATCGAATTCATTATGTGCTCATCACATCAGACAACACTGTTTCACTCAGTTCATCACCCAGATGAAACAGACCTGACACAACTCTAAGCATAGCATGCATAGCAAGCAAAGTAAACTAAGCACATCATGGCACAAGCATCTACTAGGTATGCTAGGTTGTAAGGTTTAGCTATTTACTATGACAAGATCAGGTCATGCATAAGAATAGAATCATCTACTGTGTATGACTGACATGTGATCGTTTGTCCTAATGCAATATACGAGAGCATGAGCGAGAGAGTGGGATGTTATCAGAATGATCAATGGGGTTGCTTGCCTTGCTGGGTTGCGGAGGAGTTCTCTCCTTCATCGGGATACGGGGTAGTATCTTCCGGATTAGGACCTACCGCAACGCAGATAAAAGCACTCAATACAAGCAAATGCAACAATATGATGCATGATCATGGCATAGTAATATGCATGGGTGAGCTAATGTAGCTAGTGATCATGTCAATTTAAAACAGATTTGAATATAGGTTCAAAGTTGTTCTCCTTTTTAAATTTCATATATTAACCTGATGATAAATGTCCATGCTTACCTATTTAGGTTGCTCTAAGATGCATGAGAATAGCACCATTGGATTCATTGGATTTTTCTGATAAATTTTCATATATAAATTATTTTCGTCTCACTTACAGATTTAATTATATGATTTTTAAAAAATTTAAATAATTTCTAGAATTATTTTTAAATAAGAAATTGAATTATGACATCAGCCTGACGTCATCCTGACGTCAGCTAGTCAACAGACCCGCTCCAGGTCAAATCTGACCAGTGGGGCCCATCTGTCATAGACTCATTACTAATCAGTTTGTTTTAATTAATTAACCTAACTAACCTAGTAGGGCCCACTGTCAGAGTCACATTAACTAATCAAAACGATAAAAAGTAATAACTAATTAACCTAAAACTAATGAGGGACGGGGCCCACCTGTTATTGACTCATAGAGTCAAGCCAGGGTCCACCTGGGTCAAACCAGCCAGAGTTGGTCGACGGCTCATCGCCGGTGACCAACAAGGACGGCGGCGACCATCGAGTTTTGCCCACAAGCGTCCTCTCGATGAGATGAGTCCACCAGCGAGTAGCCCGTGCTCGCCCGCATCCAACAGGGGCCACGGGAGGCTACGGGGTCACCGGAGCTCGCCGGAAACGAGCTCGTGGCAGCGGCCGGAGCTCGGGCTTGGACCAGAATGCGATACAGGGCACGGGATGACTCGGCAATGGGCTCTACGAGCTCTTGGGAACTCTAGGAGTTCAACCATGCACTCGCACGTGAGCTCAGGGGACTGCACGCACGGCGACGACCGACCATGGCGGCGAGAGGTTTTCGGGTTCGGCAGCTAAGCTAGCTAGGGCGCGCTAGAGAGAGGGGAAGCATAGGGGGGAGGAAGAGGAGCTCACGACGCTTCTAGGGAGCTGGTCAGCGGGCTCGGGGAGGCAGCGGCGGCGACGAATCGACGGCCGACGACGGTGGCTCTTGCCAGGGGGGAATGAGAGAGAGAGACAGAGGAGAAGGGAGGAGATGGAATGAGCTCTGGGGAGAGCTCTCGCGTCTTCCAGGCGCAGGGAGGCAGGGGAGCAGCCTGCTCCATGGAAAGCAGGAGGTGGAGGCCAGCGAGCGCTCGGTCGCCACCTCGATGCCTACTAGCGCGAGGTGGAAGATGACCTCCCCACCCTTGGTGGGCTGGGCTGGGCCTCCCACATGACCAGGTATTCTTCTCCCTTTTATTTTCTTTATTTATGTTTTCTGTTTTCTTTGCTAACATTTGTTTATTACTTTGCAGGTCCAAATAACCTTTCAAATATTCCAAAACTTTTGTATATTCAAGTTTGAATATTTCAAACTTGTATAAAAAGTTTTAGATTAATTTGAAAACAGTAATGATAATGTTTTTTATTTATCAATTTTAGAGGCTTAAATCTTTAATTTAAATTATTTGAATGTTCAAATAATCCATGCCCTCAATTATCAGACATAGGGAACATTTTTTATGGGCATTTCGGATTTGTTGAAATTTAATTTATCTTCAATTTCTTTAATTCATTAGGTGCATGGGGTTTCTTTTCTTTCTCCCCATTTCACATTGATGCAATGATGATGATGATGCAAACACAATGCTAACCTAGGACAACTTGCTAGGGTTTGCTAGCGTTGTGACATTTGCGGCCTCACGCACGATAACCCACGGCTGCCACCTTACCTTGGTCGGGACCATTTGCACCTTTTGGCTCACGGATATGAACATGTTGGTGGCATCCACACGTCAAATAAACAGGGTCGACACGACTAATTATAGACCCAAATGGCACAACCGTACAGGGACATGCATACGTAACCCAAGAATGCAGGTGTTGGTCATCAGCGTGTGTAGATGAGTCATAGCAAGCTACAGGGACTCCATTACGCCGTGGGACATAAATGTCATCAACTACGCGTAGACGAGTCATAGCAGGCTACATGGACTCCATTACACTACGAGACATTTCCCCGAAGGGACAGACACAACAACAAGAAGGATACATGCTGGTCAATCAATGTGTGCGGATACGTGTAGATATAACATGGCATCACAGCAAAACGCTACAACATAACATTTATTTAGAAGGCTCCGAAGAGCCAACATAGTATAATGTTACAAGCAGGAGGGTCACATGACCCAACATTCAAAGCATCCAAACAACAAGCAGAAGTTACATATCCGGGTTTAAACATCTAATAAAAGCGACTAAGAGAGGCTGAAAAGCTACAACGACCCTACCAAAGGAGCCAGACCTTTGTCAGGGATTCCCAAGCTAATCCGGTCAACATCGAACTTCATGTCGTAAGAATCACCAATGAGACCAAAGTCTCATCTACAAAAACATAAATTAAGCAATCGTGAGTACGAAGGTACTCATCAAGTCTTACATCAGAACTATCTACATATGAATCATGTATCAATGAATGGGGTTTACTACAGAATGCCAGCTATGACCTTTGGTTAGACTGAAATATGATAAAGTATCCAACGTATCACTACTCTCTTGTCTCCCTATGAGAGAGCACACACGAGTCCACATATTCACCATATCAATACACCACTATGGATCCTCTCTCGTCTTCCTATGAGAAGCCATCCATAGAACTCACACTTATCTGGAGTATTTTAGAGTATCCATTTAGAGTTATCTATGAACAATGCAAGTCTCCAAGTAGTCGATATCCGCGGACATGACTATTCGAATAGATAGTTTACCCTGCAGGGGTGTACTTCGTCGCACATGCTCCCGCCACTTATCACCATGTGCACGTTAAAAAGTCACCTCGACAATCTTCAAGATAAAGCCAGGCGAGGGAGTCAGCCACGGATGTTAACCTACAATGACTCACGTCCAAGTCAGTCGCCTATCTGAGTTTGAATACATAATGGAAGTCCGGTCGAGGTTTCCAACATGGCCTCAAACGTTGTGATCAAGGCCCCAAGCCGGCCCCGATTGGGCCATTCATCCACTTCGTAGGTCGTGCCACACCTATCAACGTTTCGAATTACTGCGACTCCTAGACTGAGAACAGGGTAGGTTAATAAGTCGAGAGAGCTCGAGTTACCGGAGCCCAATGTGCGGTAGTAGCTAGTCTTAGAACAAAAACACAGAGCTCAGTTCCTATGAGCGGCTTGATTGAGACAACCCACCATGCACTCCTATATGGACTCTCATTGTTACCTTTACCAAAACAGGTTCAACACTTAACTCTCATCATCAGAACATATCCATTTCACTCTCGTTCATCTCCCAGACAAATTAGATCTAACACAACTCTAAGCATAGCAAGCATAACAAGGTTATGGCACAACATGGCTCAAGCATCTACCAGGTATGCTAGGTTGCTTGGTTTAGCTATTCACTATGACAATGATAGGTCATGCAAAGGAGTGGGTTCAACTACCAAAACACAAGTAATAGTTAAATTATTTGTCCTAATGCATTGAAATAAGAGAAAGAGCAAGAGAGTGGGATTATATCGAAATGCTCAAGGGGGGTTTTTGCCTATCACTTTTGAAGACAACAATGAGTCTTCATCGGTGGCATCGATCTCAACATCAACATAACGTCTACCGAGAGGGAACAATACTGGCAGACAAGGAAATGAACACATTCAATGCAATGCAGCAGACATGATGTATGACATGGTAACTTAACATACTGAATTGACCTAAGGTTTATAGCTGGTCATATTAATCGAAGTGGAGTTCAAACCTAGTTCGGATTCCAACTCCAGATGTTATTTCATATATTGTCCTAGTCATGAAATGTCCTAGTTGGGATGTTAACTTGCTCAAACATGCATGATCATGGCATAAACAGATTCATTGCATTTTTCTGATCATTTTTCATATATATATTATTTTCATCCCAGTTATAGATTATTTTCTATGATTTTTAGAAGTTTTAAACAATTTTTGGATTTATTTCCATTACAAAAATCATTTATTGCGTCAGCCTGACATCATACTGATGTCAGCCAGTTAACATGCACAGGTCTAGGTCAAACCTGACACGTGGGACCCATATGTCAGCGTCACGGGGTTAATCCCCATGCTGACTAGGGTTTGACCCACCCAGGGGCCCACTGTCAGTGGCTAGGGGGTGGTTAGCAGGGAATTAGGCCCTAGTAGCCGGCCACGTCGGCAACAACCGGAGTTAGGCCGTCGGTGACCTTCTAGTGCGACGGAGGCACACCGGGGCGGCGCTACAGGCGGCGAATGGACGCGCTGAGGGCACCAGGGCGTAGCCCAGGATCGCCTGGATCTAGGGGGCACGTGACTAGTCGCAGGGGCGCTGGAGAAGACGTCGACGAGCATGTACGCATCGGCTGGAGCTCGGGGTTAACAGAAACGACAGTGCGGGCCTCGAAGGTGCTAGCTAGGGCGTGCAAAGGGCTCCTGGGAGCTCCCTAAGCATGTTGGCGTGCTCGGATGTGAGCCATAGTGGCTGTGGCCACAGCCACACCATTGCCGGCGGCGAGGAGCTCGGCCATGCTGGCACTATGGCCCAGAGGATGTGGGAGAAGCCTAGGAGAGGGGGAGGCGACGCGGTGGCTCACAACGATGACGAGGGGAGGCTCAGCTTGCTCGAGGATGTGCCAGTGGTCGCGATTCGATGATGACTGGCTCTGGTGACCAGCAACGGAAATGGCGATGATGGCGAGCTTGGAGGGCTCCCGGTCTTGATTTCTTCATTGGAGAGGAGAAGCTTGAGGACCCGGAGGATGAGTAGCTTGGGCTGTGAGGCAACTATGGTGGTCGCAGGGTTCAGCGAGCAGCGGCGACGACAACCTCTCGGCGGTGTCGGGGCTAGAGCTAGAGGGGAGGAGAGGGATCCAGAGGACGGGGAAATGGAAGAGGGCGACTAGGCCTTCTCCATGGCTCATGATAAGGACGGCAGGGCAACCTCCAGCGTGAAGCTGGAGGTGGCGCGCTCGGCACCGTGTCGTGTCTCTCCCTCTGCCTACTGGCAGAGGTTGAAGATAGAGCCAAGGTGGGCTTGGGCCTCTTCTACAGTACTGGGTTGTACATGTAAGCCTAGGTTTGGTCTCTGCTTTCTTTTATTTATTTTCTTTTCTGGTTTTCCTAACATTGTTCTCGCTTTCAGTAAAAATACCTAGCCATTTAGTAAAATCCTAAAAGTTGTCATGTGGACTAAATGAATTTATCCAATGCCACACAATAATTCTCAGAATTATTGGAGATATATTTTCCATATAGAATATATATATATATATATTGCAAATAGGGTTTGAATTAATTCAAATACCCAAGATAAAATGTTTTTGTGTTTTCAAAATATTGGTTGGCAATTTTACCTCATCCCAATATTTTCACGGAATAGTTGGAACGTTTTCTTGGATCCATTTGAAGTAGTTTTTATATTGCCTTTTGACAAAAAATTGAATGATGAGGCTTGATCACTCCTCATTTCAATTTCATTGAAAAATTAAGAATGCATGCATGAATGCAAACACAACAAGGTTAGCTAGGGCTGTGACAAGTCGGTTGTTGGCGACTCTTATAGATGAAGAAGTTAGCCTGTCGTAGTATCATCCTGCATATTCCAACGAGAATGAGCGTACACAACGCACCCAAAGATGAGCTGTCAGAGCTGGTGCCGCCTCGACGTAAAAGACCCTTTGCTCCTGATGTTGATGCGTCAAGTCTTGTTGAGGGTACTTCTAATTTCGAGTCTTTACTTTCAATCCGGCGGCAACAAAAGGAACAGCAGGGTGAAGACGAAGATGAGACGTCAGGAGCGGATCCAGAGGCGGCTAATACGGAACAAACTTGAAGGCGTGTCTCCGAAGATGAATTAGTTGCCAAGTGGCTAAAGCCCCCCAAGTGTTGGGCAAAAACATGAATATTTTGTGGCTCCTGATGTGAGCCTGTGGTGCCTACTACACAACTTGTTCTTGTAGACTCGTGTTGGGCCTCCAAGCGCAGAGTTTTGTAGGACAGTAGCAAATTTCCCTCAAGTGGATGACCTAAGGTTTATCAATCCGTGGGAGGTGTAGGATGAAGATGGTCTCTCTCAAACAACCCTACAACCAAGTAATAAAAAGTCTCTTGTGTCCCCAACACAGCAAATATAATGGTAAATTTTATAGGTGCACTAGTTCGGCGAAGTGATGGTGATACAAGTGTACTAATGATAGTAGATATTGATTTTTGTAATAGTCAGAATAAAAAACAGCAATGTATCAAGTAACAAAAGTGAGCACAAACGGTATTGCAATGCTTGAAAACAAAGCCTAGGGTCCATACTTTCGCTAGTGGAATCTCTTAATAATGCTAATATAATTAGATCACATAACCATCCCTCAATGTGCAACGAAGAATCACACCAAATTTCTTACCTAGGGGAGAATATGAGAAGAAATTGTTTGTAGGGTTTGAAACCACCTTAAAGTTATCCTTTCCAATCGATCTATCCAAGAGTTCGTACTAAAATAACACTAAGTTATTATCCTTTCCGATCGATCTATCTAAGAGTTTGTACTAAAATAACATCATATATATGATATGCATCAACCACCTCTAATGTAACCTAGATGCTCCAATGTCACCACAAGTATCCATGAGTTAATTATACGATATGCATCAAATAATTTAAGATTCATAATACTCAATCCAACACAAAGAACCTCAAACAGTGCCCCAAGATTTCTACCGGAGAGAGGACGAATACGTGCATTAACCCTTATGCATAGATTACCCCAATGTCACCTCAGGAATCCGCGAGTTGAGTGCCAATACATAGATCAAGTGCTCTCAAATCCAGAAAAGTATTCAATCTGGTAATAATGAAATCTCAAAGGGAAAACTCAAGTCATCACAACAAGATAGAGAGGGGAAAACACCATATGATCCAACTATAATAACAAAGCCCGCGATACATCGAGATTGTGCCAAATCAAGAACACGAGAGAGAGAGAGAGAGAGAGATTAAACACATAGATACTGGTACAAACCCTCAGCTCCGAGCGTGGACTACTCCCT
The DNA here is from genome assembly GCA_022496015.1 of Hordeum marinum. Lineage (NCBI taxonomy): Eukaryota > Viridiplantae > Streptophyta > Magnoliopsida > Poales > Poaceae > Hordeum > Hordeum marinum. Next base: position 465,753,202 of record CM039676.1, on the reverse strand, counting down.
CCTCATCATGGAGACCATAGGGATGATGAATATGGCCTTCGGTGACGATTTCCCCCTCCGACAGGGTGCCGGAACGGGGTATAGATTGGTTTTTCGTAGCTACAGAGGCTTGCGGTGGCGGAACTTCTGATCTAGGGTTATTTCTGGGGGTTTCTGAATATATATGATTTTTGGGTGTCGGTTTCATGCCAAGATGCGCCATGAGGGGCCCACAAGACACCACGGCGTGCTAGAGGGGGCTGGCATGCCCTGGTGTGTTGTGGCCACCTCGTGACTCTTTTGGCCCTCCCACGAAGCTTCTAGTGCCTCTTTTATTCCAAAAAAAATCATCAAGAATTTCGATGCATTTGGTGAACTTTTATTTTTGCACAAAAAACAGCACCATGGTAGTTCTGCTGGAAAAAAAGTCTGTCCGGGTTAGTTCCATGCAAATCATACCAAAAGCATATAAAAATATTGTAAATATGGCATGAATACTTCATAAATTACAGATATGTTGGAGACGTATCAGCATCCCCAAGCTTAATTCCTACTCATCCTCGAGTAGGTAAATTATAAAAGAAAATAATTTATGAAGTGTGAATGCTAGCATAGTGCATAAGTTTGATCAATGATAATTTCAACCACTTTTCGTAGCATCATAACAACAACTCTTTCTCATAAAACTCATCATGATAAAGTAGCAACCAATTCACATGTTATTGTTCAAACAATGAATTCTCTTGATACTTAACAACATATGTTCTTAGTCACTAAACAATTGCAATTCAACTTATTCTCAACAAAGTCTAAGTAAGAGCTCCACATACTCAATCATCATATAGTCTTCTATGATTGCTAGTACTCAAAGCATATTTGTAGAACAAATGGCATCCATCGAACGCAGAGAAAGATAGGGGCTTAATGTTTCGCCTCCCAACTCATTTATCATAGAGATAATTGTCAACAATAATAAGTCATGATCAAATATATTTGACTGGCCATATGTGCCTAGATCTTTCCCCACCACAAGATGCTTGCCAACTAGAGAATAATTAAGGTGGAAATGAGAATGCATACTATTTAATCTTGCATAAACGTAAATAATGAAAGGTAAAAGATAGGCCCTTCACAGAGGGAAGAAGAGGTTGTCATGCGCTATTTGGTTTTGTATGCACAATCCCTTAATGCTAAAGAATGTCACGTTATATTGCCCCTTATGATAGCAACCTTTATTATGCAGTCCATCGCTTTTATTACTTTGCCATCACAAGTTCATACAACGCTCATTTTTTTCTTACACTAAATTGTCAAACACATTTAGAAGCAATTTTTATTGCCTTTTTGCACCGGTGACAACTTACTTGAAGGATCTTATTCAATCCGTAGGTAGGTATGGTGGACACTCATGGCAATAAACTGGGTTTAAGGGGTTTTGGATTCACATGTAGTATCTCTACTTACTACGAATGTTTGGCTAGCAAAAGATCCTAAGCAAACACCACATGTTAGAGGATCCATAAGAATATAACTTCTATGCAAATATACACAACCATAACTCATTACGTTGTCTTCCTTGTCCAACTTCAACTAATTTTCTCTAGTTTGAAAATAATTAATAGGTATTCACAATCTTAGACGATGTCCAAGATAATATATTTGTATGTGAAAGTTCTCTTCCTTAATACTAACCATTCACGAATTGCTTGTATGACCAATATTGTGACTGTCAAGCTTCGAAGATTTCACTTTCTAAACCTAATGTGAAGCTACTACTAGGCATGATATGAACATATAATTTAAACTTCATGGCATTCAATTCATTCAACAATTTACTCATAGGATATAAGTGAAGCACAAGAGTAAATGAAAAGCTACCCCAAAAAGATATAAGGGAAGATCAATCGAGTAGTTAAGTAAATGGGTAGCCATTTGAGAACTCTCTCTCATCTAAAAACTCAGATCTAAGTACATTTGAGAACTCTCTCTCATCTAAAAACTTTCAGATCTAAGTATTTTATTAAAACAACAAGCAAAACAAATTAAAAATGACATTCCAAGAATAGCACACACCATGTGGACAAATAAAAATTTAGGCTCAACATAGGCTAACCGATAATTGTTAATGAAGAGAGGTGGGATGCATAGCGGGGCATCCCCAAACTTAGATGCTGGAGACTGCTTGCAATACTATCTTTGGATGCCTTTTGAATCCCCAAGCTTGAGCTCTTGTGTCGCCTTAATTTCTTTTATATCATGGTTTCCCTAAATCTTAAAAACTTCATCCACAAAAACTCGAAAAGAACTCGTGAGATAGGTTAGTACACATAAGAATAAGTCCACAATTCTTGCATTGCCAAGACAAGTTGCACAATAATTTCCAAACATCATCTACTATTTACTATCGTTTCCACAATTAATATCTACCAATATAGGCTATGGAAACTATAGGATAAGTAGATAACGAAACTATGACAACAATTTGTCCAGACAGAATAGTCTGTAGCAATTTAGAAAAACAGTGTACTTATGTAACTCAAAAAAATTATGAAAATTTAGGACTTGATAAATAATTTATATGAAAACACTGTGTAAAAGTTTCAGAAACTTTCCGCATTGCAGTAAAATATGAAAATTCAAACACTACAGAGAAAGTTTCTGTTTTTACACATCACACATCAAACATGCAATGTAAGCATCCTAAGGCAATTCTTGTAACTTTGTATTAAAAAACAAGATTATAAATAACACCTAGCAGAAAATAACAAAATATAATGATGATCCAAGAAAATAACATATTGTGTGACGAATAAAAATATAGCTCTAAGTAAGATATACCAATAATGTTAAAAACGAAAGAGTGGATGCCTTTCGGGGCATCCCCAAGCTTAGGTGATTGAGTCTTCCTTGGATATTACCATGGGGCTGCCTTGGGCATCCCCAAGCTTAGGTTCTTGTCACTCCTTAATCTTCTCATATCGGTGGCTCACCCAAAACTTGAAAACTTCAATCACACAAAACTTAACGGAACTTCGTGAGATGAGTTAGTATAGTGAATATAGATCATTCACTTAGGTACTGTTAAGACAAGATTCATAATTGTTCCCACATGATACCTACTGTATTCTATCATTCTCATAATTTATACCACTGAATATAAGCTATGGAAACACTAAAACAAGCGAACTATGGATGCAAAATAGAATTTGTCAAAAACAAAATAGTCTGCGAAGAGCTGCAGTATAACCATACTTCCACGTCTCTATTTTTTTAAAATTGGGACATCCTAAATCATTTGTATATAAACACTGTAAATTTTTCAAATCATTATCGCACTCCAGTAAAAAAATGAAAATTCTTGTGTTGGAGTCAAAAGTTTCTGTTTTGGTTCACCATCAATTCTACTCATCTTGTGAGTCATCCCAAAGGCATTACTTGGAACTTTATTGAAATAAAAGACACAAAATATTATTACTATAGTATCTTAATCATGTTAGCACACATAAACAGATAGTAAAAGTGTTGGGTTGTCTCCCAACAAGCGCTTTTCTTTAATGCCTTTGAGCTAGGCAAGATGATTTGAATGATGCTCACATCGGAATAGTAGTTGAAACATGCAAGAGAGCATCATGAATCTCAGGACAAGCACATTTAAGTCTAAACCACTTCCTATGCATAGGGATTTTGTGAGTAAACAATTTATGGGAAAAAGAATCAACTAGCATAGGAAGGCAAACAAGAATAACTTCAAAACTTTGAACACGTATGGAGGAAACTTGATATTATTGCAATTCCTACAAGCATATGTTCCTCCCTCATAACAATTCTCTATAGCATCATAAAGGAATTCAAAAATATAAATATCACATAAATCATTATTTTCATAATCCACAAGCATATAATTTTCATTACTCTCCACATAAGCAATTCTCTTCTCATTCAAAGTAGTGGGAGCAAACTCAAAAAATAACTATCATGAGATATTTGAGTGGAATAATCCAATTGAAAACTAAAATCTTGATGAAAATTTTCATGGTTATCATTATTATTTATACCATACATGTCATAATCATCATAGATATGAGGCATGCCACCATCACAATAAATTTTCTCATCAAAACATGGGGGACTAAAAATGTCATCTTCATCAAACATAGCATCCCCAAGCTTGTGCCTTTGCATATCATTAGCATCATGGATATTCAGATAATTCATACTAGAAACATTTCAATCATGCTCATCATTCAAGGAATTCTTATTAAGTATATTCATAAACTCTTCTTATACCAATTGAGCACAATTTTCCGAACCATCATTTTCACGAAAGACATTATAAAGATGATACAAATGATGGAACCTAAACTCCATTTTTTGTAGTATTCTTTTATAAAAAAAACTAGTGAAAAAAAGAAACTAAAAGATTTAATTGTAAGATCTAAAGATATACCTTCAAGCACTCACCTCCGTGGCAAGTGTTTGTGTAAGTGCATCTAGTGCCCCTTAGTGATTTTGGTGTATTGAAGACTTATACGTTAAGAGACTGGTGCGTTTGTGAGTGTACACAGGCTCTATAAGTCGCTGAGGATTTTGATACATTCGGAGATTATTGACCCCTAAAAATGCATGTCTTCAGCTGAAGACTTTGGTGAAGACTTTGCTGAAGACTTTGGTATTCCCTAAAGACTTTGAAATAGAAGAAGTTGGTGTGACCTTGAAGATATGAATGAGGAAAATGAAGCATGAAAACTTTTGTTTTTATAGTTTCATTTCCTTTCTTCGAGTTATAAGAAACACCATACTGTTAAAGGGGGCTGAGGTAATACTAAGGAAAATTTCCAACTAATGCTCAACTCAAAAGCCTCAACCTATCCAATCCTTCGAGTGAAGACCTTGGAAACCTCTTGCGGTTCAGTCAAGTTCTTCAGTGACAGAGACGATGATCTTCCGGTTTTTGAGGAAATTGGTCTGACTGAGGAGTTAGGATTTTTCCAATGCGAATTGCCTACAAGTGAGGAAAATGATAAGCTTGAGGACTTTCGTAGTTCGAAATTCCGACCGTTGTTGTGCTAAGCACCAGCTGTCCCCAATCATCCTATTCATATAACGGTCATATCATTGGGGGCATTTATGTCTTATCATGTCAGGTTGCACCCTGGCTATAAATACCCACCCCCCACAACCACTAGTTGGTTGGCTTCTCCGAGAGAGAGAACTAACACTTGTCATTTGAGAGCAACCATTCCTTGAGGACTTTGAGAGAAAATCATCAGTGAGTAAAAACCCCAAAACCAAACCACCAAACCCAAAGTGATTGAGCATCACTGAAGAGATTGTTCCTGCGTGGAACCGACGCTTGTTACCTTTGAAGACTATGTATCTTCCAAACAGTTAGGCGTCATGGTCTACTGCATCCTGCAGTCAATTGGGGATCACGAAGTGACCTTGGTCTAGAGCATCCAACAGTCAATTGTGGATCGTTGGGTGACCAGTTTGTGAGGGTTTTGGAAGTCTACCCTGAAGACTTACCACGAGTGTTGGGTGAGGTCTGTGTGACCTTAGCTCAAGGAGAATATGGTAAGGACTGTGTGTCTTGGGACTACGTGTCTTATGGTTTAAATTCCAGGCGTATGACTGTCACACCAGTTGGAGCTGGGTCATCAAATCATTGTCTTCATCGAGCTTCCTGGTTTCATTTCCTCAACCCTTTCATTTCCTTGTATACTTGTTGATGAAATTGGTCGTTAATGTTTGAAGAATTTAACACCTCAATTTCTTCAAGTTACCTTGTTCGTCACTTGCTTATCCTATATCATGCTACTTGTAATCTGTGCATGCTTTATTTCATCATGACGACTATGCTACTACTATGTTTTTCATGCACTTGAGTACTTATTCTGCTGCTAGTTATTCATAACATTTCAAAATCCTCAAGTTGAAATTCCTCTATGATGAATTTGTAAAAAGAGCCTATTCACCCCCCTCTAGTTGATATAACGCACTTTCAATTGGTATTAGAGCAAGGTACTCCCTTGTTCTATGTGATTTTGGTTTAACCACCTGGAGTTCTAGTTATGTCGATGGTAGGTATGATCAAGGTTTCCGCAGGATGTCCTACCGTTGATGGGACAGACTACCCCTACTGGAAGTACAAGATGCGCATGCATCTTGAAGCTATTGACAACAATCTCTAGTACGTTGTGGAAAATGGTGTTCCCCGCACTTCCGTGACTATTACTGTTGCTGATGCAAAGAAATTCAAGCAACTTGATTCTCAAGCAAAGAATATCATCTGTTGCCATCTTAGCAAAGATTAGTATGGCAGAGTGAGTGCTTTGGAGTCTGCTATGCTTATCTGGGATAGGCTGTCCAAAGTCAACGAAGGTGTCTCCACTCAACATGACTCTCGTATTGATGCTCTTCACAATCTCTTCAACCGCTTCAAAAGACTTGACAAGGAGAATGTTCAGCAAACTTTTGATCGTCTCACTGACATCTCCAATGAGCTTCAAGCACTTGGTGCCACTGACATCACAACCCACGAAGTGGTGAAGAAACTGCTAAGATCTCTTGCTTCCTCATTCGACACACTGGCGTTGATGATTCAAGAACGTGGAGACTACAAGTCACTTGATCTTGCTAATATACTTGATAGACTCAATACTCATGAATTCCAACAAGCTGAGAAGAGAGACCTCTACGGGCCAAGCTATGGTAGATCTTGTGCTCTGAAGGCAAAAGCAATTTCCTCATCCGAAGACAAAGAATCTAACAGTAGCCTTGGTGATCCTAAAGAACTGAGTCAGGAGCTGGCAATGCTCATGAGGAAATTCCAGAAGTTCTCAAGGAGAGGCCAATTTGGAAAGTCATCAAAAAGTGGTTTGTGGAAATCAGATTCCTCAAGCGACTATAAGAAGAGAACTTGTCACAAATGCAAGAAGTCTGGTCACTTTATCTCCGACTATCCTCTCTAGGAAAAAGAATCAAAGAAGAAGAAATACAAGGACTACAGTTCTGATGACTCGAAGAAAAAGAAGAAATCTTCAAAGTCCTCAACTTCAAAGTCCTCATCTTCAAAGTCTTCATCGCACAAGAAGAATGGTTCTAGAAAGGCTTGGGCTCATTGGCAAGGAAATGGATTATGAAGAAGAATCTGAAGAATATGAAGAAGAGGAAGAATCTGAGGAGTCTGACTCTGGTGTTGCCAGCCTTGCTCTCACAACTGCTTTCGTCAGCAAGTCCATCTTCAATGATGAAGAAAATGACTACTCCAACGACTCTGACATCAGCAATGATGATTACGCTCCCACCTATTGCTTCATGGCTAAAGGTTCCAAGGTACACAAGCATCACTCCTCCTGTGAATCAAGTGATGGTGAATATGATGAATATGTGAAACCTAGATATGCCAAAATTGCCAAAATTGCCACTAAGCAACAAAGTGCATTTGAAAAGCTTCAGAAGCTGCTAGACAAAAGCGATGATCTGTTGAATGAGGAAGTCGACCGGACTCAAACTCTGTCTGATGATCTCAAAAGTCTTCAGACAAAGTATGATAACCTTCAGAGTCATCATAATGCTATCTTAGTTGACCATGAGAAGCATTCTTATGAATTTCTTCAAAGAAAGCAAGATCTTGAGAAACTAAGAGTGTCTCATGAGGATCTCCAAAGGGAAAATGATTCCTTACTGGCTCAACAGATCAGTACCGCTCAGGAAGAATTTGTTCCACCATGTTTGAAATGCATCGAATGTGAAACTACTAATTCTTCACCTGAATGTTCAAATGCTTCTATTGCTACAAATTCTTCAACTATCCCCGTGGTCACAAATTTCTCATCTGAGATTACCACAAGTATCACTGACGAACATGCAGGGTTGAAGGAATTGTATGTGACAGGCATGTACAAAAGTCTCAAAGGGCATCAAACCCTTTGCGATGTGCTCAAAAAGCAGATTTTGAACAGGAACCCTAGGAAAGAGGGTATTGCATTTGAGAGGAAACTCAATGCTGATGGATCCTACTGGACACCTGAGCAGTACCCCAAAACCACATGGGTTGCTGCAAAAGGACCTCCTATGGATCCATCCACTTTATCTGGATTTACTTGTGAAACTTCATATTCCTCTGATGAGTCACTTGACTCCAACTACAAATTCTTCAAAAATCAGAAAGGTGAAGAATTTGCCAGATTTGTTGGAACTAACTACAGGAACGGTTCACCTATGAGGAAAATCTGAGTTCCTAAGAGCTGCTTGGAAAATCTTCAAGTGAATGTCTTCACGACACCACCCATGAAGAAAAGGAACCCCACATCAAATTCCTCATATGGACCAAAGTCTTCACTTGGACCAAATTCCTCAAATGGTCAAAAGTATCATTCTCGTGCTAATGCATCTATTTCGCAGGAAAAATCTAAGAGTTCTGAATATGTGCATTATTCTTCAACTCATTATGTTCATAAGTCCTCGGAGAATTTCTCTGCTTATTCATATGAGTACTCTAACCCTAGTCATCTGAAACAAAGTGCACTAGCTTCAATGCCTCCCTTCTCATATGGAGCTCGCAGAATGATGAACTCTTTGCCGCCCCTCCGGATGTGGGTGGTGAAGAAATTGAACTAACTTCTTATGCAGGGTCAGGTCTCCAGACAAACTTGAACGTCTGATGAATTTTCTGGAGACCTGAGGAAATGCTTTAAACGACGCAAGCTAATCATGCAGAAATGAATTCCTCATTTCTCACGTCCTCACACTGCTTTACTTATTATGTCGTGTGATGAAATTCTGCCTGATGAATTTGATGTCATATTCTTCACTCTGAAGCATATGAGTTTGTAAGTTGTACTAATTCATCTGCAGGATGAAACTCCAAAAGCTACTAAGTGGGTCCTCGATAGTGGATGCACCAACCACATGACTGGTGACAAGAGTCTACTGATGAATATGCCACTTGCCACATCTCATCTGAAGCTTATCACCTACGCTGACAAAGGAAAAAAGCAAGGTATGGGGTCTAGGTAAGGTTGAAATCTCCAAGGACCGACACATGGACAAGGTGATGCTTGTCGAATCCCTCGAGTTCAACCTTATGTCTGTCTCAATGCTTTGTGATCTTGATATGGTTGTCATCTTTGGAAAGTATGATTGTGTTGTCATCATGGAATCTGACCATTCCAAAGTATTCGAAGGCTTTAGGAGAGGAGACTTGTATATTGTTGATTTCTCTACAGGTCCTCAGCCTGCCACGTGCCTACTTGCAAAGTCCTCAGAAGGCTGGTTGTGGCATTGGTGACTTGGACATGCTGGTATAAGGAACTTGCACACGCTCATGAAGAAAAAGCGCATCATTGGCATTGAAGGTTTCAAAATCCTCAAGGATCACCTCTATGGTGCTTGTGAGTCTGGGAAGATAACCAGATCCAAGCATCCCTCGAAGACAATCATGACCACGACTCGACCTTTTGAATTGCTTCATATGGACCTCTTTGGCCCCACTCATTATTCCTCATTAGCAAATTCTTCAAGTTTGTATGGCTTTGTCATTGTTAATGATTAATCTCGTTACACTTGGGTGCATATTATTATGTACAAGACTGAAGTGCAGGATGTCTTCAGATGATTTACTTCAAGGGCATCAACAAACTTTGGCGTCAAGATCAAGCATATCAGGAGTGATAATGGGACTGGATTCAAGAACACCAATATTGATGAATATCTTGAGGAACTTGGTATTACTCATGAGCTATCTGCCCCATATACTCCTCAACAGAACAACATCGTGGAGTGCAAGAACAGGACTCTTGTTGAGATGGCTTCCACCATGCTTGATGAATACAAGACTCCTTGTCGCTTCTGGCCTGAGCCAATTGATACAACATGCCACGTCATCAATAGGGTATATCTTCACAAATTCTTCAAGAAGACATCATATGAACTCATGATTGGAAAGAAACGCAATGTAAGTTATCTCAAAATCTTCGGTGCAAAATGTTGGATAAGAGATCCTCATCACAGTTCTAAATTTGCACCAAAAGCACATGAAGGTTTTATGCTTGGTTATGGAAAGGACTCACACACCTACAGAGTCTTCAACACCTACCACCACAAGGTTGTTGAAACTGTAGATGTGCGGTTCGATGAAACTAACGGCTCGCAAAGAGAGCACCTGCCTTCTGTGATAGATGAAAAGTCTCCTGAAGAATCCATTAAGTTGAAAGCTACTAAGGATGTAGTACCCACTGAATAAAATCTTCAAACTACTGAGGAAGTCATCCCAACCAATGAAGACGTTCATGCTGATACACCTGAAGAAAATGGTGCTGAAGAACATCCTCAGCCACGTCAACCTGCTCATCCAAGAGTTGCAAATGAGGTACAGATTGACAAAATCATCGACAACATCAATGCACCAGGTCCCCTCACTCGCTCAAGAGCTTCACATTTGACTAACTTTTGTGGGCATTTTGCTTTTGTCTCTATCAGAGAGGCCACCAAAGTTGATGAAGCTTTCAAGGAGCCTGAGTGAATTCAAGCTATGCAAGAGGAATTGCATCAATTCAAGCTCAACAACGTGTGGGAACTTGTCAAGCGGCCAGATCCTCGCAAGCATAAAATCATAGGTACCAAGTGGATCTACCGCAACAAGCAAGATGAAAATGGCCATGTGGTAAGGAATAAGGCTCGTCTTGTAGCTCAAGGCTACACACAGGTTGAGGGAATTGACTTTGATGAAACTTTTGCACCTATTGCTAGACTTGAAGCTATTCGCATATTGCTTGCTTATGCTAACCATCATGATATCATTTTATATCAAATGGATGTGAAAAGTGCATTCCTTAATGGTAAGCTTGAGGAAGAAGTATATGTTGCTCAACCCCCAGGTTTTGAAGACCCTAAGCATCCTGACAAAGTCTTCAGACTCAACAAGGCCCTCTATGGCCTCAAGCAGGCCCCTCGGGCATGGTATGACACTCTGAAGGAATTCCTCATGAATAAATGCTTCAAACCCGGTTCACTCGACCCAACTCTTTTCACTAAATTCTATGTCAATGAACTGTTCATATGCCAGATATATGTAGATGATATTATCTTTGGCTGTATTGACAAACATTACAGTGATGAATTTGCCTATATGATGAGTGAAGAATATCAAATGTCTATGATGGGAGAGTTGAAATTCTTCTTAGGTCTTCAAATTCGTCAGCAAGACAATGGCATCTTCATCTCACAAGAGAAATACCTCAAGGATGTTCTTAGGAAATTCAACATGCACGAATGCAAAGGCACTAAAATTCCAATGCCTTCAAAAGGCCACCTTTGCACTAACAAAAATGGTAAAGATTTCGATCAGAAGGTATAGCGCTGCATGATTGGCTCCTTATTGTATCTATGTGCATCTAGGCCTGATATTATGCTGAGTGTTTGCATGTGTGCCCGATTCCAAGCAACACCAAAGGAATCACACCATAAGGCTGTGAAACATATTCTTCAATACTTAGCTCACACACCAACGCTTGGATTATGGTATCCCAAGGGCTCAAATCTTCACTTCGTCAGATACTCAGATGCTGACTATGCTGGAGATCGTGTGGATCGCAAGTCAACCTCAGGCACATGTCATTTCCTCGGATGATCCTTAGTCTGTTGGTCCTTGAAGAAGCAGAACTACGTGTCACTTTCTACTGCTAAAGCTGAGTACATTGTTGCTGGTTCATGCTGCGCTCAGTTGCTATGGATGAAGCAAACCCTCAAGGACTATGGCATCAAGGTGAAGAATGTGCCTCTCTACTGCGACAATGAGAGCGCTATCAAGATTGCTTACAACCCAGTTCAGCACTCCAAGACCAAGCACATCCAGATTCGTCATCATTTTCTTCGAGATCATGTACTCAAGGGTGACATCTCCATCGACCACATCCCCATTCAAGAACAACTAGCCGATATCTTCACTAAGCCCTTGGATGAAAAGAGATTTTTTAAGTTGCGGTGTGAGCTAAATATCTTAGAATCTTCGAATGTTCTTTGAAAAGGCACACATCCTAACACTTATGCAAAATAGATGACTTTGATGTGTGACACACGAAGTAACGTTTTTCTTCAATCAATAAAGAATAACTTTCTAAGTGTGAAGAAATTAACAAAGAATTTGATTCTCAAAACCCTACGACAATTGTACGCAGTGTCTGAAATCATCAGTCTTATACGGTGGGTCACGCCACCAACAATAGTTGAAATTCTTCGGAGTTGAATTTTTCATCATTTTGCAAATTCTTCAAATTTTCAAATTCCTCAAGTTTGCAAATTCCTCAACTTTTCAAATTCTTCAAACTATGAAACTGATGTTCTTCACTGAATATATATATATATATATATATATATATTTGAGTTTTCAATGTCCTCAACAACATTCACTTATTGCTAATTCTTCAAGTTGAGTTTCATCTAAGTGAATGCTATTGGACCCATTCCCCCTCTATGCTAAACTCAACCCAGTCTATTCACAAATTCTTCATATGCATTCTACTTTGAAACTCGTTCAAAGTCATCACTTTGTCCTTGACAGCTGAAGAATTTGCGAACGAAAACTTTAAATTTTCATATTTTTTCGACGCTTCCCGCTCAAACCGTTTCGGATCCCATGACTAGATAAGCCACAATCCCCCATTATCTCCGCTACTCAGAACGTGGGTGACACAGGTCACATGGAGAGCAAGGGTCAGGGGCAATCTGGTCCAAAATCTTAGGGCCGATTCGTTTTTACCACCACTATATATACCCCCCCCTTCCCTTCACTGTGATAGAGTTACTCCTCACTCCCATCTCTCCCGAGCTCAGACCTAGCGCCGCCGCTAAAATCATCGCCACCGGAGAGGAAGAGCTTCACTGCCTCGACCTCGCCGTCGTCGTAATCGCATCGTCCGCGGAAGTCTTCACCCCGCCGACCGTTGTAGCTGTCTCCCTCTGCCAAGCTAGGGCGTGGGAGATCTGGACGGACGAACTTCCCTGTTTTCATCTCTCTGCTCGTCGTGTTCTTCATCAGGGTAAATAAAATCTAATTTTACTGTCCATGATTGATCTTCGTATCTTCCACAAAATCCTCAGAAGTGTTTGTTCTTCAAGAATCATCTTCTTAAGCCCCTTACATGCTTCAATCCCTTGATGTTTTTCCCTAATTTATGATTTTCTTTAAGATTCCTCAATTGTGTGGATCTACATATTCGCACAACTTTGGAACCCAAGACAAAGAACAATTAGTAAAATTCCTCAAGACATCTATGGTCAAAATCCTCAACTTGATGTATTTTGAAAAAAAATTCTGAGAACGCATATGACCTCTTGATGTTCATAGGTACAAAATGCCTGCTGATGAATCACTAGGTTCTTATCAACTTAACTCATTTGCAGCATTTCTTGAGGAAAAACTGTATACATCTTCAAAATCATCAAGAGTTCAAAGTCATCAGGTGAAGAAAATGGCAGATGGTAAAAGACCCAGAAGAGTGGAAAGAAGGCTGAACAGAACACTGCCTTTGACATTCCTGAGGATTTGTATGCTGGTTACTGTACACCTGATGAAGTCATTCATGGGAAAGAAACAAAGGAGCATAGGAAAATCAGAATTCAAAGGATTGAACGAAGATGGATGAAGGAATGGAGAGAATATCAGTATGTCACTCCCAAATACATGAGGAAATTCGCCCTCAAGCCTCCTTGCAAAAGGCTCCTCCTGCTGATGATCAACAAGTAGATCCCACTAGCTTTGCTCGTGCAGAAGAATTTCTAGCTAAAAGGGCGAAGCATCAACAAAAACTTCAGAGAACTGCCAAGGATGCAGTGAAGACATTCAATGAAGATTCAGCTGCTACTGTTGCCTCTGCCGGAGCCTCTGCTAGTGCTCCGAAGAAAACAATGATGAATAAGTCTGTAGTGAAGGCAAAAACCTCACCTTCAAAGTCTTCACTGCAAAATCCTCAAGCAAATTCTTCAAAGACACTGCAATGCCTTCAGTAGCTACACAATCATCAACTGCTGCCACAAAGTCCTCAACACCTGTACATCTTTCAACATGTCAGAGGACTAATGGCTTCTCAATTGCTTCAGGGGAGTCTGCAAGTTCCTCTGCCCAAGCACAATCTTCAACAAGCCCTACTCTGTTGAAGATAAAGAGTATAGGACAAGGTCAGAGACCAAGTCCTCGCAAAAGCCAAGCTATTGTGAATGTGCCCTCAGGATCTGAGGATAATGACTTGGCTGATAATGAAGAATTGGAAGAAATCATCAGAAACAGACAGTAGAGAGCTGCAATTGCCAAGGGCAGCTCAGTTCCTCTCATGCTGGATCCTAAGATGATCCTCAAGTTCATCGACATATGGCATGAGGATCCCAACACTCCACTTTCCTCACTGAACCTACCCATTGATGTGTACCATGTCCTCACACACTTCATTGCTGAGGAAAAATGGAAGAGAGATCAAGCTCAGAGAGATAAGAGGAGCAGGGCCAGAAAAGAAAAGTTTCTAAGGAATAATGTAATGAATTTGACTCCAAATCAACTCGTCACAGTTTAGTCTGAGATTCGTTGCCTTACTGATGAACAAACAAAGTATGATGTTGAATGGAAGGGAACCAAAGTACAATTTGTCAGGGCAGCCCAAGCTGTAGTTAAGAACCACAACTCAAAGGTTGCAGCTGAGTCGCAACCGCAAATTCCTCAGGCTGAAGAATCTGCTCAGCTTGCTGAAGAAACTACTCGCGGAGCTGAAGAAATTCAAGCTGCTGAAGAACCTATCAGGGCAACCTCCACAGTTGCACCTGAAGAAACTGCCAAGCCAGCTGACACTTTTGTTGCACCTGATGAAATTGAGACCGCTAGGACGACTACATCAATCGTGCCTAAAGAAACTGCTCCTCCTTCACCCTTTGCTGAAACTGGAAAATCTTCAAGGGTGAAGAACATCAACCTTCCTTCTGCATCAGAAGCGAAGAAAACTAAGGCTATGGAGAAGAAGGCTGCACAGAAGAGAAAAGCATCAACTTCAGATTCCTTAGCTGTGAAGAAGTTGAAGACTATGCCAAGTTCTTCAACTGATCCCATTGATGCAACCCCAATCTCCTCCGTACCTACCAATGAGATAGTTCCATTTGGTGATGACTATGTCATTCCAAATGATCAATATGAAGAAGATCATTCTGTTGCTTCCTCATAGCTGATTGATGAAGAAATTGAAGTAGAAGCAAATTCTTCAACCCCACTAGTATCATCGCCCTAGTCTTAGTTTACTAGTGAAGAGGCCGGCGTTGAAGAAATGGAAGAGGATGTGGACATTGGAAACACAACTCCTCTTATCAATGATGAATATTGGGAAGCTACACACCCGAATTCACCAATGACCACTCCCCTCACTCAAATTCCTCAGTCTCGAGCCTCGACTGAAGAAATTCATACATGATCTGATGACTTGGTTGCACCTGTCATTAAAGATATTCCAGCTGCATCATCTGAAGAAATTGCTGCTCCAATTGCAACTGAGGAAACTGCTGTTCAAATTCCTCAGTCTGAAGAAGTTCGTCCTATGCCTCATGAAATTGTGGGACGCTTCAAGCCAAACCTTCAGCCGAAGCCCAAGATGCCCTTCAAAAGCTCAAAGCACCCCAAATTCATCAAGACCAATTTCTTCAACAAGCACATCTTCTTCACTGGGCCAAATCCTTATGACTCTGCAAGGGCCGGTCCCACCAAATTCTGGACACCCATACAGATGAACTATTATGCATCAGTGTTGTTTGACAAAGAGAAAATCTTCGAGCATCGGCAAATTCCTCATGCGGACATGGAAACTATCTCATGCTTCACACCGGTGCTCGCAGTTCTTCATGATGCTGGAACTCTTCCATTCTGCGTGGACATACGTGATTGGAATGAAGAGATAATTCTTCAATTCTATGCCACCTTGCACATCTCAGATGATGCTTCTGATGGCAATTCTTGGGTTCTGGACTGGATGATTGGATCCCCTCACTACACTACCCTAGCCTCTGAATTGCTTCGAGTTGTGCCCATACCAATTCCCTCAGAAGGAGCAAGATGCCTATTTGATGAACCTGCTCTGCCCAATCACATGATGCAAGTGCTGATGAAGCCATTGGCTCCTGGAAAACCACAACGGACCTCCTTCCTTGTGAAGGATTTGCTCTATGTGCCCAGGACAGTCTATCGCATTCTGACCAAAACCCTCAGTCCTCAGAAGGGCCACAACTCTGAAGAAGAAGAAGTGGAGGGAATCATGAAGAATATGCTATTCAACATCATTCATGGGATTCCCATCAATTACCATGATTTCTTCATGAAGACTTTGGACAATGCTGCTTCAGTCCCATTTGAATTGAAGCCTTATGCTCCCTGGATCATGAAATTCATCAGATCAAGGTCTTCAATTCCATTCAAAGCTGATTTTCAGAATCACTTTGGTTTTCTGCCTCCTATTGAAGTCCTCAAGAACAAATTTTCTTCAGTGGAGGGCAAAGGCAACGCTGTCATTGATGAAGGTACCCGTCCATTGGATGGTCAGTTTCGCAAAGCTGAATCTTATTCCATAAATGATGACTCTGCTACCCAAGATTCTGTTGCAAAACCCTCAGTGCAAAATCCTCAAGAAACTACCCCTCGTGTGATGACTAATCAAGAGCTTCTTCTAAGTCTTCATCAGAAGATTGATCGCTATCACAAGTGGGTAAAACATCAGTTTGATTCACTTCTACGATACATGACTGTCACGCACAACTCTGTGAGGAAGAACCACTATTATCTTCATGAAGTCTTTGACCGCACATGGGCCATTCTGTCTCACCTCAAGACTCCTGAAGAACTCAAGGAGATGGAATTTCAGCAGGACTTTGATTGGTCCATCCCTCCAAGGAAGAAACGGAAGAAAGTTCAAGTTCCTCAGCTAGTCACAAGCTCATTTTCTTCATATCGTGAGGCGGACAAAGCTGAGGATATTGACGACACTGCTTCAGGCCCTGCATTGACAAACGACCCCGACAATGCTGGCGCTCCTCCATGACCTTCAAGATGAAATTCTTGACGGGCGTTAGTCCTCACATTTTCGTCCCTTTTGGTCTTCGATGACAAAGGGGGAGAAAATTTGAGTTAGTCTTCAAGCGGGTCTCTATATATATGTTTTTTTGTTTAAGTTACAACTCTCGATCTTCTGAACCGTTTGTTGGTTGAGTTGTAAACTTTAGTCCGATGGTGGTCTGACGTTTTTGAATTGCTTTCCACATGCTTATTTCCTCAAGTACCTTAATGCATACATGCTGAAGTTCGTCAGACACCATTTTCATCATGCATTTCAAATTCTTCATATCATATGTTAAATGCGTGTATGAACTACAAGATATAGGGGTAGTTCTCCATGTTTTCAACCTGCTATGTGCATTTGTAGTCCAAAGCAAATTCCTCAAATATGCACATCTTCAGAGGGAGTTCTTCTATATCTTACTATCAAATTCCTCAAACTCAGTACTTACACTTCATATTATCATCCCCGTTGAAAACTTAACCTATTTGTCATCAATCAGCAAAAAGGGGGAGATTGTAAGTGCATCTAGTGCCCCTTAGTGATTTTGGTGTATTGAAGACTTATAGGTTAAGAGATGCATGCGTTTGTGAGTGTACACATGCTCTATAAGTTGCTAAGAAGTTTGATACATTTAGAGATTATCGACCCCTAAAAATGTATATCTTCAGCTGAAGACTTCGGTGAAGACTTTGGTGAAGACTTTGGTATTCCCTAAAGACTTTGAAATAGAAGAAGTTGGTGTGACCTTGAAGATATGAATGAGGAAAATGAAGCGTGAAGACTTTTGTTTTTATAGTTTCATTTCCTTTCTTTGAGACATAGGAAACTTCGTACTGTTAAAGGGGGCCGAGGTAATATTAAGGAAAATTTCCAACTGATGCTCAACTCAAAAGCCTCAACCTATCCAATCCTTCGAGTGAAGCCTTTGGAAACCTCTTGCGGTTCTGTCAAGTTCTTCAGTGACAGAGACGATGATCTTCTGGTCTCTGGGGAAATTGGTATGACTGAGGAGTTAGGATTTTGCCAATGCGAATTGCTTATAAGTGAGGAACATGATAAGCCTGAGGACTTTCGTAGTTCGAAATTCCGACCATTGCCATGCTAAGCGCCAGCTGTCCCCAATCATCCTATCCATATAACGGCCATATCATTGGGGGAATTTATGTCTTATCATGTCAGGTTGCACCCTAGCTATAAATAGCCACCCTCCACAACCACTACTTGGTTGGCTGCTCCGAGAGAGAGAACTGACACTTGTCATTTGAGAGCAATCCATTCCTCGAGGACTTTGAGAGAAAATCATCAATGAGGAAAACCCCCAAAACCAAACCACCAAACCCAAAGTGATTGAGCATCACTGAAGAGATTGTTCCTGTGTGGAACCGATGCTTGTTACCTTTGAAGACTGTGTATCTTCTAGATAGTTAGGCGTCATGGTCTAGTGCATCCTACAGTCAATTGGGGATCACAAAGTGACCTTGGTCTAGAGCATCCAACAGTCAATTGTGGATCGCCAGGTGACCAGTTTGTGAGTGTTTTGGAAGTCTACCCTGAAGACTTACCACGAGTGTTGGGCGAGGTCTGTGTGACCTTAGCTCAAGGAGAATATGGTAAGGACTGTGTGTCCTGGGACTATGTGTCTTCTGGTTTAAATACCAGGCCGCTCCAGACTAGACGTACGATTGTCACAACAGTTGGAACTGGGTCATCAAATCATTGTCTTCATCGAGCTTCCTGGTTTCATTTCCTCAACCCTTTCATTTCCTTGTATACTTGTTGATGAAATTGGTTGTTACTATTTGAAGAATTTGACTAAAGACTTTCTCAATTTCCTCACCTCAAATTCTTCAAGTTACCTTGTTCATCACCTGCTTACCCTGTATCACGCTACCTGTAATCTATGCATGCTTTATTTCATCATGACGACTATGCTACTGCTATGTTTTTCATGCACTTGAGTACTTATTCTGCTGCTAGTTATTCATGACATTTCAAATTCCTCAAGTTGAAATTCCTCTGTGATGAATTTGTAATAATTGCCTATTCACCCCCCCCCCCCCCGCCGTCTAGTCGATATAACGCTCTTTCAGTCCATACTTTCGCTAGTGAAATCTCTCAACAATGCTAATATAATTGGATCACATAACCATTCCTCAACGTGCAACGAAGAATCACTCCAAAGTTCTTATCTAGGGGAGAAGATGAGAAGAAATTGTTTGTAGGGTATGAAACCACCTTAAAGTTATCATTTCCGATCGATCTATCCAGGAGTTCGTACTAAAATAATACCAAGTTATCCTTTCTGATCGATTTATCTAAGAGTTTGTACTAAAATAACACCATATGATACGCATCAACCAACTCTAGTGTCACCTAGATACTCCAATGTCACCACAAGTATCCATGAGTTAATTATACAATATGCATCAAACAATTTTAGATTCATAATACTCAATCCAACACAAAGAACCTCAAAGAGTGTCCCAAGATTTCTACCGGAGAAAGTAGGACGAAAGCGTCCATCAACCCCTATGCATAGATTTACCCAATGTCACCTCGGGAATCCACGAGTTGAGTGCCAAGACATAGATCAAGTGCTCTCAAATCCAAAAAAGTATTCAATCTGGTAATAATGAAATCTCAAAGGGAAAACTCAATTCATCTCAACAAGATAGAGAGGGGAAAACACCATATGATCCAACTATATTAACAAAGCCCGCGATACATCGAGATCGTGCCAAATCAAGAACACGAGAGAGAGAGAGATTAAACACATAGCTACTGGTACAAACCCTCAGCCCCGAGGGTGGACTACTCCCTCCTCATCATGGAGACCATATGGATGATGAAGATGGCCTCCGGTGATGATTTCCCCCTCTGGCAGGGTGCCGGAACGGGGTAAGATTGGTTTTTCATGGCTACAGAGGCTTGCGGCGGCGGAACTTCTGATCTAGGGTTATTTCTGGGGGTTTCTAAGTATATAGAATTTTTGGGCGTCGGTTTCATGCCAAGATGGGCCACGAGGGGCCCACAAGACACCACGGCGCCAGAGGGGACTGGCGCGCCCTAGTGGGTTGTGGCCACCTCGTGGCTCGTTTGGCCCTCCCACAAAGTTTCTAGTGCCTCTTTTTTTCCAAAAAATTCATCAAAAAGTTTCGTTGCATTTGGAGAACTTCTATTTCTGCACAAAAAACAACACCACGGTAGTTCTGCTGAAAACAAAGTCAGTCCTGGTTAGTTCCATGCAAATCATACCAAAACCATATAAAATTGTTGTAAATATGGCATGAATACTTCATAAATTATAGGTACATTGGAGACGTATCAGCCTGTAATAGGGGTAGTTAAAAACTCTGAAATGCTCTGTCGTGCCATCGCGCATGTTTTGCACTTGTCTTTGTTGTGGTGAAACTTGTCACGAATCTTTGATATTTTGATCTGTTTACCAAAATATTATTATGCTGCTATTTTTCTTGCCTCTGAATATATTTGTTGTGCTTAATGAGCCTTTGCTTAAATCAGAGAGATCAAAACAAGCTGGCAAAGATACTTTCTTGCAAGGCTTATGCCTTGATTGAACCATTCCACAACGTTGTTGTACAAGATATGTGACTGAACTGGTCATAGTATGATTGTCGTTTGTAACCCGGACGCCCATTTATGAGATGGTAATAAGAATAACATTGTACCTGAAAATTTATAATGTAATAATAGAAGATATTGTAATAATATAAAGAATTGTTAATAAGCCGGCTTAGTGAGACTTGACAAGGAGACTGGCTTTCGAGGCTCAAGTCTTGCTTCAATGGAGCGGGTATGATAACCCATGGTTTATCCTATTTTTTTGTATGTCGGCTCTCACGTGACTCAAGCTGTGTTTTAACCTTGATAAGTTCAGGGTCCAGATGGATTGACTTGTCAAGAGTACACAGGGTCACCTAATCAGAGTCGCATAAATCAAACAGGCAGGTTTAACCATATTTTGGTGGCTTATAGCCTATCAAGAGGGACATTAAAGGCTGACTCGTTGAGGTGGAAGCCCCCAAGTGACTTATGTTTCAAAAAATAAAGACTCATGCTCAATTTGTAGGCTGAAACGACAGAGACCCCGAGTTTTGGGGTTGTCGGCTTTATTATATTTGAACATAAAGAACTATGTACAGAATTTGCAGGGGGGGTTATGACGAGGATATGTACCTGGGGTAGGGTCCTAGGCAAGGCCCACATACCCTACCTAAGGACACTGCATGGGAGGACTTGAAGATCAAGATTGAACTTCCGAGTGTATCCCTGGAGACTTCTAAAGACCACTCGACAGTGTTTCACTCGGAAGTCCCCCTCTCACTCGGCGGTCGCGTGTCACTCGATAGAGCTCACTTCACTCGACGCCTGAAGACCAGGAGCCATCAAGAGCCCAACGGGCAGACACTGGTTTAATGGTATTTATTAGCTTTTACTATGTACGTTGCCAGTAACGGCAGGCTTTTAAGCCCCTCGACCAGGCCCTTAAGTGCAGGATAGTTACAAGGGGTAGAGAACTCTATATAAGCCACCCCTCCCCTCCTGCACAAGGGTTAGACTCTATTGTAATCTCCCTATTCCACACGACATAACACTCCCGAGCACTGAGACGTAGGGCTTTTACCTCCACGAGAGGGGCCTGAACTCATACCTATGTGTGTACACCCTCGCCGTAGCTAGGACTCTGCCCTCTCCCTTCGTACCCATACCTTCTACTGTCAGGCTCGTTCCCACGACAGCTGGCGCCCACCATGGGGCCAGCGTCTAAGCGACTTCCGGCAAGGTTGCGATTTTCATCTTTCGACATGTCTTCCGGTGATGTTTTTGCTCTGGGCCACGAGATCCATTTCGGTGCGCTCGTCTTCATCACCGACGATTCTGCATGGCTCCAGGAGGCGCCTCTCGATGTCGAGGCGCTCACGGTCTGCGGGGCCGCGCACTTCCGCGTGAATCCCTGCGGCGTGTTTCTGCGCCAGCCGTCGACCCGATTTGAGTCGGCTCCCCTCGCTGTCCACAGTTGAAAGCAGTCCGGCCGCTCACGACTTCAGCGTTGGGTTGAACACATAGCGGCGCGTCAAGCTTCTCCGCAGATTGCAGCGCTCGAGCCCGCCGAGTCCCTTCATGACGTGTTCGAGTCGGATTCTGATCCATCCGACGTAGCTTCCGAGTGCGAGAGTTGTGATCCCGCGGCAAAGGTCCTGATGGCGGGCTCTCATCAGACTACGCCGCCTCGCCTCGGCCATGGCAAGTGCAAGGCTGGAGGTCCATCGACTGGGCAGCCGCACCGCGACGAAGGAGTTCTTCACACTCCCATCATTGGCACGACTACCAAAGCCCAGGCTCTAGAGGTCGCGCGCATTCGACTAGAAGAGCTCCAAGCAGAGATTGACGACAGTCGACAGCAATGGAAATCTCATGACGATTTTGAGGTATACCAAACTCCTGTACTGAACGTTGTTGCTGCTGCAAGGATAGCAGATTCTATTCAGCCGTCCCGGTCAGAGGCTGGAAGAGGGTTGATGCAGATCAGAGCGTTTTTAGATGCGGGCAGCGTCAGAACGTAGCAGTTTCCCAGTCCCGCCATAGGATCCACAGCAACTCAGCCAAGGAGGAGACCGTTCAGTCGGCACACAGCGCTAGTTTGCCCTTACGTCGTCGAGGCGGCGACTACCGCGAAGGGTCAGATAGAGATTAGTTTCACCGTGATGACCACCGTCGAGTGCCCACTCCTCCGCGGAGTGGTCCGTACGCGCCCCGGTGCCAGGACGACAGGTGCTCCTTCGGTGATGAGCGAGATGCAGACTTTGATGCCCGCGCCTATATTGTGCAGAAGAGGATTGACAAGAGCAGAGCACAGAGAGACGGACATGACAGAGATGTTCCGAGTGGAAGCTCAGCCATGGTGTCAGGTCCCGAGTGTTTTAGTAGAGTTATATGTTCTGCAGAGATCCCCCCCCCCCAATTTCAGAATGGCGGCGGGAATTGGAAAGTTTTCTGGCGAAACAAAGCCAGAGACTTGGTTGGATGACTACCGAGTGGCTGTGCAGATTGGCGGCGGGAATGACGATGTCGCAATGAAGCACCTTCCCCTGATGCTAGATGGTTCAGCTCGAGCTTGGCTGAACCGTTTGGCTCCATCCAGTATCCATTGCTAGGAAGATCTTACCCAAGTGTTTGTTCGAACCTTTGAAGGCACGTGCAAGCGCCCGGCAGGTCTGGTCGACTTGCAACACTGCGTCTAGAAACCCAATGAAACCCTAAGGGATTATATTCAGCGATGGTCCACTCTGCATCACACTGTGGAGAATGTGTCGGAACACTAGGCCGTTTGTGCTTTCAAGGCCGGTGTGAGATATAGGGAACTGTACGTGAAGTTTGGGCAGACGGGTGACATTTCACTTGGCAAAATGATGGAAATCGCCACTCTGTACGCCAATGGCAAAGAGGAAGACCGCCTCCAAAGTGGCAAAGCAAAGGCAGTCGCCAATGAAGGCAATGGCGGCAACGGCAACAACCGGAAGCAGAATCGGAAGGCTGAAGACCCGACTCCGACAGAGGCAACAGTGCTGTCGACTCAACCGAAGAACAAGGGCAAGGCCAAGGCTCAATACACTCCCAAGAAGGGGAAAGGTCAGTCAGGAACTGACATTTTGGATCAGCCGTGTGTAATTCACACGAAGAAAGGTGTTGAAGGCAACCTGATTCGGCCCAAGCATACCACTCGACAGTGTCGAACCCTGATACAGCAGTTCAAGGGAGGCCAGTCGAGTGAGAAGTCTCCTGAAAAGGAAGATGACGATGAGGAAAAGGAAGCATTTCCGGATGTTACTGCAACATTGGTGATATTTGCTGATGTTGAGAGCAAGAGTCGGTTGAAAGTCATCAATCGAGAAATCAATATGGCTATGCCAGGCACCCCCACCTACCTCAAGTGGTCCCAATATGACATCACATTCGACCAGACGGACCATCCTACTCATGTGCCCACTCCCAGTCAGCAGGCCCTGGTAGTTGATCCGGTGGTGCAAGGGACTCGACTCAGAAAAGTCCTCATGGACGGTGGGAGTGGCCTGAACATTCTGTATGCGGACACACTGAAAGGGATGTGCATTCCGATGTCTCGTCTGAGTGAGAGCAGCATGCAGTTCCATGGGGTTATCCCGGGAAAGAAGGCCAGGTCACTCAGCCAGATAGCTTTGGATGTGATATTCGGAAATAGCAAAAATTTCCGAAAATAAAAATTGACTTTTGAAGTTGTGGATTTCAAGACTGCATACCATGCTATCTTGGGTCGACCCGCTTATGCGTGTTTCATGGCACGTCCATGTTACGTGTATCTTAAGTTGAAGATGCCTGTCCCTAAGGGCGTGATCACGGTCACAGGCAATTGACAGCAGGCTGAAGAGTGCCTCCAGCAGGGCTCCAGGATTGCCGATCAGCAGATGGCCATGGTAGAGTTGGAGGAATACAAGAAAACCACTGACACCGCTGACTTGCTCCGCGCAAAGAAGCCGGCTTACGAGTCGGCATTTCAGTTGGCAGGGGAGGTGAAGAAGGTGCACGTCCACCCGACAGACCCAGATGCTACTCCGACGAACATTTCGGCGACACTCGACAGCAAATAGGAAGGCGAGCTCATCTAGTTCCTCCATGAGAACTGGGATATCTTTGCATGGAAGCCTGTTGACATGCCAGGGATTCCCAGGGAGCTGGCCGAGCACCGTTTGCGAGTGGATCCGAAAGCCAAACCTGTTCGGGAACATTTGCATTGATCCGCGACGGAGAAGCACAAGGCGATCGGAGAAGAAGTGGCCCGTCTCTGGCAAGCCAAGTTCATTCAGGAGATTTACCACTCCGAGTGGCTCTCGAATGTCGTGATGGTGCCGAAGAAGGACAAGTCGTTGCGCATGTGCATCGACTTCAAGCATCTTAATAAGGTGTGTCCTAAAGACCATTTTCCACTCCCCCGCATAGATCAAATTGTTGACTCGACAGCGGGGTGTGAGCGGTTATCGTTTTTGGATGCATACTCCGGGTATCATCAGATCCATCTGTATGGCCCGGATGAAATAAAAAAAGCTTTCATCACCCCTTTCGGGTGCTTTTGTTACATCACCATGCCTTTCAGTCTCAAAAACGCCGGCGCTACTTTCATGCGCATGATTTAGAAGTGCTTGCTTGATCAGATCCCTCGGAATGTCAAGGCATATATGGATGACATAGTGGTCAAGTCTCGCAAAGGTTCCGACCTGCTGACTGACCTGGCCAAGACATTCGCCAATCTGAGGCGATTCGACATAAAGCTGAATTCGGCTAAATATAACTTTGGCGTCCCCAGCGGTAAATTACTCGGTTTTCTCGTTTCCGAGCGAGGAATTGATGTCAATCCCGAGAAGATCAGTGCCATTACCAGTATGAAGACTCCCGTGTGAGTGCACGACGTACAGAGGCTCACAGGTTGCTTGGTGGCATTGAGTCAATTCATTTCTCGCCTTGGCAAGAAGGCTCTGCCCTGATATCAATTGATGAGAAAGTCCGACACATTTGTTTGGACTGATGAAGCCGAAGCAGCGTTTGTGAAGCTCAAAGCCCTGCTCTCCACCCAGCCGGTGCTGGCCGCTCGTGCCAGCAAAGAGCCCTTGCTCCTGTACATCGCGGCCACAAATCAGGTCATCAGTACGGTGTTAACTGTCGAGCGAGAGGAGGAAGGCAAAGCTTACAAAGTCCAGTGGCCAGTATATTATGTCTCAGAGGTATTGTCCCCTTCAAAGCAAAGATATCCACACTATCAGAAGCTGGTGTATGGTATTTACCTGACAGCAAAGAAGGTGGCGCATTACTTCCAAGATCACTTGATCTCAGTCATCAGCGATGCTCCTTTGTCCGAGATTTTCAATAATCGCGACGCATCAGGTCGAGTGGCTAAATGGGCTATAGAGCTTGGATGTTTTGATATCAGATTCGAGGCCAAAAAAGCTATCAAGTCCCAAGCATTGGCAGATTTCATGGCCGAGTGGATCGAGCAGCTGCAGCCTATCCAAGTTCACTCGGCACATTGGACAATGTTCTTTGATGGCTCTAAGATGCTGAATGGATCTGGCGCTGGCATTGTCCTAATCTCTCCTAGAGGTGACAAGCTCAACTATGTCCGGCAGATTCACTTTGATTCCTCCAACAACGAGGCAGAATACGAAGCACTTCTATATGGGTTGCGCATGGCCATTTCACTCGGCGTAAAGCGCCTGATGGTTTATGGCGACTCAGATCTGGTAGTGAATCAAGTGATCAAGGAGTGGGACATCAGAAATCCCTCTATGACTGGATATTGCAACGCAGTCCGGAAATTGGAAAAGAAATTTGAGGGCCTGGAACTGCACCATGTCCCCCGATTGAAAAATCAAGCGGCTGATGAACTCTCCAAGATTGGTTCCACTCGACGGGCGGTCCCTAGTGGTGTGTTCTTGGAGCATTTGCACACTCCTTTGGTTCAAGAGGATCCCTTTACCAAAGAACCCCCACAAGCTTTGAGTTCTACTGACTCGACCGAAGTTGAAGTTCCTGCCGTGATCGACCTTGTCATGGAGATCCTAGTCGTCATCCCCGACTGGACTGTGTCATACATTGCATATATTCTCAGACAGGAGCTCCCTGATGATGAAGCAGAGGCTCGACAGATTGTGCGCAAGTCGAAGGCTTACACTGTGATGGGAGATCAGCTGTTCCGAGAGAGTGTAAACGGCGTCACCCAGCGCTGTATTTCTCCTGAAGAAGGTCGAATGATCTTGGAGGAGATTCACTCGGGAACTTGTGGTCATCATGCATCTTCAAGAGCAATCATCGCTAAGGCATTCCGAGCTGGTTTCTATTGGCCGCGAGCTAATGAGATGCCCAAAGACATCATGGATCATTGTGATGGGTGTCAATTTTATGCAAACCTCTCACACAAGTCAGCGTCTTCCCTGAAGCAATCCCTCTCGCATGGCCGTTCGCGGTTTGGGAACTCGACATGGTTGGACCCTTCTGTCCGGAAAAAGGAGGATTCACTCACTTGTTGGTAGCAGTCGACAAATTCACTAAGTGGATTGAAACCAAACCCATCAAGAAGTTGAATGCCCGAACTGCGGTTACGTTCATGAGAGAGCTCATTATCTGATATGGCATCTTGCACAGCATCATCACGGACAACGGCACAAATTTTGACTCAGAGGAATTCAGAAGTTTCTGCAACTCCCAGGGCACCCGAGTGGACTATGCTTCTATTGCTCATCCACAGACCAACGGACAAGTCGAGTAGGCTAATGGTCTCATTCTGCAAGGCCTGAAGCCCCATCTTATGCGCGATTTGGATCATGCCACCGGCACCTGGGTAACTGTCGTGGTTTCTTCACGGCAGATGCCATGGGTAGGCTAAATGAGAGGGGGCGAAAGGACGCCGGTGGACTCCGGGAACGGGGTTGAGCACAAACGGTGACTGACACGCGACGTACCCAGGTTCGGGGCCCTTCATGGGAGGTAATGCCCCTAGTCCTGCTTGGTCTCGTTAGACAGTAGTGAAGGTTACAATGGTGCTCCTTGAGCTGTATGGATCGAGGAGGAGGAAGTGGGAGGGGCCGCGCTTCTGCCTCTCGATGTGGGAGGCGGACGTGGAGCTAGCTAGGTGTTCTGTCTCGAGAGGTTCCAACCCCTTGCATGGGGGAGCCCGGGGGGTTTTATAGGCCAACCCCCCGGCTTACAATATGAATATAACCGTCCTGGGGGGACCCAGCCGGCAGCCCCTCCGGCCGGCTACGGGGGCCACCAGCTACAGTCTCGTCGTGGGCGGGCCCCGGGAGCAGTCGCGTTGCGGCACGGGACGCCCTGGGCGGCGTCGTCTTGCGGTGCCCGGCCGAAGTCAGCGGCCGGCCGGCTGTCCTGTAGCCATGCCGAGGCAGACGACGGAGAGGTTGGGGGCAGGCCGCCAGAGTTGGAGGCCCGGTTGCCGTCCAATAGTGGTGGAAGGCCACTGTGGCCATGCGGGCGCTGAGTCCCGACGGGATGGGGGCCACTGTGGTCATGCTGGCGTTGTCCCTCGATGGGACGGGGGCCCACTGTCGCTACGCAGGGCTGTCGGTAGCATCCAATGCTGGGCCGACTGGAGGAGGGAGCCGGACGGCGAGGCCCCAGCCGGCCAGCTCGTAGGAGCCGGCGAGCGAGCAGCCGGCATGCCTGGGCCGGGAGGTCACAGCCGGCAGAGCATAGCCGGGCCGGCTCCTCAAGGGCGGCCCGCCCATTAGCTGTGTAGGCAAGCCTGAAGCAGTAGGGGCATTGAGGCTACCCTGGGGTCATCCCCCCGTCAGTAGTCCCCGAAACCGGGGAGGCCCGCCGACGAGAGACGGCGGGCCCTGTTGGCTTGAAGATTGCCGGAGCGTCGGGAGTGCTTGGGAAGCCAAGCGCTGCCGGCAAGTGATGGCCGGCTCCACAGCCGGCCGGGGCCACCCTTGTCGTTAACATCGCCCCACCAAGCAGGGAAGCCGCACCACGCGGAGGTCGAAGCGGGCCGCAGCCTGGCAGGCCACGCAACGGACAGGACCCGACGACGAGGCAGGGCCCGCCACGACCATGGTCTCGAACTGCCCGCAGGGATTCCGCACGTCGCGAGCGGGCGTTTGGCGTTCCGGAACGCCATGATGGCCGCTTCGCGCGCATAGGGGATCGTGGGGGGCGTGCGCGTGGAGGGCGCGCCCACCACCACCGCCCGCGTGGGGTATAAGTAGGTGGGGGAGGCGAGGGGGAGAGCCCATTTGCCCCCTCGCCCCCGTCACTTCGTTCACACCCCCTGCCCCCCTCGTAGAGAGAAAGAGAGAGAGAAGGGAGGAGAGTGGGACGCGAGCAGCAGCAAGCTCGCGCCACCGCCTGCCGCCATAAGGAGAACAGCCCGCCGGCCAATCTCCGCACCACCGTCTCAGTCGCACGCCACCGCCATGGACATGGTGACCAAGGGCGCATGGGATGGCAGCGATGTCGACGTGGCCTACATCGAGCACCTCCGCGTTCGCCGCAAGCTTCCGGCGGCGGAGTTCTTGGAGACCCGCCCGCCGGGGGCAGAGAACTCCCCGAGGCCACGGTCTGGCAAAGTCGTGGTCTTCTCCGACCACTTCCACTGTGGATTGGGGCTGCCAACGAGCGCCTTCTTCCGGCGGTTCTTAACACACTTCGGCTTGCAGCCGCATCATCTCGCCCCCAACGCCATCCTGCAGCTGGCGGTGTACATCGTTCTTTGCGAGGGGTATCTGGGAGTCGAGCCCAGACTCAACTTCTGGTGCCAGCTATTTTACCTCAAGCGGCAGACGGTAAAGGACCCGGCAACCTAGAAGATGGTGATGACCGCCTGCGGCGGCGCCTCCGTCCAGATT
The DNA here is from genome assembly GCA_022496015.1 of Hordeum marinum. Classification (NCBI taxonomy): domain Eukaryota; kingdom Viridiplantae; phylum Streptophyta; class Magnoliopsida; order Poales; family Poaceae; genus Hordeum; species Hordeum marinum. Next base: position 465,723,729 of record CM039676.1, on the reverse strand, counting down.
CGCCAGGGGACCGGCTTCCCCAAGCTCCCGCTGCAGGAGTCCGTGAAGCGATGGCAGCGGGGGTTCTTCTATGTGAAGAACGTGAAGCCGGAGGAGGACCACATCAACCTCCCCGACTTCACCAACCACCCACCGGTTTCCATGCAGAACTGGTGGGCAACGCCGTCCACGGCGCCCGAGACGGCCGACCGGCTCAACGACCGCCTCCGCGAGCTGACCGGAACGGAGGGGCTCAAAGCCGCAAATTTGCTGGCCGCGATGATGGCGCGCCGGGTGCTGTCGCTGCAGCGCTGGCCGCATCTTATTTGCCAGATGGGAGGGCACTATGACCCCTGCCGGCTCTCCACCAAGGAGTTGAAGCCGGTCCATCTGGCGAGGAAGGTCAACGCCGTGTCGACGGCGAAGATGAAGGAGGGAGAGTGGCAGTGGGCGAAGGCCCCTTATAGCCAGAGTCACCTGGCGCCACGGGTAAGTGAACAGCCGACGCCTCCCCCTTCGATCCGTCGTTACCGACCCGTATCCCCCTTGATCTGACAGCACCGCCCGATTGGCCTGCAGAAGTTCTCGCTCCTGCAGGACTACGCGAAGCCGGCGCCCGACACGGTGGTCTTAGACCCAGAGGAGGTCGAGGACGCTGATGATGTGGAGCCGACCGCCACTAAGCAAGCCGGCGAGGAGGAGGCAGGCGATGATGAGGCGGGGGAAGAGGAGGACGACGAGGCCGAGTTGCTGGGTGAGTCTTCTTCCCAGGCACCGTTAAGGGACTGGCCCGATGACGATGCTGAGTAGGAGTCGGTCCTTGCTGTAGAAGCCCCGGCGAACCTCTTGGAGGTTGAAGTCATGGTGCCACGGGGGGCGCCGGCCACGAGCCGCTAGTGGCCCGGCCGTGGTGGACAAGGGGAAGAAACCGGTTGCTTCCAAGCCGGCGGCCAAGCGCGCGGCCACCGCGCAGCCAGGCGATAACCGTGCCGGCGGGAGCAAGAGGCAGAGGGGGAACCCGACCGGGCCCTCAAGGCGGGCGATGCCGGTCGTGGTCAGGTAAGTCTATTTACTTTTTGACGATTCGCTTCTAGTTTGCCTCGTCTCTCGCCTTGCGCTGTGTCGCCACCAGGGAGGCGCACACGCTGGGGGAGACCCCAGACGGCAGGACGAAGAAGGTGACGCCGCCGCCGACGGCCGAGGAGAGGGAGCGCCAGGCATGGCTCGACCTCGAGAAGGTCGAGCAGGAGCGGCGCGACGAGGAGCGCTGCCGGTGGGAGGAGGCGGCGGCAAAGAAGGGGGCGGCCAGCGGGGAGGCCACTGGCCAAACGTGGGAGACATTCCCCCACGGCCCGGAGGAAACGTCGTTGGGCCGCCATGACGCCGGCCGGCCCACAGGAATCGGCGGGGAGACCGCAAAGGATGCGGCGGAGAAGAGCCGCCAAGCCTCCCAACCGGCGAACGATGCGCCGTCAGCGTCGGGCAGCGCGCCACTGGAGGCGAGCGTCGTGCCGCCGGGAGTGGTGGTGGTGGATCTGGAGGCGCCGGCGTCAGAGATGCCGGCCTCCGAGGTGCCGGCTCTAGATGCGCCGGCTTCTGAGGTGCCGGCGACTGGGACGCCGGCCCCTGAGGCGCCGGCCACTGGTGTGTCGGCTTCTGAGGCGCCGGCATCTGGCATGCCGGCCCCTGAGCCGCCGGAGCCAAACGCGAGCCGGCCAAGGGGTGCCGGCGATGGGGGATCCGGGTCAGGGACCACGACCACCGAGGGGGCGACCGCGGCGAGCACGCCGTCGACGGCCCCTGGAGCGGTGGTGACGAGGGGAGCTGGCACCGTCACCGTTTCTCACGAGGGAGGGCCAGCGGACGGTGGCCGGCCCCAGCAGACGTGGGCGGTGACCGCGAGCTCGGCCTCCGGGGAGCCGCCAAGCGCCCTTGGGGCCGTGGTGGCCGCCGTCGTTGATTCCTTCGTGGCCTGCCGCGCCCAGGCGATGCAGGACGCCCGGGCCACCAGCGAGCGGGTCCTGAGCTTGGAGCAGGCGGTTGCGGTAAGCGCTTCGTTTCTCTTTTCTTTCTTTCTTTTCCACTGGGGGCGCGCTAGCGCACCCACTGGGTGTAGCCCCCGAGGCCGAGCCGGCTGGGCTACAGGCGGGTCAAGCCTAAAGTGGTTGTCTTCTTTTTGTTCTTGCAGGCGGCCCACAACCGCCGGGTGAAGGCATACAACACCCTACTGGGGTTGTTCCGGGGGGCGGAGAGTCGTATCGCCGCCACGGCTGTGGACCTGCAAGGTACGTATTCCTGTGTCCTTAGTGGGGGGAGCCCCCGGGAACCAAGCCGGCTGTCCCGGAGGCGGGCCAGGTTCCCTTGTCATTCCTTCTCTCTTCTAATGGCAACAATTCCTTCTCATGTAGCCGCCCACAACGAGGCGGTCACCCTCCGGTAGCAGGTGGTCCGGCTCTACGGGGAGCGGGACACCGTGGCGGCGGAGAGCCGTAAGTTCCGCAAGAGGGCGGAGGAGCTGGGGGCGGACCAAAAGAAGCTCGAGCAGGCCCATCGCCGGGAACTAGCGGACCGGGAGGCGGCGCTCCGCCGGGAGGGGGAGGAGCAGGAGAAGGTGCTCCGTGACAAGATGGAGGCCCGGGACGCCGCGTTGGTGAAGGCGGTCAAGGAGGTGCAGGCGGCTCAGGATGAGACCGAGCACCTTCGCCAGGAGGCGGCGGACCGGGAGGCGCACCTGCAGGAGCAGGGCCAGGGGGTGGACCGGGTGCTGCGTCGTAAGTTCCCGGCCCTTCTTTTCCCTTTTGCGTCTTTTTCTCTTTCTTACTTCTTGTCTTTTCTTAGGGCTTTTCCCCAACACTCAGGAGGGCGTGGAGGCGGCCGTGGAGTCCGACCGCGAGGACCGGTGGGCCCGGGGAGAGGTCGTCGAGTCCCGTGCCCCCTGGACCCTAGACGAGGTGGGGGTTGCCGCCGAGGCGCGCCTGGAGGAAGTCGTCCGCGCCCTGAAGCGGCTTCAGGCGGCCGGCTTGGAGCTGATCCGGACCCTCTGGCCCCGGGTTGTGGATCCGAGCTCCCTGACCCGGCTTGCCCGATGGCTGGAAGTCGGGACTGCGTGGGTGAACGCCTAGAGGGCCTCCGCGATGCGCGCCGGCACGGAGGTGGCACTCTGCGTTGACAGGTCGTGGTACCCTCGGCTTGACCTAGGGCTGCTCACGGCCCAGCATGCCGGCACCGACGCGGAGCTAGCGGCGGTGGCGGGCGAGCTGCAGACGCGGGCGAGCGAGCTCGCGTCCTTCACCACGTGGGACGAGTACGTCCTGGAGCGTGACGTAGACGGCGCGGCCATCCCCGAAGACTTGTACGGGCTGGCCTTCGACGACCCAGAGGGGAGCGAGTCCGAGACGGACGACGGGGGGGTCCGATACCGACGACTACGCCCCGTCCGAGCCGGTTGGGGACGCGGGAGCCTCCACCTTGGCTGCCCCTGGAGCGCAAGCCTCGAAGGCATGAGCGCCGCCGGCATGAGTGCCGCCGGCCTTAGAGGTGCCGGCGCCGGAGGCGGACCGGCTCGAGGGCGCCCTTGCTTGGGTCTTCCCTTCTTGTATTTTTTTTGTCTCTGCATGTTATTTTTAGTGCCGGAGTTCCACCCGCTGGGGGTGTATTCATGACATATTGTAATGAACCTGCGGCCGTGGGCCTTTTGTTATGTTTAATCGATGTTTTGTTATTAGAAATGAAAAGGCGTGCGTGCTGGCTCTACTTTCGCCTTTTGCCTGCTGACTTGTATTTGCGCGCTAGGATTCCTTCCGGCTTCCTCCCCGCCTGTCGGCCAGCCGGGAGCCGGTCTGGGACAGGGACGGGGCTTCACCCTTAGGGAAAAGTAGTGAGCTCTTAGAATCAACCGGCTAGGGCTAGGTCGAGCCGGCAGAGGCCGGCTACGGGGAGTGACATAGCATGGTTGGACTAGCCCGGCTACCGTGCGTTGGTGGACCTTTGTGTGAGAAGCTCCTTCGTACCCCGCGGTCCCTTCTGCCGGACAGCCGGGAGCCGGTCTGTAGCTGGTTAGGACAGGGGAGGCAAAGGGCCGCTTGCTCACGCCTATTCGTCTGCCTCGGAGGGGAGCCGGGCGAGCCCCCGGGTCCGCGAGCCAGACCCGGGCCTTAGATGGTAGGAGAGAACTTGGGAGAAGTCGAAAAGGGGTGTGCCTCAAGCGCCGGCTTGAGGTCCCCATTGCATTCATGAACCCGAAGAGGTAGGGGTACAGGGTGCATACGCTGGCTCTCTTAGCAATAAAAGGGGCGGAGGAGCACCGCGTTCCACGGGCGCTTCGTTTCTTTGCCGGAGGCATCTCTCTTGCGCTTCTGCGTCTTCTGGGCGTCTATCAGGTAGTAGGCATTGTGGTGCAGCGCCCGGCTAATGATGAGCGGGCCCTCCCATGGGGAGGACAGCTTGTGCTGGCCGGCTGTTTGTTGAACCCGCCTGAGCACCAGGTCCCCTTCGCGGAAGGAGAGCGGCCGGATCCGCTTGCTGTGGTAGTGCCAGAGCTTCTGCTGATAGATAGCCGTCCGGCTCAGAGCTAGCTCGCGGGCTTCCTCGAGGAGGTCGATGCCGTCCTCCCTTGCCTCTCTTGCATCCTTCTCGGTGTATAGGGCGACCCGAGGCGAATCGAACTCGATGTTGGTGGGAATGATTGCCTCGGACCCATAAACCAGAAAGAGCGGGGTGAAGCCGGTCGACCGGTTGGGCATGGTCCGGAGGCTCCACAAGACGGCCGGCAGCTCCTCGACCCAGCAACCGGCCGATCGGACCAGTGGTGTGACGAGCCGGGGCTTGATGCCGGCCAGGAGCAGGCCGTTCGCCCTTCCGACCTGGCCGTTGGACTGGGGGTGGGCGACGGATGCCAGGTCAAGCCGGATGCCCTGTCACGAGCAGAAACGCGCTAGCGCGCCCTTGGCGAAGTTCGTGCCGTTGTCGGTGATGATGCTATGGGGGACGCCATACCAAACCGTGATGTCTTCGATGAACCGGACGGCAGTGGGGCCATCCAGCTTCTTGATGGGTCGTGCCTCGATCCACTTGGTGAACTTGTCAATGGCAACCAACAGGTGTGTCATGCCGCCTCGGGCGGTCTTGAAGGGCCCCACCATATCCAGCCCCCAGACAGCAAAAGGCCACGAAAGGGGAATGGTCTGGAGGGCTGTAGCCGGCAAATGGCTCTACATGCGGAAGCGTTGGCAGCCCTCGCACTTGTCGATCAGGTCCTTGGCCACCTCCAGGGCAGTCGGCCAGTAGAAACCGTGGCGGAAGGCTTTGGCCACCAAGGACCTGGAGGCGGCATGATGCCCGCACTCGCCTTGGTGGATGTCGAGGAGGATCTCCAGCCCCTTCTCGGGCTCGACGCAGCGTTGGAAGACATCGGTGGTGCTGCGGTGGACGAGCTCGCGGTTGATGATGCTGTAGGCCGAGGCCCAGCGCTGGATTTGCCTTGCGGTGACTTCGTCGGAGGGGAGCTCGCCGTGCTCGAGGAACGCCAGGATGGGCAGGGCCCATGAGGGGGCCGAGACGGGAGCTGGCTCGGGTTCGAGTGGGATGTCAGAGGCGGCAGCCCCCGGGACCGGCACGTCAGCCCCTGGGACCGGCACGTCAGCCCCTGGGACCGGCATGTCAGCCCTCGGGACCGGCTGGTGAGTCCCCGGGACCGGCTCGCCAGCCCGCGGGAGCGAGGCGGCAGCGGGAGAGTCAGTCGTCACCATGACGGCGTCGAGTGTGATCATGGTCGGTTGGTTTGGAGTGGCGGATGGTTCTGGAGCCGGCGAGGCGGCTGCGGTCGGGGGGGTCGGCAGGGCAGCCGGCTCGACCGTGTTGCCGGCAGGGCAGCCGGCTCGACCGCGGTGCCCGCAGCGCCAGCCGGCACGAAGATGGACTCCGACTCGGGAGACGGCTTGATCAAGGGTTTCAGCAACCGCTCGATGGAGACGACGGCTGGGATGTCCTGCTGGGTAGAGCCGATTTTGGCCAGTGTGTCGGCCGCCTTGTTGTCCACCCGGGGGACGTGATGGAACTCACAGCCCTCGAAGGAGCCGGTGAGCTGCTGAACGAGGAAGCGGTAGCTAGCCATGTTGGCGTCTCTGGCGTCCCACTCGCCAGAGACCTGCTGGACCACGAGGTCGGAGTCGCCGAAGCATAGGATGTGCCAGATGCCTATCTCCTTGGCGAGCTGGAGGCCGTGGACGAGGGCTTCGTACTCGACCACGTTGTTGGAGGCGGTGAAGTGGATCTGGAGGGTGTACTTGAGTTGATCACCTTTCGGGGAGGAGAGGACTATGCCGACACCCAGGCCGGTCCTCATCTTGGAGCCGTCGAAATGCATGCGCCAGTGTGTGGAGTTGGGTGGAGGCGGCACGAACTGGGTCTCGGCCCAATCGACGAGGAAGTCGGCCATCGCTTGGGACTTGATGGAGGTACGCTGCTCGTACCGGATCTCTTAGTCGGCCATGGCGATGTCCCATTTGGCTATCTAGCCGGTGGCATCTCGGCCGGCCATGATTTTGCCTAACGGCGTTGTACTCATGACAGTGACGACGTGTTCCTGGAAGTACTGCTCGCTTCTGGGCGGCGAAGTAGATGTCGTAGCACATCTTCTGGTAGTGAGGGTAGTTCTGCTTGGAGGCGGAGAGGACCTTGCTAAGGTAGTATATGGGGCGCTGCGTTGGTAGCGCCTTGCCTTCCTCCGGCCGCTCCACTACCAGGATGACCCTAACAACGCCTGTGGTGGCCGTGATGTAGGCGAGCAGGAGCTCTTTCTTAGCCGGCGCGGCCAAGATGGGCGCGCTGGTGAGAGCCCGCTTGAGATCGCGCAATGCCGCGTCCGCCTCGTTGGGCCAGTCGAACAGGGACGGCTTCTTCGAGAGGTCTCGGCCTGGCTCGACCAAGGCCGACTTGCACAGGAGTCCGTAGAGGGGCAGGGCCTTCTTGCCTAGCCAACTGATGAACCGGCTGAGGGAGGCGAGGCAGCCGGTGAACTTCTGAACGTCGCAGAGCCGGACCGGCTTGGGCATGCGCTCGATCGCCCGGATCTTCTCGGGGTTAGCTTCAATGCTGCGTGCGAACACGAAGAAACCCAAGAGCTGGCCGGCTGGGACGCCGAAGACACATTTCTCCGGGTCGAGCTTGATCTTGTATTCGCGCAAGTTGGCGAACGTCTCCCGGAGGTCGTCGAGGAGGCTAAAGTGCTTCTTGGACTTGATGATGATGTCGTAGACGTAGACATGGGCGTTCCTGCCTATCTGAGGCAGGAGGCACTTCTGCATGCAGCGTTGAAAGGTGGCGCCTGCGTTCTTCAGGCCGAAGGACATGGTGATGTAGCAGTAGGCCCCGAAGGGCATGATGAAGGAGGTCTTGAGCCGGTCGTCCGGGTCCAGCTTTATCTGGTGGTAGCCGGAGTAGGCATCCAGGAAAGACAACAGGTCGCAGCCGGCCATGGAGTCGATGACTTGATTGATCCGTGGCAGGGCGAACGGGTCCTTGGGGCACGCCTTGTTCAGGCTTGTGTAGTCGATACACATGCGTCGGGTCTTGTTCTTCTTCAGCACCAGGACTGGGTTGGCCAGCCAGTCCGGGTGGAATACTTCCATGATGAAGCCGGTTGCGAGCAGTCGGGCGATCTCTTCTCTGATAGTGCGTCGCTTCTCCTCGGAGAAACGGCACAGGGGTTGCTTGACCGGCTTCGCATCCAGCCGTACGTGCAGCTTGTGCTTGGCGAACTTCCTTGGGACACCTGGCATGTCTTTGGGGGACCATGCAAAAATGTCCCGATTCTCACGGAGGAAGTCGACGAGCTCGCTTTCCTATTTGTTGTCGAGGCGCGAACCGATGGTCACGCACTGGGTGGGGTTGGCCGGATCGAGCGGCACTTGTTTGGTGTCCCTGGACGGCTGGAAAGAGCCCTCGCCGACCGACTGGGACGGAGGAGCCGTTACAGCCGGCTGGGCGGAGGCAAGAGCCACTAGCCGGTTGAGTTGTCGCTTCTCCTCTGCTATCTCCAGGGCCTCAACCAGCCGGCTGCCATCGCGCGCGCACTCCATGGACATCTAGTACTTGCCAGCGATGGTGATGATGCCCCTGGGACCCGGCATCTTGAGCTTGAGGTAGGCGTAGTGGGGAACCGCCATGAACTTGACGAGCATGGGCCGGCCCAGCAGGGCGTGGTAGGGGCTGGAGAGGTCTGCCACCTCGAACCAGATTGGCTCGCGGCGGAAATGACTGGCGTCGCCAAAGAGGACGTCGAGCCATATCTTGCCAAGGGGGGTGCAGGATTTGCCCAGCACGATGCCATGAAACACGGTCCGGCTCGCCTTCAGGTCCTCCACCTTGAGCCCTAGCTTGAGCAAGGTGTCGAGGTAGAGGATGTTGATGCTGCTACCACCATCGATCAGCACCCGCGAGAAGCGGCAGGAGCGCCTCTCAGAGGCGATGGTGGGGTCGAGGACGAGGGCGTAGCTGCCCGGGTCCGGCATCACAGCTGGATGGTCTGCCCGGCTCCAGGTGACTGGCTTCTCAGACCAGTGCATGAACTGGGGAGTCGCGGGCACGGTGGCGTTCACCTCACGATGGAGCCGGCGTTGGGTGTGCTTGTCCGTCTCTTCACTCGTGAAGACGATGTAGCAGCCGTCAGGCTCAGGGTATTGATCCAGCAGCCGGCCGTCATTTTGAGCCGGGGCTGGGGCCGCGTGGGTCGGTCCGGGAGCCGGAGGCGGAGCCTGGGCCGGAGCCGGCGCACGGGCCGGCGGTGCGAGGGGAGCCGGGAGGCCGTTCCCCCGGGCCAGGCACTGTGAGAAGCTGCATTGCCGGAGCATGTGCATGGCTGGCGTGGCACCGGAGTGGTTCCTGCAGGGGAGGTCCAACAGCTGCTCGAAAGTCAGCTTGGGCTGCCAGGCGGCCTTGCCGGTGCGCTGGCGCTTACCGGAGGCCTGGCCAGCCGACTGCTCCTCCTCGATAGAGGCAACGAGCCGTCTCCCGTATCGGGAGTCGGGCTGGTCGTTCTTGCGCTTGCCGTTGGGCTGTTGCCGGTTGTCGGCGGCCGCCTTGGCCGGAGCCGGAGCTGGCTTGGCTGGTGCCTTGACCTTCATCCTCATGGAGGAGTCGGCCATGGCATATTTGTCCGCCTTGGACATTAAGCTCACCAGGGAGGTTGGCTCAGAGCACAAGAGCTTGTGCTTGAGGGGGGTGTCGTCGTGGCATCCCTCGATGAAATACTGGATGGCCTGCACTTCGTGCATGCCCTCGCAGGAATTGCGGAGCTCGGTCCAGCGCGTGAGGTAGTCACAGAGGGGCTCGTCCGGGCCCTGGACGCACATGGCGAGCTCGCGAGGGGCGATAGGGTCGCTTGTAGGTGCCGGTGAAGTTGCGGACGAAGGCTTCCTTGAAGTCCGTCCAGGTGTTGACGTTGCCGGCAGCTAGGCTGTTCAGCCAGGTGCGGGCAGAGCCGATCAGCATTAGGGGCATAGCGTACGGCTACGCGCTTGTTTCCCCTGGCGATGCCGACGGCAGTGCTGTAGTCGATCAGCCAGTCCTCCGGCTTGGCGGCCCCGGTGTACTTTGGGGTGTCGCGGGGAAGCGTGAAGCCGGGCGGGAAAGGCTCGTTGCTGATCCACGGACCGAAGCAGGCCGGGCCAATGGAGCCCTCCTCCTCGAGGAGAGCCGACTGCACCAGCCGGTCGAGGCGGAGCCGGGCGTCGTTGTCGTTGTGGGGGACGCGCGGCCCAAGCCGGGCCGCAAGCTCAGGTCGAACGGCCGGCAGGACGGACCGCGCCGGTTCCTGCCGTGGAGGCGGGGTGTGCTCGCGGCTGCGCCAGCTTCGGCCGACCGGCGCCTCATCATGGTGGCGGCTGCTAGCCGGGCGATTGCTGCGCTGGCTGTTCACAGCTGACTGTTCGTTTCCACGCGACGGGGGATGCTAAGCGTTGCTCCCCGGGCGTTCCGGCCAAAGGGACGAGGGGTACTGGAGTGCTGAGCCTGCCGATGGTAAACAGCACCAGAGCCCTCGCCCTCGGGGCGGGGGAACTCGGAGACGGCCCCTCCATGAGTGAGGGCGACTTGCTACGCGTTGGCAGTGTCGATGAGGTCCTTGATGTGCCGCTCGCATGCGGCCCACTCCTCGCCCTCCAAGGTTGCCAGGTCTTCGTAGGCAACCTTGGCAGCACGCAGGTTGGCGGCAGGGTTGTCGTAGACGGGGAAACGGCCGCCTAGGATCTCGGCGACCACGCGGCCGTGTTCCCGCACGGCGCCATGCCGGCTGGGCTCGGGGCCAGCCGGGGTGAGGCCGTACACAGAGTTGTATTCCCGTTGTGTGGCCTCCATCCGGCGCCGCTCGGCTATGAGGGCGCTGGCGTCTTCGAAGAACTGGCGGCGGGCCGCCTCCACCTCGGCTCTGGCGGCGGCCGGGTCCGCCGTCGTGGTGATGGGGGGTGCCCAGGCCCCGGAGGGTCGGAGGAGCCGGCGCGAGCAGCAGCTGCGCCGGCTTCGGCCGCTCGTACACGGCCCGAAGTGGTGGAGGAGGCGGAGACCATTACTCCCACGCGGGCGTGGGAGCCGATCGCATCGCCCACGGCCAGAGCGCCCACGGACGAGGAGGGATCGGTGCAGTCGACCACCCTGCTAGGGTACTCGTCAGCCGGCGCCTCCTTGGCGAGGCTGAGTTTGCTGAACAGCTCGGTGAGCATGGCATCGTCGAGTGCGAGGTTGCGGCCAGGGCACTCGTCAGAGAGAACGGCCGTGCCGCCCGTAGGACCTGCCGGAGCAAGCCCCACAAGCGTGCAGTTCCGCCCGGACGCGGGGCGGCCGGGGGAGGTGGTGAAGGGCCCCGCCTGGAGCATAACTCCGGCCGGCGCCGCGGAAGGCCCCACGGTGGGCGCCAACTGTCGTGGTTTCTTCACAGCAGATGCCATGGATAGGCTAAATGAGAGGGGCCAAAAGGACGCCGGTGGACTCCGAGAATGGGGTTGAGCACAAACGATGACTGACACGTGATGTACCCAGGTTCGGGGCCCTCCGTGGGAGGTAATGCCCCTAGTCCTGCTTGGTCTCGTTGAGACAATAGTGAAGGTTACAATGGTGCTCCTTGAGCTGTATGGATCGAGGAGGAGGAAGTGGGCAGGGCCGCGCTTCTGCCTCTTGACGTGGGAGGCGGACGTGGAGCTAGATAGGTGTTCTGTCTCGAGAGGTTCCAACCCCTTGCATGGGGAGGCCCGGGGGGTTTATAGGCCAACCCCCCGGCTTACAATATGAATATAACCGTCCTGGGGGGACCCAGCCGGCAGCCCCTCCGGCCGGCTGCGGGGGCCACCAGCTACAGTCTCATCGTGGGCGGGCCCCGGGACCTGTCGCGTCGCGGCATGGGATGCCCTGGGCGGCGTCGTCTTGCGGTGCCCGGCCGAACTCAGCGGCCGGCCGGCTGTCCTGTAGCCATGCCGAGGCAGACGACAGAGAGGTTGGGGGCAGGTCGCCACTGTTGGAGGCCCGATCGCCATCCAACAGTGGCGGAAGGCCACTGTGGCCATGCGGGCGCTGACTCCCAACGGGATGGGGGCCACTGTGGTCATGCTGGCGCTATCCCTCGATGGGACGGGGGCCCACTATCGCCACGCAGGGCCTGTCGGTAGCATCCAATGTTGGGCCGACTGGAGGAGGGAGCCGGACGGCGAGGCCCCAGCCGGCCGGCTCGCAGGAGCCGGCGAGCGAGCAGCCAGCACGCCTGGGCCGGGAGGTCGTAGCCGGCAGAGCATAGCCGGGCCGGCTCCTCGAGGGCGGCCCGCCCATTAGCTGTGTAGGCGGACCTGAAGCAGTAGGGGCGTTGAGGCTACCCCGGGGTCATCCCCTCGTCAGTAACTGAACTGTCGTTTGTCTTGTGGGGACTGAGGACAACACCCAATCGGTCGACAGGACGAGCTCCCTTCTTCCTCGTCTATGGAGCAGAGGCCATACTGCCGAGTGACTTGGCTCACAATTCTCCTCGAGTGGAACTGTACAATGAAGCTGAAGCTGAGCAGGCAAGGCAGGATGGAGTAGATCTTCTGGAGGAGGAACGTGAGATGGCTCTGATCAGGACTACTGCTTATCAGCAAGACCTGTGGCGCTTCCACGCTAAAAATATCAAGAGTCGAGCGTTCCATGAAGGGGACCTAGTGCTCCGAGTGAATCAACATCGACCCCACAAGCTTGCTCCTGCGTGGGAAGGCCCTTACGTTGTCACTAAGGTGCTGAACAATGGGGCCTATCACCTGTACAATCTCATGAAGCGGATGGATGAGCCACGAGCTTGGAATGCTGATTTTCTTAGGCGTTTTTACACTTGAGACAAGAGTCTGCTGATGTAATAAGATTGCCTTCCTCAATACAATCCAACTTCTTGCAACTACATCATCGATTCCATTCATATAGTTACGTTCTTGGGAATACTCCGAGTGATGAGCAATCCTCACACTCGGAGGCTTAGCCGCGGACATGTTCTGCCTAAGTTAAAAGCCCCATCGACTGGACGATAGTCCATGTACTCGACAGCTTAGTTGTGAATCGACATTCGCCTAAGTTCAAAATACTCCGAGTGATGAGCAATCCTCACACTAGGGGGCTTAGCCACGAACATATTTCGCCCAAGTTTAAAACACGTCGACTGGATGATAGTCCATGTACTCGACAACTTAGCTGTGAATCGACATTCGCTTAAGTTCAAAAATACTCCGAGTGATGAGCAATCCTCACACTCGGGGGCTTAGCCGCGAACATGTTTCGCCTGAGTTTAAAACACGTTGACTAGACAATAGTCCATGTACTCGACAGCTTAGCTGCGAATCGACATTCGCCTAAGTTTAAAATACTCCGAGTGATGAGCAATCCTCACACTCGGGGGGCTTAGCCGTGAACATGTTTTGCCTAAGTTTAAAACACGTCGACTGGACAATAGTCCATGTACTCGACAGCTTAGCTGCGAATCGACATTCTCCTAAGTTCAAAATACTCCGAGTGTTGAGCAATGCTCACACTCGGGGACTTAGCTGCGACCCCGCTTCGCCTAAGTTAAAAAATCTGGTCAAGTGGACTATAGTCCAAACACTCAACAACTTAGCTGCGAAACGACATTCGCCTAAGTTAAAAATCAAACTCAACCGATCGGAAGGTTGAAATCCAAATTCGAACAGAATCCAAAACGTAAAACCATGGATAAGTGTGTTGTACGAAAGCAAATGTGCTCAGGCCTAAGGCCTGAATGAAGTTTTAACGATACAAATTCAGTCGGCATACCGAGGCAAATTTAACTATTTTTTCTTGCAAGAACCAAGTTTTTAAGTAGGAGATGGACTGGCAGGCTCAACAAAGGTATCCAGGTCAATACCGTCTGCGATTCTGGTGGCCGCCTCGATGAAGGTCTCCATGAAGTCTTCAAATTCAAGTTTCTTCATGTTCACCACCTGGAGCTCCTTCAGTTTCTCCTCCCAAACATCCCTGCAGTGCACTCTGACGAGTTATAAGGCCACATTGGCCCCATAGCAAGCTGCAGATTTTTTTTCAAGCGCCCACTCGGCTGGGGAGTTCATTCAGGCGAGTCATGATGGCATCAAGGTCCAGCTGAAGAGTGTCCTTAGGCCAAAGCTCCTTGTCGATTCTCCCCATGACAGACTTCAGTCAAGCGATGTGGGCCTGGACACCTTGAAGCCTGAAGTTGAGCCGCAGCATGTTCATCGCCACCGCGTCAGCCACCGGCGACTTGGTAGGGTCAAGATTGGGCTCGACATCCTCCGTCTCCTTCTCAAAGTCCCGGCAGAAGTTTGTTGAAGAAAGGGGAATAGGGAAGGAGTCACTCGACAATTCAGAAATTTTTTCTTTGGCACAAGTCAGTCGACAGGAAACACTCACCATCGAGCAGCAGATACATTTTCTAGGCGTACTCGCCCAGATACCTCTCCAGTCCATTGCTCCGCCTGGTCAGTTGCTCAACCTTCTTGGCGAGGTCCTCGCTCTCCTGCTTCAGCTTGGTGTTCGCGTCTTCGAGCTTCTTGGCGGCCTCCATCTTCCGGTCCGCAGCTTCCGCCTTTTCCCGAGCCGCCTGTTGAGCATCAGCCAGCGCCTTGTCCTTCTCCTTCGGCGCCTTTTTCATGGTATCTATAGAAATAACATTGCTGAGTCGCGCTCGGAGTTGACGGTTTTCAGCGCGCACGTCTGCTCGAGTGAAGACACTCGGTTCAACATAAGTCGACTGACGAAGTAAATGTGGAAAGTCAGTAATCATTACCTTCCATGGTCTTCACTTCGGCACGCGCCCGCTCCAGGGCGTTGTTGGCAACAGCCAGGTCCACTTGCAGTCGGTTCCGTTCGTCTTCCATGTCCTTGTACTCCGCCCCCAGTTCGCAAGCCCTCTGGAGTCAGCACAGAAGAGAAATACAGTCAGCAAGTGATACAGGGGAACAGTCGACTGGTTATATTCGAAGAATTCAAACAAAAGTCCACTCGACATGTCGAGTGGCTCTGGCGATCCACGCATCGTAAGTACAATGCAAAGTTATCTCTATTAAGACCCCTGCCAATGCAAGCATTCGACAGCGGTCTCGGGGACTACACCCAGTGGGTGCACTAAGAGCGCCCCCACTGAGACGGTTGACTCTCGATCCGTCGAGCAATTCGTCAGAATTAACAAAACTCGACATGTCGAGTGACACTACTACCACGAGCGTTCAAGTCTACAGTTTATCGTCCGTGGTGAACGGTCTCTATAAAAGACTCCTGCCAGTGCAAGCACTCGACAGCAGTCTCGGGGACTACACCAAGTGGGTGCACTAAGAGTGCCCCCACTGGTTACTAAAACATTTGGCAAGGCCAGCCCTGTCAGTACACTCGACCCGTCGAGTGACGCACCTCCCTACTCTGCGAAGTTCAATCTATCCTTATGCAATATCATGTCATGGTTAGTAAATTATGCCCATGAAACTTGCAGGGTAGCTGTAGAGGGGTGCGGTTGCAAGAAGTATGTATCCCGTATACAACAAACTCTAAGACCCCTGCCGACAAAAGCAATCGACAGTGGTCTCGGGGACTACACCCAGTGGGTGCGCTAAGAGCGCCCCCACTGAGACGGTTGACCCTCGATCCGTCGAGTCATCCGTCAGAAAAACAAAAGAACTCGGCATGTCGAGCAGTGCTACATGTGCTAAGGAAGTGCTAAAGAAGTCCAAACACTCAACGGCAGTCACCCACTGGGTGTAAAGCAAAAAAGAGAAGGCAGAAATTCAGTCGACAATGGACTTACAATAGAACTTACTCGGACATTGGTGCAGAGGGCTGAGCTGACGTCAAAAGCTAGCTTGCTCGCTTCGAACGCCTCCTTGGTCCTCAGCATGAGCTGCTCCACTTGTAACATGGCTCCTTGGCGGCCCCGGTCTGATCTTCCGGGGTACGATGCAGAGAGAATGTCGTCACGGGAGGAGTCGGCACAGTCGCTAGGGCAGCTGAGACGGTCTCGACAGGTCCTGTCAGGGTCGACGTCACGATGATTGAAGCAGTTGGAGGAGCAGGCGACGGAAGGACGGCTGGCTCGACTTGAGGCTGGGTCAGGCCACCTCCCCCCTGGGAGGACTCCGCAGCCGGGCGCTGAGACGCCTGCGCCGACGAAGCCCTGTGACTGCGAGGACGTGAAGTGTCCAGCCGTACCTCATCGTCCTCCACCTGAATGACCTCTGCAGCAGCAATCGACAACGTCAACATTTGCATACGACGAGTCGCATCCAGACAAATCAACAACTCACTAACCTCTGTGAGAGGTGGCTGCATCCACTGTATCAACGTCCATGGCATCCCCGCCATCCCTCGAAGGCGAAGTCACGGACGTAGCAGCTATGAAAGTTCAAATGACATTCGATAAGAAATAACCTAAGATTTCAGTCGACATTAAATTCCAAGGACAAGCGCTTACGTGGAGACGACAGGGATAGCCATCCTCATGCGGGGCAGAGCCTTGCGGGTTTTGATGGTGGCTGACTTAGGCTGCTTGGCCGGCTATTCTCCCGACTCGACAGTCGAGGGGCGGCTCCGCTTCAGATTCTTCTTGCTAGGGCCCGGAGTCTGGTCCTCAACAGCTGTCGGGTCCTGGTGGGCCTTGGTGCGAGTTTCATGCCGAGGAGGTGGCGCGACTTCTCCCTTGTCGCCGGAGTTCTCGCATTCACCCTTCGAGTCAGCAGGACCGGCATTGTCCACGCTATCGCCCTCACTCACCACGCCGTCCTCCACGTGGTTCCCATTCGGAACGGGCGAGTGCATGTTCGTCCACTCCTGCACGGTTCAAACAAGAGTTAATCTACAAAACAATATGTCACTCGACAATATCAACATATCAGTCGACAGGGTAATACTCACCAGGTTCTTCAGGGGGTTCTTGGCAGAGAAAGGCTGGATCCTCTTAGCTCCCACTCGATTATCGCAGGCTCTGGTGATGCTTCGAAGCCACTGCCTGACGGTTTCCTCCGTGACCTCCTCTGGGTGTGACCGGGTCGTGTCCTCTGGGCCAGTGTAATGCCACATTGTGTGCTCTCTGGCCTGAAGGGGCTGGATACGTCGACCAAGGAACGTCTCCAGAAGATCCAACCCCATCACCCCACCCCGCTTCAACTGCCTCACCGCTTCGACCAAGATGCTCACTTGGACGTGCTCCTCCTCGGTCACCCTCAGGGACTTGGGAGCGGCGGGACAATCCGGCATAAAGGGAGGAAGGCCATTCTACATATTGGGCATTGCTGCATCTTTGCAGTAGAACCAGGTCAACTACCAGCCCCTGACGGACTCGGGCAAGGTGATGTCAGGGAAGGAGCTACGGCCCCTTTTCTAGATGCCCAAACCCCCTCACGTTTGGAGTACGTGGGCCTTCCCATCAGCTGCGAGGGTTTTCTTCATGGTCTAAGATCTGACCGTGATGATATGCTTAAACAACCCCCAATGGGGAGAGCAACCAAGGAAGCACTCACACAGAGTGATGAAGGCCGACAAGTAGGTGATGGTGTTTGGCGGGAGGTGATGCATTTGGGCCCTGAAAAAGTTCAGAAACCCCCGAAAGAATGGGTGAGGAGGCAAGGAGAAACCCCTTTCCACGTGAGAGAGGAGAAGTACCCGCTCCCCGTCGCATGGCTCCGGCTCGCACTCCTCCCCCGGCAACCTCCAAGCGCCGTGGGCCACGAGCCCATTGGCGACGAGGCCCTCGACGTCCTCCCTGGTGACGACAGAGGGGAGGAAATCCCCCTGCATCCAGCCCGACGGCACGGTGAACCGGGCGGTCGAGGGCCTCTTGCCCTTAAGCTTCGAGGATCCCTTCTTCGCCCGCTCCAACTTCTCTGTCGTGCCCTTCGTCATCGCGCGCGGCAGTTTTCGGCAGAGAGGAGCAGAGTGCGGCGGTGGAGACAGGGGAAGCGGAGGAAAAGAGATAGAACTGGCGGAAGGTACTATGCAATCCGTGGCGGAAGAAGCTTTATACGCTGCCGAGTGTCTCGCTGACCGGTGGACCCATGAGATAACCACACACGCCAACCGCTGATAGCGCCCAGTACGTGGCAAGATGTCTGGCATGAAGATCGAGGCGTCATGCTCCCACTTGCCCTGATCATGGCATCATCTTCGCACGCACGCGCACGCTTCCCAAATTTTTGTATCCTCGGAAATCCAGGCCTGACAGGCCGACCCGTTGCCTTCCCAGATGCTATCAACACTCGGCGCGAAATGGATCTCTAATATCCACTCGGATACCTTCAAGTCTGAATGGACCCGGGCGAATGAAGAAGAATCCAGTCGGCATAACTTTTGCTGAAGCCCCGAATATCATTCAGAAGATTTGTCAGGACAAACCCGCATAGATTCAGACAGTAAAAATCCAATCGACACAAGGTTCTCAGAAACTTCAAATATCTTTCAGAGAATTCGGCGCACCAACTCAAGGTTAACGTCGATGACTCCTTCCCCCACTCAAACCCCGATCCATTCGGGGGCTAATGACGAGGATATGTACCTGGGGTAGGGTCCTAGGCAAGGCCCACATACCCTACCTAAGGACACTGCATGGGAGGACTTGAAGATCAAGCATGAACTTCCGAGTGTATCCCTGGAGACGTCTAAAGACCACTCGACAGTGTTTCAGTCGGAAGTCCTCCTCTCACTCGGCGGTCGCGTGTCACTCGACAGAGCTCACTTCACTCGATGCCTGAAGACCAGGAGCCATCAAGAGCCCAACGGGCAGACACTGGTTTAATGGTCTTTATTAGCTTTTACTATGTACGTTACCAGTAACGGCAGGCTTTTAAGCCCCACAACTAGGCATTTAAGTGCAGGATAGTTATGAGGGGTAGCGAACTCTATATAAGCCAACACTCCCCTCCTGCACAAGGGTTAGACTCTATTGTAATCTCCCTATTCCACATGACATAACGTTCCCGAGCACTAATACGTAGGGCTTTTACCTCCACGAGAGGGGCCTGAACTCATACATACGTGTGTACACCCTCGTCGTAGCTAGGACTCTGCCCTCTCCCTTCGTACCCATACCTTCTACTATCAGGCTCGTTCCCACGACAGGTTACAAGAAGGGAAAGGAGCCGGTGGCTCTAAGTATAATAAGGCCGCAGGTGAGCAATGTTCTAGGGCCGGTTGTTTCCTCTTTGGAGGTATATGATCCTTCTCGTAAATCTATCAGATAATATGAACCACTATTAAGGTTCATGTTGATGATGAAAGGACTCTCCCAAGGTGGGGAAGTTTATGCATCCCTATTTGATCTTGAATCAGTCGGAGCACTAAGTCACCTTCTTGAAAAGTACGGCTTCGGACTCTATGACTGTGATAGCGACGTAGGTCTTGATGGTATATAGCAGATTTGCCTGCTGCTAAGGCACGTTCTTCTTCCAAGGCGTCCAAAGAATCTTGACGTGCTTCCTCATTATCTGCTTCAACATAAGTAGTCACACGAGGGGGGTCATGGCGAATATCGCTTGGTAATACTGCCTCAGCTCTATAAACCAGAAAAATGGTGTATATCCAGTGGATCTATTCGGAGTTGTGCGGATACTCCAAAGTACTGAGGGGAGTTCTTCAACCCAACATCCTGGAGTGCACTGGAGTGGAACCATAAGCCAAGGTTTGATCCCTCTGAGAATCTCCTGATTAGCTCATTCAGCCTGTCCATTGGATTGTGGATGTGCAACTACCACCAGGTCAAGCCGCATATGTTCACGTTGACAAAACTGCTCCATAGCTCCTTTGGACAAGTTGGTACCGTTGTCAGTGATAATGCTATGAGGATAACCAAAACGGAAGATCAACTTCTTTAGAAATTTGACAGCTGTATGTGCGTCACAATTGCTGACAGGTTTTGTTTCGACCCACTTGGTAAATTTATCAACCATTACCAATAGGTGGATTTTCTTGTCAGAAGACGGCTTAAATGGGCCGACCATGTCAAGCCCCTAGACCGCAAATGGCCAAGTAATTGGAATCATACGCAATTCTTGAGTCGGCACATGAGTTTGTCAAGCGAACTTTTGGTATCCATCACACTTGCGCACGATGTCTTCTATGTCTGCATGAGCCGTCAACCAATAGAACCCATGACGAAAAGCCTTTGCCACCAGGGACCATGAGCCGGCGTGATGACCACAATCGCCAGCATGGATTTCATTGACACTACAGGAATCAGGCACTTTGCCGTCTACCAAGGCTGATGGCAAAGGCATAAATGGCGGACGGCAAAGGTATTTGCCATCAGCCAGGAGATGGCCCCACATCTGGCTGAACAGGCTACGGTAAAGGGCACTTTGTCATCTGCTGGTGGACGGCAAAGATCCAAAGTTCATAGACGGCACACGTGGCAGTTTAGGTCCGTTAAGGGGTTAACGGCGTGCTTTGCCGTCAGCTGGCGGACGGCAAAGATGCAAAGTTCTTTGCCATCTGCTAGCAGATGGCAAAGGGCTTCCCCTTAGGTAGCTGTCATGTGGCAGCTTTGCCGTCTGCTGGCAGACAACATAGATGCAAAGTTCTTTGTCGTCTGCCAGCGGACGACAAAGCAACCACGTAGGCCAGCCCAGTGCCCCCAGGTTGCACAGGTATCTGCCACATGGCAGCCTTGCCGTCTGCTGGCAGACGGCAAAACTCTTTGTCGTCTGCCAGCAGACGGCAAAGTGCCTGTATTGCCCCTGTTTTTTTCTTAAATTCAATCAATTTCACACACACACACACACACATACACACACACACACACACATATATATATATATTGTTGGAAATATGCCCTAGAGGCAATAATAAATTGGTTATTATCATATTTCCTTGTTCATGATAATTGTTTATTATCCATGCTATAATTGTATTGATCGGAAACACAGATACATGTGTGGATACATAGACAACAACATGTCCCTAGTAAGCCTCTAGTAGACTAGCTCGTTATTCAAAGATGGTCAAGGTTTCCTAGCCATGGACATGAGATGTCATTTGATAACGGGATCACATCGTTAGGAGAATGATGTGATGGACAAGACCCAAACAACAAACGTAGCATATGATCACGTCAGTTTATTGCTACTATTTTCTGCATGTCAAGTATATGTTCCTATGACCACGAGATCATACAACTCACTGACACCGGAGGAGAACCTTGTGTGTATCAAACGTCGCAACGTAACTGGGGGACTATAAAGGTGCTCTACAGGTATCTCCGAGGGTGTCTGTTGGGTTGGCATGGATCAAGACTGGGATTTTTTACTCCGTGTGACGGAGAGGTATCTCAGGGCCCACTCGGTAATACAACATCACAACAAGCCTTGCAAGCATTGTCACAAAGTGTTAGTCATGGGATCTTGTGTCACGGAACGAGTAAAGAGACTTTCCGGTAATGAGGTTGAACTAGGTATGGAGATACCGATGATCAAATCTCGGGCAAGTAACATACCGAAGAACAAAGGGAACGTTATACGGGATTAACTGAATCCTTGACATAGAGGTTCGACCGATAAAGATCTTCGTAGAATATGTAGGAACCAATGTGGATGTCCAGGTCCCGCCATTGGTTATTGACCGTAGAGGTGTCTCGGTCATGTCTACATAGTTCTCGAACCCGTAGGGTCTGCACACTTAAGGTTCGGTGACGTTTTGGTAGTATAGAGTTATGTATGATGGTGACCAAAGTTTGTTCGGAGTCCCGGATGAGATCCAGGACGTCATGAGGTGCTCCGGAATGGTCCGAAGGTAAAGATTCATATATAGGAAGTCCCAGTTTGGTCGCCAGAAAAGTTTCGGGCTCATCGGTAGTGTACCGGGAGTGCTGGTAGTGTACCGGGAGACCTCCGGGAGGGGTATTTCGACCAAAGAGGCTTCATGGGCTGTGGGAGAGTATTAACCAGCCCTTAGTGGGCTGGTGGAATAGCCACAACAGGCCCATGCAGCTGGGAGAAGAAATCCTAAAGGAAAAAAGGTCGAAAAAGGCAAAAAGGAGGAATCCTAGTCCTACTAGGATTGGAGGAGGAGAGTCCTCCTCCACCTCCTCTCTATTTTGGCCGACTCCAAGGGCCTTGCCCTGCGCCAAGGCTGCCTCTCCTCTCCTCCTATATATATTGGTGGACTAGAGGGTTTTTGGACAGAATTTCCGGCCACGTGCTACCCGTTCCACCGGTGCATAGTTTCTCCTCTTGATCGGTTTTCCGTAGTGCTTAGGCGAAGCCTTGCCGGAATTGCTCCACCACCATCGCCGGAGCGCCGTCATGCTGCTGGTGAACTCTTCCTCCTCTCCGCTTGCTCTTGCTGGATCAAGACTGTGGAGATCGTCATCAAGCTGCACGTGTGCTGAACGCAGAGGTGCCGTTCGTTCGGTACTAGATCGGAAGGACCGTGATCAAGGCCATGAGACGGTCGTGATCAAGACCACGAGACGATTCATGATTGGATCGCGGCATGGATCGTGATTGGATCATGGGATGGATCGTGACGTGATCGCGGGACAGTTCGTGATGAGATCGTGGGATGGTTAGTGATGAGATCACGAGACGGATCGTGATGAGATCGCGGGACGGATCGTGATGAGATCGCGGGACGCTCGGCGATTTGGATCGCGAAGATGTTCGACTACACCAACCGCGTTTCTGAACGCTTCCCACTTAGCGGTCTACAAGGGTACATAGATCCACTCTCCCTCTCGTAGATGCTCATCACCATGGATAGATCTTGCATGTGCGTAGGAAAAATTTTGTTTCCCATGCAACGTTCCCCAACGGTGGCATCATGAGCTAGGTCTATGTGTCGATGAGATCTCGAGTAGAACACAAAAGGTTTGTGGCCATTGATGCTTAGATTGCTTCCTCCCTTGGTCGTATTTTGGTTCAGCGATATTGTGAGATGAACCGGCCCGGACCAACATTACTCGTACGCTTACGAGAGACCGGTTCCCTCGACGCAACTTGTTGCCTAGATGGCTTGCGGGTGACAGTTTCTCTCACTTTAGTTGGATCGCATCCTACAAAGGCTATCCTTGAGAAGGTTGAAAAGCAAACTAGTGTATCACCGTTGTGGTTTATGCGTAGGTGAGAATTGTTCTTGCTAGATACCCATAGTAGCCACGTAAAACATGCAACAACAATTAGAGGACGTCTAACTTTTTTTGCAGGGTATGTTGTGATGTGATATGGCCAATTGCATGATATGATATATGTGATGTATGAGATGATCATGTGATGTATAGAATATCACGACTTGCATGTCGATGAGTACGGCAACCGGCAGGAGCCATAGGGTTGTCTTTAATTATTGTATGACCTGCGTGTCAATCATTAAGCGCTATGTAATGCTTTACTTTATCACTAAACGGTAGCAATAGTAGTAGAAGCATGCAGGGCGTGACAACCCCGATGGCTAGACGTTGATGGAGATCAAGATGATGGAGATCATGGTGTCTTGCCGGTGACGATGGAGATCATGTCGGTGCTTTCAAGATGGAGATCTAAAGCACAAGTTCATGGCCATATCATGTCACTTATGATTTGCATGTGATGTTAATCCTTTTATGCACCTTGTTTTGCTTAGGACGACGGTAGCATTATAAGATGATCCCTCACTTAATTTCAAGATAAATTGTGTTCTCCCCGAGTGTGCACCGTTGCGAAAGTTCATCGTGTTGAGACACCACGTGATGATCGGGTGTGATAGACTCTACGTTCACATACAACGGGTGCAAGCCAGTGTTGCACACGTAGAACACTCGGGTTAAACTTGACGAGCCTAGCATGTACAGACATGGCCTCAGAACACAAGAGACCGAAAGGTCGAACATGAGTCATATAGTAGATATGATCAACATAATGATGTTCACCATTGAAGCCACCTCAACTCACGTGATGATCGGACTTGAGTTGGTGAATTTGGATCATGTGACACTCAGATGACCCGAGGGATGTCAATTTGAGTGGGAATTCTTAAGTAATATGATTAATTGAACTCATTATCATGAACATAGTCAGTAGTGTCTTTGCAAATTATGTTGTAGATTACTAGCACATGTTGTAGCTCCCTTGTATTTTTATATGTTCCTTGAGAAATAAGAGTTGAAAGATGTTGGTAGCCATATTGTGGACTGGGTCCGTGATCTGAGGATTGTCCTCATTGCTGCACAGAAGGCTTATGTCCTTAATGCACCGCTCGGTGCGCCACCCCCTCTAGCGTCGCTTGTAGATGTTGTGAACATCTGACAGTCACATTCCGATGACTACTTGATAGTTTAGTGCGTCATGCATTGCGGCTTAGAATTGAGGCTTCGAAACGTTTTTGAACGTCACGGAACATATGAGATGTTCTAAGAGCTGAAATTGGGATCTCAGGCTCGTGCCTATGTTGTGAGATATGACATCTCCAACAAGATTCTTTGCCAGCAAGATGAAAGAGAATAGCTCAATAGTTGAGCATGTGCTCAGATTGTCTGGCTGCTAGAATCGCTTGAATCGAGTGGGAGTTGATCTTCTAGATAAGATAGTGATTGATATAGTTCTCCAAGTCACTGCCACTAAGCTACTAGAACTTCGTGATGAACTATAAATTGCCAGGGATAGAAATAATGATTCCTGAGCTTTTCGCGATGTTTGACACTGCGAAGGTAGAAATCAAGAAGGAGCAACAAGTGTTGATGTTTAGTAAAACCACTAGCTTCGAGAAGGGCAAGGGCGAGGAGGGAAACTTCATGGATGGCAAGTCAGTTGCTGCTACAGTGAAGCAACCCGAAGTTGAACCCAAACCCGAGACTAAGTGCTTCGATTATGAGGAGGGCGGTCGCCGAAGAAGAACCCCCCTAGATACTTGGTAGATAAGAAGGCTGGCAATGTTGATAGAAGTATATTTGATATACGTGTTATTGATGTGTACCTTGCTAGTACTCCTAGTAGCACCCTGGGTATTGGATACCGGTTCGGTTGTTGAATATTTGTAACTCGAAATAAAAGCTACGGAATAAATGGAGAACTAGCTAAGTGTGAGGTGACGGTGTGTGTTGGAAATGTTTCCAAGGTTGATGTGATCAACATCGCACGCTCTAAATACCCTCAGGATTAGTGATGAACCTAAATAAATGTTATTTGGTGTTTTGCATTGAGCATGAACGTGATTAGATCGTGTTTATTGCAACACGGTTATTCATTTGAGTTAGAGAATAATGGTTATTCTGTTTACATGAATAATACCTTCAATGGTCATGCACCCAGTGAGAATGGTTTGTTGAAATCTTGATCATAGTAATACACAAGTTCATAACATTGATGCCAAAAGATACAAAGTTAAAAATGATAGTACCACATGCTTGTGGCATTGCGGCTAAATGTCATATTGGTGTAAAGTGCATGAAGAAACTCCATGTTGATGGATCTTTGGACTCATTCGATTTTTGAATCGGTTGAGACATGCGGACCAACCTTTTGGGTAAGATGACTAAACCCCGTTTTCCGGCTTGATGGAACAGGCAAGTGATTTATTGGTAATGATACATGTTGATGTATGCAGTCCAATGAGTGTTTGTAGCTTGCGATGGATATCATTATTTTCTTACCTTCACTGATGATTTGAGTGGATATAGTGTATGTTTACTTAATGAAACACAAGTCTGAATCGTTTGAAAAGTTCAAGCAAATTTAGAGTGAAGTTTAAGATCATCGTGACGAGAAGATAAAAAAATTATGCGATATGATCATGGAGGTGAATATCTGAGTTACGAGTTTGGCATACAACTTTAGACAATGTGAAAGTTGTTTCACAACTCACGCCACCTGGAACACCATAGTGTGATGGTGTGTCCGAATGTCGTAGTCGTGCCTTATTTGATATAGCACATACTATGATGTCTCTTATCGTTATGCCACTAGCGTGTTGGGGTTATGCATTAGAGACAACCGCATTCACTTTAAAATAGGGCACCATATAAATCCGTTGAGATGACACCGTGTGAATTATGGTTTGATAGAAACCTAAAGCTATCATTTCTTGATGTTTGGGGCTGCGAAGCTTGTGTGGAAAATGTTTTCACCTAATAAGCTCGAACCCACAGCGGACAAATAAATCTTCATAGAATACCCCAAGAACAGTTGGGTATACCTTCTATCTCATATCTGAGTACAAAGTGTTTGTTGCTAAAAATGGGTCCTTTCTCGAGAAAGAGTTTCTCTCGAAAGAATTGAGTGGGAGGAAGATAGAACTTGATGAGGTTATTGAACCTTTGTTTCAACGAAAGAGTAGCGCAGCGCAGGAAGATGTTTCTGCGAAACCTATGTTAGTTGAACAGGAGGTCATGTTGTTGGACAACGATGAACCTACGAGCTATGGAGAAGCGATGATGGGCCTGGATTCCGACAAATGGTTAGAGGCCATGAAATCTGAGAAAGGATCCATGTATGAAACCTAAGTATAGACTTTGGTAGACTTGCTCGTTGGACGACAGGTCGTTGAGTACAAATGGATCTAAAGAGAAGACAGACGCTGATGGTGAATGTCACCATTTATAAAAGCTCAACTTGTCGCAAAGAAGTTTTTTACAAGTTCAAGGAGTTGACTGCGATGAGACTTCCTCACTCGTAGCGATGCTAAAAGTCTGTTGGAATTATGGTTAGCAGTTGCTGCATTTTTCAATTATGAAATCTGGCAGATTGATGACAAAACGGCGTTTCCTTAACAGTCTACTTGAGGAAAGGTTGTATGTGATACAACCAGAAGGTTATGTCAGCCCTAAGGATGCTAAAAGGTGTGCGAGCTCCAGCAATCTTTCTAAAGGTCTGGAGCAAGCATCTCGAAGTTGGAATATACGCTTTGATGAGGTGATCAAAAGTTTTGTAGTTTATACAAAGTTTGCGAGAAACTTGTATTTACAATAAAGTGAGTGGGAGCACTATAGAATTTCTGATTAGTATATGTGGATGACATATAGTTGATCGGAAATGATGTAGAACTTCTAGAAAGCATGAACGGTTGTTTGAAAAGAGTTTTTCAAGACTGGGTCGTTGAGTACGAATGGATCTTTGAGATGATGACAGACGCGGATGGTGAATGTCACCATTTATGAAGCTCGACTTGTCGCAAAGAGGTTTTCGACAAGTTCAAGGAGTTGACTGTGATGAAACTTTCTCACTCGTAGCGATGCTAAAGTCTGTTGGAATTATGTTAGCAGTTGTTGCATTTTTCAGTCACGAAATCTGGCAGATGGATGACAAAACATCATTTCCTTAACAGTTTACTTGAGGAAAGGTTGTATGTGATACAACCAAAAGGTTATGTGAGTCCTAAGGATGCTAAAAGGTGTGCGAGCTCTAGCAATCCTTCTATGGTCTGGAGCAAGCATCTCGGAGTTGGAATATACGCTTTGATGAGGTGATCAAAGTTTTGTAGTTTATACAAAGTTTACGAGAAACTTGTATTTTCAATAAGTGAGTGGGAGCACTATAGAGTTTCTGGTAAGCATATGTGGTTGACATATTGTTGATCGGAAATAATGTAAAATTTTTGGAAAGCATAAATGGTTGTTTGAGAAGTGATTTTCAAAGTAAAACCTGGATAAAACTACCTAAATTGTTGAGCATCAAGATCTATAGAGATAGATCAAGATGCTTGATGAGACTTTCAATGAGTACATACCTTGACAAAGATTTTGAAAGAGTTCAAAATGGATAAGTCAGAGAAAGAATTCTCGGCTAATTTGTAAAGGTGTGAAGTTGAGTGAGACTCAAAGCTCGGCAACGGCAGAAGAAAGAGAAAGGGCGAACGTCGTCCCCTATGCCTTAGCCATAGGCTTTGATTGCATGTCATGCTGTGTACCGCACCTGTGTGTGCCTTGCCATGAGTCCGTCAAGGGGTACAAGAGTGATCCAGGAGTGGATTGCTGGACAGCGGTCAAGATTATCCTTAGTAGCTAAAAGACTAAGGAGATGTTTCTCGATTATGGAGATAGTAAAGAGTTTGTCGTAAAGAGTTACGTCGATGCAAGATTTAACACCGATCCGGATGACTCGTAGTAGCAATCTGGATACGTATAGTGGAGCAGCCATTTGGAATAGTACCAAGTGGAGTGTGGTAGCAGTGTTTACAGTTTGACATAGATATTTGCAAAGTACACACGGATCTGAATGTCGCAGACCCGTTGACTATAAGACCTCTCTCACATGCAAAGCATGATCGAGCCCCAGAACTCATTGGGTGTTAGATTCATAACAATGCGAATCACATGGTAATGTGAACTAGATTATTGACTCTAGTGCAAGTGGGAGACTGTTGGAAATATGCCCTAGAGGCAATAATAAATTAGTTATTATCGTATTTCCTTGTTCATGATAATCGTTTATTATCCATGCTATAATTGTATTGATCGGAAACTCAGATACATGTGTGGATACATAGACAACACCATGTCCCTAGTATGCCTCTAGTGAACTAGCTCGTTGATCAAAGATGGTTAAGATTTCCTAGCCATGGACATGAAGATGTCATTTGATAACGGGATCACATCATTAGTAGAATGATGTGATGGACAAGACCCAAACTACAAACGTAGCATATCATCGTGTCAGTTTATTGCTGTTGTTTTCCGCATGTCAAGTATATGTTCCTATGACCATGAGATCATGCAACTCACTAACACCGGAGGAATACTTTGTGTGCATCAAACATCGCAACGTAACTGGGTGACTATAAAGGTGCACTACAGGTATCTCTGAGGGTGTCTGTTGGGTTGGCATGGATCAAGACTAGGATTTGTTACTCCGTGTGACGGAGAGGTATCTCAGGGCCCACTCGGTAATGCAACATCACAAACAAGCCTTGCAAGCAATGTGACTAAAGTGTTAGCCACGGGATCTAGCATTACGGAACGAGTAAAGAGACTTGCCGGTAAATGAGATTGAACTAGGTATGGAGATACAGACGATCGAATCTCGGGCAAGTAACATACCGAAGAACAAAGGGAACATTATACGGGATTAACTGAATCCTTGACACAGATGTTCAACCGATAAAGATCTTCGTAGAATATGTAGGAACCAATATGTTCATCCAGGGCCCACTATTGGTTATTGGCCGTAGAGGTGTCTCGGTCATGTCTACATAGTTCTCGAACTCGTAGGGTCTGCACACTTAAGGTTTGGTGATGTTTCGATAGGATAGAGTTATGTATGGTGGTGACCGAAGGTTTTTCGGAGTCCCGGATGAGATCCCAGACATCACGAGGAGCTCCGGAATGGTCCAGAGGTAAAGATTCATATATAGGATGTCCCAGTTTGGTCGCCGGAAAAGTTTCGGGCTCATCGGTAGTGTACCGGGAGTGTCGGTAGTGTACCGGGAGACCTCCGGGAGGGGTATTTCGATCCCAGAGGGTCCATGGGCTGTGGGATAGTAATAACCAGCCCTTACTGGGCTGGTGGAACAGCCACAAAAGTCCCATGGCGCCAGGAGGAAAAAATCCTAAAGAAAAGGTGGAAAAAAGGACCAATAGGGAGCAATCCTAGTCCTACTAGGATTGGAGAAGGAGAGTCCTTCTCTCCCTCCCTCTTGTGGACGAATTGGCTTAGCCCTTGCGCCAAGCCAGCCATCCTCCCTCCCTCCTTTATATACTGGTGGATTAGGGGCTGTTTGCACTAGTTTTTATGGCCACGTGCTACCCGTTCCACCGGTGCTCCTCTAGATCGGTTTTCCGCAGTGCTTAGGCGAAGCCCTACCGGAATTGCTCCACCACCATCACCGGAGCGTCGTCACGCTGCCGGTGAACTCTTCCTCCTGTCCACTCCCTCTTGCTGGACCAAGATGGTGGAGATCGTCATCAAGGTGCATGTGTGCTGAACGCGGAGGTGTCGTCCGTTCGGTACTAGATCGGAATGACCGTGATCAAGGCCACGAGACGGATCGCGATGAGTTCGCTGGACAGACCGTGATGTGTTCACGGGACGTACCGTGACGAGACCGCGAGACGGATCGTGATGAGATCGCGATACGGATCGTGATGAGATCGCGGGATGGATCGGGATGAGTTCGCGAGACGGAACGTGATGAGTTCGCGAGACGGATCGTGATGAGATCGCGGGACGGATCGTGATGAGTTCGCGGGACGGATCATGATGAGTCCAGGGGACGGATCGTGATGATATCGCGGGACGGATCATGATGAGATCGCGGGACGGATCGTGATGAGATCGCGGGATGCTCGGCGATTTGGATCGCGAAGATGTTCGACTACACCAACCGCGTTTCTTAACGCTTCCCGCTTAGCGATCTACAAGGGTATGTAGATTCACTCTCCCTCTCTTAGATTCTCATCACCATGGATAGGTTTGCATGTGCGTAGGAAAATTTTTGTTTCCCATGCAACGTTCCCAAACACATGAGTGATCCAAGAGTGGATCACTGGACAGCGGTCAAGACTATCCTTAGCAACTAAAAGACTAAGGAGATGTTTCTCGATTAAGGAGGTGGTAAAGAAGTTCGTTGCAAAGAGTTACGTTGATGCAAGCTTTAACACCGATCCGGATGACTCGTAGTAGTAATCTGGATATGTATATTGGAGCAACCATTTGGAGTAGTACCAAGTGGAGTGTGGTAGCAGTGTTTACAGTCTGACATAGAGATTTGCAAAGAACACACGGATCTGAAAGTCGCAGACCCGTTGACTATAAGACCTCTCTAACATGCAAAGCATGATCGAGCCCCAGAACTCATTGGGTGTTAGATTCATAAAAATGTGAAACACATGGTGATGTGAACTAGATTATTGACTCTACTGCAAGTGGGAGACTGTTGGAAATATGCCCTAGGGGCAATAATAAATTGGTTATTATCATATTTCCTTGTTCATGATAATTGTTTATTATCCATGCTATAATTGTATTGATCGGAAACACAGATACATGTGTGGATACATAGACAACAACATGTCCCTAGTAAGCCTCTAGTAGACTAGCTCGTTGATCAAAGATGGTCAAGGTTTCCTAGACATGGACATGAGATGTCATTTGATAATGGGATCACATCATTAGGATAATGATGTGATGGACAAGACCCAAACTACAAACGTAGCATATGATCGCGTCAGTTTATTGCTACTATTTTCTGCATGTCAAGTATATGTTCCTATGACTATGAGATCATGCAACTCACTGACACCGGAGGAGTACCTTGTGTGTATCAAACGTCGCAACGTAACTGGGTGACTATAAAGGTGCTCTACAGGTATCTCCGAGGGTGTCTGTTGGGTTGGCATGGATCAAGACTGGGATTTGTTACTCTGTGTGACGGAGAGGTATCTCAGGGCCCACTCGGTAATACAACATCACAACAAGCCTTGCAAGCATTGTGACTAAGTGTTAGTCATGGGATCTTGTGTTACGGAACGAGTAAAGGGACTTGCCGGTAACGAGGTTGAACTAGGTATGGAGATACCGACGATCAAATCTCGGGCAAGTAACATACCGAAGAACAAAGGGAACGTTATACGGGATTAACTGAATCCTTGACATAGAGGTTCGACCGATAAAGATCTTCATAGAATATGTAGGAACCAATGTGGACGTCTAGGTCCCACTGTTGGTTATGGACTATAGAGGTGTCTCAGTCATGTCTACATAGTTCTCGAACCCGTAGGGTCTGCACACTTAAGGTTCGGTGACGTTTCGGTAGTATAGAGTTATGTATGGTGGTGACCAAAGTTTGTTCGGAGTCCCGGATGAGATCCAGGATGTCACGAGGAGCTCCGGAATGGTCCGGAGGTAAAGATTCATATATAGGAAGTCCCAGTTTGGTCGCCGGAAAAGTTTCGGGCTCATCGGTAGTGTACCGGGAGTGCCGGTAATGTACCGGGAGACCTCTCGGAGGGGTATTTCGACCCAAGAGGCTTCATGGGCTGTGGGAGAGTATTAACCAGCCCAGTGGAATAGCCACAGCAGGCCCATGCGACTGGGATAAGAAATCCTAAAGGAAGAAGGTGGAAAAAGGCAAAAAGGAGGAATCCTAGTCCTACTAGGATTGGAGGAGGAGAGTCCTCCTCCACCTCCTCTCTATTTCGGACGACTCCAAGGGCCTTGCCCTGTGCCAAGGCTGCCTCTCCTCTCCTCCTATATATATTGGTGGACTAGAGGGGTTTTGCACAGTTTTTACGGCCACGTGCTACACGTTCCACCGGTGCATAGTTTCTCCTCTTGATCGGTTTTCCGCAGTGCTTAGGCGAAGCCCTGCAGGAATTGCTCCACCACCATCGCCGGAGCGCCGTCACACTGCCGGTGAACTCTTCCTCCTCTCCACTTCCTCTTGCTGGATCAAGACGATGGAGATCGTCATCAAGTTGCACGTGTGCTGAATGCGGAGGTGCCGTCCGTTTGGCACTAGATCGAATATGTTGAGCTAGATCGATCGAACGCGGAGGTGTCGTCCGTTTGGTACTAGATCGATCCAGCATCTAGCTAGCGAGCTAGCTCTTTTGTCGCCGTAGCAAGCTCCTCTGTAGCTGCTCGAGCTTCCGGAGGCGGTGGCTAGGACAGACGGGCGGCGGCCAGGGACGGACTGGCGGCATCCGGACGGGTGGGGCGGCTTCCTGGATGAGCAGAGCGGCGGCAGGGGACGGACGGGACGGCGGCCGCAAGGAAGCCATGAAGGTTCCGATGGTAGTTGGACTCGCGCCAACTGTCTTTTGCATATACAAGGCACCCTCGAGTTGGCTCCGAAATTCTTCTTTTTATAGGCTCAATTCAAGTCGCTTTTTTCGTCTAAACCGGTAAACCGACAATTATTTTATGGTTTCGTGCGTTTTAAGGAATCTGCTAGAGATGTCCTGAATGAGCAAGCGAGGGACAAAATTGGTAACCACGGAAATTTCATAACATTCTGAGAAATGTACTATGTACAAAACCTTCAACATTCAAAATACAGGCATTGATGTTTGTTATCACCATATTCAAAATAATACTAACTAGAAGGGTTAAGAGCGCTTTGTTGCGTCGTTGATGTTTTTTTCCTCTGTTTTAAAATACACCTCCGCGTTCAGCACACGTGCAGCTTGATGACGATCTCCACCGTCTTGATCCAGAAAGAGGAAGTGGAGAGGAGGAAGAGTTCACCGGCAGCATGACGGCGCTCCGATGATGGTGGTGAAGCAATTCCGGCAGGTCTTCGCCTAAGCACTACGAAAAAACGATCAAGAGGAGAAACTATGCACCGGTGGAACGGGTAGCACATGGCCGTAAAAACTATGCAAAAACCCTCTAGTCCACCAATATATATAGGAGGAGAGGAGAGGCAGACTCGGCGCAGGGCAAGGCCCTTGGAGTCAGCCAAAATAGAGAGGCAGTGGAGGAGGACTCTCCTCCTCCAATCCTAGTAGGACTAGGATTCCTCCTTTTTGCCTTTTCCCACCTTTTTCCTTTAGGATTTCTTCTCCCAGCCGCATGGGCCTGTTGTGTCTATTCCACCAGCCCACTAAGGGCTGGTTAATACTCTCCCACAGCCCATGAAGCCACTTGGGTCGAAATACCCCTCCCGGAGGTCTCCCGATACACTACCGGCACTCCCGATACACTACCGATGAGCCCAAAACGTTTCTGGCGACCAAACTGGGACTTCCTATATATGAATCTTTACCTCCAGACAATTTCGGAGCTCCTCGTGACGTCTGGGATCACATCCGGGACTCCAAACAACCTTTGGTCACCACCATACATAACTCTATACTACCGAAACGTCACCAAACCTTAAGTGTGCAGACCCTGCGGGTTCGAAAACTATGTAGACATGACCGAGACACTTCTATGGTCAATAACCAATGGCGGTACCTGGACGTCCACATTGGTTCCTACATATTATACGAAGATCTTTATCGGTCGAACCTCCATGTCAAGGATTCAGTTAATCCCGTATAGCGTTCCCTTTGTTCTTCGGCATGTTACTTGCCCGAGATTCGATCGTCGGTATCTCCATACCTAGTTCAACCTCGTTACCGGCAAGTCTATTTACTCATTCCGTAATGCAAGATCCCGTGGCTAACACTTTAGTCACATTGCTTGCAAGGCTTGTTGTGATGTTGCATTACCGAGTGGGCCCTGAGATACCTCTCCGTCACACAGAGTAACAAATCCCAGTCTTGATCCATGCCAACCCAACAGACACTTTCGGAGATACCTATAGAGTACCTTTATAGTCACCCAGTTACGTTGCACCGTTTGATACACACAAGGCATTCCTCCGGTGTCAGTGAGTTGCATGATCTCATGGTCATAGGAACATATACTTGACATGCGGAAAACAGTAGCAATAAACTAACACTATCATATGCTATGTTTGTAGTTTGGGTCTTGTCCATCACATCATTCTCCTAATGATGTGATCCCGTTATCAAATGACATATCATGTCCATGGCTAGGAAACCTTAACCATCCTTTGATCAACGAGCTAGTTCACTAGAGGCATACTAGGGACATAGTGTTTCGTCTATGTATCCACACATGTATCCATGTTTCCAATTAATACAATTCTAGCATGGATAATAAACGATTATCATGAACAAGGAAATGCAATAATAAACACTTTATTTATTGCCTCTAGGGCATATTTCCAACAGTCTCCCACTTGCACTAGAGTCAATAATCTAGCTCACATCACTATGTGATTTACATTGTAATGAATCGAACACCCATGCAGTTCTGGTATTGGTCGTGTTTAGCTCTTGGAAGAGGTTTAGTCAACGGGTCTGCAACATTCAGATCCATGTGCACTTTGCAAATATTTATGTCCTTCTCCTCGATGTAATACCGGATGGAGTTGAAGCGTCGCTTTATATGTCTGGTCCTCTTGTGAAACCTTGGTTCCATGGCTAGAGCAATGGCACCAGTGTTGTCACGGAACAGGCTCATTGGATTCAGTGAACTCGGCACTACTCTAAGATCTGTCATGAACTGCATCATCCAGACACCTTCCTTCGCCGCCTCTGAGGTTGCGATGTACCCCGCTTCACACGTAGAATCAGCTACCACGCTTTGCTTGGAACTGCACCAGCTTACCGCTCCCCCGATAAGAATAAATACGTGTCCGGTTTGCGACTTAGAGTCGTCCGGATAAGTGTCAAAGCTTGCATCGACGTAACCCTTTACGACGAGCTCTTCATCACCTCCATAAACGAGAAACATTTCCTTAGTCCTGTTAAGGTACTTAAGGATATTCTTGACCGCTTGCCAGTGTTCCATTCCAATATCACTTTGAAACCTTCCAGCCATACTTATGGCAAGGCTGACATCGGGTCTTGTGCATAGCATTGCATACATGACAGAGCCTATGGCTGAAGCATAGGGGATGACGCTCATCTTTTCTTTATCTTCTGCAGTCACTGGGCATTGAGTCTTACTCAATTTCACACCTTGTAACACAGGCAGGAACCCCTTCTTGGACTATTCCATTTTGAACTTCTTCAAAACTTTATAAAGGTATGTGCTCTGTGAAAGTGCTATTAAGCGTCTCGATCTATCTCTATAGATCTTAATGCCTAATATGAAAGCAGCTTCTCCCAGGTCCTTCATTGAAAAACTCTTGTTCAAATATTCCTTCACGCTTTCCAGCATTTCTATATTGTTTCCAATCAGCAATATGTCATCCACATATAATATTAGAAACGCTATAGAGCTCCCACTCACTTCTTGTAAATACAAGCTTCTCCATAAACTTGTATAAACCCAAACGCTTTGGTCACCTCATCGAAGCGCTTATTCCAACTCCGAGATGCTTGCACCAGTCCATAAATGGATCGTTGGAGTTTGCAAACTTTGTCAGCATTTTCTGGATCGACAAAACCTTTCGGTTGTATCATATACAACTCTTCCTCAAGGAAACCGTTGAGGAACGTTGTTTTGACATCCATCTGCCAAATTTCATAGTCAAAATAAGCAGCTATTGCCAACATGATTCTGACAGACTTAAGCATCGCTACTGGTGAGAAGGTCTCATCATAGTCAACTCCTTGAACTTGTGAAAAACCCTTTGCCACAAGTCGAGCTTTATAGACGGTGACATTGTCGTCCGCGTCTGTCTTCTTCTTAAAGATCCATTTGTTCTGAATGGCCTTTCGCCCTTCAGGTAATACTTCCAAAGTCCATACTTTGTTTTCATACATGGATCCCATCTTCGATTTCATGGCCTCTAACCATTTCTCGGAATCCGGGCCCATACCCGCTCCTTCATAGCTCGTAGGTTCATTGTTGTCCACCAACATGACCTCCAAGACAGGATTGCCGAACCACTCAGGAGTAGTACGCGTCCTTGTCGACCTACGAAGTTCATTAGTAACTTGATCTGAAGCTTCATGATCATCATCATTAACTTCTTCTTCAACCGTCGTAGGCTCCACAGAAACATCTTTCTGTGCTGCGCTACTCTCTGGTAGAAGCAAAGGTTCAACAACCTCATCAAGCTCTATTTTCCTCCCACTCAATTCTTTCGAGAGAACCTCTTTTTCAAGAAATGTTCCGTTCTTAGTGACAAACACTTTGCCTTTGGATCTGAGATAGAAGGTATACCCGACTGTCTCTTTCGGGTATCCTATGAAGACGCATTTCTCCGCTTTGGGTTCCAGCTTTTCAGGCTGAAGCTTTTTGACATAAGCATCACATCCCCAAACTTTAAGAAATGACAACTTTGGCCTCTTGCCAAACCATAGTTCATATGGTGTCGTCTCAACGGATTTCGATGGTGCCCTATTTAAAGTGAATGTAGCTGTCTCTAATGCAAAACCCCAAAACGATAGTGGCAAATCAGCAAGAGACATCATAGAATGCACCATATCTAAAAAGGTCCGATTACGACGTTCGGACACACCATTACGCTGTGGTGTTCCGGGCGGTGTCAACTATGAAACAATTCCACACTGTCTTAAGTGACTTCCAAACTCATAACTCACATATTCACCTCCTCGATCAGATCGCGGGAATTTAATCTTCTTGTTACGATGATTCTCAACTTCACTCTGAAATTGCTTGAACTTTTCAAACGTTTCAGACTTGTGTTTCATTAAGTAAATATACCCATATCTACTTAAGTCATCAGTGAAGGTGAGAAAATAACGATATCCACCATGCGCTGCAACATTCATTGGACCACACACATCAGTATGTATGATTTCCAATAAGTCGCTTGCCCGTTCCATTGTTCCAGAGAACGGCGTTTTAGTCATCAGCATGGAGCTGTCAAGTGATTCAAAATCAAGTGACTCCAAAAGTCCATCAGCATGGAGCTTCATCATGCGTTTTACACCAATATGACCTAAACGGCAGTGCCACAAGAAAGTGGTACTATCATTATCAACTCTACATCTTTTGGCATCAATGTTATGAACATGTGTATCATCACTATCAAGATTTAAGATGAATAAACCCCTCACATTGGGTGCATGACCATAAAAGATATTACTCACATAAATAGAACAACCTTTATTCTCTGATTTAAATGAGTAACCATCTCGCAATAAACAAGATCCAGATATAATGTTCATTCTTAACGCAGGCACTAAATAACAATTATTCAGGTTCATCACTAATCCCAATGGTAATCGAAGAGAGAGCGTGCCGACGGCGATCACATCAACCTTGGAACCATTTCCCACGTGCATCGTCACTTCGTCCTTTGCTAGCCTCCGCTTATTCCGTAGTTCCTGCTTTGAGTTGCAAATGTGAGCAACCGAACCGGTATCAAATACCCAGGCACTACTACGAGAGCTAGTAAGGTACACATCAATAACATGTATATCATATATACCTTGTTTGTCGTTGGCCGCCTTCTTGTCAGCCAGGTACTTGGGGCAGTTCCGCTTCCAGTGACCAGTTCCCTAGCAATGAAAGCACTCAGTTTCTGGCTTAGGTCCATACTTAGGCTTCTTTACAGGAGTAGCAACTGCTTTGCCATCCTTCTTGGTTTTACCCTTCTTGCCTTTGCCTTTTCCTTTGCCATTTTTCTTGAAACTAGTGGTTTTATTGACCATCAACACTTGATGTTCTTTCTGGATTTCAAACTTAGCGACTTTTAGCATCGCAAACAGCTCGGCGACTGACTTGTGCATCCCATGCATGTTGTAGTTCATTACAAAGCTCTTGTAACTAGGTGGCAGTGACTTAAGAACACTATCAGTGATTGCCTCCGGCGGAAGGGCAATTCCCAAGTCCGCTAGACGAGTTGAATACCCAGACATTCTGAGTACATGTTCACTGATAGACCCGTTCTCCTCTATTTTGGAAGCATAGAACTTATCGAAGGTTTCATACCTCTCGATCCGGGCATTCTTCTCAAAGATAAACTTCAATTCCTGGAACATCTCATATGCTCCATGACGTTCAAAATGTCTTTGAAGTCCCGGTTCTAAGCCATACAACATTGCACACTGAACTATTGAGTAATCTCCAGCCCGTGTCTCCCAAGCGTTCTTAACGTCTTCGGACGAAATAGGAGCAGGTGGGTCACCAAGCGGTGCATCAAGGACATATAATTTCTGGGAAGCCGTGAGGATAATCCTCATATTACGGGCCCAGTCAACAAAGTTACTTCCATCATCTTTCAGCTTAGCTTTCTCTAGGAACGCATTAAAATTCAGGGGAACTACTGCGCGAGCCATTGATCTACAACATAAATATGCAAAGGTTACTTAGACTATGTTCAAGATAATGAGTTTAGTTAATCAAATTACTAAAGCTCCCACTCAAATTGACATCCCTCAGGTCATCTAAGTGTCACATGATCCAAATTCACCAACTCAAGTCCGATCATCACGTGAGTTGAGGTGGCTTCAATGGTGAACATCATTATGTTGATCATATCTACTATATGACTCATGCTCGACCTTTCGGTCTCTTGTGTTCCGAGGCCATGTCTGTACATGCTAGGCTCGTCAAGTTTAACCTGAGCGTTCCGCGTGTGCAAATCTGTCTTGCACCCGTTGTATGTGAACGTAGAGTCTATCACACCCGATCATCACGTGGTGTCTCAACACGACGAACTTTCGCAACGGTGCACACTCGGGGAGAACACAATTTGATCTTGAAATTTAAGTGAGGGATCACCTTATAATGCTACCGTCGTACTAAGCAAAACAAGGTGCATAAAAGGATTAACATCACATGCAATTCATAAGTGACATGATATGGCCATGAACTCGTGCTTAAGATCTCCATCTTCACAGCACCGGCATGATCTCCATCGTCACCGGCACGACACCATGATCATCATCATCTTGATATCCATCAATGTGCTGCCATAGGGGTTGAGGCGCCAGCTGCTTCTACTTCTATTGCTACCGGTTAGCGATAAAGTAAAGCATTACATAGCGCATAATGACTGACACGCAGGTCATACAATAATTAAAGACAACCCTATGGCTCCTGCCGGTTGCCGTACTCATCGACGTGCAAGTCGTGAAATTCTATACATCACATGATCATCTCATACATCACATATATCACATCATGTAATTGGCCATATCACATCACAACATACCCTGCAAAAACAAGTTAGACGTCCTCTAATTGTTGTTGCAAGTTTTACGTGGCTGCTACGGGTATCTAGCAAGAGCAATTCTCACCTACACAAAGCCACAACGGTGATACATAGTTTGCTTTTAAACCTTCTCAAGGACCGCCTTTGTCGGATCCAATCCAACTAAAGTAAGAGAAACTGTCACCCGCAAGCCAGCTAAGCAACAAGTTGCATCGTGGGAACCGGTCTCTCGTAAGCGCACGAGTAATGTTGGTCCGGGCCGCTTCATATCACAATACCGTTGAACCAAAATACGACCAAGGGAGGAAGCAATCTAAGCATCAACGCCCACAAACCTTTTGTGTTCTACTCGAGATCTCATCGACCCATCAACCTAGCTCATGATGGCACTGTTGGGGAACGTTGCATGGGAAACAAAAAAATTCCTACGCACACGCAAACCTATCCATGGTGATGAGC
Source organism: Hordeum marinum (assembly GCA_022496015.1). Taxonomy (NCBI): domain Eukaryota; kingdom Viridiplantae; phylum Streptophyta; class Magnoliopsida; order Poales; family Poaceae; genus Hordeum; species Hordeum marinum. Next base: position 465,684,270 of record CM039676.1, on the reverse strand, counting down.
ATCAACGAGAGGGGGAGTAGATCTACATACCCTTGTAGATCGCTAAGCGGGAAGCGTTAAGAAACGCGTTGGTGTGGTCGAACTTCTTTGCGATCCAAATCGTCGAGCGTCCCGTGATCCAATCACGAACCGTCCCGCGATCCAATCACGAACCGTCCCGCGATCTCGTCACGATCCGTCCCGCGATCCAATCACGATCGTCTCGTGGCCTTGAGCACGATCCTTCCGATCTAGTACCGAACGGACGGCACCTCCGCGTTCAGCACACGTGCAGCTTGATGACGATCTCCACTGTCTTGATCCAGCAAGAGGAAGTGGAGAGGAGGAAGATTTCACCGGCAGTGTAACGGCGCTTCGGCGATGGTGGTGGAGCAATTCCGGCAGGGCTTCGCCTAAGCACTGCGGAAATACAATCTAGAGGAGAAACTATGCACCAGTGGAACGGGTAGCACGTGGCCGGAAATTCTGTCCAAAAACCCTCTATTCCACTAGTATATATATAGGAGGGAGGGAGAGGAGACCTAGGAGCAGGGCTAAGCCCTCCTAGGAGTCGGCTGGCCAAGGGGGAGGAGTCCTACTCCTCCTCCAATCCTAGTAGGAGTAGGACTCTCCCTTTTTTTTGCCTTTTTTCCACCTTTTCCCTTTAGGTTTCTTTCTCCCAGCCGCATGGGCCTGTTGTGGCTATTCCACCAGCCCACTAAGGGCTGGTAAATACTCTCCCACAACCCATGAAGCCTCTTGGGTCGAAATACCCAATCCCGGAGGTCTCCCGGTACACTATCGGCACTCCCGGTACACTACCGATGAGCCCGAAACTTTTCGGCGACCAAACTGGGACTTCCTATATATGAATCTTTACCTCCAGACCATTCTGGAGCTCCTCGTGACGTCTGGGATCTCATCTGGGACTCTGAACAACCTTCGGTCACCACCATACATAACTCTATACTACCGAAACGTCACCAAACCTTAAGTGTGCAGACCCTGCGGGTTCGAGAACTATGTAGACATGACCGAGACACCTCTACGGTTAATAACCAATGGCGGGACCTGGACGTTCACATTGGTTGCTACATATTCTAAGAAGATCTTTATCGATCGAACTTCCATGTCAAGGATTCAGTTAATCCCGTATAGCGTTCCCTTTGTTCTTCGGTATGTTACTTGCCCGAGATTCGACCGTCGGTATCTCCATACCTAGTTCAACCTCGTTACCGGCAAGTCTCTTTACTCGTTCCATAATGCAAGATCCCGTGGCTAACACTTTAGTCACATTGCTTGCAAGGCTTGTTGTGATGTTGCATTACCGAGTGGGCCCTGAGATACCTCTCCGTCACACAGAGTAACAAATCCCAGTCTTGATCCATGCCAACCCAACAGACACTTTCGGAGATACCTATAGAGTACCTTTATAGTCACCCAGTTATGTTGCGACATTTTATACACACAAGGCGTTCCAAGTGGCAAGAAGGTAAATTATGTCGAGGAGACTTCCCCCTAAGTTAAAAGATTGATGCTATTATTTCCATGCTTACTACTAAGAGTGCTCCTATCGATACAAATGGTGCGACTTTGTCTACCTTAATTAAGCAAAATAATGATGCTATTGATGTTAATTTTATTTCAAGAAGCAATTTGAATAATAATGCTTATAGACGAAATTTTAATAATAATCCTGCACCGTATCCTCGTAATCCCTCTAATAGTTTTGGCAACTCCCATGATATTTCCTACGATAAAAGATTGTCTGAAATTGAAAAGTCTATTGAGAATTTTATGCGTGCTCAATATGAACTAAATGAGGCTTTTAATAAGGAGGTTATGGAACGCTCTTCTATGCTTAATTAATTAGTAAACAATTTGATGATATTAATAGAGAAGTAGTTAATCTCCAACTACAACTTATTCAAACTAAAAATATGCTAGAAAAATGTGTATAACCAAATTATGCCAGTTAATAAAATGGCCGCTGAACTGGAATCACATTTTCTAGATAATAATGATGAATATGTTAAAACTATTGGTGTATCAATTATTGAATCTTTGTTTAGAAATATTAAAGTCGATAATGATGGGAGAAGAAGAGTTAACTTTAAGTAAAATTCGTCCTAACTATTCAAAGGGTGATGATGTTGCTAGTAATGATAAAAGTGGGTTTGAAGATGTAAACTTTAGATAGTAATGCTCCCACTACTTTGGATTACAAGGATTTTAATCATGATAGTTGTTCTCTTACTGAATGTATTTCTTTGCTTCAATCCATGATTAATGCACCCAACGCTTATGAAAAAAAAATCTTTTATTAAATATATAATGAAAGCTCTTATCAAAACCAATGAGGAAAGACTTCAATGAGAGGTTTTCATACCTAAAAAATTGCATAATGAGTGGGAACCCACCATTAAGATTAAAAAAAGAATTATGAGTGTAATGCATTGTGTGATTTTGGAGCTAGTGTTTCCCAGTGACAAAAAGGGACATTCCACGTATTTGTATTGCTGTCATTAAAGATAAAATGATGGGGTTTATTCATATTAGTTGAGTATATTTTGTCTACATCATGTCATCTTACTTAAAGCGTTACTCTGTTTTACTTACACTATTTCAGCGACGTGTTATATGAACGGTTTTTAACCCCTTTCAGTGACATATTTTCAAACCGTTACCTTGCTAGTGTGGGCGATACGGGTGCGGGTCCATCGCACATGCTACCAAAACTGTTTATGATTGGAGTTACATCCCACAGAGTTGAACACAAAAACTATTTGCAACTTGGATTAGCATAACACGAGGTTATTTCACAAAAAATGTATATAATGTGAGATTTATTGCTGACGATTAAAAATTTAAATATGTGCGTGATGTAAATGCCATTACACATAATTGGATCCAAAAAACTGTGTGCAATGTGTGATCTTAACGACGTGTTAATTAGTCCTAAAATCAGCTAAACATAATCAATTTACTATAATCATCTTTTGACAATCAAACTTAACGTAAAAATGCACATTCAAAATCCAGTATATGATTTCTTTTCAAGTTTTTTCATACAACATACAAAAAATAAACGTATTATCTCATATCACATGACAACCAACACATATAACTAGCAATCACATCTAATTACGTCGTAAAGCTTCATCGGTCTATTGTTCATCGACGACATCAACTCCCAAACCTTCAAAGACTTCTTATTGTATCTCATCCTAAAAACCAAGAAAAAAGGATGACAAGGTCAAAAAAGGTAAATCCTTAGACAAAGCAGCGATTCAGTGCCGAGGCTCATCTGCACCTTTGGTCATAAAAAAAATCAAAACAAATACTTGAAAAAAATAAAAAAAATTCCAAATTGTTTTTGCATGGTAGAGAATTTGATTCGCGAGTTTCGCTCCAAATTTTAGATCATTTGGATATCTGAGTATCCGTCGACAAAAAAGACAAATTTGGGTTTTGCAAAAAAGTTTACTGTTCATGTATTGTTCTAATCCAATTTGTCTTTTTTGCTGACAACGACTCAAATGTCCAAATGAGCTGAAATTTGGAGCATACCTCACACACTAAATTATCTATCATGTAAAAAATGGATTTTATGAATTTTATTTCTATTTTTAATGATTTTTTTACATCACATACTCAAGTATCCTACTTGAAATTAGTTCTTACACTAGCTATGCATGATTTTTTTTATCAAAAAGTATTGCAAGAGAAAGTTTAGAACTTCACATGAGAGATTTTGTGATTAGTTTGATGTCTTGGTGAATCTTGATGGATAAGAAGAATCAATAATCGATTTGATGGCTAGAGAGATCATACTTAGACATACAACAAACAAGATTAGATTAGTACTATCTAGTGAGCTAGCTAGCAGCCAGCCTGGTGGATGGATTCTTGGAAAGAGATGCACGTGAAGCTAGCTAAATGGCCACGAATTGCACCTCCATGACGCTGCCTCTCAGGATGCAGAATTTCTTAAAGCAGTTGTGCCACCGGATAGAGATCCCGAAGCTGTACGAACGCTTCATGCTTGTGCTCGCGTCTACGACCGCTGACAAGCCTCATGGCTTCCATGGAACCCACTTCATGCATGGTCGCTCGACACCGAGCAACCCCGCCATGTCTACTCCTAGTCGGAGCTTGGAGCAGGCACCGTCTACCTTGCCGGCCATGGCATGGAAGGAGTGTGTGTTATTTCGTGGTTCTACAGGAGGTTGGATTGATGATATTTAGATATATGTGTAGATGTGGTAGAGTACGTGGTGAAGAGATAAGGCTAGATATTTTTCTTGCTTGTGGAGTGTGGATGGATGGATTCATGCCATGTCATCGATCCAAGGCTTCAATTTCTTCACCAATGAGAATTTAGTACACATATGTGTGCTTTCTTGCCATTTCATTTTTGTCCTTACACCATCAAAATAATTGTGAATCCTTCTCAAATTTTAACTACAGTATACCGAGGCTTATATTGACACCATGCCAAGTTTCGTATTTATTACCAATGTTGGGGAACGTTGTATGGGAAACAAAAAATTTCCTACGCACACGAAGATCTATCCATGGTGATTAGCATAAATGAGAGGTAGAGTGTATCTACGTATCCTTGTAGATCGCTAACCAGAAGCGTTAAGAAACGCGGTTGGTGTAGTCGAACGTCTTCGCGATCCAAATCGCCGAGCGTCCCGCGATCCAATCACGAACCGTCCTCACGATCCGTCCCGATCAAGCACCGAACGGACGGCACCTCCGCGTTCAGCACACGTACAGCTTGATGACGATCTCCGCCTCCTTGATCCAGCAAGAGGGAGCGGAGAGGAAGAAGAGTTCTCCAGCAGCCTGACGGCGCTCCGGCGATGGTGGTGGAGCAATTCCGGCAGGGCTTCGCCTAAGCACTGCAGAAATCCGATCTAGAGGAGAAACTATGCACTAGTGGAACGGGTAGCACGTGGCTGAAAATTCTAGTGCAAAAACCCTAAAACCACCAGTATATATAGGAGGAAGAGAGGAGGAGGCTTGACCCTTGGGCCAAGCATCCAAGGAGTCGGCCGAACCAAGAGGGAGAGGTGGAATCCACCTCCAATCCTAGTAGGACTAGGATTCACCCTATTTTTGCCTTTTTCCACTTTTTCTCTTTGGATTTTCTTCTCTAGCCGCATGGGCCTTGTGTGGAAGTTCCACAAGCCCACTAAGGGCTGGTATTCACTCTCCCATAGTCCATGAAGTCTCTTGGGTCCAAATACCCCTCCCGGTGGCCTCCCGGTACACTACCGGCACTCCCGGTACACTACCGATAAGCCCGAAACTTTTCCGATGACTAAAACAAGACTTCCTATATATGAATCCTTACCTCCGGACCATTCCGGAGCTCGTCGTGATGTTCGGGATCTCATCCAGGACTCCGAACAACCTTCGGTCACCACCATACATAACTCTATACTACCAAAACGTCACCAAGCCTTAAGTGTGAAGACCTTGAGGGTTTGAGAACTATGTAGACATGACCGAGACACCTCTACGGCCAATAACCAATAGCTGAACCTGGATGCCCATATTGGTTCCTACATGTTCTACGAACATCTTTATCGGTCGAACCTCTGTGTCAAGGATTCAGTTAATCCCGTATGATGTTCCCTTTGTTCTTCGGTATGTTACTTGCTCGAGATTCGATCGTCGGTATCTCCATACCTAGTTCAACCTTGTTACCGGCAAGTCCCTTTACTCGTTCCGTAAGACAAGATCCCGCAACTAACACTTAGTCACATTGCTTGCAAAGCTCATTGTGATGTTGTATTACCGAATGGGCCCAGAGATACCTCTTCGTTCACACGGAGTAACAAATCCCAGTCTTGATCCATGCCAACTCAACAGACACCCTCGGAGATACCTGTAGAGCACCTTTATAGTCACCCAGTTACGTTGCGACGTTTGATACACACAAGACACTTCTCCGATGTCCGTGAGTTGCATGATCTCATGGTCATAGGAACATATACCTGACATGCAGAAAACAGTAGCAATAAACTGACACGATCATATGCTACGTTTGTAGTTTGGGTCTTGTCCATCACATCATTTTCCCAATGATGTGATCCCGTTATCAAGTTTGGACATATTAGAGATACTTTGATTTTAGACAAAATTTATATAAAGACTAAACAGGATCGAAGGGAATAATAACACAATGATCAAAGAGTTAAAATAAAAAATATCATAATAGATCTATTTATCGGCCCATGGCAAAACACACGGACATTCTCCTAGTAGAGATTTAGGAGTAGAGATAAGGTTTTGAAAATCAGAAAACCCGTCTGGGCAACTATAGAACGTTCCCAAAACCGAAAAACGCTCAAACACGATAATGGGCCGCTCCAGGTCGCCGCTCCAGCTCTGTGCGTTGCGTCGACAGTTCGATGCGACGAGCGGCAAATAGGAAATTCCCCAAAGCCTCCTGCCCTCGAAACCGCAGCGAGTGTGCTGGCCCGTTTAGGGCGTCCCGGGCTGGGCCGGCCCATTTAGCGCCTCGCGTCTCGCGTAAAGGGAAGACGTAGCCGAGCCGGAGCCCCTGTTGCCCGTCCATCAGCATTCACCAGTTCTTAGCTCTCCCCCCTCCCACCGCCGCCGAAAAAAGATCAACCTAGGGTTAGGGTTGTCGAGGCGGCGGCTCCTAAATTCCCGATCCCGATCGCCATGCCCACCGGAGTCACGCCAGGGCCGGAGGAGGAGATGTTCGTGGGCACCATAGTCGCGCGAGAGTCAGCGGTGGAGACCGCCATGGCCACCGAAGTCGCGCCAGGGCCAGAGGAGAAGACTGTTGTCTTCCCCGATTGGGTGATGCTGGATCGCTTCGGCCGCACCTACATCCACGACGACCTAGACGCTGCTCGTGAGGCGGCCAATAAGAAGAAGACCGCCGTTGAAGTCGTCACGGCCACCGGCCACCGCTGCTGCTTGTCCTTCGCCTTGTCAGATCGTCCAGAAGGGATCTCTTACCTCGATCTCCACTGGCCGCCTGAAAGCTCAGCCAAACCCGTGCTCCCCTACAGCCTGCCCGCGTATCCCTACGTCCGGGCAACCGACGAGGACCTCGTCCTCTTCGACATCAACATCCCAAGCCAGCCTCGCTCCTACGACTTGCCGTCGGATCTGTTCGTCTACACGGCCGGTCCTTCCCCCTCGGTGCAGCGGCTCCCTCTGTACACTGGGCCCAGGGAACGGCCGTCCAGGAGGTCGAACTCCAGCACAGGCATCCTGCGGCTCGCGGACGACCGCTACATCGTTTCCGACCTCAGTGTCTACTGGGAAAAAAAGGAGGGCTCTGACAATTACTCCAGGCTGGCCGAACTCTGCGTCTTCGACTCCAAGACTGAAAAGTGGGCACACTTCCTCCAGCCACAAGAAGAGATCCTCTGGTCAACCAGCGATGTGCTCGCTTTTGACCGCCAGTTCATCTGCTGGGTTGACTACTTGAGGGGCGTCCTGCTGTGTGACTTCTCCAACTTTGGGTCCCCGGTGCTTCAAACCGTGCATTTCCCTGGAAAAGCAGAGTACTCCGAGGAGGTACTACAGCTCTCAACGTGCTTAGCGTCGAGATACCGAAGTGTGGCTGTCCACCATGGCATGATGCTCTTCGTCCACATTGAGAATGACTATGATGGCTCGTGTCAGCGTATCGAGAGAAGCCAAGGGCAGCAGCAGCCTCCCCAGAAGATCACCATATGGACTTTGAACATGAGGGATGGTAACTCCAAGTCTGGGTGGAAGATACATCGCGAGATTAACCTGCATTGTCTCTGGGCGCAACTTGATTACCAAGATCTGGGCATAGGTCAGTGTCTTCCAGAGTTCCCAGTCATCTGTGCAAAGGATCCGGATGCCCTGTGCTGCCTATTGAGAGACGAGGGAAAACCTTCTGGGCAGCCGTGGATGATCGTGGTTGATATGAACCATGCATATCTGCGGTCATGTACTGAATACATCAATGAACAGCCCTACGGTCCTGAGTGCAAGAATGCAGAAGCTGTGAAAGCTCACAAAAACTTCTTTTCCAATGTTCCCCTACTTCCAACTGTCTTCTCCAAATACCTTGTAAGGCCAACAGGTAAGCTCTCTTAATATTCAAATGATGTCCCTTGGTACTTACATATTTACGTAACATGGTTGCATTTGATTAGCTTGGATATGGTAGTGCAACACTGGTGTCTTTGCTTATTTATCTTACCTATGATGCAATACATATCCTGCCTGGTTGTGTGTACGACTCTCAAGGGTAATTGAACTGTCACATTTTTGCATGCTTGATAGCTATTGTACACTGTCTGCTCTCTCTGTGGATCTCTTTGGAGTGTTCCCCCCTTCATTAGCAACTCTCCTCGCAACGACCTCTGGACCCATACCGCTCTACTTATCAGGGTTGTTTGCCCTATTTTATTCTCTATCTATTGTTTTACTCCTGTTCTAAAATTTCTAATATGCTGCCTTCTGAGGTTGTGCTGTGCCGCTACGTTATAGGAATATCAATTAACTGAAGCATTGAATATCCTTGTTACCATCAATCTTCTCTTAGGCTCTTCAAGTGTTCTGAGTTTTAGCCACTCCAGTGGTGCGCTAGACTTCATATGATCAATAATAATACCTTGCTCCTTCCGTGGTCAAGTTGTCCTCGACAGTCTAAAATCCTCCGTTTCTACTTGTTGAATCTTTTGCTCTTCAGGGGTCTGTCCACTATCTATACATGTGCTAGTTCTTGATTCAGTATGCAGCCTTCTGTTGCTACTAGTTTGGTGAGCTATTCTGAAGCAAACTCTAGAAACCACACCATTGTGATTGCTCTTGTAAAGCATATAACTGGATGGTCCTCTAATTTCTACCCCCTCTGTTCCTAAATATAGGACCTTTTGGAGATTTCAATATGGGCTACATATGGAGCAAAATGAGTGAATATACACTGTAAAATGAGTCTACATACATCCGTATGTAGTCCATAATGGAAATCTCTAAGAAGTCTTATATTTAGGAACGAAGGGAGTATATGGAGGCAAATGTCTCGTACCTTCAGATTATATATATGAATCTTTTTGCACATATTCTTCTGCTCGTAAAAGATTTAGAATGTGTTTCGTTGGGTTACTTCCATCAGGTCACACCGTTGCCTGTCTAGATTGTGCCCTATCTAGCCCCACCAATTATTTTGGCATGACCAGTGTGAGGGCATGACCAATATTTTGGTAAGTGATCATTGTTTGGATTGCAACCGTCCATGTTTGCCAGCTACACATGTGGAGTAGCCTGCTGCATGCATTGTGTGAGGACCCACAAATTAACCATAGCCAGCGTGCACCAGATATTAATAAAATAAAGGGAGAGTTACCTGGGACCCAACGAGACAGAGAGTGCACGGTGCGATGCCAAAATTTTGGCGGAGCTTTTCTCTGCCCTCAACTCGCCCGTGTATTGGCTAAGTTTACACTGGTGTGTCACAGGCGTGCTGGGCGTGCCAACTCTTTGGTAGTGGTTCAGACGGCCACCAAATTTTACCGGCTTGCCAACTTTTTGGTAGGGCTGGTTTTGGTCGAGATCAAAACAGCTTCTTAGCCTTGTTGGCCTTCTCATGTGACTTGTCTTCCTCTTGATTCTGGCTACATGCTTTCCAACAACTGTTTTCTTCATCCTCTCTCGCCTCATCCAACATCCTTAAACCTGGATTGTAGTCAGGATTCGATGTTTCTTGAGGCTGCCCTCTCGCTGCCTCTAGCCTTGTGCCACCTGAGCACACAGGCTCGTGCCGGACGGTCTGCAGCAGGTCATCCGCTGTTGATGTAATCTTTCCAGCTGGTTAACAAAGGGGATATCTGCTCATTGGGGCCACAAATCATGGCAATGTGGTGTTCTCAGACAACGCTTTGGTGACAAGTTAAGATGATAGCTAACGGCAAAGAGCACGATATCATTACCATCTGAAACCAAATCAAGTACAGGATGCAATTACGTTTATGTTGATAATTAGCATCACTTCTTTGTCTATTATAGTTTTTTTTGCACTATTATTGTAGTACATCATTTTTGTAAAGTGGATTTTTAACCAGCAAACCCGTGACACTAGGTTTAGCAACTCATCTAACGTGCTTTACTGCTCAAAAACAACAGTCAGATGTTTAGGTGGTGTATATATCTAAGTGTATTTTTTTTTTCAAGGGATACCACGCGACAACAATGTCACAACTAATCCTTCGGAAATTGCAAGTTTGCAATGTGAAGATGAAGACCTGGAATCTGGTGACTGGGTTGACATTTTGGACGCTGAAATTAAAGCTGCTGTTGCGCAGTGCAGACAGAACCAACTCAACAGTGCGAATACCACATTGATGGGATGAAGATGTACTGATTAATATCTATTGTTAGTAAGAGTAAACGATACATGTTCTGGATCCAGTAATCATATGTTTAAGACCCTGTCTCTTAAAAGTTTGATATTGAACACCATTTCTTTCATTTGTGAGGAAAAAGACCTAGGCCTTGATATCTGTTACTCCCTTTGTATAGTACTTCCTCCGTTCCAAAATAAGTATCAACGCCTTAGTACTATATTTATACTAATTTGGTATTAAATATACAACGCTTATTTTGGGACGGAGGGAGTAGTTTACAGAGGGAGTATTGATTATCCGTCATAATCAGGATGAAGGTGCGCAGCTCTGTAGTGCTCCTACAACGTCTGCAACCTGATTATGCAGGATAAATGGCGCAAATCAAATCAAACGGTTTTGCTGGCAACTTCGATGTTTTTCTTTATAGAACAGGACCATTAATACTAAGGAATCCTTGTACGAAAGATTAGAAACAGAATGGTTAGTTAGTCGCAACCGTGGAATGGAAGTACGGAACGGATCATACTAAAGGCAATACTATAACTTGACTAAGGGCAATAGTATTAAAACTTAGGCATGGAATAGCGACAGAAATTTAGACGAGAATCGATATTTATCTTTCATAATTTAGGGCGACACACAATAACTTCAATTATATGTAGACATGTATTCTTTATATAGCCATACATGTTTGCAATAAAACTTGCATAACATCTTTTATCCTACCTTTTCGTGACAGCAGGATCCTAATGAAAACTAAGAGTAATTAAGGAGCTCTTTTTAATAAAGAACCCGAAAAAAGCATTAACATGATACTCAAATTGAAGTCATTCCGTCGATATCCCAATTATTGTCATCTTGGGGGTCTAAGGTTCAGAACGATCATAGATGCATACGACTTATATGTAAGATCAACAACTTGATACGTCTCAACGTATTTGTATTTTTTATTTGTTAAATGCTATTATATTATCACTTTTGCGTGCTTCATATGCCATTTTATATTAATTTTCTTGACCAACCAATTTATTTAGTGTCCAATGTCACTTCCTCTTTTTTGCATGTTTTTTTTGTTTCGCAGAAAACGATACCTACAGAAGTCCAAACGCAATGAATTTGTTGATATTTTTTCTGGATAATAAGAGACTCTAGAATCTTCGGAGGGAGGCAAGAAGACCCACAAGCGAGTGGGGCGTGCCCTTGGGGAGGGGGGGGGGTCAACGCGCTGGCTTGGCTTGTGTGTCCCCTGGCGCTTTGTTTTTGTCCTAATTTTTGGCTTGTAAATTTCCACATATTCAGAAGCCCTCGAAGCGACACCCGAAACAATTTTATCGCCGTCACAAGCATCTATTCTTCAATGATCCCATCCACAGTCCTTTTCCGGTACTCCGTTGGAGAGGGAACCCATTGGGAAGGCCATCTTCATCAACCTTACTGCCTCCGTGATGATGTGTGAGTAGTTCCTTCACGACCTACGAGTCCATAGCAGTAGCTAGATCTCTCTCTCTCTCTTGTTGAGATATGATGAATTATGGGTTTATGATTAGATTATTTAGTAAACTATTTTAAATCTCTTGAGACTTCCTTGCTGCATCATTTATATCTTTATATTTCTCTCCATTCTCTCCTTCTACTTTGGCCAAGTTTTATTGATTTATCTTTAGCGGGAGAGGTGCTTTGTAGTAGGTTCAATCTTGTGGTGACTCTGTTGAGTGATGAAAATGATAAGGGCACATATTGTATTGTTGCTAATAAGGATAAAATGATGGGGTTTGTCATATTGATTGATCTTAATTTGTCTACATTATGTCATCTTGCTTAAATCGTTACTCTGTTTGTATGAACTTAATACTTTGAGATGCATGCCGTATAACAGTCTTGGGGTGAAGTAATAGTAGTAGATGTAGCTGGCTTAACAGTCTACTTGTCACAGACGTAATGCCTATGTATTTATTATGCCATGAATGATCACAATTATAACTATGCATAATTATGTCAATTGCCCAACCGTAATTCTTTTACCCGACTCTACCTTGCGTTTGAGAGAGATGCCACTAGTGAACCTATGGCCCCGGGTCCATTCTCAATTAATATACGAATTTATATCATTGTTACCTATTTGCTATCATTATCTTCGCTATCATTATCAGTATCTGATATCTTGTAACTAGCAAGTACAAGGGGAGTGACGACCCCATTGCCTTTGTTGGTGGCAAGTATCTATTGTGTTTGTGTGCAGGTGCTACTAACATTGTTAGCGTGGTGTCATTTGGTGGTTCGATAAACCTTTCTTCTTAACTGAGGGCAATAGTTTTTGATGTTGTGCTACATCATCCTTCCTCTCCGAGGAAATCCAACAACTCCTGCGGGGGTAGCAGAAAAATTTCTACCGCAGTTGCTGGGGATACATCGCCTACCAAATAGGTGCCTTCGCACACAAACTTTTTTTGCTTGTTTTATTTTCTTGCCGTTTGCATTTTTATTTGCCCTCTTTCTCTTTGCCAAAACTCTAAAATACAAAAAAAAACCTTGTGTTGATATCTCTGCTTGTGTTGCCACTATGTCTACTCCTGAAAATACCAAGCTTTGCAATTTCTCGAGTACTAACAACAATGATTCCTCAGTACTCCTATTGCTCCTGCCGCCACTAGTACCTATTCTTATGATATTAAAGGTGTTTTTCTAAATCTTGTTATGAAAGACAATCTTCGTGAAATTGTAATGAAGATGATGCTTCCCATCTTAATATCTTCATTGAGTTATGTGATATGCAAAAAGTTAAAGATGTGGATAATGATATTGTTAAACCAAAACTTTTTTCTTTTTCTCTAAGAGATAAAGCTAAAGCCTGATTATGTTCTTTGTCAAAAAATAGTATTGATTCTTGGTCTAAGTGCAAAGATGCAATCATTGGCAAGTATTTTCCTCCCATGAAAATAATATCTTTGAGGCAACAAATTATGAACTTTAAGCAACTTGACCAAGAACATGTTACGCAATCATGGGAAAGAATGAAACTAATGTTTTAAAATTGTCCCACTCATTGATTCAGCCTATGGATAGTTCAAAAAATTATGCCGGACTATTTTTTTGAAGAAACCTGCTAGATTCAGCTGCATGTGGTACTTTGATGGGGATAACACTTGGATAAGCTACAAAGCTTCTTGACAACATGGCTTCAAATTATTTTCAATGGCACACCGAGCGCGTTCCAAGTGGCAAGAAGGTAAATTATGTCGAGGAGACTTCCCCCTAAGTTAAAAGATTGATGCTATTATTTCCATGCTTACTACTAAGAGTGCTCCTATCGATACAAATGGTGCGACTTTGTCTACCTTAATTAAGCAAAATAATGATGCTATTGATGTTAATTTTATTTCAAGAAGCAATTTGAATAATAATGCTTATAGACGAAATTTTAATAATAATCCTGCACCGTATCCTCGTAATCCCTCTAATAGTTTTGGCAACTCCCATGATATTTCCTACGATAAAAGATTGTCTGAAATTGAAAAGTCTATTGAGAATTTTATGCGTGCTCAATATGAACTAAATGAGGCTTTTAATAAGGAGGTTATGGAACGCTCTTCTATGCTTAATTAATTAGTAAACAATTTGATGATATTAATAGAGAAGTAGTTAATCTCCAACTACAACTTATTCAAACTAAAAATATGCTAGAAAAATGTGTATAACCAAATTATGCCAGTTAATAAAATGGCCGCTGAACTGGAATCACATTTTCTAGATAATAATGATGAATATGTTAAAACTATTGGTGTATCAATTATTGAATCTTTGTTTAGAAATATTAAAGTCGATAATGATGGGAGAAGAAGAGTTAACTTTAAGTAAAATTCGTCCTAACTATTCAAAGGGTGATGATGTTGCTAGTAATGATAAAAGTGGGTTTGAAGATGTAAACTTTAGATAGTAATGCTCCCACTACTTTGGATTACAAGGATTTTAATCATGATAGTTGTTCTCTTACTGAATGTATTTCTTTGCTTCAATCCATGATTAATGCACCCAACGCTTATGAAAAAAAAATCTTTTATTAAATATATAATGAAAGCTCTTATCAAAACCAATGAGGAAAGACTTCAATGAGAGGTTTTCATACCTAAAAAATTGCATAATGAGTGGGAACCCACCATTAAGATTAAAAAAAGAATTATGAGTGTAATGCATTGTGTGATTTTGGAGCTAGTGTTTCCCAGTGACAAAAAGGGACATTCCACGTATTTGTATTGCTGTCATTAAAGATAAAATGATGGGGTTTATTCATATTAGTTGAGTATATTTTGTCTACATCATGTCATCTTACTTAAAGCGTTACTCTGTTTTACTTACACTATTTCAGCGACGTGTTATATGAACGGTTTTTAACCCCTTTCAGTGACATATTTTCAAACCGTTACCTTGCTAGTGTGGGCGATACGGGTGCGGGTCCATCGCACATGCTACCAAAACTGTTTATGATTGGAGTTACATCCCACAGAGTTGAACACAAAAACTATTTGCAACTTGGATTAGCATAACACGAGGTTATTTCACAAAAAATGTATATAATGTGAGATTTATTGCTGACGATTAAAAATTTAAATATGTGCGTGATGTAAATGCCATTACACATAATTGGATCCAAAAAACTGTGTGCAATGTGTGATCTTAACGACGTGTTAATTAGTCCTAAAATCAGCTAAACATAATCAATTTACTATAATCATCTTTTGACAATCAAACTTAACGTAAAAATGCACATTCAAAATCCAGTATATGATTTCTTTTCAAGTTTTTTCATACAACATACAAAAAATAAACGTATTATCTCATATCACATGACAACCAACACATATAACTAGCAATCACATCTAATTACGTCGTAAAGCTTCATCGGTCTATTGTTCATCGACGACATCAACTCCCAAACCTTCAAAGACTTCTTATTGTATCTCATCCTAAAAACCAAGAAAAAAGGATGACAAGGTCAAAAAAGGTAAATCCTTAGACAAAGCAGCGATTCAGTGCCGAGGCTCATCTGCACCTTTGGTCATAAAAAAAATCAAAACAAATACTTGAAAAAAATAAAAAAAATTCCAAATTGTTTTTGCATGGTAGAGAATTTGATTCGCGAGTTTCGCTCCAAATTTTAGATCATTTGGATATCTGAGTATCCGTCGACAAAAAAGACAAATTTGGGTTTTGCAAAAAAGTTTACTGTTCATGTATTGTTCTAATCCAATTTGTCTTTTTTGCTGACAACGACTCAAATGTCCAAATGAGCTGAAATTTGGAGCATACCTCACACACTAAATTATCTATCATGTAAAAAATGGATTTTATGAATTTTATTTCTATTTTTAATGATTTTTTTACATCACATACTCAAGTATCCTACTTGAAATTAGTTCTTACACTAGCTATGCATGATTTTTTTTATCAAAAAGTATTGCAAGAGAAAGTTTAGAACTTCACATGAGAGATTTTGTGATTAGTTTGATGTCTTGGTGAATCTTGATGGATAAGAAGAATCAATAATCGATTTGATGGCTAGAGAGATCATACTTAGACATACAACAAACAAGATTAGATTAGTACTATCTAGTGAGCTAGCTAGCAGCCAGCCTGGTGGATGGATTCTTGGAAAGAGATGCACGTGAAGCTAGCTAAATGGCCACGAATTGCACCTCCATGACGCTGCCTCTCAGGATGCAGAATTTCTTGAAGCAGTTGTGCCACCGGATAGAGATCCCGAAGCTGTACGAACGCTTCATGCTTGTGCTCGCGTCTACGACCGCTGACAAGCCTCATGGCTTCCATGGAACCCACTTCATGCATGGTCGCTCGACACCGAGCAACCCCGCCATGTCTACTCCTAGTCGGAGCTTGGAGCAGGCGCCGTCTACCTTGCCGGCCATGGCATGGAAGGAGTGTGTGTTATTTCGTGGTTCTACAGGAGGTTGGATTGATGATATTTAGATATATGTGTAGATGTGGTAGAGTACGTGGTGAAGAGATAAGGCTAGATATTTTTCTTGCTTGTGGAGTGTGGATGGATGGATTCATGCCATGTCATCGATCCAAGGCTTCAATTTCTTCACCAATGAGAATTTAGTACACATATGTGTGCTTTCTTGCCATTTCATTTTTGTCCTTACACCATCAAAATAATTGTGAATCCTTCTCAAATTTTAACTACAGTATACCGAGGCTTATATTGACACCATGCCAAGTTTCGTATTTATTACCAATGTTGGGGAACGTTGTATGGGAAACAAAAAATTTCCTACGCACACGAAGATCTATCCATGGTGATTAGCATAAATGAGAGGTAGAGTGTATCTACGTATCCTTGTAGATCGCTAACCAGAAGCGTTAAGAAACGCGGTTGGTGTAGTCGAACGTCTTCGCGATCCAAATCGCCGAGCGTCCCGCGATCCAATCACGAACCGTCCTCACGATCCGTCCCGATCAAGCACCGAACGGACGGCACCTCCGCGTTCAGCACACGTACAGCTTGATGACGATCTCCGCCTCCTTGATCCAGCAAGAGGGAGCGGAGAGGAAGAAGAGTTCTCCAGCAGCCTGACGGCGCTCCGGCGATGGTGGTGGAGCAATTCCGGCAGGGCTTCGCCTAAGCACTGCAGAAATCCGATCTAGAGGAGAAACTATGCACTAGTGGAACGGGTAGCACGTGGCTGAAAATTCTAGTGCAAAAACCCTAAAACCACCAGTATATATAGGAGGAAGAGAGGAGGAGGCTTGACCCTTGGGCCAAGCATCCAAGGAGTCGGCCGAACCAAGAGGGAGAGGTGGAATCCACCTCCAATCCTAGTAGGACTAGGATTCACCCTATTTTTGCCTTTTTCCACTTTTTCTCTTTGGATTTTCTTCTCTAGCCGCATGGGCCTTGTGTGGAAGTTCCACAAGCCCACTAAGGGCTGGTATTCACTCTCCCATAGTCCATGAAGTCTCTTGGGTCCAAATACCCCTCCCGGTGGCCTCCCGGTACACTACCGGCACTCCCGGTACACTACCGATAAGCCCGAAACTTTTCCGATGACTAAAACAAGACTTCCTATATATGAATCCTTACCTCCGGACCATTCCGGAGCTCGTCGTGATGTTCGGGATCTCATCCAGGACTCCGAACAACCTTCAGTCACCACCATACATAACTCTATACTACCAAAACGTCACCAAGCCTTAAGTGTGAAGACCTTGAGGGTTTGAGAACTATGTAGACATGACCGAGACACCTCTACGGCCAATAACCAATAGCTGAACCTGGATGCCCATATTGGTTCCTACATGTTCTACGAACATCTTTATCGGTCGAACCTCTGTGTCAAGGATTCAGTTAATCCCGTATGATGTTCCCTTTGTTCTTCGGTATGTTACTTGCTCGAGATTCGATCGTCGGTATCTCCATACCTAGTTCAACCTTGTTACCGGCAAGTCCCTTTACTCGTTCCGTAAGACAAGATCCCGCAACTAACACTTAGTCACATTGCTTGCAAAGCTCATTGTGATGTTGTATTACCGAATGGGCCCAGAGATACCTCTTCGTTCACACGGAGTAACAAATCCCAGTCTTGATCCATGCCAACTCAACAGACACCCTCGGAGATACCTGTAGAGCACCTTTATAGTCACCCAGTTACGTTGCGACGTTTGATACACACAAGACACTTCTCCGATGTCCGTGAGTTGCATGATCTCATGGTCATAGGAACATATACCTGACATGCAGAAAACAGTAGCAATAAACTGACACGATCATATGCTACGTTTGTAGTTTGGGTCTTGTCCATCACATCATTTTCCCAATGATGTGATACCGTTATCAAGTTTGGACATATTAGAGATACTTTGATTTTAGACAAAATTTATATAAAGACTAAACAGGATCGGAGGGAATAATAACACAATGATCAAAGAGTTAAAATAAAAAATATCATAATAGATCTATTTATCGGCCCATGGCAAAACACACGGACATTCTCCTAGTAGAGATTTAGGAGTAGAGATAAGGTTTTGAAAATCAGAAAACCCGTCTGGGCAACTATAGAACGTTCCCAAAACCGAAAAACGCTCAAACACGATAATGGGCCGCTCCAGGTCGCCGCTCCAGCTCTGTGCGTTGCGTCGACAGTTCGATGCGACGAGCGGCAAATAGGAAATTCCCCAAAGCCTCCTGCCCTCGAAACCGCAGCGAGTGTGCTGGCCCGTTTAGGGCGTCCCGGGCTGGGCCGGCCCATTTAGCGCCTCGCGTCTCGCGTAAAGGGAAGACGTAGCCGAGCCGGAGCCCCTGTTGCCCGTCCATCAGCATTCACCAGTTCTTAGCTCTCCCCCCTCCCACCGCCGCCGAAAAAAGATCAACCTAGGGTTAGGGTTGTCGAGGCGGCGGCTCCTAAATTCCCGATCCCGATCGCCATGCCCACCGGAGTCACGCCAGGGCCGGAGGAGGAGATGTTCGTGGGCACCATAGTCGCGCGAGAGTCAGCGGTGGAGACCGCCATGGCCACCGAAGTCGCGCCAGGGCCAGAGGAGAAGACTGTTGTCTTCCCCGATTGGGTGATGCTGGATCGCTTCGGCCGCACCTACATCCACGACGACCTAGACGCTGCTCGTGAGGCGGCCAATAAGAAGAAGACCGCCGTTGAAGTCGTCACGGCCACCGGCCACCGCTGCTGCTTGTCCTTCGCCTTGTCAGATCGTCCAGAAGGGATCTCTTACCTCGATCTCCACTGGCCGCCTGAAAGCTCAGCCAAACCCGTGCTCCCCTACAGCCTGCCCGCGTATCCCTACGTCCGGGCAACCGACGAGGACCTCGTCCTCTTCGACATCAACATCCCAAGCCAGCCTCGCTCCTACGACTTGCCGTCGGATCTGTTCGTCTACACGGCCGGTCCTTCCCCCTCGGTGCAGCGGCTCCCTCTGTACACTGGGCCCAGGGAACGGCCGTCCAGGAGGTCGAACTCCAGCACAGGCATCCTGCGGCTCGCGGACGACCGCTACATCGTTTCCGACCTCAGTGTCTACTGGGAAAAAAAGGAGGGCTCTGACAATTACTCCAGGCTGGCCGAACTCTGCGTCTTCGACTCCAAGACTGAAAAGTGGGCACACTTCCTCCAGCCACAAGAAGAGATCCTCTGGTCAACCAGCGATGTGCTCGCTTTTGACCGCCAGTTCATCTGCTGGGTTGACTACTTGAGGGGCGTCCTGCTGTGTGACTTCTCCAACTTTGGGTCCCCGGTGCTTCAAACCGTGCATTTCCCTGGAAAAGCAGAGTACTCCGAGGAGGTACTACAGCTCTCAACGTGCTTAGCGTCGAGATACCGAAGTGTGGCTGTCCACCATGGCATGATGCTCTTCGTCCACATTGAGAATGACTATGATGGCTCGTGTCAGCGTATCGAGAGAAGCCAAGGGCAGCAGCAGCCTCCCCAGAAGATCACCATATGGACTTTGAACATGAGGGATGGTAACTCCAAGTCTGGGTGGAAGATACATCGCGAGATTAACCTGCATTGTCTCTGGGCGCAACTTGATTACCAAGATCTGGGCATAGGTCAGTGTCTTCCAGAGTTCCCAGTCATCTGTGCAAAGGATCCGGATGCCCTGTGCTGCCTATTGAGAGACGAGGGAAAACCTTCTGGGCAGCCGTGGATGATCGTGGTTGATATGAACCATGCATATCTGCGGTCATGTACTGAATACATCAATGAACAGCCCTACGGTCCTGAGTGCAAGAATGCAGAAGCTGTGAAAGCTCACAAAAACTTCTTTTCCAATGTTCCCCTACTTCCAACTGTCTTCTCCAAATACCTTGTAAGGCCAACAGGTAAGCTCTCTTAATATTCAAATGATGTCCCTTGGTACTTACATATTTACGTAACATGGTTGCATTTGATTAGCTTGGATATGGTAGTGCAACACTGGTGTCTTTGCTTATTTATCTTACCTATGATGCAATACATATCCTGCCTGGTTGTGTGTACGACTCTCAAGGGTAATTGAACTGTCACATTTTTGCATGCTTGATAGCTATTGTACACTGTCTGCTCTCTCTGTGGATCTCTTTGGAGTGTTCCCCCCTTCATTAGCAACTCTCCTCGCAACGACCTCTGGACCCATACCGCTCTACTTATCAGGGTTGTTTGCCCTATTTTATTCTCTATCTATTGTTTTACTCCTGTTCTAAAATTTCTAATATGCTGCCTTCTGAGGTTGTGCTGTGCCGCTACGTTATAGGAATATCAATTAACTGAAGCATTGAATATCCTTGTTACCATCAATCTTCTCTTAGGCTCTTCAAGTGTTCTGAGTTTTAGCCACTCCAGTGGTGCGCTAGACTTCATATGATCAATAATAATACCTTGCTCCTTCCGTGGTCAAGTTGTCCTCGACAGTCTAAAATCCTCCGTTTCTACTTGTTGAATCTTTTGCTCTTCAGGGGTCTGTCCACTATCTATACATGTGCTAGTTCTTGATTCAGTATGCAGCCTTCTGTTGCTACTAGTTTGGTGAGCTATTCTGAAGCAAACTCTAGAAACCACACCATTGTGATTGCTCTTGTAAAGCATATAACTGGATGGTCCTCTAATTTCTACCCCCTCTGTTCCTAAATATAGGACCTTTTGGAGATTTCAATATGGGCTACATATGGAGCAAAATGAGTGAATATACACTGTAAAATGAGTCTACATACATCCGTATGTAGTCCATAATGGAAATCTCTAAGAAGTCTTATATTTAGGAACGAAGGGAGTATATTGAGGCAAATGTCTCGTACCTTCAGATTATATATATGAATCTTTTTGCACATATTCTTCTGCTCGTAAAAGATTTAGAATGTGTTTCGTTGGGTTACTTCCATCAGGTCACACCGTTGCCTGTCTAGATTGTGCCCTATCTAGCCCCACCAATTATTTTGGCATGACCAGTGTGAGGGCATGACCAATATTTTGGTAAGTGATCATTGTTTGGATTGCAACCGTCCATGTTTGCCAGCTACACATGTGGAGTAGCCTGCTGCATGCATTGTGTGAGGACCCACAAATTAACCATAGCCAGCGTGCACCAGATATTAATAAAATAAAGGGAGAGTTACCTGGGACCCAACGAGACAGAGAGTGCACGGTGCGATGCCAAAATTTTGGCGGAGCTTTTCTCTGCCCTCAACTCGCCCGTGTATTGGCTAAGTTTACACTGGTGTGTCACAGGCGTGCTGGGCGTGCCAACTCTTTGGTAGTGGTTCAGACGGCCACCAAATTTTACCGGCTTGCCAACTTTTTGGTAGGGCTGGTTTTGGTCGAGATCAAAACAGCTTCTTAGCCTTGTTGGCCTTCTCATGTGACTTGTCTTCCTCTTGATTCTGGCTACATGCTTTCCAACAACTGTTTTCTTCATCCTCTCTCGCCTCATCCAACATCCTTAAACCTGGATTGTAGTCAGGATTCGATGTTTCTTGAGGCTGCCCTCTCGCTGCCTCTAGCCTTGTGCCACCTGAGCACACAGGCTCGTGCCGGACGGTCTGCAGCAGGTCATCCGCTGTTGATGTAATCTTTCCAGCTGGTTAACAAAGGGGATATCTGCTCATTGGGGCCACAAATCATGGCAATGTGGTGTTCTCAGACAACGCTTTGGTGACAAGTTAAGATGATAGCTAACGGCAAAGAGCACGATATCATTACCATCTGAAACCAAATCAAGTACAGGATGCAATTACGTTTATGTTGATAATTAGCATCACTTCTTTGTCTATTATAGTTTTTTTTGCACTATTATTGTAGTACATCATTTTTGTAAAGTGGATTTTTAACCAGCAAACCCGTGACACTAGGTTTAGCAACTCATCTAACGTGCTTTACTGCTCAAAAACAACAGTCAGATGTTTAGGTGGTGTATATATCTAAGTGTATTTTTTTTTTCAAGGGATACCACGCGACAACAATGTCACAACTAATCCTTCGGAAATTGCAAGTTTGCAATGTGAAGATGAAGACCTGGAATCTGGTGACTGGGTTGACATTTTGGACGCTGAAATTAAAGCTGCTGTTGCGCAGTGCAGACAGAACCAACTCAACAGTGCGAATACCACATTGATGGGATGAAGATGTACTGATTAATATCTATTGTTAGTAAGAGTAAACGATACATGTTCTGGATCCAGTAATCATATGTTTAAGACCCTGTCTCTTAAAAGTTTGATATTGAACACCATTTCTTTCATTTGTGAGGAAAAAGACCTAGGCCTTGATATCTGTTACTCCCTTTGTATAGTACTTCCTCCGTTCCAAAATAAGTATCAACGCCTTAGTACTATATTTATACTAATTTGGTATTAAATATACAACGCTTATTTTGGGACGGAGGGAGTAGTTTACAGAGGGAGTATTGATTATCCGTCATAATCAGGATGAAGGTGCGCAGCTCTGTAGTGCTCCTACAACGTCTGCAACCTGATTATGCAGGATAAATGGCGCAAATCAAATCAAACGGTTTTGCTGGCAACTTCGATGTTTTTCTTTATAGAACAGGACCATTAATACTAAGGAATCCTTGTACGAAAGATTAGAAACAGAATGGTTAGTTAGTCGCAACCGTGGAATGGAAGTACGGAACGGATCATACTAAAGGCAATACTATAACTTGACTAAGGGCAATAGTATTAAAACTTAGGCATGGAATAGCGACAGAAATTTAGACGAGAATCGATATTTATCTTTCATAATTTAGGGCGACACACAATAACTTCAATTATATGTAGACATGTATTCTTTATATAGCCATACATGTTTGCAATAAAACTTGCATAACATCTTTTATCCTACCTTTTCGTGACAGCAGGATCCTAATGAAAACTAAGAGTAATTAAGGAGCTCTTTTTAATAAAGAACCCGAAAAAAGCATTAACATGATACTCAAATTGAAGTCATTCCGTCGATATCCCAATTATTGTCATCTTGAGGGTCTAAGGTTCAGAACGATCATAGATGCATACGACTTATATGTAAGATCAACAACTTGATACGTCTCAACGTATTTGTATTTTTTATTTGTTAAATGCTATTATATTATCACTTTTGCGGGCTTCATATGCCATTTTATATTAATTTTCTTGACCAACCAATTTATTTAGTGTCCAATGTCACTTCCTCTTTTTTGCATGTTTTTTTTGTTTCGCAGAAAACGATACCTACAGAAGTCCAAACGCAATGAATTTGTTGATATTTTTTCTGGATAATAAGAGACTCTAGAATCTTCGGAGGGAGGCAAGAAGACCCACAAGCGAGTGGGGCGTGCCCTTGGGGAGGGGGGGGGGGGGTCAACGCGCTGGCTTGGCTTGTGTGTCCCCTGGCGCTTTGTTTTTGTCCTAATTTTTGGCTTGTAAATTTCCACATATTCAGAAGCCCTCGAAGCGACACCCGAAACAATTTTATCGCCGTCACAAGCATCTATTCTTCAGTGATCCCATCCATAGTCCTTTTCCGGTACTCCGTTGGAGAGGGAACCCATTGGGAAGGCCATCTTCATCAACCTTACTGCCTCCGTGATGATGTGTGAGTAGTTCCTTCACGACCTACGAGTCCATAGCAGTAGCTAGATCTCTCTCTCTCTCTTGTTGAGATATGATGAATTATGGGTTTATGATTAGATTATTTAGTAAACTATTTTAAATCTCTTGAGACTTCCTTGCTGCATCATTTATATCTTTATATTTCTCTCCATTCTCTCCTTCTACTTTGGCCAAGTTTTATTGATTTATCTTTAGCGGGAGAGGTGCTTTGTAGTAGGTTCAATCTTGTGGTGACTCTGTTGAGTGATGAAAATGATAAGGGCACATATTGTATTGTTGCTAATAAGGATAAAATGATGGGGTTTGTCATATTGATTGATCTTAATTTGTCTACATTATGTCATCTTGCTTAAATCGTTACTCTGTTTGTATGAACTTAATACTTTGAGATGCATGCCGTATAACAGTCTTGGGGTGAAGTAATAGTAGTAGATGTAGCTGGCTTAACAGTCTACTTGTCACAGACGTAATGCCTATGTATTTATTATGCCATGAATGATCACAATTATAACTATGCATAATTATGTCAATTGCCCAACCGTAATTCTTTTACCCGACTCTACCTTGCGTTTGAGAGAGATGCCACTAGTGAACCTATGGCCCCGGGTCCATTCTCAATTAATATACGAATTTATATCATTGTTACCTATTTGCTATCATTATCTTCGCTGTCATTATCAGTATCTGATATCTTGTAACTAGCAAGTACAAGGGGAGTGACGACCCCATTGCCTTTGTTGGTGGCAAGTATCTATTGTGTTTGTGTGCAGGTGCTACTAACATTGTTAGCGTGGTGTCATTTGGTGGTTCGATAAACCTTTCTTCTTAACTGAGGGCAATAGTTTTTGATGTTGTGCTACATCACCCTTCCTCTCCGAGGAAATCCAACAACTCCTGCGGGGGTAGCAGAAAAATTTCTACCGCAGTTGCTGGGGATACATCGCCTACCAAATAGGTGCCTTCGCACACAAACTTTTTTTGCTTGTTTTATTTTCTTGCCGTTTGCATTTTTATTTGCCCTCTTTCTCTTTGCCAAAACTCTAAAATACAAAAAAAACTTGTGTTGATATCTCTGCTTGTGTTGCCACTATGTCTACTCCTGAAAATACCAAGCTTTGCAATTTCTCGAGTACTAACAACAATGATTCCTTAGTACTCCTATTGCTCCTGCCGCCACTAGTACATATTCTTATGATATTAAAGTTGTTTTTCTAAATCTTGTTATGAAAGACAATCTTCGTGAAATTGTAATGAAGATGATGCTTCCCATCTTAATATCTTCATTGAGTTATGTGATATGCAAAAAGTTAAAGATGTGGATAATGATATTGTTAAACCAAAACTTTTTTCTTTTTCTCTAAGAGATAAAGCTAAAGCCTGATTATGTTCTTTGCCAAAAAATAGTATTGATTCTTGGTCTAAGTGCAAAGATGCAATCATTGGCAAGTATTTTCCTCCCATGAAAATAATATCTTTGAGGCAACAAATTATGAACTTTAAGCAACTTGACCAAGAACATGTTACGCAATCATGGGAAAGAATGAAACTAATGTTTTAAAATTGTCCCACTCATTGATTCAGCCTATGGATAGTTCAAAAAATTATGCCAGACTATTTTTTTGAAGAAACCTGCTAGATTCAGCTGCATGTGGTACTTTGATGGGGATAACACTTGGATAAGCTACAAAGCTTCTTGACAACATGGCTTCAAATTATTTTCAATGGCACACCGAGCGCGTTCCAAGTGGCAAGAAGGTAAATTATGTCGAGGAGACTTCCCCCTAAGTTAAAAGATTGATGCTATTATTTCCATGCTTACTACTAAGAGTGCTCCTATCGATACAAATGGTGCGACTTTGTCTACCTTAATTAAGCAAAATAATGATGCTATTGATGTTAATTTTATTTCAAGAAGCAATTTGAATAATAATGCTTATAGACGAAATTTTAATAATAATCCTGCACCGTATCCTCGTAATCCCTCTAATAGTTTTGACAACTCCCATGATATTTCCTACGATAAAAGATTGTCTGAAATTGAAAAGTCTATTGAGAATTTTATGCGTGCTCAATATGAACTAAATGAGGCTTTTAATAAGGAGGTTATGGAACGCTCTTCTATGCTTAATTAATTAGTAAACAATTTGATGATATTAATAGAGAAGTAGTTAATCTCCAACTACAACTTTATTCAAACTAAAAATATGCTAGAAAAATGTGTATAACCAAATTATGCCAGTTAATAAAATGGCCGCTGAACTGGAATCACATTTTCTAGATAATAATGATGAATATGTTAAAACTATTGGTGTATCAATTATTGAATCTTTGTTTAGAAATATTAAAATCGATAATGATGGGAGAAGAAGAGTTAACTTTAAGTAAAATTCGTCCTAACTATTCAGAGGGTGATGATGTTGCTAGTAATGATAAAAGTGGGTTTGAAGATGTAAACTTTAGATAGTAATGCTCCCACTACTTTGGATTACAAGGATTTTAATCATGATAGTTGTTCTCTTACTGAATGTATTTCTTTGCTTCAATCCATGATTAATGCACCCAACGCTTATGAAAAAAATAAATCTTTTACTAAATATATAATCAAAGTTCTTATCAAAACCATTGAGGAAAGACTTCAATTAGAGGTTTTCATACCTAAAAAATTGCATAATGAGTGGGAACCCACCATTAAGATTAAAAAAAGAATTATGAGTGTAATGCATTGTGTGATTTTGGAGCTAGTGTTTCCCAGTGACAAAAAGGGACATTCCACGTATTTGTATTGCTGCCATTAAAGATAAAATGATGGGGTTTATTCATATTAGTTGAGTATATTTTGTCTACATCATGTCATCTTACTTAAAACGTTACTCTGTTTTACTTACACTATTTCAGCGACGTGTTATATGAACGGTTTTTAACCCCTTTCAGTGACATATTTTCAAACCGTCACCTTGCTAGTGTGGGCGATACGGGTGCGGGTCCATCGCACATGCTACCAAAACTGTTTATGATTGGAGTTACATCCCACAGAGTTGAACACAAAAACTATTTGCAATTTGGATTAGCATAACACGAGGTTATTTCACAAAAAATGTATATAATGTGAGATTTATTGCTGACGACTAAAAATTTAAAAATGTGTGTGATGTAAATGCCATTACACATAATTGGATCCAAAAAACTGTGTGCAATGTGTGATCTTAACGACGTGTTAATTAATCCTAAAATCAGCTAAACATAATCAATTTACTATAATCATCTTTTGACAATCAAACTTAACGTAAAAATGCACATTCAAAATCCAGTATATGATTTCTTTTCAAGTTTTTTCATACAACATACAAAAAAATAAACGTATTATCTCATATCACATGACAACCAACACATATAACTAGCAATCACATCTAATTACGTCGTAAAGCTTCATCGGTCTATTGTTCATCGACGACATCAACTCCCAAACCTTCAAAGACTTCTTATCGTATCTCATCCTAAAAACCAAGAAAAAAGGATGACAAGGTCAAAAAGGTAAATCCTTAGACAAAGCAGCGATTCAGTGCCGAGGCTCATCTGCACCTTTGGTCATAAAAAAATCAAAACAAATACTTGAAAAAAATAAAATAAAATTCCAAATTGTTTTTGCATGGTAGAGAATTTGATGCGCGAGTTTCGCTCCAAATTTTACATCATTTGGATATCTGAGTATCCGTCGACAAAAAAGACAAATTTGGGTTTTGCAAAAAAGTTTACTGTTCATGTATTGTTCTAATCCAATTTGTCTTTTTTGCTGACAATGACTCAAATGTCCAAATGAGCTGAAATTTGGAGCATACCTCACACACTAAATTATCTATCATGTAAAAAATGGATTTTGTGAATTTTATTTCTATTTTTAATGATTTTTTTACATCACATACTCAAGTATCCTACTTGAAATTAGTTCTTACACTAGCTATGCATGACTTGTTTTATCAAAAAGTATTGCAAGAGAAAGTTTAGAACTTCACATGAGAGATTTTGTGATTAGTTTGATGTCTTGGTGAATCTTGATGGATAAGAAGAATCAATAATCGATTTGATGGCTAGAGAGATCATACTTAGACATACAAGAAACAAGATTAGATTAGTACTATCTAGTGAGCTAGCTAGCAGCCAGCCTGGTGGATAGATTCTTGGAAAGAGATGCACGTGAAGCTAGCTTACATGGCCACGAATTGCACCTCCATGACGCTGCCTCTCAGGATGCAGAATTTCTTGAAGCAGTTGTGCCACCGGATAGAGATCCCGAAGCTGTACGAACGCTTCATGCTTGTGCTCGCGTCTACGACCGCCGAAGAGCCTCATGGCTTCCATGGAACCCACTTCATGCATGGTCGCTCGACACCGAGCAACCCCGCCATGTCTACTCCTAGCCGGAGCTTGGAGCAGGCGCCGTCTACCTTGCCGGCCATGGCATGGAAGGAGTGTGTGTTATTTCGTGGTTCTACAGGAGGTTGGATTGATGATATTTAGATATATGTGTAGATGTGGTAGAGTACGTGGTGAAGAGATAATGCTAGATATTTTTATTGCTTGTGGAGTGTGGATGGATGGATTCATGCCATGTCATCGATCCAAGGCTTCAATTTCTTCACCAATGAGAATTTAGTACACATATGTGTGCTTTCTTGCCATTTCATTTTTGTCCTTACACCATCAAAATAATTGTGAATCCTTCTCAAATTTTAACTACAGTATACTGAGGCTTATATTGACACCATGCCAAGTTTCGTATTTATTACAAATGTTGGGGAACGTTGCATGGGAAACAAAAAATTTCTTACGCACACGAAGATCTATCCATGGTGATTAGCATAAATGAGAGGTAGAGTGTATCTACGTATCCTTGTAGATCGCTAAGCGGGAAGCGTTCAGAAACGCGGTTGGTGTAGTCGAACGTCTTCGCGATCCAAATCGCGGAGCGTCCCGCGATCCAATCACGAACCGTCCTCACGATCCGTCCCGATCAAGCACCGAACGGACGGCACCTCCGCGTTCAGCACACGTACAGCTTGATGACGATCTCCGCCTTCTTGATCCAGCAAGAGGGAGCGGAGAGGAAGAAGAGTTCTCCAGCAGCCTGACGGCGCTCCGGCGACGGTGGTGGAGCAATTCCGGCAGGGCTTCGCCTAAGCACTACAGAAATCCGATCTAGAGGAGAAACTATGCACTAGTGGAACGGGTAGCACGTGGCTGAAAATTCTAGTGCAAAACCCCTAAAACCACCAGTATATATAGGAGGAAGAGAGGAGGAGGCTTGGCCCTTGGGCCAAGCATCCAAGGAGTCGGCCGAACCAAGAGGGAGAGGTGGAATCCACCTCCAATCCTAGTAGGACTAGGATTCACCCTATTTTTGCCTTTTTCCACCTTTTCTCTTTGGATTTTCTTCTCCAGCAGCATGGGCCTTGTGTGGAAGTTCCACAAGCCCATTAAGGGCTGGTATTCACTCTCCCACAGTCCATAAAGCCTCTTGGGTCCAAATACCCCTCCCGGTGGCCTCCCGGTACACTCCCGGCACTCCCGGTACACTACCGATAAGCCCGAAACTTTTCCGGTGACCAAAATAGGACTTCCTATATATGAATCTTTACCTCCGGACCATTCCGGAGCTCCTCGTGATGTCCGGGATCTCATCCAGGACTCCGAACAACCTTCGGTTACCACCATACATAACTGTATACTACCAAAACGTCACCAAACCTTAAGTGTGAAGACCCTGCGGGTTTGAGAACTATGTAGACATGACCGATACACCTCTACGGCCAATAACCAATAGCGGGACCTGGATGCCCATATTGGTTCCTACATGTTCTACGAACATCTTTATCGGCCGAACCTCTGTGTCAAGGATTCAGTTAATCCCGTATGATGTTCCCTTTGTTCTTCGGTATGTTACTTGCCCGAGATTCGATCGTCGGTATCTCCATACCTAGTTCAACCTTGTTACTGGCAAGTCTCTTTACTCGTTCCGTAAGACAAGATTCCGCAACTAACACTTAGTCACATTGCTTGCAAAGCTCATTGTGATGTTGTATTACCGAGTGGACCCAGAGATACCTCTTCGTTCACACGGAGTAACAAATCCTAGTCTTGATCCATGCCAACTCAACAGACACCCTCGGAGATACCTGTAGAGCACCTTTATAGTCACCCAGTTACGTTGTGACGTTTGATACACACAAGGCACTCCTCCGATGTCCGTGAGTTGCATGATCTCATGGTCATAGGAACACATACTTGACATGCAGAAAACAGTAGCAATAAACTGACACGATCATATGCTACGTTTCTAGTTTGGGTCTTGTCCATCACATCATTCTCCTAATGATGTGACCCCGTTATCAAATGACATCACTTGCCAATGTCTAGGAAACCTTGACCATCTTCGATTAACGAGCTAGTTCACTTGAGGCATAGTAGGGACATAGTGTTGTCTATTTACCCGCACATGTAATGTGTTTCCAATCAATACAATTATAGCATGGATAATAAATGATTATCATGAACAAGGAAATATAATAATAAAAACTTTATTTATTTCCTCTAGGTCATATTTCCAACAACAAATTATTTACATTTTCCAAAATTAAAATATCAATAAACTTTCTGTTCACGGTTGATTCTTTCCACATAGATATTTTAATTTTGTATTTATTTCTTGTATGAGGCATACACATATATTCACTGCCCTAAATATGATTTTTCAAATCATTTTCGTATACTTTTTTCTGTACTCGTAGTTCAAATTTGAATGTATCCGTTAAATGATTAGAAATATAGTTAATGGCTCAAATATATCAAATGAGCTCCGTAAAGTGCCAAATTTTAATGTGGAGGATTCTGTGGTGTATCTTAACTATAGAAAAAAATCAAGGTCAAATGATAAAAGAAAACATAAGTTCGCTACCAATTTGATGCATTCACTCTTAAAACCATGATCGTTCCTCAAAGGTTGTCAGATTTCTAAAGAATGTACATAAAAAAATATGAAACATTCTCAAATTTTGATCACATCATAGTGAGGTCATATCATGACAATATGCCAGGTTTCATATTTTTCAGACTTCATTTACAATTTTTATAATTTCAATACAAATAAACTCCATGTTCACGATTGATTCTTGCCACATATGTCTAATAAATTTATATTCATTTCCTGTATGAGGCATACAAATGTACTCAATACCCTAAATATGATTTTTCAAATCATTTTTACATACTGTTTCATACATTCATAGTTCAAATTTGAATTATATCCATTAAATGAATGGAAATGCAGTTAATGACTCAAATATAGCAAATGAGCTCCGAGAAGTGCCAAATTTTAACAGGGAGGATTCTATGGTGCATGTTAACTGTAGAAAAAAATTCCAATTCAAACGACGAAGGAAAATGTCATTTCGCCTTTAAACATATCACGCAAACCATTATTTTTTTGGAAAAATAATAATTTCAAGGATAACACATGGTTCCATTTATGAAAGTATGTGTGATGACATGCTACATTGGACACACAATGTATGCAAAAAACATGTGCAAGGCATCGCAAACATTTGCGTTTATAACATCGTGTGTAGTGATATGCTACATCGCATACACACTTTTCACAAAAACTATGTGCATGGCATCATACACGATTGCATTATAATAACTGTGTGCAATGATATAGTACATCACACACACATCATTTGTAAAAACCGTGTGCAAAGAATCACATACGTTTAGGTTTTTCCAAACTGTGTGCAATAATAGGCAACATCACACACATTTTTTGGAAAAACTGTTTGCGCAACATCGCACACAATTATATTTTTGAAATGTGTGTGATGTTTTGACATCACAAACACTTTTTTTCTTGATGTTACATCACACACGCTATGATGTACATCGCGAACAGTTTTTTCAAAGCGTCTTTGATACATGTGTTGTCTTTGGACCAGCCTGCAGTAGTGCTAATACTCTAGATGTATGCTGGATAGCGGTCGTTGAGTGGAGTAATAGTAGTAGATGCAGATAGAAGTGGGTCTACTTTTTACGGGCGTGGTGCCTATATGTGTGATCATCACCATGAATAAATATTTCGTAACTATGCACTTTTCTATCAATTGCCCAACAGTAATTTGTTTATCCACCTTGTGCTTTCTATGAAATAGAAGCCTCTAGCAAAAACTATGGCCCTCGGGTTACCATAAATCATGTTACAAAAACACTAAAAAATATTTAACTTATATTCTGTAATTTTATTTTATATTTATATTATCTATCTATCTATCTATCTATCTATCATTGCTTATCGCTTGCAAAGAACGAGTTCAAGGGGATTGACAACCCTCCTGCCCGTGTTGGGTGCAAGTGCGTGCTCTTTTGTGTGTAGGCGCTAAAGACAGGCATTTGTGTGGTCCTCCTATTGGTTTGATAACCTTGGTTCTCACTAAGGTAAATACTTATCTCTATTATGCTGCATCTCCCCTCCTCTTCGGGAAAAATCCCAACGCAGTTTACAAGTAGCAGGAAGAATTTCTGACACCGTTGTAGGGGAGTATCACCAAATACCTACCAATGAGCTTCACACAAATTATCATTCACTTGTTATACTATTTATTTCTTTTATATTGTTTGCCCAAAAATATAAAAAATATTTATCTTTGCTAATTTACTTGTCTGCTTGCTACTCTTGCTAGTTTGCTTGTTTTGCTTGTTTGAAGTTGCTACCATGTCTGAGTTTATCATTAAAAAGAGTTAGGATGGTAAAACCCCAAAAGAGGAAACTACCCCGCATCAAGATGTAAATTTTTTTGTTGAGAGGAAGGGGAATATCATTATCCAAGAATTCTTTAATTGTACAGGTACTTTGGCTTGAAAATATACACCTATTCTTAAAAGAACCAAAAGTTATGCCGATGCTATTTCCGCACTTGTTTTTAAAATTTAAAGGAGATTTATGAGTACTCACCCAACTTTGCAAAGGCTTTTCTATGAGTTACCGGTTATAAAAAAGCCTAGGGCTAAGAAGATAGCCACTCTTATCCTCATGAATGAATTTGATTATATAGTGAGAGAAGCTCGAGATATCTTTGATCACTATAATGTGAGTCATGAAAATCCTATGATAGATGAAATTTTATACAATGAGGACTCTATAATGAGGTATGTGTTTCAAGATAACCATACTTTTGATGAAAATACCATGAAATAAGTTCCTCCTATTCATATTATCCAACAAGTTTTCATTGCTATCAATAAACAATATTCTTGGATAGTAAGAGAGAATACAGAAGGTTTTGAGGAAAGTAGAATTGAGAATGCTAAGATATTACTAGTGTTGGGAGACGTAGTAGTAAATCAAAAAATTTCCTACGTGTTCACCAAGATCTATCTATGGAGAAACCAGCAACGAGTAAGGGGAGAGTGGATCTTCATACCTTTGAAGATCGCTAAGCGGAAGCGTTGCAAGAACGCGGTTGGTGGAGTCATACTAGTAGCGATTCAGATCGCGGTAGATCCGATCAAGTGCCGAATGGACGGCACCTCCGCGTTCAACACACGTGCATCCCGGTGACATCTCCAACACCTTGATCCAGCAAGGAGGAAGGAGAGGTTGAGGGAGAGCTCCAACAGCAGCACGACGGTGTGGTGGTGGTGGAGTAGCAAGGTATTCCGGCAGGGCTTTGCCTAAGCGCTGCAGAGGAGGAAGAAGAGAGGTAGGGGTGGAGTAGCAAGGTATCACATATACCTTTAACGTTGCCGGCCTTCTTATCTGCTAAGTATTTGGGGCAGTTCCGCTTCCAGTGACCGGTACCCTTGCAATAAAAGCACTCAGTCTCAGGCTTGGGTCCATTCTTGTTCTTCTTCCCAGCAACTTGCTTACCGGGCGTGGCAACAGCTTTGCCGTCCTTCTTGAAGTTCTTCTTACCCTTGCCTTTCTTGAAACTAGTGGTCTTATTCACCATCAACACTTGATGCTCCTTTTTGATCTCGACCTCCGCTGATTTTAGCATCGAGTACAACTCAGGAATGGAATTCTCCATACCCTGCATGTTGTAGTTCATCACAAAGCTCTTGAAGCTAGGTGGAAGTGACTGGAGGATTCTGTCAATGACCGAGTCATCCGGGAGATTAACTCTCAGCTGAGTCAAGCGGCTACGCAACCCAGACATTTTGAGTATATGCTCACTGACAGAACTATTCTCCTCCATCTTACAGCTGAAGAACTTGTCGGAGACGTCATATCTCTCGAACCGGCCATGAGCTTGGAAAACCAGTTTCAGCTCTTGGAACATCTCATATGCTCCGTGTTGCTCAAAACGCTTTTGGAGCCCCGGTTCTAGACTGTAAAGCATGCCGCACTGGACAAGGGAGTAATCATTGCAGCGTGACTGCCAAGCGTTCATAATGTCTTGCTCCGCTGGGAGAACGGGTGCCTCACCTAGCGGTGCATCTAGGACATACAATCTCTTGGAAGCTATGAGGATGATCCTCAAGCTATGGACCCAGTCCGCATAGTTGCTTCCATCATCTTTCAACTTGGTTTTCTCTAGGAACGCATTGAAATTGAGGGTGACATTCACGTTGGCCATTGGATCTACAATACAGATTTGTAAAGACATTTTTAGACTAAGTTCATGATAATTAAGTTCACATAATCAAATTATTAAATGAACTCCCACTTAGATAGACATCTCTCTAGTCATCCAAGTGACACATGATCCATGTCAACTAGCCCGTGTCCGATCATCACGTGAGACGGACCAGTCATCCACGGTGAACATCTCTATGTTGATCGTATCTTCTATACGACTCATGTTCGACCTTTCGGTCTTCCATATTCCGAGGCCATGTCTGTACATGCTAGGCTCGTCAAGTCAACCTAAGTGTTTCACGTGTGTAAATCTGGCTTACACCCGTTGTATGCGAACATTAGAACCTATCACACCCGATCATCACGTGGTGCTTCGGAACAACGATCCTTAGCAACGGTGCACAGTTAGGGTGAACACTCCTCTTGAAATTTTATTGAGAGATAATCTTATTTACTATCGTCGTTCTAAGCAAATAAGATGCAAACATGATAAACATCACATGCAATCAATATAGTGACATGATATGGCCAATATCATCTTGCTCCTTTGATCTCCATTTTCGGGGCACTATGATCATCACTGTCACCGGCACGACACCATGATCTCCATCATCATGATCCCCATCATCGTGTCTTCATGAAGTTGTCTCGCCAACTATTACTTCTACTACTAGGGCTAACGTTTAGCAATAAAGTAAAGTAATTACATGGCGTTTATGATTGACACGCAGGTCATACAATAAATAAGACAACTCGTATGGCTCCTGCCGGTTGTCATACTCATCAACATGCAAGTCATGAATCCTGTTACAAGAACATGATCAATCTCATACATCACAATGCATCACATCACATCCTTTGGCCATATCACATCACAAGGCATATACTGCAAAAACAAGTTAGACGTCCTCTAATTTGTAGTTGCAAGTTTTTACGTGGCTGCTATAGGTTTCTAGCAAGAACGTTTCTTACCTACGCCAAAACCACAACGTGATATGCCAATTGCTATTTACCCTTCATAAGGACCCTTTTCATCGAATCCAATCCGACTAAGGTAGGAGAGACAAACACCCGCTAGCCACCTTATGCAACTAGTGCATGTCAGGCGGTGGAACCGGTCTCACGTAAGCGTACGTGTAAGGTTGGTCCGGGCCGCTTCATCCCACAATACCGCCGAATCAAGATAAGACTAGTAGTGGTAAGCAAATTAACAAGATCGATGCCCACAACTGCTTTGTGTTCTACTCGTGCATAGATTCTACGCATAGGCCTAGCTCATGATGCCACTGTTGGGAGACGTAGTAGTAAATCAAAATTTTTCCTACGTGTTCACCAAGATCTATCTATGGAGAAACCAACAACGAGTAAGGGGATAGTGGAACTTCATACCTTTGAAGATCGCTAAGAGGAAGCCTTGCAAGAACGCGGTTGGTGGAGTCGTACTCGTAGCGATTCAGATCGCGGTAGATCCGATCAAGTGCCGAACGGACGGCACCTCGGCGTTCAACACACGTGCAGCCCGGTGACGTCTCCAACACCTTCATCCAGCAAGGAGGAAGGAGAGGTTGAGGGAGAGCTCCAACAGCAGCACGACGGCATGGTGGTGGTGGAGTAGCAAGGTATTCCGGCAGGGCTTTGCCTAAGCGCTGCAGAGGAGGAAGAAGAGAGGTAGGGCTTCGCCGTGAGAGAGAGAGTTCAGACCTGTTCTCAAGGGGCCAAAACCTCAAGTATATATAGGAGGAGGGAGAGGGAGGGCTGACCTAGCCCCTCCTCCAAGGAGGAGGGTTTCGGCCGAAGTGGGGGAGGAGTCCACCTCCCACAAGGGAGGTGGATCTCCTCCTTTCAAACTCTTTTTGCCCTTATCTTTAGATCCCAGCCGCATGGGCCTTTCTAGGAGGTCTTGGCTGGACCAATATGGGATGGAACACCTCCTCTAAGGGCCCACTAAGTCCTCTGGTCGTCACACCCCTCCCGGGGGTCCTCCGGCACCCTCCCGGCACTCCCGGTACACTACCGATGAGCCCGAAAACTTTCCGGTGACCAAAACTGGACTTCCTATATATCAATCTTTACCTCCGGACCATTCCGGAGCTCCTCGTGATGTCCGAGATCTCATCCGGGACTCCAAACAATATTCGGTAATCACGTATACCATTTCCCTATAACCCTAGCATCATCGAACCTTAAGTGTGTAGACCCTACGGGTTCGGGAGACAAGTAGACATGACCGAGACACCTCTCTGGCCAATAACCAACAGCGGGATCTGGATACCCATGTTGGCTCCCACGTACTCCATGATGATCTCATCGGATGAACCACGATGTCGGGGATTCAGACAATCCCGTATGCAATTCCCTTTGTCTACATGTATGATACTTGCCCGAGATTCGATCGTCGGTATCCCTATACCTTGTTCAATCTCGTTACCGGCAAGTCTCTTTACTCGTTCCGTAATACATCATCCCGTGGCTAACTCCTTAGTCACATTGATCTCATTATGATGATGTCTTACTGAGTGGGCCCAGAGATACCTCTCCGTCACACGGAGTGACAAATCCCAGTCTCGGTTCGTGCCAACCCAACAGACACTTTCAGAGATACCCATAGTGTACCTTTATAGCCACCTAGTTACGTTTTGACGTTTGGCACACCCAAAGCATTCCTACGGTATCCGGGAGTTGCACAACCTCATGGTCTAAGGAAACGATACTTGACACTGAAAAGCTATAGCAGACGAACTACACGATCTTGTGCCATGCTCAGAATTGGGTCTTGTCCATCACATCATTCTCCTAATGATGTGATCCCGTTATCAACGACATCCAATGTCCATGATCATGAAACCGTGACCATCTATTGATCAACAAGCTAGCCAACTAGAGGCTCACTAGGGACATGTTGTGGTCTATGTATTCACACATGTATTACGGTTTCCGGTTAACACAATTATAGCATGAACAATAAACAATTATCATGAACTAGGAAATACAATAA
Source organism: Hordeum marinum (assembly GCA_022496015.1). NCBI lineage: Eukaryota > Viridiplantae > Streptophyta > Magnoliopsida > Poales > Poaceae > Hordeum > Hordeum marinum. Next base: position 465,646,705 of record CM039676.1, on the reverse strand, counting down.
TAGCCATTTTATTATTGCCTCTAGGGCATATTTCCAACAACTAGATGATGTGTTTCCTATTGTATCTGAAAATCCTCATTATGAACACACATCCCAAGATGTGAATGACAAGAAGGATGATATCAGTTGAAACTATGCATTATGCCTAGCTAGGGGCATAAATCGATAACATTTGTTGGGAGACAACCCGATAGTTATATTATTTTTATGTTATACTTTATGTTTGTGTGAGTTGACATGATTATTTATACTGTAATGATTGTGTTTTTATGTTTTAGTTAGTGTTTGTGCCATGTAAAGCCTTTGGGAAGATTTGTACGATAAGTAGAATTGATACAATGCAAAAGACATAAACTTTGACATCCAGTCCAGAATTTCTGTGATTTTACCGGAACGTATTTTTGATCTGAATTTGTTACACAACATGGATATACAAATTCCCCAGGTCTTTCTAATTTTTCATAATTGTTTGAGCTACAGAAGTATGGTTTTAGTGCTGATATTTACAGAATGTTTTGTTTTAGACAGATTCTGTTTTTTGCTTGCATGGTCTGCTTGTTTTGATGATGCTATGGATTATATCAGGGGGGGTATAAGATATTTAGAAGTTAGAATACAGTACCTTATGAAATAATCAAATATTAATCAACTTATAACAGTACCTAAAGTTTATGATTTGCCTATTGTACTAATGGATCTTATGAAGTTTCTGTTGAGTTTTATGTGCTGAAGTTTTCCTGTTTTGGGTGCGATCACGATGGATGAAGGAATAAGGAGTAGCAAGACCCTAAGCTTGGGGATGCCCAAGGAACCTCAATGTAATATCCTAGGAAGACTCAAGTGTCTAAGCTTGGGGATACCCCGGAAGTCATCCCCTCTTTCGTCTCCATTCCACCGGTATGTCACTTGGAGCTATGTTTCTTATTCATCACATGCTATGTGTTTTGCTTGGAGCGTCATTTATTATAGTTTTATTTTGATCTAATTTTCCACAATCATTGATTGCTGGACACACCTACTTGAGAAAGACACATTTTCACCATGATTTGTTAGAATACTCTATGTGCTTCCCTTATATCTTTTGAGTTAAGCAGTTGCTATAGTACTTCACTTATATCTTTTCGAGCACAATGTCGTGTAGATTTTATACAAATAATTGCACTCTTATTCTTCACTTATATTTGTTTGAGAGTCTAATAGGGGTAAACGATAATTTGCATGGGTTATAAGACTAGTCCAAAAAGGATAGGTATTCAAGGTTGACATAATAAAAAAAATCATGTACCACATAAAAGAGAAATTATGCGTTAATGATATTGATGTAATAATATGAAAGGGCATGAGTACATGGTTTTTGTTTAGTAGAAATATCGATAGATAAAGGGTGTTAATTTGTTGTTCATCTAAATATTTGTTATGCATGGCATGGTGATGATGTGTGAGCATTCTTATTCCTTGTTGAAATCCTAGAGTTATTTAGGTCGGGGGTGCGCGATGGTTAACTCCTACCAACCTCCTCCCTAGGGGCATGCAAGTAGTACTTTGCTTAGAGAGAGCTAATAAAGATTTGTAATAAGTATATGGGTTCCTTATGACTAATGTGAATCCATGGATGTACACACAATCACCTTCCCACATATTTGCTAGCCTCTTCGGTACTATGCATTGCCATTCTCACCTTGAGGATCGGTGCAAACTTCGCCGGTGCATCCAAATCCCGCGACATGATACACTCTATTGCACATAAGCCATTCTTTTATTTATGTATTTGTTTTCTATTTCCTACAACGTGTTTGATTTAGGAGAAGTACTAAATCATTTTCATAAAATTTATTGTGGAAGCTATTTGAATTATTAAAGAGGCCCATGCAAAGTTTTAGAATTATTGGAATAGTTAAATTATATATATGGAATTTAAATGGCTCCAATTAAAATAGTTTTGAGTTGATTCAAAATCCCAAAATTGGTCCTAAAACAAGTGCATGAATTATGACAGAGGTTTTCACCTTTCCCAAAAATCATGGGCTTTTATGAGGCCATTTTGGATTCATTGAAAATATTTTTAGTTGAACTTACGAAATTTAAAGGGGTGCTAGGGTTGTTCATTCCACATTTCAATTCATTTGAATTTAACATGACACATGGATGATCACAATGCAACTAGTTACAAGCAAATATTCTAGGGTTGTGACAAATGTATCTACTTCTCCAAACACTTTTGCTCTTGTTGGACACTAATTTGCATGATTTGAATGAAACTAACCCGGACTGATGTTATTTTCAGCAGAACTACCTTGGTGTTATTTTTGTGCACAAATAAGAGTTCTCGGAATCGGATGAAATTTTTTGTGTTTTTTTTCTGAAATATATAATGAACTATGAAGCGAAGAACCACCAGAGGGGGGTTGCCTGTGGCTCACGAGGTAACAGGGCACGCCGACCCCCTAGGGGTGGGCGTGCCCTGTTGTGTGGTGGGGCCCACATAGCTCTCTCGACCCTAATTCTACTCCTATAAATTCACATCTCCAAAGAAAAATAAGAGAGAAGATTTCATCGCGTTTTACGAGACAAAGCCGCCGCCACCTCCTGTTCTTCCTTGGGAGGGCTGATCTGGAGCCCATTTGGGGCTCTAGAGAGGGGGATTCGTCATTGTCGTCATCACCAACCCTTCTCAATCAACAATTCCATGATTTTCACCACTGTGAGTGAGTAATTCCTTTGTAGGCTTGCTGGACGGTGATGGGATTTGATGAGATTGATCATGTAATCGAGTTAATTTGATAGGGCTTGATCCGTAGTATCCATTATGTTCTAAGATTGATGTTGCTATGACTTTGCTATACTTACTACTTGTCACTAAGGCCCGAGTGCCATGATTTTAGATATAAACCTATTACGTTTTCATGAATATAAGAGTGATTTGGATCCTATCTTGCAAGTTGTAGTCACCTATTACGTGTCATGATTCGCATACCCCAAGGTGACAATAATTTGGATTGTTTCCGATGATTGTCATAGTTTGAGGAGTTCATGTATTCACCATGTGTTAATGCTTTGTTCCGATTCTCTAGGCCTTAATAGACCTTTGTTTCCAATAGGACCCAGCTACCACGGGTGGGTAGGACAAAAGATATCATGCAAGTTCTTATCGCAAGCACGTATGACTATATATGAAATACATGCCTACATTACATTGATGAATTGGAGCAAGTTCTGTGTCGCCCTAGTGTGTAACTGTTACATGGCCGATGCCATCTAAATCATTATGCATCAACGATCCACGTGCCTACGCTTTTTGTATACTAAATCTTGCTAAAGTTAGTATTGTTGCTGCTATTGTCACAACTCCTACAAAATTACTACTATAATTGTTACTGTTACTACTACTATTTGTTGTGCTACTAAATCTCTGCTGTAGAGAGATACCCCAGGTGTGGTTGAATTAACAACTCAACTGCTAAAGCCTATAAATATTGTTTGGCTCAACTTGTGTCAAATCAATAATTTCGGGTGAAATACTAGCCGTGAAGACTGTTGGGACCCCCTATACTTGTGGGTTATCAAAACCTTTTTCTGGCGCCGTTGCCAGGGAGCATAGCTCACTACTACAGGATGGTCCAAGGTCAACACATCAATCAGAGACCCTTAGACGAAACTGTGTGCGAAGGATTAATCGCAAACGATATAGTTCATGCTCTGTCGGCAATGACACAAACTGTGTGTGATGGGGGGAGCGTCAAATACGATTCAGAAAAACGTTGTGTGTGCGATCTACGGTAGAAAGTTTGTTTTGATGAACTGGTCGCGATTAGCCAGGATAGCACAAACGGCTATAAAGATCCAGATGTGTGCGCTAGAGGGCACACAGTTCAATATGAAAAATTGTGTGCAATGATACATCAGAGCACACACGATTTATCGTAACTAGGTGTGTGTGATATGCGACAAACAGGTTAATAATCAGAGTCGTGTGCGCAGACAGATAATAACACAAACGAGTCATCGTGACAAACTGTGTGTGTTGTGAGCAGACGATGCCTAGCAAACAATTATCAGCGAATATTGAAATCATTGCAGATGTGTTGCTTAATTTAATTGTATGATATGTGATTTTATCTATTTGCACAACATATATGTGATGTGTGTACGGATCAACAACATATGTATTTATAAGAACATGATTGCATAACAAAAAAGAACAAGATGCCATTTCAAACATTGTATCACAAATACCAGAAATATTTCAAGTTTCAAAGTCCAGCTTTACAAGGACCAAATTCAAAGATGACAATGTTCAAACTGATATTAAAAATCAAATCCATCTTCTTTAGAATTTGAGTTATGCAATATTTCTGCAAAGGGATCCGCCACCAAGAAGTCATTTATCGGCTTGATACAGTGACTTCCAAATAATCTGTCATTTGAAGCTCCACACTGAATTTCAGCTTTTCCATTCCACTCTAGACACCTTCGCTAATCAACAAACCAATCATTTCGGCGCACTAAATATAGGGCAAACCTCATTACCTTGAGCATTCTTGCTTTTTGAACAAAGAACCTTGCTAATTGAACCTCTGGTTTGGTGCCTCGGTACTTGTTGAAAGTAATTTCGTTGAGATGGAAATCAAGGCATTTGATGAGATTGTTATATTGCGCCACATTTTCCACTTCTACAAATGAAGATAACATATCAGTGCCTAGATGTAGTTTTGTACACCATGTGCATCTTTGATTTGTAGGATTTCTAAAATATACTAATACATTGAGATGTGGTTCTCAATTGTGCATGGTTAACATCTCAAAAATATGTATTGGAATCCTACAAACTTTCTTTAGAACTCATTGTACATTTGTCATCGTAATGATGGGTAAAGTACCAAAAAATGAACTCCATTGTGGTTAACAATTAATAGGAAAGGAGCATCACCTCGATGTATAGATTTTCCATGCATGGAAAGCATATAAGGAATCTAACAATTTCATCCAGATTTGGGCCGATAGATTGTAGTGGCAGGATCTTCACTATGCGTGTAGACATTTTTTGCATGTATATTTGAACAATTATGAAAGGTAATTTACTTAGTTTGCATGTATAATGTTTATACCACACGAATAATTAAATGTTATATTTGTTATTGATTAGAATTTACAAACCTTTTACCGATTTATAAAATAAATTAGTTTTATGTTAATTTTCAAATTTTCCTGTCACGCTGGCCCACCTCTCATAGAGGCGAGGCCACGCGTCTGCTCGATGAGCCCGTTCGTGTGCACAACCGCACACAAAAGCACGCTACCCACTATGCTGTGCCACGGGCTGCCCTAGGGCAGCTGCCGGCAGCGGCCTCCTTGGCCACCACCCCACCGACAGTAATAGTAGGCACACACGTACACACATCCGAGAACGCATGCCCACGTACGCCATCCCACGGGTTTCGAAAAGCCATAAAATGTTCCATGCTTGGGAGATAAAACCATCAATAAATCTTGAGCTTGTTTCCCGTCACATTCCAAATTACTATGCACTAAATTATTGCAAATCAGTTCACATTACCAAACCTAAACGTGTTCCCACTTAGCAGTTGTTTACTGTAGTAGGCTATAAAAACACCTACTCTGGAAATTACTGCACATTCCTCACCCCGACACCAAAAAAATAGGCCTTTGTTTTGTAGTCGTTTATTCCGTCTGCCATGGCCAATAGGAGTGGGGTGGGGGGGGGGGGGTTCTTGGTCGAGATATAACCAGGAAAGAAAGACCAAGGCCATAGAAGCAACCGAGAGGTCCCGCCGCCGTGCAGGGGAAGCATTAGAGAGCTCCGGCCACACCGCATTTGCCAGAGCAGAGATGTCCGGTGGCATCATGGACGACTGGGAGGATATTTCGCGGTGAGGCGACGGATATCACAATCACAAGTGCATTCGCCTCGGAGGCGAACTAGACGAGTTGGCAGTGTTGGATTCCTCAGCCAGTGACGACATGCATGTCGAACTCGATAAGAAGGAGGCATTGATTGATGCCTTGGTGAAGCTGCTGGAGAAGAGATATGCCTTGGTTGACAAGGTGAATGACCTCGTGGTGAAACTTACGGAGGAGAACATCGTCTGGAAGAAACTGCTTGAGAAGAGAAGTGCCTAGGAGGGGAGGCTAAAAGAACTCGCCGAGGAACTTTTGGACGACTTGGAGAAGCTCCACATCGAGCGCGAGGGGCTACTAAAGGAATCTATGGCGCATGTCGAGGAACTTCATGCGTACGTGTCGCAGACCATCGACGCTCTCAAGCAAAAAGCCCGTGCCATGGCCGCAATGCGAAAGTTGGCAGAGGAGAGGCGAGAGTTGATGGAGGTCGTGGAGGCGATGAAGAAGGAGATTGAGAAACTCCGCGCCCAACGATCCATCAAGAATTAAATAGCAATGGCCCAATTTTTTTCTTTATCTTTCTTATTTAGCATCTTCCTTCTTCTTTTGCCCCTGCATCTTTGGGGAGTTGTCGCATGTGGCATTTTTTGTTATCCTGAATATGTAAGAAAATCATTATATTATTTCGTTCATAGGTACATGTATACGAGTCAAGTTCTTAGCGAGGCACTAACAAAACAATGGTTACATTTCACCGGGGCAATAGGATCACAAGCAAACTAGTCACAATTAAAAACAAAAAAGGAAACTAGTCCGTCCGTCCAGGTGGATTAACCGCATGATAAACAATGGGTCAGACGCCATTATTTTGGGAGCATGGCAAGCGGAGGGTGGAGGTCAAAGTCTCGCTTCCCGATGAGTCTGCGTAGTAGACTGATCTCATGCGTCTCATGGAGCCTGTGCGGCGGACAACTCGCATGTGTCCCGTCGAGCCTGCGCGGCGCAAAGCTCACATGCGTCCTGTCATCAAGTATATGCACGCACGGCCCACCCATATCAAGTATAAAAAATTGGACGCATGGAAACAAATGTTTATCATAAGAGTTTTGTATTTACGGAAATTCAAAAAATAAGATTATCAATTATTGCGGACGAGCTAGCATGCCTAAATGTTTCTAATTCATTCACATTCATTGCATGGGATCTCAGCAAGCATCCAGTGACACAAAAATGATTTTCCAACGAATTTTCACGCACCAGAGCATGAATTCCAGACAAGCTTTAGGGTTCTCGAGGATTTAAAGACCATGATTCTCAATGTTTGCGCCCTAGTCATGACGCCAAAAAAACTCAATGGTTGGCGCCCTTTATAGATTAATTGAATTCTTCATCTTAAGTGCATGCCTAGAAAACTCAATGTCATTTCGACCACAAATGTGACATGTTACCTATCGAAACCATGATGCTTCCCGTGGGAAGCTCCTATTTGTAAGAGGTTTGTCCCAGAATGTGTCCCAAATTGGTCAAACAAATTACCATGCTTTATAAGTGTCGTATCATGACACCAGGGTAAGTTTCAAGAATTTCAGACGAGTTTTGGATTTATGGAAATTTAAATGCAAGTTTCTCAACGAATGATCCCTTAATAATTTCACAATATAGCACTGCCATTGCATTAGTCCATGTTGCATGTAGAAAAAATATCAAGGCAATAAGAGACAATGAATGTCGTTCCCTTCATAGAGGTGATGTGTTCCGTATGGAAACCACAATGCTTCTTGAGAAGTTCCGGTGTGGAAGAGACTTGTCCCAAAACTTGTGCCAAATTGGACAAAAAACATCATGTCATATAAGTGTTGTGTCATGTCACCGGGGTAAGTTTCAAGAATTTCAGGCGATTTTGGGATTTATGGTGATTTAAAAACCAAGTTTTTTCATGTTTGTAGCCTAGTCACGACGTCGACATGTTTGTAATCGAGCATCGTTCATTGCATGGGACCTAAACAAGGAACCCAAGGACACAAACATTTTTTTCAACCCATTTCAGTGACATGGAGCATTTTCTTTTAGTTCAAATTTTAATTATGCACATCAAATGCCTAGAAACTTAATTAGTGTAGCACTATACAAATGGCCAAACGAACCATGAATAATTTAAAGCAGTTCTATACGCTCGCCTGGAGCCGGTGCGTGTGTAAGCAAAGTGTGCCCACATGTCGTGCTAGCTTGAGCTTCCTTCTTTCGTAAGTTATCCAAACTATATTATAATGGTGTTCTATCCAAACACGCTTCTCCCGTCACTCCCGGCCCCTAATCGGTTTCCTGCCGAAGGGCCGGTCACGTCATCAACCTCCTGGACGAGGGGGACGAGACGGAGCAGGCTGGAGAGCAGGCAAAAGAGGCATCACACCATCAAGCTAGAGCAAGACATCATCATCATCCCATGCAGGCGTTGGTAGGCGGCACCATTCGACCATCACACATGCTTTCTAGTAGTACCAGAAACGTTTGCGATATGTAACTGGTCCAGCGAGGTGCCCATCTGGGAAACCCTTATAAATGATAGGAGGCAAGCCTTATCAGCAAGTTGCAGCTTCCCACCCCCTAACCGATTCGAATGGAACTCGTTAGTTAAGCGTGGTTTGGGTCGAGTGTTCAAGGATAGGTGACCGGTTGGAAAGTTGCTAGATATCAAGGTTCATTTAGGTGGTGTGATATGATCACTACAGTTGTTTAGTAGTAAATGCCTGTACTGATATGTCATTTGGTTAAATAAATCTTGAGGTCCTTGTTTTGAAAATATTTAGAGTTATTTTCCTTTGTTGTTTTGAAAATTTATGTGCATGTGTGGCAACCCTTGTGTGTGTGTGGACCATGCCTTTCAAATAAAACTGAGTGATTTTTTTTCCTTTTTCAAAAATATGTATGTGTGTGTGTCAACCCATGATTTTTTTGTTTTGATGTTTTCAAAATGTGTGTGGACCATGCCTTTGTTTTTTTTTTGATTTTTTGCCTATTCAAAAATGTGTGTGCATGTGCATGTGTGTGTGCCAACCCATGATTTTCTATTGTTGTTTTGAAAATGTGTGTGTGCGTGTGTGATGTTTTTGTGTGTGTGTGTGTGTGTGTGTGTGGCAGCCCTGTGTGTGGACCATGCCTCCATTGTGCGGTTCCCCACGACAAACCTATTGATGTGGGCCCTTAGGGTCTGTCATGCGTTTTACTCACAAATACTGGAATACCAAGGATGCGTTGCGGTGTGTGTGATGTGTGTGTGAGGGGGGGGGGGTTGTGTGTGTGCGCACGTGCATGCATGCGTGTGTGAACTCATGCATGCATGTGTGTGTGTGGACCATGTGCCTCTTCGTTGTGTGGTTTTCAATGACACACCTATCGATGGCCCCTAGTATATAGTGTTTGCCATCCAGCTTTGACTGACCATGTTGGAATTCCAAGGATCGATGGGTGACGTATGTGCACATGTATGTGTATGTGTGTGTGTATGTGTGCATGTGTGTGCGTGCACGCGCACGCGTGTGTGTGTGCGCGCGAGCGTGAGGGTGTGAACCCATGCATGCATGCATGTGTGGACCGTGGACCTCTCCGTTGTGCGGTTTTCAATGACACACCTATCGGTGGGACCCTAGTTATAGGGTCTGTCATCAAACTTTGACTGACCATGCTAGAATGCCAAGGATCGATGAGTGACGTATGTGCACATGTGTGTGTGTGTGTGTGTGGACCATGCATGCCTCCATTGTGCGGTTTTCGACAACACACCAATATATCGGTGGGCCGCTATGTAGGGTATATATTGTTGGGGAACGTTGCATGGGAAACAAAATTTTCCCTACGCACACGCAAGATCTATCCTGGTGATGAGCATCTACGAGAGGGAGAGTGGATCTACATACCCTTGAAGATCGCTAAGCGGGAAGCATTAAGAAACGTGGTTATGTAGTCGAATGTCTTCGTGATCCAAATCGCTAGCCGTCCCGCTATCCAATCACGATCCGTCCCGATCTAGCGCCGAACGGACGACACCTCCGCATTCAGCACACGTACAACTCGAAGACGATCTCCACCTTCTTGATCTAGCAAGAGGGAGCAGAGATGTAGATGAGTTCTCTGGCAGCGTGACGGCACGGTGGTGGCGGTGGTGGAACTATTCTGGTAGGGTTTCGCCTAAGGACCGCCGAAAAACTAGAGGATATGATCTATCGGGGAGAGAGGGCTGCACCGTGGCTTAAGGTTTTTGGTGTTTCTACCCTATCTCCCCTCCAATATATTTAGGAGGGAGGGGAGGGGGCCGGAGCCCCTAGGGTTCCCCCTAGGAGTCGGCCGAAGTGGTGAAGGTGGGAGAGTCCACCTTCAATCCTACTCGTAGTAGGATTCCACTTGGAATCCTTCCCCCTCTTGGGTTTTTTTCCTTCTCCCACCTCCTAGCCGCATGGGCCCTTAGGGGATGTATTTTCCAGCCCACTAAGGGCTGGCGAGCCACTCCTAAGGCCCATGTGGCCTCCCGACGTGGGTGGCCCCGCCCGATGGTCCCCCGGAACCTTCCCGACACTCCCGATACACTACCGGAAATACCCGAAACTTTTCCTGTGATCAAAATGGGACTTCCTATATATCAATCTTTACCTCCGGACCATTCCAGAGCTCTTCGTGACATCTGGGATCTCATCCGGGAATCCAAACAACCTTCATTCACCACCATACATAACTCAATACTACTGAAACATCACCGGACGTTAAGTGTGCAGACCCTGCGGGTTCGAGAACTATGTAGACATGACCGAGACACCTCTACGGTCAATAACCAATAGCAGGACTTGGATGCCCATATTGGTTCCTACATATTCTACGAATATCTTTATCGGTTGAACCTGTATGTCAATGATTCAGTTAATCCCGTATGGTGTTCCCTTTGTTCTTCGATATGTTACTTGCCCGAGATTCGATCGTCGGTATCTCTATACCTAGTTCAATCTTGTTACCAGAAAGTCTCTTTACTCGTTCCGTAATACAAGATCCCATGGGTAACACTTTAGTCACTTTGCTTGCAAGGCATGTTGTGATGTTGTATTACTGAGTGGGCCCTGAGATACCTCTCCGTCACACGGAGTAACAAATCCCAGTCTTGATCCATGCCCACTCAACAGACACCCTCGGAGATACCTGTAGAGCATCTAGTCACCTAGTTACGTTGCAACGTTTGATACACACAAGATATTCCTTCGGTGTTAGTGAGTTGCATGATCTCATGGTCATAGGAACAAATACTTGACATGCAGAAAACTATAGCAATAAACTGACACGAGCATATGCCATGTTCATAGTTTGGGTCTTGTCCATCAGATCATTTTCTGCTAATGATGTGATCCTATTATCAAATGACATCTCATGTCTATGGCTAGGAAACCTTGACCATATTTGATTAACGAGCTAGTCTACTAGAGGCTAACTAGGGACACAATGTTGTCTATGTATCCACACATGCAATGTGTTTCCAATAAATTCAATTATAGCATGGATAATAAATGATTATAATGAACGAGGAAATATAATAATAACCACTTTATTATTGCCTCTAGGGCATATTTCCAATAGTCTCCCACTTGCACTAGAGTCAATAATCTAGGTCACATCACTATGTGATTTACATTGTAATGAATCTAACACCCATACAGTTATGGTGTTGATCATGTTTAGCCCTTGGAAGATGTTTAGTCAATGGGTCTGCGGCATTCAGATCCGTGTGCACTTTGAAAATATTTATGTCCTCCTCCTTGATGTAACTGCAGATGGAATTGAAGTGTCGCTTTTTGTGGCTGGTCCTCTTGTGAAACCTTGGTTCCTTGGCCAGAGCAATGGCAGCAGTGCTGTCACAGAACAGAGCCATTGGATTCAGTGCACTGGGCACTACTCCAAGATCTGTCATGAACTCCTTCATCCAGACACCTTCCTTCGCCGCCTCCGAGGCAGCGATGTACTCCGCTTCGCATGTAGAATCAGCTACCAAGGTTTGTTTGGAATTGCACCAGCTTACCGCTCCCCCATTGAGAATAAATACGTATCTAGTTTGAGAATCAGAGTCATCCGGAGCAGTGTCAAAGCTTGCATCGACGTAACCCTTTACGATGAGCTCTTGATCACCTCCATAAACGAGTAACATTTCCCTAGTCCTTTTAAGGTAGTTAAGGATATTCTTGACCACCGTCCAGCGCTCCATTCCTTGAAACATTCCCCTCAAGGAATATGAGGAAAAGAGCTCTTAAAGAACTCGAAGAGGTATATCATGTGGCAGCAACAAGTGCATGGGCAGACACGCCCATTACCTTTGCAGAAACTGACCAACCAGCCATTCTTTCCGGTCATTCACCGGCCGCCTTAGTCCTGAACCACATCCTCGATGGCTTCAGGTTACACAAGGTGCTAATGGACGACGGCAGCGGCTTAAACCTGATCTACGAAGTTGCCCTAGAAAAAATGCAGTTCAAGTGATCTCGCATCGAGCATAGCAACACAACTTTCCAAGGAATCATCCCGGGGAAAGAGGCGCGATGTTCAGGATGTATCATCCTGGATGTCGTGTTCAGCACGCCCGAAAACTACTGATCCAAAGAACTCCTCTTCCACATCGTGCCCTTCCCAGTGGCTACCACGCCCTGTTGGGACGTCATGCCTTCACAAAATTCTAGGCTATACCACATTACGGGTATATGAAACTTAAGATGCCAGGACCAAATGGGGTAATCACAACCTCTAGTGATCCGAATATAGCCCTTTGGGCCAAAAACAAAATAGCAGCGCTTGCCCTCGAGGCTCTAGCTGAAACCTTTGCTGCAGAAGAGCTGGCCGCACTTCGGTCAACAATAGACAAGGATGATGTGATCCTTAGCAAGAGGCCCAAACCCACATCCTTTAAACCGGCAAAGGAAATCATGAAATTTTAGGTGCACCCAACGGACCCAACAAGGCAACGTCCATCGGAGCTCAGCTCGATCCCGTAGTGGATGAAGCACTTCGAGCATTCTTACAAAAAAACTAGGACATCTTCGCGTGGCACCCTTCTGATATGCCCGGAATCCCGCAGTGGTTAGCAGAACATAGTCTGAATATCATCGAAGGCTTTAAGCCCGTCAAGCAGACTCTGCGCCGCTTTTCCGAGCCCAAACGACAAGCTATGGGTGAAGAATTAGCCAAACTGCTAGAGGCCGGATTCATTCGGGACATTAAGCATCCCGAATGGTTGGCAAATCTGGTGATGGTACCAAATAAAGATAAATCCTGGCAACTGTGCATCGACTTCAAAGACCTTAACAAGGCCTGCCCCAAGGACCCTTTCCCCTACCACGAATAGACTAGATCGTTGACGCTACAACCGGACGCGATTCACTGTGTTTCCTCGACGCCTACTCCGGATACCATCAGATCAAAATGAAGGAATCCGACCAAGCTGTAATCGCTTTCATCACCCCATACGAGCCATTCTGCTTCAACACAATGCCTTTCAGTCGAAAGAACGCTCGGGCTACATACCAGCGCATGATCCAGACCTGTCTCGAAAAACAAGTTGGCAAAACAGTCGAGCATACGTTGACGATGTGGTCATTAAAACCAAACACGTCAGCCATTTTATGGACGATCTAAGGCAAACCTTTGCTAGCCTACGTGAAAATGATATATGACTCAATCCAGAGAAGTGTGTATTCGGAGTTCCCGCTGGTAAACTGCTTCGATTCAGTGTTTCCCACGGAGGAATAGAAGCGAATCCGGCTAAGATCCGTGCCTTATCAGAACTTGCAATTCCCACAGAGCTAAAGCATGTCCAAAGGTTGGTGGGTTGCGTGGCGGCGTTAAGTCGCTTTATCTTCCGCCTCGGTAAAAGGCTCTACCTCTCTATAAATTGCTAAAACAGACCAAGAATTTCGAATGGACCAATGAAGCAAAGGCCGCGCTAGAAGAAATCAAGACCCTGGAGAGCAATCTCATACTCACAGCACCAGGCGCGTGTGAGCCCATGTTATTATACATATCGGCCACCAACCAAGTGGTTAGCATGGTGCTTGTCGTCAAACAAGAGGAGGGACACAAATTCCAGATACAGAAGCCAGTCTATTACGTGTCAGAAGTACTAACGCAATGCAAGTCTAGATACCCGCACTACCAGAAGATAGCCTATACAATATTTATGGCATCACGGAAACTATGACACTACTTCCAAGAGTGTTCGGTCACGCTGGCATCCGAAGTACCCCTGAATGATATAATCAATAACAGGGATGCCACCGCCACATAGCCAAATAGGCCATTGAGCTCCTTCCTTTTGAAATCACCTACAAACCACGATGAGCTGTTAAATCTCAGGTGTTGGCAGATTTCCTCAACAAATGGACCGGAGCCGAGCTCCCTAGGGCATATAGTACATACTCCCATTGGACGATGTACTTCGATGGATCCAAAACTTTGGTCGGACTAGGGGCTGGAGTAGTTCTTACATCCCCCATAGGTGACAACATTCGATACGTGTTGCAGATCATGTATGTCGACTCCAACAATGCAACCGAATACGAAGCCCTCTTGCACGGTCTTCGGATGGCAGCCTCAATGGGCATATAGAGGCTGGAGGTACGGGAAGACTCCAACCTGGCCATCTCTCAAATCAATGGTGAGTTCGATGCCAAGAATCCAAAGATGGCGGCACACAGAAACGCTATCCTCAAGATATCCGCACGGTTCGAGGGGCTAGAATTTCACCACGTCGCTAGAGACGACAACCAGGCTGCTGACATACTGGCTCGCATGGGAGCCAGGTGCGACCCTGTCCCACCAAACACTTTCCTGGAACGGCTCTTTAATCCATCCATGGTTTGGTAGGATGATCAAAAGGGCGCCTATCTCACAAATGCAGACAAGGTTTTACCCCTGCAAACGAACGAGACAATCACATCATTGGTGGCTCCGTAATGGATGAAATGCCCTCGGCTCACGAGGTCATGGCAGTAATCGTGCCATGGACCGAGCCCTTTCTCGCCTACCTCCTTCGCAAAGAGCTCCCCGACGATCACACAGAGGCGCGGCGCATAGTTCGGCGCTCCAAAGCCTACAAGGTACACGAAGGTGAGTTATACATGAAGAGCACCACCAGAATACTACAGTGGTGCATATCCGAGGAAGAAGGGAGGTAGCTCTTAGCCAAAGTCCATGCAGGGATGGGCGGTCATCACACTGCAACAAGAGCCTTAGTAGGCAAGGCCTTTTGGGCTAGGTTTTTCTGGCCCACAACTCGGGTGGACGCCCAGTCACTTGTCAAATATTGCATGGGATGTCAACTTTTCGCAAACCAAAGTCATATGCCCCCAACAGCTCTTTGGACTATTCCGATCACATGGCCCTTCGTGGTCTGGGGGCTGGATATGGTTGGACCACTTAAAGGGGGGACCAAGAAGAATAAAGTCACTGGTCATGGTGGATAAGTTCACCAAATGGATAGAGGCAAAATCTGTCAAATCAGCCAAGCCTGGGCCAGTGATCGACTTTATAGCCGGCGTGGTACACCGTTATGGTGTCCCACACAGTATAATAACTAACAACGGATCCAATTTCATGTCCCAAGAGGTCAAAGACTGGTGCGCAAAGATGGGCATCAAACTCGATTACGCATCGGTTTATCACCCGCAGACCAATGGACAAGTCGAGTGAGCAAACAACCTCATTATGAGCGGCATTAAGCCACGTTTGGTCTGGTCTCTTCAAGAGTCCGACTGTCATTGGGTTGAGGAGCTCGACTCCGTTCTATGGGACCTGCGCACCACCCCAAATAGATCAACGAGATACACACCATTTTTTATGGTGTATGGGGCAGAAGCGGTCCTTCCCTGCGACATTATTCACGATGCACCACGGGTGCACATGTACGAGGAAAGGGAGGCTGACTTAGATCGGCAAGATGACTTGGACGCCTTGGAAGAGGAGCGTGACATAGCTCGGGCCTGTTCAACCTTTTATCAACAACAGACCCAGCGTTACCAGAGCAGGGAGGTCAGGGCACAAGCATACAACGTGGGTGAACTCATCCTATGGCTCTAGGAGAAGCAGAAGCATAAACTCAAGCCCAAGTGGGAAGGCCCGTTCATCATCGACAAAGTACTTGCAGGAGGAGCTTACCGTCTTCGAAACTCGTTGGACAACCGCCTTGAACCACACCCATGGAATGTAGCTCGTCTTTGGTGCTTCTACGGCTGGACCAGTGTCATCATACTCTCTACCCTCCTTTTTTCTTTTTTTTCTTTTCTTTGTTATTTCCTCTCCCTCCCACCTTGATTTTTGGCAGGTTTGATTTTTTTTCTTTTCTTCCCAACTCTATGTTTGGCTCAACCGATCTTGTACCAAAGATTCTTCGGCCTACACCCTTAAGTGTTAAATCCGAACACAATACCTGGGGGCTTCTTTTCTAAAGCCAATGTTTATATATTATAAGAACTTATTCACATTTGTTTTGCGTGCATGTTTCCCTTGTCGTTTTTAAGCCATCATATGCATCAATTCAAACTAAGACTTTGCCAAGCTGGGTTGCCTTGCTCCTGTGGTTACCCTCTACATTCCCAATTGTTCGTCTAGAGCATAAAGGGAGCACCTGTACGATTGTTACGACCGGGTCATCCAGATACGTGCCTCAGACAGGTGAAGCCAAAAGCTAGCTATCTTCAACAGACAATTGATCGGTTACGACGGAATCAACTTATAACACTATGGTCGTCATGACCATTACTTGGGCTTCTTCTTGTACAATAGCCCTTAGCCGCATACTGACAGTACACTGCCTTCTACCTACGATTTATGTAGCAACGTGACGAAAGGTGTCAATAGAGGTACTATTTTCTTCAAAAGATGTTTCTTATACTAAGAAGTAATATAACATATCTCCATGTGTGCTTTCTATCTGTTCGCACCACATGGCCGGATTGCCTGGTTCCCCGAACATAATTCACTCCCCTAGGGTGATAATTTCTGAGGAACACTCCCAAGCTACTAGCACGGGAGGCCGAAGCCGATGGCCGGTTAAGACAAAGTTTACAACACAGCGGATCAATTCCTCGATTATTAGTACATAGTTACATATAATCATTCATCTGGCTTATGATCGAGATTGTCGATTATGGTGTCTAGGGAGCAATCTTCTTGTGAGAAACAGGCGTCAGGCATCACCTGATCGTATACTAGGTGGAGCAGCACATCTTGTCCATTTGACCCTACCGGCCCAACCTAAGCCATATGCTCGGGGCTAAGTCTGGTATAGCGGGTCTTGATCATCGCCCATGCCTCTCATGCTCCCTCTCGACATGCCGATGTCTTCCACAGCTCGAACCTACTTTAGGCTCCCTTGAAGCGATTGACTAGTTCGGTCATCCCCTCCAGAGCCTGCTCGGCGGGCCACAGCGCTTTCACCATGCTCTTCGTGACCTTCCGAGCCCGCTCACTAGTTCTTTTAAAAGGCTTCCCTGGTAGTATTTGATCTCTTCTTCGGGTCGCCCGGTCAGGAGACCTATACATGAGTCATGGCATGCGTATTATACTTCATTCATAAAAAATACCTTATGATGTTAGAATCACACTTACCAAACATGCCCCTCTATAATTTATGGTTTTCTCCTTGGGCCTGGGCCAATTGAGTCTTTAAACTCTCAATTTCTTCGGCATTCTATTTGTTATCCTCCTTCAGGCGGTTCTTCTCTTCAAGGTGTCGTTCCAAAACACGATAGCCAACCTGACGCTGGGACTTGGCGTCTCGCTCAGATTCTCTGGCTGCATCCAACCCTCTTTGCAATTGCCCTATTGATTCAGATGCTACATAGTACCCTTCCGTTAGCATGGGAATATACTAAGATTAGCATAGAAGGTATACTCACCATGTGCCTCCTGGATAAAGCTCTTCACTTTGTCCAACTCTGCCGTCTCGGATTCGACATGTGATCGGCTGGCTTCCAGTTCCTTGGTCAGTTGCTCTCCTTGTTGCTTCGAGGCCTGCATTTATAGTAAGAAAATACAAGGATCCTTAATTCGGTCGCGCCGACCAATTTAAGGCTCGGGGGCTACTGGGTTTACATGATTGTTCAGACTTTAATAACCGACTACTCACCTGCAGGCTGGACGATATTAATTTCATGGCCTTCCCGAACTCTGCCCGGGCAGCTCCAAGGTGCGCGTCCGCCGTACGCAGAGCGCCGAACTCTTGTTCGGAGAAGGATGGATGACGCAGGGCTTCTCGTCGCCGGCGATGATGCATAGAGCTCCCAACCTCGGATTTGGTGACGGAGATGGTGTCACCAGAATCATGATGGGCTGGATTGACGCTAGGGACCCCCGTAGCAGGTTCGACATGAGCTAAAGGCCCAGAATCTTGAGCACCACCAGACAACTTGGCAACGTCCTTGGCAGGAGACGACCAAACTCTTTGTCTGAACATTTTTTGACAAAGAGGTCTCTTGTAAGACTTTATTAATCATAGTACTAATCAAACGTTTGAAAAAAAATACATTTAGGGTGAACTCGTTGATGGGCTCGCCCCCGCGACCGGCTCATTTGTCGGATTCCTGTTGCTTTCCAACCCAGGCACTGACGCCGCTGCCGATGTAAGTCGTGCGGATCTACGGCGCTTGGGAGTAGGTGCTGGCGTGTTTGGGTCAGTGGGGGATACTTGCCTTTTGCAGGATGAGTTCGTCTTTTTCTTCTTCTTGCTTGTCGCAGGGGAAGGGAAGGATCCAGGATAGTCGGCTACGATAGCCACCTTGGAGCCGTCGAGGCCCTCCCGGTAGAAAACCCCGTCTTCAAACTCGACCAACAGATCCGAGTCCTCATGGAAGCCCGGGTCATCATCACGGGAATAGTCTTTGGGCTGAGGAGCCGGACAGTTAACTGTCTCGATAAAGCTCCTCCACTTCTGCTCACATAAAGTTAAAGGCTTCGGTCAAAGAAGGAAAAATTGAGAAACCAAACTATGGTCACGGGGTAGAAAGTATTACCCATTCAAAAGGGTTGTGGCTCGAGTATCCCTCCTTTGTCGACCGCGAATAAAATCTTCTTGCTCCCCTTTGTATAGGTCGGCAAGTGTGACGGCTAATGTTGTTTGACCGGAAGGGCCCAGTCTTCGGGAGCGAGTAGTATCGCTTGTCCCATTGTAGCGCCACAAGGGGTGTATCCTCTGTTGAAGAGGCTGGACGCATCGGGTGATGGCGGCGACCATGACGTCTATCATGGTCAACTTGTGATAGGATAATACCCTCACACCAGTTGCTAAGCACTGCACCTCAGTGATGTCTTCTTGGGACACACTCTTTGGGCGCCAATTGTACCTTTTCTTTAGAGGGGCGTCGAAGTATTCGAGCAGACCTTTCCGAGATGGATCGAAGAGAGGGATGTCCTCGATATAAAACCATTCTGGAGTCCATACTTCGGACTCCTTCAGCGTCCCCGGGGGATATCCCGTCCCCGCAATGCGGCACACTTCGGCTCCACCGACATCAAAAATCATCTTGTCTTGAGTACGAGGAACGAGGTAGAAATATTTCCTCCACAGTTCAAAGTGTGCCTCGTAGCCCAGGAACATCTCGCAATGGGCGATGAAGCCCGAGATGTGCAGAATAGACCCTGGGGTGAGGTGGTGGAGCTGGATTCCATAATACACCAATAACCCTCTCAGGAACGGATGAATGGGAAACCTGAGACCCCGCAGGAGAAAGGGCACGAAACATATGTGCTCCCCTTTTTTAGATTGCGGAAATTCTCTGTGAAGGCCTCGCCATTGAATGAAGTCAGACCGACATGGACGGCTGCCAGATCCGAGGAGGGAAGGTACCATTGGGTCTCGAGGTCCCGTAGTTGAAGGAGGGACACATAGCTACTTGTCCAGTCCCCGGGACGGGATCCGTAAGGATGCGAGGAGGAACAGGGGGCGCTCGCCATTTTTGGTGGAGACCACGATTCAGTTTGTTTAAATGGGTGGTGCTTGTTTGTAACATCCCAAAATTTCATTTTTGGAATGTTATGATATAGCTATGCATCTATCATCATCATTGCTTGATTTCATGTGATAGTTGAAATGCCTTTTCTGATTTTCAGAAAGTCCCTTTCTACTTTACCCTATGTTGCTTTCCCCTATTTGAAATTTTGGTTAAATGTTCAAAATAATAGAGGAGTAACATGACACTACACACCAGGCTCAAATTGGTGAATTATTTGAACAAAAATAACCAGGGTTTATTTTGAAAATATTTGCAAAAAGGATTTAAAAACAATTAGGCAATTTCTGAAAATAATATTTTTTCAAAGTCTTCAAATGACAGAATAAAAATGTTCATTAAATAGCATTTATTATTCTGTTATTTTGATATATAATACCCCTATTTTTGGAGACGATTTGAATGCTTTAAAAGCTTTTGAATGTCTCTGTAAAAATATTAAAGAAAATCGGTAACGGTTTGCATTTAAACGGGCCGGCCCACGGGCAATTAATCGCGCATTCACTACGAGCCGGCCAACCGCGCGTAACGGTCACGCGCCCACTCACTGACACCGGGCCCCACCCCCCGACCGACCGTTGCCCGAAACGGTCATCGTCTCCCCCCGTGAGCGCCGGACCGGAGCCGTCGCCGACCGTTTCCCCTCGCCGGATCTCTCTCCCCTTTACTCCCCCTCACCCCTCGAGCGCCCTATAAGAACCGGACCACTCCCCGCATCCATTTCCCCCTGAGCCCCCTCTCTCTCTCGCCGGAAGTCCTCCCCAATTGCTCGTCGGAGTTCCACCACCACCGGACGTCGCCGTCGACCGTAGCCACCACCTCCGACCACCGTTCGCCTTGCCGTCGCCACCAATCGACTCCGGAGAACCGTCGCCATCGCCCGGACCACTCCCCCGTCCTCCCCGACCACCGGAACACCTCGCCGTCGCAATCACCGCTACCGGACTCGCCGGAGTACCCCGACGCCGGCGACTTTTACCCCGTAAGCTCCCTCGACCATCCGATCCAAATCCGACGTCCGAGATTAGAACGGACTTAAGTCCGAACCGGTATCTTCTTCCGATCGGTCACCCGCTCTAATTCACCTACCGCACGCCCCCCTTAGCCAATCGGATCGTGCCACGTAGCCCCCTGACCGACGCAATTTTTTTTCATTTTCTGTTTTGTTTTAATTAACAGAAAGTTTTCAAATTTTGTTTTGCTTATATCTTTTAATATATTTAGTGTTTTGAGTTGATTCTTTTTGCAATAGCTCACATTTTTCATGTAGTTGCACCCTGTACTTTTAGATTTCAAATTTGAACTATAAAATTTGAATTTAATCAAATTTGCTCAAAATCTTTAAATCTGAATAACTAGAGTTTGAAAATAGATTTTGATATGATTCTTTTTGCTACTGTTTGGTATTAGTTAGGACTACCTTCATGCGTAGTTTGAGGATTTTCAGGATATATTTGATTAGTGTTTTAATCAAAAACAGAATCTGCTTATTATTATACTATAGTTTTACAAACTTAATTTTAATTAATTTGATTTAGAATTAGGTTTCATTTGTTTATTAGGTTCTGTTAGTAAGCATTTAGTGTTTTTACTCACTGTTAATAAAAATATAATTTGCCTAGTTTAATTTCATTTAACATAGGAATCACAACTTCTTTTCAAATAGGCATCATTTGATTAAAACAACTAACTAATGGTTTTGTTTCAAACAAAGTTTTATAAGATTTAATTCTGTTTTCCTAAAACAAGTTTATTTGTAAATTATTTTCTGTTAAGAACATGTTTTGCTAATAAATAATAAATTTAGTTTTCATTCTTTTGTTAGAATAACTATAGTTGATTCATATAGAGTTTATCAAAAACTTTTATAAACCTTACTAAAGTTTTCCCAACAAACTTGAATTGATTTTCCTTTGATAATAAAATATTCTATTGTTTTCCTTGCTGTCAACAATTGTCTTATTATTTCAAAATAGTTTTATTATGTAGTAGTGTTTTCATCATCTCCTTTGGAAAACAAAACTTTATGTGTTTTCCTACTTATGACTTGTGCAATGTTTGTCTTGATTGTTTACTAGATTCCTTGTTGATGTGTGTGTTAGCTACAATATTTTGATTGAATGCTTATTTGAGTGCATTGTTTGTTTCGTTAGATTATCCGGAGTGCGAAGCTTGTTACTTAGAGTCACTCACGTACGAAGATCATCAATCAGGCAAGTCACCTTGATCATACTTTTACCCATGTTTTATATGCATTAGTTCTACCATCTTCCCCAATTGCATGCAAGATAGGTTAGTTGGAAACTTGGTTACATTGTAGTAGTATCATGTGGTAGGTATTTCCTCTCAACCCCATTGACAACATTGGCCCCGGGAAACGTTGTTTTACTTTTGCTATGCTATTAGTAGACGGGTTGGTTGTGTGATTCATGAGAGTTGAGAGATTTAATATTTTCAAGACCTACATAATGATTAAGATTTCAAGACTCCAGGTTTTCAACATACCTCTGGGTGGATGATGGTTGAACGGCGCCCTGGAGAAACCAGTGGTTAGCCTAGGTGATGCTGGAGATGGCCAGTATTCACGCGGAAAGGTCCACCCAGGCACAAAGAGATGGATGGATGCTTCAAAACCCAAGGCTTACCTGCACAGCCACAGGTCATTATGGGCTCTAGCTTGGTTGGACATCGTGGGGACCCTGGACAGGCGGTGCTACGAGAGGTAGAAGAATGGTAGGAAAGGATGGGCACCGTTAGAGTCGCAGGGAAACCCTTTGGAAGACCATGTTTTGGTCATCCGTTTCTCAAACACCCTGAAGTGCGAGAAATCAAACGGAGGCGACCAAATCTTGTGGGGAACGTGTGCAAAACTCTGCAGAGTACTTAACCTAATCGATTAGCCGTGTCCACGGTCATGGACAACTTGAGCCAAAGGAATTGGAATTTCCGGAAACCTCAACACAAACTAATATGATGTTGTGGGTATTAACAATTTGGGTATGAGAATTGGTAGGTGGAACCATCTCATTAATCAACCAACTTAGTAATATTTTGCTTAACCCCTCTTTTGATGTAGGAAAAACTTGGCTTTACGCAAAAACTTACACCACCACCTGCCATATAAGCATATAGATTAGCTGATTATTTTCACCCCCTCTCTTGTGACTTTGCCGGCATATTCCACATGCTGACCTACACGGCTGCAACGTATCATGTTGCAGAGTACTTTTCCGACCAGGAGTGAGGACACGTTCTATGCTCAGTGAGATGCCCTTGGAGTCAGATGGACTCACCTACCTTCGACGCTTCCGCAAGACTTAGTTATTCTCATGAGTTGGCCTTCGGCCACTTTATTGTAATTTTTATTGTAATAAAGGACTCGATATGAGATTTCGATTAATATAATGCTGTGTGATTTCCCTTTGATATATACATTGATGTACCGTGTGTGTACCAGCATGATCTTGGGATGGTACGGAAACACCGGAGACTTGACCTTTCAGGTCGGGTCGCTACAGAGATGGTATCAGAGCACACGCTGACCGTAGGACGTAACCTTTAGGATTGGAAAAGCCTTAGGAACATTCTCTTCCCTTTGTTTTACAAATACTTGTATTTTCTCTTCTGCTCATTCCTGATCTTTCCTCTCCGTTGTTTTCGACTTTTCTAGATGGCCACCTTCACCCCCGTTCGCCTCACGGAGTTCTGCCAGCCAGATGCCAGCATGCCTTTTGGCAAGGAGTTGATTCAGATAGTCAAGGATGTGAAGATTGCTTTGCCGACCATCACTGGATATGCGATCACGTCTTTTCCTCAGGACGCTCGCTACAAGATTGAAGTTCATATCCCCGGGAGAACTTTTGGATTTATCACCGAGCCCATAGACTTTAAGTTTATGGCACCCAGTTGGATTCTCGGGAGAGACATGGCAATCCACCGTGCTCTCGGACGTATTCGGGAGGAGTACAGAGGAGGTCCCATTTCACGAGACCTCAGCATGGTTTGCCGCAGAGATGCCCATGGCAACATCATCATCAACCCCACTGGAGACTCAACCATATCATATATCCAGACCCTGGAGACGCATGTCAGGACGTTGGAGCTTCGTGTTCGTGCTGACACGAAGACTATCAAGAACCTGATGAACCGCGAGCTGGACCTTGAAGCTGATCTGCGAGAGGCCAACTATGAACACGAGCATGAAGTAAAGGACTTCTTAGAGAGGATTGATGAGCAGAATGTACGCATTGCAACTCTGGAGGAGCAGCTAGACATGGGAGAAAACCTTCACCCCGAAGGAGACATGGCACCCTTCATCAGCGACGATGAAGACTATGAGGAGAGCACCACCGGAGAACCTACGACTATGCACTTCTGAGGAGAACTTTAGTTATGCCCCCCAATGTATCTTTTATTTTTCGACGTTAAAGCGTAGGTCGATGTTTAGTTTGTTTGAGAGTTGTATCTTGATGTTTGTCATTGATTGAATAAATGATTGAGTGTTTGGTGTGATATGTTTGTGCATTGCATTTGGGTAGTGAGTTTCTTCTAGACCCTTGTTCTATTCTAATTCTCATCCCTCTGAAAACAGCAAGATGCCTCCACGACGTGAGTCCAATTTCACTTTCCCTCCGGAATTCACCCAACTCCTTCAGCAGCAGAATGCACTGATGCAGTTGTTGATTTAGAATCAGACCAACAACCAGAACAACAACAATCACCATCCACCTCAGACTGACAATCTCACCCGTTTTCTGAGGTTGAACCCTCCAACTTTCTCCAGTAGCACTGAGCCCATTGTGGCAGATGATTGGCTCCGCAAGATGGAGAGAGAACTCATCACCGCTGGATGCACTAACGCTGAGAAGGTGCGATTTGCCACACATCAACTGGAAGGACCAACAGCTTCATGGTGGGAGAATTACACCACCACTTATCCCGTTGCGGATGTGACTTGGGAGCAGTTCAAGCTTGCTTTCCGCACCGCTCATGTCTCAGCTGGAGCCATGAGTCTGAAGAAGCGCGAGTTTCGCAACTTGCGCCAGGGTAATCGCTCCGTGGCCCAATATGTGGAAGAGTTCAACATGTTGGCCCGTTATGCACCTGGAGATGTGGCCGATGATGCGGCCAAGCAAGAAAAGTTTCTGGAAGGACTCAACGATGAGTTGAGCATACAGCTGGTAGTGGCTACTTTCAACAACTACCAAGAGCTGGTGGATAAGGCTCTTATTTTGGAAGGTAAACAACAGCAGATAGAGAACCGCAAGCGGAAGTACACTCAGGGGAAGTTCAACTCTGGAGCTCATCAGAAGCTTCGCTACTCCCCGTACTCCGGGAATACTGGATCAGGAAACAGTAAGTTTGGAAAGCACACTCATGCTGTGCACAACCATGGAGGCCACCATCATGGAGGAAATGGAAACAACCGTCCCAACCATGGTAACTTCAAGAGTGACAATGGGAATGGGAACAACAACCAGCACCGTCACGCTCCTGCTCAGAAGGATCTGAGTCACATCACCTGTTTCAAGTGTCAGAAGACAGGGCACTATGCTACTGAGTGTCCCCAGAGCAAGCAAGGTAATGGAAACAGCAACAACAACGGCAATGCAGCAGTTAAGAAGCCCAATCCGTTTCCTCGTGCTCAAGTGAACCACCTTGATGTGGAAGAAGTCTATGATCAACCCGAGACTGTGGTTGGTAAGTTTTTATTGCATTCACGTCCTGTTACAGCACTTTTTGATTCCGGTGCAACGCATTCATTCATATCAAGGGTAGTTGTGGAAAAATACGGTTTGCCCACCAAAACCCTTAGTCAGCCTATTCAGGTCAGTTCCCCAGGAGGTATGATGATGGCAGGAATAGGATGCCATGCCCTGAAACTCAATATAGGAAAACATGTTTTTCCCACCGACCTCATCGTCAGTCACAAGGATTGGATGTAATCCTAGGCATGGATTGGATGACCAAGTATGAAGGAAATCTTGATTGTCCTAGTAAGTCTGTTTCACTCACCACCTCGGAGAACAAGAGGATTAAGTATGTATCCCAACGCACACGGATGAGTGCTCGATTAAATTCTCTCACGGGAGTTGTTCAGGAGGAAGTACCTGTGGTAAAAGACTTTCCGGATGTATTTCCGGAAGAATTACCAGGCATGCCACCAGATAGGGAGATTGAGTTCCTGATAGAGTTACTACCAGGAACAGCCCCAATTTCCAAGAGACCCTATCGGATGCCCGCAAATGATCTGTTGGAAATCAAGAAGCAAATCAAGGAGTTGTTGGACAAGGGGTATATTCGCCCAAGTTCTTCACCTTGGGGAGCCCCAGTACTTTTGGTGGAGAAGAAGGATAAATCTTTGAGAATGGTAGTTGACTATCGTGCCTTGAACGAGGTGACTATCAAGAACAAGTATCCTCTGCCAATGATTAATGATTTGTTTGATCAGCTCGTAGGAGCCAAAGTATTCTCCAAGATCAATCTTCGATCAGGGTATCACCAGTTGAAGATTCGTGAACAGGATATACCCAAAACAGCTTTCACGACGAGGTATGGCTTGTATGAGTATACGATCATGTCTTTTGGATTGACTAATGCTCCTGCCCACTTCATGAATTTGATGAACAAAGTATTCATGGAATACCTAGACAAGTTTGTAGTCGTGTTCATCGATGACATTTTGATATTCTCCAAGAACGAGGAAGAGCACAAAGAACATTTGCGTTTAGTTCTGGAGAAGCTGAGAGAGCATCAGCTATATGCCAAGTTCAGCAAATGTGAATTTTGGCTAACGGAAGTCGGATTCCTTGGACATGTTATTTCAGGAGATGGAATAGCAGTGGACCCCGCTAAGGTTGAAGCCGTCACAGAGTGGAAGTCACCCACCTCAGTTAAGGAGATCCGCAGTTTCCTCGGACTTGCCGGTTATTACCGAAGGTTCATTGAGAATTTCTCAAAGATTGCCAAGCCCATGACAGAGTTGTTGAAGAAAGAATCCAAGTATGTTTGGACTGTGGAATGTGAAGCCAGTTTCCAGGAGTTAAAGAAACGTTTGGTCACAGCCCCAGTATTGATCTTGCCCAATATTCGGAAGGATTTCCAAGTTTACTGTGATGCCTCCCGACAAGGACTCGGAGGAGTACTTATGCAGGATGGAAAAGTTGTAGCCTATGCTTCCAGACAGCTACGACCTCATGAGTTGAATTATGCCACTCATGACTTGGAGTTAGCAGCCGTAGTGCACGCACTCAAAACCTGGAGACATTTCCTTATCGGAAATAGTTGTGATGTTTACACCGACCATAAGAGCCTGAAGTATATCTTCACGCAGAAGGAGTTGAACCTCAGACAGAGGAGGTGGTTAGAGTTAATCAAGGACTATGACATGAGATTACACTACCATCCAGGTAAGGCTAATGTTGTAGCCGATGCCTTGAGCCGGAAAACTTATGTAAACACACTCACAGCGGGAGGATTACCCCAAGAGTTAGCCGATGATCTCAGAGAACTCAGGCTAGAGATAGTCCCAAGAGGATATATTGCCACACTGGAAATTTAGTCCACCTTGACCGAAAGAATTCGTGAAGCTCAGAAATCGGACAAGGAAATAGCTGAGATTAAGAAAAGAATGAAAGATGGTAAAGCTAAAGGTTTTCGTGAGGATGAGCAAGGAACTCTGTGGTTTGAGAACCGCATCTATGTGCCCAATGACCCAGAGCTCAGGAAGTTGATACTTCAGGAAGCCCACGATTCACCTTACTCGATACACCCAGGCAATACCAAGATTTATTTGGACTTGAAAGAAAGTTACTGGTGGACAGGTATGAAGAAAGACATTGCGGAACACGTTGCAATATGTGATGTTTGTTAGCGAGTAAAAGCGGAACATCAGAAACCAGCAGGGTTACTACAACCTTTGCCGATACCCGAGTGGAAATGGGAAAAACTTGGTATGGATTTCATCACAGGATTGCCCAGGACCCGTTCAGGTTATGATTCCATCTGCGTACTGGTTGATCGCTTGACCAAGGTGGCTCACTTCATCCCGGTAAAGACCACCTATACCAGTGCTAAGCTAGCCAAGATATATATGACCAGGATCGTATGTCTGCATGGAGTTCCGAGGAGTATCGTGTCAGATAGAGGAACACAATTTACCTCAAAGTTTTGGCATCAGTTACATGAAACTTTGGGTACGAGGCTGGAGTTTAGTACAGCTTTTCATCCGCAGACAGATGGCCAGACTGAGAGAGTCAATCAGATACTGGAAGACATGTTGAGAGCTTGTGCACTAGACTATGGTTCTAGTTGGGACGATAACTTGCCTTACGCAGAATTCTCATACAACAACAGTTATCAGACGAGTCTGAAGATGGCCCCTTTCGAAGCTCTATACGGAAGGAGGTGCAGGACACCACTGACATGGGATGGTGTTGGAGACCGAAAACTTTTTGGTCCCGACCTTGTTCAAGATTCTGAGGATAAAGTCAAGTTGATACGTGACAGACTCAAAATAGCTCAATCCCGACAGAAGAGCTATGCTGACAACAAGCGCAAGGAAGTGACGTATGAAGTGGGAGACCGAGCATATCTTCGTGTGTCCCCGCTTCGTGGAATCAAGAAGTTTGGTGTTAAAGGAAAACTAGCACCCAGATTCATAGGCCCCTACAACATTCTTGAACGTAGAGGCGAGGTTGCATACAAATTGGAATTGCCGGAAGGATTGTCCGGAGTTCATGATGTGTTCCATGTTTCCCAGCTAAAGAAATGCCATGCTGAGATGGCTGATATCCCTTTACGAGACACCGTGCCCCTAGAGGCCATACAGCTTGAAAGTGATCTAACTTACGAGGAGAAACCAGTCAAGATCCTCGAGACATCCAACAGAGTTACCCGCAGCAAGATCATCAAGTTCTGTAGGGTTTTGTGGAGTCACCACACTGAGGAAGAAGCCACCTGGGAACGCGAAGAAGATCTTCGTAGAGACCATCCGCACCTATTTTCTAGCCAACCCGAATCTCGAGGGCGAGATTCATCTTAAGGTGGGTAGGTTTGTAACATCCCAAAATTTCATTGTTGGAATGTTATGATATAGCTATGCATCTATCATCATCATTGCTTGATTTCATGTGATAGTTGAAATGCCTTTTCTGATTTTCAGAAAGTCCCTTTCTACTTTACCCTATGTTGCTATCCCCTATTTGAAATTTTGGTTAAACGTTCAAAATAAGAGAGGAGTAACATGACACTCCACACCAGGGTCAAATTGGTGAATTATTTGAACAAAAATAACCAGGGGTTATTTTGAAAATATTTGCAAAAAGGATTTAAAAACAATTAGGCAATTTCTGAAAATAATATTTTTTCAAATTCTTCAAATGACAGAATATAAATGTTCATTAAATAGCATTTATTATTCTGTTAATTTTGATATATAATACCCCTATTTTTGGAGACGATTTGAATGCTTTAAAAGCTTTTGAATGTCTCTGTAAAAATATTAAAGAAAATCGGTAACGGTTTGCATTTAAACGGGCCGGCCCACGGGCAATTAATCGCGCATTCACTACGAGCCGGCCGACCGCGCGTAAAGGTCACGCGCCCACTCACTGACACCGGGCCCCACCCCCGACCGACCGTTGCCCGAAACGGTCATCGTCTCCCCCTGCGAGCGCCGGACCGGAGCCGTCGCCGACCGTTTCCCCTCGCCGGATCTCTCTCCCCTTTACTCCCCCTCACCCCTCGAGCGCCCTATAAGAACCGGACCACTCCCCGCATCCATTTCCCCCCGAGCCCCCTCTCTCTCTCTCCGGAAGTCCTCCCCAATTGCTCGTCGGAGTTCCACCACCACCGGACGTCGCCGTCGACCGTAGCCACCACCTCCGACCACCGTTCGCCTTGCCGTCGCCACCAATCGACTCCGGAGAACCGTCGCCATCGCCCGGACCACTCCCCCGTCCTCCCCGACCACCGGAACACCTCGCCGTCGCAATCGCCGCTACCGGACTCGCCGGAGTACCCCGACGCCGACGACTTTTACCCCGTAAGCTCCCTCGACCATCCGATCCAAATCCGACTTCCGAGATTAGAACGGACTTAAGTCCGAACCGGTATCTTCTTCCGATCGGTCACCCGCTCTAATTCACCTACCGCACGCCCCCCTTAGCCAATCGGATCGTGCCACGTAGCCCCCTGACCGACGCAATTTTTTTTCATTTTCTGTTTTGTTTTAATTAACAGAAAGTTTTCAAATTTTGTTTTGCTTATATCTTTTAATCTATTTAGTGTTTTGAGTTGATTCTTTTTGCAATAGCTCACATTTTTCATGTAGTTTCACCCTGTACTTTTATATTTCAAATTTGAACTATAAAATTTGAATTTAATCAAATTTGCTCAAAATCTTCAAATCTGAATAACTAGAGTTTGAAAATAGATTTTGATATGATTCTTTTCGCTACTGTTTGGTATTAGTTAGGACTACCTTCATGCTTAGTTTGAGGATTTTCAGGATATATTTGATTAGTGTTTTAATCAAAAACAGAATCTGCTTATTATTATACTATAGTTTTACAAACTTAATTTTAATTAATTTGATTTAGAATTAGGTTTCATTTGTTTATTAGGTTCTGTTAGTAAGAATTTAGTGTTTTTACTCACTGTTAATAAAAATATAATTTGCCTAGTTTAATTTCATTTAACATAGGAATCACAACTTCTTTTCAAATAGGCATCATTTGATTAAAACAACTAACTAATGGTTTTGTTTCAAACAAAGTTTTATAAGATTTAATTCTGTTTTCCTAAAACAAGTTTATTTGTAAATTATTTTCTGTTAAGAACATGTTTTGCTAATAAATAATAAATTTAGTTTTCATTCTTTTGTTAGAATAACTATAGTTGATTCATATAGAGTTTATCAAAAACTTTTATAAACCTTACTAAAGTTTTCCCAACAAACTTGAATTGATTTTCCTTTGATAATAAAATATTCTATTGTTTTCCTTGCTGTCAAGAATTGTCTTATTATTTCAAAATAGTTTTATTATGTAGTTGTGTTTTCATCATCTCCTTTGGAAAACAAAACTTTATGTGTTTTCCTACTTATGACTTGTGCAATGTTTGTCTTGATTGTTTACTAGATTCCTTGTTGATGTGTGTGTTAGCTACAATATTTTGATTGAATGCTTATTTGAGTGCATTGTTTGTTTCGTTAGATTATCCGGAGTGCGAAGCTTGTTACTTAGAGTCACTCACGTACGAAGATCATCAATCAGGCAAGTCACCTTGATCATACTTTTACCCATGTTTTATATGCATTAGTTCTACCATCTTCCCCAATTGCATGCAAGATAGGTTAGTTGGAAACTTGGTTACATTGTAGTAGTATCATGTGGTAGGTATTTCCTCTCAACCCCATTGACAACATTGGCCCCGGGAAACGTTGTTTTACTTTTGCTATGCTATTAGTAGACGGGTTGGTTGTGTGATTTATGAGAGTTGAGAGAGTTAATAATTTCAAGACCTACATAATGATCAAGATTTCAAGACTCCAAGTTTTCAACATACCTCTGGGTGGATGATGGTTGAACGGCGCCCTGGAGAAACCAGTGGTTAGCCTAGGTGATGCTGGAGATGGCCAGTATTCACGCGGAAAGGTCCACCCAGGCACAAAGAGATGGATGGATGCTTCAAAACCCAAGGCTTACCTGCACAGCCACAGGTCATTATGGGCTCTGGCTTGGTTGGACATAGTGGGGACCCTGGACAGGCGGTGCTACGAGAGGTAGAAGAATGGTAGGAAAGGATGGGCACCGTTAGAGTCGCAGGGAAACCCTTTGGAAGACCATGTTTTGGTCATCCGTTTCTCAAACACCCTGAAGTGCGAGAAATCAAACGGAGGCGACCAAATCTTGTGGGGAACGTGTGCAAAACTCTGCAGAGTACTTAACCTAATCGATTAGCCGTGTCCACGGTCATGGACAACTTGAGCCAAAGGAATTGGAATTTCTGGAAACCTCAACACAAACTAATATGATGTTGTGGGTATTAACAATTTGGGTATGAGAATTGGTAGGTGGAACCATCTCATTAATCAACCAACTTAGTAATATTTTGCTTAACCCCTCTTTTGATGTAGGAAAAACTTGGCTTTACGCAAAAACTTACACCACCACCTGCCATATAAGCATATAGATTAGCTGATTATTTTCACCCCCTCTCTTGTGACTTTGCCGGCATATTCCACATGCTGACCTACATGGCTGCAACGTATCATGTTGCAGAGTACTTTTCCGACCAGGAGTGAGGACACGTTCTATGCTCAGTGAGATGCCCTTGGAGTCAGATGGACTCACCTACCTTCGACGCTTCCGCAAGACTTAGTTATTCTCATGAGTTGGCCTTCGGCCACTTTATTGTAATTTTTATTGTAATCAAGGACTCGATATGAGATTTTGATTAATATAATGCTGTGTGATTTCCCTTTGATATATACATTGATGTACCGTGTGTGTACCAGCATGATCTTGGGATGGTACGGAAACACCGGAGACTTGACCTTTCAGGTCGGGTCGCTACGTTGTTTCATGGGAGGGGTAGTTTTGTAAAAGACTATGAACCGCTCATCTCCCCATGACGCTCAAACATAAAAAAAACTATTCCTGTGGACCCAGCAATGCCGTGATGTTTGGGATTTCACCGATGACAGGATGGTTGCCAAACAAGAAGGGATGAAGGGACTCCCCTCACAAGCCGAAGACTTTGATGTACAAGATTATCCGGATAAACCTCGGTATTGGAGGCTAGTCCGGGGGCTACTGAGGGAGTCCTGGATTCAGTGGTCCTCGGGAGGCCAACCTATTTGTTATGGGCCGGACTGTATGGGCTGTTTGCCGGACACTGGATTGATCAAAGACCCAGACGCTAGGAAGGAAGCTTCTAGAATTGTGGTGCATCCTCCACATTCAAAGTAGTGAATAGGCATGTGTATCCCTTCGACGTGTAACCGACCATGTGTAAACCCTTGGTACCCCCGGCGTCAATATAAGCCGGAGGATTTTAGGTTGTAGGCTAACAGAACTCATCTAGGGTTTAGTCATACGATCTCATGGTAGATCAACTCTGTAACCCTTATACCATCAATATAATCAAGCAGGACATGGTGTATTACCTCCATAGGAGGGCCCGAACATGGGTAAAACAATGTCCCCTTCATCTCCTGTTACCCTCGATTCTAGTCCCACAACTCGGGACCCCCTACCCGAGATCCGCCGGTTTTGAGACCGATAGATTCCACTATAAAGAAACCTATGTGAAGGATTAATGATGTTCTTATGATTGCAAATAGGAATTATGTGCCCATAGATTTCATTGTTCTTGATATAGATTGTAATCCTACATGTCCTATTATTCTATGTAGGCCTTTCCTTAGAACGATTGGTGCAACTATTGATATGAAGGAAGAAAATATTAGATTCCAATTTCCGTTAAGGAAAGGCATGGAACACTTTCCTATGAAGAAAATATAATTACCTTATGAATCTATTATGAAATCTACTTATGGATTGCATACCAAAGATAACAATATCTAGATCTTTTGTGTTATGCCTAGCTAGGGGTGTTAAACAATAGCGCTTGTTGGGAGGCAACCCAATTTTATTTTTCTTTTCTGTTTTTTTGCTTCTGTTTTTGAGTGTTTACACACATTATTACTTCTGTAGTAATTTTCTTTCTTTTTTTAATTAGTGTTTGAGCCAAGTAAGACCTTTGGGATGGTCTACGGTGTTTGTGGTTAGATTCTGTTGAAAAACAGAAACTTTTGTGATCAGTCCAGAATTTTTATAAATTCACCAGAGCGTCAATTAGATATGAACTTTTTACACAAGATTTATATACAAACTTTCCTGATTTTCCTAAGTTTTCAGAATTTTTTGAGGTACATAAGTATTCGAAATCTACCGATTGCTATAGACTGTTCTGTTTTTGACAGATTCTGTTTTCTTTGTGTTGTTTGCTTATTTTGATGTATCTAGGGGTTGTATCAGGGGGTATGAACCATGTAGAAGTTGGAATACAGTATATATTACACCAATATAAATAAAGAATGAGTTTACAACATTACCTAAAGTGGTGATTTATTTTTCTTATACTAACGGAGCTCACGAGTTTTCTGTTGAGTTTTGTGTTGTGAAGTTTTCAAGTTTTGGGTAAAGATTTGATGGACTATGGAATAAGGAGTGGCAAAATACTAAGCTTGGGGATGCCCAAGGCACCCCAATACATATTCAAGGAAACAAAATAGCCTAAGCTTGGGGATGCCCCGGAAGGCATCCCCTCTTTCGTCTTCAATCCATCGGTAAATTTACTTGAGGCTATATTTTTATTCACCACATGATATGTGTTTTGCTTGGAGCGTCTTGTATGATATGAGTCTTTGATTTTTAGTTTTCCACAATCATCCTTGATGCACACATATTTTGAGGGAGACACACCGAATCATGAAATTATTAGAATACTCTATGTGCTTCACTTATATCTTTTGAGCTAGGCAATGTTGCTCTAGTGCTTCACTTATATCTTTTTAGAGAACGGTGGTGTTATATTTTATAGAAATATTTGAACTCTCGTACCTCACTTATATTATTTCAAGAGTCTTTAAACAGCATGGTAATTGGTTTAGGTTATGAATTTAGTCCCAATATAATAGGCATCCAAGAGGGATATAAAAAAACTTTCATATAAAAGTGCATTGAATAATATGAGAAGTTTGATTCCTTGCATATAGTTTTGAGATATAGAGATCGTAATATAAGAGTCATGCTAGTGAGTAGTTGTGAATTGGAGAAATACTAGTGTTAAAGGTTGTGATTCCCGTAGCATGCATGTATGGTGAACCGTTATGTAACGAAGTCGGAGCATGATTTGCTTGATGATTGTCATCCTTTGTGTGAGGGTCGGGAGTGCGTGCTGGTTAACTCCTACCAACCTCTCCCCTAGGATCATGCATCTAATACTTTGTTTCGATAACTCATAGACTTTTGCAATAAGTATGTGAGTTCTTTATGACTAATGTTGAGTCCATGGATTATACGCACTCTCACCCTTCCACCTTTTCTAGCCTCTCTAGTTCCGAGCAACTTCCGCCGGTGCATCAAACCAACCTTCCTCAAAATAGCCACCATATATTCCTCAAAACAGCCACCACCATACCTACATATTATGGCATTTCCATAGCCATTCCAAGATATATTTCCATGCAACTTCCACCGTTCTTTTTTCATGACTTGCACCATCATTTTCATATTGCCTTGCATTCGTAAGCATTCATATAGAGTCATATTTTGTTCTAGGTATCTAGTTGTAAGTAAATACAAGTGTGATGATTTTCATTATTAGAGCATTTGTCCCGTGTGAGAAAAGGATGATGGAAGCTATGATGCCCTCATAAGTTGGGAGGAGTTTCCAGACTTTGCAAATAATAAAAGAGGCCAATGAAGCCCTTATAAAAAAAGAGGCCGAAGATGCCCACCAAAAAAATAAAAAAATATGAGAGAAAGAGAGAAGGGACAATGCTACTATCTTTTTCCACACTTGTGCTTCAAAGTAGCACCATGATCTTCATAATAGAGAGTCTCCTATTTTGTCACTTGAATATAGCTAGTGGAATTTTTCATCATGGTGCACGTCCACTTAGTTTTTTTTGAGCTTTCATACACTTATAGCTCTATTGCATCTGTTGCATGGCAATCCCTACTCACTCATATTGATATCTATTGATGGGACTTTCCATAGCTCGTTGATACGCCTAGTTGATGTGAGACTATCTTCTCCTTTTCCTTGCAACCTCCACCACATTATATTCCACCTATAGTGCTATATCCATGGCTCAAGCTCATGTATTGCGTGAGAGTTGAAAAGGTGTGAGAACATAAAAGGTGTGAAACAATTGCTTGACTTGTTCATCGGAGGTGTGCATGATTTGAATACTTTGTGTGGGGAAGATGGAGCATAGCCAGACCATATGATTTTTTAGGGATAACTTTCTCAGGCCATTTTATTTTGAAAGGACACAATTGCCTTGTTGGTGTGCTTGAAGTATTATTGTTTCTATGTCAATATTAGACTTTTGTTTTGAATCTTATGGATCTGAATATTCATGCCACAATAAAGAATATTACATGGATAAATATGTTAGGTAGCATTCCACATCAAAAAAATTGTTTTTATCATTTACCTACTCGAGGACGAGCAGGAATTAAGCTTGGGGATGCTTGATACATCTCCAATGTACCTATAATTTTTGATTGTTCCATGCTATTATATTATCTGTTTTGGATGTTTTATATGCATTAATATGCTATTTTATATTATTTTTGGGACTAACCTATTAATCTAGAGCCTAGTGCCAGTTTCTGTTTTCCTTGTTTTTGAGTATTGCAGATAAGGAATATTAAACGGAGTTGAAACGGAATAAAATCTTCCTATATATCATTCTTTACCTCCGGACCATTCCGGAACTCCTCGTGATGTCCGGGACCTCATCTGGGACTCCGAACTACCTTCGGTAACCACGTACACTATTTCCCTATAATACCCTAGCGTCATCGAACCTTAAGAGTGTAGACCCTACGGGTTCGGGAGACACGTAGACATGACCGAGACACCTCTTCGGTCAATAACAACAGCGGGATCTGGATACCAATGTTGGCCCCTACATGCTCCACGATGATCTCATCGGATAAACCACGATGTCGGGGATTCAATTAATCCCGTATACAATTCCCTTTGTCTACCGGTATGATACATGCCTGAGATTCGACTGTTGGTATCCCTATACCTTGTTCAATCTCATTACCGGCAAACCTCTTTACTCGTTCCATAATACATCATCCCCTGGCTAACTCCTTAGTCACATTGAGCTCGTTATGATGATGTCTTACCGAGTGGGCCCAGAGATATCTCTCCATCATACGGAGTGACAAATCCCAGTTTCTATTCGTGCCAACCCAACAAACACTTTCGGAGATACCTGTAGTGCACCTTTATAGCCACCCAATCACGTTGTGACCTTTGGCACACCAAAGTATTCCTACGATATCCGGGAGTTGCACAATCTCATGGTCGAAGGAAACGATACTTGACATTGGACAAGCTTTAGGAGACGAACTACACGATCTTGTGATGTGCTTAGGATTGGGTCTTGTCCAACACATCATTCTCCTAATGATGTGATCTCATTATCAATGACATCCAATGTCCATGGTCATGAAACCGTGACCAACTATTGATGAACGAGCTAGCCAACTAGAGGCTCACTAGGGACATGTTGTGGTCTATGTATTCACACATGCATTATGGTTTCCGGTTAACACAATTATAGCATGAACAATAGACAATTATCATGAACAAGGAAATACAATAATAACCATTTTATTATTGCCTCTAGGGCATTTCCAACAGTCTCCCACTTGTACTAGAGTCAATAATCTAGTTACATTGTGATGAATCGAATACCCATAGCATTCTGGTGTTGATCATGTTTCGCTCGTGAGAAAGGTTTAGTCCATAGATCTGCGACATTCAAATTTGTATGTACTTTACAAATATCTATATCTCCCTCCTGAATGTAATCACGGATGGAGTTGAAGTGGCGCTCAATGTGTCTTGTCTTCTTGTGAAACCTGGGCTCCTTCGCAAGGGCAATAGCTCTAGTGTTGTCACAGAATAGAGTCATCAGGCCCGATGCATTGGGAATCACTCCTAGGTCGGTGATGGACTCCTTCATTTGCTACTTCCGAAGCAGCTATGTACTCCACTTCACATGTAGATGCTCCCACGACGCTTTGCTTGCTGCTGCACCAGCTGACTGCCCCTCCATTCAAAATATTCACGTATCCGGTTTGCAACTTGGAGTCGTCCGGATCTGTGTCGAAGCTAGCATCGACGTAACACTTTACGACGAGCTCTTCGGCACCTCCATAAACGAGAAACATGTCCTTTGTCCTTTTCAGGTACTTCAGGATATTCTTGACCACTGTCCAGTGTTCCGCTCCGGGATCACTTTGGTACCTCCGTACCAAACTTATGGCAAGGTTCACATCAGGCCTAGTACACAGCATGGCTTACATAATAGAGCCTATGGCTGAAGCATAGGGGATGACACTCATCTCTTCTCTATCCTTTGCCGTGGTCGGCCATTGAGTCGTACTCAATCTCAAACCCTGTAACACAGGCAAGAACCCCTTCTTGGACTGATCCATATTGAACTTCTTCAATATCTTTTCAAGATATGTGCTTTGTGAAAGATCTATGAGGCGTTTCGATCTATCTCTATAGATCTTAATACCTAATATGTAAGCAGCTTCTCCAAGGTCCTTCATTGAAAAGCACTTATTCAAGTAGGCCTTTATGCTTTCCAAGAGTTCTATATCATTTGCCATTATCCGTATGTCATCCACATATATGAGAAATGCTACAGACCTCCCACTCACTTTCTTGTAAATACAGGGTTCTCCATAATCCTGTACAAACCCAAACGCTTTAATCACCTCATTAAAGAAAATGTTCCAACTCCGAGATGCTTGCACCAGCCCATAGATGGAGCGCTGAAGCTTGCATACCTTGTTAGCATCTTTAGGATCGACACAACCTTCTGGATGCATCATATACAGTTCTTCCTTGAGGAAGCCATCAAGGAATGCTGTTTTGACATCCATTTGCCATATCTCATAATCATAAAATGCGGCAATTGCTAACATGATTCGGACGGACTTCAGCATCACTGAGAAAGTCTCATCATAGTCAACTCCTTGAACTTGTCGATAACCCTTAGCGACAAGCCGAGCCTTATAGACGGTCACATTACCATCCGCGTCAGTCTTCTTCTTAAAGATCCATTTATTTTCAATGGCTCGCTTATCATTAGGCAAGTCCACCAAAGTCCATACTTTGTTATCATACATGGATCCTATCTCGGATTTCATGGCTTCAAGCCATTTGTTGGAATCCGGTCCCGCAATTGCTTCTTCATAGTTCGAAGGTTCACCATTGTCCAACAACATGATCTCCAGGATAGGGTTGACGTACCACTCTGGTGCGGAACGTGTCCTAGTGGACCTTCGACGTTTAATAGTAACTTGATCTGAAGTTTCATGATCATCATCATTAACTTCCTCTCCAGCCGGTGTAGGCTCCACAGAAACAACTTCCTGTGTTGCGCTACTCTCCGGTTCGAGTGGAAGTCCAATTACCTCATCAAGTTCTATTTTCCTCCCACTTACTTCTTTTTAGAGAAACTCTTTCTGGAGAAAGGATCCATTCTTTGCAACAAAGACATTGCCTTCGGATATGAGGTAGAAGGTATACCGAATAGTCTCTTTGGGATATCCTATGAAGACGCACTTTTCCGCTTTGGGTTCGAGCTTCTCAGGTTGAAGTTTCTTCACATAAGCATTGCATCCCCAAACTTTTAGAAACGACAGCTTAAGTTTCTTTCCAAACCATAATTCATACGGTGTCGTCTCAACGGACTTTGATGGTGCCCTATTTAAAGTGAATGCGGCGGTCTCTAATGCATATCCCCAAAATGATAGCGGTAAGTTGGTAAGAGACATCATAGATCGCACCATATCCAATAGAGTGCGATTACGACGTTCAGACACACCATTTCGCTGAGGTGTGCCAAGCGGTGTGAGTTGTGAAACAATTCCACATTTCCTTAGGTGCATGCCAAACTCGTGACTTAAATATTCTCCTCCATGATCAGATCGTAGGCACTTTATTTTCCTGACACATTGATTCTCTACCTCACTCTGAAATTCCATGAACCTTTCAAAGGTTTCAGACTTGTGTTTATTAAGTAGACTTACCCATATCTTCTCAAGTCATTAGTGAGGGTGAGAACATAACGGTAGCCACCGCGAGCCTCGATGCTCATTGGACCGCATACATCGGTGTGTATTATCTCCAACAAGTCAGTTGCTCGCTCCATTGTTCCGGAGAACGGAGTCTTGGTCTTCTTGCCCATGAGGCAGGGCTTGCATGTGTCAAATGATTCGAAATCAAGAGACTCCAAAAGTCCATCAGCATGGAGCTTCTTCATGCGTTTGATACCAATATGACCA
Organism: Hordeum marinum; assembly: GCA_022496015.1. Taxonomy (NCBI): domain Eukaryota; kingdom Viridiplantae; phylum Streptophyta; class Magnoliopsida; order Poales; family Poaceae; genus Hordeum; species Hordeum marinum. Next base: position 465,606,699 of record CM039676.1, on the reverse strand, counting down.
AGGCGGTAGTGCCACATGTAAGTGGGACTATCGTTATCAACCTTACACTTTTTGGTACTCACAGTATGAACATGTGCAACATCACGTTCGAGATTCATCAAAAATAAACCATTGAACAGCGGGGCATGACCATAAAACATTTCTCTCATATAAATAGAACAACCATTATTCTCAGATTTAAATGAGTAGCCAGCTCGCATCAAACGAGATCCAGATACAATGTTCGTGCTCAAAGATGGTACTAAATAACAATTATTGAGGTTTAAAACTAATCCCGAAGGTAGATGTAGAGGTAGCGTGCCGACCACGATCACATCGACCTTGGAACCATTCTCGACGCGCATCGTCACCTCGTCCTTTTCCAGTCTCCAGTTATTCCGCAACTCCTGCTTGGAGTTACAAGTGTGAGCGACTGCACTGTTATCAAATACCTAGGAGCTACTACGAGCGCTGGTTAGGTACACATCAATAACAAGTATATCACATATACCTTTAACGTTGCTGGCCTTCTTGTCCGCTAAGTACTTGGGGCAGTTCCGCTTCCAGTGACAGGTACCCTTGCAATAAAAGCACTCAGTCTTAGGCTTGGGTCCATTCTTGTTATTTTTCCCGGCAACTTGCTTACCGGGCACGGCAACAGCTTTGCCGTCCGTCTTGAAGTTCTTCTTGCCCTTGCCTTTCTTGAAACTAGTCGTCTTATTCACCATCAACACTTGATGCTCCTTTTTTATCTTGACTTCCGCTGATTTCAGCATCGAGTACAACTCCGGAATGGACTTCTCCATACCCTGGATGTTGTAGTTCATCACAAAGCTCTTGTAGCTAAGTGGAATCGACTGGAGGATTCTGTCAATGACCGAGTCATCCAGGAGATTAACTCCCAGCTGAGTCAACCGGTTGTGCAACCCTGACATTTTGAGTATGTGCTCACTGACAGAACTATTCTCCTCCATCTTACAGCTAAAGAACTTGTCGGAGACATCATATCTCTCGACCCGGGCATGAGCTTGGAAGACCAGTTTCAGCTCTTGGAACATCTCATATGCTCCGTGTTGCTGAAAACGCTTTTGGAGCCCTGGTTCTAAACTGTAAAGCATGCCGCACTGAACAAGGGAGTAATCATCGTAGTGCGACTGCCAAGCATTCGTAACGTCTTGGTCCGCTAGGAAAATGGGTGGGTCACCTAGCGGTGCATCAAGGACATACAATCTCTTGGAAGCTATGAGGATGATCCTCAAGCTACGGACCCAGTCCGCATAGTTGCTTCCATCATCTTTAAGCTTGGTTTTCTCTAGGAACACGTTGAAGTTGAGGGTGACATTCGCGTTGGCCACTGGATCTACAATATAGATTGTGAAGACAATTTAGACTAAGTTCACGATAATTAAGTTCACATAATCAAATTATTAAATGAACTCCCACTTAGATAGACATCTCTCTAGTCATCCAAGTGACACATGATCCATGTCAACTAGCCCGTGTCCGATCATCACGTGAGACGGACCAGTCATCCATGGTGAACATCTCTATGTTGATCGTATCTTCTATACGACTCATGTTCGACCTTTCGGTCTTCCATGTTCCGAGGCCATGTCTGTACATGCTAGTCTTGTCAAGTCAACCTAAGTGTTTCGCGTGTGTAAATCTGGCTTACACCCGTTGTATGCGAACGTTAGAACCTATCACACCCGATCATCACGTGGTGCTTTGGAACAACGATCCTTAGCAACGGTGCATAGTTAGGGTGGACACCTTTCTTGAAATCTTATTGAGAGATCCTCTTATTTACTACTGTCGTTCTAAGAAAATAAGATGTAAACATGATAAATATCACATACAATCAATATAGTGACATGATATGGCCAATATCATCTTGCTCCTTTGATCTTCATCTTTGGGGCACCATGATCATCACTATCACCGACACGACAACATGATCTCCATCATCGTGTCTTCATGAAGTTGTCTCGCCAACTATTACTTCTACTACTATGGCTATCGATTAGCAATAAAGTAAAGTAATTACATGGCATTTACGATTGACACGCAGGTCATACAATAAAATAAGACAACTCCTATGGCTCCTGCCGGTTGTCATACTCATCGACATGCAAGTCGTGAATCCTATTACAAGAACATGATCAATCTCATACATCACAATGCATCACATCACATCCTTTGTCCATATCACATCACAAGGCATATGTTGCAAAAACAAGTTAGACGTCCTCTAATTTGTAGTTGCAAGTTTTTACATGGCTGCTATAGGTTTCTAGCAAGAAAGTTTCTTACCTACGCCAAAACCACAACATGATATGCCAATTTCTATTTACCCTTGATAAGGACCCTTTTCATCGAATCCAATCTGACTAAGGTGGGAGAGACAGACACCCGCTAGCCACCTTATGCAACAAGTGCATGTTAGGCGGTGGAACCAGTCTCACGTAAGCGTACGTGTAAAGTTGGTTCAGGCCACTTCATCCCACAATGCCGCCAAATCAAAATAAGACTAGTATTTGTAAGAAAATTAACATGATTGTTGCCCACAACAACTTTGTGTCCTACTTGTGCATAGATTTTACGCATAGACCTCGCTCTGATACCACTGTTGGGAGATGTAGTAGTAAATCAAAAAAATTCCTACGTGTTCACCAATATCTATCTATGGAGAAACCAGCTATGAGTAAGGGGAGAGATTGCATCTTCATACCTTTGAAGATTGCTAAGCGGAAGCGTTACAAGAACGCGGTTGGTGGAGTCGTACTCGTAGCGATTCAGATCGTGGTGGACTCCGATCTTAGCACCGAAAAACGGCACCTCCGTGATCCTACGCCTTGATCCATCGAGGAGGAAGGAGAGGTTGAGGGAGCGCTCCGGCAGCACAACAGCGTGGTGACGGTGGATCTGCGTGGTCTCCGGCAGGGCTTCGCCAAGCACTACGGAGAACGAGGAGAGGGAGGAGTAGGGCTGTGTCGAGAGAGGAAGAAACCGTGTCTCTCGCAGCCCCAAAACCCTCCACTATATATAGGAGGAGGGGGAGGGAGGGCGCAGCCCTAGGGTTCCCACCCTAGGAGCTGCGGCCGACCCTAGATGCCATCTGGCCAGTGGCTAGAGAGAGGGAGAGGGGGAGGGCGCAGCCCTAGAGGGCCTTAGGCCCATCTGTGTCTAGGGTTTCCCCTCCCTCCCACCTTTCCTATGCCTTGGCCAGGGTGGAGGGCGCACCAGCCCACTCTAGGGCTGGTCCCTTCCACTCTCGGCCCATGTAGCCCTCTGGGGCTGGTGGCCCCACTTGGTGGACCCCCGGAACCCTTCTGGTGGCCCCAGTACGTTATCGGTAATTCTCGAAACACTTCGGGTGGCCAAATGCTCACTTCCTATATATCATTCTTTACCTCCGAACCATTCCGGAACTCCTCGTGACATCCGGGATCTCATCCGGGACTCGGAACTACCTTCGGTAACCACGTACACTATTTCCATATAATACCCTAGCATCATCGAACCTTAAGTGTGTAGACCCTACGGGTTCGGAAGACACGTAGACATGACCGAGACACCTCTCTAGTCAATAACCAACAGCGGGATCTTGATACCCATGTTGGCTCCTACATGCTCCACGATGATCTCATCGGATGAACCACAATGTCGGGGATTCAATTATTCCAATACAATTCCCTTTGTCTACCGGTATGATACTTGCCCGAGATTCGATCGTCGGTATCCCTATACCTTGTTCAATCTCGTTACCGGCAAGTATCTTTACTCATTCCGTAATACATCATCCCGTCGCTAACTCCTTAGTCACATTGAGCTCGTTATGATGATGTCTTACCGAGTGGGCCCAGAGATACCTCTCCGTCATACGGAGTGACAAATCCTAGTCTCGATTCGTGCCAACCCAACAGACAGTTTCAGAGATACATGTAGTGCACCTTTATAGCCACCCAGTTACGTTGTGACGTTTGGCACACCCAAAGTATTCCTACAGTATCCGGGAGTTGCACAATCTCACGGTCTAAGGAAATGATACTTGACATTGGAAAAGCTTTAGCAGACGAACTACACGATCTTGTGCTGTGCTTAGGATTGGGTCTTGTCCATCACGTCATTATCCTATTGATGTGATCTCGTTATCAATGACATCCAATGTCCATGGTTATGAAACCGTGACCATCTATTGATCAATAAGCTAGCCAGCTAGAAGCTCACTTGGGACATGTTGTGGTCTATGTATTCACACATGCATTATGGTTTCCGGTTAACACAATTATAGCATGAACCATAGACGATTATCATGAACAAGGAAATACAATAATAACCATTTTATTATTACCTCTAGGGCATATTTCCAATAGGGCGATGGTGCCCCCCGAGCCTCTTCCTCTTCCGGTCAGCATGGGGGCCTCGGGACGGCATCCCGATGTCTGGCCCCGCGCTTCCAGCAACAAAGGTGGTGGCCATATCAGCCGTCGAGGCATCACCTTCACTCCTGGTCATGGACTCTGCAGTCCCAGGGCCCCTTGGCCTCGAAGCCACCCCAAAGGAGTCATCCCAGGGACCAGCCTTCACCAGAGGGAGGGCCACCACTCGTCCAAATGCGGCATCTTCTCGGCAAGCCCATCCCCCCGTCAGGGCGTCTGAACAAGCGAAGGCCGTCCTGGGGAAGCTCACCCGGATCCCCACCGGTCAGGCGGCGGAGTAGCTCTCGCAGCATGCCGGGAAGGAGAGAAGGGACCTAGAGCCTCATGGGGTCGCAAGTTCCCGCAAGGTCCACATCGGGCGAGAATGGCATTGGAGTGGAGCAATGCACTGGCAGGAAAACTCCCGCACCACCATCGCCATAGTCATGCCAGACTCCCTCAGTTCCGCCAGCCTGGCCAAGACGGGCGCGAGTTGAGGTTCAGCGAGCTCCTCGCTTCCCCACCCAGGATTTGGCTCCACAGGAACCGATGGGGGTTGGAGCAAGGATCCGGCCTCGACAGCGTCTACATACACCCACTGCCTCCGGAACCCTTCCGCGTTCGGTGAAAGCCGGCCGTTGGGGGCCCTGCTGGCCACCGCATCAGCAGCTCGCAGGGACACACAACCAGAGCAGTGCCCCTCGAGGTTCAACCGGAGAAAGAAGAAATGGTGAAGCAGGGCACGGAAGGGGAGATGCCGATGAAGGCCTCGCATATGAAGGCAAAGGCAGAAAGGAGGACGATGGAGCCAGGGTTGAGATGGAGCGCATGGACCTGGTAGTGCGCCAGCACGACAGAAAAGAAGTCCGAGAACAGAGGCAGCAAGCCGTAAAGGAGGGCATGGAGATGAAGGGGAATGCAGAACGGCTCCAACTCGGCCTAAGGCCACGAGCCCAGCCAGATCTTGGTCGCCCACCACTAGTTGGAGCCGGCGGCGACCACCAGGCAGACCTTCTCCAACCCCTCAAGATTGACCACCGAGGATGAAAGCACAACATGCTCCCTTGGTGGTTTTGATAATTCATGACAACATACATGGTCTCTTGGACTGATATTTTCATCTAGTGTATTTGAGATACAGTCTACAGAGAGGATTGGCAAAAGGAGATTGTGGAGAAACCCCAAGATGCAAGGAAATAGGTTGGCCAAGCTTCAAGCAAGAGGACTCTACATTTTATATTTGTGAGAAATCACTTTGAGTCCATAGGAAAGCCAATACTATTAAAAGGGGGTAAGGTGTTGTTGGTGAACAATATGCTCAAATGTGCACAAGTGATAGTCACCAAAAACATCCACAAAACTCTCCCACCAAAGTATGTTCTATACCCAACACTCAAAATCGGTGCAACCAACTATCCCACTTCAGTGCCACCGATTCTAGAACCTAGACAGACTCAGCCAAACCCTAGCCACTTCGGTGCAACCGATTCCATACCGGTGCCACCGAGTTCATGTTGCCATTTCTCTGTTGTGCAAATGCACTTTATCGGTACCACCGAGAATGTTGGATTGGCGTCATCGAGATTGGGTTGCCAATTCTCTGTTGCGCAAATGCACATTATCGGTACCAACGAGAATGTTGGATTGGCGTCACCGAGATTGGAAATCTGACCGTAGGTTACCTTATCGGTGCAACCAAGTTTCCTATATCGGCTTTACTGAGATTGAAAAGTTGCCACCTTTTGGTCACTTCGGTACCACCGAGATTAACACATTGGTGTCACCGAGTTGGTCATTTTGTGTGTAACCTTTGGATTTTTGGGGATGCCTATATATACCCCTTCACCACCACTCACTCGACGGAGAAGCACTCAGAACTATTCCATACCTATCATATCAGATTTTCTGAGAGAGAACCACCTACCCTTGTGTTGAGGTCAAGATCTTCCACTCCAATCATATGGATCTTGATTTCTATCCTCCCCGAGTTGCTTTCCACCAATCCATCTCTTCTACCGAGCCAAACCTGTGTGAGAGAGATTGTGTGTTGAGGAGTCTATCACCTTGAAGCACAAGAGCAAGGAGTTCATCGTCATTTGGAGGGTGGTGCCTCCTAGATTGGTTCGGTGTCACTTGGGAGCCTCCTACTTCGTGTTGTGGAGTGAACTAAGTGTTGGGAGACGTAGTAGTAAATCAAAATTTTCCTACGTGTCACCAAGATCTATCTATGGAGAAACCAGCAACGAGAGGGGAGATATTGCATCTTCATACCTTTCAAGATCGCTAAGCGGAAGCGTTACAAGAACGCGGTTGATGGAGTCGTACTCGCAGCGATTCAGATCGCGGTAGATCCGATCAAGTGCCGAACGGACGACACCTCCGCGTTCAACACACGTGCAGCCCGGTGACGTCTCCTACGCCTTGATCCAGCAAGGAGGAAGGAGAGGTTGGGGAAGAGCTCCAGCAGCAGCACGACGGCGTGGTGGTGGTGGAGTAGCAAGGTATTCCGGCAGGGCTTCGCCAAGCGCTGCGGAGGAGGAAGAAGAGAGGTAGAGCTTCGCCGAGAGAGAGAGTTCAGATCTATTCTCAAAGGGCCAAAACCTCAAGTATATATAGGAGGAGGGAGAGGGAGGGCTGGCTTGACCCCTCCTCCAAGGAGGAGAGGTTCGGCCGACCCTAGGGAAGAGTCCACCTCCCACAAGGGAGGTGGATCTCTTCCTTTTGAATCTTTTCAGCCCTTATCTCTTATCTCCAGCCACATGGGCCTTTAGCAAAAGTATTTCCCAGCCCAATAAGGGCTGACACACTTTATCTAACAGCCCATGAAGTCCTCTGGTCGTCACACCCCTCCCGGGGGTCCTCCGGCACCCTCCCGGCACTCCCGGTACAATACCGATGAGCCCGAAAACTTTCCGGTGACCAAAACTGGACTTCCTATATATCAATATTTACCTCCGGACCATTCTGGAGCTCCTCGTGACATCCGAGATCTCATCCGGGACTCCGAACAACCTTCGGTAATCACGTATACCATTTCCCTATAACCCTAGCGTCATCGAACCTTAAGTGTGTAGACCCTACGGGTTCGGGAGACACGTAGACATGACCGAGACACCTCTCCGGCCAATAACCAACAGCGGGATCTGGATACCCATGTTGGATCCCATGTACTCCATGATGATCTCATCGGATGAACCACGATGTCAGGGATTCAATCAATCCCGTATACAATTCCCTTTGTCTATCGGTATGGTACTTGCCCGAGATTCGATCGTCGGTATCCCTATACCTTGTTCAATCTCGTTACCGACAAGTCTCTTTACTCATTCCGTAACACATCATCCCGTGGCTAACTCCTTAGTCACATTGAGCTCATTATGATGATGTCTTACCGAGTGGGCCCAGAGATACCTCTCCGTCACACGGAGTGACAAATCCCAGTCTCGATTCGTGTCAACCCAACAGACACTTTCGGAGATACCCGTAGCGTACCTTTATAGCCACCCAGTTACGTTGTGACGTTTGGCACACCCAAAGCATTCCTACGGTATCCGGGAGTTACACAATCTCATGGTCTAAGGAAACAATACTTAACATTGAGAAGCTTTAGCAAACGAACTACACGATCTTGTGCTATGCTTAGGATTGGGTCTTGTCCATCACATCATTCTCCTAATGATGTGATCCCGTTATCAATGACATCCAATGTCCATGGTCATGAAACCGTGACCATCTATTGATCAACGAGCTAGCCAACTAGAGGCTCACTAGGGACATGTTGTGGTCTATGTATTCACACATGTATTACGGTTTCCGGTTAACACAATTGTAGCATGAATAATAGACAATTATCATGAACTAGGAAATACAATAATAACCATTTTATTATTGCCTCTAGGGCATATTTCCAACAGTCTCCCACTTGCACTAGAGTCAATAATCTAGTTACATTGTGATGAATCGAACACCCATAGCATTCTGGTGTTGATCATGTTTTGCTCGTGAGAGAGGTTTAGTCAACGGATCTGCGACATTCAGATCCGTATGCACTTTACAAATATCTATGTCTCCTTCTTGAATGTAATCACGGATGGAGTTGAAGCAGCGCTTGATGTGTCTTGTCTTCTTGTGAAACCTGGGCTCCTTCGCAAGGGCAATAGCTCCAGTGTTGTCACAGAGTAGAGTCATCGGGCCCGACGCATTTGGAATCACTCCTAGGTCGGTGATGAACTCCTTCATCTAGACTCCCTCCTTTGCTGCTTCCGAAGCAGCTATATACTCCGCTTCACATGTAGATGCCGCCACGACGCTTTTCTTGCTGCTGCTCCAGCTTACTGCCCCTCCATTCAAAATATACACGTATTCGGTTTGCGACTTGGAGTCGTCCGGATCTGTGTCGAAGCTAGCATCGACGTAACCCTTTACGACGAGCTCTTCGGCACCTCCATAAACGAGAAACATGTCCTTTGTCCTTTTCAGGTACTTCAGGATATTCTTGACCGCTGTCCAGTGTTCCGCTCCGGGATCACTTTGGTACCTCCCTACCAAACTTATGGCAAGGTTCACATCAGGTCTGGTACACAGCATGGCATACATGATAGAGCCTATGGCTGAAGCATAGGGGATGACACTCATCTCTTCTCTATCCTTTGCTGTGGTCGGGCATTGAGTCGTACTCAATCTCACACCTTGCAATACAGGCAAGAACCCTTTCTTGGACTGATCCATATTGAACTTCTTCAATATCTTTTCAAGGTATGTGCTTTGTGAAAGACCAATGAGGCGTTTCGATCTATCTCTATAGATCTTAATACCTAATATGTAAGCAGCTTCTCCAAGGTCCTTCATTGAAAAACACTTATTCAAGTAGGCCTTTATACTTTCCAAGAGTTCTATATTATTTCCCATTATCAGCATGTCATCCACATACAGTATAAGAAATGCTATAGAGCTCCCACTCACTTTCTTGTAAATACAGGGTTCTCCATAAACCTGTACAAACCCAAACGCTTTAATCACCTCATTAAAGCGAATGTTCCAATTCCGAGATGCTTGCACCAGCCCATAGATGGAGCGCTGGAGCTTGCATACCTTGTTAGCATCTATAGGATCAACAAAACCTTCCGGCTGCATCATATACAGTTCTTCCTTGAGGAAGCCATTAAGGAATGCCGTTTTGACGTCCATTTGCCAGATCTCATAATCATAAAATGCGGCAACTGCTAACATGATTCGGACAGACTTTAGCATCGCTACGGGTGAGAAAGTCTCATCGTAGTCAACTCCTTGAACTTGTCGATAACCCTTAGCGACAAGCCGAGCTTTATAGGCGGTCACATTACCGTCTGCGTCAGTCTTCTTCTTAAAGATCCATTTGTTTTCAATGGCTCGCTTATCATTAGGCAAGTCCACCAAAGTCCATACTTTGTTCTCATACATGGATCCTATCTCGGATTTCATGGCCTCAAGCCATTTGTTGGAATCCGGGCCCGCCATCGCTTCTTCATAGTTCGAAGGTTCACTGTTGACCAACAACATGATCTCCAGGACAGGATTGCTGTACCACTCTTGTGCGGAACGTGTCCTAGTGGACCTTCGAATAGCAACTTGATCTGAAGTTTCATGATCATCATCATTAACTTCCTCTCCAGCCGGTGTAGGCTCCACAGAAACAACTTCCTGTGCTGCGCTACTCTCCGGTTCGAGTGGAGGTACAATTACCTCATCAAGTTCTATTTTCCTCCCACTTACTTCTTTCGAGAGAAACTTTTTCTCAAGAAAGGATCCATTCTTGGCAAGAAGGACTTTGCCTTCGGATCGTAGGTAGAAGTTATACCCAATAGTCTCCTTGGGATATCCTATGAAGACACACTTTTCCGCTTTGGGTTCGAGCTTCTCAGGTTGAAGTTTCTTCACATAAGCATCGCATCCCCAAACTTTTAGAAACGACAGCTTAGGTTTCTTTCCAAACCATAATTCATACGGTGTCGTCTCAACAGATTTAGACGGTGTCCTATTTAAAGTGAATGCGGCAGTCTCTAATGCATATCCCCAAAATGATAGCGGTAAGTCGGTAAGACACATCATAGATCGCACCATATCCAATAGAGTGCGATTACGATGTTCAGACACACCATTTCGCTGAGGTGTGCAGGGCGGCGTGAGTTGTGAAACAATTCCACATTTCCTAAGGTGCGTGCCAAACTCGTGACTTAAATATTCTCCGCCACGATCAGATCGTAGGCATTTTATTTTCCTGTCACGTTGATTCTCGACCTCACTCTCAAATTCCTTGAACCTTTCAAAGGTTTCAGACTTGTGTTTCATTAAGTAGACATACCCATATCTGCTCAAGTCATCAGTGAGGGTGAGAACATAACGGTAGCCACCACGAGCCTCGACACTCATTGGACCGCATACATCGGTATGTATTATCTCCAACAAGTCAGTTGCTCGCTCCATTGTTCCGGAGAACGGAGTCTTGGTCATCTTGCCCATGAGGCATGGTTCGCATGTGTCAAATGATTCGAAATCAAGTGACTCCAAAAGTCCATCAACATGAAGCTTCTTCATGCGTTTGACACCAATATGGCCAAGACGGCAGTGCCACATGTAAGTGGGACTATCGTTATCAACTTTACACTTTTTGGTACTCACACTATGGACATGTGTAACATCGCGTTCGAGATTCATCAAAAATAAACCATTGACCAGCGGGGCATGAGCATAAAACATTTCTCTCATATAAATAGAATAACCATTATTCTCGGATTTAAATGAGTAGCCATCTCGCATCAAGCGAGATCCAGATACAATGTTAATGCTCAAAGCTGGTACTAAATAACAATTATTAAGGTTTAAAACTAATCCCGAAGGTAGATGTAGAGGTAGTGTGCCGACGGCGATCACATCGACCTTGGAACCATTCACGACGCGCATCGTCACCTTGTCCTTGGCCAGCCTCCGCTTATTCCGCAGCTTCTGCTTGGAGTTACAAATGTGAGCAACTGCATCGGTATCAAATACCCAGGAGCTACTACGAGCGCTGGTTAGGTACACATCAATAACAAGTATATCACATATACCTTTAACACTGCCGTCCTTCTTATCCGCTAAATACTTGGGGCAGTTCCGCTTCCAGTGACCGGCACCCTTGCAATAAAAGCACTCAGTCTCAGGCTTGGGTCCATTTTTCTTCTTCTTTCCGGCAACTTGCTTACTGGGCACGGCAACAGCTTTGCCGTCCTTCTTGAAGTTCTTCTTACCCTTGCCTTTCTTGAAACTAGTGGTCTTATTTACCATCAACACTTGATGCTCTTTTCTGATCTCGACCTCCGCTGATTTCAGCATCGAGTACAACTCAGGAATGGACTTCTCCATCCCTTGCATGTTGTAGTTCATCACAAAGCTCTTGTAGCTAGGCGGAAGTGACTCGAGGATTCTGTCAATGACCGAGTCATCCGGGATGTTAACTCCCAGCTGAGTCAAGCGGTTGTGAAGCCCAGACATCTTGAGGATGTGCTCACTGACAGAACTGTTCTCCTCCATCTTACAACTAAAGAACTTGTCGGAGACTTCATATCTCTCGACCCGGGCATGAGCTTGAAAGAACAGTTTCAGCTCTTGGAACATCTCGTATGCTCCGTGTTGCTCAAAACGTTTTTGGAGCCCCGGTTCTAAACTGTAAAGCATGCCGCACTGAACAAGGGAGTAATCATCGCAGCGAGAATGCCAAGCGTTCGCAACGTCTTGTTCTGCTAGGAGAAGGGGTGGGTCACCTGTAACGACCCGACCTGAAAGGCCAAGTCTCCGGTGTTTCCGTACCATCCCAAGATCATGCTGGTACACACACGGTACATCAATGTATATATCAAAGGGAAATCACACAGCATTATATTAATCGCAATCTCATATAGAGTCCTTTATTACAATATAAATTACAATAAAGTGGCTAAAGGCCAACTCATGAGACTATCTAAATCTTGCGGAAGCGTCGAAGGTAGATGAGTCCATCTGACTCCAAGGGCATCTCACTGAGCATAGAACGTGTCCTCACTCCTGGTCGGAAAAGTACTCTGCAACATGATACGTTGCAGCCGTGTAGGTCAGCATATGGAGTATGCCGGCAAAATCACAGTAGAGGTGTGAAAATAATCAGTTAGTCTATATGCTTATATGGCAGGTGGGGTGGTAAGTTTTTGCGTAAAGCCAAGTTTTTCCTACATCAAGGGGGGTTAAGCAAAAGAAAAAAAAATATTACTAAGTTGGTTGATTAATGAGATGGTTCCACCAACCAATTCTCATACCAAAAATTATTAAATACCCACATCATCATATTATTTGTGTTGAGAGTTCGGGAAGTTCCAATTCCTTTGGCTCAAGTCGTCCATAACAGTGGACACGGCTAATCGATTAGGTTTGAAATACTCTGCAGAGTTTTGCACACGTTCCCCACAAGATTTGGTCGCCTCCGTTTGATTTCTCGCACTTCAGGGTGTTTGAGAAACGAATGACCAAAACATGGTCTTCCAAAGGGTTTCCCTGCGACTCTGACGGTGCCCATCCTTTCCTACCGTTCTTCTACCTCTCGTAGCACCGCCTGTCCAGAGTTACCACGATATCCAACCAAGCCAGAGCCCATAATGACTTGTGGCTGTGCAGGTAAGCCTTGGGTCTTGAAGCACCCATCCATCCCTTTGTGCCTGGGTGGACCTTTCCGCGTGAATACTGGCCATCTCCAGCATCACCTAGGCTAACCACTGGTTTCTCCAGGGTGCCGTTCAACCATCATCCACCCAGAGGTATGTTGAAAACTTGGAGTCTTGAAATCTTGCTCATTATGTAGGTCTTGAAATTATTAACTCTCTCAACTCTCATGAATCACACAACCAACCCCGTCTACTAATAGCATAGCAAAAGGTAAAACAACGTTTCCCGGGGCCAATGTTGTCAAAGAGGGTTGAGAGGGGTATCTACCACATGATACTACTACAATGTAACCAAGTTTCCAACTAACCTATCTTGCATGCAACTGGGGAGATGGTAGAACTAATGCATATAAAACATGGGTAAAACATGATCAAAGTGACTTGCCTGATTGATGATCTTCGTACGTGCGTGACTCTAAGTAACAAGCTTCGCACTCCGGATAATCTAACGAAACAAACAATGCACTCAAAATAAGCATACAACCAAAATAAGTACTCATAACATTCAGCAAAGAAGTACTAAACAAACAAGGCAACCAATGCACAAAAGTCTCTAGCAAGAAAAACACACAAAGTTTTGTTTTCCAAAAGGTGAGGGATGAAAACACTATTGACATAATAAAACTATTTTGAAATGACAAGACAATTGTTGTCAGCAAAGAAACAATAGCATATTTTATTAATAAACAGAATATAATCAATTTAAGTTTGTTGGGAAAACTTTAGTAGAGTTTATACTAGTTTGTGATAAACACTATATGAATCAACTATAGTTATATTAACAAAAAGAATGAAAACTAAACTTATTGTTTATTAGTAAAACATGTTCTTAACAGAAAGGAATTTACAAATAAACTTATTTTAGGAAAACAGAATTAAATATTATAAAACTTTGTTTGAAGCAAAACCATTAGTTAGTTGTTTTAATCAAATGATGCCTATTTGAAAAGAAGTTGTGATTCCTATGTTAAATGAAATTAAATCAGGCAAATTTATATTTTTATTAACAGTGAGTAAAAACACTAAATGTTTACTAACAGAATCTAATAAACAAATGAAACCAACATCTAAATCAAACTAATTAAAATTAAGTTTATAAAACTATATTATAATAATAAGAATATTCTGTTTTTGGTTAAAACATTAATCAAATATATCATGAAAATCCTCAAACTATACATGCAGATAGTCCTAACTAATACCAAACATTAGCAAAAAGATTCACATCAAAATCTATTTTCAAACTCTAGTTATTCAGATTTGAAGATTTTAAGAAAATTTGATTCAATTCAAATTTTATAGTTCAAATTTGAATTTTGAAAGTACAGGGTGAAACTACATGAAAATTGTGAGCTATTGCAAAAAGAATCAACTCAAAACACTAAATATATTAAAAGATATAAGCAAAACAAAATTTGAAAACATTCTGTTAATTAAAACAGAACAGAAATTAAAAAAAAAGATTGCGTCGGTCAGGGGGCTACGTGGCGCAACCCTATTGGTTGGCTAGCGCGCGCGTTAGAAGATTTAGAGCGGGCGACCGATGCTAGGAGGATACCAGTTCGGTTTTAAGTGATTTCTAATCGGGGCCGTCGGTTTCGAATCGGAGGGATGGGAATGCTCACGGGGAAGGTTGCCGGCGTCGGGGTTTCTCCGGTGATCCGAGGACGGCGAGGAACGATGGCGAGGCGTTCCGGTGGTCGGGGAAGAAGGGGTAGTGGTCCGGGCGACGGGGACGGTCCTCCGGAGTCGATTGGTGGCGACGGCGAGGCGAACGGTGGTCGGGTGTGGTGGCTACGCTCGACGGCGACGTCCGGTCGTGGTGGAGCTCCGACGAGAAATTGACGGCGTCTAGGTGAGAGAGAGAAGGGGCTCGGGGGGAAATGGACGCGGGGTGGTCCGGTTTATATAGGGGCGCTCGGGGTGCGGGGGAGTTAAGAGGGGGGGAGAGAGATCCGGCGAGGGGGAAACTGCCGGCGTCGGATCCGGTGAGCGCGGGGGAGGAAGAAGACGACGACCGAGCGAGGAAACGGTCGGACGAGTGGGGTCCAGCGTCAGAGAGAGAAAGGGGCGTCCGTTGCGCGCGGTCGGCCGGTTTCTAATTAATTCGCGAGTAACTGTCGTGGGCCGGCCCGTTTAATACCGGAAACGGTTACCGTTACTGTTTTTTTAATTTTCCAGAGACATTCAAATACATTTAAAGCATTCAAATCGACTCTAAATATAGGGGTATTATATATCAAAATTAACAGAATAATAAATGCTATTTAATGAACATTTCTATTCTGTCATTTGAACACTTTGAAAAAATATTATTTTCAGAAATTGTCTAATTGTTTTTTTTAAACCCTTTTTGCAAATATTTTCAAAATAACCCCTGGTTATTATTGTTCAAATATATCACCAATTAGACCCTGGTGTGGAGTGTCATGTTACTCCTCTCTTATTTTGAACATTTAACCAAAATTTCAAATAGGGGAAGCAACATAGGGAAAAGTAGAAAGGACTTTCAGAAAAATCAGAAATGACATTTCAACTAACACATACAATCAAGCAATGGTGATGATAGATGCATAACTATATTCATAACATTCCAAAATGAAATTTTGAGATGTTACAAACCTACCCACCTTAAGATGAATCTCGCCCTCGAGATTCGGGTTGGCTAGAAAATAGGTGCGGATGGTCTCTACGAAGGTCTTCTTCGCGTTCCCAGGTGGCTTCCTCCTCGGTATGGTGACTCCACAAAACTTTGCAGAACTTGATGATCTTGCTGCGGGTAACTCTGTTGGCAGTCTCGAGGATCTTGACAGGCTTCTCCTCATAAGTCAGATCACTTTCAAGCTGTATGGCCTCTAGGGGCACGGTGTCTCGCAAAGGGATGTCAGCCATCTCAGCATGACATTTCTTCAGCTGGGACACATGGAACACATTATGAACTTCGGACAATCCTTCCGGCAATTCCAGTTTGTATGCAACTTCGCCTCTGTGTTCAAGAATTTTGTAGGGGCCTATGAATCTGGGTGCTAATTTTCCTTTAACACCAAATCTCTTGATTCCACGAAGCGGGGACACACGAAGATATGCTCGGTCTCCCACTTCATACGTCACTTCCTTGCGCTTGTTGTCAGCATAGCTCTTCTGTCGAGATTGAGCTATTTTGAGTCTGTCACGTATCAACCTGACTTTCTCTTCCGAATCTTGAATAAGGTCGGGACCAAAAAGTTGTCGGTCTCCAACACCATCCCACGTCAGTGGTGTTCTGCACCTCCTTCCGTATAAAGCTTCGAAAGGGGCCATCTTTAGACTGGTTTGATAACTGTTGTTGTATGAGAATTCTGCGTAAGGCAAGTTATCATCCCAACTAGATCCATAATCTAGCGCACAAGCTCTCAACATGTCTTCCAGAATCTGGTTGACTCTCTCAGTCTGTCCATCTGTCTGCGGATGAAAAGCTGTACTAAACTCCAGTCTCGTACCCAAAGTTTCATGTAACTGATGCCAAAACTTTGAGGTAAACTGTGTTCCTCTATCTGACACGATACTCCTCGGAACTCCATGCAGACATACGATCCTGGTCATATATCTTGGCTAGCTTAGCACTGGTATAGGTGGTCTTTACTGGAATGAAGTGAGCTACCTTGGTCAAGCGATCTACCACTACCCAGATGGAATCATAACCTGAACGGGTCCTGGGTAATCCTGTGATGAAATCCATACCAAGCTTTTCCCATTTCCACTCGGGTATCGGCAAAGGTTGGAGTAACCCTGCTGGTTTCTGATGTTCTGCCTTTACTCGCTGACAAACATCACATATGGCAACATGCTCTGCAATATCTTTCTTCATACCTGTCCACCAATAACTTTCTTTCAAATCCAGATACATCTTGGTATTTCCTGGGTGTATCGAGTAAGGTGAATCGTGGGCTTCCTGAAGTATCAACTTTCTGAGTTCTGGGTCATTGGGCACATAGATTCGGTTCTCAAACCACAAAGTTCCGTGTTCATCCTCACGAAAACCTTTAGCTTTACCATCTTTCATTCTCTGTTTAATCTCAGCTATCTCCTTGTCCGATTTCTGGGCTTCTCGAATTCTTTCGGTCAAGGTGGACTGAATTTCCAGTGTAGCAACATATCCTCTTGGAACTATCTCTAGCTTGAGCTCTCTGAGATCATCGACTAACTCTTGAGGTAATCCTCCAGCTGTGAGTGTGTTCACATAAGTTTTCCGACTCAAGGCATCGGCTACAACATTAGCCTTACCTGGATGGTAGTGTAATCTCATGTCATAGTCCTTGATTAACTCTAACCATCTCCTCTGTCCGAGGTTCAACTCTTTCTGCGTGAAGATATACTTCAGGCTCTTATGGTCGGTGTAAACATCACAACTATTTCCGATAAGGAAATGTCTCCAGGTCTTGAGTGCGTGCACTACGGCTGCTAGTTCCAAATCATGCGTGGCATAATTTAACTCATGAGGTCGTAGTTGTCTGGAAGCATAGGCTACAACTTTTCCATCCTGCATAAGTACTCCTCCAAGTCCTTGACGTGAAGCATCACAATAAACCTGGAAATCCTTCCGAATATCGGGCAAGATCAACACTGGGGCTGTGACCAAACGTTCCTTCAACTCCTGGAAACTGGCTTCACATTCCACAGTCCAAACATACTTGGATTCTTTCTTCAACAACTCTGTCATGGGCTTGGCAACCTTGGAGAAATTCTCAATGAATCTCCGGTAATATCCGGCAAGTCCAAGGAAACTGCAGATCTCCTTAACTGAGGTGGGTGACTTCCACTCGGTGACGGCTTCAACCTTAGCGGGGTCTACGGCTATTCCTTCTCCGGAAATAACATGTCCAAGGAATCCGACTTCCGTCAACCAAAATTCACATTTGCTGAACTTGGCATATAACTGATGCTCTCTTAGCTTTTCCAGAACTAAACGCAAATGTTCCTTATGCTCTTCCTCATTCTTGGAGAATATCAGAATGTCATCGATGAACACCACAACAAACTTGTCTAGGTATTCCATGAATACTTTGTTCATCAAATTCATGAAGTAGGCAGGAGCATTAGTCAATCCAAAAGACATGACCGTATACTCATACAAGCCATACCTCGTGGTGAAAGCTGTTTTGGGTATATCCTGTTCACGAATTTTCAACTGGTGATACCCTGATCGAAGATCGATCTTGGAGAATACTTTGGCTCCTACGAGCTGATCAAACAAATCATTAATCATCGGTAGAGGGTACTTGTTCTTGATAGTCACCTCGTTCAAGGCACGATAGTCCACTACCATTCTCAAAGATTTATCCTTCTTCTCCACCAAAAGTACTGGGGCTCCCCAAGGTGAAGAACTTGGGCGAATATAACCTTTGTCCAATAACTCCTTAATTTGCTTCTTGATTTCCAACAGATCATTTGCGGGCATCCGATAGGGTCTCTTGGAAATTGGGGCTGTCCCTGGCTGTAGCTCTATTAAGAACTCAATCTCCCTATCTGGTGGCATTCCTGGTAATTCTTCCGGAAATACATCTGGAAATTCTTTTACCACAGGTACTTCCTCCTGAACAACTCCTGTGAGAGAATTTAACCGAGCACTCATACGTGTGCGTCGGGATACATACTTAATCCTCTTGTTCTCCGGGGTGGTGAGTGAAACAGACTTGCTAGGGCAATCAAGATTTCCTTCATACTTGGTCATCCAATCCATGCCTAGGATTACATCCAATCCTTGTGACTCTAAGACGATAAGGTTGGTGGGAAAAACATGGTTTCCTATATTGAGTTTCAAGGCATGGCATCCTATCCCTGCCATCATCATACCTCCTGGAGAACTAACTTTAATGGGCTGACTAAGGGTTTTGGTGGGCAAACCATACTTATCCACAACTACCCTTGATATGAATGAATGAGTTGCACCCGAATCAAAAAGTACTGTAACAGGACGTGAATGCAATAAAAACTTACCAACCACAGTCTCGGGCTGATCATAGACTTCTTCCATATCGATGTGATTCACTTGAGCACGGGGAAACGGATTGGGCTTCTTGGCTGCGGAGTTGCCGTTGTTAGTGTCGTTTCCATTGCCTTGCTTGCTCTGGGGACATTCAGTAGCATAGTGCCCTGTCTTCTGGCACTTGAAACAGGTAATGTGACTCAGATCCTTCTGAGCAGGAACTTGACGGTGCTGGTTGTTGTTCCCATTCCCATTGTCACTCTTGAAGTTACCATGGTTGGAACGGTTGTTCCCATTTCCTCCATGATGGTGACCTCCATGGTTATGCACAGTATGAGTGTGCTTTCCAAACTTACTGTTTCCCGATCCGGTATTCCCGGAGTACGGGGAGTAACGAGGCTTCTGATGAGCTCCAGAGTTGAACTTCCCCTGAGTGTACTTCCGCTTGCGGTTCTCAATCTGCTGCTGTTTACCTTCCAGAATAAGTGCCTTATCCACCAGCTCTTGGTAGTTGTTGAAATTAGCCACTACCAGCTGTATGCTCAACTCATCATTGAGTCCTTCCAGAAACTTTTCTTGCTTGGCCGCATCATCGGCCACATCTCCTGGGGCATAACGTGACAATGTGTTGAAGTCGTCCACATATTGGGCCACGGAACGATTACCCTGGCGCAAGTTGCGAAACTCGCGCTTCTTTAGACTCATGGCTCCAGCTGAAACATGAGCTGTGCGGAAAGCAAGCTTGAATTGCTCCCAAGTCACATCTGCAATAGGATAAGTGGTGGTGTAATTCTCCCACCATGATGCTGCTGGTCCTTCCAGTTGATGTGCGGCAAATCGCACTTTCTCAGCGTCAGTGCATCCAGCGGTGACAAGTTCTCTCTCCATCTTGCGGAGCCAGTCATCTGCCACAATGGGCTCAGTGCTGCTGGAGAAAGTTGGAGGGTTCAACCTCAGAAAACGGGTGAGATTGTCAGTCTGGGGTGGATGGTGGTTGTTGTTGTTGTTCTGGTTGTTGGTCTGATTCTGAATCAATAGTTGCATCAGTGCATTCTGCTGCTGAAGGAGTTGAGTGAGTTCCGGCGGAAAAGGGAAATCAGTCTCACGTCGTGGAGGCATCTTGCTGTTTTCAGAGGGATGAGAATTAGAATAGAACAAGGGTCTAGAAGAAATTCACTACCCATATGCAATGCAACAAACATATCACACCAAACACTCATTCATTTATTCAATCAATGTCAAACAATGGAAATACAAATCTCAGACAACTAAGCATCGACCTACGCTTTAACGAATAAAAGATACATGGAGGGCATAACTAATGTTTTTCCTCAGAAGTGCATAGTCGTAGGTCCTCCGGTGGTGCTTTCCTCATAGTCTTCATCGTCGCTGATGAAGGGTGCCATGTCTCCTTCGGGGTGAAGGTTTTCTCCCATGTCTAGATGCTCCTCCAGAGTTGCGATGCGTGCATTCTGCTCATCAATCCTCTCTAGGAAGTCCTTCACTTCATGCTCGTGTTCATAGTTGGCCTCTCGCAGATCAGCTTCAAGGTCCAGCTCGCGATTCATCAGATTCTTGATAGTCTTCGTGTCAGCGCGAACTCGAAGCTCCAGAGTCCTGATGTGAGTCTCCAAGGTCTGGATATAGGAGATAGTGGTGTCTGCAGTGGGATTGGTGATGATGTTGCCATGGGCATTTCTGCGGCAAACCATGCTGAGTCCTGGTGAAATGGTTCCACCTCTGTATTCCTCCTGAATACGTCCAAGGGCACGATGAATGGCCATGTCTCTCCCAAGTATCCAACTGGGTGCCACGAACTTGAGATCTATGGGTTCCTTCCGATTCCCAAAGGTCTTCCCTGGAATATGCACCTCGATCCTGTAGCGTCCATCTTGGGGAAATGACATGATAGGAATCCCGGTGATGCTCGGCAAAGCAATCCTTATGTCCTTGACGATCCTCATCAGCTCCTTACCAAAGGGCATCGTTGCGTCAGGCTGGCAAAACTCTGTGATCAACACTGGGATGAAGGTGGCCATCTATAAATTTTGAAATAATCGGAGAGGAGTCAGAAACGAATAGATGAGAGTATAAGATATTTAAAGACAAAGAGAAACAATCCTAAGGCTTTCGAATCCTAGAGGTTACGTCCTACGGTCAACGTGTGCTCTGATACCATTTCTGTAACGACCCGACCTGAAAGGCCAAGTCTCCGGTGTTTCCGTACCATCCCAAGATCATGCTGGTACACACACGGTACATCAATGTATATATCAAAGGGAAATCACACAGCATTATATTAATCGCAATCTCATATAGAGTCCTTTATTACAATATAAATTACAATAAAGTGGCTAAAGGCCAACTCATGAGACTATCTAAATCTTGCGGAAGCGTCGAAGGTAGATGAGTCCATCTGACTCCAAGGGCATCTCACTGAGCATAGAACGTGTCCTCACTCCTGGTCGGAAAAGTACTCTGCAACATGATACGTTGCAGCCGTGTAGGTCAGCATATGGAGTATGCCGGCAAAATCACAGTAGAGGTGTGAAAATAATCAGTTAGTCTATATGCTTATATGGCAGGTGGGGTGGTAAGTTTTTGCGTAAAGCCAAGTTTTTCCTACATCAAGGGGGGTTAAGCAAAAGAAAAAAAAATATTACTAAGTTGGTTGATTAATGAGATGGTTCCACCAACCAATTCTCATACCAAAAATTATTAAATACCCACATCATCATATTATTTGTGTTGAGAGTTCGGGAAGTTCCAATTCCTTTGGCTCAAGTCGTCCATAACCGTGGACACGGCTAATCGATTAGGTTTGAAATACTCTGCAGAGTTTTGCACACGTTCCCCACAAGATTTGGTCGCCTCCGTTTGATTTCTCGCACTTCAGGGTGTTTGAGAAACGAATGACCAAAACATGGTCTTCCAAAGGGTTTCCCTGCGACTCTGACGGTGCCCATCCTTTCCTACCGTTCTTCTACCTCTCGTAGCACCGCCTGTCCAGAGTTACCACGATATCCAACCAAGCCAGAGCCCATAATGACTTGTGGCTGTGCAGGTAAGCCTTGGGTCTTGAAGCACCCATCCATCCCTTTGTGCCTGGGTGGACCTTACCGCGTGAATACTGGCCATCTCCAGCATCACCTAGGCTAACCACTGGTTTCTCCAGGGTGCCGTTCAACCATCATCCACCCAGAGGTATGTTGAAAACTTGGAGTCTTGAAATCTTGCTCATTATGTAGGTCTTGAAATTATTAACTCTCTCAACTCTCATGAATCACACAACCAACCCCGTCTACTAATAGCATAGCAAAAGGTAAAACAACGTTTCCCGGGGCCAATGTTGTCAAAGAGGGTTGAGAGGGGTATCTACCACATGATACTACTACAATGTAACCAAGTTTCCAACTAACCTATCTTGCATGCAACTGGGGAGATGGTAGAACTAATGCATATAAAACATGGGTAAAACATGATCAAAGTGACTTGCCTGATTGATGATCTTCGTACATGCGTGACTCTAAGTAACAAGCTTCGCACTCCGGATAATCTAACGAAACAAACAATGCACTCAAAATAAGCATACAACCAAAATAAGTACTCATAACATTCAGCAAAGAAGTACTAAACAAACAAGGCAACCAATGCACAAAAGTCTCTAGCAAGAAAAACACACAAAGTTTTGTTTTCCAAAAGGTGAGGGATGAAAACACTATTGACATAATAAAACTATTTTGAAATGACAAGACAATTGTTGTCAGCAAAGAAACAATAGCATATTTTATTAATAAACAGAATATAATCAATTTAAGTTTGTTGGGAAAACTTTAGTAGAGTTTATACTAGTTTGTGATAAACACTATATGAATCAACTATAGTTATATTAACAAAAAGAATGAAAACTAAACTTATTGTTTATTAGTAAAACATGTTCTTAACAGAAAGGAATTTACAAATAAACTTATTTTAGGAAAACAGAATTAAATATTATAAAACTTTGTTTGAAGCAAAACCATTAGTTAGTTGTTTTAATCAAATGATGCCTATTTGAAAAGAAGTTGTGATTCCTATGTTAAATGAAATTAAATCAGGCAAATTTATATTTTTATTAACAGTGAGTAAAAACACTAAATGTTTACTAACAGAATCTAATAAACAAATGAAACCAACATCTAAATCAAACTAATTAAAATTAAGTTTATAAAACTATATTATAATAATAAGCATATTCTGTTTTTGGTTAAAACATTAATCAAATATATCATGAAAATCCTCAAACTATACATGCAGATAGTCCTAACTAATACCAAACATTAGCAAAAAGATTCACATCAAAATCTATTTTCAAACTCTAGTTATTCAGATTTGAAGATTTTAAGAAAATTTGATTCAATTCAAATTTTATAGTTCAAATTTGAATTTTGAAAGTACAGGGTGAAACTACATGAAAATTGTGAGCTATTGCAAAAAGAATCAACTCAAAACACTAAATATATTAAAAGATATAAGCAAAACAAAATTTGAAAACATTCTGTTAATTAAAACAGAACAGAAATTAAAAAAAAAGATTGCGTCGGTCAGGGGGCTACGTGGCGCAACCCTATTGGTTGGCTAGCGCGCGCGTTAGAAGATTTAGAGCGGGCGACCGATGCTAGGAGGATACCGGTTCGGTTTTAAGTGATTTCTAATCGGGGCCGTCGGTTTCGAATCGGAGGGATGGGAATGCTCACGGGGAAGGTTGCCGGCGTCGGGGTTTCTCCGGTGATCCGAGGACGGCGAGGAACGATGGCGAGGCGTTCCGGTGGTCGGGGAAGAAGGGGTAGTGGTCCGGGCGACGGGGACGGTCCTCCAGAGTCGATTGGTGGCGACGGCGAGGCGAACGGTGGTCGGGTGTGGTGGCTACGCTCGACGGCGACGTCCGGTCGTGGTGGAGCTCCGACGAGAAATTGACGGCGTCTAGGTGAGAGAGAGAAGGGGCTCGGGGGGAAATGGACGCGGGGTGGTCCGGTTTATATAGGGGCGCTCGGGGTGCGGGGGAGTTAAGAGGGGGGGAGAGAGATCCGGCGAGGGGGAAACTGCCGGCGTCGGATCCGGTGAGCGCGGGGGAGGAAGAAGACGACGACCGAGCGAGGAAACGGTCGGACGAGTGGGGTCCAGCGTCAGAGAGAGAAAGGGGCGTCCGTTGCGCGCGGTCGGCCGGTTTCTAATTAATTCGCGAGTAACTGTCGTGGGCCGGCCCGTTTAATACCGGAAACGGTTACCGTTACTGTTTTTTTAATTTTCCAGAGACATTCAAATACATTTAAAGCATTCAAATCGACTCTAAATATAGGGGTATTATATATCAAAATTAACAGAATAATAAATTCTATTTAATGAACATTTCTATTCTGTCATTTGAACACTTTGAAAAAATATTATTTTCAGAAATTGTCTAATTGTTTTTTTTTAAACCCTTTTTGCAAATATTTTCAAAATAACCCCTGGTTATTATTGTTCAAATATATCACCAATTAGACCCTGGTGTGGAGTGTCATGTTACTCCTCTCTTATTTTGAACATTTAACCAAAATTTCAAATAGGGGAAGCAACATAGGGAAAAGTAGAAAGGACTTTCAGAAAAATCAGAAATGACATTTCAACTAACACATACAATCAAGCAATGGTGATGATAGATGCATAACTATATTCATAACATTCCAAAATGAAATTTTGGGATGTTACATCACCTAGCGGTGCATCAAGGACATATAGTTTCTTGGAAGCTATAGGATAATCCTCAAGCCACGGACCCAGTCCGCATAGTTGCTTCCATCATCTTTCAGCTTGGTTTTCTCTAGGAACGCGTTGAAATTGAGGTTGACATTTGCGTTGGCCATTGGATCTACAATATAGATATTAAAGGCAATTTTAGACTAAGTTCATGATAATTGAGTTCACATAATCATATTATTCAATGAACTCCCACTTAGATAGACATCTCTCTAGTCATCCAAGTGATACATGATCCATGTCAACTAGCCCGTGTCCGATCATCACGTGAGACGGACTAGTCATCCATGGTGAACATCTTCATGTTGATCGTATCTTCTATACGACTCATGTTCGACCTTTCGGTCTTCCATGTTCCGAGGCCATGTATGTACATGCTAGGCTCGTCAAGTCAACCTAAGTGTTTCACGTGTGTAAATCTGGCTTACACCCGTTGTATGCGAACGTTAGAACCTATCACACCCGATCATCACGTGGTTCTTCGGAACAACGATCCTTAGCAACGGTGCACAGTTAGGGTGAACACTTCTCTTGAAATTTTATTGAGAGATCATCTTATTTATTACCGTCGTTCTAAGCAAATAAGATGTAAACATGATAAACATCACATGCAATCAATACAGTGACATGGTATGGCCAATATCATCTTGCTCCTATGATCTCCATCTTCGGGGCACCATGATCATCATTGTCACCGGCACGACACCATGATCTCCATCATCATGATCTCCATCATTGTGTCTTCATGAAGTTGTCTCGCCAACTATTACTTCTACTACTATGGCTAACGCTTAGCAATAAAGTAAAGTAATTACATGACGTTTATGATTGACACGCAGGTCATACAATAAAGTAAGACAACTCCTATGGCTCCTGCCGATTGTCATAGTCATCGACATGCAAGTCGTGAACCCTATTACAAGAACATGATCAATCTCATACATCACAATGCACCACATCACATCCTTCTGGCCATATCACATCACAAGGCATATGCTGCAAAAACAAGTTAGACGTCCTCTAATTTGTAGTTGCAAGTTTTTACGTGGTTGCTATAGGTTTCTAGCAAGAACGTTTCTTACCTACGCCAAAACCACAACGTGATATGCCAATTGCTATTTACCCTTCATAAGGACCCTTTTCATCGAATCCAATCCGACTAAGGTGGGAGAGACAGACACCCGCTAGCCACCTTATGCAACTAGTGCATGTCAGGCGGTGGAACCGGTCTCACGTAAGCGTACGTGTATGGTTGGCCCGGGCCGCTTCATCCCACAATACCGTCGAATCAAGATAAGACTAGTAACGGCAAGCATATTAACAACATCGACACCCATAACTGCTTTGTGTTCTACTCGTGCATAGATTCTACGCATAGACCTAGCTCATGATGCCACTGTTGGGAGACGTAGTAGTAAATCAAAATTTTCCTACGTGTCACCAAGATCTATCTATGGAGAAACCAGCAACAAGAGGGGAGAGATTGCATCTTCATACCTTTGAAGATCGCTAAGCGGAAGCGTTACAAGAACGCGGTTGATGGAGTCGTACTCGCAGCGATTCAGATCGCGGTAGATCCGATCAAGTGCCGAACGGACGGCACCTCCAAGTTCAACACACGTGCAGACCGGTGACGTCTCCTACGCCTTGATCCAGCAAGGAGGAAGGAGAGGTTGGGGAAGAGCTCCAGTAGCAGCACGACGGCGTGGTGGTGGTGGAGTAGCAAGGTATTCCGGCAGGGCTTCGCCAAGCGCTGCGGAGGAGGAAGAAGAGAGGTAGAGCTTCGCCGAGAGAGAGAGAGTTCAGATCTATTCTCAAAGGGCCAAAACCTCAAGTATATATAGGAGGAGGGAGAGGGAGGGCTGGCTTGACCCCTCCTCCAAGGAGGAGAGGTTCGGCCGACCCTAGGGAAGAGTCCACCTCCCACAAGGGAGGTGGATCTCTTCCTTTTGAATCTTTTCAGCCCTTATCTCTTATCTCCAGCCACATGGGCCTTTAGCAAAAGTATTTACCAGCCCAATAAGGGCTGACACACTTTATCTAACAGCCCATGAAGTCCTCTGGTCGTCACACCCCTCCCGGGGGTCCTCCGGCACCCTCCCGGCACTCCCGCTACAATACCGATGAGCCCGAAAACTTTCCGGTGACAAACACTGGACTTCCTATATATCAATCTTTACCTCCGGACCATTCCGGAGCTCCTCGTGACGTCCGGGATCTCATCCGGGACTCCAAAAAACCTTCGGTAATCACGTATACCATTTCCCTATAACCCTAGCGTCATCGAACCTTAAGTGTGTAGACCCTACGGGTTCGGGAGACACGTAGACATGACCGAGACACCTCTCCGGCCAATAACCAACAGCGGGATCTGGATACCCATGTTGGATCCCACGTACTCCACGATGATCTCATCGGATGAACCACGATGTCAGGGATTCAATCAATCCCGTATACAATTCCCTTTGTCTATCGGTATGGTACTTGCCCGAGATTCGATCGTCGGTATCCCTATACCTTGTTCAATCTCGTTACCGGCAAGTCTCTTTACTCGTTCCGTAACACATCATCCCGTGGCTAACTCCTTAGTCACATTGAGCTCACTATGATGATGTCTTACCGAGTGGGCCCAGAGATACCTCTCCGTCACACGGAGTGACAAATCCCAGTCTCGATTCGTGTCAACCCAACAGACACTTTCGGAGATACCCGTAGCTTACCTTTATAGCCACCCAGTTATGTTGTGACGTTTGGCACACCCAAAGCATTCCTACGGTATCCGGGAGTTACACAATCTCATGGTCTAAGGAAACGATACTTAACATTGAGAAGCTTTAGCAAACGAACTACACGATCTTGTGCTATGCTTAGGATTGGGTCTTGTCCATCACATCATTCTCCTAATGATGTGATCCCGTTATCAATGACATCCAATTTCCATGGTCATGAAACCGTGACCATCTATTGATCAACGAGCTAGCCAACTAGAGGCTCACTAGGGACATGTTGTGGTCTATGTATTCACACATGTATTACGGTTTCCGGTTAACACAATTGTAGCATGAGTAATAGACAATTATCATGAACTAGGAAATACAATAATAACCATTTTATTATTGCCTCTAGGGCATATTTCCAACACTAAGAAGTTTGTAAGGGCAAGGAGAACGCCTACTTCATGAAGATCTACCCATAGTGAGGCTAGTCCTTCGTGGACGGAAGCCGTATGGAATAGTCAAGGTTGCTACTTAGTGGACCCTTTTGGGGGGAGCCCTCCATGGACTCTCGTGACCGTTACCCTCCGTGGGTTGAACACTCCATAAACGTGGATGTACGATAGCGCCACCTATCGGAACCATGGGAAAAATCCTTCTGTCTCCAATTGCGTTTGATCTACCTATCTCAACTCTTTACTTCATATGCAATGTCTTTACTTTCCGATGCCATATTTGTTGACATGCATGTGTAGGGCTGTTAGACTTGCTAGCTAACCTAAAAACCATTAAAATCTGCCAACCCATTAACTTGGGAAAAGGTTAGGTCTTAAATTACTGCTAGTAGTCTATTCACCCCCCCTCTAGACACTCTTCTAGTGATCCCTCAATTGGTATTAGAGCATTGGTCTCCATTGCTTCGGTTTAATCACCGAGGAGGAAGATGGATGTGTCTAATATGGGGAGTTTGAGTTGTAGAGTGCCCATTCTTGATCTAGAATACTATAGTCAATTGAAGTTTTTGATGCTTGAGTTGTTTAATGAATTTCAATTGAGCAAATATGTTATGCGCCCCTATGAGCCTCCTATTGATGAATTGCATCCCACACATGAAGAGGAAATTAACATGCTTGGTAACCTAAGAACTGTCAATCTTATCATTAGAGGTTTACCAAGATTCGTGCTTTCTCAAATGAAGAACTTCGCATGTGCATATACCTTATGGATTGATTTGGAGAAACGATATCCAAATCTTTCCTTAGGAAATCTAGATGAAATTCTTTAGAAAGCTATTGCTTTTCACAAAATGAAGCCTAGTGATCCAAACTGTTATAAATGCCTATTTGAACTCTGTGATCTTATGCGTGCTAAAGGAGATGTCAC
Source organism: Hordeum marinum (assembly GCA_022496015.1). Taxonomy (NCBI): domain Eukaryota; kingdom Viridiplantae; phylum Streptophyta; class Magnoliopsida; order Poales; family Poaceae; genus Hordeum; species Hordeum marinum. The sequence continues at coordinate 465,577,751 of CM039676.1, read as the reverse complement.
CACTATCAACAACATTATCTTCGAAGCCATTTACATTCATAAACTTGAACATTGTCATGATCACTATTCTAACGAATCTCTTGTTCTTTATGACGAGGATTTCCCACTTGATGATGACAATGTGGAACATGGCTACTATGAACTAGATGAGTTGTTCGACATCGAGTATGAGAAGATCATGAAGAATCTAAGTCTCATGGCAAACTTTAAGGATTACATGTCCGAAGGAAAAGAGTGGATTCTTGACAGCAGATGTACGGATCATATGACTGGTGATAAAGACCTGTTCCAAGAGATCACGCCTAATCAAGGTCCTCGACGGTACGTGACCTTTGGAGACAACTCTAACGGTAAGGTACTTGGCCTTGGTAAGGTGGCCATATCCCATGATAGTTCTATTCAAAATGTTATGCTTGTTGAATCTCTTGGCTCTAATCTTCTTTTCGTGTCTAGACTTGCCGACTTCGGTTTCAACGTGTTATTCACGAAAGTAGATTGTCAAGTGTTTCGTCATGATAATCATAAAATGGTCTTTACCGGTATCCGTAGAGGTGATCTATACATTGTTGATTTCACTAAAAGATCCAAACCTCGCACTTGTTTAATTGTTAAATCTTCTAAAGGTTGGCTTTGGCATAGAAGATTAGGACATGTTGGCATGCGTAACTTAGACAAACTTATCAAAGGTGATCATATACTTGGCGTTAAAGATGTTGTCTTTGACAAAGATACACTTTGTAGTACTTTTCAAGATGGAAAGCAAGTAGGTGGAATTCATCCTGTTAAGAATATCATGACTACTAGGAGACCACTCGAGTTACTTCACATGGATCTTTTTCCCAATGCTTACAAGAGTCTCGGTGGAAATTCCTATGGTCTAGTTATAGTTGATGATTTTTCCAGATTTACGTGGGTATTCTTTCTTGATGATAAGTCGCAGGTTCAAAAGATCTTCAATAACTTCGCTCGCAAAGCGCAAAATCAGTTTGAAGTGAAGATCAAGAAGGTTCGGAGCGATAACAGATCTGAGTTCAAGAACACCCATGTGGATACCTTTCTTGACGAAGAAGGTGTTTCACATGAGTTCTAAGCTACGTACACACCTCAACAAAATGGTGTTGTTGAGAGGAAGAACCGGACACTCATTGAGATGGCAAGAACGATGCTTGACGAATACCAGACGCCAAAGCACTTTTGGGCAGAAGCCGTGGAAACAGCATGTCATGCCACAAACCGACTCTACTTGCACAAGCTTCCCAGTAAAACGACATACAAACTACTCATCGGTAACAAACCACAAGTTGGATACTCTCGGGTATTCGGCTCCAAGTGCTACATTCTTGATAAGCATCGTCGTACTAAATTTGCTCCTAAATCTCATGAAGGATTCCTACTTGGTTATGGATCGAACTCTCACACTTACTGTGTCTACAACAACTTCACCCGAAAAGTTGAAGAGACGGTAGATGTGAAGTTTGATGAATCTAATGGTTCGCAAGTCAAACAATTGCCAAATGATGTAGGTGATAAGAACCCTTCAGAAGTTATCCTAGATCTACCCATCGGCAAGATTCGTCCCATGGAGGTGAAGGAAAGTACTTCATCAACTCAGGTGGAAGCCCCTACTTCATGACAAGGTGAACCACAACATGACATGGAGGCATCCACAAGCGGTACACGGCAGGATGATGAAGAGGAGGAAGTGCATCATGAAGATCCACCACAACCTCCTTCACCACCACCTCAATGGAATGACACCTTCAACAACAACAAAGATGAAGAATATGATGATGAAGAAGAAGCTCCACCAACCAACAATCGGAAGCTGACCCGAGTTCGAGCACAAGTGACCAAGAACCATCCCCTAAACCAAATCTTTGGTGATATACAAACAGGGAGAATCACTCGCTCTAAAACTCGTCTAGCAAACTTCTGTGAGCATTACTCTTTCATTTCTAGCATTGAGCCCTTGAAGGTAGAACAAGCTCGTGAAGACGCGAATTGGGTGAACGCTATGCATGAAGAGCTTCACAACTTCGAAAGGAACAAAGTGTGGACACTCGTGGAGAAGCCCAAGGATGAACACAACATCATCAGAACCAAATGGGTTTTTCGAAACAAGAAGGACGAAGACAGTCAAGTCGTGCACAACAAGGCTCGTCTCGTAGCTCAAGGATATACGCAAGTCGAAGGTATGGACTACGGTGAGACCTACGCCCCCGTCGCTAGACTTGAAGCTATTCGCATTCTTCTTGCTTGTGCCAATCACCATGATATCACGCTTTATCAAATGGATATTAAAAGTTCCTTTTTAAATGGTGAGATTGAGGAAGAGGTTTATGTTAAGCAACTACCTGGCTTTTAAAATCCTAATAAACCTAATCATGTTTACAATCTTCGTAAAGCTCTTTATGGTCTTAAGCAAGCCCCTCGTGCTTGGTACAAATGTTTAACAAAGTTTCTTATCGAAAAAGGTTTTGAAATTGGTAAAATTGATGCAACCTTATTCACAAAGAGAGTTAAAGGTGAATTATTTGTTTGCCAAATCTATGTGGATGATATTATCTTTGGTTCCACTAACCCTAAATTTAGTGAAAGATTTGGAAGGTTGATGTCCGAGAAGTATGAGATGTCTATGATGTGTGAGCTGAAATTCTTTCTTGGCCTACAAATCAAGTAATCAAAAGAAGGAACTTTCATCTCTCAAACTAAGTATACCAAGGACTTGATCAGAAAGTTCAACATGCATGAGTGCAAAGGCATGAAAACCCCTATGCCTACTAGTGGACATGTTGATCTTACCAGAGAGGATGAACCGGTTGTTCAGAAAGTTTATCGATCTATGATTGGTTCATTGCTATATCTATGTGCATCTCATCCCGATATTATGCTTAGTGTTTGCATGTGTGCTAGAGATCAAGCTGCACCAAAAGAATGTTATCTTTTAGCTGTAAAACGTATTGTGAGATACTTGATACAAGCGCCAAATTTTGTCATTTAGTATCCCAAGGGATCTTCTTTTGACCTTGTTGGCTATTCTAATTCGGACTATGCCAGTGACAAGGTTGACAAAAATCCACCTTGGGTACCTATCAATTTTTGGGCAGATCTCTTGTATCTTGGTCCTCTAGGAAACAAAACTCGGTATCTCTATCGACTGCCGAAGTTGAGCATATTGCTGCTGGATCTTGTTGTGCGCAACTACTTTGGATGACACAAAGACTTAAGGATATCGAATTCATGTTAAAAACGTTCCATTACTTTGTGACAATGAAAGTTCTATTAAAATTGGTCATAATTCTCTGCAACATTCTCGAACCAAGCATATTCAAGTTCGACATCATTTCATTCGTGATCATGTTGCCAAAGGAGATACTAATCTTAAGCATGTTCGCACTAACAAGCCATTGGCCGATATCTTTACTAAGCCACTTGATGAGAAGACATTTTGTAACTTGAGGAGTGATTTGTACATCATAGATGCTTCAAACTTGAGCTAGACTCACTCGGTTGCATGCAAGGGCATGAGCTTTCTTGATATTTCCATGAATCTTAACATTTCATCTTATGCCATGGAATTCTATGCTCCCTTGTATTGCATCTAATCTCTTGTAGGTACATGGAAAACTTCATTCCATAAGATTGCCATCGACTCAATTCATAAGCAATCTTGTCATTACCAAGTATCCACAACCCCTCTTGAGGATGGAAGGAAGAAGGCCAATCAACCATATCCTTGACATATACTTGATCATAATTGCACACTCTCAATTGGTATCATGTCAATGGGATATATCTACTATTCTTCCTTGCATGACTAATCGTTGTAGGTAACTAGTGTACTAGAACAAGAAGGATTGCTCAAAACTCAAGATGATCTTCATCAACCTCGAGCATCCTCAACAAGTTCATCTACAAGCTACGTCATCAACATCACTCAAAGGTATGAACTCATGTCCTTGAAAAGGCTTTACTCCAAGAAATGAGCTAAAGCAACTCAAGTGACATGAAGACATTAAAATTGTTAATCAAAAAATGGTAACCCCATTGTGAGCTTAACGTAGAGTATGACCTATAATCAAGTATTCTTGCTTGGCTCCTACGTCGATATACTCTAATATAGGTGACCTAGTCACCGTCCATCATCTAGTTAAGAATCTGGCGTGGTTTGATCTCACTTGCATGATCTCTCATAACTACTCCGATCTTATCTAGTTGATGTATCTTGTATAAACTTCATATTTCATTGAAAATATTTCTCTTGACTCTGTGAAAATAGAAACTTGGTTTCTCTTCCGGAACCACCGAGTCAGATATATCGGTTCTACCGATATTGCAGACAAGCTGCACTACAATATCTCGGTACCATCGATCTATCTATCTCGGACCGACTTTCATTTTGTTTCATTTGAATTCACTTTTGCAAACACTGTGTTTTCTTAGTAATCTGTCTTGTAATACTTCTGTTACTTCGATGATCCCTCAATTTTTTATATAAAAAAACTTTGTTTTACTTAGGGGGAGAAGAACTAAAGTTAATCTTGAGGAGAGAATTTCTATATTCAAGGAGCCCTTTCTTCAAAAAAGAAAGGGGGAGAATATCAAATCCTACATTTCTATGACCCTTGTTCTCAAGGATCCCTTCTCAGTCAATGATCCATGTATCTATCCTTGTTTTCGCCTTTTTTGAAATTAATGCCAAAGGAGGAGAGGAAGACCAAAGATTCAACCATTTTGGGAGAAGACCAAAGCTTCATTCTAAAGGGGAGATACATGCTTATGCAAGGGGGGGGATATGATCAAGGGGAGAGCCAATATCAACACTCATATCTTTAAACGGGGGGGATATCAAAGTGGGAAGAAGAAAATCTTTGATCTTTCTCACCTTATCCCATCCTAAAATCTACATGCTAAGATTCAGGGGGAGAGGATAACCAATTTTCATATCTATGGTGAGAAAATTCTAAATGATTTTGGAGACATATCAATTCTAAGGAATACTATTTTCTATATGTCCTCCATATCTCATCTTGGAAATTTTGAGTTCTATTGCATTGCTAATTGGTAGAATACTCTTGTGTTTTCTAACATTGTTTTCTCAAGTGTTTTTCGATCACCAGGATGCTCAAAGAACTAAAGGTAAGTATATGCATCATATCCTTGATCAATTTGATCTCTTGCTTCTTGCACATATTGTTTGCAAGAGTCATGTCTTGAACAAAGATAAATCTCATTCATATATATATTTGTTGCATATAGCCAAGATAACACATGACATGTTATATCCCTTCTACCTTATGTGTGTTCATGCATTAAGGACTGAACACTTAGGGGGAGCAAGTCTAAGTCATGTGTCTCTCAAAGTCTTAATTATAACCATGCACATCTTTAAATGAAGCTTTGATTGTATGTTGTCATCAGTTACCAAAAAGGGGGAGATTGAAAGCACAACATGCTCCCTTGGTGGTTTTGATAATTCATGACAACATACATTGTCTCTTGGACTGATATTTTCATCTAGTGTATTTCAGATACAGTCTACAGAGAGGATTGGCAAAAGGAGATTGTGGAGAAACCCCAAGATGCAAGGAAATAGGTTGGCCAAGCTTCAAGCAAGATGACTCTACATTTTATATTTGTGAGAAATCACTTTGAGTCCATAGGAAAGCCAATACTATTAAAAGGGGGTAAGGTTTGTTGGTGAACAATATGCTCAAACGTGCACAAGTGATAGTCACCAAAAACATCCACAAAACTCTCCCACCAAAGTCTGTTCTATACCCAACACTCAAAATCGGTGCAACCAACTATCCCACTTCGGTGGCACCGGTTCCAGAACCTAGACAGACTCAGCCAAAACCTAGCCACTTCGATGCAACCGATTCCATACCGGTGCCACCGAGTTTAGGTTGCCATTTCTCCGTTGCGCAAATGCACATTATCGGTACCATCGAGAATGTTGGATCGACGTCACCGAGATTGGGTTACCAATTCTCTGTTGCGCAAATGCACATTATCGGTACCACCGAGAATGTTGGATCGGCGTCACCGAGATTGGAAATCTGACCGTAGGTTACCTTATCGGTGCAACCGAGTTTCCTATATCGGCTTTACCGAGATTCAAAAGTTGCCACCTTTTGGTCACTTCGGTACCACCGAGATTAACACAACGGTGTCACTGAGTTGGTCATTTTGTGTGTAACGGTTGGATTTTTCGGGATGCCTATATATACCCCTTCACCACCACTCACTCGACAGAGAAGCACTCAGAACTATTCCATACCTATCCTATCAGATTTTCTGAGAGAGAACCATCTACCCTTGTGTTGAGGTCAAGATCTTCCACTCCAATCATATGGATCTTTATTTCTAGCCTCCCCAAGTTGCTTTCCACCAATCCCATCTCTTTTACCAAGCCAAACCTGTGAGAGAGAGATTGTGTGTTGAGGAGTCTAACATCTTGAAGCACAAGAGCAAGGAGTTCATCATCATTACCAAACCTATTACCTTTTGGAGGGTGGTGCCTCCTAGATTGGTTAGGTGCCGCTTGGGAGCCTCCTACTTCGTGTTGTAGAGTGAACCAAGAAGTTTGTAACGGCAAGGAGACCACCTACTTCATGAAGATCTACCCATAGAGAGGCTAGTCCTTCGTGGACGGAAGCCGTATGGAATAGTTAAGCTTACTACTTTGTTGACCCTTTTGGGTGGAGCCCTCAGTGGACGCTCGCGACCGTTACCCTCCATGGGTTGAAGACTCCATAAACGTGGATGTACGATAGCGCCACCTATCGGAACCACGGGAAAAATCCTTGCGTCTCCAACTGCGTTTGATCTACCTATCTCAACTCTTTACTTCATATGCAATGTCTTTACTTTCCGCTGTCATATGCCAACCACTTAACTCGGGAAAAGGTTAGGTTTTAAATTACTTCTAGTAGTCTATTCACCGCCCCTCTAGACACTCTTCTAGTGATACCTCAGAGGATCATCCCAACGTGGGCTCTGGTGTTGGCGTAGGTCCCGGCACCTTCGAGACCTCGCCCCCACTCTTCTTGGAAGCCATGGTGGGCGACGAAGTCAGACAGGAAAAGAGTTTGGCGAAGAAGGAGTAAGCCGCCAAAGGGGAGAGACGGGCGACCAGATTGATGGGGAACAGTGACGGCTCGGAGGGGGATGCCAGGCGGTTTGTCAGCTGGAGCAATCGTCGAGGCTTCGCAAAAAGGGGCTGGTGTCGATGTCTCGGAGGGCACCGTGTGTCAGGCCTGGCCTGCGGGCGATTGGGGCCTGCGGTGCTCCGGCCCACCTTTGTGGCTTCGCCCCGAAGCTAGATCAAGCGCGGCTCGGCCCCGGGGCTACTGTCGGCGTTCTGGATACCAGGGTACCCAGACTTGCCTGCCTGCAGCCCAAGGCGTGGCCCACCTCGATGACCAAATATGGCCCAACGTGGCCTCACTCGACACAAGGCCCTCGCAAGACCCCGAGCTCGCGAGGGAAGCAGCGACAAGACCCGTGGGGAGGCAGGCCTCCCCAGGACCCCCTCCTGAGCAGCGGAGACTCCTATGCAACACGTGACCTCAGGAGTCCAAGGGTGACACCAACCAGGCCAGGCGGGCACCAGTGTGCCAGAGGGAACAGTTTCCCCTTTGGTGCAAAGGAGGCAGGGGCGCATGCAAGTTCCCAAAGCGCCCCCACAGGTTTCCACTTCGGTGCAACAAGACCGGGACCCCAAGCCTCGCAAGACGAAAGTCATCACCGAGCCCACTACTACATCACCATCGACCACTTTGCAGGCGAAGACCATCTTTTGTCGGGATAGGGTGTACCTCCTGTCCCCTTTCAAATTTGGCCATTGTGGGATCCCTTCCTGCCATTGCGATAAGGGAAGAGGACCCAGGCCGCTATAAATAGAGGCTAGGTGGCCCGGTAGAGACAGAGAGGAACCATCCCACACACACTCGCAAGGCAACATACCACTATACTAGTTCATCCACAAACCTCCTCGCGAGGCAATCCACCAAAGGCGGGAGTAGGGTTTTACGCTTCCCAGCGGCCCGAACTTGGGTAAACTCTCGTGTGCCATCGTCTTCCTCGCCATCGAGTGGGGTTATCATGTTGCGAGCTTGTAGAGGGCGAAGCTATTGGGGAATCTCCGCACACGCTCTGGGTCCGACTCCCTTAGGGTTTTGCGGAACCCAAAATTTGACAGTGTTTGTTGGATTCCGATGAATTTTGAGTTCATGATCAGTTTCTATCCATTAATAATATTTGAGTCTTCTTTGATATCTTATATGCATGATTGCTTATAGCCTCATATTTCTTCTTCAAATCTTTGGTTTAGTTAGGCCAACTAGATCGATTTTTCTTGGCATGGGAAGAGGTGCTATGTGATGAGTTCGATCTTGCGGTGTTCTTTCCCAGTGACAGAAGGGGCAGCAAGACATGATGTATCATTGCTATTAAGGATAACAAGATGATGTATATTCCTACATGAATAGATCTTGTCTACATCATGTCATCGTTCTTATTACATTACTCCATTTTTCCATGAACTTAATACACTAGATGCATGCTGGATAGCGGTCAATGTGTGGAGTAATAGTGGTAGATGCAGGCAGGAGTCAGTCTACTTATCTTGGACATGATGCCTATATAATGATCATTGCCTTTGATATCGTCATGACTATTCGATTTTCTATCAATTACCCAACAGTGATTTGTTCACCCACTGTGCGCTATACTCATGAGAGAAGCCACTAGTGAACCCTACAGCCCCCGGGTCTACTTTTCCATCATATTGCTTTCCAATCTACATTTTCGCAATATTTGTTTTCACATCTACAAAACCAAAAACCCAAAAATATATTGCTTCATATTTACTCTTTTTATTTTGTGTTCTTGCGAGATCTATCTCTCCTAACTATCATTACCTAATCTATCTTATTACCGTAGAGAGCGTGACAACCTCTCTTTCACGTCGGGTTGCAAGTATTTGTTGTTTGTGTGCAAGTGTTGTTTATGTGGGTGAGTGATATTCCTCTACAGATTGATACCTTGGTTTCATAATTGAGGGAAATACTTACAGTCGCTGGGATCCATCATCCCTTCCTCTTTGGGGAAATACCGACACAGTCTCAAGCCACGTAAAAGGAATTTCTGGCACCGTTGCCGGGGAGGAAGCAATCTCATCTACCAGGATCCTAATCACAAATCTCATCTCCTTGCAATTACATTATTTGCCATTTGCCTCTCATTTTTGTCTCCCCCACTTCACCAATTTGTCGTTTATTCGCCCTCTTTTTCGTTTGCCCTTTTTCTTACCGAATCTCTTCCTTGTTTGCAGTCTTGTTTGCGTATTCATGATGACTCAAGAGAACACAAAGTTGTGTGATTTTTCCAATACTAATAACAATGATTTTATTAGTACACCTATTGCTCCTCCCGCCACTAGTGCGGAGTCTTGTGATATTAATGCCGCTCTGTTGAATCTTGTCATGAAAGGTCAATTTCCCGGTAATCCTAATGAGGATGTCGCATCCCACCTAAACACGTTCATTGAATTGTGTGATATGAAAAATTAAAAAGATGTGGACAATTATATTGTGAAGTTGAAACTATTTCCTTTTTCCTTGCGGGATCATGCAAAAATTTGGTTTTCCTCTTTGCCTCGCAATAGTATCGATTCTTCGAATAAGTGCAAGGATGCTTTTATCACTAAGTATTTTCCGCCCATGGGAATTATTTCCCTTAAGACGAAAATCATGAATTTTAGGCAACTTGAGCATGAACATGTTGCCCAATCTTGGGAAAGAATGAAGTTGATGATAAGAAATTGTCCTACACATGGTTTAAATCTTTGGATGATCATACAAATTTTTTATGCAGGGTTGAATTTTGTCTCTAGAAATCTTTTAGATTCCACCGCGGGTGGTACCTTTATGGAGATTACTTTGGGTGAAGCTACTAAATTGCTAGATAATATCATGGCTAATTATTCTCAAGGACATACCGAAAGAGCACCTACTAGTAAAAAGGTTAATTTGGTAGAGGAAATTTGTACTTTGAGTGATAAAGTTGATGCTTTGATGAAATTGGTTGCTAGTAAAAATTCTCCTATTGATCTTAATGATGTACCTTTGTCAATTTTGATTGAGGAAAATAATGAATCAGTAGATGTGAATTTTTTCTCGCGCAACAATTTCCATAACAATGCTTATAGAGGTTATTTTAATCCTAGGCCTTTTCCTGGAAATTCCTCCAATAATAATGGTAATTCCTGTGGTAATTCTTCTTAAAATAATAATAGGAACACCTCTGATCTTGAGAGTAATATTCAAGAATTATCAACGCGCAAAAGGCTTTCAATACTACGACAGAAGAAAAGTTGAATAAGATTGATGATATGTCTAGAAGCATTGATAGAATTTCTCATGATGTTGAAAATATCAAGTTGAAATCTTTTGTGCCTAAGATTTATGAATCTATTAAATCTTTATATGTCTCTATGGATGAAAGTAAGAAAAGAACCTCTATTCTTAGAGCTAAAAGAGAAATCTTAGAAAAAACATCTTCTAGTGATTTCCGCTATAAAAACAATGAAGATCTTAAAGTGATTGGTGTTTCTTCTATTGATTACTTGTTTAGTAATATTAAAATTGATAATGAAGGGACTAATGTGGAGTCAACTTTATCTAGAAGGCATCCCAATAATTTGGAGGGTGAAAATCTTGATGAAAATTTTGATAAAAGTGGGTTTAAAGAGGTCAAAACTATAACTAGTGATGTGCCCACTATCTTGGATAGCAAAGACTTTAATTATGATAATTGCTCTTCGATTGAATGTGTTTCTTTGCTGTAATTCATTTATAATTCACCCCATGCTTATGCGCAAAATAAAGCTTTTAAGAAACATACCGTTGATGCCATGACAAAATCTTTCAAAGAAAAGTTGAAGTTGGAGATTTCTAGAAAATTGCATGATGAGTGGGAACCTACCATTAAGGTAAAGATTAAAAATTATGAATGCTTTGCTTTGTGTGATTTGGGTGATACTGTTTCCACAATTCCGAAATCTCTATGTGATGTGCTTGGTCTAACCAACATTGAAGAATGCACTCTTAATATGCACTTGGCGGATTCTACTATTAAAAAGCCTTTGGGAAGAATTAATGATGTTCTTATTCTTGCAAATAGGAATTATGTGCCCATTTATTTTATTGTTCTTGATATTGATTGCAATCCATCTTGTCCCAATATACTTGGTAGACCGTTTTTACGCACTATAGGTGTCGTGATTGATATGAAAGAAGGCAATATTAAGTTTCAATTTCCCTTGAGAAAGGGTATGGAACACTTCCCTAGAACTATAATTCGGCCACCATATGAATCAATCATGAGGGCATCCTATGGATCTGAATCAAGGATGACAATACTTGAATCTATGCGTTATGCCTAGCTAGGGGCGTAAAACGATAGCGCTTGTTGGGAGACAACCCAATGAATACATATTTTTTTGATTTTTCCTTTATTTTTTTGTGTTGACACAATTATTCCTCTATTATGATTGTCTTTTATGGTTTATTTAGTGTTTGTGCCAAGTAAGGCCTTTCGGATGTTTCATAGGACGAGTAGAAGTGATTTTCAATCTGAAACAAAAACTTTGCGTCCAGTATATGAATTTTCATTTTTTTACTGGAATGTGGTATTGAGCTAAAATTTTAAAACAGTATTGCTATACAAATTCTTTACATTGTCTTAATTTTTCAGAATTTTTAGAGTTCCAGAAGTATGGGTAGAGTACAGATTACTACAGACTATTCTGTTTAAGACAGATTATGTTTTCGTTGCATTGTGTGTTTGTTTTGATGAATCTATGGTTTGTATTGGGGGTATAAGCCATGGTAAAGTTAAAATTCTAAGGTATAATGCAATAAAAAATATGAATGGGTTTGCAACAGTACCTAAAGTAATGATTTGCTTTCTTATACTAACGGATCTCACGAAGATTTTGTCGAGTTTTGTGTGATTTAAGTTTTCAAGTTTTGGATGAGACCACGATGGATGAAGGAATAAGGAGTAGAAAAATCCTAAGCTTGGGGATGATACCACACCCCCAAGATATAGCCAAAGAGAAATAATAAACTAAGCTTGGGGATGCCCCGAGTGGCATCCCCTCTTTCTTCTAACGACCATCAATATTTTACTTGGAGCTATATTTTTATTCGTCACATATCATGTGTTTTTCTTGGAGCGTCCTGTATCTTTGCTTTCTTTGTTTGTTAGTTTTTGCCTTTATATCCTTTTTGTACACACCTATTTGAGAGAGCCAAAATTATGCTATCATTTGTTAGAATAGCTCTATGTGCTTCACTTAAACTTTTTGAGCTATAGAAATTGCTCTAGTGCTTCACTTATATCTTTTTGAGCACGATGTGCTTGGAAAGTTTTGTAGAAATACTCTCATGTTTCACTCAGTTTAATTTGGGAGTTAGTAAATTTTGAATAAATCCTCTCATGCTTCACTTATACCTCTTTGAGAGATGAAATCTGTATGCTCATGTGATTCACTTAAATTTGTTTGAGCTTGCCAAAAAGCAATAGCAATATATGAAACTAGTCCCAAAGTGATAGATATCCAAGGAGGATATAATAAAAAGATTCATGAAGATCGTTGGACATATTAAACTTGATTCCTTGTAATAGTTTTGAAACATGATGATAGTAATATGTGAGTCATGTTGATGAGTAATTATGCTTAGTAGGAATATTTGTGTTAAGGTTTGTGATTCCCTATGGATGCATGAAAGTCAATAGTTATGCAATGAAGTTGCATCCTACTTGTGGTGCATTATTCATTATCATTCATGTTCAATGCTCACTTACATGAATTTTGATTTCTTGGTTTGGTCGCTTCCCAATCTATTTGCTAGCCTTCACTTGTACTAAGTAGAAATACTACTTGTGCATCCAAAATCCTTAAACCAAGTTTTACCTTATGAGTCCACCATACCTACCTATATGCGGTATTTCCATGCCGTTCTAAGAAAATTTATATGTGTCATCTCTAAATTTTCAAAATAAATTTTCTCATTTGTGTGCCCGTACCGCTCATGAAACGGTGCGGAGTATCCGATATTTTTCATGCTGGATGTGTTATTCTCAAGATGAGTGTTTATTCACTTGTCATTGCACAAGAGTGCGTAGGTAATAGGCATGCCCATTCCCAAAATAAAAAATAAAAAATATTTACTTTATGTTGTCAAATAATAAATTGCTTGCTAAGTGTTGGTATGGAAGGCAACCGTGGATACGGCCCGCCATGGAAAGTGAAAGTTTGGTGGAAAAAGGAATAAACTTTATTTTCTGTTTGGGAACCGCCTATGATATATCTAGCATGGAAAGTATTTTGAGCTACTTTGTCGTTTTTGTTGACCAGAAAAGCATGCCACCCAAAATATTTTTCTCTCTCAATTTAAACACTTGAGCTCTAGCACCTCTACAAATCCCTACTTCCCTCTGCAAAGGTCCTATCTATTTACTATATGCAATTTTTATTTTTGCTTTGAGTCTCCATCTTCTTTTATAAGCACCAACTAGGGGGCACTAGGATCGTACTTGAGCATTGGGCATAGCTAATATTTGAGTGTGTCTCATGAATGGATCAATGATTGCGCATGATGGGCTAGGGATAAATTTCTTTAGTATTGATATTTTGAAACACATGGTTGTTTGTTGACATGCTTGAGTATTGAAGTCATTATGTTAAAACTATACTATTGCTTTGAATCATTATAAGTCCAAATGTCCATGCTATGTAAAATAAAAGAATGTGATGAACATGTTAGGAAGCATTCCAAATCAAAAATTCTGTTTTTATCTCTTACCTACTCGAGGACGAGTAGGAATTAAGCTTGGGGAGGCTGATACGCCTCCAACGTATCTATAATTTTTGTTTATTCCATGCTGTTATATTATCATTCTTGGATGTTGTACCATCATTTTATTATCACTTTATATCATTTTTTTGGGACTAACCTATTGACATAGTGCCAAAGTGACAGTTGCTGTTTTTGCTTGTTTTTTACTTCGCAGAAAATCCATACCAATCAGAGTCCAATCACGATGAAACTTTTTGGAGATTTTTTCTGGACCAAAAGACACCCAACTGACCAAAGAAGTGCCGACAGAGTGGGCCGATGAGACCAAAACCCACCAAGCCGCGCCAGGGGGGCCTACCCATGCCCTGGTGGGTTGTGACCTCCTCGGGACCCCTCTCCACCACCTCTGATGCCTATAAATTCCCAAATATTGCAAAAACCCTAAGGGAGTCGAGGAAACACAATTCTAGTTGCCGCAAGTTCCAGAACCTCGAGATCCAATCTAGACAACATCACGGAGGGGTTCATCTTCATCATAGGTGCCTCTCTGATGATGCGTCAGTAGTCCACCATAGACCTACGGGTCTGTAGGTAGTAGCTAGATGGCTTCCCCTCTCACTCTTATGATTCTCAATACAATCGTCTCTTGGATATCTATTTGATGTATACTTTTGCGGTGTGTTTGTTGGGATCCGATGAATTTTGAGTTCATGATCAGTTTTTATCCATGAATATTATTTGAGTCTCCTTTGATCTCTTATATGCATGATTGCTTATAGCCTCGTATTTCTTCTTCGAATCGTTGGTTTAGTTAGGCCAACTAGATCGATTTTCTTGCAATGGAAAGAGGTGCTTTGTGATGGGTTCGATCATGCGGTGTTCTTTCCCAGTGACAGAAGGGGTAGCAAGACACGCATGTATCATTGTTATTAAGGATAACAAGATGGGGTTTGTTCCTACATGAATAGATCTTTTCTACATCATGTCATCGTTTTATTGCATTACTCCATTTTTCCATGAACTTAATACACTAGATGCATGTTGGATAGCAGTCGATGTGTGGAGTAATAGTGGTAGATGCAGGTAGGAGTCGATCTACTTATCTTGGACGTGATGCCTATAAAATGATCATTGCCTTGGATATCATCATGACTATTCAATTTTCTATCAATTTCCCAACAGTAATTTGTTCGCCCACCGTGCGCTATACTCATGAGAGAAGCCACTAGTGAACCCTACGGCCCCCGGGTCTACTTTTCCATCATATTGCTTTTCCATCTATGTTTTTGCAATCTTTGTTTTCAGATCTAGAAAACCAAAAAACCCAAAAATATATTGCTGCATATCTACTCTTTTTATTTTGTGTTCTTGCGAGATCTATCATTACCTAATCTATCTTATTACCATAGAGAGCGTGACAATCTCTCTTTCGTGTCGGGTTGCAAGTATTTGTTGTTTGTGTGCAGGTGATGTTTACGTGGGTGCGTGATCTTCCTCTACGGATTGATACCTTGGTTTCATTACTGAGAGAAATACTTACCGTCATTGTGCTGCATCATTCCATCCTCTTTGGGGAAATACCGATGCAGTCTCAAGAGAAGTCAACACTAAGGACATTCCAGGCTGCGAGGTTCCTGGCGCGCTCCTTAGCACACTCTTGCTTGAATGCCACCTGCCTTGCTCTCTCAGCCGGCGGCAGTGCCTTCCACAAAGCTAGATTGTACTAGCCTCAAAACCAATCGTCAGTTGGGGGGTCTGGCGTGTTCTCGTCTAGGGGAGCGAAGGGGTCCTCCTCGTCGCTGCATTCCGCCATGTCCTCGGTGGGTAGCGCCTCCTCATCTGCTTGTGCACAGACCTGCAGTGCCATGGCAGAGTTTTGTGCAAGGGGTGGGATAGAGAGACGAGAGAATGCAGGCAGGATGACGTCTCGAGGGGAAGCATTTATAGGCGACTGGAATCTTGATCGACACCAACAGTGATTGCACGCGATTTCCTACTCAGCAATCGTGTGTGAATTAACATCACCGACGGTTCCCAATGCATGACCACGTGTGATTAATAGCCCGCGAAAATTGGCTTTCATAACTCGAAACGCGAAACAGGGCATCAATCATGTGTGACCTGTTTGTTTTACCAAATTTTTACATTTTCTATCCAAATGTAATGCATGTCTACCATTTGTGTTACAGAAGAAAGTCCGAGAGCACTAACCACGACATCTTGGCCCCATGGCGGGAAATCATGCATATTTTCATGTACTTCAGAATTCAGAGAATTTATTATTATTATTTTTAAATTTAGAACCTAGATTCTTAATGCTTTTGTGTCCAAACCGTCACTCAAGATGTTTGGAACTCCTTCAAATTTATTGCACGTGGCATATATATGTAAGCAAGTAGTACATAAATATGATTTTCGAGCGGTTTTTGCTTCATCTAGCTTGTTCATGTGTTTTAGTTTTCAATTATGGCCATTAAATTTCTATGAACTAACTTAACGTATAAAATTACCAATGGAACGCCATTTTATTTTAAAAAAATAGTATGTCGGTCGTATTCGTGCATTGTATCGATGAAAAAAAACTAGGTCGAATAAGCTAGCGATTGACGGTTTGTCCACACACATGCCCCCACGTTCCCCCTCGGAACCACGCAACTTCGTGTGATGCTCCATTTTGTGAGAGGCTTGTGTCTAAAGCTTGGTATTTCTTAGGCGAGTATTGTAGTCCCATCTCCGTCCCCATCACCGCACTCCCATCCCCGTCCCCGTCTACGTACCCGTGCACGGGGATAAAAAGTTTCCCATCCATGTCCCCACCGAGTTGTTTTGCACCATGGGCAAACTCACACATTCATTTAAGAACAACCTTTGCGTATTTCAGTACAAAAATAGTATTTCAACGCAATACACAATATGTTTTGGCTAGGTTTGGGATTTCTTAGGGGATTTTGGGCCAAAGCGGTGGGATGTGTACGGGTGACCGAGGCCCTAAATTACATGGGGTCTACTAATTTCAGAGCCCACATGTAAGTACTCCGTCATCTCAGGTTGTGCACTGTGCCAAGACGGCAAAGAAAATGAGAGAATTTAATGTTAATTTCCCAATTAATATCATTGCATGCAATGAATTGACCATTGCATGTTGTGCTAGTTAGTCTCAAGTCATTAAAAACATACATGCCCCATGTGTCTTATTGGTTGATTCCTTTATTTATGTCAAAAAACAAGAAACGAGGTAAAAGTTAATGCACCATGCTTAAGTGCTTTGGTATCATTTGGTTTTAAGATGACTTATACACCGTGACGTAGGGAGTACTTTAATTCATGGGTAAGGCAGGTAATGCTATCCCATCCTCATCCCCGTCCTGCATGCTCGGTACGTAAGGTATTTGACCCACCAACTTCTAGATGGGCATTCAAGCTCGCACCCGTGCCCTAATAGAGTAATTACCAATGGGCACGTGGGTAACAGTTAACCATGCATTGCCATCTCTGACATGTGTCAAAGTTTATCTCGAACAAGCCGTTACTTTGATCACGACATCTTGGCCCCATGTTGGGAAATCATGCATATTTTCATGCACTTTGGCGCATTTTTCAACTTTTGACTTTAAAAACTTAGATTCTCAATGCTTTTGTGTCAAAACCGTCACTCAAGATGTTTGGACCTCCTGCAAATTTATTACATGTGGCATATATATGGAAGCAAGTAGTACATAAATATGATTTTCCAGCGATGCTTTATCTTGCTTGTTAAACTGTTTCAGTTTTGAACTATGGCCATTAAATTTCTAGAAACTAACTTCATGTATAAAAATGCCAATTGAATGCCGTAATTTTTTTCAGATTTTAGGATGACGGTCGTATTCGTACATTGCATTGATGAAAAGAAAACTAGGCTGAATGAGGCAGCGATCCATTTCGTCACCACACAACACCCCACGTCCCCTCTCAGAACTATACGAGCATGCGCGTGGTGCTCCGGTTTGTGAGAGGCATGTGTCAAAGCTTATCTCGAACAAGCCATCACTTTGACCATGACATCTTGGCCCCATGTTGGAAAATCATGCTGATTTTCATGTGCTTCATAGCATTTTTATATTTTTGTATTTAAAACCCTAGATTATTCTCAATGCTTGTGTCCAAACCGTTACTCAAGATGTCTGGAACTCCTTCAATTTTTTTGCACGTGGCATATAGATGGAAGCACTAGTACATATATATAAATGATTTTTCCTATAGTTTTTGCTTCATCTTGAACATGTCCGTGTGTTTTAGTTTTGAATTATGGCCACTAGACATCTAGAAACTAACTTCATGTAAAAAAATGCTCATTGAACCCAGAAAATGTCCAAATTTCAGGTTGTCGGACGTATTCGTGCATTGTAACGAATTCAAAAAAGGTAGGCCAAATGAGGCAACGACTAGCGGCTCATCATCAAACAAGGCGCATGTCCCTTCTCGGAACCACGACCCTTTGTGTGATGATACGTTTTGAGAGAGGCATGTCTCAAAGCTTATCTTGAACAAGCCATTACTTTGACCACGACATCTTGGCCCCATGTCGGGAAATCATGCAGATTATTATCATGTACTTCAGAGCATTTTTTTCATTTGTAGAATTTTAAAACCTAGATCCCCAATGCGTGCACGTGTATCCAAACTGTTACCCAAGATGTTTGGAACTCCTTAAAATTCATTGCAAGTGGCATATATAGGGAAGCAAGTAGTACATAAATATGATTTTTCAGCAGTTTTTGCTTCATCTTGCATGTTCGTGTGTTACAAATTAGAGTTATGGCCGTAAATTTTGTACATAAATATGGAACCGTGTATTACTAATGTATAAAAATGTCAATTGTACCTCGAATATTTCCTAATTGTAGGGCCGTCAGTGGATTTTGACGATAGGGATCTTTTTCGTACAAATAAAACAATATCCGTCACCGCTGTACCCAAAATAGTTTTACAATTCAATACAAAAATTGAACTGCGTACACACGGTTTCATACGGAAAACGTTTGCAATGAAAATCACGTATCTATTTATGTCTTACGAGGGAAGCTTCGTCGGCTTCATCTAGCTCGGATTCCGTTCACCCTCGACCCTCATTCCCGAACAAACCCTTTGTGCAAAGAATGACGTCGTGGGAACGCTTCGTAAGGGTGTGTGCTACCGCGCCCTTGGACTCAAGCTCTCCCGCCTATGCTGAGAACACGGCCGCCTCGGCCGAGAGCGCAGCCACATCTGCCTTAAGACCAGCCGCATCCGCCGAAAGAGACACTACGGGGGCCAACGAGGCTTCTATGGCGGCCGAAAGGGCGTTTGTAGCTGCAGAGACGGTAGCTGTAGCTGCTACGACGGTGGCAGCAAATGCCAAGAGAACTCGAGAAGTGTGTCGTGCCACGGAGGCCACCCTGGCCCGGGTTGAGGCCATTCAGGCCTATATCATCGAGAATGCCCACACCAAGATACTCCAAGCTTCGTCGGAATCCAGTATGCACCACACGTCTGAAGAGGCTACTGTTGCGAATGCCGAGATGAATACCGACGATGCAGTGACGGAGGCCATGGAGCCCCTTCTGCACAAGACCTCTGAGCAAGAGCTGGAGATGCGGGAGCCATCCGAGAGCACCAAGTGCTGGGAGGAGTTGCCCGTGGGTCAGGAGGATGTCGAGAAGTGCCTGTCCATCAAGGAATCGGCGGTGGAGTACCAACGCGAGCTATGGGAGCGCCACTACTACGAGTACTACGAAGATGAGGGCGACGCTGATGATGAGGACAACGTCGGGGATGAGCATGTCACCATGGTCGAAGTCATCCTGGGGGACGCGGGGTCCATCACTGGCGGAATGTCACCCGGACAAGTCGTTGACATCTCATCGAAAAGCAGCAAGGCATAGGGCGGCTGCTCGTCGGCGTCTTTGTTAAAATTATGCATATTACGTACTAACGGCCTTTGTTCAGAGAGCCGGTCTTTTGTAAGAGCTATGTCTAGTTCAAACAGCTTGATTATTTAGTGAACTTGCTCGGTTTAGTAATTGTGAGCTATGTGTGTCCGCTATTTTCTATACCCAAGTTAGATATTGATGTTACATTACGCAATGACGTGGATGTGCACTATAACAAGGGAATACATGGGGAGGGGAAAAATTTTGTATGTTCTGTATCATCGCACATGATTAAAGCTGAAAGACCATGTCTGATGAATCTTTGCATGCCAAGATTCCCTGCAACGAGCGAAAAAATTTGCCGATCGCCGAAGTATCTGCCTCCCCCCAAAGGGCCACATTCCCCTGTAACCTGTCCACACACCCCGCCCCACCACCGCCCACATCTCTCTCTCTAGCATCCGACCGTCGCGGACACGCCATGGTCTCCTTGAGTGACCCCTCAAGCGGTATCTCCGACGATGACGAATATCTCACCAGCTAGGTATTCGTCTCTCTTCTCTCTGGCTCAACTAGGCTTAGGGTTTTGTTTTGGAATCTGGGATTTTAAAGCGGTAGTTCCATCACTTCCAACGAATGGAGAGGGGTAGCTGAAGACCTGCCTATTCATGGTCAACATCAATTTCAATCCGTGAAGTTGCGAGCTTTTGAATCTGGGTACAGTGGGAGGAAGTTTCTGTGACGTGCAAAGAAGGTAAGCCTAAATCTTGTTGTTAGAAATCATTTGTTATATTAGTTGTGATTCAGACTTCCCGTGTGCTATTTGATTCTGGATGTGATTAAGACACTTTCATAGTTTTAACCTGAATGCATATTGACAACAAGAAATCTATATGTGACGTGACTTATCATTGCCTGAAAATTTACTGAAAGGTAGTACACACGAAGCCCTTCATTTCATTCAGCTCAAGCAAGGTCTAATTATGCACACAAACATGGCTAGCATCAACACAACATGGCAATCTGAAATAAACAAATTCTCAGACTTAGTGAAAAAAACATGGTCCAAGACAATAGTTTTTAACATATTGGAATGTTTTGACAGCAGAATGTACATAGTTGTCACTATTAATTTGTTTTCATTCAAACACTGCCGATGTGCGTCCTGTACTACAAAGACTGTTGCATTTATGTTTAGCTTCCTGGTAAAATTGGCAATTTGTTATTACACATGAAAGAAACAGAGGAGGGACGAGTACGAGAGGCATCCTACTATGAAGACTCTTCGAGCAAAACCATGGCATTGCCGATAAAGACCCATGTAATCCTAGTTCTGATGAAGACCCATTTGAAGCACGCAAGTACAAGCATGGTTGGCCATTTCTTGTTGGCGAATCCTTTGATGAGTGCAGTTTCAGTTGTCGCAAGTTACATAAATATTGCATGGACATAATGTCAAAAGGAGAAGATCATAACACTGTGGAATTGCAGTACGACCGTCATCATTTCTCTCATGTTCCAGGTACCATCAGTGTGGAATTTTAGGACTTTCATCTCTTTTTCAACTCGCTTGCTGCCACTCTTGTCAAATGCTTGATGTTGTAAGTACTTCACAAACTCTGATCAACTTCTCCGTAAAAGGTTGTAAGTGACAAAAAGCTAATTGTAATGTATTCCTCTTAGGGGATTGACAACATAGAGAACATCAAGGGTGCATGCGTATTTCATAGATCCTGATTTAGCAAACGACGCTTTGTTAAAAGATAATCACTCACCCATGGCTTCCATTGATTATGTCGCCAAGATCTTGTTCGACTTACAGATAGGAGAATTCTTCATGTGGCCATATTATGAAGAGTAAGTTAAATATACAACCACGCATACATTGATCGTCTTTCAGTTTTAGAACTAGTTTGTATGTTCATGGTTTTCTTAAACTGTATAGGTCACTGGATCTTGGTGGTCATTGTTCCAAAACGCAACACGCCTTACTACATGTATTCACTCAGAGAGTCAAATGCGCCTCAGGATCTGAGTCATCTTCAGGATTTAATGGATAGGTATTGAATTCTTTGATGTTAATGCGTTGTGTTCATATCTGTTTCCAGAATTGAGTGTGTGAAAATTCATCTTCATTTGCAGTGTATTGTCAAAGAACATAACTTTAGGGGGTTAAGGTTCGACTGCCAACAACATCTGTAGCACGTGATCGTTTCTTTGATAAGACAACGATATCCGTTATTTTCAGAAAATGCTAGTCAGATGTTCAAATTTCTTAGTAAACCTCTTTCTATTTCTCTCCATAGAAAAAACAACTTACACCGGTTAGGTTGTTCCAAACAGGGAAAATACATGACTAATATTGTACAAAAAAATCAGTGTCCTCAGCACACATGATGAACCTATGCAGACATCTTGAATGTGATGTCGATGCTGACGGGATAAAACCAGTAAGTATGCTTCTTAATTACTATCTTATACTCCACACGTATGTCACATTCTGATCTAAAATTCATGCAGCTGATCTTCGGACCGATGGCTTCTGAATTGCTCGCCGCTAATGAATTGTTGTCTGTTAGGAAATTTATCAGCACCTTCTTTATGAAACACTATATCAAGCTCTCTAAAGACATCGAAGATTTCCGGATTCAGATCTCCTAAAAATAAGTACGCATTCATATAGTGTTATCAGCTAAACATATATACATGGATGCGTTATTTTTCATGTGATCATGTCTTCGTATTTCGTACACTATGATTATGTACTGGATATGTCGGTTTAACAACTGTGAAATTTAGCTAGCATTTTCTCAATTGCATATTGTCATGAATTATGATGAATCCTCTTCTTGTGGACACTATTCGTTCAATTGCATATTGTGGCGAATTATGATGAACGTTCTTCATGTGGACACTATTTGTTGATTGCATATTGTGGCGAATTTGCTATTTGTAGGGTGAATTAAATGTGATATTTTACAATAACCTAGCAATTTCAGCGTAACGGTTCAAGCAACTAAGCGTGTGTGGTCCAGAACGGAAAGCACACGCAACTCGTAGCGCAACCGCCTATGATACACATGAAAAGGACACGGTATATAATCTAAAATGTTGGTGATACATAAGAAATTGCAAACGGTTTGCAACACTTGTACGTGTGTGTAGGAGCTACTCAATCATTTGCGATAGCACTGTATCTCACACGTCAGCCAACAAGAAACTGTGGCCGATGCAAATACCATCCCACGCATACATTTTTGGAAAATGTGTCCGATGATGTTATACATGGTACATGATTTCTAGAGAAATCTCGTGTGCGATCTGTTCCTGCACCGCACACAATTATGTTTGTAGATTGTTTCCGTTCGTTGGCCACCATCGCCGACGGGTTTGCGGTATCGTGTGGGATGGACTCCCCCCTGCCTATCGGCCACACATGCAAGGCGACGGTTTGGAACTACGTCGCGGAAAGGGGTTAAAAAGTGTTTGTATAGCATGTTGTTGCACCAGTGTAACTAGACTTGTCATGGTTTTGTCACGGCAGATGTCTAGGTGAACGGACTTGGATTCGAGGCCATCGCCTTAGTGGTGGACTAAAAGGGGTTGATCGGGATGAAGGACACGAGTTTACCCAGGTTCGGCCCCTCAAGTCGAGGTAATAGCCTATGTCCTGCTTGTGCTTGTATTAGTTGATGTATCGATTACAAGGGAGCTAAAGCTTGACCTAGTTCTCAATAGCCTATCCTCTAAGTCGCCCCAGGTCTACCTTTATATAGGAGGTAAAAGACTCCGGGTCATACAAGTTGTAACTGACTCTCATGGTCTATCCGAGTCTTCCTCTATCTTCTCTGTCCAATTTATCAGTAGGCGGCTTACTCACCCGGGTCTTCTATGTCCGGGCCACTTTACGGCCCACGCCATGAGACGCCTGTCTTCCTGGGCCGTAGGTCTCGTGGCTTACTCTTGGGTCGGCTCACAAGCCGTCAGGTATAACCAGGAGCCCTCTGGGCGGGTCATACCGTGGGGTCATATCCCCAACATTAGGCCCCAGGTTGATTTGAGCTTGCTCACTTCATCCTTTTCTTCTGCTCCTCGGTGAGTCGCCTGGAGATGACTTGTCGTGACGTCATGTCGGCCCTGCAAAAAAGATTCGCTGATGCGCATGTCAAATCTTCTTATTAAATGGCCACCCCGAAAATTGAGGCGTCCGCCTTGGTCGGATGATTTGTGTTGCCTGGATTTTCATGGCAGTCCCGCATGTTCCCTTTAAATAGGACCGCACTAGGGCGGAATTTCCTTTCTTTCGTACACCCCGTCATCATCTTCCTCTCGACGTCTCCGCTTCCTGTTCCTTCTGCGTCGGTGCCGCCTCTGTCTCGCCGTCGACAGGGCTGCTGCATCAACCTGTTACGATCCAGAGCTTGCTCCGCGTCCATCTTGTCGCCGCGGGTAAGTCCTTTGCACCTTAGATCCTGCAGCCGTTCCAGTAGGGTTTTTGACGAGCTCCACCGCACCACCTAGAGAACTAGAGCTCTAGCCATGCTGGTCGTGCTCTTAGCTCACGCCTCGGATGATCACGTAGTTCCGCCGCACCTCTACGCAATGCGCAGATCTATGCCCGTTCCGGTCGCCACTTAAGCTTCTTCCGTTTTTTGCTAGTTCATCCTCAAGCCCGAAAATAGAACTATTTTCTCTGCTTTTGTAGATCCACGATTCCAGCGTCGTTTTGTAAAATCTGTTTCTAGGACTTAGCAAAATTTTGTCCTGCCGATTTGAAATTTTGACCCACCATATTGCTCCGGCCCTGAACAGCCGAAGCGTGGCAGCCTTTGGATTCTTTAAGTTCAGTAGCTCCTCATAGCTGTCCACCGGTTTCTGAGCCGCCGTAGTTGCTTATTTTTGTGCAGTTTTTACAAGACGCCAGCCTGTCGTGCGCCTCCAATTCATGCAATTGGGTCGGCTCCTGCATCATAGAGGAATACTTGACAGACTTTGTGCAAGCCGACACCCTTCCAGGTAAAGACGTTATCCGCTGGCGGGTGCCGGGTAATGAAGTAAGACCTGATCCTCAGGTGGGAGAGATAGTTGTTTTCTCCGACCACATCGAACGTGGGTTCGTCCCTCCCGGCTCAAAGTTCTTCTGGGACATTCTCCATCTTTGCAAACTTCATCCCCAAGATCTCGCCCCCAACTCTGTCTCAAACATCTGCAACTTCCAAGTACTTTGTGAGGTCTACCTACAGACTGAACCATCTGTAGGACTCTTTCGAGAGTTCTTCCACGTGAACCGGCAAACTGAAGTGAAAGCCGGCCCAAGCTTGGAACTTGGTGGAATTTCCATTCAGAGACGTCGGGACATCATCTTTCTGGCCGTGCCCATGCCGAGTCACCCTAAGGACTAGAACAAGACCTGGTTCTACTACAAGGAAACATCTCCAGAAGGTGAACACCCGCTGTCGGGTTATCGCCCCTCCCGGCTCAAGACAACCTCCAAGATACCGGGCTGTTTATCAACTGCTGAACGTGCAAGGCACGAGCCGGCTCACGCCAAGATCAAGGCCCTCATGGCCAACGGGCTGACGGGTCTAGATTTGATCCGCTGCTAGATTTCCTGGCGCATCATGCCCTTGAGCCAGAGGAGTCGCCTTATGTCCAAGTATCCGGGTCACTATGATAGCTCTCTCTGCTTTAGCCGAACAACCCTGACTGAAGATGACATTACAACAGTTATCCGAAGTCTTGTCCATGAGATGTCTGGAGCCTGCAGCGCTATTGGCCTGCCTCCTTTCTGCATCACCAACACAACTCTAGAGGTACGGCTATCATTCATTCCTCCTTCTCTTGGTTTAATTATGTCTACATAACATTTTGCCGGCTTGCATCTTTTTAGGCCGACTCAGACTTCTGGAAGGCGAAATATGTACCTCCTCCGAAAAAGCCCAAGAAGAAGACTCTGGCCAAGAAGGCAAGCAAGACCGCTCCTCAGGAGAAATGGTTCGAGCAGCCAGAGACCTCCGGCTCAGAGGTATAATTTTGAATTCCTTTTTCCTTTTTCTTCTTCCATCTACTAATGATAGTTCTTTGCCGGATGAGGTGGAGACCAGCCACGCCAATGCTCCCGAGGTAACCTACATTTCTTCCGACTCAGACTATTTCGTTCCCCAAAGGATTCGGCGGGTTGTTTAAAAGGTTCCTCTCTCTCATCCTCTTGCCTATTTGGCTCTCGACTTTCTTTTGAAAAAGCAACAGCAAATCGATCGCCGTCAGACTCAGAGCACCGGCTCCACTGATCTCCTGGTCGGGCTAGCCAGCCCGCCGGCTCGAAAGAAATGCCCCATAGAGGTATGTATCTATGTTTAACTTTTTCATCTTTCCTTTATTACCTTAACACTTCCTTACATTTATTGAGTTATCTTTCAGGGATGTCCTTCATCTGGCGACTCTACTGCCACCGCTCTTCCTCCTCCGAAGATTAACCCGTTGTAAGTGCCTTTCCACATATTATCCCCGATTCTCTAGCGACTTGCATTTTTTGATCTCCGACTCTCATGTTTTCCTTTTAGGGCACAAGCCAAACGGAGGAAGACCAACAAGACCTCCCCAGGCCCTGCTGCCCAAGAGCCGGAAATTGCTAGGCCAGATGAGCCCATGCCAGCTATTGATCCGCTGGCTCCCTTTGTGGAACCGACTGTTGATGATACTATTCCTGAGAGCCCGCGGAGGGGCCTTTCTAAGCCGCAAACCCCTGCAAAAACTGTTAACGAGACTGCTGCTCCGGATGTCATGATCACTGGCAGCGGATTAACTTCTCCTTCACCCCACGTGCTGACCAAGCACATCGAGGTGGCTGAGGCCTCGAGGAAGCTAGAGTTTGAGCTTCCTGCTTTTGACAAGATGACAGCTGAGGAGATCCACACGGGTTACATGAACCGCCTGTCCACAAGCCGTGATATGGAGCTCAAACTTGTTAATCTGATGAAGAGCAAATATGAGGTAACCCTTCTGTCTATCTTACTCCTTTACTCAGCCTCCAAGAACTATGTTAAATGTTTAACTGATAGCAATCCGGCTTTGTAATCTTTATAGCAACGGAATTCCTAGCGTGTATGATTTTACTTAAATAACTGTAATCTTGTACCACTACCATTAGCCCCCAAGCTCTAGATGATAACCAATAGGTGTTATCCGGAGGTGTCATATACACAGGAAATAGAGCCATTTGTAGCCCCCAAGGGCCGGCTCAATCTTCTTCAAAGTTGAGTCGGGACTTTCATCGCCCAGAAATTATAAAGCCAATTGTAGACCCCAAGGGCTGGCTGAATCTTCTTCAAAGTTGAGTTGGGACTTTTTCCTGCCACATAGCTACGGATCCATTGCTATCCGTGAAACTCTGGGTTAACTCGGGTATGAGCCGAAAATGCTGTTTTAGTTTCCAAAAGAAACATTAGCCCCCAAGTGTCACACATATTGCTTTGTGCAATCTGTTTGAGACTTGCCAAGCCTGCTTGTTTTTGTTCATGCTTCTTCGCTTTGGCCGACTCATGCTAGTCTTGAATATTGTCATAGGAGGCTTTGAAGGAAGCTAAGTCAGAAATAATCGGCTTAAAGACCAACTTAGCCGCCCAGCAAGTCGCCTGAGGTGAAGCTGACGAGAAGTGTCGGCTTCTCACCGAAGAGCTTGCCAAACTTAGTGCTGATTTTGCGACCTTCAAAGAAGATGTTGCGGCTGAGAAGGACACTTTGACCACTCGGGCCGATGACGCGGACCAGTGGCTGATGATCGTCTCCGATGAACTTCAGTCGTTAAAGCGCCATATCATGAACATTACCTTCACGATCTTTGGTAAGCTGATTTAACATTTTTACCTAGCTTGAATTTTTCACCTTTGCTCGGGCGTCTTATCACAACAATTTCTGACTTATCGCAGGTCCAAGGAGCCGGCAGCTAGCCTCTGATAGCTTGCTGCCATTAAAGGTTGTCTACCTCTTTACAGAGCAGCTCTATTGCGGTGCCGTGTGCACCATCAAGGTCGTCCAGTTCAAAGAAGCCATCCCTCCGACTCTCAAGGGGGTATTAGAGTATTTCTCCATGGTGCCCGAACATATTGGAGAACTGGAAAAATCAGCCGCCCGCCAAGGGGCAATTGTCGCCATCAGCCGGGCATTGGCTTTCGCTCCGGAACTTACTCCGGCTGACATGATGGATGGATTCCCCTCGAAGAAAGATGACGGCTCTAAATTTACTGACGCTGATTACGCCCGCTGCGTCAAAGACTCCAAAGTTCTGGCCTCCGTCTTAGCGGATGAAGTCAACCTGGCGACTTATCACGCGGCTTACGGCGCCGATCAGAAGAGGATTTGCAGCCCACTCTTTGAGAACAAGGATCTGACGTCGGCTCGCAGTAAGACTCTCTTTGCCCCAGATCTCGACCCATCCCCCTTCTTTGAAGAAGGAACCTTTGCAGCTCTAACCGACTACAACTGGGACTTGGATGATCTTCAGATAAAGGTCAACGAAGAGCTGGAGCAGGGTGATCCGCCAGCCAGCTGAAAAGCTTTATAACCGTGTTTGTAACAGTTTAGCTCTCCGCAGGCGATGTAAGAAAACTTGATGATATTTTGAGATCCGCAGAGAGCATCTGTAACATAGCAGCTGCAACCTTCTACCTTTATGAAACTTGTGCCATCACGCATACTTGCCTCTTTGTCCGTCTCTTTGAACGCCTTGTCGGCTCTTTGTAGCTTTATTTCCTATATGCTTGAAAAATGCATCGTTATATCGTTAGGAGGGCGGATTTAACAACGTAACCCGAAGACATTATGTCTTCCCAACGTGTTGAAAGCATTTTTGCTTCGGCTCCAGAGCCGGTTGAGGAGGGTTAACAATCTTTTACCCGTAGGGCCAGAAACCCTTGTATTACTTTATGTTGCCAAGGTTTAGATAAGCTACACCCGTAGGTGGGAAGCCCCCTTGACAACCATGGCTAATCTGGTTAGCCGGAGATGGCATAAAGCCTGGCCGATGAGGCATTAGAAGCTATACCCTGAGGTAAGAAGCCGCCCTCCGCCGGTTGTTTAGGGTTTGATAGGATACACCCGTAGGTGAGAAGCCCCCTGGACAACCATGGCTAATCGTGTTAGCTGGTGATGGCGTAAAACCTGGCCGATGAGGCATTAGAAGCTATACCCGGAGGTAAGAAGCCGCCCTCCGCCGGTTGTTAGAGTGTTAGATACCCATCGGTAAAAACTTCCTACAACTGCGGCTAATCTTGTTAGCCGGAGATTTGGCATAAAGCCGGCTGATAGGGTGTTAGAAGCGATACCCGTCGGTAAGAAGCCCCCTTCAGCAATATGGCGTAGGCGCCGGTCGATGAGGCATTAGAAACGATACCCGGGGGTAAGAAGCCGTCCTCCGCCTTGTTGTTAGGGTTTGATAGGCTACACCTGTTGGTGGGAAGCCCCCTTCACAACCTTGGCTAATCTGGTTAACCGAAGATTTGGCATAGAGCCGGTCGATAAGGCATTAGAAGCTATACCCGTAGGTAGGAAGCCACCCTCCACCCTTGGCTGGCCGGAATTTTTTGGCATAAAGCCGGTCGATAAGGCATTAGAAGCTATACCCGGAGGTAGGAAGCCGCCCTCCACCCTTGGTTGATATATCAATCGAAATGTTTATGAGCGCTTTTTGTATGAGCGAAGATGTGTGAAACAATAGAGGCCCCGTATTGCAGGGATTCCACTTTATTCATATCTAATATGTACAATGCTAGTACACAATGGCGAGCCTTAACGCCTTTAAGTATAATACGATCGTAGATGCGCTACATTCCATGGCCGGCTGGTCTCCTGACCCGCCATCTCTGAGTCGTCCCGGATATCGACGAGATAATACGACCCATTGTTGAGGTTCCTACTGACCACAAAAGGCCCTTCCAAGGAGGAGATAACTTATGCATGTTTGTCTAGTCTTGAATCAGTCGGAGCACTAAGCCTCCTTCTTGGAACGTCCGAGTCTTGACCCTGCGGCTGTGATAGCGGCGCAGATCTTGTTGATAAATCGGTGACTGGGCAGCCGCCAGCTCTCGTGCCTCCTCCAAAGCATCTACCGCGTCTTAACGCGTTGCGTCATTGTCTGTCTCAACATAAGCCGCCACACATGGCGAGTAATGTCGGATGTCACTTGGCAATACCGCCTCGGCACCGTACACCAAAAAGAAAGGCGTATAACCTGTAGACCTGTTGGGGTGGTTTTGATGCTCCATAAGACGGAAGGTAACTCTTCTACCCAACATTCGGGCGTCCGTTGCAAAGGAACTAGAAGCCATGGCTCGATGCCCCTTAAGATTTCTTGATTGGCGCGCTTTGCCTGACCATTGGACTGCGGATGCGCGACTGCTGATACATCAAGCCGGATGTGCTCCTCATCACAGAATTTTTTCATAGCCCCCTTCAAAAAATTTGTGCCATTATCAGTGATGATGCTGTGGGGATAACCAAAACAGTAGATCAATTTTTTGACAAACTGAACCGCTGTGGCCGCGTCACACTTGCTAATCGATTTTGCCTCCATCCATTTTGTGAATTTATCAACTGCCACCAAAAGGTGTGTTTTCTTATCCTTCGATCGCTTGAACGGCCCCACCATGTCAAGCCCCCAGACCGCAACATGCCAAGTAATTGGTATCATCCTTAATTCTTGAGCTGGAATATGAGCACGTCGGCCGAACTTTTGACAACCGTCACACTTGCGGACTAGGTCCTCCGCATCTTGGTAAGCCGTCAACTAGAAAAAACCGTGCCGGAAGGCCTTGGCCACCAAGGATTTCGAACCGGCGTGATGTCCATAGTCTCTAGCATGAATTTCATTCAGAATCTGCTGACCTTCTTCTGATGAGACGCAACGTTGAAAAACCCCAGTCACGCTGCATTTGTGCAACTCACCATTAATTATTGTCATGGGTTTAGAATGCCGGGTGATCTGCCTGGCCAGATTTTCATCATCAGGTAACTCACCCCGGGTTAAGTAGGCTAAGTAGGGCACAGTCCAATCCGGAATAGCATGTAGAGCCACCACTAATTGCCCCTCCGGGTCAGGAATAGCTAAGTCCTCTTCTGAAGGTATCTTGACCGTCGGATGATGTAAGACGTCCAGAAAGATATTGGGTGGCACCGGCTTTCGCTGAGAACCTAACCATGACAGGGCATCAGCCGCCTCATTCTTACGACGATCAATGTGATCTACCTGATATCCTTTGAAGTGACCAGCAATGATGTCAACCGCCTGATGATAAGATGCCATCCGCGGGTCTTTGCAATCCCAAGTGCCCGAAACTTGCTTAACCACCAGGTCTGGGTCGCCCAAACACCTAACCCAGATTAAATTCATCTCCTTGGCCACTCTGAGGCCGTGAAGCAGAGCCTCATACTCAGCCGCATTGTTAGTGCAGGGGAACATCAGCCGGAGCACATAACAAAACTTATCTCCTTTGGGGGATGTCAAAAAAACTCCTGCCCCTGATCCTTCTAATTGTTGGGACCCATCAAAGTGTATAGTCTAGGATGTGTCATCCGGCTTTTCCTCAGGAGCTTGACATTCCGTCCAATCATTTATGAAATCCACGAGGGCTTGGGATTTAACAGCCGTACGGGGCACATACTTGATATTGAGAGGCCCTAACTCCAAAGCCCACTTAGCAATCCTACCCGTAGCTTCCCTGTTCTGAATTATGTCTCCCAACGGGGCAGAACTGACCACCGTGACTTGGTGTCCTAGGAAGTAGTGCTTCAACTTGTGATTGGCCATGAAAACCCCATATACTAGCTTCTGCCAATGCGGGTACCTTTGCTTGGATTCTGTCAGGACCTCACTGATATAATAAACCGGCCTTTGAACCGGATACTCCTTCTCGGCCTCCTTGCGCTCGACCACAATTGCAGCGCTTACTGCCCGATTATTAGCCGCCACATATAGAAGTAACGACTCTTTCTCAGCTGGAGCAGCCAGCACTGGTGGCTCAGTCAGCTGTTTCTTGAGCGCCTCAAGTGCTTCAGCCGCCGCCTTGCTCTAGACAAATTTGTCTATCTTCTTCATCATCTGATACAAAGGAATTGCTTTTTCTCCAAAGCGGCTTATAAACCGGCTGAACGTGGCAATCCGTCCTGCCAAGCGCTGGACATCATTGATGCAGGCCGGCTCAGCTAAGGAAGTAATAGCCTTGATTTTATCCGAGTAAGCTTCAATGCCTCGCTCAGAAACCAGAAAACCCAAGAGCTTGCCAGTTGGAACACCAAAAACACATTTAGCCGAGTTAAGCATCATCTTATAGACCCGGAGATTATCAAAGGTCTCCTTTAGATCGTCCAAGAGGGTCTCCTTCTGTCTGGACTTGACCACAATGTCATATACGTAAGCATGAACATTGTGGCCGATCTGACTATGATGGTAGTTCTGCACGCATCGCTGATAAGTCGCCTGGGCACTCTTGAGCCCGAAAGGCATAGATACATAACAGAAAGCCCCAAACGGTGTAATAAAAGCCGTCTTCTCCTGGTCTTTAACTGCCATCTTGATCTGGTGATAGACGGAATATGCGTCCAGGAAGCACAAGCTTTCACAACCTGCCATAGCATCAATGATTTGATCAATCCGTGGGAGGGAAAACGGATCAGCCGGACAAGCTTTGATAAGGTCCGTGTAGTCCATGCACATACGCCACGTGCCATTCTTCTTGAGCACTAGCACCGGGTTAGCCAGCCACTCCGGATGAAAAACTTCCACTATGAAACCCGCCGCCAATAGCCGGGCGACCTCTTCTCCAATGGCCTTGCGGCTCTCCTCATTGAACCGCCTCAGGAATTGCTTGACAGGTTTGAACATAGGATCCACATTAAGATTGTGCTCAGCGAACTCTCTCGGCACACTCGGCATGTCAGAAGGTTTCATGCAAAGATGTCCCGATTCTCACGGATGAATTCAATGAGCGTGCTTTCCTATTTGGGATCCATGTTAGCTCCAATGATGAACTGCTTGGATGAGTCGCCCGGAGTGAAGTCTATTGCCTTGGTGTCATCCGCTGAAAACTTAAGGGGCGGCTCAACCTCCGTCGTGGGCTTCTTCAGTGGGGTCATATCCTCCGGGTCAATGTTCTCCTTAGAAAACTTAAGCTCTTCCTAAGCACAGCTGGACTCTGCATAAGCTGCATCTCCTTCTTCGCACTCAATAGCCGTATTGCAATCACCATGAACAATAATAGTGCCATTTAATCCGGGCATCTTGAGCTACAAGTACACATAGCAGGGCCGGGCCATGAATTTGGCATAAGCCGGCCGCCCAAACAGCGCATGGTAAGGGCTCTTGATTTTGACCACTTCAAACCACAAGGACTCCACCCTGTAGTTATACTCATCCCCAAAGGCAACCTCCAAAGAAATCTTGCCGACTGGATAAGCCGACTTGCCAACACCATGAAAGACGGTGGATGAGGGCTTAAGATCCTTATCAACCAGCTTCATCCACCGAAAGGTGTCGTAATAAAGGATGTTTATACTGTTGCCTCCATCCATGAGCACCTTATTCAACACATATCCTCCTACTTGGGGGCAACTACCAACGCCAGCCGCCCTGGGTCATCAACACATGGCGGGTGATCCTGTCGGCTCCACGTTATGTCATACTCAGACCACCATAGGTACTGCGGAAGAGCTGGTGCCACCGCATTAGCCGCCCTCCGGCGCAACTTCTGATCCCGCCTGTTAAGGCCGGTTGTAAAGACATGATATGGCCCGAATTGAGCTGCTTCGGATTACTCTGGTACCCAGATTGACTACGCTGCTGCTGACAATTATTGCCAGAACATTGCTGGTACCCTCCTTGATTACCTTGTCCCTGCGGCTGACCAGACCCTGAGCCGCCAGCCGCAAATCCGGCTCCGGACCCGCCATATCCTGAGTCATACGGTGGGCCGCCATCTTGATTGTTGGGCCACGTAAAATGACGCTTGAGCCTCTACATGAAGCGGCACTCCCCCCAGGTGTGGTTCGCCGGTCTATCGGACTGGCCGTGATCCGGACAGGGCCCTTTAAGCACCTCTTCTAAATTAAAGGCAGGTCTGTCCTTGTTAAAAGGCGGCCTGAACCTCCTGTTGCCTTTTGGTTGATTCTAACCGGCGCTTGCGTTGGTTACTAGCTCTGACCCAGACTCAGGAATCTTGTGCTTACTTTAGCCACCATTGCTTGCCGCACCCTTGCTCTGATTGCTCTTCTTACCTTGGTTAGCCTTCTCCTCATCAGAGTTTGGATCCTTCGTATTGTCCGAATCAGCGTATTTTGTGAGATCCGTCATGAGCTCCCACATGTCTTGACACACGCGCTTGAGCCGGCCAACCTTCTGTTTTAATGGGACAAAGTGGCAATTCTTTTCCAAGATCAACACTGCTTGAGCCGCCGTGATCTGCTCGGAAGAGTGGATAATTGTCGATACCCGCCGGACCCAATGATGAGCCGAATCATTCTCCTGCTGAACACAGTGATCAAGATCCACAATGGTCATAGGTTGCTTGCAGGTTCCTTGAAAGTTGTTGATAAACTTTGCTCTCAGCTCTGCCCACGAGTTGATGGTGTTGGGTGGCAAGCCCTTTAACCACGTGCGAGCCGGACCTTCAAGCATCATGATGAAGTACTTTGCGCATACCGCATCACTGACATCTAGCATCTCCATGGCCAACTCATAACTCTCAACCCAAGCCTCCGGGGGTAAATCAGCAGTATAATTTGGGACCTTGCGGGGCCCTTTGAAGTCCTTTGGCAACCGTTCGCTCCGAAGAGCCGGTGACAAACACGGCAGCCCTACCGTCTTAGAATTTATTCCTGCCCCTACCGAAACGGAAGGCATAGCTGGCCTAGCTGGCGCCTATTGTGGGCTTCCCGCGTGGTTTACAAATGCTTGTGTATCTCTACCCGGCCAGTGACCCGTTGGAATCTCTCTATGGCAGTTACCGCTGGAACCTGTTGGTGACTCGTAGTGCCGGCTAAAGCTGCGGCTGGGGAGAGGGGTTGAATGGACACGGCTTCGGCTGTGAGTGTATTTCTCCTGCTGGGCCATGGACGTCTATAGATACCCGATGGCGTTTCGCACATCCTCCACAAAGGGTGCTTCATCCGGGATAGGAATTGTCTCGAGCCGGGTGGCTGCTGCCACCATATTCTCGGCCGGGTTAGAATAATGACCCGCCGGCATTGGAAAGCCCCCGAGTGAGGCTTGGTTACGTCGGGCCTGATGAGTCGCCGGCCGTTCCATCGGACGGATTTCGGGCGCGTCCGTGGCTTGCTCCGCGCCATGAGTGTTGAAGAGGTTCCTTGCTTCATAGCGCTCTCGCAGGCGGGATTGATGCCTCCTTCGATGTACCGCTGCGGCTGATAGCTGCTCCAGCCCTAGACGGAAAGCATCTGTCTTGATACGTTCTGCCTCTTCTTCCATCTGGATCTTCAGCTCAGCCATCCTTTGTCGTTCCTCCATCATCCGTCCTTTGATCCTTGCGATCTCTAAATTCTGAGCTGCTTGATTATCTAGTGTGACCTCGGTGGCCATTAGAGACGCGAGCTCATCCATCAGCTCCGCAAGAACTTGAGCCGGCGGCGGTAGGTTATCACCCGAGGTGGCGGCTCCCGTGGCCGTACTACTCGTGCCTGGGGCTGACCCCGCCATAAACACGGCAGCATGAACCGGAGGCCCAAGATCATCCGACTCTAAGCGATCTAACTCAGGGTAGGCATTGCCGTCGCCCCCAAGGCCACCGTTGTGGAGCGGGTAGACCGACTCTGTTTCCCCACTTGAAGATTCATCCTCTGAATAAACAAGGGTTCCCTATGACCCGGATGCTTCCAGATCCATACCTTGAGTGAAGCCCACGAAGACATGCCTCTGACCCAGATTAGCACGGGCAGGACGCACGTCACGCGCAGGTTGGAGACGTCGTGCCGTCTCGACGATGTCGGTGCAGACGTCCGGCCCGAGTGTAGATCCATCAGCCTTTCCGATGAAAATGTGGATCCCGCCGAACGGAACTCGGAATCCATACTCCACGGACTCAGCATCAAGCCCCCAGCCGGCATCGTCGATGTAGAGCCGGCCGCGGCGACTCTTGCTCATCCTTCTGACCACGTATCCCTCGAGCCCTGGGAGAGAGCCCTTTGAGAACTCAACATCACCAAGCGCATGCCCCACGGTGGGCGCCAACTGTCGTGGTTTTTTCACGGCAGATGTCCGGGTGAACGGACTTGAATTCGAGGCTATCGCCTTAGTGGTGGACTCAAAGGGGTTGATCGGGATGAAGGACACGAGTTTACACAGGTTCGGCCCATCAAGTCAAGGTAATAGCCTACGTCCTGCTTGGGCTTGTATTGCTTGATGTATCGATTGTTGGAAATATGCCCTAGAGGCAATAATAAAATGGTTATTATTGTATTTCCTTGTTCATGATAATTTTCTATTGTTATACTATAATTGTGTTAACCGGAAACCATAATACATGTGTGAATACATAGACCACAACATGTCCCTAGTAAGCCTCTAGTTGACTAGCTCGTTGATCAATAGATGGTCACGGTTTCATGATCATGGACATTTGATGTCGTTGATAACGGGATCACATCATTAGGAGAATGATGTGATGGACAAGACCCAATCCTAAGCATAGCACAAGATCGTGTAGTTCATTTGCTAAAGCTTTTCAATGTCAAGTATCGTTTCCTTAGACCATGAGATTGTGCAACTACCGGATACCGTAGGAATGCTCTGGGTGTGCCAAACGTCACAACGTAACTGGGTGGCTATAAAGGTGCACTACGGGTATCTCTGAAAGTATCTGTTGGGTTGGCACGAATCGAGACTGGGATTTGTCACTCCGTGTGACGGAGAGGTATCTCTGGGCCCACTCGGTAAGACATCATCATAATGAGCTCAATGTGACTAAGGAGTTAGCCATGGGATGATGTATTATGGAACGAGTAAAGAGACTTGCCGGTAACGAGATTGAACAAGGTATAGGGATACCGACGATCGAATCTCGGGCAAGTACCATACGGATAGACAAAGGGAATTGTATACGGGATTGATTGAATCCCCGACATCGTGGTTCATCCGATGAGATCATCGTGGAGTACGTGGGAGCCAACATGGGTATCCAGATCCCGCTGTTGGTTATTGGCCGGAGAATTTTCTCGGTCATGTCTACGTGTCTCCCGAACCCGTAGGGTCTACACACTTAAGGTTCGATGACGCTAGGGTTATAGGGAAAAGGTATACGTGATTACCGAAGGTTGTTGGGAGTCCCGGATGAGATCCCGGACGTCACGAGGAGCTCCGGAATGGTCCGGAGGTAAAGATTGATATATAGGAAGTCCAGTTTTGGTCACCGGAAAGTTTTCGGGCTCATCGGTAGTGTACCGGGAGTGCCGGGAGGGTGCCGGAAGACCCCGGGAGGGGTGTGACGACCAGAGGACTACATGGGCCCTTAGAGGAGGTGTTCCAGCCCATATTGGTCCGGGCAAGACCTCCTAGAAAGGCCCATGTGGCTGGGAACTAGAGATAAGGGCTAAAGAGTTTAAAAAGGAGGAGATCCACCTCCCTTGTGGGAGGTGGACTCTATCCCTAGCTCGGCCGAACCTCTCCTCCTTGGAGGAGGGGCCAAGCCAGCCCTCCACGTCCCTCCTCCTATATATACTTGAGGTTTTGGATGTTTTGAGATAGGATTTGATCTCTCTCTCTCACGGCGAAGCCCTACCTCTCTTCTTCCTCCTCCGCAGCGCTTAGGCGAAGCCCTGTCGGAATACCTTGCTACTCCACCACCACCACGCCGTCGTGCTGCTGTTGGAGCCCTTCCCCAACCTCTCCTTCCTCCTTGCTGGATCAAGGTGTTGGAGATGTCACCAGGCTTCACGTGTGTTGAACGCGGAGGTGCCGTCCGTTCGACACTTGATCGGATCTACCGCGATCTGAATCGCTGCAAGTACGACTCCGTCAACCGCGTTCTTGTAACGCTTCCGCTTAGCGATCTTCAAAGGTATGAAGATGCAATCTCTCCCCTCTCGTTGCTGGTTTCTCCATATATAGATCTTGGTGAACGTAGGAAATTTTTAATTTACTACTACGTCTCCCAACAGTGGCATCATGAGCTAGGTCTATGCGTAGAATCTATGCACGAGTAGAACACAAAGCAGTTGTGGGCGTCGATTTTGTTAATATGCTTGTCGTTACTAGTCTTATCTTGATTCGACAGTATTGTGGGATGAAGCGGCCCGGACCAACCTTACACGTACGCTTACGTGAGACCGGTTCCACCGCCTGACATGCACTAGTTGCATAAGGTGGCTAGCGGGTGTCTGTCTCTCCCACCTTAGTCGGATTGGATTCGATGAAAAGGGTCCTTATGAAGGGTAAATAGCAATTGGCATATCACGTTGTGGTTTTGACGTAGGTAAGAAACGTTCTTGATAGAAACCTATAGCAACCACGTAAAAACTTGCAACTACAAATTAGAGGACGTCTAACTTGTTTTTGCAGCATATGCCGTGTGATGTGATATGGCCAAAAGGATGTGATGTGATGCATTGTGATGTATGAGATTGATCATGTTCTTGTAATAGGGTTCACGACTTGCATGTCGATGACTATGACGACCGGCAGGAGCCATAGGAGTTGTCTTATATTATTGTATGACCTGCGTGTCAATCATAAACGCCATGTAATTACTTTACTTTTTTGCTAAACGTTAGCTGTAGTAGTAGAAGTAATAGTTGGCGAGACAACTTCATGAAGACACAATGATGGAGATCATGATGATGGAGATCATGGTGTCGTGCCGGTGACAGTGATGATCATGGTGCCCCGAAGATGGAGATCAAAGGAGCAAGATGATATTGGCCATATCATGTCACTATATTGATTGCATGTGATGTTTATCATGTTTACATCTTATTTGCATAGAACGATGGTAGTAAATAAGATGATCTCTCAATAAAATTTCAAGAAAGGTGTTCACCCTAACTGTGCACCGTTGCTAAGGATCGTCGTTCCGAAGCACCACGTGATGATCGGGTGTGATAGGTTCTAACGTTCGCATACAACGGGTATAAGCCAGATTTACACATGCGAAACACTTAGGTTGACTTGACGAGCCTAGCATGTATAGACATGGCCTCGGAACACGGAAGACCGAAAGGTCGAACATGAGTCGTATAGAAGATACGATCAACATAGAGATGTTCACCATGGATGACTAGTCTGTCTCACGTGATGATCGGACACGGGCTAGTTGACATGGATCATGTATCACTTGGAAGACTAGAGAGATGTCTATCTAAGTGGGAGTTCATTAATAATTTGATTAAATGAACTTAATTATCATGAACTTAGTCTAAAAATGTCCTTGCAAATTATGTCGTAGATAGCTCGTGCTGTAGCTCCACAGTTTTATTGATACAATCCTAGGGAAAAGTAAGTTGAAAGTTGATGGTAGCAATAATGCGGACTGGGTCCGTGATCTGAGGATTGTCCTCATTGCTGCATAGAAAGCTTATGTTTTTGATGTACCGCTAACTGCACCACTCCCTCAAGCGTTGTCTGTAGATGTTGTGAACATATGACAGGCACTTTTTGGTGACTACGTGATAGTTCAATGCGTCATGCATTACGGCTTAGAATTGAGGCTCCAAAACGTTTTGAACGTCACGGAACATATGAGATGTTCTAGGAGCTGAGATTGTGATCTCAGGCTCGTGCCTATGTTGAGACGTATGAGACCTCCAACAAGATTCTTTGTCTGCAAGATAAAGGAGGATAGCTCAATCGGTGAGCATGTGCTCAGATTGTCTGGGTGCTACAATCACTTGAATCAAGTGGGAGTTAATCTTCCAGATGAGATAGTGATTAATGCAGTTCTCCAAGTCACTGCCACCAAGCTACTAGAGCTTCGTGATGAACTATAACATGCCAGGGATGGATAGGATGATCCCTACGTTGTTCGTGATGTTTGACACCACGAAGGTAGAAATCAAGAAGGAGCATCAAGTGTTGATGGTTAAGTGAAACCACTAGTTTCAAAAGGGGCAAGGGCAAGAAGGGAAAACTTCAGGAATGGCAAGCCAGTTGTTGCTCTAGTGAAGAAACCCAAGGTTGAGCCCGAACCCGAGACTAAGTGCTTCTGTTATGAGGAGAATGTTCGCTGAAGTGGAAAAACCCTAGATGCTTGGTAGATAAGAAGGTTGGTAATGTCGATGGAAGTATATTTGATATACGTGTTAGTGATGTGTACCTTGCTGGTACTCCTAGTAGCACCTGGGTATTGGATACCGGTTCGGTTGCTAAGTGTTAGCAACTCGAAATAAAAGCTACGGAATAAACGGAGACTAGCTAGGTGAAAGTGACGATGTGTGTTGGAAGTGTTTCCAAGGTTGATGTGATCACCATCGCACGCTCTCTCTACCTTCGGGATTTGTGATAAACCTAAAATAAATGTTATTTGGTGTTTGCGTTGAGCATGAACGTGATTAGATCATGATTAGTGCAATACGGTTATTCATATAAGTTAGAGAATAATGGTTATTCTGTTTACATGGATAATGCCTTCAATGGTCATGCGCCCACTCAGAATGGTTTATTGAATCATGATCGTAGTAGTACACGTGTTCATAACATTGGTACCAAAAGATACAAAGTTAATAATGATAGTACCACATGCTTGTGGCACTGCCACGTAATGTCATATTGGTATAAATCGCATGAAGAAACTCCATGATGATGGATTTTTTGACTCACTCGATTTCGAATCGGTTGAGACATGCGAGCCATGCCTCTTGGGCAAGATGACTGAGACCCCGTCATCCAATATGATGGAGCGGGCAAGTGGCTTATTGGAATTAATACATGTTGATGTATGTGGTCCAATGTGTGTTGAAACACATAGTGGATATCGTTGTTTTTCTTTACCTTCACTGACGATTTGAGTAAATATGGGGATATTTACTTAATGAAACACGAATCTGAAATGTTTGAAAGGTTCAAGGAGTTTCAGAGTGAAGTTAAAGATCATCGTGACAAGAAGATAAATGTCTACGATATGATCGTGGAGGTGAATATCTAAGTTACGAGTTTGGTATGCAATTTTAGACAATGTGGAAATTGTTTCACAGCTCACGCCTCCTGGAACACCATAGTGTGATGGTGTGTTCAAACATCGTAATCGTGCTCTATTGGATATAGTGAGTACTATGATGTCTCTTATCATTTTGCCACTATCGTTATGGGGTTATGCATTAAAGACAAATCCATTCACTTTAATAGGGCACCACCTAAGTCTGTTGAGATGACACCGTGAGAATTATGGTTTGACAGAAGCCTAAGCTGTCATTTCTTAATGTTTGGGGCTGCGACGCTTATGTGAAAATGGGTTTTTCACCTAGCGAGCTCGAACCCAAAGCAGACAAATGCATCTTCATAGAATACCCTAATGAGACATTGGGTATACCTTCTATCTCAGATCCAAGCGCAAAAGGTGTTTGTTGCAAAGAACGGGTCCTTTCTTGAGAAAGAGTTTCTCTCGAAAGAATTGAGTGGGAGGAAGATAGAACTTGATAAGGTTGTTGAAGCTTTGTTTCAACCACAGAATAGCGCAACACAGAAAGATGTTTCTGTAGAGCCTACTCAGTTGAAAAGGAAGTTAATGATGATGATCATGAAGCTTCGGATCAAGTCACTATCGAACCTCGTAGGTCGACAAGGACGCGTACTGCTCCTAAGTAGTACGACAACCCTGTCTTGGAAATCATGTTGTTGGACAACGATGAACCTACGAACTATGGAAAAGCGATGGTGGGCCCGGATTCCAACAAATGGCTAGGAGCCATGAAATCCGAGAAAGGATCCATGTATGAAAACCAAGTATGGACTTTGGTAGACTTGCCTGTTGAATGGCGGGTCATTGAGTACAAATGGACCTTTGAGATAAACATAGACGCTAATGGTGAAATGTCACCATTTATAAAGCTCGACTTGTCGCAAAGAAGTTTCCGCCAAGTTCAAGGAGTTGACTACGATGAGATTGTCTCATCTGTAGCGATGCTAAAAGTCTATTAAAATTTTGTTAGCAGTTGCTGCATTTTTCGATTATGAAATCTGGCAGATGGATGACAAAACAAGGTTTCCGTAATGGTTTCTGTGAGGAAGAGTTGTATGTCATACAACCAGAAGGTTTTGTCAATCCTAAGGATGCTAATAATATGCAAACTCCAGCGATCCTTCTATGGACTGGAGCAAGCATCTCGGAGTTGGAATATATGCTTTGATGAGGTGATCAAAGTGTTTAAGTTTATACAAAGTTTATGAGAAACTTGTATTTGCAAGAAAGTGAGTGGGAGCACTATAGAATTTCTTATAAGAATATGTAGTTGACATATTATTGATCGGAAATGATGTAGAATTTCTGGAAGAGCATGAAGGGTTGTTTGAAAAGAGTTTTTTTTCAAAGGAAGACCCAGATAAAGCTACTATTTTATTGAGCATCAAGATCTATAGGGATAGATCTATTCACTTGATAGGTTTTTTTGACGAAGACATACCTTGACAAGTTTTTGAAGGAGTTCAAAATAGATGGGTCAAAGAAGGAGTTCTTGACTGTATTGTAAGGTGTGAAATTGAGTAAGACTCAATACCCGACCACGGCAGAAGATAAAGAAAAGATGAGTGTCATCTCCTATGCTTTAGCCATAGGCTCTATATAGTATGCCATGCTGTGTACCGCACCTGTGTGTGCCTTGCCATGAGTCTGTCAAGGGGTACAAGAGTAATCCAAGAGTGGATCACTGGACAATGGTCAAAGTTATCCTCAGTAACTTGAGAACTAAGGAAATATTTCTCGATTATGGAGGTGATAAAGAGTTCATCGTAAAGGGTTGCGATGATGCAAGCTTTAACTCCAATCCGGATGACTCATAGTAGAAATCTGGCTACGTATAGTGGAGCAGCCATTTGGAATAGCTCCAAGTGGAGCGTGGGAGCAGTATCTACAAATATGACATGGAAAGTTTGCAAGGTACACACGGATCTGAATGTCGCAGACCCGTTGACTAAAAACCTCTTTCACGAGCAGAACATGAACAAACCCCAGAACTTATTGGGTGTTAATCACATGATGATATGATCACATGGTGATCACATGGTGATGTGAACTAGATTACTGACTCTAGTGCAAGTGGGAGACTGTTGGAAATATGCCCTAGAGGCAATAATAAAATGGTTATTATTGTATTTCCTTGTTCATGATAATTGTCTATTGTTCATGCTATAATTGTGTTAACCGGAAACCATAATACATGTGTGAATACATAGACCACAACATGTCCCTAGTAAGCCTCTAGTTGACTAGCTCGTTGATCAATAGATGGTCACGGTTTCATGATCATGGACGTTTGATGTCGTTGATAACGGGATCACATCATTAGGAGAATGATGTGATGGACAAGACCCAATCCTAAGCATAGCACAAGATCGTGTAGTTCATTTGCTAAAGCTTTTCAATGTCAAGTATCGTTTCCTTAGACCATGAGATTGTGCAACTACCGGATACCGTAGGAATGCTCTGGGTGTGCCAAACGTCACAACGTAACTGGGTCCCGGATGAGATCCCGGACATCACGAGGGAAAAGGTATACGTGATTACCGAAGGTTATTCAGAGTCCCGGATGAGATCCCGGACATCACGAGGAGCTCCGGAATGGTCCGGAGGTAAAGATTGATATATAGGAAGTCCAGTTTTGGTTACCGGAAAGTTTTCGGGCTCATCGGTAGTGTACCGGGAGTGTCGGGAGGGTGCCGGAAAACCCCGGGAGGGGTGTGACGACCAGAGGACTACATGGGCCCTTAGAGGAGGTGTTCCAGCCCATATTGGGCCGGCCAAGACCTCCTAGAAAGTCCCATGCGGCTGGGAACTAGAGATAAGGGCTAAAGAGTTTAAAAAGGAGGAGATCCACCTCCCTTGTGGGAGGTGGACTCTATCCCTAGCTCGGCCGAACCTCTCCTCCTTGGAGGAGGGGCCAAGCCAGCCCTCCACGTCCCTCCTCCTATATATACTTGAGGTTTTGGATGTTTTGAGATAGGATTTGATCTCTCTCTCTCACGGCGAAGCCCTACCTCTCTTCTTC
This sequence comes from Hordeum marinum, assembly GCA_022496015.1. Taxonomy (NCBI): domain Eukaryota; kingdom Viridiplantae; phylum Streptophyta; class Magnoliopsida; order Poales; family Poaceae; genus Hordeum; species Hordeum marinum. The sequence goes on along the minus strand of CM039676.1, from coordinate 465,533,794 downwards.
CTCCTCCGCCGCGCTTAGGCGAAGCCCTGTCAGAATACCTTGCTACTCCACCACCACCACGCCGTCGTGCTGCTGTTGGAGCCCTTCCCCAACCTCTCCTTCCTCCTTGCTGGATCAAGGTGTTGGAGACGTCACCGGGCTGCACGTGTGTTGAACGCGGAGGTGCCGTCTGTTCGGCACTTGATCGGATCTACCGCGATCTGAATCGCTGCGAGTACGACTCCATCAACCGCGTTCTTGTAACGCTTCCGCTTAGCGATCTTCAAAGGTATGAAGATGCAATCTCTCCCCTCTCGTTGCTGGTTTCTCCATAGATAGATCTTGGTGAACGTAGGAAATTTTTGATTTACTACTACGTCTCCCAACATCGATTACAAGGGAGCTAAAGCTTGACCTAGTTCTCGATAGCCTATCCTCTAAGTCGCCCCGGGTCTACCTTTATATAGGAGGTAAAAGACTCCAGGTCATACAAGTTGTAACCGACTCTCATGGTCTATACGAGTCTTCCTCTATCTTCTCTATCCAAATAATCCCCGGGCGGCTTACTCACCCGGGTCTTCTCTGTCCGGGCCACTTTTCGGCCCACGCCATGAGCCGTCTATCTTCCTGGGCCATAGGTCTCATGGCTTACTCTTGGGTCGGCTCATGAGCCGTCAGGGATAACCCGGAGCCCTCTGGGCGGGTCATACCATGGGGTTATATCCCCAACAAGACTCAAAATAGTTTTTCACTACACTCGACTCGGCCAAGTTCGATCAAGCAAGGGGATCCCATGGTTGGTATGGCTCTGATTACCAACTTGTAACAACCAAGATGCGGTACTATCCCAACTAAGGCTCGAGGTCCTAGATCGGGATAGAAGCGCATCTCAGCATTTCGCAAGTACAAAATCATTGCATACATGTAATGAGAAGAAGAGCATAAGCATTGGCTTACACTCACCACATGCTAAGTTACAATTCCACATAATAATTCATACATTCATCCATAAAACAGGGTCTGGCTATGGACGAAATCAAACGATAAAAGAAGCAATGAAACTGCCTTGCTAGCCCAGGAACACGACCACAAAGCCTCCCTACTCATCCGGACACGTAACATACATCTGACCATGTTCTTCATCATACTCCCACTCGAGCCAGGGCGCCTCAATGGGATAGAACTCATTAGAACATGTACATGTAGTGTTGTAGTAATCTGTGAGCCACAGGGACTCAGCAATCTCATAACCCGGGTATCGAAACTATGTAAGCCAATGGGTGAGGAAGGTTAAGTGGTGAAGCTATAGCAAGCACTAAGCATATGTTTGAGTCGCTAACTTATGAGAACAAGAATTAAATATGGTGGCCTACGCATAATGATCGTGAACTGGAATGATCACTAAGTGATCTTGAACACCTACTTACGTCAATCATAACCCCACCGTGTTCTCTCTCGGTTCATGTTCACGAGTAGAGACAATCACGGTTATGCACACGGTTGGTGTGTTTTATTTGAGTTTACTTCAAGTTTTCTATAACCGTGTGTTAAACAAATTTCCAAGTTGCCACAAAACCGCGGGCACGGCTTCGCGAAAGATTTAACCCTGCAGGGGTGCTCCAACTCATCCATCACAAACTAACCACACGCCACATGGAATAACCTCTATCGCGGTTAACCCGTGATCTCCTCGGAGATTCCATAGGAACACCTCAACCTCAGGATAGCCCAAAGTATCCTTCGAGTCCCTCGCGCAAGACATTCGAGAAAGGTAAAACAAGTCTAGCAAGACCACCCGGCAGGACAGATCCCAATAGGAGCCGCGCATATCTATTTCTCAAGACACTACCAAATGGGCAAGACGTTGGGTTGGTTGAAACCCCGAGTGACCAGGGGGCGCCGGACATCGTCCGGTTTGGACCAACACTCATGAGGAGCACTGGCCTTGGTTGTTGATTAATTATCCACGGGGTAGCTAAGCCCTATGTATTTTATTAGGTTGTTAAGCAAATGTAGAACCAAAGTTGGGTCTTGCCAAACAAGTCTTATCCTAAAACTAATAGTCAAGGGGGTCTCCATAACAACCCCGAGCATGTTATGAGCACAAAATATGGAACATAACACCGGTAACAAGTAACTAGGGCAGCAAAAGCAGAACAAAACGCTAGGCAAAAGGCCAAGCTTTCCACCTTTACCAAGTATATAGGTGCATTAAATTAAATAGCATTAAATATTGTGATATCTGCAGATATCCATGTTATCACATGGAAGCAACCTGCACCTGCAACTAAGAACGCTATAAGAGGGGCTGAGCAGCGATAACATAGCCAAACAACGTTTGCTAGGTAGTGGAGGGGTTAGAGGATTTCATGGAACTTTAGGAGGCTTGACATGTAAGTGGTAGGTAATGAAACATAACGATAAGAGCGAGACATCTAGCATAGAAAAAATAGTGTCGGGATCCAGGTACGATCATCTTGCATGTTGGGCCTTTAAGGGCATATAGACCTGGGTCCTCGTAGACGTTCTCTCCAGGGTCCTCGTACTCAGGCTCCTCACTCGGGTCTACCCAAATAGAAACAACAACAAATAAACATAAAAACAAAGTGCAACGTGCAACCAAGATGATGCATAATCATATTGATGCAAATAACATGGCAACCCTATGCTAGTCATGTTTCTCGTGCATATCTTAAGTTCTTTAGTGTTCTAGACAGAACCTCATGTTTAGTTGTTTGAACATGCATGAACATGGAAATTTTGAATTCTTCACGTAAAACGATGCAAGTGTATATGTAGAACGTTGCCAACGGCGTAACGAAGCTCACAGTACACTCATAGCAAGGTGAAGGATCACTAGAAGAGTGTCTAGAGGGGGTGAATAGACTACTAGCAGAAATTTAAAACCTAACCTTTTCCCAAGTTAATTGGTTGGCAGATTTTAACAGATTTTAGGATAGCTAGCAAGTCTAACAGCCCTACACATGCATGTCAACAAATATGGCAACGAAAAGTAAAGACATTGCATATGAAGTAAAGAGTTGAGATAGGTAGATCAAACGCAGTTGGAGACGCAAGGATTTTTCCCGTGGTTCCGATAGGTGGCGCTATCGTACATCCACGTTTATGGAGTCTTCAACCCACGGAGGGTAATGGTTGCGAGAGTCCACGGAGGGCTCCACCCAAAAGGGTCCACGAAGTAGCAACCTTGACTATTCCATACAGCTTCTGTCCATGAAGGACTAGCCTCACTATGGGTAGATCTTCACGAAGTAGGCGATCTCCTTGCCCTTACAAACTTCTTGGTTCACTCCACAACACGAAGTAGGAGTATCCCAAGCGACACCTAACCAATCTAGGAGGCACCACCCTCCAAACGGAAATAGGCTCAGTAATGATGATGAACTCCTTGCTCTTGTGCTTCAAGATGATAGACTCCTCAACACACAATCTTGCTCTCACAGGTTTGGCTTGGTAGAAGAGATAGGATTGGTGGAAAGCAACTTGGGGAGGCTAGAAATCAAGATCCATATGATTGGAGTGAAAGATCTTGACCTCAACACAAGGGTAGGTGGTTCTCTCTCAGAAAATCTAATATGATAGGTATGGAATAGTTCTGAGTGCTTCTTTTTCGAGTGAGTGGTGGTGAAGGGTTATATATAGGCATCCCCAAAAATCCAACCGTTACACACAAAATGACCAACTCGGTGACACCGATGTGTTAATCTCGGTGGTACCGAAGTGACCAAAAGGTGGCAACTTTTGAATCTCGGTAAAGCCGATATAGGAAACTCGATTGCACTGATGAGGTGACCAACGGTCAGATTTGCAATCTCGGTGACGCCGATACAACATTCTCGGTGGTACCGGTAATGTGCATTTGCGCAACAGAGAATTGGCAACCCAATCTCGGTGACGCCGATACAGCATTCTCGGTGGTACCGATAAAGTGTATTTGCGCAACAGAGAATTGGCAACCTAAACTCGGTGGCACCGGTATGGAATCGGTTGCATAAAAGTGGCTAAGGTTTGGCTGAGTCTGTCTAGGTTCTGGAATCGGTGGCACCGAAGTGGGATAGTTGGTTACACCGATTTTGAGTGTTGGGTATAGAACAAACTTTGGTGGGAGAATTTGTGGATGTTTTTGGCGACTATCACTTGTGCATGTTTGAGCATATTGTTCACCAACAAAACCTTACCCTCTTTTAATAGTATTGGCTTTCCTATGGACTCAAAGTGATTTCTCACAAATATAAAATGTAGAGTCCTCTTGCTTGAAGCTTGGCCAACCTATTTCCTTGCATCTTGGGGTTTGTCCACAATCTCCTTTTGCCAATCCTTTCTATAGATTGTATCTGAAATACACTAGATGAAAATATTAGTCCAAGAGACAATGTATGTTGTCATGAATTATCAAAACCACCAAGGGAGCATGTTGTGCTTTCAATCTCCTCCCTTTTGATAATTGATGACAACATACAATCAAAGCTTCAAATGAAGATGTACATGATTATACTGAAGACTTTGAGAGACACATGACTTAGACTTGCTCCCCCTAAGTGTTTGAAGTCCTTAAATGTATGAACATACATAAGGTAGAAGGGATATAAGAGGTCATGTGTTATCTTGGCTGTATGCATCAAATATATATGAATGAGAAGTATCTTTGTGACATCACTCTTGCAAACAATATGTGCAAGAAGCAAGAGATCAACTTGACCAAGGATATGATGCATATACTTACCTTGGGTTCTTGAGCATCCTGGTGATAGAAGCACGCTTGAGAAAACAATGTTAGGAAACACAAGAGTATTCTACCAAACAGCAAGGCAATAGAACTCAAAACTGTCAAGATAAGATATGGAGGACATATAGAAAATACTATTCCTTAGAATTGATATGTCTCCAAAATCATTTAGAATTTTCTCACCATAGATATGAAGATAGGTTATCCTCTCTCTTCTCCCCACTTTGATATTCTCCCCTATTTATAAAGATATGAGTATTGATATTGGCTCTCCCCCTTGATCATATCTCCCCTTTGCATAAGCATGTATCTCCCCTTTAGCATGAACCTTTGGTCTTCTCCCGAAATGGTTGAAGATTTGGTCTTCTCCCCCTTTGGCATTAATTTCCAAAAAGGTGAAAAACAAGGATAGATACAGGGATCATTGACTGAGAAGGGATCCTTGAGAACAAGGGTCATCGAAATGTAGGATTTGATATTCTCCCCCTTTCTTTGTTGAAGATAGGGCTCCTTGAATATAGAAATTCTCTCCTCAAGATTAACTTTAGTTCTTCTTCCCCTAAGTAATGCAAAGTTTCTTTTAAATGATAGATTACTAAGAGAATACATAGTTTGCAAAAGTGAATTCAAATGAAACAGATTTGAAAATCGGTGACTCCGAGATAGAAAGATCGGTGGTACCAAGATGTTGTAGTGCAGCTTGTCTGCAATATCGGTAGAACCGATATATCTTACTCGGTGTTTCTGAAAAAGAAACCAAGTTTCTGTTTTTCACAGAGTCAAGAGAAATATTTGCAAAGAAATATGAAGTTTTTACAAGATACATCAACTAGATAAGATTGGAGTGTTATGAGAAATCAAGCAATTGAGAGCAAACCACACCAGATTCTTAACTAGATGATGGGCGGTGACTAGGTCACCAATATTAGAGTATATCGACTTAGGAGCCAAGAAAGAATACTTGATCATAGGTCATACTCTACATTAAGCTTAGAATGGGGTTACCATTTTTTATTAAGCATTTTAATGTCTTCATGTCGCTTGAGTTGCTTTAGCTCATTTCTTGGAGTGAAGCCTTTTCAAGGACATGAGTTCATACCTTTGAGTGATGTTGATGACATAGCTTGTAGATGAACTTGTTGAGGATGCTCAAGGTTGATGAAGATCATCTTGAGTTTTGAGCAATCCTTCTTGTTCTAGTACACTAGTTACCTACAAGGATTAGTCATGCAAGGAAGAACAATAGATATATCCAATTGACATGATACCAATTGAGAGTGTGCAATTATGATCAAGTATATGTCAATGATATGGTAGAGTTTCCTTCTTCCTTCCATCCTCAAGAGGGGTTGTGGATACTTGGTATGACAAGATTGCTTATTATTGGAGTTGATGGCAATCTTGTGGAATGAAGTCTTTCCAAGTACCTACAAGAGATTAGATGCAATACAAGGGAGCTTAGAATTCCATGGCATAAGATGAAATGTTAAGATACATGGAAATATCAAGAAAGCTCATGCCCTTGCATGCAACCGAGTGAGTATAGCTCAGGTTTGAAGCATCAATGATGTTCAACTCACTCCTCAAGTGACAAAATGTCTTCTCATCAAGTGGCTTACTAAAGATATCGGCCAATTGCTTGTTAGTGCGAACATGTTTAAGATTAATATCTCCTTTGGCAACATGATCACGAATGAAATGATGTTGAACTTAAATATACTTAGTCCGAGAATGTTGCACAGGATTATGACCAATTGTAATACCACTTTCATTGTCACAAAGTAATGGAACATTTTTAACATGAATTCGATAATCCTTAAGTGTTTGTGTCATCCAAAGTAGTTGCACACAACAAGATCCAGCAGCAATATACTCGGCTTCGGCAGTCGATGGAGATATCGAGTTTTGTTTCTTAGAGGACCAAGATACAAGAGATCTGCCCAAAAAATAACAGGTACCCGAGGTGGATTTTCTATCAACCTTGTCACCGGCATAGTCTGGATCAGAATAGCCAACAAGGTCAAAAGAAGACCCCTTGGGATACCAAATGCCAAAATTTGGCGTTTGTATCAAGTATCTCACAATGTGTTTTATAGCTAAAAGATGACATTCTTTTGGTGCAGCTTGATATCTAGCACACATGCAAACACTGAGCATAATATCGGGACGAGATGCACATAGATATAGCAATGAACCAATCATAGATCGATAAACTTTCTGATCAACCGGTTCATCCTCTCTGGTAAGATCAACATGTCCACTAGTAGGCATAGGGGTTTTCATACCTTTGCACTCATGCATGTTGAACTTTTTGATCAAGTCCTTGCTGTACTTAGTTCAAGAGATGAAAGTTACTTCTTTTGATTGCTTGATTTGCAGGCCGAGAAAGAATTTCAGCTCACACATCATAGACATCTCATACTTCTAGGACATCAACCTTCCAAATATTTCACTAAATTGAGGGTTAGTGGAACCAAAGATAATATCATCCACATAAATTTGGCTCACAAATAATTCACCATTAACTCTCTTAGTGAACAAGGTTGCATCAATTTTCCCAATTTCAAAACCTTTTTCAATAAGAAACTTCGTTAAGCATTTGTACCAAGCACGAGGCACTTGCTTATGACCATAAAGAGCTTTACGAAGCTTGTAAACATGATTAGGTTTCTTAGGATTTACAAAGCCAGGTTGTTGCTTAACATAAACCTCTTCTTAAATCTCACCATTTCAAAAGGCACTTTTAATATCCATTTGATAAAGCGTGATATCATGATCATTGGCATAAGCAAGAAGAATGTGAATATCTTCAAGTCTAGCGACGGGGGCGTAGGTCTCACCGTAGTCCATACCTTCGACTTGTGTATATCCTTGAGCTACGAGATGAGCCTTTTTGCGCACGACTTGACCATCTTTGTCTTGCTTGTTTAGAAAAACCCATTTGGTTCTGATGATGTTGTGTTCATCCTTGGGCTTATCCACGAGTGTTGACACTTCGTTCCTTTCGAAGTTATGAAGCTCTTCATGCATAGCATTCACCCAATCTGCGTCTTCAAGAGCTTGTTCTACCTTCAAGGGCTCAATGCTAGAGATGAAAGAATAATACTCATAGAAGTTTGCTAGACGAGTTTTAGAGCGAGTGATTCTCCCTGTTTGTATATCACCAAAGGTTTGGTTTAGGGGATGGTTCTTGGTTACTTGTGCTCGAACTCGGGTCAGCTTCCGATTGTTGGTTGGTGGAGCTTCTTCTTCATTATCATCTCTTTCATCTTTGTTGTCATTGAAGGTTTCATTTCCTTGAGGTGGTGGTGAAGGAGGTTGTGGTGGATCTTCATGATGCACTTCCTCCTCTTCATCATCTTACCGTGTACCGCTTGTGGATGCCTCCATGTCATGTTGTGGTTCACCTTGTCGTGAAGTAGGGGCTTCCACTTGAGTTGATGAAGTACTTTCCTTCACCTCCATAGGACGAATCTTGTCGATGGGTAGATCTAGGATAGCTTCCGAAGGGTTCTTATCACCTACATCATTTGGCAATTGTTCGACTTGCGAACCATTAGATTCATCAAACTTCACATCTACCGTCTCTTCAACTTTTCGAGTGAAGTTGTTGTAGACATGGTAAGTGTGAGAGTTTGATCCTTAACCAAGTAGGAATCCTTCATGAGATTTAGGAGCAAATTTAGTACGATGATGCTTATCAAGAATGTAGCACTTGGAGCCGAATACCCGACAGTATCCAATTGTGATTTGTTACCGGTGAGTAGCTCGTATGCCATTTTACCGAGAAGCTTGTGCAAGTAGAGTCGGTTTGTGGCATGACATGCTGTTTCCACGGCTTCTGCCCAAAAGTGCTTTGGTGTCTTGTATTCGTCAAGCATCGTTCTCGCCATATCAATGAGTGTCCGGTTCGTTCTCTCAACAACTCCATTGGGTTGAGGTGTGTACGTGTCCTAGAACTCATGTGAAACACCATCTTCGTCAAGAAAGGTATCCACATGGGTGTTCTTGAACTCAGATCCGTTATCGCTCAGAACCTTCTTGATCTTCACTTCAAACTGATTTTGCGCTTTGCGAGCGAAGTTCTTGAAGATCTTTTGAACCTGCGACTTATCATCAAGAAAGAATACCCACGTAAATCTAAAAAAATCATCAACTATAACTAGACCATAGGAATTTCGACCGAGACTCTTGTAATCATTGGGACCAAAAAGATCCATGTGAAGTAACTCGAGTGGTCTCCTAGTAGTCATGATATTCTTAACAGGATGAGTTCCACCTACTTGCTTTCCAGCTTGACAAGCACTAAAAAGTCTATATTTGTCAAAGACGACATCTTTAACACCAAGTATATGATCACCTCTGATAAGTTTGTCTAAACTATGCATGCCAACATGTCCTAATCTTCTATGCCAAAGCCAACCTTTATAAGATTTAGCAATAAAACAAGTGCGAGGTTTGGATCTCTTAGTGAAATCGACAATGTATAAATCACCTCTACAGATACCGGTAAAGACCATTTTATGATTATCGTGATGAAACACTTGACAATCTACTTTCGTGAATAGAACATTGAATCCAAAGTCGGCAAGTCTAGATACGGAAAGAAGATTATAGCCAAGAGATTCAATAAGCATAACATTCTGAATAGAACTATCATGGGATATGGCCACCTTACCAAGGCCAAGTACCTTACCCTTAGAGTTGTCTCCAAAGGTCACGTACCGTCGAGGACCTTGATTAGGCGTGATCTCTTGGAACATGTATTTATCACCAGTCATATGATCCGTACATCCGCTGTCGAGAATCCACTCTTTTCCTCCGAACATGTAATCCTTAAAGTTTGCCATGAGATTTAGATTCTTCATGATCTTCTCATACTCGATGTCAAACAACTCATCTTCTTCATAGTAGCCATGTTCCACATTGTCATCATCAAGTGGGAAGTCCTCGTCATAAAGAACAAGAGATATGTTAGGATAGTGATCATGACAGTGTTCAAGTTTATGAATGTGAATGGCTTCAAAGATAATGTTGGTGACATCTCCTTTATCATGTATAAGATCATGGAGTTCAAATAGGCATTTATCAAAGTTTGGATCACTAGGCTTCATTTTGTGAAAAGCAATGGCTTTCTGAAGAATTTCATCTAGATTCCCTAAGGAAAGATTTGGATATTGTTTCTCCAAATTAGTCTATAAGGTATATGCACATGCGAAGTTCTTCATTTGAGAAAGCACGAATCTAGATAAACCACTAACAATAAGATTGACAGTTCTTAGATTACCAAGCATGTTAATTTCCTCTTCGTGTGTGGGATGCAATTAATCAATAGCTGGCTCATAGGGGCGCATAACATATTGGCTCAACTGAAATTCATTAAACAACTCAAGCATCAAAAACTTCCATTGACTATAGTATTCTCCATCAAGAATGGGCACTCTACAGCTCAAACTCCCTATACTAGACACATCCATATTCCTCCTCGGTGATTAAACCAAAGTAATGGAGACCAATGCTCTGATACCAATTGAAGGATCACTAGAAGAGTGTCTAGAGGTGGGTGAATAGACTACTAGCAGAAATTTGAAACCTAACCTTTTCCCAAGTTAATTGGTTGGCAGATTTTAACAGATTTTAGGATAGCTAGCCAGTCTAACAGCCCAACACATGCATGTCAACAAATATGGCAGCGGAAAGTAAAGACATTGCATATGAAGTAAAGAGTTGAGATAGGTAGACCAAACGCAGTTGGAGACGCAAGGATTTTTCCCGTGGTTCCGATAGGTGGCGCTATCGTACATCCACGTTTATGGAGTATTCAACCCACGGAGGGTAACGGTCGTGAGAGTCCACGGAGGGTTCCACCCAAAAGGGTCCACGAAGTAGCAACCTTGACTATTCCATACGACTTCCGTCCATGAAGGACTATCCTCACTATGGGTAGATCTTCACAAAGTAGGCAATCTCCTTGCCCTTACAAACTTCTTGGTTCACTCCACAACACGAAGTAGGAGGCTCCCAAGCAACACCTAACCAATCTAGGAGGCACCACACTCCAAAAGGTAATAGGCTCTGTAATGATGATGAACTCCTTGCTCTTGTGCTTCAAGATGATAGACTCCTCAACACACAATCTCGCTCTCACAGGTTTGGCTTGGTAGAAGAGATAGGATTGGTGGAAAGCAACTTGGGGAGGCTAGAAATCAAGATCCATATGATTGGAGTGAAAGATCTTGACCTCAACACAAGGGTAGGTGGTTCTCTCTCAGAAAATCTAATATGATAGGTATGGAATAGTTCTGAGTGCTTCTTTTTCGAGTGAGTGGTGGTGAAGGGGTATATATAGGCATCCCCAAAAATCCAACCGTTACACACAAAATGACCAACTCGGTGACACCGATGTGTTAATCTCGATGGTACCGAAGTGACCAAAAGGTGGTAACTTTTGAATCTCGGTAAAGCCGATATAGGAAACTCGGTTGCACCGATGAGCTGACCAATGGTCAGATTTGCAATCTCGGTGACGCCGATACAACACTCTCGGTGGTACCGGTAATGTGCATTTGCACACCAGAGAATTGGCAACCCAATCTCGGTGATGCCGATACAGCATTCTCGGTGGTACCAATAAAGTGTATTTGCGCAACAGAGAATTGGCAACCTGAACTCGGTGGCACCGGTATGGAATCGGTTGCACCGAAGTGGCTAGGGTTTGGCTGAGTCTGTCTAGGTTCTGGAATCAGTGGCATCGAAGTGGGATAGTTGGTTACACCGATTTTGAGTGTTGGGTCTTGAACAGACTTTGGTGGGAGAGTTTGTGGATTTTTTTGGCGACTATCACTTGTGCATGTTTGAGCATATTGTTCACCAACAAAACCTTACCCCCTTTTAATAGTATTGGCTTTCCTATGGACTCAAAGTGATTTCTCACAAATATAAAATGTAGAGTCCTCTTGCTTTAAGCTTGGCCAACCTATTTCCTTGCATCTTGGGGTTTGTCCACAATCTTATTTTGCCAATCATTTCTATAGGTTGTATCTGAAATACACTAGATGAAAATATCAGTCCAAGAGACAATGTATGTTGTCATGAATTATCAAAACCACCAAGGGAGCATGTTGTGCTTTCACGAGGTACGAACATTAACAGAGACAAATACCAAGATGAAGAAGGCCATGGTATATTCCTTGGTACTTCAAGGATTCCACTGGATTGGAAATGAAAATTTATCAAGAATATACCTAAAGATCATGCAAAACAATGGAGTATAGCTCCCACAAGTCACAAAATATTCAAACACACAATCTGTCCACAAACAGCAACATGTCATCTTGAAACACACATAACCGGAGCTACAGCAATTTTCAATTCATAACCAAGGCATGGACATGAAGTATACAACATGCTTAACATTTCATATATTAACAAAAACATGAAAGGAAGCACGGATCAATGGCAATTGAGCTCACAAGATGGCATGTTGAAACAGTTTTTAGGGACTTAGTGAAAATTCCAATTTTACAGAATCTGAGTTAACATGATTGCACCTTGACAGCAACAATTACATATGCTAGAGGAACTCTCATGACATGAAAATTAACAGGGTGCTAGAGGACAACATGTATTTCAATCAATTACATTATGGCAACATCCAAATATGCATATATAAATGGCTATCATCCCCCCCCCCAAATAACATATTGAGAATAGCAGAATCATAGACTTAGTGAAATTCAACAAGTGGCAAATAGGGCAATTTTAACAAAATGGCATATTTGCTAGAAATTTTAATTAGGATGCAATAGTTCAACCTGCAATCATTTGGCACAAACTAACAGAGGACAACATGCTCATCAATTCATGACATTGTTCCTACCTCAAAAGAGTAATGGAATCATGGGAATCATCAAGACAACATGGCAACAAATAACAGTTTTCAACACTTAGAAATATTTGAGCATGGAAGGTAACATTTTGGTGACATGTTGATAGCAAGAATACCACCCATATCATGATCTATCATGGCATGCAAAAATACCAGAGGCTAGCACACACATCAATGAACATATTTCATGTTGACAAGTTTATCATATGATGCAAGGATTAAATCATTTGAAGAAGACAAAATGCCACATTGTCACAAAATAACTTTTTTGCAAACTTGCCCAAATTACAAAACCAATGCCACCATTGGATTCACTGGATTTTTCTACCCCAAAATCACCTATCATAAGCCTATGTTCCTTAAGACAAAACTCCCGCAAATGCATTCGAAAATTTGTCCTATCACTTATAACATGGTAGATGCCAGATTTGGTGTGTCCCATAAGCACTGACAGATTTGGAAAATAACAAATTTGGCAAATTTCCTTAAAAGGAAATATTCTCAGAAACATCACAGAGAAAGAAAAAATAAAATAAAATAAAAACACACCAGGCCCCACCTGGCATAGACACCAAGGGCTTTAGGGGATTAAAATGTGGGCCCAGGGCCCACTGTCAGGGGCTCAGCTAAAAGGTAAAAGGGGGGTTTAATCTCTCCACGTGGGGGATCGAACCCATGACCCCTCGTGAGGCAGTGGAGGCACAACCACTGTGCTAGGCTCTGTTGCTCGACAGACGCGGACGGTAATATCACTGTCTATAAAGCTCGACTTGTGGCAAAGGGTTTTTCACAAGTTCAAGGAGTTGACTACGATGAGACTTTCTCACCCGCAGCGATGCTTAAGTCTGTCAGAATCATGTTGGCAATAGCTGCTTATTTTGACTATGAAATTTGGCAGATGGATGTCAAAACGGCGTTCCTCAATGGTTTCCTTGAGGAAGAGTTGTATATGATGCAACCCGAAGGTTTTGTCGATCCATAGAATGCTGACAAAGTTTGCAAACTCCAGCAATCCATTTATGGACTGGTGCAAGCATCTCGGAGTTGGAATAAGCGCTTTGAGGAGGTGATCAAAGTGTTCGAGTTTCTACAAGTTTATGGAGAAGCTTGTATTTACAAGAAAGTGAGTGGGAGCTATATAGCGTTTCTAGTGTTATGTGTGGATGACATATTGCTGATTGGAAACAATATAGAAATGCTGGAAAGCGTGAAGGAATATTTGAATCAGAGTTTTTCAATGAAGGACCTAGGAGAAGCTGCTTTCATATTAGGCATTAAGATCTATAGAGATAGATCGAGACGCTTGATAGCACTTTCACAGAGCACGTACCTTGATAAAGTTTTGAAGAAGTTCAAAATGGATCAGTCCAAGAAGGGGTTCTTGCCTATGTTACAAGGTGTGAAGTTGAGTAAGACTCAATGCCCAGTGACTGCAGAAGATAAAGAAAAGATGAGCGTCATCCTCTATGCTTCATCCATAGGCTCTATCATGTATGCAATGCTATGCACAAGACCCGATGTCAGCCTTGCCATAAGTATGGCTGGAAGGTTTCAAAGTGATCCTGGAATGGAGCACTGGCAAGCGGTCAAGAATATCCTTAAGTACCTGAAAAGGACTAAGGAAATGTTTCTCATTTATGGAGGTGATGAAGAGCTCGTCGTAAAGGGTTACGTCGACGCAAGCTTTGACACTGATCCAGACGACTCTAATTCGCAAACCGGATATGTATTTATTCTTAACGGGGGAGCAGTAAGCTGGTGCAGTTCCAAGCAAAGCGTGGTAGCTGATTCTACGTCCAAAGCGGAGTACATCGCAGCCTCGGAGGCGGCGAAGGAAGGTGTCTGGATGAAGCAGTTCATGACAGACCTTGGAGTAGTGCCTAGTGCACTGAATCCAATGAATCTGTTCTGTGACAACACTGGTGCCATTGCTCTAGCCAAGGAACCAAAGTTTCACAAGAGGACCAGACACATAAAGCGACGCTCCAACTCCATCCGGTACTACATCGAGGAAAAGGACATAAATATTTGCAAAGTGCACACGGATCTGAATGTTACAGACCCATTGACTAAACCTCTTCCAAGGGCTAAGCATGATCAACACCAGAACTGCATGAGTGTTCGATTCATTACAATGTAAATCACATAGTGATGTGAACTAGATTATTGACTCTAGTGCAAGTGGGAGACTATTGGAAATATGCCCTAGAGGCAATAAATAAAGTGTTTATTATTATATTTCCCTGTTCATGATAATAGTTTATTATCCATGCTATAATTGTATTGATTGGAAACACATTGCATGTGTGGATAAATAGACAACACTATGTCCCTAGTATGCCTCTAGTAAACTAGCTCGTTGATCAAAGATGGTCGAGATTTCCTAGCCATTGACATGTGATGTCATTTGATAACGAGGTCACATCGTTAGGAGAATGATGTGATGGACAAGACCCAAACTACAAACCGTAGCATATGATCGTGTCAGTTTATTCCTACTGTTTTCTGCATGTCAAGTATGTGTTCCTATGACCATGAGATCATGCAACTCACAGACATCGGTGGAGTGCCTTGTGTGTATCAAACGTCACAACACAACTGGGTGACTATAAAGGTGATCTACAGGTATCTCTGAGGGTGTCTGTTGAGTTGGCATGGATCAAGACTGGGATTTGTTACTCCGTGTGACGGAGAGGTATCTCAGGGCCCACTCGGTAATACAACATCACAACAAGCCTTGCAAGCAATGTGACTAAGTGTTAGCCACGGGATCTTGTATTACGGAACGAGTAAAGAGACTTTCCGGTAACGAGGTTGAACTAGGTATGGAGATACCGACGATCGAATCTCGGGCAAGTAACATACTGAAGAACAAAGGGAACGTTATACGGGATTAACTGAATCCTTCACATAGAGGTTCAACTGATAAAGATCTTCTTAGAATATGTAGGAACCAATGTGGACATCCAGGCCCCACCATTGGTTATTGACCGTAGAGGTGTCTCGGTCATGTCTACATAGTTCTCGAACCCGCAGGGTCTGCACACTTAAGGTTTGGTGACGTTTCGGTAGTATAGAGTTATGTATGGTGGTGACCGAAGGTTGTTCGGAGTCCCGGATGAGATCCCATAGGTCACGAGGAGCTCCGGAATGGTCCGGAGGTAAGGATTCATATATAGGAAGTCCTAGTTTGGTCACCGGAAAAGTTTCGGGCTAATCGGTAGTGTACCGGGAGTGCCGGTAATGTACCGGGAGACCTCCGGGAGGGGTATTTCGACCCAAGAGGCTTCATGATCTGTGGGAGAGTATTAACCAGCCCTTAGTGGGCTGGTGGAATAGCCACAACAGGCCCATGCGGCTGGGAGAAAGAAACCCAAAGGAAAAAAGGTGGAAAAAAGGCAAAAGGGTGAATCCTACTCCTACTAGGATTGGAGGAGGAGTAGGACTCCTCCCCCTTGGTTTCGGCCGACTCCAAGAGGGACTTTCCTTGTGCCAAGGCTGCCTCTCCTCCTATATATACTGGTGGAATAGAGGGTTTTTGCACAGAATTTACGGCCACGTGCTACCCGTTCCACCGGTGCATAGTTTCTCCTCTAGATCGTATTTCTGCAGTGCTTAGGCGAAGCAATGCAGGAATTGCTCCACCACCATCGCCGGAGAGCCGTCATGCTGAAGGTGAACTCTTCCTCCTCTCCACCTCCTCTTGCTAGATCAAGACGGTGGAGATCGTCATCAAGCTACACGTGTGTTGAACGCGGAGGTGCCGTCCGTTCGGTACTAGATCGGAAGGATCCTGATCAAGGCCACGAGACGTTCGTGACTGGATCGCGGGACAGATCGTGATGAGATCTCGGGACAGTTCGTAATTGGATCGCGGGACACTCGGCGATTTGGATCGCGAAGATGTTTGACTACACCAACCGCGTTTCTTAACGCTTCCCGCTTAGCGATCTACAAGGGTACGCAGATCCACTCTCCCTCTCATAGATACTCATCACCATGGATAGATCTTGCGTGTGCGTAGGAAAAAATGTTGTTTCCCATGCAACGTTCCCCAATAGCTCCGACAATGGTGGTGGAGCTATTCCGGCAGGGCTTCGCCTAAGCATTGTAGAAATCCGATCTAGAGCAGAAAATATGCACTAGAGGAACGGGTAGCACGTGGCTGAAAATCTTGTACAAAAACCCTCAAGCCCATCATTATATATAGGAGGAGAGGAGGAGAGGCTTGGCTCAAGGGCCAAGCCTCCTTGGAGTTGGCCGAAGTGGGGAGGAGAGGAGGACTCCTCCTCCAATCCTAGTAGGACTAGGATTCCTCCCTTTTTGCCTTTTTCCACCTTTTTCCTTTTGGGTTTTCTTCTCTGGCCGCATGGGCATTGTGTGGATGTTCCACAAGCCCACTAAGGGCTGGTATTCACTTTCCCACAGCCCATGGAACCTCTTGGGTCGAAATACCCCTCCCGGAGGTCTCTCAGTACACTACCGACACTCCCGGTACACTACCGATGAGCCCGAAACTTTTCCGGCGACCAAAACAGGACTTCCTATATATGAATCTTTACCTCTGGACCATTCCGGAGCTCCTCGTGACGTCTAGGATCTCATCCGGGACTCCGAACAAACTTTGGTCACGACCATACATAACTCTATACTACCGAAACGTCACCAAACCTTAAGTGTGCAGACCCTGCGGATTCAAGAACTATGTAGACATGATCGAGACACCTCTACGGTCAATAACCAATGGCGGGAACTGGATGCCCACATTGGTTCCTACATATTCTACGAAGATCTTTATCGGTCAAACCTCTTATGTCAAGGATTTAGTAAATCCCGTATAACGTTCCATTTGTTCTTTGGTATGTTACTTGCCCGAGATTCGATCGTCAGTATCTCCATACCTAGTTCAAACTCGTTACCGGCAAGTCTCTTTACTCGTTCCCTAATACAAGATCCCGTGACAAACACTTAGTCACATTGCTTGCAAGGCTCATTGTGATATTGTATTACCGAGTGGGCCCTGAGATACCTCTCCGTCACACGGAGTAACAAATCCCAGTCTTGATCCATGTCAACTCAACAGACACCCTCGGAGATACCTGTAGAGCACCTTTATAGTCACCCAGTTACGTTGCGACGTTTGATACACACAAGGCACTCCTCCGATGTCCGTGAGTTTCATGATCTCATGGTCATAGGAACACATACTTGACATGCAGAAAACAGTAATAATAAACTGACACGATCATATGCTACATTTGTAGTTTGGGTCTTGTCCATCACATCATTCTCCTAATGATATGATCCCATTATCAAATGACATCACATGTCAATGGCTAGGAAACCTTGACCATCTTTGATCAACGAGCTAGTTCACTAGAGGCATACTAGGGATAGAGTGTCGTCTATTTACCCACACATGTAATGTGTTTCCAAACAATACAATTATAGCATGGATAATAAACGATTATCATGAACAAGGAAATATAATAATAAACACTTTATTTATTGCCTCTAGGGCATATTTCCAACAGTCTCCCACTTGCACTAGAGTCAATAATCTAGTTCACATCACTATGTGATTTACATTGTAATGAATTGAACACCCATGCAGTTCTGGTGTTGATCATGTTTAGCCCTTGGAAGAGGTTCAGTCAACGGGTATGCAACATTAAGATCCATGTGCACTTTGCAAATGTTTATGTCCTCCTCGTTGATGTACTCGCGGATGGAATTGAAGTGTCGCTTTATGTGTCTGGTCCTCTTGTGAAACCTTGGTTCCTTGGCTAGAGCAAAGGCACCAGTGTTGTCACAGAACAGATTCATTGGATTCAGTGCACTGGGCAATACTCCAAGATCTGTCATGCACTGCTTCATCCAGACAGCTTCCTTAGCCACCTCCGAGGCTGTGATGTACTCTGCTTCGCACGTAGAATCAGCTACCACGCTTTGCTCGGAACTGCACCAGCTTACCGCTCCCCCGTTGAGAATAAATACGTATCCGGTTTGCGACTTAGAGTCATTCGGATCAGAGTAAAAGCTTTCATCGACGTAACCCTTTACAACGAGCTCTTCATCACCTCCATAAACGATAAACATTTCCTTAGTCCTTTTCAGGTACTTAAGGATATTCTTGACTGCTGCCTAGTGCTCCATTCCAGGATCACTTTGAAACCTTCCGGCCATACTTATGGCAAGGCTGACATCAGGTCTTGTGCACAACATTGCATACATGATAGAGCCTATGGCTGAAGCATAGGGGATGACACTTATCTTTTCTCTATCTTCTGCAGTCACTGGGCATTGAGTCTTACTCAACTTCACACCTTGTAACACAGGCAAGAACCCCTTCTTGGACTGATCCATTTGAACTTCTTCAAAACTTTATCAAGGCATGTGCTTTGTGAAAGTGCTATTAAGTGTCTCGATCTATCTCTATAGATCTTAATGCATAATATGAAAGCAGCTTCTCCTAGGTCCTTCATTGAAAAACTCTTGTTCAAATATTCCTTCACGCTTTCCAGCATTTCTATATTGTTTCCAATCAGCAATATGTCATCCACATATAATATTAGAAACGCTACAGAGCTCTCACTCACTTTCTTGTAAATACAAGCTTCTCCATAAACTTTTATAAACCTAAACGCTTTGATCACCTCATCAAATTGCTTATTCCGACTCTGAGATGCTTGCACCAGTCCATAAATGGATCGCTGGAGTTTGCAAACTTTGTCAGCATTCTCTGAATAGACAAAACCTTTTGGTTGCATCATATACAACTCTTCCTCAAGGAAACCGTTGAGGAACGTTGTTTTGACATCCACCTGCCAAATTTCATAGTCGAAATAAGCAGCTATTGCTAACATGATTCTGACAGATTTAAGCATCGATACGGGTGAGAAGGTCTCATCGTAGTCAACTCCTTGAACTTGTGAAAAACCCTTTGCCACAAGTCGAGCTTTATAGACGGTGACATTACTGTTCGCGTCTGTCTTCTTCTTAAAGATCCATTTGTTTTGAATAGCCTTTCGCCCTTCAGGTAATACTTCCAAAGTCCTTACTTTGTTTTCATACATGGATCCCATCTCGGATTTCATGGCCTCTAACCATTTCTCGGAATCCGAGCCCATCATCGCTCCATCATAGCTCATAGGTTCATTGTTGTCCAACAACATGACCTCCAAGGCAGGGTTGTCGTACCACTCAGGAGCAATACGCGCCCTTGTCGACCTACGAGGTTCAATAGTAGCTTGGTCTGAATCTTCATGATCATCATCATTAACTTCCTCTTCTACCGTTGTAGGTTCCACAGAAACATCTTTCTATGCTGCTCTACTCTCTGGTTGAAGTAAAGGTTCAATAACCTCATCAAGCTCTATTTTCCTCCCACTCAATTCTTTCGAGAGAAACTCTTTCTCAAGAAATGTTCCGTTCTTAGCGACAAACACTTTGCCTTCGGATCTAAGATAGAAGGTATACCTGACTGTCTCTTTCGGGTATCCTATGACGACGCATTTCTCCGCTTTGGGTTCCAGCTTTTCAGGCTGAAGCTTTTTGACATAAGCATCACATCCCCAAACTTTAAGAAACGAAAAATTTGGCTTCTTGTCAAACCACAGTTCATATGGCGTCGTCTCAACTGATTTCGATGGTGCCCTATATAAAGTGAATGCAGTTGTCTCTAATGCATAACCCCAAAATGATAGTGGCAAATCAGCAAGAGACATCATAGAACACACCGTATCTAATAAGGTTCGATTACGATGTTCGGACACACCATTACGCTGTGGTGTTCCAGGCAGTGTCAACTGTGAAACAATTCCACATTGTCTTAAGTGACTGTCAAACTCATAACTCAGATATTCACCTCCTCGATCAGATTGCAGGAACTTAATCTTCTTGTTACGATGATTCTCAACTTCACTCTGAAATTGCTTGAACTTTTCAAACGTTTTAGACTTGTGTTTCATTAAGTAAATATACCCATATCTACTTAAGTCATCTGTGCAGGTGATAAAATAACGATATCCACCACGCGCTGCAACATTCATTGTAAGGCACACATCCATATGTATGATTTCCAATAAGTCACTTGCCCGTTCCATTGTTCCAGAGAACAGCGTTTTAGTCATCTTTCCTATAAGGCATGGTTCGCATGTGTCAAGTGATTCAAAATCAAGTGAGTCCAGAAGTCCATCAGCATGGAGCTTCTTCATGTGTTTTACACCAATATGACCTAAACGGCAGTGCCACAAGAAACTGCTACTATCATTATGTACTCTACAACTTTTGGCATCAATGTTATGAACATGTGTATCATCACTATCAAGATTCAATATGAATAAACCCCTCACATTGGGTGCATGACCATAAAAGATATCACTCATATAAATAGAACAACCTTTATTCTCTGATTTAAATGAGTAACCGTCTTGCAATAAACAAGATCCAGATATAATGTTCATGCTTAACGCAGGCACTAAATAAAAATTATTCAGGTTCATCACTAAACCCGATGGTAATCGAAGAGAGAGCGTGCCGACGGCGATCACATCAACCTTGGAACCATTTCCCATGCGCATTGTCACTTCGTCCTTTCCCAGCCTTCGCTTATTCCGTAGTTCTTGTTTTGAGTTGCAAATGTGAGCAACCGAACCGGTATCAAATACCTAGGCACTACTACGAGAGCTAGTAAGGTACACATCAATAACATGTATATCATATATACCTGATTTATCGTTGGCTGCCTTCTTGTCAGCCAGGTACTTGGGGCAGTTCCGCTTCCAATGACCAGTTCCCTTACAATGAAAGCACTCAGTTTCCGGCTTAGGTCCATGCTTAGGCTTCTTTGTAGGAGTAGCAACTGCTTTGCCATCCTTCTTGGTTTTACCCTTCTTGCCTTTGCCTTTGTCATTTTTCTTGAAACTAGTGGTTTTATTGACCATCAACACTTGATGTTCTTTCTGGATTTCAGACTCAGCGACTTTCAGCATCGCAAACAGCTCGGCGACTGACTTGGTCATCCCGTGCATGTTATAGTTCATCACAAAGCTCTTGTAACTACGTGGCAGTGATTGAAGAACTCTGTCAGTGATTGCTTCTGGCGGAAGGGTAATTCCCAACTCTGCCAGACGATTCGCATACCCAGACATTCTAAGTATATCCTCACTGATAGACCCGTTCTCCTCCATCTTGCAAGCATAGAACTTATCGGAGGTCTCATACCTCTTGATCCGGGCATTCTTTTGAAAGATAAACTTCAACTCCCGGAACATCTCATATGCTCCATGACGTTCAAAACGTCTTTGAAGTCCCGGTTCTAAGCCATACAATATCACACGCTGAACTATTGAGTAATCTCCAGCACGTGCCTCCCAAGCGTTCTTAACGTCTTCGGAGGTCATGTCTTCTGGTTGGTCACCTAGTGGTGCATCAAGGACATATGATTTCTGGGAAGCCGTAAGGATAATCTTCAGATTACGGGCCCAGTCAACAAAGTTACTTCCATCATCTTTCAACTTAGCTTTCTCTAGGAACGCACTAAAATTCAAGGGTGCTACTGCGCGAGCCATTGATCTACAACATAAATTTTCAAAGGTTACTTAGACTATTGTTCAAGATAATGAGTTTAGTTAATCAAATTACTAAAGTTCCCACTCAAATTGACATCCCTCACGTCATCTGAGCGTCACATGATCCAAATTCACCAACTCAAGTCCAATCATCATGTGAGTTGAGGTGGCTTCAATGGTGAACATCATTATGTTGATCATATCTACTATATGACTCATGTTCGACCTTTCGGTCTCTTGTGTTCCAAGGCCATGTTTGTACATGCTAGGCTCTTCAAGATTAACCCGAGTGTTCTGCTTGTACAACACTATCTTGCACCCGTTGTATGTGAACATAGAGTCTATCACACCCGATCATCACGTAGTGTCTCGACACGACGAACTTTCTCAACGGTGCACACTCGGGCAGAACACAATTTTATCTTGAAATTAAGTGAGGGATCGCCTTATAATGCTACCATCGTCCTAAGCAAAACAAGGTGCATAAAAGGATTAGCATTACATGCAAATCATAAGTGACATGATATGGCCATGAACTTGTGCTCTTGATCTCCATGTAGAAAGCACCGGCATGATCTTCATCGTCACCGGCATGACACCATGATCTCCATCATCTTGATCTCCATCAACGTGTCGCCATCTGGGTTGTCGCGCCCAACATGCTTCTACTACTATTGCTACCGTTTAGCGATAAAGTAAAGCATTACATAGCATTTAATGATTGACACACAGGTCATACAATAATTAAAGACAACCCTATGGCTCCTTCCGGTTGCCGTACTCATCGACATGCAAGTCGTGATAATCTATACATCACATGATCATCTCATACATCACATATATCACATCATGTACTTGGCCATATCACATCACAACATACCCTGCAAAAACAAGTTAGACGTCCTCTAATTGTTGTTGCATGTTTTACGTGGCTGCTACGGGTATCTAGCAAGAACAATTCTCACCTACGCAAAAACCACAACGGTGGTACACTAGTTGCTTTTCAACCTTCTCAAGGACCGCCTTCGTCGAATCCGATCCAACTAAAGTGAGAGAAACTGACACCCGCAAGCCATCTATGCAACAAGTTGCGGTTGAGGGAATCGGCCTCTCGTAAGAGTACGAGTAATGTTGGTCCGGGCCGCTTCATCTCATAATACCGCTGAACCAAAATCCGACCAAGGGAGGAAGCAATCTAAGCATCAATGCCCAAAAACCTTTTGTGTTCTACTCGAGATCTCATCTACACATAGACCTAGCTCATGATGCCACTGTTGGGGAACGTTGCATGGGAAACAAAAAATTTCCTGCGCACACGCAGATCTATCCATGGTGATGAGAATCTACGAGAAGGAGAGTGGATCTACGTACCCTTGTAGATCGCTAAGCGGGAAGCATTAAGAAACGCGGTTGGTGTAGTCGAACGTCTTCGCGATCCAAATCGCCGAGCGTCCTGCGATCCAATCACGGACCGTCCTCATGATCCGTCCCGATCAAGCACCTAACGGACGGCACCTCCGCGTTCAGCACACGTATAGCTTGATGACGATCTCCGCCATATCGATCCAGCAAGAGGGAGCGGAGAGGTAGAAGAGTTCTCCGGCATCATGACGGTGGTCCGGCAATGGTGGTGGAGCTATTCCGGCAGGGCTTCGCCTAAGCATTGCAGAAATCCGATCTAGAGGAGAAACTATGCACTAGAGGAACGGGTAGCACGTGGCTGAAAATCTTGTACAAAAACCCTCAAGTCCACCAGTATATATAGGAGGAGAGGAGGAGAGGCTTGGCGCAAGGGCCAAGCCTCCTTGGAGTCGGCCGAAGTGGGGACGAGAGGAGGGCTCCTCCTCCAATCCTAGTAGGACTAGGATTCCTCCCTTTTTTGCCTTTTTCCACCTTTTTCCTTTTGGGTTTTCTTCTCTGGCCGCATGGGAGTTGTGTGGATGTTCCACCAGCCCAATAAGGGCTGGTATTCACTTTCCCACAGCCCATGGAGCCTCTTGGGTCGAAGTACCCCTCTCGGAGGTCTCCCGGTACACTACCGGCACTCCCGGTACACTACCGATGAGCCCGAAACTTTTCCGGTGACCAAACCAGGACTTCCTATATATGAATCTTTACCTCCGGACCATTACGGATCTCCTCGTGACGTCCAGGATCTCATCCGGGACTCCGAACAAACTTTGGTCACCACCATACTAACGAAATGTCACCAAACCTTAAGTGTGCAGACCCTGCGGGTTCGAGAACTATGTAGACATGACCGAGACACCTCTACGGTCAATAACCAATAGCGAGACCTAGATGCCCATATTGGTTCCTACATATTCTACGAATATCTTTATTGGTCGAACCTCTATGTCAAGGATTCAGTTAATCTCGTATGATATTCCCTTTGTTCTTTGGTATGTTACTTGCCCGAGATTCGATCGTCGATATCTCCATACCTAGTTCAACCTCGTTACCGTCAACTCTCTTTACTCGTTCCATAATACAAGATCCCGTGACAAACACTTAGTCACATTGCTTGCAAGGCTCATTGTGATATTGTATTACCGAGTGGGCCCTGAGATACCTCTCCGTCACACGGAGTAACAAATCCCAGTCTTGATCCATGTCAACTCAACAGACACCCTCAGAGATACTTGTAGAGCACCTTTATAGTCACCCAGTTATGTTGCAACATTTGATACACACAAGGCACTCCTCCGATGTCCGTGAGTTGCATGATCTCGTCGTCATAGGAACACATACTTGCCATGCAGAAAACAGTAGCAATAAACTGACATGATCATATGCTACACTTGTAGTTTGGGTCTTGTCCATCACATCATTTTCCAAATGATGTGATCCCGTTATCAAATGACATCACATGTCAATGGCTAGGAAACCTTGACCACCTTTGATCAACGAGCTAGTTCACTAGAGGCATACTAGGGACAGAGTGTCGTCTATTTACCCACACATGTAATGTGTTTCCAATCAATACAATTATAGCATGGATAATAAACGATTATCATGAACAAGTAAATATAATAATAAACACTTTATTTATTGCCTCTAGGGCATATTTAGGTATCTCCATACCTAGTTCAACCTCGTTACCGGCAAGTCTCTTTACTCGTTCCGTAATACAAGATCCCGTGGCTAACACTTAGTCACATTACTTTCAAGGCTTATTGTGATGTTGCATTACCGAGTGGGCCCTCAGATACCTCTATGTCACACGGAGTAACAAATCCCAGTGTTGATCCATGCCAACCCAACAGACACCCTCGGAGATACCTGTAGATTACCTTTATAGTCACCCAGTTACGTTGCGACGTTTGATACACACAAGGCACTCCTCCGGTGTCCGTGAGTTGCATGATCTCATGGTCATAGTAACATATACTCGACATGTAGAAAAATGTAGCAATAAATTGACACGATCATATGCGACGTTTATATTTTGGGTCTTGTCCATCCCATCATTCTCCTAATGATGTGATCCCATTATCAAATGACATCTCATGTCAATGGCTAGGAAACCTTGACCATCTTTGATCAATGAGCTAGTTTACTAGAGGCTCACTAAGGACAAAGTGTTGTGTATATATCCACACATGCAATGTGTTTCCAATCAATACAATAATAGCATGGATAATAAAAAATTATCATGAACAAGGAAATATAATCATAAACACTTTATTTATTGCCTCTAGGGCATATTTCCAACATGGGCTTCCTCTAGTTGATGGTAGAGTAGTCAACGAGGATGTCGGCGAGCCTTCGGCAACCACCAGTGTCATCGTTGTTACGGCAGGGCTGCGGAACCCATAGGGGAAACCACTCCTGCTGGATCGAGGTGGAGGCACGGCGAGCGGGGTGGCGCTCGAGCTGGAGTAGGAGCTCGGCTCAGGGCGATGGCGATGTGGTGAGAAACTACAGCATGGTGACGCTACGGCGAGTGCGAGGGGAGGCAAGGACGGCTAGCCAAACTAGCGCGTGCATGCGAGAGGGGTCCCGACCTGAAGAGGGACGGTGCATCTCTTCTCTGAAGATCATCTTCAGGGACCTGCGCAGGGCAGGGAGAGCACAGCACGGGCTACACAGACCTACTGGCGATAAGCAACGGCGGGGAAGACAGCGGAGGTTACCTATCTAGCTGATGGCAAGACGGAGACGAAGGGAAGGTAGCGAAGCAATGGCGATGATGCGAAGAACTCAGACAAGCTCTTGTCTAGGAAGAAGAGGAACAAGAGCCTCGGGGTTGCACTGATCTCGAGGTCCTGGCATTCCCTTGGTCGATGAGGAAGAAGAGGGCAAAGCAAGGGTCCTTCCCGCTTCACCAGCACGACGGAGAAGGGACGAGGAGGTCACCCCATGCTCGAGCAGAAGCTCGGCCGGAGCACCGGGAACATGGTGATGGCAGGAGCTTGGAGAAGCTTATCTAGTGGCGGCGAGGCGAGGGAAAGGAGGGAATGGGACGTCTAGGGCTAGGTCTACGCGAGGGGCAAGCTAAATAGGCGCTAGGGATGAGCGCCGTTTGTCAAATCACCAAATACGGTAACGTAGCGCTCTGGATGGAGAGTCGTACAGGTTGAAGACGACGCGAATGCGGGGGAAGGCCGGCTGGGCTGCTTCTGCGTGCTGGGCCGCTGTGGGAGGTCGCTGTTGGGCCATGAAGCAAAGAGGAGGCCCACTCGCTGCTCTCTCTCTCCCCTTTGGAAAAACCGAAGGTTTTTCCATTTAAAATAAAACATAACCTATCATTTAAATACCAGGAAGTTTGAAAGAGAGTTTGAGGGAAAAGAAAATACTTTTACAATCATAAAAATCAGCACTAATTTATAAAAATGGTTTGGGCATTTTTATAGCAAAGAAAATAAATCACATATATTTATATTGGACTTTGTTTTGCAAATACTCAAAAGACAAATAACTTCCAACATGACCGAGAGATACTCAACAAATCTTATCAGATTATTTAGAAGTAGAGCAACATTTTTATATGAGATTCACAAGCAAGTGAAACACCACATGTTGCATTTTTGAAATAATAGAGGTGGGCATAGTTTTGAGAATTAAGGAGAGGCTTTCACACCATAGTTGCACACCAACACCACAACACACACACACACTCACATCCCACTTCACAAGCATGACAAGCCAAGGATGATGCTACTATGAAATGATGATTATGATGCCATGATGCAAAAAGTCATGAAGCAAATTGTTATTACTCAAACCACATGATGGCATTCATAGAAGGTTCACACATGAAAATATTACAAAGGTGTAAAGGTAAAGCACTTGGGTTGTTACCCTTTATAATGGGAGACACGTTGGATCAACGTGAGTACTTTAGGGATTAGCGCTTATCTCAAAAAGGGAAACACTTATGGGATCAAATTACAATATTGTGTTGGTTTGCTTGGGATGCATGCTTGCAATGTGATGATACTTGCTGCTCTAAGATAGAGGCTCCACACCTCCCTTTTGAATATTAACTTAATGATAATGAAACCTTGGCTTCTTATGCTAACGTTATATATGATTACTATTATGTGGAAAGAATAGAACAATTTGTTGCTTTTAAGGATGCTTTTGAAGTTGCCTCTTTTATTGAAAAGTGTGATGATGTTTCTTACAAATCTGAAAATATTGCCATAGTTAAATATTGCTATGAGAATAATGAATGCAGTGCTGATATTATTGAATTTGTGAAGAGAATGACAGCTACCTTGGAAGAGACTAAAATTTTGCAGGAATCTATGGAAGAAGAAATTGCTGAAAATGTGAGCTCATTAGATGAAGAAGATAAGGAGGAGAGCGAAGAACAAAAGGAGGAAGAACGGACTAGCTACCCGTAACCAACTTCTAATGAGAGTAAGTCTTCAACTCATACATTGTTTAATTTCCCTTTGCACATACTGAAGGATGAATGCTATGATGATTGCTATGATCCCTTGGATTCATTTGAAATATCCCTTTTTGATGAACTTGATGCTTACTATGCTTGTGGCCATGATGCCAATATGAATTATGCTTATGACGATGAACTTGCTATAGTTCCTTATGTTAAGCATGAAATTGTTACTATTGCACCCACACATTATAGTCCTATTATCTTTTTGAATTCTCCCAACTACACTATATCGGAGAAGTTTGCACTTATTAAGGATTATATTGATGGGTTGTGTTTTACCACTACACATGATGATTTTGATGAATATAATATGCATATGCTTGTTTCTCCTACTTGCAATTATTATGAGAGAGGAACCACATCTTCACTTCTCTATGTTTCCAATATGATAAAATTGCAAGAAACTACTTATGCTATGTATTGGCCCTTACTTTGTGTGCATTAATTGTTATTGTATGACATGCCAATGCATAGGAAGAGAGTTAGGATTCGTTGTCACATGATATATATCACCTTGCTCTCACTACTAAATTTCAAATCATTGTTAATTAAAATTGGCTTTGATATACCTTGGGATCCAGGTGGATCAATTACTTGAGCACTATATGCCTAGCTTAATGGCTTTAAAGAAAGTGCTGCCAGGGAGAAAACCCAGAAATTTTAGAGAGTCATTTATTTATGTTGTGTGATTTTAAAATAATTATAAACAAAAAAATTGGGGAACCTAAAATCTTTTCAAAAAGAGAAGTGAAAGTGAGAAAGACGAGCATCGTTGAAGTGGGGGCTAGCCTTGAACTTTGTTCATGCACATGGAAACTTTGTGAATATTTATTACATAAACTTTTCAACAAAAATAATTATACTCTTGTATGAATCCATTTAATTATAAAAATAATGTGCCAAGAATTACCTTTAGGATGTTTAAATTGCGTGTTTGATATGTGTTGTGCAAAAACAGAAAATTTGGCTGTAGTGTTTGATTTTTCATATTTTACTGAAATATCAAACGTCTATAATTATTTTACATAGTACTTTTATGCAAATTATTTATTACTTCATAATTTTTCAGAATTTTTTGAGTTACATAAGTATAGTAACCAAAGAGATCTTTACAGATTGTCCTGTTTTTCACAGATTGCTGTTATAGTTGCTTTGCGTGCTTATGTTTGAATTCTTGTTGAGCCCCCAATGACTTGGGAGCCATAGAATTGTGATAGCATACAGTGGTTAATGTTAGATTATAATTATACAATAATGTTATGTCAGGACATGATGAGATTTGATGATTATGCACTAACGCTTCTAATAAAAGTTTTGTCAAGATTTGTGTGGATGAAGTTTTCGAAGATTGAGGAGGTATTGATATGAGAAGAATAAGGAGAGACAAGAGCTCAAGCTTGGGGATGCCCAAGGCACCCCAAGTAAATATTCAAGGATACTCAAGCATCTAGGCTTAGGGATGCCCCGGAAGGCATCCCATCTTTCTTCTTCAACAATTATCGGTATGTTTCAGTTTTTGTTTTGTTCACATGATATACGTAAATTCTTGGAGCGTCGTGTGCCTTTTATTTTCCTTTTAGAAATGCACCATGCTGGTTTGGGAAAGTTCATTGGTTGATTTATAGAACGCTCTTTGCACTTCACTTATATCTTTTGAGTATGGCTTTATAGAATGCTTCGTGTGCTTCACTTATATCATTTGAAGTTGGATACATGTTTCTCTACATATAGAAAACAGTTATTTATAGAATGCTCTTTTGCTTCACTTATATTTATTAGAGCATGTCCAGGTCTTTTTTATAAAGAATTAAACTCTCGTGCCTCACTTATACCTATTTAGAGAGTCAACGGGAATTGGTCATTTAAAAGGTTAGTCATAAAATTCTACATATAACTTGTAGATCACTGAATATGATATGTTTGATTCCCTGCAATAGTGTTGCAACATTAATATAGTAATATGTGGGTGCACTAGTAGATGATTGTGGACTAGTAAGAATATTTATGTTAAGGTTTGTGATTCCCGAAGCATGCATGTATATTCTCTAGTTATGCAATGAAGATTGGAGCATAATTTATCCTTGATTGAAATCCTTTGTGTTGTTCAATCGGGGGTACATGATGGTTAACTCCTCCCAACCGCCTCCCTAGGAACATGCGAGTAGTGTTTTGATTTGTGATAAAACTAATAAAACTTTGCAGTAAGTATATGAGTTCTTTATGACTAATATAAATCCATGGACATATGCAATCTCACCTATTCATATTTTTCTAGCCTCTTTAGTACCGTGCATTGCCCATTATCACCTCGAAGATCTATGCAATTTTTTACGGTGCATCCACACCCCATGACATGATACACTTTGTTGCACATGAGCCTCATTATATCTTCCTCAGAACAACCACCATACCTACCTATCGTGGCATTTCCATAGTCATTCTGAGATATATTGCCATGCAACTTTCACCGTCACTTCATATTACTTGTACTTCCATTATCATATTGATTTGCATGATTGTAAGATAGCTAGCATGATATTTACATGGCTTGTTCATTTTTTGATATCTTTTGCTATGCTAGATCATTGCACATCATGGTGCACTGCCAGAGGCATTCATATAGTCATATCATCCTATCAATTTTTCATATCGAGTTGTAAGAAAATAAAGGTGTGATGATCATCATTATTAGAGCATTGTCCTAGTGAGGAAAGGATGATGTAGACTATGATTCCCCCACAAGTCGGGATGAGAATCCGAGCGAAAAATAAAATAAAAATGCGAGAGAAATGAGCCCACCATATATATACAAAAACATGATGATGGGGGAAGCAAAAAAAGGAAAAAATCCCACCATGAAAAAAATGAGAGAAAAAGAGAGAAGGGACTTTGCTACTATTATTTACCACACTTGTGCCTCAAAGTGGCACCATGCTCTTCATATAGAAAGTCTCTTGTTTTGTCACTTCCATATGCTAGTGGGAATTTTTCATTATAGAACTTGGCTTGTATATTTCGATGACGGGCGTACTCAAATACCCGAGGTCTTCATGAGCAAGCAAGTTGGATGCATACCCACTTAGCTTCAGTCGATCGTTCATACACTTATAGCTCTAGTGCATCTACTCCACGCATTGATATCTATTGATGGGCATCTCCATAGCCCCCTGATACGTCGAGTTGATGTGAGACTTTATTCTCCACTTTCAACCCTTTTGATATCTACTATCATATTCTATTCCACCCTTATGCTATGTCCATGGTTCACGCTCCTGTATTACATGAAGAATAAAAAGTTGATACACATTGAAAAGGTATGATCCAATTGCTTGGTTTGACACCGGGATGCTCATGATTTATACTTTATGCTACGAAGACCAAGCATGACAGGCTATATGATTTTGTAGGGATAACGTTCTTTGGCATTGCTATTTTGAATGGACATGATTGTTGCTAGTAAACCTGAGTATGGATGTCTTTTTGTCAGATTGTTGCCTTGAATCACTTGTATCTTAATATTCATGCCATGATTAGACATTTGTTCAAGATTATGTTAGGTAGCATTCCACATCAAAAATTATCTTTTTATCATTTACCTACTCGAGGACGAGCAGGGATTAAGCTTGGGGATTCTGATACATCTCTGTCGTATCTATAATTTTTGATTGCTTCATGCCAATATACTACAACTTTTATATACTTTTGGCAACATTTTATAATATTTTTGGGACTAACTTACTTACCAAATGCCCAGTGCCAGCTCCTGCTTTTCGTGTGCTTTTTGTTTCATAGAAATTCCATATCAAATGAAGTCCAAATGCGATAAAAATTTACGGATATTTTTTTGGAATATATTGTGAATTTTGAGAGTCGGAATCAACACAAGACGATGCCCGAGGGCCCCACAAGCCAACCCGTCGTGCCTCCAAGTTTTCCTCCATTACTGCCCACTCCTTCTGGTAGTGAGGGTCTCTCTCATGAGGGTCGCTCTCATGAGGGTCAGTCTCATGAGGGCTGATCTCTTCCTCGTACTCACTGTGGCTATTACAACAGGGATGGTCACCCCAAGTCTGATTGCTTCCAGAAGAAGCGTGACATGCGTAATAGGGAGTGCAATTCTTCTTCTTGGGCTTGTTCTTCTTCCTCAATGTCGTCTAGTGTCTTGTTGACTGAGCAGGATATTGTGAAGCTTAAGCGCCTACTTGCTGCTCTAGGCTCTTCAACGGGTATTGCAGGCTCTGTGAATGGTGCTTCTAGTGTTGAGTGACCACCATCTACACAGCCAAGTACATCCTCATGGGTCCTGGATTCTAGAGCTTTATCATATGTCTTCTGATTCTTGTGTCTTGTCCTCTCTTAGATCTCTTGATTCTCCTATTAATATTCTAATAGATGATGGTACGCCTCTTCCTGTTGCTAGTCGAGGCACTCTTTCCACTTCTTCCTTTTATGTTCCCAATGTTTCTCATGTTCCTCGACTTACCATGAACTTATTTTTCGCAAGTCAGCTTACTGATTCTGGTTGTGGTGTCATTATTGATGTTGATTATTGCACTATCCAGGATCGTCACACGAAAGCTCCGGTTGGGGCTGGCCCTCGCCACCTTGATTCTCAGGGGCTTTGGGAGTTAGACTGGCTTCACGTTCCTTTCGTGGCCACCGCACTTGCCAGTCCATCAACCTCTGTCGCTTCAACTACCAGCTCCTTCCAGTAATGACATGAACGACTAGGTCATCTTTGTGGTTCTTGGCTGTCATCTTTAGTTCATCGTGGTCTTCTGGGGCATGTCTCAGGAGATGCCTCTTTATAGTGTCAGGGTTGTAGGCTTGGTAAACAGGTTCAACTACCTTATGCTACTAGTGAGTTAGTGTCTCATCGCCCTTTTGATTTGGTACATTTCCGATGTGGGGGTCCAGCTCCCTTCGCTTCCAAAGGGGATTACCGATATTATATTATATTTATAGATGATTTCTCACGCTACACTGGGCTTTACTTTATGACCTCTCGTAGCGAGGTTCTCTCTATTTATAAGTGTTTTTATGCCATGGTTCACACTCAGTTCTCTACACCTATTCGTGTGTTTCGTGATGATTCTACTGGCTAATATATCTCCAAAATGCTACTTGGTTTCCTTGCTGAGCAGGGTAGTATTGCTCAATTCTCTAGTCCTGGTGCTCACGCTCAGAATGGCGTAGCTGAGCACAAGCATCATCATCTTCTTGAGACAGCTCATGTGATGATGGTTGTCGCCTCTCTTTCACCTCATTTTTGGGCTGAGGTTGTCTCCACTGCCACATATCTCATCAACATTCAACCCTCATCTATGTTGGGGAACGTTTCATGGGAAACAAAAAATTTCCTTAGCGCACGCAAGATCTATCCATGGTGATGAGCATCTACAAGAGGGAGAGTGGATCTACATACCCTTGTAGATCTCTAAGAGGGAAGCGTTAAGAAACGCGGTTGACGTAGTCGAACATCTTCGCGGTCCAAATCACCGAGCATCCCGCGATCCAATCACGATCCGTCCCGATCTAGCACCGAACGGACGGCACCTCCGCGTTCAGCACACGTACGGCTTGATGATGATATCCGCCTTGTTGATCCAGCAAGAGGGAGCGGAGAGGTAGAAGAGTTCTTTGGCGGAGCAACGGCGTTGCGGCGATGGTGGTGGAGCTATTCCAGCATGGCTTCTCCTAAGCACCACTAAAACCGATCTATAGGAGAAACTACGATCTAGAGGAGAGGATAGCACGTGGCTGAAATCTATATGCAAAAACTCTAAAACCTCTAGTATATATAAGAGGAGGAGAGGAGAAGGCTTGGCCCAAGGGCCAAGCCCTCTAGGCTTCGGACGAAGTGGGAGGGAGGAGTCCTCCTCCTCCACTCCTAGTAGGATTAGGACTCCTTCCTTATTTCCACCTTTTTGTCTTTTTCCACCTTTTCTCCTTGGGCTTTTCTTTCCTAGATGCATGGGACCTTTGTGAGACTTCCACCAGCCTACTAAGGGCTGTTATTCATCCTCCCACAGCCCATGTAGCCTCTTGGGTCGAAATACCCCTCCCGATGGTCCCCCGATACACTACCGGAACTCCCGGTACACTACCGATGAGCCCGAAACTTTTCCAGTGACCAAAACAAGACTTCCTATATATCAATCTTTACCTACGGACCATTCCGAAGCTCCTCGTGACATCCGGGATCTCATCCGGGACTCCAAAACACCTTCGGTAACCACCATACATAACTCTATGCTACCGAAACATCACCGAACCTTAAGTGTGCAGACCCTGCGGGTTCGAGAACTATGTAGACATGACCGAGACACATCTACGGTCAACAACCAACAGCGGGACCTGGATGCCCATATTGGTTCCTACATATTCTACGAAGATCTTTATCGGTTGAACCTCTATGTCAAGGATTCAGTTAATCCCATATGATGCTCCCTTTGTTTATCGGTATGTTACTTGCCCGAGATTCGATCATCGGTATCTGCATACCTAGTTCAACCTCATTACCGGCAAGTCTCTTTACTCGTTCCGTAATACAACATCCCGTGACTAATACTTAGTCACATTGCTTGCAAGGCTTATTGTGATGTTGTATTACCGAGTGGGTCCTAAGATACCTCTCCGTCACACGGAGTAACAAATCCCAGTGTTGATCCATGCCAACCCAGTAGACACCCTCGGAGATACCTGTAGTGTACCTTTATAGTCACCTAGTTACGTTGCAACATTTGATACACACAAGGCACTCCTCCGGTGTCCGTGAGTTGCCTGATCTCATGGTCATAGGAACATACACTTGACATGCAGAAAATGGTAGCAATAAAGTGACACGGTCATATGCTATGTTTATAGTTTGGGTCTTGTCCATCTCATCATTCTCCTAATGATGTGATCCCGTTATCAAATAACATCTCATGCCAATGGCTAGGAAACCTTGACCATCTTTGATCAACGAGCTAGTTTACTAGAGGCATACTAGGGACATAGTTGTGCCTATGTATCCACACATCCAACTTGTTTCCAATCAATACAGTTATAGCATGGATAATAAACGATTATCGTGAACAAGGAAATATAATAATAACTGTTTTATTATTGCCTCTAGGGCATATTTCCAATAGTCTCCCACTTGCACTAGAGTCAATAATCTAGCTCACATCACCATGTGATTTACATTGTAATGAATCGAACACCCATATAGTTCTGGTGTTCATCATGTTTAGCCCTTGGAAGAGGTTTACTCATCGGGTCTGCAACATTCAGATCCATGTGCACTTTGCAAATATTTATGTCCTCCTCGTTGATGTACTCGCGGATGGAATTGAAGCGTCGCTTTATGTGTCTGGTCCTCTTGTGAAACCTTGGTTTCTTGGCCAGTGCAATGGCACCAGTGTTGTCACAGAACAGATCCACTGGGTTTAGTGCACTAGGCACTACTCCAAGATCTGCCATGAACTCCTTCATACAGACACCTTCCTTTGCTGCCTCCGAGGCTGCGATGTACTCCGCTTCGCATGTAGAATTGGCTACCACGCTCTTCTTGGAACTGCACCAGCTTACTGCACCCCCATTAATAATAAATATGTATCTGGTTTGGGACTTAGAGTCATCTGAATCAGTGTCAAATCTTGCATTGACGTAACCCTTTACAACGAGCTCTTGATCACCTCCATAAACAAGAAACATTTCCTTAATCCTTTTCAGGTACTTAAGGATATTCTTGACCGCTGTCCAGTTCTCCATTCCAGGATTACCTTGAAACCTTCCGGCCATACTTATGGCAAGGCTAACATCGGGTCTTGGGCACAGCATTGCATACATGATAGATCCTATGGCTGAAACATAGGGGATGACACTCATCTTTTCTCTATCTTATGTAGTCACTGGGCATTGAGTCTTACTCAACTTCACACCTTGTAACACAGGCAAGAACCACTACTTCGACTGATCAATTTTCAACTTCTTCAAAACTTTATCAAGGTACGTGCTCTATGAAAGTCCTATTAAGTGTCTCGATCTATCTCTATAGATCTTAATGCCTAATGTGAAAGCAGCTTCTCCCAAGTCCTTCATTGAAAAACTCCTGTTCAAATATTCCTTCATGCTTTCCAGCATTTCTATATTGTTTCCAATCAGCAATATGGCATCCACATATAATATTAGAAATGCTATAGAGCTCCCACTCACTTTCTTGTAAATACAAGCTTCTTCGTAAACTTGTATAAACCCGAACGCTTTGATCACCTCATCAAAATGCAGATTCCAACTCCGAGATGCTTGCACCAGTCCATAAATGGATCGTTGGAGTTTGCAAACTTTGTCAACATTCTCTGGATCGAAAAAACCTTCTGGTTCTATCATATACAACTCTTCCTTAAGAAAACCATTAAGGAACGCTGTTTTGACATCCATCTGCCAAATTTTTCATAGTCGAAATATGCAGCTATTGCCAACATGATTCTGACAGACTTAAGCACCGCTATGGGTGAGAAGGTCTCATCATAGTCAACTCCTTGAACTTGTGAAAAACCCTTTGCCACAAGTCGAGCTTTATAGACGGTGACATTACCGTCCGCGTTCGTCTTCCTCTTAAAGATCCATTTGTTCTGAATGGCCTTTTGCCCTTCAGGTAATACTTCCAAAGTCCATACTTTGTTTTCATACATGGATCCCATCTCGGATTTCATGGCCTCTAACCATTTCTTGAAATCCGGGCCCATCATCGCTTCTCCATAGCTCGTAGGTTCATCGTTGTCTAACAACATGACCTCCAAGACAGGGTTGCCGTACCACTCAGGAGCAGTAAACGCCCTTGTCGACCTACGAGGTTTAATAGTAACTTGATCCTAAGTTTCATGATCATCATCATCAACTTCCTCCTCAACTATCATAGGCTCCACAGAAACATCTTTCTGCGCTGCGCTACTCTCATGCTGAAGTAAAGGTTCAATAACCTCATCAAGTTCTATTTTCCTCCCACTAAAATCTTTCGAGAGAAACTCTTTCTCTAGAAATGTTCCATTCTTTTCGACAAATGCTTTGCATTCGGATCTGAGATAGAAGGTATACCCAACTGTCTCTTTTGGGTATCCTATGAAGACGCATTTCTCCGCTTTGGGTTCCAGCTTTTCAGGCTGAAGCTTTTTGACATAAGCATCACATCCCCAAACTTTAAGAAACGACAACTTTGGCTTCTTGCCAAACCACATTTCATATGGCATCGTATCAATGGATTTATATGGTGCCCTATTTAAAGTGAATGCGGATGTCTCTAATGCATAACCCCAAAACGATAGTGGCAGATCGGTAAGAGACATCATAGAACGCACCATGTCTAATAAGGTTCGATTACGACGTTCAAACACACCATTACGCTGTGGTGTTCCAAGCGGTGTCAATTGTGAAACAATTCCACACTGTCTTAAGTGACTGCCAAACTCATAACTCAGATATTCACCTCCTCGATCAGATTGCAGGAATTTAATCTTCTTGTTACGATGATTCTCGACTTCACTCTGAAATTGCTTGAACTTTTCAAACGTTTTAGACTTGTGTTTCATTAAGTAAATATACCCATATCTACTTAAGTCATCAGTGAAGGTGAGAAAATAACAATATCCACAGCGCGCCTCAACACTCATCGCACCGCACACATCAGTATGTATGATTTCCAATAAGTCACTCGCCCGTTCCATTGTTCCAGAGAACGGTGTTTTAGTCATCTTGCCCATGAGGCATGGTTCACATGTGCCAAGTGATTCAAAATCAAGTGACTCTAAAAGTCCATCAGCATGGTGCTTCCTCATGCGTTTTACACCAATATGACCCAAACGGCAGTGCCACAAAAAAAGTGGTACTATCACTATCAACTCTACATCTTTTGGCGTCAATGTTATGGACATGTGTATCAAGATTCAACATGAATAAACCCATCACATTGGGTGCATGACCATAAAAGATATCACTCATATAAATAGAACAACAATTATTCTCAGATTTAAATGAGTAACCGTCTCACAATAAACAAGATCCAGATATAATGTTCATGCTTAACACAGGCACTAAATAAGAATTATTCAGGTTCATCACTAATCCCGATGGTAATCGAAGGGAGATCGTGCCGACGGAGATCACATCAACCTTGAAACCATTTCCCACGCGCATCGTCACTTCGTCCTTTGCCAGCCTTCGTCAATTCCATAGTTCCTGCTTTGAGTTGCAAATGTGAGCAACCAAACCGGTATCAAATACCCAGGCACAACAATGAGAGTTGGTAAGGTACACATCAATAACATGTATATCATGTATGCCTTGTTTGTTGTTGGCCGCCTTCTTGTCAGCCAGATACTTGGGTAGTTCTGCTTCCAGTGACCAGTTCCCTTGCAATGAAAGTGTCACAACCCTAGCAAGTGTCCTAGGCTAGCAATGTGTTTGCATCATCATCATCATCTTTGCATCAATATGAAATGGGGAGAAAGAAAATAAACCCCAAGCATTTCATGAATTAAAGAAAGTCCAGATAAATGAAATTTCAACAAATTCAAAATGCCCATCAAAAATGTTCCCTATGTCTGATAATTGAGGACATGGATATACCAGGGACCATTCCAATTATTTGAACATTTCAAATAATTTAAATTAATGATTTAAGCCTCTAAAAATGGCAAATAAAATCATTATCATTAATTCTGATTTCAAAATCCCTGAAACTTTTTGAATAGGTTTGAAATATCCAAACTCTATTTTAGAAATTGTTTGGGGATAATTTGAAAGTCATTTGAATCTGGAAATAAAATAAACAAAGTTCAGAAAAATAGAAAACCAGAAGAAAGGAAAAAGAGAAAGAGAGAGAGGGAACTTACCTGTTGGCCCATCTGGCCCAGGAGGGTCTTCGTCCTCCTGGCGTCCAGTAGGCGCGGCGTGTGGCCGCCGTGCGCTCACGCCGGTGGCGCCATGCCACCTGCCTGCCTGGCCCCTCCCTCGCCAGCGCGACGCCGGGGATAAGCACCGAGCCGCCTCCCCGCCGCTCTCTCCCTCCGCTCCTCGCTCTCTCCTCCTTCCTCTCTGCTCCGCCATGGCCGCTCCATAGCTCGCCGTCGTCTGCTCACCTTCGTCCCTCCCCCTTGTTGTAGAGAAGGCAGGAGCTCCACCTCGTCACCCTGATCCTCCTCGCCAAAGGAATCGCCGCCCAGAGCTCCATCGAGGGAACCCTGACCTCTACTTCCTCCTCGGGTCGCCGGAGAAGAATCGGAGCTTGCCGCCGTTCCAGGTCTTCCCCGAGCCAGCCGTCGATGCCTCTGCGTTTGCTGTGAGCCCCTGAGTGTTTCCCCCCTCTTTCCCCCTTCTATCTCGCGCCCTAGCCCCGGATTCCATCGAGGCTCGAATCGCGCCGCCGCTTGAGCTCGTCGCCGGCTACGTTCCGGTGACCGATTGGTCCTTCCAAGGCCACCATTGTGCTTGCGGAGTTGCGTAGATGCTTTTGGTGCTAGGTAGGAGCTGTGTCGTGCCCTGGTTCGACGAGCCCGTGCTCGCCCGAGCTCCGGCCGCCGCCCAGCTCATCGTCGGCGCTGTTTCCGACCACCTCAGCTCCTGAGAAGGGTCGGAATGGACGCGCGCGTTCATGCTGAGTAGATAGGTGCCCTCTGCCATCCATTTGGTCGCCGGAGGTGGATTTCCGAAGCCTCCGCCGTCCCTGGAGTTGCCGGCGGCTCAACGCCGGTGGCTCTGGTCAGTTTGACCACGGGGGTTGACCCCTGACAGGTGGGGCCAACCTCTGGCTAATCCTTGATTAGGAATAAGTTAATTAGTTTAATTAACTAAGCTAATTAGTCAATGACATGTGGGCCCAGGTCTGTTAATTAGCTAGGATTAGTGTTAATTTTATTAGTTAAGTGAATGAGTCATTGACATGTGGACCCCACATGTCAGGTTTGACTCTGGGCCGGGTCAGCTGACCAACTGATGTCATCATGACATCATGCTGATGTCATAATTTAATTTCCTATTTAAAAATAATTCTAGAAATTATTTAAAACTTTGAAAATCATATAAATTAATTTGTAAGTCAGATGAAAATAATTTATATATGAAAATTTATCAGAAAAATACAATGAATCCAATGGTGATATTCTCATGCATGTTAGAGCAACCTAAATAGGTGAACATGGACATTTTAACATTAGGTCAATATATGGAATTTGAAATGAGAACAACTTTGAACCTATATTCAAATCCATTTCAAATTGACATGACCACTAGTTACATTAGCTCATCCATGCATACTATTATGCCATGATCATGCATCGTATTGTTGCATCTGCTTGTATTGAATGCTTTTATCTACGTTGCGGCAGGCCCTAATCCGGAGGATACTACTTCGTACCCCGACGAAGGAGAGAACTCTTCCGCAACCCAGCAAGGCAAGCAACCCCATTGATCATTCCGATAAAATCCCACTCTCTCGCTCCTGCTCTCATTTATTGCATTAGGACAAACGATCACATGTCAGTCATACACGGTAGATGATCCTATTCTTATGCATGACCTGATCTTGTCATAGTAAATAGCTAAACCTTGCAACCTAGCATACCTGGTAGATGCTTGTGCCATGATGTTCTTAGCTTACCTTGCCTGCTATGCTTGTTATGCTTAGAGTTGTGTCAGGTCGGATTCATCTGGGTGATGAACTGAGTGGAACGGTGTTGACCGATGTGATAAGCACATAATGGATACGATTTGGTAAAGGTAGCGATGAGAGGCTATGTAGGAGTACATAGTGGGTTGTCTCATTGGGACCGTTCTTAGGAACTGGGTTCCGTGTTTGTGATCCAAGACGAGATACTACCACACGTTGGGATACTTAATTGACCCTCTCGACTTATCAGTCGCTTAGTCCTTGGTCCAGGTATTGCAAGTAGTTTCTGGTGTTTATAGTATGCTGGAGGCCGTGCGTA
Source organism: Hordeum marinum (assembly GCA_022496015.1). Classification (NCBI taxonomy): domain Eukaryota; kingdom Viridiplantae; phylum Streptophyta; class Magnoliopsida; order Poales; family Poaceae; genus Hordeum; species Hordeum marinum. Next base: position 465,492,732 of record CM039676.1, on the reverse strand, counting down.
GCGTTGACCCTCGGGGTGGATTACGACGTAGTAGGCAGTGGCACGGTGTACCAAGGGTCACCTGAATGGTGGGCTTGGGAACCCTGCGCACATCGTTTGGGACCATAGCGGAAACCTCGGCCGGACTTCCGTGCGGGTCAGTCTCAAATAGGCGGTAGCCTGGACTAGAGGTCTTATGTGATTGACGGTCGTGGCCGACTCCCTCGCTGGGCATCCGCTTGAAGGTTGCCGAGGTGCATGGTTTTATGGCACACGGTGATAAGTGGCGAGAGCGTGTGTGAAGAAGTACACCCCTGCAGGGTTTGAAACTATTCGAATAGCCGCGTCCTCGGATATGGACTACTTGGAGATCTTATGCTGTTCATAGATAATCAAATGGATAATTCTAAAAATCTCAAGACAAGTGTGAGTACCGTGGATGGCACTCTTCCGGAAGGGGAAGGTGGGTCCATGGTAGTGTATTGTGATGGAGTTAGTGGACTCGTGTGCGATAACTAAAATTGTAACAAAGAGTTTAAAACTGAGTAGTGTAGGTTAGCCATGAGTCAAAGCTGGCATTCTGCATAAACTCCACCCCCCCTTTGTTGATACATGAGCATAGATAGACTAGGTCTGTTTTAAAGACTTGTTGAGTACGATTGTACTCATCCTTGCTTAATTAATGTTGCAAAAGATAACCAGGACCCATCAGGTGGGTTCTATCTAGACGTTGACGATGCCGAATAGCTGGTGTCCCAGCTACGATCTTGCCCATGTGGTGGGCTGTAGATAGTCAGGTCGTATGCCTCTTTTATATTTTGCCGTCTGTACTCAGACAGCTTAAGTTTCCGCTGGTTTGTATGACTATGTTTGTATGACTTGAGTGCCGGGTCATGTGACCCCTATTTGTAAGAACATATTATGCAAGGCTCGTCTGAGCCTCTTAAATAAAAGTCATGTTGTTGTATGGTTATGTTGTGATGCCATAGTTGTATCTATGCATATCGGGCATGTCGTGCGTACGTGTGACGTGCAACGGTATGTCTGGGATCTGACACCTAGTCGTGTGCCTTTATTAGTACTCTTTACGGGAAACTGCCTCTTTGTGCTTCCACCGAGCCATGGTAGCATGCTACTGCTCCGAACACATTGATTGACCGGCATGTATCCTTCTTTGCTGTTGTGTCTGTCCCTTCGGGGAAATGTCTCACAGTGTAATGGAGTCCCTGTAGCCTACTACGACTCGTCTACGTGCAGTGATGACATTCGTGTCTCGCGACGTAATGGAGTCCTTGTAGCTTGCTATGACTCGTCTACACACGCTTGAGGCCGACACCTGCATTGCTGGGTTATGTATGCTTGTTTCCGTACGGATGTGCCACTTGGGTTCTATGACTAGCTATGTCGGCCCGGGTTCTTTGTTGTGTGATTGCTAGCGCCATGTTCACATACGTGAGCCCAAAGACGCAAACGGTCCCGGCCAAGGTAAGGTGGCAGCCGTGAAGTACCGTGCGTGAGGCCGCAAAGTGATGTGGCTTGTTACAGTATGGAATCATATGACTTAGGATCGGGGTCCCGACAGAAAGCACTCAGTTTCTGGCTTGGGTCTAGCCTTGGGTTTCTTCACTCGAGTAGCAACTGCTTTGCCACCCTTCTTAGATTTACCCTTCTTGTCCTTGCCATTCTTCTTGAAACTAGTGGTTTTATTGACCATCAACACTTGATGTTCTTTCTGGATTTTAGACTCAGCGACTTTCAGCATCGCAAACAGCTCGATGACTGACTTGTTCATCCCGTGCATGTTATAGTTCATCACAAAGCTATTGTAGCTAGGTGGCAATGATTGAAGAACTCTGTCAGTGATCGCCTCCGGTGGAAGGGGCATCTCTAACTTCACCAGATGGGTCGAATACCCAGAAATTCTGAGTATATGTTCACTGACAGACCCGTTCTCCTCCATTTTGCAAGCATAGAATTTATCGGAGGTATCATACCTCTCGATCCGGGCATTCTTCTTAAAGATAAACTCCAACTCTTAGAACATATCATATGCTCCATGACGTTCAAAATGTCTTTGAAGTCTCGGTTCTAAGCCATACAACATTGCACATTGAACTATTGACTAATCTTCAGAACGTGTCTCCCAAGCGTTCTCAACATCTTCGGATGACAGGTCAGTGGGTTGGTCACCAAGCGGTGAATCAAGGACATATGCCTTCTGGGAAGCCGTGAGGATAATCCTTAGATTACGGGCCCAGTCCACAAAGTTACTTTCATCATCTTTCAACTTAGCTTTCTCTAGGAGCGCATTAAAATTCAGGGGTGCTACTGCGCCAGCCATTGATCTAAAACATAAATATTCAAAGGTTACTTAGACTATTGTTCAAGATAATGAGTTTAGTTAATCAAATTACTAAAGCTCCCACTCAAACTGACATCCCTCCGGTCATTCGAGTGATACATGATCCAAAATCACCAACTCAAGTCCGATCATCACATGAATTGAGGTGGTTGCAATGGTGAATATCATCATGTTGATCATATCTACTATATGACTCATGTTCGACCTTTTGGTCTCTTGTGTTCTGAGGCCATGTCTGTACATGTTAGGCTCGTCAAGTTTAACCCGAGTGTTCTGCATGTGCAACACTGGCTTGCACCCGTTGTATGTGAACGTAGACTCTATCACACCCAATCATCACGTGATGTCTCGACACGATGAACTTTCGCAATGGTGCACACTCGGGGAGAACACAATTTATCTTGAAATTTAAGTGAGGGATCACCTTATAACGCTACCATCGTCCTAAGCAAAAAAAGGTGCATAAAAGGATTAACATCACATGCAAATCATAAGTGACATGATATGGCCATGAACTTGTGCTTTTGATCTCCATCTTGAAAGCACCGGCATGATCTCCATCGTCACCGGCATGACACAATCATCTCCATCAACATGTCGCCATCGGGGTTGTCGCGCCTGTCATGCTCATACTACTATAGCTACCGTTTAGTGATAAAGTAAAGCATTACATAGCACTTAATGATTGACACGCAGGTCATACAATAATTAAAGACTACCCTATGGCTCCTGCCGGTTGCCGCACTCATCGACATGCAAGTCATGATATTCTATACAATACATGATCATCTCATACATCACATATATCTCATCATGTAATTGGCCATATCACATCACAACATACCCTGCAAAAACAAGTTAGACGTCCTCTAATTGTTGTTGCATGTTTTACGTCGCTGCTACGAATATCTAGCAAGAATGATTCTCACCTACGCAAAACCACAACGGTGATACATAAATTGCTTCTCAATCTTCTCAAGGACCGCCTTTGTCGAATCCGATCCAACTGAAGTAGGAGAGACTGACACTCGCCAGCCATCTTTGTGCAACAAAGTCACACGTCAGTCGATGGAACTGGTCTCTCGTAAGCGTACGAGTAATGTTGGTCCGGGCCACTTCATCCCACAATATCCCTGAACCAAAATACGACCAAGGGAGGAAGCAATCTAAGCATCAACCCCCACAAACTCTTTGTGTTCTACTCGAGATCTCATCTACACATAGACCTAGCTCATGATACACTGTTGGGGAACGTTGCATGGGAAACAAAGAAATTCCTACGTGCACGCAAGATCTATCCATGGTGATGAGCATCTACGAGAGGGAGAGTGGATCTGCATACCCTTGTAGATTGCTACGCGGGAAGCGTTAAGAAATGCGGTTGATGTAGTTGAACGTCTTCACGATCCAAATCACCGAGCGTCCCGCGATCCAATCATGATCAGTCCCGATCTAGCACTGAACGGACGGCACCTCCGCGTTCAGCACACGTACGGCTTGATGACAATCTCCGCCTTGTTGATCCAGCAAGAGGGAGCGGAGAGGTAGAAGGGTTCTCCAGTAGCGCGACGGTGTTGCGGCAATGGTCGTGGAGCTATTCCAACAGGGCTTTGTTGGGAGACGTAGTAGTAAATCAAAATTTTCCTACGTATCACCAAGATCTATCTATGGAGAAACCAGCAACGAGAGGGGAGAGATTGGATCTTCATACCTTTGAAGATCGCTAAGCGGAAGCGTTACAAGAACGCGGTTGATGGAGTCGTACTCGCAGCGATTCAGATCGCGGTAGATCCGATCAAGTGCCGAACGGACGGCACCTCCGCGTTCAACACACGTGCAGCCCGGTGACGTCTCCTACGCCTTGATCCAGCAAGGAGGGACGAGAGGTTGAGGGAGAGCTCCGGCAACACGACGGCGTGGTGGCGGTGGAGCTGCGTGGTACTCCGGCAGAGCTTCGCTAAGCACTACGGAGAACGAGGAGAGGAGGAGGTAGGGCTGCACCAGAGAGAGGGAGAACCGTGTGTTGTGCAGCCCCAAATGCCTCCACTATATATAGGGGAGAGGGAGGAGGGGTGGCTGCGCCCTAGGGTTCCACCCTAGGGGTGGCGGCAGCCACCAGATGGCATCTGGCCGGCGGCTAGGGCAAGGGAGAGGTGGGGCGCCCTAGGGTGGGCCTTAAGGCCCATCTAAGCCTAGGGTTTGCCCCCCTCCACCTTTGCCACGCCTTGGGCTGGGGTGGGAGGCGCACCAGCCCACCTAGGGGCTGGATCCCTCCCACTCTTAGCCCACGGAACCTTCCGGGGCAGGTGGGCCCACTTGGTGGACCCCCGGAACCCTTCCGGTGGTCCCGGTACACTACCGGTGACACCCGGAACACTTCCGGTAACCAAATCCTCACTTCCTATATATCAATCTTCGTCTCCGGACCATTCCGGGACTCCTCGTGACGTCCGGGATCTCATCCGGGACTCCGAACAACCTTCGATAACCACGTACACTATTTCCCTATAACCCTAGCGTCATCGAACCTTAAGTGTGTAGACCCTACGGGTTCGGGAGACACGTAGACATGACCGAGACACCTCTCCGGCCAATAACCAACAGCGGGATCTGGATACCCATGTTGGCTCCCACGTACTCCACGATGATCTCATCGGATGAACCACGATGTCAGGGATTCAATCAATCCCGTATACAATTCCCTTTGTCTACCGGTATTGTACTTGCCCGAGATTCGATCGTCGGTATCCCTATACCTTGTTCAATCTCGTTACCGGCAAGTCTCTTTACTCGTTCCGTAATACATCATCCCGTGGCTAACTCCTTAGTCACATTGAGCTCATTATGATGATGTCTTACCGAGTGGGCCCAGAGATACCTCTCCGTCACACGGAGTGACAAATCCCAGTCTCGATTCGTGTCAACCCAACAGACACTTTCAGAGATACCCGTAGCGTACCTTTATAGCCACCCAGTTACGTTGTGACATTTGGCACACCCAAAGCATTCCTACGGCATCCGGGAGTTACACAATCTCATGGTCTAAGGAAACGATACTTGACATTGAAAAGCTTTAGCAAACGAACTACACGATCTTGTGCTATGCTTAGGATTGGGTCTTGTCCATCACATCATTCTCCTAATGATGTGATCCCGTTATCAACGACATCCAATGTCCATGGTCATGAAACCGTGACCATCTATTGATCAACGAGCTAGCCAACTAGAGGCTCACTAGGGACATGTTGTGGTCTATGTATTCACACATGTATTACGGTTTCCGGTTAACACAATTATAGCATGAACAATAGACAATTATCATGAACTAGGAAATACAATAATAACCATTTTATTATTGCCTCTAGGGCATATTTCCAACAGTCTCCCACTTGCACTAGAGTCAATAATCTAGTTACATTGTGATGAATCGAACACCCATAGCATTCTGGTGTTGATCATGTTTTGCTCGTGAGAGAGGTTTAGTCAACGGATCTGCGACATTCAGATCCGTATGCACTTTACAAATATCTATGTCTCCTTCCTGAATGTAATCACGGATGGAGTTGAAGCGGCGCTTGATGTGTCTTGTCTTCTTGTGAAACCTGGGCTCCTTCGCAAGGGCAATAGCTCCAGTGTTGTCACAGAGTAGAGTCATTGGGCCCGACGCATTTGGAATCACTCCTAGGTCGGTGATGAACTCCTTCATCCAGACTCCCTCCTTTGCTGCTTCCGAAGCAGCTATGTACTCCGCTTCACATGTAGATGCCGCCACGACGCTTTGCTTGCTGCTGCTCAAGCTGACTGCCCCTCCATTCAAAATATACACGTATCCGGTTTGCGACTTGGAGTCGTCCGGATCTGTGTCGAAGCTAGCGTCGACGTAACCCTTTACGACGAGCTCTTCGGCACCTCCATATACGAGAAACATGTCCTTTGTCCTTTTCAGGTACTTCAGGATATTCTTGACCGCTGTCCAGTGTTCCGCTCCGGGATCACTTTGGTACCTCCCTACCAAACTTATGGCAAGGTTCACATCAGGTCTGGTACACAGCATGGCATACATGATAGAGCCTATGGCTGAAGCATAGGGGATGACACTCATCTCTTCTCTATCCTTTGCCGTGGTCGGGCATTGAGTCGTACTCAATCTCACACCTTGCAATACAGGCAAGAACCCTTTCTTGGACTGATCCATATTGAACTTTTTCAATATCTTCTCAAGGTATGTGCTTTGTGAAAGACCAATGAGGCGTTTCGATCTATCTCTATAGATCTTAATACCTAATATGTAAGCAGCTTCTCCAAGGTCCTTCATTGAAAAACACTTATTCAAGTAGGCCTTTATACTTTCCAAGAGTTCTATATTATTTCCCATTATCAGCATGTCATCCACATACAGTATAAGGAACGCTATAGAGCTCCCACTCACTTTCTTGTAAATACAGGGTTCTCCATAAACCTGTACAAACCCAAACGCTTTAATCACCTCATTAAAGCGAATGTTCCAACTCCGAGATGCTTGCACCAGCCCATAGATGGAGCGCTGGAGCTTGCATACCTTGTCAGCATCTTTAGGATCGACAAAACCTTCCGGCTGCATCATATACAGTTCTTCCTTGAGGAAGCCATTAAGGAATGCCGTTTTGACGTCCATTTGCCAGATCTCATAATCATAAAATGCGGCAACTGCTAACATGATTCGGACAGACTTTAGCATCGCTACGGGTGAGAAAGTCTCATCGTAGTCAACTCCTTGAACTTGTCGATAACCCTTAGCGACAAGCCGAGCTTTATAGGCGGTGACATTACCGTCTGCGTCAGTCTTCTTCTTAAAGATCCATTTGTTTTCAATGGCTCGCTTATCATTAGGCAAGTCCACCAAAGTCCATACTTTGTTCTCATACATGGATCCTATCTCGGATTTCATGGCCTCAAGCCATTTGTTGGAATCCGGGCCCGCCATCGCTTCTTCATAGTTCGAAGGTTCACCGTTGTCCAACAACATGATCTCTAGGACAGGATTGCCGTACCACTCTGGTGCGGAACGTGTCCTAGTGGACCTTCGAATAGCAACTTGATCTAAAGTTTCATGATCATCATCATTAACTTCCTCTCTAGCCGGTGTAGGCTCCACAGAAACAACTTCCTATGCTGTGCTACTCTCCAGTTCAAGTGGAGGTACAATTACCTCATCAAGTTCTATTTTCCTCCCACTTACTTCTTTCGAGAGAAACTCTTTCTCGAGAAAGGATCCATTCTTGGCAACAAAGACTTTGCCTTCGGATCGTAGGTAGAAGGTATACCCAATAGTCTCCTTGGGATATCCTATGAAGACGCACTTTTCCGCTTTGGGTTCGAGCTTCTCAGGTTGAAGTTTCTTCACATAAGCATCGCATCCCCAAACTTTTAGAAACGATAGCTTAGGTTTCTTTCCAAACCATAATTCATACGGTGTCGTCTCAACGGATTTAGACGGTGCCCTATTTAAAGTGAATGCGGCAGTCTCTAATGCATATCCCCAAAATGATAGCGGTAAGTCGGTAAGAGACATCATAGATCGCACCATATCCAATAGAGTGCGATTACGACGTTCAGACACACCATTTCGCTGAGGTGTGCCGGGTGGCGTGAGTTGTGAAACAATTCCACATTTCCTAAGGTGCGTGCCAAACTCGTGACTTAAATATTCTCCGCCACGATCAGATCGTAGGCATTTTATTTTCCTGTCACGTTGATTCTTGACCTCACTCTGAAATTCTTTGAACCTTTCAAAGGTTTCAGACTTGTGTTTCATTAAGTAGACATAACCATATCTACTCAAGTCATCAGTGAGGGTGAGAACATAACGGTAGCCACCGCGAGCCTCGACGCTCATTGGACCGCATAAATCGGTATGTATTATCTCCAACAAGTCAGTTGCTCGCTCCATTGTTCCGGAGAACGGAGTCTTGGTCATCTTGCCCATGAGGCATGGTTCGCATGTGTCAAATGATTCGAAATCAAGTGACTCCAAAAGTCCATCAGCATGGAGCTTCTTCATGCGTTTGACACCAATATGGCCAAGACGGCAGTGCCACATGTAAGTGGGACTATCGTTATCAACTTTACACTTTTTGGTACTCACACTGTGGACATGTGTAACATCACGTTCGAGATTCATCAAAAATAAACCATTGACCAGCGGGGCATGAGCATAAAACATTTCTCTCATATAAATAGAACAACCATTATTCTCGGATTTAAATGAGTAGCCATCTCGCATCAAGCGAGATCCAGATACAATGTTCATGCCCAAAGCTGGTACTAAATAACAATTATTAAGGTTTAAAACTAATCCCGAACGTAGATGTAGAGGTAGCGTGCCGACGGCGATCACATCGACCTTGGAACCATTCCCGACGCGCATCGTGACCTCATCCTTGGCCAACCTCCGCTTATTCCGCAGCTCCTGCTTGGAGTTACAAATGTGAGCAACTGCACCGGTATCAAATACCCAGGAGCTACTACGAGTGCTGGTCAAGTACACATCAATAACAAGTATATCACATATACCTTTAATGTTGCCGTCCTTCTTATCCGCTAAATACTTGGGGCAGTTCCGCTTCCAGTGACCGGTACCCTTGCAATAAAAGCACTCAGTCTCAGGCTTGGGTCCATTCTTGTTCTTCTTCTTCCCGGCAACTTGCTTACCGGGCGCGGCAACAGCTTTGCCGTCTTTCTTGAAGTTCTTCTTACCCTTGCCTTTCTTGAAACTAGTGGTCTTATTTACCATCAACACTTGATGCTCCTTTTTGATCTCGACCTCCGCTGATTTCAGCATCGAGTACAACTCAGGAATGGACTTCTCCATCCCTTGCATGTTGTAGTTCATCACAAAGCTCTTGAAGCTAGGTGGAAGCGACTGGAGGATTCTGTCAATGACCGAGTCATCCGGGAGATTAACTCCTAGCTGAGTCAAGCGGTTGTGAAGCCCCGACATCTTGAGGATGTGCTCACTGACAGAACTATTCTCCTCCATCTTACAGCTAAAGAACTTATCGGAGATGTTATATCTCTCGACCCGGGCATGAGCTTGGAAAACCAGTTTCAGCTCTTGGAACATCTCATATGCTCCGTGTTGCTCAAAACGCTTTTGGAGCCCCGGTTCTAAACTGTAAAGCATGCCGCACTGAACAAGGGAGTAATCATCGCAGCGAGAATGCCAAGCGTTCGCAACGTCTTGTTCTGCTGGGAGAAGGGGTGGGTCACCTAGCGGTGCATCAAGGACATATAGTTTCTTGGAAGCTATGAGGATGATCCTCAAGCCACGGACCCAGTCCGCATAGTTGCTTCCATCATCTTTCAGCTTGGTTTTCTCTAGGAACGCGTTGAAATTGAGGTTGACATTTGCGTTGGCCATTGGATCTACAATATAGATATTAAAGGCAATTTTTAGACTAAGTTCATGATAATTGAGTTCACATAATCATATTATTCAATGAACTCCCACTTAGATAGACATCTCTCTAGTCATCCAAGTGATACATGATCCATGTCAACTAGCCCGTGTCCGATCATCACGTGAGACGGACTAGTCATCCATGGTGAACATCTTCATGTTGATCGTATCTTCTATACGACTCATGTTCGACCTTTCGGTCTTCCGTGTTCCGAGGCCATGTCTGTACATGCTAGGCTCGTCAAGTCAACCTAAGTGTTTCGCGTGTGTAAATCTGGCTTACACCCGTTGTATGCGAACGTTAGAACCTATCACACCCGATCATCACGTGGTGCTTCGGAACAACGATCCTTAGCAACGGTGCACAGTTAGGGTGAACACTTCTCTTGAAATTTTACTGAGAGATCATCTTATTTACTACCGTCGTTCTAAGCAAATAAGATGTAAACATGATAAACATCACATGCAATCGATATAGTGACATGATATGGCCAATATCATCTTGCTCCTATGATCTCCATCTTCGGGGCACCATGATCATCACTGTCACCGGCACGACACCATGATCTCCATCATCATGATCTCCATCATTGTGTCTTCATGAAGTTGTCTCGCCAACTATTACTTCTACTACTATGGCTAACGCTTAGCAATAAAGTGAAGTAATTACATGGCGTTTATGATTGACACGCAGGTCATACAATAAAGTAAGACAACTCCTATGGCTCCTGCCGGTTGTCATAGTCATCGACATGCAAGTCGTGAACCCTATTACAAGAACATGATCAATTTCATACATCACAATGCATCACATCACATCCTTCTGGCCATATCACATCACAAGGCATATGCTGCAAAAACAAGTTAGACGTCCTCTAATTTGTAGTTGCAAGTTTTACGTGGTTGCTATAGGTTTCTAGCAAGAACGTTTCTTACCTACGCCAAAACCACAACGTGATATGCCAATTGCTATTTACCCTTCATAAGGACCCTTTTCATCGAATCCAATCCGACTAAGGTGGGAGAGACAGACACCCGCTAGCCACCTTATGCAACTAGTGCATGTCAGGCGGTGGAACCGGTCTCACGTAAGCGTACGTGTAAGGTTGATCCGGGCCGCTTCATCCCACAATACCGTCGAATCAAGATAAGACTAGTAATGGCAAGCATATTAACAAAATCGACGCCCACAACTGCTTTGTGTTCTACTCGTGCATAGATTCTACGCATAGACCTAGCTCATGATGCCACTGTTGGGAGACGTAGTAGTAAATCAAAAATTTCCTACGTATCACCAAGATCTATCTATGGAGAAACCAGCAACGAGAGGGGAGAGATTGGATCTTCATACCTTTGAAGATCGCTAAGCGGAAGCGTTACAAGAACGCGGTTGATGGAGTCGTACTCGCAGCGATTCAGATCGCGGTAGATCCGATCAAGTGCCGAACGGACGGCACCTCCGCGTTCAACACACGTGCAGCCCGGTGACGTCTCCTACGCCTTTGATCCAGCAAGGAGGGAGGAGAGGTTGAGGGAGAGCTCCGGCAACACGACGGCGTGGTGGCGGTGGAGCTGCGTGGTACTCCAGCAGAGCTTCACTAAGCACTACGGAGAACGAGGAGAGGAGGAGGTAGGGCTGCACCAGAGAGAGAGGGAGAACCGTGTGTTGTGCAGCCCCAAATGCCTCCACTATATATAGGGGAGAGGGAGGAGGGGTGGCTGCGCCCTAGGGTTCCACCCTAGGGGTGGCGGCAGCCACCAGATGGCATCTGGCCGGCGGCTAGGGCAAGGGAGAGGTGGGGCGCCCTAGGGTGGGCCTTAAGGCCCATCTAAGCCTAGGGTTTGCCCCCCTCCACCTTTGCCACGCCTTGGGCTGGGGTGGGAGGCACACCAGCCAACCTAGGGGCTGGCTCCCTCCCACTCTTAGCCCACGGAACCTTCCGGGGCAGGTGGGCCCACTTGGTGGACCCCCGGAACCCTTCCGGTGGTCCCGGTACACTACCGGTGACACCCGGAACACTTCCGGTAACAAAATCCTCACTTCCTATATATCAATATTCGTCTCCGGACCATTCCGGGACTCCTCGTGACGTCCGGGATCTCATCCGGGACTCCGAACAACCTTCGATAACCACGTACACTATTTCCCTATAACCCTAGCGTCATCGAACCTTAAGTGTGTAGACCCTACGGGTTCGGGAGACACGTAGACATGACCGAGACACCTCTCCGGCCAATAACCAACAGCGGGATCTGGATACCCATGTTGGCTCCCACGTACTCCACGATGATCTCATCGGATGAACCACGATGTCAGGGATTCAATCAATCCCGTATACAATTCCCTTTGTCTATCGGTATTGTACTTGCCCGAGATTCGATCGTCGGTATCCCTATACCTTGTTCAATCTCGTTACCGGCAAGTCTCTTTACTCGTTCCATAATACATCATCCCGTGGCTAACTCCTTAGTCACATTGAGCTCATTATGATGATGTCTTACCGAGTGGGCCTAGAGATACCTCTCCGTCACACGGAGTGACAAATCCCAGTCTCGATTCGTGTCAACCCAACAGACACTTTCAGAGATACCCGTAGCGTACCTTTATAGCCACCCAGTTACGTTGTGATGTTTGGCACACCCAAAGCATTCCTACGGCATCCGGGAGTTACACAATCTCATGGTCTAAGGAAACGATACTTGACATTGAAAAGCTTTAGCAAACGAACTACACGATCTTGTGCTATGCTTAGGATTGGGTCTTGTCCATCACATCATTCTCCTAATGATGTGATCCCGTTATCAACGACATCCAATGTCCATGGTCATGAAACCGTGACCATCTATTGATCAACGAGCTAGCCAACTAGAGGCTCACTAGGGACATGTTGTGGTCTATGTATTCACACATGTATTACGGTTTCCGGTTAACACAATTATAGAATGAACAATAGACAATTATCATGAACTAGGAAATACAATAATAACCATTTTATTATTTCCTCTAGGGCATATTTCCAACAGGCTTCGCCTAAGCACCGCTAAAACCGATCTAGAGGAGAAACTACGATCTAGAGGAGAGGGTAGCACGTGGCTGAAATCTATATGCAAAAACCCTAAAACCTCTAGTATATATAAGAGGAGGAGAGGATAAGGCTCGGCCCAAGGGCCAAGCCCTCTAGGCTTCGGCCAAAGTGGGAGGGAGGAGTCCTCCTCCTCCACTCCTAGTAGGATTAGGACTCCTCCCTTATTTCCACCTTTTTGCCTTTTTCCACCTTTTCTCCTTGGGCTTTTCTTTCCCAGCCGCATGGGCCCTTTGTGGGACTTTCACAAGCCCACTAAGGGCTGGTATTCATCCTCCCACATCCCACATAGCTTCTTGGGTCGAAATACCCCTCCCGATGGTCCCCCGGTACACTACCAGCACTCCCGGTACACTACCGATGAGCCCGAAACTTTTCCGGTGACCAAAACAGGACTTCCTATCTATCAATATTTACCTCCGGACCATTCCGGAGCTCCTCGTGATGTTCGGGATCTCATCCGGGACTCAGAACAACCTTCGGTCACCACCATACATATCTCTATGCTACTGAAACGTCACTGAACCTTAAGTGTGCAGACCCTGCGGGTTCGAAAACTATGTAGACATGACCGAGACACCTCTACGGTCAATAACCAATAGCGGGACCTGGATGCCCATATTGGTTCCTACATATTCTATGAAGATCTTTATCGGTATAACCTCTATGTCAAGGATTCAGTTAATCCCGTATGATGCTCCCTTTGTTTATCGGTATGTTACTTGCCCGAGATTCCATCGTCGGTATCTGCATACCTAGTTCAACCTCGTTACCGGCAAGTCTCTTTACTCGTTCCGTAATACAGGATCCCGTGACTAATACTTAGTCACATTGCTTGCAAGGCTTATTGTGATGTTGTATTACCGAGTGGGCCCTGAGATACCTCTCCATCACACGGAGTAACAAATCCCAGTGTTGATCCATGCCAACCCAGTAGACACCCTCGGAGATACCTGTAGATTACCTTTATAGTCACCCACTTACATTGCGATGTTTGATACACAAAAGGCACTCCTCCGGTGTCCGTGAGTTGCATGATCTCGTGGTCATTGGAACATATACTTGACGTGCAGAAAACGGTAGCAATAAACTGACACGGTCATATGCTACGTTTATAGTTTGGGTCTTGTCCATCCCATCATTCTCCTAATGATGTGATCTCGTTATCAAATGGAATCTCATGCCAATGGCTAGGAAACCTTGACCATCTTTGATCAATGAGCTAGTTTACTAGAGGCATACTAGGGACATAGTTGTGTCTATGTATCCACACATGCAACATGTTTCCAATCAATACAATTATAGCATGGATAATAAACGATTATCATGAACAAGAAAATATAATAATAAGTATTTTATTATTGCCTCTAGGGCATATTTCCAACAATCTGCTCTGCAGGGTGGTATTCCTGTTGAGCGTCTTTCTGATCGATCTCCTGATTATTCAGTGATGTGATTGTTTGGTTGTATTTGTTATGTTCTCTTTGCCCCTCGAGAACATACCAAACTGACCGCTCAGTATGTCGAGTGTGTTTTTCTAGGCTATGGTGATGAGCATAGGGGTTATCGTTGTTGGGATCCGGTCGGTCATTGGATGCGTATTTCTCGGGATCTGACTTTTGATGACTCTCGTCCATTCTACCCACGACCATCCTCCTCGATCTTTTCAGTCCAGGATATCTCTTTTCTCACATTCCCTGATACACCTCCCTCTGTGCCTAGTACTCCTACTCCTCGTCTCGCTGTTGGAGACCCGATGTCGTCCTCTCCTATGTTTTCTTCTCCACTTTCATCACTAATACCTTCCTCTTCTCGACCTTCATCACTGATACATTCCTATTCTCCACCTTCGTCACGGATACATTCCTCGTCTCCATCTCCAGTGATTCCACCTCTCCCCTCCTTTACTTTCCATTATACTCGTCGTCGACGTGTGGTGGTTGAGTCTACTGATGTGCCATCTACTTCTGATGTGTCATCTTCATCCTCTCAACCAACTTATGGTCTTCGTTCTCGGCCTTGTCCGCTCCCAGATCGATATTCTCCTTCTCGCCATGGTCCTTCGACCGTTGTTGAGCCGACTTCTTATCAAGATGTTGTTGTTCATCCTGAATGGCAGTTTGCCATGGCAGAGGAGCTTGTTGCCCTTGAGCGCACTAGCACATGGGATCTGGTTTCTCTTCCTCCACGTGTTCGTCCCATCACTTGTAAGTGGGTCTATAAGATTAAGACTCGCTCTGATGGTTCTCTTGAGCGTTATAAATCTCGTCTTGTGGCTCGTGGCTTTCAGCAGGAGCATGGTCGTGATTATGATGAGACTTTTGCTCTTGTGGACCATATGACCACTGTTCGCACACTTCTCGTCGTGGCCTCTACTCGCCATTGGTCTGTGTCTCATCTTGATGTTAAGAATGCCTTCCTTAATGGTGAGTTGCGTGAGGAGGTTTATATGCAGCCACCACCTGGGTATTCAGTTTCTGATGGCATGGTTTGTCATCTTCGTCGATCTTTCTATGGTCTTAAGCAAGCCCATCATGCTTGGTTTGAGCTTTTTGCCTTTGTGGTCACTGTAGCTAGTTTTTCTTCCAGTGCTCATGATCCAGCGTTGTTTGTTCACCTTTTTGCTTGTGGTTGCACTCTTCTTCTTCTATACGTTGATGACATGATCGACACTAGTGATGATTCTGCGTACATTGCTTTTGTCAAGGCCCATCTCAATGAGCAGTTCCTTATGTCTGATCTTGGTCCTCTTTGTTACTATCTTGGTATTGAGGTTTCCTCCACCTCCGATGGGTTTTTTATTTCTCAAGAAAAGTATATCCAGGATCTTCTTGCTCACGCGGCTCTTAGTGATGAACGCACTGTTGAAACTCCTATGGAGCTCAGTGTTCATCTTCATGCTTCTGATGGTGAGCCCTTGTCTGATCCGACGTGTTATCGTCATCTTGTTGGGTGTCTTGTCTATCTTGCTGTCACTCGTCCAGATATCTCATATCTTGTTCATATCCTGAGTCAGTTTGTCGCTTCTCCCACTTCAGTTCACTATAGTCACCTTCTTCGTGTTCTGTGATATCTTCTTGGCACAATCTCTCTTCGTATCTTCTTTCCTCATTCTAGCTCGTTACAACTCCAGGCCTATTCGGATGCTACGTGGGCTAGTGATCCTACGGACCGCCATTCACTTTCTACTTACTGTGTTTTTTTTTGGTGGTTCTCTTATTGCCTGGAAGATGAGGAAACAGACTGCAGTTGCCCGTTCGAGTGCAGAGGTCGAGTTGCGAGCTATGGATCTTCTAACGGCAGAGGTGAGTTGGTTACGATGGTTACTGGAGGATTTTGGTGTTTCTGTTACTACACCTACTACCCTCTTGTCAGACAGTACAGGTGCTATCAATATTGCACGGGACCATGAGCTTACCAAGCATATTGGTGTTGATGCTTCTTTTGTTTGCGCTGCTATGCAGGATCATGTTACTGCTCTTCAGTATGTGTCTTCTAAGTTACAGCTAGCAGACTTATTCACGAAGACCCAGACTAAAGCGCAACATGGATTTACCTCTCTAAACTCAGTGTTGTGAATCCACTATGAGTTTGAGGGGGATGTTAGAGCTATATTGATGATGTCTCTTGGCCTTTTGTATTCTAGATTTTTGACATCCTCTTACACTTGTATATATATTTTGGCTTTGGCCTCCAATAATATCAAGTTGCCATTTCAACAATCGCTAGCTTCGTCTGGCTAGCTTGGAATCAATCCAGCTGCTTCTTCTCTATGTACGTGTGCTGGCCAAAGGATAGGCCAGCATGAACTTGATGGAAAGTACTTGTCGTGGCGTTCATACTTCGGGACCGAAACCAACACCGTGTGTGTGACGGAAAGGATCTAAAACGAAGCAGTTACCTTGCATCTCCAATGTTGACGTGTAAATTTGTTTTCGCATCCGTATGTGGATAGGAGGAATCAGTATACTGACACGGATGCGGAATCCAATCATCCAATTTTATACACATATTCTGGTTACATCTCAAATGAATTTTAACGAAAATGAACAGATTTGATTCAAACTCGGACAAACGGGATGATACTCATCTAAATAAGAATATTTTTTACATAAAACCGAATATTTCGTCCGGTGAACTAAGAATCTAAAAAAAAATCTAACCCTACACTGCCCTATACTTGATGGTAACATTGTAGGCTATGCCGGGCTGGCTGGCGGCTCCTAAATCGTCGTCGTCAAAGTCATTGTCGAAGTCAGAGTCGTCAGGCTTTGGGCGACGGAAGGATGCAATGTCGAGGCAAGGGTTCCGAGCAGCAGGCTATGCTCGTGAATGATCCTCTCTGCTTCCTCATGCGTTGTGCGCAGTGCGGTTGTGGCCACCTATGACGTGGATGGGGGAAGATGTCGGGGGCCCTTGGAGGAGGAGGTTATCTTGCTGAGTGACCACTCCTCACAGTACTTGGCCATCTCCCTGTCGACGCGGCCTAGACGGTGCTTGCTCGCCTCCTCTTTTGTCTTGGAGCGGTCTAGGGCCCAGGCATACGCCAGGTTCGGGTGAGCCGCGATGTGTGGTGGCGGGACGTCGGAGTCCGCGAATTCGGACCAGTGTGCCGCATTACGCCTATCCCGTTAGCGCCGCTCCCTGTTGGCGTACTCCGCTGCCGTTAGGGTGCTCCGGAGGATGATCTGTTGTCGCCGCTGAGGTAGTGGCGAAGGTGGTTGCATGGGGCAGGGGCAGTAGCAAGCAACAAAGTTGTCAGAATCGATATTCTAATGGGATCGGAGCTCCGTTGGTAAGATCATGAGTCGTAGAATCATAACTACTAGGATCGTAGAAACTTAGATTTTATGAGCAAAATCATAAAATCGGAGGGGCTAGTTTGGATCGTAAGGTCGTAAGATTCTAATACCTGAGTCATGATTTTGACAACCTTGGCAAGCAGCGATCCTTGTTGACGCGGCGAGGAGGCGGAGAGTGCCGCTCCTCCTTGACGCGTCGGGGCAGCGGTGAGATGGGCTCCTCCTTCACGCGGCGTCTGATATGGACGTCGCGCTTGTGTGAGGGAGAACGGGAAGGGGGCTCGGGCTCTGACTTGACACGAAGGAGCGTCCTCGGTGGCACCGTCGGGTCGTTGACGTGGAGGACGGAGCGATGGAGCATGACCTCCATCTGCCGCTCGTACTGCTCGCTAGTCACGTCGTAGACCGCGCACTACGGTAGCGGCTGGTCCTCCTCGTTCTCAAAGGAGATGGCGACCTCCTCCTTCGCTCATGAGCGAACCACCGATGAGGACGACAGCCCTGGAGTTCGAAGGCGGCGGCGCCACGAACCTCCGGAGACCGTTTCAAATCTACCGGCGCCAAGGCCCACGACTTGCACATCGCCTTAGTTATGGGGAAAGAGGGGGTCACGGCAAGGACGTCTGGAGCGATGTGGAAGACCCCGGAGCCCGGCTTATAAAGCCTCGGCGAGCCATGCGAATGGACGATCAGCCGCTTCAATGTGGCGCATGGGCCGGAGATCTCGAGAACCTGTGTCTGCATTGAAGCGACAGCTCCCAAAAGGTCGCATCGATCAACGCCTCCCTTCAGTCCAGTCACATCACGCGGCATAAATGTCGGCCGCTGCATGCTTTGGACCGGCATTGATGCGGTGTGGGAAGCAGCATGTGCATCGGAAGAAAAGAGCAGGATGTGCATCGGAAGAAAAGAGCACGGGAGAGACAGGTGGGGTTGTTTTTTGGGCCAGGTTAATCAGACACAAATCTCCGGTTTAGAGGAAACACATCCAAACTATGCGATTTGAGGATCGGCGTTGGAGGTGTCCTTATTTGTGAGGTCACTCCTGCCGCCTGCTGCTACAGCGAGGAGGCGACGGCCATCAACGTTCCCAATTGCTTATCTTGACGGCTCCCTCCGATCGACGCTCTGGGCCATGGTCATCTACGAGCTTATAGCGATCGCCCCTCCGGTCTGGTTCCTCAAGCGGGTGGAAAGTTCGCCGGGTCATCATGTGGCCTGCAGAGGCCGAGGTACTAGCATAGGAGATCACCCCTAGCACTTTTGGGCTGGGAATCAGTCATCTCCTGCGTCAAAACACGGCTCTGAGAAAGTGAGAACGGAGGCGGAGAAAGCATTCCCAGAACCAATCGACTTCAATCCGAACCCATGTAGAGATAACATTGGTAGTATTCAACGTCTAACACAGAATGACCATAGAACCATCTCCACAGCTAGAAAAGGACATACGGTGACCATTCCACAGCTAGAATATAACAGAGCTCCTCTCTGCGACTTCTATTAAGAGAAACCACAAGTCTTACAGTCGATTAAACAGGAAAAGCTTAAACGATGCATGATCTGCCAGGGGGAGGAAGTGCTAGCAAAAGACCAAACCCAGACCAGAACTAACAAGGAGCAAGTTCCCTACATCCCCCCACCGGGATTCCGACAAGACCAGGTCTTCGGCAAGGGGGTACAAACCAGCAAAATAAGCCAGACTCCAAGCCTTTTTTGGTTCTACTAGATATCATTACAGGCTAAGGGAAGAAGGAAACATGCATGGAGCACGAGGAACTCCTTGAGCAACCCTTTTTAGTTGGAGAAGAGTCTGGAGTCCTAGAGACACGGCTACAAAAGGAGATAGCTTCTTCAAAGGAGACACCATCACGGAGACTCAGCTACAGTGCTGCTTCTGCCTGCCAAACACCAGCATTCCGTCAATCACCAAGGAAACACATCACATGATATTATTCAAATGCATCACCACATGACTTTTTTTCACCTATTTTAGAGCTTTGTAGACATCGAATTTGTTCTCCAATAGAGTTATCATAACTCTCTGGAGAAAATCACCAAACGTGAGGTGGTTCCCATGGTCTAAAAGATCCCACGGCAGCTGAAAATCAACAGTCAAACATAACTGACATAAATAAAAATAAAAAATAAATCTATTACTGAAAATTGAAAAGGCATAAGGGACAGAGTGATAAACCGTACTATTTCACCGTGCTCGTTGTGATTTCGTGAAATTATCAAACATCCAATGGGCTTCGAGTCATATGTGTCCTTCATGCGGTTAACCATCTGATACATGACTAGTGGCTTATAGATGCGCCTGTTTTTTGCCTCAGGCCAAAATGGAACTTCAAGATTGTTAACCACAGCCTTGTATCGGGTGTGTGCAGAAGATCCAGATCCTAGTCGAAAGTACACTTTGACGGCACTGTTTGTTAAATTGGCTGCAATTGCATAAGAAAAGGCATTTCAATTATTCAAGAACAACAAAGGTTGTAACAAAATCTGACCCAGTTAATTTAAGAATCAGAATCCAATGTACATAGTATTTATCTTGCCTACACCTTTCCCCTTTGCTGTTCTAAGAATTAATATATTTGAATAACCTAGTTGTTGATTTTATTCAGATACTGGGTATGGCATTTACTTCCAGAAGAAGCTAACTCGGTTTATCTTGTTATGTAGTCCCACAGGCATATTATGCCCAGTATACTTTGTTTAACTACTTAGTGTGTTCATCAAATAAAATAGCAGAGGACTATTCAGTGTCATCAATAAACTAAGCCTAATGGTCAGAAGTGCATGCAAATGTAGAGTTTTAGACCAAAGACCCTCAGCGAACTAAGTTTGATTACTAACTTGCATCAGGGCAGGCACACAGTTACAAAGTGAAACTAAAACCGAATCAGTACAGCTCAACAGCTGCAAACACTATCAGGATAAGCAACATAGGGCATAAAGAAAAATGAGTAAAGAATCTTCAGGCAACTACAGCAGAAAACTGTGCAAAGATCCAGTTAGAATTCAGAATTGAAATAACTTAAATTACTGATAATAGGGACAAATAAAGAAGTATGCAGGTTCACCTCTTTCCAAAGGTGTCATGAATACCAACGGCCGTCTCTTATACGGCATCAACTCTGGACACGTACGATTTTCACCCTTTTCTAGAAATTCGAGGAACTCACAAAGGTATGGTAATGATTTTTTAGTGCTGCAGAAAATTGCTCGAAGAAACTTTACTAACACTACTTTATCCGATTGCAATTCTTCTGCACTTGCATTTGATTTTAGTGGTTTGAGCGGCACCAATCTTCCATCAAACACTGCAAAATCACTTGTGAGTAATTCTCCTGCCCATGTCAGTTCATTCTTTTCAGCATTAGTGAATTTCTCAAGGAAACTATCTCCCAAAGCAATCCCTTTATCACTGAAGTCGTTAACGTATTGTACACAACCTTCAGCGGTGATATCCGGAATTGTGTCCTTCTTAAAGAAAATCTCACGATCTTTGACGTATCTACCCAAGGGAATCATACCAGAAACGCATACATCATAAATTCGTTTCGGAAGAGATGGTTTCATCAGATCTAGAAGGACTCGAATCTTGACGAGGCCTTTTTCTTGTAGGCGGACTGCAATAATATTAATGTTCAAATGTAAGGACATAAAAAGAACAGGCAGATAAAAAGATAAGTTAATCAGTTGCACACCAAGGAATTATAACAACTGCAGTACCTATCAGCCCCTCCAAGGAGTCGTAACAGTAATTGGACAGTTGCATTACAAGGCAGTTTATAGTCTTTGAGAGTAACATTATCTTGAAGATATTGTCCTCCTGCACGCAGTGTAAATAGATCAATTGATCTTCCGAGTATATCCTCTATTCTTTTTCTCAACATGGAGCACTTGAGTTTACAATCAATGAGGACTGCAAAAGATCCTCTCACTGGAGATTCAACTAATAATTGTAACAATTCCTGCAAAAATATGAACATGCAAAAGATATGGTCAGTATTAAAGTGCATCCAATGTGACACAAATCGCTTAAAAATGAAACAACAGCAAGTCACATCTATTTGTTCTACCAAGCACACCGTTATAACAAGTAAAATAAATAGGCATAAGGAAAAAAAATCTATTTACAGGAGCCAGTTGCAACAGGTACCTCTGGAATGCTTTGCTCCCTCTGCTGGGTAGGTTGAGAGGTAGCTCTAAGTATGTTGGTGACCTGCCTGTCATTCAGTTTTTTAGAGTACCTTTGCCCTTCAACAGTCTTGCATGCCTACAATCAGTTTGTAGAGGACGATGAACAAACGATGTCTGATTCAAATATGAGGAAGCAGGGATGGATACAGTACCTCCATAGGCAGATACACAGGCCGAGCATCACTTCCAGACTGCAGGCAGGGCCAAGTACGAGGGGAACGAGCATAGCTGCATATAGATCACAGTTAAACCATCATCAGATTCATAACACAACAGAGAGAGAAAGAGGGGGAGAGAGAGAGAGAGGATTACGTGTAGCAGAGATTGTTGATCAGTGACTGAAGCGCGTCGGCTGTGAAGTGATTCTCATCATAAAGAACATAGTAATGAGTTTGCCTGCTAGTTCCCTGAGGAGCATTTTACAAACACACTCGGTATGCAAGCATAGGAAAAAATGGACATGTGGGCAAAGTTGGTACCTGAATGCCAGCATGGCTGCACAAGCAGAAATCAAACTCTGTTGGGTGGCAAATCATGAGGTCGACCAAAGTTCCTGCAGGACAACAGAGATAGAAATGCACCCAGTCAGTCAGCAATGCTTCAACAAGTAGCAGATACTTAGTTGTTTATCAGTGACATCGAAATACTAGTGTATTTGCTAACCTGGAAGTATATTCCCACTCTTGTCAGTCATATCACACCTCCCATGAACCTCAGGGAACAGCCTGGTGTGATGGCTTTTCTGGACAACCACAAAGGTGACTGGCGGCATATACCCCTCCTCCAGAGAGGCGCAGGCCTTGCAACAGCAAAGTAGAAAACCATCAGAATGACAAAAGCCAAGAATAACATCAGAGGAGGTAGGCCAAAACAGAAATTTGCATGCAACCTACCTTCCTGATTGCGTCCATTTCATGAAGCAGAACATGGCTGAATTGGCCTTCACTCACACCATCCCTACATATGAGAATGATCAGTCAGTCAGTCACCTCCATTGACTGGACAAGATGAAAAGAATGCCCTGAATCTGTGCACATACCTGTAGAACAGAATCCTCTCAGGCCTCCGGCCCGTCTTCCTGCGGAAGGCAATCAGTAACTCCCTGTAGACAAAATTATGTCAGGTTAGCAGTTGATCCATATGGCAATTGATGGTGATCGTCTCTGCCAAATCACAAAACTCACCTGATCATGCCTCCATTGACATTGCCCCTCTGTGGATCTTTGATGACACTGAAGAGGTCTTCGATTATCTCCTGCCTGTGTGGTTGAGCAGAGACCAGACCTCTGTACTTGGTGATTTCAGGCCAGTCCATTGATGCAACCACCTACATCAATCCAACAAAAGAAACGGCTAAATATATTTGTGCTCAACAGGTATGTGCACGCATAAAGATAGTTCTATTTGAAAGATCAAATCAGATACAAATATATATCGAATTGATGACAAACTGTTAGCTGTGGGATAAGACTAACCGCAGCAATAGATGATGCAGAGTCCTCTCCAGGTGGGGGGTGTGAAACATCAGCACCAAAGATGATTGTTGGGACTTCGGACACAAACGGTATGCCATTTCGCACAAAAGCTCTCTCCAGAACCGTGTTGCGTCCTCCGACCTAGTTAGGACACAGAATTATCACATTTAACAGAAACCGAAGTACACAAAGAATCAACGCATTCCATGGAAACTGAATGTAAAACATGGACCAGGTGGTTATGTTACCTTCACATTGATTTTGAGTGCAACATTCTCCATATATTGCTTGTTCAGTCTGGCAGCATGCCTTGGCAGGCAACACTGAGACACGATCCCAAGATCAGTCTCGCAAACCTTCTTGATTTTCCCTGCAAAATTAAACATGGCACGCACATAAATCTAAAGAAATCCAAGAGAATGTGGAAGGGGATTGACCAGAGGAGGCGTATGCATACCATAAGAACCACTGACTTCAGGTAGGATTACGATTAACAGTTGCAACTGTTTGTTGCCTCCTTGTTTTTTGAGCATTTCCGTAGTCCTCCTGCACACATCCCTCAAAGCATTCTCAATGTGGTTGGGGCTAGCTGATCGGTTGTCTACAAGTGGCCTTGGATTGACAGACTGCAGGGTTGGAAAACACAGCTCAGTCAGCTGCAACATACACACATAAATCATAAATGACTGAGAAACAGGAAAGCACTGCAAGATTTTACCATTCCAGTCATATTGCACATCTGAATCAGATCACAACAGAACCTTTGTACCTCCTCAGGACGCATGCGTGAAAAATTCACACAGGCCCAGTTGTCTATGATTCCTCCATTGATCATTTTCTGCAGGAAAAAAAAACACAAATGAGACCTGTCTTTTGTACTATCATCAACATCACATATGTGCTACATACGAAATAATGGACCAAGTCACAAACAAGCTCAACAGGTTTTCAGTTAAGTAACTAGTGTGAAAACCACATAATGGACAAAGTGCAAACAAGCAAAATAATTAGAGAGTTGCTATACATACAAAATAATGACCTGTCATTTTTTCATACATTAAGAACAAACAAAGAAGAAACTCTACAAGTTCTCCATGCATTTAGTTCCAAGAAAAATTAATGCTTAGAAATACCTTGTTAATCATGTTCCACTGTCCAACACTTGGCGCACAGGTTTTCTCCTTTCCAGAATCATGATATCTCAACTGAAGCAGACAGATACAAAGGATGTGATTACTACAAATCCTTCCAGTTAAGCAGCTTAGAGAATGGGGAATAAGGCAGCACTCTTACCATGGGGGGAGGCAGCACACGGGCTGGAACAGCGACAAGGTCACTGCAGACATTGATTCCAAACTCCTGAGCAAACTTGTCCTCAGCATACTTGTTGTGCAGAACCATCTACAGTGTGAAAAAGAATGCCATGAGAGATTTCACATTACAGGCAAACTAAAACGAGCTGAGAAAGGGTGGGCATTCCTAACTACATGAGTTACAACCGAATGGAAGGATCTACCAAATACATCATCATAACAAGTGATGTTGAAATATATGGGCATGCATAATAAGAAAACCAATCGATCAGTATTTACAGAATCTAGTTGACACCAGGCATACCTCACGAATGCTTTGCTCCCTCTGCTGAGGACGTTGACAGGTAGCTCTAAGTATGTTGGTGACCTGCTTGTCATTCAGTTTCTTAGAGTACCTTTGTCCTTCAACAATCTTGCATGCCTACAATCAATTTGTAGAGAACACTGAGCAAACAGCATATAATTCAAATATGAGGAAGCAGGCATGAATACAGTACCTCCATAGGCAGATACACAGGCCGAGCATCACTTCCAGACTGCAGGCAGGGCCAAGTGGTGTACTGCAGATTGTAATTGTATCTTTGCATGAAGTACTGAACAACTGACATTCTTGTTCCTCTCTCATCAACAGGAAATCTAACAATAACAGAAAAAAAGAGGAGTGAAGTGATATTAGAAAGGGAATAATAATCAAGGATAGATGCTAAAAAGGAAACTGTGGTATATAAACATTCATAAGGAAAATTGTGAACGTGCACAACTTAGCACAAACAGATATTTTCTATGCTGCAGAAATCAAATGCATATGCCACAGGAAGAATGTTGTAAACAAAATTATTCCCCTAACCAAATACCTGACACAACAACCAAACAACAACAAAGTAGCAATAAGCAGAAAATCTAGACAACTACACATCTTTCTAATATTCCAGCAACCCTGATTATTTGCTCCAGAATACAGAGATAGAAGACATAATGGAAAATATTATAGCATGTGTGGACAGATCATTACATGAGCTGGCTCATGGGAACAGGAGTAATCCCTGTTATCTTGTATCTTCTGATTTGGTCTTCTTGGTGGTTTGTTTCTACCCACACCCCACGGAGTGCTTTCTTTATCTGCACAAAGTCAGGTACGAAAGAGATTAGTCAAGTATTTACAGCCAATAACAGGTTGCAGTGTGCTAATATGTTCTCTAAAACTAGCTGAGCATCTATATCAGAATAGTACCTTGACACGGTCCCTGTCTGTCAGAGGTCGCGAGGCATCACGTAAGTTGAGGAACTCTAGCACGAATTGGACCACCGTCACGGGCTTGAAGAAGGATGTTGCAGATATATCTGAATAATGTAAGTTCAGATCATCAGATAAACAAGGCTATAACTCACTGCAATTAGATAACAATGGCAGTAACAGTAACTGTAACAGACAGGGGAGTACCAATATTGAGCGAAAGCCCCATCTGAGTCGGGCGTAAGCTCTGATAGTAACCTCTCCAGCACTCTAATCCTTCACCAATGTCTCCTCTGTGACCAAAAGTGGTGGAGAAGAAGGATCTGGACACTGTCACATAGCTGCAATGAAAATGCATTGCCACCAGTAGTGTCAGGGTTCCAGAAAACTAGCTAGTAATGATCAAGAAAAACTGGTAGCAAGAAACTGGAATGTGGATGTCATACTTCCAGGATGGTGACTCCCTGAGGACAACATCGAGCACTTGGATGGTTTCTTTAGGCATATCCCTCTGTCTTCCTTTGAGAAACTGCTGAAGGTGGTACAGGTCTGTCCTCCCAGCAATTCTAATGGTGATCTTGTACTCCCTTTCAGCCCTGCAAATGAAGAGGGAGAGCAAGTTAGCAGCCACAAACACAATGGACAAGGAAGTTGATCAAATCAAGGGAAGCAATCCTAATTCCTAAGCTCAGAATCCAATCTTACCTTTCTTTGTCTTTCTTCTCCGAATCGACGAGAGTAACAGAAAACTCCTCTGACTCGAAAGGAAGCGAGCCCGCAGTGTAAAGGCTCTTTCTTCCATCATAGGCAGGCAATTTGCCGCCGAGGGATGTCTTGCCGTGCAACTTGATTAGCTCACTGAGTACCTCCCTGTTGACTGCTCTTGATTTCGACTCCGGGTTGATGGAAACCTACAGCAACACGTTGGGACATCATTATGTATGCACAAACAAGAGATGACTCTGTTGTACATTTAGCACAGAGGAGTGAAACAATTAGGCCTCTGTTTTGTCCGGTCATTCTAAACAAATCGAATCAAACCCAACATTTTAATTCTCTGTACTTATGCTACAATAGTTGATTCAACAGAGTCGAAGCGTGCAAGTCGAAGGAACAGCTACTGGATCTTAAGAAACCACAAAACCAGAATCCAGTCAATATGCAGGGGAAAACTGCCCGATCTTAAGAAACCACTAAACCAGAATCCAGTCAATATGCAGGGGGGAAACTGCCGGATCTTAAGAAACCACTAAACCAAAATTAGGCATCGCAGGAATGGGAATCTAGCAATCAAACGGCAACACATACCATCCGGTGGCCTCCATTTGGACTTAGCAGACCCCAAACAGAAATTCATCTTGAAACGAAAATAGGAACCCTGGATCCCAAAGGGAACACTCTAGGGGCGTTGTTCCTGACTAAGGGATGCGGCTGAGCAGGGCCGGAGGCGGAGAAGGGGCGGCGGCGTTGGGTGAGGACTGAGGAGGGGTTGAGTGAGTGCGAGCTGCGACGGCGTGGAAAGGGTGGTGGGGTGGACACGAATCTCATTGCAATGATTCGGTACAGAACCCAATAAGCGGGACCCTATGTACTGTACGTAGTAAAAAAAAGGACCTGCGCACTGTACGTAGTAAAAAAGGACCTATATGTTCTTAAAAAAAAGGACCTATGGACTGTTCCAGATACTAGTACTACTTTGCTATTAGGAGTGCAAAAATAATTTCGTCGCCGATCAATCTATTCATAAAAAAAAGTAGTACTACACACATACGACTACAAGTACTCTACATAGTTTACCAACAAAAAAAGAGAGATGCACTTGTATATGTATGAGCAGAGAAAAAGGTTGTAAGAAAATCTATAAAAGTCGAAAATATATGAAATCTCACGTCAAAAAAATTGGCATAATGCTTCATCGAATTAAACCCCGTACGTGTTCTTACACACACACACACACCCCGAGAGCCAATAAAATCTCCAAAAGAAAGAAAGTTAACGGCAACTTTTTTTTACATGCTAGCAACAACATGCCGCCGATGCCGGATGCCACACGAGGTGGCGATACAAGAGATCCGGGCATCGGAGGAGCACGGCCTCTGCGTTTTTTGCATGCGATGAGCCAAAGACAAAAACAAAAGCTGCTGCGCGGGCAGACGGAGAAGAGGCGAACGAATAGCAAAACTGCACCGGCAACAAAGGTGACATGGCAAGGGCCACAAAGGCCTCCTGCTTCGCCAAAAATGTGTATGGCAGCCACGTACTAGAAAGAAGATGCAGGACCATGGTCAAGCATCTGCGTTGGTACGTTGCTTTGCCCCTTTGTCGCCAGTCGAGGACAGGGACCAGACCAAAAAAACCATGGGGAAACCGGACCAAAACCGTCCAAGATCCAAGAAAAAGACGCAGGAGATCAAAGGAAAGACGCGCGGCTTTGCATGAGACGGCCGAGGAGGCTCCGATCGGCACCCACGACCACGAGGATGAGATCTCACAACCTCCCCTCCCCGTGTATATCTATCAAGTGCTACCTAGTTACAAGATAACCGATCCAACGACAAGCTTTCTGTCTCGCTTTCCCAAAACTCGCTACACGCAGTACTGCTCATCACAACAGGAGAAACTATGCATGCATCTTCGAAAACGCCAAGATCGATCCAAGGGCAAAAAAGACGACCGAATTGAATATCACCGTACGTGTGGCGAGCTAGGAGCGCTCGACCAGAACACCCATGGATGGATGGATGCGGTCGGAGACGCATGTCGCATGGAAGAAAACGAAGCAGCAGCTAGGAAGAACACAACACGATCGCTCGGTCACAAGCATCTTCGAAACTGGCAGATCTAAACAAGAACAACTAGCTTACTACGTGCGTGCACAGGAAAACGTACGAGAACATGCAGGAACGCCAGATCTAGGCAAGAACTAGCTAGTAGGGAGGGAGGGGGAGGGGGTTTGGGAGCGGGAGCTGCTCACGTCGTAGTGGAAGAGGTTGTTGTCGGCGACGTTGACGAGGAAGTGGTTGGCGCGGATCATCACCTTCTTGCCCACGGTGCCGGCCCCGGGCCGCGCCGGGTGGGCGAGCCCCTTCTTCGACACCGGCGCCAGATCCACCTCGGGCGCCTTCTCCGCCTCGGGCTGATCGACATGCGCCGCCTCGACGGCCGCCGCGGCCGCCGCGGCGGGCGGCGCCAGCGCGGTCTCGGTGACGAAGAGCTTCTGCTCCAGCTCCTTGGCGACGGACGCGGGGGTCGGCGGAGCGGGCGCGGGTGCGGAGACGCGGGCCGGCTGGTACGGGGCCGCGGCCGGCGAGGGGGTCGGGGAAGGCGCGCGGACGGTGGCTGGGGTGGGCGAGGGCGCGCGGATGGTGACCGGCGCGGAGGAAGGCGGCGCAGGGCCGCGGAAGACGACGCCGTGCTGGTAGGCGCCCTGGTGAGGCCCCGTGGCGTTGGGGTTGTGGTAGACGGCGACCGCGGAACGCGGCGCCGACGACGAGGACGCGCCCGGAGGTGGCCACGGGAAGCGCCCGCCCCCGCGCCCTCCTCCCGCCGGCGCGCCGGCCCGCCCACCGCCGTACTGCTGCTGCTGCTGCTGCCGGTCGCCGCGGCCTCCCCGGCCTCCACCTCCGCGGTAGGCCATGGCGAGGGAGTTGTGGTGGTGGTGGGAGGGCTACGGTGGTGGCGGCGGGGGTGGATTGGAGAGGAAGAAAGGAGCGGAGCGGATGAGGACGGTGATGAGCTGGTGGGAGAGAGGAAGCTGCTTTTTTATAGGCGGAGCAGGGCGCGGTGAGCGAGTGGGTGCGGGTGGCGAAACCCTAGCGAGCGAGCGAGGTGGTGAGCGCATGGCGTGGTCCGTACGTGGGAGGGGGACGGGGCAGCTGGCTCCAATTTTGCGGTTTCGTCAGGACGGGGGTGAAAAATACCGTCGCTCGGAGGAGAAATATCTGGGGCTCGCTCTCGGGTGCGTGGATCAGAACGCCCGCGCGGGGGGACAAGTCACAGAAATGCCGGCGGCGGGAGGGCTTTTCTGCAAACCGCGCGCGCAGGGTTGCTTTTGCGACCGCGGTTGGAAATGGATAACCACGGTTGGGTCAGGTTCAAACGGTGTTGCACGGGAGTTTCGAATTTCGATAAAAACGCAGAAATTTTTTACTTGCTCGCTTGTTTCTTGTTGGGATTTTCTTATTCAAGAAAATATATTGCATGATTGTACATAAGAGAATGGAAAAAACATGGCATGAAAATGAAGAATGCTTCACCCCAATGCTTTGAGAAAGTGCTCATAGCTGACAATTGTGAAACGTAATATGTAGAATTTATAAAATGTATTTTTAAGAGTTGGTACCATGATTTTAAATTTTATTCAAACAAAGACCACTTTATTCATTTAGAAAGAAGTTCAAAGAACTAAATTTATTTAGAAGGAAAATATTCAACAAAGTGAGTTCAAAAATTAAGTTGCACTCACGTAACTAAAAGGAAATATTCAACGAAATGGACCCAAAATGTAGTTGCACTCACTTAACTAGAAGATAAGTTTTACTCACTTAACTAAAAATGAATTTAGAAATGAGAATATTGGTCATAGGTGATAAATACTCAATTCAAAATTGTTCAACAGGTACTACTTGACCAATAATAATTGCACTGCTTGTAGTTGCACTCACTTGAGTACAAGGAAAATGCACACTCTACATTTCCTTTTAAAATGCTGCTCGAATATGGGGCTTGCATTCAGAAGCAAAATTTTACTTGTAGTTGCACTCCGAAGAGAAGTTTCTTCTATCCTGCATATTTTGATACTGGTGAATAAAATGCACTTTCTTGATCTCCTCTTCTTGCTTAGCTCATTTTGTGTGGCCTGCATTTGAGGTTAAATGCAAAATCAATTGAGTGCTACGCCACAATTGTTTTTGCTAACTTTGCGTGCTTGCTTTCTTTTGCAACCACAGTTGGAAATGGTAACCACGGTCGGGTCAGGTTCGGTGTTGTGTGTAGACGGGATTTTCAAATTTCGATTCCATTTGTGACAACTCTAGCCAACTGCTAGTGCAACTCGGATCAATGAGGAAAGAGTGTGCTACCAATGGGTGAATATTATTAATTTTTCGTGCGCTTGCACTTTGTTTATCTTGATTTTTAGTTGGTCCATTTAATTTAAAGGTACAAGTATGTGCGCGAAAACAATTAATTATGGTGTATTGGTAGAACTTAGCCTTGAGGTTGTGGCGTCTCTCCTCCGTCAATCTTTTTTATATCGGGTGCAATTTCTACACATGCCTACATAATAAATAGACCTTCTCTATCGTGAGATTGATTTCAAAATTGTCACATCATTACAAATAGAGCTTGTTTGAGTAGTGCTTTTAGTTACTTCTGATCCAGGTAGATTTCTCAAATAATTATGTATTGGCTCAATAGTAATCTGAAACGTGACTAAAAATGTTGAGATAGATTCTTGGACCAAACCATATGGCAATTGGGGAAGGTAGCCAACCCACTCCGCACCAACGAACTACGAACAACCGACTCACTCTTTACCCTTTCCTCTCTCCATAGGAGTTCAGACTGACACTGTTAAATTCGGTCCCCTCCTTCCTTTCTCCTTCCCCGACGTTATCGATCGAAGGGGGGCAAGGGTGTATCCTCTCGTAGTTGTAAGCTTCTTTATGGTTCTTTCGTTGTGGTTTACTAGGAGCCCTTTTACAACTTTTCTAAGCCACGCCGAAGATAGGCTAGGCTCCTGTGATCACCATACATGGTGGAAGGTGGCTATAGGTGGGTGATCCAGTAGGAGTTCATCCTCAATAAGCTTGTGCGACTCCTTACTCTGCTCGAGGCTATTATGCGTGCCCCACCTCTAGTTGCCCCCGTGGTGGTGGAACAAGGGATGAGGAGAAGCAGAGAGATGGAAGTTATTGATAGGGTTAGAGCTCATAATTGATGGTGTTTGGGCTGGAGGTATGGCACACATGTGGTAACCACGGTTTGAGAAAATGGTAACCAGGGGTGGGCTCGAGTGTAAGTGGGTACACGAAATTTCAAAAAACTCAACGGATGTGGCTAGTTGCTAGTGCGATTGCAATCAACGAAGAAAGAGTTTAGCACCAACGGGTTGCGACTCGGAATTTTTAGTGTTTCCTTCATGTGAACCATCTTGAATTCTGGTTCACTTTTGGTTGGTCTTGATTTTAGTTAGTACATTCCACGGTTATATATATGTGCATGAATAATTCTGGTGCATGGATTAAACTTAGCCTTGAAATGGTGGCAACTCTACTCGGTCTTTTTGATACCGAGTTCAATTTCTACACATATCCACGTAATTAGTAGGCTTCTCTCACATGGGATTGATTACAAAATGCCCACGTGATCACAAATATATCTTAGTTGACAAGTGTTTTTAGCTACTTCTAAACAGTGTAAATTCTTCCCATGCACCTTTAGTGGATAAATAGTAATGTGGCACGGCACGGATCCGATGGAGGAGGGACTGGTGCAGAGCCGTCTTCGGAAATTCGGGGCCCCGGGAGGAAATCGAAATGTGGCCCAAAATTTTGAACAGTTCACATCATAGAAGAATTAATATGCGTAAAGCATAGTCTCATTTTATTATATAATTTCGAGTTTGTTTCCATTGTATCTTTTTTAGGCATATATCAACACTAATGCTAAAAAGGTAAAGGGATTGCAAAGCAACTAGCACCACAGGATCAGAGTCATGCTTCCTAATTCTATTAGACATGATAAAAATTCTGGAAGAGAACCTAACAAATTATAAGTGATCGTTGATCAAACAGAATCTAATTAGTTTCTAATAGTAATGACCGCTAGATGAATAGATCATTCAAATACGAAGAAAATGAATTGAAAATTGAACCTTGCACTTGAAGATTAAAACACAGTCCGTAGTTTGGCCTCAATGTGTTCATCAATCCTGATTGAAGCAACGAACGAAACCACGGTCCACGACTGTCGCGTCTTCACGCAACAAGACGATCAACAATTGGATTAAGTTCATCCAATTAAAAAAAAGTTCGTTGATTTTGGAAAACAGTTCGTCGACTTTCGAAAAAAGTTCATCGATTTTGGAAACAGTTCATCTAATTTTTAAAAACTTCATGATTTTGGGAAAAGTTCAATGTTTTTAAAATTTGAATACAAATCATCGAATTTAAAAAAATGTTAAGTAAGAAAAAGGTTCACGTATTTTATAAAAAACGCACGTCAGAATGAAACAAAAAAGGATGAGAAAGGAAAAAAAATGAACCGATTACGAATAAAATAGGTAAAACGAGGTTTGTGTGCATCACTTGGGCGGTGGTCTGACCAAGCTGTTGCAGGTTCGAATCCCTGTGCACGCAAGAGTTTCTAAAACAGTGAAAAAAGAGGATGGGAAGCAAATGAGCCGGCCCAGTACGCAAGAGTTGATGTGCGTTGCAGGTGCCGGTTAGGAAGATTGCACTGTAACCAGCGCCTGCAGCGCCAAATAGGGTTTGCCGTGTTATTGGGCTTCCAAACTTCTTTCTCTTCTATAAGATGTTTATTTGGCCCTCTAGCACTAGCAGCCCAGATTCCCATATGCCACGTACTCAGTTAGTCACGTCCTGCACAAAAAAAAGGAACTCAGTTAGTCACGTACACACGTACTTTAGTTTCCTGTCATGGGTTTTCTAGTGATCTTTCAACAGAAGGGAGGCATCGTATCAAGGTTTTTTTTTCCTCTCGACGGACCGCATGTCCCGCGTTGTTGCACGCGACCAAATCCATCACACCTCACACGCGCGCGTCTCGATCCCTCCCGCGCGCGCATCGGCCCGTGCACGCAGCGCCTGCGACCCACGCCAACCCCTCCCTCCCTCTCTTCCTCCCTGGCCGCGCCACGCCGCGCGCGCAGACGGGTAGAAACGTACGCACGTCACACGGGGCGGCTCTTGCTTTGCTTTTGCCCGGCCGGCGCAGCGGCGGGCAGCCGGATCAGCTGGCAGGGGTTGGACGGGTGTGGTCAGGCGCAGAGGCCGTGCATGTCCCCCCGACCCGCCCGTCTTCACCCACACGCACTCCACCACCACCCATCTTTCCCTCGCTCGCACCATCGTTGCACCGGAACGGCAACTGCGCGGGCGCCGTGCGTCCGTCGGCGAGAACGTGCCGCCGTGGGTTTCAATTTTCAAACGCGCGCGCACCTCGCACCGCGTTGCTATCTCCCACGCGCGCGCGGACACACACGTCTCCGTCGGTCGGATCACCTGTCCGCCCCGCTCGCTGCGATCGCGCATCGGCCTGAGACCGAGCTCGTGCGTGCGTGCATGCATGATGCCCGCCCGCTCCCGTGCATCCGCGTTCTACAGTGACGAGGTTTGGGACCCAAGTAACGTACTACTCCTGCCTCGTAACACTCTGCGGCCGGCGACTGTTAAAACCTATCTTCGCCGTATCTACATGCTCATACTCCCTTCGGTCTTTTTTAATCTGTATATAAATTTTAGTCAAAGTCAAAGTATCTCTACTTTGATCAAACTTATAAAAAAATTATTATCATTTATAATGTCAAATCAATGTTGTTAGATTCTTCATAAAATGTAGTTTCATAGTATATATATTTGACATTGAAGATATTGATATTTTTTAATACAAATTCGGTCAAACTTTGAGTTTGACTTGACCAAAATCTAATACGCGAAGTAAAAATGATCGGAGGGAGTATATGCCTTCGTCGTGTTTAGTCTCGAAGCACGACAAGCGTTTTCTCGCTTACTTCGCTTAGTCTCAACAAATACAATCAGGCATATGCACCAATCACATTTATAATTCGCAAAAAAAAAACAATCACATTTATCACCGGAACATTATTTTCCGGCATAAAAGACCACCTGTCCCAAGGATTTGGCAGCAACAACCACCTCCGGCTGGAATTGATGAAAATACCGCGACGGCATGCCCATGAGCAGACATGTGGCAGTTGTCGCTGGAGCCCGGGGATAATAGCCCGAGGCTGGCGCTTGGATTGGAACGGCGAGGCCACGTGTAGCCTGCCGCCACACCCTGTGGCGGCATTTATTCTTGATGTTGTTTGTGACGCGACACCTATAGTTGTCAGTTAGTGGATTTTTGGCGTCTTCTGTTGACATCGTGCTCCATATATCAAGTGATGCTCCCAGCGTAGAGGCGCAATCTCTTGTTTGGCTTAGTGTCTCCTCTCTCTCTCTCTCCAAGAACAACGGGCAAGAACAGCTGCAATAGCCGCTTTGACTCATGATTTTGATCGATTTAGAGTTTGATTTTGAAGATGTTGAAGTTGAGGAAAGGATAGATCTTGGTAAGACTATCCATTTTTGTTGGTTTCCTTCACATACATATTTCTTTTTTCTATTTGATTAGCCCTAAATACATATTCTTGGCTATTTTAGGCATTAGTTAATCACTTTGTGGAGTCATTTGGAGCATTTGGACTAAGATTTGTCATGCGAAGCAAACTAAGAAAAAGGAAGGAGGTGCGGTTGGTGAGCATCGGCAGAACGGCCTCCCTCCGTAGTCCGCACTACGTGCTGGTTTAAAAGAGAGACCCGAACGGACAAAAACCGTTCCACAGAAATTACCGAAGGGGTTCCTCGAAAAAAATTTACCGAAGGGAAGCCGAGGGAGGGAAGATGGTACAGTAAAACCAAAGGTGGCGGCACTGTGAAAGTGAAAACTTTGTTGGTTCGAAAAGAAGACGGATGCTTTTCCTGTCGATCCCTCCCACCACCTCGCTCCCCTGGTCATGGTCGTGTGGTGTGGTGTGGTGTGGCGTGGGTTCTGGGGCCACCAACCAGGCATTGGGATATCATATCTAGTCTACTACTCAGCTTTGCAGGCCCGACAGGAAGATGGTGGGAGCCCAGCCTCAGGCCCTGCTTTGCGATTCTGCCCTGCGCTGCGCACCACCCCTTCCTCTGTCGCCTGCGTCTGTGTGTTCCCTAATGCCGATGGAAGCCAAGCCGGGGAAGGTAAAAGTTGGTGGGGAGGGAGCGAAAGGGGTGCACGGCAACGGCATGCATGCAATGCCCATCGCCAATGGTTGCTATTGCTGATCGAGAACGAGAGGGATGAGATCATCTGCATGCAGTGCCACGGCTGGCCCGCGCTGCAGGGCCGAGCAGGGTGGGTGAACTGGAGTTTGGTGGGTCACCACCCCGCCTGCCCCGCCTGCCCAGCCTCCCTCCCTCGGCCTCCAGTGTACCAGTACATAGGATCCGCTCCGGTCTGTCGCTTTTGGTTTTGAACCTTCGAACCGTGCCACCGATGGTAGGTTCGTTCCCGTGCATGCGCCCACGGACGGACGCGCGCGCGCGCCGGCAGCCGTCACGTCCCACCGTTCGGTCGTTGTAGTTGCACTTGCACACGGCCCGATCCATCAAGCACGATCGGTCCACCCGGCTCGCTCGTCATGCTTCACACGCACGCGTCTCGGTCTCCACACGACGCCCATCCATCCATGCATCCGCCCTTCCCGCGCGCCAGATCAGCCACCACCGGCCCGGGCGCAGCGCGTGCGACCTATAAAAGAACGAATTGATCGAACGGTTTTTTTCATCGATGATCCATGAGGATTATATACAGAGGGAACCGTCGCCACGAACGGATGCGTCCGTTCGTGGGATCGTGAGAAAACCATCGCGTCGGTTGGCTAGCAACCCGCACGAAGCGGTTCTGTACAAGGGAGGATTATCTCCGAATTATTGTAATTAGTTTAAATCCTAACACTACCCCTAATCCTTGCTTGTCCTTGAGACCGATCATCTTTGAAATATTTTCCTCCAAAACCCTGTGAAAAAAATGAGAAGAAAACATACAATATGCCATGAAAAACTCCTTCTAAAACTTGGTCAGAAAATAAGGAGAAAATGACATATATCGTCCATGCTTGCATTGATATTGCCTCATTAAAAACCTTACGTGAGAAACCATTTGGAAAAACTCACAAAGAAAAAGAGTGCAATACTAAAGATCCATGATCTTAACAGGTTATATCCTGGGAGATTTCCCCTCCTGAATTTTGCAAGTCTTGAAGTCGTCTCATACCAATTCCATTTACATATTTATGGAAAAAAGAACTTGTAAGGACTTGGTAAACAGATCAACGAGATTATCGCATGACTTCATTTGCAAAATACTTATCTCCCCCTTCTCTTGCATATCATGGGGATAAAATAATTTGGGAGAAATATGCTTTGTAATATTGCTCTTAATATAACCCGTTTGCATTTGTGCAATACAAGCAGCATTATCTTCATAGATAATAGTGGGTGATTTCAACGAACCAATCCCACTTGAACTTTGGACAAAGTTCATCATTCTGCGAAGCCATACACATTCGCGTGATGCTTCGAACAATGCAATTTTCTCAAAATGATTGGTGGACGTTGCCACTAAGGTTTGCTTTATTGACTTCCAAGAGAAGGTGGTACCTCCGTGTAAGAAGACAAAAGCAGTCTGCGATCTGGCATCATGGGGATCTGATAAGTATCTAGCATCACAATACCCCACCATGGCTCTCTCTTGATTTTTCTGATAGAATAAACCAAGATCTTTGATGCCCTGAAGATATCTGAAAATATTCTTTACACCAATCCAATGCCTCTTCGTTGGTGATGCGTTGTATCTAGCCAGTAAATTAACTGCAAATGCTATGTCGGGTCTAGTGCAGTTTGCTAGATACATTAGTGCACCAACAACATAGAGATATGGAAACTCTGGTCCCAATATCTCTTCATCATCACCCTTAGGCCTAAATGGGTCTTTATCTCTATCAAGAGATCTCACGACCATAGGTGTTTTTGACGGGTATGCTTTATCCATATTGAACTTTTTCAATATCTTTTGGATATAAGCAGACTGATGAACAAGTATTCCTGAAGGAAAATGTTCAAGTTGCAAACCAAGACAAAATTTGGTTTTACCCAAATCTTTCATCTCGAATTCCATCTTCAAATGATTACATGCCTCATGTATTTCCCGTGTCGTCCCAATGTTGTTCAAGTCATCAACATACACAAAAATTATACAAAATCCATCAGTAGATTTCTTGATGAATACACATGGGCAATCAGTGGTGTTTAAGTAACCCTTCTTGAGAAGGAACTCACTTAGTCGGTTATACCACATTCTTCCCGACTGTCTCAAGCTGTATAATGACTTCAGTAGCTTTGCGCAATACATGTTGCGGTTCGCTTTCGGATCCGGAATCTTCAGTCCCTCAGAAACTTTCATATAGATATCCGTATTGAGTGACCCATATAAATACGCAGTCACCACATCCATCAATTGGATATACAAATTCATTTGTACTGCCAGAGATATCAAGTATCGGTACGTGATTCCACTCATCACACGAGAATATGTTTCATCATAATCGATGCCAGGTTTCTGTGTAAACCCTTGTGCTACAAGCCTCGCTTTGTATCTCACCACCTCATTGTTTTCGTTCCTTTTACGAACAAAAACCCATTTTGCCCCCACGGGG
This sequence comes from Hordeum marinum, assembly GCA_022496015.1. NCBI lineage: Eukaryota > Viridiplantae > Streptophyta > Magnoliopsida > Poales > Poaceae > Hordeum > Hordeum marinum. Next base: position 465,454,338 of record CM039676.1, on the reverse strand, counting down.
AAAACATTATGAGGAGTAGGTATTACTGCAGTAAATACCCCTCTCTTGGCAAGCGAGCGCAATTCGTCCTCAATTGCAACCTTCCAATTGGACCAGTCTGAGCATTTCATACACTCTGCCATAGACTTAGGTTCACGGTCCAATGCCAGGTCATCTGCAATCTTTGAGGCAAAAAATATGTCGACAATTGTAGTCTTTCTGTTGAATGATTTTCCTGATTCAACATAGTTTAATGAAATCTCATTAATACCCTCTGACTCGTCGTGATTTCCCACAACAATCGAGTCAAGGTGTACCGATGTTCCAACACCAATATTCGTGTGCACAACTGTGCTGGGTTCTGGATGCATAACATCCTTTAGGTGTCTTTCAACACTAGGTTGAATGTCAACTCGTGGTTGATCTGCATTTACTATTAGAGGGATCCTCACTTCCCACGGACGCTTCTGAGAAGCCTTGTCCTTTTTGTCTAGTTTTCTCCCCCTCTTGGGTGGTTGAGTGGGATTATGAGATATCTCAACCCTCTCTGGAACATTCATAGCGGGAACATGGGATTTAGTGACACCTTTATAGTTAGTAAATGCATCTGGCAGATTATTCGCAATATTTTGTAAATTAATAATCTTCTGAACTTTCAGTTCAGATTCATTTGTACGTAGATCTAAGGACTGAATGCCTTTGACATTCCAATCTATTTCCCGGCATTCTTTGTGGTTCATTTCTCCCCCTAATGTCCTCATCGAAGATACGATCAGCATACCGGGCTGTAAAGAGATCCCCTGTTAGAGGCTCCAGGTACTTTATAATCGACGGTGAATTGTACCCCACATAGATCCCCATTTTTCTATGTGGACCCATCGATGTATGCTGAGGTGGTGATATCGGTATGTACACAGCGCAACCGAATCTTCGAAGATGGGAAATACTTGGTTGATTTCCATGTACTAACTGCAACGGGGAGGCCGTATGATATGAAGTTGGTCGAATTTGTATCAATTCCGCGGCATGTAATACCGCATGTCCCCAACAAGATGTTGGAAGATTACAATTCTGTAGGAGCGGTCTTGCTATCAACTTGATCCTCTTGATAAGTGATTCCGCAAGACCATTTTGTGTGTGTACATATGGTATAGAATGCTCCATAGTTATGCCTAAAGCTAGGCGGTAATCATTGAATGCCCGTGAACTCTATTCAGCGGCATTATCCATTCTGATGGATTTAATCTTGTGTTCAGGATGATTTGCCCTTAGTTTAATGATTTGAGCGATCAACTTTGCAAAAGCATGGTTCCTTGTTGATAATAAACACACATTGGACCATCTTGTTGATGCATCAATGAGCATCATAAAGTATCTAAATGGTCCCGATAACTGTTGAATTGAACCACATATATCTCCTTGAATGCGTTCAAGAAAATTAAGTGGTTCATTCTTTATCTTGAGATATAGAGGTCTTGTGATTAATTTCCCAGTTGCATATGCAGTGGATACGAAATCTGAAGATTTGGGGAAATTAGCAACCATTATGTTGTGTCCAGTCGAACCATCAATATTTTTTCTTATCATCCCCACACAAGGATGACCCAAGCGATCATGCCATATCTTGAACTTGTCAAGATTCTAAAAAATTATTTTGTATGCCAAATGTTGCTCTGGCTTGATGTATGTGTAATACCGTCCAGAAGATAGAGCAGGCAGTCTCCTCAAGGGTTTCCTTGTTGGATCCCTTCTGTTGAGTTATGAGAAGGCTTTCAACCGCATTGTCTTCATGAGTTTCAATGTGGTAGCCATTCATGCGGATATCCTTAAAACTCAACAGGGTACAAGTTGAATCCGGATACAATAATGCCTCCTGGATTTCAAGTTTTGTACCATTCGAAAGTGTAAATGTGGCTTGACCAGAACCAACAATTACCGTGTCATGACCATCAACTGTCATAACACTTCCCTTACTCTTTTTGAGACTTCAGAAGTATTTAACCTCCCGTAGAATTGTGTTGGAGGCACCACTGTCCACTAAACAAATTTCCTCCTCCATTGGAATGTTTCTTCTTTCTCGAAGATTTCTATAGAGTAAAAGAATAATATTCATTATTTATCCAATATCATATAGAAATAACACATACAATACATACTATGCATATCTGCTTACATATTATAATACATTATGTTCAAGGACATAATTATTACAATACCATATGTCTGTGGACATAATTATTTTACAACACACAATATAACTAAGGACCTTATCACAATACTTATGACATTATTGGAAGATCAAAGCATGTCTCCATATATGTCATTAGTCGAAGTGAAATCCACCAACATGTCATTGACAGTAAGTGGTGGTCCTTCCTTTTGCTGAGCCTGATCTTGGTTTTCTATGTTGTCATGAACTTCGTTCCGATGAACGTCTTGAGAACTTTCAATCATTGGGCCAGTGAAGTGAGCTTCATACTAGTTCCCTTGAGCCTTCTTGCCCTTGCATATTGACTGCTGATACAACGTCACCAAATGCTTAGAAGTTGTAAACTTCCTTGCATGATGAGTAGTACAACCACATCTGTAGCAAGCTTGAGAGATCATACCCTTATCATTTTTCTTAAAATGATTCTTGCCCTTTTGAACTCCACTGCTATTCGGATTCTCATTGCGCCTCCACTTTCCCTTAAACTTCCTATGGTTCCTTTTGGGACCACAGAATTTTTGAGTATTCTGAGAATTGAAATGTGCTTTAGGCAGAGGCAGTGTTCCCGTTGGACGAGACAAATTATTCTTATCGAGAATTTCATTGTGCTTTTCTGCCTGAAGAAGTGCATATATCAATTCAGAATGCTTCTTGTATTTCTGCTGACGATGTTGTTCAGCAAGAATCCTCATATTAGGATGGAAAGTAGAGATTGTCTTTTCAATGAGATCCGCATCCGAGACTACACTGTTGCAAAATCTCAACTTAGAGTTGATTTGATGCACGACGGAATTGTATGCTGCAACGGACTTGAAATCCTGGAAACGGATAAGTGCCCATTCTTTTGCGCTTCAGGCAACATCACTGACCTTTGTTGATCATAATGCTCCTTTAAGGAGTTCCACAGTGATAGAGGACTTTCTTCCATCATGTACTCTTCTTTCAGAGCAGGATCAAGGTGGTGTCGAATAAACTGCAAAGAAGCATACTTTGCCGTAGCTGCGATAGCAGGAGTACCTTGAGCAGGTGTGGTTATAGTGCCGATCAGATTCCTGTCCGCCATGTTAATCTTGACATCCATAGCCCACGTCAGATAGTTTCTGCCATCAATGGCAAGCTCAGCAAATTCCTTCTTGGATATGTCAGCCATATCCTGCATGAAAATATCATGCGCATTTATTTACTCTCATGTAAATTAATTGTGTGTAAAATAAAATGCTTGATTTAAATATAAAGGTCTAGGAAAAGCCTAAACGACCCAAAATATGACTATGTACAAAATATGATCACCATGAAATGGCGTAGATCTTTGTTTTGTAGAACACATAGAGGTAATCACCACGAAGTGGCGTAGACACTCGTATGGCTATTTTCATGCCATAATATGTGTGCTTTCATTTTTTGCTTTGAGGTAATCACTATTAAGTAGTGTAGACCTTAATCTCATGGTACTTCATACAAACTTGTGTCATTTAAAACACTTTGAAGGTAATCACCATGTGGTGTAGACCTCATAGTCGTGGACAAAGTATACATTGCCTTTAATGCAATCCATAAGATAGGTGCATAAACTGAAAGTAGTCATATAATTTTCAAGCATAATCAACATGTAGCAATTAAAAATTGCATCCATACACATGTTGACATTTCATAAGCAGATATTACATAGTACCATGTTAGAAAATAGTAACAAACACATGTGTACAAAAACTGAAAGCTAGAAGCTAATCAGAAAAGAAAACGAAAAATAATGGCAATAGACCAAAACAAGCAGCCTACTACCCGTGGCAAAGCCACTCTTGCTTTTCGTTCTTGATTCTTTTTTTCTTTTGTTGCTCGTACAACATGGATAGGCAACTAGTCCCAGCGTGCTATCCTTTTCAAAACATGTACGCACGCCACGAGAGGATAAGGATGCAACTGGAAGGATTTTTTTTCAAAACTAGCACCAAAAATACACCAAATTCGGATAGAGTATACCCATTTCCAAAAATATCAAAAATAGCACCCCCGTCGGCCACCACTAGGCCGAAGAGGGGCCCATTGGCCACCACCAGGCCGAAGAGCAGCCTGTCGGCCAACCCTAGGCCGAAGAGCCCCCTGTCGGCCAATCAGAGGCCGGGGAGAGGCGTGTTGGCCAGAGGGGGGCCGAAGAGCCACCTGTCGGCCACCACCAAGCCGATGGGCCCCTGGATAAGGACCATGACTCCTTTCTTCCTCCTCTGACCACTCGTTTCACCCTCTCCCGTCCAGTAGCCTGCCCCTCTCCACCTCTTACTCCCGTTTCTCTCCGGTGCTTCCACCGCCTCGTCGATCTCTCCGCTCGACCACCCATTTTGTTATCCAACCCGCGTAAACAATAGATCAGGGTGCTCTCCACCGGCCTACAGTATTTTCTTGGCTTCCAACTCAATCGAATGAGAAATTTCAAGTCAGTAGTGGATTTAGTTCTTATTGGTCACCGTCCGTCTGCAGGTAAATGGCTTGCCCATTTTGCCGAGCTCCAGGTGGCCCTTGTGCTGTCGTTGATTCCGGTGTGTCTGTATTTACTGTGGTGCTGGATCGTCGATGTTCAAGACATGTTGTAAGATTCTATTTCTTGTTTATCTGACTGTGGCATATTCGAATGACTTTTTTTATATGATTATGATGTTTGCTTCCATTCTTGTTATAGTATGTTCCGTGCAGTGTTAGATCACATCTTGCTCGGTACGTTGAGGAGTACAGAGCTGTAGCTATTCAGAGAGGTGACACAGATATTGATCTTGCTCTGCACAACAGTGAGGGTAACTTATACCATGTTATTTTTAGACATGGTAGGGTGAGCAGTAAATTCCATGGTCCTTCGTGGGAGGAACTTGTGAATGATTATGGTCTCCGCCATAGTGACATGATGACTGTTATGCTTGAGTACTATGGAACTTATATTAGTGTCGAATTTCATCGAGATGGTGTTACGTTGTTTCCTTTAACCCGTGTTGGTAAGTTATTTGTTTGACTGATTTTCAGTTTTGTTTCAGCTTATATGTTTTGCTGTTCTGCTCACGTTGTGAAATCATTTTTTTGTAGCTCTTGAGGATCTGAGTGAAACTCAGAGGGAACTTGTTGACAGCTATTTTTATAGTCGTGGTGTCACTCTGAATTATCATCAAATGTATGTCATGTCGCGGCAGCTCTTTGATGACAACTACATACTGTGTACTCCTTTTGTTCATAGGATGGATCGCATGAATGTTATTTCTCAACATATGGTAAGCTTTGGTTTCTGGTTTTTATTATTTATTTGTTCTTTGCTGGTTCATAGGATGGATCATATAACTTGCCTTTTTTGTCAGGTTATTCCTACCATGGTTGTGAGGAGTTTGAAGGAATTTGTGTCTGTTCCTCGGACTGGTTCTTTAACTCTTGAAATATTTTGGATTCAGAAGATGATGATATATTTGTAAGCATTCCTTGTTCCTACTTCATTGGCTTGGGTGATAGAATGGTGTTGAAGAAGGAAGGCTTCGGTAATTTTCTGCTGGCATCGTCTATTGAAGTCAACAATTTGGTGCTCATAACCTTCAAACAACATGAACAGGAGCTAGCTGTTGTTTTCAGCTATCTGCCACAGTGATCGTATTGTCTTGCCCTACTATTCCCGTTTTTATTTTCTCGCCCTACTATCCGGCCATTTTTTTCTCGCCATACTCTGCCGGCACCTTTTTCCCACCATTCTCTCCTGCCACTTTCCTTCCCGCCATTCTCACCCGCCATTATCTTTCTCGCCTTTCTCTCCCGCCATTCTCTCCCGCCATTGTCTGTCCCACCTTTCTCTCCTGCCAATTTCTTTCCTGCCTATATAACCACATTCGCAGTAAGGAGGGGTAGCAGGCCCTTCCTTTCCCTTTCGCTCTGCCATCCTTCCGCTCTCGCCATCCTTTCTTGGAGATGTCTCATCCTCCTCATCCTCACTATCCTTTTGATCGTAGTTTTACTAATTCATATTGTTACTAATGAAAATACCTCTCTCCGTGCCCAAACAGATCCCATAGTAGGCAAGTCACCGATAGAAGGCACGTAATGTCCAGCCATGTCCTCATTACTGAAAGGTTTGTCAATGCTGACGTAGGGTCAACCAATAGGGAATCTCTCATATGACCAAAGCTGCAACAATAGTGGACATCCGACAAGACCAGATTTTCTAGACTTCAACTAGCAAGCTTTGCACATGCCTCTATACATAGTTGCTAACACAGCAGAACCAAAACTCCTCTGCACAATGTTCTCCGGGGAACGTGCGTTAGCTATCTCTCGTGCAACACCGATGAGTCGTGCATCTACAGTGGTCACGTGGTTCTCCGTGAACATCATATTGCCAAACAACCACATAATATATGCCTCTAGGGACCGGTCAGTCTGTGCCTCTGACAACTGAACAGTGGGATATCCTAAGGCGACATTTGAAACTGGCTCAACCACCTGAAAAGAGGTCCGTGACGATCGTTGTCTAGCACCGTGGTAGTCGGCACCGCAACCAGAAAACGGGCATGCATAGATGCTAGCCAACCAGTTTCTACCTCTAAAGGTCCTATGGCAGCACTGGCCAAAGGTAATCCCAACAAGTAAGACACATCATGTAAAGTAGGAGCCATCTCTCCCCAGGGAAAGTGAAACGTATGTGTCTCTGGGCTCCATCTATCTACTAAGTAGGTAAGGAGTGACCTGTCATAAGAGAAGCGTGATACTTGCCTCTTGTGCAACTGCATTGGTTCACCTGCCTCATCCAAGTCCGGGTGATTAACCCACTCATCCAATGTACCCTCAACCAGTCGTGCCAAGGGTAGAAGTCCAGCCCAATTTAACCTACAAAATAAAGAGCATGTAGCTTACAATTAGCTTCTATCAAAACAATGTCGAACATAGTAAGTGATTATACCGACACATACCTATCAACCCATGAAGGGTGTATCATCCAGTTAGACTTTAGGGTGCGAGTGATCAACACGTCTAAGTTCGTGCCCGATTCCGTAAGTGCGCCTCGGTGCCCTCTATTGGTATTACCATTAAGCAACGGATACGAAGCCATATCTGCAATTAGGACATAGTCCACACATATTACAAAATAAAACATAGGTGTTTGCATATTACAAATAAAAACATAGTCTCACATATTACATATTAAAACATAGTCCCACATATTACATATTAAAACATAGTCCCAGATATTACACATTAAAACATAGTGCACACATATTACAAATAAAAACATAGTCCGACATATTACCTTACATATTAAAAGATAGTCCCACAGATTATGTAGTTTCTGAGTTATTCATTCCTTGTCCGCCCCTTTGGCCTCGAGAGCCACGTCCACCACGACTACCAGGACCTCCTCTTGCAACTGTTGTTGTAGTCGTCGATGTGGAAGCATCGTCTTTCTTCAGGTCGGGGCAATATTTCATCCTATGCCCATAAGCCGCGCAGAGCAAACATTGTCTGGTTGCTCCACTAGCTTCAGATTGGTCCATATCGTATCGTATGCGCTTTACCTTACGCCTGCCCCTGCTAGTTCTCCGTAGTCCAGGATCCGGGATGTATACTCTATCGCCACCGTTTACCTTGTTGAAATTGCCGACGACTCTAAACCCTATCATCTCACCTGTCCAGACATTGAGTATTGCCTCTTTTTAATAGTACGGTGACACGAAGGAGATAGCGTCCAACTGAATTTAGCCATAGGCAGCCAACACATGTGGGCAAGGCAGGTGCAATAAGTGCGGTTTGTTGCATGTACACTCACAAGTTGGATAAAATTCTGCTCCAATTTTAACCTCATGCGTCTTCACCTCATTTGCAGAACCAAAACCATCTATATGAAGCTGAATCTTATACCTCCTTTCCTCATTACCTATGAGTGTGATAGTGTACTTTTTTTCTTTCTTTATCTTCTCAGCCATGTACTCCATGACATGGCTACAATAAGGGGTGTTCCGATTATCTGCCATATGCTTCTTTGCTAACTCGTGCCTTTCTCTGAAATATCTCATAGTGCCATGGAATACACCCTCCACAATAGCTGTCAACGGCAATGCTCTATTCCCTTTGAGTACAAAGTTATAGATCTATGCAAGATTGGTTGTCATGTGGCCATACCTAGCTCCATGGGTGTCATGCAGCAAAGACCAATTCATTGGAGGCTCTTTCTCTATCCACTCAGAAATATTCTATATTTCCCTGCCCTTCTTTCTCTTCGTATTAGGAGGGTCAATTGCTGGCAAGTCACAAAGACCAACTGGCTCCTCAAGCTCCGCAATGAGTGCTGTTAATTTAACCTGGTATTTTTCCATTTTCTTCCTAGCAAGGACCTGCTTCTTAGTGAACTCATCTAGTTTTGACCAAATAAAATTGTATTTGCGCCGCTGGTTTTGCTTGCATAACTTTTTGAACAAGTTCATCAACCGTTTGTTCTTGAACTATGAGAAAAAAATTGCACCCAGATGGCGCATGCACCACCGGCTTTGCAAGTCCTTCCAAGGTGTTGGCTCGTCAGCAGTTGGATTACTCAGTGTCTTCACGGCCTTCAATATACCGAGATGTGTGTCATGAATGAGACACACATTTGATAGCTCGGAAAGTTCTCACCCTCCACAAATGCCATGGCTAGTGGGATGATTTGGTTGTTCCCGTCCACACCAATAGCAGTCAGGATTTGCCCTTTGTACTGACCAGTCAAGAATGTACCATCCACAAACATCACAGGAGGACAATGCCTGAAAGCTTCGATGCACATACCGAAAGATAAGAATACTCGTTTCAACACCTTGTAATCTGGTATACTATCCAACCTCGTGTGTTGAATGTTAACATAAGTGCCAGGATTCCTCTCCTTCAGTATGTCAAGGAGATGGACAACATTATCATATGAGTCGAAGAACGTCCCAAACCTTTCCTCCATAGCCTTCTGCTTAGCCCTCCAAGCCTTCCCATATGGAATGTCATAATTCCATCTGACCTTCACTGCTGTCTGGATGTGTTTTGCTTCCATATCTTTCTTCTCCACTATCTCAGTATACATGAGTTGTGCTTTGAGAGTTGAAGTAAGGTTTGGATGACGAACCAACATGTTTTTCATCACACAATTATGCGGGACAACATTTGTCACAACCCAGTGGATGTTATACTTTGGCACGTGGTCGTGCACCTTCGCAGGACAACCTGATTCAACACACTTCACGGTATATTTCATTGGACTAGATATGTGTGTCCGAAAAACCCTTTGCGTAGACATAGTCCACTTTATCACCGCATACTTCATTTTTTTCTTTGTGTAAAACTTAGCCCCGATCTGGACTTGGTTCAGATTATATTGCCATGGAGTCTCATGGCCATCGTTGATAGTAAAGCCGGCGGATATGTCCTGCTCCCATGCAGCAGGAATTGGTACCTCCGCCTCATCCTCGGAATTTTCAGAATCAAGTTCCTCTGCAATCCCATCCTCATCCTCTTCCTCCATCACCCTCTGCATTTCATCGCCTTCCTCATCCCCATCAACAACACTAGAGGCAGCTAATACTATCGAATGAATACTCTGCCCAGCAGCATGACCACTAACATTGTGTGTCACATAATCTGACTCTGTCTCGACTTGGCTAGCATTCACATCCAGTGGCTGTGACCCGGAGACATAAATCTCGTTATCCACTTGACTACTCTGGCCTAGTTCTTACCGCACATTGGGTGGTACAATATTCTCCTCCTTCGCCACTGGTTGCACTAGGGCATACGGATGGATTCTTTGGTCTCTGGAACGACTTAATAGAGACAACCAATGCTGGCTCCTATCTATCGGAATTCAACTCCCACTTGACATTTTTACACGATTTGGTCCACAATGCATGAGTACTGACGGAACAAACTTCAGGATCCAAGCCAAAACTAGTAGTCAACAAGTGCTTCAACTGCCTAATGTCCAGTCTGTCCGGGTCTGAAAGTGTCATCTCACCTTTTTTTAACTCGCTAAGATCAACCCCCAACTCATTATATCGAACATTACCAGGGCCGTAATACATAGTGAAATTTACGGATTCGGACATTTTCACCTGTCAGACATTGCCAACTTCTCATTATTCGCAACGAATAAATCTACACTCAAATAAACGTACACTAAAATATACCTACGCATACTAAATAAACCTACACTAAAATGAACTTCACTAAAATAAACCTACACTAAAATATACTCACGTACACTAAATAAACCTACACTAAAATATACTCACGTACACTAAATAAACCTACACTAATATGACTACACTAACTAAACCTACACTATTAAAACAAACACTAAAATCACTACACTAATAAAAGTAACCTAAACTAATTTTACATACATTAAAAAAACTAACAGAAAACTAACCTAAACTAACAGAAAAAATGTATACCACGCGTGTGTGCCCTTCTTCTTCCTCTCCACCTTCTTCTTCCTCTCCACCACTCCACCTTCTCACCATTCACACCTCCACCACCCCACCATGTCTCCTCCAAACGAACAACACACTACCCCATTGCAAAAAATGAGACCGTAGGGCGGGGGAGACGAAGACGATCTATTGTTTCAGTGGATTGAAATGAAAAATGGGTGGATGTAGAAGGACATCAAGGAGGGGGGGGGATTTTCGGTCAAGAAACAAGCAACAGGGAGAGAAAGAACGAGGCAAGAGGAGGAAGAAGAGGGAGCCGGCGTTGGGCCTTATCCAGGGGCTCTTCGGCCTCCTGGTGGCCGACGGGCCCTCTTCGGCCTGGCGCAGGCCGACGGCCAGCTCTTTGGCTTCGTTAGGCCGATGGGCCCTCTTCGGCCCAAACAAAGCTGACAAGTCCCCGGTAGGCCCAGCTCAGGCCGACGGGGTGCTTTTTTTGATTTTTTTTTAAATGGACGTACTTTTTCTAAATTTGGTATAATTTTTGTACTACTTTTGAAAAAAATTCAAGTCTCTCGTTCCCATCGACTAATCGTCCTCAGTCCATCTCAAGCGGCGGCCGTCCGCACCACCACATGCTACCTCCGCCACCGACGGCTGTCTCACCAGTGCGGAGAAGAAGGCCCCGGCACGGCGTCTCGGGCTCCATCGTCCCGGCCGACGACCGGCGTGATGCAGCACCGCACGCGACAATATGTGCCAGCGGCGGGGCGCCGTGTAGGGACCCCGACTCATAAGTCGAGATCATCGAATGCACGTGTATAGTGATCCCAGAGATCAATGCTCACTGAACACACAGAAGCTGAATAACAAGAGTCTTACATCCACATTTAGCATCTTACACAAATAGTGACCATGAAGATCTTAGTCTTACATGGATAGGGCCACACGGCCAAACACTAAAACTATAACAAACAGCGGAAGTCCTGATCAAAAGCTTGAACCCATGCCATCTGCCTTAACCTATAGGCATTCTGACTGGGAAGCATCCTAGTTCGCATGTTCGTCTCCAACGAACTCTTCAACAAACTCCTGTTCTTCCATGCCTGGCCAATTAAATAACTAGTGGCAAGCCAATGAGTACTTTGAATGTACTCGCAAGCAACCCATGTGTGGAACAAGGTAATAAAGATGCATGATATAGCACTAAGTAGGTAAATTTGAGGAAAGCTAATTTTGCATGCAAATGACATGATCAAGTAATACGTGAGCATGCTTCAACAACTAGCAGGTATTCATGTGAACAAATTGCAGATACCATCATAAGTATCAGTTGAACATCCCACGTTCACACTAAGTCATCAGACTTAGTTCATTCCCCGCGCTAAGTCGTCGGACTTAGCTCATGTGACCTCTTGTCACCATCACTTCCATACTCACGCCACTGTTTCACGAAAACATCTGGACATAGTTTAAGGAGCATCACCCAACTGTCATTGACCATGGACACGGCTATTCGAATAGTTTTACACTCGGGAGAGGTTGCACACTTTACCCACAAGACTCAGGGAACTTCCGTGTCATCCACGACTTGCGGTATTTAACATACCCGAGGTAAGCACCCGAACAATGCCTTTCCCCTGGCGATACTAAACAAAGAGTGCACTCAATTGGTACCCAGCCCTCATGATGTACATCACACGAGCCTCAGTCTAATCGTACCATCCATGAGGGGACCAACGGTGTGCCCGGTGCCTGTAAAGACAATGCATGATCGTACATTCCGGTACGACCCCGTATCGAGAGTGACCACGCCACTCCCTCCACTAGTAATGCGAGATCCTTGCGAGTACCCACCAAGGTAATCAACAAATCCACGTCCCATAAGGGGTATCGTGGTTGCGCATGTAAGGTTGGGACGGTCGACAAATCTTAAATCTAATCCGTTTTCGAAAACACACTCTCACTTGTTCCGGCACACCACTTCTTTCTCAAGTGGTCACCCATTTCATCAACATCTCCCTCGGGCATTAGTGGCACCCGATGGGGTTTTCATAAAAGTATTTGAAATCATATCCTTCCTTGCCATCCTCATGCATAAATACCATCCCATTTGCGTAGCATCTATTAGCAACCTAACTACTCCCACCCGCATAACCCTCATAAGGTGGTAGGGTCATGCTCGATGCAAGTGTCAACGGGAAAGCACCGGAGGCATCCCACCAAAGGGGAACACCACATCACATGATCAAATACTATGAAAGTAAAGTGCTATATGACATATAATGAAAATGGTTTCTTGACATGGTCAAAGGGCTGCTTGCCTGGCTCAATAAAATCTCCCGGGTCTTTGAAGTCTTCGGGTCCAACTTCTTCGTCAACAGCGCAATCTATTGTCGCGAAAAATAAACGATAATAATAAGCAAACACACAAGACAGAGCACACATTTAACTACCAAAAATGTCCACCTACTGTGATAAATACCTACAGTCATACTAAAAATATTCTATTAGGTTTTTGTGGTGAAGAAGATTTTGAAAACAAATTAACAGAGGCAAAAAGGTGCCTCTTAATAGATTTTTAAATAAAACAGTATATGAAAAGTTTTCAAAAAAATTCACAAATGGCACAATTAAATTCTATGGAATATTCAAGGATTAAGGTGGAAAAATATTGGGCATTGGATTTTTATTTGGCCATGTGGAATTTTTGGAAAAACAAATAAAAAGGAAAAAGGGAAATGGGCACTGTGCCCTGGGTCAGATCTAGCCGCAACAGGGCCGTCCCAGAGCAAAGCGGCCTCAGGCGAACCAGTGCGCCCGCGCTCTCCAGGTTCAAACATGACGGGCGGGGCCCGGGTGCCAGAGAGAGCGGGAGGGAGGCGGGCGAGAGAGGCCGACAGGTGGGGACCACGTGTCGGGTTCATCTCCCACCTCTGGACAGAGGGAGGCGGAGCTCACCGGCGGCGGTCGGAGGCACGACAGGGCACGGCGAGGGGAGGAATGGAACCAGCGGGGACCCGCCGGTTGGGTGGAGGTGGAGGGAGCCGGCGGGGAGGCCCTGGTCGCCGGCGACGAAGAACCCGCAGCGTAGAGAGTTTCGGGAGCAACCACCGGAGGCGTCCCGAGCTGCAAGAAGAGCGGGAGCAGGGGGAATCGCGTCAGGGCACTACCACCGCTCCAAATCGAGAGAGAGAGACGGGAGGGAGAGATCACCGTGGCCGGACGACGGCGGATCCAAAACGGGAGAGCTCCGCTCGATCCCAAGCTCGAGGCTTAGAAACGAGGGGGAAAGAGGTGAGGGGGGCGATTGAGGTGAGAGAAAGGCGACAGAGAGGAAGGAGGAGGTCTGGGGGGGCTTTTATAGGCGAGGGCGGAGGCAGGGGAGTTTACGGGCGCGGGTGAGCTCGGGCTCTCGCCGTTGAGCCACGGCAGGGAAGGAGGGGGCGACGGCAGGGCTGGGGTCCTACGGGAGATGCCCTGGAGAGTGCGGACAGGCAGAGGGGGGCTGAGGGCGCCGCACGTGCGAGTGCGGCCATTGGCTGGTTCGGGCGGTGCCGTGCACGCGCGAGGGAGGAGAGGGGAGAGAGGAGAGAGAGGGGGGCGTTGCCCTGGCATGCTGTGGACGTCGAGGCACATCGACTGGCGCGAGGGGCAGGCCCGAGGTGGTTGGGTATGGGCAGGAGAGAGAGGTCAACCCTCTGGAGCGCGGCTGCGTGCTCCAGAGCGCGACTTTGGCCGGCATGATGAGGACATTGGTGCGCTCTGACGCGCCCACTGATGTCCAGTGGCTGCGGGAGGGAGTAAAAAATGGGAAAGGTACATTGGATGCTCTGAGTGCTGGCCAGGAGAGAGGAGAGGTTGAGAGAGAGGGAGAAAGGGGCTGTCCAGGGGGGTGCAAATGGGGTTTTCACCCTCTCAATCATGGATCTATCCGTTGGGGTTGCTACTGGGGGTGCTGGGGGTCTAGGTGGAGCTGTGGTAAAAAGTTGGGGCCCAGGGTAAAAGGTTAAGAGGTGAAAAGGCTGGTTTTACAAATCCACCAGAAGGAGTTTGATGATGTTTAGGGCAAGCAAATGGGATTAGATTTCCATGAGATTTCACAAGGTCAAGGGGTGGTGGAAAATAAGCATGATCACCAAGTTTGAGAAGGTTTGAAGAAAGTTCACAATGGGGCTTTAGGAAAACCTAGAAATCAACGGATTCTGGTTTCCATAGATCTAGACATCTTAAGCTTTTACCCTTGATGCACCACTTAGTGTGGCATCATTATTTGGTGACTTGAGCATGTCCACAAAGTTTGAGGCCAAGGGGAGATACTTCACAATGTAAAGTTGCTCAAATTTGATTCTAGATAGAAATGGTTTTGGGTTGGTTTGATGAGGCAAACCAACTTGGATTGGGATGAAACTTTGCAAGATCATCACCCATGATAGTGTTGACTTGATAGAATTTTCCTGGAATTTATTGAGAATATTTCTTATAGAAACATCCCAAAAGTTTGATCTAAACAGGAAGGGTTTTGAGGGGGTTTTCCCATGATATGATCAAGCCCTTGTGTTGAAACTCACATATATGGAAAATATTTGTCTAGTGAGTTTCTCTAAATTTTCTCAAATATTTTCAAAGCATTTAAATAATTTTCCTTAGGACAAACCATTTCTGGCCTTAAGAAAAAGCCTTTAAATAAGACATGAAAATAATCTTTAAAAATAATATTGGGTGGTTTTGAGAAGTCATATATATAGTAGGTTTCAAATAAAGCATTTGGGAAGAAAGGATCCACCTAATTTGAGAACTTGTAGTACAAACCTCAATTCAGGGGTTTTAGTAAACTTAATTTGAATAGATCCTTTTTGGTGAAAATAATTTTTGATAAAAATAGTTTTGAGTACTATTCACATGGCATGATCATTGGGCAAGAAGTTTGGTTCAGGGAAGAGGAAGGTGGAGAGGAGAAGAACCTAAGGGTGCCAAACATGATCATCCAAGCAATCAAACAAGCATCAATTCAAACAAGCATGCACTCAAAAGGTTTTAGTTGGTTCAAAATTTTATAAACCAAATCATAACAAGTGCTACAAACATAGGGTGTGACAGCCCTTCCCCCCTTACAAGAATCTCGTCCCCGAGATTCCTAGGCTAAGCGCTAAAAAGATAAGGAAACTCTGATGTGAGATAATCTTCACGCTCCCAGGTTGCTTCTGCTTCCGTGTGGTTGCTCCACTGGACCTTGAAGTACTTGATGGTGCGGCTTCGGGTGAAGCGCTCGGTTTCATCCAAAATGCGGACTGGCCTCTCACGATAGGTGAGATCCGGCTGAAGGTCGATGGCTTGATGGTCGATGTCCTTGTAGAGGTCAGGGCGGTTGGGAACTTGCAGACACTTTCGGAGCTGTGACACGTGAAAGATGTTGTGCACATCTGACAGCCCAGGAGGTAGTTCACCGATAGGCAACTTCTCCTCATCTTGCGATGATCTTGAAGGGCCCGGTATATCTTGGCGCGAGGTTTCCTTTGACGTGAAAACGCTTGGTTCCCTTGAGAGGCGTAACCCGAAGGTAGACATAATCTCCGACGTCGAGGTTCAGTTCTCGGCGGTGAGAGTCGGCGTGGCTCTTCTGTCTTGACTTGGCGGTCTTGAGGCGCTCGCGGACAAGTTGAACTTGCTCTTCTGCTTCACGGAGGATATATGGCCCAAATATTAATCCTTCTCCGGTCTCCGACCAGTTGAGGGGAGTACGGCACTTGCGTCCATACAACACTTCAAATGGTGCCATTTGAAGACTCGACTGGTAGCTGTTGTTGTATGAGAACTCGGCGAAGGGTAGGCAATCTTCCCACTTGGCTCTATATGCCAAAACACAAGCGTGGAGCATATCTTCGAGTATCTGATTTACTTGTTCCGTTTGACCACCGGTCTGGGGGTGAAAAGTAGTACTGAAGGAAAGCCTTGTTCCCATAGCTTCCTGAAACTTCTTTCGGAATCTTGAGGTGAACTGGGTTCCTCGATCTGACTTGATCTCCTTTGGAACTCCGTGTAGACTCACAATGCGGTTGATGTAGAGATTCGCAAGTTGGCTTCCATCGTAGGTGGTTTTGACGGGGATGAAGTGGGCTACCTTGGTTAGGTGATCAACAATGACCCAAATGGAGTCATGTCCCTTGCTTGACCTTGGTAAACCGGTGATGAAATCCATCCCGATTTTATCCCACTTCCATTCGGGCACCTTGAGAGGTTGCAATAATCCAGCGGGTCGCTGATGCTCAGCCTTGACCCTCTGACATATGTCACACTTAGCCACGAACGTGACTATCTCCCGTTTCATGCCATGCCACCGGAATCTTGTCTTGAGGTCTTGATATATCTTGGTTCCTCTAGGATGGATAGAGTAGGGAGTGTCATGAGCTTCTTGCAAGATCAGGTTCTTGAGCTCTTCTTTGTTGGGTACGCAAATGCGATTCCCAAACCATACAACTCCTTGTTCATCCTTTGAGAACCCTGGGACCTTGCCTGCCTTGACCTTCCTCTTGATGCCTTCAAGGCTCTCGTGTCCCTTCTGGGCTTCTTTGATATCGTCCATCAAGGTAGGCTTTGCTTCAAGGTTGGTAATGAATCTCGGTGCGACCAGTTCCAAGCCGAAGCTTTCAAGATCTTCATACAAGGCGGGTAGCCTTTCCTTAATCATAACATTCAAGGAACAAGCCGTTTTGCTTAAGGCGTCAGCTACCACATTGGCCTTTCCGGGGTGGTATTGAACACTGAGGTCGTAATCTTTGATCAACTCCAACCATGTTCGCTGCCTCATGTTCAACTCCCTTTGAGTGAAGATATACTTCAAACTCTTGTGGTCTGTGAATATCTCACACCGCTTCCCCAGAATATAATGCCGCCATGTCTTCAAGGCATGAACCACGGCTGCCAACTCGAGATCATGAGTTGTGTAGTTCTCTTCATGAGGACGTAGCTGTCTGGATAGATATTCTATGACTCTGCCTTCTTGCATCAGGACACCTCCAGTCCGGTTCTCGATGCATCACATTAAATCTCAAACTCCTTGTGAATATCAGGGGTGGCCAAAACAGGGGCTGTGGTCAATCTCTTCTTGAGCTCCTGGAAACATTCCTCGCACTTAGCGGTTAATTCGAACTTCTTGTCCTTCTTCAAAAGCTGGGTCATAGGTCGGGCAATGCTCAAGAATCCTTCCACGAACTTGCGGTAATAGCCCATGAGTCCGAGGAAGCTCCTGACTTCCTTCACGGTGGTTGGGGTCTGCCATTCAGTCACGGCTTCAACCTTGGCAGGATCCACTGATAATCCTTCTGCAGTCAAAACATGACCCAAGAATCGAACTTCATGCAGCCAGAATTCACACTTGCTGAACTTGGCATAAAGCTGGTGCTCTCGAAGTTTCTCTAAGACCAATCTCAAGTGCTCCTCATGTTCCTCTTCAGACTTGGAGAAGACAAGGATGTCATCAACGAAGACAACAACGAACTTGTCCAAGTATTCCATGAAGACTTTATTCATGAGGTACATGAAGTAGGCAAGGGCATTAGTCAATCCGACAGACATGACCGTGTATTCATACAAGCCATACCGGGTTACAAATGCCGTCTTCGGGATATCTTGGGGTCTGATCTTCAGCTGATAGTACCCAGACCTGAGGTCAATCTTGGAGAACACCTTGGCTCCGTTCAACTGATCAAACAAGTCTTCGATCTTGGGGAGTGGGTACTTGTTCATTATTGTGACCTCATTGAGAGAACGGTAATCGACACAAAGTCTGATAGTCCCGTCCCTCTTTGACACGAATAGAATAGGCGATCCCCAAGGAGAGGCACTAGGGCGAATAAATCCTTTTCTGAGCTGCTCTACCAATTGCTTCTTCAACTCCGCCAACTCTTCAGATCCCATCCTGTAGGCCTTCTTGTAGATGGGCCTTGATCCGAGCATAAGCTCAATGATGAACTCGATGTCGCGGTCAGGAGGCATTCTGGGCAGCTCATCAGGAAACACATCCGGGTATTCACATACCACTGGCACTTGATCCAACTCAACTCTCGACAAGCAGTTAGCTTGAGGGGCACGAGTGGAGGCAGGGTTGGGGACATACTTGACTTCCACTCCTTGGCTATTGGTCATGGTGACAATCCTCTTGGCACAGTCTAATAAGCCTTGGTGCTTACTCAACCAATTCATGCCAAGGATAACATCCAAGCCGGGTGAATCCAGAACTATAAGATCTGCTAGGAAGTGTACCCCGTTGATGTCAATCTTCACTCCCTTACACCCTATCCTAGACTTCATAACTGAACCGGGGGGTTGTATCAGCATACTACTACCCAGGGGTGTAGGTTTCATGCCACTCTCTAGTGCAAACTTCTGGGTGAAAAAAGAATGTGAAGCTCCACAATCAAACAATACTGTTGCTGCAGTTGAGTTGACGAGGAACGTACCCAATATGACATCCGGGTCTTCCTGGGCTTCCTCTACGGTGACGTGATTCACATGACCCTTACCATTGTTGGGCTGGTTGCGGGGGGGGGGGGTTCCTTGGCGGTGCTCCACGGGCTTGACCTTGAGCTGGCGCATTGGGGCGCGGTGCATCTAGCTTCCTATTGGGACACAACCTAGAGATGTGCCCTGGCTGTCCACATCCAAAACAAGCGACCTGCCCAGGGTTGTTGTCGAAGTTCCTGCCACCATTGTTGTTATTGGGGTTGCTGTTGTAGGCTGGCCAAGGATTGGCATACTGCTGAGGGTGGTAGCTCGGACGAGGTGTAGGAGGTCTAGCCTGCTGTGGCTGATAGGTTGGCTTGGCTGGGACTGGCTGCCATGGGCGAGGCTTTTGATTGCTTGAGCTTCCTTTGCTGATCATCTTGCGCTTGCGAGTGTCGTCAATGGCACGACGCTTGTCTTCCATCATGAGGGCCTTGTTCACCAAGTCAAAGAAGGTGCGGCAGTCACAGATGATGAGCTGATACTGTAGGACTTGCTGAAGTCCTTCCATGAAGCGTTCCTTCTTGGCAGCCTCCGTGCTGACATCTTCGGGTGCATACCTTGATAGCAGGTTGAACTTCTGAAGATACTCCTTGACAGAGCGACTTCCTTGCTTCAGCTCTCGGAATTCTCTCTTCTTGATATCCATGATCCCAGAAGGAATATGGGCAGTGCGGAATCCTTCCTTCAAGTCATTCCACGTGATCACACGTTCTCCTTGCATGACCTTGAATCCATCCCACCAAGCTCGGGCGGTGCCTCTGAGGAAGTGAGAGGCATAAAGCACCCTCTCACAATCCTCATTGCAGTTGACCAATGCAAGGAGGTCCTCGATGGTGTGGATCCAGTCATCAACATCCAATGGTTTGGCAGTCTCAGTGAAGGTTGGGGGCGAGTTCCTCATGAACTCAGACAGCATGGAGTGGCCGTTGCCGTTCCTACCTTGCTGCTGGTTGTTCACGAGAGCCTGGGCCATATGCTAGATAGCAGCATTGTTGGCCTGGCGTTCCTCCCGGAGAACTTGGAGAAACTGAGCTATGGTCATGTTCTCCGGCGAAGGTGGTGGCGGGGGAATGTCGCCTTGTGGCTGCTCCCGGTGTCCTCCAGTGTGAGCAGCCCCACCTGCTCCCTGTTGCTGGCTCGAGTTGGCAGCTTCGGGGTTGGTGAAGGAGCTGTTGCGGGTAGCAGTCACCATCCTTTTTGGAGCAGCCAAGTCAAACAACCGGGGTCGATAAGAGGATAAGCAACAACGGCCAAGCGCGCCTAAGGGGGTCAGTCAAGTGCAAGTGTGTTGAAACAAAGGTCAAAAGACCAACAACATAAATTAAGATAATCGATGGAGTCGCTTACATGTTGCCTAAGGCAAGAGCGCGACTTGCATCGGAACACAAACAACAAAACAAACAACAAGCACACATGGTTTCATATGAACCATTACACGGACTCGACATCGCATGAGGGATACATGACTGATCCTACCCTAGGGGTTCTCGGACTCAGGTGGTGGAGCGCTCGGTCTCATAGTCATGCTCCTTTGGGTCTTCCTCTGGTTCATCATCTGAACGAGCTTCGTTCCCGGTTGAAGGGGTCAGGGAATGAGGAGGCCCATCCCGACGATGCTTCGCGGGCGGGTCGGTGAAGAGCTCACGGTACTCCTTCGCACTCATGCGATGACTACGCATAGGTGCATCACCAGCTGGGGGTACTCCTGCTTGATAGGCGACAGCTGGTCGTCCCTCGGGGGCTCCATCCTTCTTGATCTTGTCTGGCTTCGTCTTGGCTTGTCGAAGTAGCTTCCGGGTGTGGTGAAGTTCCTCGCGGAGCTTCACGGACTCCTTCATCAAGTTGTGAACCAGACTATCGGCAGAGAGGCTAAAGTAGGTCTAGAACCTGAGTGGTGCGCCATCTTCCTTGGTCGGAATCAGCGTCCAACTCTCGCCAAAGTCATCCTTCCTGAAGGGGAGGTAGCGAGTAGCTGGCTCGTCAGCCATCTCTGGAATAATGTCTCGAAGGTGTAGGAGTGCCTTGCGTGCAGCTGTCTCGACGACAAACATCATGGTATCCATCCTTGGTCCTTCAAAGAACCAACTAGTTGGGGACTTGTTTGCCTTCACGACCAAATCCACGTGGTACTCCTTCGTGACGGCATCGACCCAGTGCTCATGGTAGAGGAAAATGGGTGGTTGGTGAAACTGGCACTTCTCCAGGCTATCCCCAAGGAGTAAGGGAAAGCCGGATGTCAGGAAGACTTCGGGTACGATGACCATCTACAAAGGTTTGAAAGGAGGAGAGTCAGCAAAGTGTTGTGTGAAGCATAGGGGAGGTAAACAATGCGGAATTTCCTAGTTCCAAGGCTAGGTGTAGTTTTGAAAATGACTTGTATCCTATCTAACGTCCATGCTAACTAAGGGCTTCCTACAGTCAGGATGGCTCTGATACTAGCTCTATGGGGAACCCAACTCATAAGTCGAGATCACCGAATGCACGTGTATAGTGATCCCAGAGATCAATGCTCACTAAACACACAGAAGCTGAATAACAAGAGTCTTACATCCACATTTAGCGTCTTACACAAATAGTGACCACGAAGGTCTTAGTCTTACATGGATAGGGCCACACGGCCAAACACTAAAACTAGAACAAACAGCGGAAGTCTTGATCGAAAGTGTGAACCCATGCCATCTGCCTTAACCTACAGGCATTCTTACTGGGAAGCGCCCTAGTTCGCATGTTCGTCTCCAACGAACTCTTCAACAAACTACTGTTCTTCCATGCCTGGCCAACTAAATAACCAGTGGCAAGCCAATGAGTACTTTGAATGTACTCGCAAGCAACCCATGTGTGGAACAAGGTAATAAAGATGCATTATATAGTAGTAAGTAGGTAAATTTACGGAAAGCTAATTTTGCATGTAAATGACATGATCAAGTAATACGTGAGCATGCTTCAACAACTATCAGGTATTCATGTGAACAAATTGCAGATATCATCATAAGAATCAGTTGAACATCCCACGTTCACACTAAGTAATCGGACTTAGTTCATTCCTCACGCTAAGTCATCGGACTTAGCTCATGTGACCTCTTGTCACCATCACTTCCATACTCACGCCAATGTTTCACGAACACATCTGGACATAGTTTAAGCAGCACCACCCAACTGTCCTTGACCATGAACACGGCTATTCGAATGGTTTTACACTCTGCAGAGGTTGCGCACTTTACCCACAAGACTTGGCGAACTTCCGTGTCATCCACGACTAGCGGTATTTAACATACCCAAGGTAAGCACCCGAACAATGCCTTTCCCCTGACGATACTAAACAAAGAGTCCACTCAATTGGTACCCAGCCCTCATGATGTACATCACACGAGCCTCGCTCTAATCGTACCATCCATGAGGGGACCAACGGTGTGCCCGGTGCCTGTAAAGACAGCGCATGATCGTACATTCCGGTATGACCCCGTATCGAGAGTGACCACGCCACTCCCACCACTAGTAATGCGGGCTCCTTGCCAGTACCCACCAAGGTAATCAATAAAGCACCGTCCCATAAAGGGTATCGTGGTTGCGCATGTAAGGTTAGGACGGTCGACAAATCTTAAATCTAATCCGTTTTCAAAAACACACTCTCACTTGTTCCGACACACCACTTCTTTCTCAAGTGGTCACCCTTTTCATCAACATCTCCCTTGGGCATTAGTGGCACCCGATGGGGTTTTCGTAAAAGTATTTGAAATCATATCCTTCCATGCCATCCTCATGCAAAAATCCCACCCCATTTGCATAGCATCTATTAGCAACCTAACTACTCCCACTCGCACAACCCTCATAAGGTGGTAGGGTCATGCTCGATGCAAGTGTCAATGGGAAAGTACCGAAGGCATCCCACCGAAGGGGAACACCACATGACATGATCAAATACGACGAAAGTAAAGTGCTATATGACATGCAATGAAAATGCTTTCTTGACATGGTCAAAGGGTTGCTTTCCTTGCTCAACAAAATATCCGGGGTCTTCAAAGTCTTCGGGTCCAACTTCTTCGTCAACAGCGCAATCTATCATCGTGAAAATAAACGATAATAATAAGCAAACACACAAGACAGAGCACACATTTAACTACCAAAAATGTCCACCTACTCCGATAAATACCTAAAGTCATACTAAAAATATTCTATTAGGTTTTTGTGGTGAAGAAGATTTTGAAAAAAAATTAACAGAGGCAAAAAGGTGCCTCTTAATAGATTTTTAAAGAAAACAGTATATGAAAAAATTTCAAAAAAAATCACAAAAAGCATCATTAAATTCTATGGAATATTCAAGGATTTATGGTGGAAAAATATTGGGCATTGGATTTTTATTTGGCCCTGTGGAATTTTTGGAAAAACAAATAAAAAGGAAAAAGGGAAATGGGCACTGTGCCCTGGGTCAGATCTGGCCGCAACAGGGCCGGCCCAGAGCAAAGCGGCCTGAGGCGAACCGGTGTACCCGCGCTCGCCAGGTTCAAACCTGACGGGCGGGGCCCGGGTGCCAGAGAGAGCAGGAGGGAGGCGGGCGAGAGAGAGGCCGACAGGTGGGGACCACCTGTCGGGCTCGTCTCCCACCTCTGGGCAGAGGGAGGCGGAGCTCACCGACGGCGGTCGGAGGCACGACAGGGCACGGCGAGGGGTGGAATGGAACCAGCGGGGACCCGCTGGTCAGGTGGAGTTGGAAGGAACCAGTGAGGAGGCCCTGGTCACCGGTGATGAAGAACCCGCGGCGGAGAGGGTTTCGGGAGCGACCACTGGAGGCGTCCCGACCTGCAAGAAGAGCGGGGAGGAGGGGGAATCGCGTCAGGGCACTACCACGGCTCCGAATCGAGAGAGAGAGAGAGACGGGAGGGAGAGCTCACCGTGGCCGACGGCGGCGGATCCGAAATGGGAGAGCTCCGCTCGATCCCGAGCTCGGGGCTCAGAAACAAGGGGGAAAGAGGTGAAGGGAGCGGTTGAGGTGAGATAGAGGCGATGTAACAGCCCGGGACCGACGCTCCAGAAGATTCCCCTTTTATTTCCATTCTCGTCCGTGTTTCGTTTGTTTGTTGCATTCATCATTGCATCATTCGCATCATCTCCATAGCACCGTCACATGTTTTCGAAAAGTTGCATCCGTTCGTAGTTGTCGGTTCTCTCCGTTCTTGCCGTTGCCCATTTTGAGACCAACCACACACGCACGCTCCCACGGCATCGTTAAATAAAACCGTTTTTAAAGCGCGCGAAAAATATTCTTGGATTGGGTCGAAACTTGGTGTGCGGTCTTGTTATATTGTAGGTAGACCGCCCATCAAATTTCGTCGCGTTCCGAGTTCGTTTGATACCCCGTCGGTCATCCGTAGAAGTGAGGTTATCAGTATTTTATTGGACATTGTCGATCTTTTAAAACTTCGTGCCACGGGCCGCAAACCTGCCCTCTCTTCCCCACCTAGCCCATCTACACTAGCCCACTTAGCCCCTCCTCCGTTCTCGGTCATCGGATCGTGATCGGACGGACAAGGTCCAACCTCCAACCCCTAGTGCCTTCCCTATATATAACCCCATGGAGAGGGCTCCCACTCTCTCTAGGGTTTCCCCATGTAAATTGCAGCCACACCCCTAGAAAAACTCCACCTGCTAGCCCTCCTCCTCCAGATCCCGCAGCCCCATCCATCTGCCCATTTTCGGTCCTCAGATCGCGATCTAGGTGCTGAAATTCGCCCAAAATCCCACCTACCGAACATGTCCGGCGGCCAACCCGGACATGTCCATCGACCGTAGTGCAGCCCTGCAGCCGCCCGAGCCTCCCATGGCGCCTGAGCGCCTCGACCCCGCAGCCCATCGGCCGGCCCTCGCCGGAGCCGCCACCGCCGCCGCTTCGCCGGAGTTCCCTGGCCGGACCTCCTCCATCTCCTCTCCTCCTCTCTTCCTTCCCTTCTCCATTTCTCCCCCTGCCCGAGCTCAAGCTTCCCTCGTTTCTTCTGTAGGTCCCCTCCGCCATGGCCGTAGCTCGCCGCCGGCCGCCTCTCCGGCCAGATCCGGCAAGGGTACCACCGGATCCGGCCGCCCCCGCCCCCGCTGCCCTCCGTCGTGATCCCCCCGCCCCCGCCTTGAACCTCGCAGTCGGCCCTGCCTCTGCTCTGGTCGAGCGAGCACGAGAACGAGGGAGCTCCGCGCTCGATCCCCCTTCCCCATTAACCGTCGCTTCAGCCAGATGGGCCAGGCCCAACGTGAGGTGAGCAGCCCCCCCAGCCTACGCGGTTTTTTTCTTTGTTGGGCTATCCAATTCCGGCCCATGAACGTTTTTTTATTATCCTACGAATTTATCTAATTAACGAGTGAATAATTAAATTATAGAAAAAACCCTCATTTTAAAATGCTCATATTTAATTAACCGCGCATCGAATTAAAACTTGTGCCATATGTAAGATGTGTAGAATTTCGTGTAGAATAATTATAGCCCGTTTTCGCATATGATAAAATATTTAATATGCCATTTTCTGCGATTTTGCATCATTGACATGATTTCGCATTGTGCATAATTACTTGTCATGCGTCGGAATTAAATAAAACCATATATTAAAAATGTTCATATCATCGACATCGGATCATGCATGATAAAAATGTTGGCATGATGTTTGCATTTTATTTGCATAAATGACTTGCTATAAGGTGATTAGGCAATATGCTTGCATAATTAATTGTGATTAATTTTCCACATGAACCAATGCATATTATATATGTTTCCGGGGTAGGATAATCCATAGAATTAATCTGTGCATTTAGTTTTGTCATTTGAGCATTTTGTGTGCATGTCATTTTTGTTGTGATGCCCTTTTGTTATTTTTGTGTGATTTAATACATGCGTGATATGAAATAATTTTTAACATGAGAAATGACCTTTGATATGTGTACTAGCCCCTGGACATTTTGCTTGTCATAGAAATGCATGTTTATGTGTTATTTTGTTGTTGTCAACTTGCTATAAAATTCTGCTGTTTTGAGGGTCCAAAATATTTCTAAGTCTGGAATCTGTAATATTTTATTGCTGTCTTGCCATGTGATTTGCTAGTGATCTAAAACCTTTTTGTGGTAGGTGTAATGGAGTTATTTGTAGTTGATATTGTCCTTTAGTAGGATTTTAAGTTTAATGCCATAATATGATCTGTAGCATATAGTTTCACTGATATCAATATGCCTTCGTGATAAAACCTGCACTGTCAAAAACTGCTATTTTCACGAAGTCTGAAACTGTTTTCAAGTAGCCACCTTGTGAGCTTCCTACCATGTGATCCGTTCATATTTTGATTATGATATGTGAAGATGGAATGAAGTGTGTGTTATATACTACTGCCCATGCTTAGTTTGTGCATTTTAGAATCTTGTAGCGTGATGTTTTCATGCGTGCAAAATGCTATCTTGCTGTTTTGGGCAGATTTCAACTAAAACTTGTGTTGGTTGTATTTGTTGAACCGTAGCTCCGTTTTGAACATGTTGCATATGAAACTTGCTTAGAATCTCATGTAGTTTCATAATAACTTGCTGCATTCATGATTTGAAATGTTTGTGATTGTATTTCCCATGCATTTGCATTCATGACATGTGCATCTTGTGTTGCTCATATCTTTTAAGTCGTAACTCCGTTTGAGATGTTCTATATATGTAAATCGACTAGAATAATGTGTAGAACAACATGGTGTGCTTTATTCTGTTGTTTAACAAATATAAAATATGATTAGTTCAGATCTGGACTAATTTAAATTAACACATGAGGTCATTTTGGAAATACTATAAGTTGTTTCCGGCCTCATTTAAGATGCCTAGATAGTGTAGTTTACTTATGTTTCTTCTATTGCCTTGTTTAACAACATTTAATATTCCCGTGTACCTAACAAGAGTGAACTAAATAATTCGACTGTGAAGTCTCATCAATATGCAACTCGTTGCATATTGAGCTTCACTTTAATGTGTAGTATTTGATTGTTGTGATTTGTCATGCATTGCATATTAAACCGGACATGCATCATGTTGTTGCGCATCGTGACATGCATATGTTATGGTGTATCTTGTGTTGATTTTTTGTTTCGGATTGCTTCTTCTTGATATAGTTCCGAAAGCGTTCGGAGTGTGAGGATTCGTTCGACTACGTTGGATCGTCTTCTTCATGGAATCGTTCTTCTTCCAACCGGGATCTCACGCAAGATGACACATTTCCCTGGATACGATTACTATCATTGCCATGCTAGATGTCTCATTTTCTATCACTATGTCTCGCTACCTACCACCTGTTTGACAAGCCCCCCCAACATTACCATGAAAAGCCTCTAACCCCTCCACTTCCCAGCAAACCTTTGTTTGGCTATGTTACCGCTTGCTCCGCCCTTCTTATAGCATTTCTAGCTGCAGGTGCAATTGCTTCCATGTGTCAACATGGACATTCTTTGTTATATCATAATATTGTTGCTATTTAGTTTAATGCACATATATACTTGGTAAAGGGTGGAAGGCTTGGCCTTTTGCTCAGTGTTTTGTTCCGCTCTTGCCGCCCCTAGTTACTTGTGAACCAGTGTTATGTTCAATAAATGAGCGCTCCTAACATGCTCGGGGTTGTTATGGGGACCCCCTTGATTTTTGTTTTGGGATAAAACTTATCTGGCAAGGCCCAACATTGGTACTAGATTTGCCTAATAACTAATGAACTTGCATAGGGGATTTTCCGGACCCCGTGGATAATTAATCAACAACCCGGGCTAGTGCTCCTCATGAGTGTTGGTCCAAAATGGGCTGCCTGCGGGGCCGCCTCGAGGCAACTTGAGGATTGGTTTTCCCTGTAGCTAGTCCCATCCGGTCATGTCCTGAGAATGAGATACGCGGCTCCTATCAGGTTCGTCGACACGTCGGGTGGCCTTGCTGGATTTGTTTGACCTTTCTCGAATGTCTTGAGTGAGGAATTCTGATCTTCTTCGGGCTATCTCGAGGTGTCGGATTTCCTTTGGAGTTTCCTAGGATGATCACGAGATCCGTGGTTGAGGTTATTCCCGCTGTGTGTGGTTAATTTGTGATGGATGAGTTGGAACACCCCTGCAAGGTTAAAAAATTTCGAGAAGCCGTGCCCGCGGTTATGTGGCAAACTTGGATACTTTGTTTAACACCCAGTCATAGAAAACTTGAAGTAAACTCTAATAAAACACACCAACTGTGTATGCAACCGTGACTGTCTCTTCTCATGAGTTCTTATCCGAAAGAGAACACGGTGGGGTTATGTTTGACGTAAGTAGGTGTTCAGGATCAGTTAGTGATCATTACCAGTTCGCGTCCGTTTTGCATAGACCACCATACTTTAATTTCTATACTCGTAAGTTAGCCACTCAAATAAATGCTTAGTCGCTTGTTGCAGCCTCACCACTTAACCATACCTCAGCTATTAAGCTTTAATAGTCTTGATACCCTTGGAAATGAGATTGCTGAGTCCCTATGGCTCACAGATTACTACAACAACAGTTGCAGGTACAGGTAATGCGATGATTTGACGTGAGCGCGTTGATTGATTTGATTTGGAGTTCCTCTTCTTCTTCTTCATCAATCTTGGATGGGTTCCAGGCGGCAGCCTGGGATAGCAAGGGTGGATGTCATTTTATCGTTGATTTCGTCCGTAGTCAGACCCTGCTCTTATGTATGATGTTTGAGTATGTTATTGTATTGATGTGACTCTGATGTAGCTTGTGGCGAGTGTAAGACAATTCCATATACTCATCTCTTCTGTACATATACTTGTAATGATATCCATTCTTGCAACACGACGAGATGCGCTTCTATCCCTGTCGAGGCCTTCGTGCCAAAATAAGGATAGGACTGCATCTTGGGCGTGACAGGCAACAAAGAGGAAGGAGGAGGTCCGGGGGGCCTTTTATAGGCGAGGGCGGAGGCAGGGGAGTTTGCGGGCACGGGAGAGCTCGGGCTCTCGCCGTTGAGCCATGACAAGGAAGGAGGGGGTGACGGCAGGGCTGGAGCCCTACGGGAGATGCCCTGGAGAGTGCGGACAGGCACAAGGGGGCTGAGGGCGTCGCGCGTGCGAGTGCGGCCATTGGACGGTTCGGACGGTGCCATGCGCGTGCAAGGGAGGAGAGGAGAGAGAGGGGAGAGAGGGGGCCCTTGCCCTGGTATGCTGCGGACATTGAGGCGCATCGACTGGCGCGAGGGGCAGGCCTGAGGTGGTCGTGTATGGGCAGGAGAGAGAGGTCAACCCTCTGGAGCGCAGTTGCGTGCTCCAGAGCGCGACTTTGGCCGGCATGATGAGGACATTGGTGCGCTCTGAAGCGCCCACTGATGTCCAGTGGCTGTGGGAGGGAGTAGACAATGGGAAAAG
Organism: Hordeum marinum; assembly: GCA_022496015.1. NCBI lineage: Eukaryota > Viridiplantae > Streptophyta > Magnoliopsida > Poales > Poaceae > Hordeum > Hordeum marinum. The sequence continues at coordinate 465,424,874 of CM039676.1, read as the reverse complement.
CACATTGGATGCTCTGGGTGCTGGCCAGGAGAGAGGAGAGGCTAAGAGAGAGGGAGAAAGGGGCTGTCCAAGGGGTGCAAATGGGGTTTTCACCCTCTCAATCATAGAGCTGGCTACTGGGGGTGCTGGGGGTCTAGGTGGAGCTGTGGTAAAAAGTTGGGGCCCAGGGTAAAAGGTTAAGAGGTGAAAAAGCTGGTTTTACAAATCCACCAAAAGGTGTTTGATGATGTTTAGGGCAAGCAAATGGGATTAGTTTGCCATGAGATTTGACAAGGTCAAGGGGTGGTGGAAAATAAGCCTGATCACCAAGTTTGAGAAGGTTTGAAGAAAGTTCACAATGGGGCTTTAGGAAAACCTAGAAATCAACAGATTCTGGTTTCCATAGATCTAGACATGTTAAGCTTTTGCCCTTGATGCACCACTTAGTGTGGCATCATTATTTGCTGACTTAAGCATGTCCACAAAGTTTGAGGCCAAGGGGAGACACTTCACAATGTAAAGTTGCTCAAATTTGATTCTGGACAAAAATGGTTTTGGGTTGGTTCGATGAGGCAAACAAACTTGGATTGGGATGAAACTTTGCGAGATCATCACCCATGATAGTGTTGACTTGATAGAATTTTCCTGGAATTTATTGAGAATATTTCTTATAGACACATCCCAAAAGTTTGATCTGAATAGGAAGGGTTTTGAGGGGTTTTGCCCATGATATGATCAAGCCCTTGTGTTGAAACTCACATATATGGAAAATATATGTCCACTGAGTTTCTCTAAATTTTCTCAAATATTTTCAAAGCATTTAAATAATTTTTCCTTAGGAAAAACCATTTCTGGCCTTAAGAAAAAGCCTTTAAATAAGATATGAAAACAATCTTTAAAAATAATATTTGGTGGTTTTGAGAAGTCATATATATATAGTAGGTTTCAAATAAAGCATTTGGGAAGAAAGGATCCACCTAATTTGAGGACTTGTAGTACAAACCTCAATTCAGGGGTTTTAGTAAACTTAATTTGAATAAATCCTTTTTGGTGAAAATAAATTTTGATAAAAATAGTTTTGAGTACTATTCACATGGCATTATCATTGGGCAAGAAGTTTGGTTCAAGGAACAGGAAGGTGGAGAGGAGAAGAACCTAAGAGTGCCAAACATGATCATCCAAGCAATCAAACAAGCCTGGACTCAAAAAGTTTTAGTTGGTTCCAAATTTTTATAAACCAAATCATAACAAGTGCTACAAACACAGGGTGTGACACGCCGATAGGCCGGAGGAGTTGCCGGCTCCGTCGTCGAAGACGCCCCACGCGCAACAGTCGGCGCGGGGAGGCGCAGCCTCAGGCTCGCGCTCGACGAAGAGGCGCCGGTGTCCATGTTCATGATGCGTGCACCAATCAGCGAGGGAAGGTGCATCCCCAGCCCAGGGTTTGCCACAAAATCCCCAGCGGCCACTGCCTCGTGCGCCGGAGTCGGCGACGGAAGGCACGGCGAGCCCGGCTGAGTGGGCTCTGCGGGCAGCGCCGGTGGCGCGGGCTCGACCTCCTCCTGGATGTCGTAGTCCTACGAAGGAGACGACAGTGGGGTCTGGCATGTCTCCCAGCGGTGCACTGGGCACGGGGGCGGTGGTGAAGGAGCCGCAAGTTCCGGCTCAACGCTGACGGCGTCGGCGTCAATTGCATCGACCTCAGCCTCCAAGACCTCGTCCGCCTGCAACATCGAAGCGGCTGGTCCAGCCAAAATCCAGGCCGACAGCGGCGTTGCCTCCGGCATAGCCGGTTCAGGCGGAGCACTAGAGGGTCCAGCACCATGGCGAGCGCCAAGATCTCGGGCACCAAGTCCAAGACCACGGCGACGCCCTCCGAAGTGACGGAAGCTGTTCTGGCGGCCTCCGAATCACTGAAGATCGCGGACATTGCGGTTGTGGCGGCGAAGTCCGCCAGCACCGTGGTAACGACGGTGAACCTGACGATGTCGGGCCCTGGCCCCGAGGAGTTGCAGGAAAAATGATAGGAGACCACGAGGCATCTCTCCTTACCCTTTCTTCCATTCTTTCTTCTTTTCCGTCGAGAGTCGCCGGTGTTGATTTGTCTGTGCTCTGCTCTCGGTAGAGTTATGTGCTGATAACGTGTAAAAGAACGAATTGATCAAACAGTCTCTTTCATTGATGATCCATGAGTATTATATATAGAGGGAACCGTCGCCACGAACGGATGCGTCCGTTCATGGGGTCGTGAGAAAACTGTCGCGTCGGTTGGCTAGCAACCCGCAGGAAGCGGTTCTGTACAAGGGAGGATTATCTCCGATTATTGTAATTAGTTTAAATCCTAACACGACCACACCAACCACTCCCTCCCTCTCTTCCTCCCTGGCCGCGCCGCGTGCGCAGACGGGCAGGAACGTACGCACATCACAAGACGCGGCTTTCGCTTTGCTTTGCTTTTTCCCGGCCGGCGTAGCAGCGGGCAGCCGGATCAGCTCATAGTCGCATGGTAGCACAGGGCAGGGGTTGGAGCGCTGCGGTCGCAGTCGCATGGGAGCACAATGCAGGGGTTGGAGCGTTGTGCTCAGTGCACGCAGGCGCAGGAGCGAAAGGAATCCATGCATGCAATGCCACGGCTAGCCTGTCCGCGCTGGTGAGCAAGGATGGGTGAACTCTAGTTGGTGGGTCCCCTCCCCACTCCGGCCGGTGCTGCCTCTCTCCCCTCCCTCTGTGGAGGCGAAGACACGTGTCCCTTCCCTACCAGGATGCGAACCACAACCATACCGGTCTGCTATTTTTGCCAGAGACGCGGGTGGTACGTACGCGTGTGCACGCTGGCTGCTCCCGCCGTTCCTTTTGTTGTTGCACAGAACCAGATCCCAACTGCATGGAACCAAGTGCATAGGACAATTCACATGGGCGCGACTTCATCTCCACCTCCACGGACAGCGGCCAGCTGGATCAGGTAGCAGGGCGTGGCAGTTTCATCTTCGACACGTCCCTACCCTGCCTCCCGCCCTCCCACCCACCCTTAAATTCGGTTTTTAAGGGCATGTACAATGATTCTATCTTAGGAGTGTCATGTAAAATAAATTATGAGGTGGATTGAGAGACCTTATAAAAAGGCTTTGCCTTCTCTTATTTAAGAGAAGACAAGAGGTGATCTCTTAGCACAATATGTCTCATCATGTTTTTAGGAATAGGTAGTTATTGAAGATAAGGCTAAGAGATGATCCATTGTAGACTCTTTTTTTGTCATCTCTAAATTACATGCAAGACTTAAGATAAAACCATCTTATCAACCATTGTACATGCCCTAAGTGTGTTTTTTAGGTGCATTTTGTATGTGGTTCCATGAGTTATAATAACCATTGCGAGCCATGTTTAATTAGTTGCAAAGAGATTTCAGCTCTCCTTTTCCTCTACGCAGAGCCTCCCGAACCTCCGATGTTTGGCTCCTTCCTCGTGTTCACCCTCCTCCTCCTCAACCTAACCCAATCCATGATGAGGCGACACCATAACCCCCGATGCTTTCTGCTCGATTACGACAAAGGCCAATATGGGATGAACTTGCTCCTCCTAAGCCTGTGTAATAGGCGTTATCTTGAACACGAGTGTATAGTGGCATTTATATGTCGACAATGGCAATGAGTAGCTAGTGTACGAGGCATGGAAAAAATATGCAGGATCTATGGTTTGGTATTAGTTCGGTTGGTTGGTTCCAAACCGAAGTACTAAGATGGGTGGGCGTCATTTGGAGTAAATTTGGTGAGGGTTGGTTTTCGGAAATTTATTAATGAGTTGGTTTGGAATGATTTATATGTGGATCGGTTTGGGCTTACATGTGATTTTCCCACACTTAATCCCGCGTCTGAGGTTACTTGTAGCACAAAAATTGGTTCTAGGAAATACAGTTTTGTGAGTCTTGTATCATGGAGTTTTGAGATAATTAATCCTGCGTCTGAGGTTACTTGTAGTACAAAATATGGTTCTAGGAAATATAGTTTTGTGAGTCTTGTATCATGGAGCTTTGAGATAATTACACCATTTTGCAAGCGTCAAGTGACTCGGGCATACCGGTTCGCTACCATAAAATCAACTTTCGTAAAAGCGAACTTTTCCTTTTTGGTGAGGCCATTAATAAAACTGCTTCATACCAATAATTTTTTACTTGTGCTTTGGGGTCTCTTCATTTGAAATATTTAGGACTTCCAGTCTTTAACATCAAAATTAGCAACAAACTTTGGAAAAACATGACCGAGAAAATTCAGAAGAGATGTGCATGTTGGCGAGGGAGGTTACTGAATATTGCAGGGAGAGTTACTCTTGTACAATCCTGCTTAACTAATATTCCTATATACATGATGTGCTTCTATCCTCTTCCAGTTGGAGTAAGGAAGAAATCAGATTTTTTTCAGAGCTAGGTTGGTATGGCAGACTAATATTCATAAAAGAAATATCATTTAGTAAGTTGGAAAAATTGTTGTATGCCAAAACAACAAGGGGGCCTAGGGATTATTGCCCTGGATGAGTTTAACAAATCTCTCCTTGCTAAATGGAAGAGGGACATTGGCAGGATATTATGAGAGGAAAATACATTGGGAATAAGTGCATTTATGGTATTATTCATAGGAATGGGGACTCTCAATTTTGGTCTAGTCTTTTAAAAGTTAGATATATTTTTCACCAACATGTTAAAAAAAGCTTGGGGATGGATGCAATACCATATTTAGGGAAGACTGATGGGTGGGGGATAAATCCCTGAAAGATTCTTATCCAAACCTATATTTCATTAGTAATGATCATGGCATTTCAGTTAGAAATGCTATTGAAAAAGGATGACATAACTTCTCTTTCAGAAGAAGCCTTTGTGGGGAATCTATCCCTCTACGCGAAAGCATGAAATCCAGATGTGAAGAGATCCTTATGTATGGTGGCAAGGACAAAGCAATGTGGATGCTGACCTCTCACAGGAAATTCACTATTAAATCCTTGTACCTACATCTGTTTAAGAGTGGCAATGGCTTTCCATAGAAATTTCCGTGGAAAGTTAAAGTTCCAGCGAAAATCAAAATTTTCTTGTGGTTGGTTAACAGGAAAAACATCTTGACTAGAGACAGTTTGCTTAAGAGGGAATGGAAAGGGGATAAAAACGGTGTGCTATGTGGTAAAGATGAAAGTATTGATCATTTGTTTTTCTACTGTTCAGTTTCGAGATTGATTTGGAATTTAATTAAATGTGCTTTTGATTTGCATTCCATACCAGCTGATACGAGAGACTGCTTTGGTAGGTGGTTAAATAGCTTTCCAAAAAATGATAAGAAACTGATACTAGTTGGTACCTCTGCCTTGCTCTGGGTTGTGCAAAAATGTAGAAATGAAATTATATTCAAGAGAAAAAGGACCAATTATCCTATGCATGTGATAAAACTAATCTGCTCCTGGATTGCTGATTGGTCTATCTTGCGGACAAAGTACCCAGATGCAAAGCTCCTGGCGTTGGGAGCAAATTTAATCGAGCAGGTGGCAAGTGAGATCTATAGGGCCGCTCAAGGCTAGCGTTTAGGAGTACCTAGATTGATGAACAGCCGGTGGCCCTTCTCGTGCTCTTCTTTTGTGTAGATTGCTAGTGCTGCAGATGATGTTTGAATGATCTTTTACCTCTCTCATGATCCAAAGAGGTGCCCTAATGGTTGTTCCTACTTAGATAATTTGACCCTGAGAACTCGATCGCTTTAAGCCTTGTAATTGCTAGGTATTTTATCTTTCCTGCTGCAGTTGGTAGTTTGGATGTTGTTCGAACTTGGTTGATTTCTATAAATGAAATCAGAGGGGATCCCCTCCCTCTTTTGCTAAAAAAACTGGTTCGCTACCTATCTCTGTGTCTCTTCCCGGCCCACCCCCATTCCTGTCCCCTCGAGATCCACCTACAACCCTAGCGTCTAGCCACAACCAACAGTCGCCCCTCTCACCTCCTTGAGAAACCAAGGCACATTGTCAATATTATGCAATGGTTTGTCAATTGCATCATTTTAAAAATAACGATTTAAAAGTTTCATGAAAATATGTTTCTCTGCCATTCAGTAAGAACCGTTTCCCTAATTGATCTTAAGCCATAAGGGCATATACAATGGTGCTATCTTAGGAGTGCCACGTAGGCTAAATGATGAGGTGGAGGAAAGATAACTCTTAAGAAAAGGTTTGTCTTCTCTTATTTAAGAGAAGACAAGAGATGATCTCTTAGCACGATATGTCTCATCACATTTTTATGAATAACAAGTTATTGAAGATAAGACTAAAAAATGACCCACTGTAAACATTTTTTGTCATCTCTAAATTACATACAAGACTTAAGACTATCTTATCAACCACTGTACATGTCCTAAGAAATCCGCAAAAATGTTCAACGTCAAAACAATATGCTTGGTCAACATTTTATGAGCCAAAAGAGCAAATCATTATCTTAAAACTAACTGCTCTCCTTGTAACCGACGTCCATACCGACCCAACCCGCACGCAGAGCACCACGGGCGCGACAGCAAGCTAAAGCAGCATGTGCCCTCGATCCAGACTATACCTGGCCATACCTCGGGCCAGGCCGGGCCGAAAAAAGTCTGGTGCTAAAAACCCGGGCTCGAGCCCGGCCCAGCCCGACCGTCGGTCCTAACTTTTGGGCCCAGGCCCGACTCGAACCCAAAAAAGCCCAACCCGACATAGGCTTTAATCCAGATTTTAATGGGCCCAAGCCCGGCCCGGCCCAGCCACCGGGCTCGAAATCTAGGCCCGAGCCCGGCCCGTGGGCAAGGTCGGGCCGGGCAGGGCTGCCCATGGCTAGGGCTAATCCAGATAGTGGCCATGGGCCCATGGCGGCCACACTTCTCGCCTCTCCCGCTGGCATATCGGAGACGGAGGCCTCTCCTCGTGGCTCCGTCGCCCGCTCTCCGCCTGAGGGATCCAACCCCCGCTCCTGAGGGTACTGGATGCGCCTTCACCTCGTCCGGCTGACCGTGCTGGCAGTTTTGGGGTACGTTTCTTATCCCCACTGTCAATGCTTCATTTGAGTAGATTTAGTGTCAGCTCCTCTAGGTGTTAGACAGTTTTAACTGTATGATGAAGTTGATTGACTTGTAGCATTTTAGTTTTGCTTGTTGATGAAAACAAACCCCATTTTGTATCAAACCTGCAGGATTAGAGCAGCCCAAAGAAAGGGCAACACAGTAAATCAATTTGTGTTGCTCCCCTTTGACAAACGAGTTTAAATGACAGATAAGTCATCTGTTGTAAAACTATCATAACATGCAAACGAAGTAAATATTAATGTATGCTGACAGGATTTTAGTTAGTGCGTAGAACTGAGGTTGCTACTTAACTGACGGCCATCTCCAAGACAACTTAGCTATTGTTTGCTTTTGCTCGGGTTAATTGCTACCCCCTCTGTCCCTATTGGGGAACGTAGTAGTAAATCAAAAAAATTCCTACGTGTCACCAAGATCAATCTATGGAGAAACCAGCAACGAGCAAAGGGGAGTGCATCTTCATACCTTTGAAGATCGCAAAGCGGAAGCATTACAAGAACGCGGTTGGTGGAGTCGTACTCGCGGTCGATTCCGATCTAAGCACCGAACAACGGCGCCTCCGCGTTTAACACCCGTACAGCCCGGGGACATCTCCTCCTTGATCCAGCAAGGGGGGAGGAGAAGTTGAGGGAGAGCTCCGGCAGCACGATGGCGTGGTGGCAGTGGAGCTTGCGGTTCTCCGGCAGAGCTTCACTAAGCGCTACGGAGGAGGAGGAGGTGTAGGAGGGGGATGGGCTATGCCGTGAGAGAGAGAGATGCGTGTCCTTGGCAGCCCCAAACCCTCCACTATATATAGGAGGAGGAGGAGGGAGGGCTCAGGCCTAGCGTTCCCACCCTATGGGCTATGGCCGGCCCTAGATTGGCCATCTGACCGGCGGCCAGAGAGGGAGAAGGGAGGGCGGCGCCCTAGGTAGGCCTTAGGCCCCATCTGGGCCTAGGGTTCCCCCTTCCCACCTTTGCTGTGCCTTGGGCCAGGGTGGAGGGCGCACTAGCCCACTTTGGGGCTGGTCTCTTCCACTCTCCGCCCATGCAGCCCTCTTGTGCCCATGGCCCCACTTGGTGGACCCCCGGAACTCTTCTGCTAGTCCCGGTACGTTACCGGTAATCCTCGAAACACTTCCGGTGACCAAAACCTAACTTTCTATATATGAATCTTTACCTTTGGACCATTCCGGAACTCCTCTTGACATTCGAGATCTCATCCGGGACTCCGAACAACCTTCGGTAACCACGTACACTATTTCCCTATAACCCTAGCGTCATCGAACCTTAAGTGTGCAGACCCTACGGGTTTGGGACACACGTAGACATGACCGAGACACCTCTCCGGTCAATAACCAACAGCTAGATCTGGATACCCATGTTGGCTCCCACATGCTCCACGATGATCTCATCGGATGAACCACGATGTCGGGGATTCAATCAATCCCGTATTCAATTCCCTTTGTCTACCGGTATGATACTTGCCCGAGATTCGATTGTCGGTATCCATATACCTTGTTCAATCTCGTTAGCGGCAAGTCTCTTTACTCGTTCTGTAACACATCATCCCATGGCTAACTCCTTAGTCACATTGAGCTCATTATGATGATGTCTTACCGAGTGGGCCCAGAGATACCTCTCCGTCACACGGAGTGACAAATCCCAGTCTCGATTCATGCCAACCCAACAGACACTTTCGGATATACCCGTAGTGCACCTTTATAGCCACCCAATTATGTTGTGATGTTTGGCACACCAAAGCATTCCTATGGTATCCGGGAGTTGCACAATCTCATGGTCTAAGGAAATGATACTTGACATTAGAAAAGCTTTAGCAGACGAACTACACGATCCTGTGCTATGCTTAGGATTGGGTCTTGTCCATCACATCATTCTCCTAATGATGTGATCCCGTTATCAACGACATCCAATGTCCATGGTGATGAAACCGTGACCATCTATTGATCAACTAGAGGCTCACTAGGGACATGTTGTGGTCTATGTATTCACACATGCATTACGGTTTCCGGTTAATACAATTATAGCATGAACAATAGACAATTGTCATGAACAAGGAAATACAATAATAACCATTTTATTATTGCCTCTAGGGCATATTTCCAACAGTCCTATGATATAAGACGTTTTTACAAGCTAACATAACTTGTAAAAACATTTTATATTGTGGGACGGAGGGAGTAGTTCACTAGTTGTTCATTACTAAGGTTTAGAGATGGTGACACTTGATTATCACATACTCCCTCCATCCGGAAATACTTGTCCAAGGAACGGAAGTATATAGACGTATTTTAACTCTATATACATCCATTTCAAATATTTTTTGTTGGGGAACGTTGCATGAGAAACAAAAAAATTCCTACACACACGCAAATCTATCCATGGTGATGAGCATTTACGAGAGGGAGAGTGGATCTACGTACCCTTGTAGATCGCTAAGCGGAAAGCGTTAAGTAACGCGGTTGATGTAGTCGAACGTCTTCGCGATCCAAATCGCCGAGTGTCCCGCGATCCAATCACGATCCGTCCCGATCAAGTACCGAACGGTCGGCACCTCCGCGTTCAGCACACGTGCAGCTTGATGACGATCTCCGCCTTGTTGATCCAGCAAGAGGGAGCAGAGAGGTAGAAGAGTTCTCCGGCAGCGTGACGGTGCTCCGGCGATGGTGGTGAAGCTATTCCTGCAGGTCTTCGCCTAAGCACTGTAGAAAACCGATCTAGAGGAGAAACTACGATCTAGAGGAAGTAGAGAGAGCATGTGGCAATTAGGGTTGGCTCTTCCCTCTAATCCTCTAGTATATATAGGAGGGAGGGAGGGGAGGAGGCAGCCTCAAACCCTCAAGGTCTGGCCGAAATTGGAGGGAGGAGTCCTCCTCCACTCCTAGTAGGATTAGGACTCCTTCCCTATTTGGCCTTTTTGCCTTTTTCCACCTTTTTCTCTTTGGTATTTTCTTCCCAGCCGCATGGGCCTTGTGTGAGACTTCCACCAGCCCACTAAGGGCTGGTATTCACCCTCACACAGCCCATGAAGCCTCTTGGGTCGAAATACCTCTCCCGGTGGTGTCCCAGTACACTACCGACACTCCCGGTACACTACCGATGAGCCCGGAACTTTTCCGGTGATCAAAACAGGACTTACTATATATAAATCTTTACCTCCGGACCATTCCGGAGCTCCTCGTGACATCCAAGATCTCATTCGAGACTCCAAACAAACTTCGGTCACCACCATACATAACTCTACACTACCGAAACGTCACCAAACCTTAAGTGTGCAGACCCTGCGGGTTCGAGAACTATGTAGACATGACCAAGACACCTCTACGGTCAATAACCAATGGCGGGACCTGGATGTCCACATTGGTTCCTACATATTCTATGAAGATCTTTATCGATCGAACCTCCATGTCAAGGATTCAGTTAATCCCATATAACGTTCCCTTTGTTCTTCGGTATGTTACTTGCCCGAGATTCGATCGTCGGTATCTCCATACCTAGTTCAATCTCGTTACCGGCAAGTCTCTTTCCTCGTTCCGTAATACAAGATCCCGTGGATAACACTTAGTCACATTGCTTGCAAGGCTTGTTGTGATGTTGTATTACCGAGTGGGCCCTGAGATACCTCTCCGTCACACGGAGTAACAAATCCCAGTCTTGATCCATGCCAACCCAACAAACACCCTCGGAGATACCTGTAGAGCACCTTTATAGTCACCCAGTTACGTTGCAACGTTTGATACACACAAGGTACTCCTCCGGTGTCAGTGAATTGCATGATCTCATGGTCATAGGAACATATACTTGACATGCAGAAAACAGTAGCAATAAACTGACACGATCATATGCTACGTTTGTAGTTTGTGTCTTGTCCATCACATCATTCTCCTAATGATGTGATCCCATTATCAAATGACATCTCATGTCCATGGCTAGGAAACCTTAACCATCTTTTAATCAACGAGCTAGTCTATTAGAGGCATACTAGGGACATGGTTTTGTCTATGTATCCACACATGTATCTGAGTTTCCGATCAATACAATTATAGCATGGATAATAAACGATTATCATGAACAAGGAAATACGATAATAACTAATTTATTATTGCCTCTAGGGCATATTTCCAACAGTCTCCCACTTTCACTAGAGTCAGTAATCTAGTTCACATCACCATGTGATTCGCATTGTTATGAATCTAACACCCAATGAGTTATGGGGCTCGATCATGCTTTGCATGTGAGAGAGGTCTTATAGTCAACGGGTCTGCAAATTCAGATCCATGTGCACTTTGCAAATCTCTATGTCAAACTGTAAACACTGCTACCACACTCCACTTGGTACTATTCCAAATGGCAGCTCCACTATATGTATCCAGATTGCTCCTACGAGTTATCCGGATTGGTGTTAAAAGCTTGCATCGACGTAACTCTTTACGACGAACTCTTTATCACCTCCATAATCGAGAAACATCTCCTCAGTCCTCTGGTTACTAAGGATAATCTTGACCGCTGTCCAGTGATCCACTCCTGGATCACTCTTGTATCCCTTGACAGACTCATGTCAAGGCACACACAGGTGCGGTACACAACATGGCATACTATACAGAGCCTATGGCTAAGGCATAAGGGACAACGTTCGTCCTTTCTCTTTCTTCTACCGTGGTCGAGCTTTGAGTCTCACTCAACTTCACACTTTACAAATCAGGCGAGAACTCTTTCTCTGACTGATCCATTTTGAACTCTTTCAAAATCTTGTCAAGGTATGTACTCATTGAAAGTCTCGTCAAGCATCTTGATCCATCTCTATAGATCTTGATACTCAACAATTAGGCAGCTTTATCCAGGTCTTCCTTTGAAAAAGTCTTTTCAAACAACCCTTCATGCTTTCTAGAAATTCTATACCATTTCCGATCAATAATATGTCATCCACATATACTTATCAGAAATTCTATAGTGCTCCCACTCACTTCATTGTAAATACAAGTTTCTCGTAAACTTTATATAAACTACAAAACTTTGATCACATCATCAAAGTGTATATTCCAACTCCGAGACGCTTGCTTCAGTCCATAGAAGGATCACTGAAGCTTGCACACCTTTTAGCATCCTTAGGACTGACAAAACCTTCTGGTTGTATCACATACAACCTTTCCTCAAGTAAACCATTAAGGAAACGATGTTTTTCACATCCATCTGCCAGATTTCATAATTGAAAATGCAGCAACTGCTAACATAATTCCAACAGACTTTAGCATCGCTACGAGTGAGAAAGTCTCATCGTAGTCAACTCCTTGAACTTGTCGTAAACTTCTTTGCAACAAGTCGAGCTTTATAAATGGTGACATTTACCATCAGTGTCTGTCTTCATCTTAAAGGTCCATTTGTATTCGACGACCCGCTGTCTAACAAGCAAGTCTACCAAAGTCTATACTTGGTTTTCATACATGGATCCTTTCTCGGATTTCATGGCCTCTAACCATTTGTCGGAATCCGGGCCCATCATCGCTTCTCCATAGTTCGTAGGTTCATCGTTGTTCAACAACATGACCTCCAAGAAAGGGCTATCGTACCACTCAGGAGCAGTACACGTCCTTGTCGACCTACCAGGTTCGATAGTAACTTGATCCGAAGCTTCATGATCATCATTATTAACTTCCTCTTCAACTAACATAGGCTTCATAGAAACATCTTTCTGTGCTGCGCTACTCTCTAGTTGAAACAAAGGTTAAAACTGCACTTCTCGTTCAACTCCAACACTCCAAGTCTTTAGTAGATCATTACAATGAATTTGCGAACTGCCCATCATACGCAGACACCGCGAGTAAGAGTTGCAGGCTGTGAGCTTCTAAAGATACACAATCTGGGTTTTCAGATAGCTGACCCCTCCCCCACCCCAGCCCCCCTGATCCCATCACAAACAAATATACTTTTCCTAGAGGCCAACTGGAATAAGCTATGCGCCATATCTTTCAGAGGGACACCATCAAGCCAACCGTCAAACCAGAATGATGCCTTTTCCCCATTAACAACGTGAATCTAAGTGCAGGTTGAGCTTCAAAAAAATCTAAGTGCAGGTCGCAAAGAGCTACTGATCGGTCGCATTGCAAGGAACAGGCAGTCCTTTCCATGGTCTGTCCACATTGTCCCAGTTGAACCCTAGCCATCTTAACCGCAATGCCTTGCTAATGTTCTCCAAATCTTTCACTCCTAATCCTCAACAATATTTAGACGAGCAGACTTTTGTCCAGCTTACTAAACACTTGCCCCACTGCGCCTCTTATCCACACCAGAGAAAACTTCTCCTGAACTTGTTTATCGTTTTGATAATCCACTTGGCAGGTGGAAAAGAAGTGAAGAAGTAGGTTGTGACTTGTGAGCACTGTCAGTACAAAATTGATTAAGCGTTAGACACTCCTTTCCGGGCATGAATTTTACCTTCCATGGCTTCAACCTCCCGACAATTCTATCCAAGAGAGGTTGGCATTCAACTCTTCTATGTGTCCTGGTGCTGAGAGGAAGCCCTGAATAGTTGAATGGCAAGGACCCCAGCAAACCACCAAAAGCAGATAAAAGATCCTGTAGACCCAAGTGGTCATAGCGAATAGGATAGGCCACACACTTGAGATTCACCTGAAGACCAGAGACATTGCCAAAGAAATGAAGGGGCCCGAGGCCACAGCAAGCTCCTCCTTGATAGAGTTCAAGAAGAAAGTGACGTCATAGGCATACAAAACTTGTTTTCATCTTCTCAGCTCATTGCATGATAGGCGATAAGAGGCCATGACCAGTAGCTTTGGTCAAGATGCACTGTAAAGGTTCCAGGGCCAAAATGAAGAGCATTGGGGCAAGCAGGTTTTCCCTGTCTCATCCCTCTCCTATGAATAAAAGTGCCACCAGGCTTCTCATTGAGCAGAACTCTTAAGGACGAAGAACTCAGCGTCAACAAAAAATGACCCCCTCCAACAAGCACTGAAACCATAACCCTGAGGAGCCTCAAGCAAAAAAATCCCATCTGACTGAATCAAAAGCCTTAGCAAAGTCCAGTTTGAGGAAAAGTAGACGTATTTTCTTTGAGTGAGCTTCCTTGATAATGTTCTTCACAAACAGGAAGTTATCCTGGATCGGCCTTTTCTTCATGAAAGCGCTTTTGCTCGCAGAGACCAGGGTATGCAGCTATAGGGCAGACCGAGAAGCAATCAACTTTCATAATATCTTAGCAATATTATGCATATGACTCACAGGACGGAAGCAAGAGGCGAAGAAGCCACATCTTTTTCTGGAATGATAACAATATTGGCAGTATTCAACAAGTGCCAGTGATCACCTCTCAACTCATGCATTTTATTTAGGGCAGCCAGAAGGTCCGAGCACACGATATCCCCAAAGGTTTTGTCAAAATCCCCAATATATCCATCTAGACCCGGAGTCTTTTCAGCATGGAGATGGAGATGGCATCTTTGAGCTTCGTAAGCCAGAAAATATCATCAAGGTGCGGAAGATCAGCCAAGGGGAGTTGCAGGAAATACCAGTTAAGACCCATAATGTCTCTGGCAAGCCTCCTCGAGCAGGGAATTGAAGTGATGCAGTAGCACCTTAGCTTTAGCATCATGGTCACACCTCACATGTCTCTTCAGCCTCAGGTTTTCCAGAACAGGAATGTGATTCTTTCTCTTTCGTGTCATTCACTTAACATGAAAACTTTTGTGTTTGCATTTCCAGATTTGATCCACATAATTGAAGATATCTGATGCCATCTCACTCTGTCAAGCGCTGCAAAGACAAGCTGCTTTGATTTCAAGAGAAAATAAAGGTTTCATTCCATAGCAAATAGCTCAGGCTCCTCCCGACCAGTGTCCATCTAGAAAATTACCTCAATGGCTACCTCCTTTCTGAATCTCACTTCCTTCTTTAATCTTGTACACTATATCACAGTTTCAGAGCATGAGTGGTTCTTGACAGTTTGATGTGCGGAGCATCCTTCGAGCGAGCAGGTTTAGCCCAGCCTCAAGCACCTTCTCTCTTTATCCCTTCACCCTTTGCCAACAAACCTCATATCCGAACCCTTTATAGTGCTTGACTTCCATCTTCTGGAGGATCATTGGCCAGTGATGCAAAATGGTAGTTGAGGCCTGAGACAACTGATATTACAAGCGACTCAACTCCCAAGATTAACACAATAGATTTTGGAATGAAACGAGTTCTCTCTCTCCTTAGACGAGGTGAACCTCCTTACATTAAGAGCAATTTCCTGGAGCTCAAGATCCTCAATCAAGTTTCTAAAGCGGCCCATCATTCTGAGATTAATGTTTCCGTTGCTTTCGTCGCAGACACACTATTCTTTATGCTCTTCTTCTAGTTGAGAAAAAGAATCTTATCACTGTCCTCCCGAGGCCCATACACAACAGCAACGTTGTTCAGATCAGTAATAGTACCAGTAATAAAGTGAGAGCCTGAGCTATTCTAGTCGAAGGAAATAGCAAAATCATATGTGCTGGAAACCAGGATCCCACCTCTCGTACCATTAGCAGCTATGTAAACTAAGTCCTCAGAAACTTTGCTGCCCAGGACCATAGCCACAATACTTTTATCAACATCAGCCAATTTAGTTCCTTGAAGACATACAATGTTGCGCTTGTTAACTGAGAAAATTTTCTATAGCAACCTTCTCCAGGCAGGTCGTTCAACTCTCTGATGTTCCGGTTAAGGAGCTTTATATTCCATCAAAGAAAACACCGCGGTGAACAAACAAGGAGATCGTATTGAGCATCCACCAACTGGAAGCAGCAACATGAGGAGACATAACTAGCACAGCTGGAGACAGAGGACTACAAGGCACAATACTCCCCGACTGGCCTTAATGGATGGTCGATGGTTTTGCTCGAGTAGCATGCACCTCACCTTGGTTTTGCACATGCGGGTGATATTTCACCTTCTTCCTGCTCATCTTCCCTCTTGTCTCTGTCCTCCCTCCCCTCTGCCTCATCCTATCATCGACCAATCTCGAAATCTAATCCCGTGCCACTCACACCTCGACTATCTGAAAGCCACTAACTGATGTGCTCCAGGAAAAGGCGCTCAAGCATCTCTGGGGAATAGGAAAGAATCCACTCTGAATTGATTCATGTAGTG
This sequence comes from Hordeum marinum, assembly GCA_022496015.1. Lineage (NCBI taxonomy): Eukaryota > Viridiplantae > Streptophyta > Magnoliopsida > Poales > Poaceae > Hordeum > Hordeum marinum. Next base: position 465,408,696 of record CM039676.1, on the reverse strand, counting down.
TGCAGAAGACAGAAGAGAGAGGGAGAGAGCAAGAGAGGTGGGGTTGTGCAGGAAGGTGATGTGCCTTCCGCATGTGCAAAATCGAGATGATGTCAAAGCCAAGTGCTAGGCTATCTGGCATTTGACATCAGTAGCTTTTGAACCTGGTGATTGATATATAGGTTCGTGATGATGTCATATGGTCAATTTTCAGTGTTGCGAGAGAAATGAAGATTGTGAGTTACCACTGTACTGTGAACAAATTACCATCTCTATTGAAATTTATAGTAGTTCTTGCATTCTGATTGATATATAGGTTTTATGGTCACTTTTCAGTGGCATGGTAAAATGTAATTGGCAGCTGTCAGTCCAGTGTCAGCAATTTGATCATCTCTTTAGAAAATGTTTCATGATATAGACACAAAACTTTATATCCACTCTGAATTGATTTTTGTAGTTTGCAAAAGACAGAAAAGAGAGGAAGAGAGGTGGGCATGGGCAGGAAGGTGATGCGGCTTTCCGCGTGTGCAAAATCAGGATGATGTGGAAGCCAAGTGCTAGACTATGTAGCATTTGATATTACTCCTATGTTAGTAGTTTTTGCTTTCCGTTGATTGATATATACGGTTGTGATTATGTCTTATGGTCAATTTTCAGTGTAGCGACAGAAATGTAGATTGTCAATTGTCACTGCAGTGTGAACAACTTGCCATCTTTAGTGTAATTGATATTAGTAGTTCCATTCTGGTGATTGTAATATATAGGTTTTATGGTCCCTTTACAATGGCCCGATTAAAATGTAAATTGCCATTTGTCACTCTAGTGTGAGCAACTTGTCATCTCTCTTGAGAAAATGTTCAGTTCTATATGTACAGAACTTGATATCTACTCTCTGTTTCTCTGGGAACATGGTGCCTGTGCCATTCATCATAAGAAACTTGCAACTTTCCTCTCGCAAAGGAGCGCTTGGGCGACCCGGGTAATGGACCTCACGACGGAAGGCTGCACCCGTCATGGAGTTCCAGTGGCTCCGGCTGATGCTGTTGGTCGCCGTCCCATTTCCAGGCACCGAAGCATGGACCGGCGCCATCATCGCGTCCGTCCTGGGAGTGTCCTGGGATTTTTGGTGTGTTCCGTTAGGTCCAAAAAAATGAAAAAAGAAGGTGGCGGATTACAACGAGAGATCCAAACGAATAATAATCATTGCACGGGAACGAATTTACCGAAGGGAAACAGGATGGGAAGATGATACAGTAAAACAAAGAATACGTGAAAGCTTTCTTGGTTGGAAAAGATGGATGCCTACTTTATCCACATGGCCACCGTTGATCCCACCACCTCGCTCCCCTGGTCATGGTCGTGTCTCGTGTGGTGTGGGTTCTGGGGCCACCAAGTTTTGCAGGCCGACAGAGAGATCGCCTCGCGATTCTGCCCTCCCCTTCCTGTGTCGCCTGCCTGCCTGCGTGTTCCCCAATCCCTATGGAACCCAAGCCAGGGAAGGTAAAAGGTGGTGGGGAAGGGAGCGAAAGGGATGCCCATCGCCAATGGCCAATGCCCGAGAAGGGACGAGGAGTTGCTAATCATCTGTTGCATGCATGCATGCAGTGCCACGGCCACGGCTGGCCCGCGCTGCCGAGCAGGGGCAGGGGCAGGGTGGACTCGGGGTTGGTCCACTCCACCCCACCAAGCCATTGCTCTCGAGCTCCCTTGCCACCCTTGCGTCGACTACAAGCTCCTGGTGAGCTTATCCTTCCACTTCTCCCGCTCTCCTGTGTCTCTCTCGTGTCTCTTGGCAAGCACCAGTGGCTGGGACGACGCAGGCGTTCGTGTCGTGATGAGTGCATTTGTGTTGACCATAGGAGGAAGAGGGTGGAGTGAGGATGACGGGTGGGCCCTATGCCAGCCTAATATTTTAGTCAAACAATGTGAGTAGTTTCCATGCCACGTCATCATTTATGGAGGGACCCACTTGTTAGTTCTCTAATAAAAATCTTTTAATTGACCAATCAGTGTTTTTTGCAAACTATCAGTTCAATGGCGGTGGGCTTTTGAAAAAAAAAGTGGTAGTTTTCTGAATTAGAGTCCCTAATTGTAATGGCTTTTTGCAATTTACTCGGCTAATCGCAACGTGAAGCTAGGTTGCAATGGGAGTGAATGGTCACCAGTGAGATTGAGCCGCTGTAGTTGATGCCTATGCCGCTCGAGATGATCTCCAACGTGCTCACCCTCGCCACCATGCACGGGAACATCTCCTACTATCGAGCCGGCCTGCAACATTGCACCGATTAGCTCTTTCGTTTTTGCATGAAGCACCGCTAGTATGCATGTTCATGACAACTAGGTGATACCCCGCGTGTTGCTGCGGGATTTTATAGAGGAGGCTCGATGCAATGATAAATATAAAGGGAGAGAAAATCCATCTCATGGTACATATTAGGAGAGAAAGGTCATCTTATATTCTTATTATCCATATGGCACATTGTTTGATACTCCCTTTTGTAAACTAATATAAGAGTGTATATAACTAAAATAGTGATCTAAACGCTCTTATATTAGTTTACGGGGGGAGTACATGCCAATTGATCTTATAGCATGTTTATGTACACACAATGAAGTTAGTCCTCTTGTTTAATATATGCAACTTTAGAAAGAAAAAAACTAGCAGGCCATAAGACTATCAAAGCCGAGAAACCGTACTATATAATCTACATATGAGTAATGATGGACAAAACTTGTCTTTCACATATAATTACTTGCTAACATAAAGTTGTAACTTATAGTAATTCATTGACGGACAACAATTTTGATATGAAATCTCGTCATCGCAGTTGTATGAAACAAAAACATAAAACTATTTGCAAGATATTTTCAGAAAAAAAATGAAATTTTCTAGTGCCTTCCTGTCTAAGTGCTTCGGAAAATATGTATAATGGAGGTTAGCTGCTCAATTATTTGCTCGAAACAAAATTAGAAACCTCAGAGGCAAGAACTACGACACAACGATAGGCCATGACCTTATGATAGGTCATTAGTAGCATGGACCGAACTCATGGAAGCAACACATATCTTTTCATTTGTGGTGTTAGATCACATTGGATATGATGAACTGCTGACCTGCAAAAGCTTATATACTCGCACACACATATAGATAGACCCCAAAAGGAGGAAGATCAACACCATCTGTAAAAAAGGAAATTGTGTAAGCATGTATTACATCGGGTAGCAATTGGAATATCTGCTAGATAGTCTCTACAATAATATGCATTGAGAAAAAATAACTTCTCGACATAGCACACTGTGTCAGCTTTCTACAGAATAAAGTTGATTTGGTAGTATAAGTTGCCCAACTTGAAGAAAGTCAAATATGGAGTTCCATGATACTTTCAATAACATGCAAAAAATGATAACCTTACCCTTGTGGCCTCTTTTCGGTCAGTTCATCAGGCAGGCATAGCTAATGTTCTCTCTTCTCCATCTTGGACAAACTGCGTACGTAATATTTTAGATGTTATCAAACTCTAGCATTGACAAAAGGCAAGAAAATAAATAGTTACTGAAACTCTAGCTCTCTATTCCCCAACGTGTTGTTAGAAACGAATATAATCAACCAAAATACACCTATCAGGAAATAATATGGGAACCGAAAAAGGTTGTGTGGTTTTTTCATTCCGTGAACAAAACACCTTTGGATCCGAAGCGCAAGATGGCAAATTCAAAAAACATGAGCTCGAGGAAAGGAAAGGCTGAAGGTAGCTGACAATAGGTAGCATCCAGAGTTGATGGCTGGAGATTAGTAGGAGGACCCGAGCAGTCTTCTGTGGTCGATGGCGTTGCTTTAAAGACTGCGGCTGGTTGCATTTGCAAGGTAATGGAGAGCGGGGTATTGAAGGCAATGAATGCTGCTGTTTCATGTGTATTAGTAGATGTCGTTTCATGGCAGCGGAAGAGAGAGCGACAGCGTTGAGAAGAAAGAGAGCGGCGGCGTCGAGCGGAACTGGAAGACGAACCCTGGAAACCTACTGCGAGCATTTATATATATTTTTCTTTTGAGGATTCTGCGAACAGTTATATGGGCTAGCTTGATGTCTACGGGCTTTTATTTTGCATGTGCTCCCACGAACAGCCTGTTAGCAAATCTTACACCCAGCCCAACAGATGGTGTCGGGCCAGCAGCTAGCGGTAAGAACGAAACGGTATATGTTCACTTGGCGGTGGCAGCTCTTAGTAAATTTGACCAACACTTGATCGGACAGGTGTAAATTATCCATCTATGCTGCATCAACGGCTAGAACATTTTGGATGACGTGGCTTCATGAGAAGGCAGGAAAATCACCTAGTGGGGTGTCCTTATTTAGATATAGAAGATTTGACCAACACTTGATCGGACAGGTGTAAATTATCGATCTATGTTGCATCAACGGCTAGAACATTTGGGTGACATGGCTTCATGAGAAGGCAAGAAAATCACCTAGTGGGGTGTCCCTATTTAGATATAGAAGATGTGCACCTTGTTCATGAGGCCGTTGACGAGGTCGATGTTGTTTATATGGCGATGCCGACTTTGCAGGTGGCCTCGGAGACGTAGCCGGCAGGGCTGGGGCCGAGCACGTGGGCAAATGCGCGCCGGTACTCATCGTAGTGGAACGTCTCCAGCTCAATAACCAGGCTGGGTTGCCATAGCGGGTCGTCCGCCTGTGTCGCCTTCATCAGGTCCTCCATTGTGGCCAGCCCAAGCTTCAGCAGCGCGCCGCGGTCGATGGGTCCTTCGCCATGACATTCGTCGTCGAAACCGCCGTCCATAATGCGAGCGAGCAGGCGCATGGCCGTCGAGTCGCCCATCAGGTCCGCGGTCCGAGATGGACTGCGTTCTGATTCCCATGAAGTTGTTGTTGCTACCGACGCCGAGATCGAGGCCGGAGCAGAGGGACAACGGGAGGCTCAGCGGCGAGGAGATGGCAGAGATGGAGCGGCCGAGGAACTTGTCGGCGAGCGCGCAGACGCGGTCCAGCTCGTCCTTAAGGCGTGATTTGTTGATGGGTAGGTGTTGTTCCTCCAGCGACATATTTGAGGAACAAGTAGGGCGCCGACCAAATTCCAATAGAAAACTTAGACAAATTAATTCAAGTGGCTATCCTGCTGGTTAAATTCAAGAAATGACAAGGGGGTATCTGTAAAAATCTAGTGCTGACCGCACCGGGCCAGCTAGCACCACTTGGCTGCGTCTCAATGGTCGTGGACTGAACTTGCACATTGCCTACAAGTTGTAGGATGAGTTTGTTGCCTTTTACAAGTTTTAAGACCAATTCATCACATTTACAAGACATGTTGTAGGACTTACCATTCTGTTACTTTTTTCTTTTTTGCTCCGCTTCATGTTCCTAGTCGTCTGATGAAGCAACATAGCAGCACCATTGTACACCTTACCTTAAGGGTCCCACTCCTTTTTCTCACTTTTCTTCTTTTGTTTTTCTAGATCTTTTACTTCATATTTTTGTTTATTTCCTTTTTTATGTTTGTTTTTTAATAGAGGTATTATTGACAAATACACAAACATTTATTTCAAATGTGCTAACGGAACTTTTTTAAACGCATGGACACTTTTTAAAACTATAGGAACATTCGTAAAAATGGTGAAACTTTTTAATTTACATGAAGGTTTATTCAAAAATCAGAACGCCTTTTGAAATTACAGGAACATTTTTAGAAAGGAGCGGTTGCTCTTTTAACTTAACTGAAATCTGGCGTTACTGCAAGAATCTAAAATGCAAGACATAACTGACAAGCGATTAAGATCTTTATCCCTCGCTCTCTCGATCATTTTATCTCGTTACCTGCGAATGGATCGGCGGTTGGAATAGTCTGTGAGGCGAACTTGGCGTTCCTATACATTGTCTCGTACACTAATCACGACTTCATGACCACCCTAATGATCAAAACTCTGCCAAATTGCCAAAATATTGCAGTTACAAGCATCTACTCCCTCTGTACCATAATAATTGTAGTTGGAGAGGGAACTAGTTCTCTCCAACTACAATTATTATGGTACAGAGGGAGTATGTACCATCAGGCCATTCACTTAAGTAATCCTTGACGGGATCAATTCAATAAAACAGGATGACTCGACAACGTAGGTTAATCATTAGGGATTTCAATCTGCTTATATTCTTGTCCAACAAAAATAAAAACACTTTCCTACAAAATGAAGCCAATGCCATCAATGACACTCTCAATGAACTAGCCTTTCTTGATCGCCGATACACTTGGTCGATAAAACATATTCGCCTACCTTGGAACGCATCGACCGTGCCTTCTTCAATTTAGCTTGGAATGATTCATTCCCTATCCCAACTTTATCCTCTCTGGCACGCTTTACTTCGGATCATGTTCCAATCCTAGTCCTCATAAACACAGAGCTCCCACGCAACAATTTCTTCAAATCCGAATATGGTGGGTCGTTTTCCCGGTCTGCCAACAAATTGTTCAAGGGTCCTGTTTGGATACTCTAACTTAGCTAGAGGTTAGAGTTAGTTTTTGGCCCTGTTTGGATACTCTAACTTAGCTAGAGGTTAGAGTTAGTTTTTAACTCGTGACTAATCCTGGACTAACTCTATCCACAGCTGGTGTTTGGATGACAGGGTTAAAGTAACAATAAATGCACGTTCTCCCTCTTTCTAGTCGGATCTGGTGTGGCCGGAATTGGTGTGGCCTCCTAACGAGTGGCTAGGACGGGAGGGAGGGATCTGGTGTGGCTGGATAAGGGGGAGAAAAGTATTTTTTGTGGGCCCCATCAAAACTAGCTCAAATTAGCACCTCTTGGGTGGGATAGTTTTTTTGGGTGAGTTAGATGCAATTAGCTCCAATCTAGCCCTCATGTTTGGATACTTTAGGGCTATTTGAACCTCAACTAGCTCAAACTAACTCTAACCCATGGATCCAAACAGGACCTTTAACTCGTGACTAAACCCTAAACTAACTCTAGCCATAGCTGGTGTTTGGATGACAGGGTTAAAGTCACAATAAATGCACTTTCTCCCTCTTTCCAGACGGATCTAGTGTGGCCGGAATTGGTGTGGCCTCCTAACGAGTGGATAGGACGGAAGGGAGGGATCTGGTGTGGCTGGATAAGGGGGAGAAAAGTTTTTTTTTTGTGGGCCCCATCAAAACTAGATCAAATTAGCACCTCTTGGGTGGGATAGTTTTTTTGGGTGAGTTAGATGCAACTAGCTCCAATCTAGCCCTCATGTTTGGATACTTTAGGGCTATTTGAACCCCAACTAGCTCAAACTAACTCTAACCCGTGGATCCAAACAGGACCAAGGTTGCAGGGTGTGTGTGCCAACCCGTCAATCAATGTTGTCAGTGCACTTGCGGCCACTCTATATAGATAAGGTGCAGGCTCAAACGTCGGGCCTATTCACGAATGCATGGGCTAGCGGAAAACAGACCCCTGTCCACTCCAGAAAAATTAACCAAGCAAGTTATTATCTCTGTCTTGCAAAGAACAATTCAAGAAAAAACCGCTTTCTGGCGCTGGCGTGGGAAAAGTAAGAAATCCATCAGAGGTGGAGAAAACACACGGTACTTCCACGTCTCAGCCTCCCAACATCTCAGGAAAACAAATTCCACTCACTATCACACCTAGGTGCGAAGTACACCGCTCATGACCAAAAGGCCACAAACTTATTTGTTTTTCACTGGTCTAATTGGAACTGAACCGCAAACCTTGTGGTCCTCCAATCTCTTTGGAATTTACACCTCCACTTTATCCTCTCCGCACACTCATTAAGCCCTTCACGTCGAGTCTTTTGCCAACTTTGCCCAATATCATTGAGAACTTCTGAGGTCTGAACGACGGTGGTACAGTGCCTCACTCGTGCTACATCTCTCTATAGCCTGGAGATTTTGCTAGCATCCTCTTAGTTTAGTTATTTCATTTCTGAGGTGTTGCCCCCATGAGTAGTCTTGCATAAAATGCTTACTCGTATCCACAATTTCTCATTGGAGCGTTTATGTACTTTGGGCCCGTTTTCATAAATGCATGGTAAAGAAGTTACTTTTGGTCCTAGAATCTTCATGGCTACATGTTCTATGGTTCTTACTGGAAACAACATGCAAACTTGCATCATCTAGGCTATGGTTTCACTCGTACTAAAAGGGTTGAGCGTGCTTTGCTGCATCGTTAGTGATGTCGGGTTTCTTAAAAGAATACTCACTCTGTTTCAAAATATAAGGTGTATTGCTTTTTTAAATAAATATACCAACATACATAATATCAAATCAATATGATTATATTCATCATGAAATGAATGTGCATACCTTTTTCGTTCAATATTGTGGATGTCGATATTTTTGCTCTGAACTTGGTCAAAGTTATAAAACTTTGACTTTCCAAAAAACTTTTGGCTAGGCATTGTTGACAAGCCAAAATTTGGCAATGCCAAGACCTGCCGAACGTTGGCAAATTTATATGAGATTGACTACATAAACGGGGCATATTTGGATGTTGCCGAAGCTAGCCCCTTCAAATCATGGGCGAGCGAAGGTATTGGCGGATCATGTGCCCCCACGTCTCGCCAAATCTTTGGCATGAAATAAACTAGGAAGCCCCGGTAGGCAAGGCACACAGTTAATTTATTTTAAGAGGTAAAGACATGCAATTCTAATGTCCATCCAAACACACCCAATCAGGCCCATCCCGATTTTTTGGCCGGGCAACTCAGGGTTCCAATCCAAAACAAGCTCTTGGTAACGATGCCATATCTTATGCATTCGGATTTTCGGGTCTTTGGGTAAGACGATGGATCACAAAGATAGATGAATGAGGGAGAACTTAGTACACTCAAAAGCAAAGCAAGCACCCCGACTCTTTATTTTCGTTTTAGCATTCATCTTGTACACCATAATGTTATGAGAAATCCAAGCCTAAAGTACGGATGACATTTGAAGGGTTCACAGTTGCAAAACAATTAAGATTATATGGTCCTAAATATTGGTTATGATGTTGCCAAGCTTAGGTTCCTTGTAAATACACAATACCGAAGGACACTTGTCGTAACGTCAAAATATTCGTGTTACCATCATAGTGAATTTCCAGCATGTTAATTGCAAGCAGGCCTGTTCCTGTTACCCGTTATTTCAAAGCTATTTGAGATACAAAAGGCTTATGTAATCCCGCGCGAAACATAAATTTGGAAATCTAGAAACTAGCTCTTAGTGTTTCACACATTTATTTTTATAAAAAAGATTCAAGTGAGAGGAAATTTATGATAATATTACGCTCATATAAAACAAAAGAGGAAATTTCTAATAATACCTGACATGTCATACGAATTTGAGTTTACAGAACCATTTCATAACTTTGCGGTTCCATTCCTTAACCCAGTTTTTTCCATCAGAAAAGATTCCTAGTGAAAAACCTTATATCGGAATAATGCTTCCCTACCCGTAAAAAAAGAAAAAAAATGCTTCCCTGGCTTTATGGGTTTCCATTCTGCAACAAAAAACAAGGCGTTGAGAGCTGATTCAATTTCTGCGGTCCCTCCATATCTCTCTTCTGTTGACAAACAAATTGACTGAATTATGGAAGGCGCAGTATAATTTTCGCATCACAGCCGTCCATTAGCCACCGATCCGACCGTCCATTGCCTGTGTGCGCGCACGGATCCGACCGTCCCTTCCCGCGCCGTTTAAATAGTCTGCCCAAAACCGCCGTCCAACACAACACACCCCGCCTTCTCAAATCCCCTATCGCCCCCAATCTCAAATCCCTCTAGCCGCCATGGACACCCCAGCCACCGGCGCCGTCTCCAAGGTGAATAAGTACGTGGTGGGGCGCAAACTTGGCGGCGGCCCCAGGAAGAAGGCGGTGGCGCGGTCCGTCAAGGCCGGGCTGCAGTTCCCCGTTGGCCGCATCGGGCGCTTCCTCAAGAAGGGACGCTACGCGCAGCGCGTCGGCATGGGCGCCCCCGTCTACCTCGCCGCCGTCCTCGAGTACGTCGCCGCCGAGCTGCTCGAGCTCGCCGGGAACGCCGCCACGGACAACAGAAGGCCCGCATCATCCCGCGCCACCTGCTGCCCGCCATCCGGAACGACCAGGAGCTCGGCAAGCTTCTTGCCGGCGTCACCATCGCACACGGCGGCGTGCTGCCCAACATCGACCCCGTGCTGCTCCCCAGTCCCCAGGAAGACGGCCGATAAGGAGCCCAAGTCGTCCAAGAAGGCCGCCAAGTCCCCCAAGAAGGCTTAGTCGATTGCTGTCTAGTGCTTCCTAATAGAATTAGTGTTTGCTGTTTGGATAATCTTGTCGATGTAATACTCTGTTCTGCTGAGGAAAAAAAAGTCAGAAATCTCCCTGACTCACAGTAAATTCATTCTCTGTTATCCGTTTGTTCATGATTTTGCAATGCTATGCAGTTTTACATCTGTGCGGCGGGACTAATCTTTGTATTTACCAATCGTCTAAATGTGATCAATTCCCTTGGTCTTGTTACGAGAAAAACCAGAGTTGCAAGCTGAAGAAGCTGAGCAACCCAAATCTAGTATGAGTTCTGGTTCAGACATTTGTGTATGTCAAGTACTACCAAATGCCAACGTTTCACCTATGCTGTGGAATATACTCCCTCCGTCCCAGAATAAATGTCGATGATCTAGTGCAAAATTTGTATTAGTTTAGCACAAAATCTGCAACACTTGGGAGTATTATACATGGTTAGCTACAGAAGCATTTTCCTGTAATTGACTGTCGCCCAAGGCTCAACCCGATATCGCTACATTCTAAACCGTGATGTATAAAAGGAGCATCCCCTAACTAGAAAGACTAGTGAAAGTCAGTTGCAAGATTAACAAGTCAAGGAGCATCCCCTGACTGTAGTTATGTATGAGGTCTGATACACTGCAATTTAGGTTCAGGCATTTGAATGTATAAAGTACTATGTTCAGCTTATGCAGGAGTAATGGTTATGTCACCCAAGATCACTACATTCTACAAGTACCATGTTGCTTGATGACTGAATAAGTTCAGTTGCACATCTCTGAAAGGAAAGCAGGCAAGGTTAGAATGCAACCCTGCCCATTTATTCTTCTAAGTTTCATTGGGGAAATTTGTCGACAAAGGTTGGATTTCATTGGCTCAAAATAGAGGATAAAGAAGATATAAAACGCAGTGAGCACACACCCGCCCCAGCATAGATAGAATGCACACAACTAACATCAACCCAAACAAACATGCGGAAACACACCGACAACTAGCAAAATCATATATGATCAAAGTTATGCGTAGGCGAGGAAAAACGAAAAAAATAATCTCAAAACGATTAGATCTGCGATCGACAAACTATATCAATGATCATATCCACACCAACCACCTCATAACACCACACGACAAGATTCTTCGACAACAAACCCTTCAGAAAGGGAGCGACACTTAAGCACCGCCGTTACTAGATCCAGCCACAAGGCCGAAATTTAGTTTTCCTTGAAGAATCGATCCAAACATATCCAAGCAATGTCTTCAACAAGGTAACGACATAAGAAAAACATCACCATTGCAAGCTATAACCACTCGGGTCTGACCTAGACTTTACCCCGCAGCTCGAGACCGGTTGCTAGATTAGCCCCACCACCGAAGTCACTCATGTTTTGTTGCCACCACTCTTCTGCGATCCCAACAACCACATGCGATGTGACCGTCGCCACTACACAACCATATCTTTGCTTCAAGCCGTCGTTCATAATTTGTATCTCATCGCCGAAGTCAACCACCAGATCAGAAGAGATGACCCTCCCCAAGGCGTTTCGATGACCACCGTCGTTGTGGAGTCATAGGAAGTCATCGCAATACAATTAGCAATCACAATCATTTGGTCGATCAAATCTGGATCACCACCACCAATCCATGGACCGTAGCACTACCGTCTAGCCACTACACGCGCGAAAGAACAACACCCAAGGCATAGCAATTAGAGATAAATTTGGAAAAAAAATGACAGATAAGAATGTCCTCCTTGATTCAGAGATACAAGGCCTTTGATGGCAAAAATAAATACAATGACCTGTTTTTTTAGAGAAGATACAATTGTTTTTTTGTTGAGAGAAGATATAAAGTTTATTTTAGAGAAGATACAATTGTTGAGAGAAGATACACGAGCCTTTTATGACCAAAAAGTGACACAATGGCCTTTTTTTAGAGAAGATACAATTGTTTTTTGTTGTTGAGAGAAGATACAAAGTTTATTTTAAATAAGATATTTTTATTATATAAAAGGTTTCTGATAAAAACATGCACTATGTCCCAGTGGCAACCCTAGGAAATTCCTTGTCAAGGGAGATAAGGGTCAACATGTTTTTTTGTGTGTTTGAAAAGAGGAGTACCATGCCTCTGTGTCACACGATGCACACAACCACATTATTAAATATGAAATAATACGACCACAAACGGAATCCAAGATTACATAGCTCATCCATATAATTTACGAGTATTGCTCACGAAACAAACTGATGGAATAAACCAACACAACCATTTTCAGCCGACTGCACCCATAGGCCATAAGCGCCCGCACTTCCATATGATGCAATAATGATCACATATGGATTGAAGTCGTAGATCTGTAGATAACCTCCAAAAAATTAGGAGAAGATTATATGTTAAAAACATAATCATTCCAAAAATTCATATTGCCTAGAGAAATGACACAAACTCCCACACGGGTTTGGCTCTTCAGCTTATGATGAATACCATCTAACCAGTTTCCAATCAAATTTGAAATACTCGTTGGTTGTGCTATATTGTATGTAGCATGAACCGTGCGCCATATCAATGTAGTAAATGGACATGACATAAATAAATGATTAATTGTCTCCTCCTAATCACAAAATAACATTTTTTGCTGACATGCCACTTACGCTTAGCAAGGTTATCTTTATAAGAACTACATACCTTTGCAAAATCACATGAAGACTTTCATCGTTGAAGGAATCTTTGTTTTTCACATATGTTTTCTGCAAAAATAGGTCCAGAATCCACCAAATATGCATATATAGACTTCACAATTAAGAAAACATTAGTGGTTAGCCTTTACTAGGCTGAATCTAGCATCTGGGTTAGATTAATTGACATCAACCTGTTGGGAGATGTAGTAGTAAATCAAAATTTTCCTACATGTCATCAAGATCTATCTATGGAGAAACCAACAACGAGAGGGGAGAGATTGCATCTGCATACCTTTGAAGATCGCTAAGCAGAAGCGTTACAAGAACACGGTTGGTGGAGTCGTACTCGCAGCGATTCAGATCGCGATGGACTCCGAACTTAGCACCGAACAACGGTGCCTCCGCGTTCAACACACGTACAGCCCGGTGACGTCTCCTACGCCTTGATCCAGCAAGGAGGAAGGAGAGGTTGGGGAAGAGCTCCGGCAGCACGACGGTATGGTGACGGTGGAGCTGCGTGGACTCCGACAGGGCTTCGCCAAGCGCTACGGAGAACGAGGAGAGGAAGAGGCAGGGCTACGCCAGAGAGGGAGAGAAAACCGTGTCTCAAACAGCCCAAAACCCACGACTATATATAGGAGGAGAGGAGGGGAGGGGCTGCGCAGCCCCAGATCCCATCTGGGCGGCGGCCAGAGGGAGGGAGAGGAGGTGCGGCTACCCTAGCCTCCCTAGGGTGGGCCTAGGGCCCATCTGGGGCTAGGGTTTGCCCCCTCTCTCCCCTTTGCTGCGCCTTGGGCCAGGTGGGAGGGGCGCACCAGCCCACCTATGGGCTGGTTCCCTCCATCTATGGCCCATGAAGCCCTCTGGGGCCGGTGGGCCCACTTGGTGGACCCCCGGAACCCTTCCAGTGGTCCCGGTACACTACCGGTGACGCCCGAAACACTTCCGGTAACCAAAACCTCACTTCCTATATATCAATCTTCATCTCCGAACCATTCCGGGACTCCTCGTGACGTTCGGGGTCTCATCCGGAACTCCGAACAAACTTCGGTAACCACGTACACTATTTCCCTATAACCCTAGCGTCATCGAACCTTAAGTGTGTAGACCCTACAGGTTCGGGAGACACGTAGACATGACCGAGACACCTCTCCGGTCAATAACCAACAACGAGATCTGGATACCCATGTTGGCTCCCACGTACTCCACGGTGATCTCATTGGATGAACCACGATGTCGGGGATTCAATCAATCTCGTATACAATTCCCTTTGTCTATCGGTATGATACTTGCTCGAGATTCGATCGTCGGTATCCCTATACCTTGTTCAATCTTGTTACCGGCAAGTCTCTTTACTCGTTCCGTAATACATCATCCCGTGGCTAACTTCTTAGTCACATTGAGCTCATTATGATGATGTCTTATCGAGTGGGCCCAGAAATACCTGTCCGTCACACGGAGTGACAAATCCCAGTCTCGATTCGTGCCAACCCAACAGACACTTTCGGAGATACCCGTAGTGTACCTTTATATCCACCCAGTTACTTGTGACGTTTGACACACCCAAAGCATTCCTACGGTATCCGGGAGTTGCACAATCTCATGGTCTAAGGAATCGATACTTGACATTAGAAAAGCTTTAGCAAACGAACTACACGATCTTGTGCTATGCTTAGGATTGGGTCTTGTCCATCACATCATTCTCCTAATGATGTGATCCCGTTATCAACGACATCCAATGTCCATGGTCATGAAACCGTGACCATCTATTGATCAACGAGCTAGCGAACTAGAGGCTCACTAGGGACATGTTGTGGTCTATGTATTCACACATGTATTACGGTTTCCGGTTAACACAATTGTAGCATGAATAATAGACAATTATCACGACTAGGAAATACAATAATAACCATTTTATTATTGCCTCTAGGGCATATTTCCAACACAACCTAGAAACCGAATGGATCCACTTAGTTCATTTGTAACCTAGTAATACATTGTGAAATTGCATGTTTGAAGGTCTATCCCCAAGAACAGAAGCCACCAAATCGTCTTTTCTAAACACAATATATGCAAGGTCGGGTATTGTAAAGCTAATGAAGTGTCACCCAACTAGTTATCTTCCCAAAAACTCGTCGATTGGCCGCCACCAATCTTAAAGTAACCTCTCTGTAAAAAAGGATGACTTGACCTTCATCAAGCCTCTCCAAAAGAGTTCGGATATTTATTGTGCAGCAATTCTTGCCGAACACCTTGCTTGTCAAATAGATTATACACCATGTGTTGAGTAAGGGTCAAAATGATATAACTGACATTTATTTGTACTTGTTTTTTGAAAGAAAAAAGTATTTTAGTTTTTCATGTATGTGTCCATTTGGAAAGTCTCACTAAGGAAACAATATCCTTCGAGGACCTCTTGCTACTCAAGGTGAGGATTTCAAGAGGAAAAGATTGATGATACGGGACAGTAAAAAAGGTGTAACTTTCAGATAAAAACAGTCACCTAGTAAAAAAGATCGGTGATTCCTAGTTGACCCTTTTTGTGTAAAAATGTCGCTCAATCACACAAGGACGATAACATGGGCCATGTTCTAATACAGAGAGGTGAGGATGAGCGATTTTACATGGTTGCTCCATAGCAATTATGTTTAGCATTTTCATAGGTTATGTTCCAGATTATGTGTCGGGTGATTTTTATTTTTGTTCTTTTCATCGGTTTACCCTTCTAGGGTTTTGTTTTGCTGTAAAAAGACCCTGAATTTTATAATGCTTCCATCATTTTTTATTTTTTTCACAAATTTCCTAATATATATTAAATTAATAGACCTTTTTAGAATTTCTGAAATTATTTAAATTTTCTATGATTTTGTGAAATTATCTAATATCTTTAAAATCAGCAAACAAATTTAGTTAGACAACTTTGCTAAAATTAATGAGTATTGAAATATTTAAGATAATTTTCTAAAACTAATAAACATTTAAAAACTAATGAATATTAAAAACCTTTTAAATTGTAATAAAAACATTTTTTAAAAATCAACAAAAAAAACCAAAACTGAAAACGAAGCTGAAACCGCTGGATGAAGTAGTAGAGATTGTGTAGCTGGGCCGGTTAATGAGATGGCATGTATATTTTGCCGACAAATTGAGGGAACAATTTAGGGCAGATGTTTCTGTGCCAGTTCGCCCAGTTCGGCCAGACCACGGTCAAGGTTTACTGTTTCTTCATTTGTTTCTGTATCTGTGCTTTTTTTCCTTTTTCCTATTTTTATTTGTATTTTCGTTTCTTTTCCGTTTTTTATGTTTTGTATAATAAAAAAGTTCAGTGTATAAAAAGATGTTCAATATGTATTACAGGAATATTCATCGTATATTATGGAAATGCTCACATTATTTTACTTAAAATATTAAAATGTTCATCCTATATTAAGAATTTTTTCAGCAAATACATTATTTTTCCCTTATGTATTTTATTTTGTTTTCAGTATATATTACACAAAATTTTCAATGTGTATACACAAATTTTTGAATGTACATTACGCAAATGTTCAATGCATAGTCGAAAATTGTTCAACATACATACAAAATATTTAATGTGTATTTGAAAATTGTTCATCATACATATTTGTATTTTCAAACTTTTTGAAATCAGAGAGTTTATTTTTTTTGGTTTCTCCGAACAAATAATTAGGCTCTGGCTTTGGCACCTCGCTTGAGTTCTTTTTTTTTTAATTTTCGGGAAAAGCCATGATTTCGTTTGAATTGGACGTACGATCGATCCCAAAAGATTCAGATACATCCTCGGGTTAACTAGATGTTCGATGGCTCAATCCCAAAGGAAGTTAGTACAAGACAAATGATTTTCGGTAATATTTGCAACCCCAAGAGGTTGTGCTTG
Source organism: Hordeum marinum (assembly GCA_022496015.1). Classification (NCBI taxonomy): domain Eukaryota; kingdom Viridiplantae; phylum Streptophyta; class Magnoliopsida; order Poales; family Poaceae; genus Hordeum; species Hordeum marinum. Next base: position 465,391,892 of record CM039676.1, on the reverse strand, counting down.
ATCCCAATCCAGGGCTCTTGGACAGTAGAGAAAATCACCGGTTGGAATGAAGGCATCAACGCCGTGTCCTCGTGTGGCCACTGACGGAAAATCAAGTTTTCATTTTTGCACGAAACATATTCAGCTTTAGATGTAGGTTCTAGCTTCCGACAATGAAGGGTGCTACTGCCTCTACAAGAAGATTTTATTTTTCAGATTCAAGCATGTCAGTTTGCCCATTAGTGCATGTTTTCAATATTTATGTGTTGGAATTTCATTCAGGATGTTGCAAAGGCATTTGACGTCTGATCTGTCGAGCGATACCGACGTGCTTTTTCCCACAAACCGGAGATAAACGTGGGGGCTTTGTGGGTGCCCAGACATCACCCACGTCCGCTTTTGACAGACATGGCCCACCCAAAACCCTTCTCCCTCACCCGTGCGCGTTCTCGTCCTGCTCCAACTGCCCACATTCATGCCGTTGTAGAGCGGTCGTTCCACATTGATGTCGGCCCAGACCGACGCGAGCTCTCACTGGCTCCGCCATTGAAGCAACACGGCGGTCGAGGACGCCTCCTATGATGCATCCACGGTGTTCGTGTTTGTTCAATGCCGAAGACGCATTACTAGACGGGACATGACATATATTTACCACACCGTTCAATGCTTCGTCCGTCCGTACGCCGTCATTAAGCTGGCTCACCGGCCAAAAAAACCACTGTAACACCGTGCATTGACACACCCGGACACCCGACTTCACTGGAATCTGCTATTTAACACCCCCCCCACCCACACCCAACTAACTCCACCACAACACAAGCCACTCACTCCACACCCAACTAACTCCACCAAAACACAAGCCACTCACTCCACATCCTCCTCCCTTGTGCCACAACACATCCGACATGACTGCAAACGACAAAACTCTATGGGAGGGCCTATCGACGGAGGTGAAGCACAAGGTGACCGCCCTTGCGGCCGCCTGGCAAAGTTGTCATGCCAGGCGGATCGAGGCTAGCATACTGGCCAGCTCGCCCGAGATCTTCGATGAAGAGGATGACCCCATGATGGTGACAAGCTCCGACGATGCCACACCGGAGCCTGCGCGTGTGTATGTCAGCTTCACCATTAAGCAGTCGTAGACACACATGCGGAGGTCGTTGTGCTTGTTAATGACGAAAGCCATGACCCCGACGTAGATCGTGCAGACATAGTGGGCTAGTGGGTTGATGTTGATCCGGCCCGCCTCGTCAGTGGTGAAGGTGAGGGAGCCAAAGGTTAGGCTTTCTCCCAGTAGCAGGCTGTCAGAGGTTGAGAAAGATCCGATGTGATATCGGTCTCCGGCCGACGTAGCCTATGCGTGGCATGCCAATTAACGGTGGAGATTTCCATCAGTCAAAAGGGAGCCTTGTGTAGCTATAAGTCACAGATCGAAGATCACACGAGAAATTCCAGGTTCGGGCCTTCATGGTGGAGTAATACCCTTTGTCCTGCTTGCAGTTACTCATTAATGGTGGAATACCTTGTGCTAGAGTTTATAGTGGGGTGGATGAGATACTACCGTGAGAGTTGTTTTATGATAGACTAGATCCGGATGAGAGCCCCTTAGCCCTCCTTATATATACAGTGGAGACTACGGTTTTACAAAGGAAGATGTGATCTAGGTCGCCGCCGCCATCAACTTGGGGTTCAAGCTGATCATGGAACACTTATCTCTTCCTCCGGGCATAGTGCCCCCCAGCAAGCCTCTTGTTGGGTTCCTTGTGGGTGAGTCATCCCTGGTGTATTACACCATCACCTAGCATCTAGCACACGTGCACAAGGACCATTAGGGGTGTCCTGTAACCGTTATACTTGTTTGGCTAACAATGCCCGATTGAAGGCTCGCATATCCTGGAACCCCATAATCCTCTCTTGAATTAGGGAATTTCATCTTCTCCCAACTAAGCCACACCATCTCTTTCTTCCCTTTATCCACTCCCCATTAGTATGGTCTCATTAGATGTGCCGGATCATCACAAGCAAAAGCTTAATATTTGAAAACACTCATAACATAGGTGGGGATTGCTCGGACGACTAATTTGATCAAGATCTCTTTATTACCATACGATTGATATTGCTCATTTCAATCCACTATCCTCTTACGCATTCATTCTTGGGTTGTCTCAAACTGATCTTTATGGATCTTTCTATCTTACACTGGGAGGCCCAATTTTTTTGTGTCAAAGACTTGTTGCGTAATGTCCAGAATACCTTTCATCTCTTCTGCCACAACATCTAGACAATTATGCGAAAAAATGATGGATCATTTGATCGGGTTAATAAGTTGAACCATTGCTAACGCGTATGTGTTCAACAAACCTTTGCCGATTCTTCTTTGATGGGCAGAGGCTTGAAACATTAGTTCTGTATCGTCCGCGGATAACATATGTGTCATATGGTAACGCCTGAGGGAGTCCGGAACTAAGGGGTCCTCGGGCCGCCGGTCTATTCCTTATGAGCCGAATAAGTGGGCTGCTCTGTGACTATTACTGGAAGGCCGAGCTATAGGACGACACGGAAGGAAGCCTCCGATGCCTAGGTGTATCCTCTAAGTCAAGATGGTAGATTTGGCATGTTTATTCCCTGATGGCAACCGACCATTTGTAACCCTAGGTATCCCTGGTGTCTATATAAATCAGAGAGTCTTAGAGGGAGAAGGATCGTCCTACTCATTTAGCACTACTAGGAAAAGGGCTATAGATAATATGGACATTAATGGCGCACCACACATGTTGTGCGCCACTACTATATAGCAGTGGCGCACCATGTGTTGGTGCGCCATTAGTGCCATTACTAAAAAACTTTTTTTTATTTTTCCAAAACTAGTAATGGCGCACCACTCACACGGTGCGCCACTACTAATAATTTATTTTACTTTTTCTCATAACTAGTAATGGCACACCAGTGTATAGTGCGTCATTACTAGTTCAAACTAGTAATGACGCACCACACACACGGTGCACCACTACTAAAATTTTTATTTTTTATTTTTGCAAAACTAGTAATGGTGCACCACCGAACTTGTGCACCATTAGTAACCAGGGTTACTAATGGCGCATTTGTAGGTGGTGTGCCATTAGTAACCTGGGACCAGCTAGATATTTTGGACAGCCACGTACCACACTCACTTTCCCCACTTCATTCTCTCCACCTCCTCCTCCAAGCTTGTCTCGGCTGCCTCCTCCTCCTCACCTCATTTGCACCATAGATTCATCCAAATTAAGTGGTTAAATTACCTTTTTTGATAGGTAAGTAAGGGGAAAGCTTTCTTTATGTTGTAGATCTACTTTTTTCTCCCTCCAACAACGTGCACATGCACTTTTTATGGCCTAGCTAGATCTATGTATGTTTGTGGTGTTGCATATGTCTGTGGTGTTGCATATATGTTTGTGTTTGCAGGTACCGGTATTTGAAATGCGATAGTTGCCAATATTTTGCCGGAATGTTGATTCATTTCCGTTTTGGCGAGAATTTGGCACTATGCATTCTTTTTGCTCCTATTTTTAGGCAAAGTCATGCCAAATTTTTCTTGGTTCTAAAATATCGTTTTGCTCTACCCCGCAGGCGACCATGGTCCGCACGATGACCGAAGGCATCGTGAATTGTTTTTTGAGCTCCGCGAAGGCCGAGATGCTTCAAAAGAACGAGACGGAGATAAGATGTCCGTGTCGAAGATGCAAGCTGAGGAGCCTTATGGACCCGGATTCCGTACAGGTGTGGGACCACCTGCTCTTGCGTGGTTTCATAGATGTCTATCGGTGGCAAGGTGATGAAGATGATTATGAAGTCGTCCATGGGGGCCGGGCAAGAAATGAGGAAGGGCATGAGCAAGACAACCGCGGCGAGGGAAGGCGAGAAGACGAAGAATCTCCAGGACATGATCACAAAGTAGATGCAGTACACAGTCATCATGTAGAAGATGCCGGACATGATGATGAGGAAGATGCCGGAGCAGATGAAGGGCATGGTCATGAAGATGAAGATGCCGGAGCAGACGACGATGGACCATCGATGGGCTGGGTGCAGGACCCTCATATTCAAGAGCTGCTTCTCAAGCAGACGGATAACGCAAGAGCTGTCGCCCGAGAGAAAGCCAAGCTGGATCAACTGGAGATAGACGTGGTTACTCCATTGTATGAAGGATGCAGGCCCGAGGATACCCGCCTGAAAGTAACGCTCATGGCTCTAGAAATGAAGGTAAAACACAAAATGACCGACGCATGCTTCGACGAGAACATGTCATTTTGGCACGAACGTCTTACCAAGGGGAACAAGTGCCCCACCAGTTTTGAGGAGGCGAAAAAAATCGTCTGTCCTCTGGATTTACCGCACGTGAAATACCATGAGTGTATGAACAATTGCATTATTTATCGGGTAGAGCACGCGGAGTCTATCATATGTCCGGTGTGCGGCGTCACTCGATACAAGAAGAGGAAGAAAGCTCCTCGAAAAGTGGTGTGGTACTTTCCGATCACTCCTCGTCTGCAGCGGTATTTCGCGGACCCTAAGGTAGCAAAGCTCCTGCGTTGGCACGCGGATAGGGAGGAGAAGAAGCGAGAAGATGACGCAAATGATCCGGAGATAAATAAAAAAGACAAGATGCCGAGTCACCCTAAGGATGCGAGCCAGTGGCAAACGTTGAACTTCGAACACCCAAAATTTGGGAACGATCCAAGGAACATCATGTTGGGCGCGAGCACCGATGGAGTCAATCCGTTTGGCAGCCAGAGCAGCACACATAGCACCTGGCCTGTGTTTGTGTGGATGTACAACCTTCTGTTGGGGAACGTCGCATGGGAAAACAAAAAATTTCCTACGCACACGCAAACCTATCCATGGTGATGAGCATCTACGAGAGGGAGAGTGGATCTACGTACCCTTGTAGATCGCTAAGCGGGAAGCGTTAAGAAACGCGGTTGGTGTAGTCAAACATCTTCGCGATCCAAATCGCCGAGCATCCCACGATCTCATCACGATCCGTCCCGCGATCCAATCACGATCCGTCCCGTGAACTCATCACGATCCGTCCCACGATCTCATCACGATCTGTCTCACGATCTTTCCCGTGAACTCATCACGATCCGTTCCGCGATCTCATCACGAACCGTCTCGCGATCTCGATCACGGTCCTTCCGATCTAGCGCCGAACGGACGGCACCTCCGCGTTCAGCACACGTGCAGCTTGATGACAATCTCCACCGTCTTGATCCAACAAGAGGAGCTGGAGAGGAGAGAGAGTTCACCGGCAGCATGACATCGCTCCGGTGATGGTGGTGGAGTGATTCCGGCAGGGCTTCGCCTAAGCGCTGCGGAAAACCGATCTAGAGGAGAAACTGTGCACCGGTGAAACGGGTAGCACATGGCCGGAAATTCTGTCCAAAAACCACCCAATCCACTAGTATATATAGGAGGAGCGGAGAGGAGAGGCAGCCAAGGCCTTTGGGTCGGCCGAAATAGGAGGTGGGAAGCAATCCTACTTCACCTCCAATCCTAGTTGGAGTAGGAACTCCTCCTATTGGCTGATTTTCCACTTTTTGATTTAGGACTTTCTCTCCTGCACCATGGGCCTTTGTGGCTGTTTTCCCAGCCCACTAAGGGCTGGTTATTATTCTCCCACAGCCCATGGACCTCTTGGGGTCGAAATACCCCTCCCGGAGGCCTCCCGGCACTCCCGGTACACTACCGATGAGCCCGAAACTTTTCCAGAAACCAAACTGAGACTTCCTATATATGAATCTTTACCTCCAGACCATTCCGGAGCTCCTCGTGACGTCTAGGATCTCATCCGGGACTCCGAACAAACTTCGGTCACCACCATACATAACTCTACACTACCGAAACGTCACCGAACCTTAAGTGTGCAGACCCTGCGGGTTCGAGAACTATGTAGACATGACCGAGACACCTCTACGGTCAATAACCAATGGCAGGACCTGGACGTCCACATTGGTTCCTACATATTCTATGAAGATCTTTATCGGTCGAACCTCTATGTCAAGGATTCAGTTAATCCCGTATAACATTCCCTTTGTTCTTCGGTATGTTACTTGCCCGAGATTCGATCGTCGGTATCTCCATACCTAGTTCAATCTCGTTACCGGCAAGTCTCTTTACTCGTTCCGTAATACAAGGTCCCGCAACTAACAATTAGTCACATTGGTTGCAAGGCTTATTGTGATGTTGCATTACCGAGTGGGCCCCGAGATACCTCTCCGTCACACAAAGTAACAAATCCCAGTCTCGATCCATGCCAACTCAACAGACACCATCGGAGATACCTGTAGAGCACCTTTATAGTCACCCAGTTACGTTGCGACGTTTGATACACACAAGGCACTCCTCCGATATCTGTGAGTTGCATGATCTCATGGTCATAAGAACACATACTTGACATGCGGAAAACAGTAGCAATAAACTGACACGATCATATGCTACGTTTGCAGTTTGGGTCTTGTCCATCACATCATTCTCCTAATGATGTGACCCCGTTATCAAATGACATCTCATGTCCATGGCTAGGAAACCTTAACCATCTTTTGATCAACGAGCTAGTCCATTAGAGGCATACTAGGGACATGGTTTTGTCTATGTATCCACACATGCATCTAAGTCTCCGATCAATACAATTATAGCATGGATAATAAACGATTATCATGAACAAAGAAATATGATAATAACTAATTTATTATTGCGTCTAGGGCATATTTCCAACAGTCTCCCACTTGCACTAGAGTCAATAATCTAGTTCACATCACCATGTGATTCGCATTGTTATGAATCTAACACCCAATGAGTTCTGGGGCTCGATCATGCTTTGCATGTGAGAGAGGTCTTATAGTCAACGGGTCTGTGATATTCAGATCCGTGTGTACTTCGCAAATCTCTATGTCAAACCGTAAATACTGCTACCACACTCCACTTGGTACTATTTCCAAATGATTGCTCCACTGTACGTATCCAGATTGCTACTACTAGTCATCCGGAAAGGTGTTAAATCTTGCATCGACGTAACTCTTTACGACGAACTCTTTATCACCTACATAATCAAGAAACATTTCCTTAGTCCTCTAGTTACTAAGGATAATTCCGACCGCTGTCTAGTGATCCACTCCCGGACCACACTTGTACCCCTTGACAGACTCATGGCAAGGCACACACAGGTGCGGTACACAACATGGCATACTATACAGAGCTTATGGCTAAGGCATAGGGGACGACGTTCGTCCTTTCTCTTCCTTCTGCCGTTGTCGAGCTTTGAGTCTCACTCAACTTTCACACCTTACAAATCAGGCGAGAACTCTTTCTCTGACTGATCCATTTTGAACTCTTTCAAAATCTTGTCAAGGTATGCACTCATTGAAAGTCTCATCGAGTCATCTTGATCTATCTCTATAGATCTTGATGCTCAACAATTTAGTAGCTTTATCCAGGTCTTCCTTTGAAAATCACTTTCCAAACAACCATTTATGCTTTCCAGAAATCCTACATTATTTCCGATCAACAATATGTCATCCACATATACTTATCAGAAATTCTATAGTGCTCCCACTCACTTTATTGCAAATACAAGTTTCTCGTAAACTTTGTATAAACTCAACAACTTTGATCAACTCATCAAAGCGTATATTCCAAATCCGAGATGCTTGCTTCAGTCCATAGAAGGATCACAGAAGCTTGCTCACCTTTTAGCATCCTTAGGACCGACAAAACCTTCTGGTTGTATCACATACAACCGTTCCTCAAGTAAACCGTTAAGGAAACGATGTTTTGACATCCATCTGCCAGATTTCATAATTGAAAAATGCAGCAACTACTAACATAATTCCAACAGACTTTTAGTTTCGCTACGAGTGAGACAGTCTCATTGCAGTCAACTCCTTGAACTTGTCACAAACATCTTTGCAACAAGTCAAGCTTTACAAATGGTGACAATTACCATCAGCGTATGTCTTCATTTTAAAGATCCATTTGTACTCAACGACCTGCCGTCCAACGAGCAAGACTACCAAAGTCTATACTTGGTTTTCATACATGGATCCTATCTCGGATTTCATGGCCTCCAACCATTTTTCGGAATCCGTGCCCATCATCGCTTCTCCATAGCTCGTAGGTTCATCGTTGTCCAACAACATGACCTCCAAGACAGGGTTGTTGTACCACTTAGGAGCGGTACACATCCTTGTCGACCTACGAAGTTCGATAGTAACTTGATCCTAAAGCTTCATGATCATCATCATTAACTTCCTCTTCAACTAACGTAGGCTTCACAGAAACATCTTTCTGCGCTGCGCTACTCTCTGGTTGAACAAAGGTTTAACAACCTCATCAAGTTCTATCTTCCTCCCACTCAATTCTTTCGTGAGAAACATTTCCTCGAGAAAGGGCCCGTTTAAGCAACAAACACTTTGCACTAGGATCTGAGATAGAAGGTTCACCCAACTGATCTTAGGGTATTCTATGAAGATGCATTTGTCCGCCTTGGGTTCAACCTCATTAGGCGAAACCATTTTCCACACAAGTGTCGCAGCCCCAAATATTAAGAAATGACAGCTTAGGTTTCTATCAAACCATAATTCACACGATGTCATCTCAACGGATTTAGATGATGCCCTATTTAAAGTGAATGTAGTTGTCGCTAATGCATAACCCCAAAATTAAAGTAGTAAAACGATAAGAGACATCACAGTATGCACCATATCCAATAGAGCATGACTATGATGTTCGGACACACCATCACACTATGGTGTTCCAGGTGGCGTTTAGTTGTGAAACAAATTTCACATTGTCTTAAGTTGTATGCCAAACTCGTAACTCAGATATTCACCTCCACGATCATATCGCAGTCATTTTTATCTTCTTGTCACGATGATTTTAAACTTCACTCTGAATTTGCTTGAACCTTTCAAACGATTCAGACTTGTGTTTCATTAAGTAAATATACACTATATCTACTCAAATCATCAGTGAAGGTAAGAAAATAATGATATCCACTGCATGCTACAAGACTCACTAGATTGCATACATCAACATGTATCATTTCCAATGAATCACTTGCCCGCTCCATCCAACGGGGTCCTTTAGTCATCTTGCCCAAGAGGCATGGTTCGCATGTCTCAACCGATTCGAAATGGAATGAGTCCAAAGATTCATCAGCATGGAGTTTCTTCATGCGCTTTATACCAATATGACATTTTGCGGCAGTGCCACAAGTATGTGGTACTATCATTATTTAACTTTGTATCTTTTGACATCAATGTTATGAACATGTGTATTACTACAATCAAGATTTCAACAAACCATTCTCACTGGGTGCATGACCATTGAAGGTATTATTCATGTAAACAGAATAACTATTATTCTCTGACTTAAATGAATAACCGTATTGCAACAAACATGATCTAATCATGTTCATGCTCAACGCAAAACACCAAATAACATTTATTTAGGTTCGTCACTATTCCTAAAGGTAGAGAGAGCGTGCGATGTTGATCACATCAACCTTGGAAACATTTCCAACACACATCGTCAACTCACCCTTAGCTAGTTCTCCGTTTATTCCGTAGCTTTTATTTCGAGTTACTAATATTTAGCAACCGAACCGGTATCCAATACCCAGGTGCTACTAGGAGTACTAGCAAGGTACACATCAATAACTCGTATATCAAATATACTTCTATCAATGTTGCCAGCCTTCTTATCTACCAAGTATCTAGGGTTGTTCCGCTTCAGCGACCTCTCACCTCATAATATAAGCACTTAGTCTTGGGTTTGAGTTCAACTTTGGTTTGCTTCACTGGAGCAACAACTGACTTGCTATCCATGAAGTTTCCCTCCTTGCTCTTGCCCTTTTCGAAACTAGTGGTTTGATTAACCATCAACACTTGATGCTCCTTCTTGATTTCTACCTTCGCGGTGTCAAACATCGCGAATAGCTCAAGGATCAATACTTCTATCCCTGGTGTATTATAGTTCATCACTAAGTTCTAGTAGCTTTAGTGACAGTGACTTGGAGAACTATATCAATCACTATCTTATCTGGAAGATCAACTCCCACTTGATTCAAGCGATTGCAGTACCCAGACAATCTGAGTACATGCTCAACGATTGAGCTATTCTCCTTCATCTTACAGGCAAAGAATCTTGTTGGAGATCTCATATCTCGCAACATAGGCACGAGCCTGAGATCACAATCTCTGCTCCTAGAACATCTCATATGTTCCGTGACGTTCAAAACGTTTCGGAGCCTCAATTCTAAGCCGTAATGCATGACGCACTAAACTATCAACTAGTCATCGAAACGTGCCTGTCAGATGTTCACAACATCTATAGACGACGGTAGAGGGGGTGGCGCACCGAGCGGTGCATTAAGGACATAAGCCTTCTGTGCAGCAATGAGGACAATCCTCAGATCACGGACCCAGTCCACAATATTGCTACCAACATCTTTCAACTCTATTTCTCTAGGAACATATAAAAATTTAAGGGAGCTACAACGCGAGCTAGTAATCTACAACATAATTTGCAAAGACACTTTGACTATGTTCATGATAATGAGTTCAATTAATCATATTACTTAAGAACTCCCACTCAAATTGACATCCCTCCGATCATTCGAGTGATACATGATCCAAATTCACCAACTCAAGTCCGATCATCACATGAGTTGAGGTGGCTGCAATGGTGAACATCATTATGTTGATCATATCTACTATATGACTCATGTTCGACCTTTCGGTCTCTCGTGTTCCGAGGCCATGTCTGTACATGCTAGGCTCGTCAAGTTTAACCCGAGTGTTCTGCACGTGCAAATCTGGCTTGCACCCGTTGTATGTGAACGTAGAGTCTATCACACCCAATCATCACGTGGTGTCTCAACACGACGAACTTTCGCAACGGTGCACACTCGGGGAGAACACAGTTCATCTTGAAATTCAAGTGAGGGATCACCTTATAATGCTACCGCCGTACTAAGCAAAACAAGGCTCATAAAAGGATTAACATCTCATGCAATTCATAAGTGACATGATATGGCCATGAACTTGTGTTTAAGATCTCCATCTTCAAAACACCGGCATGATCTCCATCGTCACCAGCACAACACCATGATCTCCATCAATGTGTTTCCATTGGGGTTGTGGCGCCAGCCCTGCTTCTACTTCTATTGCTACCACTTAGCGATAAAGTAAAGCATTACATAGCGCTTAATGATTGACACGCAGGTCATACAATAATTAAAGACAACCCTATGGCTCCTGCCGGTTGCCATACTCAACGACATGCAAGTCGTGAAATTCTATACATCACATGATCATCTCATACATCACATATATCTCATCATGTAAAGCCATATCACATCACAACATACCCTGCAAAAACAAGTTAGACGTCCTCTAATTGTTGTTGCATGTTTTACGTGGCTGCTACGGGTATCTAGCAAGAACGATTCTCACCTACGCATAAACCACAACGGTGATACATAGATTGCTTTTCAACCTTCTCAAGGACCGCCTTTGTCGGATCCAATCCAACTAAAGTGAGAGAAACTGTCACCCGCAAGCCATCTAAGCAACAAGTTGTGTCGAGGGAACCGGTCTCTCGTAAGCGTACGAGTAATGTTGGTCCGGGCCGCTTCATCTCACAATCCCGCTGAACCAAAATCTGACAAAGGGAGGAAGCAATCTAAGCATCAACGCCCACAAAACTTTTGTGTTCTACTCGAGATCTCATCGAACCATCAACCTAGCTCATGATGCCACTGTTGGGGAACGTCGCATGGGAAAACAAAAAATTTCCTACGCACACTCAAACCTATCCATGGTGATGAGCATATACGAGAGGGAGAGTGGATCTACGTACCCTTGTAGATCGCTAAGCGGGAAGCGTTAAGAAACGCGGTTGGTGTAGTCGAACATCTTCGCGATCCAAATCGCCGAGCGTCCCACGATCTCATCACCGATCCGTCCCGCGATCCAATCACGATCCGTCCCGTGAACTCATCACGATCCGTCCCATGATCTCATCACGATTTGTCTCACGATCTGTCTCACGATCTGTCCCGCGAACTCATCACGATCCGTTCCACGATCTCATCACGAACCGTCTCGCGATCTCGATCACGGTCCTTCCGATCTAGCGCCGAATGGACGACACCTCCGCGTTCAGCACACGTGCAGCTTGATGACAATCTCCACCGTGTTGATCCAGCAAGAGGAGCTGGAGAGGAGAGAGAGTTCACCGGCAGAGTGACGGCGCTCCGGTGATGGTGGTGGAGTGATTCCGGCAGGGCTTCGCCTAAGCGCTGCGGAAAACCGATCTAGAGGAGAAACTGTGCACCGGTGAAACGGGTAGCACGTGGCCGGAAATTCTGTCCAAAAACCACTCAATCCACTAGTATATATAGGAGGAGAGGAGAGGAGAGGCAGCCAAGGCCTTTGGGTCGGCCGAAATAGGAGGTGGGAAGCAATCCTACTTCACCTCCAATCCTAGTTGGAGTAGGATTGCCTCCTATTGGCTGATTTTCCACTTTTTGCTTTAGGACTTTCTCTCCTGCGCCATGGGCCTTTGTGGCTGTTTTCCCAGCCCACTAAGGGCTGGTTATTATTCTCCCACAGCCCATGGACCTCTTGGGGTCGAAATACCCCTCCCGAAGGCCTCCCGATACACTACCGGCACTCCCGGTACACTACCGATGAGCCCGAAACTTTTCCAGAAACCAAACTGGGACTTCCTATATATGAATCTTTACCTCCAGACCATTCCGGAGCTCCTCTTGACGTCTGGGATCTCATCCGGGACTCCGAACAAACTTCGGTCACCACCATACATAACTCTACACTACCGAAACGTCACCGAACCTTAAGTGTGCAGACCCTGCTGGTTCGAGAACTATGTAGACATGACCGAGACACCTCTACGGTCAATAACCAATGGCGGGACCTGGACGTCCACATTGGTTCCTACATATCCTATGAAGATCTTTATCGGTCGAACCTCTATGTCAAGGATTCAGTTAATCCCGTATAACGTTCCCTTTGTTCTTCGGTATGTTACTTGCCCGAGATTCGATCGTCGGTATCTCCATACCTAGTTCAATCTCGTTACCGGCAAGTCTCTTTACTTGTTCCGTAATACAAGGTCCCACAACTAATAATTAGTCACATTGCTTGCAAGGCTTATTGTGATGTTGCATTACCGAGTGGGCCCCGAGATACCTCTTCGTCACACGGAGTAACAAATCCCAGTCTCGATCCATGCCAACTCAACAGACACCATCGGAGATACCTATAGAGCACATTTATAGTCACCCAGTTACGTTGCGACGTTTGATACACACAAGGCACTCCTCCGATATCTGTGAGTTGCATGATCTCATGGTCATAGGAACACATACTTGACATGCGGAAAACAATAGCAATAAACTGACACGATCATATGCTACGTTTGCAGTTTGGGTCTTGTCCATCACATCATTCTCCTAATGATGTGACCCCGTTATCAAATGACATCTCATGCCCATGGCTAGGAAACCTTAACCATCTTTTGATCAACGAGCTAGTCTATTAGAGGCATACTAGGGACATGGTTTTGTCTATGTATCCACACATGCATCTAAGTCTCCGATCAATACAATTATAGCATGGATAATAAACGATTATCATGAACAAGGAAATATGATAATAACTAATTTATTATTGCCTCTAGGGCATATTTCCAACACCTTCCCCCCTGGTTGTGCATGAAGAGGAAGTACATTCACATGAGTATGCTAATTGAAGGGCCGAAACAACCAGGGAACGACATCAATCTGTATCTGGGGCTGCTGAAAGAGGAGCTAGACACGCTGTGGAAAACGCCAGCCAATACGTGGGACGCTACAGAGAAAGAATATTTCCCTATGAGAGTCGCACTGCTCCCGACGGTGCACGACTATCTCCGTTACGGATATGTCGCGGGGCAGGTGGTCCACGGATTTTCTGGATGCGTCAGGTGCATGGATGACACAACATATCGCCAGCTAGATAGAGATCCCGGGTCTTCCAAAACCGTGTTCATGGGACATCGAAGGTGGCTTCGCGACGATGACTCATGAAGAAAACGCAAGGATCTGTTCGATGGTGAAACCGAACCCCGAAGATGCCCGCGTACGAGGAGCAACGAGGAAATAGACAAGTTGTTGAAAAATTGGAAAGAGTGCCCACCGCCGGGAAAGACGCCAGAGTCGGAAAAGAAGCGAAAGGCGCTAGAGCCGCTGCTGAAGGTATGGAAAACGAGGTCTGTTTTCTGGGACTTGCCGTACTGGAAGATCCTCCATGTGCCTCACAGCCTTGATGTCATGCATATCACGAAGAACGTGTGCGAGAGTCTGCTTGGTACCCTGCTCAACATGCCAGAGTGGACCAAAGATAGGCCGAAAGCAAGGGCAGACTTGAAATCAATGGGCATCAGGGAGGAGCTTCACGCTAATAATGATGATGATGATGATGATGATGATGATGATGAGGCGAAGCAGGACACGGAAAGTCGTCGCAAAGGCAAAAAGGCCAAGAAGACCGGAAATGACTTCCCTCCCACGTGCTTCACTCTAAGTCAAAAGGAGATCGATCAGTTTTTCACCTGCCTCGTAGGAGTAAAACTTCCTTACGGTTACGCGGGGAAGATAAGCAGATACCTAGACTCAGCGAAGCAGAAGTTCAGCGGGATGAAGTCTCACGACTGTCACGTGCTGATGACGCAGATACTTCCAGTTGCAATCCGTGGGATCATGGACGCTCACGTCCGTGAAACGCTATTTGGCCTATGCATTTTTTCGACGTCATCTCTCGGAAGCCGGTTGGCGTGAGGCAACTCAGAAGGCTACAGGAAGAGATCGTGGTGATACTATGCGAGCTTGAGATGTACTTCCCGTCCGCATTCTTCGATGTTATGGTGCATCTGCTGGTCCATATCGTGGAGGATATCATCCAACTCGGGCCGACGTTCCTGCATAGCATGATGCCGTTCGAAAGGATGAATGGTGTCATCAAAGGATACGTTCGCAACATGTCACGTCCAGAGGGAAGCATAGCCAGGGGCTTTCTGACCGAAGAGTGCATCTCCTACTGCACGAATTATCTAGGCATCGAGAACCCCATTGGTCTGCCCGTCAACAGGCACCTCGACAGGCTCGCTAGATGGGGTCACCATGAGGGTCGCCGCGAAATGCATGTCGACTTCGAGGGTCGACTCGCCGACTTTGAAAGAGCAAACCTAGTCGCGCTACAACACATAGACGTGGTCGATCCTTGGGTGGTAGAGCACAAAACCTTTATTGAGAAGACGTACAATGACCGAGGCCAACAGAGGACGGACGGAGATATAATCAAAGAGCACAACTCATGTTTCACGCGTTGGTTCAAGAAGAAGCTTCTATCGTACCGTTTACATGAGGATTCTTCCGCGGAAGAACAACTCATATTCGCCTTGTCATAGGGCGCCGAGCACAACCTGATGACGTATGAGGCGTACGATATCAACGGCTACACATTCTACACCGAGGGAAAGGACATGAAGAGCGAAGGTTATCAGAACTCCGGGGTAACGATGGAATCCTACACTGGTAACGACAAGGACAGATACTACGGAAGGATCGAGGAGATCTGGGAGTTGAGCTACGCTGGAGAGAAGGTCCCGATGTTCCATGTTAGATGGGCCAAGAGCGTCCTAAAAGAAGACCGGTATTTCACCACCATGGTTATACCCGAAGCCAAATCCAAGACCGCGGGCGCAAACGCCACCGCGAAAAATGAGCCATGGGTACTGGCTTCCCAAGTGGACCAATGCTTCTTCATTACCGACCCGTCAAAGCCCAGTCGTGTTGTCGTGAGGAGAGGAAAAAGGAAGATCATCGGAATGGATGGAGTCGCCAATGAGCAAGACTTCGATAAGTACGGCGACCCGAAGATGGAACATGACGATGACGATGAAGTACCAGCATACACCACACGAAGAAGCATGACCACCCTACCTAAAGGACGTCCGTTCAAAAAAAGAACTCCATTTGCGAAAAATAAGGGCAAGAAGATTGTGAACAGATAGCTAGCTAAGATCGATTGTATTTAAATTGTAGCCTTCATTTCTCGATTGTATTCATAAATGTTTTCATATTCATAAATGTTTTACCAATTGACAAATGAATGCAACTAAAAATCCAAAAAAAAAATTGAAGGTGCACCCCTAGGAGGTGCGCCGGCCATTGGTATACCAATTTTTATGAATTTTTTCAAATATTTTCAAATAACAAATTTGATGATATTTTCAAATAACAAATTTGATTATATTTTTTCATATTCATAATTTTTTCAAATAAAAAATAAAAAATTATTAGACGCAACTAAAAAAAAGTTACTTATGGCGCACCCCTTAGTGGTGCGCCATTGCTATGGATATACTTATGGCGCACCCCTGGGAGGTGCGCCATTGCTATCTGTATGTATGGCGCACCCCTCCCAGTGCGCCATTTCTAGCATCCCTACCTAATACCTATTCCCCACCTCGCCCTGCCGGCCTCCTCTCGCCCTCGCAACCCTCCTCTCCCCGCCGCCGCACGTCTCGCCCCCTTCCCCCACCCGCCCCACTCTCCGGCGGCCGCCGCTTCCCATCCCCACCTCTCCGGCGACCGCCAGCCTTCCCCGGTGACGCCTCACGCTCCCGGTCCGCTTCACGCTCGAATGCCAAGGGCAAGAAAGAGGTAGGGTTCTCCTCCCGGTCCGCTTCACGCTTGACGCCTCCCCTTCCCCCTTCCTTTCCTCTTTCGCCGCCGATGCCTCCTCCACCTCCACCTGAAGAATCCACGCCCGCGCTCGCGCCCGCGGTCTCTCTCCCCCTGATACCACGGATCGGCTGCTCTCCGATCACTTCTGCATCAGCTTGCGTATCTAGGGTGGCATTGTTGCCGAGAACATCAAGGTTTATTTTGGAATATGCCACGACACATCTTTTACTGACGGGCTAAGAGATCATTCAACACCAAACACCAAACAAAACGGACTAGCAAAACGCCGTGTTTTTTCTTTTGAAAACACTGTAGGTGGCGTTTGGTTGGAGGGCGAAGGTGGATTGGCTGAGGCCGGGTATCCCAGCCAACTGGTTAGGGATAGCCACCTTTTCTTGTTTGGTTGCAAAAATGAAAAGTGGTTTACAATAGCCATTTGTATGTTTGGTACTTGAGAGGATTAGGAGTGGATAGGTTTTTGTGTTGACTTCTTTCTTAGAGATGGTGAGATTACTCATTATTTTAGGGGGGGGGGTGAGATTATTTTAGGAGTTTCTTTGCTTTGCTTGTAAACTAATTAAAAAGTACGTACAAATTAAGCAGACTGGTAGATTTGTAAAGGAAGGAATTGCAGATTTGGATAGGAGGAACATCCAAATTAAGCAGTTTTGTCTTTCTGTTCTGAGCAGGGTACTGAAAGGAGGAAAATTACTCTGGCTAGATTTGTAAAGAAAGAAGCCAGCATTCGGCGTGGTCTGTTCGATCTACTACAGGTAATTTCGTTTTCTGTTGTGCACAACATCAATTTCCATTGTTGTATATATATGTTCTACTTCAAATATGTGTGGCTAGACCCTGTTAAAGCGATCTTTTGATTTGTTGTCTTGTGTAACTGAAGAACACGAGAGAAGGAATTGGACACCTACTGTGTAGGCACTAGGCAGAGCTGTTTTATGATGCTTGTTGCCACAGTAGCATATATCCGTAGGGAGAGGAGACCAAGAGAGTACGTCATAAGTCATTGCCTTGCCATGGAATATTGAAAACTTGCATATCCAGGGTGGCATTGTTGCCGAGAACATCAAGGTTTGACGTTTTTGAGGCACCTTATTCAAAATTATCTCAACATCTTCATCAAAACCCACTGACAGCATCTGGTCTGCTTCATCGAGAACAACAAACTGGACCATTGACAAATTCAGAGCCCCTCTCTTTAGCAGATCAATTACCCGTTGGTCAGATAGATAGCTATAAGAATGGGGTGCAGTATTACCAAGATTACTAGTTGGATCTGTAGTACTACAGAGAAGCTAACCAATCCAACATTGCGTTGTTTTATTTTGGAATTAGTTAGCCAGATAGATGGCTGCAGAGATGGGGTACTTTATTTCCTGAATTCTAAGCTTGCAAGTTTTTGAATTCTTGGTCTGCATCGTCAGCAAGAGTTAATCAGATGCATGTCTAACCAGCTATACTGATGATATCACTAACACGTAGTTTGCTCCGCATCTGATTCGTGTATTTTGTGCAGTTTGCTCCCATTTGGCTGTGTGAAGGGGGCCAAGGAGAAGCTGCGGCGGGTTTCCTTGTTGCCGAGGTGACTTCTCTTGCCTTTCTCCCCTTATATGCAAGTATATGATCCGAGGTGACACACCCGCAGCGCGCATTCAGCATGTCGATAATGATTTTGGCAGCAGTGTGAGGCAGCAGTGTGCGGCGCAATTCCTTCATTGGATAATGATTTTGCAGGTACCCCGTGTTGGAAATATGCCCTAGAGGCAATAATAAAATGGTTATTATTGTATTTCCTTGTTCATGATAATTGTCTATTGTTCATGCTATAATTGTGTTAACCGGAAACCATAATACATGTGTGAATACATAGACCACAACATGTCCCTAGTAAGCCTCTAGTTGGCTAGCTCGTTGATCAATAGATGGTCACGGTTTCATGGCCATGGACATTGGATGTCGTTGATAACGGGATCACATCATTAGGAGAATGATGTGATGGACAAGACCCAATCCTAAGCATAGCACAAGATCGTGTAGTTCGTTTGCTAAAGCTTTTCAATGTCAAGTATCGTTTCCTTAGACCATGAGATTGTGCAACTCCCGGATACCGTAGGAATGCTTTGGGTGTGCCAAACGTCACAACGTAACTGGGTGGCTATAAAGGTACGCTACGGGTATCTCCGAAAGTATCTGTTGGGTTGGCACGAATCGAGACTGGGATTTGTCACTCCGTGTGACGGAGAGGTATCTCTGGGCCCACTCGGTAAGACATCATCATAATGAGCTCAATGTGACTAAGGAGTTAGCCACGGGATGATGTATTACGGAACGAGTAAAGAGACTTGCCAGTAACGAGATTGAACAAGGTATAGGGATACCGACGATCGAATCTCGGGCAAGTATCATACCGATAGACAAAGGGAATTGTATACGGGATTAATTGAATCCTTGACATCGTGGTTCATCCGATGAGATCATCGTGGAGTACGTGGGAGCCAACATGGGTATCCAGATCCCGCTGTTGGTTATTGACCGGAGAGGTGTCTCGGTCATGTCTACGTGTCTCCCGAACCCGTAGGGTCTACACACTTAAGGTTCGATGACGCTAGGGTTATAGGGAAATGGTATACGTGATTACCGAAGGTTGTTCGGAGTCCTGGATGAGATCCCGGACGTCACGAGGAGCTCCGGAATGGTCCGGAGGTAAAGATTGATATATAGGAAGTCCAGTTTTGGTCACCGGAAAGTTTTCGGGCTCATCGGTAGTGTACCGGGAGTGCCGGGAGGGTGCCGGAGGACCCCCGAGAGGGGTGTGACGACCAAAGGACCTCATGGGCCCTTAGAGGAGGTGTGCCAGCCCATATTGGGTCGGCCAAGACCATCTATGTGGGCCCATGTGGCTGGAGATAAGGAGATAAGGCAAAAGGGATTTAAAAGGAGGAGATCCACCTCCCTTGTGGGAGGTGGACTCTCCCTTTAATTCGGCCGGCCCTCTCCTCTTTGGAGTAGAGGCCAAGCCAGCCCTCCACGTCCCTCCTCCTATATATACTTGAGGTTTTGGATGTTTTGAGACAAGATTTGATCTCTCTCTCTCACGGCAAAGCCCTACCTCTCTTCTTCCTCCTCCGCAGCGCTTAGGCGAAGCCCTGTCGGAATACCTTGCTACTCCACCACCACCACGCTGTCGTGCTGCTGTTGGAGCCCTTCCCCAACCTCTCCTTCCTCCTTGCTGGATCAAGGTGTTGGAGACGTCACCGGGCTGCACGTGTGTTGAACGCGGAGGTGCCGTCCGTTCGGCACTTGATCGGATCTACCGCGATCTGAATCGCTGCGAGTACGACTCCATCAACCGCGTTCTTGTAACGCTTCCGCTTAGCGATCTTCAAAGGTATGAAGATGCAATCTCTCCCCTCTCGTTGCTGGTTTCTCCATAGATAGATCTTGGTGAACGTAGGAAAATTTTGATTTACTACTACGTCTCCCAACAGTGGCATCATGAGCTAGGTCTATGCGTAGAATCTATGCACGAGTAGAACACAAAGTAGTTGTGGGCGTCGATTTTGTTAATATGCTTGCCGTTACTAGTCTTATCTTGATTCGACGGTATTGTGGGATGAAGCGGCCCGGACCAACCTTACACGTACGCTTACGTGAGACCGGTTCCACCGCCTGACATGCACTAGTTGCATAAGGTGGCTAGCGGGTGTCTGTCTCTCCCACCTTAGTCGGATTGGATTCGATGAAAAGGGTCCTTATGAAGGGTAAATAGCAATTGGCATATCACGTTGTGGTTTTGACGTAGGTAAGAAACGTTCTTGCTAGAAACCTATAGCAACCACGTAAAAACTTGCAACTACAAATTAGAGGACGTCTAACTTGTTTTTGCAGCATATGCCGTGTGATGTGATATGGCCAAAAGGATGTGATGTGATGCATTGTGATGTATGAGATTGATCATGTTCTTGTAATAGGGTTCACGACTTGCATGTCGATGACTATGACAACCGGCAGGAGCCATAGGAGTTGTCTTATATTATTGTATGACCTGCGTGTCAATCATAAACGCCATGTAATTACTTTACTTTATTGCTAAACGTTAGCTGTAGTAGTAGAAGTAATATTTGGCGAGACAACTTCATGAAGACACAATGATGGAGATCATGATGATGGAGATCATGGTGTCGTGCCGGTGACAGTGATGATCATGCTGCCCCGAAGATGGAGATCAAAGGAGCAAGATGATATTGGCCATATCATGTCACTATATTGATTGCATGTGATGTTTATCATGTTTACATCTTATTTGCATAGAACGACGGTAGTAAATAAGATGATCTCTCAATAAAATTTCAAGAAAGGTGTTCACCCTAACTGTGCACCGTTGCTAAGGATCGTCGTTCCGAAGCACCACGTGATGATCGGGTGTGATAGGTTCTAACGTTCGCATACAACGGGTGTAAGCCAGATTTACACATGCGAAACACTTAGGTTGACTTGACGAGCCTAGCATGTACAGACATGGCCTCGGAACACGGAAGACCGAAAGGTCGAACATGAGTCGTATAGAAGATACGATCAACATAGAGATGTTCACCATGGATGACTAGTCCGTCTCACGTGATGATCGGACACGGGCTAGTTGACATGGATCATGTATCACTTGGAAGACTAGAGAGATGTCTATCTAAGTGGGAGTTCATTAATAATTTGATTAAGTGAACTTAATTATCATGAACTTAGTCTAAAAATGTCCTTGCAAATTATGTCGTAGATAGCTCGCGCTGTAGCTCCACAGTTTTATTGATACAATCCTAGAGAAAAGTAAGTTGAAAGTTGATGGTAGCAATAATGCGGACTGGGTCCGTGATATGAGGATTGTCCTCATTGCTGCACAGAAAGCTTATGTTTTTGATGTACCGCTAACTGCATCACTCCCTCAAGCGTTGTCTGTAGATGTTGTGAACATATGACAGGCACTTTTTGGTGACTACGTGATAGTTCAATGCGTCATGCATTACGGCTTAGAATTGAGGGTCCAAAACGTTTTGAACGTCACGGAACATATGAGATGTTCTAGGAGCTGAGATTGTGATCTCAGGCTCGTGCCTATGTTGAGAGGTATGAGACCTCCAACAAGATTCTTTGTCTGCAAGATAAAGGAGAATAGCTCAATCGCTGAGCGTGTGCTCAGATTGTCTGGGTGCTACAATCACTTGAATCAAGTGGGAGTTAATCTTCCAGATGAGATAGTGATTAATGCAGTTCTCCAAGTCACTGCCACCAAGCTACTAGAGCTTCGTGATGAACTATAACATGCCAGGGATGGATAAGATGATCCCTGAGTTGTTCGTGATGTTTGACACCACGAAGGTAGAAATCAAGAAGGAGCATCAAGTGTTGATGGTTAAGTGAAACCACTAGTTTCGAAAGGGGCAAGGGAAAGAACGGAAAACTTCAGGAATGACAAGCCAGTTGTTGCTCTAGTGAAGAAACCCAAGGTTGAGCCCGAACCCGAGACTAAGTGCTTCTGTTATGAGGAGAATGTTCGCTGAAGCGGAAAACCCCTAGATGCTTGGTAGATAAGAAGGCTGGTAATGTCAATGGAAGTATATTTGATATACGTGTTAGTGATGTGTACCTTGCTGGTACTCCTAGTAGCACCTGGGTATTGGATACCGGTTCGGTTGCTAAGTGTTAGCAACTCGAAATAAAAGCTACGGAGTAAATGGAGACTAGCTAGGTGAAAGGTGACGATGTGTGTTGGAAGTATTTCCAAGATTGATGTGATCACCATCGCACGCTCTCTCTACCTTCAGGATTTGTGATAAACCTAAATAAATGTTATTTGGTGTTTGCGTTGAGCATGAACGTGATTAGATCATGATTAGTGCGATACGGTTATTCATATAAGTTAGAGAATAATGGTTATTCTGTTTACATGGATAATGCCTTCAATGGTCATGCACCCACTCGAAATGGTTTATCGAATCATGATCGTAGTAGTACACATATTCATAACATTGGTACCAAAAGATATAAAGTTAATAATGATAGTACCACATGCTTGTGGCACTGCCGCTAAATGTCATATTGGTATAAATCGCATGAAGAAACTCCATGATGATGGATTTTTGACTCACTCGATTTCGAATCGGTTGAGACATGCGAGCCATGCCTCTTGGGCAAGATGACTGAGACCCCGTCATCCAATATGATGGAGCGGGCAAGTGGCTTATTGGAAATAATACATGTTGATGTATGTGGTCCAATGAGTGTTGAAACACACAGTGGATATCGTTGTTTTTCTTTACCTTCACTGATGATTTGAGTAAATATGGGGATATTTACTTAATGAAACACGAATCTGAAATGTTTGAAAGGTTCAAGGAGTTTTAGAGTGAAGTTAAAGATCATCGTGACAAGAAGATAAATGTCTATGATATGATCATGGAGGTGAATATCTAAGTTACGAGTTTGGTATGCAATTTTAGACAATGTGGAATTATTTCACAGCTCACGCCTCCTGGAACACCATAGTGTGATGGTGTGTTCGAACGTCGTAGTCGTGCTCTATTGGATATAGTGAGTACTATGATGTCTCTTATCGTTTTACCACTATCATTATGGGGTTATGCATTAAAGACAAATCCATTCACTTTAATAGGGCACCATCTAAGTCTGTTGAGATGACACCGTGAGAATTATGGTTTGACAGAAGCCTAAGCTGTCATTTCTTAATGTTTGGGGCTGCGACGCTTATGTGAAAATGGGTTTTTCAGCTAGCGAGCTCGAACCCAAAGCAGACAAATGTATTTTCATAGAATACCTTAATGAGACATTGGGTATACCTTCTATTTCAGATCCAAGCGCAAAATGTGTTTGTTGCTAAGAATGGGTCCTTTCTTGAGAAAGAGTTTCTCTCGAAAGAATTGAGTGGGAGGAAGATAGAACTTGATAACATTGTTGAACCTTTGTTTCAACCAGAGAATAGCGCAACACAGAAAGATGTTTCTGTAGAGCCTACTCAGTTTAAAATGAAGTTAATGATGATGATCATGAAGCTTCGGATCAAGTCACTATTGAACCTCGTAGGTCGACAAGGATGCGTACTGCTCCTGAGTAGTACGACAACCCTGTCTTGGAAATCATGTTGTTGGACAACGATGAACCTACGAACTATGGAGAAGCGATGGTGGGCCCGGATTCCAACAAATGGCTAGGAGCCATGAAATCCGAGAAAGGATCCATGTATGAAAACCAAGTATGGACTTTGGTAGACTTGCCTGTTGAATGGCGGGTCATTGAGTACAAATGGACCTTTGAGATAATCATAGACGCTAATGGTGAAATGTCACCGTTTATAAAGCTCGACTTGTCGCAAAGAAGTTTCCGCCAAGTTCAAGGAGTTGACTGCGATGAGATTGTCTCATCTGTAGCGATGCTAAAAGTCTATTAAAATTTTGTTAGCAGTTGCTGCATTTTTCGATTATGAAATCTGGCAGATGGATGACAAAACAAGGTTTCCGTAATGGTTTTTGTGAGGAAGAGTTGTATGTGATACAACCAGAAGGTTTTGTCAGTCCTAAGGATGCTAATAATATGCAAACTCCAGCGATCCTTCTATGGACTGGAGCAAGAATCTCGGAGTTGGAATATATGCTTTGATGAGGTGATCAAAGTGTTTAAGTTTATACAAAGTTTATGAGAAACTTTTATTTGCAAGAAAGTGAGTGGGAGCACTATGGAATTTCTTATAAGAATATGTAGTTGACATATTATTGATCGGAAATGATGTAGAATTTCTGGAAGAGCATGAAGGGTTGTTTGAAAAGTTTTTTTTTTCAAGGAAGACCCAGATAAAGCTACTATTTTATTGAGCATCAAGATCTATAGGGATAGATCAATTCGCTTGATAAGTTTTTTCGACGAAGACATACCTTGACAAGTTTTTGAAGGAGTTCAAAATAGATGGGTCAAAGAAGGAGTTCTTGACTGTATTGTAAGGTGTGAAATTGAGTAAGACTCAATACCCGACCACGGCAGAAGATAAAGAAAAGATGAGTGTCATCTCCTATGCTTTAGCCATAGGCTCTATATAGTATGCCATGCTGTGTACCGCACTTGTGTGTGCCTTGCCATGAGTCTGTCAAGGGGTACAAGAGTAATCCAAGAGTGGATCACTGGACAATGGTCAAAGTTATCCTTAGTAACTTGAGAACTAAGGAAATATTTCTCGATTATGGAGGTGATAAAGAGTTCATCGTAAAGGGTTACGATGATGCAAGCTTTAACTCCAATCCGGATGACTCTTAGTAGAAATCTGGCTACGTATAGTGGAGCAGCCATTTGGAATAGCTCCAAGTGGAGCGTGGGAGTAGTATCTACAAATATGACATGGAAAGTTTGCAAGGTACACACGGATCTGAATGTCGCAGACCCATTGACTAAAAACCTCTTTCACGAGCAGAACATGAACAAACCCCGGAACTTATTGGGTGTTAATCACATGATGATATGATCACATGGTGATGTAAGTGTTAATCACATGGTGATGTGAACTAGATTATTGACTCTAGTGCAAGTGGGAGACTGTTGGAAATATGCCCTAGAGGCAATAATAAAATGGTTATTATTGTATTTCCTTGTTCATGATAATTGTCTATTGTTCATGCTATAATTGTGTTAACCGGAAACCATAATACATGTGTGAATACATAGACCACAACATGTCCCTAGTAAGCCTCTAGTTGGCTAGCTCGTTGATCAATAGATGGTCACGGTTTCATGGCCATGGACATTGGATGTCGTTGATAACGGGATCACATCATTAGGAGAATGATGTGATGGACAAGACCCAATCCTAAGCATAGCACAAGATCGTGTAGTTCGTTTGCTAAAGATTTTCAATGTCAAGTATCGTTTCCTTAGACCATGAGATTGTGCAACTCCCGGATACCGTAGGAATGCTTTGGGTGTGCCAAACGTCACAACGTAACTGGGTGGCTATAAAGGTACGCTACGGGTATCTCCGAAAGTATCTGTTGGGTTGGCACGAATCGAGACTGGGATTTGTCACTCCGTGTGACGGAGAGGTATCTCTGGGCCCACTCGGTAAGACATCATCATAATGAGCTCAATGTGACTAAGGAGTTAGCCACGGGATGATGTATTACGGAACGAGTAAAGAGACTTGCCAGTAACGAGATTGAACAAGGTATAGGGATACCGACGATCGAATCTCGGGCAAGTATCATACCGATAGACAAAGGGAATTGTATACGGGATTGATTGAATCCTTGACATCGTGGTTCATCCGATGAGATCATCATGGAGTAAGTGGGAGCCAACATGGGTATCCAGATCCCGCTGTTGGTTATTGACCGGAGAGGTGTCTCGGTCATGTCTACGTGTCTCCCGAACCCGTAGGGTCTACACACTTAAGGTTCGATGACGCTAGGGTTATAGGGAAATGGTATACGTGATTACCGAAGGTTGTTCGGAGTCCCGGATGAGATCCCGGACGTCACGAGGAGCTCCGGAATGGTCCGGAGGTAAAGATTGATATATAGGAAGTCCAGTTTTGGTCACCGGAAAGTTTTCGGGCTCATCGGTAGTGTACCGGGAGTGCCGGGAGGGTGCCGGAGGACCCCCGAGAGGGGTGTGACGACCAAAGGACCTCATGGGCCCTTAGAGGAGGTGTGCCAGCCCATATTGGGTCGGCCAAGACCATCTATGTGGGCCCATGTGGCTGGAGATAAGGAGATAAGGCAAAAGGGATTTAAAAGGAGGAGATCCACCTCCCTTGTGGGAGGTGGACTCTCCCTTTAATTCGGCCGGCCCTCTCCTCTTTGGAGTAGAGGCCAAGCCAGCCCTCCACGTCCCTCCTCCTATATATACTTGAGGTTTTGGATGTTTTGAGACAAGATTTGATCTCTCTCTCTCACGGCAAAGCCCTACCTCTCTTCTTCCTCCTCCGCAGCGCTTAGGCGAAGCCCTGTCGGAATACCTTGCTACTCCACCACCACCACGCTGTCGTGCTGCTGTTGGAGCCCTTCCCCAACCTCTCCTTCCTCCTTGCTGGATCAAGGTGTTGGAGACGTCACCGGGCTGCACGTGTGTTGAACGCGGAGGTGCCGTCCGTTCGGCACTTGATCGGATCTACCGCGATCTGAATCGCTGCGAGTACGACTCCATCAACCGCGTTCTTGTAACGCTTCCGCTTAGCGATCTTCAAAGGTATGAAGATGCAATCTCTCCCCTCTCGTTGCTGGTTTCTCCATAGATAGATCTTGGTGAACGTAGGAAAATTTTGATTTACTACTACGTCTCCCAACACCCCGAGAGGCCCTTGAGTTTGTCGGAATGTCGATTAACTTCCGTTCCGGCAAATTCGGGTACTCCATATGTCCTATTTTCAGCAAAGGTCATGCTGAAATTTTCCGTGAATTTTAGCATGACTTTGCTAAAAATAGGACATATGGGGTACTTGCGACTAATGCATGGGCTGGGGTTTGAATTCCCCTAGTCGTTTTCTCCCTACTCTGCTCTGCCCACATGCACCTAAACTTGTAAAGGCTGTCATACTACACCCTTGAATTGTCACACAGTTCCATTAATGAAATAAAAAACACTGTAATTAATTGGACAAATGTTATTTACATACTTGGGCGTGCAGGACCACCATTGTTTCACCACTAGCAATGTTTCTGTTGTCACTGCTTGTGTCATCAGTTTCTGAGCTTTCGATTGGACAGATTGTCTCAACAATGTTTGAGAACCAAACCTTCCTCCTCTTCTTATTCCTTCCTCGTTTTGCCCTCTTGTTGCTCTTCCGGCTCTTAGACCATTTAACAATGCTTTGCCCCGACTCCGCCCTACGAACCACACATTTCTGTCACTTGTTATGCAAATCATATTCTCATACTTTTTGAAAATATTTGCTTTGCCACTTAGCTCCAATGGGTGATTCTGTGGTTCGATCATTCTGACCATCTACGTCCGCAACACAACCACAAAATCAGTACACACATTGTCACCTGAACAACTTCTTATTATCAACAAATATTGTATACATATATACCTGGACCGTGCCCTCCTTCCGGCCTTGAATATTGAGCAGCATTATCTTAGGATGTCTCGGTGTCGACAAACCCTAAATGATGAGACCATAATAATTCCTCACAAACCAACCCTTAAATAACACTGAGCCATTATGTCGTCACCCTTGAAGCCTTGCGGGTATTTGCAGCCCTTAGCTTGTTCATTCTGTAGATTTCCGAAATTCAGTTTTGTAGGCCCTTGATAATAACCAACTTTTTGACCACACTTTTTTCCTATTTAGAACGAAACATGGCCCACAACTATGTATTGTCTGTGAATACTTATATGTTGCTTTTCTCTTCCGATCCTTTTGTTGCATACTTATATATTGCTTATGTATTGTCTATGAATTGCTACTAATGTTTTGTTTGGCTAGTGCATAGAGATGTTGGCGTATGTCGTGTACAAGGGTAAGGTTCCCGGAGTCTACGACGACTGGGAGGAGTGTCGGAGACAGGTTCACCGTTTCAGCGGTAACAGTTACAAAGGGTACACCACTAGGGCGAAGGCGGAAGCTAGATACGCGCGCTATCTAGCGGGAGAGAGGAGGGAGCGTTGGAGGAACCGGATGAAGACCAGTTTCATCGCGATGATGCTCATCGTGATGACCGCAACTCTCTTCTATGTGATGGTAGTTTAGATGATCAATATTGACTTGTAATGTGAAGACAAACTCGCTAGTCGCGGTCTCGAGACTTGTAATGTTCTAACTTTGTTCGGTATTTTAAATTCGGAGACTAATATGATGAATTGTATTCGAAGACTAATCTTCTATTGTATTCGATAAATCTGCTGTTTATATGTTGTGCTGTCTATATTCTGTGTAGTAATATGTTTTGTAACCTATGCAAATATCACAAAAGAAAATAAAAATATAATCCTTAATATTCATACTAGTGGCACACCACTCTGCACTTTAGTGACGCACTGCAGTAAGCACACTAGTGGCTCATCATCTACAAGTGCGCCATTAGTAAGCCAGAGCACAAGGTAAATATGGCCCCCTGGGAGGCATACTAATGACGCACCGTGTGATATACTAATGACGCACTCCCTGGTGCGTCATTAGTATCTGGTATACTAATTGCGCACCAGGGCTGCGTCATTAGTATTAATTACTAGTGGCGTGATGCTAGTGGCGCACCTGTAGTGCGCCATTAGTGGCCAAAACAGGTGCGCTAGTAGCAGGCCTTTTCCTAGTAGTGTAGGGTTTAGTTCATCTTATCTCGTGGTAGATCGACTCTGTAATTGTTATACAAACATCAATACAATCAAGCAGGACATAGTGTTCTACTTCTTCGAGAGGGCCCGAACCTAGTTAAATACCGTCCCTCTATCATTCCGTTCCTCATTGATCCAAAATACACAGCTCGGGACCCCTTATCCGAGATTCATCGGTTTTGACATCGACAACGCCCCTCAACCCTTCCTACACACTTGTCTTTGTTGATGAGAGCAAAAAGCGCGTGAGCAACAACCATGAATAAAAAAGGAGACAAAGGGTCACCTTGACAAAGGCCCCTCATGGGGGTAAAAGACTCCAATAATTTTCTGCTGAACTTGATGGAATATTTAACCGATTTAACACAAGCAATGATTTTCGAGTGGGGGTTGAAAGAAATGAAACCACATAATTGAAGCCATGGTCCTCGAGAAGCACTGAATCGACCATTCGTCTCCTCGTGCACTTCCACGGCCACGTCCGTGCCGACGGCTCGTCTTGCTCGTATATATTCTGGTGCAGCCTCGTGTGCGGCGGAACTGGGGCATGGGAACGGCGCGGCGCTGGCCACCGATCACAGCACTGCGCGTGTTCAGCCAGCAGCAACAGCTCGTGACACAGCAGATCTTCATCATGTCAGCAGCAGAGGCGGGCAAGGCTGCGGTGCAGGCGTCACCTATGAAGCTGAAGGTGGTACGACCATCGAAGCCCTTGACCTGCACCCACCGGCCACCGGTAATCGTCCGTCGATGGTCTCCAACATGACGGTTTTGTAGCCGAGGTACGTGATGACCGCGAGGGCGCAAACCTTGTCCCGGTGATGAAAATCATCACCATTGATGTTTAGTTTGTTAGTTACCTGCAGACTTTAAATCCATCAGCTGTCATTAGAGGCGTTTAAGCGCGTGTCAACGGAGCACGGTTGGAAATATTCTACGTAGTACGTTGATGAAAGTGACAATGACCGGCGGATGGGTTTTTCATTCCAGATGCGTGCATGGGCCATGGTGCAGGCTTGGCAAATGAGACGCATGCATGTGTGTGTGCGCTGTGCTGAGCACTTGAGCTAGCCTCGCTCACATTTCTGCAGTACATGTGAGAGCTGCAGACGCTCTTCAACAAGAATAGTACATCCAATTGCAACTGCAACGTGATAAAGCATGGCCAAATAAGGGACGCAGCTTGGGTGCCGTAAAGGCACGTGTCTTTGGATCCTTGACATATGTGCCATACACCTATTGAGCCCACATGTCATAGACATAAAGGTAGGTGTCTTAAGGCACCAAAGCATAGTCCCCAAATAAGGTAGTATACACGACACGACGCTCCCTAGCCTAGCCCCAGCTGCAGCGCAACTTCCCCCAGCGCTTTCCTCTTGTCCATTGTCGTCATCCTTACGTTTCTCGCCTCCATCCATTATGTTTCGGCCAACCCTGCTCATCTGCTTGTATACCCACAAAAACCGACGCTCGGTCTCTCCAAGCTCAGCTCACTCTTGTTTTCGAAAATTCATTGCGGGTGCCGCCGCCGTCCCGTCCGTACGCCGACACGATGCTTCCTGGTGCAGTTGTAGTTGGAGCAGCAGGTTGCGCGCGGCGACCAAGGCCACCCTCATCCTCGGCTTGGCGGTGGCCGCAATGGGCCTCTTCGCCGCCACCATCAAACCCGGCGACTTCCACTTCCACGCCCAGGTACCAACGTCTCAACCCTACTTCTTGCCCACCACCCTCTGCGCCGGCACGACACCTACTAATTAACTATATCCATGGATCTTATGCTTGCAGCACCTATGTTCTACTCCCTTCGTCTCATAATGTAAGACGCTTTTTGATACTAGTATAGTGTCAAAAAAACGTCTAACATTATGAGACGGAGGGAGTACCTAGCAGTACTTATAGACCACTAATCCATGGATCTTAGTGATTAATTGCTATGCTTACTATTATTAGTGTGATGATCCACATGGGATTAATTATTAACGCGTGTGTGTCTGTAGTGTAAGTTGATGGTAGCTAGCTACGTACTTGTTTTGTATGAAATATGTGTTAGCCGCGTTATTTTGTGTTCATGCATCTTACCTCGTCACCATCAATTGGAATGCATTAGTAGTACTGTGCTTTCTTTTCTTCTTTTGTATCAGCAGTACCACTTTTTCTTCTCAACATACGATGCATCTCCTCATAACAATTCAGTCTTAAACTGAAAGTAGTTAATGTTCAAAACAATCTTACGGTAGTAAATGTTGGAAATACATGCAACAATCATGAGTAGTAATTTTTTTGCTTGATCAAATTTCAACCGGCAGAGCGTTATTCTTACCGTCCACCGTTTTTCACAAATTGATATTATTACCTCGTAGCAACACAAGTGCAATCTTGTACCGCAAAATAGGTAGTGATTGGCTCGTGAAAGTAACGACGATCCCATCTATCCTTTACCAGTAGAGCATTCTACAGCAAGGGCAGCACGCGGACCTGTGACCGTCAGTGAAGTTACCCAAAGTACTGAACCCATCATAACTATTCTACACTGAAAAGGATAAGAGTATACATCTAAAAAAAAGGTAGAGTAGATAGGGTGGTCAAGACCCACAGCAGTGGTGTTAAAAAAAAGACCCAGAGCAGTGGCCGTTGGACGCTGAGCAGCTTGTATTATTGTTGGTCGTGCCCGAACCCTCTCAACTCATGAGCGCCGAGATCAATTGGTTGCCACGCTTTATAAACTAGACGATGTTCCGCGCGATTGCTGCGAAAAACTTGTTAAAACAATATATGATTAAGTGATATAAGACTAAAAGTAATGAAAAATATGTAGAAATGTCTTACATGACTTAATTCCCTAAAAAAAGGCATGCATGAGATGGTATGATTTGCATGAAGAGACTAATGAAAAAGGTAACTTATGACTACATGCATGACTTGATGATGTGGCATTGTTGCATGGAGATAAAAATTAGATAGTGGGTTGTAGCTATTTAAGAATAGAGGATAACCAGGGAAAGTAGATTATTGCAGAAAGTTAGCAATAAACCCTCAAATATAAGAATAAATCTGACATCAGATTTGTGGGGCTAAAAATCTGACACCCTCGGGTACTCAGATCCCGATCGACGAATGACAAATATTCTTTTGATTTTTTATGCTATATGACAATTTGTAGTGAAAGGACATGGCGAATTTGCAATTTTATCTGCTTTCTCATGGCAAATATTCTTTTGATTTTTTACGCTATATGACAATTTGTAGTGGAAGGACATGGTGAATTTGCAATTTTATCTACTTTCTCATGGCAAATCTGATCATCTGATTTTTAGTGCTAAAAATCAGACGTCAGATTTCTAACGTTTCCGTAAAAGGACAGTAAGAGTGCTCCCAACAATCAATTTTCTTCATCAATTTTGAATTGAAGTAGTACATATATGCATGAATTGGCGAAGGAGGAACTTGGAGAAACGAGACCATACCCCCGTTGTCCTCGTCGTTGTCTCTCTACTCTTTGTCGCACCACCCCGCGATGGATCTTCCCTCGCCACCATTCATTGACTTCACCGGGTAAGCCTACACGATCGATGACGGTGATGAGGCTTACGCCGGTTCCTCAACGTGAGCCTCTATAGCACTCCCGGGGAGACGAGGAGCATGCTAGCGGCTTGACAGTCAATGGTTATCCAAGCTTGGCTGGGGATCTCTCTTCAGATCCGGCACACCATTCACGTGGGTGGTCGCTAAGTGGCTTTGAGTGGGGAGAGAAAAGAGTATTCACGCTAAAGCTTTGCCTGAACACAATGGTGGTGGGATGGCAAGGAAGAAGATGACGAGAAAGGGTGAAAGTGCATGCCGTCCCTCCGAGGCTTCACTTTCATTTATAGACCAGACCTAATCACAACGACATGCAAAAAATCACTACTATAGATTGGCATACTACTGACCCCTCATCACTTACCGACTAGCCGTCACTCATCAATGATGAGCACTTACGCTGACCGGCCTCGAATGTGTCGTAGGTAATATTGTCTTTTGGGCTAGGCAAGATGGCTATCATAGGCCGAAATAAACCTGATCAATCAGTGATAGCTTGTACTGATGTTCAAATAAGACCAAAGGTAATCACTGACCGGCCACTAAATTTGACCCATCTGTGTAGTTCATTCAAACCGGACCTTTCTTTTTTCCTGCCAATCAGTATTGCATTGTTAGTGCTCTGTTATATTCAACCGTTCATTGCCTCTCCACAACGCAAACCCTTACTGCTCGTCCTCAACCATCACCATTCATCGTTTTTGGCACGGCTCTTTGTTGGCCATCACAGTTCCCGACTATCGGTCACATTATTTCCGCTTTTCTTCCCCTCTATCTGTGATCTGTCTAGCGGAGAAAGTCCAGCGCCACATCCATCATCGTGCGGCATAAAAACGCATATCCGCCATCGCCCCACGCCGCCACTATCTTTGTGGCGTCGTTCATCCGAACCGACAGTTGAATTCCGCCCCGATCGTGGAATGTCAGGTCTCCCATGCTCTTGTGTGTGGTAGTAGACCCAATATGTGCTTCATCATTTTTCGGGCGGGGGCGCGGCCACGACGGTGAGCTCTATTCCTTTCTATTAGTGTTCAAATTTGCAATTTCCTGTGCATTTTGTGGATTAGTCATTATTATTGTGCTATAAATTTGTATGTTAGTTTACTATGCAAGTTAGTTTGTTATTTTTGCGCATTATGACTAGATTTTAAAACTTAAGGTCTCACTATATGTAGGTTTTATATGTACCATGGATGATGAAAGGCATGAATATGATGATTTTATTCGTTTCATCAATGATGAAAACTAAAAATAGATGTCTTAATAATTTAGTTCACACGATTTTCCTACATAGCTTAAACAAACTAGCTTATAATATTTCTTAAGATATTATCACCTTAATACTATACTTTGTACTTTCACTTTCGTACTAGCAAATAAGCATGTTCTACGTTTTGTGCCAACATCCTTATGGACAAACATCGTTGTTGTTGTTGTGACCTTTCAGTGTACTGCGTTTTTTGTAAGAGTGTTTCGTGCAGTGCAATTAAAATGTCACATATGGGGCATTCCTTTATTTTAGGTGCACTAGAGAAAAAAGTTTTCAACCAAGTTGCACAATGACCGCGGTTGGAGTTAGGCCTTCTTGGTGATTTTTGAAGAATTGTAAGTTTGACACTTACTCGAGTTTCTGTAATTTTATCAAGTTGCTATTTATTAGGCATTACCGATTCTTAGATGAAAATTATATGTTTTACAGTTTTGGGAAAATCGCATGCTTTCCCTTCCCCATGTCAACGCCAAGATTTTCTTCGTCATCAACTGTTTTCTTAGAAATCTAGATATTTTTTGCGTTTCACTTGCTTGGTGGATAAGATATCTCTAAACATGTGAAAACAAAAATGTATGAAATGCAATGCCTTTATGAAATGAATGTGGTGTGCTTGTGTATTGTACAATTCTTGTGCTTTAGTAGCTTGGGGCTGCCATGCTAACTAGCGAGCAGTGCAATTCCTACCTGCTAAAGCAACCAACCTGTGGTTGGTTGGTTAGAGGGACAGTGGTATCTTCAGCCCACCAGAGTTTAAATCCTGGTGCTTGTATTATGCCTAGATTTATCTCAGGATTTCCGGCGATGCGCATTCAGTGGAAGGAGGCGTTCCCATCGACGACAAGGCGTCTGTGGTGACTTCGTAAATTTCAAAATGATATGTCGGCTTAGTCTCTCGAAGGTACTCATAGGGATAAGATATACATGTATGCGTTCACAGGAATGAGTATATGCGCGTATATATGAGCGCTTGCGTCTGTACTATGCTTAAAAAAGCAAGTATATTCATTTCTGATAACAGACTAGACATCAGTGAGCCTGCGGTTAGTACAAGGGAGTCATCACTAATGGGTTTTCATTCATCCACTAATAAAAATGCCATCACTCACATCTAGCTATCGACAAACGCATTTGACATGATACAAATTGGCCGATCAGCAATGTTCGGTTATATGGAGTGAATAATGCTAGCGGCCACCCTTGTCAACCATGAGGCATCCGATGACGGCATCAAAGACCCGCGGCGCTTATTGATCTATCGAGCCAGCTTAGACCAAGTTTGAACTGAACGGATTCGAACCATTACATAGAAATCTAGTCATGTTAAACTTTCAGAATCCATGTGCACATATTTGTATCTGTTTATACACATGGCAATTATCTGTGTTTTTTGAGACTTAAAAGGTGTTTTTTTTTTTTGGCTAAACACGTCTATAGGGTGGGTTCAGGTGTACCGCGGATGAGAAAGTTTCAGTCCGGCTGCGGTTGCTCGCATTGTTCATGATCATGGTGGGTTCAACTTTTACTTTTGAGTTTTGACTGTGCCGTGCATGTTGTAAGCAAGAAAGTTGCGTCTGTACTCACGCGGCGGAGTCACGGATGAAGATATTCTGCATATGTCGATGACACTCATCGGCTGGTGTGTGGTGATGGGGACAGGAGTAACTCGTAGGGAGCATGCCAGACCCTCCTCTACAAATCCATTTCTTACCTCTGCTTTTTTTCCGAACGGAGCTAGTAGCGAGAAATGAAGGAAAAGAACGACGCGTACGCAGCTGCTTGACTGCTTGTATAAGCAACCAGGAGGAGTAGTTCATTGCAGCAAGTTTGCAAGTGACCCTCAAATAAAAAAAAATAGTAGATGGGAGCATACTACATATGCTCTCAAAAATTATTTTCCTTCATCAATTTTGAATTGAAGAAGTACATATATGCATTAATCATAGAAGGACGTACTTGGGAAAAGAAAACCGCACTTGCAGCGCCCCCTTAGGTCGTGCTTGGAATGGATGTATTTCAATGCGAAGGTGTATAACTTACCGGTGTAACTTACTGTACTATGTGCAAATTCTAGTCGGAAGTGAAAGGACGGGCACAGGTGTATATTCTTGACAAGTGTATTTAAAAGAGAAACGGTGATCCAAAATTTATGTACGCACTTATTGTATCCGATTATATACCATATAAAGGGTGTAATGTTTTTTAACTAAACACGTCTATAGGGTGGATTCAGATGTAGGACGTGAAAATTTCAGTCCGGGCGGCCCCGGCTGCTTGCATTGTATACGATCATGATGGGCTCAACTATTAATATTTTTGACGTGCCGTGCATGTTGCAAGGCAAGAATGTTACGTACGTACTCACACGTACGTGCGGTGTCACGGATGGAAACGCATATTCTGTTGATGGCACTCACCGGCTAGTGTAGTAGTGATGGGGTTTTCCAAATGCGTGCAAGGTGCAGTTTCGTGGGTGTTGCGCGCGTTGGCAAGCGAGATGGTCGAGCTACTCCCTTGAAACTATTATACTGTTACGTACGGTCGATCTGCTTTTCGTGCTACCAAACCTTTGATTTCGCAGGAGTAACACGTAGACATAGGGCCTCCTCCTTTTCCGAATGGAGCTAGCTCAGCTCAGTTGCTCAGTGAAAAATCAAGGAAGGAAGGTAGATGCAGCTCATGATGGTGGATTCTGAATTTGCTTCACGTACCCATCTTGCATATGGTGCAGGTGTGTGGCTCTCGACCAATGTTTCTTCACGTCAGTAGTGGTAGCTAGCACATGACCTGAGTAGGTTCATGGCCCCACCCAACCAACCCAGGCATGTGCATGCATGCCCGTGTTCACTCTACATTTGTGTACATCCAATGGCAATTGATGGTATGCGCGCAACTTCGCCGTGCTTTCCTCTGACCATCGTCGATCGTCATCCCTACGCGTCCCTCCATCCATCACATTCTGCAGTCTGCACTTCATGTGTCTATATATAACCGGCCGGCCAATTCCTGCCTCCCTCCCTCCCTGCCTTGACCCGTAGCTCAGAAGCTCACCGTGTTTCCTTTTACACCGTCCATCGCCGGCCGCCACAGTGCCATCCCGTTCCCGTCGGTCGAGAAGAGGAAGAGGGACGACGATGCTTCCCGGGGCTGCTGGAGCGGCAGGTGGCGCCGGTGCGCTGGGACACGTGCGCGCGGTGGCCAGGGCCAACTTCTTCCTCGGCTTGGCGTTGGCCGCGCGCTCGTCGTCGCCACCAGCTACCACCCCAGCGACTTCCACATCCACGCCCAGGTACCAACGGAACCCCACAACTCCCTCCGCCGGCACAGGTCTCGTACTAATTTACTCGGTACGCACTTCGCAGTCGCAGATCGGGCACGCGGCGGCGCCGGCCGCGTACGCCGGGGAAACCCAGCAGCAGCACTGCGCAGCCACGGAGGCGGAGGCGCTGGACCTGCGCAAGACGGCGCTGATGCTGGTGCTCTCGGGGGTGACGCAGGCGATGACCGCCGCGGCGGCCGACGTGGCCCTGGCGGTGGACGGCAGCTTTCTGGGCCGGTGCTTCACCGGCTCCGCGCTCTTCGTCGGAATCTTCAACGTCTATTCAATCTGCTATGTCGTCCACGGGGTGGCAGTCGTCGCCGCCGGGCACTGCGCCGCGGGGTACCTGTACCTCCCCGACTTGGCCTCCTACTTCGTCACCGCCGTGTCCTACGCCGCTCTGCTTGTCGCCAGCCTCGTCGTCACCCTTTGCGGGTAGGAGTTACCAACTGGCTGCCACTGCCGCCGATTCCCTCTAGCTTAGCTTAGCTAAGTTGCAGCATCCATCTGCTTCTACCTCTAGCACTAGCTACTATACTAGTATGTCCATGGATCTTACATCTTAGTGACTGTCTGCCACTGCCACGGATGATCCTCTCTAGCTTAGCTTAGCTCCAAGCATCTATCTTCTACATGGTGCTACTACACTACCACATCGATGGATCTTAGTGATTAGTTCGTATAATTACTAGTATTATCAGCAGTGTGATGATCGAGGTGGGATTAGTTGTTAACACGTGTGTATGTGTCCGTAATGTAAGATGATGGTAGCTGGCTACTTGTTCTGTCTCAGATGTATGTTGGACGACTGTCATCCTTGTTTTCTTACCTAGCTACTAGTCCCCCGACGTATCTCATCACTATCATAGTATCATGGCGATTGCATCACTAGTACTACTACCACGGCGATTTAGTACTGTTTTTTTTTGTGTGCCCTGGGATTATTCTAGGAATGGCAGCTTTCACTATATATGCAATTATGCATGCGTATCCTCTTAAAGATTGAATATTAAACTCAAAGTTAAGTGTAATCAAATCCCCCACCCACCCAACCGGCGCCGCCCTGCCCGAGCGACTCTAGGGGCAAACCCTAGCCGCGCCGTCGGGCGTTCCCCTTCCCCTTCCTCCATCGTCGCCGCTTGAGGCAGCCGTCGGGCAAGCCCAGGGCTACCCATGGATGGTGGCTGTGGGGCCTCCTGCTGCCTTACCTTCGCGCGGGGAGCCTTGGATCTAGAGCAGCGACTCTTTCGACGAGGCTCCGTCGTTTCTGCGGCGAGCGGCGATGCAGAAGGTGGATCCGATGTCTTGGTCGTGCGGGCGGCGGGATCCCGATGGGCGGGACGACTGGTGGCAGCTTCTGCGGCGACTGGTGGCGGCTTCTGCGGCGACTGGTGTGCGAGATCTGGCGCGCTCCCCTCCTCCCCTGTTTGGCGTGCGAGCCTGCCTGTCAGGTTGTGCTTCCCTGGGTCGTCGGCTCTCGACTAGGAGGTGCTGCAGGTGGCGGGGAGTATGTGTGGCGAAATCCCTGGTCGGCCATGGCCGGCTGTGTCGACGGCAACGTCTGAGGGCGTCGTTTCCCTCATTGGAGGCATCGGTATGGACTGTTCCCCCACCTCCCCTTCTTGTAGGTCCCCCGAGCAAAAGCCCTAACTTTGTTGGGCGGCGGCGGCGCCCTCGGCGCCATTCCCTTCTTGAAGGAGTCGCATTGGGAGCCTTGTGGTCAGGTGTCGCTTGTGGATGGTGGGTGGCGGCGGTGGTGTGGCCCTCTTGTCCTAGCTTGAAATTTCCCCCCTCCCGTCGAGTTGTGCAGCGGTGTTGTTTTGCTCAAGGAGAGCATCCGGCATCTCGTTGGGGATGCGTCAAACCTCTTTACGTGGTCATTTTCCGACGGCATCCACCCCATCTTGCGAGGGTGCAACGCCTTCAGTCCTGGCGAGGAAGTAGTGGCCTTCTTCGAAGATGGTGTTCTGGATGTGTCGTGCTGGGCCCGTAGGTGCATGGAGACGGCACGCCCCGCCGGTGCCGGACCCTCTCTCCTCCGAGCCAGTGTGATCTTGTTCCTGGTGCTTCTTTCTCATAGATATTCCCTGACGCTTACCGATATTACCAATTTTTTGACATTCGTCACAAGACAAAACAAACTTACGGGCATCCTTGAAGAGAGTAGACCAATAAAAACCAGATTGCAATACCTTGTGAGCAGTTCTATCTTCCGCATGATGTCCTCCATAGGCTTCGGAATGACATTTCTGTAGGATTTGTTCCTGTTCACGCTCAGGCACACAACGTCTAATAATACCATCTACCCATTCTTTATAAAGATGTGGGTCATCTCAAAAGTAATGTCTTAAATTATAGAAGAATTTTTTCTTTTGTTGGTATATGAAACTAGGTGGTATAGATTTAGCAACAATGTAGTTAGCATAATCTGCATACCAAGGAGTGTTTTGAGAAACATTTATTGTAGCTAACTGTTCATCAGGAAAACTATCATCAATAGGTAGTGGGTCATCAAGAATATTTTTTAACCTAGACAAGTTATAAACTATGAGGTTCTCAGTTTCTTTCCTACCAATGATACGTAAATCAAATTCTTGAAGCAAGATAACTCACCTAATGAATCTAGTTTTAGCATCTTTCTTTTTCATAAGATAGTTTATTGCAGCATGATTAGTGTGAACAGTAACTTTAAAATCAACAATGTAATTTGAATAGCCATTACAAGGACACACCATGGATCTCTAGATTACTCACTACACACACATGATTCGATTACTGAGTAGCCATTACAAGGAACAAGTAAATGGGCAAGAGGAAAGGAGAGAGCTGGAGGAAGGAGAAGAGCCGCCGGCGCCGGGTTTCGTTGATCCACTAGATACCCCGCTCCTTGTCTTCTCTCATACTTGTAGCTGCAGGGATGAGTCGCGGACAGGCCAAGTCCATGGGCTGGCCCGCCCATGTACATGTACATGTTAGGAGAGCTCCTAACATAAGCTTTAGGTTCCTTGTAAATACACAATACCGGAAGACACTTGTCGTAACGTCACAATATCCAGGTTGCCATCATAGTGAATTTCCAGCATGTGTGTTCCAGTTACCCGTTATTTCAAAGCTCTTTGAGTTACGAAAGGCTTATGTAATCCCGCAAGAAACATAAATTTGGAAATCTACAAACTACGTGGTTCTTAGTGTTTCACACATTTTTTTTATAAAAGGATTGGAGGGAGAGGAAATTTATTATAATTTTACGCGCATACAAAACAAAAGAGGAATTTTCTAATAATACTTGACATGTCATACAAATTTGAGTTTACAGAACCATTTCATAACTTTGCGGTTCCATTCCCTGACCCAGTTTTTTCCGTGAGAAAAGATTCCTAGTGAAAAACCTTGTATCGAAATAATGCTTCCCTATCTACCAAAAAGAAAGAAAAAAGCTTCCCTGGCTTTATGGGTTTCCATTGTGCAATAAAAAATAAGGCGTTGAGAGCCGATCAAATTTCTGCGGTCCTTCCATATCTCTCTCTTCTGTTGACAAACAAAATTGACTGCCCAAGAAAATAAAAGACAAACAGATTGACTGAATGATGGGAAGGCGTATTGTAATTTTCGCACCGCTGCCGTCCATTGGCCACCGATGCGACCGTCCATTGCCTGTGCGCGCGGATCGACAGGCCCACACCCCCTTCCCGCGCCGTTTAAACCCGTCGCCCAACACAACACACTCGCGCCTTCTCAAATCCCCCATCGCGCCCAATCAAACCAGAGCTAGCCGCCATGGACGCCTCGGGCACTGGCGCCGTCTCCAAGGTGAAGAAGTACGTGGTGGGGCGCAAGCTTGGCGGCGGCCCCAGGAAGACGGCGGTGGCGCGGTCCATCAAGGCTGGGCTGCAGTTCCCCGTCGGCCGCATCGGACGCTTCCTCAAGAAGGGACGCTACGTGCAGCGCGTCGGCATGGGCGCCCCCGTCTACCTCGCCGCCGTCCTCGAGTACCTCGCCGCCGAGCTTCTCGAGCTCGCCGGGAACGCCGCCACGGACAACAAGAAGGCCCGCATCATCCCGTGCCACCTGCTGCTCGCCATCCGGAACGACCAGGAGCTCGGCAAGCTGCTCACCGGCGTCACCATCGCGCACGGCGGCGTGCTGCCCAACATCAACGCCGTGCTGCTCCCCAAGAAGACGGCCGAGAAGGAGCCCAAGTCGCCCAAGAAGGCCGCAAAGTCCCCCAAGAAGGCTTAGTCGATTGCTGTCTAGTGCTTCGTAATAGAATTAGTGTTCGCTGTTTAAGTAGTCGGTGTCGGTGTAGTATGTTCTGTTCTGCTTCGAAAGGAAAAAATGTCATCCGTCTGACTTACAGTAAATTCTCTCTCTGTCATCCGTCTGTTTATGGTTTTGCAATGCTATGGAGTTTTACATCTGTGCGGTGGGACGAATAGCTGTATCTACCAATCAACTGAATCTGATCAATTCACTTGCTCTGGTTACTAGGAAAACTAGAAGTCAGAGTTGCAAGTTGAAGAAAAACCGAGGAGCATCCCGAACCTCCAGTATGAGTTTAGTTCAGACAT
This sequence comes from Hordeum marinum, assembly GCA_022496015.1. Lineage (NCBI taxonomy): Eukaryota > Viridiplantae > Streptophyta > Magnoliopsida > Poales > Poaceae > Hordeum > Hordeum marinum. The sequence continues at coordinate 465,350,049 of CM039676.1, read as the reverse complement.
TTGGGTATGTGAAGTACTGCCAAATGCAAACGTCTCACCTATGCTATGTACAGTTGTTGTAGAATGCATTATACTACATGGCTAGCTACAGAAGCATTTTTCTGTAATTGATTGTCGAGTTGCAAGTCAGTTGCAAGATTAACAAGTCAAGGAGCATCCCCTGACTGTAGTCATGTATGAGGTCAGATACACTGGAATTTAGGTTCAGACATTTGAATATATAAAGTACTAGGCCCAGCTTATGCAGGAGTAATGGGTTATGAAACCCAAAATCACTACATTCCAGAACATGTACCATGCTGCTTGATGACAGAATAAGTTCAGTTGCACATCTCTGAAAGAAAAGCAGACAAACCCATTATTTATAGCCTGCGGTTACTATGATCTTTGCTCTGTATATATATGTATATATATGCCTTAATAGCCTGTGGTTGTTGTGATCGTTGCTTTGTTTATATGTGCCTTTTCGAAAAAAACCTCACATCGTTTCATTTCAGCATAGTGCTTACTACATATGTTCCAATTACCAACATCAGGAAAAGAATGCAACCAATGCAACCACACCGATTCAGAAAAAATGCAACCCTGCCGATTTATTGTCCTAAGTTTCATTGGGGAATTTTCCGACAAAGGTCGGATTTCATTGGCTCAAAATAGAGGATAAAGAAGATATATAACTCCGTGAGCCCACACCCGCCTCAGCATAGTTAGAATGCACATAACCAACATCAACCAAACACACACGCGGAAGCAGACCGGCAACCAGTAAAATCATATAAGACCAAAGTTATGCCCAACATCGACCCCGTGCTGCTCCCCAAGAAGACGGCCGAGAAGGAGCCCAAGTCGCCCAAGAAGGCCGCCAAGTCCCTCAAGAACGCTTAGTCGATTGCTGTCTATTGCTTCCTAATAGAATTAGTGTTTGCTGTTTGGGTAATCTTGTCGATGTAATGCTCTGTTCTGCTGAGAAAAAAAGTCAGAAATCTCCCTGACTCGCAGTAAATTCATTCTCTGTTATCCGTCTGTTCATGATTTTGCAATGCTATGCAATTTTACATTTGTGCGTTGGGACTGATCTTTGTATTTACCAATCGTCTGAATCTGATAAATTCACTTGGTCTTGTTATGAGAAAAACCAGAGTTGCAAGCTGAAGAAGCCGAGGAGCAACCCAAACCTGTAGTATGAGTTCAGGTTCAGACATTTGTGTATGTCAAGTACTACCAAATGCCAACGTTTCACCTATGCTATGTCCAGTTGCTGTAGAATACATTATACATGGTTAGCTACAGAAGCATTTTCCTGTAATTGATTGTCGCCCAAGGCCCAACCCGATATCGCTACATTCTAAAACATGGTGTATATAAAGGAGCATCCCTAACTAGAAAGACTGGTGAAAGTTAGTTGCAAGATTAACAAGTCAAGGAGCATCCCCTAACCGTAGTCATGTATGAGGTCAGATACACTGGAATTTAGGTTCATGCATTTGAATATATAAATTACTATGTCCAGCTTATGCAGGAGTAATGGGTTATGTCACCCAAGATCACTACATTCTAGAACATGTACCATGTTGCTTGATGAATGAATAAGTTCAGTTGCACATCTCTGAAAGAAAAGCAGACAAAGGTAGAATGCAACCCTGCCCATTTACTGTTCTAAGTTTCATTGGGGATTTTTTTGACAAAGGTTGGATTTCATTGGCTCAAAATAGAGGATAAAGAAGATATATAACACAGTGAGCACACACCCGCCTCAGCATAGTTAGAATGGACATAACCAAAATCGACCCAAACACACGCGAAAACACACCGATAACTAGCAAAATCATATAAGTGCAGAGTTATGCGTAACCAAGGAAACAAGAAAAAAAGTCTCAAAAGCGATCAGATCTGCAATCGGCAAATTATATCAATGATCATATTCGCACCAACCACCTCATAACATCGCACGACAAGATTCTTCCACAACAATGCCATCAGAAAGGGAGCGACACCACCGTCATCACTAGATCCAGCCACAAGGCAAATTTTTAGGTTTTTAACTTGAAGAATCGGTCAGAACATATCTAAGCAATGTCTTCGACAACGTAATGATGTAAGAAAAACATCACCATTACGAGGTATAACCACTCGGGTGTGACCTAGGCTTTACCCGGGAGGTCGAGACCGGGTGCTCGAGTAGCACCACCACCGAAGTCACTCATGTTTTGTTGCCACCACTCTTCCACGATCCCAATAACTACATGTGATGTGACCATCGCCACTGCACAACGATCTCTTTGCTTCAAGCCGTCTTTCATAATTTGTATATCATGGTCAAAGTCAATGAAGAGATGACCCCTCCCAAAGGCGTTTCGATGATCATCGTCGTTGTGGGGTCATAGGAAGTCGTCGCAGTACAATTAGCAGTCACGACCATTCGGCCGATCAAATCTGGATCACCACCACCAATCCATGGACCGTAGCACTGCCGTCCGGCCACTGCACGAGTGAAAGACCAACACCCAAGGCATAGCAATTAGAGATAAATTTGGAAAAAATGATGGGTAAGAATGCCCTCCTTGATTTAGAGATACAAGGGCCTTTTATGGCACAAAAGATACAATGACCTTTTTTAGAGAAGATACACTTGTTTTTTTTGTTTAGAGAAGATACAAAGCTTATTTTAGGGAAGATACAATTGTTGAGAGCAGATACGAGGGCTTTTGATGGCAAAAAAAGACACAATTGCCATTTTTTTAGGAAAGATACAATTTTTTTTTGTTGAGAGAAGATACAAAGTTTTTTTTGAGGGGAAATCATGCCGCTTTATTTAACCAAAGCTAGGAATCTCATCTGAAATTACATCTAAAATAAAATCTGATGGCGATCCCACCCAAATCTCCGAACGGTTCTCACCTATACCTACTTTTGCAAGTTTATGAGCGGCTACATTCCCTGATCGGCGAACCCACGACACCTTGGCCTCATCCATAGTACTGAGCATCGTCTTATTCTCCTGCACCCATGGACCAACAACAGGAAGATTCTTCTCTGGATTGTTGAGCATCTGCACCACAGCTAGGCTGTCCAGCTCAACATGCGCCCTCTGTACATGTAGGTCAATCGCCATGCGGACTGCTCTTCTTCATGCTAATACTTCCACCATCTTAGGATCAACAATATTTGGGGAAAAACGGCACAACCCGGCTCTGAACGCCGCATCGTGATCCCGAAGGACCGCACCACCTCCTCCTTTCTCCCCATGCCTGGAGACCGCGTCGTCGGAGTTGATCTTTACCCATCCAACTTCAGGAGGATCCTACTGCTGGATGATCTTTGGCTCCGGTTGTGGTGCCCTCGTCTCATGAGATGTTCTCCAATCCGTAATCTGCACCTGCACTGTAGCTATTATTTCATGTGGCTGTGCTATTTTCCTCCCATCTCTAGCCTCATTTCTTTCTAGCCAGAGATTATATGCTGCTTGTATCATCATCTCCTTCTCATCGCCAGAAGCCCGGGAAAACCAGTCCAGCAACCAGGAGGCTAGGGCGCGCTGTGTTTCGATGTGCCATGGTGGAAAATCCAGCAACAAACCCACCTGCGCCCGCAACTGCTCCCAGAACAAGACTGAATGTTGGCAGCCCCAGAATCTATGCATCATGGTCTCTTCGCGAGCACACACAACACAAAAAACACCCGGCTTGATCCGCCATCGATGAAGCTCTGCGCCCACAGCAAGTCCGTTTCGGATCATGCGCCACATATGGATTTTAACCTTACCAGGAGCATTCGTTTCCCACAACGTCAAGTACCCCTTGTGCTTAGCTACCGAGCTCGAGGACTCCGGCTGTCCGGACCTCGCTCTGCTCATAGACATTCTGAGATGATATGCCGACTTGACCGAGAAAACACCATTCCGTGTAAAATTCCGTGCTAGGAAATCATCAGTCTTCGGTCCTCCTATAGCAATTGTTTCACATCCGCTGCATCATCCCTAGAAAACATCGCATCCACCACTTCCTCGTTCCAGGTCATCCCGTCGGGGTTCAGCAGGTCAGCGACCTTGGTGATTCCCTGCATGTAAACTTGGCCGAGAGGCTTTGTGCAACCACTACGAGGGATCCATGGGTCGTGATGAATGTTGATATGCGCCCCCATCCCCACTCTCCATATAAGACCTTCTTTGAGTAAGTCTCGGCCATGCAGAATGCTCTGGAAAGTGAATGACCCCGATGTCGGGCAAGAGGCCGAAAGGATTGTGTCATCTTTGAAATACCATGCTTTAAGCACTCTAGCACATAGAGAGGATGGGACTTGCAGAATACGCCATGCTTGCTTAGCCAACAGGGCTTGGTTAAAAGCCTCGGGATCGCGAAAACCCATGCCCCCATCACGCTTGCTTGCACACATCTTCTGCCAAGCAATTCAATGGACCTTTCTCTCACCATTCATTGCACCCCACCAGAATTTAGAGGAGATCGAAGTCAGGTTCTGGCACATCTTCTTCGAGAGGTGAAAACAACTCATGGTGTAAGTCGTAGTCGCTTGCAGAACAGATTTAATAAGCACTTCTCTAGCTGCTTTAGACAATCCTTGGCCCTTCCACCCACACACTTTTCCTTTAGAGCATTCGGTGACATGTTTGAAAGTGCCATCCTTTGACCTTCCAACCAGTTGGGAGACCCAAATACCGTTCACTAAGATCTTCAGACTGAATCCCTACAACCTGTTTCATTTGTTCCTTCATCCTATTCTGGCTCCCCCTCCCAAAGAAAATGGAGGACTTCTGCAAGTTTACCTTCTGACCTGTTGCTTTTTCTTATTTAGCGAGAATCTGTTTGAGGGTCTCCATGTTTTCCTTCGTGCCCTCCAGGAATATTATGCTGTCATCTGCAAACAAGAGGTGAGTTACATGGGGGCCAGTGCTCCCAAACTTCAACCCAGTTAATTGTTTATCATTCCGAGCCTTCTTCAGGAGCGCTGAAAACCCCTCCACGCAGAAAATAAATAGATACGGTGACAAAGGGTCACCCTGTCTTAGACCACGAGAGGGTAAAAAGCTCCTCAAAAGTTACCGAAAAGCATGCCGAGGTAACACACCTCATGATCATGGAGACCTACTGAGGAGAAAAGCCAAATTGTGTCATAATCTGCTCAAGGAAGATCCACTCCACCCTGTCATATGCCTTCATCATATCCAATTTGATCACGCACAAACTCTTCTTCCTCTTCCTCTTCCGAATAGCATGCACACACTCATATGCCACCAACACATTGTCAGTGATCAATCGCCCAGGCACAAAAGCACTCTGTTCTTCAGAGATGAGGAAAGGAAGAATGCCCTTCAATCTGTTCGCCAAGACCTTAGTAGCGATCTTGTACAAAATGTTACATAAACTAATAGGGTGAAACTGCGAAAGTAACTCTGGTGAGTTCACTTTCGGGATCATAATAATAGCCGTGTCATTGAAGGCAGCAGGAGTCATGGCTCCATTAAGAAAATCACGCACCGCCGTGCACACATCAGTCTTTACCAACGACTAGTGTCGCTGATAGAAGAGAGCAGGGAGTCCGTCTGGTCCCGGCGTTTTCGTCGGCCCCATCTGAAACAACGCGGCTTCAATATCATCATCGGAAATAGGGGCTGTTAGTTTGCCATTCATATAGTCCGAAACCAAGTGATCAATGTTTTCTAATAAAGCATGTGCATCAATCGAGCCCTCTGATGTGAACAAGGATTCATAAAAGCTTGCTGCCAATTCCCTCATCTCTTCATCTACCATGCACCTCGTACCATCGTCGCGGCGTAGCGCATGAATGGTATTTTTCCTCTTGCGGTGTGACGCCCTGTTTTGAAAATACTTCGTATTTTGGTCGCCGGCCCACATCCAATCCACACGCTAGCGCTGTCGGTACAACAGCTCCTCCCGCGCGTAAATCTCACGCAACTGCTGCTCAATATCCCGAACCTCCAGTGAGGATCCGGAGGCGTCCGCTCTGCTTCGCGCTTCCGCCAGTTACGTCTTGAGTTTTGCTATTTGCCTCCGAATGGACCTGAACACCTCCCTAGCCCACCGCTGCATGCTGCCCCTCATCTTACCCAACTTTTCCCACACCGCATCCACTGTATGTTCGCCCGTACCAGCCTCATGACCATGCTTGAGTGACCATAGAATCATACTGTTCGTGCCTCGTCCAAGCTTCTTCAAACTCAAAGGGGCGCGACCCTCTGTCCTTCGCGCATGGAGCTGTCTCCAGCGCTCTTACTAGGATAGCTTGGTGGTCGGATTCCTCCGTCACAAGGTGTTCAACGTGAGTCTCCGGGAACATGTCCAGAAAGCTATCCGTGCAAGTAGCTCTGTCGAGCCTAACTTTGATGTTTTCCGACCCATCGCGCTTATTATCCCATGTGTATGGGTATCCAGAGAAACCCAAGTCTGCGAGTCCACAGTACGCCAAGCAATCCCTAAAGTCCTCCATCTGAGCAAACGATCTCGGATTGCCCCCTAGCTGATCCGTGTGGAAGAGAGCCTCATTGTAATCTCCAACACATATCCATGGGAGGTCATCTTGTGCTTTTAAATATCGAATTACATCCCACGACTTCTTGCGTAGGTCCGTCTTGGGTTCCCCATAGAAACCAGTGAATCTATAGGTCTTGCCCTCCCACAGTATTTCTGCATCAATGAAGTATTGGCACCATGGCCTCACCTTGACCTGCACATTTTCTCTCCACCAAAGAGCTAGGCCTCCACTCAAACCTTGGCAATCCACCGCAACACCACTCCGGAATCCCAAACTCCACTTAAGTCTCACCATCGCTCTCACCTTCTTCTTTGTTTCAGAAAGAAAAACCACCGCTGGGTTGTATGACCGTATCAGGTCCCTTAATTTGCCAACTGTCGAGTCCAACCCCAATCCTCGACAGTTCCAGGCAAGGAAATTCATGGCGACCGGCGGCCCCCCACGTCGGGGTCCGCCAATGAATCATTGTTTTCAGAGATGCGATCAAACACAGTGGAGGTCTTCCTCCTCGTATCGCGAACGAACACATCATTCGCCACCTGTTTATCCGGATCATTCTTTGCCACCCAATAATGCCTGGGCCCCCTCTTTCTTCCTTCAGTCTCAAACCTCAACTGATTATTACCATGTTGCATCGGCCTGTATTCCTGCCTGGGTTTTCGCACGGAATGACCTCGCTTCCTTCCCTCTCTGCCACCATATCTCTCCCTATGATACTCCTCCTCGCTCCTCCTCGTGTCGCCTCTGTAATCATATGTTTGGCGTCCTCCTTCCTTGCCCTTCCATTCCCCCTCTCTGCCACGGGAGCCGCTAGCATAAAGCTGCTGCTCATGTAATTTATTTCTTAGCTCCCTTTCCCTCTTCTGCTCTAAATCCTACCTGAGATCACGCCCCTTCCTCTAGTCAAACTTCTCTTTATCCTTCAGCGGGCTAGTGACTTCTTGATACGTCCATTCTGCATCATGCTTTTATATTGATATTTATTGCACTATGGGCTGTTATTACACGTTATGGTACAATACTTATGCCTTTTCTCTCTTAATTTACAAGGTTCACATGAAGAGGGAGAATGCCGGCAGCTGGAATTCTGGGCTGGAAAAGGAGCAAGTTTGAGATGCCTATTATGCACAACTCCAAAATCCGTGAAAATCAGCGAGGAATTATTCTGGAATATATAAAAAATACTGGGCCAGAAATATATCGGAGAGGAGCCACCAGGAGGTCACGAACCTGCCAGGCACGGGGTACCCCCCTGGTCGCGCCTGGAGGGCTCGTGGGCCCCCTGGAGCTTCTCTGGCCCTCATCTTCCCCTATATGAAGGGTTTTGTCCGAGAAAAAAAACCAATATAGAGCTTTCGGGACGAGACGCCGCCGCCACGAGGCGGAACTTGAGCAGAACCAATCTAGAGCTCCGACAGGGCTGTTTTGCCGGGGAAACTTCTCTCCCGGAGAGGGAAATCATCGCCATCGTCATCACCAACACTCCTCTCGTCGGAGGGGACTCATATCCATCAACATCTTCATCAGCACCATCTCATCTCCAAACCCTAGTTCATCTCTTGTATTCAATCTCCATCTAGCAACTCCGATTGGTACTTGCAAGGTTGCTAGTAGTGTTAATTGCTTATTGTAGTTGATGCTAGTTGGTTTGTTTGGTGGAAGATCATATGTTCAGATACTTAATGCTATTCAATACCTTTCTGGTCATGAACATGTTTATGCTTTGTGAGTAGTTACGTCTGTTCCTGAGGACATGGGATAAGTCTTGCTAATAGTAGTCATGTGAATTTGGTATTCGTTCGATATTTTGATGCGTTGTATGTTGTCTCTCCTCTAGTGGTGTTATGTTAACGTTGACTACATGACACTTCACCATTAATTGAACCTAGAGGAAGGCATTGGGAAGTAATAAGTAGATGATGGGTTGCTAGAGTGACAGAAGCTTAAACCCTAGTTTATGCGTTGCGTCGTAAGGGGCTGATTTGGATCCACTAGTTTAATGCTATGGTTAGACTTTGTCTTAATTCTTCTTTCATAGTTGCGGATGCTTGCGAGAGGGGTTAATCATAAGTGGGATGTTTGTCCAATTAAGGACCGCACCCAAGCACCGGTCCACCCACATATCAAACTATCAAAGTAGCGAACGCGAATCATATGCACACGATGAAAACTAGCTTGACAGTAATCTCCATGTGTCCTCGGGAGCACTTTACTTTATATAAGAGTTCGTTCAGGCTTGTCCCTTGCTACAAAAGGGATTGGGCCATATTGCTGCACCTTTGTTACTATTGTTACTCGCTACCCGTTACAAGTTATCTTATCATACAACTATCTGTTATCGACTATTTCAGTGCTTGCAGAGAATACCTTACTGAAAACCGCTTATCATTTCCTTCTGCTCCTCGTTGGGTTCGACACTCTTACTTATCAAAAGGACTAAGATAGATCCCCTATACTTGTGGGTCATCAAGACTCTTTTCTGGCGCCGTTGCCGGGGAGTGAAGCGCCTTTGGTAAGTGGAACTTGGTAAGGAAACATTTATATCGTGTGATGAAATTTGTTGTCACTTGTCACTATGGAAACTAATCCTTTGAAGAGCTTGTTCGGGGTATCTTCACCTCGACCATAAGTACATAGAGTAGCTCCTCAACCTACTGAACCTACTGAAAATATTTATTATGAGATTCCTTCGGGTATGCTAGAGAAACTGTTGGCTAATCCTTTTACAGGAGATGGAACATCACATCCCGACTTGCATCTAATCTATGTAGATGAGGTTTGTGGTTTATTTAAGCTTGGAGGTCTGCTTGAGGATGAGGTCAAGAAGAAAATCTTTCCCTTATCTTTGAGGGATAAAGCATTGACATGGTATAGGCTATGTGATGATACTGGATCATGGAACTATAAATGATTGAAGTTGGAATTTCATCAAAAGTTTTATCCTATGCATTTGGTACATCGTGATCGGAATTATATCTACAATTTTGGCCTCATGATAGAGAAAGTATCGCTCAAGCTTGGGGGAGGCTTAAGTCAATGTTATATTCATGCCCCAACCATGAGCTTCCTAGAGAAATTATTATTATGAACTTTTATGCTAGGCTTTCTCATGACAATCGCATCATGCTCGACACTTCTTGTACCGTCTCTTTCATGAAGAGAGATATTGACTTCAGATGGGATTTATTGGAAAGAATCAAACGCAATTCTGAAGATTGGGAGTTTGATGAAAGTAATGAGTTAGGTATGAATCTTAAGTTCGATTGTGTTAAATCTTTCATAGAAACAAATACTTTTCGTGATTTTAGCACTAAACATGGACTTGACTCTGAGATAGTAGCTTCGTTATGCGAGTCATTTGCCACTCATGTTAGTCTCCATAAAGAGAAGTGATTTAAATATAATCCTCCTATAGAAGTCAATGTATCTAAACCTATTCCAGTTGAAGAGAAAGTAATTGCTTATAATGATTCTATTGTTCCTACTGCTTACATTGAGAAACCACCTTTCCCCGTTAGAATAAAGGATCATGCTAAAGCTTCAACTATGATACGTAAGGGCTACATTAGAACACCTACACCCCGTGAGAAAATTAAAGTTGAACCTAGTATTGCTATTATTAAAGATCTCTTGGCCGCTAATGTTGATGGGCATGTTATTCAATTTTGTGAAGCCTCTGCTAGAATTGCTAAACCTCATGCTAGAGACAAACATAGACCCGTAGTTAGCATGCCTGTTGTTTCTGTTAAGATAGGAGATCATTTCTATCATGGTTTATGTGATATGAGTGCTAGTGTTAGTGCAATACCCCAATCTTTATATAATGAAATTAAAGATGAAATTGCACCTGTTGAGATGGAAGGTATTGATGTTACTATTAAACTTGCTAATAGAGATACTATCTGCCCTGTGGGAATTGTTAGAGATGTTGAAGTCTTGTGTGGTAAAACTAAGTATCCTACTGATTTTCTTGTTCTTGCTACCACACAAGATAGCTTTTGTCCCATCATATTTGGTAGACTATTCCTCAATACTGTTAATGCTCAAATTGATTGTGAGAAACAAACTATTACTGTTGGCTTTGAAGGTGTGTCACATGAATTTAATTTTTCTAAGTTTGGTAGACAACATCATGAAAAAGAACTATCTAATAAGGTTGGAATTATTGCTCTTACTTCTATTGCTATGCCTCCTATTGATCCTTTAGAGTAATACTTGCTTGAACATGAAAATGATATGCATATGGATGAGAGGAATGAGATAGATAGAGTTATCTTTGAACAACATTCTATCCTTAAGAATAATTTGCCTGTTGAATTACTTGGAGATCCACCCCCACCGAAGGGTGATCCTGTTTTTGAACTTAAACAATTACCTGATACTCTTAAGTATGCTTATCTTGATGAAAAAGAGATATATCATGTTATTATTAGTGCTAACCTTTCAGAGCATGAAGAAAATAAATTATTGAAAACTCTAAGGAAGCACCATACTGCTATTGGATATACTCTTGATGATCTTAAAGGCATTAGTCCCAATCTATGCCAGCACAAAATTAAAACTGATCCTGATTCCAAACCAGTTGCCGATCCTCAACAAAGACTGAATCCTAAAATGAAAGAGGTGGTAAGAAAAGAAATACTAAAGCTCCTGGAAGCAGGTATTATTTACCATGTGGCTTATAGTGATTGGGTAAGTCCGGTGCATTGTGTCCCTAAGAAGGGAGGTATTACCGTTGTTCCTAATGATAAAGACAAATTGATCCCACAAAGAATTGTTACTGGCTATAGGATGGTAATTGATTTTAGGAAATTAAATAAAGCTACCAAGAAAGATCATTACCCTCTACCTTTCATTGATCAAATGCTAGAAAGATTGTCTAAACATACACACTTTTGCTTTCTAGATGGTTATTCTGGTTTCTCCCAAATACCTGTTTCACAAGCTGATCAGGAGAAAACCACTTTTACTTGCCCTTTTGGTACCTTTGCTTATAGATGTATGCCTTTTGGTTTATGCAATGCACCTGCTACATTTCAAAGATGTATGATGGCTATATTCTCTGACTTTTGTGAAAAGATTGTTGAGGTCTTCATGGATGATTTCTCCGTTTACGGATCTTCTTTTGATGATTGCTTGAGCAACCTTGATCGAGTTTTGCAGAGATGTGAAGATACTAACCTTGTCTTGAATTGGGAGAAGTGCCACTTTATGGTTAATGAAGGCATTGTCTTGGGACACAAGATTTCTGAAAGAGTCATTGAAGTTGATAAGGCTAAAGTTGATGCCATTGAGAAGATGCCATGCCCTACAAACGTTAAAGGTATAAGAAGTTTCCTAGGTCATGCTGGTTTCTATAGAAGGTTCATTAAAGACTTCTCTAAGATCTCTAGACCTCTCACTAATCTCTTGCAAAAATATATTCCATTTGTTTTTGATGAAGATTATAAAGAAGCATTTGAAATACTCAAGAAAGCTTTGATAACTGCACCTATTGTTCAACCACCTGATTGGAACCTACCTTTTGAAATTATGTGTGATGCTAGTTATTATGCTGTTGGTGCTGTCCTAGGACAAAGAATTGATAAGAAATTAAATGTTATTCATTACGCTAGTAAAACTCTAGACAATGCCCAAAGAAATTATGCTACTACTGAAAAAGAATTTTTAGCAGTTGTGTTTGCATGTGATAAGTTCAGACCTTATATTGTTGATTCTAAAGTTACTATTCACACTGATCATGCTGCTATTAAATATCTCATGGAAAAGAAAGATGCTAAACCTAGACTTATTAAATGGGTCCTCTTGCTACAAGAATTTGATTTGCATATCATGGATAGGAAGGGTGCCGAGAACCCCATAGCAGATAACTTGTCAAGGTTAGAGAATGTTCTTGATGACCCACAGCCTATTAATGACAGCTTTCCTGATGAACAATTGAATGTTATCAATGCTTCACGCAGTACACCATGGTATGCTGATTATGCTAATTATATTGTTGCTAAATATATACCACCTAGCTTTACATACCAACAAAATAAAAAGTTCTTTTATGATTTGAGACATTACTTTTGGGATGATCCTCATCTGTATAAAGGAGTAGATGGTGTTATTAGACGTTGTGTACCTGAGCATGAACAGGGACATATCCTACAGAAGTGCCACTCCGAGGCTTATGGGGGACACCATGCTAGAGATAGAACCGCACATAAGGTATTACAATCCGGTTTTCATTGGCCTACTCTCTTTAAGGATGCTCGTAAGTTTGTCTTGTCTTGTAATGAATGTCAAAGAATAGGTAATATTAGTAAACGTCAGGAAATGCCTATGAATTATTCGCTTGTTATTGAACCATTTGATGTTTTGGGATTTGATTATATGGGACCTTTTCCAAAGTCCAATGGGTATACTCATATTTTAGTTGCTGTTGATTATGTTACTAAGTGGGTAGAAGCTATTCCAACTAGTAGTGCTGATCATAACACCTCTATTAAGATGCTTAGAGAAGTTATTTTCCCTAGATTTGGACTCCCTAGATGTTTAATGACTGATGGTGGTTCACATTTTATTCATGGTGCTTTCCGTAAAATGCTTGCTAAGTATGATGTCAACCATAGAATTGCATCTCCTTATCATCCTCAGTCTAGTGGTCAAGTAGAGTTAAGTAATAGAGAAATTAAATTAATTCTGCAAAAGACTATTAATAGGTCTGGGAAGAATTGGTCTAAGAAACTTGATGATGCACTGTGGTCTTATAGAACTGCTTATAAGAATCCCATGGGCATGTCTCCTTATAAAATGGTTTACGGTAAAGCATGTTATTTACCTCTTGAACTTCCTGGTGAGAAGAGATTATTTGATATTAGCTCACTTGATGAATGGAGAACTCAGGCATATGAAAATGCCAAGTTGTTTAAAGATAAAGTTAAAAGGTGGCATGATAAAAGGATACAAAAACGTGAGTTCAGTATAGGTGATTATGTCTTGCTATACAATTCTCGCTTAAGATTTTTTGCAGGAAAACTTCTCTCTAAATGGGAAGGTCCTTACATTGTCGAGGAAGTATATCGTTCCGGTGCCATCAAAATCAACAACGCAGAAGGTACTTTTCCGAGAGTTGTGAATGGACAAAGAATCAAGCATTATATCTCAGGTACTCCGATAAATGTAGAAAGCAATATAATTAATACCATAACCTCGGAGGAGTACATAAGGGATGTTTACCGGCCTGTTTCAGACTCCGAAAACAAAGAGGTATGTGATACGGTAAGCAAACCGACTCCAAAACTTTTCCAATAGCAATTTTCCTCAATTTTTGAATTATTAAAAAATTACAAAAAATTATGGTAGTCCAGAAAGCGCACCAGGAGGCCACGAGCCTGCCAGGCGCGGGCCACCCCCCTGGTCGCGCCTGGGGGGCTCGTGAGCTCCTCGTTTGCCTCCCGGACTCCGTTTTCTTGTGGAACACCCCTAATTGTTGGTAAAAATTTATTATATAACTTCCCGAAAGGTCTGACCTTCGTACCACACAAATATCCTCTGTTTTCGTTTCGAGCTGTTTTCTGTCAGGATTTCGAAGGTCAAGCATCATGTCGTCTTCCGCCTCCAATCAAGTGCATGATGATGCTTCGTTGATGCAGGTGGAGTCTCAAGGGTCAGAAGTTGGTGAGACAGACATGGAGGAAGGTGTTGGGGGTTCCTCTGAGGTGTACTCTCCGTCTTCTAGGCGGGGCACTTTGGCTGGCATCTCCACTATCCCAAATCCTCATCAGGCCATGGCCACTATCAACAATCGCGAAGGCCAACAAACATGAGATGGGCTCCTTCCTAGGAGGCCTCTACACAGGTTACATCGGAACAACTTTCACAATTTGATTCATAACTATGGGGTTGAAAACACACTCCGTACACACATACTGTCGTGGTTTTGTCATGGCAGATGTCCGGGTTACCGAACTTGAGTTCGGAGCTGTCGCCATGGCAGTGGACTCAAGGGGGTTGATCGAGACAAAGGACACGGGTTTACCCAGGTTCGGCCCCTCAAGTCGAGGTAAAAGCCTATGTCCTGCTTGTGTTGCTGTTGCTCGTTGTATCGATTACAAGGGGCTAGAAGCTTGACCTAGTTTTCGATATCTACCCCTAAGTCGCCCCGACTCTGCCTTTATATAAGAGGTTAGAACCGTCGGGTCTTACAATTGTACAACCGGATCATGTTTACATGTCCGAGTCTATCTCTATCTTCTTAACCAAGTCATCCTTGAGATGTCTTGCACATCCGGGTCTTCACCGTCCAGCCCACACCAGGAGCCGCCAATCATCTTGGGCCTTCAGTTGACACCTGTCTTCGTGGGCCGTCTCATAAACCAATGCTATTAACCGGAACCTTCCAGCTGGGTCATATCACGGGGTTATATCCCCAACATTAGGCCCCAGGTTGAAGTGAGCCAGCTCATTTCATCCTTCTCTTGAAATCGTCTGAGAGTCGCCAATAGAATGACCCGGCATGACGTCACAGGATCCGCTGACGTATCCCCATATCTTTCGCATTTAACCATTTACCGAGAATCGAGGCGTCCGCCTTGGCAAAACCGGTGTCGCCGCCTGGGATTCCGCACCGTCCTCGTATCTCCTGTTAAATAGGACCCGCACGGGCCAAATATTTCCATTCTCTCCCGCCCGTGCGT
The DNA here is from genome assembly GCA_022496015.1 of Hordeum marinum. Lineage (NCBI taxonomy): Eukaryota > Viridiplantae > Streptophyta > Magnoliopsida > Poales > Poaceae > Hordeum > Hordeum marinum. Next base: position 465,334,858 of record CM039676.1, on the reverse strand, counting down.
CCGTCATCTTCCTCCTGCCGCAGCTCGTCGACCCGAGCTCTGCTTCACTCCGGCGTCGTTGCTCTCCGTCATCAACCTTGGCCGCCGCATCACCCTGTTCGAACCAGACTTTCGTCCGCCGCCGTCTCCAACTCCGCTACGTCTCCTCTCCCCGTAGGTTAAGGCCATTAGAAGTAGGGTTTCTCCGGCGGTTCCGCCGCCGCGCGTCCGGTCTCCGGTGCGGCCGCACGAGCATATCTCGGGGCCCGCTGCACGCCTTTAGATTGCGCTATCACCACCGCCGCCGTACGCGGACTGGCCGCGCGTAATGGGCGGGCCGTTCGGGCTCTAATTGCCCCTTTCATTTCTTGCTGTTCTTCACCTAGGTCGGAGTAGAACTTTATTTACCGCCTCGGTAGATCCAAAATTTTAGTAGCAGTTTGTGAAAACTGTTTGCCCGAGTCTTAACTGATTTCCGGTTCTTCCTTCCATAATGAACCGCTAGATTTCCTCCGGCTCTTATCAGCCGAGTCTTTCAAACTTTAGTCTTTAGAACCCTGTAAATTGTAAGCCGCCATAGCCATCTGCTTTCGTTTGACTAGTCACCATTTTTCCTTTGCACACTACTTTTAAGCCGCCAATCATGACACGCGCCACCAACTCATGCAACTGGGTTGGCTCTTGCGTAACTGAAGAGTACTTGTCAGACCTCGTAGCTGCTGGCACCCTTCCCTCAAAAGAAGTCATCAACTGGCGGGTTCCGGGTGATGAGACCCGCCCCGCACCAAAGAAAGGGGAAGTCATAGTTTTCACGGATCATATCGAGCGGGGGTTCGTGCCACCCGGCTCTAAGTTTTTCCGCGATATTCTTCATCTATACAAACTGCATCCTCAAGACCTGGCACCAAATTCAGTATCCAATATTTATCACTTCCAAGTCCTTTGTGAGGCGTACCTTCAGTCCCGACCATCAGTCGGCTTCTTCCGTGAGTTTTTCTACGCCAACCGCCAGACAGAGTATAAGAGCGGGCCAAGCCTGGAACTCGGAGGGATCACCATCCAGCACCGAAGGGGCATCACCTTTCTGGCTATCCAGATGCCCAACCACCCCAAGGATTGGAACAAGACGTGGTTCTACTGCAGAGACACGTCTCCTAAAACAGAACACCGCTTGCCGGGTTATCGCCCTTCCCGGCTCTCGACTGATACAACGCTTCCCGACCGACTCTCAACTGTTGATCGCGCCAGATATGAGACTCCTCATGCCAGGGTGAAGGCTCTCCTAGACAACGGACTTATCGGAACTGATCTGATCCGCTGTAGGGTACAGTGGCGAATCATGCCTCTGAGCCGTAGGAACCGGCTCATGAATGAGTATCCAGGGGAGTATGATAGCGAATTATGCTTCAGCAACGTTGCTTTGACTGAGGACGACATCTGCATGACCGTCCGAAGCCTTGTGCATGAAACCTCCGGCTCTTGCAGCACCATCGGGCTGGCACCCTTCTGTGCCAGCAACCCGGCGCCCCTTGTAAGTATATTTGTCTTTCTTCCGTCTGTTGCATGTTTACCTATTCTTCTTACTAGGTTTGATATATTTTCCTCTGGGTCAATTTGCGCAGGCTGACTCGGACTTCTGGAAGAAGGAATATGTACTTCCTCTGAAGGCAGCCAAGAAGAAAGCCGCCACCAAGAAGCAAAGAAAGGCAGCTCCCCAAGAGAATTGGTTTGAACATCCGGCCTCTTCAGACTCGGGGGTAAATTTTTTACTTTACTTAACCGACTCTTTGCCTTATCGGCTCTTTATTAATGCTTACTGTGTTCACAGGACGAAGTAGAGACCAGTCATGCCAATGCTCCTGAGGTAACTTACATATACTCCGGCTCAGAATTCTTCATCCGAAAGCCGCGGCAGGTCGTTAGGAAATTCCCTCTTTCTCACCCTCTCGCTCATCTGGCTCCCGATTTCTTCTTAAAAAAACAACTGCAGACTGAACGTCGCCAGACCCGGAGCACCGGCTCTACGGAGCTTGTATCTGGACTTCCAAACTCGCCGGCTCCCAAGAAGCGGCCTGCAGAGGTTAGTTTTCCTATTTTCCTTTGGTTTCTCTTCGTTCCTAAGTGTCTTCTCATTTCTGTGTCTTACATTTTCAGAAGACGCCCTCTTCTGGCGATTCTTCAGCATTGGTCATACCTCCTCCAAAAATCAATCCTTTGTAAGTATTCAAATATCTGGATGTTTTGATGAAACACCAGTCTCCTTCAAATACTGATCCTTCAGCTTGCAGTGCTCAGGCGAAACGCCGCAAGACCAACCATCCTTCTTCTGGCCCTGTCCTCGAGAGCCAAGAGTTCGAACAGCCGGCCCCAGCTCAACTGAATCTTGGACAACCGGAGGAAACTCCAGCAGAAGGAGCTCCGCCAGCGGCTTCGACAGAGCCAGCAACGGATGCCGTTATAATGGAGAACTCTCCAGCTGCCCCTTCAAGGCCGGTCACACCCGCCAAGACTCCAGCGACTCCAGATGTCATCATCATCGGGTCTGCCTAGAAGTCTCCTTCTCCAGCACATGTACTAACCCGGCATCCTGAGCCGTCTGAAGCCTCACGAAAGCTGGAGTTTGACTCTTCATACGACAAGATGATAGCCGAAGAACTCCACTCCGGCTGCTTGAATCGGGTCAACACCAGCCGAGACTTAGAACTCCGGCTGGTCGCCATGATGAAAACCAAATATGAGGTATGTTACCTTTCTCTAGCCATAACCTTCCCAGCCCCCAAGAGCCGGATTTAATCTAATGTATAGTTGAACCGGGTCTTCTTTGAAGGTTATGTATAAAAACACTTTTGCTTTAAATGCTGTATACACATACTGCACACTGTAAATACTTGCATACTGCCAACTGTAGCCCCCAAGGGCCGACTCAAAAGCTTATTTTGAGTTGGGACTTTCGTATCTGAACAAAGCCGTAGTGTAGCCCCCAAGGGCCGACTCAAATTCCATTTGAGTCGGGACTACCTTATGTGAAAAGAGCCACGTTGTAGCCCCCAAGTTCCGGGTCAATTTCAAGGAAGATGAGCCGGAGCCGTATACTTGAACAGATAAAATGTACATTAACCCCCAAGTGTCAAATATATTGCGTGCAATCTGTTTGAGACTTGCATAACTTTAACTGTGAACCCTTGTTTATATCAACGCCCTTACTGCTGTAATAGCTCACATTTTGCTTTAATACGTGCAGGATGCTCTGAACACCGCCGGCTCACAACTGGCGGGTCTTAAAGTTAACTTGGCTGCTCAACAGGAAGCACGAAACGTGGCCGATGAGAAATGTCGGCTCCCAACCGAAAAATTAGCAAAGGCCACTGCCGAGTTAACGTCGCTAAAAGAGATGGCTGAGTCGGTGAAAGCCGCTCTGATACAACGGGCGGATGATGCCGATCAGCGGCTCATCGCCATTACTAAAGAGCTCCAAGGTCTAAAACGGCATATCGCCGAGATGTCTGCCGCCTTATTTGGTAAGTCGTCAGCATACTTATGTATGTGTAACACCAAGTATTGCAACATAACGGCTCACGCATCTCATCCGGCTCATGTACCGGTCCTCGGAGCCGGCAACTTGCTGCTGACAGTATTCTACCTTTAAAGGCTATCTACACTCTCATCGAGCGACTGTATTGCGGGGCTATCTTCACCATCAAGAGCGTCCAGTACAAGGAGAAAATTCCCGACTCTCTGAAGTTGGTGTTGGAACTTTTTTCCACCGTGCCAAATCTAATAGAGGAAGCGAAGAGGTCCGCATTCCGCCAAGGGTCCGTCGCAGGATTGAGTCGGGCTCTGGCCTTTGCGCCGGAGCTGACTCCGGCTGAAATGAAGGATGGCTATCCATCCAAGAAGGTCGACGACTCTGAATTTACTGAGGCAGATTACTTCAAGTGCGTCAAGGACTCTCGCTTCCTAGCATCTGTGCTTTCTGATGAAGCGGACTTGAAGACCTATCAGGCGGCTTATGACAGCCAAAATAAAAGAGTCCCCGGGCCTCTGTTCGAGTGGCAAGAGCTAACACCCGCCCGTAGCAAGGACCTTTTCCCTGGTGAGCTCAACGTCTCACCTTTCTTTGAAGGGACCTTCTCTGCCGTCTCTAACTGCAATTGGGAACTCGGCAACCTTCAGATCCAACCCGCGGAAGAACCGGAGCAGGGTGAACCGGCCGAATGATGTAACTTTGCATTATTCAGAGCAAGAACGGCTCTTGTAATTACCCGCCAGTGGCGTCTTGAAACTTTGTTAGACACACTGTGTGTTCCTTCTGAGAACATCTTTTGTAACAGCCTTATAATATCTAAGTGCACTTGCCGGCCGTTTTATATTTCTTTCAACAATCTTTCTCAGCTCTGTACTTCCAACTTTATAAACTTGCCAATTATTCATGAGAGGCGCTTGTATGTCTTCGCGGACTTTAGAACCGGATAATACCTCTGTCAGTAAGAAGCCTTCACGGACAAACTGCGGCTGTTGATAACCAATATGTAATCTTTCTGAGACGTTTTTTCCTTCTCCTGGACCAATTAGACCCGGGAAGTTTTATTCCATCAGCCTTAGCGTCACGGTGCCATGGAAGAGCCGGCTGTCAGAGGATAAAGTAAGCTATACCTGACGGTAGGAAGCCTCTGTGTGACAATGACGACTGTTGAGAACTTAAAGAGGCTTATAGCCATATGCATGAGGGGTGATATAATCTGCACCCGGAGGCATGTAGCCTTCTGCAATCATCAAGATATTTATAAAGCCGGCTGCCGATGGGTTTATGTAAGCTATACCTTATGGTAAGAAGCCTCCATTCGACAGCCGCGACTGGTAATTGTACCAGCCGGCTGTGTGAAGGGTGATGTAAGCTATACCCAAGGGCAAGAAGCCTCCTTCCACAGCTAGTTTTGGCGTGAACGCCGGTTGTTAGGGTGAGATAAGCGAACCAGTCGATAAGAAGCCCCCTTCAACAACCGCGGTTAATAAGTAACTGGAAGTGGCATAAAGCCGGCCATTAGGATGAGATAAGCGATACCCGTCGGTAAGAAGCCCCCTTCGATGGCCGCAGTTGATAAGCAACTGGAATTTGATGTAACGCTGTTGCCTTAGGGTCATGTTAAGCTATACCAAAGGTAAGAAGCCTCCATCAACAACAACGCTTAATGTACTCAAACTAGGCATAAAGCCAATCTTTGCATCTTATCAGTTCAGGGTCTCTAAGGCGAGATTGGCCGTCCACTGTGTGAACCGGCTCAGGGTCTCTGAAGCGAGATTGACTGATAAGAGCTTATCAGTTCAGGGTCTCTAAAGCGAGATTGGCCGTCAATTGTGTGAACCGGCTCAGGGTCTCTAAAACGAGATTGACTGGAATAAACTCAATAGATCATTGTTAACTTAACCGGTTCAGGGTCTCCAAAAAGAGATTAATGGTAAGTCTTCGGCGGGTCGAAGGACCACATCAACTGCAAACTTGTTGAACCGAAAAATTTCATCCTTATAGCATAAAGATATACATAAGAGCCAGGGCTCCAGTCTTTGGTAGAAGTACTACTCTACACTGATATAAATATGATATGTACAATGATGATGGATCTCCATCACCTATTAAGTATAATATGGCCGCAGGTGCGCGACATTCCATGGCCGCAAAGTCTCCTGACCCGCTGTGTCTGACTCATCACGAATATCAATGAGATAGTATGACCCGTTGTTGAGGTTTCTGCTAATCACAAAGGGCCCTTCCCACGGCGGAGAGAGTTTATGCATCCCAGATTGGTCTTGGATGATCCGGAGCACCAGGTCACCTTCCTGGAATGTCCGGGTCTTCACCCTGCGGCTATGATAACGTCGCAGGTCTTGCTGGTAAATTGCTGATTTGGCCGCTGCTAACTCCCGTGCTTCATCCAAGGCATCTAATGCATCTTGACGTGCCATCTCATTATCCGTCTCAACATAAGCCGCCACCCTTGGAGAATCATGCCGGATGTCACTGGGCAGAACCGCCTCAGCCCCGTACACCATGAAGAAAGGTGTGAAACCTGTAGACCTATTAGGTGTAGTCCGGATGCTCCATAAGACGGAAGGTAACTCATCAACCCAACATCCGGGCGTCCGCTTCAAAGGGACCATGATCCGAGGTTTAACCCCTCGCAAAATTTCCTGATTAGCCCGCTCAGCTTGGCCATTGGACTGTGGATGTGCCACGGCTGACACATCAAGCCAGATATGCTCCTTCTCACAAAATACCTTCATAGCCCCCTTGGACAAATTTGTGCCATTATCAGTGATAATAATGTGTGGATAACCAAAACGGTAAATCAACTTTTTAACAAATTCAACCGCTGTAGCCGCATCACACTTGCTAACTGGCTCGGCCTCAACCCACTTAGTAAACTTGTCAACTGCAACCAAAAGGTGCGTTTTCTTATCCTTGGACTGCTTAAAGGGTCCTACCATGTCGAGCCCCCAGACCGCAAACGGCCAAGTGATTGGTATCATCCTCAACTCTTGAGCCGGATGAGCACGTCGGCCAAACTTCTGACAGCCGTCACATTTGCGGACCAGGTCCTCTGCATCCTTGTGAGCCGTCAACCAGAAAAAACCATGCCGAAAAGCCTTGGCTACTAAAGATCTTGACCCGGCATGATGTCCACAGTATCCAGCATGAATTTCATTTAAGATCTGCTGGCCCTCCTCTGGTGACACGCAGCGCTGGAAAACACCTGTTACACTGCACTTGTGCAACTCACCATTGATAATTGTCATGGACTTAGAACGGCGGGTGATTTCTCTAGCCCGGCTCTCATCGTCCGGCAACTCGCCGCGCGTCAAGTACGCTAAATAAGGAGTAGTCCAATCCGGAATAACATGTAGAGCCGCCACAAAAGCTGCCTCTGGGTCAGGAATTGCCAGATCCTCCTCAGAAGGCATCTTGACAGTCGGATGATATAACACATCAAGAAAAACATTAGGCGGCACCGGCTTACGCTGAGATCCAAGTCTTGACAATGCATCAGCCGCCTCGTTCCGCCGATGACCAATATGATCCACTTGACATCCTTTGAAATGACCTGCAATAATATCAACCGCCTATCGATAAGCCGCCATCCGTGGGTCCTTAGAGAGTCCCAAGTACCTAAAACTTGCTGAGCCACAAGGTCCGAGTCACCCAGGCATCTAACCCGGCTTAAATTCATTTCATTAGCGACTCTCAAACCATGGAGCAAGGCCTCATATTCAGTTGCATTGTTAGTACAGGGGAACATCAACCGGAGCACATAACAAAACTTGTCACCTTTGGGGGAGGTGAGGACCACCCCAGCACCAGACCCCTCAAGCTGTTTAGACCCGTCAAAATGTATAGTCCAGTATGTGTTGTCCGGCTTCTCTTCAGGCGCCTGGCATTCTGTCCAATCATTTATGAAATCCACCAAGGCTTGAGACTTGATTGCTGTACGAGGGGTGTAAGCGATGTTAAGGGGCCCCAACTCTAAAGCCCACTTAGCAATCCTCCCCGTAGCTTCTCTATTCTGAATGATATCTCCCAATGGGGCAGAGCTTACTACAGTTATCTGATGGCCCAAAAAGTAGTGCTTTAACTTGCGATTAGCCATAAAGACCCCGTACACGAGCTTCTGCCAATGTGGATACCTCTGCTTGGACTCCGCCAAGACCTCGCTGATATAATAAACAGGCCTCTGAATGGGATATTCTTTCCCTGCCTCATTACGCTCAACCACAATCGCCACACTGACCACCCGACTGTTAGCCGCTACATAGAGGAGCAATGGCTCCTTCTCAGCCGGAGAGGCTAACACTGGCGGCTCAGTCAATTGCTTCTTAAGAGCTTCAAATGCTTCTGTGGCTTCCTTGCTCCACTTGAAATTGTCTGTCTTTTTCATCATCTGATACAAGGAAATGGCCTTCTTCCCAAGCCGGCTTATGAACCGGCTCAACGTAGCAATTCGTCCTGCAATGCGCTGAACATCATTGATGCACGTTGGCTCTCGCAGAGAAGTGATAGCCTTAATTTTATCCGGGTTAGCCTCGATACCCCGCTCAGAGACCAGGAACCCCAAAAGCTTTCCTATAGGAACACCAAAAACACACTTCGACGGGTTAAGCATAATTTTGTAGACCCGGAGATTGTCAAAAGTTTCCTTTAGGTCCTCCAAGAGGGTTTCCTTCTTCCTAGACTTCACCACTATGTCATCCACATAGGCATGAACGTTACAGCCAATCTGACTATGGAGACAATTCTACACACACCGCTGGTAAGTCGCCTGGGCACTCTTGAGCCCAAAAGGCATGGAGACATAGCAGAACGCCCCAAAAGGTGTGATAAACGATGTCTTCTCCTGATCCTTGACTGCCATCTTAATCTGATGATACCCTGAATAGGCATCCAAAAAACACAAGCTCTCACAACCGGCTGTTGCGTCGATGATCTGATCAATACGGGGGAGTGCGAAGGGATCAGCCGGACAAGCCTTGTTGAGGTCCGTGTAATCTATGCACATACGCCAAGTGCCGTTATTCTTAAGCACCAACACCAGGTTGGCCAACCACTCCGGGTGATAAACTTCAACTATAAACCCTGCGGCTAAGAGCCGGGTAACCTCATTAAACCGTCGTAGAAATTGTTTGATCGGCTTAAACTTCGGATTCACATTAAGATTGTGCTCAGCGAACTCTCTCGGTACACCCGACATGTCTGAAGGTTTCCATCCGAAGATGTCCCGATTCTCACAGATGAATTCGATGAGCGTGCTTTCCTATTTGGGATCCATGTGAGCCCCAAGGATGAACTGCTTGGATGAGTCGCCCGGAGTAAAGTCCACTGCCTTGGTATCATCTGCTGAAAACTTGAGTGGCGGCTCTGCCTCTGTAGTTGGTTTCTTCAATGGGGTCATGTCCTCTGGGTCAACGTTCTCCTTGTAAATCTTAAGCTCCTCCTGTGCACAGCTAGCTTCTGCATACGCTGCATCTCCTTCTTCGCATTCAAGAGCCTTCTTCTGATTGCCATGAACCGTAATTGTGCCATTTAAGCCGGGCATTTTGAGCTGCAAATAAACATAACAAGGCCTAGCCATGAACTTGGCGTAAGCCGGCCGCCCGAACAATGCATTGTAGGGGCTCTTGATTTTGACCACTTCAAACCATAAGGTCTCCACCCTGTAGTTGTATTCCTCGCCGAAAGCCACCTCCAAAGAAATTTTATCTATGGGGTACACCGACTTACCAGGCACCATACCGTGAAACATAGTAGAAGAAGTTTTAAAATCCTTGTCTAGCAACTTCATCCGTTGAAAGGTGTCATAATATAAGATGTTGATAATGCTACCTCCATCCATGAGCACCTTATTCACTCCATAACCATGTATCTGAGGGGCCACTACCAGAGCTAGCCAGCCCAGGTCGTCCACCTGCGGCGGGTGATCCTCCCGACTCCACGTTATGTCATACTTTGACCACGGTAGATATCGTGAGAGAGCCGGCGTGACCGTATTAACCGCTCGCCTCCGTAGTTTCTCATCTCGGTTGTTGTGACTAGTCGTAAATACATGATACTGCCCTAAACTGAGTTGCTTTGGTTTACTCTGGAATCTAGACTGATTGCGCTGTTGCTGTTGTTGCTGATTGTTAAGGTTGTTGTTGCCAGGGTGCGGTTGATGCTGCTGATTGTTGTGACCCGGATGTCCCGCTCCTGAGCCGCCAGCACCAAACCCGACACCTGACCCGCCGTGGCCTGAGCCGCCAGGCCCTGAGCCGTCGGGCGGCCCACCGCCCTGATTATTAGGTGGTTGGGAGTGCTGGTTCTTAAATCTCTGCATGATAAAGCAATCGCCCCACACATGTGTCGACGGCCTGTCGGGCGTGCCGTGTTCCGGGCAAGGCTTCCTAAGCGCTGCTTCCAAATTGAAAGGGGGCCTATTGCCATGCTGGTACAGCTTATATCGTCCGTTCGTCTCAGGAACATTTGGCCCCGTGTTAGTGTTCGCCACAAGCTCTGACCCGTCGCCAGCGTTCTTCTGTCTGTTCTGATTTCCGTTATTCCCAAAACTCTTGGCTTGGTTGTTCTTCTTCCCCTGATTTGACTTCTCCTCATCCGAGCCTGGATCTTTGGTGTTGTCTGAGTCGGCATACTTCGTAAGAGCCGTCATGAGCTCCCCCATATCTTGACACGTGCGTTTAAGCCGGCCAAGCTTCTGCTTTAGCGGAACGAAGTGACAATTCTTCTCCAAAATGAGCACCGCTTGAGCCGCTGTGATCTGTTCTGACGAGTGAATGATGGTTGACACCTGCCGAACCCAATGATGAGCCGACTCATTCTCCTGCTGAACACAATGATCCAAATCCACAATGGTCATAGGCTGCTTGCAAGTCCCTTGCAAATTTTTGATGAACTTCGCCCTTAACTCGGCCCAGGAACTTATAGTGTTGGGTGGTAAGCCCTTTAACCATGTGCGAGCCGGACCCTCGAGCATCATGATAAAATATTTCGCAAAAACAGCTTCACTGATGTCCAACATCTCCATAGCTAGCTCATAGCTCTCGACCCAAACCTCGGGAGGGAGATCCGCTGTGTAATTTGGAACCTTACGGGGTCCCTTGAAATCCTTGGGCAACCTCTCACTCCGGAGAGCTGGAGTCAAGCACGAGACTCCCACGGCTCTAGTACTACCAGCGGCTCCGGCCTCCGTCAACACCGAGTGTCCATGACCCTGATGAACTATTGCTGCCTCTTCTTCTCGCCTGTTTCTCGCCTGGTCCACAAGGGCCTGTGCGTCTAGCGCTGCGTGCCCTCCTTCCGGCTCACGATGCGGGCCACTGCTGGAAACCACCGGCGACTCACAACACCGGCTGAAACTTCGACTATGGAGAGGGGTGGAGTGGACTTGGCTCCGGCTATGAGTATACTTCTCTTGTTGAGCCACAGCCGTCTGTAAATATCCGATGGTGTTCCTCACTTCCTCTGCAAAGGGTGCTTCATCTGGGATAGGGATCATTCCAAGCTGGGTAGCCGCTGCTACCATATTCTCGGCCGGGTTAGAATAATGACCCGCCGGTGTTGTGAACCCTCCAGGTCGGGCCGTGTGAGCCGCTGCTCGCCCTTCCTCAGGGGCAGCCGCCACTCTCCCAGAGCCGGGGGTGTTAAAGAGATTCCTCGCCTCGTAGCGCTCTGGCAGACGAGACTGATGCCTCCTGCGGTGCACAGCCGCCGCTGACACCTGTTCCAGCCCCAAATGGAAAGCGACGACCTTGAGCTATGCGGCCTCTGCCTCCATCTGGGTATTTAGTTCAGCTATCCTCTCACGCTCCTCGGCCATCCGGCCCTTGATCCTTGCGACCTCCGCATTACGAGCCGCTTGGTTATCTGGTGTAACCTCCGTAGCCAACAAGGCCTCAATCTCATCCATCAATTCCACAAGACCCTGAGCCGACGGCCGGGGGGGGGGGGGTTAGCTCCTGACCCGGCCGCCCCAGGCCCCGCCATGAACACCGCTGCATGAGACGGCCGCTCCGGTTCATCTGACACGCCACGCTCCGACTCGGGGCAAGTGTCACCGTATCCCCCAAGGCCATCGTTGCTGAGCCGGTACACAGATTCTGTTTCCCCACTCGATGACTCATCGTCGTAGTGCACAAGTGTCCCTTGAGATCCGAAAGCTTCCAGATCCATACCTTGAGTGAAGCCCACGAAGACATGCTCCTGACCCGGATTGACACGGGCGGGGCCTACCTTACGTGCAGGCTAGAGACGCCGAGCCGGCTCGACGATGTCGGTGCAGACGTCTGGCCCGGGTGTAGATCCGTCGATCTTTCCGATGAACACCTAGATCCCACCGAACGGAACCCGGAATCCATACTCCACGGAAGCAGCGTCAAGCCCCCAGCTGGCGTCGTCGATGTTGAATCGGCCGCGGCGACTCTTGCTCATCTTCCCAACTATGTATCCCTCGATCCCTGGAAGGGAGCCCCTTGAGAACTCAACACCACCGAGCGTCTTCCCCACGGTGGGCGCCAACTGTCGTGGTTTTGTGACGGCAGATGTCCGGGTTACCAAACTTGAGTTCGGAGCTGTCGCCATGGTAGTGGACTCAAGGGGGTTGATCGAGACAAAGGACACGGGTTTACCCAGGTTCGGCCCCTCAAGTCGAGGTAAAAGCCTACGTCCTGCTTGTGTTGCTATTGCACGTTGTATCGATTACAAGGGGCTAGAAGCTTGACCTAGTTTTTGATATCTATCCCTAAGTCGCCCGACTCTGCCTTTATATAAGAGGTCAGAACCGTCGGGTCTTACAATTGTACAACCGGATCATGTTTACATCTCCGAGTCTATCTCTATCTTCTTAACCAAGTCATCCTTGAGACGTCTTGCACATCCGGGTCTTTGCCGTCCGGCCCACACCAGGAGCCGCCAATCATCTTGGGCCTTCAGTTGACACCTGTCTTCGTGGGCCGGCTCATAAACCAATGCTATTAACCAGAACCTTCCAGCCGGGTCATATCACGGGGTTATATCGCCAACACATACCCTCCAATTGGGATATATCCCGTCCAAGTGAAAGTAATGCAGGAGAAAGCTCATGGGGGCCGACCAACAAACATCTTCTGTAAGAAATTCAGAAGAACACTATTATGGTTTAGCGCGTGCTCAGTGAGTTGCTGGATCTGAGGGCTAGCTTGAACAGGCCGACCGGTATTCCGACTCCACCACCATCACCTCCGAAGGAAGATAATTAAGCACACGGGTATGGGCACTCCCCTTGGCTTGTGCCAAGCTTGGGGGAGTTGCCCCGGTATCCTATCACCATCACATCTTTTGCCTTTACCTTTATATTAGTTCGATCCTGTTGGTAATATCTTTATCTGGTAGAATAGAGTTTTTTAGTATGATCTAGATTTAAGTTTTGCTTTGTGTTGCCCCCAATGTAATCGAGTTCGTGAGTTATATAATAAAGAGTGTCTTAGTTAAGGGGTTTGCTTCATGCCATGTTCTAAGGAAAATAATAATAAAAGAACAAAAGCATGAAAGATCCTCTGATGATCTTATGGGAAGTGATGACTTCACATAAAAAGAATGTTGACTGAAACTTGTTGTGGGTAGACAAACATAGACCTTAATCATTGAGGCAATAAATAGGAAGTAATAAAGAAAGAGAGGTTCACATATAAATATATCATCTTTGACACCATCTATGATTGTGAACACTCATTGAACTATTGCATGCTAAGAAGTTGATGTTGGACAAGGAAGCCAACATAATGAATCATGTTTGCCTGGTTCCGAACAATGTTGTATGATTATGGATCCTCTAGCATGTGACGCTTGCTTCCACCTTATATTATCCAAAACTTTCGCACTAAGTAGAGATACTACTTGTGCATCCCCAAAACCCTTAATCCAGTTTTGCCATGAGAGTCCACCATACCTACCTATGGATTGAATAAGATCCTTCAAGTAAGTTGTCATCGGTGCAAGCAATAAAAAATTGCCCCCTAAATATGTATGACCTATTAGTGTATGGAAATAAGCTTTGTACGAACCTGTGATGAGGAAGACATAAAAGTGACAGACTGCATAATAAAGTTCTTTATCACAGGAGGCAATATAAAGTGACGTTCCTTCACACTAAGAGATCGCACATTCAAACCTTAAAAGCGCATGACAACCTCTGCTTCCCTCTGCGAAGGGCCTATCTTGTATCTTTACTTCTTATCTTTAAAAGAGTCATGGTGATTCTCACCAATCCCTTATCTTGCCAAAATCTTGGCAAGCGTCATGTGCTAGGGAAAGATCTATATTCATATATCAACTTGGAAGTAAGTAATCATGAATTATTATTGTTGACATTACCCTTGAGGTAAAGAGTTGGGAGGCGAAACCATAGGCCCCTATCTTTCTCTGTGTCCAGCTGAAACTTTGATCTCGTGAGTACTACGTGAGTTTTAGCAATTGTGGAAGACTAAAAGATGATTGAGTATGTGGGTTTGCCTTACAAGATCTTATTTGACTCTTTCTGATGTTATGATAAATTGCAATTGTTTCAATGACTGAAGACTATTGGTTGTTAATTCTCAATAAGATTCTGGATGCATATTTTACATTGTGAACGAATTGTCACTTCAGCATAAGGGATTATATGACGATATCGCTGTTCTAAATATGATCATGATGCCTGCATGTCTGTATTTTATTTTATCGACACCTCTTTCTCTAAACATGTGGGCATATTTATCGATCTCGGTTTTCGCTTGAGGACAAGCGAGGTCTAAGATTGGGGGAGTTGATACGTCCATTCTGCATCATGCTTTTATATTGATATTTATTGCACTATGGGATGTTATTACACGTTATGGTACAATACTTATGCCTTTTCTCTCTTAATTTACAAGGTTCACATGAAGAGGGAGAATGCCGGCAGCTGGAATTCTGGGCTGGAAAAGGAGCAAGTTTGAGATGCCTATTCTGCACAACTCCAAAATCCATGAAAATCAGTGAGGAATTATTTTGGAATATATAAAAAATACTGGGCCAGAAATATACCGGAGAGGAGCCACCAGGAGGTCACGAGCCTGCCAGGCGCGGGGTACCCCCCTGGCCGCGCCTAGAGGGCTCGTGGGCCCCCTGGAGCTCCTATGGCCCCCATCTTCCCCTATATGAAGGGTTTCGTCCGAGAAAAATATATCAATATAGAGCTTTCGGGACGAGACGCCGCCGCCACGAGGCGGAACTTGAGCAGAACCAATCTAGAGCTCCGGCAGGGCTGTTCTGCCGGGGAAACTTCTCTCCCGGAGAGGGAAATCGTCGCAATCGTCATCACAAACACTCCTCTCATCGGAGGGGACTCATCTCCATCAACATCTTCATCAGCACCATCTCATCTCCAAACCCTAGTTCATCTCTTGTATTCAATCTCCGTCTCGCAACTCCGATTGATACTTGCAAGATTGATAGTAGTGTTAATTGCTTATTGTAGTTGATGCTAGTTGGTTTGTTTGGTGGAAGATCATATGTTCAGATCCTTAATTCTATTCAATACCTCTCTGATCATGAACATGTTTATGCTTTGTGAGTAGTTACGTTTGTTCCTGAGGACATGGGATAAGTCTTGCTAATAGTAGTCATGTGAATTTGGTATTCGTTCGATATTTTGATGCGTTGTATGTTGTCTCTCCTCTAGTGGTGTTATGTGAACGTTGACTAAATGACACTTCACCATTAATTGGGCCTAGTGGAAGGCATTGGGAAGTAATAAGTAGATGATGGGTTGCTAGAGTGACAGAAGCTTAAACCCTAGTTTATGCATTACATTGTAAGGGGCTGATTTGGATCCACTAGTTTAATGCTATGGTTAGACTTTGTCTTAATTCTTCTTTCATAGTTGCGGATGCTTGCGAGAGGGGTTAATCATAAGTGGGATGTTTGTCCAAGTAAGGACAACACCCAAGCACCGGTCCACCCACATATCAAACTATCAAAGTAGCGAACGCGAATCATATGAACATGATGAAAACTAGCTTGACAGTAATCCTCATGTGTCCTCGGGAGCACTTTACTTTATATAAGAGTTTGTTCAGGCTTGTCCCTTGCTACAAAAGGGATTGGGCCATATTGCTGCACCTTTGTTACTATTGTTACTCACTACCCGTTACAAGTTATCTTACCATACAACTATCTGTTACCGACTATTTCAGTGCTTGTAGAGAATACCTTACTAAAAACCGCTTATCATTTTCTTCTGCTCCTTGTTGGGTTCGACACTCTTACTTATCGAAAGGACTACGATAGACCCCCTATACTTGTGGGTCATCACTTCTCCTCTATCAAATTTTGTAGCACCGCCAGTGCGTGTGCCCCCAGACTTGGCGAAGTCAGCCAGCAGGTTGCGTTTTGTTGGAGCACCATTGTTGCGTGTGTTTGAATAATGCCTTGGGTCGCTGTCGCCCGTGCACCTACTGCCCCAACTGTTGCTTCTCCCAACGGGACCCTGTGATCCTCCTTTTGCGCTTCTATGCCTACCTGGTGATGCACGCAGGCATCCTCCCCATTGTGATGTCGAGTGTAGAGGAGGATCACAGACACCTCCAGCATGTACCAACCGGCCACACTCAAAACAAAAATGCGGCACCTTCTCATAGTAGAAGTCAAACCATGTGCCTAGCTTGTCATCCTTAGCTGTTTTAAGGTAAAAACCCCTCACCAAAGGTTCATAAACAGAAATTTTTTCCCGGACTCTAAGGTACTATCCCCTTGCTACTCCATCCTTGTTAGTATCCACTCGAACAATTTCCCCCAACCAACTCCCAAGAGCTCTACCGAATGACTCAGTCCTCTTATCCGGTGGTAGATCGTCCACACAGACCCAAATATGGATCTTGTCAAAGACCATCTCCGATGGCCTAGTATTGCCTTCATACACCTTCAAGATCAATACACTGAAATCATACTGCCATGGACCATTATACATTGCATGCTTCTAGTCTCCCTCACTGCCAAAGTGAACCTCGACACTATTGGAGCCAAGATCAGCGAGCTTGGCTTCTCTGTGCAAACCCCAGGCTCGTTGCATCGCTCGTTCAACAGCACTCATAATCATCGGCCTTGTCGAGCACACCTTACCGACCGCCGACCACCGAGAGATTTTTGGAACCACCTTCTCAGGCTCCTCGAACACAAAGCCCTTCGCTTCCTTATCCATCAGCACCATGCCACCTAGTCTCGCTGAAAGACTCAATGTTGGATCCGGGGTTTTGCTTTCAACCGGGGACTTAGAAGAAACCCGGCTAGCCATTTCATCCACCTTGCACGACGGCGTAGACATCGCCCCCTGCCACAACCGGGGGGGGGTGTAGGAGATATGCCCTAGAGGCAATAATAAATGTTATTGATTATCTCCCTGTTCATAATTATGTTTATGTTCCATGCTATAACTGCAATGATTCTCGAGTCTACAAATAAAACGAGGCTTGGAGGGAAACTCATGTGCACGTGTGGGATAATAAATGGTAAAATGTATTCCTAGTCTGGCCTCTAAGACTGGCTCAAGTATTGCATGATGATCCTGTTTTCCTGATCATGGGCATGGCTATGCCGACAATTTTGAGGGCACAATGTTAGAAGAACATTTGTGTTGAATCGACCCAAATTAATGTTATGCTATGAGATACATTCGTCATAAGTTAATGGTTAATAACACAGAGAAGTTAATGTTTGCATAATTCCTTAGACCATGAGAGTATCGAGTTTCTTCATGCTTGCTTCATGAACTTTGGGGTTTGTTAAACGTCATCCGTAAATGGGTGGCTATTACGGCGGCTTACGGGTTCATGGAAAAGTAAGTGAAGTAACTTGATAGCTCAAGATTGGGATTTGCTCCTCCGACGATGGAGAGATATCTCTGGGCCCTCTCGGTGTTACGGTATCCATCATCGTCTGGCCAGACACTTTGCGATTTGATCACGGGGATGCCGGAACACGGGAACGAGAAAAGAGAACAATACCGATAACGAGGTAACTGGCATAGTGGACAAGTTGTTGATCCATGGGGATGCCAACATGTCTCACCTCGGGTATTTGTAACATATCGCGAAGCAACAGGTATAGCACACGGCAACTGGAGGTTCACTCGAATATTTATTCGTGTGGGTATAGGGATCGATATGGGTGTCCACGGCTCCGATGTTGATCATTGATCGGAAGGGGTTCCAGGTCATGTCTATGCTTCACCGAACCTATAGGGTCACACGCTTAAGGGTCATCTATCTGTTGAATACTAGACAGGGAGTCTGAGAGAAAATCACCGAAAAGTTTCGGACAGCGGAAATGTTCCGCAGACAGGTCACCGGAACAGTTTCGGTGAAACTGAAAAGTTGTTTCAGAGGATACCATAAAGTCAAATTGGTTTTGGCACATGCCTGATAATTCTTGGAGGGTGCCAGAATCATTCTGGAAACTTCTGGGAATTTTCCGGAAGAATAACCGGAAATGTTCCGGAGCTGCCGGAACCGCTTCAGATGCTTTTCACAGATGAAAATCTCTATTCCGGAATTGTTCCGGGTCGTATTGAAAATTATTTTAGTGGGTACTGGAAATTTTCTAAGCCCACATAAATATTTTTAGTTCGAACGGACGCTGAAAAATATCGTCATGAATAGTGAAAGTGCTTTTTGGATTACTTTATGAATAGTGGGAAACACTATTGGGAGAAAATATCTCATGACTAGTGAAAACACTATTACGAAATAGTGGAAAACACTATTGTGAATAGTGGGGAACACTATTTATGAATTAGTGGAATCACTATTATGAATAGTGAAAATATCTGAGGGCATTTTGGTATTTTTACCATAGTCTCTCATCCTATAAATAGGGGTGAGGAGGCAGCCCAAAATGATCATCCTTGTGCTCTCATACACATGCTTTGCTTTGCAAGCTCTCTCTCTCTCCCTCCCAGCGAAATAGTTTCGTAGAGCCGAAAGGCTGTCTGGGTTCCGGCAGGAACTAGTTCTGGACGGCGAAGCCCTGCCGGATAGATGACACCGTATGTGTGCAACTCTGTAGAGAGATCGTAGTTTCGGTCTTAGTTCGAGAGTGCCTCCCGAAGGGCTGTCTGTGTGACCGTCCAAGTTTTGGAGGTCCTCCCGAAGGGCTGTCCGAGTGACAGTCCGAGTTTCGGAGGTCCTCCCGAAGGGCTGTCCGCGACACCGTCCGAGGGGCTATGCGACCGCCTCCCGGAGGGCTGTCCGCAGGGCAGATGAGGGTATACATCCTCGCGGTTGGGAGGTTGTAAAATCCTAGCTGCGGGGATCTGCACCGCCGTTCGTCATCGACTCTACTTCCGCTGCGCTTCGAGTCGGTACGGATCAGATCAAACCTTGTATGCAGTCTCCATAGTGGTCCTGGGCGTGCTCGCTATACCGGAAATTTTTGTTTTCTGTCACGTTCCCAACAGTGGCATCAAGAGCCAGGCTATGAGTAGATGCATGTTATGATCTAGAATACATGAGATGTATGGGTATTGCATAGTATAATTTTGTAGTAGATGAGATCTATTGCTGAAAATTATTTGTGTGGGTAGCAGATGAAATCTGTTACCCGATTTCATCTGCTACCCGATGTTCCTATTGCTTCCCGTGAATTTGCGTAGTCCATATCTTGACGGAATGGTGGAATCTTACAAAGTTCTGACAATCCGCGATCCTTTCATGCTGCTCCTGAGTATGCTGATTGACAGATCAACGAAGTGCTAACAGTTCTTTGGGTTCCACCATAGTCAAAAGAAATATGGATGTTTCGCAGACGAAAGGGCAATGCAGATGTGATCTGCACGGGGGTCACGCGTATGACGAAGTTTAGTATGGGGCTCGAGATTTTATTATCTCGTGTTTCATACACCCTGGAAAGTTAATCTAGCAACTTGAATTATCATACTTGATGATGGACGTTGGTAGATTCGGTTTGTTTCGAAACCTTAGAAGCCACGTAAAACAAGTTTTTGCATGGACCAATTAGAGGCGTCTAACTTGGTTTTGCAGGATGGTTTGCATGTGCATGTGATGTGGTATAGCAGTGTTCATAATAATTTGATTATGTATGAGATGACTATATGATGTAAATTGATTAACATGACCTGTGTGTCATGATTCGGCATGATGGTTGGAGCCATATGATTGCACTTTAATGACCTGCGTGTCAACCTTATGTAATGCACTTATTTTATTAAGCTATAGAGATAGCAATATTATTTGGTGCATCAACAAGGTGGTGGCAATCTTCGCAAAGGTGAACACCGATGCGAATGCCGAAGACGAAGGAATGAAAGACTTCTCCGTCAGAAAGGGCTCTACCATATCATGCTATTATGAATTGCCTGAGATGTTTATCCCTCTTGATGCACCCTTCTTGATTGCGCGGTAGTCGCTTTTTATTAGGGTGATCTCTCACAAAATATCAAGTAGTTAGTGTTCTCCCAAGTGTAGCACCGTCACGGCACCTATCTCTTCGGGGTATCACATGGTTACATGGGTACGAACGATTAGAGAAGTGTGAGGCGGGTGAGTTGAGACCTCGCAGCGAGATCACTTGGTTGTCTTGACGTTCAGGCATGAAAGTCATGAGCTCGGAACACATGCATCGAAAGATGAACAAGAGTCACATAGAGATGTGATTGGCAAGTTGGCCTACCGATTGCAATTCTCGTCACTTGAGATGGATACATCCTTGGCGTTGAATTGTAATTTGGATCTTGAATCACCCACAATCAATTATGAGAGATATTGATTTGAGTGGGAGCTCACTGTAGAATTAACTTGTTTTAATTCTCAGTGTAATTAATTTTGAACAATGTCTAAGTGTGATTTGCATAATAGTTGTAGGATAATGGCTCGCGTTTCCACCTTCCCTATTAAAATTGAATAAGTTGTTAAATATCTGGTTAAAACTTTACGGTTGGTAACATAATGTGAGGATTGTCCTCAAGAGTGCCGAGAAAGACTTGTCCTATCGCATGCTTTCGGTATTCTCCCGCTAATGCTATGGATGATATGACTCCTGTCCTTCAATCCAAAAGCTAAAATTCCATTTCGGTCAAGTGAAATATGTTTGCTTCCATGAGACCCGAACTTCGAAAGTTTGGATAGTTATGTGATATTCATGGAATCTGAAAATCATTTTCAGAGACAGACAAAGTCTAAAAAGATATAAGATATCCAAAGCAATGTTTGTTTGCAAACTATTAGTAAAGGAGTTTACTATGCATTAGACTGATAAGAGAGGGATCCAGGAGAACGCCTGTCATATGATGAAAGGTGAATAAAACAACAACTTAAAGAGAAAGGAAGTGTCCGAAGGGTGTCAGTGAGACTTTCACGCCTAGGAAGTCTGGGGCTAATACCACTCTTAAGTTGGGTGCTTCTTGTGAGAGTAGGAGAAATACTGAAAGTTAAACTATTAGAAGTATAATGGCAAAAGGAAAGAAGAATGGAATATCCAGCTCATGTATGAATGTCATACAAGTTTTTGATGTATAGAAGGCTGGTCAAAGATATAGTTCTTGGGAATTATGGTTAAACATGTTAATCATTAATTCTTGGGTACTGTGAGTTGGTCACAAAGATACCCGCTCGATTGCATTCTGTTGCAACTCGATGTAAGAACTACTATGGCCTGAAAGACTAGCCAGAAATATGAGGCTTAGATACACGCAGGGAACATAGTAAATGTTACTATGTCTTCCATCGGTGTATTCCCTACGTATTAAGTTTCATAATTCATTTTAGAGTTTCACACTCTAGCCCTTTGCATAAGGTATCTTGCAAGAAGGTTGTTCATAAGAGAACTTTTCATGTTCGGTGTTATGAATAACATAAGGGCCATATTTTCATTATGAATGAGACGTATGTTATGAATATTGATAATAATACATTACCTCTGGGTTTATTTTCATAGTTCATTTTAGAGTTGCATACACTCTAGCCCATTGCACAATGTTTGTTGCAAAATATTTGTTCATAAAAACAACAATTGTTGTTCAGTATTATGAATAACATGAAGGGCCATGCTTCCATCCTAATGGGATGTATGTTATGAATACTGATGGAAATATGATATATCCATAACACTGACGCTAAATGTCGCAAGACTAAAAGAATACCACATATGTGTGGCACTGCATTTGGTCACATTGGAGAAACCTGCATGGAAAATTCCATTATGATGGATTTTGAAGTCGTTTGATTTTGAATCATATGACACTTGCAACTTTCCTCCAAACGGTGAAGTGACTGAAATACCGTTCACAGGCAATAAGGAACGAGCAAAGAACTTATCAGTGATCATACATTTGATGTATGTAGTCCGATAAATGTTGTTGCAAATAGTGGATTTGTCTACCTTCAAAAATGACTCAAGTAGATATATGGATATTTACTTGATGAGACGTAAGTCTGGGTCTTTTGAAATCATTCGAAAGGTTTTAAAAATTGAAGTAGAAGTTATTGTACCAAGAAAATTATGTTTCTGCAATTTGATTGCGGAAAGGAATATTTGAGTTACAAGTTTAGCGAATGTCTGATGAGTTGTGAAAAGAGTTTCATAACTTGCACCTCCCGGAACACTACTCCAAAGTGGAAAGTCCATGAAGATGTAATCGAACCATTTATGACATGGTAAGATCAAAGATGACATAAATAGATTTGCCATTATCCCTTTTATAGAGTGATGCTTTAGAGACTGCGGCTTTTACACTGAAAAGAGATCCATTAGGTCTGTTGAAATGACGCCATGGTATGGTACGCCCAACCATGTTATATCTTTTCTTAACATTTGGAATATGGGGCTTGTGTAAAAGGTTACAAACCTATTCCAAATCAGACAAGTACTACTTTGTATGGTTATCCCAAGTCATTGGGTATTCCCCCACCACTATACCGAGGCAAAGGGTTTTGCCACAAACGGTATGTTTTTAAAGAGAATAGTTCTTACAAAAGGTGAGTGGGAGGATAGTGCAACTCGATGAGATAACCAGTATCTTCGTCATCGGTTCAAAGGAAAGAAACCCTGGAAGTGATTCCGTTGTTTCCTACTACGACTGATACGTAAGTCTCTACAATAAAATGTATGGACTTCGGTCGAATGTGCAGCTGAACCACGTAGGCAAAGCTCGTGCAAACCTATCAGGTGCGCAAAGGAGATATTGTTGTTGGACAACAGTATACCTACAATACACAAGGAAGCATTGATGGGCCCTGACTCCGGGATTGGCTAAATGCCAATACAATCTGAGATAGTTTCCATATATGTGATTCAAGATTTAAACCTTGATACAACTTTCAGAGGACTTAGAGTCTAACGAATATTTATGGAACTAAAAACTGATACGGATAAAAATGTTTTATCCATAAAGCTCGACTTGTTGAAATAACAAGTTCAAGGAGTTGGCTACGATGAGGTTGTTTCATCGTAGCGATGCTTAAGGTCGGTTCGGGTTGAACTAGCAATTAATACATATATCAATCATGAGATATGAAACATGGATGACAAAAGGATTTCCATCTGATGTAAATGAAACCTAGGACTTGTATGTGATACAGTCCAAAGTAATTTGTCGATCCAGAGGATGCTAGTAAGTATGCAAACTTCAGAGTTCCAGCGATGGACAGAAGAGAGCAAAGTGGAGTTGGAATCTTCGTTTGTGATGGAATGGTCAAAGGGGTTTGACTTCATCAAATGGGTATCGAAGATGCTTGTGATTCAAGAAAGTAAGTGAGAGCATAATACTATTTCTAAAAACCTTGTGTAATTGACACATTGTTACTTGGAAATAAATTTCTTGACACAAATTAGGACTTCATTTGAAAATAGTTTTTTCCATGAAGTGCTTAGGCTAAATAGCCTCAATATTAGGCATGATGATCTATGGAGATAGATTTACCTAATGGGGCTAAGCAATGAATACATATTGACAAGGTGCTAAAACCTTTTAGCATTTAAAAAGCCAAGGAGTGATTCTTGCCGAAGTCACATGGAAAGAGTTTTTGCAAGACTCAGTGTCCCAAAACACTGATGAGTGAAATACATGATGGAGATTCCACACACTCTTGTGTTTGGATTAATCATGTATTCCATGGTATGTAAAGCAACCAGATATGTCCAATACTCCCAAGTTGTTGCGAGTATAGATACCAAAGTGATCAACGCACTGATCATGGGACAATAGTGAAAGATGTCATTAAGTACTAGAGTAGTGCTGATGACATGTTTCTCGCAAGCAAAGATTATGAAGTGCTCGTTGTAAGAAATTACATCGATACAGTCTCAATCAATGCTCCATGTGATTTTCGATTTAAGTTAAGGGTTTTGTGTAATACACAATATGGTGGCACGGTAGTTGGAAATTGTTCCAAACAAGATACTGTGGCGAATTCTATAACAAAGGCTAAGTATGTTGACACTTTGGAAGCGACAAAGAAGTTGTTGAATCATATAGTTCATTCATGAACTTAGTATGGTTCCAAGATGGTTTTAGTCTATGAGACACTATTGCAGATAGTTGCTCCATAGCTCAGTCTGAGGAATCGGGTTTCGACCAATGATTCACACATATGAAAAGCCAAGTTCACACAAAATACGAATTTTGTGATAGCGTGAAAACGCGAGGATATGCATAGTTACACACAGAGCTGAAGTTGTCAGATCCGTTGGACATCAGGCTATACCACAAGCGAAGCATATTTTACACCAGTATGCCATAGGTGTAAAGTGCATTAGCATTTACTA
Source organism: Hordeum marinum (assembly GCA_022496015.1). Lineage (NCBI taxonomy): Eukaryota > Viridiplantae > Streptophyta > Magnoliopsida > Poales > Poaceae > Hordeum > Hordeum marinum. The sequence goes on along the minus strand of CM039676.1, from coordinate 465,310,569 downwards.
GATTATTGACTCTAGTGCAAGTGGGAGTCTGTAGGAGATATGCCCTAGAGGCAATAATAAATGTTATTGATTATCTCCCTGTTCATAATTATGTTTATGTTCCATGCTATAACTGCAATGATTCTCGAGTCTACAAATAAAACGAGGCTTGGAGGGAAACTCATGTGCACGTGTGGGATAATAAATGGTAAAATGTATTCCTAGTCTGGCCTCTAAGACTGGCTCAAGTATTGCATGATGATCCTGTTTTCCTGATCATGGGCATGGCTATGCCGACAATTTTGAGGGCACAATGTTAGAAGAACATTTGTGTTGAATCGACCCAAATTAATGTTATGCTATGAGATACATTCGTCATAAGTTAATGGTTAATAACACAGAGAAGTTAATGTTTGCATAATTCCTTAGACCATGAGAGTATCGAGTTTCTTCATGCTTGCTTCATGAACTTTGGGGTTTGTTAAACGTCATCCGTAAATGGGTGGCTATTACGGCGGCTTACGGGTTCATGGAAAAGTAAGTGAAGTAACTTGATAGCTCAAGATTGGGATTTGCTCCTCCGACGATGGAGAGATATCTCTGGGCCCTCTCGGTGTTACGGTATCCATCATCGTCTGGCTAGACACTTTGCGATTTGATCACGGGGATGCCGGAACACGGGAACGAGAAAAGAGAACAATACCGATAACGAGGTAACTGGCATAGTGGACAAGTTGTTGATCCATGGGGATGCCAACATGTCTCACCTCGGGTATTTGTAACATATCGCGAAGCAACAGGTATAGCACACGGCAACTGGAGGTTCACTCGAATATTTATTCGTGTGGGTATAGGGATCGATATGGGTGTCCACGGCTCCGATGTTGATCATTGATCGGAAGGGGTTCCAGGTCATGTCTATGCTTCACCGAACCTATAGGGTCACACGCTTAAGGGTCATCTATCTGTTGAATACTAGACAGGGAGTCTGAGAGAAAATCACCGAAAAGTTTCGGACAACGGAAATGTTCCGCAGACAGGTCACCGGAACAGTTTCGGTGAAACTGAAAAGTTGTTTCAGAGGATACCATAAAGTCAAATTGGTTTTGGCACATGCCTGATAATTCTTGGAGGGTGCCAGAATCATTCTGGAAACTTCTGGGAATTTTCCGGAAGAATAACCGGAAATGTTCCGGAGCGGCCGGAACCGCTTCAGATGCTTTTCACAGATGAAAATCACTATTCCGGAATTGTTCCGGATCGTATTGAAAATTATTTTAGTGGGTACTGGAAATGTTCTAAGCCCACATAAATATTTTTAGTTCGAACGGACGCTGAAAAATATCGTCATGAATAGTGAAAGTGCTTTTTGGATTACTTTATTGGAAACACTATTTGTGAATAGTGGAAACACTATTCGTGAATAGTGAAAACACTATTATGAATAGTGGGAAACACTATTGGGAGGAAATATCTCATGACTAGTGAAAACACTATTACGAAATAGTGGAAAACACTATTGTGAATAGTGGGGAACACTATTTATGAATAGTGGAATCACTATTATGAATAGTGAAAATATCTGAGGGCATTTTGGTATTTTTACCATAGTCTCTCATCCTATAAATAGGGGTGAGGAGGCAGCCCAAAATGATCATCCTTGTGCTCTCATACACATGCTTTGCTTTGCAAGCTCTCTCTCTCCCTCCCAGCGAAATAGTTTCGTAGAGCCGAAAGGCTGTCTGGGTTCCGACAGGAACTAGTTCTGGACGGCGAAGCCCTGCCGGATAGATGACACCGTATGTGTGCAACTCTGTAGAGAGATCGTAGTTTCGGTCTTAGTTCGAGAGTGCCTCCCGAAGGGCTGTCTGTGTGACCGTCAAAGTTTTGGAGGTCCTCCCGAAGGGCTGTCCGAGTGACAGTCCGAGTTTCGGAGGTCCTCCCGAAGGGCTGTCCGTGACACCGTCCGAGGGGCTATGCGACCGCCTCCCGGAGGGCTGTCCGCAGGGCAGATGAGGGTATACATCCTCGCGGTTGGGAGGTTGTAAAATCCTAGCTGCGGGGATCTGCACCGCCGTTCGTCATCGACTCTACTTCCGCTGCGCTTCGAGTCGGTACGGATCAGATCAAACCTTGTATGCAGTCTCCATAGTGGTCTTGGGCGTGCTCGCTATACCGGAATTTTTTGTTCTCTGTCGCGTTCCCAACAGGGGGGTTCTTCCTGCTCGAGGCCAGTGCCTCTATATCTTTGTGCAGGCTTTTCGCATTTCTCTGGTTTGCGGCCCCCGAGCCCGATGCATGGCTGGAACGGCTGGAAAACTTCTTCTGGTTCACGTCGTCGATCGTCGCCATTGTGTTGTTTTGTTTCCTCGGGGTAGCCACCGCCACCGCCGGTGAAGATCCCATCTGCCCCGAAACCCTAGTCGACTTTCCCCCTGCCTTCTCCGCCATCAGCCCCGCCCCTAGCGGAGAAAGAACACCGCCGGTCAGTCGCAAGGGATGCACCGTCACCTCCCTCGTTACCACCGTATCCTCTCTCACCCCCGCGCTCAAACCCTAACCCTAGCCGCGGTAGACAATCGCCATGCAATCGCCTCCTGTCGCCTTAGAGCTTTCCTGCATGGTGGACCCTCTGTGGTATCATACAAAGTTTATTTTAGATAAGATATTTTTATTATATAAAAGGTTTCTGATAAAAACATGCACTATGTCCCGGTGGCAACTGGCAACCGTAGGAAATTCCATCTCAAGGGAGATAAGGGTCAATATGTTTTTTCCTGTTTGAAAAGAGGAGTATCCGGCCTCTGTGTCACATGATGCACACAACCATATTATTAAATGTGAAATAAGTTCAAGTCACTAAGTACCTGATAGTAAAACAACTAAATGAAAAATATGACCACAAACGGAATCCGAGATTACATAGCTCATCCATATAATCTACGAATATGGCTCACGAAACAAACTAAATGAATAAACTAACACAACCGTTTTCAGCCGACTGCACCCATAGGCCATAAGGGTTTGCACTTCCATATGTTGTAGTGATGACCATATATGGATTGAAGTCGTAGCTCTATAGATAACCTCCAAGAAATTAGGAGAATATAGTATATTAAAAACATAGTCATTCCAAAATTCATATTGCCCAGAGAAATGATACAAACTCCCACACGGGTTTGCCCCTTCAGCTTATGATGAATACCACCTAACCAGTCTCCAATCAAATTTGAAATACTCATTGGTGGTGTTGTATTATATGTAACATGAACGGTGCACCAGATCAATGTAGTAAATGGACATGACATAAATAATGATTAATTGTCTCCTCCTAATCACAAAACAATATTTTTTGCTCACATGCCACTTACGCTTAGCAAGGTTATCTTTGTAAGAACTACCTCCCTTTACAAAATCACATGAAAACTTTGATCGTTGAAGGAACCTTTGTTTTTCAAATAAGTTTTCTGCGAAAAATAGGTCCAGAATCCACAAAATATGCATATATACACTTCACAGTTAAGACAACATTAGTGGTTAACCTCTACTGGACTGAATCTGGCATCTGAGTTAGATTAATTGACATCAACCTAAAAACTGAACGAATCCACTTAGTTCATTTGTAACCACTAATGCAGTGTGAAATTGCATGTTCGAAGGGATATCCCCAATAACAGAAGCCACCAAATCCTCTTTTCTAAACACAATATTATGCAAGGTTGGGTATTGTAAAGCTAATGGAGTGTCACCCAACTAGTTACCTTTCCAAAAACTCGCTGATTGGCCATCACCAATATTAAAGTAACCTTTCTGTAGAAAAGGATGATTGGACCTTCATCAAGCCTCTCCAAAATAGTGAGTCGGTATGCTTAGCATCTACCTGGATGACAGATTGGAGTTCATATATTTATTATGCAGCAATTCTTGCCGAACTCCTTCCTCGTCAAGTGGATTATACCCCATGTGCAAAGTAAGGGTTAAAATGATATAACTGACATTTATTTGTACTTGTTTTTTGAAAGAAAAAAGTCCTTTAGTTTTACTTATACAAGTTCCTTTGGCAAGTCTCACTAAGGAAACTATATTCTTCGAGGACCTCTTGCTACTCAAGGTGAGGATTTCAAGAAAGATCGGTGACATGGGGCAGTAAAAAAGGTGTAACTTCCAGATAAAAACAAGCACCTAGTAAAAATACCAGTGATTCCTAGCTGACCCTTTTTGCGTCAAAATGCCGCTCAATCACACAAGGACGACAACATGGGCCATGCTCTAATAGAGAGAGGTGAGGACGAGAGATTTTCATGGTTGCTCTCTAGCAATTCTTTTTTAGCGTTTTCATAGGTTATGTTTCAGATTATGTGTTAGGCGGTTTTTCTTTTTGTTCTTTTCACAGGTTCACCCTTCTACGGTTTCTATATAATTTTGTTTGCTGTAAAGAGACCCTGAATTTTATAATACTTCCATCATTTTTTAAATTTTCACAAATTTGCTAATATATATTAAATAAAAAATGAATTTCTGAAATTACTTAAATTTCCTATGATTTTTTCAAATTATCTAATATCTTTAATACCCCTAAAAAATAGTTAGATAATTTTCCAAAATTAATGAGTATTTTATATATTTACGATAATTTTATATGACTAATAATTGTTTTAGAAATTAATGAACATTAAACTCTTTTGAAATTTATTAAAAAATTAAATCAACAAAAAACAAAACATATCGAAAAAACCAGAACTGAAAACGAAGCTTAAACCCTCGCTGGATAAAGTAGTACATATTGTGCAACTGGGCTGGTTAATGAGATGGCACATATATTTTGCCGACAAATTGACGCAACAATTCAAGGCAGATCTTTGCTGAAGGCGTGCAGCCCCGACGCCGAGTTCGGCCCAGCCCACGGTCGAGGTTTACTGTTTCTTTAATTTTTTCTATTTCTGTTTATTTTCTTATTTTCTTATTTTTTCCTTTTTCATATTTTTTTTATTTTTATTTTCGATTTTTCCCTTACTCTTTTTCTTGGTATAATTAAAAAGTTCAGTGTATGAAAAGATGTTCTATATTTATTACAAGAATGTTCATCTTATACTAAGAAAATATTCACAGTATTTTACCAAACATATTAAAATGTCATCGTATATTAATATTTTTTCAAAAAAATATATTATTCCACCTTATAGGGTTTAGATAATTTGAAAAATTTATAGGAAATTTAAGATATTTTACCTTATATCTACGATGAACAAGTCTCTGACCTCTCCGATGATGAGTAGGGCATGAAAGGCGGCACATACTTGTGTCCCACGTGGGCCGGTCCGTCTTCCATGTTCTATTCTTCCTTACCGGAGACCGCAATTCACTTTGTCGGTCTTATCACCGGTGCTCATGGAAACGGCAGATGAAGGACGACAAGGGTTTGGACGCAGGACGCCGCCATAGAATAGGTTTATGGTCGGATAAGGTTTTTTTGTTCTAAATGTTCGGAATGTGATGAAAATCGAGCAAGTTTGTATGAATATCGTCTGTTTTGTATGAAAGCCGCGGTGCTTGTATGAATTTCATCCGATTAGTACAATTAATTGTTGAACCTAGATAACACCCCGCGCGTTACTGTGGAATGCGTGCATCAATTAAATTGGGTAACATTGGAAGCTAATAGAAAATATTTTCAGATTATACTAAATAAGTAAATATACTACAATCTTTATAAATAATAAGTTGCATTTGGACAGTAAAATAATGTTTAGTAGGAAAATAACGGTATTCAACAAAACATAATGGGAGGTGATACAATACATTCATGTACGTATCTTTACACACACTCATCAGATTTATTGTACCTCCAGGTCCAACACCCCAATTCAGTAAATGCTTGCGTGTGTGCAGAATTGTTCAAGAAGAAAATGCATGCTAAGATAAATAGGTTAGTGAGGATGGATCTCTTAGGTATATATGATGTTTGCATGTGTGTAGAAAGGTTTAAGAAGAAAATGCAACCACAACAAAATATAAAGTGATAATTACTAAGAAAAGACAACACATATATAGATAACATACCTATATGAGATTGGATAGTGGATTCTGCACAAATAAATTAGAAAATAGATTATTGACTCACGGCTGCATCTCATTTTTTTTAATCAATTTTGAGATACATATACATCGAGGTATAATATAGTTGTAGGTGCATAATTGTTCAGATACAACCCAAAAAACATTTCTTTACTTCTTTGATATTTTTCCTCAGTAACTTTAAAAGGAAAAGGATGCGACTATTTTGATTTGATTTGGACCGATGCCATACATTATGCAAGTGTATAAATATTCATGCAATAGCAAGTGAGTAGATCATACCAACTGTGTGGTCAACTTCGGTATCTGCAATCTTTGGTATCTCCAATTAATATCCAATCACAAAACAAATATTTCAGCTAAGCATAACTAATTTTCATTCTTGACTCTTCCTTCTAACATCCGGGGAACCCAAACATTTGTTGATTCTGAATTTAATATAAAAAATAAGCTTATCAAAGGAGGTAGGAATGATATAAGCATCATCCCGTAATAAAGTGGAATACTTATCCTCTCCAAAAAAAAACCCACTAAAATACAACTGAGTTGTGAGGTTGGAGAAGGTATATCTAACTTGTGAAAAAGACAGACATGTTATATAAGACCGAAGTGTTCCAGTCATTTCCACCAGACCTGAAAAGTAGATAAATTGTATGGGCCAAACCAAAATACTAGGAAATGGATTCAAAATCCTAAAGGTGCTCCATTGTTGCCGTCAACAGTTGGTACAATCAAAGAATTCTAGTGAGGCTATGACAACACAAAACAGTTGTCAGCCAACCGGAAGTAAGTTGACGTTGTGCACCATGGCACAGGAGAGCACCAGAAGTAAGGCATACGTTGTTGTCGAGAGACGTGCAGCAGCGAAGAGTGTGTGGCTACATCACACCGCAGATATGCATCTCCAAGAAATTCTCCACGTCCTAGTAAAGATCTAGAAAAACAAAGTTTATTAATATGTCAGTATCATGAAGATTCATCTTATTATCCAACATGAATCGGTGGTCCTAAGATTGCTCCTAAAGGGCTGACAAACATTACGTTTATACCTGTCGACATGCACATGCCAAACAAAATGGAAACTGCATAAATTCGGGGATTTAAGAATGAGATAACCTCATAACCATAGCCAGGTCTTCGTCATCAGTCTTGTGGGTGAGCTCCTTGTGGCCGAGCTTGGTAGCGATGGGGCATATGCGCGGAGCTTCTACCAGTGACTTGCAGACTTGCAGTCGCTCTACTTATTAAGACCACGAATTCCCCTCTCGTAAATCTGGAGGAGGCAAAGAGTTTGGTTTGTTCGAGCTTGCAGTGGAGGCAGAGCGCAGATGAGGCGTTGGTAATATGATTACAGGAGACGAAGGAGATAAAAGAGGGTGAAAGGAGAAGCTAGGGAGACTTGTGGAGGCACTGGTGCCATTTGTGGGGAGTGTTGGAAATATATCCTATAGGCAATAATAAATTAGTTATTATCATATTTTCTTATTTGTGATAATCGTTTATTATCCATGCTTTAATTGTATTGATCGGGAACTCAGATACATGTGTGGATACATACACAATACTATGTCCCTAGTAGGTCTCTAATAGACTAGCTCGTTGATCAAAGATGGTCAAGGTTTCCTAACCATGAACATGAGATGTCAATTGATAACGGGATCACATCATTATGAAAATGAGGTGATGGACAAGACCCAAACTATAAACATATCAGTTTATTGTTATAGTTTTCTGCATGCCAAGTATCTGTTTCTATGACCATGAGATCATGCAACTCACTGACATCGGAGGAGTACCTTGTGTGTATCAAACGTCGCAATGTAACTGTATGACTATAAATGTGCTCTATAGATATCTCCGAGGGTATCTGTTGAGTGGGCATGGATCAAGATTGGGATTTATTACTCCGTGTGACAGAGAGGTATCTCAGGGCCCACTCGGTAATACAACATCACAATGAGCCTTGCAAGCAATGTGACTAAAGAGTTAGCCACGTGATCTTCTATTACGGAACGAGTAAAAAGACTTGCAGGTAACAAGATTGAACTAGGTATAGAGATACCGACGATCGAATCTCGGGCAAGTAACATACCGATAAACAAAGGGAACTACATATGGGACTAACTGAATCCTTGACATAGAGGTTCAACCGATAAAGATCTTCATAGAATATGTAGGAATCAATATGGACATCCAGGTCCCGCTATTGGTTATTGACCTTAGGTGTTTCGGTCATGTCTACATAGTTCTCGAACCCCCATGGTCCGCACACTTAATGTTCGGTGACGTTTCAGTAGTATTGAGTTATGTATGTTGGTGATCGAAGGTTGTTCGGAGTCCCGGATGAGATCCCGGATGTCACGAGGAGCTCGGGAATGGTCCGGAGTTAAAGATTGATATATAGGTGAAAGCACAACATGCTCCCTTGGTGGTTTTGATAATTCATGACAACATACATTGTCTCTTGGACTCATATCTTTACCTAGTGTATTTCAGTTACAGTCTATAGAGAGGTTTGGCAGAAGGAGATTGTGGAGAAACCCCAAGATGCAAGGAAATAGGTTGGCCAAGCTTCAAGCAAGAGGACTCTATATTTTATGTTTGTGAGAAATCACTTTGAGTCATAGGAAAGCCAATACTATTAGAAGGGGGTAAGGTGTTGTTGGTGAACAATATGCTCAAACGTGCACAAGTGATAGTCGCCAAAAACATCCACAAAACTCTCCCACCAAAGTCTGTTCTATACCCAACACTCAAAATTGGTGCAACCAACTATCCCACTTCAGTGCCACCGATTCCAGAACCTAGATAGACTTTGCCAAACCCTAGCCACTTCGGTGCAACCGATTCCATACCGGTGCCACCGAGTTTAGGTTGCCAACTTTCTGTTACGCAAATTCACATTTCCGGTCCCTCCGAGAATGTTGGATCGGTGTCACCGAGATTGGAAATCTGACCGTTGGTCACCTTATCGGTGCAACTGAGTTTCATATATTGGTCCCTCCGAGATTCAAAAGTTGCCACCTTTCGGTCACTTCGGTACCACCGAGATTCACACATCGGTGTCACCGAGTTGGTCATTTTGTGTGTAACGATTGGATTTTTGGGGATGCCTATATATACCTCTTCACCACCACTCACTCGACAGAGAAGCACTCAGAACTATTCCATACCTATCCTATCAGATTTTCTGAGAGAGAACCACCTACCCTTGTGTTGAGGTCAAGATCTTCCACTCAAATCATATGGATCTTGATTTCTAGCCTCCCCAAGTTGCTTTCCACCAATCCTATCTCTTCTACCAAGCCAAACCTATGAGAGAGAGATTGTGCGTTGAGGAGTCTATCATCTTGAAGCACAAGAGCAAGGAGTTCATCGTCATTACCGAGCCTATTACCTTTTGTAGGGTGGTGCCTCCTAGATTGGTTAGGTGTCGCTTGGGAGCCTCCTACTTCGTTGTGGAGTGAACCAAGAAGTTTGTAAGGGCAAGGAGTTCGCCTACTTCGTGAAGATCTACCCATAGTGAGTCTAGTCCTTCGTGGACGGAAGCCGCATGGAATAGTCAAGGTTGCTACTTCGTGGAACCTTTTGGGTGGAGCCCTCCGTGGACTCTCGCGGCCGTTACCCTCAGTGGGTTCAAGACTCCATAAACGTGGATGTACAGTAGCGCTACCTATCGGAACCACGGGAAAAATCCTTGCGTCTCAAACTGCGTTTGACCTACCTATCTCAACTTTTTACTTCATATGCAATGTCTTTACTTTCCGCTGCCATATTTGTTGACATGCATGTGTGGGGCTGTTAGACTTGCTAGCTTTGCTAAAAACTGTTAAAATCTGCCAACCAATTAACTTGGGAAAAGGTTAGGTTTTAAATTCCTTCTAGTTGTCTATTCACCCCCCTCTAGACACTCTTCTATTGATCCCTCAATTGGTATCAGAGCATTGGTCTCCATTGCTTCGGTTTAATCATCGAGGAGGAAGATGGATGTGTCTAGTGTAGGGAGTTTGAGTTGTAGAGTGCCCATTCTTGATAGAGAATACTATAGTCAATGGAAGTCTTTGATGCTTGAGCTGTTTAATGAATTTCAATTGAGCAAATATGTTATGCGCCCCTATGAGCCTCCTATTGATGAATTGCATTCTACACACGAAGAGGAAATTAACATGCTTGGTAACCTAAGAACTGTCAATCTTATCGTTAGAGGTTTACCAAGATTCGTGCTTTCTCAAATGAAGAACTTTGCATGTGTAGATACCTTATGGACTGATTTGGAGAAACGATATCCAAATATTTCCTTAGGGAATCTAGATGAAATTCTTCATAAAGCCATTGCTTTTCATAAAATGAAGCCTAGTGATCCAAACTTTGATAAATGCCTATTTGAACTCCGTGACCTTATGCGTGCTAAAGGAGATGCCACCACTATCAACAACCTTATCTTTGAAGCCATTCGCACTCATAAACTTGAACATTGTCATGATAACTATTCTAACAAATCTCTTGTTCTTTATGACGAGGATTTCCCACTTGATGATGACAATGTGGAACATGGCTACTATGAAGAAGATGAGTTGTTTGACATCGAGTATGAGAAGATCATGAAGAATCTGAGTCTTATGGCAAACCTTAAGGATTACATGTCCGGAGGAAAAGAGTGGATTCTCGACAGCGGATGTACGGACCATATGACTGGTGATAAAGACATGTTCGAAGAAATCATGCCTAATCAAGGTCCTCGACGGTACGTGACCTTTGGAGACAACTCTAAGGGTAAGGCACTTGGCCTTTGTAAGGTGTCCATATCTCGTGATAGCTCTATTCAAAATGTTATGCTTATTGAATCCCTTGGTTACAATCTTCTTTCCGTGTCTAGACTTGCTGATTTCAGTTTCAATGTTCATTTCAGAAAAGTAGATTGCCAAGTGTTTCGTCAAGATAATCATAAAATTGTCTTTACCGGTATCCGTAGAGGTGATCTATACATTGTTGATATCACTAAAAGATCCAAACCTCGCACTTGTTTAATTGCTAAATCTTCTAAAGGTTGGCTTTGGCATAGAAGATTAGGACATGTTGGTATGCGTAATTTAGACAAACTTATCAAAGGTGATCATATACTTGGTGTTAAAGATGTTATCTTTGACAAAGATAGACTTTGTAGTGCTTGTCAAGCTGGAAAGCAAGTAGGTGGAAGTCATCCTGTTAAGAATATCATGACTACTAGGAGACCACTCGAGTTACTTCACATGGATCTCTTTGGTCCCAATGCTTACAGGAGACTTGGTGGAAATTCCTATGGTTTAGTTATAGTTGATGATTTTTCCAGATTTACGTGGGTATTCTTTCTTGATGATAAGTTGCAGGTTCAAAAGATCTTCAAGAACTTCGCTCGCAAAGCGCAAAATTAGTTTGAAGTGAAGATCAAGAAGGTTCGAAGTGATAACGGATCTGAGTTAAAGAACACCCATGTTGATACTTTTCTTGACGAAGAAGGTGTCTCACATGAGTTCTCGGCTACGTACGCGCCTCAACAAAATGGAGTTGTTGAGAGGAAGAACCGGACACTCATTGAGATGGCAAGAACGATGCTTGACGAATACAAGACGCCAAAGCACTTTTGGGCAGAAGCTGTGGAAACAACATGTCATGCCACAAACCGACTGTACTTGCACAAGCTTCTCGATAAAACGGCATACGAGCTACTCACTGGTAACAAACCACAAGTTGGATACTTTCGAGTATTCGGCTCCAAGTGCTACATTCTTGATAAGCATCGTCGTACTAAATTTGCTCCTAAATCTCATGAAGGATTCCTTCTTGGTTAAGGATAGAACTCTCACACTTACCGTGTCTACAACAACTTCACTCGAAAAGTTTAAGAGACGGTAGATGTGAAGTTTGATGAATCTAATGGTTCGCAAGTCGAACAATTGCCAAATGATGTAGGTGATAAGAACCCTTCAGAAGCTATCCTAGATTTACCCATAGGCAAGATTCATCCCATGAAGGTGAAGGAGAGTACTTCATCAACTCAAGTGGAAGCCCCTACCTCATGACAAGGTGAACCACAACATGACATGGAGGCATCCACAAGCGGTACAAGACAAGATGATGAAGAGGTGGAAGTGCATCATGAAGATCCACCACAACCTCCTTCACCACCACCTCAAGGGAACGACACCTTCAACAACAACGAAGATGAAGAAGATGATGATGAAGAAGAAGCTCCACCAACCAACAATCGGAAGCTGACCCGAGTTCGAGCACAAGTGACCAAGAACCATCCCCTAAACCAAATCTTTGGTGATATACAAACAGGGAGAATCACTCGCTCTAAAACTCGTCTAGCAAACTTCTGTGATCATTACTCTTTCATTTCTAGCATTGAGCCCTGGAAGGTAGTGTTGGAACTATGCCCTAGAGGCAATAATAAATTAGTTATTATCATATTTCCTTGTTCATGATAAATCGTTTTTTATCCATGCTATAATTGTATTGATCGGAGACTTAAATGCATGTGTGGATACATAGACAAAACCATGTCCCTAGTATGCCTCTAATGGACTAGCTCGTTGATCAAAGGATGGTTAAGGTTTCCTAGCCATGGACATGAGATGTCATTTGATAACGGGATCACATCATTAGGAGAATTATGTGATGGACAAGACCCAAACTACAAACATAGCATATGATCGTGTCAGTTTATTGCTATTGTCTTCTGCATGTCAAGTATGTGTTCTATGACCATGAGATCATGCAACTCATGGACATCGGAGGAGTGCCTTGTGTGTATCAAACGTCTCAACGTAACTGGGTGACTATAAAGGTGCTCTATAGGTATCTCCGAGGGTGTTTGTTGAGTTGGCATGGATCGAGACTGGGATTTGTTACTCCGCGTGATGGAGAGGTATCTCGGGGCCCACTCGGTAATACAACATCACAATGAGCCTTGCAAGCAATGTGACTAATTGTTAGTTGTGGGATCTTGTATTACGGAACGAGTAAAGAGACTTGCCGGTAACGAGGTTGAACTAGGTAGGGAGATACCGATGATCGAATCTCGGGCAAGTAACATACCGAAGAATAAAGGGGACATCGGACGGGATTAACTGAATTCTTGACATAGAGGTTCGACCGGTAAAGATCTTCGTAGAATATGTAGGAACCAATGTGGACATACAGGTCCCGCCATTTGTTATTGATCGTAGAGGTGTCTCGGTCATGTCTACATAGTTCTCGAACCCGCAGGGTCTGCACACTTAAGGTTTGGTGACATTTCGGTAGTGTAGAGTTATGTATGGTGGTGACCGAAGTTTGTTCGGAGTCCCGGATGAGATCCCTGAAGTCACAAGGAGCTCCGGAATGGTCCGGAGGTAAAGATTCATATATAGGAAGTCCTGTTTTGGTCACCGGAAAAGTTTCGGGCTCATCGGTAGTGTACCGGGAGACCACCAGGAGGGGTATTTTGACCCAATAGGCTTTATGGGCTGTAGGAGGATGAATACCAGCCCTTAGTGGGCTGGTGGAAGTCCTACACAAAGCCCATGAGGCTGGGAAGAAAATACCAAAAGGAAAAAGGTGGAAAAAGGCAAAAAAGGGCCAAATAAGGAAGGAGTCCTAATCCTACTAGGAGTGGAGGAGGAGGACTCCTCCCTCCTTGGTTTGGCCGACCCAAGGGCTGCCTTTTTGGCAGACAAGCCTCCTCCTCCTCTCCTCCTATATATACTAGAGGATTTTAGGGTTTTGGCAGTGCTTAGGCGAAGCCCTGCAGGAATAACTCCAGCACCATCACCGGAGCGCCGTCACGCTGCCGGAGAACTCTTCTACCTCTCCACCCCTCTTGCTGGATCAAGACGGTGGAGATCATCATCAAGCTGCACGTGTGCTGAATGCGGAGGTGCCATCCATTCGGTACTAGATCGAAAGGATCGTGATCAAGGCCATGGGACGTTCGTGATCGGATCGCGGGACGGATCATGACGAGATCGCGGGACGGTTCGTGATTGGTTCGCGGGATGGTTCATGATTAGATCGCGGGATGCTCGGCGATTTCGATCGCGTAGACGTTCGACTACACCAACCGCGTTTCTTAACGCTTCCCGCTTAGCGATCTACAAGGGTATGTAGATCCACTCTCCCTCTCGTAGATGCTCATCACCATGGATAGGTTTGCGTGTGTGTAGGAAGTGCATCATGAAGATCCACTACAACCTCCTTCACCACCACCTCAAGGGAACGACACCTTCAACAACAACGAAGATGAAGAAGATGATGATGAAGAAGAAGCTCCACCAACCAACAATCGGAAGCTGACCCGAGTTCGAGCACAAGTGACCAAGAAGCATCCCCTAAACCAAATCTTTGGTGATATACAAACAGGGAGAATCACTCGCTCTAAAACTCGTCTAGCAAACTTCTGTGATCATTATTATTTCATTTCTAGCATTGAGCCCTGGAAGGTAGAACAAGCTCTTGAAGACGCGGATTGGGTGAACGCTATGCATGAAGAGCTTCACAACTTCGAAAGGAATGAAGTGTGGACACTCGTGGAGAACCCAAGGATGAACACAACATCATCGGAACCAAATAGGTTTTTCGAAACAAGCAGGACGAAGACGGTCAAGTTGTACACAACAAGGCTCGCCTCGTAGCTCAAGGATATACGCAAGTTGAAGGTATGGACTCTGGTGAGACCTATGCCCCCATCGCTAGACTTGAAGCTATTCGCATTCTTCTTGCTTATGCCAATCACCATGATATCACGCTTTATCAAATTGATATTAAAAGTGCATTTTTAAATGGTGAAATTGAAGAAGAGGTTTATATTAAACAACCACCTGGCTTTGTTAGTCCTAAGAAACCTAATCATGCTTACAAGCTTCGTAAAACACTTTATGGTCTTAAGCAAGCCCCTCGTGCTTGGTACAAATGTTTAACGAAGTTTATTATCGAAAAGGGTTTTGAAATTGGCAAAATTGATGCAACCTTATTCACTAAGAGAGTTCATGGTGAACTATTTGTGTGCCAAATTTATGTGGATGATATTATCTTTGGTTCCACTAACCCTCAATTTAGTGAAAGGTTTGGAAGATTGATGTCTGAGAAGTATGAGATGTCTATGATGTGTGAGCTGAAATTCTTTCTTGGGTTGCAAATCAAACAATCGAAAGAAGTAACTTTCATCTCTCAAACTAAGTATACCAAGGACTTGATCAAAATGTTCAACATGCATGAGTGCAAAGGTATGAAAACCCCTATGCCTACTAGCGGACGTGGTGATCTTACCAGAGAGGATGAGCCAGTTGATCAGAAAGTTTACTTGGTTCATTGTTATATCTATGTGCATCTTGTCCCGATATTGTGCTTAGTGTTTGCATGTGTTCTAGATATCAAGCTACACCGAAAGAATGTCATCTTTCAGCTGAAAATGCATTGTGAGATACTTGATACAAACGCCAAATTTTGGCATTGGTATCCCAAGGGATCTTCTTTTGACCTTGTTGGCTATTCTGATTCGGACTATGCCGGTGACAAGGTTGATAAAAATCCACCTTGGGTACTTGTCAATTTTTGGGCAGATCTCTTGTATCTTGGTCCTCTAAGAAACAAAACTCGGTATCTCTATCGACTGCCGAAGCTGAGTACATTGTTGCTGGATCTTGTTGTGTGCAACTTCTTTGGATGACACAAACACTTAAGGATTATGGAATTCATGTTAAAAATGTTCCATTACTTTGTGACAATGAAAGTGCTATTAAAATTGGTCATAATCCTATGCAACATTCTCGAACTAAGCATATTCAAGTTCGACATCATTTCATTCGTGATCATGTTGCTAAAGCAGACATTAATCTTAAGCATGTTCGCACTAACAAGCAATTGGCCGATATCTTTACTAAGCCACTTGACGAGAAGACATTTTGTCACCTGAGGAGTGAGTTGAACATCATCGATGCTTCAAACTTGAGCTAGACTCACTCTGCTGTATGCAAGGGCATGAGCTTTCTTGATATTTCCATGTATCTTAACATTTCATCTTATGCCATGGAATTCTATGCTCCCTTGTATTGCATCTAATCTCTTGTAGGTACTTGAAAAAAAATTCATTCCACAAGATTGCCATCAACTCCAATCATAAGCAATCTTGTCATTACCAAGTATCCACAACCCCTCTTGATGATGTGATACGTCTCCAACATATCTATAATTTTTTATCGTTCCATGCTACTATATTATCAACTTTCGATGTTTTCTATGCATGAATATGCTATTTTATATTATTTTTGGGACTAACTTATTAATCCAGTGCCCAGTGCCAGTTCCTATTTTTTCCGTGTTTTTGACCTTTTTCAAATAGGAATATCAAACGGAGTCCAAATGGAATAAAACTTTCGCCATGATTTTTTATGGAAAATATCAAAAATATCTGAAGAAAAAGATATCGGAGAGGCGGCCCGAGGAAGCCACGAGCCTGGGAGGCGCGGGCCCCCTGGCCGTGGCTAGGCAGCTCGTGACCTCCTTGTGGCACCTCTTTACTTGTTCCCGACGCCATATGGTCTTATAAATACGGAAACCCTCGGAAATAAACATAGATCGCAAGTTCCGCCGCTGCAGACCTCCAAAGCCACCAAAAACCAATCGGGAGACCGTTCTGGCATCCTGCCGGAGGGGAATTCATCATCGGTGGCCATCTTCATCAACACCATTGCCTCTCCGATGATGCGTGAGTAGTTCACCTCAGACCTACGGGTCCATAGCTAGTAGCTAGATGTCTTCTTATCTCTCTTTGATCTTCAATACAAAGTTCTCCATGATCTTCATGGTGATCTATCTGATGTAATCTTCTTTTGCGGTGTGTTTGTTGAGATCCGATGAATTGTGGATTTATGATCGGATTATCTATGAATATTATTTGAGTCTCCTATGGTTTATTATATGCATGATTTCGTATCCTTGTAATTCTCTTCGAGTTATGGGTTTCATTTGGCCAACTTGATCTATAGTTCTTGCAATGGGAGAAGTGCTTGGCTTTGGGTTCACACCGTGCGGCGTCCTCACCTAGTGACAGAAGGGGTAGCGAGGCACGTATCGTGTTGTTGCTATCAAGGGTAAAAAGATGGGGTTTATATCATATTGCATGAATCTATCCCTCTACATCATGTCATCTTTCTTAAAGCGTTACTCCATTTATCATGAACTTAATACACTAGATGCATGCTGGATAGCGGTCGATGTGTGGAGTAATAGTAGTAGATGAAGAAAGTATCGGTCTACTTGTCTCGGACATGATGCCTATATGTATGATCATTTCCTTAGATATCTTCATGACTTTGTGCTATTCTATCAATTGCTCAACAGTAATTTGTTCACCCACCGTAATACTTGCTTTCACGAGAGAAGGCTCTAGTGAACACTATGGCCCCCGGGTCTATTTTACACATTATATATTTAGATCTAAACACAAAAACACTAAAAATACTTTGCTGCGATTTTATTTACTTATTTATATTCATCTATTACCACTATCAGATTTCACCTTGCAAGCAATCATAAAGAGATTGACAACCTCTTTATCGCGTTGGGTGCAAGTTTGTTTGTGTTTGTGCAGGTTCCTTGTGGCTTGATCTTGTTACTCCTACTAGATTGATACCTTGGTTCTCAAACTGAGGGAAATACTTACCGCTACCTTGCTGCATCACCCTTTCCTTTTCAAGGGATAAACCAACGGAAGACAAGAATTCTCCTATCAACTTGCCAATTTCTGGTGACGTTGTAGAGAAGTAGCAGGAAGAATTTCTGGCGCCGTTGCCGGGGAGTATTCAAGTGAAGCATATCTACCAAGTACCTATTGCAAACTCATCTCTTGCATTTACATTATTTTCCAGTTGACTCCCATTCTCCTCTCCCCCACTTCTAAAACGATTTTTAGAAAATACCAAAAAGATTTGCCTTTTTATTCGCCCTTTTTCGTTCGCCTTTTTGTTGCTATGTTTGCTTGTATTGCCATGTGCCTTCTATTTGCTTGCATCTTCGCTTGCTAAAAATCTATTTATATGGATCCGCATACACTTTCTAATCTTTTCAAAATACCAAATTATGATGAACCAATTGCTAGAGTTGAGTGCAGTTGATTATCTCTATGAAGTTTTGTTTGAAAATCATGAATCTGGAATTTTTGATGAAGTATTGACAGAAGAAATTTATAAGGAGATTTATGATAGTTCCTTGAATGAAAAGCATGATTTCCATGTTGTTAGTATGTATTCTATAAATATCCATGATGCTAATGATATGCAAAACCACAAGCTTGGGGATGCTATGCTTGATGAAGATGATATTTTTTGTCCCCAAGTTTTGGTGATGACACGTATGTTACAATTGATCGTGAAAAGAATCCTTTATGTGATAGTTATATTGTGAGATTCCTTCATGATTATACTGAAAATTATTATGAGGGAGTAACATATGCTTGTAGGAATTTCAATAATATCAAGTTTCCTCTCTTTGTGTTCATAGTTTTGAAGTTATGCTTATTTTGCCTTCATATGCTAAGTGATTCTTGTTCCGATAAGTTGTTTGCTCACAAAATCCCTACGCATAGGAAGTGGGTTAGACTTAAATGTGTTTTTAATTCTATTCATGATGCTCTTTTTCATATCTTAATTACTACTCTTATTGTGAGCATCATTGAAATCGTTATGCCTAGCTAGGGGCGTTAAACGATAGCGCTTGTTCGGAGGCAACCCAATGAATAGGTTTATTTTTGCTCTTTTAATTTCTGTTTTGTTGAGTTAACACCATCATGATTCTGCTATTTTTGTGTTTTTATGTTTTAATTAGTGTTTGTGCCAAGTAGAACCTTTATGATTAGTTTTGGTGATAGTTGTTTAATCATGCTGGAAAAAGACAGAAACTTTGTGCTCATGAAATTATTTTTCACTTCTAGAAAGAAAGAACTTTTGAGTTGATTATTTTTGCTGATGATTCATATGAAAATTTAACTAATTTTCATAATTTGTTAAGAATTTTTGAGTTAATAGAGGTATACGAAATATACGGATTGCTACAGACTGTTCTGTTTTTGACAGATTCTGTTTTTGTTGTGTTGATTGCTTATTTTGATGAAACTATGGGTAGTATCAGGGGGTACGAGCCATGGAGAAGTGAGAATACAGTAATATAAAATCAATCTAAATGGAAATTAAAGTTTACTACAGTACCTAAAAAATTGGTGGTTTGTTTTCTTATGCTAATGCTATCACGAGTTTCTGTTTATGTTTTGTGTTGTGAAGTTTTCAAGTTTTGGGTGATGTTCATATGGACAATGGAATAAAGAGTGGCAAGAGCCTAAGCTCGGGGATTACCAAGGCATCCTAAGCCAAATTCAAGGACACATGATATGTGCTTGGGTGCAAGTTTGTTTGTGTTTGTGCAGGTTCCTTGTGGCTTCATCTTGTTACTCCTACTGGATTGATACCTTGGTTCTGAAACTGAGGGAAATACTTACCGCTACCTTGCTGCATCACCCTTTCCTCTTCAAGGGACAAACCAACGCAAGACAAGAATTCTCCTATCAACTTGCCATTTTTGGTGACATTGTAGATAAGTAGCATGATGGAAGGAAGAAAACCACTCAACCATATCCTTGACATCTACTTGATCAAAATTGCACACTCTCAATTGGTATCATGTCAATTGTATATATCTATTGTTCTTCCTTGCATGACTAATCCTTGTAGGTAACTAGTGTACTAGAACAAGAAGGATTTATCAAAACTCAAGATGATCTTCATCAACCTCGAGCATCCTCAACAAATTTATCTACAAGCTACGCCATCAACATCACTCAAAGGTATGTACTCATGTCCTTGAAAAGGCTTTACTCCAAGAAATGAGCTAAAGCAACTCAAGCGACATGAAGACACTAAAATGCTTAATCGAAAAATGGTAATCCCATTCTGAGCATAACGTAGAGTATGACCTATGATCAAGTATTCTTGCTTAGCTCCTAAGTCGATATACTCTAACATAGGTGACCTACTCACCGCCCATCATCTAGTTAAGAATCTAGTGTGATCTGCTCTCTATTGCATGATTTTTCGTGACCACCCCAATCTTCTCTAGTTGATGTCCCTTGTATATTTCATTGCAAATGTTTCTCTTGACTCTTTGAATACAGAAACATGGTTTCTATTTTAGAGCCGCTGACCCAGATATCTCGGTTCTATCGAACTTGTAGACAAGCTGCACTACAACAACTTGGTATCACCGATCTATCTATCTCGGCGTCACTGATTGTCATTCTGTCTCTTTAGAATTTGTTTGTGCAATTCTGTGTTTTATTAAATGATCTTTCTTGAAAATACTCCTGTTACTTCGATGATCCCCTTCTCCAAAAAGGGAGAGAAGTACTAGAGTTAATTTTGAGGAGAGAATTTCGTTCTTCAAGGATCCCTATCTTCAATGAACAAAGGAGGAGGAGAACAAATCAGTTTCTATGTCTCTCTCAGTTTCCATTTCTACGAATCCTACTACTCAATGACCCTTGTTCTCAAGGATCACTTCTCAGTCAATGATCCCTGTATCTATCCCTGTTTTTGACCTTTTGGAAATTAATGCCATAGGGGGAGAAGACCAAAGCTTCAACCATTTTGGGAGAAGACCTAAGCTTCAAGCTAGGGGGGAGATATGATCAGAGGGGGAGAGCCAATATCAATAATCATATCGTTATAAACAGGGGGAGAATATCAAAGTAGGGGGAGAAAAAATCTTTGATTTTTCTCACCTTATCCTATCCTAAAATCTACATGCTAAGATTCTGTGGGAGAGGATAACCTATTTTCATATCCACGTGAGAAAAAAAATTCAAAGATGAGATATATTGAAATTTTGAGTTCTATTGCCTTGCTGATTGGTAGAATACTCTTGTGTTTTCTAACATTGTTTTCTCAAGTGTGTTCCGATCACCAGGATGCTCAAGAACTCAAGGTAACTATATGCATCATATCCTTGGTGAAGATGATCTCTTGCTTCTTGCACATATTATTTGCAAGAGTGATGTCTTGAATAAAGATACATTTCATTAATATATATTTGATGCATATAGCCAAGATAACACATGACTTGTTATATCCTCTCTACCTTATGTGTGTTCATGCATTCAAAAGCAACTATCCTTTAAAGGAATGCACACATTTAGGGGGAGCAAGTCTAAGTCATGTATCTCTCAAAGTCTTCAGTATAACCATGCATATTTTTATTTGAAGCTTTGATTGTATGTTGTCATCAATTACCAAAAGGGAGGAGATTGAAAGCACAACATGCTCTCTTCGTGGTTTTGATAATTCATGACAACATACATTGTCTCTTGGACTGATATTTTTACCTAGTGTATTTCAGTTACACTCTACAGAGAGGATTGGCAGAAGGAGATTGTGGAGAAACCCCAAGATGCAAGGAAATAGGTTGGCCAAGCTTCAAGCAAGAGGACTCTACATTTTATGTTTGTGAGAAATCACTTTGAGTCATAGGAAAGCCAATACAATTAAAAGGGGGTAACGTTTTGTTGGTGAACAATATGCTCAAACGTGCACAAGTTATAGTCGCCAAAAACATCCACAAAACTCTCCCACCAAAGTCTGTTCTATACCCAACACTCAAAATCGGTGCAACCAACTATCCCACTTCGGTGCCACCGATTCCAGAACCTAGACAGACTCTGCCAACCCTAGCCACTTCGGTGCAACCGATTCCATACTGGTGCCACCGAGTTTAGATTGCCAACTTTGTGTTATGAAAATTCACATTTTCGGTCCCTCCGAGAATGTAGGATCGGCATCACCGAGATTGGAAATCTGACCGTTGGTCACCTTATCGGTGCAACCGAGTTTCATATATCGGTTCCTCCGAGATTCAAAAGTTGCCACCTTTTTGTCACTTCGGTACCACCTAGTTGGTCATTTTGTGTGTAATAGTTGGATTTTTGGGGGTGCCTATATATACCCCTTCACCACCACTCACTCGACAGAGAAGCACTCAGAACTATTCCATACCCATCCTATGAGATTTTCTGAGAGAGAACCACCTACCCTTGTCTTTAGGTCAAGATCTTCCACTCAAATCATATGGATCTTGATTTCTAGCCTCCCCAAGTTGCTTTCCACCAATCCTATCTCTTCTGCCAAGCCAAACCTGTGAGAGAGAGAGAGAGATTGTGTGTTGAGGAGTCTATCATCTTGAAGCACAAGAGCAAGGAGTTCATCGTCATTATCGAGCCTATTACCTTTTGGAGGGTGGTGCCTCCTGGATTGATTAGGTGTCGCTTGGGAGCCTCCTACTTCGTTGTGGAGTGAACCAAGAAGTTTGTAAGGACAAGGAGATTGCCTACTTTGTGAAGAACTACCCATAGTGAGGCTAGTCCTTCATGGAAAGAAGCCATATGGAATAGTCAAGGTTGCTACTTCGTGGACCCTTTTGGGTGGAGCCCTCCATGGACTCTCGCGACCGTTACCCTCCGTGGGTTGAAGACTCCATAAACATGGATGTACGATAGCGCCACCTATCGAAACCACGGGAAAAATCCTTGCGTCTCAAACTACGTTTGATCTACCTATCTCAACTTTTTTACTTCATATGCAATGTCTTTACTTTCCGCTGCCATATTTGTTAACATGCATGTGTAGGGCTGTTAGACTTGCTAGCTTTGCTAAAAACTGTTAAAATCTGCCAACCAATTAACTGGGGAAAAGGTTAAGTTTTAAATTCCTGCTAGTTGTCTATTCACCCCCCTCTAGACACTCTTCTAGTGATCCCTCCATAGGAATTCCCGTTTTGGTCACCGAAAAGGTTTTTGGTACTTTGATAGTGTACCGGGAGTGCTGGAGGATTTCGGGGGACCACCGGGAGGGGCCGTCCATGTCGGCAGGCCAGATGGGCCTGACGGGTGGTGCGCCAACCCTTAGTGGGCTGGGCAAACCAACCCCAAGAGGCCCATGCAGCTAGAGTGGGAGGAAAGGAAAAAAACCCAAGGTGGTGAAGGATTCCAAATAGGATGGACTCCTCCACCTCCTCTCCACTTCGTCCGAACCAAGGGGCAACCCTAGGGCTGCCTCCTCCCCCTCCCTCCTATATATACTAGAGGATTTTGAGGGCATCCCTAACCCTAATTGCCACGTGTTGTCCTCTTCTTCCTCTAGATTGTTTCTCCTCTATTTTAGTTCTACGGTGCTTAGGCAAAGCCGTGCCGGATTAGTTCGCCACCACCGCCACCATGCCGTTGTGCTGTCGGAAAATTCATCTACCTCTCTGCTCCCTCTTGCTAGATCAAGAAGGCGGAGATCGTCATCGATCTTTATGTGTGCTGAACGCGGAGGTGTCGTCCGTTCGGTGCTAGATCGGAAGGACTGCGACTGGATCGCGGGACGGATCATGATTGGATCGTGGTACGGCTAGTGATTTGGATCGCGAAGACGTTCGACTACATCAAGCACGTTTCTTAACGCTTCTCGCTTAGCAATCTACAAGGGTATGTAGATCCACTCTCCCTCTCGTAGATGCTCATCACCATGGATAGATCTGGCGTGTGCATAGGAAATTTTTGTTTCCCATGCAACGTTCGCCAACAATGGCATTATGATCTAGGTCTATGTGTAGATGAGATCACGAGTAGATCACAAAGGAGTTTGTGGGCGTTAATGCTCAGATTTCTTCCTCCCTTGGTTTTTTCTTGATTCACCGGTATTGTGGGATGAATCAGACCGGACCAACCTTACTCGTACGCTTACGAGAGACCGGTTCCATCGACTGACATGTCACATGTCACTTTGATGCATAAAGATGGCTGGCGAGTGTCTGTCTCTCCGACTCTAGTTGGATCGGATTCGACAAAGGTGGTCCTTGAGAAGGTTTAATAGAAATTTGTGTATAATCATTGTGGTTTTGCGTAGGTAATAGTCGTTCTTGGTAGATACCCATAGCAGCCACGTAAAACATGCAACAACAATTAGAGGACGTCTAACTTGTTTTTGTAGGGTATTGTGATATGATATGGCGAATTAGATGATGAGATATATGTGATGTATGAGATGATCATGTTTTGTATAGAATATCACGACTTGCATGTCGATGAGTATGGCAACCGGCAGGAGCCATAGGGTTGTCTTTAATTATTGTATGACCTGCGTGTCAATCATTAAGCGCTATGTAATGCTTTACTTTATCGCTAAGCGGTAGAAATAGTAGTAGAAGCATGGTGGGCGCGACAACCCTGATAGTGACACAATGATGGAGATCATGATGATGGAGATCATGGTGTTATGCCGGTGACGATGGAGATCATGCCGGTGCTTTGGAGATGGACACTAAAGCACAAGTTCATGGCCATATCATGTCACTTATGATTTGCCTATGATGTTAATCCTTTTATGCACCTTGTTTTGCCTAGGAAAATGGTAGCATTATAAGGTGATCCCTCACTAAAATTTCAAGATAAAATTGTGTTCTCCCCGAGTGTGCATCATTGCGAAAGTTCGTCGATCCAAGACACCACGTGATGATCGGGTGTGATAGACTACGTTCACATACAACGGGTGCAAGCAAGTGTTGCACGTGCGGAACACTCGGTTTAAACTTGACGAGCCTAGCATGTACAAGCATGGCCTCGGAACACAAGAGACTGAAAGGTTGAACATGAGTCATATAGTAGATATGATCAACATGGAGATGTTCACCATTGAAACCACCTCATTTCACGTGATGATCGTGTTGGGAGACGTAGAATTAAATCAAAAATTTCCTACGTTCACCAAGATCTATCTATGGAGAAACCAGCAACGAGAGGGGGGAGATTGCATCTTCATACCTTTGAAGATCGCTAAGCGGAAGCGTTACAAGAACGCGGTTGATGGAGTCATACTCGCAGTGATTCAGATCGCGGTAGATCCGATCAAGTGCCGAATGGACGGCACCTCCGCGTTCAACACACGTGCAGCCCGGTGACGTCTCCAACACCTTGATCCACCAAGGAGTAAGGAGAGGTTGGGGAAGGACTCCAACAGCAGCACGACGGCGTGGTGGTGGTGGAGTAGCAAGGTATTCCGACAGGGCTTCGCCTAAGCGCTGCGGAGGAGGAAGAAGAGAGGTAGGGCTTCGCCGTGAGAGAGAGAGAGATCAAATCTTGTCTCAAAACATCCAAAACCTCAAGTATATATAGGAGGAGGGACGTGGAGGGCTGGCTTGGCCTCTACTCCAAAGAGAAGAGGGTCGGCCGAATTAAAGGGAGAGTCCACCTCCCACAAGGGAGGTGGATCTCCTCCTTTTAAATCCTTTTTGGCCCTATCTCTTATCCCTAGCCGCATGGGCCTTTAGCAAAAGTCTTGCCCAGCCCAATAAGGGATGGCACACTTTATCTAACAGCCCATGTGGTCCTTTGGTCGTCACACCCCTCCCGGGGGTCCTCCGGCACCCTCCCGGCACTCCCGGTACACTACCGATGAGCCCAAAAACTTTTCGGTGACCAAAACTGGACTTCCTATATATCAATCTTTATCTCCGGACCATTACGGAGCTCCTCGTGACGTCCGGGATCTCATCCGGGACTCCGAACAACCTTCGGTAATCACGTATACCTTTTCCCTATAACCCTAGCGTCATCGAACCTTAAGTGTGTATACCCTACGGGTTCGAGAGACACGTAGACATGACCGAGACACTTCTCCGGTCAATAACCAATAGCGGGATCTGGATACCCATGTTGGCTCCCACGTACTCCACGATTATCTCATCGGATGAACCACGATGTCGGGGATTCAATCAATCCTGTATTCAATTCCCTTTGTCTATCGGTATGATACTTGCCCGAGATTCGATCGTCGGTATCCCCATACCTTGTTCAATCTCGTTACTGGCAAGTCTCTTTACTCGTTCCATAATACATCATCCCGTGGCTAACTCCTTAGTCACATTGAGCTCATTATGATGATGTCTTACCGAGTGGGCCCAGAGATACCTCTCCGTCACACGGAGTGACAAATCCCAGTCTCGATTCGTGCCAACCCAACAGATACTTTCGGAGATACCCGTAGTGCACCTTTATAGCCACCCATTTACATTGTGATGTTTGGCACACCCAAAGCATTCCTACAGTATCCGGGAGTTGCACAATCTCATGGTCTAAGGAAACGATACTTGACATTGAAAAGCTTTAGCAAATGAACTACACGATCTTGTGCTATGCTTAGGATTGGGTCTTGTCCATCACATCATTCTCCTAATGATGTGATCCCGTTATCAACGACATCCAATGTCCATGGTCATGAAACCGTGACCATCTATTGATCAACGAGCTAGTCAACTAGAGGCTCACTAGGGACATGTTGTGGTCTATGTATTCACACATGTATTATGGTTTCCGGTTAACACAATTATAGCATGAACAATAGACAATTATCATGAACAAGGAAATACAATAATAACCATTTTATTATTGCCTCTAGGGCATATTTTCCAACAGTCTCCCACTTGCACTAGAGTCAATAATCTAGTTCACATCACCATGTGATTAACACTTACATCACCATGTGATCATATCATCATGTGATTAACACCCAATAAGTTCTGGGGTTTGTTCATGTTCTGCTTGTGAAAGAGGTTTTTAGTCAACGGGTCTGCGACATTCACATCCGTGTGTACCTTGCAAACTTTCCATGTCATATTTGTAGATACTGCTCCCACGCTCCACTTGGAGCTATTCCAAATGGCTGCTCCACTATACGTAGCCAGATTTCTACTAAGAGTCATCCGGATTGGAGTTAAAGCTTGCATCATCGTAACCCTTTACGATGAACTCTTTATCACCTCCATAATCGAGAAATATTTCCTTAGTTCTCAAGTTACTAAGGATAACTTTGACCATTGTCCAGTGATCCACTCTTGGATTACTCTTGTACCCCTTGATAGACTCATGGCAAGGCACACACAGGTGCGGTACACAGCATGGCATACTATATAGAGCCTATGGCTAAAGCATAGGAGATGACACTCATCTTTTCTTTATCTTCTGCCGTGGTCGGGTATTGAGTCTTACTCAATTTCACACCTTACAATACAGTCAAGAACTCCTTCTTTGACCCATCTATTTTGAACTCCTTCAAAAACTTGTCAAGGTATGTCTTCGTCGAAAAAACTTATCAAGCGAATAGATCTATCCCTATAGATCTTGATGCTCAATAAAATAGTAGCTTTATCTGGGTCTTCCTTTGAAAAAACTCTTTTCAAACAACCCTTCGTGCTCTTCCAGAAATTCTACATCATTTCCGATCAATAATATGTCAACTACATATTCTTATAAGAAATTCTATAGTGCTCCCACTCACTTTCTTGCAAATACAAGTTTCTCATAAACTTTGTATAAACTTAAACACTTTGATCACCTCATCAAAGCATATATTCCAACTCCGAGATGCTTGCTCCAGTCCATAGAAGGATCGCTGGAGTTTGCATATTATTAGCATCCTTAGGATTGACAAAACCTTCTGGTTGTATCACATACAACTCTTCCTCACAGAAACCATTACGGAAACCTTGTTTTGTCATCCATCTGCCAGATTCATAATTGAAAAATGCAGCAACTGCTAACAAAATTTTAACAGACTTTTAGCATCGCTACAGATGAGACAATCTCATCGCAGTCAACTCCTTGAACTTGGCGGAAACTTCTTTGCGACAAGTCGAGCTTTATAAACGGTGACATTTCACCATTAGCGTCTATGATTATCTCAAAGGTCCATTTGTACTCAATGACCCGCCATTCAACAGGCAAGTCTACCAAAGTCCATACTTGGTTTTCATACATGGATCCTTTCTCGGATTTCATGGCTCCTAGCCATTTGTTGGAATCCGGGCCCACCATCGCTTCTCCATAGTTCGTAGGTTCATCGTTGTCCAACAACATGATTTCCAAGACAGGGTTGTCGTACTACTCAGGAGCAGTACGCATCCTTGTCGACCTACGAGGTTCAATAGTGACTTGATCCGAAGCTTCATGATCATCATCATTAACTTCATTTTAAACTGAGTAGGCTCTACAGAAACATCTTTCTGTGTTGCGCTATTCTCTGGTTGAAACAAAGGTTCAACAATGTTATCAAGTTCTATCTTCCTCCCACTCAATTCTTTCGAGAGAAACTCTTTCTCAAGAAAGGACCCATTCTTAGCAACAAACACATTTTGCGCTTGGATCTGAAATAGAAGGTATACCCAATGTCTCATTAAGGTATTCTATGAAAATACATTTGTCTGCTTTGGGTTCGAGCTCGCTAGCTGAAAAACCCATTTTCACATAAGCGTCGCAGCCCCAAACATTAAGAAATGACAGCTTAGGCTTCTGTCAAACCATAATTCTCACGGTGTCATCTCAACAGACTTAGATGGTGCCCTATTAAAGTGAATGGATTTGTCTTTAATGCATAACCCCATAATGATAGTGGTAAAACGATAAGAGACATCATAGTACTCACTATATCCAATAGAGCACGACTACGACGTTCGAACACACCATCACACTATGGTGTTCCAGGAGGCGTGAGCTGTGAAATAATTCCACATTGTCTAAAATTGCATACCAAACTCGTAACTTAGATATTCACCTCCACGATCATATCGTAGACATTTCATCTTCTTGTCACGATGATCTTTATCTTCACTGTGAAACTCCTTGAACCTTTAAAACATTTCAGACTCGTGTTTAAGTAAATATCCCCATATTCACTCAAATCATCAGTGAAGGTAAAGAAAAATAACGATATTCACTCTTTGTTTTAACACTCATTGGACCACATACATCAACATGTATTAATTCCAATAAGCCACTAGTCCACTCCATCATACCGGAACATGGGGTCTGAGTCATCTTGCCAAAAGGGCATGGCTCGCATGTCTCAACCGATTCAAAATCGAGTGAGTCAAAAATCCATCAGCATGGAGTTTCTTTCATGTGATTTATACCAATATGACATTTAGCGGCAGTGCCACAAGTATGTGGTACTATCATTATTAACTTTATATCTTTTGGTTCCAACGTTATGAACATGTGTACTACTACGATCATGATTCGATAAACCATTCCGAGTGGGTGCATGACCATTGAAGGCATTATCCATGTAAATAGAATAAGCATTATTCTCTAACTTATATGAATAACCGTATTGCACTAATCATGGTCTAATCACGTTCATGCTCAACGCAAACACCAAATAACATTTATTTAGGTTTATCACAAATCCCGAAGGTAGAGAGAGCGTGCGATGGTGATCACATCAATCTTGGAAATACTTCCAACACACATCGTCACCTTTCACCTAGCTAGTCTCCGTTTATTCCGTAGCTTTTATTTCGAGTTGCTAACACTTAGCAACCGAACCGGTATCCAATACCCAGGTGCTACTAGGAGTACCAGCAAGGTACACATCACTAACACGTATATCAAATATACTTCCATCGACATTACCAGCCTTCTTATCTACCAAGCATCTAGGGTTTTTCCGCTTCAGCGAACATTCTCCTCATAACAGAAGCACTTAGTCTCGGGTTCGGGCTCAACCTTGGATTTCTTCACTAGAGCAACAACTGGCTTGCCATTCCTGAAGTTTTCCCTTCTTGCCCTTGCCCCTTTTGAAACTAGTGGTTTCACCTAACAATAAACACTTGATGCTCCTTCTTGATTTCTACCTTCGTGGTGTCAAACATCACGAACAACTCAGGGATCATCTTATCCATCCTTGGCATGTTATAGTTCATCACGAAGCTCTAGTAGCTTGGTGGCAGTGACTTGGAGAACTGCATTAATCACTATCTCATCTGGAAGATAAACTCCCACTTGATTCAAGTGATTGTAGCACCCAGACAATCTGAGCACACGCTCACCGATTAAGCTATTCTCCTTTATCTTGCAGACAAAGAATCTTGTTGGAGGTTTCATACCTCTCAACATAGGCACGAGCCTGAGATCACAATCTCAGCTCCTAGAACATCTCATATGTTCCGTGACGTTCAAAACGTTTTGGATCCTCAATTCTAAGCCGTAATGCATGACGCATTGAACTATCATGTAGTCACCAAAAAGTGCCTGTCATATGTTCACAACATCTACAGACAACGCTTGAGGGAGTGGTGCAGTTAGCGGTACATCAAAAACATAAGCTTTCTGTGCAGCAATGAGGACAATCCTCAGATCACGGACCCAATCCGCATTATTGCTACCATCAACTTTCAACTTACTTTTCTCTAGGATTGTATCAATAAAACTGTGGAGCTACAGCCCGAGCTATCTACGTCATAATTTGCAAGGACATTTTTAGACTAAGTTCATGATAATTAAGTTCATTTAATCAAATTATTAATGAACTCCCACTTAGATAGACATCTCTCTAGTCTTCCAAGTGATACATGATCCATGTCAACTAGCCCGTGTCCGATCATCACGTGAGATGGACTAGTCATCCATGGTGAACATCTCTATGTTGATCATATCTTCTATACGACTCATGTTCGACCTTTCGGTCTTCCGTGTTCCGAGGCCATGTCTGTACATGCTAGGCTCGTCAAGTCAACCTAAGTGTTTCGCATGTGTAAATCTGGCTTACACCCATTGTATGCGAACGTTAGAACCTATCACACCCGATCATCACGTGGTGCTTCGGAACGACGATCCTTAGCAACGGTGCATAGTTAGGGTGAACACCTTTCTTGAAATTTTATTGAGAGATCATCTTATTTACTACCGTCGTTCTATGCAAATAAGATGTAAACATGATAAACATCACATGCAATCAATATAGTGACATGATATGGCAAATATCATCTTGCTCCTTTGTTGTCCATCTTCGGGGCACCATGATCATCACTGTCACCGGCACGACACCATGATCTCCATCATCATGATCTCCATCATTGTGTCTTCATGAAGTTGTCTCGCCAACTATTACTTCTACTACTACAACTAACGTTTAGCAATAAAGTAAAGTAATTACATGGCGTTTATGATTGACACGCAGGTCGTACAATAATATAAGACAACTCCTATGGCTCCTACCGGTTGTCATAGTCATCGACTTTCAAGTCGTGAACCCTATTACAAGAACATGATCAATCTCATACATCACAATGCATCACATCACATCCTTTTGGCCATATCACATCACACGGCATATGCTGCAAAAACAAGTTAGACGTCCTCTAATTTGTAGTTGCAAGTTTTTACGTGGTTGCTATAGATTTCTAGCAAGAACGTTTCTTACCTACGCCAAAACCACAATGTGATATGCCAATTGCTATTTACCCTTCATAAGGACCCTTTTCATCGAATCCAATCCGACTAAGGTGGGAGAGACAGACACCCGCTAGCCACCTTATGCAACTAGTGCAGGTCAGGCGGTGGAACCGGTCTCACGTAAGCGTACGTGTAAGGTTGGTCCGGGCCGCTTCATCCCACAATACCGTCAAATCAAGATAAGACTAGTAATGGCAAGCATATTAACAAAATCGACGCCCACAACTGCTTTGTGTTCTACTCGTGCATAGATTCTACGCATAGACCTAGCTCATGATGCCACTGTTGGGAGACGTTAGAAGTAAATCAAAAATTTCCTACGTTCACCAAGATCTATCTATGGAGAAACCAGCAACGAGAGGGGAGATATTGCATGTTCATACCTTTGAAGATCGCTAAGTGGAAGCATTACAAGAACGCGGTTGATGGAGTCGTACTCGCAGCGATTCAGATCGCGGTAGATCCGATCAAGTGCCGAACGGACGGCACCTCCGTGTTTAACACACGTGCAGCCCGGTGATGTCTCCAACACCTTGATCCGGCAAGGAGGAAGGAGAGGTTGGGGAAGGACTCCAACAGCAGCACGACGGCGTGGTGGTGGTGGAGTAGCAAGGTATTCCGACAGGGCTTCGCCTAAGCGCTACGGAGGAGGAAGAAGAGAGGTAGGGCTTCGCCGTGAGAGAGAGAGATCAAATCTTGTCTCAAAACATCCAAAACCTCAAGTATATATAG
This sequence comes from Hordeum marinum, assembly GCA_022496015.1. Classification (NCBI taxonomy): domain Eukaryota; kingdom Viridiplantae; phylum Streptophyta; class Magnoliopsida; order Poales; family Poaceae; genus Hordeum; species Hordeum marinum. The sequence goes on along the minus strand of CM039676.1, from coordinate 465,278,456 downwards.
GAGGAGGGACGTGGAGGGCTGGCTTGGCCTCTACTACAAAGAGGAGAGGGTCGGCCGAATTAAAGGGAGAGTCCACCTCCCACAAGGGAGGTGGATCTCCTCCTTTTAAATCCTTTTTGGCCCTATCTCTTATCCCTAGCCGCATGGGCCTTTAGAAAAAGTCTTGCCCAGCCCAATAAGGGATGGCACACTTTATCTAACAGCCCATGTGGTCCTTTGGTCGTCACACCCCTCCCGGGGGTCCTCCGGCACCCTCCCGGCACTCCCGGTACACTACCGATGAGCCCGAAAACTTTCCGATTACCAAAACTGGACTTCCTATATGTCAATATTTACCTCCGGACCATTCCGGAGCTCCTCGTGATGTATGGGATCTCATCCGAGACTCCGAACAACCTTCGGTAATCACGTATACGTTTTCCCTATAACCCTAGCGTCATCGAACCTTAAGTGTGTAGACCCTACGGGTTCGAGAGACACGTAGACATGACCGAGACACTTCTCCGGTCAATAACCAATAGCGGGATCTGGATACCCATGTTGGCTCCCATGTACTCCACGATGATCTCATCGGATGAACCACGATGTCGGGGATTCAATCAATCCCGTATTCAATTCCCTTTGTCTATCGGTATGATACTTGCCCGAGATTCGATCGTCGGTATCCCCATACCTTGTTCAATCTCGTTACTGGAAAGTCTCTTTACTCGTTCCATAATACATCATCCCGTGGCTAACTGCTTAGTCACATTGAGCTCATTATGATGATGTCTTACCGAGTGGGCCCAGAGATACCTCTCCGTCACACGGAGTGACAAATCCCAGTCTCGATTCATGCCAACCCAATAGATACTTTCGGAGATACCCGTAGTGCACCTTTATATCCACCCAGTTACGTTGTGACGTTTGGCACACCCAAAGCATTCCTACGGTATCCGGGAGTTGCACAATCTCATGGTCTAAGGAAACGATACTTGACATTGAAAAGCTTTAGCAAACGAACTACACGATCTTGTGCTATGCTTAGGATTGGGTCTTGTCCATCACATCATTCTCCTAATGATGTGATCCCGTTATCAACAACATCCAATGTCCATGGTCATGAAACCGTGACCATCTATTGATCAACGAGCTAGTCAACTAGAGGCTCACTAGGGACATGTTGTGGTCTATGTATTCACACATGTATTATGGTTTCCGGTTAACACAATTATAGCATGAACAATAGACAATTATCATGAACAAGGAAATACAATAATAACCATTTTATTATTGCCTCTAGGGCATATTTCCAACAGATCGGGCTTGGGTTGGTGAATTTGGATCTTGTAGCCGTCGAATGACTGGAGGGATGTCAATTTGAGCGGGAGTTCTTAACGGCGCCGGAGAGAACCAAGATTAGTTTTTCGTGGCTCTGGAGGTTTGCGGCAGCAGAACTCCCAATCTAGGTTTATTTTTGGTGGTTTCTGGATTTATAGGAATTTTTGGCATCGATCTCACGTCAAGGGTGGCCACGAGGGAGTCACAAGCCTGCTAGGCGTGGCCACCCTCTTGGTCATGCCTGGCAGGCTTGTCGCCTCCTCGTGGCTCTTCTGACCCAGCTCCAATGCTTCGGGGGTCTCTTTTGGTCCACTAAAAATCATACTAATTTTTTAGCCCATTCTGAGAACTTCTATTTCTGCACAAAAAACGACACCATGGTAGTTCTGTTGAAAATAGTGTCAGTCCGGGTTAGTTCTAATAAAACCATACCAAAATCATATAGAATTATTGTGAACATGGCATGAATACTTCATAAATTATAGATACGTTGGAGACGTATCAACATCTAACAAGCACATTTTGATGACTACTTGATAGTTCAGTGCGTCTTGCATTACGACTTACAATTTAGGCTTCAAATAAGTTTTGAAAGTCATGGAGCATATGTGATGTTCCAAGAGCTGAAATTGGATTTCAGGCTTGTGCCCGTGTTAGAGGTATGAGACCTCCAACAAGATTCCTTGCCTGCAAGATGAAGGAGAATAGCTCAATCGGTAAGCATGTGCTCAGATTGTCTAGGTGCTACAATCACTTGAATTGAGTGGGAGTTGATCTTCCAGATAAGACAATGATTGATATGTTTCTCCAAGTCACTGTCACCAAGATACTAGAGCTTTGCGATGAACTATGAACATACCAGGGATGGAAATGATGATCCCTGAGCTATTCGCGATGTTCGACACTGCGAAGCTAGAAATCAAGAAGGAGCATCAAGTGTTGATGGTTAGTAAAACCACTGGTTTCAAGATGGGCAATGGCAAGGAGGGAAACTTTATGGATGGCAAGCCAGTTTCTCCTCGAGTGAAGAAACCCAAGGTTGAACCCAAACTAGAGACTAAGTGCTTCTATTATGAGGAGAGCGGTCGCTGAAGCGGAACAACCCTAGATACTTGGTAGATAAGTAGGCTGGCAATGTCAATAGAATTCTATTTGATATACTTGTTATTGATGTGTACCTAACTAGTACTACTAGTAGCACCTGGGTATTGGATACTGGTTCAGTTAGTAAATGTTGGTAACTCGAAATAAAAGCTACCGAATAAACGGAGACTAGCTAAGAGCGAGGTAACGATGTGTGTTGGAAGTGTTTTCATCAATAATGGTATCACCATCGCACGCTCTCTCTACCTTCGGGATTAGTGATGAACCTAAATAAATGTTATTTGGTGTTTGCGTTGAGCATGAACGTGATTAGATCGTGTTGATTGCAATACAATTATTCATTTAAGCTATAGAATAATGGTTATTCTGTTTACATGAATAATACCTTCAATGGTCATACACCCAATGAGAATGGTTTATTGAATCTTGATCGTAGTGATACACATGTTCATAATATTGATGCCAAAAGATGCAAAGTTAATAATGATAGTACCACATACTTGTGGCACTGCCGCTAAGGTCATATTGGTGTCAAGCGCATGAAGAAACTCCATGCCGATGGATCTTTGGACTCACTAGATTTTGAATTGGTTGAGACATGCGGACCATGCCTTATGGGCAAGATGACTAAGACCTTGTTTTCGATATGACGGAGGTAACTTATTGGAAATGATACATGTTGATGTATGTAGTTCAATGAGTGTTGTAGCATGTGGTGGATATCGTTATTTTCTTACCTTCGTTCATGATTTGAGTATATATGGATATATTTACTTAATAAACACAAGTCTGAATCATTTCAAAATTTCAAGTGAATTTAGAGTGAAGTTTGAGATCATCGCGACAAGAAGACAAAATGTCTATGATATGATCGTGGAGGTGAATATGCGAGTTACGAGTTTGGTATACAACTGAAGACAGTGTGGAAGTTGTTTCACAACTCACGCCACCTAGAACACCATAGTGTGATGGTGTGTCCGGACGTCGTAGTCATGCTCTATTGGATATCATGCGTACTATGATGTCTCTTATTGTTTTGCCACTATAATTTTGGGGTTATGCATTAGAGACAACTACATTGACTTTAAATAGGGCACCATCTAAATCCGTTGAGATGACACCGTGTGAATTATGGTTTAACAGAAACCTAAGCTGTCATTTCTTAGAGTTTGGGAATGCGATACTTATGTGTGATAAGCTCAAACCCAAAGCGGAATAATGCATCTTCATAGGATACCGTAGGGAAAATAGTTGGGTATGCCTTCTATCTCAGATCCAAGGGCAAAGTGTTTGTTGCTATAAACGGGTCCTTTCTCGAGAAAGTGTTTCTCTTGAAAGAATTGAGTGGGAGGAAAGTAGAACTTGATGAGGTTGTTGAACCGTCACTTTAGTTGGATAGTAGCACGATGCAGAAAGATGTTTCTGCGACACCTACACCAAGTGAATAGAAAGCACATGATGGTGATCATGAAGCTTCAGATCAAGTTACTACCAAACCTCGTAGGCTGACAAGGACTCGTACTGCCCCTGGGTGGTGCGTCGATCCTGTCTTGGAGGTCATGTTGTTAGACAATAGTGAATCTACAAACTATGAAGAAGCGATGGTGGGCCCGAATTCCAACAAATGGATAGGAGCCATGAAATTTGAGAAAGGATCCATGTATGAAAACCAAGTATGGACTTTGGTAGACTTGTTCATTGAATGGCAGGCCATTGAGTACAAATGGAACTTTAAGAAGAAGACATACGCTGATGATAAATGTCACCATTTACAGAGCTCGACTTCTCGCAAAGAAGTTTCCGACAAGTTCAAGGAGTTGACTACGATGAGACTTTCCCGCCCGTAGCGATGCAAAAGTCTGTTGGAATTATGTTAGCAGTTGCTGCATTTTTCAATTATGAAATCTGGTAGATGGATGTCAAAACATTGTTTCCTTAAATATTTCCTTGATGAAAGGTTGTATGTGATACAACCATAAGTTTTTGTTAGTACTAAGGATGCTAGAAGGTATGCAAGCTCCGGCGATCCTTCTATGGGCTTGAGTAAGCATCTCGGAGTTGGAATCTATGCTTTGATGAGGTGATCAAAGTCATTTGGCATAGTTCCAAGTGGAGCGTTGTAGCAGCATCTATAGTATGACATAGAAATTTGCAAAATACACACGGATTTGAATGTTGCAGACCGTTGACTAAAACCTTTCTCACATGCAAAAACATGATCGAAACCTAGAACTCATTGGGTGTAAGGTTCATAACAATGTAAATCACATAGCGATATGAGCTAGATTATTGACTCTAGTGCAAGTGGGAGACTTTTGGAAATATTCCCTATAGGCAATAATAAATTAGTTATTATCATATTTCCTTGTTCATGATAACCATTTATTATCCATGCTAGAATTGTATTGATCGGAAATTTAGATATATGTGTGGATACATAGACAACCCTATGTCCCTAGTATGCCTCTAGTAGACTAGCTCGTTGATCAAAGATGGTCAAGGTTTCCTATCCCTGGACATGAGATGTCATTTGATAATGGGATCACATCATTAGGAGAATGAGGTGATGGAGAAGACCCAGACTATCAACAGAGAATATGATCGTGTCAGTTTATTGCTATAGCTTTCTGATGGTCAAGTATATGTTGCTAGGACCATGAGATCATGCAACTCACTGACACCAGAGGATTACCTTGTGTGTATCAAACATCGCAACGTAACTGGGTGACTATAAATATGCTGTACAGGTATCTCCAAGGGTGTCGGTTGAATGGGCATGGAACAGGACTGGGATTTGTTACTCCGTGTGACAGAGAGGTATCTTAGGACCCACTCGGTAATACAACATCCCAATGAGCCTTGCAAGCAATGTGACTAAAGAGTTAGCCATGGGATCTTGTATTACGGAACGAGTAAAAAGACTTTCCAATAATGAGATTCAACTAGGTATAGAGATACCAACAATCGAATCTCGGGCAAGTAACATACCGAAGAACAAAGGGAACTTCACACAGGATTAACTGAATCTTTGACATAGAGGTTCAACCTATAAAGATATTCGTAGAATATGTAGGAATCAATATGGGCATCCTGGCCCCGCTATTGGTTATTGACCTTAGAGGTGTCTTGGTCATGTCTGCATAGTTCTCGAACCCGTAGGGTCTGCACACTTAACGTTCGGTGACATTTCGGTAGTATTGAGTTATGTATGTTGGTGATCGAAGGTTTTTCAGATTCCTCTATGAGATCTAGGAATTCATGAGGAGCTCCTATATGGTCCATAGGTAAAGATTGATATATAGAAAGTCCTGTTTTGTTCACCGAAGAAGTTTTGGGTTCTTCGGTAGTGTATCGGAGTGTCGGGAGGGTTCCGGGTGACCACCGGGAGGGGCCACCCATGCTGGGAGGCCACATGGGCTTGAGGGGTGGTGCACCAGCCCTTAGTGGGCTGGGAAAACCAGCCCCAAGAGGTCCATGCATCTAGAGTGGGAGGAAAGGAAAAAACCCCAAGGCAGGGAAGGGTTCCAAGTAGGATTGGAATCCTACTTGGAGTAGGATTGGAGGTGGTCTCCTCCACCTGCTCTCCAGTTCGGCCGACCCAAGGGGCAACCCTAGGGCTGCCTCCTCCTCCATCCTATATATACTAGAGGATTTTGAGGGCCGCCCTAACCCTAATTGCCACGTGCTGCCCTCTTCTTCCTCTAGATCGTTTCTCCTCTAGATTAGTTCTGCAGTGCTTAGGCGAAGCCCTATCGGATTAGTGCACCACCACCGCCAGCACGCCATTGTGCTGCCATAGAACTCATCTACCTCTCCACTCCCTCTTGCTAGATCAAGAAGGCGTAGATCGTCATCAAGCAGTGCATGCGCTGAACGTGGAGGTGCCATCTGTTTGGCGCTAGATCGGAAGGACCGAGACTGGATCACGGGACGGATCGCGATTGGATCGCGGGACGAATTGTGATTAGATCGGACGACGGCTAGCGATTTGGATCGCGAAGATGTCCGACTACATCAACCGCATTTATTAACGCTTCCCGCTTAGCGATCTACAGGGGTATGTAGATCCACTCACCCTCTCGTAGATTCTCATCACCATTGATAGATCTTGCGTGTGCGTAAGAAATTTTTTGTTTCCCATACAACGTTTCCCAATAGGGAGATGATGGGACATGGCCGTTCGGTTAAATGTAACACCCCCTTCCATATTTGCTGCCTAGTGGACGGAGAGGTGACGATTGTTGCCACTTCATATGCACTGGAGACTGCATTTTGGCGGGGAAATCATGTTTATCGTGGAAGCTGCAAGTAGAAGTGATATCATCCAAGATAATATTAGCAGCGGAGTAGATGAATCTAATTACATGTGTTGAGTATATTGATTATTAGGAAACATAGATATACTAGGATTTTTCCAGCCTTATCTTGTACTCCAAGTTGGTCATTGTACTCCTACATATATGCCCACGAGGCTCAAGCAATACAACAATTATTCCACCAAATCTCTCTTCCCCCTTTCAACATGGTATCTGTCACAAGTTCCTAGACCTAGCCATCGCCCACCGCTTCCGCACCGCACGCTGCCCTCGGGGCGATCGGCCTCCATGACCGCCGCCGGGGGCCACGCCGCTCGTACCAAGGGTTCGTCTGCCGGTCGTGTTAACCGGCTGCCCTAGAGTCTTTATCCCGATCTCTTGATCTGGTTTTTTTTTCTGTTTTTCGTCAATCGCTTTAGTCGGCGTTTTATTTTTGGTTTTCCAATTTTAGATTAGTTTGCGTCGCCAATCGCCGCCGCCGATCACCATGCCTCTACTACGACATCGGTGGGACCCGTCTTCTCCATCAACCCCACGGCCTCGCGCAACACGACAACCCCTCATAGCCATCATTCGCGCATCGGCCCGCTCGTCGATCTACGCCAGCCATCATCGCCCTGTGCTACCTCTTGCGCTTGCATTGCTTTTCCCTTGAAGAGGAAAGGATGATGCAGCAAAGTAGATAAGTATTTCCCTCAGTTGTTGAGAACCAATGTATCAATCTAGTAGGAGGAACAAGCTGTTGGAAATATGCCCTAGAGGCAATAATCAATTAGTTATTATCATATTTCCTTGTTCATGATAATCTTTTATTATCCATGCTATATTTTTATTGGTCGGAGACTTAGATGCATGTGTGGATACAGAGACAAAACCATGTCCCTAGTATGCCTCTAATAGACTAGCTTGTTGATCAAAAGATGGTTAAGGTTTCCTAGCCATGGACATGAGATGTCATTTGATAACGGGATCACATCATTAGGAGAATGATGTGATGGACATGACCCAAACTACAAACGTAGCATATGATCGTGTCAGTTTATTGCTACTGTTTTTTGCATGTCAAGTATGTGTTCCTATGACCATGAGATCATGCAACTCACGAACATTGGAGGAGTGCCTTGTGTGTATCAAACATCGCAACGTAACTGGGTGACTATAAAGGTGCTCTACAGGTATCTCCGAGGGTGTCTATTGAGTTGGCATGGATCGAGACTGGGATTTGTTACTCCGTGTAATGGAGAGGTATCTCAGGGCCCACTCGGTAATACAACATCACAATGAGCCTTGCAAGCAATGTAACTAAGTGTTAGTTGCGGGATCTTGTATTACGGAACGAGTAAGGAGACTTGCCAGTAACGAGGTTGAACTAGGTATGGAGATACCGACGATCGAATCTCGGGCAAGTAACATACCGAAGAACAGAGGGAACATCATACGGGATTAACTGAATCCTTGACATAGAGGTTAGACCGATGAAGATCTTCATAGAATATGTAGGAACCAATATGGGCATCCAGGTCCCACTATTGGTTATTGACCGTAGAGGTGTCTCGGTCATGTCTACATAGTTCTCGAACCCGCAGGGTCTGCACACTTTAGGTTTGGTGACGTTTCGGTATTATAGAGTTATGCATGGTGGTGACCAAAGGTTGTTCGGAGTCCCGGATGAGATCCCGTATGTCACGAGGAGTTCCGGAATGGTCCAGAGGTAAAGATTGATATATAGGAAGTTCTATTTTGGTCGCCGGAAAGGTTTCGGGCTCATCGGTAGTGTACCGGGAGTGCCGGTAGTGTACCGGGAGACCATTGGGAGGGGTATTTCGACCCAAGAGGCTACATGGGATGTGGGAGGATGAATACCAGCCCTTAGTGGGCTGGTGGAAGTCCCACAAGAGGCCCATGCGGCTGGAGTTGAAGGAGAAGGAAAATAACAAGGTGGAAAGAGTTTCCAAGTGGAAAGGAGGAATCCTACTCCTAATAGGAGAGGAGTAGGACTCCTCCACCTCCAATTTCGGCCAGATCTTGAGGGTTTGAGGCTGCCTCCTCTCCTCCCTACCTCCTACATATACTAGAGGATTTAGGGGGAAAATCTAACCCTAATAGCCACGAGCTACCCGTTCCTCTAGTGCATAGTTTCTCCTCTAGATCGGATATCTGCAGTGCTTAGGTGAAGCCCTGCCGGAATAGCTCCACCACCATCGCCGGAGCACCATCATGCTGCCGGAGAACTCTTCTACCCCTTTGCTCCCTCTTGCTGGATCAATAAGGCGCAGATCGTCATCAAGTTGTACGTGTGCTGAACGCGGAGGTGCCGTCCGTTCGGCACTAGATCGGACGGACCGTGATCAAGATCGCGAGACGGATTGTGATGAGATCGCGGGACGGATCATGATGAGTTTGTGGGACGGATCATGATTGGATCGCGGGACAGATCATGATGAGATTGCGGGACGCTCGGCGATTTGGATTGCGAAGACGTTCTACTACACCAACCGCGTTTCTTAACGCTTCCCGCTTAGCGATCTACAAGGGTATGTAGATCCAGTCTCCCTCTCATAGATGCTCATCACCATGGATAGATCTGGCGTGTGCGTAGGAAATTTTTTGTTTCCCATGCAACGTTCCCCAATAATGGCATCATGAGCTAGGTCTATGCGTAGATGAGATCTCGAGTAGAACACAAAAGGTTTGTGGGCGTTGATGCTTAGATTGCTTCCTCCCTTGGTCGGATTTTGGTTTAGCGGTATTGTGAGATGAAGCGGCCCGGACCAACATTACTCGTACGCTTACGAGAGACCGGTTCCCTCAACCGCAACTTGTTGCATAGATGGCTTGCGGGTGCCAGTTTCTCTCACTTTAGTTGGATCGGATTCGACAACGGCGGTCCTTGAGAAGGTTGAAAAGCAACTAGTGTATCACCGTTGTGGTTTTTGTGTAGATGAGAATTGTTCTTTCTAGATAACCGTTGTAGCCACGTAAAACATGCAACAACAATTAGAGGATGTCTAACTTGTTTTTGCAGGGTATGTTGTGATGTGATATGGCCAATTACATGATGTGATATGTGTGATGTATGAGATGATCATGTGATGTATAGATTATCACGACTTGCATGTCGATGAGTACGACAACCGGCAGGAGCCATAGGTTTTTTAATTATTGTATGACCTGCGTGTCAATCTTTAAGCTCTATGTAATGATTTACTTTATTGCTAAACGGTAGAAATAGTAGTAGAAGCATGGTGGGCGCGACAACCCCGATGGCGACACATTGATTGAGATCAAGATGATGGAGATCATGGTGTCATGCCGGTGACGATGGAGATCATGCCGGTGCTTTCAAGATTGAGATCAAAAGCACAAGTTCATGGCCATATCATGTCACCTATGATTTGCATGTGATGTTAATCCTTTTATGCTCCTTTATTTGCTTAGGACGACGGTAGCATTATAAGGTGATCCCTCACTTAATTTCAAAGATAAATTGTGTTCTCCCCGAGTGTGCACCATTGCGAAAGTTCGTCGTGTTGAGACATCACGTGAAGATCGGGTGTGATAGACTCTACGTTCACATACAATGGGTGCAAGCCAGTGTTGCACATGCTGATCAACATGATCAACATGATGATGTTCACCATTGTAGCCACCTCAACTCACGTGATGATCGGACTTGAGTTGGTGAATTTCGATCATGTATCACTCGAATGACCAGAGGGATGTCAATTTGAGTGGGAGTTCTTAAGTAATATGATTAATTGAACTCATTACCATGAACTTAGTCAGTAGTGTCTTTGCAAATTATGTTGTAGATTACTAGCTCGCGCTGTAGCTCCATTGTATTTTTATATGTTCCTAGAAAAATAGAGTTGAAAGATAATGGTAGCAATATTGCGGACTGGGTCCGTGATCTGAGGATTGTCCTCATTGCTGCACAGAAGGCTTATGTCCTTAATGCACCGCTCGGTGCGCCAACCCCTCTAGCGTCGTCAGTAGATGTTGTGAACATCTGATAGGCACGTTCTGATGACTACTGGATAGTTTAGTGCATCATGCATTACGACTCAGAATTGAGGCTCCGAAACATTTTGAACGTCAAGGAACATATGAGGTGTTCTAAGAGCTGAGATTAGGATCTCAGGCTCGTGCCCATGTTGCGAGATATGAGATCTCCAACAAGATTCTTTGCCTGGAAATTGAAAGAGAATAGCTCAATCGTTGAACATGTGCTCAGATTGTCTGGGTGCTAAAATCGCTTGAATCGAGTGGGAGTTGATCTTCCAGATAAGATAGTGATTGATATAGTTCTCCAAGTTAGTGTGACTAAGCTACTAGAACTTGGTGATGAACTATAAAATGCCAATGATAGAATTAATAATCCCTGAGCTGTTCGCGATGTTTGACACCACGAAGGTAGAAATCAAGAAGGAGCGTCACGTGTTGATGGTTAGTAAAACCACTATTTTCGAGAAGGGCAAGGGAAAGGAGGGAAACTTCCAGGATGGCAAGTCAGTTGCTGTTCCAGTGAAGCAACCCAAAGTTGAACCCAAACCCACGACTAAGTGCTTCGATTATGAGGAGAGCGGTCGCTGAAGCGGAACAACCCTAGATACTTGGTAGATAAGAAGGCTGGCAATGTCGATAGAAGTATATTTGATATACGTGTTATTGATGTGTACCTTGCTAGTACTCCTAGTAGCACCTGGGTATTGGATACCGGTTCGGTTGCTAAATGTTAGTAACTCAAAATAAAAGCTACAGAATAAACGGAGAACTAGCTAAGGGTGAGGTGACGATGTGTGTTGGAAATGTTTCCAAGGTTGATGTGATCAACATCGCACGCTCTCTCTACCTTCAGGATTATTGACGAACCTAAATAAATGTTATTTGGTGTTTTGCGTTGAGCATGAACGTGATTAGATCGTGTTTATTGCAACACGGTTATTCATTTAAGTTAGAGAATAATGGTTATTCTATTTACATGAATAATACCTTCAATGGTCATGCACCCAGTGAGAATGGTTTGTTGAAATCTTGATCGTAGTAATACACATGTTCATAACATTGATGCCAAAAGATACAAAGTTAATAATGATAGCACCACATACTTGTGGCACTCCCTCTAAAATGTCATATTGGTATAAATCGCATGAAGAAACTCCATGCTGATGGATCTTTGGACTCATTCGATTTCGAATCGGTTGAGACATGCGAACCATGCCTCTTGGGCTAGATGACTAAGGACCCCGTTTTCCGGATTTATGGAGCGGGCAAGTGATTTATTGGAAATGATACATGTTGATGTATGCAATCCAATGAGTCTTTTAGCATGCAGTGGATATCGTTATTTTCTTACCTTCACTGATGATTTGAGTAGGTATAGTGTATATTTACTTAATGAAACACAAGTCTGAATCATTTGAAATGTTCAAGCAAATTCAGAGTGAAGTTTAAGATCATCGTGACAAGAAGATAAAATGTCTTTGATATGATCGTGGAGGCGAATATCTGAGTTACGAGTTTGGCATGCAACTTTAGACAATGTGAAAGTTGTTTCACAACTCACACCACCTGGAGCACCATAGTGATGGTGTGTCCGAACGTCATAGTCGTGATCTATTGGATATGGTGCATGCTATGATGTCTCTTATCATTTTGTTGCTATAATTTTGGGGTTATGCGTTAGAGACAACTATATTCACTTTAAATAGGTCACCATCTTAATCCGTTGAGATGACACCGTGTGAATTATGGTTTCATAGAAACCTAAGCTGTCATTTATTGATGTTCGGGGCTGCGACGCTTGTGTGGAAAATGTTTTCACCTAATGAGCTCGAACCCAAAGCGGACAAATGCATCTTCATAGAATACCCTAAGAATAGTTGGGTGAACCTTCTATCTCAGATCCAAGCATAAAGTGTTTGTTGCTAAAACGGGATCCTTTCTCGAGAAAAAGTTTCTCTCGAAAGAATTGAGTGGGAGGAAGACGGAACTTGATGAGGTTGTTGAACCTTTGTTTCAACCAGAGAGTAGCGCAGCGTAGGAAGTTGTTTCTGTGAAGCCTACGTTAGTTGAAGAGGAAGTTGATGATGATGATCATGAAGCTTCGGATCAAGTTACTATCGAACCTCGTAGGTCGACAAGGACGTGTACAGCTCCTGAGTGGTACGACAACCTTGTCTTAGAGGTCATGTTGTTGGACAACGATGAACCTACGAGCTATGGAGAAGCGATGATGGGCCCGGATTCTGACAAATGGTTAGAGGCCCTGAAATCTGAGAAAGGATCCATGTATGAAAACCAAGTATAGACTTTGGTAGACTTGCTCGTTGGACGGCAGGTCATCGAGTACAAATGGACTTTTTGAGATTAAGATAGACACTGATGGTGAATGTCACCATTTATAAAGCTCGACTTGTCACAAAGTAGTTTCCGACAAGTTCAAGGAGTTGACTGTGATGAGACTTTCTCACTCATAGCGATGCTAAAGTCTGTTGGAATTATGTTAGCAGTTGCTGCATTTTTCAATTATGAAATCTGGCAGATGGATGTCAAAACATCGTTTCCCTAATAGTTTACTTGAGGAAAGGTTGTATGTGATAACCCCAGAAGGTTTTGTCAGTCCTAAGGATGCTAAAAGGTGTGCAAGCTTCAGTGATCCTTCTATGGACCGAAGCAAGCATCTCGGAGTTGGAATATACACTTTGATGAGGTGATCAAAGTTTTTGAGTCTATGCAAAGTTTATGAGAAACTTGTATTTACAATAAGGTGTGTGGGAGCACAATAGAGTTTCTAATAAGCATATGTGGATGACATATTGTTGATCGGAAATAATATAGAATTTCTGGAAAGCATAAACACTTGTTTGAAAAGTGATTTTCAAAGGAAGACCTAGATAAATCTACCTAATTGTTGAGCATCAAGATCTAGAGAGATAGATCAACATGCTTGATGAGACTTTCAATGAGTACATACCTTGACTAGATTTTGAAAGAGTTCAAAATGGATCAGTCAGAGAACGAGTTCTCGCCTGATTTGTAAGGTGTGAAGTTGAGTGGGACTCAAAGCTCGACAACGGCAGAAGAAAGAGAAAGGATGAACATCGTCCCCTATGCCTTAGCCATAGGCTCTGTATAGTATGCCATGCTGTGTACCGCACCTGTGTGTGCCTTGCCATGAGTCCGTCAAGGGGTACAAGAGTGATCCAGGAGTGGATCACTGGATATCGGTCAAAATTATCCCTAGTAACTAAAAGACTAAGGAGATGTTTCTCGATTATGGAGGTGATAAAGAGTTCGTAGTAAAGAGTTACATCGATGCAAGCTTTAACACCAATCCGGATGACTCGTAGTAGCAACCTGGATACGTATAGTGGAGCAGACATTTGGAATAGTACCAAGTGGAGTGTGGTAGCAGTGTTCACAGTTTGACATAGATATTTGCATATTACACACGGATCTGAATGTCGCCGACCCGTTGACTATAAGATATCTCTCACATGCAAAGCATGATCGAGCCCCAGAACTCATTGGGTGTTAGATTCATAACAATGTGAATCACATGGTGATGTGAACTAGATTATTAACTCTAGTGCAAGTGGGAGACTATTGGAAATATGCCCTAGAGGCAATAATAAATTAGTTATTATCATATTTCCTTGTTCATGATAATCGTTTATTATCCATGCTACAATTGTATTGATCGGAGACTTAGATGCATGTGCGGATACATAGACAAAACCATGTCCCTAGTATGCCTCTAATAGACTAGCTCGTTGATCAGAAGTTGGTTAAGATTTCCTAGCCATGGACATGACATATCATTTGATAACGGGATCACATAATTAGGAGAATGATGTGATGGACATGACCCAAACTACAAACGTAGCATATGATCGTGTCAGTTTATTGCTACTGTTTTCTGCATGTCAAGTATGTGTTCCTATGACCATGAGATCATGCAACTCACGAATATTGGAGGAGTGCATTGTGTGTATCAAACATCGCAACGTAACTGGGTGACTATAAAGGTGCTCTACAGGAATCTCCGAGGGTGTCTGTTGAGTTGGCATGGATCGAGACTGGGATTTGTTACTCCGTGTAATGGAGAGGTATCTCAGGGCCCACTCGGTAATACAACATCACAATGAGCCTTGCAAGCAATGTAACTAAGTGTTAGTTGCGGGATCTCGTATTACGGAACGAGTAAAGAGACTTGCCAGTAACGAGGTTGAACTAGGTATGGAGATACCGACGATCGAATCTCGGGCAAGTAACATACCGAAGAACAAAGGGAACATCATACGGGATTAACTGAATCCTTGACATAGAGGTTCGACCGATAAAGATCTTCGTAGAATATGTAGGAACCAATATGGGCATCCAGGTCCCCCTATTGGTTATTGAATGTAGAGGTGTCTCGGTCATGTCTACATAGTTCTCGAACCCGCAGGGTCTGCACACTTAAGGTTTGGTGACGTTTCGGTAGTATAGAGTTATGCATGGTGGTGACCTAAGGTTGTTCGGAGTCCCAGATGAAATCCCGGACGTAACTAAGAGCTCCGTAATGGTCCGGAGGTAAAGGTTGATATATAGGAAGTCCTATTTTGATCGCCGGAAAGGTTTCGGGCTCATCGGTAGTGTACCAGGCGTGCCGATAGTGTACCAGGAGACCATCGGGAGTGGTATTTCGACCCAAGAGGCTATATGGGCTGTGGGAGGATGAATACCAGCCCTTAGTGGGCTGGTGGAAGTCCCACAAGAGGCTCATGGAGCTGGAGTTGAAGGAGAAGGAAAAAAACAAGGTGGAAGGAGTTTCCAAGTGGAAAGGAGGAATCCTACTCCTAATAGGATTCAAGTAGGACTCCTCCACCTCCAATTTCGGCCAGATCTTGAGGTTTTGAGGCTGACTCCTCCCCTCCTTCCCTCCTATATATATACTAGAGGATTTAGGGGAAAAATCTAACCCTAATAGCCACGTGCTAACAGTTCCTCTAGTGCATAGTTTCTCCTCTAGATCGGATTTATGAAGTGCTTAGGTGAAGCCCTACCGGAATAGCTCCACCACCATCACCGCAACGCCATCACGCTGCCGGAGAACTCTTCTACCTCTCCGCTCCCTCTTTCTGGATCAAGAAGGCGGAGATCGTCATCAAGCTGTACGTGTGCTGAACGCGGAGGTGCCGTCCGTTCGACACTAGATCGGAAGGACCGTGATCAAGATCGCAAGACGGATTGTGATGAGATCGCGGGACAGATCGTGATGAGTTCGCGAGACGGATCGTGATTGGATCGCGGGACGGATCATGATGAGATTGTGGGACGGTCTGCGATTTGGATCGTGAAGACGTTCAACTACACCAACCGCGTTTCTTAACTCTTCCCGCTTAGCGATCCCCTTCTTAAAAAAAGGGAGAGAAGTACTAGAGTTAATTTTGAGGAGAGAATTTCGTTCTTCAAGGATCCCTATCTTCAATGAAGAAATTAGGAGAAGATCAAATCAGTTTCTGAGCTTAACGTAGAGTATGACCTATGATCAAGTATTCTTGCTTAGCTCCTAAGACGATATACTCTAATATAGGTGACCTACTCACCGCCCATCATCTAGTTAAGAATCTGGTGTGATCTGCTCTCTATTGCATGATTTTTCGTGACCACCCCAATCTTCTCTAGTTGATGTCCCTTGTATATTTCATTGCAAATGTTTCTCTTGATTCTGTGAATACAGAAGCATGGTTTCTATTTTAGAGCCGCTGACCCAGATATCTCGGTTCTATCAAACTTGTAGACAAGCTGCTCTACAAAAACTTGGTATCACCGATCTATCTATCTCGGCATCACCGATTGTCATTCTGTCTCTTTAGAATTCGTTTGTGCAATTCTGTGTTTTGTTAAATGATCTTTCTTGAAAATACTCCTGTTACTTCGATGATCCCCTTCTCAAAAAAGGGAGAGAAGTACTAGAGTTAATTTTGAGGAGAGAATTTCATTCTTCAAGGATCCCTATCTTCAATGAACAAAGGAGGAGGAGAACAAATCAGTTTCTATGTCTCTCTCAGTTTCCATTTCTACGAATCCTACTACTCGATGACCCTTGTTCTCAAGGATCCCTTCTCAGTCAATGATCCCTGTATCTATCCCTGTTTTTGACCTTTTGGAAATTAATGCCAAAGGGGGAGAAGACCAAAGCTTCAACCATTTTGGGAGAAGACCTAAGCTTCAAGCTAAGGGGGAGATATGATCAGAGGGGGAGAGCCAATATCAATAATCATATCGTTATAAACAGGGGGAGAATATCAAAGTAGGGGGAGAAGAAAATCTTTGATTTTTCTCACCTTATCCTATCCTAAAATCTACATGCTAAGATTCTGTGGGAGAGGATAACCTATTTTCATATCCACGTGAGAAAAAATTCAAAGATGAGATATATTGAAACTTTGAGTTCTGTTGCCTTGCTGATTGGTAGAATACTCTTGTGTTTTCTAACATTGTTTTCTCAAGTGTGTTCCGATCACCAGGATGCTCAAGAACTCAAGGTAACTATATGCATCATATCCTTGGTGAAGATGATCTCTTGCTTCTTGCACATATTATTTGCAAGAGTGATGTCTTGAATAAAGATACATTTCATTAATATATATTTGATGCATATAGCCAAGATAACACATGACTTGTTATATCCTTTATACCTTATGTGTGTTCATGCATTCAAAAGCAACTATCCTTTAAAGGAATGCACACATTTAGGGGGAGCAAGTCTAAGTCATGTATCTCTCAAAGTCTTCAGTATAACCATGCATATTTTTATTTGAAGCTTTGGTTGTATGTTGTCATCAATTACCAAAAGGGAGGAGATTGAAAGCACAACATGCTCCCTTGGTGGTTTTGATAATTCATGACAACATACATTGTCTCTTGGACTGATATTTTTACCTAGTGTATTTCAGTTACACTCTACAGAGAGGATTGGCAGAAGGAGATTGTGGAGAAACCCCAAGATGCAAGGAAATAGGTTGGCCAAGCTTCAAGCAAGAGGACTCTACATTTTATGTTTGTGAGAAATCACTTTGAGTCATAGGAAAGCCAATACAATTAAAAGGGGGTAACGTGTTGTTGGTGAACAATATGCTCAAACGTGCACAAGTGATAGTCGCCAAAAACATCCACAAAACTCTCCCACCAAAGTCTGTTCTATACCCAACACTCAAAATCGGTGCAACCAACTATCCCACTTTGGTGCCACCGATTCCAGAACCTAGATAGACTCTACCAACCCTAGCCACTTCAGTGCAACCGATTCCATACCGGTGCCACCGAGTTTAGGTTGCCAACTTTGTGTTACAAAAATTCACATTTTCGATCCCTCCGAGAATGTCGGATCGGTGTCACCGAGATTAGAAATCTGACCATTGGTCACCTTATCGGTGCAACCGAGTTTCATATATCGGTCCCTCCGAGATTCAAAAGTGGCCACCTTTTGGTCACTTCGGAACCACCGAGATTCACACATCAATGTCACCGAGTTGGTCATTTTGTGTGTAACAGTTGGATTTTTGGGGGTGCCTATATATACCCCTTCACCACCACTCACTCGACAGAGAAGCACTCAGAACTATTCCATACCTATCCTATCAGATTTTCTGAGAGAGAACCACCTCCCCTTGTCTTTAGGTCAAGATCTTCCACTCAAATCATATGGATCTTGATTTCTAGCCTCCCCAAGTTGCTTTCCACCAATCCTATCTCTTCTGCCAAGCCAAACCTATGTGAGAGAGAGAGATTGTGTGTTGAGGAGTCTATCATCTTGAAGCACAAGAGCAAGGAGTTCATCGTCATTATTGAGCCTATTACCTTTTGGAGGGTGGTGCCTCCTGGATTGGTTAGGTGTCGCTTGGGAGCCTCCTACTTCGTTGTTGAGTGAACCAAGAAGTTCGTAAGGACAAGGAGATCGCCTACTTTGTGAAGAACTACCCATAGTGAGTCTAGTCCTTCATGAAAAGAATCCGTATGGAATAGTCAAGGTTGCTACTTCGTGGACCCTTTTGGATGGAGCCCTCCATGGACTCTCGCGACCGTTACCCTCCGTGGGTTGAAGACTCCATAAATATGGATGTATGATAGCGTCACCTATCGGAACCATGGGAAAAATCCTTGCGTCTCAAACAGTGTTTGATCTACCTATCTCAACTTTTTACTTCATATGCAATGTCTTTACTTTCCGCTGCCATATTTGTTAACATGCATGTGTAGGGCTGTTAGACTTGCTAGCTTTGCTAAAAACTGTTAAAATCTGCCAACCAATTAACTTGGGAAAAGTTAAGTTTTAAATTCCTGCTAGTTGTCTATTCACCCCCCCCCCTCTAGACGCTCTTGTAGTGATCCCTCAATAGGAATTCCCGTTTTGGTCACCGGAAAAGTTTTGGGTACTTTGATAGTGTACTGGGAGTGTCGGAGGATTTCGGGGGACCACCGGGAGGGGCCATCCATGTCAGTAGGCCAGATGGGCCTGACGGGTGGTGCGCCAGCCCTTAATGGGCTGGGTAAACTAGCCCCAAGAGACCCATGCAGCTAGAATGGGAGGAAAGGAAAAACACCCAAGGTGGTGAAGGATTCCAAATAGGATGGACTCCTCCACCTCCTCTCCACTTCGTCCGAACCAAGGGGCAACCCTAGGGCTGCCTCCTCCCCCTCCCTCCTATATATACTAGAGGATTTTGAGGGCATCCCTAACCCTAATTTCCACGTGATGTCCTCTTCTTCCTCTAGATCGTTTCTCCTCTATTTTAGTTCTGCGGTGCTTAGGCAAAGCCGTGCCGGATTAGTTCACCACCACCGCCACCATGCCGTTGTGCTGTCGGAAAACTCATCTACCTCTCCGCTCCCTCTTGCAGGATCAAGAAGGCGGAGATCTTCATTGATCTGTACGTGTGCTGAACGCGGAGGTGTCGTTTGTTCGGTGCTAGATCGGAAGGACTGGATCGCGGGACGAATCATGATTGGATCGTGGGACGGCTAGTGATTTGGATCGCGAAGATGTTCGACTACATCAATCACGTTTCTTAACGCTTCCCGCTTAGCGATCTACAAGGGTATGTAGATGCACTCTCCCTCTTGTAGATGCTCATCACCATGGATAGATCTGGCGTGTGCGTAGGAAATTTTTGTTTCCCATGCAACGTTCGCCAATAGTGGCATCATGAGCTAGGTCTATGTGTAGATGAGATCACGAGTAGAACACAAAGGAGTTTGTGGGCATTAATGCTCAGATTTCTTCCTCCCTTGGTTTTTTCTTGATTCAGCGGTATTGTGGGATGAAGCGGACCGGACCAACCTTACTCCTATGCTTACGAGAGACCAGTTCCATCGACTGACATGTGACTTTGTTGCATAAAGATGGCTGGCGGGTGTCTGTCTCTCCTAGTCTAGTTTGATCGGATTCGACAAAGGCGGTCCTTGAGAAGGTTTAATAGAAATTTGTGTATAACCGTTGTGGTTTTGCGTAGGTAATAATCGTTCTTGCTAGATACCCGTAGCAGCCACGTAAGACATGCAACAACAATTAGAGGACGTCTAACTTGTTTTTGTAGGGTATTGTGATATGATATGGCGAATTAGATGATGAGATATATGTGATGTATGAGATGATCATGTTTTGTATAGAATATCACAACTTGCATGTCGATGAGTACGACAACCGGCAGGAGCCATAGGGTTGTCTTTATTATTGTATGACCTGCGTCTCAATCATTAAGCGCTATGTAATGCTTTACTTTATCGCTAAGCGGTAGATATGGTAGTAGAAGCATGGTAGGCGCGACAACCCCGATAGCGACACAATGATGGAGATCATGATGATGGAGATCGTGGTGTTATGCCGGTGACGATGGAGATCATGCCGGTGCTTTGGATATGGACACTAAAGCACAAGTTCATGGCCATATCATGTCACTTATGATTTGCCTATGATGTTAATCCTTTTATGCACCTTGTTTTGTATAGAATATCACGACTTGCATGTCGATGAGTACGGCAACCGGCAGGAGCCATAGGGTTGTCTTTAATTATTGTATGACCTGCGTGTCAATCATTAAGCGCTATGTAATGCTTTACTTTATCGCTAAGCGGTAGAAATAGTAGTAGAAGCATGGTGGGCGCGACAACCCTGATAGTGACACAATGATGGAGATCATGATGATGGAGATCATGGTGTTATGCCGGTGACGATGGAGATCATGCCGGTGCTTTGGAGATGGACACTAAAGCACAAGTTCATGGCCATATCATGTCACTTATGATTTGCCTATGATGTTAATACTTTTATGCACTTTGTTTTGCCTAGGACAGTGGTAGCAATATAAGGTGATCCCTCACTAAAATTTCAAGATAAAATTGTGTTCTCCCCGAGTGTTCACCATTGCGAAAGTTCGTCGTTTCGAGACACCACGTGATGATCGGGTGTGATAGACTCTACGTTCCCATACAACGGGAGCAAGCAAGTGTTGCACGTGCGGAACACTCGGGTTAAACTTGACGAGCCTAGCATGTACAGACATGGCCTCGGAACACAAGAGACTGAAAGGTTGAACATGAGTCATATAGTAGATATGATCAACATGGAGATGTTCACCATTGAAACCACCTCATTTCAAGTGATGATCGGACTTGGGTTGGTGAATTTGGATCTTGTAGCCGTCGAATGACCGGAGGGATGTCAATTTGAGCAGGAGTTCGTAAGTAATATGATTAATTGAACTCATTTGTCATGAACATAGTCTAAAGTTGTCTTTGCAAAAGTTATGTTGTAGATCAATAGCTTGCAATGTAGCTCCCATGTATTTTTAATACATTCCTAGAGAAAATAAAGTTGAAAGATAATGGTAGCAATTATGCTAGGTCCGTGATCAGAGAATTGTCCTCAGTTGCTGCACATAAGGCTTATGTCCTTGATGCACAACTCGGTGTGCCACCCCCTCTAGCATCGTCTATGGATGTTGTGAACATTTGATAATTCCTAAGTGCAAGGAATCATCGTAGCAATTTCCAAAGGCGGAAGTGATAAGTATGGAGTGTCAAACCCACAAGGAGCTAAAGGTAAGATCAATATTCTCTCAAGTCCTATCTGCCACCGATACGACTCTATACACCGAACGTTTGATTCCATGTAGAAACGAGAAATAAAACTACGTTGTGGGTATGAAGAGGATAGCTTAGCATGAAATCGGAGAACTAAAATATATAAATAGGTGCTGTTATCATAATATTACAAAATATTACAAATAGCGAGTGTGGAATAATGATGGGTCGGTGTACAGAATTATCCTAGGCAATTGTTAACAAGATCGGAAATCATTATTGCAATTTTATATGAGGGAGGGGCATAAGCTAACATACTTTCTCTACTTGTATCATATGCACTTATGATTGGAACCCTAGCAAGCATCTGTAACGAGTTTGGTATACAACTGAAGACAGTGTGGAAGTTGTTTCACAACTCACGCCACCTAGAACACCATAGTGTGATGGTGTGTCCGGACGTCGTAGTCATGCTCTATTAGATATGATGTGTACTATGATGTCTCTTATAGTTTTGCAACTATAATTTTGGGGTTATGAAATAGAGACAACTACATTGACTTTAAATAGGGCACCATCTAAATCCGTTGAGATGACACCGTGTGAATTATGGTTTAACAAAAACCTAAGCTGTCATTTCTTAGAGTTTGGGAATGTGATACTTATGTGTGATAAGCTCAAACCCAAAGCAGAATAATGCATCTTAATAGGATACCCTAGGGAAAATAGTTGGGTATGCCTTCTATCTCAGATCCAAGGGCAAAGTGTTTGTTGCTATAAACGGGTCCTTTCTCGAGAAAGTGTTTCTCTTGAAAGAATTGAGTGGGAGGAAAGTAGAACTTGATGAGGTTGTTGAACCGTCACTTTAGTTGGATAGTAGCACGATGCAGAAAGATGTTTCTGCGACACCTACACCAAGTGAATAGGAAGCAAATGATGGTGATCATGAAGCTTCGGATCAAGTTACTACCAAACCTCGTAGGCTGACAAGGACTCGTACTGCCCCTGGGTGGTGCGTCGATCCTGTCTTGGAGGTCATATTGTTAGACAATAGTGAATCTACCAACTATTAAGAAGCGATGGTGGGCCCGAATTCCAACAAATGGCTAGGAGCCATGAAATTTGAGAAAGGATCCATGTATGAAAACAAAGTATGGACTTTGGTAGACTTGTTCATTGAATGGCAGGCCATTGAGTACAAATGGAACTTTAAGAAGAAGACATACGCTGATGATAAATGTCACCATTTATAGAGCTCGACTTCTCGCAAAGAAGTTTCTGACAAGTTCAAGGAGTTGACTACGATGAGACTTTCCCGCCCGTAGCGATGCAAAAGTCTGTTGGAATTATGTTAGCAGTTGCTGCATTTTTCAATTATGTAATCTGGTAGATGGATGTCAAAACATTGTTTCCTTAACTGTTTCCTTGATGAAAGGTTGTATGTGATACAACCATAAGGTTTTGTTAGTACTAAGGATGCTAGAAGGTATGCAAGCTCCAGCGATCCTTCTATGGGCTGGAGTAAGCATCTCAGAGTTGGAATCTATGCTTTGATGAGGTGATCAAAGTTTTCTGGGTTTATACAATGTTTATGAGAAACTTGTATTTACAAGAAAGTGAGTGGGAGCACTATAGAATTTCTTATAAGTATATGTGGATGACATATTGTTGATCGGGAATTATGTAGAATTTCTAGAAAGCATAAAGGCTTGTTTGAAAGGAGTTTTTCAAAGGAAGACCTGGATAAAGCTGCTTGAAGATTGAGCATCAAGATCTATAGAGATAGATCAAGACGCCCGATAAGATTTTTCCATTGAACACATACCTTGACAAGATTTTGAAAGAGTTCAAAATGGATCAGTCAAAGAAGGAGTTCTTGCCTGATTTGTAAGGTGTGAAGTTGAGTAAGACTCAAAGCTTGACCATGACAGAAGAAAGAGAAAGGAACAAGGTGGTCCCCTATGCTTTATCCACAGGCTCTATGCCATACTGTGTACCGCACCTGTGTGTGCATTGCCATGAGTCTGACAAGGGGTACAAGAGTGATCCAGGAGTGGATCACTGGACAACGGCCAAAATTATCTTTAGTAACTAGAGGACTAAGGAAAAATTTCTCAATTATGGAGATGATAAAGAGTTCATCGTAAAGGGTTACGTCGATGCAATCTTTAACACCAATCCGGATGACACTAAGTAGCAATCCGAATACGTATAGTGGAGCAGTCATTTGGCATAGTTCCAAGTGGAGCGTGGTGGCAGCATCTACAGTATGACATAGAAATTTGCAAAATACACACGGATTTGAATGTTGAAGACCGTTGACTAAAACCGTTCTCACATGCAAAAACATGATCGAAACCTAGAACTCATTGGGTGTAAGATTCATAACAATGTAAATCACATAGCGATGTGAGCTAGATTATTGACTCTAGTGCAAGTGGTAGACTTTTGGAAATATTCCCTATAGGCAATAATAAATTAGTTATTATCATATTTCCTTGTTCATGATAACCGTTTATTATCCATGCTAGAATTGTATTGATCGGAAATTCAGATATATGTGTGGATACATAGACAACACTATGTCCCTAGTATGCCTCTAGTAGACTAGCTCGTTGATCAAAGATGGTCAAGGTTTCCTAGCCATGGACATGAGATGTCATTTGATAATGGGATCACATCATTAGGAGAATGAGGTGATGGAGAAGACCCAAACTATCAACAGAGAATATGATCGTGTCAGTTCATTGCTATAGTTTTCTGATGGTCAAGTATATGTTGCTATGACCATGAGATCATGCAACTCACTAACACCAGAGGATTACCTTGTGTGTATCAAACATCGCAACGTAACTGGGTGACTATAAATATGCTGTACAGGTATCCCCGAGGGTATCGGTTGAATGGGCATGGAACAAGACTAGGATTTGTTACTCCGTGTGACGAAGAGGTATCTTAGGGCCCACTTAGTAATACAACATCCCAATGAGCCTTGCAAGCAATGTGACTAAAGAGTTAGCCATGGGATCTTGTATTACGGAAGGAGTAAAAAGACTTTCCAATAATGAGATTGAACTAGGTATCGAGATACCAACAATCGAATCTCGGGCAAGTAACATACCGAAGAACAAAGGGAACTTCATATGGGATTAACTGAATCTTTGACATAGAGGTTCAACCTATAAAGATCTTCATAGAATATGTAGGAATCAATATGGTTATGCTGGCCCCGCTATTGGTTATTGACCTTAGAGGTGTCTTGGTCATGTGTGCATAGTTCTCGAACCCGTAGGGTCTGCACACTTAACGTTCGTTGACGTTTCGGTAGTATTGAGTTATGTATGTTGGTGATCGAAGGTTTTTCAGATTCCCGTATGGGATCTAGGAATTCATGAGGAGCTCCGAAATGTTCCATAGGTAAAGATTGATATATAGAAAGTCCTGTTTTGGTCACCGAAAAGTTTTGGGTTCTTCGGTAGTGTATCGGAGTGCCAGGAGGGTTCCGGGTGACCACCGGGAGGGGATACCCATGCTGGGAGGCCACATGGGCTTGAGGGGTGGTGCACCAGCCCTTAGTGGGCTGGGAAAACCAGCCCAAGAGGTTCATGCATCTAGAGTGGGAGGAAAGGAAAAAAAACCAAGGCGGGGAAGGGGTCCAAGTAGGATTGGAATCCTACTTGGAGTAGGATTGGAGGTGGACTCCTCCACCTCCTCTCCACTTCGGCTGACCCAAGGGGCAACCCTAGGGCTGCCTCCTCCTCCCTCCTATATATACTAGAGGATTTTCAGGGCCGCCCTAACCCGAATTGCCACGTGCTGCCCTCTTCTTTCTCTAGATCGTTTCTCCTCTAGATTAGTTTTGCAGTGCTTAGGCGAAGCCCTGTCGGATTAGTTCACCACCACCGCCACCACGCCATTGTGCTGCCGTAGAACTCACCTACCTCTCCACTCCCTCTTGCTATATCAAGAAGGCGTAGATCGTCATCAAGCCATGCGTGCGTTGAATGCGGAGGTGTCATTCGTTCGGCACTAGATGGAAAGGACCGTGATTGGATCGCGAGACGAATTGTGATTGGATCGCAGGACGAATTGTGATTGGATCGTACGACGGCTAGCGATTTGGATCGCGAAGACGTCCGACTACAACAATCGCATTTATTAACGCTTCCCGCTTAGCGATCTACAGGGTTATGTAGATCCACTCACCCTCTCGTAGATTCTCATCACCATTTATAGATCTTGCGTGTGCGTAGGAATTTTTTTGTTTCCCATACAACGTTTCCCAATAGGGAGATGATGGGACATGGCCGTTCGGTTAAATGTAACACCCCCTTCCATATTTGCAGCCTAGTGGATGGAAAGGTGATGATTGTTGCCGCTTCATATGCACTGGAGACTGCATTGTGGCGGGGAAATCACGTTTATCGTGGAAGCTGCAAGCAGAAGTGATAGCATCTGAGATAATATTAGCAGCGGAGTAGATGAATCTAATTACATGTGTTAAGTATATTGATTATTAGGAAACATAGATATACTAGGATTTTTCCAGCCTTATCTTGTACTCCAAGTTGGTCATTGTACTCCTATATATATGCCCACGAGGCTCAAGCAATACAACAACTATTCCACCAAATCTCTCTTCCCCCTTTCAACATGGTATCTGCCACAAGTTCCTAGACCTAGCCGTCGCCCACCGCTTCCGCACCGCGCGCTGCCCCCGGGGCGGTCGGCCTCCATGACCGCCGCCGGGGGCCGCGCCGCTCGTACCAAGGGTTCATCTGCCGGTCGTGTTAACCGGCTGCCCTAGAGTAGTTATCCCGATCTCTTCATCTGGGTTTTTTTCTGTTTTTCGTCAGTCGCTTTGATCGGTGTTTTATTTTTGGTTTTCTGATCTTAGAATAGTTTGCGTCGCCCGTCGCTGCCGCCGATCACCATGCCTCTACCACGACATCGGTGGGACCCTTCCTCTCCATCAACCCCACGGCCTCGCGCAACACGGCAGCCCCTCAAAGCTGTCGTTCACGCGTTAGCCCGCTCGTTGATCTATGCCGGCCGACATCGCCCTGTGCTACCTCTTGAGCTTGTATTGGTTTTCCTGAAGAGGAAAGGATGATGCGGCGAAGTAGATAAGTATTTCCCTCAGTTGTTGAGAACCAAGGTATCAATCCAGTAGGAGGAACAAGCTGTTGGAAATATGCCCTAGAGGCAATAATAAATTAGTTATTATCATATTTCCTTGTTCATGATAATTGTTTATTATCCATGCTATAATTGTATTGATTGGAGACATAGACAAAACCATGTCCCTAGTATGCCTCTAATAGACTAGCTCGTTGATCAAAAGATGGTTAAGGTTTCCTAGCCATGGACATGAGATGTCATTTGATAACGGGATCACATCATTAGGAGAATGATGTGATGGACATGACCCAAACTACAAACATAGCATATGATCGTATCAGTTTATTGCTACTGTTTTCTGCATGTCAAGTATGTGTTCCTATGACCATGAGATCATGCAACTCACGAACATTGGAGGAGTGCCTTGTGTGTATCAACCGTCGCAACGTAACTGGGTGACTATAAAGGTGCTCTAAAGGTATCTCCGTGGGTGTGTGTTGAGTTGGCATGGATCGAGACTGGGATTTGTTACTCCATTTAACGAGAGGTATCTCAGGGCCCACTCGATAATACAACATCACAATGAGCCTTGCAAGCAATGTAACTAAGTGTTAGTTGCTGGATCTTGTATTACAGAACGAGTAAAGAGACTTGCCAGTAACGAGGTTGAACTAGGTGTGGAGATACCGAAGATCGAATCTCGGGCAAGTAACATACCGAAGAACAAAGGGAACATCATACGGGATTAACTGAATCCTTGAAGTTGAGGTTCAACTGATAAATATTTTCGTAGAATATGTAGGAACCAATATGGGCATCCAGGTCCCGCTATTGGTTATTGACCGTAGAGGTGTCTCGGTCATGTCTACATAGTTCTCGAACCCGCAGGGTCTGCACACTTAAGGTTTGGTGACATTTCGGTAGTATAGAGTTATGCATGGTGGTGACCAAAGGTTGTTCAGAGTCCCGGATGAGATTCCGGACATCACGAGGAGCTCCAGAATGGTCCGTAGGTAAAGATTGATATATAGGAAGTCCTATTTTGGTCGCCGGAAAGGTTTCGGGCTCATCGGTAGTGTACCGGGAGTGCCGGGAGTGTACCGGGAGACCATCAGGAGGGCTATTTCGACCCAAGAGGCTATATGGGCTGTGGGAGGATGAATACCAGACCTTAGTGTGCTGGTGGAAGTCCCACAAGAGGCCCATGCGGCTGGAGTTGAAGGAGAAGGAAAAAAACAAGGTGGAAAGGAGGAATCCTACTCCTAATAGGATTGGAGTAGGACTCCTCCACCTCCAATTTCGGCCAGATCTTTATGGTTTGAGGCTTCCTCCTCCCCTACCTCCCTCCTATATATACTAGAGGATTTAGGGGAAAAATCTAACCCTAATAGCCACGTGCTACCCGTTCCTCTAGTGCATAGTTTCTCCTCTAGATCAGATTTATGCAGTGCTTAGGTGAAGCCCTGCCGAAATAGCTCCACCACCATCGCCGGAGCGCCATCACGCTACCTCTCCGCTCCCTCTTGCTGGATCAAGAAGGCGGAGATCGTCATCAAGCTGTACGTGTGCTGAACGCGGAGGTGCCGTCCGTTTGGCACTAGATCGGAAGGACCGTGATCAAGATCGCAAGACGGATGCTGATGAGATCGCGGGACATATCGTGATGAGTTCCCGGGACGGATCGTGATTGGATCGCGGGACGGATCTTGATGATATCGCGGGACGATCGGCGATTTGTATCGCGAAGACGTTCGACTACACCAACCGCGTTTCTTAACGCTTCTCGCTTAGCGATCTACAAGGGTATGTAGATCCACTCTCCCTCTCGTAGATGCTCATCACCATGGATAGATCTTGAGTGTGCGTAGGAATTTTTTTCCCATGCAACTTTACCCAACACAAGCAAGTCACCAATGGATGCACCCACACAAACAACAAACTCTTGCACCCAACGCTATAAAGGGGTTGTCAATTCCTTCACTGTTATTTGCAAGGATTAGATCTGATAGAGATAGATGTAAACGATTGAGGAAAGTAAAAGATAAATAAATTGTAGCAAGGTATTTTTGGTTTATAGATTTGAAAATATATTAAGGAAAGTAGACCTGGGGGCCATAGGTTTCACTAGAGGCTTCTCTCTAGAAGGAAAATAGCACGGTGGGTAAACAAATTACTGTCAAGCAATTGATAGAAAAGCGAATAATCATGTAGATATCCAAGGCAATGATCATGCATATAGGCATCTGCTACCTCTTGATCTTGCATTGGTTTTCCCTTGAAGAGGAAAGGGTGATGCAGTGAAGTAGATAAGTGTTCCCCTCAGTTTTTGAGAACCAAGGTATCAATCCAGTAGGAGGAACAAGCAAGTCACCAATGGTTGCACCTACACAAACAATCAAACTCTTGCACCCAATGCTATATAGGGGTTGTCAATCCCTTCACGGTTATTTGCAAGGATTATATCTGAAAGAGATAGATGTAAACGAGTGTAGAAAGTAAAATATAAATAAATTGCAGCAAGGTGTAGATCTGAAAATATATGAGGGAAAATAGACACGGGGGGCATAGGTTTCACTAGAGGCTTGTCTCTTGAAGGAAAATATCATGGTGGCTAAACAAATTATTTTCAACCAATTGATAGAAAGGTGAATAATCATGTAGTTATCCAAGGAAATGATCATGCATATAGGCATCACATCCGTGACAAGTAGACCGAAACAATTCTGCATCTACTACTATTACTCCACACATCGACCGACTCCTGCCTGCATCTAGAGTATTAAGTTCATGAAGAACAGAGTAACGCATTAAGAAAGATGACATGATATAGAGGGATAAACTCAAGCAATATGATGAAAGTCCCATCTTGTTACCCTTGATGTCAACAATACAATACATGCCTCGCTACCCCTACTATGTCATTGGGTGAGGACACCGCAATATTGAACCCAAAACCACGCACTTCTCCCATTCCAAGAATTACCAATCTAGTTGGCCAAACCAAACCAATAACTCGAAGAGACTTGCAAGAATATGAAATCATGCATATAATAAATCAGAGGAGATTCAAATAAGATTCATGGATAATCTGAACACAAACTCACAATTCATCAGATCTTGACAAACACACTACAAAAGCAATTGTATCTCTTCAAAATATAATGGCAAATGAAAGTTATCCCTACAATATCATATGGTCTGGCTATACTCAATCTTCCCCACACAAAGTATTTATATCATGCACAACCTCGATGAAAAGTCAAGAAACTATTTTCACACCTATATTTTCTCATACTTTTCAACTCTCACGCAATACATGAGCGCGAGCCATGGATATAGGACTATAGGTGGAATAGAATATGGTGGAGGTTGTTAAGGAAAGGGAGAATATAGAGCTATAAGTGTATGAAAGCTCAAAAAGGAAACTAAGTGGACATGGATCATGAAGAATAATTCCAGTAGCTATATGAAAGTGAAAAATAGGAGGCTTTCTATCATGAAGATCATGGTGCTACTTTGAAGCACAAGTGTGGAAAAAGGTAGTAGCAATGTCCCTTCTCTCTTTTCTCTCATTTTTTTGTGTGGGAATCTAAGGCCTTTTTATTCATTTTTTTTGGGCTTCGTTGGCCTCTTATATTTTTCATAAAGTCCGGAATCCCATCCCCACTTGTGAGGGAATCATAGCTTCCATCATCCTTTCCTCACATGGGACATGCTACAATAATGATAACCATCACACTTTTATTTACTTACAACTCAAAAGAAAATTACAACTCAATACCTATGACAAAATATGACTCTATATGCAATATGGAAGTGATGGTGTATGTCATAAAAGGAAACGGTGGAAGTTGCATGGCAATATATCTCGAAATGGCTATGGAAATGCTATAATAGGTAGGTATGGTAGCTGTTTTGAGGAAGGTATATGGTGGCTGTTTTGAGGAAGGTGTATTGTGTATTGGCGAAAGTTGCGCGGTACTAGAAGGGCTAGCAAAAGTGGAAGGGTGAGAGTGCGTATAATCCATGAACTCAACATTAGTCATAAAGAACTCACATACTTATTGCAAAAGTATATTAGTCATTGAAGCAAGGCATTAAACGCATGATCCTAGGGAGAGGTTGGTAGTAGTTAACCATCGCACGCCCCCGACCCTCACACAAAGGTCGAAAATCATTAAACAAATCATGCTCCGACTTCCTTACATAACGGTTCACCATACGTGCATGCTACAGAAGTCACAAACCTTTACACGCGTATTTTTACCAAATCACAGTTTACTTCCTAACATGCCTATTAACATTACCATCTTTATATCTCAAAACTTTATGCAAGGAATAAAACTTTTCAAAAATACTCAATGCACTTAATATGGAAGTTTTTATTATATCACTTTTAGATGCCTATCATATTAGGAATAAATCCATAACCTAGATCAATTACCATGCTACTTTAGAAACTCTCAAAATAATACAAGTGAGGTACGAGAGTTCAAATATTTCTATAAAAACGCAAACACCATCGTGCTCTAAAAGATATAAATGAAGCACATAGAGCAAAATTGCCCAACTCAAAAGTTATAAGTGAAGCACATAGAGTATTCTAATAAATTCACGATTCAGCATGTCTCTCTCAAAAGATGTGTGCAGCAAGGATGATTGTGGCAAACTAACATCAAAGACTCATATCATATAAGACGCTCCACGCAAAACACATATCATGTGGTGAATAAAAATATAGCCTCAAGTAAATTTATCGATGGATTGAAGACAAAAGAAGGGATGCCTTTCCGGGCATCCCCAAGCTTAGGCTCTTTGGCATCCTTGAATATGACTTGGGGTGCCTTGGACATCCCCAAGATTAGGATCTTGCCACTCCTTATTCCATAGTCCATCAAATCTTTACCCAAAACTTGAAAACTTCACAACATAAAACTTAATAGAAAACTCGTGAGATCCGTTAGTATAAGAAAATAAATCACCCCTTTAGGTACTGTTGTGAACTCATTATTTTTTATATTGGTGTTTTAGCTACTGTAATATAACTTCTCCTTGGCTCATACCACATGTTACAACCCATAGATTCATCAAAATAGGCAAACAACTCAAAGAAAACAAAATCTATCAAAAACAGAACAGTCTGTAGAAAACTTAAAACTTCGTATTCTTATGTAACTCAAAAAATTCTAAAAAAATTGTAAAACCTGCGAAATTTATATATCAATCTTTTGTAAAAATATCAGATCAATTCGACGCTCTGAAAAAATTATAAAATTCCTGGAGTGAGCGTAAAAGTTTTTGTTTTTCAGCAAGATCAAATCAACAACTACCATAGATCACCCCAAAGGTTTTACTTGGATCAAACACTAATTAAAACACCAATACACAATTACTACAGAAGTAATAATGTGGGAAACACTCAAAAACATAAGCAAAAACAGAACACAAAAATAAAATTGGGTTGCCTCCCAACAAGCTCTATTGTTTAACGCCCCTAGCTAGGTAAGATGATTTCAATGATGCTCACATAAAAAGTAGTAATTGAACATGCAAGAGAGAATCATGAATCTCATGACAATCACATTTAAGTCTAACCCACTTCCTATGCATAGGGATTTTGTGACCAAACAATTTATGAGAGCAAGAATCAACTACTATAGGAAAGCAAAACAAGCATAACTTCAGAACTTAAATGTGATTTCATCTCATCCCCACACTTAGAGCGTGTTCGGACTCTCTCCACTCCTCAACTCCACTCCTGGAGCCGGCGAATCAGTGTCGAACGCTCGAACTTTATGGAGTTGAAATTCTGGAGCGGAGTGATCGTTTTCAGGATCTCGAGTCTTTCAAATCATAGAGTTGGTAAGATTTACGAAGGAATTGCCACTGCGAAGTGAAAGACGGTTCGAGATGCAGCACCCGACTCGCTCGCTCATGCCTCTCCGGGTGAATCGAGAGTGAAGATGCGTGCCGAACAATTTTTCCTAGAGCTCCCGATTCACAAGGAGCAACATTTTGGGTGGAGGAGCGGGAGTTGAGGATTCGAAGGAGCTGGGCTATTTCCGAACAAGCACTTAATCTTGGGTCTGAGGTCACTTGTAATACGAAAAATGGTTCTAGAAAATATGGTTATGCGAGTCTTGTATCATGAAGTTTTGAGATAATTACACTATTTTGCAAGGGTCAAGTGACTCTGGCATACCGGTTCACTACCTATCTATGTGTCTCTTCCCGCATCGCCCCCATTCCTCTTCCCTAAAGCTCCACTTACAACCCTAGCATCGCCCCTCTCACAACCAGCCGTCGTCCATCTCACCTCCGCGAGAAACCACGCCGCATTGCCAATATTTTTGCATTTTTTAAAGCACAATATTTGTGCATTGGTTTGTCAATTGCATCGTTCCAAATAACAGTTTGAAAGTTTCATGGAAATATGTTTCTCGGCCATCCAATAAGAATTTTGCTGTTTCCATAAAGAATCCGCTAAAATGCCCGACGTGAAAAAATATGCTTGGTCAATAATTTTTTGAGCCAAAATAGCCATCATCATTAACGTAAAACAACTCCGACGACCCATCCTCTCCTCGTAACCACCGTCTGTACCGACCCAAACCCGCACGCAGAGCACTACGGGCGCGACGGCAAGCTAAAGAAGCCTTTGTCCTCGATCCGTACAGCGACCATGGGCCCATGGCTGCCGCACTTCTTGCTGCAATGCCCGCGCCTCTCCCGCTGGCATATCGGAGACGAAGCCCGAGGGATCCCACCTCCGCTCCTCCCCGAATCCCGCTGCCTCCCTGCAAAGCTCTCGCTCCAGTCGCTAGAGCCGCGCGCGAGGCAGGGGTGAGGCGACGGAGGAGCCAAGCTAGACGCCCGGCGTCTGGAGCAGGCTTGCGTGGCGGCTGGCATTGTCCGTGCTCCTGGGCCCCGCCGCCCTGCGGCCGAGGACTCCATCAAGTGTCCGGGTTCGGGCTGTGGGGGCGGCGTCGATGCGGAGCCTCGTCTGGCCCGACGACGCCGTCGTCTTCACACTGGCCACATTGCGAGTGCTCGAGCTGCGCGGAGCGATTCCTGTCGGGTATTGGATGCGCCTTCACCCCATCTGGCTGACCGTGCTGGCAGTTTGGGGTATATTTTTTATCTCAGTGTCAATGCTTCATTTAGTAGATTTATTGTCAGTTCCTCAAGGTGTTCGACAGTTTTAACTAACGTTGAAGTCGATTGACATTGTAGCATTTTATTTTTTGCTTGTTGATGAAATAAACCCCATTTTGTGTTGCTGAAGGATTGGACAGAACAGACCAAAAGAAAGGGCAACACAGTAAATCAATTTGTGTTACTGCCCATTGACACACAAGTTTTAATGGCAAATAAGTCATCTGTTACAAAACGATACCTATCCTAACATGCAAACTTAAGTGAATATCAATATATGACTCATTTTAGTTAGTGTGTGGAACTGAGGTTGCCACTTAACTGACGGCCATCTCCAACACAGTTTAGGTATTGTCCGTTTTTGCTAAGGTTAGATCGTACTTCTCTAGTTGTGCATTGCTAAGGTTTAGAGATTGTGACCTCAGGGCAACGGCAGAAGCTCTAGGATTATAGGATGTGAAGGCAAACCAAATTTGCTTAGCAAAAGAACATCCCAGCATTAGATGGTTCGTTGATTCCAGCACCTGGCCATCATTGTGCGGCTAGCCTCTTGCATGCAGCCTGTCTGCAGGAGAAGGCGGAATTAAAGCTGCACATTTCCTTCAGCTCCAGCACTCCAAATCTTCAGTAGGTCATTACAATGAATTTGCCAACTGCCCATCATACGCAGACACCACGAGTAAGGAATAAGATGTGCACCATATCTTTCAGAGGGACTCCATCAAGCCAACTGTCGAACCAGAAGGCCTTTTCCCCATTCACAATGTGAATCTAAGTGCAGGTCGCAAAGAGCTGCTGATTGATTGCATTGCAAGGAATAGGCAGTCCTTGTATGGTCTGTCCACAACTCCATATTGTCCCACTTGAACCATAGCCATCTTAACCGCAATGCCCTGCTAATTTTCTTCAAATCTTTCACTCCTAATCCCAACAGTATTTAGACAAGCAGAGTTTCATCCAGCTTACTAAACGCTTGCCCTGGTGCGCCTCTTATCCATACCAGAGAAAACTTCTCCGGATCTTGTCTATCGTTTTGATAATCCACTTGGAGGGTGGAAAAGAAGTGAAGAAGTAGGTTGTGACTTGTGAGCACTATAAACACATAATTTATTAAGCGTTAGACACTCTTTTCTGGGTATGAATTTTACGTTCCATGGCTTCAACCTCTCGGCAATTCTATCCAAGAGAGGTTGGCATTCGATTCTTCTACGGGTCCTGGTGCTGAGAGGAAGCCCTAAATAGTTGAATGGCAAGGACCCTAGAAAAATAACAAAAGCAGATAAAAGATCATGTAGACCCAGGTGGTCACAGCGAATAGGATAGGCCACACACTATAGGGGAACGTGACAGAAAAGAAAAAAAGCAGTACAGCGAGCACGCCCAGGATCATCATGGAGATGCATACAAGCTTTCGATCTTTTCGTTACCGACTCGTAGCACAACCTCCCAACCGGAGGATGTACCCCCTCGTCTACCCCCCTCCCACCCACGGACAGCCCTGCAGGAGGCGGCCATACAGTCCCTCGGACGGTCACTCGGACAGCCCTTCGGAAGGACCCTCGAAACTCGGACAGTCACTCGGATAGTCCTTATGGAGGCACTCTCGAACTAAGAACGAAACTACGATCTCTCTACAGAGTTGCACACATACGGTGTCATCTATCAGGCAGGACTTCACCGTCAAGAACTAGTTCCCCTCGGAACCCAGACAACCTTTTGGTCCTACTAAACTATTTCACCGGGAGGGAGAGAGAAGCCAGACAAGTCTATGGCATATGTATGGAAGAAAGGGATGATCTTGGAGAGCCATCTCCACCTCTGTTTATAGGAGGAGCAAGGGGTAGAGGCCGTGGGTGAAAAAAGTCCAAAAGGGGCTTGGATATTTCATCATGCCACATAAGGATGAGTTGATCTTATCCACCTAATGGTGGAATGAGGCCCCATGGAGCCCTCCATGCCATGGACGAAATTGTATGCCCCCTTGTGGGGCCCACCACCTTTCCATCCACCTTATATTGTCTCCAAAAATAGGGAATACCTTCTAGAAGAAAACCCCACCAAAACCAGCTCAGAAAGTGTTTTCCACTATTCACGAAGACATTTTTCTATGTCCGATAAATCCCAAATTATTTCTGTGTGCCTATAACAATTCCAGTACCCACTAAAATAATTTTGAACGTATTCCAAAACAATTTTGGAACAATGTTTTTCTTCAGCAAAAAGCTACTACATCGGTTCCGCCTGCTCTGGAATATTTCCGTCTTTTATCCTGGAAAACCCCCAGAAGTTTCCAGAATAAAACTGGCACCCACCAAGAATTATCGGGCATGTTTCGAAACCATTTTTACTTAATGGTATACCCCAAAACAACTTTTCGGTTTTACCGAAACTATTCTAGTGTTCTCTCTCCGGAACTTTTCCATTGACTCCGAAACTTTTTCGATGAATTTCTCTCAAACTCCCTGTCTAGTATTCAGCAAATAGATGAGCCTTAAGCATGTGACCCTATAGGTTCAATGAAGTATAGACATGACCCAGAGGTGATCAACATCAGGGCCTTGGACACCCATATTGACCCCTATACCCACACAAATGAATATTTGAGTGAACCTCTAGTTGTCATGTGCTATTCCTGTTGCTTCGCGATATGTTACAAAACCCGAGTTGAGATTTATATGCATCCCGCTGGATCAACAACTTTTCCACTATGTTAGTTACCTCGTTACCGATTTTGTTCTCTTTTCTTGTTTCTGCTTCCGGCATCCCTGTGATCAAATTACATTGTGCCTGGCAAGACGGTAATGAATACCGTAACATCGAGAGAGCCCGAGAATATCTCTCCATCGTCTTAGTATCAAATCCCAATCTTGAGCTATATTGTTACTTGTCATACTTTTTCGTGAACCCTTAAGCCGCCGAAATAGCTACCCAGTTACGGATAACGTACAACAAACCGCAAAGTTCAGGAAGCAACTCGATACTCTCATGGTCAAAGGAATTATGCAAACATTAACTTCTCTGTGTTATTAACCATTAACTTGTGACGAAGGTATCTCATAGCATAACATCAATTCGGGTCGATTCAACACAAATGCTCTTCTAACATTGTGCCCTCAAAATTGTCGGCATAGCCATGCTTGCTACTTCTCTACAACGTCACCAGAAATTGGCTAGTCGACGGTGGAGTTCTTGACCTGCGTTGGTTTTTTCCCTTGAAGAGGAAAGGGTGATGCAACAAGGTAGCGGTAAGTATTTCCCTCAGTTTGAGAACCAAGGTATCAATCCAGTAGGAGTAACAAGACGAAGCTACAAGGAACCTGCACAAACACAAACAAACTCGCACCCAACGCAATAAAGAGGTTGTCAATCTCTTCACGATTGTTTGCAAAGTGAGATCTGATAGTGGTAATAGATAAATAGTAAATAGTAAATAAAATTGCGGCAAGGTGTTTTTAATGTTTTTGTTGTTTAGATCTGAATATATAAGATGTAAAATAGACCTGGGGGCCATAGTGTTCGCTAGAGGCTTCTCTCATGAAGGCAAGTATTGCGGTGGGTGAACAAATTACTGTTGAGCAATTGATAGAAAAGCGCAAAGTCATGACGATATCTAAGGCAATGATCATACATATAGGCATCACATCCGATACAAGTAGACCGATACTGTCTGCATCTACTACTATTACTACACACATCGACCGCTATCCATCATGCATCTAGTGTATTAATTTCATGATAAACAGAGTAACGCTTTAAGCAAGATGACATGATGTAGAGGGATAGATTCATGCAATATGATATAAACCCCATCTTTTTACCCTTGATGGCAACAACACGATACGTGCCTCGCTACCCCTTCTGTCACTAGGTGAGGACACCGCACGGTATGAACCCAAAACCAAGCACTTCTCCCATTGCAAGAACTATAGATCAAGTTGGCCAAACGAAACCCATAACTCAAAGAGAATTACAAGGATACGAAATCATGCATATAAGAAATCAGAGGAGACTCAAATAATATTCATAGATAATCTGATCATAAATCCACAATTCATCGGATCTCAAAAAAAACACCGCAAAAGAAGATTACATCGGATAGATCACCATGAAGATCATGGAGAACTTTGTATTGAAGATCAAAGAGAGAGAAAGCCATCTAGCTACTAGATATGGACCCGTAGGTTTGAGGTGAACTACTCACGCATCATCGGAGAGGCAAAGGAGGCAATGGTGTTGATGAAGATGGCCTCCGGTGATGAATTCCCCTCCGGCAAGATGCCGGAACGGGCTCCCGATTGGTTTTTGGTGACTCTGGAGGTCTGCAGCGGCGGAACTTGCGATCTAGGTTTGTTTCTGGGGGTTTCAGTATTTATAGGACCGGATGGCGTTGCGAACAATCAGAGAGGGGCCACGAGGAGGCCATGAGCCCTCCAGGCGCGGCCAGGGGGTGGCCCCGCGCCTGGCAGGCTCGTGACTCCCTCGAGCCACCTCTCCGATATTTCTTTCTTCAAGTATTTTTGATATTTTCCATAAAAAATCACGGCGAAAGTTTTATTCCGTTTGGACTCCGTTTGATATTCCTATCTGAAAAAGGTCAAAAACACGGAAAAAACAGGAACTGGCACTAGGCACTGGATTAATAAGTTAGTCCCAAAAACAATATAAAATAGCACATTCATGCATAGAAAACATCCAAGTTTGATAATATAATAGCATGGAACAATCAAAAATTATAGATATCTCGGAGACGTATCAAGCATCCCCAAGTCTAACTCCTGCTCGTCCTCGAGTAGGGAAGTGATAAACAACGAATTTTTGATGTGAAATGCTACCTAACATATTTATTTCACGTAATCTCTTTATTGTGGCATGAATGTTCAGATCCGTAAGATTCAAAACAATAGTTTAATATTGACATGAAAACGATAATACTTCAAGCATAATAGCAAAGTAATCATGAACTTTCGAAATAACAAGACCAAAGAAAGTTATCCCTACAAAATCATATAGTCTGGCAATGCTCCATCATCCCCACACAATGAACTTAAATCATGAATAACCTTGGTATTGACCAAGTAATTGTTTTCACACTTATTTTTTCAAACTTTTTCAACTCTCATGCAATACATGAGCGTGAGACATGGATATAACACTATAGGTGGAATAGAGTGTGGTGGAGGTTGTAAGGCAAAAAGGAGGAGACGGTCACATTGACTCAGCGTATCAAATGGCTATGGAGATGCCCATCAATAGATATCAATGTGAATGAGTAGGGATTGCCATGTAATGGACGCACTAGAGCTATAAGTGTATGAAAGCTCACAAATGAAAACTAGTGGGTGTGCACCCAACTTGCTTGCTCACGAAGACCTAGGGCAGTTTGAGGAAGCCCATCATTGGAATATACAAACCAAGTTACATAATGAAAATTTTCCACTAACATATGAAAGTGACAAAACAAGAGACTCTCTGTCATGAAGAACATGGTGCTATTTGAAGCACAAGTGTGGAAAAAGATAGTAGCATTGTCCCTTCTCTCTTTTTCTCTCATTATTTTTTTTTTGTTGGGCCCTTTGGCCTCTTTTTATTTGGTGGGGATCTTTGGCCTCTTTTTATTTGGTGGGCATCTTTGGCCTCTTTTATTTCCTCAAATGGGACAATGCTCTAATAATGATGATCATCACACTTTTATTTACTTACAACTCGATACTTAGAACAATAATGACTTCTACATAAATGAAAATGATGGCACATGTCATGAGACGGAACGGTGAAAGTTGCATGGCAATATATCTCGGAATGGCTATGAAAATGCCATAATAGGTAGGTATGGTGGCTGTTTTGAGGAAGGCATATGGTGGGTTTGTGCACCAACGAAAGTTGCGCGGCACTAGAAAGGGTAGCAATGGTGAAAAAGTGAAAGTGCATCTATACCATAGACTCACATTAGTCATTAAGAACTCATATACTTATTGCAAAAGTTTTATTAGTAATCCAAACAAAGTGCTAAACGCATACTCCTAGGGGAAGGGTTGGTAGGAGTTAACCATCGCGCGATCGTAACCTCTACACAAAGGATGACAATCAACAAATCAATTATGTCCGACTTCCTAACATAGCGGTTCACCATACATGCATGCTACGGGAATCACTAACTTCAACACAAGTATTTCTAGATTCATATTGCCCTACTAACATAACTCTAATATTATCATAACCATATCTCAAAACTAACTGCGAGGAATAAAACTTATCTTACTTAATCAATGCACTTGAATATGAAAGTTTTTATTATATCCTCTTTGGATGCCTATCATATTTAGGACTAATTTCATAACACACGCCAATTACCAAGTTACTTAGAGAGATCACTCTCAAAATGATATAAGTGAAGATTCGAGAGTTTGTATTTCTACAAAATATAACACCGTCGTGCTCTACAAAGATTTAAGTGAAGCACTAGAGCAAAATTATCTAGCTCAAAAGATATAAGTGAAGCACATTGGAGCAAAATTACCAATATCAAAAGATATAAGTGAAGCACATGGGAGCAAAATTACTAAGCTCAATAGATATAAGTGAAGCACGTGTGAGCAAAATTACCACGCTCAAAAGATATAAGTGGAGCTCATTGAGTATTCTAACAAATTCACGATGAGTGCATGTCTCTCTCAAAAGGTGTGCAGCAAGGATGATTGTGACAAAACAGAAAGCAAAGACTCTTATAATACACGACTCTCCAAGCAAAACACATATCATGTGGTGAATAAAAATATAGCTCCAAGTAACGTTATCGATGGATTGAAGACGAAAGAGTGGATGCCTTGCCGGGGCATCCCCAAGCTTAGGCTTTTTGGTGTCCTTGAATTTGGCTTGGGATGCCTTGGGCATCCGCAAGCTTAGGATCTTGTCACTCTTTATTCCATTGTCCATAAGAACATCACCCAAAACTTGAAAACTTCACAACACAAAACTTAAACAGAAACTCGTGATAGCATTAGCATAAGAAAACAAACCACAAACTTTTTAGGTACTGTAGTAAACTTTAATTTCCATTTAGATTGATGTTATATTACTGTATTCTCACTTTTCTATGGCTCGTACCCCCCGATACTACCCATAGTTTCATCAAAATAAGCAATCAACACAACAAAAACAGAATCTGTCAAGAACAGAACAGCTGTAGCAATCTGTATATTTCGTATACCTATGTTAACTGATAAATTCTGAAAAATTTATGAACATTAGGGAAATTTATATATCAATCAGCAGCAAAAATAATCAACTCAAAATATCTTTATGTCTAGAAATGAAAAATAATTTCGTGCGCACAAAGTTTCTGTCTTTTTCCAGCGTGATTAAACAACTATCACCAAAACTAATCATAAAGGTTCTACTTGGCACAAACACTAATTAAAAAATAAAAACACAATCATAACAGAATCATAATGGTGTGGTCTCCACAAAACATAAAGTCAAAAGCAAAAATAAACCTATTCATTGGGTTGCCTCCCAACAAATGCTATCGTTTAACGCCCCTAACTAAGGCTTAACGATTTCAATGATGCTCACATAAAAAGTAGTAGTTGAGATATGCAAAAGAGCATCATGAATGGAAAAAGACACGTTTAAGTCTAACCCACTTCCTATGCATAGGGATTTTGTGAGCAAACAATTTATGGGAACAAGAATTAACTAGCATAGGAAGGCAAAACAAGCATAACTTCAAAACGTTGAACACATAGAGAGGGAACTTGATATTATTGCAATATGTAAAAGCATATGTTCCTCTCTCATAGTAATTTTCAGTAACATCATGAAGGAATCTTACAATATAACTATGACACAAAGCATTCTTTTCATGATCAATTATAGCATAAGGGTCATCACCAAAACTTGGGGAACAAAAAATATCATCTTCATCAAGCATAGCATCCCCAAGCTTCTGGTTTTGCATATCATTAGCATCATAGATATTCAGAGAATTCATACTAACAACATGGCAATCATGTTTTTCATTCAAGCAGATATTATGAACCACTTTATAATTTTCATCTTTCAACACTTCATCAAAATTTTCAAATTCATGATTTTCAAACAAAACTCCATAGAGATAGTCAAGTGCACTCAACTCACTAGAAAATTGTTCATCACAATTTGGTCTTTTGAAAAGATTAGCAAGTGGATGAGGATCCATATCAATAGATTTTTAGCAAGCGAAGATGCAAGCAAATAGAAGGCACATGGCAACACAAGCAAACATAGCAACGAAAAG
Organism: Hordeum marinum; assembly: GCA_022496015.1. NCBI lineage: Eukaryota > Viridiplantae > Streptophyta > Magnoliopsida > Poales > Poaceae > Hordeum > Hordeum marinum. The sequence continues at coordinate 465,236,093 of CM039676.1, read as the reverse complement.
GCGAACGAAAAAAGCGAATAAAAAGGCAAATCTTTTTGGTATTTTTCTGAAAATCGTTTTAGAAGTGGGGGAGAGGAAAACGAGACGCAAATGGCAAATAATGTAAATGCAAGAGATGAGTTTGCGATAGGTACTTGTAGATATGCTTCACTTGAATACTCCCCGGCAATGGCGCCAGAAATTCTTCCTGCCACTTCTCTACAACATCACCAGAAATTGGCAAGGTTATAGGAGAATTCTTGTGGTGCATTGGTTTTCCCCTTCAAGAGGAAAGGGTGATGCAGCAAGGTAGCGGTAAGTATTTCCCTTAGTTTGAGAACCAAGGTATCAATCCAGTAGGAGTAACAAGATCAAGCCACAAGGAACCTGCACAAACACAAACAAACTTACACCCAACGCGATAAAAAAGTTGTCAATCTCTTTACGATTGCTTGCAAGGTGAGATCTGATAGTGGTAATAGATGAATATAAATAAGTAAATAAAATTGCATCAAAGTATTTTTAGTGTTTTTGTATTTAGATCTGAATATATAATGTGTAAAATAGACCCGGGGGCCATAGTGTTCACTAGAGGCTTCTCTCATGAAAGCAAGTATTACGGTGGGTGAACAAATTACTGTTGAGCAATTGATAGAATAGCGCAAAGTCATGACAATATCTAAGGCAATGATCATATATATAGGCATCACGTCCGAGACAAGTAGACCGATACTTTCTGCATCTACTACTATTACTCCACACATCGACCGCTATCCAGCATGCATCTAGTGTATTAAGTTCAAGATAAACGGAGTAACGCTTTAAGCAAGATGACATGATGTAGAGGGATAGATTCATGCAATATGATATAATCCCCATCTTTTAACCCTTTATGGCGACAACACGATACGTGCCTCGCTACCCCTTCTGTCACTAGGTGAGGACACCGCACGGTATGAACCCAAAACCAAGCACTTCTCCCATTGCAAGAACTATAGATCAAGTTGGCCGAACGAAACCCATAACTCGAAGAGAATTATAAGGATACGGAATCATGCATATAAGAAATCAGAGGAGACTCAAATAATATTCATAGATAATCTGATCATAAATCCACAATTAATCGGATCTCAACAAACACACCGCAAAAGAAGATTAAATCGGATAGATCACCATGAAGATCATGGAGAACTTTGTATTGAAGATCAAAGAGAGAGAAGAAGCCATCTAGGTACTAGCTATGGACCTATAGGTCTGAGGTGAACTACTCACACATCATCGGAGAGGCAATGGTGTTGATGAAGATGGCCAACGGCGATGATTTCCCCTCCGGCAGGATGCCAGAACGGTCTCCCGATTGGTTTTTGGTGGCTCTAGAGGTTTGCGGCAACGGAACTTGCGATCTAGGTTTATTTCTGAGGGTTTCCGTATTTATAAGACCATCTGGCATCGGGAACAAGTAAAGAGGCGCCACGAGGAGGTCACGAGCCCCCTAGCCGCGGCCAGGGGGTCCATGCCTCCCAGGCTCGTGGCTTCCTTGGGCTGCCTCTCCGGTATCTTTTTCTTCAGATATTTTTGATATTTTCCAAAAAAATCTTGGCGAAAGTTTATTCCATTTGGACGCCGTTTGATATTCCTATCTGGAAAAGGTCAAAAACACGGAAAAAACAAGAACTGGCACTAGGCACTGGATTAATAAGTTAGTCCCAAAAATAATATAAAATAGCATATTCATGCATAGAAAACATCCAAAGTTGATAATATAATATCATGGAACGATAAAAAATTATAGATATGTTGGAGGCGTATCACTCACCCTAGTGGGCCGAGGCCTGGTTGGAGGCAGGTCTTGGCAGATCAGGCCGGCTCCTGGGCTTGGCGAAGCGCGAAGGGAGGCCGGGCCTTGTGTCGTGGGCCGACTCTGTCAACACGGGCGAGCGAGCACCGGATCTCGTCGTCCTCCTCGATCAGACGAGGCAGAGGCGACTGGAACCTCCGGCGGCAAAGCTTGGCAGGGGCTCCCACTGGATCTTGGAGAGGGGGTGCCAGATCAAGGCCAAGGGGCTCGACCCTGACCGGATCTGGGGCGGCGGAGCTCCTCGGCGAGGGGTGGCGGCGAGCTCGAGCGGCGGCGGCCATGGCTGCAAGGCGAGGTCGGGGATGCGGGCTGGGCTCCGTGAGCGGCGACACGAGACACTACCGGCACGCGGCAGCTCAAGCAAGGCAGGAATCAGCACGGCTCGGCAGCGGGCCTAAGGCTGGCGGAGAGTGGAAGCTTTGGAGCGAGCCGGAGGCGCTCGGGCTCAGGGCGGCGGCGGCGGTTTCGGGCCCAGATGGGTTTCCCAAGGCCCGATCTGGGTCCTAGCGGTCCTAGCGGCATGAGAGAGACAGGGGTGGTCTACCGGCGGGAGTTGGCTATGCACGGAAAACAAGGAAGAAGGGCTAGGGTGCGAGGCTAGGGCCTATTTATAGCGAATGGAGCTAGGGTTAGGGGACTTTTGCACCATTTCGAGTCCTCCGATCGTAATCGGACGGCTCCGGTCGGGGGGTAGGATGGGGGGCTAGTTGGTTGTGTTGGGCTGTGTAGAGGGGTTTGGGTCCAGAAGAGAGGGAAGAGTGAGGCCCATGACATGTTTTGAAATACTGAAAATGTTTTGACCGCACTGCTACGGTTGACCGTTGGGGTATCAAACGAACTTGGAATGCGACGAAATTCGACAGGCGGTCTACCTACAATATAATAAGACTACACGCCAGGTTTCGACCCAATCCGAGAATATTTTTAGCACGCCTTTTAAAATATTTTTTAAATGATGTTGCGGGCGCGTGCGTGTGTGGTCGGTCTCGAAATGGGCAACGGAAAAAACAAAGAGAACCGGCCACTACGAACGGATGCAAGTTTTTGTAAACGAGTGACGATGCCATGCAGATGATGCGAATGTTTCAATGATGAATGCGACAACCAAACAAATCACACGACGACAATGGAATAAAAGGGGAATCTTCTGGAGCGTCGGTCCCGGGCTGTTACAACTCTCCTCCACTACACAAGGATCTCGTCTCGAGATCTAGAATGAGAAGGGGAAGAGAAAGGTCAAGAGGTAAACTTAGTTGCTTCTCTGACAAATGAGTGAAACCAATGATCATGGAAGGTTAGAAAGAGATGAAGAATGACATGAGGAACAAGCAATAATTCACAAGATTTTTCGACGGCACTTCCGTAGGATAGAGGGGCAAAATTTAATAAGATGGAAGGAACTTGAACATAGAACACAACACTCCGGTAAAATGAATACGAAAAGAAAGAAAAGGATCTTAATCAATGTAGATGATGGTTGAAACAGAGCAACATGACAATGCCTCTGGAAGAAAAGAATAGAAACTAGAACATTGGAAGGAAAGAACGGAGAAGAAAATAACAGCTTTACCACCATTGGACTTGAAAAGCATTTACAAGAAGAGATTGAACGGGGTTATTGAAAAAACAACAACAAAAAGAACAAACTTGTTGTGGACTTATGGAAAAACATCTCAAAATTATGAGGTGACAACCAGCCACTGACAAAACAAGGATTGCTTGGGAGGAAAAGGGATGAAAATTTCTTTGACCAAGAAGAGGAGGAGAAAACTTGGATCATTTAAGACACCATGGTAGCAGCAATCCTTAGGAAATGCTTCAGGTGAAATCCAACCCAACATAACTCCGAGAAAGACATGATGGGTTTACTTATCTTATTCTTGACAATTTTCTTTCGAGACTGCACATAATCAAGAATTTAATAACACCATCTCAAAAGACAATGGACAAGTAATTGAACTTAGACATCCAAGATAAAGAACACTTAAGCACAAACAAGAATCTTGAAGAACACTTGAAAATGAAAGAAATCTTGATGAACCACCATGAAGAACCGCCGGAAGAACTCTGAAACGAAAGGATGATAGAAAGAATTGAAGGATGCAAAAAGAACAAGCTTGAGGCCTTGCTATGAATTAGATGAAGCTCAGCGACAAGATACTTGACAAAAACTAGGAACTCCTGAAAAGAAAGATGACCACTTGGGATAAGCAATTTGGTACCATGAACAACTCCGGAAGAAGGATTGAAATCACTTGGATGAAACAGAATAAGAATTATGATATGCCTATCCTTCATCAAGTTAAATTGATGACAAACAACAGATTTGGCATACCACTTATTCTTTTGGACGAGATAGGAAAGGTAGATAGAGCACAAACTCAAAGAGGTCTTGAACGATACACCAGAAATAATTAGAAACTAAAGAGGACACATGAGAATGAAGAGATCAAGATTTTCCTAATAGAAACTGAACAAGGCACCGGAATAATTTAGATACGAAAGAAGGAACAACACTTGAGAAGAATTTGAGAACGAAAGCTAAAAGTTGAGAACGAAGAGATGTTCTAAAACGATGGCCTTCGGAAGGATCGAGAAATGAAAACAACTTTGGATGCACCGGATAGATATGGGAGGAATTTATCATGAATGGAAACAATTTGAGAGGATAGCACGAAGCTTAGACCGTGAATCTTCAAGAGAATGAGCAAAGATTTAAGAGAACCACTCCTTCGGTCTTCAACACCGAGAATGATGACGAGAAACAACATCATGAATTACTGAGGCACACCGAAACGGTGAATAAGGAAAGGTTGAGCCAATGATGAAAATAATTCAAAGAGATCATGAAGAAGGAATATGACTGATGAAAATTATTCTTACATCATATTGAAAAGAACTTGAGGACATCTCCGGAAAAGATTGGAAGAGCCAGGTAAGATCCTGGGGAAAACACATGTGGGTTATGGGCCCACTCAAAGAGATCACCATTGAAACAATTGCTTAGGAAGAGAGATTGCACCGGTACAAATTAAGAACTTGATGAGGTGAGACCTCGAAATAATTGAAAGGATAATGAATGGAAATGAAATTCTTCTAAGATATCTTCAGCATTCTGGAAGAATAGATATATGAATAAGCAAGAGAGGCTTAGATAAGAATTCCAACATGGGAGAACAACTAGAGAATGAAAATGATATGATGAACACCAGAACTTGAATTGAATCCACTGGGAAGAATAACAACGAGAACAAGGGATATGAGGATAGATCTTGAAATTGAAACTCTTGAGAATCTCCACAAGGAATCACCAGATACAATATGAAGAAATGATAGCGGAAGCATTGATGAAGAGAAAATGCACTTGGATGAGAATTCAATCATTGAAGAAAAGGGCGAGATGGTGGGAAAAATAAATAAAACTTGGAACAGATGAGACAACTCCGGAACGAAATATGAGGATTGATCTTGCAAATATTGAAGAGGATAGAATTCACTTGCAGAGAAGCACACCGGATAAAAAGAATTGATATGACCACTTGATTGAGCAAAAGAATTAGCATTCCCGTAAAATATGAGAATACTACTTAGGAAAGATATGAAATCACCACTTGACATCGAAGCAACTCGAATTACCATATTCAAAATAGAACAAAGGATGAGGCTTATGGAACAAGCTGGAAACAAATGCATAACAGAGATTTGCTAGATATTTTCATGGTAAGGTTCGCACGGGCTCGATCGTACATTGGATTGTCATATTGAAATGACGCTTGAATAGGCTCCCTAGGCGTAGCAAACTACAAGGATTGATGAAGCATAAATCGAGACTGTCCTCTGTAAGAAATACCGTGAACAAACGAATCCACTAGATGTCAAACCCCAACCTCACATGATGATCTATTGCAAGATAACCTAGGTAACTACTTGAATTCCCACCTAAGAACTTCCGAAGACTTTCTAGTTATGCAATCCGGTGTTGGGGATACAAGGAGGAAATATCTCACACAACTAACAAATCTACACCCCAACTGTAACCATCCTTCAACACATAACCAGAGGCTTTTGCAAGTCCATCTAACTTGGATCCTCGAAAGCACAACGATACTAGCCATGGTGGTACCCCGGACGCCTCCCGAGTACAGGGTAACTCCGACCTTATCTCACCACGACAAGTATTGAAGAAATTCCGAACACCCTTCGTCCTAAGATACTAAGGAAGCTAAATGATAGCGATGTGACAAGAATTCCCTGGAGCTCAACTCCCCAGAAGAAATGAAGTCAGACAGGAGGCACCAAGATAGAACTCTGTCACATCGGCATCATATAGTTTCCAAAATACCCGCGTGATCTTAAAAAAAATTGAGCGAGAAGAGGAGTAGAATCAAAATTCCTAAGTTGTAATTCCTCACGAGAGCATAGAAGAGGAGTAAAAAAGAATCCTACTCTCTGATATAACTAGACTCAAAACAGTTTTTCTCTAGACTCGACTCGGTCAAGTTTGATCAATCAAGTGGGCTCCTAGGTCGGAACCTGATTTTGATACCAACTTGTCACGCCCAAGATGCGATCCTATCCTTATTTCAGCACGAGGGCCTCGACAGGGATAGAAGCGCATCTCGTCGTGTTGCAAGAATGGATAATATTACAAGTACATGTACAGAAGAGATGAGTATATGGATTTGGCATACACTCGCCACAAGCTACAACAGAGTCACATCAATACAACAACATATTCAGACATCATACAGAAGAGTAGGGTCCGACTATGGACAAAAACAAACGACAAATGACATCCATCCTTGCTATCCCAGGTTGCCGCCTGGAACCCATCCAAGATCGATGAAGAAGAAGAAGAATAACTCCAAACCAAATCAAACATCGCTCTCACGTGAAAGCACCTATACCTGCAATTGTCGTTGTAGTAATCTGTGAGCCATGGGGACTCAGTAATCTCATTTCCAAGGGTATCGAGACTATTAAAGCTTAATGTGTGAGGTATGGTTAAGTGGTGAGGCTGCAGCAAGCGACTAAGCATTTGTTTGGGTGGCTAACTTACAAATAAAGAAAGTAAAGTATGGTGGTCTACGCATAACGGACGTGAACTAGTAATGATCACTAACTGATCCTGAACACCTACTTACGTCAAACATAACCCCACCATGTTCTCTCTCGGATAAGGACTCACGAGAATAGACAGTCATGGTTACGCACACAGTTGGTGTATTTTATTAGAGTTTACTTCAAGTTTACTATGACCGGGTGTTAAACAAAGTTTCCAAGTTTGCCACATAATCGCGGGCACGGCTTTTCGAAAGATTTAACCCTGCAGGGGAGCTCCAACTCATCCATCATAAATTAACCACAAGCAGCAGGAATAACCTCGACCACGGATCTCGTGATCTTCCTATGCAATTCCATAGGAAATCCGCCACCTTGTGATAGCCCGGAGAATAATCAGAATTCCTCACTCAAGACGTTCGAGAAAGAAAAAACAAATCCAGCAAGGCCACCCGGCGTGTCGACAAACCCCATAGGAGCCGCGTACTTGTTCTCGAGACACGACCAGATGAGCGCAGCGTATAGTGGCCTGATAGAAATCTCTTGAGTTGCCCTGGGTTGGCCCCACACATGACTCTAGTTTGGACAAACACTCATGAGGATCACTGGCTCGGGGGTTTATTAAAATCCTTGGGTTAATTACTCCCTATGCAGGTTTATTAGTAATTAGCCAAATGTAGTACCAATGTTAGGCCTTGCCAGACAAGCTTTATGCCAAAACGAAAATCAAGGGGGTCCCCATAACAACCCCGAGCATGTTAGGAGCGCAAAATTATGGAACATAACACTGGTTCACAAGTAACTAGGGCGGCAAGAGTGGAACAAAACACCAAGCAAAAGGCCAAGCCTTCCACCCTTTACCAAGTGTATAAGTGCATTAAATTAAATGGCAATAATATTGTGATAACAAAAGAATGTCCATGTTGTCACATGGAAGCAATTGCACCTGCGGCTAGAAATGCTATAACAGGGGCTGAGCAAGCAGTAACATAGCCAAACAATGGTTTGCTAGGATGTGGAGGGGTTAGAGGCTTTCATGGCATGGGAGGCTTGTCAAACAAGTGGTAGTTAGCGTGACATAGCGATAGAAAACGAGACATCTAGCATGGCAATGATAGTAGTGGTATCCAAGGAAATGTGTCATCTTGCCTGAGATCCCGCTCGGAAGAAGATCGATTCCATGAAGAGGACGAGCCAACGTAGTCGAACGAATCCTCACACTTCGAATGCTTTCGAAACTCTATCGAGAAGGAACAATCCGGAAACAACAATCAACACACGGTACACCACAACATATGTATGACATGATGCGCAAACAAATATGATGCATGTCCGGTTAAATATGCAAGGCATGGCATGCCATGGCAAGAGCAACAAGCAACTACTACACATTAAGTGAAGTTCAATATGCAACGAGTTGCATATTGATGAAACTCCACATTCAAATTATTTATTTCACTCCCGTTTAGGTACTCATAAATATTAAATGTTGTTAAACATGGCAAGCGGTGAAGCATGAACAACTATATCATCTAGGCATTTTAAATGAGGCCGGAAGCACATATAGCATTTCCGAAACATCCCCATAAGCATAATATGAATTTCGTCCAGATCTGTACTAACCATATTTTAGAGTTGTTAAACAGTATAATAAGTGTCACCATGTGATTCTACACATTTTTTTAGTCAAGTTACATATATAAAACATTTTCAATGGAGCTACGGTTCAAAAGTTATTAAATAATCATAACGCCATGGCATGAATGTAAATTACAGCAAACAGCAAGTTTAAACAGTTTAAATATGGTTGAAAGTTGCAGATTATTAATCTACACAAAATTATAGTCAAGTTTCATATATAAAGTTTTCTCGTATGATGCACGGATCTCGAGTTGTTAAATGCATGATCAATAGGGTTTTTTTCGCAAATCTGTAATTCCTGTGATAATAGACTAATTCGCATTAAGAAAAAAAACCACATGGGCCAAATCTGGCTAGAGCAGTCAACAGGGCGCAACATAAAATAATGTGCCCACGGGCGAGGGTCGGCTGAGGTGTGCTCACCCTAGTGGGTCGAGGCCCGGTTGGAGGTAGGTCAGGGTGGAGCAGGCCGGCTCCTAGGCCTGACGAAGCGCGAAGGGAGGCTTGGCCTTGTGTCGTGGGCCGGCTCGGTCAACATGGGCGAGCGAGCACCGGATCTTGTCGTCCTCCTCGATCGGACGAGGCAGAGGCGGCTGGAACCTCCGGCAGCGGAGCTTGGCAGGGGCTCTAACGGGATCTTGGTGAGGGGCTGCCGGATCAAGGCCGAGGGGCTCGATCCTGACTGGATCTGGGGCGGCGGAGCTCCTCCGGCAAGGGGCGGTGGCGAGCTCGAGCGGTGGCGGCCATGGCCGCAAAGCGAGGTCGGGGATGCGGGCTGGGCTCCGTGAGCGGCGGCATGGGACACTACCGGCGCGCGGTGGCTCAAGCAAGGTAGGCAGCGAAGTGGCTCGGTGGCGGGGCTGAGGCTGGCGGGGAGTGGAAGCTGGGGAGCGAGCGGGAGGTGCTCGGGCTGAAGGCAGCGGCAGCGGTTTCGGGCCCAGATGGGCTTCCCAGGGCCTGATCTGGGTCCTGGCGGGCCTGGCGGCGGGAGGGAGACAGGGGTGATCTGGCGGCGGCTAGGAGTTGGCTACGCACGGAAAACGAGGAAGAAGGGATAGGGTGCGAGGCTAGGGCCTATTTATAGCAAATGGAGCTAGGGTTAGGGGATTTTTGCACCGTTTCGAGCCCTCCAATCGTAATCGGACAGCTCCGGTCGGGGGGTTTAGGATGGGGAGCTAGTTGGTTGTGTTGGGCGGTGGAGAGGGGTTTGGGTCCAGAAGAGAGGGAAGAGTGAGACCCATGACATGTTTTGAAATACCGAGAACGACTGATAAATAAACCGATGACCGCACTGCTACGGTTGACCGTTGGGGTATCAAACGAATTTGGAATGCGACGAAATTCGACAAGCAGTCTACCTACACTATAATAAGACCAAGAATATTTTTAGCGTGCCTTTTAAAACATTTTTTAAACGATGCCACGGGCACGTGCGTGTGTGGTCGGTCTCGAAACGGGCAATGGCAAGAACGAAGAGAACCGTCGACTACGAACGAATGCATGTTTTCGAAAACGAGTGACGATGCCATGCAAATGATGCGAATGATGTGATGCTGAATGCGACAACCAAACAAATCACACGACGACAATGGAATAAAAGGGGAATCTTCTGGAGAGTCGGTCCCGGGCTGTTACACTTTAGTCCCGGTTCTGGAACCGGGACAAACCAAGCGGGGATAATACCCAAAACCTTTAGTCCCAGTTCTCTTACGAGCCGGGACCAAAGGGTCTCCACGTGGCCGCTGCGAGGCGCCCAGGCAGGAGTATGTTTAGTCCTGGTTGGTAACACCAACCCACACCAAAAGGCCGCCACGCGTCAGGCACTGGGGTTTTTTTATTTGGAAGGGGGTTTTGGGGTTTTGGAGAGTTAATTTAGGGGTTTCATATTGTTTTATCTAGCTAACAGAGACAAGTGACCTCTCTTTCTCCGTGCTTGGTTGACGCTAGCTACTATACATATAGAGAGAACTCAATGCTAACTAATAAGCAAATGAAGGAAACCATTAATTACACTAGATTGTCATGCTTAACATATATAGAGAGAAGTGACATCTCTTTCTCCGTGCTTGGTCGAACCACATGTTTTTGTATATCTATCTGACGCTACTACATATATACAATATAACATATTTTAAAATCCCTAACATCATCTACCTAAGATCCAATCACAAATCCACATAGTATTCTCCGTCTTCAGGTATGACGTGGTCAAGAAAAAATCCCGCCAATTCCTCTTGAGTTGTTCATATGCGATCATGTGGTAGGAGTTCATCCCGCATCTGCCAGATCTAATTTGAAGAAGGGGGGCAATACATGCATATATATGAATAAAACTCAACACAATTGATGATAATATATGAAATAAAATTGTGAATATTATTTACATACTTCAAATTGTTTGTCAAAGAAGCCCCGCTCAGAGGTCGAGTGGTGAATGAACTCGCATACGTAGTATCCACATAAAACAGTCCCGGATTCCTGGTACGAGCACTTTACGAGAATAGAGTTCAATCAAACTGATAAGAAAGCATGATAATGATATATTGATGAAAATTTGAATCAATTAGAGATGCGCGGAACTAGCTAGTACTACTTACCTTGGGGTCTGTAAACCGCAACCCTTTGTTTAGACCGGGAACCTTTCGGGTGAAATTTTTCCAAACCCTGCTAGGCAAAGAAAATGATTACTTGATATCAGGAAATTAATGAAAGTTGCATGCCAATATGGTCCCGGTATTGACTGAACTTACTTCTTGAGCTTTGCAATCATGTCCGCATAATCCTCGAGATCTTTACGTCTCGAGTCTAAAACAATTACTAATGCCTCGTCAAGCTTAATGGATAGCAGAATAAAGTGGTAACTGTGCATGCATATATAACTCATCAATTACATTACTTAACCTCGAGTAAGCGAAACCAAATATGCAAAGAAGACAGGAACACTCACTCGAAGTTGTAAGGAAAGAGTATTTCCCTTTTGTTTTTATGTATAAGGAACGACTTTACCAAGTTCTCCTCGGTCTCGTTGATTTCATTTCGTACCGACCATTCATTTACGACATCTGGGTTAATGAACCCAACGTCGAAGATTCCTGCTTTTTTGCATCTGACGATCTTCAATATGCATAGTATAGTGAGGATAATTATATATACATGCAATGAACGAGCTGAGCTAGAGACTTAATTATAGAAGTAATACTTACAGACAGTAGCAAGTCATGAGTTGTTTGTCGAGGGATAGTTGATTGTATAACTTAAATAACTCCACAAATGCAATAGGCATCACATTGAGTCAAATGAATCCGTGCTCTGGTTTAACTCTAACATACATAGTGTCTCTCCCACACTCCCTACAGGTTTTCATATACCACTCATGCAAATTGTACATCATCATTGTTAGATGAGGATGATCAGGTTTGATGAGAGGCTTCCCGTGCACGTATTTATATTCTTCTACTATTACCTCGGTCATTTCAAAAATTACATCATCCCCCAAGTAATCACCAGGTTTGGTACCGGGCAGTAGCACCGGATGATTAGTGATATCGGTAGACACCTTGAGCAGGGAGCACGATTGCTTCTCCTGTTCGCCGAGCTGGGGAATTGTTTTCCCACTTCTTCGTTCTTTGACTCTTGCAGCACTAGAAGTACTTCTTGACCGTTGCGCTTCATTATATGTCTTTATAATATAGCAGTCGTAGTTTGATGGCAGCGAAGGCGGTGATGGTCACTTCAGGGAATCTAGAGTATGCTTCGCTTTCGCCGGATCTACCGTTTCCTTCGGAGGTCGATGTTTCCGTGCAAAATGGGCCTTCACTTCGGATTTACTGATATCATCATTTTGTTTGTCAGTCCTCTCATATGGTAACTTTGGAACAGGTTTGAGGCTTGGAGAAAATTTGAATTTCTTCCCGCCTATTGTACTGCTAACCGCCGGAGCGACAGCGGCGTATCTCTTCCGCCGTGGCTGACACGTCGTAGGAGGCAAAGTGGCCTAACGCGCCGAAGGAGGAGGAGGAGGTAGAGTAGTCTGACATGCTAGAGGAGGTTGAGTGTCCTAACGTGCCGGAGGAGGCGGAGTGGAATCACGTGTCGGAGGAGGCAGAGTGGCCTCACGCACTGGAGGAGGCGAAGGAGGAGGTGGGGGAGGAGGCGGAGTAGCCTCATGCACCGAAGGAGGCGAAGGAGGAGGCGGAGTGGCCTAACATGCGGGAGGAGGCGAAGGAGGAGGAGGAGGAGGCGGAGTGCCCTGGTGCACCGGAGGAGGCTCAATCTGCTGAGGCTTCCAGTTTGGAAGCTTGATGTACTCCTTTCTCCATAGACATGTACTCCTATAAGCATTTTCCAGAAGAACAATATCCTCTTCACATGTAGGGTTACCAAGCTCTAGTCCCTCATATCCATCCATTATTTCATCCACCGTCACAACAACATAGCCATGTGGAATTGGAGGGCAATGGAAAGTTCCCTCAGCTCGAGGAGGTATAACAAAGCCGAATGCCGCCTTGAAGGTCAGGTTCTGGCATCTCGTCATTAGCTCACAATGTTGAGCCTCCGTGATACTATCCACGGGGTAGCGAGGAGCCGTGAAATCAGGCTAAACGAGCTCCATGGAAGCCATGCTACTTCTCCGTTGAGATGGTGGGGTAGCTTATGGGGCGGCGTTGAAGGAAGGATCTTCGTGTCGCTCAGATGGTTGGCAGGTAGCTCGCTGGCTCTCAAGTTCCTCTAGTTTTGCTAATCTTGCACTGAGCTTCTACATTTCGCTTGCTTCCAGGTTCCTCTTTCTCTCTCGGCTTCTATAACCGCCGATGTTGGGAAACCCATGCTTCCACAGAACGGAGCAGGATATACCTTGTGTTCGTCCAGGGTGTTCAGGATTCCCGAGGGCCTCTGTCAGCTCATCCATTTCTCTGTAGGGAATGAACGCCCCTTCCTGCACTGCCTTGATTGCTTCCTGAAGCTTTGTGATGGGTATTGCAAGTTGAGCTCTCGTCCAGACACACCTCCCTATTTCTGGGTTCAAAGTTTCCCCAACCCCGAAGAACCAAGTCTTTGAATGATATGGTCAGTGCAATGTCTCTGGGTGGACATTCTTAGCAATCAGGTCTTGCTCAGCTTTGTCCCACAATGGTCGGGATTTGTAGTATCCACCTGACCCCTGTGATGGTGATACTGCTTCGCTGGAGCATTTTTCTTGTTTCTCAGTGACATTTTCTTACTCTTCTCCAATTTCTTGTAGGCCACAAATTCGGGCCATTGATCTCTTATCTTCTCATATCGACCGGCGAACTCCGGAGTCTTATCTTTCTCGACAAACTTTGTGTTCAACTCTTTCTTCCAGTTCCTGAATAGTTTTGCCATCTTCTTAAGAGCCCACAACTTGACCTTTCGCTCTATAACTGGGTTATTCAGATCCTCCTCTTGCGGTAGGCTGAAATTTATCATCAACTCAGTCCAACGATCATCTTTCAGTCTATCATGGACATAAGAAACTTCGGGGTCCTTATTATTCTTATTCCATTGCAGGGTGGTGATCAAGAGGTAGTCCCTAACAACAACTCCACACTGATGTACAAATCCGTCTTTGGTCCGCTTGGGAACAATCGGTTGGCCATCGTTTGCGACTTATGTGATCGTGAACCTTTCATCCTGGCGCAACCTTTTCTTCGGGCCTCGTCTGCTTACCTCGCTAGACTTTGCAATAGTCAAGGATCCCTCCTCCGTTCGGTCACCAAAGTCGTGATCATCATCTCTTTCCTCCGCCATTCGGTCACTGGAGCCGTCATCATGATCTCCTTCCTTCGCCATTCGGTCACCGAAGCCATCATTATCTCTTGTCTCCTCCATTGTTGGATCGCCGGACGAGCCATCATCTCCTTCCTGACCATCGGTGTCGTTCAGATACGCCAAGGGATTACACCCGGTGCAGATTATATCCCCAAACAAGTCTTCTTGTTCTATGTCTCTGTGATCCATAGTTTCTCCAAATATTACGACATGGCAATATACAAACCATTGAGATATGGAAATCAATACAAGGCATTAATCAATAGTCTCTAGCAGGTGGTTGCCATCGAGTCGACGACGAGGATGCATGCTGGCCGGGCATCGTCGACTCAACAGCTACACTATGCAAGTAAACATTTAACCATCTAATTAAACATCATATCACGTCACCGATGACCGTCGGGACTCCTCGATATTGTCGGGGACTCTCCCTCACCGACTATCGTCGGGGACTCCTCAATATCGCGTCACCGACGACCGGCGATAAAACAACTAAACATCTAAACAAATACACATATGCATCAACAAGAACATACACATATGCATAAATATAACATACATCAATATAAAATAAATACACATATGCATTTTATCTAACATACACATATGCATTTTATCTAATATAGACATATGCATTTTATCTAACATAAAAAAAATGAACAAAGTTCGAGGAGGATATACTCACCGACGACGACGGGCTCGTGGAGGAGGCGTGGGCGACGACGACGGGTCTCGGGGAGGTGGCACAGACGGCGTCCGGCGACGGGGGCGGCGTCCGGCGACGGGGGCGGCAACGACGTCAACAATGAAGATGAGGGGTACGGTGACGGGCTCGGGGCGGCGGTGACGGGCTCGGGGCGACGGCGACGAGAACGGGCGCGCGGCGCCAGGCTTGGCGACGATGGTGATGACGAGAACGGGCGGCAGCGACGGCAACGACAATAAGCACGGGCGGCTGGAGCGGCAGCGACAATGAGGAGGAGGAGGAGGGCACGGGGACGCGCTTGGGGCAGCGGCGACGAGAACGGGCGCGCGGCATCAGGCTCAGCGACGGTGGTGACAACGAGAACGGGTGGCGGGGGCGGCGGTGACGATGAGCAGCCTGGTGGCGTCGGGGCAGGGCGTCGGCGTTGAGGCAAAATTGGAGAGGTTGGTGGAGAAATAGACAACTCCCGTCTTATATGCGAACACCTTTGGTCCCGGTTGGTAGCTCCAACCGGTACTATAGGGGGGCATTAGTCCCGGTTGGTGCCACCAACCGGGACTAAAAGGCCAATTTCAGCAGCCCAACGGGCGGGAAGCCTAGGCCTTTAGTCCTGGTTGGTGGCACCAACCGGGACTAAAGGGGGGCCATTAGTTCCGGTTGGTGCCACCAACCGGGACTAAAGGGTAACGCAGCGGTGTGGTGGGAGTTTAGTCCCACCTCGCTAAGCGAAGGGAGCACAAACCTGTTTATAAGCCCCGCTACGGCAGCTACGTTGAGCTCCACTCAAATTGAAAATAGATGCCCTTATACAGGAAATTTGTCCTAAATTTAAAATGCTAATTAGGTGCCTAACTAGCACTTTGAATTTAAGTTGAATTTTCTCTATAAGCGCATCTATTTCCACTTTTGCCATTTTTATGTTATTTTTTTGCATATTAAAAGTTTTTAACAAAAAATACTTTATGGATATTCCTTTTGCTATAAAAGTTTTTAACAAAAAAAGCTTTGATAATTTTAGTTGCATACATTTTTTACAATATCATGTTTATTTATATAACTTTTATCAGACGAAAACACGTCTGTTACAAAAGGATTTCAATTGTTTAAAGATAATTGAACTCAAGAATTTTCTGCAGTCAATATGCACCATTCGAAGCCACATCATCCCTTTTCAACCCTTTTCTGACTTCATTTGCTATTTTTCATGGATTTCATCATTTATTTTAAGCTAAAATGATCCTAAATTAAAAAGCACTACAAATGAACTCTGAAATGGTTGAAACTTGGCATGGTACCATCATTTCACCCCCATAGCGTGTGCTAAAATTTTGAGAGGGTTATGGCAAAAACTGGATGCACTTCGTGTACAAAATGGACAATCTCTTGCGAAGTATCAGGGTTTCGGACGAAAACACGTCTGTTACAAAAGGATTTCATTTTTTTAACATATTTGAACTCAAGAAATTTTCTGCATTCAATATGCACCATTCGAAGCCACATCATCCCTTTTCAACCCTTTTATGACTTCATTTGCTATTGTTCATGCATTTCATCATTTTTTGTAAGCTAAAATGACCCTAAATTGAAAAGCACTACAAATGAACTCCGAAATGGTTGAAACTTGGCATGGTACCATCATTTCACCCACATAGCATGTGCTAAAAAGTTGAGAGGGTTACGGCAAAAACTGGATGCACTTTGTGTTCAAAATGGACAATTTCTTTCGAAGTATCATGGTTTTGGACGAAAACACGTCTGTTACAAAAGGATTTCAATTTTTTAAACATATTTGAATTCAATAATTTTTTTGCATTCAATATGCATCATTTGAAGCCACATCATCTGTTTTCAACCCATTTCTGACTTCATTTGCTATTTTTCATGCATTTCATCATTTATTTTAAGCTACAATGACCCTAAATTGAAAAGCACTACAAATGAACTCTGAAATGGTTGAAACTTGGCATGGTACCATCATTTCACCCACATAGGATGTGCTACAAAGTTGAGAGGGTTAGGGCAAAAACTGGATGCACTTCGTGTACAAAATAGACAATCTCCTTCCAAGTATTAGGGTTTCGGACGAATACACGTGTGTTACAAAAGGCATTTCATTCTTTAAACGTATTTGAACTCAAGAATTTTTCTGCATTCAATATGCACCATTTGAAGCCACGTCATCCCTTTTCAACCCTTTTCTGACTTCATTTGCTATTTTTCATGCATTTCATCACTTATTTTAAGCTACAATGACTCTAAATTGAAAAGCACTACAAACAAACTCTGAAACGGTTGAAACTTGGCATGGTACTATCATTTCACCCACATAGGATGTGCTACAAAGTTGAGAGGGTGACGACAAAACAGAATGCATTTCGTGTACAAAATGGACAATCTCTTTCGAAGTATCAGGGTTTCGGACGAATACACGTATGTTACAAAAGGAATTTCATTTCTTGACATGTAACTACACTGATATTCTAGATCAAATCCATCATCAGAATGGTTGTGGAGAGAAAGTCTTCACTTTTTCTTTGCGTGTGTCCCTTGTTTATTGCACCGTAACCATGGATAATCTTCATCATTCAACAGGGTGCTTGGGTCAGCCTTCACTTTGAAGGGAGGAATTTCATGAAACTTTTCATAATCTGCACACATGTTTGTCTTGCCCTCTACTCCCATGATGTCTCTTTTCCCTGAAAGAACTATGTGGCACTTTGGCTCATCGTATGATGTATTCGCTTCCTTATCTTTTCTTTTTCTCGGTTTGGTAGACATGCCCTTCACATAGAAAATCTGTGCCACATCATTGGCTAGGACAAATGGTTCATCTATGTGCCCAAGATTGTTCAGATCCACTGTTGTCATTCCATACTGTGGGTCTACCTGTATCCCGCCTCCTGACAGATTGACCCATTTGCACCGAAACAAAGGGACCTTAACATCATGTCCATAGTCAAGTTCCCATATGTCCACTAGGTAACCATAATATGTGTCCTTTCCCCTGTTGGTTGCTGCATCAAAGCGGACACCACTATTTTGGTTGGGGCTCTTTTGATCTTGGGCGATCATGTAAAATGTATTCCCATTTATCTCGTACCCTTTCTAAAGTCAATACAGTCGAAGATGGTCCCCTGGCTAACGAGTACAACTCATCTGCAACATTGGTGTTATCCATGAGATGTGTTTGCAACCAACTGCCAAAACTCCTGATGTGTTCACATGTAATCCAGTCGTCACACTACTCCGGGTGTTTGGAGTGCAGAATATTCTTGTGATCATTGACATACGGGGTCACCAAGATAGAATTCTGTAGAACTATGTAGTGTGCTTGGGACCAAGAATGCCCGTCTCTATATATTATTAAGTCTGGTCCTAGCGTGCCTTTTCCAGTCAGTCTCCCCTCATACCGCGATTGAGGGATACCAATTGGCTTAAGGTCAGGAAAGAAGTCAACACAAAATCCAATGACCTCCTCAGTTTGATGGCCCGTGGAGATGCTTCCTTCTGGCCTAGCACGGTTACGAACATATTTCATTAAGACTCCCATGAACCTCTCAAAGGGGAACATATTGTGTAGAAATACAGGGCCTAGAATGCTAATCTCGTCGACTAGATGAACTAGGACGTGCGTCATGATATTGAAGAAGGATGGTGGGAACACCAGGTCGAAATTGGCAAGACATTGCACCAAATCACTCTTTAACCTTGGCAGGATTTCTGGATCGATTACCTTCTGAGAGATTGCATTGAGGAATGCACACAACTTCACAATGGCTAATCGAACGTTTTCCGGTAGAAGCCCCCTCAATGCAACAGGAAGCAGTTGCGTCATAATCACGTGACAGTCATGAGACTTTAGGTTTTGGAATTTTTTTCTCTGCCATATTTATTATTCCCTTTATATTCAACGACAAGCCAGACGGGACCATCATACTGAGCAGGCATTCAAAGAAGATTTCATTCTCTTCTTTGGTAAGAGCGTAGTTGGCAGGACCTTCATACTGCTATGGATGCATGTCGACTTTTTCATGCACACGTTGTTGTTCCTCCCGTGTGTCCGGTGAATATTTCGTCTTCCCATACACTCCCAAGAAGCCTAGCAGGTTCACACAAAGACTCTTCGTCACATGCATCACGCCGATTGCAGAGTGGACCTCTAGGTCTTTCCAATAGGGTAGGTCCCAAAAGATAGATTTCTTCTTCCACATGGGTGCGCTTCCCGCATCATCAGTCGGAATAGATAGTCCTCCAAGACCCTTTCCAAAGATTACTTGTAAATAATTGACCATATCAGGTATGTGATCATTGATACATCTCCAACGTATCTACTTTTCCAAACTCTTTTGCCCTTGTTTTGGACTCTAATTTGCATGATTTGAATGAAACTAACCCGGACTGACGTTGTTTTCAGCAGAACTGCCATGGTGTTGTTTTTCTGTAGAAATAAAAGTTCTCGGAATGACCTGAAAATTTACGAGGAATTTTTGTGGAATATATAAAAAATAATGGCGAAAGAATAAACCGAAGAGGGGCTGCCAGTGGGCCACGAGCCCACCAGGCGCGGGTACCCCCTGGTCGCGCTTAGCAGGCTCATGGGGCCCACGTGGCTCCCCTGACCTCATCTCCAGCTCCATATAAGCTCTTTCGTCCCAGAAAAAATCAAGAAGAAGAAAGAATCGCGTTTACAATACGGAGCCGCCGCCACCACCTGTTCTTCCTCCGGATGGCAGATCTGGAGCCTGTTTTGGGCTCCGCAGAGTGGAAATCGAAGCCATCGTCATCATCAACCATCCTCCATCACCAATTTCATGATGCTCTTCATAGTTCGTGAGTAATCTTATCGTAGGTTTGCTGGACGGTCATGAGTTGGATGAGATCTATCATGTAATCGAGTTAGTTTGAAGGGGTTTTGATCCCTAGTATCCATTATGTTCTAAGATTGATGTTGCTACTACTTTGCTATGCTTAATGCTTGTCACTAGGGCCCGAGCGCCATGATTTCAGATCTGAACCTATTATGTTTTCATCAATATATGTGTGTTCTTGATCCTATTTTGCAAGTAGTAGTCACCTACTATGTGTTATGACCCGGCAACCCCGGAGTAACAATAGCCGGAGCCACTCCCGGAGATGACAATAGTATGAGGATTCCATGTATTCACCATGTGTTAATGCTTTGTTCTGGTACTCTATTAAAAGGAGACCTTAATATCCCTTAGTTTCCATTAGGACCCTGCTGCCACGGGAGGGATGGACAAAAGATGTCATGCAAGTTCTTTTCCCTAAGCATGTATGACTATATATGGAATACATGCCTACATTACATTGATGAACTGGAGCTAGTTACATATTACCCTGTGTTATAACCTTCACGTGATGAATACCATCCGGCATAATCATCCATCACCGGTCCAATGCCTACGAGCTTTTCCTATACTGGTTCTTGCTTCGTTACTTTTCCGCTACTGCTGCCACACTTGCTATACCAATCAGTACTGCTACCGTTACCGCTGTTACTATTACTACCATATTACTTTGCTACTAAAACTTTGCTGTAGATACTAAATCTTTCAGGTGTGGTTGAATTGACAACTCAACTGCTAATACTCGATAATATTCTTTGGCTCCCTTTGAGTCGAATCAATAAATTTGGGTTGAATACTTTAGCTCGAAAACTATTGTGATCCCCTATACTTATGGGTTATCAAGACCTTTTTCTGGCGCCGTTGCCGGGGAGCATAGCTCTATTCTCTGAGTTACTTGGGATTTATATCTATTGATAACTATGAAGAATTTGCGAGATCCAAAAACTAAAGTTCTGCCCTCAACTACGAGGACAGGTAAGGAACTGCCATCTAGCTTTGCACTTGATTCACCTTCTGTTATGAGTAAATTTGCGACACCGCCACCTGATATTAATTTTGATATGTTGCCTGTGCTTGATGATGCTACTTCTTCTATACATGATAATTATGATGATGCTTTGCTTTATAAGGATATGCCACTTGGTTAATTTCTTGATGCACAAATTGCTAAAGTTACTACCGAATCAAATGATACTTCTGAAACTGATGAAATTAT
Organism: Hordeum marinum; assembly: GCA_022496015.1. Classification (NCBI taxonomy): domain Eukaryota; kingdom Viridiplantae; phylum Streptophyta; class Magnoliopsida; order Poales; family Poaceae; genus Hordeum; species Hordeum marinum. The sequence continues at coordinate 465,214,974 of CM039676.1, read as the reverse complement.
TGAAATGGAACCTGCTGTTACACCTATTAGATCTAGCCCTCCTAAATATGAATTGCCTGATATACCAAAGGGTTATGTTATGGAAGGAGAGGTAGCTGAAGATTTTCTTGGTTGTAAGGATAGCTATGATCTTGAGAAATTATTATGCAAGTGGAAAGAAAAATCTCTGAATGCTAGAATGAAATATGATCCTAAATTTGCTACTTCACCTATCTTTGTTACTGATAAGGATTATGAGTTCTCTGCCGATCTTGAGTTAATCAGTTTGGTTGAATTTGATCCTTTTCATGGTTATGAATCTGAAACTGTTGTAGCACATCTTACTAAACTGAATGATATAGCCACCCTATTCACTAATGTGGAAAAAAATTCTCTATTACTATATCCAGAAGTTGTTTCCTTTCTCACTAAAGGGTGATGCTAAAACTTGGTTTACTTCTCTTGCTCCTGGTTGCGTGCGTAGTCCCGAGGATATGGTATACTATTTCTCTGAGAAATATTCCTGGCCATAAGAAACAAGCTGACTTGCAGGATATATATAACTTTGTGCAAATTGAAGAAGAGAGTCTCCCACAAGCTTGGGGGAGGCTTGTCCAGTTACTTAATGCTTTGCCTGATCACCCTCTTAAAAAAATGAAATACTTGATATCTATTATAATGGACTAACCAATGCTTCTAGGGACCACCTAGATAGTTGTGTTGGCCGTGTTTTCAGGGAACGAACTGTGGAATGATAATGCTTGGACTATTCCCGAACCACCTCCGAAGCCAAATCCGAAGAAAAGAGGTATTCTATTTCTCAGTCCTGAAGATATGCAAGAAGCAAAGAAATATATGCGAGAGAAAGGTATTAAATCTGAAGATGTTAAGAATTTACCACCTATTGAAGAGATACATGGTCTTGATAACCCAACAAAGGTAGAAGAGATACATGGTCTTGATAACCCGACACATGTAGTAGAGGTAAATTCTCTTCGTAGATTCAATGAGAGTGATATTCCTTATGATAAACCTGTTAGCTTATGCTTAGATGAATTTGACAACTTTGTTGCCAAACAACAAAGTTTTAATGATTATGTTAGCAGACAACTTGAACAAAATGCTCATATGATAAATCATATAAGTGCTCGTTTGGATAAAAATGTTAGTGAACTTAAGCTCATGAGTAAACATGCTTCTATGGTCACTACTCAAGTAGAGCAAGTACTTAAGGCTCAAAATGACTTCCTTAATGAATTGTTACTAGAGGTGGTATAATGATTCAGGAACCTTTGTATCCTAAGGGCCATCCTAAGAGAATTGAGCAAGATTCTCAAGGAATTAATACTGATGCACCTACTTATCCTGGTAATAGGAAGAAAAAGAAAGATGATACGAACTTGCATGCTAGTAAACCTGTTGCTGTTACACCTAAAAATCCAAATGATATATCTATTTATGATGCTGAGACACAATCTGGTGATGAACATGAGCCTAGTGACAATATTGATAATGATGTTCATATTGATGCTCAACCTAGTAAATATAATGATGTGGAGATTGAACCTGCTATTGAACCTGATAACCCACAATCTAGGAACAAGAGATATGATAAGAGTGATTTTATTGCTAGGAAGCACGGTAAAGAAAGGGAACATTGGGTTCAGAAACCCATGCCCTTTCCTCCTAAGCCATCCAAGAAAAGGATGATGAGGATTTTGAGCGCTTTGTTGAAATGATTAGACCTATCTTTTTGCAAATGCGTTTGACTGATATCCTTAAAATGTCTCCTTATGCTAAATACATGAAAGATATTGTGACTAATAAAAGGAAGATACCTGACATTGAGATTTCCACCATGCTTGCTAATTACACTTTTAAGGGTGGGACTCCTAAGAAACTAGGTGATCCTGGAGTACCCACTATACCTTGCTCCATTAAGGGAAATCATGTTAGAACTGCTTTATGTGATCTTGGAGCCGGTGTCAGTGTTATGCCTCTCTCTTTATATCGTAGACTTGAATTGGATAAGTTAACACCTACTGAAATATCTTTGCAAATGGTCGATAAATCAACTGCTTTACCTATCGGCATTTGTGAGGACGTGCCTGTTGTGGTTGCTAACGCTACTATCTTAACGGACTTTGTTATTCTTGATATTCCCATGGATGATGCCATGGAAATTATCCTTGGAAGACCCTTTTTGAATAATGCAGGAGCTGTTATTGATTGCAACAAAGGCAATGTCACTTTCCCTGTCAATGGTAATGAACACACGGTGCACTTTCCGAAGAAACAATATCGGATTCATTGCATAAATTCTATTGAAAAATCTTCATCCATTATTATTGGAAGCTTTGAATTCCCTGTACCTACTGTCAAGATGAGATATGATATACTTATTATTGGGGATATGCATATTCCCATTGAGGTACCCTAGTGATTTTTCAAAAATTCTCCGGTTTCATTTGATTCGAAAAAGTTTGTCAAGGAGACTTGATCAAACTCATTGATGGATTTCTTTTGATGACCATGAGATGGATGAATCTAGAAGTCACAACCTTCTGTTCCCAACTTTTACTTTCTGTTATTTAGTAGAAAAATAATAAATATAGCATTATTTTCCTATTTCTGCATTATTCGTCCAATAAAAAAATTACCCAAAAATAAAAGTTCTTCAAATGCCCTGAAATTAAAGTATGATTTTTTCTGGAATATTTAAGAATTTTTGAAATAAAAAACTACCGGAGAGGGGCTACCAGTGGGTCACAAGCCCACCAGGCGCAGGCCACCCCCCTGGCCGCGCCTGGCAGGCTCGTGGGGCCCACGTGGCCCCCCTCCACTTATTCCTTCCCCCATCTCCTTCTTCCACCTCTAGAAAAATTCACCCCGCATCTCAAACCCGTGTTCTTGCTTGTTTTTCTGCGATTTTCGATCTCCTTGTGCAAAGCTCCATTTACCGAACTATGGTAGTGGATTGATCCTTCGTATGTGACTCCTCCATTGGTCCAATTAGTTTTTTTCTAGTTCTTTATTCATTGCATATTATTGCTGCCTTGATGACCCTATTCTTGAGCTTTGCATGTAAATTTTATTTGGTCCCAAGTAGTTTTGATGCAAGATATGGCCTCTAGGCACTTGTAGGAGTAGTTGCTATGAGTTTTATTAAGTTTTGTCCACTTTTATTTTGTGTCACTAAAAATTTCAGAATTTTTCAGAAAAATAAAAGGGAACTATGAGGAGGTTTCTAAGAGGCTCTTCGAGTCGTAACCCCAAGGAAAATTAAAACGAGAAGAAGGAACCCAAGTATTCGGTCCCCCGGGTTGCAGAAGTTCGAGCATGCGATTGGCCAAGTGATACGTTCTTACACGCTGCCGGAATTCATAGGGATTTTTATTACTTGGTGGAGAACGCCGGCCTTACTGCACTTGTTGAAGATAAGTGTCCACAATACCTCCTCCTCACTAATATTTTCGTGCAAAGTTTTAACTTCTATCAGAGGAAAAATCCTCCTATGGTTGAGTTCAAGTTATATGATATCCCCCAGCGCATGTCACTTCAGGATTTTTGCAATGTTTGCAAGATACCTTATGTTGGGGATATTCATGAGCCTCGTCCACAGGACTTGGAGGCTTTCATTGATACTATTTCCATAGGAGAGGAAAGAGGGGTGTCTGGCGCTAGAATTGCCAGCGTGCATTTTCCTGTGCTTCGTTATTTCTCTTTATTTGTAGGAAAATCTTTGATTGGCCGTGGAAAGGCTGGGGGTCTTAGTTCCCCAGATCTTGCAGTCTTACGCTCAGCTTTACATAATGATAGAACTTTTAGTCTGGGCGCTATCATTTCCCAACGATTGAACACAAACCGTTCCAAGGGCACTGTATATGGAGGTATCTATGCTACTCATCTAGCTAATCATTTTGGGATACCTGCTAGGCTGCATGAGGAGGGAGAGATGCTTCTCCCAGATAGATATTTAGATTACGATAGCATGGTTCGCCATGACTTTATTAATAAAAATGATAGGGGTAGGTTAATTTATAACTTGGTATTTAGCCAAGGTACTCGTGAGGTCATTACCCTGCCTGCTCCTTCTTTGTTCAACCTTCATCTAGGCAGGTACATTATTATGCCCTCGGACATCTAGGCACACTGGGGCATGGCGCCACCTCAGGCGCCCGTGCCCGAGCCACCAGTCGAGTACCAGACGCCAGTTTATCAGTGGGACACGGAGGAGCTCACCCAGCAATGGCACCCTCAGGACACTCCGGAGTACCCCGGAGCTGGTTATTTTCCTCCTTGGGAGTAGACCAACTTAGGCCAAAAGCCTAAGCTTGGGGGAGTACGTGTTTCTCATCGACTTTATATTCATGTTCACACATTCACTTCGATAGTCGGTGTCTACACTTTTTCATTATATCATCCATGCTAGTTTATTTTATTTTCTCGCATTCTTCTTGTGTTTGGTTAACTTGAGAAAATACAAAAAAATTAAAATGAGAAAAAACAAAAAAATTAGTTATAACTTTATATTCTTGTATGCTAGGTAGTAACTAAAAAGAAACCCAAAAAGATTTTCCCGTTCTTCTTTTGCTTGTTGGGAGCTTTCCCGTGTAAATAGTTTTCTTTTTCTTTGGGTAGAGGTAGAAGACCATGATTAAAATGATTAGGGGCTCTCATATGCATTGAGAAGGTTGAAAAGCAACTTATGTATCACCGTTGTGTTTTTTCTTTGGGTAGAGGTAGAAGACAGAAGTATATTTGATATACGAGTTATTGATATGTACCTTGCTAGTACTCCTAGTAGCACCTGGGTATTGGATACCGGTTCGGTTGCTAAATGTTAGTAACTCGAAATAAAAGCTACGGAATAAACGGAGAACTAGCTAAGGGTGAGGTGACGATGTGTGTTGGAAATGTTTCCAAGGTTGATGTGATCAACATCGCACGCTCTCTCTACTTTCGGGATTAGTGACAAACCTAAATAAATGTTATTTGGTGTTTTGCGTTGAGCATGAACATGATTAGATCGTGTTTGTTGCAATATGGTTATTCATTTAAGTCAGAGAATAATGGTTATTCTGTTTACATGAATAATACCTTCAATGGTCATGCACCCAGTGAGAATGATTTGTTGAAATTTTGATCGCAGTAATACACATATTCATCACACCGATGTAAAAAGATACAAAGTTAAATAATGATAGTACCACATATTTGTGGCACTGCAGCAAAATGTCATATTAGTATAAAGCGCATGAAGAAACTCCATGCTGATGGATATTTGGACTCATTCGATTTCGAATCGGTTGAGACATGCGAACCATGCCCCTTAGGCAAGATGACTAAAGGACCCCGTTGGATAGAGCGGGCAAGTGATTCATTGGAAATGATACATGTTGATGTATGCAATCCAGTGAGTCTTGTAGCGTGCAGTGGATATCGTTATTTTCTTACCTTCACTGATGATTTGAGTAGATATAGTGTATATTTACTTAATGAAACACAAGTCTGAATCGTTTGAAACGTTCAAGCAAATTCAGAGTTAAGTTTAAGATCATCATGACAAGAAGATAAAAATGACTGCGATATGATCGTGGAGGTGAATATCTGAGTTACGAGTTTGACATACAACTTAAGACAATGTGAAATTTGTTTCACAACTAACGCCACCTGGAACACCATAGTGTGATGGTGTGTCCGAACATCATAGTCATGCTCTATTGGATATGGTGCGTGCTATGATGTCTCTTATCGTTTTACTACTATAATTTTGGGGTTATGCATTAGAGACAACTACATTCACTTTAAATAGGGCACCATCTAAATCCGTTGAGATGACACCGTGTGAATTATGGTTTGATAGAAACCTAAGCTATCATTTTTTAATGTTTAGGGTTGCGACACTTGTGTGGAAAATGTTTTCACCTAATGAGGTCGAACCCAAGGCGGACAAATGCATCTTCATAGAATACCCTAAGATCAGTTGGGTGAACCTTCTATCTCAGATCCAAGTGCAAAGTGTTTGTTGCTTAAACGGATCCTTTCTCGAGGAAATGTTTCTCTCGAAAGAATTGAGTGGGAGAAAGATAGAACTTGATGAGGTTGTTAAACCTTTGTTCAACCAGAGAGTAGCGCAGCACAGAAAGATGTTTCTGTAAAGCCTACGTTAGTTGAAGAGGAAGTTAATGATGATGATCACGAAGCTTCAGGATCAAGTTACTATCAAACTTCGTAGGCCGACAAGGATGTGTAATGCTACTGAGCGGTACGACAACCCTGTCTTGGAGGTCATGTTGTTGGACAACGATGAACCTACAAACTATGGAGAAGCGATGATGGGCCCGGAAACCAACAAATGGTTAGAGGCCATGAAATCCGAGAAAGGATCCATGTATGAAAACCAAGTATAGACTTTGGTGGACTTGCTCGTTGGACGGCAGGTCGTTAATTACAAATGGATCTTTAAAATGAAGACAGACGCTGATGGTAAATGTTACCATTTGTAAAGCTCGACTTGTTGCAAAGTAGTTTACGACAAGTTCAAAACAGTTGACTGCGATGAGACTTTCTCACTCGTAGCAACGCTAAAGTCTGTTGGAATTATGTTAGCAGTTGTTGCATTTTTCAATTATGAAATCTTGCAGATGGATGCCAAAACATCGTTTCCTTCCTTAAGGAAAGGTTGTATGAGATACAACCAGAAGGTTTTGTCAGTCCTAAGGATGCTAAAAGGTGTGCGAGCTTCAGTGATTCTTCTATGAACTGAAGCAAGCATCTCGGAGTTGGAATATACAATTTGATGAGGTGATCAAAGTTTTTGAGTCTATACAAAGTTTACGAGAAACTTGTATTTGCAATAAAGTGAGTGGGAGCCCTATAGAGTTTCCGATAAGTATATGTGGATGACATATTGCTATTTGGAAATGATGTAGAGTTTCTGGAGAGCATAAACGGTTGTTTGAAAAGAGTTTTTCAAAGGAAGACCTAGATAAAGCTACCTAATTGTTGAGCATCAAAATCTATAAAGATAGATCAAGATGTTTGATAAGACTTTCAATGAGTACATACCTTGACAAGATTTTGAAAGAGTTCAAAATGGATCAGTCAGAGAAAGAGTTCTCGCCTGATTTGTAAGGTATAAAGTTGAAGAAGACTCAATGCCCAGTGATTGCAGAAGATAGAGAAAACATGAGTGTCATCCCTATGCTTTAGCCATAGGCTCTATCATGTATGCAATGCTATGCACGAGACTCGATGTCAGCCTTGCCATAAGTATGGCCAGAAGGTTTCAAAGTGAGCCTGGAATGGAGCACTGGACAGCGGTCAAGATTATCCTTAATAACTAAAAGACTAAGGAGATGTTTCTCAATTATGGAGGTGATAAAGAGTTCGTCGTAAAGATTTACGTCGATGCAAGCTTTAACACCAATCCGGATGACTCGTAGTAGCAATCTGGATACATATAGTGGAGCAACCATTTGGAATAGTTCCAAGTGGAGTGTGGTAGCAGTGTTTACGATTTGACATAGTAATTTGCAAACTACACACGGATCTGAATGTCGTAGACCCGTTGACTATAAGACCTCTCTCACATACAAAGCATGATCGAGCCCCAGAACTCGTTGGGTGTTAGATTCATAACAATGCGAGTCACATGGTCATGTGAACTAGATTATTGACTCTAGTGCAAGTGGGAGACTGTTGGAAATATGCCCTAGAGGCAATAATAAATTAGTTATTATCATATTTCCTTGTTCATGATAATCGTTTATTATCCGTGCTATAAATTGTATTGATCGGAGACTTAGATGCATGTGTGGATACATAGACAAAACCATGTCCCTAGTATGCCTCTAATGGACTAGCTCGTTGATCAAAGATGGTTAAGGTTTCCTAGCCATGGACATGAGATGTCATTTGATAGCGGGATCACATCATTAGGAGAATGATGTGATGGACAAGACCCAAACTACAAACGTAGCGTATGATCGTGTCAGTTTATTGCTACTGTTTTCTGCATGTCAATGTATATGTTCCTATGACCATGAGATCATGCAACTCACGGATATCGGAGGAGTGCCTTGTGTGTATCAAACGTCGCAACGTAACTGGGTGACTATAAAGGTGATCTATAGGTATCTCTGATGGTGTCTGTTGAGTTGGCATGGATCGAGACTGGGATTTGTTACTCCGTGTGACGGAGAGGTATCTCGGGGCCCACTCGGTAATGCAACATCACAATAAGCCTTGCAAGCAATGTGACTAATTGTTAGTTGCGGGATCTTGTATTACGGAACGAGTAAAGATACTTTCCGGTAACGAGGTTGAACTAGGTATGGAGATACCGACGATCAAATCTCGGGCAAGTAACATACCGAAGAGCAAAGGGAACATCATACGGGATTAACTGAATCCTGGACATAGAGGTTCGACCGATAAAGATCTTCGTAGAATATGTAGGAACCAATGTGGACATCCAGGTCCCGCCATTGGTTATTTACCGTAGAGGTGTCTCGGTCATGTCTACATAGTTCTCCAACCCGCAGGGTCTGCACACTTCAGGTTCGGTGACGTTTCGGTAGTGTAGAGTTATGTATGGTGGTGACCGAAGGTTGTTCGGAGTCCCGGATGAGATCCCGGAAATCACGAGGAGCTCCAGAATGGTCCGGAGATAAATATTCATATATAGGAAGTCCCAGTTTGGTCGCCGGAAAAGTTTCGGGCTCATCGGTAGTGTACCGGAAGTGCCGATAGTGTACCGGGAGACCACCGGGAGGGGTATTTCGACCCAAGAGGTTTTATGGGCTGTGGGAAGATGAATACCTGCCCTTGGTGGGCTTGTGGAAGTCCTACACAAAGCCCATGAGGCTGGGAAGAAAATACCAAAAGGAAAAAGGTGGAAAAAGGCAAAAAGGGCTATATATGGAAGGAGTCCTAATCCCACTAGGAGTGGGAAGAGGAGGAGTCCTCCCTAGCCGGCCGAACCAGGTGGGCTTTGGCCCTTGCGCCAGCCCATCCTCCTCCTCCTCTCCTCCTATATATACTAGAGGAGTTTGAGGGTTTTGGCACAAGTTCTTTCTTCCACGTGCAACCCTAACCTCCAGTGCATAGTTTCTCCTCTAGATTGGTTTTCTGCGGTGCTTAGGCGAAGCCCTGCAGGAATAACTCCACCACCATCACCGGAGCGTCGTCACGCTGCCAGTGAACTCTCCTTCCTCTCCACCTCCTCTTGCTGGATCAAGACGGTGGAGATCATCATCAAGCTGCACGTGTGCTGAACGCGGAGGTGCCGTCCGTTCGGTACTAGATCGGAAGGATCGTGATCAAGGCCACGGGACGTTCGTCATCGGATCGCGGGACGGATCATGACGAGATCGCGGAACGGTTCGTGAATAGATCGCGGGACGCTCGGCGATTTGGATCGCGAAGAAGTACGACTACACCAACTGCGTTTCTCAACGCTTCCCGCTTAGCGATCTACAAGGGTACGTAGATCCACTCTCCCTCTCATAGATGCTCATCACCATGGATAGGTTTGCGTGCGCGTAGGAAATTTTTTGTTTCCCATGCGACGTTCCCCAACAGTGACTAAGCATGGAAAAGCTGGTATGAACTCGACCTATTTTGTTTTGTAAATATGACTAGCTCATCGTTCCTAATTCAGCATTGTTATGAGGGAAACATGTTTGCAATGACAACTTAGAGATCATAGTTTCTTATGCCATGCTTAATCAGCTAGGAGCTTATAATGGTTTGTCTTGGATGCCAACATGAATTTTAAAATGATTGTGATGTAGTATGATAGGATGGTATCCTCCTTTGAATGATTCAAGTGGCTTGACTTCCCACATGTTCACGCATGTACTTGAAACAAATCAACATAGCCTCCACGATATTCATGTTCATGGTGATTTATATCGTACTCATGTTTGCACTGAATGTTGGTTAATCTCAATGCATGTTTATGACTGTTGTTGCTCTCTAGTTGGTTGCTTCCCAGTCTTTTGCTAGCCTTCACTTGTACTAAGCGGGAATACTGCTTGTGCATCCACTTCCATAAACCCAAAGTTGTTCCATATGAGTCCACTATACCTACCTATATGCGGTATTTACCTGTCGTTCCAAGTAAATTTGCATGTGCCATTCTCTAAACCTTCGAATAATAATCTGTTTTATATGCCTGAACCGCTCATGTTGTGACAAGAGGCGGTCAATATCTTCCATGCTAGGCGTGTTATCCTCGATATGTGTTTATTCACTATCAGTCACGAGAAAGGGGCCAATAATCAGAATGCCCAGTTCCATGATCAAATTAAATAAAAATATAATTGCAAACAAAACTCCCCCCTGGATTGTTGGTAGTATGGATGGCACCCGAGGATTCGGCTAGTCGTGGAGTGTGATTGATTGGTGGTGGGGGAGTCAAAACTTTACTATTCTGTTTGGGAACCGCCTATAATAGTGTAGCATGGAAGATGGTGAAAACTTTTGGTCATTGCGTTGACAATGAAAGCATGCTACCCCAAAAATCATTTATCTCTATTTTAAAAAGCTTGAGCTTTGGCACCTCTGCAAATCAATGCTTCCCTTTGCAAAGGGCCTATCTATTTACATTTCTGTTAAGTCATCCTCTTCTTATTAAAATCACCAGCTAGAGAGCACCTCCGTCATTTGTATGCTTTGCTATTAATCGATGTTGAGTATGATTATGACTGGATCTTCTTTACCATGAATTACAACTTCTAGTCAGCCCTTGGTCTTTGAGGGTGCTCTGCATTTATGTTTTGTGGTCTCAAAAAGAGCTAGTGAGATACCATCTATTCATGTTGTATCATGATAGTTTTGATTGAGGTGTTGACGTTTGAAACTTGCTATTATTGCTCGCTAGTTGATTATGCCATTGATATGTGTATACCGTGAGACCTTTATGTCATTGCTTATGTGGTTAGCTTATGATCTTGTTGAAAATCTGAATATGAGTTAGACATAATTACAACAACAAGATCAAACAGAGTTTGTAAAAGTTTTTCTTTTGTCTCTTTCAGTTTGTCAACTGAATTGCTTGAGGACAAGCAAGGCTTTAAGCTTGGGGGAGTTGCTGCGTCTCCAATGTATCTACTTTTCCAAACTCTTCTGCCCTTGTTTTGGACTCTAATTTGCATGATTTGAATGAAACTAACCCGGACTGACGCTGTTTTCAGCAGAACTGCCATGGTGTTGCTTTTGTGCAGAAATAAAAGTTCTCGGAATGACCTGAAAATTTACGAGGAATTTTTGTGGAATATATAAAAAATACTGGCGAAAGAATCAACCGAAGAGGGGCTGCCAGTGGGTCACAAGCCCACCAGGCGCGGGTACCCCCCTGGCCGCGCCTAGCAGGCTCGTGGGGCCCACGTGGCTCCCCCAACCTCATCTCCAGCTCCATATAATCTCTTTCGTCCCAGAAAAAATCAAGAAGAAAGAATCGCATTTTACGATACGGAGCCACTGCCACCACCTGTTCTTCCTTCGGAGGGCAGATCTGGAGTCTGTTTTGGGCTCCGGAGAGTGGAAATCGAAGCCATCGTCATCATCAACCATCCTCCATCGCCAATTTCATGATGCTCTTCATCGTTCGTGAGTAATCTTATCATAGGCTTGCTGGACGGTGATGAGTTGGATGAGATCTATCATGTAATCGAGTTAGTTTGAAGGGGTTTTGATCCCTAGTATCCACTGTGTTCTAAGATTGATGTTGCTACTACTTTGCTTTGCTTAATGCTTGTCACTAGGGCCCGAGTGCCATGATTTCAGATCTGAACCTATTATGTTTTCATCAATATATGTGTGTTCTTGATCCTATTTTGCAAGTTGTAGTCACCTACTATGTGTTATGACCCGGCAACCCCGGAATGACAATAGCCGGAACCACTCCTCGAGATGACCATAGTATGAGGATTCCATGTATTCACCATGTGTTAATGCTTTGTTCCGGTACTCTATTAAAAGGAGACCTTAACATCCCTTAGTTTCCATTAGGACCCCGCTTCCACGGGAGGGATGGACGAAAGATGGCATGCAAGTTCTTTTCCCTAAGCACGTATGACTATATACGGAATACATGCCTACATTACATTGATGAACTGGAGCTAGTTACATATTACCCTGTGTTATAGCCTTTACATGATGAATACCATCCGGCATAATCATCCATCACCAGTCCAATGCCTACGAGCTTTCCCTATACTGGTTCTTGCTTAGTTACTTTTCCGCTACTACTGTCGCACTTGCTATACCAATCACTACTGCTACTGTTACTGCTATTACTGTTACTACCATATTACTTTGCTACTAAAACTTTGCTGCAGATACTAAATCTTTCAGGTGTGGTTGAATTGACAACTCAACTGCTAATACTCGAGAATATTCTTTGGCTCTCCTTGAGTCGAATCAATAAATTTGGGTTGAATACTTTACCCTCAAAAACTGTTGCGATCCCCTGTACTTGTGGGTTATCAAGACCTTTTTCTATCACCAGTACGGAGGGCGGGATTCTTCCAGTGATCTGCCTCACCTTTGAAAGGCTTTCCTTTCTTTTGACATTGATGGTTGGTCGGAAGAACTCGATGATGCCCTAGGTACACATTCTTCCTGCATTTGTCCAAATATATACTGTCGGTGTCATCTAAACAGCATGTGCATGCGTGGTATCCCTTGTTTGTCTGTCCTGAAATGTTACTGAGAGCAGGACAATCGCTGATGGTTACAAACGGCAATGCATGTAGGTCAAATTCCTCCTGTTCGTTTTCATCACACACATGTACACCTCTTCCATTCCATAGTTGTAAAAGTTCATCAACTAATGGCCTTAGGTACACATCAATGTCATTGCCAGGTTGCTTAGGGCCTTGGATGAGCACAGACATCATAATGAACTTTCGCTTCATGCACAACCAAGGAGGAAGGTTATACATACATAGAGTCACAGGTCATGTGCTATGCTTGCTGCTCTTGCTGGAAATATGCCCTAGAGGCAATAAATAAAGTGTTTATTATTATATTTCCTTGTTCATGATAATCGTTTATTATCCATGCTAGAATTGTATTAATTGGAAACATGGATACATGTGTGGATACATAGACAACCCAGTGTCCCTAGTATGCCTCTAGTGAACTAGCTTGTTTATCAAAGAAGGTTATGGTTTCCTGACCATGGACATAAGATGTCATTTGATAACAGGATCACATCATTGGGAGAATGATGTGATGGACAAGCCCCAAATTACAAATGTAGCATAATGATCGTGTCAGTTTATTGCTACTGTTTTCTGCATGTCAAGAATATGTTCCTATGACCATGACATCATGTAACTCACTAACACCGGAGGAATACCTTGTGTGTATCAAATGTTGCAACGTAACTGGGTGACTATAAAGGAGCTCTACATGTATCTCCGAGGGTGTCTGTTGAGTTGGCATGGATCAAGACTGGGATTTGTTACTCCGTGTGACGGAGAGGTATCTCAGGGCCCACTCAGTAATACAACATCACAACAAGCCTTGCAAGCAATGTGACTAAATGTTAGTCACGGGATCTTGTATTATGGAACGAGTAAAGAGACTTGCCAGTAATGAGGTTGAACTAGGTATGGAGATACCGACAATCGAATCTCGGGCAAGTAACATACCGAAGAACAAAGGGAACATCATACGGGATTATCAGAATCCTTAACATAGAGGTTCGACCGATAAAGATCTTCGTAGAATATGTAGGAACCAATGTGGACATCCAGGTTCCGCCATTGGTTATTGACCGTAGAGGTGTCTCGGTCATGTCTACCTAGTTCTCGAACCCACAGGGTCTGCACACTTAAGGTTTGGTGACGTTTCGGTAGTATAGAATTATGTATGGTGATGACCGAAGTTTGTTCAGAGTCCCGGATGAGATCCTGGACATCATGAGGAGCTCCGGAATGGTCCGGAGGTAAAGATTTATATATAGGAAGTCCTATTTTGGTCGCCGGAAAAGTTTTGGGCTCATCGGTAGTGTATCGCGAGTGCCGGTAGTGTACCGGGAGACCACCGGGAGGGGTATTTCGACTCAAGAGGCTTCATGGGATGTGGGAGAGTGAATACCAGCCCTTAGTGGGCTGGTAGAAGTCCCACACAAGGCCCATGTGGCTGGGAAGAAAATACCAAAAGGAAAAAGGTGGCAAAAAGGCAAAAGGGGCTATATATGGAAGGAGTCCTAATCCCACTTGGAGTGGGAGGAGGAGGACTCCTCCCTAGCTTCGGCTGAAGCCAAGGGCTGGCCCCTTGGGGGCCAAGCCTCCTCCTCCCCTCCTCCTGTATATACTAGTGGTTTTGAGGGTTTTGGCACAATTTTTTCTGCCACGTGCTGCCCTCTTCTACAGTGCATAGTTTCTCCTCTAGATCGGATTTCTGTAGTGCTCAGGCAAAGCCCTGCAGGAATAGCTCCACCACCATTGCCGGAGCGCCGTCACGCTGCCGGAGAACTCTTCCTCCTCTCCGCTTCCTCTTGCTGGATCAAGAAGGCAGAGATCGTCATCAAGATGCACGTGTGCTGAACACGGAGGTGCCGTCCGTTCGTTACTTGATCAGGACAGATCGTGTTCGGGATTGGATCGCGGGACGCTCGGCGATTTGGATCGCAAAGATGTTCGACTACACCAACCGCGTTTCTTAACGCTTCCGCTTAGTGATCTACAAGGGTACGTAGATCCACTCTCCCTCTTGTAGATGCTCATCACCATGGATAGGTTTGCGTGTGCGTAGGAAAATTTTTGTTTCCCATGCGACGTTCCTCTACAGTGGCATCATGAGCTAGGTTGATGGTCCGATGAGATCTCGAGTAGAACACAAAAGGTTTGTGGGCATTGATGCTTAGATTGCTTCCTCCCTTGGTCGTGTTTTGGTTCAGCGGTATTGTGGGATGAAGCGGCCCGGACCAACCTTACTCGTATGCTTACGAGAGACCGGTTCCCTCAACTACGGTTGCAAAAGATGGCTAGCGAGTGTCAGTTTCTCCTACTTTAGTTGGATCGGATTCGACAAAGGCGGTCCTTGAGAATGTTGAAAAGCAACTTATGTATCACCGTTGTGGTTTATGCGTAGGTGAGAATTGTTCTTGCTAGATACCCGTAGCAGCCACGTAAAACATGTAACAACAATTAGAGGACGTCTAACTTGTTTTTGCAGGGTATGTTGTGATGTGATATGGCCAATTACATGATGTGATATATGTGATGTATGAGATGATCATGTGATGTATAGATTATCACGACTTGCATGTCGATGAGTACGGCAACCGGCAGGAGCCATAGGGTTGTCTTTAATTATTGTATGACCTGCGTGTCAATCTTTAAGCGCTATGTAATGCTTTACTTTATCGCTAAACGGTAGCAATAGTACTAGAAGCATGTTGGGCACGACAACTCAAATGGCAACACGTTGATGGAGATCAAGATGATCGAGATCATGGTGTCATGTCGGTGATGATGCAGATCATGCCGGTGCTTTCTAGATGGAGATCAAGAGCACAAGTTCATGGCCATATCATGTCACTTATGATTTGCATGTGATGTTAATCCTTTATGCACCTTGTTTTGCTTAGGACGACGGTAGCATTATAAGGTGATCCCTCACTTAATTTCAAGATGAATTGTGTTCTCCCCGATTGTGCACCGTTGCGAAAGTTTGTCGTGTCGAGACACCACGTGATGATCGGGTGTGATAGACTCTACGTTCACATACAACGGGTGCAAGCCAGTGTTGCACGTGCAGAACACTCGGGTTAAACTTGACGAGCCTAGCATGTACAGACATGGCCTCGGAACACAAGAGACCGAAAGGTCGAACATGAGTCATATAGTAGATATGATCAACATGAAGATGTTCACCATTGAAATCACCTCAACTCACGTGATGATCGGACTTGAGTTGGTGGATTTGGATCATGTCACACTCAGATGACCTAAGGGATGTCAATTTGAGTGGGAGCTTTAGTAATTTGATTAACTAAACTCATTATCTTGAACAATGGTCTTAGTAACCTTTGCATATTTATGTTGTAGATCAATGGCTCGCGTAGTAGCACCCCTGAATTTTAATGCGTTCCTAGAGAAAGCTAAGTTGAAAGATGATGGAAGTAACTTTGTTGACTGGGCCCATAATCTGAGGATTATCCTTACGGCTTCCCAGAAATCATATGTCCTTGATGCACCGCTTGGTAACCAATCCGCAGACATGACCTCCGAAGACGTTAAGAACATTTGGGAGGCTCGTGTTGGAGATTACTCAATAGTTCAGTGTGCAATATTGTATGGCTTAGAATCGGGACTGCAAAGACGTTTTGAACGTCATGGAGCATATGTGATGTTCCAGGAGTTGCAGTTTATCTTTCGAAAGAATGCCCGGATCGAGAGGTATGAGACCTCCAATAAATTCTATGCTTGCAAGATGGAGGAGAACGGGTCTGTCAGTGAGCATATACTCAAAATGTCTGGGTATGCAAACCGTCTAGCTGAGTTGGGAATTACCCTTCCGCAAGAGGCGATCATTGACAGAGTTCTTCAATCACTGCCACCTAGTTACAAGAGCTTTGTAATGAACTATAACATGCACGGGATGAATAACTCATCGTCCGAGCTGTTTGCGATACTGAAAGTCGCTGAGTCTGAAATCCAGAAAGAACATCAAGTGTTGATGGTCAATAAAACCACTAGTTTCAAGAAGAATGGCAAGGGTAAAGGCAAGAAGGGTAAAACCAAGAAGGATGGCAAAGCAGTTGCTACTCCTAAGAAGCCTAAGCATGGACCTAAGCCAGAAAGTGAGTGCTTTCATTGCAAGGGAACTGGTCACTGGAAGCAGAACTGCCCCAAGTACCTGGCTGACAAGAAGGCGGCCAACGACAAACAAGGTATATATGATATACATGTTATTGATGTGTACCTAACCAGCTCTCATAGTAGTGCCTGGGCATTTGATACCGGTTCGGTTGCTCACATTTGCAACTCAAAACAGGAACTACGGAATAAACGAAGGTTGGCAAAGGGCGAAGTGACGATGCGCGTGGGAAATGGTTCCAAGGTTGATGTGATGGCCGTCGGCACGCTCTCTCTTCGATTACCATCGGGATTAGTGATGAACCTGAATAATTGTTATTTAGTGCCTGCGTTGAGCATGAACATTATATCTGGATCTTGTTTAATGCGAGACGGTTACTCATTTAAATCAGAGAATAAAGGTTGTTCTATTTATATGAGTAATATCTTTTATGGTCATGCACCCAATGTTAGGGGTTTATTCATATTGAATCTTGATAGTGATGAAACACATGTTCATAACATTGATGCCAAAAGATGTAGAGTTCATAATGATAGTACCACTTTCTTGTGGCACTGCCGTTTAGGTCATATTGGTGTTAAACGCATGAGAAAGCTCCATGCTGATGGACTTTTAGAGTCACTTGATTTTGAATCACTTGACACATGTGAACCATTCCTCATGGGTAAGATGACTAAAACGCCGTTCTCTGGAACAATGGCACGGGCGAGTGACTTATTGGAAATCATACATACTGATGTGTGCGGTCCAATGAATGTTGTAGCGCATGGTGGATATCGTTATTTTCTCACCTTCACTGATGACTTAAGTAGATATGGGTATATTTACTTAATGAAACACAAGTCTGAAACATTTGAAAAGTTCAAGCAATTTCAGAGTGAAGTTGAGAATCATAGTAACAAGAAGATTAAATTCCTACGATCAGATCGAGGAGGTGAATATCTGAGTTACGAGTTTGGTAGTCACTTAAGACAGTGTGGAATTGTTTCACAGTTGACACCGCCCGGAACACCACAGCGTAAAGGTGTGTCCGAACGTCGTAATCGAACCTTATTAGATATGGTGCGTTCTATGATGTCTCTTGCTGATTTGCCACTATCGTTTTGGGGTTATGCATTAGAGACAGCTGCATTCACTTTAAATAGGGCACCATCAAAATCCGTTGAGACGACGCCATATGAACTATGGTTTGGCAAGAAGCCAAAGTTGTCGTTTCTTAAAGTTTGGGGATGTGATGCTTATGTCAAAAAGCTTCAACCTGAAAAGCTGGAACCCAAAGCGGAGAAATGTGTCTTCATAGGATACCCGAAAGAGATAGTCGGGTATACCTTCTATCTCAGATCCGAAGGCAAAGTGTTTGTCGCTAAGAACGGAACATTTCTTGAGAAAGATTTTCTCTCGAAAGAATTGAGTGGGAGGAAAATAGAGCTTGATGAGGTTATTGAACCTCTACTTCAACCAGAGAGTAGTGCAGCGTAGAAAGATGTTTCTATGGAACCTACAGCGATAGAAGAGGAAGTTAATGATGATGATCATGAAGCTTTAGATCAAGCTGCTATTGAACCTCGTAGGTCGATAAGGGCGCGTACTGCTCCAGAGTGGTACGGCAACCCTGTCTTAGAGGTCATGTTGTTGGACAACAATGAACCTACGAGCTATGAAGGAGCGGTGATGGGCCCGGATTCCGAGAAATGGTTAGAGGCCATGAAATCCGAGATGGGATCTATGTATGAAAACAAAGTATGGACTTTGGAAGTATTACCTGAAGGGCGAAAGGCCATTCAGAACAAATGGATCTTTAAGAAGAAGACAGGCGCGGACGGTAATATCCCGTCTATAAAGCTCGACTTGTGGCAAAGGGTTTTTCACAAGTTCAAGGAGTTGACTACGATGAGACTTTCACACACGTAGCGATGCTTAAGTCTGTCAGAATCATGTTGGCAATAGTTGCTTATTTCGACTATGAAATTTGGCAGATGGATGTCAAAACAGCGTTCCTCAATGATTTTCTTGAGGAAGAGTTGTATATGATGCAACCCGAAGGTTTTGTCGATCCAAAGAATGCTGACAAAGTTTGCAAACTCCAACGATCCATTTATGGGTTGGTGCAAGCATCTCGGAGTTGGAATAAGCGCTTTGATGAGGTGATCAAAGCGTTTGGGTTTATAAAAGTTTATGGAGAAGCTTGTATTTACAAGAAAGTGAGTGGGAGCTCTGTATCGTTTCTAATATTACATGTGGATGACATATTGCTGATTGGAAACAATATAGAAATGATGGAAAGTGTCAAGGAATATTTGAACAAAAGTTTTTCAATGAAGGACCTAGGAGAAGCTGCTTTCATATTAGGCATTAAGATCTATAGAGATAGATCAAGACGCTTAATAGGACTTTCACAGAGCACATACCTTGATAAAGTTTTGAAGAAGTTCAAAATGGAACAGTCCAAGAAAGGGTTCTTGCCTGTGTTGCAAGGTGTGAAGTTGAGTAAGACTCAATGCCCAGTGACTGCAGAAGATAAAGAAAAGATGAGTCATCCCCTATGCTTCAGCCATAGGCTCTATCATGTATGCAATGCTGTGCACAAGACCCGATGTCAGCCTTGCCATAAGTATGGATGGAAGGTTTCAAAGTGATCCTAGAATGGAGCACTAGCAAGCGGTCAAGAATATCCTTAAGTACCTGAATAGGACAAAGGAAATGTTTCTCGTTTATGGAGGTGATGAAGAGCTCGTCATAAAGGGTTACGTCGATGCAAGCTTTGACACTGATCCAGAT
Source organism: Hordeum marinum (assembly GCA_022496015.1). Taxonomy (NCBI): domain Eukaryota; kingdom Viridiplantae; phylum Streptophyta; class Magnoliopsida; order Poales; family Poaceae; genus Hordeum; species Hordeum marinum. The sequence goes on along the minus strand of CM039676.1, from coordinate 465,195,369 downwards.
GACTCTAAGTCACAAACCGGATACGTATATATTCTCAACGGGGGAGCGGTAAGCTGGTGCAGTTCCAAGCAAAGTGTGGTAGCTGATTCTACGTGCGAAGCGGAATACATCGCAGCCTCGGAGGCGACGAAGGAAGGTGTCTGGATGAAGCAGTTCATGACAGATCTTGGAGTAGTACCCGGTGTACTGAATTCAATGACTCTGTTCTGTGACAACACTGGTGCCATTGCTCTAGCCAAGGAACCAAGGTTTCACAAGAGGACCAGACACATAAAGCGACGCTTCAACTCCATCCGGTATTACATCGAGGAGAAGGACATAATTATTTGCAAAGTGCACACGGATCTGAATGTTGCAGACCCGTTGACTAAACCTCTTCCAAGAGCTAAACATGATCAACACCAGAACTCCATGGGTGTTCGATTCATTACAATGTAAATCACATAGTGATGTGAGCTAGATTATTGACTCTAGTGCAAGTGGGAGACTGTTGGAAATATGCCCTAGAGGCAATAAATAAAGTGTTTATTATTATATTTCCCTGTTCATGATAATCGTTTATTATCCATGCTAGAACTGTATTAATTGGAAACATGGATACATGTGTGGATACATAGACAACCCAGTGTCCCTAGTATGCCTCTAGTGAACTAGCTTGTTTATCAAAGATGGTTATGGTTTCCTGACCATGGACATAAGATGTCATTTGATAACAGGATCACATCATTGGGAGAATGATGTGATGGACAAGGCCCAAACTACAAATGTAGCATAATGATCGTGTCAGTTTATTGCTACTGTTTTCTGCATGTCAAGTATATGTTCCTATGACCATGACATCATGTAACTCACTGACACCGGAGGAATACCTTGTGTGTATCAAACGTCGCAACGTAACTGGGTGACTATAAAGGTGCTCTACAGGTATCTCTGGGGGTGTCTGTTGAGTTGGCATGGATCAAGACTGGGATTTGTTACTCCGTGTGACGGAGAGGTACCTCAGGGCCCACTCGGTAATACAACATCACAACAAGTCTTGCAAGCAATGTGACTAAATGTTAGTCACAGGATCTTGTATTACGGAACGAGTAAAGAGACTTGCCGGTAACGATGTTGAACTAGGTATGGAGATACCGACGATCGAATCTCGGGAAAGTAACATACCGAAGAATAAAGGGAACATCATACGGGATTATCTGAATCCTTGACATAGAGGTTCGACCGATAAAGATCTTCGTAGAATATGTAGGAACCAATGTGGTCATCCAGGTCCCGCCATTGGTTATTGACCGTAGAGGTGTCTCGGTCATGTCTACGTAGTTCTCGAACCCGCAGGTCCCGGATGAGATCCTGGACGTCACGAGGAGCTCCAGAATGGTCCGGAGGTAAAGATTTATATATAGGAAGTCCTATTTTGGTTGCCGGAAAAGTTTCGGGCTCATTGGTATTGTACCGGGAGTGTCGATAGTGTACCGGGAGACCATCGGGAGGGGTATTTCGACCCAAGAGGCTTTATGGGCTGTGGGAGAGTGAATACCAGCCCTTAGTGGGCTGCTAGAAGTCCCACACAAGGCCCATGTGGCTGGGAAGAAAATACCAAAAGGAAAAAGGTGGCAAAAAGGCAAAAGGGGCTATATATGGAAGGAGTCCTAATCCCACTTGGAGTGGGAGGAGGAGGACTCCTCCCTAGCTTCGGCCAAAGCCAAGGGCTGGCCCCTTGGGGGCCAAGCCTCCTCCTCCCCTCCTCCTATATATACTAGTGGTTTTGAGGGTTTTGGCACAAGTTTTTCTGCCACGTGCTGCCCTCTTCTCCAGTGCATAGTTTCTCCTCTAGATCGGATTTCTGTAGTGCTCAGATGAAGCCCTGCAGGAATAGCTCCACCACCATTGCCAGAGCACCGTCACGCTGTCGGAGAACTCTTCCTCCTCTCCGCTTCCTCTTGCTGGATCAAAAAGGCGGAGATCGTCGTCAAGCTGCACGTGTGCTGAACGCGGAGGTGTCGTCCGTTCGATACTTGATCGGAACGGATCGTGTTCGTGATTGAATCGCGGGACGCTCGGCGATTTGGATCGCGAAGACGTTCGACTACACCAACCGCGTTTCTTAACGCTTCCACTTAGCGATCTACAAGGGTACGTAGATCCACTCTCCCTCTCGTAGATGCTCATCACCGTGGATAGGTTTGCGTGTGCGTAGGAAATTTTTTGTTTCCCATGCAACGTTCCCCAACAGCTTTGCTCCCCAAAAGTATTAACGCCATCTGCACTTAAACCAAACCATACGTTCCTTGGGTCACCTGTAAAGTCGCTCCACTTTCTCTCGATCTTTCTCCACTGCGACCCGTCAGCGGGTGCTCTCAACTTCCCGGCTTTCTTATGGTCTTTTATGTGCCATTGCATCAACTCGGCTTGCATTTTGTTTTTGAGCAGACGTTTCAACCGTGGTATTATAGGAGCATACCACATCACCTAGGCAGGAACCCTCTTCCCGGTGCGCTGGCCCTCAACATCACCAGGTTCATCTCTTTTGATTTTATACCGCAATGCACCGCATACCAGGCATGCGTTCAAATCCTCATACGCACTGCGGTAGAGGATGTAGTCATTAGGGCATGCATGTATCTTCTGCACCTCCAATCCTAGAGGGCATAGAACCTTCTTTGCTTCGTACGTACTGTCGGGCAATTCGTTATCCTTTGGAAGTTTCTTCTTCATTATTTTCAGTAGTGAACCAAATTCCTTGTCAGGTACACCATTGTCTGCCTTCCATTGCAGCAATTCCAGTGTGGTATCGATCTTTCTGTTTTCATCTTCACAATTTGGGTACAACCCTTTTTTGTGATCCTCTAACATGCGGTCGAACTTCAACTTCTCCCTTTCACTTTCGCATTCTCTCTGTCCATCAACAATGACCCGGCGAAGATCATCATCGGGCACATCGTCTGGTTCCTCTTGATCTTCAGCTTCCGCCATTGCAGCATCACCCTATTCAGGGGGCGGGTAGTTGTCATCATCCTTTTCTTCTTCGTTGTCTTCCATCATAACCCCTCTTTCTCCAGGCTTGGTCCAAACATTATAGTGTGGCATGAAACCCTTGTCAAGCAAGTGGAAGTGAAGGGTTTTAGAGTTGGAGTAATCCTTCGTATTCCCACAGACAGTACATGGATAATACATAAAACCATTCTGCTTGTTTGCCTCAACCGCTTTGAGAAAATTATGCACACCCTTAATATACTCGGAGGTGCGTCGGTCATCGTACATCCATTGTCGGTTCATCTGCGTGCGTTATATAATAAAGTGTATTAAAAACCATTACAGAACATCATGAATAGAGACGTGGCCAAATTAATAGAAATTCATCATCACATTAAAGCCAAAGTACAGTAGTAACCAAAATGAATACATAAAGTTCATACATAGTTTTCATTATTGAACAACATATAGCTCTCTAGAGCATCTAATTAAAACATACATTGAAACCATGACATAAAGATAATATACCACATCCAAATCATAGACAGGACGAGGGCCGATGGGGAATGATACCAAAACCATGGCACAATATAATAACAAACAATAATAAAAGTAAGAAAAATGTACAAGCATCTATCTAAATCATACAAGTAAGAATTTTGTTTCTTTTACAAAGAAGATAAGAACAAGAGGCTCACCACGGTGGTGCCGGCGACGACATCGACACGGGCGATCGACGGAGGTGAGGACGGGGATGGGACGGGACGGACCGCTAAACCTAGACAAATCTTGAGAAAAGTGGATCTTGGAGGTCGAGCTTGGAGAGGAGAAAGCTTAAGTGTGGCTCGGGCATTTCATCGAACACCTCATAAGCATAGGAGGTGAGAGCTAGAGCAACACACGTCGGCGTCCAAAAAAACAGAGTGTGAGTGGGCAGGGGCGGGCAGGGGTATATATAGGCTTATATCTTTAATCCCGGTTGGTGGCCAGAACCGGGACAGAAGACAGACTTTTGGTCCCGGTTCTAGCTACCAACTAGGACTAAAGGTGCTGGTCCAGAAGCGAGGCCCAGTGGTCCCGGTTCCAGCCAAGAACCGGGACCAAAAATGTCAGAAAAACCGGGACCAATGACCTCTGAGGCCCTGGCCTCACGAACCGAGACTGATGGCTCCTTTAGTCTCGGTTCATAAGTGAACCGGAATTATTGTCCTTATCATAGCCTCAATCAAAGCCCTGTTTTGTACTAGTGAATATTGTTCAGATCAGTACTAGTACCATTAATAAAGTGAGAGCCTGAGGCTTTCTAGTTGACGAAAATAGTAAAATCATATATGCTGACAACCTGGATCCCACCTCTTGTACCATTAGCAGCTCTTAAAATGAAGTCATCAGAATTACTGCTGTCCAGGACCATAGCCACAATACTTTTATCAACATCAGCCAATTTAGTTCCTTGAAGACATACAATGTTGCCCTCGTTAACTGAGAAAAAATTCTGTAGCAACCTCCTCCAGGCGGGTCGTTCAATTCTCTGATGTTCCTGTTAAGGACCTTTATATTCCATCGAAGAAATCAACGCGGTGAACAAACAAGAAGATCGTATTGAGCATCCACCAACTGGAAGCAGCAACCAGAGGAGACATAACCAACACAGCTGGAGGCAGAGGATCACAAGGCACAATACTCCCCGCTTGGCCTTAATGGCGTGGTTGATGGTTTTGCTCGAGAGGCATGCACCTCACCTTGGTTTTGCACATGCGGGTGATATTTCACCTTCTTCCTCATTCTCTTCCCTCATGTCTCTGTCCTCCCTCCCCTCCACCTTATCGTATCATCTACCAATCCTGCAATCTAATGTTGTGCCACTCACACCTCGACTATCTGAGAGTCGCTGACAAATGTGCTCCAGGAAAAGGCACTCAAGCATCTTCGGAGAATAAAGGAAAAAATCCACTCTAAATTGATTTTTGTAATTTGCAGAAGACAGAAGAGAGAGGGTGGGCGCGGGCAGGAAGGGTGATTTGGCCTCCTCGTGTGCAAAATCGGAATGGTATTAAAATATTAGTAGTTTTTGTTTTCCGTTGATTGATATATACAATCCTGAAGATGTCTTATGGTCAATTTTTAGTGTAGCGAAAGAAATATAAATTGCTAATTGTCACTGTAGCGTGAACAACTTGCCATCTTTCGTGTAATTGATATTATATATATATATAGGACAGGGTTATTCTATTACTAGTAACAAAATATCATTTTGTTACTGTGGCCCCTGTAAGGAGCGACGCGTCCAACATGTACGAGGCTGGACTCTGGTGTGAGCCGGCCCACCCCGACCCGTCTCCTACCGTCGGAGGCAGTCACCCCAGTTCACTGACCCCGCGCGCCACCCCATCCCGCTAGCCCCGCGCGGCTGCTCTTGCTCGACGATCGGTTCGACGAGATGGAAAGCGTCAGTACGAGGCTGGGCTCTGCTGCGACCCGTCCCACCCCGACCCGCCTCCTACCGTCGAAGGCAATCATCGCGCCGCCCTATCCCGCCGGCCCCGCGTGACCCCAGCTCGACGATCAGTTCGACGAGACGGAAAGCGTCAGTATAACTGCTCCAAGTGGTCAGTTCGGGAATACTAACAGAATAATATAATTTTCTCAACTCTGACACATGGTTGAAAATTTAAATTTCTAACAAAAAGGTACAAAAAATAGAGTAAAGTACATTCAGTGAAAACCGCTCAGTACAAACACACACATTGGTTAGTACGAGTACTTTATTTTTGAACGGGAAAACAGCAAGATGGGTCTCATTGTATTCAAAATTATTGTTAAATAGTTGCGAATTTGAGAAAATGTTCAACATGACTAAGTTTTGCATTTTTGATAGCTTTCTACCGGTATATTATTTGCCTTATTTTGACAAACTTTTCAAAAAAATCACGTTCAAAACCAAATTTCATCGAATTTGAATTCGAATTTAAACCGTAAAGAATTAGAAAAAAAATATTCAAACCGCAAAAGTTGTGCATTTTCCATAGCTACCCAACGCCATGTCATTTGCGTCAATCCGACAAGTCGTTTGCAAAAAATCGCAAAAATACGTTTCTTCCTGACTTTCACCATTTTTTAAATTACTTTTAAATCATACATAATTTGAAAAATCAATCTGCATATGGAAGATGCGGATTTTCATCAGCTTTACAATGCCATCTCATTTCCTCAATTCTGACAAACTGTTTGAAAATTAACTCCAAAATACGATTCACATTTTCGATTTTCAAAAAAACGGTTTTTCAAAACTGCTCTAAAACACTGATGATTTTACAAAAACAAATTATATGACTGTAATTTAGATGTCCAGGGCTTTCCAACGATATATTACATGCCCCGTTCCGACGATTTTTTCTTGCGTTGTTTGATTATTATGTTTTTGAACTAAACAGGATCAATTCGACGTAATGAAAGCATCAGTGCACCCGCTCGAATTCGCCAGTCCAATCTCTAAAATACGTCAGTTCAAGTAGGGTAACATAATAATATTCTGTTACGCGAAACAGAATAGCCCAGATATAACATAATAATATTCTGTTACGCGAAACATAATAATATTAGAGTTTTATGGTCTCTTTACAATGGCCCGATTAAAATGTAAATTGCCATTTGTCACTCTAGTGTGAGCAACTTGTCATCTCTCTTCAGAAAATGTTCAATTATATATGTACAAAACTTGATATCAACTCTTTGTTTCCCCGAGAACATGGTGCCTGTGCCATTCATCATCCTCTACCTGAAGAAACTCGCAACTTTCCTCTCGCAAAGAAGCGCTTGGGCGACCCGGATAATGGACCTCCACTTCGAGCGGGCGCGACGGAAGGCTGCAAGTGGCTCGGGCTGATCCTGTTCGTCGTTGTTCCGTTCGCACGCACTAGAGCATGGACCGGCGCCATCATCGCGTTCGTCCTAGGCATGCCCTTCTGTTCAGGCTTGTCGACCAACTTTGTGCGAGTGGTTCTTGCAGGGTTGCTGGTAAATTTGTTCATGAACCTCAGTCTGAAGCATGCCAATGGCACCGGGCTGCTTCTCATGATTGTATCAAGTGTCATGTGGGGTGCCCTTCGGGGTCTCAAGAATTCTCTAAGTACAAAATGATGCTTTGGCTGAACCCACACCGAAGTGTTTTGGGTGCGTTTCGCATGTCCGCGAGAGACCATTTCTGATTTCCTTTTGTGCGGTGAACCGTCAGTTGATAGTCTTCCGCAGTTGTTTGTCAAAGGTTTCGAGCAACCGAAGCGATGTTGTTTCACTGAATCCCTTGGCTTTGTAACAACAGTAGATAGTAGAGATCCAAATGATAAGATGTTGTCACTCAAGATGGAAGTTTATAACTAGCTAGGATTTCATGTCACCAACTTGTCTCTGTGGTAACTACAAGATGGAAGTTTCAGTGCCGTAAATACAGTACTAGAGATCCGTGCTATGAAAGTACAATGGGGATATATTTCAGTAGAGTTTGTAACAACATTTGATAAGATGCTGTGTTCTGTTCCGTCTGAAAAAGAAAGAGGGTGTGGCTGGTGAGCACTGGCAGTACTACCGTACTAGTACGACCTCCCTCAGTACCCGCCGATTAAAAAGAGAGACCCGAGGGAATAAAAATCATTGCACAGAAAAGTACTGAACGGAAGAAGGGAAGGGAAGACAAAACAAACAAAAGGCGTGAAAACTTTCTTGATTGGAAAAGAAGATGGATGCTTTTCCCACATCGCCACCCTTGATAGGAGTAGTACTAGTACCTCCCTCCCCTGGTCATGGTCGTGTGTGTCGTGTGGGTTCCGGGGCCACACCAAACTTTGCAGGCCAACAGAGAGATCGTCGGAGCCCAGCCCCAGATCTCGTCGCGACTCCGCCCACCCCCTCTGTCGCCTGTCGCCTGCTTGTTATCCAATCCCGATGGAAGCCGGGGAAGCTAAAAGTTGGTGGGGTGAGAGCGAAAGGGTTGCAATTCCCATCGCCAATGGAAGGCCGAGAAGGGACCCGGTGTGAATCATCTGGTGCATGCATGCAGTGCCACGGGGGAGAATTTATTACACTCAAAAGCAAAGCAAGCATTCCGACTCTTTCATTTTCGTTTTAGTGTTCATCTTGTACACCATAATGTTATGATAAATCTAAGTCTAAAGTACATATGGCATTTGAAGGGTTCACAGTTGCGGAACAGTTAAGATTATATGGTTCTAACTATTGTTTATGGTGTTGCTAAGCTTAGGATCCTTGAAAATACACAACACCGAAAGTTAGACCATCTCCAACAGGCGTCCAAAAAAGGCCTCACATGCTAAAAAGCGGTGTTTTTATGCGTCGGAGACAAAAACAGCGCCCCCACAGACGTTCTATAATAGAGTGCACAAAAAACGTCAGCAGTCGCGTTGCAACTTTTGGCCGTTGGCTTCCGGGCTGCATATTTGGGGCGTCGGATTGTGTGCGCTGTCCGTTGCAAGTGGGGCCATCAGATTGCGCGTGGTGTTTTTGAAGAAAAAAAGTCTTAGCGCCCCACTCTACCGCTATTTCAGCGCAGTAATTTTTTTTGGTGCGCCCCGCTACCGCGCGTTCGTTAGATATGCTCTAACATCACAATATTCGTGTTACCATCATAGTGAATCTCCATCATGTTAATTGCAATCAGGCGTGTTCTTGTTACCCGTTATTTCAAAGTTATTTGAGATACAAAAAGCTTATGTAATCCCGCACGAAACATAAATTTGGAAATCTAGAAAGTAGCTCTTAGTGTTTCACACATTTTTTTATAAAAAGATTCAAGAGAGAGGGAATTTATGATAATATTATGTGCATACAAAACAAAAGAGGAAATTTCTAATAATACCTGATATGTCATATGCATTTGAGTTTACAGAACCAATTTATAACTTTGTGGTTCCATTCCTTGACCCAGTTTTTTTCATGAGAAAATAGTCCTAGTGAAAAACCTTGTATGGAAATAATGCTTCCCTACCAGCAAAAAGAAAAGAAAAATGCTTCCCTGGCTTTATGGGTTTCCATTTTGCAATGAAAAAAATAAGGCGTTGAGAGGCGATCAAATTTCTGTTGTCCTTCCATATCTCTCTTCTGTTGACAAACAAATTGACTGCCCTGTAAATTAAAAAAAGACAAACAAATTGACTGAATGATGAGAAGGAGTAATGTAATTTCTGCATCGCTGCCGTCGATTGGCCACCAATCCGACCGTCCATTGCCTATGCACGCGGATCGACTAGCCCACATCCCCCTTCCCGCACCGTTTAAATAGTCTGCCCAAACCTGTCGTCCAACACAACACACTCCCGCCTATACCGATCCGACCTGAAAAAGACCCGATCGGCCCGACCCGACCCGACCCGAAAAAGCCTGACCCGGTCCGACCCAACCTTGCCGACGGGCCGGGCTCATGCCTAAATTTTGAGCCCGGTGGCCGGGTCGGGCCAGGCTCGGGCCTGAAGAAACTGAAGTTTACGCCTACGCCGAACCGGGCAGGCCGGGCTTGGGTCCAAAAGTCAGGCCCGACTGTCAGGCCGGGCCGGGCTCAGGCCTGGATTTTTAGCACCGGAATTTTTTTGGCCCGGCCCGAGGCCCGACCCGAGAGGTATGGCCAGGTATACTCCCACCTAGACCTGGCCATGGGCAGCCTGGCCCAGTCGGCCCGGCCCGACCTGGTCCGAAAAAGCCTGACCCGGCCCGGCCTGACCTTGCCCACGGATCAGACTCGGGCCTAGATTTTAAGCCTGGTGGTCGGGTCGGGCTGGGCTCGGGCCCGATGAAACTGAAAATTACGCCTAGTCGGACCGGGCCTGCCAGGCCGGGCAGGGCTTTTTTCAGTCTCGAACCCAAAAACTAGGCCCGACGACCGGGCCGGGCTGGGCTTGGACCTGAGTTTTTAGCATCGGGCTTTTTTCGACCCGGCCCGGCCCGGAGATCTGCTCAGGTATACTCCCGCCTTCTCAAATCCCCCATCGCCCCAATCTCAAATCCGTCTAGCTGCCATGGACGCCTCAGGCACCGGCGCCGTCTCCAAGGTGAAGAAGGACGTGGTGGGGCGCAAACTTGGCGGCGGCCCCCAGGAAAAAGGCAGTGGCGCGGTCCGTCAAGGTCGGTCTGCAGTTCCCCGTCGGCCGCATCGGCCGTTTCCTCAAGAAGGGCCGCTACGCGCAGCGCGTCGGCATGGGCGCCCCCATCTACCTCGCCGCCGTCCTCGAGTACCTCGCCGCCGAGCTGCTCGAGCTCGCCGGGAACGCCGCCACGGACAACAAGAAGGCCCGCATCATCCCGCGCCACCTGCTGCTCGCCATCCGGAACGACCAGGAACTCGGCAAGCTGCTCGCCGGCGTCACCATCGCGCACGGCGGCGTGCTGCCCAACATCAACGCCGTGCTGCTCCCCAAGAAGACGGCCGAGAAGGAACCCAAGTCGCCCAATAAGGCCGCCAAGACTCCCAAGAAGGCTTAGTCGATTGATGTCTAGTGCTTCCTAATAGAATTAGTGTTTGCTATTTGGGTAATCTTGTCGATGTAATGCTCTGTTCTGCTGAGAAAAAAAAAGTCAGAAATCTCCCTGACTCCCTGATTCTGCAATGCTATGCGGTTTTACATCTGTGCGGTGGGACTAATCTTTGTATTTACCAATTGTCTGAATTTGATTATTCACTTGGTCTTGTTACGAGAAAAAACAGAGTTGCAAGCTGAAGAAGCCGATGAGCAACCCAAACCTGTAGTATGAGTTCAGGTTCAGACATGTGTGCATGTCAAGTACTGCTATCATACATGGTTAGCTACAGAAGCATTTCCCTGTAATTGATTGTCGCCCAAGGCCCAACCCGATATCACTACATTCTAAAACATGGTGTATAATTTATACAGTATAAAGGAGCATCCCCTAACTAGAAAGATTAGTGAAAGTCTGTTGCAAGATTAACAAGTCAAGGCGCATCCCCTGACTGTAGTCACTCACGTATGAGGTCAGATACACTGGAATTTAGGTTCAGACATTTGAATGTATAAAGTACTATGTTCAGCTTATGCAGGAGTAATGGGTTATGTCACCCAAGATCACTACATTCCACAACATGTACCATGTTGCTTGATGACTGAATAAGCTCAGTTGCACATCTCTGAAAGAAAAGCAGACAAGGTTAGAATGCAACCCTGCCCATTTATTGTTCTAAGTTTCATTGGGGAAATTTGTCGACAAAGGTTGGATTTCATTGGCTCAAAATAGAGGATAAGAAGATATATAACACAGTGAACACACACCCGTCTCAGCATAGTTAGAATGCACACAACCAACATCAATCCAAACACACGCGAAAACACACCGACAACTAGCAAAATCATATAAAAGCAAAGTTATGTGTAACCGAGGAAAAAAGGAAAAAAATGTCTCAAACTATATCAATGATCATATCCGCACCAACCACCTCATAACATCACACGACAAGATTCTTCCACAACAGCGCCTTCAGAAAGGGAGCGACACCACGGTCGTCACTAGATCCAGCCACAAGGCCAAAATTTAGGTTTTTACCTTGAAGAATCGGTCTGAACATATCCAAGCAATGTCTTCAACAAGGTAATGATGTAAGAAAAACATCACCATTGCGAGGTATAACCACTTGGGTGTGACCTAGGCTTTACCCCGAATCTAGAGTCCGGGTGCTCGAGTAGCACCACCAGCAAAGTCACTCATGTTTTGTTGCCACCACTCTTCCGCGATCCCAACAACTACATGCGATGTGACCGTCGCCACTACACAACCATCTCTTTGCTTCAAGCCGTCTTTCATAATTTGTATCTCATCGTCAAAGTCAACCACCAGATCAGAAGAGATGACCCCTCCCTAAGGCGTTTCGATGACCACCGTCGACGTGGAGTCATAGGAAGTCGTCGCAGTACAATTAGCAGTCACAACCATTCGGCCGATCAAATCTGGATCACCACCACCAGTCCATGGACCGTAGCACTGCCGTTTGGCCACTACACGAGCGAAAGACCAGCACACAAGGCATAGCAACTAGAGATAAATTTGAAAAAAAGATGGGTAAGAATGCCCTCCTTGATTTAGAGATACAAGGGCCTTTTATGGCAAAAAAAAATACAATGACCTTTTTTTAGAGAAGATACACTTGTTTTTTTGTTGAGAGAGGATACAATTCTTAATTTAGGGAAGATACAATTGTTGACAACAGATACAAGGGCCTTTTATGGCAAAAAAATAAAAAGACACACCCATTTCTTAGAGAAGATACAATTTTTTTTGTTGACAGAAGATACAAAGTTTAATTTAGATTAAAAAAAATTATTATATAAAAGGTTTTTGATAAAAACATGCACTATGTCCCAGTGGCAAACCTAGGAAATTCAATGTCAAGGGAGATAAGTGTCAAAATATTTTTTTTCTATTTGAAGAGAGGAGTAGTCGGCCTCTGTGTCACACGATGCACACAACCATATTATTAAATGTGAAATAAGTTCAAGTCACTGAATACCTGACAATAAAAGAAATAAATGAAAAATATGACCATAAACGGAATCTAGGATTACATAGCTCATCCTTATAATCTACGAGTATGGTTCACGAAACAAACAGAATGAATAAATTAACACAAACGTTTTCAGCCGACTGCACTCATAGCCCATAAGCGATTGCACTTCCATATGGTGCGGTGATGACCATACATGGATTGAAGTCGTAGCTATGCAGATACCCTCCAAAATATTGGGAGAATATGGTATATTAAAAACATAATCATTCAAAAAATTCATATTGCCCCAAAAAATGACACAAACTCCCACACGAATTTGCCCCTTCAGCTTATGATGAATACCACCTAACCAGTTTCCAATCAAATTTGGAATAATCGTTGGTGGTGCTATATTGTATGTAACATGAACCGTGCACCACATCAATGTAGTAAATGCACATGATATAAATAAATGATTAATTGTCTCCTCCTAATCACAAAACAACATTTTTTGCTCACATGCCACTTACGCTTAGCAAGGTTATCTTTGTAAGAACTACCTCCCTTTGCCAAATCACATGAAAACTTTGATTGTTGAAGGAACCTTTGTTTTCCAAATAAGTTTTCTATGAAAAATAGGTCCAGAATCTACAAAATATGCATATATACACTTCACAGTTAAGACACCTTTATTGGTTAACCTCTATTGGACTGAATCTGGCATTTAAGTTAGATTAATTGACATCAACCTAGAAACCGAATGAATCCACTTAGTTCATGTGTAACCAGTAATGTAGTGTGAAATTGCATGTTCGAAGGGCTATCCCCAAGAACAGAAGCCACCTAATCCTCTTTTCTAAACACAATATTATCCAAGGTCGGGTATTGTAAAGCTAATGGAGTGTCATCCAACTAGTTACCTTTCCAAAAAAATCGCCGATTGGCCGTCACCAATCTTAAAGTAACCTCTCTATAAAAAAGGATGACTTGACCTTCATCAAGCCTTTCCAAAACAGTGAGTTAGTAGGCTTAGGGGCTATTTGGTTCGTGTCCACGTCCGCCCTGCCAAATCCTGGGCGTTGTTGGCTCACCAAAAAATTGGCGATGGATTCGTCCGTCCATGTTTTTGCGAATGATTTGGCGCAAAAGTAGCTGGAGGGAGCTGAGCAGGGCTAGCTTACCAATATTTTGGAGGCAATCCAAACGGCGAGCCGAAGCTTGGTCAACGACCAATATTTTGGCTTGGCAGCTCAAGGCTCGAAACCAAACAGTGTTGGGAGACGTAGTAGTAAATCAAAAAATTTCCTACGTTCACCAAGATCTATCTATGAAGAAACCAACAACGAGAGGGGAGAGATTGCATCTTCATACCTTTGAAGATTGCTAAGCGGAAGCGTTACAAGAACGCGGTTGATGGAGTCATACTCGCAGCGATTCAGATCGCGGTAGATCCGATCAAGTGCCGAACGGACGGCACCTCCGCGTTCAACACACGTGCAGCCCGGTGACGTCTCCAAGACCTTGATCCAGCAAGGAGGAAGGAGAGGTTGGGGAAGGGCTCCAACAGCAGCACGACGGCGTGGTAGTGGTGGAGTAGCAAGGTATTCCGGCAGGGCTTCGCCTAAGCGCTGCGGAGGAGGAAGAAGAGAGGTAGGGCTTCGCCGTGAGAGAGAGAGAGAGATCAAATCTTGTCTCAAAACAGCCAAAACCTCAAGTATATATAGGAGGAGGGACGTGGAGGGCTGGCTTGGCCTCTACTCCAAAGAGGAGAGGGTCGGCCGAATTAAAGGGAGAGTCCACCTCCCACAAGGGAGGTGGATCTCCTCCTTTTAAATCCTTTTTTGGCCCTATCTCTTATCCCTAGCCGCATGGGCCTTTAGCAAAAGTCTTGCCCAGCCCAATAAGGGCTGGCACACTTTATCTAATAGCCCATGTGGTCCTTTGGTCGTCACACCCCTCCCGGGGGTCCTCCGGCACCCTCCCGGCACTCCCGGTACACTACCGATGAGCCCGAAAACTTTCCGGTGACCAAAACTGGACTTCCTATATATCAATCTTTACCTCCGGACCATTCCGGAGCTCCTCGTGATGTCCGGGATCTCATCCGGGACTCCGAACAACCTTCGGTAATCACGTATACCATTTCCCTATAACCCTAGCGTCATCGAACCTTAAGTGTGTAGACCCTACGGGTTCGGGAGACACGTAGACATGACCGAGACACTTCTCCGGTCAATAACCAACAGCGGGATCTGGATACCCATGTTGGCTCCCACGTAGTCCACGATGATCTCATCGGATGAACCACGATGTCGGGGATTCAATCAATCCCGTATTCAATTCCCTTTGTCTATCGGTATGATACTTGCCCGAGATTCGATCGTCGGTATCCCCATACCTTGTTCAATCTCGTTACTAGCAAGTCTCTTTACTCGTTTCGTAATACATCATCCCGTGGCTAACTCCTTAGTCACATTGAGCTCATTATGATGATGTCTTACCGAGTGGGCCCAGAGATACCTCTCCGTCACACGGAGTGACAAATCCCAGTCTCGATTCGTGCCAACCCAACAGATACTTTCAGAGATACCCGTAGTGCACCTTTATAGCCACCCAGTTACGTTGTGACGTTTGGCACACCCAAAGCATTCCTACGGTATCCGGGAGTTGCACAATCTCATGGTCTAAGGAAACGATACTTGACATTGAAAAGCTTTAGCAAATGAACTACACGATCTTGTGCTATGCTTAGGATTGGGTCTTGTCCATCACATCATTCTCCTAATGATGTGATCCCGTTATCAACGACATCAAATGTCCATGATCATGAAACCGTGACCATCTATTGATCAACGAGCTAGTCAACTAGAGGCTTACTAGGGACATGTTGTGGTCTATGTATTCACACATGTATTATGGTTTCCGGTTAACACAATTATAGCATGAACAATAGACAATTATCATGAACAAGGAAATACAATAATAACCATTTTATTATTGCCTCTAGGGCATATTTCCAACAGTCTCCCACTTGCACTAGAGTCAATAATCTAGTTCACATCACCATGTGATTAAGACTCACATCACCATGTGATCATATCATCATGTGATTAACACCCAATAAGTTCTGGGGTTTGTTCATGTTCTGCTCGTGAAAGAGGTTTTTAGTCAACAGGTCTGCGACATTCAGATCCGTGTGTACCTTGCAAACTTTCCATGTCATATTTGTAGATACTGCTCCCATGCTCCACTTGGAGCTATTCCAAATGGCTGCTCCACTATACGTAGCTGGATTTCTACTAAGAGTCATCCGGATTGGTTTTAAAGCTTGCATCATCGTAACACTTTACGATGAACTCTTTATCACCTCCATAATCGAGAAATATTTCCTTAGTTCTCAAGTTACTAAGGCTAACTTTGACCGCTGTCCAGTGATCCATTCTTGGATTACTCTTGTACCCCTTGACAGACTCATGGCAAGGCACACACAGGTGCGGTACACAGCATGGCATACTAAATAGAGCCTATGGCTAAAGCATAGGAGATGACACTCATCTTTTCTTTATCTTCTGCCGTAGTCGGGTATTGAGTCTTACTCAATTTCACACCTTACAATACAGTCAAGAACTCCTTCTTTGACCCATCTATTTTGAACTCCTTCAAAAACTTATCAAGGTATGTCTTCGTCGAAAAAACTTGTCAAGCAAATTGATCTATCCCTATAGATCTTGATGCTCAATAAAATAGTAGCTTTATCTGGGTCTTCCTTTAAAAAAACTCTTTTCAAACAACCCTTCATGCTCTTCTAGAAATTCTACATCATTTCTGATCAATAATATGTCAACTACATATTCTTATAAGAAATTCTATAGTGCTCCCACTCACTTTCTTGCAAATACAAGTTTCTCATAAACTTTGCATAAACTTAAACACTTTGATCACCTCATCAAAGCATATATTCCAACTCCGAGATGCTTGCTCCAGTCCATAGAAGGATCGTTGGAGTTTGCATACTTTTTAGCATCCTTAGGATTGACAAAACTTTCTGGTTGTATCACATAAAACTCTTCCTCACAGAAACCATTATGGAAACTTTGTTTTGTCATCCATCTGCCAGATTTCATAATCAAAAAATGCAGCAACTGCTAACATAATTTTAATAGACTTTTAGCATCGCTACAGATGAGACAATCTCATCGTAGTCAACTCCTTGAACTTGGCGGAAACTTCTTTGCGACAAGTCGAGCTTTATAAACGGTGACATTTCACCATTAGCGTCTATGTTCATCTCAAAGGTCCATTTGTACTCAACGACCTGCCATCCAACAGGCAAGTCTACTAAAGTCCATACATGGATCCTTTCTCGGATTTCATGGCTCCCAGCCATTTGTTGGAATCCGGGCCCACCATCGCTTCTCCATAGTTCGTAGGTTCATCGTT
The DNA here is from genome assembly GCA_022496015.1 of Hordeum marinum. Taxonomy (NCBI): domain Eukaryota; kingdom Viridiplantae; phylum Streptophyta; class Magnoliopsida; order Poales; family Poaceae; genus Hordeum; species Hordeum marinum. Next base: position 465,178,457 of record CM039676.1, on the reverse strand, counting down.
GTCCAACAACATGATTTCCAAGACAGGGTTGTCGTACTACTCGGGAGCAGTACACGTCCTTGTCGACCTACGAGGTTCGATAGTGACTTGATCCGAAGCTTCACGATCATCATCATTAACTTCCTTTTGAACTAACGTAGGCTCTACAGAAACATCTTTCTGTGTTGCGCTATTCTCTGGTTGAAACAAAGGTTCAACAACCTTATCAAGTTCTATCTTCCTCCCACTCAATTCTTTTGAGAGAAACTCTTTCTCAAGAAAGGACTCGTTTTTAGCAACAAACACCTTTTGCGCTTGGATCTGAGATAGAAGGTATACCCAATGTCTCATTAGGGTATTCTATGAAGATGCATTTGTCTGCTTTGGGTTCGAGCTCGCTAGGTGAAAAACCCATTTTCACATAAGCGTCGCAGCCCCAAACATTAAGAAATGACAGCTTAGGCTTCTGTCAAACCATAATTCACACGGTGTCATCTTAACAGACTTTAGATGGTGCCCTATTTAAAGTGAATGGATTTGTCTTTAATGCATAACCCCATAACGATAGTGGCCAAACGATAAGAGACATCATAGTACTCACTATATCCAATAGAGCACGACTACGACGTTCGAACACACCATCACACTATGGTGTTCCAGGAGGCGTGAGCTGTGAAACAATTTCCACATTGTCTAAAATTGCATACCAAACTCGTAACTTAGATATTCACCTCCACGATCATATCGTAGACATTTCATCTTCTTGTCACGATGATCTTTATCTTCACTGTGAAACTCCTTGAACCTTTCAAACATTTCAGACTCGTGTTTAAGTAAATATCCCCATATTCACTCAAATCATCAGTGAAGGTAAAGAAAAATAACGATATTCACTGTGTGTTTTAACACTCATTGGACCACATACATCAACATGTATTAATTCTAATAAGCCACTAGTCCACTCCATCATACCGGAAGATGGGGTCTGAGTCATCTTGCCAAAAGGGCATGGCTCGCATGTCTCAACCGATTCAAAATCGAGTGAGTCAAAAATCCATCAGCATGGAGTTTCTTTCATGCGATTTATACCAATATGACATTTAGCGGCAGTGCCACAAGTATGTGGTACTATCATTATTAACTTTATATCTTTTGGTAGCAATGTTATGAACATGTGTACTACTACGATCATGATTCGATAAACCATTCCGAGTGGGTGCATGACCATTGAAGGCATTATCCATGTAAACAGAATAACCATTATTCTCTAACTTATATGGATAACCGTATCACACTAATCATGATCTAATCACGTTCATGCTCAACGCAAACACCAAATAACATTTATTTAGGTTTATCACAAATCCCGAAGGTAGAGAGAGCGTGCGATGGTGATCACATCAATCTTGGAAATACTTCCAACACACATCGTCACCTTTCACCTAGCTAGTCTCCATTTATTCCGTAGCTTTTATTTCGAGTTGCTAACACTTAGCAACCAAACCGGTATCCAATACCCAGGTGCTACTAGGAGTACCAACAAGGTACACATCACTAACACGTATATCAAATATACTTCGATTGACATTACCAGCCTTCTTATCTACCAAGCATCTAGGGTTTTTCCGCTTCAGGGAACATTCTCCTCATAACAGAAGCACTTAGTCTCGGGTTCGGGCTCAACCTTGGGTTTCTTCACTAGAGCAACAACTGGCTTGCCATTGAAGTTTTCCCTTCTTGCCCTTGCCCCTTTTGAAACTAGTGGTTTCACTTAACCATCAACACTTGATGTTCCTTCTTGATTTCTACCTTCGTGGTGTCAAACATCACGAACAACTCAGGGATCATCTTATCCATCCCTGGAATGTTATAGTTCATCACGAAGCTCTAGTAGCTTGGTGGCAGTGACTTGGAGAACTGCATTAATCACTATCTCATCTGGAAGATTAACTCCCACTTGATTCAAGTGATTGTAGCACCCAGACAATCTGAGCACACGCTCACCGATTGAGCTATTCTCCTTTATCTTGCAGACAAAGAATCTTGTTGGAGGTCTCATACCTCTCAACATAGGCACGAGCCTGAGATCACAATCTCAGCTCCTAGAACATCTCATATGTTCCGTGACGTTCAAAACGTTTTGGAGCCTCAATTCTAAGCCGTAATGCATGACGCATTGAACTATCACGTAGTCACCAAAAAGTGCCTGTCATATGTTCACAACATCTACAGACAACGCTTGAGGGAGTGGTGCAGTTAGCGGTACATCAAAAACATAAGCTTTCTGTGCAACAATGAGGACAATCCTCAGATCACGGACCCAGTCCGCATTATTGCTACCATCAACTTTCAACTTACTTTTCTCTAGGATTGTATCAATAAAACTGGGGAGCTACAGCGCGAGCTATCTACGACATAATTTGCAAGGACATTTTTTAGACTAAGTTCATGATAATTAAGTTCATTTAATCAAATTATTAATGAACTCCCACTTAGATAGACATCTCTCTAGTCTTCCAAGTGATACATGATCCATGTCAATTAGCCCGTGTCCGATCATCACGTGAGACGGACTAGTCTTCCATGGTGAACATCTCTATGTTGATCGTATCTTCTATACGACTCATGTTCGACCTTTCGGTCTTCCGTGTTCCGAGGCCATGTTTGTACATGCTAGGCTCGTCAAGTCAACCTAAGTGTTTCGCATGTGTAAATCTGGCTTACACCCGTTGTATGCGAACGTTAGAACCTATCACACCCGATCATCACGTGGTGCTTCGGAACGACGATCCTTAGCAACGGTGCACAGTTAGGGTGAACACCTTTCTTGAAATTTTATTGAGAGATCATCTTATTTACTACCGTCATTCTATGCAAATAAGATGTAAACATGATAAACATCACATGCAATCAATATAGTGACATGATATGGCCAATATCATCTTGCTCCTTTGATCTCCATCTTCGGGGCACCATGATCATCACTGTCACCGGCACGACACCATGATCTCCATCATCATGATCTCCATCATTGTGTCTTCATGAAGTTGTCTCGCCAACTATTACTTCTACTACTACAGCTAACGTTTAGCAATAAAGTAAAGTAATTACATGGCGTTTATGATTGACACGCAGGTCATACAATAATATAAGACAACTCCTATGGCTCCTGCCGGTTGTCATAGTCATCGACATGCAAGCCGTGAACCCTATTACAAGAACATGATCAATCTCATACATCACAATGCATCACATCACATCCTTTTGGCCATATCACATCACACAACATATGCTGCAAAAACAAGTTAGACGTCCTCTAATTTGTAGTTACAAGTTTTTACGTGGTTGCTATAGGTTTCTAGCAAGAACGTTTCTTACCTACGTCAAAACCACAACGTGATATGCCAATTGCTATTTACCCTTCATAAGGACCCTTTTCATCGAATCCAATCCGACTAAGGTGGGAGAGACAGACACCCGCTAGCCACCTTATGCAACTAGTGCATGTCAGGCGGTGGAACCGGTCTCACGTAAGCGTACGTGTAAGGTTGGTCCGGGCCGCTTCATCCCACAATACCATCGAATCAAGATAAGACTAGTAACGGCAAGCATATTAACAAAATCGACGCCCACAACTGCTTTGTGTTCTACTCGTGCATAGATTCTACGCATAGACCTAGCTCATGATGCCACTGTTGGGAGACGTAGTAGTAAATCAAAAAATTTCCTACGTTCACCAAGATCTATCTATGGAGAAACCAGCAACGAGAGGGGAGAGATTGCATCTTCATACCTTTGAAGATCGCTAAGCGGAAGCGTTACAAGAACGCGGTTGATGGAATCGTACTCGCAGCGATTCAGATCGCGGTAGATCCGATCAAGTGCCGAACGGACGGCACCTCCGCGTTCAACACACGTGCAGCCCGGTGACGTCTCCAACACCTTGATCCAGCAAGGAGGAAGGAGAGGTTGGGGAAGGGCTCCAACAGCAGCACGACGGCGTGGTGGTGGTGGAGTAGCAAGGTATTCCGACAGGGCTTCGCCTAAGCGCTGCGGAGGAGGAAGAAGAGAGGTAGGGCTTCGCCGTGAGAGAGAGAGAGATCAAATCTTGTCTCAAAACAGCCAAAACCTCGAGTATATATAGGAGGAGGGACATGAAGGGCTGGCTTGGCCTCTACTCCAAAGAGAGAGGGTCGGCCGAATTAAAGGGTCCACCTCCCACAAGGGAGGTGGATCTCCTCCTTTTAAATCCTTTTTTGGCCCTATCTCTTATCCCTAGCCGCATGGGCCTTTAGCAAAAGTCTTGCCCAGCCCAATAAGGGCTGGCACACTTTATCTAACAGCCCGTGTGGTCCTTTGGTCTTCACACCCCTCCCGGGGGTCCTCCGGCACCCTCCCGACACTCTCGGTACACTACCGATGAGCCCGAAAACTTTCCGGTGACCAAAACTGGACTTCCTATATATCAATCTTTACCTCCGGACCATTCCGGAGCTCCTCGTGATGTCCGGGATCTCATCTGGGACTCCGAACAACCTTCGGTAATCACGTATACCATTTCCCTATAACCCTAGCGTCATCGAACCTTAAGTGTGTAGACCCTACGGGTTCGGGAGACACGTAGACATGACCGAGACACTTCTCCGGTCAATAACCAACAGCGGGATCTGGATACCCATGTTGGCTCCCACGTACTCCACGATGATCTCATCGGATGAACCACGATGTCGGGGATTCAATCAATCCCGTATTCAATTCCCTTTGTCTATCGGTATGATACTTGCCCGAGATTCGATCGTCGGTATCCCCATACCTTGTTCAATCTCGTTACTGGCAAGTCTCTTTACTCGTTCCGTAATACATCATCCCGTGGCTAACTCCTTAGTCACATTGAGCTCATTATGATGATGTCTTACCGAGTGGGCCCAGAGATACCTCTCCGTCACACGGAGTGACAAATCCCAGTCTCGATTCGTGCCAACCCAACAGATACTTTCAGAGATACCCGTAGTGCACCTTTATAGCCACCCAGTTACGTTGTGACGTTTGGCACACCCAAAGCATTCCTACGGTATCCGGGAGTTGCACAATCTCATGGTCTAAGGAAACGATACTTGACATTGAAAAGCTTTAGCAAATGAACTACACGATCTTGTGCTATGCTTAGGATTGTGTCTTGTCCATCACATCATTCTCCTAATGATGTGATCCCGTTATCAACGACATCAAATGTCCATGATCATGAAACCGTGACCATCTATTGATCAACGAGCTAGTCAACTAGAGGCTTACTAGGGACATGTTGTGGTCTATGTATTCACACATGTATTATGGTTTCCGGTTAACACAATTATAGCATGAACAATAAACAATTATCATGAACAAGGAAATACAATAATAACCATTTTATTATTGCCTCTAGGGCATATTTCCAACAAACAGCCCCTTAGCACTAACTGGATGACAAATTGGAGTTCAGATACTTATTATGCAGCAACTCTTGCTGAACTCCTTGCTTGTCAAGTGGATTATAGCCCATGTGCTGAGTAAGGGTCAAAATGATATAATTGACATTTATTTGTATTTGTGTTTTGAAAGAAAAAAGTCCTTTAGTTTTACTTGTACGAGTTCCTTTGGCAAGTCTCACTAAGAAAACTCTATCCTTCGAGGACCTATTGCTACTCAAGGTGAGGATTTCAAGAGGAAAAGATCGGTGACACGTGGCAGTAAAAAAAGGTGTAACTTCCAGATAAAAACAGTCACTTAGTAAAAAAGATTGGTGATTCATAATTGACCCTTTTTGCGTCAAAATGCCGCTCAATCACACAAGGACGACAACATGGGCCATGCTCTAATAGAGAGAGGTGAGGGCGAGAGATTTTTCATGGTTGCTCTGTATCAATTCTTTTTTAGCGTTTTCATAGGTTATGTTCCAGATCATCTGTCAGGCGGTTTTTCTTTTTGTTCTTTTCACTGGTTCATCCTTCTAGGATTTATATTTAATTTTGTTTGCTGTAAAAAGACCCTGAATTTTATAATACATCCATCATTTTTAAATTTTCACGAATTTTCTAATATATTTAAATTAGAAAAAATCGAACTTCTGAAATTACTTAAATTTCCTATGATTTTTATAAAATTATCTAATATCTTTAAAATTCATAAAATAATTAGTTAATTTTTTTCCTAAAATTAACGAGTATTTTAAATATATATGACAATTTGATATAAATAATCACTGTTTTAAAAATAATGAACTTTAAAATCTTGTTAAAGTTATTTAAAAAATAAATTAACAAAAAACAAAAAATATGGGAAAACCAAAGCTGAAAACGAAGCTTAAACCGCTGGATAAAGTGGTAGAGATTGTGCAACTGGGCCGGTTAATGAGATGGCGTGTATATTTTGCCGACAAATTGACCCAACAATTCAAGGCAGATTCTATTTGACGTGCTCGTGCGTAAGGAGCCGGGGCTTTGCTGAAGGCGCCCAGCGCCGACACCCAGTTTGACCCAGCCCACGGTCGAGGTTTACTGTTTCTTCAGCTTTTTCTGTTTCTGTTTATTTTTATTTTTTTCCTTTTTCATATTATTGTTTATTTGTATTTTCGTTTCTTTTCCCTTTCTCTTTTTTGGCATAATTAAAAAGTCCAGTGTATAAAAAGATGTTCAATATTTATAACAAGAATGTGCATCTTCTATTAAGGAAATGCTCACAGTATTTTACCAAAAATATTAAAATGTTTATCGTATATTAAGATTTTTTTCGAAAAATATTAAGTTTTTTCCTTATATATTTGATTTTTTCAGCATATATGACACAAAATGTTCAATGTGTATACACAAATTGTTTAACGTACATTACGAAAATGTTCAATGCGTCTTCAAAAATTGTTCAACACACATACAAAATGTTCATCGTATTTTCAAAAATTTCGAAATTAGAGTTTTTTTTTCCTCCGAACAAATAATCAGGCTCTGGCTTTGCCGCCTCGTTTGAATTCTTTTTTGTTTTTTTGCGGGAAAAGCCATGATTTCGTTTGAATTCGACTGAGTGATCAATCCCAAAAGATTCAAATGTTCGATGGCTCAATCCCAAAGGAAGTCAGTACATGACAAACAATTTCGGTAATATTTGCAACCCAGAAGAGGTTGTGCTTGATCCCAATCCACTGAGATGATCTCTTGGTCAGTAAAGGAAATTACCGGTTGGAATGCACGCATCAGTGCCGTGTCCTCGTGTGGCCATTGACGGAAAATCAAGTTTTCATTTTTGTATAAAACATATTCAGCTTTAGATGCAGGTTCTAGCTTCCGACAATGAAGGGTGCTACTGCCTCTGCAGGAAGATTTATTTTCAGATTCAAGCATGTCGTTGCAGTTTTGCCATTAGTGCAGTTGTTTCCAATATTTATGTGTTGGAATTTCATTCAGGTTGTTGCAAAGGTATTTGACGTCTAATCCGTCGAGCGGTACCAACGTGTTTTTTTCCCGCAAACCGGAGATAAACGTGGGGACTTTACGGGCGCCTAGACAACACCCACGTCCACTTCTGACAGACATGGCCCACCCAAAACCCTTCTCCCTCGCCTGTACACGTTCTCGTCCGGCTTCAGCTGTCCACATTCATGTCGTTGTAGAGCGTCCGCTCCACATTGATGCCGGCCCAGAGCGAAGCGAGCTCTCATTGGCTCCGCCATTGAAGCAACGCGTCGTCCGAGGGCGCCTCCTGTGATGCATCCATGGTGTCCGTGTTTTTCCAATGCCGAATACACATTACTGGATGACACATGACATATATCTACCACGCCCGTTCAATGGTTCGTCCTTCTGTACGCCGTTATTAAGATGGCTCGCCGGTCGAGAAACCCACTCCAACGCCACGCATTGATGCACCTGGACGCCTGACATCACCGGAATCTGCTATTTAAACCCCCGCCTACACCCATCTAACTCCACAACACAAGCCACTCGCTCCACATCCTCCTCCCTTGCGCCACAACACTTCTGACATGACTGCAGACGGCAAAACTCTGTGTGAGAGCCTATTGACGGAGATGAAGCACGAGGTGACTATCCTTGCGGCCGCCTGGCAAAGCTGTCTTGTCGGGCAGATCGAAGCCAGCATACTGGCTAGCTCGCTCGAGATCTCCGATGAAGAGGACGACCCCATGATGGTGACGGCCTCCGACGACGCCGAACCGGACCCGTGCCTGTGTATGTCGGCTTCACCATGAAGCAGGCGCAGGCACGCTTCAACTCTGCCATGGTGGAGAAGGAGCATGCACATGAGGAATAGCGGTACAACTTGTTCCTCCTCAAACAACACTGACTGGCGGAGGTGCCGAATCGACGGCGACCACGCGAGCAAGGAGGCCATGGCGGCCATGACCACGTCGAATCCCAACTTTGTCGCGGAGCAGCGTGCAATCAACTAGGCCGTCCGCGCTCAAGCTGCCGCTCTCTAGGAAGCGGACATCATGAATGCGCAACTGCAGGCGATTGTGGACGAGAACAACGACATACGTCTCCTACGCCCCGCCTATGAACTATCGGGCAGGCCGGTTCGACAATGATAGCGCCGGCACCATCATCTCCATCATGGACCTCACGTCCACGGGCGACAGACAAGTCTCCAACCTCTACGAGGATGAGTAAGGCATGGAAGGCGGCACATACTTGTGTCCCATGTGGATCGGTCTGTTTCCCATGTTCTATTCTTCCTCGCCGTACGCTGTTGATTTGTAGTTGCATCTTATCAGTCACAGTCAGCCAGAACTAGCTTCATCAAGATATATTGGCTGGTTTATTCAAGCATGTGAGCAAACTTTGCTCATTATACGCTAATATGATGATGTTGCTGGTTTGTATATGGAAGGCGTACAATTGCTAGCACGAATACATGGTTACACAATGAGTGAGTTACAAGTACACATTTTCTTTGAACTAACAAACACGTTTCCCATATGCATCAATATTGCTCAAGTAGCAAAACAGAAAACGCTATCACAAACATACATGTTCACTCAGCGTCCAAGAAGTTACGATCTCCGACACTTGTTCAATATTAGAAGGCGATGTGCTATATCTGTCATCGCTGGTCTTTGACCCACGTCAAGGTTGAGACACTCGACTGCTATCACTGTCAGATTTTGAAGAAGCTCCAAGTCTTCAGCTACCGCAATTTCATTGTCAAACAACTCGGTTGCTCTGTTCTCGTTGTTGTGAGCTTCGAGGAAGCTCTTTACTAAGCTATTATTGTCAAAATGTGTGGCCTTCTTCCTACTAATAAGTTCCAACAACACTACTCCAAAGCTATAGACATCACTCTTTTCAGTTAGCAGGCCTGACTGTAGATATACTGGATCCATATAGCTCATGTCACCGATGACTTTTCCGGTGTGTTTTTTGTCTCCTGCGATCAACCTTGATATGCCAAAGTCCGAGATCTTAGGGACAAACTTATCATCCAAAAGTATATTTGCTGGTTTAACATCACCATGTAGGATTTTGGTGTTTGTTTTTGAATGCATGTAAGCAAGACCATCCGCTGATTCTACAGCAATACTTAAACGTATATCCAAGTTTAGAAGCTTCTTGTCTTTGCCGTGAAGAATGTCATCCAGGCTACCACCAGAGAGAAATTCGTATACTAGCAACGGGGTACCAACCTCGAGGCAACAACCTATGAGCCTAACAATATTCTTGTGGATGACTTGAGATTGGATAATGACTTCATTTGCAAATTGTTCATTTTCCAGCAGATTACCACTAATCAGTTGCTTCACTGCAACTTGTTCTGTACCAAGAGTGCCCTTGTAAACTACGCCGAACCCACCTCTTCCAATAAGATTGCATTTCTTTAAAATTGGCACGAGCTCCTCCTTTTTGAAAATTTTAATATTTTTTGCTCTCTCTAGTGTAGGTCCACCATTCTTTTCATAAAACTCATTGGTCTTCCTTCTCTCTTTGCGGAGAAGAACAAGAAATAATATAACTACCATGGCAGAAATACCACCAATGAGACCTACATGGGAAAACATCCTACTTAAAAGATTGGAACATATGATATTGCATAAAAGTATAATAAATAACTGATTCAACAAGTTATTTAGAATTTGACTTAAAAGTAGAAGTATCAGCGAGTAGTTTAACACTAAAAAGTAAGGGGAGAGACTCTGCCTTGTCCTCTTTGAGTCAGCGATCCTCACAAAGTAAGTTGTTTACATGTACACTGTCTTGGGGATTTGGATTTCTATACCAAGGGGAAGTATGTATGTGGAATTGTGGACCCTTCTTGGTTGCATCCTTGTATGTTTACCGCAAGGTGGATTGAGAAATTGAGAAAAATGCATAAATGGATGAGTAGGGATTGAGAAAAATGCACCAAGGGAGAAAATACTGTTGGATCCAATGTGAATGTTGTGCAAATTTGAGCTTACTAAGCTAGTCTCCGCGTTGGTATTGGTTGTGGGCACCCTCATCGTGCACAGGCCAGGCGTGTGCTCATAGTGATTGTATTCTCTTGATGAAACATTATAAGTCAATAAAATCCGCTATTTATCAGAAAATCTAGTCTCTACGTACTTGTAGCTCCCGAGGAAGCGCGTGAGGACCTCTTGCTTTGATGAGTTTTGACCAAGGCACACATTTTCCTCATTTTCAAGTCCTTTTATCATTTGTTTTGATAGTGATGTGCTATGAAAGGAGAAGCTACCCTGCCATGCCAATAGCTGAAAGGGACATAATGGGATCTTATGTGCCAAAGCCTTAAAGCCATTTCAATCCCATTCTTTTTATGACAATTCAAAATCATTCTAAACATCATTTTAATGACCCTCTAAATTTTTCATATGTTCTTTAGAGCAACCGAATTCATAAACCAAAAATATAGTGCCAAAGGCACTACGCTCCACCAAAATATATTGGGTCCTATTTGAAATAATTATTTTACATGTGAAATTATTGTTAATTCTTATGTAAACGGGTAAGCTAATTTGATGCATAGAATATCTAGAAAGCAAGAATTTAAGGTAATCAAAGCCTAGAAAGTAAGTACCCGAGACCTCACAAAAGTACACATGTTATTAAACTTTTCTAGCTATCACAATTAAAAAATACAAAATTATTTTGATTGGTTAGTTCAAAATTGTAGTGTTAGATTTGACCAATAATATTTCGACCCCTTTCTAATCACTTTCTACAAAGAAATGCAGAAATCCATTTTGGCTCTAGGGAGCACAAGTTCCTGCACGTCAAAAATGGATTTTACAAGTACAAAAAATAATATGTTCATTGTCACATCCAAATGGTAAATGCAATTTTTAGGGGGAAAACTTTAGGATTTTGGACTGTGAAAGAAAACAAGTCAAACGCCAAATGTTACCGCCAAATTTTACATTTAATTTTGTTTTTTCCACCCGCGAAGCACTGCTATCCCATATGGCATGAAATTTGTCAAGCACACTTGCCACACTAATATGAATATCTACAAAAAAATCAGAATTTTTGAAATTTATTTACTATTTATTTTGATTTTATTGTTCATTAAGGAGCAGGAACATGTGCTCCCAAAGCTAAAAATCCGCGTCCAAAATGCGGAAATGGTACTACTGAACGTTTTTAGATGACCCAGAGACCATGTATCCTAGTGGGTCCTTTTGATTGGCAGTGAAGTTGGATACAGAGATGAGCACATTCTGAAACTAGGAAAAGAAGATGACCATGCAAGTCACACTGGGTAACCTCGTTTGGTCAAGGATGACGGCTGGTGTATGGGCCAGTGTAGTTGTCTACGTACCATTTTAACTTATTATTCACCTTTCTTATCAGAATTCATTTCAGAATTAACATGGTATCCATATAAACATTCATCCTATACACCTTGTGATTACATGTCAGTATTATAGCTACAGAATCTGGTAATGCCATGTATTAGCAGTTGAAGTTGTACTTACCCACAATCACCTTGGCTACCAGGGGAAATTTCTCAGTACACTGTCCTAATTTCCCATCGCCTCTCATTCCTGGCTTGCATGGACAATCATATCCTCCCGGCCTGTTCTTACATATGCCTTTGCTCGAGCAGTAATATAAATCGGGGAACTTGCATTCATCGATGTCTTGAGAAGATAAAATTATGGGCATGAAATTAAGCTTGAGTTAGTTAATTAGTCGTCTAAGACATGATGGAAAATATTGTTAGTTTCAGATAGTACCTCGGCATCCATTGGCGATGTACGGGTTGCCCTCGTAGTGCTCCGAGCATCTGCACACGTAGCTGAGTGCATAGCCGGAGAGGCCAACTGTGGCGTTGACACAGTAGCTGTTGCTGCTGGCGCACGCGTAGTCCGGAGGTGTCTGCTCGCCTTTCGCCGGGCACGAGTTCCCGACGATGGCGAAGTCAAGCACGACGGGGAACCTCTGCAGCAGCAGCCTGTCGCCGTACAGGTCCGGCGTGGAGAAGGCGTAGCGCGACTTCTCGACCACCATGGCGTAGGAGCACGGGCTGGACCTCCACTGGGCGTTTACGTCCGGGACCATGAGCCCTGGTGCGACGCTGCCGTACTCCGGGAGCAAGGCGGCCTCGCAGCAGCCCTGCCCCGCGCACGACCCGTTCCTCGCCGGGAGCTCCTGCTCCTGCTCCGGGCCAGTGCTGCAGGCGAGCGTGGTCGAGCCGTCCATGACGACGTCGACCCTCCGGCCCACGCCGACAACGACGTTGAGCGTCTGCGACACGGCGAACGGCCCCTCCGTGATGCCGAGCGTCATGACCTGGGTTTGGAACCTGTACTGTGTACTGTTGGTGCTGCAGCCAGACGTAATAGGGCCATACGCCCGCGCCACACTCCTGTCGGCTGACATGTCCACGAGCTCCACCGGCAAATACGAGATGTTGGTGTACCCCATATAGGGGGCGGCGCCGGCCGAGGCGTCGCGCTCGGTGACCGTGATGCGGTTGGTATCGGTGTCGGCGAGGAATGCTCGAGGGGGGTCGACGGAGTGGTCGCAGGTGACCTGGAAGCCCTCGCGGAAGCAGCCGGGCATCAGGCCGAAGGGGAACGGGATGCTCATGTTACCGCACTTATCAGGGCAGCCCGGACGTGTGATCGGTTGCTGCTCATCCAGTTCAGCCATGGCCATGGCTGCTACGCCTGCAAGAATGAGTAGAAGCCGGACTGTCAGCGGCGGCAGCCTGTATTGCGAGGGCGTGGGCATGTTCATGCGCGCGATCTGTTTCTCTTTTCTTTTTCGCTTTGGCTAGCTTGGATGCCCTGCGGTTTGCCCACCATGTGTTATATAAATCGGAGTCAACAATGAGTCAACTGAGCTTTGTCGCCACGGAATTTACGCGTTTCCTCGGGTTTTTCATTTTCTTTTTGGCCAATACTAGGCGCCGGCGTGGTGGCCCAATAATTGGGCCAGCCGTCCGAGCCGTTGGATGTGAGCCGCGTGGTTCATTGAATCCGGTCAAAAAAAAGGTTTTCCTCGTAGCTTCTCTTCTTCCTATGGCCGGGACTGCATCTCCGGCTCGGTTGCGCAACATCGCGTCTTCATTTCTTTCGGATGGCTGTCCTCGTCGCCGGTCCCCATCCCGTCGGCTGTCTTTGTCGTCAATCCCAACCACCGTCGGCTGTCCTCGTTGCCGGTCCTCGTCTTGACAGTCCGTCCTTATCGCGGCCTCTCAACTCATGCAACAGCTGCACCTACGGTTGGAGCTCCCATCGGCGACGGGTGTAGTTCCGGTTGTAGCTCCACCGCCGCCCCTCTCCGCCGCCCGGTCGCCATGGCCGCGCCCAACCATCCCTTTCTCCTTCGTCATCCACGTACAAAGCTATAACTGACGAGGACTGGTGCTGCAACCACCATCGGCCTTTGCTATGACTGGCAATGGGAATTGCTGCAACCATTCAGATCGATAGCGACAAAAAACGATAATTTTTTTGCTTCAACGATCGTTCATTTTTGCTACGACCGGTGACAGGAATTTCTACAACCATTTGTGTCGATGTTGCGACTTATGGCGACGGTCGAAGCTTTCTTCTTCATGGACTTTGAAGCTTTTTCCAAGGGTTGAAGGTTTGTCACACACCGTATGAAGCTTTTTCACACACCGTTTGAACCTTCCCCTCCGCTAGATGATTTTTTCCTGCGGTTGAAGCTTTTTATCAACGATGTTTCCTGCAAACTACAGTGAGGAAAGCTACAAGCAACAACCGTTTTTACTACAACCAGGAAGACTGGTTGCGAATTTGTTGCAACCCGGCAATGGGAAAAGCTATCACCGGCGACCGAATTTGCTGCAACTCGCGAGCAGTGGTGCGATGAGCGGCGACATGGGTGACCATGACGACAGGAATTTTCTACCACCGGTGTTTTTTTTTGCTACCACCGCGGTGACCGCATGCTATGAGCGGTGCAGCAACGAGGAGCTGCTATGGGCGCCCAATTCCGGCTAGCCGACGCGGGGGAGATCGTAGCGGGGGGAGGGGGGTGATGGGAATGAGAGGAAGAAGAAGAGCAGCTGGGTGGGAGGTGGGAGAATGCGAGATCAGAAAGAAGAAGAAAGGGAAATGGGTGGGCCACGAGGCTGCGCGATATGTGGGATGGGGTTGCATCACATGGCCTATGCTCGACCGACGAAAGTTTTGGCCGTCGCGTTGGCATGAAACGTTTTCCTTTTTGTTTTGGAAAATGTTTGTTCCTAGCCGACCAACTTAGCCTTGGGCCGGTCGCGTGCAATGTTCGGCCAGGGGCATCCTATGGCCAGAAGCGCGCGTGATCCCACCTTATCCCTTCGCTATTTTTTACTTCTTCTTCCCTCCTCTCGCATCCACTGTTACCAGTCGTTGTTTGCCGTCCCTGACCGCTGTTGGAACTATGCACCAGTAAGATACTACCACACGGGTCCAGAGTACGAGCCTATGATGTGTTAGCGAGGGAGCTGCAACACACATCTCGAGAAGCTGCAACCACCGAGTTGCATCAACTTCGTAGGGGAGCTGCAACGGTGCACGACCGTGTGGTGGTGGCGTGATGAACGACGCGTTAGTGTATCTGAACGATGGGAGGCGGTTACCGATTAATGTTGCAATCGACTACGCGAATTGCTAGAACCATCATTCCGACTAGCAACGACAAGTCTGCAGTGGTGCAACGGCATGGGGGTGTCACAACAATGTTGCAACTCGCGCCGCAATTTGCTAGAATCAGAGACTGCGTTTGCGGGAAGCGTCATCTCAAGATCGACGAACTGCTGCAATCAGCGCGGTGATATGCTAGAACCATTGCCACGGTTTATCAAAACTGGCTTCGTCCTCAATGGTGACCACGGTCAACGCGGGGCATGTAGTGTATTTTCTTCCTTTTATTTTTGTTGCAACCCCTAAAGCAAAAAAGCTACAATGCCATATTCTTGCGCAATGCGGGACGACACCGTCGTCGGCAGATCCTAGTGCCGTCTGGAGCTGGGAACGGAAGGTTCCAATCATTAACCAACGGAGCTGCATGCCCCCCCCCCCCCCCCCCCCGAGGGGTGGGGGTGATGATGAAGTTGCAGAAATGGCAGAGCTGCATCTATGTCAATGGCGGAGTTACGTCTAGGCGATGATGGATCTACGTGGTTGACGACGGATATGCATATGGCGGATCGTGGGGCGATCAATGCGAGCGCGAGGCAGGCGACTAGCCCGACAATCGTCCTTTTATTCCAAGCGCGCGCGGGAGGGAGGAAGACGTTACCCTAGTCCGTGCGCTAATCAGGGCCCTTCATCTACGCTCGATCTAATGCCTTTTTTTCCATCCTAATAGAGGCAAAGATTTTCCTCAATTCATTATGGCCAACGCTAGGCGCGAACGACTAATCAGGTCGTTTGCTTGTACTGCCGACTATTGTCCACGAGTGCTTGCCCTCGCACGAGCAGACTGTACTCGATTTGCACCAGACGAGGCGCTCAACCAAGGTGGCTGACGCACCGTATCTATGGCTTTGTTATCCGGCGAATCCCTTGAGATTGGGGTGTAGAGCAGTTGCCGAACGACCTCCCATTCTTCCCGAGTGAGTTGTCACGCATCACCCACCATAACGTTGCAAGTTGTGCCATATGGATTAACTGGTGCTCCCCATAAAAATCTTAGCCATAGAACCCCGAGTCCCATAGCTGTCTTTCTCCCTGAAGTCGGGCTCCAACAAAGGGACCAATGATTCGGTGTCCATCATCCTGACGAGTTGGCTCATGGAACAACGTAACTATGGACAAGGCTTGCCAGAGCACTTCCGGTGGTGCCGTGGTACCAAGCCGGTCGGCTGGAGCGAAAGAGGCAGCCGAAGGCCCAAAATGCCCGATTCATTGGCTTGGTGGGATGCTCCCGCGTGCCCGGATGTCAACACTATTCAAACGGGCATTGGGATGCCATGCTGAGCTGTCAATGGAGAACTTGAGGGTGCCGAAACAGGTGTTGCCGATAGGAGTCGATGAAGAAACCATTTGCACTATGATGTCGATAGATGCTTGCCCCAAGGTGGATGCCAACTGCCATGGATATAATCCTGACAATACTATGATTGTATTTGTACGATTATACGGGTTCAAGCCCTCTCCGGTGGAGGTAATACCCAACTCCTATGGTGCTCTTAGCTCTCGGCATAAGATACAATACGGGAGAATTCAACCCTCAACTCGGTGCCCTCCTCCCGACTTTTATAGAGTGCGCTAGGGGTGGTGTCATAACGGGCTGGTATTAAATGCTATTAATAGTCTACTTTACGACGACTGTTAGTCACCCGTCCTCTCGTTATCGGCTGTTTGTTCTTGTCCGACAGGAGGATGACCATCCGACGGTAATCACTTGGTTGTGCAGCGGGTATGCCCTATGAAATCTCATGTTTTGGGACGTAGTCTTATTGGGCCTCGCTAATAGCCCCTTGGTCCATTGTATTTTTCGACCGTATTTCGACTCGTCTTGGGCCTTAGGCTGGGCATATGTATGTATGGGCATACCCTTTGGGTATAACTCCATCACTACTATTGTTTGTATTAAGATTCTCAAATAAATAAAAATTATTGTTTATGTGTGATGATCGATATGTGTCTGTTTGCATGGATTTGAAGTTTATAAATAAGGATTATGGTTGCAAATGGGGTCATCTTTTCGTGGACGTATATGGGCTTAGATTACCAACTCCGATTGTAGATGTTTCTAGTTAGAAAACGGTGACCCCTCCTTGTGTAAGCAAATTAACTTACTAAATATACGTCCTCCATAAACGAGCAATGGATGGTGAGCTATTTAAAAAAGCAATGAACAATCATCGTCACAGTAGATGAACTGGTAGTGTGCGTAAAGTCATCAGTTTTCACTGGGAGTATGCAGCTATATACATACAAACATCATTGACCGATGCACGCGGCAGCGGACCACAAACGTGGATGCACGGGGAGTCTCCCTTCGGCACCGAAATCTTGGACCAAGTACGTCCTCATCTTTTGTCAGCATCGAAATCGCTCAAGAATCCAGATATGAGGTCGGCAGCTGCTGGGAGTACGTACTACATTCGGTGAGTGGAACGTTTGGCTTTGGCGGCCGGAGAGACTCGAAGTCTCCGCTGCCACGGCTGGCACGATAGTCCCTACTCCTATAGGGACGATTGCTGTGCTGCGGCTGCCTCGGCATGCATGTGGACGTGATGTGATGCGTCGATCGAACCCAAAGCTCACGGCTCACACACGCGCTACGGCAGGGGAAAAAAATGCAGCGGCCACTACAACACGAATGAGATCGCAAAGCATGGAGAAACACCTCGAAATAAGATCTAAAAATAGCCTCGACAAACTCTCAAGGATTAAGGAGAGGCGAAATTGTCAAATTGACACAGAGCTCGGGCTCGAACACCACTGAGCCGTTCCATCCCCGCAGATATGCAATCATCGACGTGGATGTGGTGGCAGCTGAAGATTTTCTTGGTGATGGCGGCTGAAGGTTTTCTGGGATTTTAGAGGAGCATGTGGAGGAGGAAGATGGCTCTGAATACCATGTTGAATTTGATGAAGCGTCTCAACACCCGTACATGGGTGCCCGCAGGTTTATATTGATATGACGAGAGGATAGTCTCGTTAGATTACAGAGTTCGGTAGAGAGAGATTTACACGGGAGAGATAGAGAGAAGAAAGGATAGAAAGATAAAAGAAAATCCCAACTACTCTCTATCATAACGTGAAGTCCAAGGTTATCACGTCATGTTACAATAATTCTAACACGTAATTTTTATTTTCACGTTCTTTATTATCTTGCAAAACTATCTACAAAGTAGTTCTAGTTCTATTCCCGTAAAATAGTTTCATACTTGTTCTAGGTAAAGTAAGCGTTAGCATGCGTAGAGTTGTATCGATGGTCGATAGAACTTGATAGAACTCGATAGAGTTTCGAGTAAAGAGGGAGTTCCCATCTGCTAAGTAAACATTGTGGCAAATTTTAACTAATCTAGGAGAATGAAGTTGCCGTATTTGCACATATCAACATGTCAAATGAATGGGTTTCACAAAACAATCAATTGCCATTGACGTGCACACAATGCATTGGACAATCTTACATAGTCCTACACAAACTGAAAACAGAGCAATCTAGATCTAGGGTTCATGCCATGCTCTCAACCTGTTATTTCAAGCAAAAATAATACCTAAATAGCGAGCCACTGCCTACTTGCGTATCAATTGAACAAAAATGTCAAGCATGAACTATGAGAAATGACTACCATCCAGATTTGAAAGCAAATAATCTCTGAAAACAGAGAATGAATCACGCGGAACGTGTGACTCCTCGTCGGCGAGACTTCCACCACCGCAGCTATGATGCGTACTAAAGGTGGCCTAACTATACGCCGACGCACCCCCCCCCCCCCCGAAGGGGATCATGCGAGCTCCTTACAACACATTGGAATCGTCATGGATTCAAAGCAGAGGAAATGTGGAGAGGAGAAGCAAAGTGAAATGAATCGAGGATGATACCTCTGCGCGGTGCAGGCTCCGACGACGATGGACTAGCTGCATGAGCTCCGGCGACGGCCAAGAGTCCCCACAAGACTTCCGCCACCGCTGCGGAATCGTCACTGCTTTGCCGCGGAACTGCTCTCTGCACTAGCGATGAGGAATGGGGAGGGGAAATGGGAAGAGGCAGCGGGAGGGGAGGGGAATGCACTAGTAAAACTACAACATGCCATGAAAAACTATCAATGTGGCGGTCATGCGAGCGTGTGAGTGAAAGCACAATGTGCTCCCTTGGTGATTTCCATAATTCATGACAACATACATTGTCTCTTGGACTAATACTTTCATCTAGTATATTTCAGATAAAATCCATAGAGAGAGATGTGTTGGCAAAAAGGAGTGTGGAGAGTATCCCCATGAAGAAGAAGGAGAAGGAATAGATTGGCAAAGCTTCAAGCGAGAGGACTCTACATTTTACTTTTGTGAGAAATCACTTTGAGTCCATAGGAAAGTCAATACTATTAAAAGGGGGCAAGGTACTGTTGGTGAACAAAATGCTCATACGTACACAAGTGATACTGTGATAGTAACCACATTAGCCCACAAGCTCTTCCACAAAAGTCTGTCCAAAGCCAAATATCCTAAATCGGTGCAACCAACACTTTCCACTCGGTGCCACCGATTCTCAGCCTCAGGCAGACTCAACCAAATCCTAGCCACTTCGGTGCAACCTATTCTGCTTCGGTGCCACCGAGTTTGGGTTGCCAACTTTCTGTTACGCAAATTCACAAAATCGGTCCCATCAAGTTTGTTGAATCGGCGTCATCGAGTTTGGAAATATGACAGTTGGTCACCTTATCGGTGCAACCGAGTTTTATATATCGGTCTCACCGAGATTCAAACATCGGTGTCACCGAGTCTGACTTATTAGGTGTAACGTTTGAATTTTTGGAGTTGCCTATATATACCCCTCCACTACCACTCACTCGCAAGATAAGCACTCAGAACAGATCCCTATCTATCCTATCAGATTTTCTGAGAGAGAGCCACCTACTCATGTGTTGAGATCATGCCATTTCATTCCAACCATATGAATCTTGATCTCTAGCCTCCCCAAGTTTCTTTCCACCCAATCAATCTCTTCCACCAAAGCCAAATCTATGAGAGAGTGATTGAGTGTTGATGAGTCTATCATCTTGAAGCACAAGAACAAGGAGTTCATCAAAATTATCGAGCCTATTACCTTTTGGAGGGCGGTGCCTTCTAGATTGGTTAGGTGTCGCTTGAGAGCCTCCTACTTCGTGTTGTGGAGTGAACCAAAAAGTTTGTAAGGACAAGGAGATCGCCTACTTCGTGAAGATCTACCCATAGTGAGACTAGTCCTTCGTGGACGGAAGCAGTTATGGAATAGTCAAGGTTGCTACTTCGTGGACCCTTATGGGTGGAGCCCTTCGTGGACTCTCGCGATTGTTCACTGATAGACCCGTTCTCCTCCATTTTGCAAGCATAGAACTTATTGGAGGTCTCATACCTCTCGATATGGGCATTCTTCTGAAAGATAAACTTCAACTCCTGGAACATCTCATATGCTCCATGACGTTCAAAACATCTTTGAAGTCCCGGTTCTAAGCCATACAATATTGCACACTGGACTATTGAGTAATCTCCAGAACGTGCCTCCCAAGCGTTCTTAACGTCTTCGGATGACATGTCTTCGTGTTGGTCACCAAGCGGTGCATCAAGGACATATGATTTCTGGGAAGCCATGAGGATAATCCTCAGATTACGGGCCCAGTCCACAAAGTTACTTCCATGATGTTTCAACTTAGCTTTCTCTAGGAACGCATTAAAATCCAGCGGTGCTACTGCGCAAGCCATTGATCTACAACATAAATATGCAAAGGTTACTTAGACTATTGTTCAAGATAACGAGTTTAGTTAATCAAATTACTAAAGCTCCCACTCAAATTGACACCCCTTAGGTCATCTGAGTGTCACATGATCCAAATTCACCAACTCAAGTCCGATCATCACGTGAGTTGAGGTGGTTTCAATGGTGAACATCATCATGTTGATCATATCTACTATATGACTCATGTTCGACCTTTCGGTCTCTTGTGTTCCGAGGCCATGTCTGTACATGCTAGGCTCGTCAAGTTTAACCCGAGTGTTCTGCACATGCAACACTGGCTTGCACCCGTTGTATGTGAACGTAGAGTCTATTACACCCGATCATCACATGGTGTCTCAACACGATGAACTTTCGCAACGGTGCACACTCGAGGAGACCACAATTTTACCATGAAATTTAAGTGAGGGATCACCTTATAATGCTATCGTCGTCCTAAGCAAAACAAGGTGCATAAAAGGATTAACATAACATGCAAATCATAAGTGACATGATATGGCCATGAACTTGTGCTTTTGATCTCCATCTTGAAAGCACTAGCATGATTTCCATCGTCACCGGCATAACACCATGATCTCCATCATCATGATCTCCATCATTGTGTCGCCATCGGGGTTGTCGTGCCCACCATGCTCATACTACTATAGCTACCATTTAGCGATAAAGTAAAGCATTACATAGCGTTTAATGATTGACACGCAGGTCATACAATAATTAAAGACAACCTTATGGCTCCTGCCGGTTGTCATACTCATCGACATGCAAGTCGTGATACTCTATACAACACATGATCATCTTATACATCAAATATATCTCGTCATGTAATTGGTCATATCACATCACAACATACCCTGCAAAAACAAGTTAGACGTCCTCTAATTGTTGTTGCATGTTTTACGTGGCTGCTACGGGTATCTAGCAAGAACAGTTCTCACCTACGCATAAACCACAACGGTGATACATAAGTTCCTTTTCAACCTTCTCAAGGACCTCCTTAGTCGATCCGATCCAACTAAAGTAGGAGAAACAGACACCCGCCAGCCATCTTTGTGCAATGAAGTTACACGTCAGTCGATCGAACCGGTCTCTCATAAGCGCACGAGTAAGGTTGGTCCGGGCCGCTTCATCCCACAATACCGCTAAACCAAAACACGACCAAGGGAGGAAGCAATCTAAGCATCAACGCCTACAAACTCTTGATGTTCTACTCGAGATCTCATCTACACATAAACCTGGCTCTGATACCACTGATGGGGAACGTTTCATGGGAAACAAAAAATTTCCTACGCACACACAAGATCTATCCATGGTGATGAGCATCTACGAGAGGGAGAGTGGATCTACGTACCCTTGTAGATCGCTAAGAGGGAAGCGTTAAGAAATGCGGTTGATGTAGTCGAACGTCTTCGTGATCCAAATCACCGAGCATCGCGCGATCCAATCACGATTCGTCCCGATCTAGTACCGTACAGACGACACCTCCGCGTTCAGCACACGTACGGCTTGATGAAGATCTCCGCCTTCTTGATCCAGCAAGAGCGAGCGAAGAGTTAGACGAGTTCTCCGGCAGCATGACGACGTTGCGGCGATGGTGGTGGAGTAATTCCAGCAGGGCTTCGCCTAAGCACTGTGAAACCGATCACTACGGACTAGAGGGTAGGGTTGCTGTTGGGAGACGTAGTAGTAAATCAAAAAATTTCCTACGATCACCAAGACCTATCCATGGAGAAACCAGCAACGAGTGGGGAGAGATTGCATCTTCATACCTTTGAAGATTGCTAAGCGGAAGCGTTACAAGAACGCGGTTGGTGGAGTCGTACTCGTAGCGATTCAGATCGCGGTGGATTCCGATCTAAGCGCCAAACAACGGTGCCTCCACGTTCAACACACGTGCATCCCGGTGACGTCTCCTACGCCTTGACCCAGCAAGGAGGAAGGAGAGGTTGGGGAAGGGCTCCAACAGCAGCACGACAGCGTGGTGGTGGTGGAGTAGCAAGGTATTCCGGCAGGGCTTCGCCTAAGCACTCCGGAGGAGGAAGAAGAGAGGTAGGACTTCGCCGTGAGAGAGAGAGATTAGATCTTATCTCAAAAGGCCAAAACCTCAAGTATAAATAGGAGGAGGGAGAGGGAGGGCTGCCTTGGCCCCTCCTACAAGGAAGAGAGGTTCGGCCGAACCTAGGGAGGAGTCCACCTCCCACAAGGGAGGTGGATCTCTTCCTTTTGAACTCCTTTTGCCTTATCTCCTTATCTCCAGCCGCATGGGCCTTTAGAAGAAGTCTTTCCCAGCCCAATAAGGGATGGCACACTTTATATAACAGCCCATGAGGTCCTTTGGTCTTCACACCCTTCCCGGGGGTCCTCCGGCACCCTCTCGGCACTCTCGGTACACTCGATGAGCCCAAAAACTTTCCGGTGACCCAAAATGGACTTCCTATATATCAATCTTTACCTCCGAACCATTCCGGAGCTCCTCGTGACGTCTGGGATCTCATCCGGGACTCCGAACAACCTTCGGTAATCACGCATCCCCTTTGCTTATAGCCCTAGCGCCATCGAACCTTAGGTGTGTAGACCCTACGGGTTCGGGAGACCCGTAGACATGACCGAGACATCTCTCCGGCCAATAACCAACAGCGGGATCTCGATACCATGTTGGATCCCATGTAATCCACGATGATCTCATCGGATGAACCACGATGTCGGGGATTCAATCAATCCCGTATTCAATTCCCTTTGTCTATCGGTATGATACTTGCCCTATATTCGATCGTCGGTATCCCTATACCATGTTCAATCTCTTTATCGGCAAGTCTCTTTAATCGTTCCATAATACATCATCCCGTGGCTAACTACTTAGGCACATTGAGCTCATTATGATGATGTCTTACCGAGTGGGCCCAGAGATACCTCTCCGTCACACGGAGTGGCAAATCCCAGTCTCGATTCATGCCAACCCAACAGACACTTTCGGAGATACCCGCAGTGAACCTTTATAGCCACCCAGCTACGTTGTGATGTTTGGCACACCCAAAGAATTCCTATAGTATCCGGGAGTTGCACAATCTCATGGTCTAAGGAAACGATACTTGACATTGAAAAGCTTTAGCAGACGAACTACACGATCTTGTGCTATGCTTATGATTGGGTCTTGTCCATCACATCATTCTCCTAATGATGTGATCCCATTATCAGCGACATCCAATGTCCATGGTCATGAAACCGCGACCATCTATTGATCAACGAGCTAGCCAACTAGAGGCTCACTAGGGACTTGTTGTGGTCTATGTATTCACACATGCATTACGGTTTCTCGTTAATACAATTGTAGCATGAACAATAGAGAATTATCATGAACAAGGAAATACAATAATAACCATTTTATTATTGCCTCTAGGGCATATTTCCAACAGTCTCCCACTTGCACTAGAGTCAATAATCTAGTTACATTGTGATGAATCGAACACCCATAGCATTCTGGTGTTGATCATGTTTCGCTCGTAAGAGAGGTTTAGTCAACGGATCTGCGACATTCAGATCCGTGTGTACTTTACAAATATTTATATCCCCCTCCTGAATGTAATCTTATATGTCTCCAACATATCTATAATTTTTGATTGTTCCATGCTACTATATTATCAACTTTGGATGTTTTATATGCATGAATACGCTATTTTATATTATTTTTGGGACTAACTTATTAATTCAGTGCCCAGTGCCAGTTCCTGTTTTTTCCGTGTTTTTGACCATTTTCAGATAGGAATATCAAACGGAGTCCAAACGGAATACAACTTTCTGCGTGATTTTTTATGGAAAATATCAAAAATAGCAGAAGGAAAAGATACCGGAGAGGAGGCCCGAGGGAGTCACGAGCCTGGGAGGCGCGACCACCCCCTAGCCACGCCTGGGAGGCTTTTGACCTCCTTGTGGCCCCTCTCGACTTGTTCTCGATGCGACACGGTCTTATAAATAGAGAAACCACCAGAACTAAACCTAGATCGCAAGTTCTGCCGCCGCAGACCTTCAGAGCCACCAAAAACCAATCGGGAGCCCGTTCCGGCACCCTGTCGGAGGGAGAATCCATCTCCGGTGGCAATCTTCATCATCCCAGCGATCTCCATGACGAGGAGGGACTAGTTCACCCTCGGGGCTGAGGGTATGTACCAGTAGCTATGTGTTTGATCTCTCTCTCTCTCCTGTTCTTGAGATGTCTTGATCTCTATGTACCACGGGCTTTGCTACTATAGTTGGCTCTTATGATGTTCTTCCCCCTCCCCCTTCTTGTAATGAATTGAGTTTTCCCTTTGAAGTTATCTTATCGGATTGAGTCTTTAAGAACACTTGATGTATGTCTTGCACGTGTCTATCTGTGGTGACAATGGGATATTCATGTGAGTACTTGATGTATGTTTTGGTGATCAACTTGCGGGTTTTGTGACCTCGGGAACCTATGCATAGGGGTTGGCACACATTTTGACTCTCCGGTAGAAACTTTGGGACACTCTTTGAAGTTCTATGTGTTGGTTGAATAGATGATTCTGAGATTGTGTGATGCATATTGTATAATCATGCCCACGGATACTTGAGGTGACAATGGAGTATCTAGGTGACATTAGGGTTTTGGTTGATGTGTGTCTTAAGGTGTTATTCTAGTACAAACTCTAGGATAGATTTAATGGAAGGAATAGCTTCGTGTTATTTTACTACGGACTCTTGAATAGATCGATCAGAAAGAATAACTTTGTGGTGGTTTCGTACCCGACAATAATCTCTTCGTTTGTTCTCCGCTATTAGTTACTTTGGAGTGATTCTTTGTTGCACGTTGAGGGCTAGTTATATGATCCAATTATGTTATCATTGTTGAGAGAACTTCCACTAGTGAAAGTATGAACCCTTGGCCTTGTTTCCAAGCATTGCAATACCGTTCATGCTCACTTTTACTATTAGTTACCTTGATGTTTTTATATTTTCAGATTACAAAAACCTATATCTACTATATATATTGCACTTGTATCACCATCTCTTCGCCGAACTAGTGCACCTATACAACTTACCATTGTATTGGGTGCGTTGGGGACACAAGAGACTCTTTGTTATTTGGTTGTAGGGTTGCTTGAGAGATACCATCTTCATCCTACGACTCCTGCGGGTTGATAAACCATAGGTCACCCACTTAAGGGAAAATTGCTACTGTCCTACAAACCTCTGCACTTGGAGGCCCAACAACGTCTACAAGGAGAAGGTTGCGTGGTAGACATCAAGCTCTTTTCTGGCGCCGTTGCCAGGGAGGTTAGCGCTTGAAGGTATATCTTTAGATCTTGCAATCGAATCTTTTAGTTTCTTGTTTTTATCACTAGTTTAGTTTATTAAAAGAAAACAAAAAAATGGAATTAAGGTTACCTCATATGCTTCATCTTTTTAATGTGTTTCGTGAAAATGATGGAAAAGAAAATTGTGGTCAAATGCTAGAAGAAGAATTACATAGGATGCTTGGCAAAAAATATGTGAATGATGAGCATGATTGAAATGTTTTTAGTATGAATACTTTGAATATCCATGATGCTAATGATATGCAAAGCTACAAGCTTGGGGATGCGATGTTTGATAAAGATGATCTTTTTAGTTCCCCCACTTTGAATGATCAAAATTATTATGATGGAAGCATGACCCCTATCTATGATGATTATTGTGATGATACTTATGCTATAAATAAGAATGATGATAAAACTTGTCAAAATTATGAGTACCCTTTTTCTAAACATCACTCTTTTAATGTGGAAACTATTCGTAGTATTCAAGTCTTCTACGATACTCCCACTATTAATCATGAGAATAAATTTGATTATGTGGAGAGTAGTAAAATTTCTATGCTTGTAGATCATGAAAAGAATGCTTTAGGTGATGGTTATATTTTTCAATTAATTCATGATGGTACTGAAAATTATTATGAGAAAGGATCATATGCTTCTACATATTGCAATAATGTCAAGTTTCCTCTCTATGTGTTGAAATTTTTGAAGCTATGCTTGTTTTTCCTTCCTATGCTAGATGATTCTTGCTCCAATAAGTTGTTTGTTCACAAAATCCCTATGTATAGGAAGTGGGTTAGACTTAAATGTGCTAGTCATATTCTTCATGATGCTTCCATTATGTTTCAATCATTATCTTTTATGCGATCATCATTGAAATCATCATGCCTAGGTTGAAAGGCATTAAAGAAAAGTGCTTGTTGGGAGACTACCCAATATGTATACTTACTGTTTTTGTGTGTTCACATTATTATTATACTGTATTAATCATGTTTTATAGATTTTATTTCAATAAAGTGCCAAGTAAATCCTTTATGATTAGTTTGGGTGATTGTTGTTTGATCATGCTGAAAAAGACAGAAACTTTGTGCTCATGAAATTATTTTTCATTTTTATCCAGAGAGAGATTTTGAGTTTATTATTTTTTATGATGA
Organism: Hordeum marinum; assembly: GCA_022496015.1. NCBI lineage: Eukaryota > Viridiplantae > Streptophyta > Magnoliopsida > Poales > Poaceae > Hordeum > Hordeum marinum. Next base: position 465,151,127 of record CM039676.1, on the reverse strand, counting down.
TTTATATAAAAATTGCCTTAATTTTAATAATTGTTTCAGAATTTTTGGAAGTGAAGAAGATGGTTATCATTCAGATCATTACAGACTGTTCTGTTCTTGACAGATTCTGTTTTCAAAGCATAGTTTGCTTGTTTTAGTGTTTCCATAGATTATATTAAGTGATATAAATTGTGGAAATGATCATATGCAGTAGGAATTGTGTGGGAACATTTATGAATCTTGTCTTTACAGTACCAAAATGAATGATTTGTCTTTATTATACTAACCCATCTCACGAAGTTCTGTTAAGTTTTGTGTTGTGAAGTTTTCAAGTTTTGGGTAAAGTTCGTATGGACAACAAAACAAGGAGTGGAAAAATCCTAATATTGGGGATGACCAAGTAATACCAAGACATATTCAAGGACACCAAAGAGCCTAAGCTTGGGGATGCCCCGGGAAGGCATCCCCTCTTTCGTCTTCAATCCATCAGTAACTTTACTTGGGGCTATATTTTTATTCACCACATGATATGTGTTTTGCTTGGAGCGTCATTTTATTTTATTAGTACTTACTTGCTGTTATTTATATTAATGTTAATGTTTTTCATCATTTAGTTCAATAAAAATGTCAAGGATAGCCTTTACCATGCTTAATTTGCAAGTATAGGAGTTGCTATTCCAAAACAGAAAGTTTGCTTGTAGTGCAAAAATTCCCTAGAATTTTCTGTTTGTAAGAATAACTTGAAATTTGGACACAGTATGCTATTATAAATTTCATACATAGTGGAATTGTTTCATATTTTTTAGAGTTAATTAAGTATGGATCTTGCTGCATTCTTCACAGACTGTTCTGTTTAGGCAGATTGATGTTATGTTTGCATTGTTCGCATATGTTTGCTTGTTTAATGATTCCATTTGATGATGGTAGTTTTAAATATTCAGAGGCATTTAGTGTGAAATGTCAAATAATAATCTTAGTGATTTTCTACAGTATAGGATGATATAGTTTTGCATTGATTTATACTAACCTATCTCATGAGTTCTTGTTAAGTTTTGTGTGGATGAAGTTTTTAAGATTTTGGAAACCACCATATGAGAGGAATTAAGGAGACACAAAATCTCAAGCTTGGGGATGAGAAAGTCACCCCAATCCATACCTCAAAAAGTCTCAAGCATCTAATCTTGGGGATGCCCCGGTTGGCATCCCACCTTTCTTCTTCAACAATTACCGGTTAGTATCGGTCGAACCTAAGTTTTTGCTTCTTCACATGATTCGTGCTATCCTTGGAGTGTAATTTTATTTTGTTTGAATAAGGTACTTAGGATCTGCAATTCTTAGATGGGAGAGTGTTCACATAGCCAAATAATTACTCAAGTACTCATTGATCTTCACTTATATCTTTTGGAGTAGTTTGTCTTTTGCTCTAGTGCTTCACTTATATCTTTGTAGAGCATTGCTATGAATTTATTTTATAGAAATTGATGAACTCTCAAGCTTCACTTATATCATTTTGAGAGTCTTAAACAGAATGGTAATTTGCTTAGGTTATGAAACTAGTCCTAATATGATAGACATCCAAAAGGGATATAATAAAAACTTTCATATTCAAGTGCATTGAGTAGTAAGAGAAGTTTGATTCCTTGCATCTAGTTTTGAGACATGGAAATGGTGATATTAGAGTCATGTTAGTAGAGTGTTGTGAATATAGAAGTACTTGTTTTGAAGTTTGGGATTCCCGTAGCATGCACGTATGGTGAACCACTATGTTAGGAAGTCGGAGCATGATGTTTTATTGATTGTCATCCTTTGTGTGGCTGTCGGGATCGCGCGATGGTTAACTCCTACCAACCCTTCCCCTAGGAGTATGCGTTTAGCACTTTGTTTCGATTACTAATAAAACTTTTTCAATAAGTATATGAGTTCTTCATGACTAATGTGAGTCCATGGTATATATGCACTTTCACCTTCCACCATTGCTACTCTCTCTAGTGCCGCGCAACTCTCGCCGGTGCACAAACCCACCATATGCCTTCCTCAAAACAGCCACCATACCTACCTATTATGGCATTTTCATAGCCATTTCGAGATATATTGCCATGCAACTTTCACCATTACGTTTATTATGACACATATCATCATTGTCATATTGCTTTGCATGATCATGTAGTTGACATTGTATTTGTGGCAAAGCCACCGTTCATATCTTTCATACATGTCACTCATGAGTCATTGCACATCCCGGTACACTGCCGGAGGCATTCACACAGAGTCATATATTTCGTTCTAAGTATTAAGTTGTAAGTAAATAAAAGTGTGATGGTCATCATTATTAGAGCATTGTCCCATGTGGGGAAAGGAAGGAAGCTATGATTCCCTCACAAGTTGGGATGAGACTCCGGACTTTAAAAATAAAAAAAGAGGCCAAAAAGCCCACAAAAAAATGAATGAAAAAAATGAAAAAAGAGGCCAAAGAGCCCAAACAAAAAAAAGAGAGAGAAAGAGAGAAGGGACAATGCTACTATCCTTTACCACACTTGTGCTTCAAAGTAGCACCATGATCTTCATGATAGAGAGTCTCTTATGTTGTCACTTTCATATACTAGTGGGAATTTTCATTATAGAACTTGGCTTGTATATTCCAATGATGGGCTTCCACAAATTGCCCTAGGTCTTCGTGAGCAAGCAAGTTGGATGCACACCCACTTAGTTTCTTTTGAGCTTTCATACACTTATCGCTCTAGTGCATCCATTGCATGGCAATCCCTACTCATTCACATTGATATCTATTAATGGGCATCTCCACAGCCCGTTGATACGCCGAGTCGATGTGGCCATCTCCTCCTTTTTGCCTCACAACCTCCACCATATTCTATTCCACTTATAGTGCTATATCCATGGCTCATGCTCATGTACTGAGTGAGAGTTGAAGAAGTTTGAAAAAGTAAAAGTGTGAAAACAATTGCTTGACCAATACCGGGGTTGTTCATGATTTAGATTCATTGTGTGAGGAAGATGGAGCATAGCCAGACTATATGATTTTGTAGGGATAACTTTCTTTGGCCATGTTATTTCGAATGTTCATGATTACTTTGCTAGTATGCTTGAAGTATTATTGTTTTCATGTCAATATTAAACTCTTGTTTTGAATCTTATGGATCTGAACCTTCATACCACAATAAAGAAGATTATAAGAATAAATATGCTAGGTAGCATTCCACATCAAAAATTCTGTTTTTATCACTTCCCTACTAGAGGACGAGCAGGAGTTAAGCTTGGGGATGCTTGATACGTCTCCAACATATCTAACATTTTTGATTGTTCCATGCTACTATATTATCAACTTTGGCTATTTTATATGCATGAATTGGCTATTTTATATTATTTTTGGGACTAACTTATTAATTCAGTGCCCAGTGCGAGTTCCTGTTTTTTTCCGTGTTTTTGACCTTTTCCAGATAGGAATATCAAAAGGAGTCCAAACGGAATAAACTTTCGCCGTGATTTTTTATGGAAAATATCAAAAATAGCAGAAGGAAAAGATACCGGAGAGGAGGCCCGAGGGAGTCACGAGCCTGGGAGGCGCAGCCACCCCCTAGCCGTGCCTGGGAGGCTCGTGAACTCCTCGTGGCCCCTCTCGACTTGTTCTCGATGCCACACGGTCTTATAAATAGAGAAACCACCAGAACTAAACCTAGATCGCAAGTTCCGCTGCCGCAGACCTCCAGAGCCACCAAAAACCAATCGGGAGCCCATTTCGGCACCCTACCGGAGGGGGAATCCATCTCCTGTGGCCTTCTTCATCATCCTGGCGATCTCCATGACGAGGAGGGAGTAGTTCACCCTCAGGGCTGAGGGTATGTACGAGTAGCTATGTGTTTGATCTCTCTCTCTCTCTCTCTCTCTCGTGTTCTTGAGATGTCTTGATCTCTATGTATCGCGGGCTTTGCTACTATAGTTGTATCTTATGATGTTCTTCCCCCTCTCCCTTCTTGTAATGAATTGAGTTTTCCCTTTGAAGTTATCTTATCGGATTGAGTCTTTAAGAACACTTGATGTATGTCTTGCACGTGTCTATCTGTGGTGACAATGGGATATTCATGTGAGTAGTTGATGTATGTTTTGGTGATCAACTTGTGGGTTTCGTGACCTCGGGAACCTATGCATAGGGGTTGGCACACGTTTTGACTCTCCGGTAGAAACTTTGGGACACTCTTTGAAGTTCTATGTGTTGGTTGAATAGATGATTCTGAGATTGTGTGATGCATATTGTATAATCATGCCCACGGATACTTGAGGTGACAATGGAGTATCTAGGTGACATTAGGGTTTTGGTTGATGTGTGTCTTAAGGTGTTATTCTAGTACGAACTCTAGGATAGATTGAACGTAAAGAATAGCTTCGTGTTATTTTACTACGGACTCTTGAATAGATCGATCAGAAAGAATAACTTTGTGGTGGTTTCATACCCGACAATAATCTCTTCGTTTGTTCTCTGCTATTAGTTACTTTGGAGTGACTCTTTGTTGCACATTGATGGCTAGTTATATGATCCAATTATGTTATCATTGTTGAGAGAACTTCCCACTAGTGAAAGTATGAACCCTAGGCCTTGTTTCCAAGCATTGCAATACTGTTCGTGCTCACTTTTACTATTAGTTACCTTGCTGTTTTTATTTTTTCAGATTACAAAATCCTATATCTACTATCTATATCGCACTTGTATCACCATCTCTTCGCCGAACTAGTGCACCTATACAACGTATGATTGTATTGGGTGTGTTGGGGACACAAGAGACTCTTTGTTATTTGGTTGCAGGGTTGCTTGAGAGATACCATCTTCATCCTACGCCTCCCGCGGATTGATAAACTTTAGGTCACCCACTTAAGGGAAAATTGCTACTGTCCTACAAACCTCTGCACTTGGAGTCCCAACAACGACTACAAGGAGAATGTTGCGTAGTAGACATCATAATCACGGATGGAGTTGAAGTGGCGCTTGATGTGTCTTGTCTTCTTGTGAAACCTGGGCTCCTTCGTAAGGGCAATAGCTCAAGTGTTGTCACAGAATAGAGTCATCGGGCCCGACGCATTGGGAATCACTCCTAGGTTGGTGATGAACTCCTTCATCCAGTCTCCTTCCTTTGCTGCTTCCGAAGCAGCTATGTACTCCGCTTCACATGTAGATGCCGCCACGATGCTTTGCTTGCTGCTGCACTAGCTGACTGCCCCTCCGTTCAAAATATACACGTATCCGGTTTGCGACTTGGAGTCGTTCGGATCTGTGTCGAAGCTAGCATCGACGTAACCCTTTACGACGAGTTCTTCGGCACCTCCATATACGAGAAACATGTCCTTTGGCCTTCTCAAGTACTTCAGGATATTCTTGACCGTTGTCCAGTGTTCCGCTCCGGGATCATTTTTGGTACCTCCCTACCAAACTTATGGCAAGGTTCACATCAGGTCTGGTACACAGCATGGCATACATAATAGAGCCTATGGCTGAAGCATAGGGGATGGCATTCATCTCTTCTCTATCCTTTGCCGTGGTCGGGCATTGAGTCGTACTCAATCTCACACCCTGTAACACAGGCAAGAACCCCTTCTTGGACTAGTCCATATTGAACTTCTTCAATATCTTTTCAAGGTATGTGCTTTGTGAAAGACCTATGAGGCATGTCAATCTACCTCTATAGATCTTAATACCTAATATGTAAGCAGCTTCTCCAAGGTCCTTCATTGAAAAACACTTATTCAAGTAGGCCTTTATACTTTCCAAGAGTTCAATATCATTTCCCATTATCAGTATGTCATCCACATATAATATGAGAAATGCTACAGAGCTCCCACTCACTTTCTTGTAAATACATGGTTCTCCAAAAACCTGTACAAACCCAAACGCTTTAATCACCTCATTAAAGCGAATGTTCCAACTCCGAGATGCTTGCACCAGCCCATAGATGGAGCGCTGGAGCTTGCATACTTTGTTAGAATCTTTAGGATCGACAAAACCTTCCGGATGCATCATATATAGTTCTTCCTTGAGGAAGCCATTAAGGAATGTCGTTTTGACGTCCATTTGCCAGATCTCATAATCATAAAATGCGGCAATTGCTAACATGTTTTGGATAGACTTCAGCATCGCTACGAATGAGAAAGTATCATCGTAGTCAACTCCTTGAACTTGTCTATAACCCTTAGCGACAAGCCGAGCCTTATAGACGGTCACATTATCATCCGCGTCAGTCTTCTTCTTAAGGATCCATTTATTTTCAATGGCTCGCTTATCATCAGGCAAGTCCACCAAAGTCCATACTTTGTTCTCATACATGGATCCTATCTCGGATTTCATGGCATCAAGCCATTTGTTGGAATCTGGGCCCGCCACCGCTTCTTCATAGTTCGAAGGTTCACCGTTGTCCAACAACATGATCTGTAGGACAGGGTTGCCGTACCACTCTGGTGCGGAACGTGTCCTAGTGGACCTTCGACGTTCAATAGCAACTTGATCTGAAGTTTCATGATCATCATCATTAACTTCCTCTCCAACCGGTGTAGGCTCCATAGAAACAACTTCCTGTGGTGCGCTACTCTCCAGTTCGAGTGGAGGTATGATTACCTCATCAAGTTCTACTTTCCTCCCACTTACTTCTTTCGAGAGAAACTCTTTCTCGAGAAAGGATCCATTCTTGGCAACAAAGACTTTGCCCTCGGATCGTAGGTAGAAGGTATACCCAATAGTCTCTTTGGGATATCCTATGAAGACGCACTTTTCCGCTTTGGGTTCGAGCTTCTCAGGTTGAAGTTTCTTCACATAAGCATCGCATCCCCAAACTTTTAGAAACGACAGCTTAGGTTTCTTTCCAAACCATAATTCATACGGTGTCGTCTCAACGGATTTTGACGGTGCCCTATTTAAAGTGAATGCGGAAGTCTCTAATGCATATCCCCAAAATGATAGCGGTAAGTCGGTAAGAGACATCATAGATCGCACCATATCCAATAGAGTGCGATTACGACATGCAGACACACCATTTCGCTGAGGAGTGCTGGGCGACGTGTGAAACAATTCCACATTTCTTTAGGTGCGTGCCAAACTCGTGACTTAAATATTCTCCGCCACGATCAGATCGTAGGCACTTTATTTTCCTGTCACGTTGATTCTCTACCTCACTCTGAAATTCCTTGAACCTTTCAAAGGTTTCAGACTTATGTTTCATTAAGTAGACATACCCATATATTCTCAAGTCATCAGTGAGGGTGAGAACATAACGGTAGCCACCGCGAGCCTCGACGCTCATTGGACCGCATACATCGGTATGTATTATCTTCAATAAGTCAGTTGCTCGCTCCATTGTTCCGAAGAATGGAGTCTTGGTCATCTTGCCCATGAGGCATGGTTCGCACGTGTCAAATGATTCGAAATCAAGAGACTCCAAAAGTCCATTAGTATGGAGCTTCTTCATGCGTTTGACACCAATATGACCAAGGCGACAGTGCCACATGTAAGTGGGACTATCGTTATCAACCTTACACTTTTTGGTACTCACACTATGGACATGTGTAACATCACGTTCGAGATTCATCAAAAATAAACCATTGACCAGCAGGGCATGACCATAAAACATTTCTCTCATATAAATAGAACAACCATTATTCTTAGATTTAAATGAGTAGCCATCTCGCATCAAGCAAGATCGAGATACAATGTTCATGCTCAAAGCTGGTACTAAATAAGAATTATTAAGGTTCAAAACTAATCCCGAAGGTAGATGTAGAGGTAGCGTGCCGACGACGATCACATCGACCTTGGAACCATTCTTGACGCGCATCGTCACCTCGTCCTTTGCCAGCCTCCGCTTATTCCGCAGCTCCTGCTTGGAGTTACAAATGTGAGCAACTGCACCGGTATCAAATACCCAGGAGCTACTACGAGCGTTGGTTAGGTACACATCAATAACAAGTATATCACATATACCTTTAACGTTGCCGTCCTTCTTATCCGCTAAGTACTTGGGGCAGTTCTGCTTCCAGTGACCGGTACCCTTGCAATAAAAGCACTCAGTCTCAGGCTTGGGTCCATTCTTGTTCTTGTTCTTCCTGGCAACTTGCTTACCGGGCGCGGCAACAACTTTGCCGTCCTTCTTGAAGTTCTTCTTACCCCTTCCTTTCTTGAAACTAGTGGTCTTATTCACCATCAACACTTGATGCTCCTTTTTGATCTCGACCTCTGCTGATTTTAGCATCGAGTACAACTCAGGAATAGACTTCTCCATACCCTGTATGTTGTAGTTCATCACAAAGCTCTTGTAGCTAGGTGGAAGCGACTGGAGGATTTTGTCAATGGCCGAGTCATCCGGGAGATTAACTCACAGCTGAGTCAAGCGGTTGTGCAAACCAGACATCTTGAGTATGTGCTCACTAATAAAACTGTTCTCCTCCATCTTACAGCTGAAGAACTTGTCAGAGATGTCATGTGTCTCGACCCAGGCGTGAGCTTGGAAAACCAGTTTCAGTTCTTGGAACACCTCATATGCTCCGTGTTGCTCAAAACGCTTTTGGTGCCCCGATTCTAAACTATAAAGCATGCCGCACTGAACAAGGGAGTAATCATCACAGTGAGAATGCCAAGCATTCGCAACATCTTGCTCTGCTGGGAGAAGGGGTGGGTCACCTAGCGGTGCATCAAGGACATACAATTTCTTGGAAGCTATGAGGATGATCCTCAAGCTACGGACCCAGTCCGCATAGTTGCTTCCATCATCTTCAGCTTGGTTTTCTCTAGGAACGTGTTGAAATTGAGGGTGACATTCGCGTTGGCCATTGGTTCTATAGTATAGATAGTAAAGACAATTTTGAGACTAAGTTCATGATAACTAAGTTCACATAATCAAATTATTTAAGGAACTCCCACTTATAAAGACATCTCTCTAGTCATCCAAGTGACACATGATCCATGTCAACTAGCCCGTGTCCGATCATCAGTGAGACGGACTAGTCATCCATGGTGAACATCTCCATGTTGATCGTATCTTCTACATGACTCATGTTCGACCTTTCGGTCTTCCGTGTTCCGAGGCCATGTCTGTACATGACAGGCTCGTCAAGTCAACCTAAGTGTTTCGCGTGTGTAAATCTGGCTTACACCCGTTGTATGCGAACGTTAGAACCTATCACACCCGATCATCACGTGGTGCTTCGGAATAACGATCCTTAGCAACGGTGCACAGTTAGGGGGAACACTTTTCTTGAAATTTTATTGAGAGATCATCTTATTTACTACCGTCGTTCTATGCAAATAAGATGTAAGCATGATAAACATCACATGCAATCAGTATAGTGACATGATATGGCCAATATCATCTTGCTCCTTTGATCTCCATATTCGGGGAACCATGATCATCACTGTCATCGGCACGACACCATGATCTCCATCATCTTGATCTCCATCATCGTGTCTTCATGATGTTTTCTCGCCAACTACTACTTCTACTACTATGGCTAACGTTTAGCAATAAAGTAAAGTAATTACATGATGTTTATTATTGACATGCAGATCATACAATAAAATAAGACAATTCCTATGGCTTCTGCCGGTTGTCATACTCATCGACATGCAAGTCGTGAATCCTATTACAAGAACATGATCAATCTCATACATCACAATGCATCACATCACATCCTTTGGCCATATCACATCACAAGGCATATGCTGCAAAAACAAGTTAGACGTCCTCTAATTTGTAGTTGCAAGTTTTTACGTAGCTGCTATAGGTTTCTAGCAAGAACGTTTCTTACCTACGCCAAAACCACAACATGATATGCCAATTGCTATTTACCCTTCATAAGGACCCTTTTCATTGAATCCAATCCGACTAATGTGGGAGAGACAGACACCCTCTAGCTACCTTATGCAACTAGTGCATGTCAGGCGGTGGAACCGGTCTCACGTAAGCGTATGTGTGAAGTTGGTCTGGGCCGCTTCATCCCACAATACCGCTGAATCAAGATAAGACTAGTAGTGGTAAGCAAATTAACAAAATCTACGCCCACAACTGCTTTGTGTTCTACTCGTGCATAGATTCTACGCATAGAACTAGCTCATGATGTCACTGTTGGGAGACGTAGTAGTAAATCAAAAAATTTCCTACAATCACCAAGATCTATCCATGGAGAAACCAGCAACGAGTGGGGAGAGATTGCATCTTCATACCTTTGAAGATCGCTAAGCGGAAGCGTTACAAGAATGCGGTTGGTGGACTCGTACTCACAGCGATTCAGATCGTGGTGGATTCCGATCTAAGCGTCGAACAACGACGCCTCCGCGTTCAACACACGTGTGATATGGCTCCAACATATCTATTTTCATCGTTCCATGCTATTATATTATCAACTTTGGATGTTTTCTATGCATGAATATGCTGTTTTATATTATTTTTGGGACTAACTTATAAATCCAGTGCCCAGTGCCAGTTCCTGTTTTTTCCGTGTTTTTGACCTTTTTTAGATAGGAATATCAAAAGGAGTCCAAATGGAATAAAACTTTCGCCGTGATTTTTTATGGAAAATATCAAAAATACATGACGAAAAAGATACCGGAGAGGTGGCCCGAGGGAGTCACGAGCCTGGGAGGCGCGGCCCCCCTGGCCGCGGCTAGGGGGCTCGTGACCTCCTCGTGGCACCTCTTTACGTGTTCTCGACTCCATACGACCTTATAAATACAAAAACCCTGGAAAATAAACCTAGGTCGCAAGTTCCGCCGCCGCAGACCTCCAGAGCCACCAAAAACCAATCAGGAGACCGTTCCGGCATCCTGCCGGCGGGGAATTCATCGTCGAAGGCAATCTTCATCAACACCATTGCCTCCCTTGCCTCTTCGATGATGTGTGAGTAGTTCACCTCAGACCTACGGGTCCATAGCTAGTAGCTAGATGGCTTCTTCTCTCTCTTTGATCTTCAATACAAAGTACTCCATGATATTCATGGTGATCTATCCGATGTAATCTTCTTGTGCAGTGTGTTTGTTGAGATCCAATGAATTGTGGATTTATGATCAGATTATCTATGAATATTATTTGAGTCTCCTCTGAATTCTTATATGCATGATTTCGTATCCTTGTAATTCTCTTCAAGTTATAGGTTTCGTTCGGCCAACTTGATCTATAGTTCTTGCAATAGGAGAAGTGCTTGGTTTTGGGTTCATACCGTGCGGTGTCCTCACCTAGTGATAGAAGGGGTAGCGAGGCACGTATCGTGTTGTTGCCATCAAGGGTAAAAAGATGGGGTTTATATCATATTGCATGAATCTATCCCTCTACATCATGTCATCTTGCTTAAAGCGTTACTCCGTTTATCATGAACTTAATACACTAGATGCATGCTGGATAGCGGTCGATGTGTGGAGTAATAGTAGTAGATGCAGAAAGTATCGGTCTACTTGTCTCGGACGTGATGCCTATATGTATGATCATTGCCTTAGATATCGTCATGACTTCGCGCTATTCTATCAATTGCTCAACAGTAATTTGTTCACCCACCGTAATACTTGCTTTCATGAGAGAAGCCTCTAGTGAACATTATGGCCCCCGGGTCTATTTTACATATTATAAATTCAGATCTAAACATAAAAAAACTAAATATACTGTGCTACAATTTTATTTACTTATTTACGTTCATCTATTACCACTATCAGATCTCACTTTGCAAACAATCGGGAAGAGATTGACAACCTCTTTATCGCGTTGGGTGCAAATTTGTTTGTGTTTGTGCAGGTTCCTTGTTGCTCCATCTTGTTACTCCTACTGGATTTATACCTTGGTTCTCAAACTGAGGGAAATACTTACCGCTACCTTGCTGCATCACCCTTTCCTCTTCAAGGGAAAAACCAACGCAAGACAAGAATTCGTCTATCAACTAGCCAGTTTCTGGTGACGTTGTAGAGAAGTAGCAGGAAGAATTTATGGCGCCGTTGCCGGGGAGGATACATAACAAGTCAAGATAAGAACTCCCCCGTCAACTCGCCAATTTCTAGCGCCATTGCCGGGAAGTATTCAAGTGAAGCACATCTACAAGTACCTATCGCAAACCTATCTCTTGCATTTACATTATTTGCCTCTCGTTTTCCTCTCCCCCACTCCTAAAAAACAAAAATTACAAAAATATTTTTCTTTATTTATTTGCTTGTGTGCTTGTCTGCTTACTAAGTCACCATGTCTGAAAACACTAAATTGTGTGATTTCTCTAATACTAATAACAATGATTTTATTAGTACTCCAATTGCTCCCGGTACTAGTGCGGAATCATATGAAATTAATGCTGCCTTGTTGAATCTTGTTATGAAAGAGCTATTTTCCGGCCTTCCGAGTGAAGATGCCGTATCCCATCTTAATACCTTTATTGAGTTATGTGATATGAAAAAGAAGAGAGATGTGGATAATGATATGATTAAATTGAAGCTATTTCCGTTCTCACTACGAGATCGAGCAAAAACTTGGTTTTCATCTTTACCTAAAAATAGTATTGATTCATGGAACAAGTGTAAAGATGCCTTTATTTCCAAGTATTTTCCACCTCCTAAGAGTATCTATCTCCGTAATGATATCATGAATTTTAAGCAACTAGATCATGAACATGTTGCCCAATCTTGGGAAAGAATGAAATTGATGATTAGAAATGTTGGAAATATGCCCTAGAGGCAATAATAAATTAGTTTATATCATATTTCCTTGTTCATGATAATCGTTTATTATCCATGCTATAATTGTATTGAACGGAAACATAGATACATGTGTGGATACATAGACAACACCATGTCCCTAGTATGCCTCTAGTGAACTAGCTCGTTGATCAAAAGATGGTTAAGGTTTCCTAACCATGGACATGAGATGTCATTTGATAATGGGATCATATCATTAGGAGAATGATGTGATGGACAAGACCCAAACTACAAACGTAGCATATGATCGTGTCAGTTTATTGCTACTGTTTTCTGCATGTCAAGTATATGTTCCTATGACCATGAGATCATGCAACTCACTGACACCGAAGGAATACCTTGTGTGTATCAAACGTCGCAACGTAACTGGGTGAGTATAAAGGTGCTCTACAGGTATCTCCGAGGGTGTCTTTTGGGTTGGCATGGATCAAGACTGGGTTTTGTTACTCCGTATGACGGAGAGGTATCTTTGGGCCCACTCGGTAATGCAACATCACAACAAGCCTTGCAAGCAATGTGACTAAAGTGTTAGCCATGGGATCTTGCATTACGTAACGAGTAAAGAGACTTGCCGGTAACGAGGTTGAAATAGGTATGGAGATACCGACGATCGAATCTCGGACAAGCAACATACTAAAGAACAAAGGGAACGTTATACGAGATTAACTGAATCCTTGACATAGAGGTTCAACCAATAAAGATCTTCGTAGAACATGTAGGAACCAATGTGGACATCCAGGTCCTGCCATTGGTTATTGACAGTAGAGGTGTCTTGGTCATGTCTACATAGTTCTCGAACCCGCAGGGTCTGCACACTTAAGGTTCGGTGACGTTTCGGTAGTGTAGAGTTATGTATAGTGGTGACCGAAGGTTGTTTGGAGTCCCGGATGAGATGCTGAACATCACGAGGAGCTCCGGAATGGTCCGAAGGTAAAGATTCATATATAGGAAGTCCCAGTTTGGTCGCCGGAAAAGTTTTGGGCTAATCGGTAGTGTACCGGGAGTGCCGGTAGTGTACTGGGAGACCTCTGGGAGGGGTATTTCGACCCAAGAGGCTTCATGGGCTGTGGAAAAGTATTAACCAGCCCTTAGTGGGCTGGTGGAATAGCCACAACAGGCCCATGCGGTTTGGGAGAAAAAACCCAAAGGAAAAAGAGTGGAAAAAGGCAAAAAAGGGAGAGTCCTACTCCTACTAGGATTGGAGGAGGAGTAGGACCCCTCCCCCTTGGCTTTGGCCGAATCAAACAAGGGCTCAGCCCTGCGCCATCCCTCCTCCTCCTCTCCTCCTATATATACTGGTGGAATAGAAGGGTTTTGCAGAGAATTTACGACCACATGCTACCCGTTCCACCGGTGCTCCTCTAGATTGGATTTCTGCAGCGCTTAGGCGAAGCCCTGCCGGAATAGCTCCACCACCATCTCCGGAGTGTCGTCACGTTGCCGGAGAACTCTTCTACCTATCCACTCTCTCTTGCTGGATCAAGACGGTGGATATCGTCATCAAGCTGCACGTGTGCTGAACGCGGAGGTGCCGTCCGTTCGGTACTAGATCGGAAGAACCGTGATCAAGATCACGAGACGGTTCGTGATGAGATCGCGGAATGGATCGTGATAAGTTCGCGGGACAGATCGTGATCAAGATCATGAGACGGATCATGATGAGATCGCGGGATGGATCATGATGAGTTCACGGGACGGATCGTGATTAGATCGCGGGACGGATCGCGATGAGATCGCGGGACGCTCGGCGATTTGGATCGCGAAGATGTTCGACTACACCAACCGCATTTCTTAACGCTTCCCGCTTAGCGATCTACAAGGGTATCTAGATCCACTCTCCCTCTCGTAGATGCTCATCACCATGGATAGATCTGCGTGTGCGTAGGAAATTTTTTGTTTCCCATGCGATGTTCCCCAAGAGTGGCATCATGAGCTAGGTCTATGTGTAGATGAGATCTCGAGTAGAACACAAAAGGTTTGTGGGTATTGATGCTTAGATTGCTTCCTCACTTGGTCGGATTTTGATTTAGTGGTATTGTGAGATGAAACGGCCCGGACCAACATCACTTGTACGCTTACGAGAGACCGGTTCCCTCAACTGCAACTTGTTGCATAGATGGCTTGCGGGTGACAGTTTCTCTCACTTTAGTTGGATCGGACCCGACAAAGGCGGTCCTTGAGAAGGTTGAAAAGCAACTAGTGTATCACCGTTGTGGTTTTTGCGTAGATGAGAATTGTTCTTGCTAGATACCCGTAGCAGCCACGTAAAACATGCAACAACAATTAGAGGACGTCTAACTTGTTTTTGCAGGGTATGTTGTGATGTGATATGGCCAATTACATGATGTGATATATGTGATGTATGAGATGATCATGTGATGTATAGAATATCACGACTTGCATGTCGTTGAGTACGGCAACCGGCAGGAGCCATAGGGTTGTCTTTAATTATTGTATGACCTACGTGTCAATCATTAAGCGCTATGTAATGCTTTACTTTATAGCTAAACGGTAGCAATAGTAGTAGAAGCATGATGGGCGCGACAACCCCGATGGAGACACGTTGATGGAGATCAAGATGATGGAGATCATGGTGTCATGCCGGTGACGATGGAGATCATGCCGGTGCTTTCATGATGGAGATCAAAAGCACAAGTTCATGGCCATATCATGTCACTTATGATTTGCATGTGATGTTAATCCTTTTATGAACCTTGTTTTGCTTAGGAAGACGGTAGTATTATAAGGTGATCCCTCACTTAATTTCAAGATAAATTGTGTTGTCCCCGAGTGTGCACCGTTGCGAAAGTTCGTCGTGTCGAGACACCACGTGATGATCGGGTGTGATAGACTCTACGTTCACATACAACGAGTGCAAGCCAGTGTTGCACATGCAAAACACTTGGGTTAAACTTGAGGAGCCTAGCATGGACAGACATGGCCTCGGAACACAAGAGACCGAAAGGTCGAACATGAGTCATATAGTAGATATGATCAACATGATGATGTTCACCATTGAAACCACCTCAACTCACGTGATGATTGGACTTGAGTTGGTGAATTTGGATCATGTATCAATCGAATGACTGGAGGGATGTCAATTTGAGTGGGAGTTCTTAAGTAATATGATTATTTGAACTCATTATCATGAACATAGTCAGTAGGTTCTTTGCAAATTATGGTGTAGATTACTAGCTCACGCTGTAGCTCCCTTGTATTTTTATATGTTCCTAGAGAAATAGAGTTGAAAGATGATGGTAGCAATATTGCGGACTGGGTCCGTGATCTGAGGATTGTCCTCAATGCTGCACAGAAGGCTTATGTCCTTAATGCACTTCTCGGTGAACATCTGACAGACACGTTCTGATGACTACTTGATAGTTTAGTGTGTCATGTATTACGGCTTAGAATTGAGGCTACGAAATGTTTTGAACATCACGGAACATATGAGATGTTTCTAAGAGCTGAAATTAGGATCTCAGGCTCGTGCCCGTGTTGCGAGATATGAGATCTCCAACAAGATTCTTTGCCTACAAGATGAAAGAGAATAGCTCAATCGTTGAGCAGGTGCTCAGATTGTCTGGGTGCTACAATTGCTTGAATCAAGTGGGAGTTGATCTTCCAGATAAGATAGTGATTGATATAGTTCTCCAATACACTGTCACTAAGCTACTAGAACTTGTTGATGAACTATAAAGTGTCAGGGATAGTAATATTGATCCCTGAGCTGTTCACGATGTTTGACACCGCGAAAGGTAGAAATCAAGAAGGAGCATCAAAGTGTTGATGGTTAGTAAAACTACTAGTTTCGAGAAGGGCAAGGTCAAGGAGGGAAACTTCATGGATGGCAAGTCAGTTGCTGCTCCAGTGAAGCAACCCAAAGTTAAACCCGAACCTGAGACTAAGTGCTTCGATTATGAGGAGAGCGGTCACTGAAGCGGAAACAACCCTAGATACTTGGTAGATAAGAAGGCTGGCAGCGTCGATAGAAGTATATTCGATATACGTGTTATCGATGTGTACCTTGCTAGTACTTCGAGTAGCACCTGGGTATTGGATACCTGTTTAGTTGCTAAATGTTAGTAACTCGAAATAAAAGCTACAGAATAAACGGAGAACTAGATAAGGGTGAGGTGACGATGTGTGTTGGAAATGTTTCCAAAGTTGATGTGATCAACATCGCACGCTCTCTCTACCTTCGGGATTAGTAACGAACCTAAATAAATGTTATTTGGTGTTTGCGTTCAGCATGAACGTGATTAGATCGTGTTTATTGCAATACGATTATTCATTTAAGTCAGAGAATAATGGTTATTCTGTTTACATGAATAATACCTTCAATGGTCATACACCTAGTGATAATGGTTTGTTGAATCTTGATCGTAGTAATACACATGTTCGTAACATAGATGCCAAGAGATACAAAGTTAATAATGATAGTACCACATACTTGTGGCACTGCGGCTAAATGTCATATTGGTGTAAAGCGCATGAAGAAACTCCATGCTGATGGATCTTCGGACTCATTCGATTTCTAATCGGTTGAGACATGCGGACCATGCCTTTTGGGTAAGATGACTAAACCCCGTTTTCCGGCTTGATGGAACGGGCAAGTAATTTATTGGAAACAATACATGTTGATGCATACGGTCCAATGAGTGTTTGTAGCTTGTAGTGGATATCATTATTTTCTTACCTTCACTGATGATTTGAGTAGATATAGTGTATATTTACTTAATGAAAGACAAGTCTGAATCGTTTGAAAGGTTCAAGCAAATTCAGAGTGAAGTTTAGGATCATCGTGATGAGAAGATAAAAATGTCTGCGAGGTGATCGTGGAGGTAAATATCTGAGTTACGAGTTTGGGATACAACTTTAGACAATGTGAAAGTGATTTCACAACTCACGCCAGCTGGAACACCATAGTGTGATGGTGTGTCCGAACGTCATAGTCGTGCTCTATTGGATATGGTGCGCGCTATGATGTCTTTTATCATTTTGTTAGTATAAATTTGGGGTTATGCATTAGAGACAACTTCATTCACTTTAAAATAGGGCACCATCTAAATCCATTGAGATGACACCGTATGAATTATGCTTTGATAGAAACCTAAGTTGTCATTTCTTAATGTTTGGGGCTGCGACGCTTGTATGGAAAATGTTTTCACCTAATGAGTTCGAACCCAAAGCGGAGAATTGCATCTTCATAGAATAACCTAAGAACAGTTAGGTGAACCTTCTATCTCAGATCC
Organism: Hordeum marinum; assembly: GCA_022496015.1. NCBI lineage: Eukaryota > Viridiplantae > Streptophyta > Magnoliopsida > Poales > Poaceae > Hordeum > Hordeum marinum. The sequence continues at coordinate 465,133,184 of CM039676.1, read as the reverse complement.
AGGCATAAAATTTTATGTTTTTTTGCTTAAATTGGCTCCTTTCTCGAGAAAAAGTTTCTCTCGAAAGAATTGAGTGGGAGGAAGATAGAACTTGATGAGGCTGTTAAACCTTTGTTTCAACCAGAGAGTAGCGCAGCGTAGGAAGTTGTTTCTGTGAAGCCTACGTTAGTTGAAGAGGAAGTTAATGATGATGATCATGAAGCTTCGGCTCAAGTTACTATCAAACCTCGTAGGTCGACAAGGACATGTATTGCTCCTGAGTGGTACGACAACCTTGTCATAGAGGTCATGTTGTTAGACAACGATGAAACTACGAGCTATGGAGAAGCGATGATGGGCCCGGATTTCGAAAAATGGTTAGAGGCCATGAAATCCGAGATAGGATCCATGTATGAAAACCAAGTATAGACTTTGGTAGACTTGCTCGTTGGACGACAGGTCGTCGAGTAAAAATGGATCTTTAAAATGAAGACATACGCTGATGGTAAATGTCACCATTTGTAAAGCTCGACTTGTTGCAAAGATGTTTGTGACAAGTTCAAGGAGTTGACTGCGATGAGACTTTCTCACTTGTAGCGATGCTAAAGTCTGTTGGAATTATGTTAGCAGTTGCTGCATTTTTCAATTATGAAATCTGGCAGATGGATGTCAAAACATCGTTTCCTTTACGGTTTACTTGAGGAAAGGTTGTATGTGATACAACCAGAAGGTTTTGTTAGTCCTAAGGATGCTAAAAGGTGTGCAAGCTTCAGTGATGAGTTGGAATATACACTTTGATGAGGTGATCAGAGTTTTGTAGTTCATAATGTTTTCGAGAAACTTGTATTTACAATAAAGTGAGTGGGAGCACTATAGAATTTCCGATAAGTATATGTGGATGACATATTGTTGATCGGAAATAATGTAGAATATCTAGAAAGCGTAAACGGTTGTTTGAAAAGAGTTTTTTCAAAGGAAGACCTGGATAAAGCTACCTAATTGTTGGGCATCAAGATCTATAGTGATAGATCAAGATGCTTGATGAGACTTTCAATGAATACACACCTTGACAAGATTTTGAAAGAGTTCAAAGTGGATCAGTCAGAGAAAGAGTTCTCACCTGATTTGTAAGGTGTGAAGTTGAGTGAGACTCAAAGCTCGACAAACGGCAGAATAAAGAGAAAGGACGAACGAAGTCCCCTATGCCTTAGCCATAGGCTCTTTATAGTATGCCATGCTGTGTAGCGCACCTGTGTGTGCCTTGCCATGAGTCCGTCAAGGGGTACAAGAGTGATCCAGGAGTGGATCACTGGACAACGGTCAAGATTATCCTTAGTAACCAGAGGACTAAGGAGATGTTTCTCGATTATGGAGGTGATAAAGAGTTCGTCGTAAAGAGTTACGTCGATGCAAGCTTTAACACCAATCTAGATGAATCATAGTAGCAATCTAGATACGTATAGTGGAGCAGCCATTTGGAATAGTACCAAGTGGAGTGTGGTTGCAGTGTTTACAGTTTGACATAGAGATTTGCAAAGTACACACGGATCTGAATGTCGCAGACCCGTTGACTATAACACCTCTCTCACATGCAATGCATGATCGAGCCCTAGACATAACTGGGTGTTCCTATGACCATGAGATCATGCAACTCACTGACACCGGAGGAATACCTTGTGTGTATCAAATGTCGCAACATAACTGGGTGACTATAAAGGTGCTCTACAAGTATCTCTGAGGGTGTCTGTTGGGTTGGCTTGGATGAAGACTGGGATTTGTTACTCCGTATGACGGAGAGGTATCTCAGGGCCCACTCGGTAATGCAACATCACAACAAGCCTTGCAAGCAATGTGACTAAAGTGTTAGCCATGGGATCTTGCATTACGTAACGAGTAAAGAGACTTGCCGGTAACGAGGTTGAACTAGGTATGGAGATACCGACGATTGAATCTCGGACAAATAACATACCGAAGAACAAAGGGAACGTTATACAGGATTAACTGAATCCTTGACATAGAGGTTCAACCGATAAAGATCTTCGTAGAATATGTAGGAACCAATGTGGACATCTAGGTCCCGCCATTGGTTATTGACCGTAGAGGTGTCTCGATCATGTCTACATAGTTCTCGAACCCGCAGGGTCTGCACACTTAAGGTTCGGTGACGTTTCGGTAGTGTAGAGTTATGTATGGTGGTGACCAAAGGTTGTTCGGAATCCCGGATGAGATCTCGGATGTCACGAGGAGCTCCGTAATGGTCCGGAGGTAAATATTCATCTATAGGAGTCCTAGTTTGGTCGCCGGAAAAGTTTCGGGCTCATCGGTAGTGTACCGGGAGTGTCGGTAGTGTACCGGGAGACCTCCGGGAGGGGTATTTCGACCCAAGAGGCTTCATGGGCTGTGGAAAAGTATTAACAAGCCCTTAGTGGGCTGGTGGAATAGCCACAACAGGCCCATGCGGTTTGGGAGAAAAAACCCAAAGGAAAAAGAGTGGAAAAAGGCAAAAAAGGGAGAGTCCTACTCCTACTAGGATTGGAGGAGGAGTAGGACTCCTCCCCCTTGGCTTCGGCCGAATCAAACAAGGGCTCAGCCCTGTGCCAGACCTCCTCCTCCTCTCCTCCTATATATACTGGTGGAATAGAAGGGTTTTGCAGAGAATTTATGGCCACGTGCTACCCGTTCCACCGGTGCTCCTCTAGATTGGATTTCTGCAGCGCTTCGGCGAAGCCCTGTCGGAATAGCTCCACCACCATCTCCGGAGCGCCGTCACGCTGCCGGAGAACTCTTCTACCTCTCCACTCTCTCTTGTTGGATGAAGACGGTGGAGATCGTCATCAAGCTGCACGTGTGCTGAATGCGGAGGTGCCGTCCGTTCGGTACTAGATCGGAAGAACCGTGATCAAGATCACGAGACGGTTCGTGATGAGATCGTGGAACGGATCGTGATGAGTTCGCGGGACAGATCGTGATCAAGATCGTGAGACAGATCGTGATGAGATCGCAGGACGGATCGTGATGAGTTCACGGGACGGATCGTGATTGGATCGCGGGACGGATCATGATGAGATCGCGGGACGCTCGGCGATTTGGATCGCGAAGATGTTCGACTACACCAACCGCATTTCTTAACGCTTCCCGCTTAGCAATCTACAAGGGTATGTAGATCCACTCTCCCTCTCATAGATGCTCATCACCATGGATAGATCTGTGTGTGCATAGGAAAAGTTTTGTTTCCCATGCGACGTTCCCCAACAAGAAATTGTCCCGCTCATGGTCTAAATCTTTGGATGATTATTGAAATTTTCTATGCTGGTTTGAATTTTGCTTCTAGAAATATCTTGGATTCTGCCTCCGGTGGAACTTTTATGGAAATTACATTAGGAGAAGCTAAAAAACTCTTGGATAATATGATGACAAATTATTCCCAATGGGACACTGAAAGGTCACCTACTAGTAAAAAAGTGCATGCTATAGAAGAAATTAACTCTTTGAGTGCTAAGATGGATGAGTTAATGAAGTTGGTTGCTAGTAAGAGTGTTCCTCCAGATCCTAATGATATGCCTTTATCTTCCTTGATTGAGAATAGCAATGAAAATTTGGATGTTAATTTTGTTGGTAGGAATAATTTTGGTAACAACAATGCTTATAGAGGTAACTTTAATCCTAGGCCTTTTCCTAGTAATCCCTCTAATAATTTTGGAAATTCCTACAACAATGCTCATGGATGTTATAATAAAATACCCTCTGATCTTGAGAGTAATATTAAGGAGTTTATTAATTCGCAAAAGATTTTCAATGCTTCCATAGAAGAAAAACTGCTTAAAATTGATGACTAGGCTAGGAATGTTGATAGAATGTCTCTTGATATTGATGCTTTGAAATTGAGATGTGTTCCTCCCAAGATTAATATGGATGAAATTTTGAAAGCTATGTGTATTTGTATGAATGAGAGTAAAGAAAGAACCGCCCAAATTCGTGCTAGACATGAATGGCTCAAAAAGGCGTGTTCTCGTGATGAGAATCACGAAGATCTTAAAGTGCTTGATGTGACTCCTATTTAATCCTTGTTTCCAATGTCAATCTTAATTATGATGGGTCTGGATGTGAATCCACTTTGGTTGAGAAACACCCCAATGATTCGGAGTCTATTTATCTTGATGCTAAAAATACTAAAAGTGGAGTAGAGGATGTCAAAACTTTGAATAGTAATGAAATTAGTACTCTGGATCTCAAGGAATTTAATTATGATAGTTGCTCTTTGATTTAATGTATTTCCTTGATGCAATCCATGCTAAACTCTCCACATGCTTATAGCCAAAATAAGGCTTTTACTAAACATATCGTTGATATTATGATGAAATCTCTTGAAGAGACTTGAATTGGAAATGTCTATTCCTAGAAAACTTCATGATGAGTGGGAACCTACTATAAAAATCAAGATTAGAAATTATGAATGCCATGCTTTGCGTGACTTGGGTGCTAGTGTTTCCACAATTCCAAAATCTTTATGTGATGTTCTAGGTTTCAATGAGATTGATGAGTGCTCTCTTAATTTGCATCTTGCGGATTCCATTATTAAGAAACCTATGGGAAGGATTAATGATGTTCTTATTATTGCAAATAGAAATTATGAGCCCGTAGATTTCATTGTGCTTGATATTGATTGCAATGTCCCATTATTCTTGGTAGACCTTTGCTTAGGACTGTTGGTGCGGTCATTGATATGAAGGAAGGAAATATTAAATTTCAATTTCCATTAAAGAAGGGCATGGAAAATTTTCCTAGAAGAAGAATAAAATTGCCTTATTAATCTATTATGATAGATACTTATGGTTTGATCACTAAAGATGATAATACTTGATTCTATTGCCTTATGCCTAGCTAAGGGCGTTAAACAATAGCGCTTGTTGGGAGGCAACCCAATGAATAGGTTTATTTTGCTCTTTTTCCTTATGTTTTGTTGGGTCAACACCATCATGATCCTGTTATGATTGTTTTTTTATGTTTTAATTAGTGTTTGTGCCAAGTAGAACCTTTATGATTAGTTTTGGTGATAGTTGTTTAATCATGTTGGAAAAAGACAGAAACTTTCTTCTCACGAAATTATTTTTCATTCCTATACAGAAAGAGATTTTGAGTTTATTCTTTTTTCTGCTGATTGATATGAAAATTTCCCTAATTTTCATAAATATTTCAGAATTTTCGAGTTAACGGAGGTATACGAAATATACAGATTGCTACAGACTGCTCTGTTTTTGACAGATTCTGTTTTTGTTGTGTTGATTGCTTATTTTGATGAAACTATGGGTAGTATCGGGGGGTACGAACCATGGAGAAGTGAGAATACAGTAATATAACATCAATCTAAATGGAAATTAAAGTTTACTACAGTACCTAAAAAGTTGGTGGTTTGTTTTCTGATGCTAATGCTATCACGAGTTTCTGTTTAAGTTTTGTGTTGTGAAGTTTTCAAGTTTTGGGTGATGTTCTTATGGACAATGGAATAAAGAGTGGCAAGATCCTAAGCTTGGGGATGCCCAAGGCATCCCAAGACAAATCCAAGGACACCAAAAAGCCTAAGCTTGGGGATGCCCCGGGAAGGCATCCCCTCTTTCATCTTCAATCCATCGATAACGTTACTTGGAGCTATATTTTTATACACGACATGATATGTGTTTTGCTTGGGGCGTCGTGTATTATAAGAGTCTTTGCTTTCTGTTTTGTCACAATCATCCTTGCTGCACACCTTTTGAGAGAGACATGCACTCATTGTGAATTTGTTAGAATACTCAATGAGCTTCACTTATATCTTTTGAGCTAGGCAATTTAGCACCCACGTGCTTCACTTATATCTTTTGAGATTGGAAAGTTTGCTCACACGTGCTTCACTTATATATTTTGATCTTAGTAATTTTGCTCACATGCGCTTCACTTATATCTTTTGAGATTGGTAATTTTTCTCACATGTGCTTCACTTATATCTTTGTAGCTTGATAATTTTGCTCTAGTGCTTCACTTAAATCTTTGTAGAGCACGGCGGTGTCATATTTTGTAGAAATACAAACTCTCGAATCTTCACTTATATCATTTTGAGAGTGATCTATCTAAAGTAACTTGGTAATTGGCGTGTGTTATGAAATTAGTCCTAAATATGATAGGCATCCAAAGAGGATATAATAAAAACTTTCATATTCAAGTGCATTGATTAAGTAAGATAAGTTTGATTCCTCGCAATTAGTTTTGAGATATGCATTAGGTAATATTAGAGTTATGTTAGTAGGGTGTTGTGAATCTAGAAATACTTGTGTTGAAGTTAGTTATTCCCGTAGCATGCATGTATGGTGAACCGCTATGTTAGGAAGTCAGAGCATAATTGATTTATTGATTGTCATCCTTTGTGTAGAGGTCGGGATCGCGCGACGGTTAACTCCTACCAACCCTTCCCCTAGGAGTATGCGTTTAGCACTTTGTTCCGATTACTAATAAAACTTTTGCAATAAGTATATGAGTTCTTCATGACTAATGTGAGTCCATGGTATAGATGCACTTTCACCTTCCACCATTGCTACCCTCTCTAGTGCTGTGCAACTTTCGCCGGTGCACAAACCCACCATATGCCTTCCTCAAAACAGCCATCATACCTACCTATTATGGCATTTACATAGCCATTCCGAGATATATTGCCATGCAACTTCCATCGTTCCGTTTATTATGACACGCACCTTTATTGTCATATTGCTTTACATGATCATGTAGTTGACATTGTACTTGTGGCAAAGCCACCGTTCATATCTTTCATACATGTCACTCATGAGTCATTGCACATCCCGGTGTACCACCGGAGGCATTCATATAGAGTCATATCTTTTGTTCTAAGTATCAAGTTGTAAGTAAATAAAAGTGTGATGATCATCATTATTAGAGCATTTCCCCATGTGAGGAAATAAAAGGGGCCAAAGATGCCCACCAAATAAAAGAGGCCAAAGAGCCCAAACAAAAAAAAGAGAAAAAGAGAGAAGGGACAATGCTACTATCTTTTTCCACACTTGTGCTTCAAATATAACCATGTTCTCCATGACAGAGAGTCTCTTGTTTTGTCACTTTCATATGCTAGTGGAAATTTTTATTATATAACTTGGCTTGTATATTCCAAAGATGGGCTTCCTAAAATTGCCCTAGGTCTTCGTGAGCAAGCAAGTTGGGTGCACACCCACTAGTTTTCATTTGTGAGCTTTCATACACTTATAGCTCTAGTGCATCCGTTACATGGCAATCCCTACTCATTCACAATTATACATATTGATGGGCATCTCCATAGCCTATTGATACGTCGAGTAAATGTGACCATCTCCTCCTTTTTGTCTCACAACCTCCACCACACTCTATTCCACCTATAGTGCTATATCCATGGCTCACGCTCATGTATTGCGTGAGAGTTGAAAAAGTTTGAAAAAATAAGAGTGCGAAAACAATTACTTGGCCAATACCGGGGTTGTTCATGATTTAAATTCGTTGTGTGGGGATGATGGAGCATAGCCAGACTATATGATTTTGTAGGGATAACTTTCTTTGGCCTTGTTATTTTGAAAGTTTATGAGTACTTTGCTATTATGCTTGAAGTATTATCGCTTTCATGTCAATATTAAACTATTGTTTTGAATCTTCCGGATCTGAACATTCATGCCACAATAAAGAGATTACATAAAACAAATATGTTAGGTAGCATTCCACATAAAAAATTGTTCTTTATCACTTCCCTACTCGAGGACGAGCAGGAGTTAAGCTTGGGGATGCTTGATACGTCTCCAACATATATATAATTTTTTATCGTTCCATGCTATTATATAATCAACTTTGGATGTTTTTTATGCATGAATATGTTGTTTTATATTATTTTTGGGACTAACTTATTAATCCAGTGCCCAGTGCCAGTTCCTGTTTTTCAGTGTTTTTGACCTTTTTCCGATAGGAATAACAAACGGAGTCCAAATGGAATAAAACTTTCGCTGTGATTTTATATGGAAAATATCAAAAATACTTGACGAAAAAGATACCGGAGAGGCGGCCCGAGGGAGTCACGAGCCTGGGAGGCGCGGCCCCCCTGGCCGCGGCTAGGGGGCTCGTGACCTCCTCGTGGCACCTCTTTACGTGTTCTCAACTCCAGACGGCCTTATAAATATAGAAACCCTGGAAAATAAACCTAGATCGCGTGTTCCGCCGCCGCCGACCTCCAGAGCCACCAAAAACCAATCGGGAGACCGTTCCGGCATCCTATAGGGGGGGAATTCATCGTCGGAGGCCATATTCATCAACACCATTTCCTCCCTTGCCTCTCCTATGATGCGTGAGTAGTTCACCTTAGACCTACGGGTCCATAGCTAGTAGCTAGATGGATTCTTCTCTCTCTTTGATCTTCAATACAAAGTTCTCCATGATCTTCATGGTGATCTATCCAATGTAATATTCTTGTGCGGTGTGTTTGTTGAGATCCGATGAATTGTGGATTTATGATCAGATTATCTATGAATATTATTTGAGTCTCCTCTGAATTCTTATATGCATGATTTTGTATCCTTGTAATTCTCTTCGAGTTATAGGTTTCGTTTGGCCAACTTGATCTATAGTTCTTGCAGTAGGAGAAGTGCTTGGTTTTGGGTTCATACCGTGCGGTGTCCTCACCTAGTGACAGAAGGGGTAGCGAGGCACGTATCGTGTTGTTTCCATCAAGGGTAAAAATATGGGGTTTATATCATATTGCATGAATCTATCCCTCTACATCATGCCATCTTGCTTAAAGCGTTACTCCGTTTATCATGAACTTAATACGCTAGATGCATGCTGGATAGCGGTCGATGTGTGGAGTAATAGTAGTAGATGCAGAAAGTATCGGTCTACTTGTCTCGGACGTGATGCCTATATGTATGATCATTGCCTTAGATATCGTCATGACTTTGTGCTATTCTATCAATTGCTCAACAGTAATTTGTTCACCCACCGTAATACTTGCTTTCATGAGAGAAGCCTCTAGTGAACACTATGGCCCTCGGGTCTATTTTACATATTATAAACTCAGATATAAACATAAAAACACTAAAAATACTTTGCTGCAATTTTATTTACTTATTTACGTTCATCTATTACCACTATCAGATCTCACTTTCCAAACAATCGGGAAGAGATTGACAACCTCTTTATCGCGTTGGGTGCAAGTTTGTTTGTGTTTGTGCTGGTTCCTTGTTGCTCCATCTTGTTACTCCTACTGGATTGATACCTTGGTTCTCAAACTGAGGGAAATACTTACCGCTACCTTGCTGCATCACCCTTTCCTCTTCAAGGGAAAAACCAACGCAAGACAAGAATTCGTCTATCAACTAGCCAGTTTCTGGTGACGTTGTAGAGAAGTAGCAACGTGCAGCCCGGTGACGTCTCCTACGCCTTGATCCAGCAAGGAGGAAGGAGAGGTTGGGGAAGGGCTCCAACAGCAGCACGACGGCGTGGTGGTGGTGGAGTAGCATGGTATTCCGGCAGGGCTTCGCCTAAGCACTGCGGAGGAGGAAGAAGAGAGGTAGGGCTTCGCCGTGAGACAGAGAGATCAGATCTTATCTCAAATGGCCAAAACCTCAAGTATATATATGAGGAGGGAGAGGGAGGGCTGCCTTGGCCCCTCCTCCAAGGAGGAGAGGTTCAGCCGAACCTAGGGGGGAGTCCACCTCCCACAAGGGAGGTGGATCTCTTCCTTTTGAACTCCTTTTGCCTTATCTCCTTATCTCCAGCCGCATGGGCCTTCAGAAAAAGTCTTTCCCAGCCCAATAACGGCTGGAACACTTTATATAACAGCCCATGAGGTCCTTTGGTCGTCACACCCCTCCCGGGGGTCCTCCGGCACCCTCCCGGCACTCCCGGTACACTACCGATGAGCCCAAAAACTTTCTGGTGACCAAAACTGGACTTCCTATATATCAATCTTTACCTCCAAACCATTGCGGAGCTCCTCATGATGTCCGGGATCTCATCCGGGACTCCGAACAACCTTCAGTGTCATCGAACCTGAAGTGTGTAGACCCTACGGGTTCGGGAGACACGTAGACATGACCGAGACATCTCTCCGGCCAATAACCAACATCGGGATCTGGATACCCATATTGGCTCCCACGTACTCCACGATGATCTCATCGGATGAACCACGATGTGGGGGATACAATCAATCCCGTATTCAATTCCCTTTGTCTATCGGTATGATACTAGCCTGAGATTCGATCGTGGGTATCCCTATATCTTGTTCAATCTCGTTACCGGCAAGTCTCTTTACTCGTTCCGTAGTACATCATCCCATGTCTAACTCCTTAGTCACATTGAGCTCATTATGATGATGTCTTACCGAGTGGGCCCAGAGATACCTCTCCGTCACACGGAGTGACAAATCCCAGTCTCGATTCGTGCCAACCCAACAGACACTTTCGGAGATACCCGCAGTGAACCTTTATAGCCACCCAGTTACGTTGTGACATTTGGCACACCCAAAGCATTCCTATGGTATCCAGGAGTTGCACAATCTCATGGTCTAAGGAAACGATACTTGACATTGAAAAGCTTTAGCAGATGAACTACAGGATCTTGTGCTATGCTTAGGATTGGGTCTTGTCCATCACATCATTCTCCTAATGATGTGATCCCGTTATCAACGACATCCAATGTCCATGGTCATGAAACCGTGACCATCTATTGATCAACGAGCTAGCCAACTAGAGGCTCACTAGGGACTTGTTGTGGTCTATGTATTCACACATGCATTACGGTTTCTGGTTAATACAATTGTAGCCCGAACAATAAACAATTATCATGAACAAGGAAAAACAATAATAACCATTTTATTATTGCCTCTAGGGCATATTTCCAACAGTTGCACGTGGCTGAAAAATCTATAGCAAAACCCCTAAAACCTCTAGTATATATAGGAGGAGGAGAGGAGGAGGCTTGGCGCAAGGGCCAGCCCTAGAAGGCTTCAGCCAAAGTGGAGAGGAGGAGTCCTCCTCCTCCACTCCTAGTAGGATTAGGACTCCTTCCTTATTTCCACCTTTTTGCCTTTTTCCACCTTTTTCCAGTTTGGAATTTCTTCCTAGCCACATGGGCCTTTGGTGGGACTTTGGCTGGCCCACTAAGCGCTGGTATTCATCCTACCACGGACCATGTAACCTCTTGGGTCGAAATACACCTCCCGATGGTCCCCCGGTACCCTCCCGGCACTCCCGGTACACTACCGATGAGCCCGGAACTTTTCCGGTGACCAAAACAGGACTTCCTATATATCAATATTTACCTCCAGACCATTCCATACCTCCTCGTGACATCCGAGATCTCATCCGGGACTCCGAATAACCTTCGGTTACCACCATGCATAACTCTATACTACCGAAATGTCACCAAACCTTAAGTGTGCAGACCCTACGAGTTCGAGAACTGTGTAGACATGACCGAGACACCTCTAGGTCAAGAAGCAATAGCGGGACCTGGATGACCGTATTGATTCCTACATATTCTACGAAGATCTTTATCGGTCGGACCATTATGTCAAGGATTCAGTTAATCCCGTATGACGTTCCCTTTGTTCTTTGGTATGTTACTTGCCCGAGATTCGATCATCGGTATGACCATACCTAGTTCAACCTCGTTACCGGCAAGTCTGTTTACTCGTTTCCGTAATACAAGATCCCGGGACTAACACTTAGTCACATTGCTTGCAAGGCTTGTTGTGATGTTGTATTACCGAGTGGGCCCTAAGATACCCTTCCGTCACACGGAGTAACAAATCCCAGTCTTGATCCATGCCAACCCAACAAACACCCTAGGAGATACCTGTAGAGCACCTTTATAGTCACCCATTTATGTTGGGACGTTTGATACACACAAGGCACTCCTCCGGTGTCCGTGAGTTGCATGATCTCATGGTCGTACGAACATATACTTGACATGCAGAAAACTGTAGCAATGAAATGACACGATCATATGCTATGTTTATAGTTTGGGTCTCGTCCATCCCATCATTCTCCTAATGATGTGATCCCGTTATCAAGTGACATCACATGTCAATGGCTAGGAAACCTTGACCATCTTTGATCAACGAGCTAGTTCACTAGAGGCATAGTAGGGACAAAGTGTTGTCTATTTATCCACACATGCAATGTGTTTTCAATCAATACAATTATAGCATGTAATAAACAATTATCATGAACAAGGAAATATAATAATAAACACTTTATTTATTGCCTCAAGGGCATATTTCCAATAGGATCCCCTCCTGAATATAAATCTCTATTAAAAGAAAATGATCCGGTTTATAAGGAAAACCAGATCGAAAACCATGATCCAGTTTATGAGGAAGACCAAATCAAAAACCTTGATCCAGTTTATAAGGTAAACCGGACCCAAAACCCATACAACCCGAGGGGAAAAAGAATAGGTAAACACAAAACACCCCATACATAGAAACAACACAACGCAAAGGCCAACACCCAGAAGAGATAGGTGGTTGGGAGAAGCAGCATAGATTATGCCGAACCATCTACAAGTTAGCACTAGCAAGACAATAAGGTGACAAACTCAGAGATCGCCGCAAGAGCACATGAGCTATCGGAAATATGCCCTTGAGGCAATAATAAATTGGTTATTAGCATATTTACTTGTTCATGATAATCGTTTATTATCCATGCTATAATTATATTGATCAGAAACTCAGATACATGTGTGGATACATAGACAACACCATGTCCCTAGTATGCCTCTAATAGACTAGATCATTGATCAAAGATGGCTATGGTTTCCTAGTCATGGACATGAGATGTCATTTGATAACAGGATCACGTCATTAGGAGAATGATCTGATGGACAAGACCCAAACTAAAAACATAGCATATGATCATGTCAGTTTGTTGCTACTGTTTTCTGCATGTCAAGTATTTGTTCCAATGATCATGAGATCATGCAACTCACTGACACCGGAGGAGTAACTCGTGTGTATCAAACGTTGCAACGTAATTGGGTGACTATAAAGGTGCTCTACAGGTATCCCCAAGGGTGTCTGTCGGGTTGGCATGGATTAAGACTGGGATTTGTTACTCCGTGTGATGAAGAGGTATCTTAGGGCCCACTCAATAATACAACATCATGATAAGCCTTGCAAGCAATGTGGCTAAGTGTTAGCCACGGGATCTTGTATTACGAAACGAGTAAAGAGACTTGCTGGTAACGAGGTTGAACTAGGTATGGAGATGCCGACGATCGAATCTCGGGCAAGTAACATACCGAAGAACGAAGGGAACATCATATAGGATTAACTGAATCCTTGACATAGAGGTTCGACTGATAAAGATCTTTGTAGAATATGTAGGAACCAATATGGGCATGTAGGTCCCGCTATTGGTTATTGACCATAGAGGTGTCTCGGTCATGTCTACATAGTTCTCGAACCCGCAGGGTCTGCACACTTAAGGTTCGGTGATGTTTTGGTAGTATAGAGTTATGTATGGTGGTGACCGAAGGTTGTTCGGAGTCCCGGATGAGATCTCGGACATCACGAGGAGCTCCGGAATGGTTTGGAGGTAAAAATTTATATATTGGAAGTCCTTTTTTGGTCACCGGAAAAGTTTCGAGCTCGTCGATAGTGTACCGGAAGTGCCGGGAGGGTACCAGGGGACCAACGGGAGGGGTGTCTGCCAGCCCCTGGTGGGCTGGCCGAAGCCTCCTATAAGGGCACATGAGGCTGGAGTGGTCTGAGAAGGAAAGAGTTTCAAAGTGGAAAGGACAAATCCTACTCCTAATAGGATTGGAGTAGGACTCCTCCACCTCCAATTTCGACAAAACCTTGAGGATTTGAGGCTGCCTCCTCCCCTCACTCCCTCCTATATACTAGAGGATTTAAGGAAAAAGCTAACCCTAATAGCCACGTCTTACCTCTCCTCTAGATCGCAGTTTCTCCTCTAGATCGGTTTTCAGTGGTGCTTAGGCGAAGCCCTGCTGGAATAGCTCCACCACCATCGCCGCAGCGCCGTCACGCTGCTGGAGAACTCATCTACTTCTCTGCTCCCTCTTGCTGGATCAAGAAGGCGGAGATCATCAACGATCGGTACGTGCACTGAACGCGGAGGTGCCGTCCGTTCGGCGCTAGATCGGAAGGACCGTGATCAAGATCGCGAGACGGATCGTGATGAGATCGCGAGACTGATCGTGATGAGTTCACGGGACGGATCATGATTGGATCGTGAGATGGATCGTGATGAGATCGCGGGACGCTTGGCGATTTGGATCGCGAAGACGTTCGACTACACCAACCGCATTTCTTAACGCTTCTCGCTTAACAATCTACAAGGGTATGTATATCCACTCTCCCTCTCGTTGATGCTCATCACCATGGATAGATATTGTGTGTGCGTAGGATTTTTTTTGTTTCCCATGCAACGTTCCCCAACAGTGGCATCATGAGCTAGGTCTATGTGTATATGAGATCTTGAGTAGAACACAAAGAGTTTGTGGGTGTTGATGCTTAGATTGATTCCATCCTTGGTCGTGTTTTGGTTTAGCGGTATTGTGGGATGAAGCGGCCCAGACCAACCTTACTCGTACGCTTACGAGAAACCGGTTCCATTGACTAACATGTAACTTCATGGCACAAAGATGGTTGGCGGGTGTCTATTTCTCCTACTTTAGTTTGATCGGATTCGACAAAGACGGTCCTTGAGAAGGTTGAAAAGCAACTTATGTATCACCGTTGTGGTTTTGCGTAGGTGAGAATTGTTCTTGCTAGATACCCGTAGCAGCTACGTAAAACATGCAACAACAATTATAGGACGTCTAACTTGTTTTTGCAGGGTATGTTGTGATGTGATATGGCCAATTACATGATGAGATATATGTGATGTATGAGATGATCATGTGTTGTATAGAATATCATGACTTGCATGTCGATGAGTATGGCAAACGGAAGGAGCCATAGGGTTGTCTTCAATTATTGTATGACCTGCGTGTCAATCATTAAACGCCGTGTAATGCTTTACTTTATCGCTAAATGGTCGCAATAGTAGTAGAAGCACGGTGGGCGCGAAACCCCCGATGGAGACACATTGATGGAGATCATGGTGTCATGCCGGTGATGATGGAGATCATGCCGGTGCTTTCAAGATGGATATCAAAAGCACAAGTTCATGGACTTATCATGTCACTTATGATTTGCATGTGATGTTAATCCTTTTATGCACCTTGTTTGCTTAGGACGACGGTAGCATTATAAGGTGACCCCTCACTTAATTTCAAGATAAATTGTGTTGTCCTCGAGTGTGCACCGTTGCGAAAGTTCATCGTGTCAAGACACCACGTGATGATCGGGTGTGATAGACTCTACGTTCACATACAACGGGTGCAAGCCAGTGTTGCACATGCAGAACACTCAGGTTAAACTTGACGAGCCTAGCATGTACATACATGGCCTCGGAATACAAGAGACCGAAAGGTCGAACATGAGTCATATAGCAGATATGATCAACATGATGATGTTCACCATTGAAACCACCTCGACTCACATGATGATCGGACTTGAGTTGGTGAATTTGGATCATGTATCACTCGAATGACCGGAGGGATGTCAATTTGAGTGGGAGTTCTTAAGTAATATGATTAATTGAACTCATTATCATGAGCATAGTCAGTAGTGTCTTTGCAAATTGTGTTGTAGATTACTCGCTCACGTTGTAGCTCCCTTGAATTTTTATATGTTCCTAGAGAAATAGAGTTGAAAGATGATGGTAGCAATATTGTGGACTGGGTCAATGATCTGAGGATTGACCTCATTGCTGCACAGAAGGCTTATGTCCTTAATGCACCGCTCGGTGCGCCAACCCCTCTAGCGTTGTCTGTAGATGTTGTGAACATCTGACATGTACGTTCTGATGAATACTTGATAGTTTAGTGCGTCATGCATTACTGCTTAGAATTGAGGCTCCGAAAGGTTTTGAACGTCACGGAACATATGAGATGTTCCAAGAGCTGAAATTAGGATCTCAGGCTCGTGCCCGTGTTGCGAGATATGAGATATCGAACAAGATTCTTTGCCTGCAAGATGAAAGAGAATAGTTAAATTGTTAAGCATCTGCTCAGATTGTCTGGGTGCTACAATCGCTTGAATCGAGTGGGAGTTGATATTCTAGATAAGATAGTGATTGATATAGTTCTCCAAGTCACTGTCACTAAGCTACTAGAACTTGGTGATGAACTATAAAATGCCAGGGATAGAAATAATGATCCCTGAGCTGTTCGCGATGTTTGACACCGCGAAGGTAGAATTCAAGAAGGAGCGTCAAGTGTTGATGGTTAGTAAAACCACTACTTTCGAGAAGGGCAAGGGCAAGGAGGGAAACTTCATGGATGTCAAGTCAGTTGCTGCTCCAGTGAAGCAACCCAAAGTTGAACCCAAACCCGAGACTAAGTGCTTCGATTATGAGGAGAACGGTCGCTGAAGCGGAACAACCCTAGATACTTGGCAGATAAGAAGGCTGGCAACGTCGACAGAAGTATATTTGATATACATGTTATTTATGTGCACCTTGCTAGTACTCCTAGTAGCACCTGGGTATTGGATACCGGTTCGGTTGCTAAATGTTAGTAACTCGAAATAAAAGCTACGGAATAATTGGAGAACTAGCTAAGGGTGAGGTGACGATGCATGTTCAAAATATTTCCAAGGCTGATGTGATCAACATCGCACGTTCTCTCTACCTTCGGGATTAGTGACGAAGCTAAATAAATGTTATTTGGTGTTTTGCGTTGAGCATGAATGTGATTAGATCATGTTTCTTGCAACACAGTTATTCATTTAAGTTAGAGAATAATGGTTATTCTGTTTACATGAATAATACCTTCAATGGTCATGCACCGAGTGAGAATGGTTTGTTGAATCTTGATCGTAGTAATACACATGTTCATAACATTGATGCCAAAAGATACAAAATTAATAATGATAGTACCACATACTTGTGGCACTGCCGCTAAATGTCATATTGGTATAAAGCGCATGAAGAAACTCCATGCTGATGGATCTTTGGACTCATTCGATTTTGAATCGGTTGAGACATGCGAACCATGCCTCTTGGGCAAGATGACTAAGGACCCCATTTTCCGGATTGATGGAGTGGGCAAGTGATTTATTGTAAATGATACATGTTGATGTATGCAATCCAACGAGTCTTGTAGCATGTGGTGGATATAGTTATTTCCTAACCTTCACTGATGATTTGAGTAGATAAAGTATATATTTACTTAATGAAACACAAGTATGAATCGTTTGAAAGGTTCAAGCAAATTCAGAGTGAAGTTTAAGATCATCGTGACAAGAAGAAAAAAATGTCTGCGATATGATCGTGGAGGTGAATATCTGAGTTACGAGTTTGGCATACAACTTTAGACAATGTGAAAGTTGTTTCACAACTCACGCCACCTGGAACACCATAGTGTGATGGTGTGTCCGAACATCATAGTCGTGCTCTATTGGATATGGTGTGGGCTATGATGTCTCTTATCGTTTTGCTACTATTGTTTTGGGGTTATGCATTTGAGACAACTACATTCACTTTAAATAGGGCACCATCTAAATCTGTTGTGATGACACCGTGTGAATTATGGTTTGATAGAAACCTAAGCTGTCATTTCTTAATGTTTGGGGCTGTGACGCTTGTGTGGAAAGAATGTTTTCACCTAATGAGCTCGAACCCAAAGCGGACAAATGCATCTGCATAGAATACCCTAAGATCTGTTGGGTGAACCTTCTATCTCAGACCCAAGCATAAGTGTTTGGTGCTAAAACTGGATCCTTTCTCGAGAAAAAGTTTCTCTCGAAAGAATTGAGTGGGAGGAAGATCTAACTAGATGAGGTTGTTGAATCTTTGCTTCAACCAGAGAGTACGCAGCGCAGAAAGATGTTTCTGTGGAACCTACATCACTTGAAGAGGAAGTAAATGATGGTGATCATGAAGCTTCGGATCAAGTTACTATCAAACGTCGTGGGTCCACAAGGATGTGTACTGCTCCTGAGCAGTACGACAACCCTGTCTTGGAGGTCATGTTGTTGGACAACGATGAACCTATGAGCTGTGGAGAAGCGATGATGGGCCTAGATTTCGACAAATGGTTAGAGGCCATGAAATCCGAGAAAGGATCCATGTATGAAAACCAATTATACACTTTGGTAGACTTGCTCGTTGGACGGCAAGTCGTCGAATACAAATGGACCTTTAAGATGAAGACATACGCTAATGGTAAATGTCACCATTTATAAAGCTCGACTTGTCGCAAAGAAGTTTCCGACAAATTCAAGGAGTTGACTATGATGAGACTTCCTCACTCATAGCGATGCTAAAGTCTGTTGGAATTATGTTAGCAGTTGCTGCATTTTTCAAATTATGAAATCTGGCAGATGCATGTCAAAACATCGTTTCCATAATGGTTTACTTGAGGAAAGGTTGTATGTGATACAACCAGAAGGTTTTGTCAGTCCTAAGGATGCTAAAAGGTGTGCAAGCTCCAGTGATCCTTCTATGGACTGAAGCAAGCATCTCGGAGTTGGAATATATGCTTTGATGAGGTGATCAAAGTTTTTGAGTATATACAAAGCTTATGAGAAACTTGTATTTACAATAAAGTGAGTGGGAGCACTATAGAATTTTTGATAAGCATATGTGGTTGACATATTATTGATCGAAAACGATGTAGAATTTCTGGAAAGCATAAACGGTTGTTTGAAAAGTGTTCTTCAAATGAAGACCTGTATAAAGCTACCTAATTGTTGAGCATCAAGATCTATAGAGATAGATCAAGATGCTTGATGAGACTTTCAATGAGTACATACCTTGACAAGATTTTGAAAGAGTTCAAAATGGATCAGTCAGAGAAAGAGTTCTCGCCTGATTTGTAAGGTGTGAAGTTGAGTGAGACTCAAAGCTCGACAACAGCAGAAAAAGATAAAGGACGAACGTCGTCCCCTATGCCTTAGCCATAGGCTCTGTATGTTGGGGAACGTTGCATGGGAAACAAAAAATTTCCTATGCGCACGTAGATCTATCCATGGTGATGAGCATCTACGAGAGGGAGAGTGGATCTACGTACCCTTGTAGATCGCTAAGCGGGAAGCGTTAAGAAACGCGGTTGGTGTAGTCGAACATCTTCGCGATCCAAATTGCCGAGCCTCCCGCGATCCAATCACGAACCGTCCTCACGATCCGTCCCAATCAAGCACCGAACGGACGGCACCTCCACGTTTAACACACGTACAGCTTGATGACAATCTCCGCCTTCTTGATCCAGCAAGAGGGAGTGGATAGGAAGAAGAGTTCTCCGGCATCGTGACAGCGCTCCGGCGATGGTGGTGGAGCAATTCCGGCAGGGCTTCGCCTAAGCACTTCAGAAATCCGATCTAGAGGAGAAACTATGCACTGGTGGAACGGGTAGCACATGGCTGAAATTCTAGTGCCAAAAACCCTAAAACCACTAGTATATATAGGAGGAAGAGAGGAGGAGGCTTGGCCCAAGGGCCATGCCTCCAAGGAGGATGCCGAACCAAGCGGGAGAGGTGGAGTCCACCTCCAATCCTAGTAGGACTAGGATTCACCCTATTTTTGCCTTTTTCCACTTTTTCTCTTTGGATTTTCTTCTCTAGCCACATGGGCCTTGTGTGGAAGTTCAAACCAGCCCACTAAGGGCTGGTATTCACTCTCCGACAGCCCATGAAGCCTCTTGGGTCGAAAACCCCCTCCCGGTGGACTCCCGATACACTACCGGCACTCCAGGTACCCTACCGATGACCCCGAAACTTTTCCGACGACCAAAACAGGACTTCCTATATATGAATATTTACCTCCGGACCATTACGGAGCTCCTCGTGACATCTGGGATCTCATCTGGGACTCCGAACAACCTTCGGTCACCACCATACATAACTCTATACTACCGAAACGTCACCAAACCTTAAGTGTGCAGACCCTGCGGGTTCGAGAACTATGTAGACATGACCGAGACACCTCTATGGTCAATAACCAATAGCAGGACCTAGATGCCCATATTGGTTCCTACATATTCTACAAAGATCTTTATCGGTCGAACCTCTATGTCAAGGATTCAGTAAATCTCGTATGATGTTCCCTTTGTTCTTCGGTATGTTACTTGCCCGAGATTCGATTGTCGGTATCTCCATACCTTGTTCAACCACGTTACTGGCAAGTCTCTTTACTCATTCCGTAATACAAGATCCTGCAACTAACACTTATTTACATTGCTTGCAAGGCTCATTGTGATGTTGTATTACCGAGTGGGCCCTGAGGTACCTCTCCATTACACGGAGTAACAAATCCCAGTCTTGATCCATGCCAACTCAACAGACACCCTCGGAGATACCTCTAGAGCACCTTTATAGTCACCCAGTTACGTTGCGACGTTTGATAGACACAAGGCACTCCTCCGATGTCCGTGAGTTGCATGATCTCATGGTCATAGGAACACATACTTGACATGCAGAAAACAGCAGCAATAAACTGACACGGTCATATGCTACATTTGTAGTTTGGGTCTTGTCCATCACATCATTCTCCTAATGATGTGATCCCATTATCAAATGACATCACATGTCAATGGCTGGGAAACCTTGACCATCTTTGATCAATGAGCTAGTTTACTAGAGGCATACTAGGGATAGTGTGTTGTCTATTTACCCACACATGTAATGTGTTTCCAATCAATACAATTATAGCATGGATACGATTATCATGAACAAGGAAATATAATAATAAACACTTTATTTATTGCCTCTAGGGCATATTTCTAACACTGTATAGTATGCCATGCTATGTACCGCACCTGTGTGTGCCTTGCCATGAGTCCGTCAAGAGGTACAAGAGTGATCCAGGAGTGGATCACTGGATAGCGGTCAAGATTATCCTTAATAACTAAAGGACTAAGGAAATGTTTCCTGATTATGGAGGTGATGAAGAGTTCGTCGTAAAGAGTTACGTCGATGCAAGCTTTAACACTGATCTGGATGGCTCTTAGTAGCAATCCGGATACGTATAGTGGAGCAACCATTTGGAATAGTTCCAAGTGGAGTGTGGTAGCAGTATTTACAGTATGACATAGAGATTTGCAAAGTACACACGGATCTGAATGTTGCAGACCTGTTGACTAAAATACCTCTCTCACATGCAAAGCATGATCAAGCCCCAGAACTCATTGGGTGTTAGATTCATAACAATGTGAATCACATGGTGATGTGAACTAGATTATGGACTCTAGTGCGAGTGGGAGACTGCTAGAAATATGCCCTAGAGGCAATAATAAATTGGTTATTATCATATTTCCTTGGTCATGATAATCGTTTATTATCCATGCTATAATTGTATTGATCGAAAACTCAGATACATGTGTGGATACATAGACAACACCATGTCCTTAGTATGCCTCTAATAGACTAGCTCGTTGATCAAAGATGGCTATGGTTTCCTAGTCATGGACATGAGATGTCATTTGATAACGGGATCACGTCATTAGGAGAATGATGTGATGGACAAGACCCAAACTACAAACGTAGCATATGACCGTGTCAGTTTGTTGCTACTGTTTTCTGCATGTCAAGTATTTGTTCCTATGACCATGAGATCATGCAACTCACTGACACCGGAGGAGTACCTTGTTTGTATCAAACTTTGCAACGTAACTGGGTGACTATAAAGGTGCTCTACAGGTATCTCCGAGGGTGTCTGTCGGGTTGGCATGGATCAAGACTGGGATTTGTTACTCCCTGTGACGAAGAGGTATCTTAGGGCCCACTCGGTAATACAACATCACGATAACACTTGCAAGCAATGTGACTAAGTGTTAGCCATGGGATCTTGTATTATGGAATGAGTAAAGAGACTTGTTGGTAACGAGGTTGAACTAGGTATGGAGATGCCGACGATCGAATCTTGAGCAAGTAACATACCGAAGAACGAAGGGAACATCATACATGATTAACTGAATCCTTGACACACAGGTTCGACCGATAAAGATCTTCGTAGAATATGTAGGAACCAATATGGGCATCCAGGTCCCGCTATTGGTTATTGACCTTAGAGGTGTCTCGGTCATGTCTACATAGTTCTCGAACCCACAGGGTCTGCACACTTATGGTTCGGTGACATTTCGGTAGTATAGAGTTATGTATGATGGTGACCAAAGGTTGTTTAGAGTCCCGGATGAGATCCCGGGCATCACGATGAGCTCCGGAATGGTCTGGGGGTAAAGATTGATATATAGGAAGTCCTGTTTTGGTCACCGGAAAAGTTTCGGGCTCGTCGGTAGTGTACAGCGAGTGTCGGGAGGGTAGCGGGGGACCATCGGGAGGGGTGTCTCGACCCAAGAGGCTACATGGGCTGTGGGAGGAGGTAAACTAGCCCCTGGTGGGCTGGCCAAAGCCTCCTCTAAGGGCCCATGCGGCTAAATTGGTTTGAGAAGGAAAAAAAATCCAAAGGTGGAGAGGTGAAAAGAGTTTCCAAGTGGAAAGGAGGAATCCTACTCCTAATAGGATTGGAGTAGGACTCCTCCACCTCCAATTTCGAGCAAACCTTGAGGGTTTGAGGATGCCTCCTCCCCTCCCCTCCCTCCTATATATATTAGAGGATTTAGCGAAAAAAGCTAACCCTAATAGCCACGTGCTGCCTCTCCTCTAGATCGCAGTTTCTCCTCTAGATCGGTTTTCAACGGTGCTTAGGCGAAGCCCTGCTGGAATGTGCACTGAGAGAATGTTAACTTCAACACCGAAATGGATGATAGATGGTGGGAAGTAACTGGTGAGTGACAAGCTCATAGAGAGGCCTCAAAATAAAAATATCTCAACCAAGGCAAGATGGCACATGGAGGAGTGTAGATGGAGGACACACACGACCACCAGATGATAAGAACAAAGGTTCCAAGCAAGGGCAGGACATATTGTTGTCGGACGCTCTCATGGCGTGAAGAGGAGCTTGTGAAGTTGCCAAGAAGGACACATCAACACGAAGGGAGTGGGAGGCAGAACGACGGGAGGCAGAGCAGAGGAGCCTATAGGGATTCGGTCTCCAAGCCGACCATAGGTGTAATGGAGGCAAGACAACACCACCAAGGTGGACGCGGCCCCTACAGACGTCGTCGTTGTCCATCCACGACCGCCGGCAAGGATTTCTCCGGCCTCCACACCTACCGAACTACCCTACTCCCACCGACCAGCAGACAGAGAAGCAGTAGCCGCATTAGGAGCAAAACGACTAATGCGTAGACGATGGAGCATGAGCAAAGGGAAAGGGGCACATGATAATTTGGTTCCGAGGGGAGTGGGTGGGGTGGTGGCAGACCCAGAGCTCGGCGATGTTCACGGGCGAAACATCGATAGCGAGCAGGTCCATGGGCGGAGGACCTTGGCGTTGGAGCACCAGGTGGCTCCATCGTCGGAGGGAGGAAGCACAAGGGGATAGGAGGACGCCACACGGGGGCGTGAGAGGGACGAGGATGGATCAAAGCGAAGAGGGGACAGCCGGTGGAGAGAACGACACCACGGGCGGAGGCCACAGGAGGCCGCAGGGCGGCCGGGTGTCCCAGCGAGCGCGGACCGCCATTGCAGGTGCCAGGACGACAAAGGTTGCAACGACGCTGAGAAGGATACGAGGGGGGTGTCAATGCGGAGGATACTAATGTAGATCGAGCGGAAGCGAAGGTTGTCGAGCCCCGGCCAAGGCAGAGCGGAGGATCGCGCCGCCGTGACGAGGACGAAGCAAGCTTGAGCCGTGGACGCGCACGGGAGCTTGTATGTGCATGACCAGCGAAGGGAACGAGCCCGACGAGGCGATGATGGGTCACGAGATGCACTCGGGAGACGGACGGAGGTTGGTCACGAGCAGGAAAGGCGCGCCGGATGGGGAGGCGGAGGCAGTAGTGGATTTGGATCTGACTGGGGAGGAATGAAGGGGTCGAGGAGAGGCATGGGCGCAGGCCGCGCGCGTCCTCGCCGTCGCCGTCAGCCGCGGGCTTTGCCCTTAGGCTTCCTTCAGCGACGACGAGTGAGGGATGGGCCGCGGAGGGGCTCGGTTGGAGCGGCGGTGAGGGTCCTCCGGAATCACGAGAGCTCGTGACCCGGGAGGCTTCAAGTGTGAGCCCCACATGTGGTAGTTCTTGATTTAGTATCAACCTTGTATTTCTACTATTTTAATTGGTGTGCTATTCTGACGCAAACTATAGAAACCACACTATTCTGATTGCTCTTGTAAAGCATAAAACTGGATGGTCCTCTAATTTCTACTCGTATATCAGAGTACATGTCTTGTACCTTCATGTAGTCCTTAGTGAGGCACCTTCTGGATGGTCCCAATAATGTCGTCCTTCCAGTTGGTTGACAAAGTAGATATCTGCTTATTGGGGACACAAATGCCACATCATGGCTATGTGGTGTTTTGAGACAACACCGGGTGACAAGTAAGCCGATCGCTAATGGCGAAGAGCACGATGTCATTACCATCCGAAACCAGATGAAGTCAACTACATATGACGGCATTACGCTTACATTAATATTTAGGGTGAAACCATTTTATTGATCAGTGTAACCCACAGTTCCACTACAATGTCATTTCTATTTCTTGTTTGTCTATTTTATTTTTTGCACTATTATTGTGTACATCATTTTTGTAAGTGGATTCTAACCAGCAAACCCATCACACTAGGTTTAGCAATTCATCTTATGTGTCAATGCGTCTCGCATACAACATAGTGAGATGTTCAGATGGTGATATATCTAAGTTATTTTTTATTTTTATGTTTTAAAGTGATACCAAGGGACAACAACAAGCAGATCGAAATTAATCCTTCAAAGAGGTTAAGCTCCCAACTCGTCCTCTAGAAAGGGTTTAGTTTGCTTGGGAAGACCTGGACGGTGACCGGTTTTGGTACTTTTTGGATGCTCAAATCAAAGATGTTGTTTTGTGGGGCGGGCAGAACCAAGAGTGAACTATAAATGCTCTGGATCTCTAATCATATTTGTAAGAACCCATCTTAAGAGTTTGAGATTGAACACCTCTTCTTTCATTCATAAGGGAGAAGAAGCGTTAGGTCTTAATATATGTGACTCTCTCCATCCCAAAATAAGCGTGTCTCATTTAGTACAACTCTTTGCAGGAACCTGATTACGCACGATAAATCGATGCATGCATAACAAATCAAGCAGGTTTTGCAGGCAACAACCTCTGCGTTTGTTTCTTCAGACCAATGACAATATTTCGATGTTTATTTTTAACAAGATCATAATACTAGTAAAGTCTTCTACCAAAGATTAGAAATAGAACTATGGTGACTTGGTGATGTGTAGTCCTTGTTGTTGATATGTCATTTTATCAGGGTTATTTTTAACATAACCCTCTCTTTTTCACTATGTCATTTTATCTTTGTGTCTACATCAGGCCTTGGTAGTGGTTCTTGCTCCGGTTGTAGCTGGAAGAGTGATGGTGACTTGGTGACGTGTAGTCCTTGTTGAGGTTGATGGTGTACAGACGCCCGTTGAAGGTGAAGGAGGCCGCGAACTGTTGCGATGATTATTGCCTACCGGGATGCGTGTACTACTAGGCGGCAAAATAGTGCCTACGGGGATGCCCATACTACTGGGCGGCAAAATAGTAGGGCACCTTGTACTCAGCGGGCTAGGCACTAATTGCCTGGGCAACACCGGCACATCCAGACTGGTGAACAAGCATCGGGCAACCGGGAAGCCACATGCACCTTCTTCTTGTCTCTCGCCCTTGCACCGGTCTTGGGGTTTGATAGTCTCAATATTCGGTCGTGTGGATGGGATGAGCACGAGTATCGGGTCCAGCGGGACGGTGAACAAGGTGTTGGGATCCAGCAGAACTATCATGGCAGAGTTGGCTGACCATCGTGAATGAGCGTGTTAGACGGGAGAGACGGGAAAGAGAGAGGGCAAATTGTGAAATTGCATGGGCACCGGTCGGGTTTTCACTGGATTTGGCCTATCGAAGTCCAATGAGGTGATGTCTGAATTCCCTAGAGTCCCTGCCCCCCATTTGGGGCCGGACCGAAGGGTTTCGGACGTCCAAACCATACTGACCCAATTTGAACGGGCTGCGTTGACGGCCTAAAAGCTTCCGTACCGTCCGGTCCGAATATACAGGGAAGGTTTGAGCATCAACAGTTAAAGATGCTCTAACTTTCCTATGCTCGCATACACTCTTACTCTCTCACTTCCTCCCGTTGCTCCTGTGTTATTTCTCTCACTCGGCGACTTACATAGGTGACGATGATCTATTCCTATGAGCTGCCAACGGTATGGTGCGGCAAAATGAAAGCCGTTGAACGAGGTGAGGATGAAATTCCTTACATCGGGAGCATATATTTGGGACTTGAGGTGTTAAAAAACTAAAATGAACAACCGGAATTGGGATGGAAAGGGGCCTCGCTGTCGTTCCATGGCTGCCATTGCCATCGTCCAATGTCGGTAGTCAATAACAACAAAGCGAGAGGATGATATATCCTGAGACTCAGATAGTTTTCAGACGTGGCGGCAACCTCATGGAGTCATGGGCCCCATGCTGCTGCTCTTCATACTCTGCGTGACTTATATTATGACGCACATCCCCAACACATGACTCAAGGTGAGATAGTTTACGACGACACGATGTCCTCTCCTCACTCGGGAGACCTCCCTTTTTTTAGTTTTTTTTTCGAGGCACCTCCTTTTTTTAGTTGAAAAAAAGTTGAGTTGAACACGGGATGCCTCCCAGTTCCTTCGCTTGTCCTGCTAGTTTCCTGGCCCAATGATGCCGTTTTTTAGGCACCTGGCCCAATGAGATAGCCTTCTTTCAGCGTCCCTCGCCCAACAAAACGACGGCCCTGTATGTAGTATGATAACAGATTCGGTTGCCCTTTTTTCCTTCTCGTCCATGATCAACTAGGTTACGGAGGCGGCAGCTGCTTTATTCCTGATCCTGATCGCCATGGCCACTGGAGGCGCACCGGAGCCGGAGGACACCGTCGTCCTTCCCCGTTGGGTGGTGCTGGACCGAAAGGGCAGCACCCGCTGCCACAACAGCCTAGACGCTGCTCGTGTGGTTGTCGACAAGAACAAGACCGCCGCTCCACTCGACATGGACGGCGGCACCTCCTGCTACGTGTCCTTCACCCTCGCGCCTCCTGAAAAAGGGATCTCCTGCCTCAACCTCCACTTGCCGGAGAAACCTCCACTCACCCCAGCCACCCCGCCGGCCTATTCCTTCCTCCGGGCAACCGACAACAACCTCGTCCTCTTCGACATCTCCAACCCGCAGAAAAGGGCCAAGAACCTCGTCCTCGTCGACATCTCCAACCCGAGCCGGAGTTGCTACCGGCAGCCCCCGCCAGATCTGTTCGTCTACAAGGCCGGCAGTCCTCGCCCCTCGGTGCAGCGTCTGCCTCCCAACATCGAGTACAGCAGAAGGCCGTTCCTGACGGACTACGTCACCACGGGCATCCTGCAGCTTGAGGGGGACCGCTTCATCGTTGCCGACCTCAATGTCTACCGCAGAACAAAGCGCATGCGTGCCGAACTCTGCGTCTTCAACTCCGAGACTGGAAAGTGGAAAATCATCCGCAAATTGGACCCATCAGGCAATGGCGGCCAGTTGCCCAAACTCTGGTCAACTGACAACGTGCTTGCTTTCGACGGCCGTTTCATGTGCTGGGTCGACTACCTCAGCGGTGTCCTGCTATGTGACTTCTCCGAAAATATAGACTCCCCGTCGCTCTGCTTCGTGCCTTTCCCCGGAGGAAAAGAGTACCCTGGTAAGGTACGCGTTGACAGGTACTTCCCGGAGAGATTCCGAAGTGTGTCCATCAGCCAAGGCAAGATCTGCTTTGTCCACATTGACAATGACTTCCATGACAGAGTCCATGGTCGCTGCCGATGCCGGGAGCTCCGTGATAGAAAAAGGCAAGGGCAGCAGCAGCAGACTCCCCAGAAAATCACCACTTGGACTTTGAACTCCGAGTTCGAGTGGAAGCTGCATCATGTGATCAACCTGGATTCTCTCTGGGCGCAACCTGGTTACAGAAATCTGCACATAGATCAGCGTCTTCCTGAGTTCCCAGCCATCAGCTTGGATGACCCCGATGTTGTGTGCTGCCTGTTAACGGAGGAGGAATTTGATGGTAATGGGTGGATGATCATGGTTGACATGAACCATGCACGTCTGCTGTCATGTGAGTCTATGGGTGTGGATGCTCACGCTAACAAGTTTCCCAATGCCCCCCAACTTCAATCTATCTTCCCCAAATACCTTGAGAGGGCAACTGCATCGCAGAAAGGGAAAAAGAAAAGAAAGAGAATGGCCAACAGATAAGTAGAGGAAGCTCTCTTAATATTAAAATGCATATTTTTTTGCATACTTATTACATAGTACCTGTATATTACTCCCAAAGAGTTTGCCAAAACGTCTTATATTGTGTCACCCGGAGGAACTAGTACGTAACATGGTTGCCTTTGCTTAGCTTTCTGTTGGATATGCTAGTGTAACACTGGTGTTTTTGCTTAGTTACATATGATGCTATACATATGCTGCCTGGTTGTGTTAATTGAAGCATGTAATATATTGTTACTATGAATCTTCTGTTAGGCTGTTCTAGTGTTTGACTTTTAGCCGCTCCAGTTGTGGAAGTGCACTCACTGAATACCAATAATGTCATCAAGTTGTCCTTGTCGAGTCAAGAATCCTCTATTTCTCTTTGTTGGATCTTTTGCCCTTTATGGGACTGTCCATTATCTATACATGTGTTCATTGGCGGAGCCTCATAGAGGCCAAACGGGGCCGTGACCTCCCCACCTCCCTCCCCCTCCCCCTCCCCCTACAAAAAGAAAATTGGTACTATGTGTACCAAGTGTTTGGTCCAGCCCATCAGTGAACAATACTCCCAACCCAATTGTTATTAGATGGATTCCCTTGAACGATACACACATGCATATTTTTGTTGACCAATAAAAGATGCCGAGGGGCATCCTCTCGTTTCGAAAAATGAGATGCATAACCAGGTTGCATCCAGAGAGAATCCAGGTTACGCATTTGGCTCCAGAGAAATGCTTGCACTTTCAGAGGGCAATCCCCAAGCGAGGGAGTGGTGTTAAACGAGATTAGATGCGACCTCGAGCAATGGCGTTTGGCCGGAGCTTCATTTCTTGCGCCCCCGTTCGGGAAGCCACCATGAGAAATCGCCATGCCGTAGCATGCGCGGGTGGGGGTCAGCTAAACTATTGTAGCTACCCTTCTCTGTTTTGTGCTGGGCACTTGCCCAGGCAAACTCCTTTTGTAATCTCTCTCTGCTAAATCAAGCAAATGTCAGTAAGGCTGGATCTTTCAAAAAAAAAATATTCGTGTGTGAAACTAGCTATCT
The DNA here is from genome assembly GCA_022496015.1 of Hordeum marinum. Taxonomy (NCBI): domain Eukaryota; kingdom Viridiplantae; phylum Streptophyta; class Magnoliopsida; order Poales; family Poaceae; genus Hordeum; species Hordeum marinum. The sequence goes on along the minus strand of CM039676.1, from coordinate 465,103,748 downwards.
ACTCCAGGCATCTTGATTGGTTGTTGTACGAGCAGTTTCCTGCTTGCTGCTACATGTGCACGGAATGCTTTTGCTTACTGCTGCATTAATTAGATGGATTAGATGGAAAAATACTGCTGCATTAGATGGATTCACCCGGCTGCCTGCTGCATTCATTGGCATTAGATCGATTCGCTGGCTGCTTCCTACTGCGTCTACACAGAATGTCTCGTGCTATGCACGCAACCGCTAAGACGATGAGCCGACGACCTTCAATGAGCCGAGCTGCCTAAGAATGGAAGGAGCAAGATATGTTCGATTACAGTGCATTTTACATTTAAACTTTTTTCAAGAAATATTTTGCATGTAGTTGGAAAATTGGCGCCACCTTGATTGCTTGCCACGCTCCGCCACTACATGTTTGTTGTTATGTGTAGTTCTTGAATCATAATGTAGCCTTCCATTCCTATAAGTTTGATGTGCCATTTTGAAGTGAATTCTAGGAATCCCACTATTGTTGTTGATACATGAAGCTTTTAACACTTACTCCCTCTGTCCTATAATATAAAAGTGTTTTTTACACTAGTGTAATGTTAAAGACGCTTCTATATTATGGGATGGAGGGAGTACCTTATATTGACAAAAGTTTTAGAATGTGTTCCTTAGATTACTCTAGGTCAATGAGGTCACATCTTTGAATGTTTTTGTTAGAATCCTTTTGTTTCGGACAGTGTGATCTAGTGTCGTGTCATCTAACTGGAGACTGGGCTCACGGGAAAATGCAGCTGCCACTAAAACACGAATGAAAACACAAAGCATACAGAATATCTGAGAAGAAAATCTAAGAATAGCCTTGAAAAACTATCCAAAGCCTAGGATAGGCAACATTAATTATCAAGTTGATACAGAGGCTGGGCTCTAACACAATCAACCTGTTAATGTTGCCATGGATGGCTCCATTGAGATGCTCCCTCGCTCGTTTACCCCAAAAGTGAGCCGCCATGGTTGGTAAGGAAGATGAACAGCCGCAAAATAACGGAAGACAAGAAAAAGAAAAAACATCATGTGTGTGTAACACCTGACATGGAGGTCTACAACTCTAAATATATTTTTATTGGTTCATCTGCTGCTCACTGCGCTCCCACGTAAGCATGTGAAGCTAAAACCTCTTTGGAAGGGTAAATGGGTAAGTTATCTAGTTTCAATGAGTAGCAAGCAAACAAAAAAAACATCACAGCAGGCTCAAATCGCATAAAACATCTACGATCACCCGAATTGCAAAACACATTACTTGCAAGGCTACTTTTTTTACTTTTGCAAAAGCCATTCATCACTCACTTAGCGTGTTTCATGCCAAATCTGACCAGTCGTCAGATAGTGACATGGCAAATGAAAGTGTCACACGGGAAATGTTCACTAGTTTCCACTCCCTCATGAGGCACAAGCCACATTGTTCCCCCCCCCCCCCCCCTGACTCTCCCATAGTGCGACAAGGTGTCGTATGCTCACATGTAGCGATATGTCGTGGGTCGACACAACTAACGCAAAACAAGGTCCAGATCAACAATTTGTGATTTCTTCAATCTCACTTCGATATCACTTGTCAATAATCCGAGACGCATATTGATCTACCAAGGATCAAACAATCACACAACCACGACATTGAAATTTATTATCAAGGTTGACTGAACATTGGCATATATTATATATGAGACCTAGAATGCTATTGTCCAACTCGAACATGACACTGCACTCCATCGACACATTTTACAACTAAAAGTTTAACTTGTAACCTAATTATTTCAGTTGTATCCAGATAGATCAACAACATGTTAGAAGGATTCGGCAAATACTCCATAATTCATGTTGGCCGGGAAGCAGATGAAGCTGCCCGTTTTTGTGCCAAACATGCTAGTAGTGATAGGAGAAGGTGCTTATGCAGTGGCGGATCTTGGTTAGGGCCAACAGGGCCATCCCCCCTCCCCCCAACTATTTTTTCTTCTGCATATTAACAGTTAATAGTGACCACTTAGCTCCCTCAACTCTCACGTAGTTTAATGGGGGTAGTACCGTCGACCATGAAGCGCGAACTCCTCACATTAATTCCTAGGTGCACGCCTGGACTACAACTAGTTATGCTCAACGCGTATATGGATAATTTCAGGAATGCCGATTTCAAACCTGGACAGTGCACACATCATTAGAATAGTAAACACAATAGTCATAAACTTCAATGCACATCAAATGTTTTTAGTGCATTTTTGTTATAGTTGTTTCACTACAACACTACTAGTAAATTGAAAAATTATACAGACTAACATTATGGATGAAGTGAACAATATGAAATGGCAAGACCACAATGATGTTGAAAACAAATTACACATAAACACCATAGAGCTACAAACTGCATTACTTACCTATAGGGCTGGCACATAGGTCGGGTAAACACATCGATTGCCCTGACCCTAAGGAACGAAGGCCCTACTCAGATACTAAGTGTGTTTATTAATCACCATTATACCTGGCCATGGACCGGGCCGGGTTGGGCCTGGGCCAAGCCCTAAAAAGCCCATAGCAGAAATCTGAGGCCCAACCCCGGCCCTGGCCCTACCACCGGTCCTACTTATCAAGCCCAAGCTCGGCCCATATGCTGAAAAGCCCGTCGGGCCTAGGGCCTAGGGCCGGGCCTCTTCGTTAAAATCACAATATACCAAGACCAAGCCAGGCCCGGCCCTACTGGTGGGCTCAAAACTTGGGCCCAAGCCCGGCCCACGGGCAAGCCCGTTGGGCCTAGGCCCTGGATTTTCGGGCCGGGCCTGAGATGGCCAGATATAATCACCACATTATTGATAAACATTTGTTTTGATTAAGAACCTACGCAATATAAAGAGAACATGGAATATCTTTTTCGGTAAAGGGGTCTTTTTATTAACTCGTAATGTAACATGACACTGATACAAGCATAGTCAATATATACCCAGCCACTTCATAAATAGGATGCATGTTAGCAGTGTGGGCGCGCACACACACAAATGTTTTAGAAAAGTGGAGGACTAGCCCTGGTCTCTCCATCGAGCGATGCATACTGTCATCTTTATTGCATTATTCGATATGATCTTACAAAATAAAGACATAGATCAACCCAAATCCACCTTCCTGACGACAACTACCATCCTACCTACAAGATTGATGATGTGCCCCAGTGGTGGAGCCGGCCCGTCCATGAAGCCAGGGAAGAATACAAAGGGATGTGCTTCATGGGCATTTGCCCACAAAGAGTGGTGATTAATTATCAATCCCCTAGTATAATTTGGTGGAAGTATTTGGGCAGAGCCCGGGCAGCTGCCCAGGGTCGCCAGGAGGTGGCTCCGCCACTGATGTGCCCTGACCGCGCACCACACACTTCAAGAAATCCGGTCGCCTCACCAAGCCGCCAACTGGCTAGACGGGAGCACCAACCGGTCTAACAGCCCCTCAACGCACGTTGTAGAATCTGTGGTTGCCTTCTTCAAGAGTCTCATCTTTAGGAGCAATCAATGCACTGATCTTGCGAGACCCTTTTGCTGTCAACACCACCACAACGCCAAACAACATGTGCCTCCTTCATCCTTCCATCGAACATTATCCAGCGCTGAATTGGCAAAACAAGAAAATGCAGATGCGCCTGCTGTCAAATTTTAGCCAACCATAACATGATATTTAACACTTGGCTGCCCTCGTATCATATTGAGGCTAAATTTCGCTACGCTTAATTAAACTCCCATGTTTGCTAGTAAGTAAACGTGGATAAAAATCATGCACAACATATATGGTAATAAATTATTCTATTTTCTTAATATACATCAAGATTATTTGTATAATTATATGATATCGAGTTATCGACCTAAAATCGAGCGAGTCAGTGTTTAACTTAAGATCAGCTTGTATTTTTTTCAAAACATAAATGGCTCATACCTAACTCACTTTTTTTCGAGTCGGTCTCTAGTCGAACAAAAATACGAGTCACTCTCAAACGGTTGATGAGCCTTGAGATTTTGTTAAACCCCTAAATGTGTGACTATATTATTGCACACATCCCCAGCACATAACTGAAGTTGACATAGCCCCGACTAGTTTTTTTTTTGTTTTTCTTTTTAGGCTAAACATGTGTTTTATTTATTTCTCAACAATGTTGTGAGTAATACAATTGAGATTGGGAGGTTGGAGAAGTCATACTTAGAGAGGCTATGAGCCTCGATATTTGAGTTTTTACCATAAAAACGAAAGAATAAGACAAATAAAAATCGAATGGTATTAATGTGACTTCTTGTTGTCCTACTCACGACAGACCTCTCCCCAGTTCGTTCGATTCTGCGAGTAGTTTCGTGTGGCCCAATGAGTTTATTTCCTTGAGGCAGCTGGCCCAATGAGATGGCCCGTATAGTAGATAACTTGAGTCCGTCGCCCTTCCTCCCCGTCCAAAAACTAGGGTCAGTGTTAGGGAGGCGGTGTTTTCCCGATCCCGATTGCCGTGGCCACTGGAGACGCGTCGACGCTCACTACGGGACTGAGCTTAGACGCCGACGGCTGGCGGCTACGCCGACGGTAAAATGTCGGGGCCGTCGACGTAGATGGCCCACCTCGTCAGCCCTGGCAGTGGGTCGTCGGCGTCCACGAGCCGTCGGCGTAGGCCTCTTTAGGCCGAGGGCCGCCGTCAGCGTATGATGGCTGTCGGCGTAAGCCTATTTTAGGTCGAGGGCCGCCGTCGGCGTAGGACTGTCAGGTGGGCCCCGGTGACGGTCGGGCGGTAACGCCGTCAGCCCAGTAGAGGCTATGCCGACGGCCCCGACCTTTGGCCGTCGGCGTAGACCCTGTTTTTATTTTTTGTTTTCATTTTTATTTTATTTTGTTTAACCGTTTAATCTTATATTACTAATACATAAAATAATATTGGAAATGGGATTATAATATATATCATCTCATTTCAACCCTCGATATACGCCTCTTTATTCTTTTTGTGTCTACTACTTAATACATAAAATACTATATTAATAAATTATAATATTTATGCTACTATTACTTTATTAATATCTATGATCCACAGTTGAACCTCGTGCGGAGAAAGTTATAAGGGTAAACCGCCGCCCCCTCCCCGGCCCCCTTGCGCCCGGACTAGGCCGGGTTTCGGTGAAGAAAGACCGCCGGAGCGCCGTAGTACCGCATGAACTTGCATGTGATTGTAGGGTATGTGTCCAAGTGTGGTGTAAGATCCATAGATGCAATGTCTAGCTCCTTGGTGTGACCATCTTCACATTCATGCGATAACACATATGAAAAGTCATGGACATGTAGGTGGAATACACCCGTTTGCGGGTATACCGGGGGCTGCGATGTGTTACAAGGTCCCAACCTTATTTTCCATGTAGTTATGTCCTAAACAAACCTCAACAAACAAAAAAGTACATTGTTGGAACATCGTAAGCTATAGGGGTAGACCGTCAGGCCCCCCTCTGGAGAAGGATGTCGCAGGTGAATTACCGTCGAAGCATCGGAATCCTACAAAAACTTGCATGTGGACCTAGGGTATGTGTACAAGTGTGGTGGAAGGCCAATAGATGAAAAACATAGATCCCGGGTGTGACCTTATTGACACATGAATGCGATAACACGTAGAGAGATTCGTGCACACGTGTAGACAGAATACTCCCGGTTCGGCTTAATCGGAGGCTACGATGTGTTACAAAGGTCTCAAACCTAGTTTTCCATGTAGCTATGGATTAAACAAAACTAAGCCAATGAAAAAGTAAATTGTTGGAGCCTCGTGCGGAGAAAGATATAGGGGGTACATTGTCGGGCCAACATTCCCCCTCCGGAGCAGGATGTTGCAGGTGAATGACCGCCGCGGAGCGTCGGAATCCCACAAAAACTTGCACGTGGACCTAGGTTATGTGTACAAGTGTGGTGGAAGGCCCATAGATGCAAGACATGGATCCCGGGTGTGACCTAGATTCTTCACAAATGAATGCGATAACACTTAGAGACATTCGTGCACGTGTAGATGGAATACTCCCGGTTCGGCTTAACCGGAGGCTACGATGTGTAACAAGGTCCCAAACTTAGTTTTCCAAACTAGGTGAAATGTGTCCAACCTTGATTCTCCATGTACATATGTGCTAAAAAAACATAGATAGAGAAAAAAAGTCCACTGGTCAACCCTCGTACGGAGAAATTTATAGGGGTAGATCTGCAGGTCCCCCCGATCTAGGGTTTTGGAGGTGAATGACCGTTGAAGCGTCGGAATCACTCAAAAATCTGCATGTGTCCCTAACATATGTGTAGAAGTGTGATGTAATGTTTGTAGATGGCATATCCAGGTCATGTGTGTGACGTTGTTCACAGACATGGGCTAACACTTAGTAAAATCCTGGATCTATGTGTCGAAACTCCCGGTACGGGTCAACCAGTGTGAATAATTTAGTGAAATGTGTCCAACCTTGGTTCTGCATGTACATATGTGCTCAACAAAGATAGATAGAGAAAAAAAAAGTCCACTGGTCAACCCTCGTACGGAGAAATTTATACGGGTAGATCTGTGGGTCCCCCTGATCTAGGGTTTCGGAGGTGAATGACCGCCAGAGCGTCAGAATCACTCGAAAACCTGCATGTGTCCCTAACATATGTGTAGAAGTGTGATGTAATATTGGTAGATGGCATATCCAGGTCATGTGTCTTACGTTGTTCACAAACATGGGCTAACACTTAGTAAAATCCTGGATCTGTATGTCGAAACTCCCGGTACGGGTCAACCGGTGTTAATAATTCGATGAAATATGTCCAACCTTGGTTCTCCATGTACATGTGTGCTAAAAAACATAGATAGAGAAAAAAAGTCCATTGGTCAACCCTCGCACGGAGAAATTTATAGGGGTAGATCTGCGGGTCCCCTCGATCTAGGGTTTCGAAGGTGAATGACCGCCAGAGCGTCGGAATCACTCGAAAACCTGCATGTGTCCCTAACATATGTGTAGAAGTGTGATGTAATGTTGGTAGATGGCATATCCAGGCCATGTGTCGGACGTTGTTCACAAACATGGGCTAACACTTAGTAAAATCCTGGATTTGTATGACGAAACTCCCTGTACGGGTCAACCGGTGTGAATAATTTGGTGAAATGTGTCCAACCTTGGTTCTCCATGTACATATGTGCTAAACAAACATAGATAGAGAAAAAAAGTCCATTGGTCAACCCTCGTACGGAGAAATTTATAGGGGTAGATCTGCGGGTCCCCTCGATCTAGGGTTTCGGAGGTGAATGACCGACAGAGCATCGGAATCACTCGAAAACCTGCATGTGTCCCTAACATATGTGTAGAAGTGTGATGTAATGGTTGTAGATGGCATATCCAGGTCATGCGTCTGACGTTGTTCACAAACATGGGCTAACACTTAGTAAAATCCTGGATCTGTATGTCGAAACTCCCGGTACGGGTCAACCGGTGTGAATAATTTGGTGAAATGTTTCCAACCTTGGTTCTGCATGTACATATGTGCTAAACAAACATAGATAGAGAAAAAATACATTGGTCAACCCTCGTACAGAGAAATTTATAGGGGTAGATCTGCGGGTCCCCCCGATCCAGGGTTTTGGAGGTGAATGACCGCCGGAGCGTCGGAATCACTCGAAAACCTGCATGTGTCCCTAACATATGTTTGGTTAGGTCATAGAGATAGATCAAGATGCTTGATGAGACTTTCAATGAGTACATACCTTGACAAGATTTTGAAAGAGTTCAAAATGGATCAGTTAGAGAAAGAGTTCTCACCTGATTTGTAAGGTATGAAGTTGAGTGAGACTCAAAGCTCAACAACGGAAGAAGAAAGAGAAAGGATGAACGTCGTCCCCTATGCCTTAGCCATAGTCTCTACATTATGCCATGCTGCGTACCACACCTGGTGTGTGCCTTGCCATGAGTATGTCAAGGGGTACAACGGTGATCCAGGAGTGGATCACTGGACAACGGTCAAGATTATCCTTAGTAACTAGAAGACTAAGGAGATGTTTCTCAATTATGGATGTGATAAAGAGCTCGTCATAAAGAGTTACGTCGATGCAAGCTTTAACACCAATCCGGATGACTCGTAGTAGCAATCTGGATACGTATAGTGGAGCAACCATTTGGAATAGTACCAAGTGGGGTGGGGTAGCGATGTTTACAGTTTGACATAGAGATTTGCAAAGTACACACGGATCTGAATGTCGCAGACCCGTTGACTATAAGACCTCTCTCACATGCAAAGCATGATCGAGCCCCAGAACTCATTGGGTGTTAGATTCATAACAATGCGAATCACATGGTGATGTGAACTAGATTATTGACTCTAGTTCAAGTGGGAGACTGTTGGAAATATGCCCTAGAGGCAATAGTAAATTAGTTATTATCATATTTCCTTGTTCAGGATGATCGTTTATTATCCATGCTATAATTGTATTGATCGGAGACTTAGATGCATGTGTGGATACATAGACAAAACCATGTCCCTAGTATGCCTCTAATAGACTAGCTCGTTAATCAAAAGATGGTTAAAGGTTTCCTAGCCATGGACATGAGATGTCATTTGATGACGGGATCAGATCATTAGGAGAATGATGTGATGGATAAGACCCAAACTACAAACGTAGCATATGATCGTGTCACTTTATTGCTACTGTTTTCTGCATGTCAAGTATGTGTTCCTATGACCATGAGATCATGCAACTCACGGACATCGGAGGAGTGCCTTGTGTGTATCAAACGCCGCAACATAACTGAGTGACTATAAAGGTGCTCTATAGGTATCTCTGAGGGTGTCTATTGAGTTGGCATGGATCAAGACTGGGATTTGTTACTCTGTATTGCGGAGAGGTATCTCAGGGCCCACTCGATAATGCAACATAACAACAAAGCCTTGCAAGCAATGTGACTAATTGTTAGCCACGGGATCTTGTATTACGGAATAGACTAAAGAGACGTGCCGGTAACGAGGTTGAACTAGGTATGGAGTTACCGATGATCGAATCTCGGGCAAGTAACATATCGAAGAACAAAGGGAACATCATACGGGATTAATTGAATCCTTTACATACAGGTTCAACCGATAAAGATCTTCGTAGAATATGTAGGAACCAATGTGAACATCCAGGTCCCGCCATTGGTTATTGACCGTAGTGGTGTCTCGGTCATCTCTACATAGTTTTCGAACCCGCAGGGTCTGCACACTTAAGGTTTGGTGACGTTTCGGTAGTATAGAGTTATGTATGGTGGTTACCAAAGGTTGTTCGAAGTCCCAGATGAGATCCCAGATGTCACGAGGAGCTTCAGAATGGTTTGGAGGTAAATATTTATATATAGGAAGTCCTGTTTTAGTCACCGGAAAAGTTTCGGGCTCATCATAGTGTACCAGGAGTGCCGGTAGTGTACCAGGAGACCTCCGGGAAGGGTATTTCGACCAAAGAGGCTTCATGGGATGTGGGAAACTAATAACCAGCCCTTAGTGGGCTGGTGGAACAACCACAATAGGCCCATGTGGCTGGAAGAAGGAAACCCAAAGGAAAAAGGTGGAAAAAGGCCAAAAAGGAGGAATCCTAGTCCTACTAGGATTGGAGGACGAGAGTCCCCCCCCCCCCACCTCCCACTTCGGCCGAACCCAAGGAGGGCCAGCCCTTGCGCAAGGCCTCCTCTCCTCTCCTCCTATATATATTGGTGTACTTGAGGGTTTTGCACTGATTTTTACGGCCACGTGCTACCCGTTCCACCGGTGCTCCTCTAGATCGCATTTCTGCAGCGCTTAGGCGAAGCCCTGTCGGAATAGCTCCACCACCATCTCTGGAGCGCTGTCACGTTGCCGGAGAACTCTTCTACCTCTCCACTTCCTCTTGCTGGATCAAGACGGTGGAGATCGTCATCAAGCTGCACGTGTGCTGAACACGGAGGTGCCGTCCGTTCGGCGCTAGATCGGAAGGACCGTGATCAAGATCGCGAGACGATTCGTGATGAGATCGCAGGACGGATCGTGATGAGATCGTGGTACGGATCATGATGAATTTGCGCACAGATCATGATTGGATCGCGGGACGGATCGTGATGAGATTGCGGGACGCTCGGCGATTTGGATCGCGAAGACGTTCGACTACACCAATCGCGTTTCTTAACGCTTCCCGCTTAGCGATCTACAAGGGTATGTAGATCCACTCTCCCTCTCGTAGATACTCATCACCATGGATAGATCTGCGTGTGCGTAGGAAAATTTTTGTTTCCCATGCGACGTTCCCCAATAGTGGCATCATGAGCTAGGTCTATGTGTAGATGAGATCTCGAGTAGAACACAAAAGGTTTGTGGGCGTTGATGCTTAGATTGCTTCCTCCCTTGGTCGGATTTTGGTTCAGCGGTATTGTGAGATGAAGCGGCCCGGACTAACATTACTCGTACGCTTACGACAGACCGGTTCCCTCAATCGCAACTTGTTGCATAGATGGCTTGCGGGTGACAGTTTCTCTCACTTTAGTTGGATTGGATCCGACAAAGGCGGTCCTTGAGATGGTTGAAAATCAGCTAGTGTATCACCGTTGTGGTTTTTGCGTAGATGAGAAGTGTTCTTGCCAGATACCCATAGCAGCCACGTAAAACATGCAATAACAATTAGAGGACGTCTAACTTGTTTTTGCCGGGTATGTTGTGATGTGATATGGTCAACTACATGATGTGATATATGTGATGTATGAGATGATCATGTAATGTATAAATTATCTCGACTTGCATGTCGTTGAGTACGGCAACCGGCAGGAGCCATAGGGTTATCTTTAATTATTGTATGACCTGCGTGTCAATCATTAAGCGCTATGTAAGGCTTTACTTTATCGCTAAACGGTAGCAATAGTAGTAGAAGCATGATGGGCGCGACAATCCCGATGGCGACACGTTGATGGAGTTCAAGATGATGGAGATCATAGTGTCATGCCGGTGACGATGGAGATCATGCCGGTGCTTTCATGATGGAGATCAAAAGCACAAGTTCATGGCCATATCATGTCACTTATGATTTGCATGTGATGTTAATCCTTTTATGCACCTTGTTTTGCTTAGGACGACGGTAGCATTATAAGATGATCCCTCACTTAATTTCAAGATAAATTGTGTTCTCCCCGAGTGTGCACCGTTGCGAAAGTTCGTCGTGTCGAGACACCACGTGATCATCGGGTGTGATAGACTCTATGTTCACATACAACGGGTGCAAGCTAGTGTTGCACATGCAGAACACTCGGGTTAAACTTGACGAGACTAGCATGTACAGACATGGCCTCGGAACACAAGAGACCGAAACGTCGAACATGAGTCATATAGTAGATATGATCAACATGATGATGTTCACCATTGAAACCACCTCAACTCACATGATGCTTGGACTTGAGTTGGTGAATTTGGATCAAATGACCGGAGGGATGTGAATGAGACTTTCAATGAGTACATAACTTGACAAGATTTTGAAAGAGTTCAAAATGGATCAGTCAGAAAAAGAGTTCTCACCTGATTTGTAAGGTGTGAAGTTGAGTGAGACTCAAAGCTCGACAAATGGCAGAATAAAGAGAAAGGACGAACTTAGTCCCCTATGCCTTAGCCATAGGCTCTATACAGTATACCATGCTGTGTACCGCACCTGTGTGTGCCTTGCCATGAGTCTGTCAAGGGGTACAAGAGTGATCCAGGAGTGGATCACTAGACAGCGGTCAAGATTATCCTTAGTAACTAAAAGACTAAGGAGATGTTTCTCGATTATGGATGTGATAAAGAGTTTGTCGTAAATAGTTACGTCGATGCAAGCTTTAACGCCAATCCGGATGACTCGTAGTAGCAATCTGGATACGTATAGTGGAGCAGCCATTTGGAATAGTACCAAGTGGAGTGTGGTAGCAGTGTTTATAGTTTGACATAGAGATTTGCAAAGTACACACGGATCTGAATGTTGTATACCCATTGACTATAAGACCTCTCTCACATGCAAAGCATGATCGAGCCCCAGAACTCATTGGGTGTTAGATTCATAACAATGCGAATCACATGGTGATGTGAACTAGATTATTGACTCTAGTGCAAGTGGGAGACTATTGGAAATATGCCCTAGAGGCAATAATAAATTAGTTATTATGATATTCCCTTGTTCATGATAATCGTTTATTATCCATGCTATAATTGTATTTATCGTAGACTTAGATGCATGTGTGGATACATAGAAAAAACCATGTCCCTAGTATGCCTCTAATAGACTAGCTCATTTATCAAAAGATGGTTAAGGTTTCCTAGCCATGGACATGAGATGTCATTTGATAACGGGATCACATCATTAGGAGAATGATGTGATGGACAAGACCCAAACTACAAACGTAGCATATGATCGTGTCAGTTTATTGCTATTGTTTTCTCCATGTCAAGTATATGTTCCTATGATCATGAGATCATGCAACTCATGGACACCGTAGGAGTGCCTCGTGTGTATCAAACGTCGCAACGTAACTGGGTGACTATAAAGGTACTCTACAGGTATCTCCGAGGGTGTCTATTGGGTTGGCATGGATCAAGACTGGGATTTGTTACTCCGTGTGACGGAGAGGTATCTCGGGGCCCACTCCATAATACAACATCACAATAAGCCTTGCAAGCAATGTGACTAAGTGTTAGTCACGGGATCTTGTATTACAGAACGAGTAAAGAGACTTGTCGGTAATGAGGTTGAACTAGGTATGAAGATACCGACGATCAAATCTTGGGAAAGTAACATACCGAAGAACAAAGGGACCATCATACGGGATTAACTGAATCCTTGACATAGAGGTTCGACCGATAAAGATCTTCGTAGAATATGTAGGAACCAATATGGGAAACCAGGTCCCGCTATTTGTTATTGACCGTAGAGGTGTCTCAGTTATGTCTACATAGTTCTCGAACCCGCAGGGTCTGCACACTTAAGGTTTGGTGATGTTTCGGTGGTATAGAGTTATGCATGGTGGTGACCGAAGGTTGTTTAGAGTCCCAGATGAGATCCCGGACGTCACAAGGAGCTCCGGAATGGTCCGGAGGTAAAGATTGATATATGGGAAGTCCTATTTTCGTCGCCGGAAAAGTTTCGGGCTGATCGGTAGTGTACCGGGAGCGCCCGTAGTGTACCCGGAGACCATCGGGAGGGGTATTTCGACCCAATAGGCTACATGGGCTGTGGGAGGGTAAATACCAGCCCTTAGTGGGCTCGTGTAAGTCCCACAAGGGGCCCATGTGGCTGGAGTTGAAGGAGAAGGAAAAAAAACAAGGTGGAAAGAGTTTCCAAGTGGAAAGGAGGAATCCTACTCCTAATAGGATTGGAGTAGGACTCCTCCACCTCCAATTTGGGCCAGATCTTGAGGCTTTGAGGCTGCCTCCTCCCCTCCCTCCCTCCTATATATACTAGAGGATTCAAAGGAAAAAGCTAACCCTAATAGCCACGTGCTACCTCTCCTCTAGATCATAGTTTCTCCTCTAGATCGGTTTTCAGCGGTGCTTAGGTGAAGCCCTGCTGGAATAGCTCCACCACCATTGCCGCAACACCGTCGCGCTGCCGGAGAACTCATCTACCTCTCTGCGCCCTCTTGCTGGATCAAGAAGGTGGAGATCGTCATCGAGTTGTACGTGTGCTGAACACGGAGGTGCCGTCCGTTCGGCGCTAGATCGGAAGGACCATGATCAAGATCGCGAGACGCATCGTGATGAGATCACAGGATGGATCGTGATGAGTTCGCGGGATGGATCGTGATTCAATCGCGGGACGGATCATGATGAGATCGCAGGATGCTCGGCGATTTGGATCGCGAAGACGTTCGACTACACCAACCGTGTTTCTTAACGCTTCCCGCTTAGCGATCTACAAGGGTATGTAGATCCACTCGCCCTCTCGTAGATGCTCATCACCATGGATAGATCTTGCATGTGCGTAGGAAATTTTTTGTTTCCCATGCAACGTTTCCCAACAGATAAGAAGGCTGGCAGCGTCGACAGAAGTATATTTGATATACGTGTTATCGATGTGTACCTTGCTAGTACTTCGAGTAGCACTTGGGTATTGGATACCGGTTCGGTTGCTAAATGTTAGTAACTCAAAATAAAATCTACGGGATAAACGGAGAGCTAGCTAAGGGTGAGGTGACGATGTGTGTTGGGAATGTTTCCAAGGTTAATGTGATGAACATCGCACGGTCTCTCTACCTTCGGGATTAGTGACGAACCTAAATAAATGTTATTTGGTGTTTGCATTGAGCATGAACATGATTAGATCGTGTTTATTGCAATACGATTATTCATTTAAATCGGAGAATAATGGTTCTTCCGTTTACATGAATAATACCTTCAATGGTCATACACCTAGTGAGAATGGTTTCTTGAATCTTTATCGTAGTAATACACTTGTTCATAACATTGATGCCAAAGGATACAAAGTTGATAATGATAGTACCACATACTTGTGGCACTGCCGCTAAATGTCATATTGGTATAAAGTGCATGAAGAAACTCCATGCTGATGGATCTTTGGACTCATTCGATTTCGAATCGGTTGAGACATGCGAACCATGCCTTTTGGGCAAGATGACTAAGGACCCCGTTTTCCGAATTGATGGAGCGGGCAAGTGATTTATTGGAAATGATACATGTTGATGTATGCAATCCAATGAGTCTTGTAGCATGCAGTGGATATCGTTATTTTCTTATCTTCACTTATGATTTGAGTAGATATAGCGTATATTTACTTAATGAAACACAAGTCTGAATTGTTTGAAAGGTTCAAGCAAATTCATAGTGAAGTTTAAGATCATCGTGACAAGAAGATAAAAATGTCTACGGTATGATCGTAGAGATGAATATCTGAGTTACGAGTTTGGCATACAACTTTAGACAATGTGAAAGATGTTTCACAACTCACACCACTAGGAATACCATAGTGTGATGGTGTGTCCGAACGTCATAGTCATGCTCTATTGGATATGGTGCATGCTATGATGTCTCTTATCGTTTTGTTACTATAATTTTGGGGTTATGCATTAGAGACAACTACATTCACTTTAAATAGGGCACCATCTAAATCCGTTGAGATGACACCGTCTGAATTATGGTTTGATAGAAACCTAAGTTGTCATTTCTTAATGTTTGGGGCTGCGACGCTCTTGTGGAAAATGTTTTCACCTAATGAGCTCGAACCCAAAGCGGATAAATGCATCTTCATAGAATAACCTAAGAAAAGTTAGGTGAACCTTCTATCTCAGATCCAGGCATAAAATGTTTGTTGCTAAAACTGGGTCCTTTCTCGAGAAAAGTTTCTCTCGAAAGAATTGAGTGGGAGGAAGATAGAACTTGATGAGGTTGTTAAACCTTTGTTTCAACCAGAGAGTAGCGCAGTGCAGGAAGTTGTTTCTGTGAAGCCTACATTACTTGAAGAGGAAGTTAATGATGATGATCATGAAGCTTCGGATCAAGTTACCATCGAACCTCATAGGTCAACAAGGATGTGTAGTGCTCCTGAGTGGTACGACAACCTTGTCTTAGAGGTCATGTTGTTAGACAACGATGAACCTATGAGCCATGAAGAAGCGATGATGGGCCCAGATTCCGATAAGTGGTTAGAGGCCATGAAATCCAAGATAGGATCCATGTATGAAAACCAAGTATAGACTTTGGTAGACTTGCTCGTTGGAAGGCAGGTCATTGAGTACAAATGGATCTTTAAAATAAAGACAGACACAGATGGTAAATGTCACCATTTGTAAAGCTCGACTTGTTGCAAAGATGTTTGTGGCAAGTTCAAGGAGTTGATTGCGATGAGACTTTCTCACTCGTAGCGATGCTAAAGTCTGTTGGAATTATGTTAGCTGTTGCTATATTTTTCAATTATGAAATCTGGCAGATGGATGTCAAAACATCGTTTCCTTAACGGTTTACTTGAGGAAAGGTTGTATGTGATACAACCAGAAGGTTTTGTTAGTCCTAAGGATGCTAAAAGGTGTGCAAGTTTCAGTGATCCTTCTATGGACTGAAGCAAGCATCTCGGAGTTGGAATATACACTTTGATGAGGTGATCAAAGTTTTGTAGTTCATACAAAGTTTACGAGAACTTTTATTTACAATAAAGTGAGTGGGAGCACTACAAAAATTTTGATAGGTATATGTGGATGATATATTGTTGATCGGAAATAATGTAGAATTTCTAGAAAGCATAAACGGTTGTTTTGGAAAGTGATTTTCAAAGGAAGACCTGGATAAAGCTACCTAATTGTTGGGCATCAAGATCTATAGAGATAGATCAAGATGCTTGATGAGACTTTCAATGAGTACGTACCATGACAAGATTTTGAAAGAGTTCAAAATGGATCAGTCAGAGAAAGAGTTCTCACAGATTTGTAAGGTATGAAGTTGAGTGAGACTCAAAGCTCGACAACGGCAGAAGAAAGAGAAAGGACGAACGTCGTCCCCTATGCCTTAGCCATAGGCTCTATATTATGACATGCTGTGTACCGCACCTGGTGTGTGCCTTGCCATGAGTATGTCAAGGGGTACACCGGTGCTCCAGGAGTTGATCACTGGACAACGGTCAAGATTATCCTTAGTAACTAGAAGACTAAGGAGATGTTTCTCGATTATGGATCTGATAAAGAGTTCATCGTAAAGAGTTACGTAGATGCAAGCTTTAACACAAATCTGGATGACTCTAGTAGCAATCTGGATACGTATAGTGGATCAGCCATTTGGAATAGTACCAAGTGGGGTGTGGTAGCGATGTTTACAGTTTGACATAGAGATTTGCAAAGTACACACGGATCTGAATGTCGCTGACCCGTTGACTATAAGACCTCTCTCACATGCAAAGCATGATCGAGCCCCAGAACTCACTGGGTGTTAGATTCATAACAATGCGAATCACATGGTGATGTGAACTAGATTATTGACTCTATTGCAACTGGGAGACTGTTGGAAATACGCCCTAGAGGCAATAGTAAATTAGTTATTATCATACTTCCTTGTTCATGGTGATCGTTTATTATCCATGCTATAATTGTATTGATCGGAGACTTAGATGCATGTGTGGATACATAGACAAAACCATGTCCCTAGTATGCCTCTAATAGACTAGCTCGTTGATAAAAAGATGGTTAAAGGTTTCCTAGGCATGGACATGAGATGTCATTTGATGACGGGATCACATCATCAGGAGAATGATGTGATGAACAAGACCAAAACTACAAATGTAGCATATGATCGTGTCAGTTTATTGCTACTGTTTTCTGCATGTCAAGTATGTGTTCCTATGACCATGAGATCATGCAACTCACGGACATCGGAGGAGTGCCTTGTGTGTATCAAACGTCACAACGTAAATGAGTGACTATAAAGGTGCTCTGTAGGTATCTCTGAGGGTGTCTGTTGAGTTGGCATGGATCAAGACTGGGATTTGTTACTCCGTGTGACGGAGAGGTATCTCAGGGCCCACTCGGTAATGCAACATCACGACAAAGCCTTGCAAGAAATGTGACTAAGTGTTAGCCACGGGATCTTGTATTACGAAACGAGTAGAGAGACTTGCCGGTAACGAGGTTGAACTAGGTATGGAGATATCAATGTTTGAATCTCGGTCAAGTAACATACCGAAGAACAAACGGAACATCATACGGGATTAATTGGATCCTTAACATAGAGGTTCAACCGATAAAGATCTTCATATAATATGTAGGAACCAATGTGGACATCCAGGTCCCGCCATTGGTTATTGACCGTAGAGGTGTCTCGCTCATCTCTACATAGTTCTCGAACCCGCAGGGTCTGCACACTTAAGGTTTGGTGACGTTTCAATAGTATAGAGTTATGTATGGTGGTTACCAAAGGTTGTTCAGAGTCCTTGATGAGAACCCGGATGTCACGAGGAGCTCCGGAATGGTCTGGAGGTAAAGATTCATATATAGGAAGTCCTGTTTTGGTCGCCCGAAAAGTTCAGGGCTCATCGTAGTGTATCGGGAGTGCCGATAGTGTACCGGGAGACCTCCGGGAAGGGTATTTCGACCCAAGAGGCTTCATGGGCTATGGGAAAGTAATAACCAGCCCTTAGTGGGCTGGTGAAACAACCACAATAGGCCCATGTGGCTGGAAGAAAGAAACCCAAAGGAAAAAGGTGGAAAAAGGCCAAAAAGGAGGAATCCTAGTCCTACTAGGATTGGAGGAGGAGAGTCCTCCTCCACCTCCCACTTCGCTCGAACCCAAGGAGGCCCAGCCCTTGCGCAAGGCTTTCTCTCCTCTACTCATATATATATTGGTGTACTTGAGGGTTTTGCACTGATTTTTACGGCCACGTGCTACCCGTTCCACCGGTGCTCCTCTAGATCGGATTTCTGGAGCGCTTAGGCAAAGCCCTGCCGGAATAGCTCCACCACCATCTCCGGAGCGCCGTCACGCTGCAGGAAAATTTTTGTTTCCCATGCGGCGTTCCCCAACAACAAGATCCTACCCCGTTCCACCGAAAACGGGGAGTTTCCCCCTAATAATTAAACACTGGAACCTCCGTAGCTAGGTGACAAAGGATGTCTGCGAAGGGGTATAGACCTAGGCTTGAAAACAATTAAAAACAATGGTGTGAAAAAGTAAAAAAGATTTATATGCTTGAAAACATAAATGAATACAGAAATAAAAAAATAAAAAAAATGTAAATGGCCCTAAACCGACGGCCTGGCCGTCGGCGTATACGTATTAAAAATAATTAAATAGACCTAAGCCGACGGCCAGGCTGTCGGCGTAGGTCCTCGTACCCTAGATCGGCCGGCCGGCCGTGGGAACGTTATCTGAACCACCCACTCCCCCACTTCCCCCGACCCCGACCCCGCCGCCGGCCCGGACGCTCCCCACGCTCCCCCGATCCCCCCGCCGACCGGACCCCGCCGCCGGCCACGCTGCCCACTCCCATCCTGCAGCCGCCGCCGGCCCGCCCGCCCGCCCCTCCCTCCCGCCCACCCCTCCCGCCGCCCGCCCCTCCCGTCCCGTAGCCGCCGCCGGCCCGTCCGCCCCTCCCGCCGCCGGCCAGCCCGCCCCTCCTGCCACCGGCCAGCCCGCCCCTCTCGCCGCCCGCCCCTCCCCTCACGCCCCCGCCGCCGGCCAGCCCCTCCTATGAGCTCCCTCCCACCGATGCCCCCTTCGCCGGCCCGCCCATCCCACGAGAGGATGCTAGCCACGACTTGGAGACACTACGAGCTCGCAGATTGTCCCCCCTACGGGAAAGCTTCTGACGTCGTGATCAACAAGTTTTTGGTAAGGCAAACTCATGACTCTCACACTTTTTTTTGTTCATAGTTCATGACCCCGCCATGCTGCTACTTCTCTACAACGTCACCAAAAATTGGCAAGTTGATAGTAGAATTCTTGTCTTCTGTTGGTTTTTCCCTTGAAGAGGAAAGGGTGATTGATACGTCTCCAACATATCTATAATTTTTTATTGCTCCATGCTACTATATTATCAAATTTGGATGTTTTATATGCATGAATATGCTATTTTATATTATTTTTGGGACTAACTTATTAATCTAGCGCCCAATGCTAGTTCCAGTTTTTTCCGTGTTTTTGACCTTTTTCAGATAGGAATATCAAACGGAGTCCAAACGGAATAAAACTTTCGCCATGATTTTTTTTGGAAAATAGCAAAAATAGCAGAAGGAAAAGATACCAGAGAGGTGGCCCGAGGGAGTCACGAGCCTGGGAGGCGCGGCCACCCCCCTAGCCGTGCCTGGGAGGCTCGTGACCTCCTCGTGGCCCTTCTCGACTTGTTCTCGATGCCAGACGGTCTTATAAATACTGAAACCCGCAGAAATAAACCTAGATCGCAAGTTCTGCCGCCGCACACCTCCAGAGCCACCAAAGGCCAATCGGGAGCCCGTTCCGGCACCCTGCCGGAGGCGGAATCCATCTTCGGTAGCCATCTTCATCATCCCGGCGATCTCCATGACGAGGAGGGAGTATTTCACCGTCGGGGCTGAGGGTATGTAGCAGTAGCTATGTGTTTGATCTCTCTCTCTCTCTCGTGTTCTTGAGATGTCTTGATCTCTATGTACCGCGGGCTTTGCTACTATAGTTGGATCTTATGATGTTCTTCCCCCTCTGCCTTCTTGTAATGAATTGAGTTTTCCCTTTCAAGTTATCTTATCGGATTGAGTCTTTAATAACACTTGATGTATGTCTAGCACGTGTCTATCTATGGTGATAATGGGATATTCATGTGAGTACTTGATATATGTTTTGGTGATCAACTTGCGGGTTTCGTGACCTCGGGAACCTATGCATAGGGGTTGGCACACGTTT
Source organism: Hordeum marinum (assembly GCA_022496015.1). Classification (NCBI taxonomy): domain Eukaryota; kingdom Viridiplantae; phylum Streptophyta; class Magnoliopsida; order Poales; family Poaceae; genus Hordeum; species Hordeum marinum. The sequence continues at coordinate 465,083,408 of CM039676.1, read as the reverse complement.
TGACTCTCCGGTAGAAACTTTGGGACACTCTTTGAAGTTCTATGTGTTGGTTGAATAGATGATTCTGAGATTGTGTGATGCATATTGTATAATCATGCCCATGGATACTTGAGGTGACAATGGAGTATCTAGGTGACATTAGGCTTTTGGTTGATGTGTGTCTTAAGGTGTTTTTCTAGTACGAACTCTAGGATAGATTGAACGGAAAGAATAGCTTCGTGTTATTTTACTACGGACTCTTGAATAGATCGATCAGAAAGAATAACTTTGTGGTGGTTTCGTACCCGACAATAATCTCTTCGTTTGTTCTCCGCTATTAGTAACTTTGGAGTGACTCTTTGTTGCAGGTTGAGGGCTAGTTATATGATCCAATTAGTATATCATTGTTGAGCGAACTTCCACTAGTGAAAGTATGAACCCTAGGCCTTGTTTCCAAGCATTGCAATACCGTTCGTGCTCACTTTTACTATTAGTTACCTTGCTGTTTTTATATTTTCAGATTACAAAAACCTATATCTACTATCCATATTGCACTTGTATCACCATCTCTTCGCCAAACTAGTGCACCTATACAACTTACCATTGTATTGGGTGTGTTGGGAACACAAGAGACACTTTCTTATTTGGTTGTAGGGTTGCTTGAGAGATACCATCTTCATCCTACGCCTCCCACGGATTGATAAACCTTAGGTCACCCACTTAAGGGATAATTGCTACTGTCCTACAAACCTCTGCACTTGGAGGCCCAACAACGTCTACAAGGAGAAGGTTGCGTAGTAGACAACAGTGATGCATCAAGGTAGCGGGAAGTATTTCCCTCAGTTTGACAACCAAGGTATCAATCCAGTAAGAGTGACAAGATGGAGCAACAAGGAACATGCACAAACACAAACAAACTTGCACCCAACGCGATAAAGAGGTTGTCAATCTCTTCACGATTGCTTGCAAGGTGAGATCTGATAGTGGTAATAGATGAATGTAAATAAGTAAATAAAATTGCAGCAAAGTATTTTTAGTGTTTTTGTGTTTAGATCTGAATATATAATGTGTAAAATAGCCCCGGGGGCCATAGTGTTCACTAGAGGCTTCTCTCATGAAAGCAAGTATTACGGTGGGTGAACAAATTACTGTTGAGCAATTGATAGAATAGCGCAAAGTCATGACGTATCTAAGGCAATGATCATACATATAGGCATCAGTCCGAGACAAGTAGACCGATACTTTCTACATCTACTACTGTTACTCCACACATCGACCGCTATCCAGCATGCATCTAGTGTATTAAGTTCATGATAAACGGAGTAACGCTTTAAGCAAGATGACATGATGTAGAGGGATAGATTTATGCAATATGATAGAAACCCCATATTTTTACCCTTGATGGCAACAACACGATATGTGCCTCGCTACCCCTTCTGTCACTAGGTGAGGACACCGCACGGTATGAACCCAAAACCAAGCACTTCTCCCATTGCAAGAACTATAGATCAAGTTGGCCAAACGAAACCCGTAACTCGAAGAGAATTACAAGGATACGAAATCATGCATATAAGAAATCAGAGGAGACTCAAATAATATTCATAGATAATCTGATTATAAATCCACAATTCATCGAATCTCAACAAACACACCACAAAAGAAGATTACATCGGATAGATCACCATGAAGATCATGGAGAACTTTGTATTGAAGATCAAAGATAGAGAAGAAGCCATCTAGCTACTAGCTATGGACCCGTAGGTCTAAGATCAACTACTCACGCCTCATAGGAGAGGCAATGGAGGCAATGGTGTTGATGAAGGTGGCCTCCGGCGATGAATTCCCCTCCGACAGGATGCCGGAACGGTCTCCTGATTGGTTTTTGGTGGCTCTGGAGGTCTGCGGCGGCGAAACTTGCGATCTAGGTTTATTTTCGAGGCTTTCCGTATTTATAAGACCATCTGGAGTCGGGAACAACTAAAGAGGCGCCACGAGGAGGTCACGAGCCCCCTAGCCGCGGCCAGGGGGGTCGCGCCTCCTAGGCTGGTGACTCCCTCGGGCCGCCTCTCCGGTATATTTTTCTTCATATATTTTTGGTATTTTCCATAAAAAATCATGGCAAAATTTTTATTCCGTTTGGACCCCGTTTGATATTCCTATCTGAAAAAGGTCAAAAACACAGAAAAAACAGGAAGTGGCACTCGGCACTGGATTAATAAGTTAGTCCCAAAAATAATATTAAATAGCATATTCATGCATAGAAAACATCCAAAGTTGATAATATAATAGCATAGAACAATAAAAAATTATAGATATGTTGGAGACTTATCAAGCATCCCCAAGCTTAACTCCTACTCGTCCTCGAGTAGGGAAGTGATAAAGAACGAATTTTTGATGTGGAATGCTACCTAACATATTTGTTTTATGTGATCTCTTTATTTTGGCATGAATGTTCAGATCCTTAAGATTCAAAACAATAGTTTAATATTGACATGAAAACGATAATACTTCAAGCATAATAGCAAAGTAATCATGAACTTTCGAAATAACAAGGCCAAAGAAAGTTATCCCTACAAAATCATATAGTCTGGCTATGCTCCATCATCCCCACACAACGAATTTAAATCATGAACAACCCCGTTATTGGCCAAGTAATTGTTTTCGCACTCTTATTTTTTCAAACTTTTTCAACTCTCACGCAATACATGAGCGTGAGCCATGGATATAGCTATAGGTGGAATAGAGTGTGGTGGAGGTTGTGAGGCAAAAAGGAGGAGATGGTCACATTGACTCGGCTTATCAATAGGCTATGGAGATGCCCATCAATAGATATCAATGTGAATGAGTAGGGATTGCCATGTAACGGATGCAATAGAGCTATAAGTGTATGAAAGCTCACAAATGAAAACTAGTGGGTGAGCTCCCAACTTGCTTGCTCACGAAGACCTAGGGCAATTTGAGGAAGACCATCATTGGAATATACAAGCCAAGTTATATAATGAAAATTTCCACTAGCATATGAAAGTGACAAATCAAGAGACTCTCTGTCATGAAGAACATGCTGCTATTTGAAGCACAAGTGTGGAAAAGATAGTAGCATTGTCCCTTCTCTATTTTCCCCTCATTTTTTTGTTTGGGCTCTTTGGCCTCTTTTTATTTGGTGGGCATCTTTGGCCTCTTTTTATTTGGTGGGCATCTTTGGCCTCTTTTATTTCCTCACATGGGACAATGCTCTAATAATGATGATCGTCACACTTTTATTTACTTACAACTCGATACTTAGAACAATAATGACTTGCACCCAAGGTAGCGGTAAGTATTTCCCTCGGTTTGAGAACCAAGGTATCAATCCAGTAGGAGTAACAAGATGGAGCAACAAGGAACTTGTACAAACACAAACAAACTTGCACCCAACGCGATAAAGAGGTTGTCAATCTCTTCACGATTGCTTGCAAGGTGAGATCTGATAGTGGTAATAGATGAATGTAAATAAGTAAATAAAATTGCAGCAAAGTATTTTTAGTGTTTTTGTGTTTAGATCTGAATATATAATGTGTAAAATGGACCCGGGGGCCATAGTGTTCACTAGAGGCTTCTCTCATGAAAGCTACTATTACGGTGGGTGAACAAATTATTGTTGAGCAATTGATAGAATAGCACAAAGTCATGATGATATCTAAGGCAATGATCATACATATAGGCATCACGCCCGAGACAAGTAGACCGATACTTTCTGCATCTACTACTATTACTCCACACATCGACCGCTATCCAGCATGCATCTAGTGTATTAAGTTCATGATAAACAGAGTAACGCTTTAAGCAAGATGACATGATGTAGAGGGATAGATTCATGCAATATGATATAAACCCCATCTTTTTACCCTTGATGGAAACAACACGATACGTGCCTTGCTACCCCTTCTATCACTAGGTGAGGACAACGCACGGTATGAAGCCAAAACCAAGCACTTCTCCCATTGCAAGAACTATAGATCAAGTTGGCCAAACGAAACCCATAACTCGAAGAGAATTACAAGGATACGAAATCATAAATATAAGAAATCAGAGGAGACTCAAATAATATTCATAGATAATCTGATCATAAATCCACAATTCATCGGATCTCAACAAACACACCGCAAAAGAAGATTACATCGGATAGATCACCATGAAAATCATGGAGAACTTTGTATTGAAGATCAAAGAGAGAGAAAAAGCCATCTACCTACTAGCTATGGACCCGTAGGTCTGAGATGAACTACTCACGCATCATCGGAGAGGCAATGGAGGCAATGGTGTTGATGAAGATGGCCTCCGGCGATGAATTCCCCTCCGGCAGGATGTCGGAACGGTCTCCCGATTGGTTTTTGGTGGCTCTGGAGGTCTGCGGTAGCGAAACTTGCGATCTAGGTTTATTTTTGAGGGTTTCCGTATTTATAAGACCATCTGGAGTCGGGAACAACTGAACAGGTGCCACGAGGAGGTGATACGTCTCCAACGTATCTACTTTTCCAAACTCTTTTGTCCTTGTTTTGGACCCTTATTTGCATTATTTGAATGAAACTAACCCGGACTGACGCGGTTTTCAGCAAAACTACCATGGTGTTGTTTTTGTGCAGAAATAAAAGTTCTTGGAATGACCTGAAAATTTACGAGGAATTTTTGTGGAATATATAAAAAATATAGGCGAAAGAATCAACCGGAGGGGAGTTGCTAGTGGGCCACGAGCCCAGGAGCCGTGGCCTCCCCAAGGCCGCGCCTGGCAGGCTCGTGGGGCCCATGTGGCTCCTCCGACCTCATCTCCAGCTCCATATAAACTCTTTCGTCCCAAAAAAAATAAAGGAGAAGAAATAATCACGTTTTACGATACGGAGTTGCCGCCACCACCTGTTCTTCCTCGGGAGGGCAGATCTGGAGTCTGTTTTGGGCTCCAGAGAGTGGAAATCAAAGCCGTCGTCATCATCAACCATCCTCCATCGCCAATTTCATGATGCTCTTCATCGTTCGTGAGTAATCTTATCGTAGGCTTGCTGGACGGTGATGAGTTGGATGAGATCTATCATGTAATCGAGTTAGTTTTGATGGGGTTTGATCCCTAGTATCCACTATGTTCTAAGATTGATGTTGCTACTACTTTGCTATGCTTAATGCTTGTCACTAGGGCCCGAGTGCCATGATTTCAGATCTGAACCTATTATGTTTTCATCAATATATGTGTGTTCTTGATCCTATTTTGCAATTTGTAGTCACCTACTATGTGTTATGACCCGGCAACCCCGGAGTGACAATAGCCGGAACCACTCCCGGAGATGACCATAGTATGAGGAATCCATGTATTCACTATGTGCTAATGCTTTGTTTCGGTACTCTATTAAAAGGAGACCTTAATATCCCTTAGTTTCCATTAGGACCTCGCTACCACGGGAGGGATGGACGAAAGATGTCATGCAAGTTCTTTTCCCTAAGCACGTATGACTATATACGGAATACATGCCTAGATTACATTGATGAACTGGAGCTAGTTACATATTACCCTATGTTATAACCTTTACATGTGAATATCATCCGGCATAATCATCCATCACCGATCCAATGCCTACGAGCTTTTCCTATACTGGTTCTTGCTTAGTTACTTTTCCGCTACTGCTGTCACACTTGCTATACCAATCACTACTGCTACTGTTACCGCTACTACTGTTACTACCATATTACTTTGCTACTAAAACTTTGCTGCAGATACTAAATCTTTCAGGTGTGGTTGAATTGACAACTCAACTGCTAATACTCGAGAATATTCATTGGCTCCCCTTGTGTCGAATCAATAAATTTGGGTTGAATACTTTACCCTCGAAAACTGTTGTGATCCCCTATACTTGTGGGTTATCAAGAGGAGGTCACGAGCCCCCTAGCTGCGGCCAGGGGGGGCACGCGCCTCCCAGGCTCGTGACTCCCTCGGGCCGCCTGTCTGGTATATTTTTCTTCAGATATTTTTTATATTTTCCATAAAAAATCATGGCGAAAGTTTTATTCCGTTTGGACTCTGTTTGATATTCCTATCTGAAAAAGGTCAAAAACACAGAAAAAACAGGAACTCGGATTGGGCACTGGATTAATAAGTTAGTCCCAAAAATAATATAAAATAGCATATTCATGCGTAGAAAAACATCCAAAGTTGATAATATAATAGCATGGAACGATCAAAAATTATACATATGTTGGAGACGTATCACATGCTAACTCATGAATCTCACACTTTTTTATGCATGATTGAAGAGATTCTATAGGGTGGTTCCGGAGTAGCAGGAGGTGGCGGACAAGACTTTGCGGAATCATTGTAAGAGGTTGACTAATCAGCAGTTCTATAGCCAGGGTCATACCGCGAGGAGTCAATATAGCACGGTGATATCGGGCAAACCGTCACCGAAGTATGAGAATGTCAAGTCACCAACGACGATGAGTGCGGTAGAGTACGACGAGGTAAGTAAATAGTCGATGAGATTCTATGTTGATGTTAATTTGCAATTGCATCATCTATTCTTCACATGAGTATTGATTTTTCAGGTTAGGCCCGATTGGGCCTATGGCAAGGAGGATGCATGGAGGGCGTTGGCTACGAGGTGGCGCGGGGAAGACGAGGAGTGGAACGCCTTGAGCGAGCGGAACAAGGCGAACCGCGGCAGCGGGGGGACACATAGGGCAGGAAACCTCGGCAGTGAGTGCTACAAGGCCAGGCTAGTATACACATACATGGAACAACCTTTATTTATTTCCCCTCATGCATGTTCCTACTTGGTACTCATAACATCTCTTTGGCGGTGCAGGAGGACAAACTAGGGAGGCATGTCAGCGATTATAAGTCATGGGACTCAATGAGGATGAAGGCACCCGATCTCTCCCAGCCTCAGCCTCAGCTTCATGAGTACTTCAGCACTACCCAGGAGGACGGTGCTAAGTACCTCGAGATGCTGGTCGCTTTTAATCTGGAGGTGGACGGCCCTAGAAGTGCGGATCCGGACGAGAGAGCGTTGGTCGTGTCTTGGGGAGGCCTTCAGCATGACCATCTACGCGTTATGGATAAGATGACCCCGCGCACTCCCACTTTGAGCCTCACGCGGATCAAGGCTACCCTCAGCGCCGATGACCCCGTACCACCTCCTCGACGATGACCTTCCCAGCTGGCTACGATGTAAGTTTCTCTCATTTCCATCCTTTCTCTGACAATACTACTTCCTCAGTGGCTTAGTTGATGAGATGGTTCAATTTTTGCAATTGTAGGCTGCTTTCGAGGCGGCCTACAAGGCCCACAATGACGCCTATTTGGTGGAGCTTGCGCAGTGGAGGCAGAGAGCAGAAGTACACGAGGCGTGGAAAGAGGCAAAAGAAGATGTAAGTTCCAACCTTTCTTTTTGCAAAAGATGACAAGTCTCACTTTGAACCTTTATTTCTGCAATGTCTGACATGTAATCTATCTTGCAAGCTCAAGAGAGGGCTCGGGCCATGCGAGTGTCGGCCGATATACCGCCACGACTTCCTCGACCCGGGCTTAAGCCAGAATTTGTATTGAAGGAAGATTTCGGCCCGAACTTCTACTACATCAGCTTAACCCGTTACCGCTTTCATGTGCCTTGGCGGTTGCTAACTATTGCTCAAACGTGCAGGGAACGGGAGCCTTTGGGACTGGACCCTTTGGTCGTGCTGCTGCCTCACGCGAGAGCACACAGGTTCATGGTGGCGTGGGATCACCTGCTTCCGGTGCTGATTCGACGGTGCCTCCGCGCCGTCAGTCGCCTATCTTCACACGCGGAGACCTTGGTTTCTCTGGCTCGACTCCCTCTCCGGACACTACCCTAGACGTGTAGAGGTCTCTTTGTATCTATATGATTTTTCTTCTGTTTGGATGTTGTTCTACTGTGTATGTCATACTATGTATCTTACTTTGGATGTTTGGAAGTTGTTATGCTATGTATGGATACGATGTTTGGATAAATGCTCGTTGTCGATGTGCATTTGCTATATCAATGCATGTAATGCTCTGTAATGATCTGGTATATAATGTATATTGTTGGAATTTCATATATGCAGGGAAAGAGGCAAAACAGAGGAAAAAAGGAGCTGTGCGAGTACCTATGCTGACGGCCAGGCCATCGGCGTAGGCCTTATCCTATGCCAAATGGCACTGCCTACGCCGACGGCCTGGCCATCGGCGTAGGTCTGATCTCATGCGTGCTCACGGCCTGCCGCATGGCCTCACTGGCCACAATCTAGGCCACGGCCAGGCCGTCGGCGTAGCTGCCAACCAGGCCTAACGGCTGTTAGTCCCCGCATGGGGCCCACTCTATTTACGCTGACAGCCTCTACGTCGACGGCAAGAGCATGCCGTCGCCTTAGCCACCTACGCCGATGGCATAGGGTACGCCAAGGGCTACTGGGGCCAGCCCGAGGGATGTCTACCCCGACGGCTATACACCGACGGTAGGCATCGGCGTAGGCCTAAGCCGATGGCTTATGGATCTACGCCGACGGTGGCCGGCCGGCGGCGTATGGCCTCATCCCCGTAGTGGCCGGAGGAGGATACCATCGATCTCCCCAGTTCGGCAGTCCTAGATCGCAGAGGCCGCACGCGCTGCCACAACGGCCTAGACGCTTCTCGTGTGGCTATCAACAAGGACAAGACCGTCGTTCCACTCGACATGGACGGCGGCCTCTCCTGCAACATGTCCTTCACCCTTGCGGCTCCTCAGAAGGGTAACTCCTATCTCAACCTCCACTTGCCAGAGGACCGTCCGTTTACCCCAGCCACCCCGCCCACCTATGCCTTTATCCGGGCAACCGACAAGGACCTCGTCCTCTTCGAGATCACCAACCCGAGCAGGACTTGCTACTGGGACCCCCGTCCGATCTGTTCGTCTACACTGCCGGCGGTGATACGTCCATTTTGCATCATACTTTTATATTGATATTTATCACATTATGAGCTGGTATTACACATTATGGTACAATACTTATGCATTTTCTCTCTTGTTTTACAAGATTTACATGAAGAGGGAGAATGCCGGCAGCTAGAATTCTGCGCTAGAAAAGGAGCAAGTTTGAGATGTCTATTCTGCGCAACTCCAAAAGCCGTGAAAATCAGCGAGGACTTATTTTGGAATATATAAAAAATACTAGGCGGAAGAGATACCAGAGGAGAGCCACCAGGAGGCCACGAGCCTGCCAAGCGCGCCCCACCCCCTGGGCGCGCCTAGGGGGCTCATGGCTAGTAGCCCCTCTGGCCCCCATCTTCTCCTATATGAAGGGTTTCGTCCAAGAAAAAATCAAGACAGAGCTTTCGGGAAGAGACGCCGCCGCCACGAGGCGGAACTTGAGCAGAACCAATCTAGAGCTCCGGCAGGGCCGTCCTGTCGGGGAAACTTCTCTCCTGGAGAGGGAAATCGTCGTCATCGTCATCACCAACACTCCTCTCATCGGAGGGGACTCATCTTCATCAACATCTTCATCAGCACCATCTCATTTCCAAACCCTAGTTCATCTCTTGTATCCAATCCCCATCTCGTGACTCCGATTGGTACTCGTAAGGTTGCTAGTAGTGTTAATTACATCTTGTAGTTGATGCTAGTGGGTTTACTTGGTGGAAGATCATATGTTCAGATCCTTAATGTTATTCAATTCCTCTCTGATCATGAACATAATTATGCTTTGTGAGTAGTTACTTTCGTTCCTAAGGACATGGGATAAGTCTTGCTACTAGTAGTCATGTGAATTTGGTATTCGTTCGATATTTTGATGCGTTGTATGTTGTCTCTCCTCTAGTGGTGTTATGTGAATGTCAACTACATGACACTTTACCATTATTTGGGCGTAGAGGAAGGCATTGGGAAGTAATAAGTAGATGATGGGTTGCTAGAGTGACAGAAGCTTAAACCCTAGTTTATGCGTTGCTTCGTAAGGGGATGATTTGGATCCACTAGTTTAATGCTATGGTTAGACTTTGTCTTAATTCTTCTTTCGTAGTTGCGGATGCTTGCGAGAGGGGTTAATCATAAGTGGGATGTTTGTCCAAGTAAGGACAGCATCCAAGCACCAGTCCACCCACATATCAAACTATCAAAGTAGCGAACGTGAATCATATAAACATGATGAAAACTAGCTTGACAATAATTCCCATGTGTCCTCGGGAGCGCTTTACCTTATATAAGAGTTCGTTCAGGCTTGTCTCTTGCTACAAAAGGGATTGGGCCATATTGCTGCACCTTTGTTACTATTGTTACTTGCTACCCGTTGCAAATTATCTTATCACACAACTATCTGTTACCGACAATTTTAGTGTTTGCAGAGAATACCTTACTAAAAACCGCTTGTCATTTCCTTCTGCTCCTCCTTGGGTTCGACACTCTTACTTATCGAAAGGACTACGATAGGTCCCCTATACTTGTGGGTCATCAAGACTCTTTTCTGGCGCCATTGCCGGGGAGTGAAGCGCCTTTGGTAAGTGGAATTTGGTAAGGAAACATATATATAGTGAGCTGAAGTTTATTGTCACTTGTCATTATGGAAACTAATCCTTTGATGGGCTTGTTCAGGGTATCTTCACCTCGACCGGAAGCACAATGAGTTGCTCCTCAACCTGCTGCACCTACTGAAAATATTTATTATGAGATTCCTTCGGGTATGCTAGAGAAACTGTTGGCTAATCCTTTTACAGGAGACGGAACATCACATCCCGACTTGCATCTAATCTATGTAGATGAACTTTGTGGTTTATTTAAGCTTGCAGGTTTACCCGAGGATGAGGTCAAGAAGAAGGTCTTTCCCTTATCTTTGAGGGATAAAGCATTGACATGGTATAGGCTATGTGATGATACTGCATCATGGAACTACAAACGATTGAAATTGGAATTTCATCAAAAGTTTTATCCTATGCATTTGGTACATCGTGATCGGAATTATATATACAATTTTTGGCCTCTTGATAGAGAAAGTATCGCTCAAGCTTGGGGGAGGCTTAAGTCAATGTTATATTCATGCCCCAACCATGAGCTCCCCAGAGAGATTATTATTATGAACTTTTATGCTCGGCTTTTTCATGACAATCGCACCATGCTCGACACTTCTTGTACTGGTTCTTTCATGAAGAGAGATATTGAATTCATATGGGATTTATTGGAAAGAATTAAACGCAATTATGAAGATTGGGAGTTTGATGAAGGTAATGAGTCAGGTATGAATCTTAAGTTCGATTGTGTTAAATCTTTCGTAGAAACAAATACCTTTCATGATTTTAGCGCTAAACATGGAATTGACTCTGAGATAGTAGCTTCTTTATGCGAATCATTTGCCACTCATGTCAATCTCCCTAAGGAGAAGTGGTTTAAATATCATCCTCCTATAGAAGTTAATGTAGCTAAACCTGTTCCAGTTGAAGAGAAAGTAATTGCTTATAATGATTCTATTGTTCCTACTGCTTACATTGAGAAACCACCTTTCCCTGTTAGAATAAAGGATCACGCTAAAGCTTCAACTATGATACGTAAGGGTCACATTAGAACACCTACACCCCCTGAGCAAATTAAAGTTGAACCTAGTATTGCTATTATAAAGGATCTCTTGGCTGATAATGTTGATGGGCATGTTATTCAATTTTGTGAAGCCTCTGCTAGAATTGCTAAACCTCATGCTAGAGACAAACATAAACCTGTAGTTGGCATGCCTCTTGTTTCTGTTAAGATAGGAGATCATTGTTATCATGGTTTATGTGATATGGGTGCTGGTGTTAGTGCAATACCCCACTCTTTATATAATGAAATTAAAAATGAAATTGCACCTGTCGAGATGGAATGTATTGATGTTACTATTAAACTTGCTAATAGAGATACTATCTCCCCTGTTGGAATTGTTGGAGATGTTGACCTCTTGTGTGGTAAAACTAAGTATCCTACTGATTTTCTCGTTCTTAATACCACACAAGATAGCTTTTGTCCCATCATATTTGATAGACCTTTCCTCAATACTGTTAATGCCCAAATTGATTGTGAGAAACAGACTATTACTATTGGCTTTGAAGGTGTGTCACATGAATTTAATGCTTCTAAGTTTAGTAGACAACATCATGAAAAAGAACTGTCTAATAAGGATGAAATTATTGCTCTTGCTTCTATTGCTATGCCTCCTACAGATCCTTTAGAGCAATACTTGCTTGAACATGAAAATGATATGCATATGGATGAAAGGAATGAGATAGATAGAATTATCTTCGAACAACGTCCTATCCTTAAGAATAATTTGCCTATTGAATTACTAGGAGATCCACCTCCACCAAAGGGTGATCCCGTGTTTGAGCTTAAACAATTACCTGATACTCTTAAGTATGCTTATCCTTATGAAAAAGAGATATATCCTGTTATTATTAGTGCTAACCTTTCAGAGCATGAAGAAAATAACTTATTGAAAACTCTAAGGAAGCACCGTGCTGCTATTGGATATACTCTTGATGATCTTAAGGTCATTAGTCCCACTCTATGCTAGCATAAAATTAAAACTGATCCTGATTCCAAACCAGTTGTCGATCCCCAACGAAGACTGAATCCTAAGATGAAAGAGGTGGTAAGAAAAGAAATACTAAAGCTCTTGGAAGCAGGTATTATTTATCCCATGGCTTACAGTGATTGGGTAAGTCCGGTGCATTGTGTCCCTAAGAAGGGAGGTATTACCGTTGTTCCTAATGATAAAGATGAATTGATACCACAAAGAATTGTTACTAGCTATAGGATGGTAATTGATTTTAGGAAATTAAATAAAGCTACCAAGAATGATCATTACCCTCTACCTTTCATTGATAATGCTAGAAAGATTATCTAAACATACACACTTTTGCTTTCTAGATGGTTATTCTGGTTTCTCCCAAATACCTGTTTCGCAATCTGATCAGGAGAAAACCACTTTTACTTCTCCGTTCGGTACTTTTGCTTATAGACGTATGCCTTTTGGTTTATGTAATGCACCTGCTACCTATCAAAGATGTATGATGGCTATATTCTCTGATTTTGTGAAAAGATTGTTGACGTCTTCATGGATGATTTCTCCATTTACGGATCTTCTTTTGATGATTGCTTGAGCAACCTTGATCAAGTTTTGCAAGGATGTGAAGATACTAACCTTGTCTTGAATTCGGAGAAGTGCCACTTTATGGTTAATGAAGGCATTGTCTTGGGACATTCCGAGAAAGGTATTGAAGTTGATAAGGCTAAAGTTGATGCCATTGAGAATATGCCATGCCCTAAAGACATTAAAGGTATAAGAAGCCTCCTTGGTCACGCTGGTTTCTATAGAAGGTTTATTAAAGACTTCTCTAAGATTTCTAGGCCTCTCACTAATCTCTTGCAAAAAGATACTCCATCTGTTTTTGATGATGATTGCGAAGAATCATTTGAAATACTCAAAAAGCCTTGATAACTGCACCTATTGTTCAACGACCTGATTGGAACCTACCTTTTGAAATCATGTGTGATGCTAGTGATTATGCTGTTCGTGCTGTCCTAGTACAAAGAGTTGATAAGAAATTAAATGTTATTCATTATGCTAGTAAAAATCTAGACAGTGCCCAAAGAAATTATGCTACTACTGAAAAAGAATTTTTAGCAGTTATGTTTGCATGTGATAAGTTCAGATCTTATATTGTTGATTCTGATGTTACTATTCACACTGATCATGCTGCTATTAAATATCTCATGGAAAAGAAAGATGCTAAGCCTAGACTTATTAGATGGGTTCTCTTGCTACAAGAATTTGATTTGCATAATGTTGATAGGAAGGGTGCTGAGAACCCCGTAGCAGATAACTTATCTAGGTTAGAGAATGTTCTTGATGACCCACAACCTATTCATGATAGCTTTCCTGATGAACAATTGAATGTCATCAATGTTGGGGAACGTTGCATGGGAAACAAAAAATTTCCTACGCACACGCAAGATCTATCCATGGTGATTAGCATCTACAAGAGGGAGAGTGAATCTACATACCCTTGTAGATCGCTAAGCAGGAATCGTTAAGAAACGCGGTTGGTGTAGTCGAACATCTTCGCGATCCAAATCGCCGAGCGTCCCGCGATCTCATCACGATCCGTCCCACAATCTCATCACGATCCATCCCACAATCTCATCACGATCCGTCCCGTGAACTCATCACGATCCGTCTCGTGAACACATCACGATCCGTCCCGCGATCTCATCACGATCCGTCTCGCGATCACGTCACGATCCGTCTCGTGGTCTTGATCACGGTCCTTCTGATCTAGTACCGAACGGACGGCACCTCCGCATTCAGCACACGTGCAGCTTGATGACGATCTCCACCGTCTTGGTCCAGCAAGAGGAAGTGGAGAGGAGGAAGAGTTCACCGGCAGCGTGACGGCGCTTCGATGATGGTGGTGGAGCAATTCGGCAGGGCTTCGCCTAAGCACTACAGAAAACCGATCTAGAGGAGCACCGGTGGAACGGGTAGCACGTGGCCGTAAAAACTTGTGAAAAAACCCTCTATTCCACCAATATATATAGGAGGAGAGGAGAGGCTGGCCGCAAGGGCTGGCCCTCTTTGGATTTCAGCCAAGACAAGGAGGGAGAGGAGGACTCTCCTCCTCCAATCCTAGTAGGACTAGGATTGCTCCTTTTTTGGCCTTTTTCCACCTTTTTCCTTTGGGTCTCTTTCTTCTAGCCGCATGGGCCTTATGTGGAGGTTACACCAGCCCACTAAGGGCTGGTTAATACTTTCCCACAGCCCATGAAGCCTCTTGGGTCGAAATACCCCTCCCGGAGGTCTCCCGGTACACTACCAGCACTCTCGGTACACTACTGATAAGCCCGAAACTTTTCCGGCGACCAAACTAGGACTTCCTATATATGAATCTTTACCTCCGGACCATTCCGGAGCTCATCATGATGTCCGGGATCTCATCCGGGACTCCGAACAACCTTCGGTCACCACCATACATAACTCTACACTACCGAAATGTCACCGAACCTTAAGTGTGCAGACCCTGCGGGTTCGAGAACTATGTAGACATGACCGAGACACCTCTACGGTCAATAACCAATGGAAGGACCTGGATGTCCACATTGGTTCCTACATATTCTACGAAGATCTTTATCGGTCGAACCTCTATGTCAAGGATTCAGTTAATCCCGTACGATGTTCCCTTTGTTCTTCGGTATGTTACTTGCCCGAGATTCGATCGTCGGTATCTCCATACCTAGTTCAACCTCGTTACCGGCAAGTCTCTTTACTCATTCCGTAACACAAGATCCCGCAACTAACACTTAGTCACATTGCTTGCAAGGCTTGTTGTGATGTTGTATTACCGAGTGGGCCCTAAGATACCTCTCCGTCACACGGAGTAACAAATCCCAGTCTTGATCCATGCCAACTCAACAGACACCCTCGGAGATACCTATAGAGCACCTTTATAGTCACCTAGTTATGTTGCGGCGTTTGATACACACAAGGCACTCCTCCGATGTCCGTGAGTTGCGTGATCTCATGGTCATAGGAACACCTACTTGACATGCAGAAAACAGTAGCAATAAACTGACACGATCATATGCTACGTATGTAGTTTGGGTCTTGTCCATCACATCATTCTACTAATGATGTGATACCGTTATCAAATGACATCTCATGTCCATGGCTAGGAAACCTTTAACCATCTTTTGATCAACGAGCTAGTTCACTAGAGGCATACTAGGGACACGGTGTTATCTATGTATCCACACATGTATCTATGTTTCCATTCAATACAATTATGGCATGGATAATAAACGATTATCATGAACAAGGAAATATGATAATAACTAATTTATTATTGCTCTAGGGCATATTTCCAACAGTCTCCCACTTGCACTAGAGTCAATAATCTAGTTCTCATCACCATGTGATTCGCATTGTTATGAATCTAACACCCAATGAGTTATGGGGCTCGATCATGCTTTGCAAGTGAGAGAGGTCTTATAGTCAACGGGTCTGCGACATTCAGATCCGTGCGTACTTTTGCAAATCTCTAAACACTGCTATCACACTCCACTTGGTACTTATTCCAAATGGCTGCTCCACAATACATATCCAGATTGCTACTATGAGTCATCTAGTTTGGTGTTAAAGCTTGCATCGACGTAACTCTTTACGACGAACTCTTTATCACCTCCATAATAGAGAAACATCTTCTTTAGTCCTCTGGTTACTAAGGATAATCTTGACCGTTGTCCAATGATCCACTCCTGGATCACCCTCGTACCCCTTGACATACTCATGGCAAGGCACACACCAGGTGCGGTACACACCATGGCACAAGATAAAGCCTATGGCTAAGGCATAGGGGACGACGTTCGTCCTTTCTCGTTCTTCTGCCGTTGCCGAGCTTTTGAGTCTCACTCAACTCCACACCTTACAAATCAGCTGAGAACACTTTCTCTGAATGATCCATTTTGAACTCTTTCAAAATCTTGTCAAGGTATGTACTCATTGAAAGTCTCATCAAGCATCTTGATTTGTCTCTATAGATCTTTGATGCTCAACAATTAGGTAGCTTTACCCAGGTCTTCTTTTGAAAATTACTTTCCAAAACAACCATTTATGCTTTCCAGAAATTCTACATTATTTCCGATCAACAATATGTCATCCACATATACTTATTGGAAATTCTATAGTGCTCCCACTCACTTTATTGTAAATACAAGTTTCTCGTAAACATTGTATGAACTACAAAACTTTGATCACCTCATCAAAGTGTATATTCCAACTCCAAGATGCTTGCTTCAGTCCATAGAAGGATCACTGAAGCTTTGCACACCTTTTAGCATCCTTAGGACCGAAAAAACCTTCT
Organism: Hordeum marinum; assembly: GCA_022496015.1. NCBI lineage: Eukaryota > Viridiplantae > Streptophyta > Magnoliopsida > Poales > Poaceae > Hordeum > Hordeum marinum. The sequence continues at coordinate 465,066,559 of CM039676.1, read as the reverse complement.
AGTTGTATCACATACAACCTTTCCTCAAGTAAACCATAAAGGAAACGATGTTTTGACATCCATCTGCCAGATTTCATAATTGAAAAATGCAGCAACTGCTAACATATATCCAACAGACTTTAGCATCGCAACAAGTGAGAAAGTCTCATCATAGCTAACTCTTTGAACTTATCACAAACACCTTTGCAACAAGTCGAGCTTTACAAATGGTGACATTTACCATCTGCGTCTTTCTTCATTTTAAAGATCCATTCGTACTCAACGACCTGCCGTCCAACTAGCAAGTCTACAAAAGTCTATACTTGGTTTTCATACATGGATCCTATCTCGGATTTCATGGCCTCTAACCATTTGTCGGAATCCGGGCCCATCATCGCTTCTCCATGGCTCGTAGGTTCATCGTTGTCTAACAACATGACCTCTAAGACAAGGTTGTCGTACCACTCAGGAGCAGTACACGTCCTTGCCGACCAACGAGGTTCGATAGTAACTTGATCCGAAGCTTCATGATCATCATCATTAACTTCCTCTTCAACTAACGTAGGCTTCACGGAAACAAATTCCTGCGCTGCGCTACTCTCTGGTTGAAACAAAGGTTCAACAACCTCATCAAGTTCTATCTTCCTCCCACTCAATTCTTTCGAGAGAAACTCTTTCTCGTGAAAGGACCCAGTTTTAGCAAAAAACATTTTATGCCTGGATCGGAGATAGAAGGTTCACCTAACTGTTCTTAGGTTATTCTATGAAGATGCATTTGTCCGCTTTGGGTTTGAGCTCATTAGGTGAAAACATTTTCCACACAAGCTTCGCAGCCCCAAACATTAAGAAATGACGACTTAGGTTTCTATCAAACCATAATTCACATGGTGTCATCTCAACGGATTTAGATGGTGCCCTATTTAAAGTGAATGCGGTCGTCTCTAATAGATAACCCCAAAACGATAGTCGCAAAACGATAAGAGACATCATAATATGTGCTATATCAAATATGGCACGACTACGATGTCTGGACATACCATCACACTATGGTGTTTCCAGGAGGCGTGAGTTGTGAAACAACTTTCACATTGTCTAAAGTTGTATGCCAAACTCGTAACCCAGATATTCACCTCCACGATTATATCGCAGAAATTTTTATCTTCTCGTCACGATGATCTTAAACTTCACTCTAAATTTGATTGAACCTTTGAAACGATTCAGACTTGTCTTTCATTAAGTAAATATACACTATATCTACTCAAATCATCAGTGAAGGTAAGAAAATAATGATATCCACCGCAAGCTACAAACACTCATTGGACTGTATACATCAACATGTATTGTTTCCAATAAGTCACTTGCCCGTTCCATCAAGCCGGAAAACGGGGTTTAGTCATCTTACCCAAAAGGTATGGTCCGCATGTCTCAACCGATTCGAAATCGAATGAGTCCAAAGATCCATCAGCATAGAGTTTCTTCATGTGCTTTACACCAATATGACATTTAGCCGCAGTGCCACAAGTATGTGGTACTATCATTATTAACTTTGTATCTCTTGGCATCTATGTTACGAACATTTGTATTACTACGATCAAGATTCAACAAACCATTCTCACTAGGTGTATGACCATTGAAGGTATTATTCATGTAAACAGAATAACCATTATTCTCTGACTTAAATGAATAATCGTATTCAATAAACACGATCTAATCACATTTATTTAGGTTCGTTAGTAATCCCGAAGGTAGAGAGAGCGTGCGATGCTGATCACATCAACTTTTGGAAACATTTCCAACACATCGTCACCTCACCCTTAGCTAGTCTCCGTTTATTCCGTAGCTTTTACTTTGAGTTACTAACATTTAGTAACCGAACCGGTATCCAATACCCAGGTGCTAATAGGAGTACTAACAAGGTACACATCAATAACACGTATATCAAATATACTTCTGTCGACGTTGCCAGCCTTCTTATCTACTAAGTATCCAGGGTTGTTTTGCTTCAGCGACCGCTCTCCTCATAATCGAAGCACTTAGTCTCGGGTTTTGGGTTTCAACTTTGGGTTGCTTCACTGGAGCAGCAACTGACTTGCCATCCATGAAGCTTCCCTCCTTGCCCTTGCCCTTCTCGAAACTAGTGGATTTACTAACCATCAACACTTGATGCTCCTTCTTGATTTCTACCTTCTCGGTGTCAAACATCGCGAACAGCTCAGGGATCATCATTTCTATCCCTAGCATTTTATAATTCATCACCAACTTCTAGTAGCTTAGTGACAGTGACTAGGAGAACTATCTCAATCACTATCTTATATGGAAGATCAACTCCCACTCGATTCAAGCGATTGTAGCACTCTGACAATCTGAGCACATGCTCAACGATTGAGCTATTCTCTTTCATTTTACAAGCAAAGAATCTTGTTGGAGATCTCGTATCTCGCAACACGGGCACGAGCCTGAGATCCTAATTTCAGCTCTTAGAACATCTCATATGTTCAGTGACGTTCAAAACGTTTCGGAGCCTTAGTTCTAGGCCGTAATGCATGATGCACTAAACTATCAAGTAGTCATCAAATTGTGCCTGTCAGATGTTCACAACATCTATAGACGACGCTAGAGGGGTTGGCGCACCGAGCGGTGCATTAAGGACATAAGCCTTCTGTGCAGCAATGAGGACAATCCTCAGATCACGGACCCAGTCCGCAATATTGCTACCATCATCTTTCAACTCTATTTCTCTAGGAACATATAAAAATACAAGGGAGCTACAGCGCGAGATAGTAATCTACAACATAATTTGCAAAGGCACTACTGACTAAGTTCATGACAATGAGTTCAATTAATCATATTACTTAAGAACTCCCACTCAAATTGACATCCCTCAGGTCACCTGAGTGTCACATGATCCAAAACCACCAACTCAACTCCGATCATCACGTGAGTTGAGGTGATTTCAATGGTGAACATCTTCATGTTGATCATATCTACTATATGACTCGTGTTCGACCTTTCGGTCTCTTGTGTTCCGAGGCCATGTCTGTACATGCTAGGCTCGTCAAGTTTAACCCGAGTCTTCTGCACGTGCAACACTGGCTTGCACCCGTTGTATGTGAACGTAGAGTCTATCACACCCGATCATCACGTGGTGTCTCGACACGACAAACTTTCGCAACGGTGCACACTCGGGGAGAACACAATTTATCTTGAAATTAAGTGAGGGATCACCTTATAATGCTACCGTCGTCCTAAGAAAACATCACATGCAAATCATAAGTGACATGATATGGCCATGAACTTGTGCTTTTGATCTCCATCATGAAAGCACCGGCATGATCTCCATCGTCACCGGCATGACACCATGATCTCCATCATCTTGATCTCCATCAATGTGTCGCCATCGGGGTTGTCGCGCCCAACATGCTTCTACTACTATTGCTACCGCTTAGCGATAAAGTAAAGCATTACATAGCACTTAATGATTTGACACGCAGGTCATACAATAATTAAAGACAACCCTATGGCTCCTGCCGGTTGCCGTACTCAACGACATGCAAGTCGTGATAATCTATACATCACATGATCATCTCATACATCACATATATCACATCATGTAATTGGCCATATCATATCACAACATACCCTGCAAAAACAAGTTAGACGTCCTTTAATTGTTGTTGCATGTTTTACGTGACTGCTACGGGTATCTAGCAAGAACAATTCTCACCTACGCAAAAACCACAATGGTGATACACTAGTTGCTTTTCAACCTTCTCAAGGACCGCCTTTGTCAGATCTGATCAAACTAAAGTGAGAGAAACTGTCACCCACAAGCCATCTATGCAACAAGTTGCGGTTGAGGGAACCGGTCTCTCGTAAGCGTACGAGTAATGTTGGTCCGGGCCGCTTCATCTCAAAATGCAGCTAAATCAAAATCTGACCAAGGAAAGAAGCAATCTAAGCATCAACGCCCACAAACCTTTTGTGTTCTACTCGAGATCTCATCAACACATAGACCTAGCTCATGATGCCACTGTTGGGGAACGTTGCATGGGAAACAAAAAATTTCCTATGCACACGCAAGATCTATCCATGGTGATGAGCATCTACGAGAGGGAGAGTGAATCTACATACCCTTGTAGATCGCTAAGCGGGAAGCATTAAGAAACGCGGTTGGTGTAGTCGAACATCTTCGCGATCCAAATCGCCGAGCGTCAAACGATCTCATCACGATCCGTCCCGCAATCTCATCACGATCCGTCCCGCGATCTCATCATGATCCGTCCCATGAACTCATCACGATCCGTCCCGCGATCTCATCACGATCCGTCGCGCGGTCTTGATCATGGTCCTTCCTATCTAGTACCGAACGGACGGCACCTCCGCGTTCAGCACACGTGCAGCTTGATGACGACCTCCACCGTCTTGGTCCAGCAATAGGAAGTGGAGAGGAGGAAGAGTTCACCGGCAGCGTGACGGCGCTCCGATGATGGTGGTGGAGCAATTCCGCCAGGGCTTTGCCTAAGCACTGCAGAAAACCGATCTAGAGGAGCACCGGTGGAATGGGTAGGACGTGGCCGTAAAAACTAGTGCAAAAACCGTCTATTCCACCAATATATATAGGAGGAGAGGAGAGGCTGTCTGAAAGGGCTGGCTTTCTTTGGAGTTCAGCCAAGACAAGGAGGGAGAGGAGGACTCTCCTCCTCCAATCCTAGTAGGACTAGGATTGCTCCTTTTTTGGCCTTTTTCCACCTTTTTCCTTTGGGTCTCTTTCTTCCAGCCGCATGCGCCTTATCTGGAGGTTCCACCAGCCCACTAAGGGCTGGTTAATACTTTCCCACAGCCCATGAAGCCTCTTGGGTCGAAATACCCCTCCCGGAGGTCTCCCGGTACACTACCGATAAGCCCGAAACTTTTCGGGCGACCAAACTGGGACTTCCTATATATGAATCTTTACCTCCGGACCATTCCGGAGCTCCTCGTGACGTCCGGGATCTCATCCGGGACTCGAAATAACCTTCGGTCACCACCATACATAACTCTACACTACCAAAACGTCACCGAACCTTAAGTGTGCAGACCCTGCGGGTTCGAGAACTATGTAGACATGACCGAGACACCTCTACAGTCAATAAACAATGGCGGGACCTGGATGTCCACATTGGTTCCTACATACTCTACGAAGATCTTTATCGGTCGAACCTCTATGTCAAGGATTCAGTTAATCCCGTACGATGTTCACTTTGTTCTTCGGTATGTTACTTGTCCGAGATTCGATCGTCGGTATCTCCATACCTAGTTCCACCTCGTTACCGGCAAGTCTCTTTACTCGTTCCGTAACACAAGATCCCGCAACTAACATGTAGTCACATTGCTTGCAAGACTTGTTATGATGTTGTATTACCGAGTGGGCCCTAAGATACCTCTTTGTCACACGGAGTAACAAATCCCAGTCTTGATCCATGCCAACTCAACAGACACCCTCGGAGATACCTGTAGAGCACCTTTATAGTCACCCAGTTACGTTGCGACGTTTGATACACACAAGGCACTCCTCCGATGTCCGTGAGTTGCATGATCTCATGGTCATAGGAACACCTACTTGACATGTAGAAAACAGTAGCAATAAACTGACATGATAATATGCTATGTATGTAGTTTGGGTCTTGTCCATCACATCATTCTACTAATGATGTGATCCTGCTATCAAATGACATCTCATGTCCATGGCTAGGAAACCTTTAACCATCTTTTGATCAACGAGCTAGTTCACTAGAGGCATACTAGGGACACGGTGTTGTCTATGTATCCACACATGTATCTATGTTTCCATTCAATATAATTGTAGCATGGATAATAAACGATTATCATGAACAAGGAAATATGATAATAACTAATTTATTATTGCCTCTAGGGCATATTTCCAACAATCAATGCTTCACGCAGTACACTATGGTATGTTGATTATGCTAATTATATTGTTGCTAAATATATACCACCTAGTTTCCATACAAACAAAATAAAAAGTTCTTTTATGATTTGAGACATTACTTTTGGGATGATCCTCACCTGTATAAAGAAGGAGTAGATGGTGTTATTAGACGTTGTGTACATGAGCATGAACAGGGACAGATCCTACAAAAGTGCCACTCCGAGGCTTATGGAGGACACCATGCTGGAGATAGAACGGCACACAAGGTATTGCAATCCGGTTTTTATTGGCCTACTGTCTTTAAGGATGCTCTTAAGTTTGTCTTGTCTTGTGATGAATGTCAAATAATAGGTAATATTAGTAGGCGTCAGGGAATGCCTATGAATTATTCACTTGTTATTGAACCATTTGATGTTTGGGGTTTTGATTATATGGGACCTTTTCCAAAGTCTAATGGGTATACACATATTTTAGTTGCTGTTGATTACGTTACTAAATGGGTAGAAGCTATTCCAACTAGTAGTGTTGATCATAACAACTCTATTAAGATGCTTAAAGAAGTTATTTTCCCTAGATTTGGAGTCCCTAGATATTTAATGACTGATGGTGGTTCACGTTTTATTCATGGTGATTTCCGTAAAATGCTTGCCAAGTATGATATCATCCTCAGTCTAGTGGTCAAGTAGAGTTAAGTAATAGAGAAATTAAATTAAATTTGCAAAAGACTGTTAATAGGTCTAGAAAGAACTGGTCTAAGAAACTTGATGATGCATTGTGGGCTTATAGAACTGCTTATAAGAATCCCATGGGCATGTCTCCGTATAAAATGGTTTACGGTAAAGCATGTCATTTACCTCTTGAGCTAGAGCATAAAGCTTATTGGGCAATCAAAGAGCTCATTTTTTATTTCAAACTTGCCGGTGAGGAGAGGTTATTTGATATTAGCTCACTTGATGAATGGAGAACTCAGGCATATGAGAATGCCAAGTTGTTTAAAGAGAAAGTTAAAAGGTGGCATGATAAAAGGATACAAAAACTTCAGTTCAATGTAGGTGATTATGTCTTTCTATACAATTCTCGTTTAAGATTTTTTGCAGGCAAGCTTCTCTCTCAATGGGAAGGTCCTTATATTATTGAAGAAGTGTATCGTTCCGGTGCCATCAAAATCAACAACGCGGAGGGCACTTTTCCGAGAGTTGTGAATGGGCAAAGAATCAAGCATTATATCACAGGTAATCCTATAAATGTAGAAAGCAATATAATTAATACCATAACCCCGGAGGAGTACATAAGGGATGTTTACCAGCCTGTTTCAGACTCCGAAAACGAAGAGGTATGTGATACGGTAAGCAAACCGACTCCAAAACTTTTCCAATAGCAATTTTTCTCCATTTTGGAATATTTAGAAAAATAGAAAAAATTAAAGTAGTCCGGAAAGCGCACGAGGAGGCGACGAGCCTGCCAGGCGCGCCCCTACCCCCTGGGCGGGCCTGGGGGGCTCTTGAGCGCCTCGTGTGCCTCCTGGACTCCGTTTTCTTGTGGAACACTCCTTATGGTCGGTAAAAATTCATTATATAATCTCCAAAAAGGTCTGACCCTTGTATCACACAAATATCCTCTGTTTTCGTTTCAAGCCTGTTTCTGCAGTAGATTTAGAGCAAGGATGTCCTCTCAAGATTCAGAGCGGGAGAGATATGTGGTTGATTACCTTGCCAACCCCAAGGTCCACGGAGATTTAGATCCTTATGGTTGGACCACAGATGAGGAAGTTCCTCTACCCCAACCTAGGGACATGCATGTGGAGTTTAAGAAGTCGAGTCTCCCTAGCTCAAGGAGGAAGCCTAAGATTTTGTTTACCCCTTCTCGTCTTTTGCAGGAGAGTAAGAAAGAATTATATCAAAGGGTGTTGAGGCTTGAAGAGGAAGTTAACAATCTAAAAGAGCAGAACTTTGTGCTAAAAACGAAACTAAACAAGCTTAAGCATTCTGCCCTAACTCCACCCCCATCACCCTCGAAGGAAGACAGTTAAACACACGGGTATGGGCACTCCCCTTGGCTTGTGCCAAGCTTGGGGGAGTTGCCCCGGTATCGTATCACCATCACATCTTTTGCTTTTACATTTATCTTAGTTCGATCCTTTTGGTAATATCTTTATCTAGTAAAAAAAGTTCTTAGTATGATCTAGGCTAGAGTTTTGCCTTGTGTTACCCCCAATGTAATCGGGTTCGTGAGTTATATAATAAAGAGTGTTTTAGTTAAGGGCTTTTCTTCATAGCATGATCTAAATAAAATAATAATAAAAGAACAAAAGCATGAAAGATCATGTGATGATCTTATGGGAAGTGATGGCTTCACATATAAAAAGAGTGTTGACTGAAACTTGTTGTGGGTGGACAAACATAGACCTTGGTCATTGTTGCAGTTAATAGGAAGTAATAAAGAAAGAGAGGTTCACATATAAATATATCATCTTTGACACCATCTATGATTGTGAACACTCATCAAACTATTACATGCTAAGAAGTAGATGTTGGACAAGGAAGACAACATAATGAATTATGTTTGCTTGGTTCTGAACAATGTTATATGATTATGGATCCTTTAGCATGTGACGCTTGCTTCCACCTCATATTAGCCAAAACTTCCGCACTAAGTAGAGATACTACTTGTGCATCCATAAAACCCTCAACCCAGTTTTGCCATGAGAGTCTACCATACCTACCTATGGATTGAATAAGATCCTTCAAGTAAGTTGTGATCGGTGCAAGCAATAAAAATTGCTCTTTAAATATGTATGGTCTATTAGTGTGTGTAAAATAAGCTTTGTACGAACCTGTGATGAGGAAGACATAAAAGCGACAGACAGCATAATAAAGTTCTTTATCACAGGGGGCAATATAAAGTGATGTTCCTCCAAACTAAGAGATCACGCATCCAAACCTCAAAAGCGCATGACAATCTCTGCTTCCCTCTGCGAAGGGCCTATCTTGTACCTTTACTTTTTATCTGTAAAAGAGTCATGGTGATCGACACCAATTCCTTATTTTGCCATTATCTTGGCAAGCGTCATGTGCTAGAGAAAGATCTATATTCATATATCAACTTGGAAGTAAGTAATCATGAATTATTATTGTTAACACTACCCTTGAGGTAAATAGTTGGGAGTCAAAACTATAAGCCCCTATACTTCTCTGTGTCCAACTGAAACTTTGATCTCATGAGTACCGCGTGAGTTTTAGATATTGTAGAAGACTAAAAGATGATTGAGTATGTGAATTTGCTTTACAAGCTCTTGTTTGACTCTTTCCGATGTTATGATAAACTGCAATTGTTTCAATGACTAAAGACTATGGGTTGTTAATTCTCAATAAGGTTCTTGATGCATGCTTTACATTGTGAATGAATTGTCACTTTATCATAAGGGATTATATGACGATATTGTTGTTCTCAATATGATCATGATGACTCCATTTCCGTATTTTATTTTATCGACACCTCTATATCTAAACATGTGGGCATATTTATCGATCTCGGCTTCCGCTTGTGGACAAGCGAGGTCTAAGCTTGGGGTAGTTGATACGTCCATTTTGCATCATACTTTTATATTGATATTTATCACATTATGAGCTGTTATTACACGTTATGGTACAATACTTATGCATTTTCTCTCTTAGTTTACAAGATTTACATGAAGAGGGAGAATGCCGACAGCTCGAATTCTGGGCTGGAAAAGGAGCAAGTTTGAGATGTTTATTCTGCACAACTCCAAAAGCCGTGAAAATCAGCGAGGAATTATTTTGGAATGTATAAAAAATACTGGGCGGAAGAGATACCAGAGGAGAGCCACCAGGAGGCCACGAGCCTGCCAGGCGTGCCCCACCCCCCTGGGCGCGCCTAGGGGGCTCGTGGGCCCCCAGTAGCCCCTCTGGCCCCCATCTTCTCCTATATGAAGGGTTTCGTCCGAGAAAAAACCAAGACAGAGCTTTCGGGAAGAGACGCCGCCGCCACGAGGCGGAACTTGAGCAGAACCAATCTAGAGCTCCGACAGGGCCGTCCTGTCAGGGAAACTTCTCTCCTGGAGAGGGAAATCGTCGCCATCGTCATCACCAACACTCCTCTCATCGGAGGGGACTCATCTTCATCAACATCTTCGTCAGCACCATCTCATCTCCAAACCCTACTTCATCTCTTGTATCCAATCCCCGTTTCGCGACTCCGATTGGTACTCGTAAGGTTGTTAGTAGTGTTAATTACATCTTGTAGTTGATGCTAGTGGGTTTACTTGGTGGAAGATCATATGTTCAGATCCTTAATGTTATTCAATTCCTCTCTGATCATGAACATAATTATGCTTTGTGAGTAGTTACTTTCGTTCCTGAGGACATGGGATAAGTCTTGCTACTAGTAGTCATGTGAATTTGGTATTCGTTCGATATTTTGATGCGTTGTATGTTGTCTCTCCTCTAGTGGTGTTATGTGAATGTCGACTACATGACACTTTACCATTATTTGGGCCTAGTGGAAGGCATTGGGAAGTAATAAGTAGATGATGGGTTGCTAGAGTGACAGAAGCTTAAACCCTAGTTTATGCGTTGCTTCGTAAGGGGCTGATTTGGATCCACTAGTTTAATGCTATGGTTAGACTTTGTCTTAACTCTTCTTTTGTAGTTTAGGATGCTTGCGAGAGGGGTTAATCATAAGTAGGATGTTTGTCCAAGTAAGGACAGCACCCAAGCACCGGTCCACCCACATATCAAACTATAAAAGTAGCGAACGCGAATCATATGAACATGATGAGGCTCGCCGAGGATCGCTACATCGAAGCCGACCTCAATGTCTACAGCAAAACAAGGGGCAGGGGCATGCGTGCCAAAGTTTGCGTCTTCGACTCTGACACTGGAATGTGGAAAATCATCCGCAAGATGCATGTCCCGCAGCTGCAGCACCAGAGCAATGGCGGCCAGTTCCCCGAACTCTCGTCAACAGACAATGTTCTCGCCTTTAACAACCGTTTCCTGTGCTTGGTTGACTACTTCAGCGGTGTGCTGCTATGTAACTTCTCCACGTCAACTGTAGACTCCTCGTCGCTGCGCTATGTGCCTTTCCCTGGAGAAAATAACTACTCTGATGAGGCACGTGTTGAAAGGTACTCCCCGGAGAGGTTCCGAAGTGTGTCCATCACCGAAGGCATGATGCACTTTGTCCACATTGACAATGACTTCCATGACAGACTCCATTATGCCTGGCAATGGCTTAAGCTTCCTGAGAGAGAAAGGAAAGGGCAGCAGCATCAGCCTTCCAAGAAAATCACCATTTGGACTTTGAACCCCAAGTTCGAGTGGGAGCAGCAATGTGGGATCAACCTGGATTTTGTTATGGCGCAACTTGGTTACAAAGCCCTTGGCATACGTCAATGTCTCCCCGAGTTCCCGATCATGGCCGTGGATGACCCGGATGTTCTGTTCTGCCTGTTAACGGAGGAGGAGTTTCTTTGTGGCCAGTGGCGGAGCTAGCTTTGCACATCAGGGTGGTCCGCTCCCAAAAAAAATTTGACAAGAATTTGACATGCAAACGGTCTAAGTAGTTCTCATTGTCACATCAAAATAGATCAATATGGACTTGCAAACACACTAGAATTGTCAACTAAGACTAAGTTTTGCATAAAGGAACCTACATAGTACATACTACATGGATCATAGACATACCTTGAGAAGTTTAAAAACACTATGTTTCCGGCCTACGTCTATGCATTGCCATGAAGGTATCAATTATATCATCTTCATTCACTTCGGAAAAAGCATCCCTCTCAATGCATGTGACTAGGCAATCATCTAGAAGAGTGATGACCCACAAGTATAGGGGGTCTATCGTAGTCCTTTGATTTAGTTTTCATCATGTTCATATGATTCGCGTTCGCTACTTTGATAGTTTGATATGTGGGTGGACCGGTGCTCGGGTGCTGTCCTTACTTGGACAAACATCCCACTTATGATTAACCCCTCTCGCAAGCATCCGCAACTACGAAAGAAGAATTAAGACAAAGTCTAAACATAGCATTAAACTAGTGGATCCAAATCAGCCCCTTACGACGCAACGCATAAACTAGGGTTTAAGCTTCTGTCACTCTAGCAACCCATCATCTACTTATTACTTCACAATGCCTTCCTCGAGGCCCAAATAATGGTGAATTGTCACGTAGTCGACGTTCACATAACACCACTAGAGGAGAGACAACATACAATGCATCAAAATATCGAACGAATACCAAATTCACATGACTACTATTAGCAAGACTTATCCCATGTCCTCAGGAACAAGTGTAACTACTCACAAAGCATAATTATGTTCATGATCAGAGAGGTATGGAATAGCATTAAGGATCTGAACATATGATCTTCCACCAAACAAACCAACTAGCATCAACTACAATGAGCAATTAACACTACTAGCAACCTTACAAGTACCAATCGGAGTTGCAAGACGGAGATTGAACACAAGAGATCAACTAGGGTTTGGAGATGAGATGGTGCTGATGAAGATGTTGATGGAGATGAGTCCCCTCCGATGAGAGGAGTGTTGGTGATGACGATGGCAATGATTTCCCTCTCCGGGAGAGAAGTTTCCCCGGCAGAACAACCCTGCTGGAGCTCTAGATTGGTTCTGCTCAAGTTCCGCCTCGTGGCAGCGGCGTCTCCTCCCAAAAGCTCTATTATGATTTTTTTCTTAGACGAAACCCTTGATATAGAAGAAGATGGGGGCCAGAGGAGCTGCAGGGGGGCCATGAACCCACCAGGCGCGGCCAGGGGGGTGGCCCGCACCTGGCAGGCTCGTGGCCTCCTGGTGGCTCCTCTCTGGTATATTTCTGGCCCAGTATTTTTTATATATTCCAAAATAATTCCTCGTTGATTTTCACGGCTTTTGGAGTTGTGCAAAATAGACATATCAAACTTGCTCTTTTTCTGTTGGAAATATGCCCTAGAGGCAATAATAAATTAGTTATTATCATATTTCCTTGTTCATGATAATCGTTTATTATCCATGCTATAATTGTATTGAATGGAAACATAGATACATGTGTGGATACATAGACAACACCGTGTCGCTAGTATGCCTCTAGTGAACTAGCTCATTGATCAAAAGATGGTTAAGATTTCCTAGCCATGGACATGAGATGTCATTTGATAACGGGATCATATCATTAGGAGAATGATGTGATGGACAAAGACCCAAACTACAAACATAGCATATGATCGTGCCAGTTCACTGCTACTGTTTTCTGCATGTCAAGTATATGTTCCTATGACCATGAGATCATGCAACTCATTGACACCGGAAGAGTACCTTGTCTGTATCAAACATCGCAACGTAACTGGGTGACTATAAAGTGCTCTACAGGTATCTCCGAGGGTGTCTGTTGGGTTGGCATGGATCAAGACTGGAATTTGTTACTCCGTGTGACAGAGAGGTATCTCAGGGCCCACTCGGTAATGCAACATCACAACAAGCCTTGTAGCAATGTGACTAAAGTGTTATCCACGGGATCTTGCATTACGGAATGAGTAAAGAGACTTTCTGGTAACGAGGTTGTACTAGGTATGGAGATACCGACGATCGAATCTCGGGCAAGTAACATACCGAAGAAAAAAGGGAACGTTATACGGTATTAACTGAATCCTTGACATACAGGTTCGACCGATAAAGATCTTCGCAGAATATGTAGCAACCAATATGGTCATCTAGGGTCACTATTGGTTATTGGCCATAGAGGTGTCTCGGTCATGTCTACATAGTTCTCGAACCCGCAGGGTCTGCACACTTAAGGTTTGGTGATGTTTCGATAGTATAGAGTTATGTATGGTGGTGACCGAAGGTTGTTCGGAGTCCCGGATGAGATCTCGGACGTCACGAGGAGCTCCGGATTGGTCCGGAGGTAAAGATTCATATATAGGAAGTCCTATTTTTTGTCGCCGGAAAAGTTTCGGGCTCATAGGTAGTGTACCGGGAGTGTCGTAGTGTACCGGGGGACCATCGGGAGAGGTATTTCGACCCAAGAGTCTACATGGGCTGTGGGAGGGTGGAAACCAGCCCTTAGTGGGCTGGTGGAAGTCCTCTAAGAGGCCCATACGGCTGGAGTTGAGAAAGAAAGAAAAAACGCAAAGGTGGAAAGAGATTCCAAGTAGGAAAGGAGCAATCCTAGTCCTACTAGGATTGGAGGAGGATTCCTCCAATCCTCCTTGCGCAAGAGAGAGAGGAGGCAGCCTTGGTGCACCAGCCCTCCACCTCCCTCCCTCCTATATATATTGGTGGACTTGGGTGTTTTGCACTTGATTTTACGGACACGTGCTACCCGTTCCACCGGCACTCCTCTAGATCGGATTTCTGCGGTGCTTAGGGGAAGCCCTACCGGAATTGCTCCACCACCATCGCCAGAGCGCCGTCATGCTGCCGGCAAACTCTTCCTCCTCTCCACTTCCTCTTGCTGGACCAAGATGGTGGAGATCTTCATCAAGCTGCATGTGTGCTAAACGCGGAGGTGCCGTCCGTTTGGTACTAGATCGGAAGAACCGTGATCAAGGCCACGAGGCGACCGTGATGAGATCGCAGGACGGATCGTGATGAGATCGCGGGACGGATCGTAATGTGTTCACGGGATGGTTCGTGATGAGATCGCGGGACAGATCGTGATGAGATCGCGGGACGCTCGGCGATTTGGATCGCGAAGATGTTCGACTACACCAACCGCGTTTACGCTTCCCGCTTAGCGATCTACAAGGGTATGGAGATCCACTCTCCCTCTCGTAGATGCTCATCACCATGGATAGATCTGCCTGTGCATAGGAAAAAATTTGTTTCCCATGCGACGTTCCCCAATAGTGGCATCATGAGCTAGGTCTATGTGTAAATGAAATCTCGAGTAGAACACAAAGGGTTTGTGGGCGTTGATGCTTAGATTGCTTCCTCCCTTGGTCGTGTTTTGGTTCAGCGGTATAGTGAGATGAAGCGGCCCGGACCAAAATTACTCGTACGCTTACGAGAGACCGGTTCCCTCATCTGCAACTTGTTGCATAGATGGCTTGCGGGTGCCAGTTTCTCTCACTTTAGTTGGATCGGATTTGACAAAGGCGGTCCTTGAGAAGGTTGAAAAGCGACTAGTGTATCACCGTTGTGGCTTTTGCGTAGATGAGAATTGTTCTTGCTAGATACCCGTAGCAGTCACGTAAAACATGCAACAACAATTAGAGGACATCTAACTTGTTTTTGCAGGGTATGTTCTGATGTGATATGGCCAATTACATGATGGGATATATGTGATGTATGACATGATCATGTGATGTATAGATTATCATGACTTGCATGACGATGAGTACGGCAACCAGCAGGAGCCATAGGGTTGTCTTTAATTATTGTATGACCTGCATGTCAATCATTAAGCACTATGTAATGCTTTACTTTATCGCTAATCGGTAGCAATAGTAGTAGAAGCATGTTGAGCGCGACAACCCTGATGGCGACACGTTGATGGAGATCATGGTGTCATGCCGGTGACGATGGTGATCATGTCGGTGCTTTCATGATGGAGATCAAAAGCACAAGTTCATGGCCATATCATGTCACTTATGATTTGCATGTGATGTTAATCCTTTTATGCACCTTGTTTTCCTTAGGACGACGGTAGCATTATAAGGTGATCCCTCACTTAATTTCAAGATAAATTGTGTTCTCCCCGAGTGTGCACCGTTGCGAAAGTTTGTCGTGTCGAGACACCACGTGATGATCGGGTGTGATAGACTCTACGTTCACATACAACGGGTGCAAGCCAGTGTTGCACATGCAGAACACTCGGGTTAAACTTGATGAGCCTAGCATGTACAAACATGGCCTCGGAACACAAGAGACCGAAAGGTCGAACATGAGTCATATAGTAGATATGATCAACATGATGATGTTCACCATTGAAACCACCTCAACTCATGTGATGATCGAACTTGAGTTGGTGAATTTGGATCATGTATCACTCGAATGACCGGAGGGATGTCAATTTGAGTGGGAGTTCTTAAGTAATATGATTAATTGTACTCATTATCATGAACTTAGTCAGTAGTGCCTTTGCAAATTATGTTGTAGATTACTAGCTCGCGTTGTAGCTCCCTAGTACTTTTATATGTTCCTAGAGAAATAGAGTTGAAAGATGATGGTAGCAATATTGCGGATTGGGTCCGTGATCTTAGGATTGTCCTCATTGCTGCACAGAAGGCTTATGTCCTTAATGCACCGCTCGATGCGCCAACCCCTCTAGCGTTGCCTGTAGATGTTGTGAACATCTGACAGGCACGTTCTGATGACTACTTGATAGTTTAGTGCATCATGCATTACGGCTTAGAATTGAGGCTCCGAAATGTTTTGAACATCATGGAACATATGAGATGTTCCAAGAGCTGAAATTAGGATCTCAGGCTCGTGCCCGTGTTGCGAGATATGAGATCCCCAACAAGATTCTTTGCCTGCAAGATGAATGAGAATAGCTCAATCGTTGAGCATGTGCTCAGATCGTCTGGGTGCTACAATCGCTTGAATCGAGTGGGAGTTCATCTTCCAGATAAGATAGTGATTGATATAGTTCTCCAAGTCACTTTCACTAAGCTACTAGAACTTGGTGATGAACTATTGAATGCCAGGGATAGAATTAATGATCCCTGAGTTGTTCGCGATGTTTGACACCGTGAAGGTAGAAATCAAGAAGGAGCATCAAAGTGTTGATGGTTAGTAAAACCACTATTTTCAAGAAGGCCAAGGGCAAGGAGGGAAACTTCATGGATGCCAAGTCAGTTGCTGCTCCAGTGAAGCAACCCAAAGTTAAACCCGAACCCGATACTAAGTGCTTCGATTATGAGGAGAGCGGTCGCTAAAGTGGAACAACCCTAGATACTTGGTAGATAAGAAGTCTGGCATTGTCGACACAAGTATATTTGATATACGTGTTATCGGTGTGTACCTTGCTAATACTTCAAGTAGCACCTGGGTATTGGATACTGGTTTGGTTGCTAAATGTTAGTAACTCGAAATAAAAGCTACGGAATAAATGGAGAACTAGCTAAGGGTGAGGTGACGATGTGTCTTGGAAATGTTTCCAAGGTTGATGTGATCAACATCGCATGCTCTCCCTACCTTCGGGATAAGTGACGAACCTAAATAAATGTTATTTGGTGTTTGCGTTGAGCATGAACGTGATTAAATCGTGTTTATTGCAATACGATTATTCATTTAAGTCAGAGAATAATGGTTATTCTGTTTACATGAATAATACCTTCAATGGTCATACACCTAGTAAGAATGGTTTGTTGAATCTTGATCGTAGTAATACACTTGTTCATAAAATTGATGCCAAAGCATACAAAGTTGATAATGATAGTACCACATACTTGTGGCACTACCGCTATATGTCATATTGGTATAAAGCGCATGAAGAAACTCCATGATGATGGATCTTTGGACTCATTCGATTTCGAATCGGTTGAGACATGCGAACCATGCCTTTTGGGCAAGATGACTAAGGACCCCGTTTTCCGGATTGATGGAGCGGGCAAGTAATTTATTGGAAATGATACATGTTGATGTCTGCAATCCAATGAGTCTTGTAGCATGTGGTGGATATCGTTATTTTCTTATCTTCACTGATGATTTGAGTAGATATAGTGTATATTTACTTAATGAAACACAAGTCTGAATCGTTTGAAAGGTTCAAGCAAATTCAGAGTGAAGTTTAAGATTATCATGACAAGAAGATAAAAATGTCTGCGATATGATCGTGGAGATGAATATCTGAGTTACAAGTTTGGCATACAACTTTAGACAATGTGAAAGTTGTTTCACAACTCACGCCACTAGGAACACCATAGTGTGATGGTGTGTCCGAACGTCATAGTCGTGCTCTATTGGATATGTTGCGTGCTATGATGTCTCTTATCATTAAGTTACTATAATTTTGGGGTTATGCATTAGAGACAACTTCATTCACTTTTAAAATAGGGCACCATCTAAATCCGTTGAGATGACACCATGTGAATTATGGTTTGATAGAACCTAAGTTATCATTTCTTGATGTTTGGGGCTGCGACGCTCATGTGGAAAATGTTTTCACCTAGTGAGCTCGAACCCTATGCGGACAAATGCATCTTCATAGAATAACCTAAGAACATTTAGGTGAGCCTTCTATCTCAGATCTAGGCATAAAATGTTTGTTGCTAAAACTGGGTCCTTTCGCGAGAAAAAGTTTCTCTCGAAAGAATTGAGTGGGAGGAAGATAGAACTCGATGAGGTTGTTGAACCTTTGTTTCAACCAGAGAGTAGCGCAGCACAGGAAGATGTTTCTGTGAAGCCTACGTTAGTTGAAGAGGAAGTTAATGATGATGATCATGAAGCTTCGGATCAAGTTACTATCAAACCTCGTAGGTCAACAAGGACGTGTACTGCTCCTGAGTGGTACGACAACCTTGTCTGAGAGGTCATGTTGTTAGACAACGATGAACCTACGAGCTATGGATAAGCGATGATGGGCCCGGATTCTGACAAATGGTTATAGGCCATGAAATCCGAGAAAGGATCCATGTATGAAAATCAAGTATAGACTTTGGTAAAGTTGCTCGTTGGACGACAAGTCGTCGAGTACAAATGGACCTTTAAGATGAAGACAGGCGCTGATGGTAAATGTCACCATTTGTAAAGCTCGACTTGTTGCAAAGATGTTTGTGACAAGTTCAAGGAGTTGACTGCGATGAAACTTTCTCACTCGTAGCAATGCTAAAGTCTGTTGGAATTATGTTAGCAGTTGTTGCATTTTTCAATTATGAAATCTGGCAGATGGATGTCAAACATCGTTTTCCTTAATGGTTTACTTGAGGAAAGGTTGTATGTGATACAACCAGAAGGTTTTGTCGGTCCTAAGGATGCTAAAAGGTGTGCAAGCTTCAGTGAGCCTTCTATGGACTAAAGCAAGCATCTCGGAGTTGGAATATACACTTTGATGAGGTGATCAAAGTTTTGTAGTTTATACAAAGTTTATGAGAAACTTGTATTTACAATAAAGTGAGTGGGAGTGCTATAGAGTTTCTGATAAGCATATGTGGTTGACATATTATTGATCGGAAATGGTATAAAATTTCTGGAAAGCATGAAGGGTTGTTTGAAAAGAGTTTTTCAAAGGAAGACCTGGATAAAGCTACCTAATTGTTGAGCATCAAGATCTATAGAGATAGATCAATATGCTTGATGCGACTTTCAATGAGTACATACCTTGACAAGATTATGAAAGAGTTCAAAATGGATCAATCAGAGAAAGAGTTCTCGCCTGATTTGTAAGGTGTGAAGTTGAGTGAGACTCAAAGCTTGACAAATGGCAGAATAAAGAGAAAGGATGAACGTCGTCCCCTATGCCTTAGCCATAGGCTCTGTATAGTATGCCATGATGTGTACCGCACCTGTGTGTGCCTTGCCATGAGTCTGTCAAGGGGTACAAGAGTGATCCAGGAGTGGATCACTGGACAACAGTCAAGATTATCCTTAGTAACTAGAGGACTAAGGATATGTTTCTCGATTATGGATGTGATAAAGAGTTCGTCGTAAAGAGTTACGTCGATGCAAGTTTTAACACCAATTCGGATGACTCGTAGTAGCAATCTGGATACGTATAGTGGAGCAGGCATTTGGAATAGTACCAAGTGGAGTGTGGTAGTAGTGTTACAGTTTGACATGGAGATTTGCAAAGTACACACGGATCTGAATGTCGCAGACCCGTTGACTATAAGACCTCTCTCACATACAAAGCATGATCGAGCCCCATAACTCATTGGGTGTTAGATTCAGAACAATGCGAATCACATGGTGATGTGAACTAGATTATTGACTCTACTGCAAGTGGGAGACTGTTGGAAATATGCCCTAGAAGCAATAATAAATAGTTATTATCATATTTCCTTGTTCATGGTAATCTTTTATTATCCATGCTATAATTGTATTGAATGGAAACATAGATACATGTGTGGATACATAGACAACACTGTGTCCCTAGTATGCCTCTAGTGAACTAGCTCGTTGATCAAAAGATGGTTAAGGTTTCCTAGCCATGGACATGAGATGTCATTTGATAATGGTATCATATCATTAGGAGAATGATGTGATGGACAAAGAACCAAACTACAAACGTAGCATATGATCGTGTTAGTTTACTGCTATTGTTTTCTGCATGTCAAGTATATGTTCCTATGACCATGAGATCATGCAACTCACTGACACCGGAAGATTACCTTGTGTGTATCAAACGTCGCAACGTAACTGGGTGTCTATAAAGGTGCTCTACAGGTATCTCCGAGGGTGTCTGTTGGGTTGGCATGGATCAAGACTAGAATTTGTTACTCCGTGTGACGGAGAGGTATCTCAGGGCCCACTCGGTAATGCAACATCACAACAAGCCTTGCAAGCAATGTGACTGAAGTGTTAGCCACGGGATCTTGCATTATGGAACGAGTAAAGAGACTTGCCGATAACGAGGTTGAACTAGGTATGGAGATACCGACGATCGAATCTCGAGCAAGTAACATACCGAAGAACAAAGGGAACGTTGTACGGGATTAACTGAATCCTTGACATACAGGTTCGACCGACAAAGATCTTCGCAGAATATGTAGGAACCAATATGGTCATCCAGGGCCCGCTATTGGTTATTGGCCGTAGAGGTGTCTCGGTCATGTCTACATAGTTCTCGAACCCGCAGGGCCTGCACACTTAAGGTTTGGTGACGTTTCGGTAGTATAGAGTTATGTATGGTTGTGACCGAATGTTGTTCGGAGTCCTGGATGAGATCCTGGACATCACGAGGAGCTCCGGAATGGTTCGGAGGTAAATATTCATATATAGGAAGTCCTATTTTGGTCACCGGAAAAGTTTCGGGCTCATCGGTAGTGTACCGGTAGTGCCGGTAGTGTACCGTGGGACCATCGGGAGAGGTATTTCGACCCAAGAGTCTACATGGGCTGTGGGAGGGTGGAAACCAGCCCTTAGTGGGCTGGTGGAAGTCCTCTAAGAGGTCTGTGCGGCTGGAGTTGAGAAATAAAGAAAAAACGCAAAGGTGGAAAGAGATTCCAAGTAGGTAAGGAGCAATCCTAGTCCTACTAGGATTGGAGAAGGATTCCTCCAATCCTCCTTGCGCAAGAGAGAGAGGAGGCAGCCTTGGTGCGCTAGCCCTCCACCTCCCTCCCTCCTATATATATTGGTGGACTTGGGTGTTTTGCACTTGATTTTACGGCCACGTGCTACCCGTTCCACCGGTGCTCCTCTAGATCGGATTTTTGCGGTGCTTAGGCAAAGCCCTGCCGGAATTGCTCCACCACCATCGCCGAAGCACCGTCATGTTGCCGGAAAACTCTTCCTCCTCTCCACTTCCTCTTGCTGGACCAAGACGGTGGAGATCGTCATAATGCTGCACGTGTGCGGAACGCGGAGGTGTCGTCCGTTTGGTACTAGATCGGAAGAACCGTGATCAAGGCCACGAGACGACCGTGATGAGATCGCGGGACAGATCGTGATGAGATCGTGGGACAGATCGTGATGTGTTCACGGGACGGTTCATGATGAGATCGCGGGATGGATCATGATGAGATCGCGGGATGCTCGGCGATTTGGATCGCGAAGATGTTCGACTACACCAACCGCGTTTCTTAACGCTTCCCGCTTAGCGATCTACAAGGGTATGTAGATCCACTCTCCCTCTCATAGATGCTCATCACCATGGATAGATCTACGTGTGCGTAGGAGAAAATTTTGTTTCCCATGCGACGTTCCCCAACATTTTCCAGCCCAGAATTCCAGCTGCCGGCATTCTCCCTCTTTGTGTAAACCTTGTAAAATAAGAGAGAAAAGGCATGGAATTGTACCATAGCATGTTATAACAACTCATGATGTGATAAATATCAATATAAAAGCACGATGCAAAATGGACGTATCAACTCCCCCAAGCTTAGACCTCGCTTGTTCTCAAGCGGAAACCGAGATCGATAAATATGCCCACATGTTTAGAGAAAGAGGTGTCGATAAAATAAAATACGGACATGCAGGCATCATGATCATATTTGGAAAAGCAATATCGTCATATAATCCCTTATGCTAAATTGACAATTCATTCACAATGTAAAGCATGCATCCAGAATCTTATTGAGAATCAACAACCAATAGGCTTTAGTCATTGAAGCAATTGCAATTTATCATAACATCGGAAAGAGTCAAATAAGAGCTTGTAAAACAAATCCACATACTCAATCATCTTTTAGTCTTCTACGATTGCTAAAACTCTAGCGGTACTGACGAGATAATAGTTTCAGTTGGACACAGAGAATGATAGGGGCTTATAGTTTCACCTCCCAACTCTTTACCTCAAGGGTAATGTCAACAATAATAATCCATGATTACTTACTTCCAAGTTGATATATGAATATAGATCTTTCCCTAGCACATGACGCTTGCCGAGATGATGGCAAGATAAGGAATTGGTGAGAATCACCGTGACTCTTTTAAAGATAAAAAAAGTAAAGGTACAAGATAGGCCCTTCGCAGAGGGAAGCAGAGGTTGTCATGCGCTTTTAAGGTTTGGATGTGTGATCTCTTAGTGTGAAGGAACGTCACTTTATATTGCCTCCTGTGATAAAGAACTTTATTATGCAGTCTGTCGCTTTTATGTCTTCCTCATCACAGGTTCGTACAAAGCTTATTTTCCACACACTAATAGATCATACATATTTAGGGAGCAATTTTTATTGCTTGCACCGATGATAACTTACTTGAAGGATCTTATTCAATCCATAGGTAGGTATGGTGGACTCTCATGGCAAAACTAGATTGAGGGTTTTAGGGATACACAAGTAGTATCTCTACTTAGTGCGGAAGTTTTGGCTAACATGAGGTGGAAGCAAGCATCACATGCTAAAGGATCCATCATCATATAACATTGTTCGGAACCAGGCATTCATTATGTTGTCTTCCTTGTCCAACATCTACTTCTTAGCATGCAATAGTTTAATGAGTGTTCACAATCATAGATGGTGTCAAAGATGATATATTTATATGTGAACCTCTCTTTCTTTATTACTTCCTATTAATTGCATCAATGACTAAGGTCTATGTTTGTCCACCCACAACAAGTTTCAGTCAACATTCTTTTTATATGTGAAGTCATCACTTCCCATAAGATCATCACATGATCTTTCATGCTTTTGTTCTCTTGTTATTATCTTCTTTAGATCATGGCAAGAAGCAAAGCCCTTAACTAAAACACTCTTTATTATATAACTCACGAACTCGATTAGATTGGGGGTAACATAAAGCAAAATTCAAACCTAGATTATACTAAAAACTTTATTCTACTAGATAAAGATATTATCAAAAGGAAAAAACTAATATAAAGGTAAAGGCAAAAGATGTGATGGTGATACGATACCGGGGCAACTCCCCCAAGCTTGGCGCAAGCCAAGGGGAGTGGCCATACCCGTGTGTTTAATTTTCTTCCTTCGGAGGTGATGGTGGTGGAGTCGTTGGAATCCGGGGTTGACCCTCCGTCTTCCAAGGCATAGGTTCTCCATTGTGGAAAGATGATCGAGTCTCCGAGATCCTCAAATCTGCAGCCAACCGCATTGCTTTAAATCTATACTCATACTCACAGTTCTTGTTTTGCAGGTCGTAGATCTGGGCTTGGAGATGATCGATTCTATTATAGAGCTTGAGGAGGTGTTACCCGATGTCCTTGGCGTCGATCTTGTGCTTTTTGGTGAACTCCGTAATCATCATGTGGTTGGAGTTGACTCCGTGTTCCACCATCCCTTGGCACTTGAAGACTTGCTACTCCATTGCTTCGAGCCTCGTCTCCACGCTGTCGGTCTTCTTGGGCCCCTCAACGTCACGGATATGCAGCACCCCCTCACGCATCTCCATGGTTTGAGGGTGTTGCAGCACCTCCGCGAGGTAGGGGTTGATGACCTTCTCAAAGAACTTGTCCTTCGAGACCTTGGTGGACGTCATAGCGATCTAAATCTGTCTGCACAACAGCTCGAAACAAAAATAGAGGATATTTGCATGGTACGAGGGTCAGACCTTTCGGGAAGTTATATAATGAATTAGTTATTATCATATTTCCTTGTTCATGATAATCGTTTATTATCCATGCTATAATTGTATTGAATGGAAACAAAGATACATGTGTGGATACATAGACAACACCGTGTCCCTAGTATGCCTCTAGTGAACTAGCTCGTTGATCAAAAGATGGTTAAAGGTTTCCTAGCCATGCACATGAGATGTCATTTGATAACGGTATCACATCATTAGTAGAATGATGTGATGGACAAGACCCAAACTACATACGTAGCATATGATCGTGTCAGATTATTGCTACTGTTTTCTGCATGTCAAGTAGGTGTTCCTATGACCATGAGATCATGCAACTCACGGACATCGGAGGAGTGCCTTGTGTGTATCAAACGTCGCAACGTAACTGGGTGACTATAAAGGTGCTCTACAGGTATCTCCGAGGGTGTCTGTTGAGTTGGCATGGATCAAGACTGGGATTTGTTACTCCGTGTGACGGAGAGGTATCTTAGGGCCCACTCGGTAATACAACATCACAACAAGCCTTGCAAGCAATGTGACTAAGTGTTAGTTGCGGGATCTTGTGTTACGGAACGAGTAAAGAGACTTGCCGGTAACGAGGTTGAACTAGGTATGGAGATACCGACGATCGAATCTCGGGCAAGTAACATACCGAAGAACAAAGGGAACATCGTACGGGATTAACTGAATCCTTGACATAGAGGTTCGACCGATAAAGATCTTCGTAGAATATGTAGGAACCAATGTGGACATCAAGGTCCCGCCATTGGTTATTGACCGTAGAGGTGTCTCGGTCATGTCTACATAGTTCTCGAACCCGCAGGGTCTGCACACTTAAGGTTCGGTGACGTTTCGGTAGTGTAGAGTTATGTATGGTGGTGACCAAAGGTTTTTCTGAGTCCCGGATGAGATCCCGGACGTCATGAGGAGCTCCCGAATGGTCCGGAGGTAAAGATTCATATATAGGAAGTCCCAGTTTGGTCGCCAGAAAAGTTTCGGGCTTATGCGTAGTGTACCGGGAGTGCCGGGAGTGTACCGGGACACCTCCGGGAGGGGTATTTCGACCCAAGAGGCTTCATGGGATGTGGGAAAGTATTAACCAGCCCTTAGTGGGCTGGTGTAACCTCCACATAAGGCCCATGTGGCTGGAATAAAGAGACCCAAAGGAAAAAGGTGGAAAAAGGCCAAAAAAGGAGCAATCCTAGTCCTACTAGGATTGGAGGAGGAGAGTCCTCCTCTCCCTCCTTGTCTTGGCCGAAATCCAAAGAGGGCCAGCCCTTGCGGCCAGCCTCTCCTATCCTCCTGTATATATTGGTGGAATAGAGGGTTTTTGCACAAGTTTTTACGGCCACGTGCTACCCGTTCCAGCGGTGCTCCCCTAGATCGGTTTTCTGCAGTGCTTAGGCGAAGCCCTGCTGGAATTGCTCCACCACCATAATCGGAGCGCCGTCACGCTGCCGGTGAACTCTTACTCCTCTCCACTTCCTCTTGCTGGACCAATACAGTGGAGATCGTCATCAAGCTGCACGTGTGCTGAACGCGGAGGTGCCGTCCGTTCGGTACTAGATCAGAAGGACCGTGATCAAGACCACGAGACGGATCGTGACGTGATCGCGAGACGGATCGTGATGAGATCACGGGACGGATCATGATGTGTTCACGGGACGGATTGTGATGAGTTCACGGGACGGATCGTGATGAGATCGCGGGACGGACCGTGATGAGACTGCGGGACGGATCGTGATGAGATTGCGGGACGCTCGGCGATTTGGATCGCGAAGATGTTCGACTACACCAACCGCGTTTCTTAACGATTCCCGCTTAGCGATCTACAAGGGTATGTAGATTCACTCTCCCTCTTGTAGATGCTAATCACCATGGATAGATCTTGCGTGTGCATAGGAAAATTTTTGTTTCCGATGCAACGTTCCCCAACATTGATGGCATTCAATTGTTCAACAGGAAAGCTATCATCAATAGGTTGTGGGTCATCAAGAACATTCTCTAACCAAGATAAGTTATCTGCTATGGGGTTCTCAGCACCCTTCCTATCAACATTATGCAAATCAAATTCTTGTAGCAAGAGAACCCATCTAATAAGTCTAGGCTTAGCATCTTTCTTTTCCATGAGATATTTAATAGCAGCATGATCAGTGTGAATAGTAACATTAGAATCAACAATATAAGATCTGAACTTATCACATGCAAACACAACTGCTAAAAATTCTTTTTCAGTAGTAGCATAATTTCTTTGGGCACTGTCTAGAGTTTTACTAGCATAATGAATAACATTTAATTTCTTATCAACTCTTTGTCCTAGGACAGCACCAACAGCATAATCACTAGCGTCACACATGATTTCAAAAGGTAGGTTCCAATCAAGTCGTTGAACAATAGGTGCAGCTATCAAGGCTTTTTGAGTATTTCAAATGATTCTTCGCAGTCATCATCAAAAACAGATGGAGTATCTTTTTGCAAGAGATTAGTGAGAGGCCTAGAAATCTTAGAGAAGTCTTTAATAAACCTTCTATAGAAACCAGCGTGACCAAGGAAGCTTCTTATACCTTTAATGTCTTTAGGGTAGGGCATCTTCTCAATGGCATCAACTTTAGCCTTATCAACTTCAATACCTTTCTCGGAATGTCCCAAGACAATGCCTTCATTAACCATAAAGTGGCACTTCTCTGAATTCAAGACAAGGTTAGTGTTGGAAATATGCCCTAGAGGCAATAATAAATTAGTTATTATCATATTTCCTTGTTCATGATAATCGTTTATTATCCATGCTATAATTATATTGATCGGAGATTTAAATGCATGTGTGGATACATAGACAAAACCATGCCCCTAGTATGCCTCTAATAGACTAGCTCGTTGATCAAAGGATGGTTAAGGTTTCCTAGCCATGGACATGAGATGTCATTTGATAACAGGATCACATCATTGGGAGAATGATGTGATGGACAAGACCCAAATTACAAACGTAGCATATGATCGTGTCAGTTTATTGTTGCTGTTTTCCGCATGTCAAGTATATGTTCCTATGACCATGAGATCATGCAACTCACTGACACCGGAGGGATACTTTGTGTGTATCAAAGGTCGCAACGTAACTAGGTGACTATAAAGGTGCACTACAGGTATCTCCGAAGGTGTCTGTTGAGTTGGCATGGATCAAGACTGGGATTTGTTACTCCGTGTGACGGAGAGGTATCTCAGGGCACACTCGGTAATGCAACATCACAACAAGCCTTGCAAGCAATGTGACTAATATGTTAGCCACGGGATCTTGCATTACGGAACGAGTAAAGAGACTTGCCGGTAACAAGGTTGAACTAGGTATGGAGATACCGACGGTCGAATCTCGGGCAAGTAACATACTGAAGAACAAAGGGAATGTTATACGGGATTGATTGAATCCTTGACATAGAGGTTCGACCGATGAAGATCTTCGTAGAATATGTAGGAACCAATGTGAACATCTAGGTCCCGCCATTGGTTATTGGCCGTAGAGGTGTCTCGGTCATGTCTACATAGTTCTCGAACCCGCAGGGTCTGCACACTTAAGGTTCGGTGACGTTTCGGTAGTGTAGAGTTATGTATGGTGGTGACCTAAGGTTGTTAGGAGTCCCGGATGAGATCCCGAACGTTACGAGGAGCTCCGGAATGGTCCGGAGGTAAAGATTCATATATAGGAAGTCCCAGTTTGGTCGCCGGAAAAGTTCCGGGCTCATTGGTAGTGTACCGGGAGTGCCGGGAGTGTACCGGGAGACCACCGGGAGGGGTATTTCGACCCAATAGGCTTTGTGTGATGTAGGAGGATGAATACCAGCCCTTAGTGGGCTGGTGGAAGTCCTACACAAAGCCCATGAGGCTGGAAAGAAAATACCAAAAGGAAAAAAGGTGGAAAAAGGCAAAAAAGGGCCAAATAAGGAAGGAGTCCTAATCCTACTAGGAGTGGAGGAGGAGGACTCCTCCCTCCTTGGTTTGGCCGACCCAAGGGATGCCTTTTTGGCAGCCAAGCCTCCTCCTCCTCTCCTCCTATATATACTAGAGGATTTTAGGGTTTTGGCACAAGATTTTCAGCCATGTGCCACACGTTCCTCTAGTGCATAGCTTCTCCTCTAGATCGGTTTTCTGCAGTGCTTAGGCGAAGCCCTGTCAGAATAGCTCCACCACCATCGCCGGAGCGCCGTCACGCTGCAGGAGAACTCTTCCTCCTCTCCGCCTCCTCTTGCTGGATCAAGACGGTGGATATCGTCATCAAGTTGCACGTGTGCTGAACGCGGAGGTGCCGTCCGTTCGGTACTAGATCGGAAGGATCGTGATCAAGGCCACGGGACGTCCGTGATCGGATCACGGGACAGATCGTGACGAGATCGTGGGACGGTTCGTGATTGGTTCGCGGGACGGTTCGTGATTAGATCGCGGGACGCTCGGCGATTTTGATCGCGAAGAAGTTCGACTACACCAACCGCGTTTCTTAACGCTTCCCGCTTAGCGATCTACAAGGGTACGTAGATCCACTCTCCCTCTCGTAGATGCTCATCACCATGGATAGGTTTGCGTGTGCGTAAGAAAATTTTTGTTTCCCATGCAACGTTCCCCAACAGTTAGTATCTTCACATCCCTGCAAAACTCGATCAAGGTTGCTCAAGCAATCATCAAAAGAAGATCCGTAAACGGAGAAATAATCCATGAAGACCTCAACAATCTTTTCACAAAATCAGAGAATATAGCCATCATACATCTTTTAAAGGTAGCAGCTGCATTACATAAACCAAAAGGCATACGTCTATAAGCAAAAATACCGAAAGGACAAGTAAAAGTGGTTTTCTCCTGATCAGATTGCGAAACAGGTATTTGGGAGAAACCAGAATAACCATCTAGAAAGCAAAAGTGTGTATGTTTAGATAATCTTTCTAGCATTTGATCAATGAAAGGTAGAGGGTAATGATCATTCTTGGTAGGTTTATTTAATTTCCTAAAATCAATTACCATCCTACAGCTAGTAACAATTCTTTGTGGTATCAATTCATCTTTATCATTAGGAACAACGGTAATACCTCCCTTCTTAGGGACACAATGCGCCGGACTTACCCAATCACTATAAGCCACAGGATAAATAATACCTGCTTCCAGGAGCTTTAGTATTTCTTTTCTTACCACCTCTTTCATCTTAGGATTCACTCTTCGTTGGGGATCGGCAACTGGTTTGGAATCAGGATCAGTTTTAATTTTATGCTAGCATAGAGTAGGACTAATGCCCTTAAGATCATCAAGAGTATATCCAATAGCAGCACGGTGCTTCCTTAGAGTTTTCAATAATTTCTTTTCTTCATGCTCTGAAAGGTTAGCACTAATAATAATAGGATATATCTCTTTTTCATCAGGATAAGCATACTTAAGAGTATCAGGTAATTGTTTAAGCTCAAACACGGGATCACCCTTTGGTGGAGGTGGATCTCCAAGTAATTCAACAGGCAAATTATTCTTAAGGATAGGACATTGTTCGAAGATAATTCTATCTATCTCATTCCTTTCATCCATATGCATATCATTTTCATGTTCAAGCAAGTATTGCTCTAAAGGATCTGTAGGAGGCATAGCAATAGAAGCAAGAGCAATAATTTCATCCTTATTAGACAGTTCTTTTTCATGATGTTGTCTACTAAACTTAGAAAAATTAAATTCATGTGACACACCTTCAAAGCCAATAGTAATAGTCTGTTTCTCACAATCAATTTGAGCATTAACAGTATTGAGGAAAGGTCTACCAAATATGATGGGACAAAAGCTATCTTGTGTGGTAGCAAGAATGAGAAAATCAGTAGGATACTTAGTTTTACCACACAAGACTTCAACATCTCCAACAATTCCAACAGGGCAGATAGTATCTCTATTAGCAAGTTTAATAGTAACATCAATACATTCCATCTCGACAGGTGCAATTTCATTTTTAATTTCATTATATAAAGATTGGGGTATTGCACTAACACTAGCACCCATATCACATAAACCATGATAACAATGATCTCCTATCTTAACAGAAACAAGAGGCATGCCAACTACATGTTTATGTTTGTCTCTAGCATGAGGTTTAGCAATTCTAGCAGAGGCTTCACAAAATTGAATAACATGCCCATCAACATTATCGGCCAAGAGGTCCTTAATAATAGCAATACTAGGTTCAACTTTAATTTGCTCAGGGGGTGTAGGTGTTCTAATGTGACCCTTACGTATCATAGTTAAAGCTTTAGCATGATCCTTTATTCTAACAGGGAAAGGTGGTTTCTCAATGTAAGCAGTAGGGACAATAGAATCATTATAAGAAATTACTTTCTCTTCAACTGGAACAGGTTTAGCTACATTAACTTCTATAGGAGGATGATATTTAAACCACTTCTCCTTAGGGAGATTGACATGAGTGGCAAATGATTCGCATAAAGAAGCTACTATCTCAGAGTCAAGTACATGTTTAGCGCTAAAATCACGAAAGGTATTTGTTTCTACGAAAGATTTAACACAATCGAACTTAAGATTCATACCTGACTCATTACCTTCATCAAACTCCCAATCTTCAGAATTGCGTTTAATTCTTTCCAATAAATCCCATATGAAGTCAATATCTCTCTTCATGAAAGAACCGGTACAAGAAGTGTCGAGCATGGTGCGATTGTCATGAGAAAGCCGAGCATAAAAGTTCATAATAATAATCTCTCTGGGGAGCTCGTGGTTGGGGCATGAATATAACATTGACTTAAGCCTCCCCCAAGCTTGAGCGATACTTTCTCTATCAAGAGGCCAAAAATTGTAGATATAATTCCGATCACGATGTACCAAATGCATAGGATAAAACTTTTGATGAAATTCCAATTTCAATCGTTTGTAGTTCCATGATCCAATATCATCACATAGCCTATACCATGTCAATGCTTTATCCCTCAAAGATAAGGGAAAGACCTTCTTCTTGACCTCATCCTCGGGAAAACCTGCAAGCTTAAATAAACCACAAACCTCATCTACATAGATTAGATGCAAGTCGGGATGTGATGTTCCATCTCCTATAAAAGGATTAGCCAACAGTTTCTCTAGCATACCCGAAGGAATCTCATAATAAATATTTTCAGTAGGTGCAGTAGGTTGAGGAGCAACTCTTTGTGCTTCCGATCGAGGTGAAGATACCCCGAACAAGCTCTTCAAAGGATTAGTTTCCATAGTGACAAGTGACAATAAATTTCAGCATACGATATAAATTTTTCCTTACCAAATTCCACTTACCAAAGGCGCTTCACTCCCCGGCAACGGCGCCAGAAAAGAGTCTTGATGACCCACAAGTATAGGGGATCTATTGTAGTCCTTTCGATAAGCAAGAGTGTCAAACCCAACGAGAAGCAGAAGGGAAAGATAAGCGGTCTTCAATAAGGTATTCTTTGCAAGCACTGAAATAGTCGGTAACAGATAGTTGTATGATAAGATAATTTGTAACGGGTAGCGAGTAACAATAGTAAAAAAAGGTGCAGCAATATGGCCGAATCCCTTTTTTAGAAAGGGAGAAGCCTGAACGAACTTTTATATAAATTAAAGTGCTCCCGAGGACACATGGGAATTACTGTCAAGCTAGTTTTCATCATGTTCATATGATTCGCGTTCGCTACTTTGATAGTTTGATATGTGGGTGGACCGGTGCTTGGGTGATGTCCTTACTTGGACAAACATCCCACTTATGATTAACCCCTCTGGCAAGCATCTGCAACTACAAAAGAAGAATTAAGACAAAGTCTAACCATAGCATTAAACTAGTGGATCCAAATCAGCCCCTTACGACGCAACGCATAAACTAGGGTTTAAGCTTCTGTCACTCTAGCAACACATCATATACTTATTACTTTCCAATGCCTTCCTCCAGGACCAAATAATGGTGAATTGTCATGTAGTCGAGGTTCACATAACACCACTGGAGGAGAGACAACATACAACGCATCAAAATATCGAACGAATACCAAATTCACATGACTACTATTAGCAAGACTTATCCCATGTCCTCAGGAACAAGCGTAACTACTCACAAAGCATAATTATGTTCATGATCAGAGAGGTATTGAATAGCATTAAGGATCTGAACATATGATCTTCCACCAAACAAACCAACTAGCATCAACTACAATGAGCAATTAACACTACTAGCAACCTTACAAGTACCAATCGGAGTTGCGAGACGGAGATTGAACACAAGAGATGAACTAGGGTTTGGAGATGAGATGGTGCTGATGAAGATGTTGATGGAGATGAGTCCCCTCCGATGAGAGGAGTGTTGGTGATGACGGTGGCGACGATTTCCCTCTCCAGGAGAGAAGTTTCCCCGGCAGAACAGCCCTGCCGGAGCTCTAGATTGGTTCTGCTCAAGTTCCGCCTCGTGGCAGCGGCATCTCCTCCCGAAATCTCTATTATGATTTTTTTTCTCGGACGAAACCCTTGATATAGGAGAAGATGGGGGCAAGAGGAGTTGTAGGGGGCCGATGAGCCCCCTAGAGGCGGCCAGGGGGTGGCCCGCGCCTGGCAGGCTCGTGGCCTCTTGGTGCCTCCTCTCTGGTATATTTCTGGCCCAGTATTTTTTATATATTCCAAAATAATTCCTCGTTGATTTTCACGGCTTTTGGAGTTGTGCAGAATAGACATCTCAAACTTGCTCGTTTTCCAGCCCAGAATTCCAGCTGTCGGCATTCTCCCTCTTTGTGTAAACCTTGTAAAATAAGAGAGAAAAGGCATGAGAATTGTACCATAACGTGTTATAACAACTCATGATGCGATAAATATCAATATAAAAGCATGATGCAAAATGGACGTATCAAAGACTATCGCCCATCTTATTTCTCAACTTGTTCTTGACTATGCTCATGGCAGAAAATGCTCTTTCAACATTTGTTGTTGCCGCCGGTAGAATCAATACCAATTTTAGAAGCAAGTACACCAAATTATGAACTATATGTCTCCCTTTTTGAACAAGCTTAACCGAGAGATCAACAATATTTTCAAGGCCTTTAAAGTTCTCATCTTTCCTCATATCATCTATGTAGTTATCAAGTTGGAGTTCAAGGTGTAACAAGTCAGCACTTGAAAAATCTTTGGGATAAAACTCAGCAAGTCTCCGTACCTTGCGTGCATCAAAATAAACAAATGAGTTGAAGGGATTCAATACCAATTTTAAAATAATACAAATTTTAGAAGCAAGTTCACATACCTTTTGTGCATCAAAAGCAGCAAATGAGTTGGCGGGATTCAAAGCAGACATACAAGATAGCAACTCCATATTGATCTCATCGAATCGATTTTCAAGCTCTTGACTAATTTTATCAATGACTCCAAGAAAAACTTCTCTTCTACAGTGATCATCATTTGTTCGACCTTTTGCAGAAATGCATCCCACCCAGTAGACCTAAGTTGTTGTATTGTACTTTTTGCAGTTCTAACAAGTGCCATTGCAGTAAGAATATATTGGTCTCTTCTTTGCAAACAATCAGACAAATCACTTGTGTATCAAAGAATGACAAGCATCAAGTGTGCATTGAAAACAAAGTCAAATGACTCAAAGACTCCTACAATAGTATGAATTTTGGGCCAATCACTTCTTTGTGAATCATCTTGTCCAAGAGTTATGAGCACATCACGAATTGTGGGATACACAGCAATAATATTGAGAACAGTTTTGTAATGAGAGCCCCACCGAGTATCACCAGGCCTAGGTAACCCCATCTCTTGATTCAAACCACTCCCAGTTTGTAACTCACCACATTCAAGTAGTTTCATGATATTGTGAAGTCTAGCATCTCGAAACATGTCATGACGCTTACAAGACACTCCAATAACATTCAATAATAAAGACACTCGATCAAAAATCCAAACACAATCATCATTTCCCTTGGCAACGGCAACAAGAACTAGCTGGAGTTGATGTGCAAAACAATGAATATACTAGGCAGAAGGTGACTCTTTCATGATCAATGTTTTCAGTCCTTTAATTTCTCCTCTCATGTTGCTAGGCCCATCTTATCCTTGCCCACAAATTTGATTTATGATCAAACCATGATCAGTAAGTAAAGTTTAAATTGCTTCCTTAAGTGACAATGAAGTAGTGTCACTTACATGAACAACTCCAAGAAAGTGCTCACATGGCCTTCCTACTTTATCAACAAAACGCAGGTATAAAGCTAGTTGTTCTTCATGTGATACATCACTAGGCTCATCAGCTAGAATAGCATAGTGCTCATCACCATGTTGTTCAGTAATTTGCTTTCTAGTAAGTAATGCACAACATTGAATAATTTGATGTTGTATCTGATGAGAAGTCAATTTGCAGTTACCTGGTGCATTCTTCAAAACATACTTGTTCACCTCCTCACTATTTGCTGCAAGCCACTTCAATAGCTCAAGAAAGTTTCCTCTATTGCTAGACTGTTCACTTTCATCATGCCCACGAAATGCCAATCCTTGATGAAGAAGAAACTGCAAGCATCTAAGTGAATACTTCAACCTCATCTTGTAAAGACGCATATCCTCACTATTCATCTTCACAACAAGATTGTCAATTACTACATGAGGATTCACAAATAAGTTATATATCTCTTGAGCTGCATTGTGCACACTTGTTACACAACCAACATGCTTAAGAAGAGCATCCTCTCTATTCCAATTCCTCCAACCACCATCAGTAAATGCATTAGTTCCCTTACCACTAGTTTTTTTCTCTTTGAACAAGTAACATACAAAGCAGAATGCAGATTCCTTCTTGATACTATATTCAAGCCAACTATGATTATGAAGCCACAAAGGATTGAACGAACGATCTCTACTCCCAATTGGCCTTTTTTCAAAGTCATGTGCATAGGGTTTGAATGGATTTTTAAGGATATATGCTCTTCGAACTGCGTCTTGATCATTGACAGGATAACTTGCAATGGGTATCCTTTCTCCAGGATCATGTTTAAGACGACTGAAATCATAAACCGGTGGCGATGGAGGTGACACATCTTCAGTTTGCTCTATGGTCACATTTGACATAGACAATGTTGTTTTTTTCAGTTTGCTCTTCGATCACAACCATCACACACACAAGTTCTCCAATCTTCTCTTTAGCCACATCCATATTCCCCGCCTTCTTTTTCTTCCCTATCCTCATAGCTTCTTTCTGGAAAAGAGAAACAATGTCTCCACCCCTCTTCATTTCACAACAAATCTGCAAGGAAAAACTTTCTATCAATATAGCTAACTGTAGTGGACTGGGTAATTGAGGCCTAAATAAAACAATTTACAGTTTATGCATATGTTCAAAGTCCCTAAAACAGAAAATAATGCATCTCTATACCTAAAAAATAGAGGATGGCAAGGGGGCAGTACTGGACTGGAGCCTGGAGGGCAGGCCGCTGGCTAGGGTGCTGACCGGCGGCGGCGGGGCACAGCCGGTGCCGGGCGCTGGCCGTTGAAGCCTAGAGCAAGGGCACGGTGGTGGAGGCCTGGAGCAGGGGAGGGCCGCGGCGTGGCGGCGTCGCAAGCGCGGGCGGGTGAGAGGCAGGACCGGCGGGCGGCGAGCCGGCGGCGGCGACAGACTGGGCGGCGGTGGCAGACTTGGCGGCGGCGGCGGGCGGCGGCTCTCGGGTCGGGGAGCGACTGCGCTGCGAGCAGGGTTCGGCCGTTCGGGATAGAGAAACAACGACGGGAGGAGAGACTGGGCTTTTTTTTCTGGCCCACTAGGTATAGAGGCGGGTGTTAAATCCCAGGGTGGGCCGTGGCCCACCCTGGCCACCCTGTACGTCCGCCACTGTTTGTGGCAATGGGTGGATGATCATGGTTGACAACCATGCACGTCTTTGGTCATGTGAATCTGTGGGTGTTGAAGCTTACGATACCAAGTTTTCTGCACTTTCAACTGTCTTCTCCAAATACCTTCAAAGCGCAACTCTATCGCAAAAGAGAAGAAAAAGGAAGGCCAACAGATAACTAGCAGACGAAGCTCTCTTAACATTAAAATGCATGTCCCTTGTACGCACGTACCTATTACGTAACATAGTTGCCTTTTCTTAGCTTTCTGTTGGATATGTGTGTGTTTTTCTTATTTATCTTTATTTATTTATACTATACCTATATATGATGCAATACATATGTTGCATGCACTAGTAGAAAACAAACCTTTCGTCTGCCTTATTAGTCGCAGTTGGCTTTTGAACCGGCACTAATGTGATCATTAGTGCTTGTTCGTGACGGGGATCATTAGTACCGGTTCGTTACAGACCTTTAGTCCTGGTTCGTGCCACGAACCGGCATTAAACGTGTGGTGGCAGGCCGACGTCAGCCTGGGCCCTCACGGGAACCTTTAGTCCCGGTTGGTGACTCCAACCGCGACTAAAGACTAACATTTAGTCGCGGTTGGAGCCACCAATCGGGACTAAAGGTCCCCCTATATTGAAACCCTTCGGCGCCAGCCCGAGCAGAGTCCTCTGTTCGTCCCCTTTCCTTTCTTCTCTGTTCATCCTCTCTTTCTCGAGCTCATCCTCCATTTTTTCCAAAATTTGTCAAGATTTGGAGGCATCCCATCCTTCCAAATTTTCACAAAGGTTACCAACTTTGTATTTTTCATCTCTTATTGCTAGATTAGCTCTTGCAATGCTCTATAAGTATAGTAATTTGTGGGTTTTAGTTTTTATGTGGTAGTTTATTTGATTTATGCAATTTGAGCTCAAATTAACTTCTTACTTTGCATTTGTAGGTGTGGTTTATTTAGTGCCTTCCCATCCCCGTCCTAACCACCATCGATCGCACGCACCGTCCCATTGCCGGCACCACCTTGGTGAGCTTCTTGTTCTTAACCTGTTTATAAAAAAACATGTTTGTAAGATTTAGTTAGTTACTTGTATCGTTTTCTTACCTATATGGTTGTTTGTTATACATAGTGGCATGGTTTTGAAATCCGTCCCCTTCGGCCCTCGTCCGGTTTATGATGCGAATGTGGTATATACTCTCTTTTATAACTCTTTGTTGCATTTCGTATTTATGACAATTATGCCAATAAGTTGACATCGATATTTTTATCTAGGAGGTATGTGAACCGAAGATTCCAACCGACATAGATATTCTTGTCAAGAAGTTAAATTTAGTTAAAAAAGAAAACGAGTATTTGAAAGAAAAAATGAAAAGAGTCGAAGAAGAGAAGATGAAACTGGGGTTGTATGTTGCCGATGTCTTCGATGATCACAAGATCAAGATGGGTGCAATGCGCTTGAAGATTAGAAAATTTAAAAGATATGCCATTGATAGTGAAGCTTGGTATCACTATGTTGTTGGATCAATTGTTACCTTAGTTGCGATGTTGATTGCATTTGTTGTTGCATTTAAATGCTTTAGCTATTGAGTTTGTATGTTGTCTTATGAGAACAAGTGTGTATGAACTTTATGTACGAACTTGTATTAATTTGGTCTTTTCGGTGTTGTGTAATGAAGATGAGCCGTCAATGGATGTATGAGGACCAATGCTCTCCCTAGTTCATTAATGGCGTGCATACTTTTTTGGTTGCGGCTGAGGCAAACAAGCGGACGGATGGTTTTATGTATTGTCCATGTGTTGGCTGTAAGAATGATCGGAATTACTCTAACTCAAGAACCATTCACGTCCACCTATTTGAGTCCAGTTTCATGTCCGGGTATAACTGTTGGACCAAGCACGGAGAAAGAGGGGTCCTAATGGAAGAGAACGAAGAACAAGAGGATGACGACAGCTATCCTAGCCATGGGTTCCATGAATACGATGGTACAACAATGGGGGAAGAAGCTAAGCTAACAATGCGGGAAGGAGCTAAAGAAGAGGCATCAGATGAGCCCGCTGATGATCATGGTCGAGCCATTGCCGATGCAAAGAGAAACTGTGCAAGTGAAAAGGAGAAGCTGAAGTTGCAGCGCATGTTACAGGATCACAAAAAAGGGTTGTACCCAAATTGCGAAGATGACAATAAAAAGCTGGTATCACACTGGAATTGCTGCAATGGAAGGCAGAGAATGGTGTATCTGACAAGGCATTTCAAAAGTTGATGATAATGTTAAAGAAGAAGCTACCAAAGGACAACGAATTGCCAAAGAGTACGTAAGAAGCAAAGAAGGATGTCTGCCCTCTAGGATTAGAGGTCGAGAAAATACATGCATGTCCTAATGACGGCATCCTCTACCGCAGTGTGTACGAGGATTTGAATGCATGCCCGGTATGTTGTGCATTGCGCTATAAGATCGGCCACGATGACCCTGGTGATGTTGAGGGCGAGCGCCCCAGGAAGAAGATTCCTGCCAAGGAGATGTGGTATGCTCATATAATACCACGGTTGAAACGTTTGTTCCAAAACAAAGAGCATGCCAAGTTGATGTGATGGCACAATGAAGACCGTAAGAAAGACAGGAAGTTGAGAGTGCCCGCTGACGGGTCGCAGTGGAGAAAAATCGAGAGAAAGTGGAAGGACTTTGCAAATGATGAAAGGAACATATGGTTTGGTTTAAGTGCAGATGGCATCAATCCTTTTGGGGAGTAGAACAACAATCATACCACATGGCATGTGACTCTATGTATCTATAACCTTCCTCATTTGTTGTGCATGAAGTGGAAGTTCATTATGATGCCAGTGCTCATACAAAGCCCCAAGCAACCCGGCAACGACATTGATGTGTACCTAAGTCCATTGGTTGAAGAACTTTTACA
The DNA here is from genome assembly GCA_022496015.1 of Hordeum marinum. Taxonomy (NCBI): domain Eukaryota; kingdom Viridiplantae; phylum Streptophyta; class Magnoliopsida; order Poales; family Poaceae; genus Hordeum; species Hordeum marinum. Next base: position 465,027,773 of record CM039676.1, on the reverse strand, counting down.
GTTGTGGAATGGAAAAGGTGTACCTACATGGGATGCAAAAGTCGGGAGAAATTTGAGCAACATGCGTTGTTGTTTGTAACCATCAATGATTGGCCTGCTCTCAGTAACCTTTCAGGACAGACAAACAAGGAATACCACACATGCACGCACCGTTTAGATGATACCGACAGTATATATTTGAATAAATGTAAGAAGAATGTGTATCTGGGGCATCGTCGATTTCTTCAGAGCAGGCATCCAGTAAGAAAGAAAGGCAAGTATTTGAAAGATGAGGCAGATCACAAGAACAAGCCTCGCCACCATACGGGTGATGAAATACTTGATATGGTCAAGGATTTTTAAAGTAATCTTTGGCAAGGGTCCTGGTGCACAATCTGTTCCGAATGACGCTAACAAACGCGCACCCATGTGGAAGAAGAAATCCAGATTTTGGGACCTACCGTATTGGAAAGACCTCGAGGTCCGCTTTGCAATCGATGTGATGCACGTGACGAAGAATCTTTGCGTGAACCTGCTAGGCTTCTTGGGCGTGTATAGGAAGACAAAAGATACACCGGAGGCACGGGAGGACCAGCAACATATGCACGGAAAAGACGGCATGGATCCAGGCCAGTTTCAGGGTCATGCCATCTATGCTCTTACCAAAGAAGAGAAGGAAATCTTCTTTGAATGCCTGCTCACTATGAAGGTCCCGTCTAGATTCTCGTCGAATATAAAGGGAATAATAAATATGGCAGAGAAAAAGTTTCAAAACCTAAATTCTCATGACTGCCACGTGATTATGATGCAACTGCTTCCGGTTGCATTGAGGGGGCTTCTACCGGAAAACGTTCGATTAGCCATTATGAAGTTATGTGCATTCCTGAATGCAATCTCTCACAAGATAATCGATCCAGAAATCCTACCAAGGTTAGAGAATGATTGGGTGCAATGTCTTGTTAGTTTCGAGTTGGTGTTCCTCTTGGAAATATGCCTTAGAGGCAATGAATAAAGTGTTTATTATTATATTTCCTTGTTCATGATAAATTGTTTATTATCCATGCTATAATTGTATTGATTGGAAACACATTACATGTGTGGGTAAATAGACAACACACTGTCCCTAGTATGCCTCTAGTGAACTAGCTCGTTAATCAAAGATGGTCAAGGTTTCCTAGCCATTGACATGTGATGTCATTTGATAACGGGATCACATCATTAGGAGAATGATGTGATGGACAAGACCCAAACTACAAACATAGCATATGATCGTGTTAGTTTATTGCTACTGTTTTCTGCATGTCAAGTATGTGTTCCTATGACCATAGGATCATGCAACTCACGGACATCAGAGGAGTGCCTTGTGTGTATCAAACGTCGCAACGTAACTGGGTGACTATAAAGGTGCTCTACAGGTATCTCTGAGGGTGTCTGTTGAGTTAGCATGGATCAAGACTGGGATTTGTTACTCCGTGTGACGGAGAGGTATCTCGGGGCCCACTCGGTAATACAACATCACAATAAGCCTTGCAAGCAATGTGACTAAGTGTTAGTCGTGGGATCTTGTATTACGGAACGAGTAAAGATACTTGCCAGTAACGAGGTTGAACTAGGTATGGAGATACCGACGATCGAATCTCGGGCAAGTAACAAACTGAAGAACAAAGGGAACATCATACGGGATTAACTGAATCCTTGACATAGAGGTTCGACCGATAAAGATCTTCGTAGAATATGTAGGAACCAATATGGGCATCTAGGTTCCGCTATTGGTTATTGACCGTAGAGGTGTCTCGGTCATGTCTACATAGTTCTCGAACCCACAGGGTCTGCACACTTAAGGTTTGGTGACGTTTCGGTAGTATAGAGTTATGTATGGTGGTGACGGAAGGTTGTTCGGAGTCCCGCATGAGATCCCGGACGTCATGAGGAGCTCTAGAATGGTCCGAAGATAAAGATTCATATATAGGAAGTCATGTTTTGGTCGCCAGAAAAGTTTCGGGCTCATCGGTAGTGTACCGGGAGTGTCGGTAGTGTACCGGGAGACCACCATAGGGGTATTTTGAACCAAGAGGCTTAATGGGCTGTGGGAGAGTGAATACCAGCCCTTAGTGAGCTGGTGGAACTTCCACACAAGGCCCATGCGGCTAGAGAAGAAAATCCAAAGAGAAAAAGTGGAAAAAAGCAAAAATAGGGTGAATCCTAGTCCTACTAGGATTGGAGGTGGACTCCACCTCTCCCTCTTGGTTCGGCCTCCTCCTTGGAGGCTTGTCCCTTGGGCCAAGCCTCCTCCTCTCTTCCTCCTATATATACTGGTGGTTTTAGGGGTTTTGCACTAGTTTTTCAGCCACGTGCTACCCGTTCCACCAATGCATAGTTTCTCCTCTAGATCGGATTTCTATAGTGCTTGGGCGAAGCCCTGCCGGAATTGCTCCACCACCATCGCCGGAGCACCGTCACGCTGCCGGAGAACTCTTCTTCCTCTCCGCCCCCTCTTGCTGGATCAAGAAGGCGGAGATCGTCATCAAGTTGTACGTGTGCTGGACGCGGAGGTGCCGTCCGTTCGGTGCTTGATCGGGACGGATCGTGAGGACGGTTCATGATTGGATCGCGGGACGCTCGGCGATTTGGATCGCGAAGACGTTCGACTACACCAACCGCCTTTCTTAACGCTTACCGCTTAGCGATCTACAAGGGTATGTAGATCCACTCTCCCTCTCGTAGATGCTCATCACCATGGATAGGAAATTTTTTGTTTCCCATGCAACGTTCCCCCACAGTTCCCACCATCCTTGTTTAATATCATGACGCATGTCCTAGATCACCTAGTTGAGAAGATTGTCATTCTGGGTCCTGTATTTCTACACAATATGTTCCCCTTTGAGAGGTTCATGGGAGTCTTAAAGAAATGTGTTCATAATCGTGCCAGGCCAGAAGGAAGCATCTCCAAGGGCCATGAAACAGAGGAGGTCATTGAGTTTTGTGTTGACTTTATTCCTGACATTAAGCCGATAGGTGTTCCTGAATCGCGGCATGAGGGCAGACTGGGTGGAAAAGGCATGCTAGGAAAGAATTCACTAATATGCCGGGACGGGCATTCTTTGGCACAAGAACACTACATAGTTCTATAAAGTTCCACCTTGGTGGCTCCATATATCGAGCAACACAAGAGTATTCTACGCTCCGAACACCCAAAGAAGTCTGACGACTGGATTACACAGGAACAAACAGCGACTTTCGCTGGTTGGTTGCACACACGTCTCATGCATGAAGACACTGTTGAAGATGAGATGTACTTGTTGTCCAAGTTACCATCTTCGACTATATTGACTTTCAAAGGGTACGAGATAAATGGAAATACATTTTACACGATCGCCCAAGATAAAAAGAGCGTCAACCAGAACAATGTTGTCCGCTTTGATGCAGCAAACAACAATGGGCCAAAGGACACATACTATGGTTACATAGAGGAGATATGGGAACTTTACTATGGACTTGATTTGAAGGTCCCTTTGTTTAGGTGCAAATGGGTCAATCTGATAGGAGGCGGGGTAAAGGAAGACCCACAGTACGGATTGACAACAGTGGATCTCAACAATCTTGGGTACGCATACGAACCATTCGTCCTAGCCAATGATGTGTCGTGGTTTTTTTATGTGAAGGACATGTCTACCAAGCCGAGAAAAATAAAAGATAAGGAAGCAAATACATCATGCGATGTGCCAAAGCGCCACATAGTTTTTTCAGGGAAAAGAAACATCGTGGGAGTGGAGGACAAGACAGGTATGTCAGAAGATTATGAAAAGTTTCATGAAAATGCTCCCTTCATAGTGAATGTTGACCTGAGCATCAAGTTAAACGATGAAGATTGCCCATGGTTACGACGCAAAGGGACACACGCGAAGAAAAAGTATTACACCCAAAGATCCCACTCTGGGATGTGACCGGCTTCTCTAGTTAATTTCCGAACTTACATATCTAGAAACTCCCACTTTGAACAAATCGAAGGGAATCTTTGTAATAGTAGTGAACTTATGTGTTTTGTGCATTCAGTATGCACCATTCGAATGGATGTCATCAATTTTCAACCCTTTCCGACTTCATTTGCTATTTTTCATGCATTTACTCATTTTTTGACCAAAATGACCTTGAAATTGATAAGCACTTCAAATGAACTCTGAAAAGGTTGAAAGTTGACATGGTATCATCATTTCACCCACATAGCATGTGCTAAAAAGTTGAGAGGGTTGCGGCAAAAACTGGATGCACTTCGTGTACAAAATCGACAATCTCTGTCGAAGTATCATGGTTTCGCACGAAAACTCGCATGTTACAAAGGCATTTCATTTTTCACCTTATTTTAACTCCAGACTTTTTGTGACATTCAGTATGCACCATTCGAAGGGAGGCCATCAATTTTCAACCCTTTCCGAGTTTATTTTCTATTTCTTATGCATTTGCTAATTTTTTTGAGCTAAATGACCCTGAAATTATAAGCATTTCAAATGAACTCTGAAAAGTTTGAAAGTTGGCATGGTATCATCATTTCATCCACATAGCATGTGTTAAAAAGTTGAGAGGGTTACGGCAAAAACTGAATGTACTTCGTGTACAAAATGGACAATCTCTTTCGAAGTATCAGGGTTTCAGACAAAAACTCATCTTTTACAAAGGCATTTCATTTTTTTAACTTATTTCAACTCCAGACTTTTTGTGCGTTCAGTATGCACCATTCAAAGGGAGGCTATCAATTTTCAACCATTTCCGAGTTCAATTGCTATTTTTCATGTATTTACTGATTTTTTTTAGCTAAATGACCCTGAAATTGATAAGTACTTCAAATGAAATCTGAAAAGGTTTAAAGTTCCCATGGTATCATCATTTCACCCACATAGCATGTGCTAGAAAGTTGAGAGGGTTACGGCAAAAACTGGATGCACTTCGTGTAGAAAATGGACAATCTCTTTCGAAGTATCAGGGTTTCAGACAAAAACTCGTCTCTTACAAAGGCATTTTATTTTTTAAATAACCTAAGAATTACCAAATTGGATATAATGATAAAACACGATAATATTAAACAGTAGGAAAAAAGAATTTCTCTATAAGCAGGAGTTGAATTTTTTTCATTTTCCCTCTACTTCTTCGTCTCTTCGACCACTGAACAGAGATCACCGTCGCCGCCCCCGACGCACCACCTGCCCCGACGTCGTCGCCGCCCCCAACGCGCCGCCCATGCCATCGCCGCCCCCGACGCGCGGCCCATGCCGTTGCCGGCCCCAACGCGCTGGGCCCCGTACGTCGCCGCCCCTGTCGCGCGCAGCCCCCTCCTCGAGATCGCGCTCCGCCGTCATCGCCGACGACTTGCCTCGCCTCGCCACCCGTCGCCCCGCTGTGAGCACCTGCCGTCATGGCCGCCCTCCCATCGATCAAGCCCTCCCACACACACACACACACGCGCGCGCGCACACACACACACATTTTCTTATTTTCTGTTTTTTTGTTTTTTTGTTTATTATACATTTAGTTATAGAAATGTTAGATGAATTAGATATATAAATTTTAGATGAATGTTTTTTTAATTTTTATACTTTTAGTTATAGAAATGTTAGATGAATTTTAGATATATAAATGTTAATTAGATATATTTTGAATTTTTGTATATAATGTTGTTTTTTATAATTAGTTTTTAATTAATATATATGTTTAGTTAGTATATATGCTTAATCATATTTTTTTGATTAATTGGAAGTATATAATGTCCCTAACCTATTAAAATTTTGCTTAGAAGTATATAATGTTGCTTAATTAGATTTTTTATTGAGAATGGAATATTATTAGGGTAGTTTATAACCTAGGAATTTTTACATTTTGATCCAATATATGTATAGAAAAAAGTTGATGAATTTTGACATTTGATCCAATGTATAGCAATTAATATTTGCAAAAGTTGCATATTTTAATGTTGCATTTTTTCTATGTCATTGCTCGATATATGGAATGGGTTGACTTTAAGTCTGTTTCGGCTCTTGTGTGTCTTTCAATACGGGAGAATATCCACCATATATATATATATATGAGAGAGGAAGAATCCCGACTGTTGTCGTGGGGGTCGCTTCTCCTTCGTTCCAGTGTGCTAGACATTTTGGTGTAAATGCACTCTGGGACGAATGGAGGAGCCACCATCACCGACGGTCGCAATATCAGAAGGAGTTCCCCCCATATACGTGAGATGAGAGTTTAGGAAGGAAAGACTCGACATACCTAAAGTCAACTTGTTGCATATTGAGTAATACTGATCTGTGTGTTGATCAGTTTTTTCGTAGTTTTCTTCGATCGATTTTAAATGTTTCAACTATGAACATGGGAAAAGTCTGACGACGAAAGGAAATTCGCTATGTGCAAATACTGCGAAAACGTGCGCGGCCTGTGTGACAAGCATTTCCTAGTTGATGGTAGGTGCTTCAACATCATGCTGAATGAGACCTTCAAAGTGGATACAGTACGTCACAACGATAAGTCTTTTTCGTAATTAAGCATGACTTCTGCTTATTTTCCTTCAACTTATATTTTTAATTTTTTATTATTCTACTAGAGTATCCCTGCCATGCAAGAATTTATGTCTTGGATAAGATTGGTTTCAATACTAAAAAAAGTATGGAGGTAAAGATAGTTCACTTGAGGACCGAGCATGGTTATACTTTCGTCGGAAAATTATACAATGCACACACCTACTGGTATATTGATACAAAAATTGGAGAGCAATATGCAAGGTTTATGCATTTGAGCCTAATATGCTTATAACCTTTGATATTCGTTCGGAAGATGAAATTGAAGGTAATATCGACATGTGGGTCGATGTGCAGACGCCTCCAGCTCTACCATTATGTGAGTTTTTCAAACATATTTATTAAGTAATTTATATTTTTTATTTAAAAATAGTTGACAACTTATTTCCATTGACAGCTTATTTTCATTCTTCAAAAAAATTATAAAAGATGGTAGACAGAACCTACTACTACAATGATGAAGCAGAATTAACTTATAAGGAGAAAGATCATCTTACCGCATTTCTTAATCATCTTGAGAATTACAACAGCTATTATCAAATTTCTTCACATTATGGTCAATACGTGTCACTAGTGCACGTGGTGAAGTACGGTAACATCCATGGAGGGTGCACTACACTGAATACTAACAATGCTCATCAAGGTGTTGGATCAATTGCTCTTTACGTGACTGTCCATTATCTATACATGTGTTATGTACTTATGTGTAGTTCTAGATTCATAATGTAGTCTTCGGCTCCTGCTAGTTTAGTGTCCTATTTTGATGTCAATTCTAGGAAACCCATTATTGCTATTGCTCTTGCAAATCGAAAAACTGGATGATTCTCTGATTTCTATATGAGAGCAAATGAGTTGTAGCTTTAGAAGATACATGAAGCTTTTAACAATCACTTTTATATTGGTAAAAGCTTTATAATGCATTTCCTTTCGTTTGACTTGAAACGGTTGTGGGGTACGCCCTGGCTGATGATGGGTGGGGGTGGGGGGAGTATTTTGTAGTCCTTATAAGACTACTTGGTTTCGTTAATGAAATTAGAGGGTATGCCTCTCTTTGGCTCAAAACAAGAATGTGTTTCCTCGGATTACTTTAGGTAAATGAGGTCACATCTTTGGATGTTTTTGTTAGAATCCTTTTTTTTCAGACATGTGTACTTTAATGTCGTGTCCTAAAATTGTATATTGCGCTCTCGCGGAAAATGCAGCTGCCACTACAACATGAATGGAATAACAGAGAATAGAGAATACTTCAGAAGAAAATCTAAGAATAGCCTCAAAAAAAACTATCCAAGGCCTAGGACTAGGACTAGGATAGGTGACATTAATTTTCAAGTTCATGCGGAGGCTGGGGTCAAACACAATGAGCACATTCATTCTGCCATGGATGGCTCCATTGAGATGCTCCTCGCTGATCGGGCAAATGATGTGTTTACCCGAGAAGTGAGCCGCCATGGTTGCTCAAGGAAGATGAACATCAACAAAATAATGAAACAAGAAAAATGAAAAGAACAACAGGTGTGAAATGTCTGACATGGGGGTCCAAATATATTTGCATTGGTTCGTGTGCTTCTCACTGCCCTCCCGCATAAGCACGATGTGAAGTTAAAACCTCTTTGGAAGGGTCGACTTATCCAGTTTCAGTGAGTAACAAGCCAAAAAAACACATTGCATGATCAAATCGTATAAACCATCGGCAATCACTCGAACTGCAAATCGCATCATGCGCAAGACTACTTTACTTTTGCAGCAAATAGTCGGCCGCTCGATTAGCATGTTTCATGCCAAAACTAACTGGTGGTCCTGCTTTCAGACGGTGAAGTGGCACAAAAGTGTCATGAGGGGAATGTTGACTAGTTTCCACTCCCCCGTGAGGCACATGCCACACAGTTTCTTCCCCGATTCTCCGTAAATGCAACAAGGCGTTAGACACTTGTGTGTAGCGACATGCCATGGGCCGACGCAACTAACACAAGTACACAAGACACAATACTTGTCAATAATCTGAGATGCATATTGATCTACTAAGGATAAAACAATCACACAAGCACAATATTAAAAGTATTAACAAGGTTGACAAAACATTGGCTACCCTCAGAGTGATACTATTACAATACCTCACATCGGCCATCCGAAAGCCGACACATCACGTTGGCTCATACTGCATGCATTTACTTTAATGGTTGCATAGGTTATATTGTGAGCCCACATTATATAAGAGGCCTAGGATAATATTGTCCAACTCAAACACGCCACCACACTCCATCCACACACATCAGAACTCAAAGTTTAGTTGTAACCAAACTCATGCAAAGATTTGACACATATTCAACACTTACCTCAATCCCCACTTGATGGAAGGATCAATCATGCATGCATGTTCGGGTTCACTACAACCGGCCAACATATCCCTACGCCATGGAAAGAAACAAGAATCTCGTCTTCTTTCACATCTATATATTTTGTCCAATCTTGCTAGACGTCCCGTGTGGTATGAGCATGCAACAGGATTTGGGGTGATGGAGCCATATGCTACCCGAGATGGGTTTTGCTTGGCCCTGGATCTCATATGTAGATAAATCATCTTTGAAAGTGATGCCCCCGAGGTAGTTGGAGGCATATGCTATTCAAGATGAGCCTTGCTTGGCCCTGGACATCATGTGCGGATAAAACATCATTGAAAAAAGTGATGCCCTCGAGGTAGTTAACTGGTGCAGTTCAGAGGAATCCTAGTGATCAATTATTGCAGTTGTAGCAAGAGAGATCAAGCGTCCCGTCAGAATGCTTCAGAAAATGCTCCATAATTCATGTAGGCGGGGCAGCAGATGAGGATGGCCATATTTGTGCCAAACATGCTAGTAGTAATATGAGAAGGGGTTTATGGATTAATTATATTTTATCATTCCTGCAAAACTGTATGCAGATTTCATGTAGTTCCCCTATTTGAGTAATACAAGTGTCTAATTGGCAAAAACAAAAGTCTACATTTTCTTTTCATGCAACAGTAACCAACTTGTCACTACTACTAGGAGCGAGAGCAAATTCTACTCGTAAGATCACCATAGATAGCACACTAGTTGTGGTAACAGATGACCCAAACACCATAGTTAGTACCCTTGAGATGATTGACCACATCATAGGGAATGGAGTGACGGTCTCGGTTGTAGGACCCTTGACCATAAAGCTCGAACACCTCACTTTCTTCAGGTACATACCTGGACAACTAGTCATGCTCAACGCGGATATGGATAATCTTTTAAATGCAGATTTCAAACCTGGACAATGCAGACATCATTAGAATGGTAAATACATTAGTCCTAAACTTCACTGCACATCACATGTTTTTTGTACACAATTGTTATAGTTATCCCACTACAACACAACAAATGAATTGTAAAACTTTACATAACATCATGGATGAAATGAAGAATAAGAAATGGCGACTCTGCAATGATATTGAAAACAAAGTATACATAAACACCATGGAGCTGCAAAAATGCATTACTAACCTATAGGGCCGGCACATAGGTCAGATAAACACATTGATTGCCCTGGCCCTGAGGGACGGAGGCACTACTCACATACTAACTATGTCTATTAATCGCCACCTTATTGATAAGCATTTGTTACGATTAAGAACCTACAAAATATAAAGAAAATGGAAATGTATTTTCCAATAAAGGGATCTTTTTATTGATTCATAATGTAAAATCACACAGATACAAGCATAGTGAGCACATATCTGACCATTGTATAATTAAGATGCACAATCGCGACACATGCGCGCGCACACACACACACAAATGGCCACACCGTTAGAGAGCAAAGTCATACAAGACCGAAATTATATATATCTAAGGCCAAGGGGAAATTGTGTCCTTTAGTTTAACTCTCCCATCGTGTGCTCGTGTGTCCCCTTGGAAACATCTCGTGCTCTCTTATCATCCATTTCATACTACACACATTTGCATTCATTTGGGAAATAATTTTCTTGTCTCAAAAGAGGCTCTCATCCTGCTTTATAGATAAAGTACAAACCAAAGTACACGACTAAATGATACAAGGTAGTAAGGCAATCCTCTTACAAAGAAGATTTTGAGATAACCAGATAATATAACACGCACACGGCTAAGTTGCTGCAAATGAACACATGAAGGTTTGAATACAACATCATGCCACACCCTAGGACAAATAATCTCCACGACAATGCCCTCACTAGGGAGAACAACACAAAACGCCGTTGCTGCCGAGTCTAAAAAAACAAGATTCTTCACCTGAAACCCAAGCACAGAGATGAGCACCATAAGGACGTCCTCAAGAGGAGAGCGCCACTCGTAGGTGATAAAGTGTGGAGCTTTCCTTGGCAGCTCACTTGTGTCGATACGAGGCATCCAGGACAACCACAGACCTCCAGATTCAAATCTAAGCATCACCATTGTCAATGAAAGAAAACGAGCCCTAGCCACCCGCCACTACAACCCTCACCGCCCATACGAGCAAGAGGCACAACCACCACCGATGTCATGATGCCTGCCGAAGACCCCAAAAACGCGGACTGCGTGTGGGGCTGCCACCCCGACATCCATGGCTCGAGACACCGCCAACCATTCACATCACAACACACCAAACCCCGGTAGGAAAAGTAGAAGATACCAACTTCCACTCCTAGCCAACATCAGACACCGGGCATGGGTCCACGCCTCCATGGTAGGAGGCAACGATGCCTACGTCCCCAACCAGTCATGGTGGACCAGGATGAACACTATCCCGTGGTTGTAGATGACCGTCACCAAAACAACCATGGTCATAAAACTCTAAACTTTGCCTAGGCGAGCTCGCACATCGCCACACTTGTGGCATATGGTGCCAGTCCACTTGACGTCACACAAGCACCATGAGAGCCCGACTCCTAACAACACCATCAACAAACAATAAACAAGGTGTGCTTAACACGAAGGCTTGCACCATCTTAGATCAAACTGTCCCCCTTTACATGCCCATCACTGGATGTCATCCACCACCACGGACCAGAGGAACCCATCTCGTGGCACACAAACTCGTTGACCCAGATCTGGAGGATTGCCATCACCCAAGCACGCCCACGCCATCAGGGCGCTTCTGCCATCGCCACCATATCGAAGGGGACCACCGACCACTCCTGCAACCCCTCCTCCTCGCTACCAAGCGACGAGCATTACCACTAGAACCACTGCTCTATGTGTTGCGCTACCATGGCCTGGAAGAGCGTCAGACACCACACAACCATCATCGTGTTGTCGTCCGCATGTGGCACCAGCACGACCGAGCGCATAACCGCCTCCGCGCCCCATGCAAGAGAGACACTCTAGGCATATTGTTGCACCCCATGATGCAAGCCACCCATCGAGGGGGGAAGAGGGGACCCGTACAACCGATGCCAATTGTGCTTCTCCCGGCTCGCAGCGACGGCAAGGGGAAAAGAGGACATGGAGGAGGTCGAAGTTGGCGATTGCTAGGGTTTGCCCAGATGATCGGGGGAGTGGACCATGTGAAGCGATAAATTAATTTCCTCGTCGCGTGAAAGAAATTGCAAAATAACACGAAATCCAAATGACTTGATTATGACACTCACTAAGGACACGACTTGCTCACTCGCTCACTCGCTGGCCTTTTATACATGGGAGGATCGTAGTGTAGAAGAAATAGAGAACTTTGCTAACATTATCAATAGAGCAGATGGGTTGTTGAACAAGGGACCCCCTATAGATGAGGCAACTCAAAAAATATTCAGTTTATGGCAAATTTTTCGCTAAACTCTATTCCACCCTCGACGCGATCCTCTTCTTCTTCCTCCCTACCGTGTCACCCCCGCCCCTCCCGTAAACACCGGACGAACCAGCGTTTCTGGCCAACAAGCGTTGTCGCGTGCCCCCTCTGCCGCCCCTGGGCATCCCTCGTTGTCAGCTCGGGCTTATTCCAAACGAGACTTCTCTAGGACCCTACGACCTGGGCGCTAGACGCAGGCAAGAATCGACTCATCCGAAAGAAAATCTTGTTGTCTGCTCGTCGTAATTTCGACACCATCGCCATTCTGATACACTAGAGGGTCTGGAAGGAGTGGAACGCTAGAATCTTCAATCACACTGCCTGCGGTATTCAACAAGTCCTCGACCAAATCAAAGAGGATATTGGCGTCTGGAGGGCAGCTGGTTGTGTGGCTGACCTGGGGAGCTGATCCCACCGTGTGGCTGAGGGCAACACTGAGTTTTCTGAATATATTTCTCATGAGTCTTCTGACTCTGGGTCTCTGGTGGTGCTGTACCCCTTTGTGCTAACAGTTCTAGTTTTCCTGAACTGTGTGTTTGTTGTACTCCATCTCCTTTCTAATAAAGTTCGGCCAAGAGCCCTTCGATAAACAAATGTTGTTATTGTTTTTTTTTTGCAGAAACTAAGAACCCCCTCCTTTTCTTGTTTGACTAGTTTCCTGGCCCGTTGTTTTAAAAAAAAGTTTCCAAGGCCATTGAGATTATTTTCTGTTCCTGTCGTAACTTGCTTCTCTACTCGGAAGCATTCGAAGATGAGCTAGTGCCTATCAAGGAGGGATTGTCTCTCGCTGCACAAGGCAGCTCCTTGCCCTATTGAAGTGGAATCTGGTTTTATGGAGAATCAACATGATACAAAGTGAAGGTTTAAACCACTTGCTATGCCTCGCTAGTTCATGAAATCAAGGACCATGTGAGGGATATGAGAACTTGTAGTCATATATGCGTCGTTGTCAAAACTCTGTTAGTGATCACGGCAGTTGGCACACTGGTAGAATATCAGGATAGACGGCTGTGTCGATTGCCTCCGGTCCAACCAAACGATGTTAATTTAATCTCTCTGTAACTTGATTGTAACCTTTTCTGAGGTTTGAGTAATCCAACTGATTCCCCCGTAAAAAAAAGGAGGTAGTTTCTTTTTGTCAAAAAAAAAGAGTATGTTTTTTTCTCCTTTTGCAGAAAATAGGACAGAAACCTCTCGCTTCATGCATGCATTTGTGCGACTGGTTTTCTGGCCCGTTGAGATCAATGGGCCTGTTAGTATATAACTTGAGCCGGTCTCCCTTCTTTCCCGTCCGTCGGTTCCCCTCACCAAGAATATAGGGTTAGGGTTTTGGAGGGAACAACTTTGTTCGATCCCATGGCCACCGGAGGCGCGCCGGAGCCGGAGGAAGAGACCGTCGTCTTCCCCGATTGGGTGATGCTGGGTCGCATTGGCCGGATGCGCTGCCACAACGGCCTAGGCGCTGTTCGTGTGGCTCTCAACAAGAACAAGACCGCCGCTCTGCTCCACATGGACGGCGGACCCTTCTGCTACGTGTCCTTCACCCTCGCGGCTCCTCAAAAAGGGATCTCCTACCTCAACCTCCACTGGCCGGAGGTACAAGGCTCAGCCATCTCGCCAGCTTATGCCTGCGTCCGGGCAGCCGACAAGGACCTCGTTCTCTTCGACATCTCCACCCCGAGCCAGACTGACAGCTACCTCGTCCCGTCAGATCTCTTCATCTACACGGCCGCCGGTTCTTCCCCCTCGGTGCAGCGGCTCCCTCCGTGCACCAATCGCCGGAAAAAGCCGTTCCTGATGGATAACCTTGCCACAGGCATCCTGCGTCTCAAAGGGGAGGACCGCTACATCGTCGCCGACCTCAATGTCTACCACAAAACAAAGGGCAAGGGCATGCGTGCCCAACTCTGCGTCTTCAACTCCGACCTCAAGCAGTGGAAAATCATCCCCGAGATTGCTTTCGACGACCACAGCAATGGCGGCCAGTTCACCAACCTCTGGTCAACCCACCATGTGTTCGCTTTTGCTGCTCGTTTCCTTTGCTGGGTTGACTATTTCAGCGGCGTCCTGCTATGTGACTTCTCCACCAGCATAGGCTCGCCGGCGCTTCGCTTCGTGCCTTTCCCTGGAGAAAAAGAGTACCATGGTATGGTAAGGGTTGAAAATTACTTACCTGACAGATTCCGAAGTGTGTCCATCAGCCAAGGCAAGATGCGCTTTGTCCACATTGACAACGACTTCCATGACCGACTCCACGATCTCAGCCAATGGATTCAGCTTCCTGAGAGAGAAAACCATGAGCAGCAGCAGCCTCCCAAGAAAATCACCATTTGGACTTTGAGCCCCGAGTTCCGGTGGGAGCTGCACCGCGTGATCAACCTGGACTGCCTATGGGCGCACCGTGGCTACGAAGCTCTGGGCATACGACACCGTCTTCCCGAGTTCCCCTTCGTCCGATGACCCGGATGTTCTATGCTGCCTTTTGAGGGAGGAGGAACGTCGTGGTAAGGCATGGACCATCATGCTTGACATGAACCATGCATATATGCGGCCATGTACTCCGTATTGTCCCAAGTGTAACGATGCGGAATGTGGTGGGTGCGTGGTTGACAGTGACAGATACATGTTTTCTCCCTATATCCACCTACTTCCAACTGTCTTTTCCAAATACCTTGAAAGCCCGACAACCTCGAAAGAAAGAAAAAAGAAAAAGAAAAAGAAAGGCCGACAGGGTAACTAGCTAGCTAGCTCGAAGAAGCTCTCTTATAAATTTGATGAGGTTATATGATATCCCTTTTAATTATGTACCTTCTTACATAGTACCACGCAACATATATATGGTAGTGTAGCATTGCATGCTAATTTTTTGCTTGTTTATCTTACCTATATATGATGCAGTACATATGCTGCCTGGTTGGGTGTATGATTCTCAACTATGACTTTGGTGCAAGCTTGATGGCTAATTATGTACACGGTCTGCTCTCTGTATGGGTCTCCCCGGAGCCCACCCCCTCTCATTATATGGGACCGTGCTGAGTGTATCGATTCCAGTAGTGTTTGTGAACATTAAATCTGAGATTTTTCAAAATTTCTGAACATTAAAAAAGCACAAACATTTTTTAAACCATTTTTTATCCTAAATTTATTTTTAAAAATAGTATTTAAATTCGAGAAACATATTAAATTTTAATTATTTTATTTAAAACATGAACTTTTTTTACTTTTATTAACGTTTGCGAGCAACAAATTTAAAATATTTTAGAAAACCTTGAACTTTTTTCTAATAATAACATACTCCTTCCGTTTTTATTTACTTCATATATTAGCTTGTCTAGAGTCAAAGTTTTTAAATTTTGACAAGTTCATATAAAAAATGTTAACATCCACAATATAAAATCAATACCGTTGGAATTGTCGTCCAATGTATTTTCATATCATATCTTTTATTATAAAAGTTTAGGAAGTTTTTTACAAACCTGGTCAAACTTTATAAACTTTGACTTAGATAAAAATTAATATGTGGAGTAAATAAAAACTGAGGGAGTATTTCAAAATCCAATCATCGTTTCCTTGAGAAAACTACTTACAAATCAGAACTGAAAAACAAAGGAAAGAAAATCATTTTCCCAATCACTTGCACATGTATGTTTGCTTGATTATAGGCCACGACATGGATCAAATAGTCGAGGCCACGCATGTAGGCGAGGCTAGTTGGGCCAGTCCAGTTCAGGGGTTCGCTGCATTGCCGTTGTTATTTTCGTTCCCTATTTTGGAGCGGGGTTTTCTCTGATTTTTTTGGAGAACACGCAAGAGATTTGCACACATATATATTAAGATAAGAAAGAGAGAAAATATCAATTACAAGATTGAGAATGAGCACCACAAAAATCAGCTCATAACTGGCACCACCGGAATTACGAGAAGAAGCTAATTAGGGACTACTCCCTTAAGGCTACCGTTCCCCCACCTGGTTGGTGGTAGAAGGGACTTGTTCTTGAATATCCGTCATGTTTGAAGGTAGAAGGGACTTGTTCTTGAATATCTGTCATGTTTGAAGGTAGAAGGGACTTGTTCTTGAATATCCGTCGGTCGTGCTCGAGCGAGGTGTAACATGGTGGGTAGAGGAAACCCGAGTTCATGTCATACCCGCACTTAATTAGTATGAAAAGCCGACTGGATTCGCACCCACCCGGAGAGGAACTGCTCTCTGTTGGTGCTCAGACCTGGTTAGGAAGGTCAATCCAAGAGTGGACGAGGATTCAGACTTCATGAGCATAGACACAACGTACTAGCAAGTGCTTGATGGTCTCTAGCTCATGGAAACGGAGATGGCAAGATGTCTGGTGGGGAGGCCTTTCGCTAAGCGATTGGATGTACAAGCACGATTACAAAGGATAGGTCTTGCGAAGTACTTGAATTTCAATGGTGCCCAAGGCTTCCAAATGAGTTCCAACCACACATTGCTTGCGAACAACAAAGGTTGTATCATAAGCAGACTTGGTGGAATGAATACATGATGTCGTCGAAGTCCATAACCAAGTATCTGGCCCTGGGATGAGAGGTTTGACGGGATAGTATAGGCCATAGATAAATGAACCACGGGATCACAACAACAGAAAGGGGCACACGCAAGTCGCTAATCCAGGAGCAGACCATCAGTCCCTTGCTGCGTGTGAGTAGAGAGGGCGCTCGGTGTGACAAGATCCATCAAGTTCGACTCAAGTTGGGAGATGCAAGCTCCATTAATCCAATGATCCTACCAGTATAGGGTGGAGATGCCACTATTAACCTGGACTATGGATGAAACCCAAAAGATGGACTTCTTCTCGGACATTTTGAGTTGTAGTGCATTCCAGGGAAGGGACTTAGACATCTTGGCAGCTGAGAGCCACTTGGAACAAAGTGCGTCATTAAGCGATTTGAGACAATGTATCCCAAGGCCGCCATCTCTTTTTTGGCGTGCAAACGTTCACCGAAGGGTCGGGCTCTCCTGCTGGGATCCCTGCACACATTATTGTGCAGGACCAACCAGCGGCCAACATGTGTCCCGGTGGACCCCACCACTCAAACAACCACGCCGTATCTCTCTAATCACAGAAAATCAGCTAAACAACCTTTCTTTCTCCCGCGAATCAGTAGATTGCCATCAAAATCTCCAACATCCTTTCTCCTCTCCTACCTATCTACTCCATTGTTAATTGTTGCATGTGGATCACGCGAGAATAGATCAGGATCGATAGAGAATTGCCCTCTCACGTGGACCAGAATCTGGAGGTGTTCTTCGGCATGGAAGGAGCTCTAGCGGCTTCATCATCCATAGGTTTTTTGCTGCGCCTTGAATCTGCAAATAAGCAATACTCTCATCATATGGAGGAGACAAGATTAACAGAAACAAACGAAGAGCTTAATCTATGGCATGCAAATTAACCCTTCAGACTTGGCTCCTCGTACTTCATCTTCTGTATGTCTGTTTCTTATGTCTTTTTGCCAACTATAGTGATAGAGATTATTGTATCTAAGAAAAATGTCAATGTTTTGCTAATGCTCCGGTAAATACAATGTGATATTTTGCTAAAATATGTTATCCCATCTTGAAGTGATATTCAGGTTTCACTACAACAGGTCTCTAGATATCGTGTGTCTTTTTACAATAATGTGACGTCCATGAACTAATTAGTATATGATATTTTTATGTTGTGTAGATCATGAGACCACAAATGTGGAAGAGGAAGGTGGAAACACAGATGATTATTACAGCAAAAGGTTAAAACCAGTGGTAGGGATGGAATTTGAGAATGAAGATATAGCATATACGTTTTATAATGCATATGCAGGACATGTAGGTTTCAGTGTCAGGAAATGCTGGCATGATAAATCCTCGTCGAATGTTATTCGGACAAAGAAATTTGTATGCTCAAAGGCAGGTTTCAAGGACAAGAGCAAGGAACAATGCCAATGAAAGCGAGCAGATACAAGGGTTGGTTGTCTGGCAGAGATGATCATCAAAATAAGTGCTAACGGAAAATATGTTGTAAGCAGCATTGAGGAGGCCCATAATCATGAACTTGTAACTCCAAGCAAAGCCCATCTACTGCGATCCCAAAGAAGAATTACAGAAGCTCAAAAAGCCCAGATTGACATACTGAATGATTCAGGTATTAGACCAAAATCTGGTCATGAAGTGATGAGTAGGCAAGCAGGGGGGCGACAGAGTCTTTGCTTCGGTCACAAAGATTATAAAAATTATCTCCGGTCAAAGCGTATGCAATCAATCCAACAAGGAGATACAGGTGCAATTCTTCAATATCTACAGGACAAGCAAATGGAAAATCCTTCCTTTTTTTATGCAATACAAGTAGATGAAGAGGATATGATGACTAATATATTCTGGGCAGATGCAAGATCAATATTAGATTATCATCACTTTGGTGATGTGGTATGCTTTGACACAACCTTTAAGACAAATAGTTACTGCAGACCATTTGTCCCTTTTGTTGGTGTCAACCATCATAAACAAACAGTGGTTTTTGGAGTTGCATTATTGTACGATGAAACAATTGATACGTTTGAATGGTTATTTGAAACATTCAAAAGGGCCGTGTCAGGAAAAGAACCAAAAACAATATTGACCGACCAATGTCCTGCCATTATTAGTGCCATTGAAAAGGTTTTTACTAATTCAGTACATCGTCTATGTGTGTGGCACATGTATCAGAATGCTGCAAAACATTTGAGTCATGTTTTCCAAGGTTCGAAGACATTTAAGAAAGATTTTGGCAAGTGTGTGTATGATTTTGAAGAAGTTGATGAATTCTTAGCAGGTTGGAATGATATGCTAGTGAAATATAATTTGGAAGACAATGACTGGCTACGTAGATTATTCGACAACATGGAGAAGTGGGCTTTGGTTTATGGCCGACAAACCTTTTGTGCGGATATGAAATCTACGCAAAGAAGCGAGAGTATGAATGCACTATTGAAACGATACTTGCATGTTCGCCTTGATTTATTAGATTTCTTCAAGCACTATGAGAGGGCCGTGGATGATAGAAGGTATGCTGAAATGGAAAGTGATTTCTATGCGAGTCAAACATCACCAAAAGTGCCACACGTGCAGATGTTGATACAAGCTTCCAAAGTATATACACCTGCTATGTTTGAGATATTTAAAGGAGAATTTGACATGGTAATGGGATATTGTGTGTATGAAAGTGGTCGTGCTGCCTCTATTTCCGAATTCAAGGTTAGCCATTCAGCTAGCCAAAATAGTCATACAGTGAAATTTGATCACGATGGATCAAAAGTTTCCTGCTCATGCAAAAAGTTAGAATTTGTTGGGGTATTGTGTCGCCATGCACTGAAGGTGTTGGACCACAACAATATTAAGGAGTTGGCACCGGAATATATCTTGAAAAGATGGACAAGGCAAGCAAAATCAGGGCCATCACAGGAAATTCTAAAGTGCGCCGATGATGAAGATGCTAGAGTTGTGCTAGCTAGGCAGTATGGATCACTATGTCGCACTTACAATAACAGTTTGAGCAAAGCAGCAGCAAACAAAGAGGCATATGCACTACTGCAGAGTGTGTCAATTGAACTAATGGAAAAGGTGGACCAGATTTTACATGGAAGCAACCAGTCGAAAGATATACCACCAAATCATGAACAAGCTGAGAAACAACCAGTTGAATGCAACAATGAGAATGTTGTCCAAGCACATGGTATAAAGAGAAAAGAAAAAGGAAATGGCAGTAAGAGGATTAAATCTGGTTTGGAACTAAACAATAAGAATAAACGAAAGAAAGGTATGGTATAGAACAAGAACTTACTACATAAATATCTGCTCGTGTTATTTAAATAGATCTAGCAATTTCTTTTCCAAATAGGACAAGAAAAAACATGCGCAAATAAGAGTGGAGATGGTGCTTCCGCCTCAACTGAAGCAAATCCTAGCTTCACCATGCCAAATCAGAGCTACAACTTGCAACTACTGCAGAGCGCTATGCCTCCAGTACCACATGGTTCGAACTATAATTTACAAGTACCGTCGCATGCTATGCCTCCAGTACCACATGTTGTGAACAACAATTTGCAAGTATTGCCGCATGCTATGCCTCCAAAATCACAAGCTGTGAACTACAATTTGCAAGTATTGCCACGCGCAATGCCTCCACAAGCACAGTCAGAAAATTACAATTTGCATCAACTTCCTCAGACTATGACACCGGTACCACAGCCAGAGAATTATAATTTGCAAGTATTACATCACGGTCTGCCTCAACTATCGCAGGTAGATGCTACTTCTTTTCAGCAGTTACTCGGCTTGCAACCACAACAACCATATTTCTATTATGGCATTCAACCAAGTCAGGTATACTTATTTAGTTAGTCGTTATAAATTAAGATGAACATGCATACCTCATTCACTTCCCTTAATGTTTGGATTAAAAATGTATGTAGAGTTCCTTACTGATACGGAACTCGGAATGGCCGGCATATCAAAATGACCAGCTGCCAACTAAGGTATTGTTTCACTTACAAGTCAGACTCCCAAATAAGTTTATTTCTCACACAAAATCGTTCATTTCTTATTTCAGGACTTGGGTAGCCAATCAAGCCGTGGACAAGATAGCACTTTTAAATAGCTCTATATAAACTTTGCTTCTCAGGATTGCTCTACAAAACAATTACGTCCTGATGTAATAGTTTATCTTACTATTCCTTTTGGTATGAGATGTTTAACGGACTTATTTAAAATATATATAAGTGTACTGATTAGTTGATGATTATTTCTTCGTGGTTCAGTTTACTAGTAAAATATGATTGCATAACAAAAAATCCACAAGGATCTTTCACCAATTTGAGATTTCTCTGACTGTCGTTTGACTAAAAACAGAGAACATAGCTGGCTAGTTTGAAGTCATTGAAAGCTAGATTAATCACAAATTAACGGTTATCTTAGCAATATAATTAATTGGATAGCCCCTGTACTAGTTTGGAGCCATCAAAAGCTAGCTACTAGTACAGTACACGATACACGAACAAATGAACTACCACTAACCTCTGTCCGACGAGTGTGCATCGGCCTCCCATCTTGATGTGCGCCTCAACGCCTGCACGACCTCTTGCGGCATCCCGGCGAAGCAGCGCTGCACTCAGCCGGCCGCACGCCCGCAGCTCCCCGCCTTCTCCAATGGACGTGGTCGGTCCAGGAGCGGAACGGCGGCATGCCAGAGCAGCTGCTCCAGCCTTGGCCGGGGCTTGGGCGCGCCGGATTCAGGCAGCGGCAGCCGCGGCTGCTCCCTCCCGTCGCTGGCCACGACCACCACATTGGACTGCCGGACGGCGGACCTCGGAATCCTCTCTCTCGCGGAGCTCAGCTCAGTGGAATAGTACTAGATGGAAGAGTCTGTGACGGATAAGGCAAGGGAAAGGATTTTTTAGAAAATTAAACAAAACAAAATCAATTTATTATGTGATGGGGTCCATAGGGACATGTGTTGCTCCACGATTGGCCCTGCACAATAAAGCGTGCAGGGCTCCCAGCAGGAGAGCCGAACCCGAAGCTACCCAACATTAGTCGCCATGTGCATGATCAGATCTTGCCCAGCAGAATCCACGCCGGATCTTGTTAGCAACACGACGGGCGCACGGCGGCAGATCGATGGCGAGCATAGGGTATAAGCCCATAGCCGTGAGCACCAAATTAAGCAACATGATATGTCCAATGATGGTATTCATTTTTTTTTCTGTTGTGGTCTTCGTTTTTGGTTTAATTTTGATTTTATGTTTTGCCACTTTTTTCTTTCCTGGTTTTTATCTTTTCTTCTTATTAAAACTATCCTTTTCTCTCATCCGGGATTAGTTTTGCTCCTAGTTTTTTTTCCTTTCGAAGCTTTTCCTTTTTTAAGACAGTTGTTTGTCCTATAATTGTTTTAATATACCATGAACATTTTTCAAATACGCAAATATTTTTCTTAATATACAATGGTCATTTTTATATGCAATGAACTTATTTATGATGTATGGTGAATTTATTTTAATACACGGTGAACGTTTTTAGTACACCCATAAACAAGTAAACACATACTAAACATTTCTTTAATATAAATTATTTCTATGAACACATACTTAACTTTTAAATTGTTTCGCTCCTTCAAAAATTCAAACTGATGGATTTTCAGAAAGAGAACCAATTTCGAATACCGAAGGGAAAAAACTAAAAGAAACCACTGAAACGAGTTCCTCTTGTATTTTGACGCCAACATGCGTCAGATATGTTAGACATAAGCACAAGATTGCACCATGCAAAAAAAAAAAAACAAGATTGCACGGCACGTGCATGTATTGTCTAACCGAGTAGGATTAGTAATACTACACCACGTTATAGAGTATCCACTGTGATCAATTGGATCGACCGATCGCGTCGTTACCAGCTCTACCACGCTCACGTACATACGTGAACAAATCTGTGCAGCCACCAATCAAGGTGACTGCTGCTTACTTGCTAGCTTTGCACGTACGTGCCGTGCGTGTGCTGCTGCTCTGGTAAATTGATCTTGCGATCAGAAGCCAACAGAATAGGCGGTCTCGTCGAACGGGTGGTCTTGTTTCTTGCCCTTGTCGAACGTCAAATAGGGTTAGATTAGGGAGGCGGCTGTTTCTTGGATCGCCATGGCCAACGCAGGCGCCGCGGTGCCAGAGGAGGAGACCGTCGTCTTCCCCGGTTGGGTGATGATGGATCGCATCGGCCGCACCCACTGCCACAACGGCCTAGACGCTGCTCGTGAAGCTGTGAACGGGAACAAGACCGCCGTTCAAGTCGCCATGGACAGCGGCCACGCCTTGTACGTGTCCTTCACCCTCGCGCCTGCTCCACAAGGAGGGGCCTCTTACCTCGATCTCCACTGGCCGCTGGAAGGCGCAGCGAAATCCGTGTCCCCTTACAAGCAGCCCGCCTATCCCTTGGTCCGGGCAATCGACAAGGACCTCGTCCTCTTCCACGTCTCCATCCCGACCCGGACTCGCCACTGCGCCTTCCCGCCGCATCTGTTCGTCTACACGGCCGCCGGTCCTTCCCCCTAGCTCGGTGCAGCAGCTCCCTCTCTACCATGATCACAGGAGGACAAGGCCGTTCCTGAGGGATAACTCCACCACAGGCATCCTGCGGCACCAAGACGACGACGGCTACATCGTTGCCGACCTCATCCTCTACTCGGAGGAAGAAGACGACGCCGGCCATTGTAATTCCATGCGTGCGGAGCTCTGCGTCTTCAACTCGAGATCACGGAAGTGGAGGCTCTTCCTCAAGGACACCCCGCGGCCGCAGGACTACCAGAGCAACGGCGGCCGGCTCCCCACGCTCTGGGAAACCGACCACGCGCTCGCTTCCGAGGGCCGTTTCCTGTGCTGGGTCGACTACTTCAGCGGCGTCGTGCTAGCCGACTTCTTCCCCGACGTGCGCCCATCACCGCCGGCGCTCCACTTCGTGCCTTTCCCTGGGGAAGAAGAGTACACTGCAGAGATGCGGGCGGAGAGGTGCTTCGGGAAGAGATACCGGAGCGTCTCCATCAGCCAAGGCAAGATGCGCTTCGTCCACATCGACAACGACTTGCACATCGGCCGGCAACAAGGGCAGCAGCCTCGCCGGAAAATCACCGTCTGGACCTTGAACGTGATGGATGGTAGTAGCTCCGGGTTCAAGTGGGAGCCACATCGGGTGATCGACATGGATCGTCTTTGGGTGAATCCTGGTTTACCTCGCCGTCTTCCCGAGTACCCAATCCTCAGCGCCGATGACCCGGATGTTCTGTGCTGCCTGTTAAGGAAGGAGGCATTTCATGGTGAGGCCTCCATGATCATGGTGGACATGAACCATGCGTCTCTACGGTCCTCTACTCCATTCATCAATCGGCGGTCTGTGGATGTGAAAGATCACAAATGCGAGTTTCCTAATACGCCCCTACTTCCAACTGTCTTCTCCAAATACCTTGAAAGGCCATCATCAAGTAATTAAGCTCTCTTAGCTAGTATACACCCTCTTACTACATACTGTAGTATTACGCAGCAATGCAGCATGATTATTTACCTTTGCTTAGCTTTCTGTTGGATGTATGGATGTTGTTTTTTCACTTATTTATTTTGCCTATATGATGCAATACAAATTCTGTCTGGTTGGTTATATGATTTTGATGGGTAATTGAGCCGTAACTTTGGTGCAAACTGTCCGTGGCGCTGTACTGATCAGTGTTGTTTGCCGTGAGTTATTCTCTGTTGCTTTACTCTGTATCAAAAATTACAATTTGCTGCCTTCCGAGGTTGTGTCAACACCGGCAATCAACAGGGATTTTTTTATTAAAACTAGTAGCACACCAAATTCTAATTAAAATTCCTATGTTATAGTAATATACTTATTGATTAATTGAAGCGTTTAATATATTGCTACCATGAATCTTGTCTTAGATTGTTCAAGTGTTGAGTTTTAGCGTGCCCTACACTCTATAACAGTGGTCCTTCGGCCATCAAATTATCCTTGCGACTCTAGAATCCTCTACTTTCTCTCCGTTGATTCTTTTGCTCTTTATGGGACTGTCCATTATCTATACATATATATTTGCAGTTATTGATTCATTATGCAGCCCTCTGTTCCTACTAGTTTGGTCTGCTAACTTTACGTGAAGTCTAGGAACCGCGCTATTGTGACCACACTTGTAGAACATAATATTGGATTACCCCTGATTTTTGAACGAATTGCAAAAAAATATCGACATTGAAGAATACGTCTGCAGGAAACACATGACTAATGATTTGTGTCAAAATCACTAATTTTGTGCCTACTTTTTTTGGGCAAAAAACACTAGTTGGTGGTTTTGGCCATTATTATGACAGGTGGGTCCCGCAAATGATGATGTGGCATAATTGTTCACACTAGACATCGGTAGACAATTTTTTAACTAAAACTTCTTCCTTCAAAATAAAAACACCCAGTTATTAAATTAAAAGAAGTTCACAACAACCCACGGGGGCCATCCCCAACATTGCCTCCATCCCGAAAAGTGTCCCCATGCGTCTTAACACCGCTGCTTCCTCCCCGGGCCATCGTCGCCTTGCCCCACGCCGGACCTGGGCACACCGGCCTCAAGCAGCAAGGGCAGCAGCACCACCATCGACGATGGCCTCCTAGGACGACACTAACAGGTTCAGTATACCACGCACCCGAAGCGCTAGTAGGTTTGGTTGCAGGAGGACGCCGTGTGACCCCTTCGCCGACACCAGCATATCGAGTAGAAAGGTAAGGAAGGAATGAGGGAGGCGTGTTGGGGAACGTTGCATGGGAAACAAAAAAATTCATACGCACACGCAAGATCTATCCATGGTGATGAGCATCTACGAGAAGGAGAGTGGATCTACGTACCCTTGTAGATCGCTAAGCGGGAAGCGTTAAGAAACGCGGTTGGTGTAGTCAAACGTCTTCGCGATCCAAATCGCCGAGCATCCCGCGATCCAATCACGATCCGTCCCGATCAAGCACCGAACGGACGGCACCTCCGCGTTCGGCACACGTATAGCTTGATGACGATTTCCGCCTTCTTGATCCAGTAAGAGGGAGCGGAGAGGTAGATGAGTTCTCCAGCAGCGTGACGGCGCTGCGGAGATGGTGGTGGAGCAATTCCGGCAGGGCTTCACCTAAGCACTGCAGAAAACCAATCAAGAGGAGAAACTATGCACTAAAGGAACGGGTAGCACGTGGCTGAAAATCAAGTATAAAAACCCTAAAACCTCTAGTATATATAAGAGGAAGAGAGGAGGAGGCTTGGGGCAAGGGCCAAGCCCTTAGTCTTCGGCCGAAGTGGGAGGAGAGGACGAATCCTCCTTCAATCCTAGTAGGACTAGGATTCCTCCTTATTTTGGTCTTTTTGCCCTTTTCCACCTTTTTCTCTTTGGCCTTTTTTTCCCAGCCGCATGAGCCTTATGTGGGACTTCCACCAGCCACTAAGGGCTGGTATTCACCATCCCACAGTCCATGTAGCCTCTTGGGTCGAAATACCCATCCTGATGGTGGACCGGTACACTACCGGCATTCCCGATACACTACCGATGAGCCCGAAGCTTTTCCGACGACCAAAACAGGACTTCTTATATATCAATCTTTACCTCCGGACCATTCCGGAGCTCCTCGTGACGTCCGGTATCTCATCCGAGACTCCGAACAACCTTCGGTCACCACCATGCATAACTCTATACTACCGAAATCACCAAACCTTAAGTGTGCAGACCCTGCGGGTTCGAGAACTATGTAGACATGACCGAGACACCTCTACGGTCAATAACCAATAGCAGGACCTGGATGACCATATTGGTTTCTACATATTTTACGAAGATCTTTATCGGTCGAACCTCTATGTCAAGGATTCAGTTAATCCCCGTATAACGTTCCCTTTGTTCTTCGGTATGTTACTGGCCCGAGATTCGATCGTCGGTATCTCCATACCTAGTTCAACCTCGTTACCGGCAAGTCTCTTTACTCGTTCCATAATATAAGATCCCGTGACTAACACTTAGTCACATTACTTGCAAGGCTTGTGGTGATGTTGCATTACCGAGTGGGCCCTGAGATACCTCTCCGTCACACGGAGTAACAAATCCCAGTCTTGATCCATGCCAACCCAACAGACACCCTCGGAGATACCTGTAGAGCATCTTTATAGTCACCCAATTACATTGCGACGTTTGATACACACAAGGAACTCCTCCGGTGTCCGTGAATTGCATGATCTCATGGTCATAGAAGCATATACTTGACACGCAAAAAACAGTAGCAATAAACTGACACGGTCATATGCTACGTTTATAGTTTGGGTCTTGTCCATCACATCATTCTCCTAATGATGTGATCCCGTTATCAAATGACATCACATGTCAATGGCTAGAAAACCTTGACCATCTTTGATCAACGAGCTAGTTCACTAGAGGCATACTAGGGACAAAGTGTTGTCTATTTATCCACACATGTAATGTGTTTCCAATCAATACAATTATAGCATGGATAATAAACAATTATCATGAACAAGAAAATATAATAATAAACACTTTATTTATTGCCTCTAGGACATATTTCCAACAAGGCGGAGGGAGGAACTCGTAGCGTCGCGCCCTGTCCGATCAATACATCGTGCAATTCCGTCATCATACACTGAACTACCCCTAATTTCTGAGCAAATTGCAAAAAACATTGACATTGGATGATAGGTCTGCAGGAAACACATGTCTAATGATTTATGCCAAAAACACTAATTTTGTGCCTACTTTTTTTTGGTTAAAAACACTAGCTGGTGGTTTTGGCCATTATTATGACAGGTGGGTCCCGCAAACGATGACGTGTCATAATTGTTCACACTAGACATCGTCTGACAATTTTTTTTAACAAAAACTCCTTCCCTCAAAATAAAAAGACTCGGTTGTGAAATTAAAAGAAGTCCACAACAATCCGCGCAGGCTATAGCCCCAACCTTGCCTCCACTGCGACAAGTGTCCCATGCGTCCCAATACCGCCCCTTCCTCCCCTGTCCGCCATCATCGTGTCTCACGCCGGACTTGGGTACATCGGCCTCAAGCAGCAAGGGCAGTAGCACCACCATCGGCGGTGGCCACCTCGGACGACACCGGTAGGTTTAGTATAGCATGCAACTCAAGCGCTAGTAGGTTTGGTTGCAGGAGGACGTCGTGTGACCCCTTCGCCGACACCAACATCTCGGGTAGAAAGGGGAGGAATGATTGAGTGAGGAGCTCGTGGCGTCGTGCCTTGCACGGTTGATGGACGGCTAACATCGTCTTGATCTGATTTACAAAAGAATGCTTTTCATAAGCAAAACCGTTAGTACTCCCTCCGTTTCAAAATAAATACCGCAGATTTTGTACTAGACTAGTACAAATTTATTATTAGATCATCGACACTTATTTTAGAATAGAGGAGTACTTATTTCATAGTAAATCGTGCGAAAACCTATTTCTTTTTCGAAATTATTATGAACAGTCAGCAATCCAACCTCTGTTTCTGCTCGCGTCCCACTCCTATGGCGCCGCAGCGGCCTCGGGCGCCCCTCCGACGACCCCTCCTCCCCTCGTAACCACCGTCCGTACCCACCCATCCAAACCCGCACGGCCGCCACGGCAAAGCCTAGGAGCAGCCTCCCTCCTCGACCCGGACAGCCATGGCGGCCGCACTTCTCGCCACGGGGCCCTCGCCTCTCCCGCCGGCATCTTGGAGACGGAGGCCTCTCCTCGCGGCTCCTCCCCCACCCGCTCTCCGCTGCCTCAGGGCTCCAGCATGCGCCCCTCCCGCAGCCCCGCCGCCTCCCCGCAAAGCCCTCGCTCCCGTCGCGCGCGCCGTGGCGCCGGCGCGAGGCAGGGGTGAGGCGACGGACGAGCCGGGCCAGGCCCAGGCGCCCCGTGACTGGGGCGGGCTTGCGGGGCGGCTGGCGCTGGGCGCGCTCCTGGGCTCCGCCGCCCTGCTCGGCTGCCACGGCGCGGCGCTCGCGGCGGCCGCGGAGGACTCCATCAAGGCGTCCGGGTTCGGGCTGCGGGTGGCGGCGTCGCTGCGGAGCCTCGGCTGGCCCGACGACGCCGTCGTCTTCACACTCGCCACACTGCCGGTGCTCGAGCTGCGGGGAGCGATTCCGGCCGGGTATTGGATGCGCCTTCACCCCGTCCGGCTGACCGCGCTGGCAGTTTTGGGGTACATTTTTTTTTTATCTCCAGTGTCAATGCTTGATTTGAGTAGATTTCCTTTCAGTTCCTAAGGTGTTCGGCAGTTTTAACTGTATGATGAATTTAATTGACTTTGTAGCATTTTAGTTTTGCTTCTTGATGAAATAAACCCCATTCTGTATTAAACCTGAAGGATTGGATAGAACAGCCCCAAAGAAAGGGCAACACAGTAAATAAATTTGTGTAGCTGCCCTTTGACACACAAGTTTAAATGGCAGATAAGTCATCTGTTGCAAAACGATATCTATCCTAACATGCAAAGTAAGTGAATATTAATATATGACTCGTTTTAGTCCGTGCTTGTAGCGGAGGTTGCCACTTAACTGATGGCCATCTCCAACACAACTTTGCTATTTATTGTCTGTTTTTGCTCAGGATAATTGGTAGTTTTCTATTTGTGCATTGCTAAGGTTCAGAGATAGTGACGCTTGATTATCGCTTACTAGTTACTACAGATTTGCTGTTTCTACATGGTATTAGAGCTGATTCTGAAGAGAGGACATTATGATCAAGGGACTGAATTAGCAAGTTAGCAACTATAGTTGAATGGGAAAGGTGCACGTTTTGCCCGTAAGTTATATGCTCTGCTCACTTTATCACGTAAACAAATTTTCACTCTTAGTCCCCCGGAAGATAGTTACGTCTTTCCCTACCTGTTTTTCTACGGGAACATCAGGAGCTCTGCTTTGAATTAAAGAAGGGGGAAGTCTGTACATAGCTCAAAACCAGCTAAAAAACCAAAGAAGAATGCATTCCAATTACTCTCAATCAAGCTGGCCTATACACGGAAGGTCAACACGAATTAAAAAAGACATGCCCTCATCAGAGGAGGCCTGGGCATTCTGGAAGACCCCATGGCGGCGCTCCTTCCACAGGGGACAGACTACATAAATCGACATGGACGCCATCTTCTGGCAATGGAGATTTTTGACTCCATGTGAAGGTTTTCTCCACTGGCCAGTGACGGAAGACCTCAGGGCAATGGCAGAAGCTCTAGGATGAGAGAAGGCAAACCAAATTTTCTTAGCAAAAGAACATCCCAGCATTAGACGGTTCGCCGATTCCAGCACCTGATCACACATGGAGCACACATCATTGTGAGGCCAGCCTCTCACATGCAGCCTGTCTGCAGTCTACAGTCTGTTCTGCAGGAGAAACCAGAGTTAAACTGCACTTCTCCTTCAGCTCCAACACTCCAAATCTTCAGTAGCTCATTACAATGAATCTGCTTAAAAACTGCCCATCATATGCAGACACTGCCGAGCAAGAGTTGCAGGCTGTGACCTGTGAGCTTCTTGCGCAGTCTGGGTTTCCAAATAGCTGACCCCCCCCCCCCCTGACCCCCCTACACACCCACCCACCCCACTGCACTTTAGACCAAATCTGCAACATGTCAACTTCCTCCAAGTTAATCCTTTGAAGGCCCTTCATCCACTTTCCTCCCCTGATCCCATCACAAACAGAGATACTTTTCCTAGAGGCCAACCTGAATAAGCTGGGCGCCATATCTTTCAGAGGGACTCCACCTAGAAAGCCGTCGAACCAGAACGAGGCCTTTTCCCCATTCCCAATGTGAATCGAAGTGCAGGTCGCAAAGAGCTGCTGATCGGTCGCATTGCAAGGAACAGGCATTCCTTTCCATGATCTGTCCACATTGTCCCAGTTGAACCATAACCATCTTAACCGCAATGCCCTGCGAAAGTGCTCCAAATCTTTCACCCTAATCCCCAACAGTATTTAGACGAGCAGACTTTCATCCAGCTTACTAAACACTTGCCCCTGTGCACCTCTTATCCACACCAGAGAAAACTCTCCTGATCTTGTCTATTGTTTTGATAATCCACTTGGACGGTGGAAAAGCAGTGAAGAAGAAGTAGGTTGTGACTTGTGAGCACAGTCAGCACAGAATTGATAAGCGTTAGATGCTCCTTCCGGACATGAATTTACTTTCCATAGCTTCAACCTCCCGGCAATTCTGTCCAAGAGAGGTTGGCATTCAATTGTTTTACGCCTCCTGGTGATGAGAGGAAGCCCTAAATAGTTGCATGGCAAGGACCCTAGCAAACAACCAAAAGCAGATAAAAGATCCTGTAGACCCAGGTGGTCACAGCGAATAGGATAGGCCGCACACTTGTTGAGATTCACCTGAAGACCAGAGACATTGCCGAAGAAATGAAGGTGCCCGAGGCTACAGCAAGCTCCTCATTGATAGAGTTCAAGAAGAGAGCGACATCATCCGCATAAAAAACTTGTTCTCATCTTCTCAGCTCCTTTCATGACAGCGGATAAGAGGCCATGGCCAGTAGCTTTGGTCAGAATACAAGTTTTAGGGTCCAGGGCCATAAATGAAGAGCATTGGGGCAAGCAGGTCTCCCTGTCTCAGCCCTCTCCTATGAATAAAAGTGCCACCAGGCTTCCCACTGAGCAGAACTCTTGAGTAGGAAGAACTCAGGGTCAATGAAAAATGATCCCTCCAACGAGCACTGAAACCATAAGACTGAATCAAACGCCTTACCAAAGTCCAGTTTGAGGAAAAATAGAAGTATTTCCATCGAGTGAGTTTCCTTGATAATGTTTTCCACAAACAGAGAGTTATCCTGGATCGACCTTTTCTTAATGAAGGTGCTTTGGCTCTCAGAGATCAGGGTATGCAACTCCAGGGCAGCGAGAAGCAACCAACTTTCATAATATCTTAGCAATACTATGCATATGGCTCACAAGCTGGAAACAAGAGGCGAAGAAGCTGCATCCTTTTTCGGAATGAGAACAATATTGGCAGTATTCAGCAGGTGCCAGTGATCACCTCTCAACTCATGCGCTTGATTTAGAGCAGACAGAAGGTCCGAGCACACGATATCCACACAGGTTTTGTCAAAAGCCCCAATAAATCCATCCGGGCTCGTAGCCTTCTCAGCATGGAGATGGAGATGGCGTCTTTGAGCTCCGTAAACAAGTATCATCAAGGTGCGGAAGATCAGCCGAGGGGAGTTGCAGGGGGAAAAAATCCCAGTTAAGCCCCATAAGGTCTCTGGCAAGCCTCTCCGAGCAGGGAATTGAAGGGTGTGTTTGGTAGGGTGCATGGAGGGTGCATGAGGGCAAAAGTTCTCAATCCGACCCACTTTTGCTTGTTTGGTAGGGTGCATGAGCTCACCTGAGCTATGTCCATCTCATGCATAAAAGGCCCATCAGCCATGCCCATCTCATGCACCCTAAACAGGGTGCATGGAGGGAGCCATGCTGGCCCTAACCCTCGTCCCCACCCACCAGACCACGTTCACATATGTTTAGATTTTAAAAAAATGTTCATAATTTCAAAGTTTGTTTAAATTTTCAAAAAAATATTCAGAATTTCAAAATTTCTTCCAATTTTCAAAAAAGTTTGGAATATCAAAATTTGTATAAATTTTTGAAATTTTTTACAATTTCAAAATTGTTTAAATCATCAAAAAATGTTCAGAATTTCAAATTTTCTTTAAATTTTCAAAAAAATAGGATTTTTAAAAAATAATAACAAAATTATATTTTAAAAATAAAATTGTTTAGAATTTCAAAATTGTTTAAAATTTCAAAAATGTTCAGAATTTAAAATTTTGATTAATTTTTCAAAAAAACAAAATTTCAACCATGTTCAAATTCTTATAAAATGTTCATAATTTGAAAATTTCAAAAATATATTCAGCATGTCTAAACACATGCAGGCTGCCAAACAAAGTCTCAGCTCAGCATGTCTCAGCGCATACCTCACTACCAAACGAGGGCAACTGCATGGACTCAGCATGTCTACACTCAGCATGGATGAGAGAAGAACAACTAAGCTAGGTCCATGCACCCTACCAAACACACCCGAAGTGATGTAGCAGCACCTGAGCTTTAGCATCATGGTCAGACATCTATTCACCCCTCAGATTTTTCAGAACAAGAATCTGATTCTTCCTCCTCCGGGTCATTCATTTTAACATGAAAAACTTTTGTGTTTGCATCTCTAGATTTGATCCACATAATACAAGATCTCTGACGCCATCTCACTGTGTCAAGGGCTGCAAAACCAGGCAGCTTCGAGAGAAAACGAAGATTTCATTCCTTAGCAAATAACTTCACGTTCGTCCTGATCAAGGTCCAACTGGAAAATCACCTCATTGGCTACCTCCTTTCTGAATCTCACTTCCTTCTTTAACTTGTATATCACAGTTTCAGAGCATGAGCAGTTCTTGACAGCTTGAACTGCAGAATCTTTACAGCATCCTTCGAGCGAACAGGTTTAGCCCAGCCTCAACCAGCTTCTCTCTGAATCCCTCCATCCTTAGCGAACAAGCCTCATATCTGAACCCTTTATAGTGCTTGACATCCATCTTCTAGAGTATCATTGGCTAGTGATGCGAAATGGTAGTTGTGGCCGGAGACAGCCAGGATCGTCTGTGCTAGCAACCAGGATCATCTGTAGTAGCAACCAGGATCCTACCTCTTGTACCATTAGCAGCTCTGAAGAAGTCCTCAGAAAATCTGCTGCCCAGGACCTCAGCCACAATACGTTTATCAACATCAGCCAATTTAGTTTCTTGAAGACAATACAATGTTGCACTGGTTAGCTGAGAAAATTTCTGTCGCGACCTCCTCCCGGCCAGGTTGTTCAACTCTCTCATGTTCCAGCTAAGTAGCTTTATATATATTCCATCGAAGAAAACAACGTAGTGAACAAACAAAAAGACTGTATTTAGCATCCACCAACTGGAAGCAGCAACCAGAGGCGGCACAACCAGCACAGCCGGAGACAGAAGACCACAAGGCACAATACTCCCCGCCTGATTTTGGCAACGGCTTTAGTGGCGTGGTTGATGGTTTTGCTCGAGTGGCATCCCCCTCACCTTGGTTTTGCACATGCAGGTGATATTTCACCTTCTTCCTGTTTCTCTTCCCTCCTGTCTCTGTCCTCCCCCTCATCCTATCATCGACCAATCTCGAAATCTAATCCTGTGCCACTCACACCTCGACTATCTGAGAGCCACTAACTGATGTGCTCCAGGAAAAGGCGTTCAAGCATCTCCCGAGAATAGGTAAGAGTCCACTGTGAATTGATTTCTGTAGTGTGCAGAAGACAGAAGAGAGAGGGAGAGAGCAAGAGAGGTGTGGGTGTGCAGGAAGAAGGTGATGTGGCTTCCGTGTTTGCAAAAATCGGGATGATGTCAAAGCCAAGTGCTAGACTGTCTACCATTCGATATCAGTAGTTTTTGATACTGGTGATTGATATATAGGGTCGTGATGATGTCTTATGGTCAATTTTCAGTGTCGCGGCAGAAATGAAGATTGCCGGGTATCACTGTAGTGTGAACAACTTGCCATCTCTAGTGTAATTTATAGTACTTCTTGCATTCTGGTGATTGATATACGATATGGTCACTTTTCAGTGGCATGGCTAAAATGTAATTGGCAGCTGTCAGTCTAGTGTCAGCAATTTGATCATCTCTTCAGAAAATGTTTCATGCTATATACATAGAACTTTATCTCTGCTATTTGTTTCTCCAGGAACATGGTGCCTGTGCCGTTCATCATCCTCTACCTGAAGAAACTCGCAACCTTCCTCTCGCAGAGAAGCGCCTGGGCGACCCGGATAATGGACCTCCTCTTCGAGCGGGCGCGACGGAAGGCCGCACCCGTCGAGGAGTTCCAGTGGCTCGGGCTGATGCTGTTTGTCGCCGTCCCGTTCCCGGGCACCGGGGCATGGACCGGCGCCATCATCGCGTCCGTCCTGGGCATGCCCTTCTGGTCAGGCTTGTCGGCGAACCTGGTGGGCGTGGTTGTTGCGGGGCTGCTCGTGAATTTGCTCATGAACCTTGGCCTGAAGTACGCCGTTGCCACGGGGGCGCTCCTCTTCGTTGTGTCGAGTGTCATGTGGGGTGCCCTTGGGGGTATCAAGAATTCGCTGAATACGAAATGACGCTTTAGCTGAATCCTCTCTGAAATGTTTTCGGTCCGTTAGAGGAGTTTATTTTTTTGTAATAAGCCCTGCGAGGCATGGTTGACTAGTTGCAGAGACCGTTTCTGCTCTCCCTCTGTGCAGTCAGACTGCCGGTTGATAGTGTTTTGCTTGCAGTTATTCGTCGAAGGTTCTGCGCAACTGAAGTGCTGAACAGGTGTTGGTTCACTGAATCCCTTCGGTTTGTAACAAGAGTAGATCCATGCTAGTACGAAACTTGGAGTAGAATGAGGATATAGAGTGCACTGGTTTGTAACGACGTTTTGTAAGATGTTGTGTTCCGTTGCGTGTGAAAAAGGAGAAGGTGCGGCTGGTGATCATCGGCAGCACTAGCTGCATGCTGGTTTAAAAGAGAGACCCGAACGGACAAAAACCGTTGCAGAAATTACCGAAGGGAAGCCGAGGGAGGGAAGATGGTACAGTAAAACCAAAGGTGGCGGCACTGTGAAAACTGTGTTGGTTGGAAAAGAAGATGGATGCTTTTCCATCCTGTCGATCCCACCACCTCCCTCCCCTGGTCATGGTCGTGTCGTGCGGTGTGGCGTGGGTTCTGGGGCCACCAACCAGGCATCGGGATATCCTCTCGTTCTCTGCTTTGCAGGCCCGACAGGAAGATCGCCGGAGCCCAGCCCCAGACGTACGGTGCGATTCTGCCCTGCGCTGCCCACCACCCCCTCCCTCTGTCGTCTGCATGCGTCTGCGTGTTCCCCGATCCCGATGAAAGCCAAGCCGGGGAAGGTAAAAGTTGGTGGGGAAGGAGCGAAAGGGGTGCACGGCAACGGCATGCATGCGTGCAATGCCCATCGCCAATGGCTGCTTGCTGATGGAGAAGGACGAGATCATCTGGTGCATGCATGCATGCAGTGCCACGGCTGGCCCGCGCTGCCGAGCAGGGGGGCAGGGTGGGTGAACTGGAGTTTCTTGGCCGCGAAGACACCTGCCACTCCGTTCCCTCCCCTCCCGTGCATAGGATCCGGTTCGGTCTGCTGCTTTTGGCACAGCCGTTTTGGTTTTGAACCTTGGACCCGTGCCACCGATCCGCCTAGGTAGGTTCGTTCCGATGCATGCGCCCACGGACGGACGCGCAGGTGGTGGACAACAAGCGCGCGCGCCGGCGGCCGTCACGTTCCACCGTTCGGTCGGTGTAGTTGCACACGGCCCGATCCATCCATGCATCCACCCCTCCCGCGCGCCAGATCAGCCACCACCAGCCCGGGCGCAGCGCGTGCAACCCACGCCAACCCCTCCCTCTCCCTCTCTTCCTTCCTGGCCGCGCCGCGCGCGCAGACGGCCAGAAACGTACGCACACGGCGCGGCTTTCGTTTTGCTTTTGTCCGGCCGACGCAGCGGCGGGCAGCCGGATCAGCTGGCAGGGGTTGGACGGGTGTGGTCAGGCGCAGAGGCCGTGCATGTCCCCCCGCCCCGCCCGTCTCCACCCACACGCGCTCCACCACCACCCACCTTTCCCTCGCTCGCACCATCGTTGCACCGGAACGGCAACTGCGCGGGCGCCGTGCGTCCGTCGGCGAGAACGTGCCGCCGTGGGTTTCAATTTTTAAACGCACCGCGTTGTTATCTCCCACGCGCGCGCGGACACACGTCTCCGTCGGTCGGATCGTGGGGCCGCCCCGCACGCTGCGACCGCGCATCGGCCTCAGACCGAGCTCGCGCGTGCGTGCATGCGTGCATGCAAGATGCCCGGCCGTTTCCGTGCATCCGCGTTCTACAGTGACGAGGTTCGAAACCCAAGGAACGTAGGTACTCCTGCCTCGAGCGACTGTTGAAACTAAGCTTCACCATATCTACATGCTCATATGTGCCTTCGTCGTGTTTAGTTGAGAAATGCGGCAAGTGTTTTCTCTTACTTCGCTCAGTCTCAGAAAATTCAATCAGCCATATGCAGCAATCACATTTATCAGTGATGACTACATACTAGCATGAAGGCGTATGGAAATGACCGGAGATCATGGTGGAAATCATCCGCCGCTCCACCTTCGAGGAACAAGCTCGGTTTTGAGGAGACGATGGCGGGATGGACTTCGAGCTGATTTTTTTGGGCCATCCAGGAGGCGGAGAAGACGGACCCAATCTAGGCGGCTAAGTGGAGGCGATTCAAGGCGGAGAGCCCCTCTCGCGCTCAATATCTGGCTGCCGCCGGTGATGCAGCTGGCTAACATCCCGCCCAGTGCGCTGTCATCGGGGAGCTTCCCACCAAGAGCTCCCTGAGGTCACGGGCTCCCGGCGGACGCGTTTGGCATCGAGACCTGGTTCAAAGGTGCGAGGGTGTCCTGTGAGGGATGGGCTGCATCTCTGCAGTTTGGAGCCCCTGACATGGTCGGGAGATCGTGGGGCAATCTCTACTCACCGGAGTTACGTAATTCGATTTCGTAGCAATTTCCCTCGAGCTTGTGTTCATAAGGGGTGGGGGGATTTTGGTGACCCTCTGGTCACGAAATTCAAGTGATCAGATTTCGGTTTCTACATTAGTTGTTCCCAGTTCGATAGATGGAGTTTCTACTCCAGTTCGATCCAAATTTCCGGCGAATGTTCCATCGGACGGCGAACCTAGTTCTGCGGGTGGAGTTTCTACTCCTAGTCGACCTTTGTTTCGAGCGAGGAACCTGCCTGACGATGAGAACGTAGTCACTGGATTGCCTCAGAGCGGTCCAGTTGACCCCTTGTGGGGTCCAGCTGTTGTTCCTGCACCCCCTCCCCCATCTGCGGATGTGTGGTCAAACGGAAAACGCATTTGCGCAAGGCATCTTCCCATGATATAAACAACTATGAAGATGCACCGAAGAGTTCTTCGGGCAGTTGTGGGTTATCCCTTCCCCCGTGCGCCGACAGCCTCAGAAATACCACCCCTCCCCCCAAACCCTAGCTATGCCATCCCAAAAATCTTCTGGGTGAGGAGGGACCTCTTCCGATCTGGAAATTTCTCGAGAGAAGATTGCTTACCTGTGGAGAGGGTAGGCCGATTCGATCCCACCCCAACCACCTTCAAGCTCTCGGTGGAGGGGATCGGACCCGGATCTCATTCGTTTGCGGAGGTGGTTAAGAGGAACATGGACGCTGGGCGTCAATGATACGTCTCCAACGTATCTATAATTTTTT
This sequence comes from Hordeum marinum, assembly GCA_022496015.1. Classification (NCBI taxonomy): domain Eukaryota; kingdom Viridiplantae; phylum Streptophyta; class Magnoliopsida; order Poales; family Poaceae; genus Hordeum; species Hordeum marinum. Next base: position 464,989,577 of record CM039676.1, on the reverse strand, counting down.
TATGATGGCATGCTATTATATTATCTGTTTTGGATGTTTTATAAGCATTAATATGCTATTTTATATTATTTTTGGGACTAACCTATTAATCTAGAGCCAAGTGCCAGTTTATGTTTTTTCCTTGTTTTTGAGTTTTGCAGATATGGAATATTAAACGGAGTCCAAACGGAATAAAACCTTCGGAAGGAATTTTCTAGAAGGAAGCAAGCCATCCAAGCTTGGTGCACGTCAGGGGAGGAGCCAGGCGCCACAAGCCTGCTAGGCACAACCCCCCTGGCCGCGCCTAGCAGGCTTGTCGCCTCCTGGTAGGTCTCCTGACCCTAATTCTTCTCTTATAAATACTCAAATATTCCCCCAACATCGAAAAGAGCCACGCAAATACTTTTCCGCCGCCGGAAGCCTCCGTTCCCGAGAGATCCAATCTTGGAGCCTTTTCCAGTAATCTGCCGGAGGGGGTTTTGATCACGGAGGGCATCTACATCAACTCCATTGCCCCTCCGATGATGCGTGAGTAGTACACCACGGACCTACGGGTCCATAGCTAGTAGCTAGATGGCTTCTTCTCTCTCTTTGATCTTCAATACCATGTTCTTCATGATCTTCATGGAGATCTATCCGATGTAATCTTCTTTTGTGGTGTGTTTGTCAAGACCCGATGAATTGTGAATTTATGTTCAGATTATCCATGAATCTTATTTGAATCTCTTCTGAATTCTTATTTGCATGATTTCATATCCTTGCAAGTCTCTTCGAGTTATTGGTTTAGTTTAGCCAACTAGATTGGTAATTCTTGCAATGGGAGAAGTGTTTGGTTTTGGTTTCAATCTTGTGGTGTCCTTACCCAGTGACATAGTAGGGGTAGCGAGGCACGTATTGTATTGTTGCCATCAAGGATGACAAGATGGGGTTTTCATCACATTGCTTGAGTTTATCCCTCTACACCATGTAATCTTTCTAAATGTGTTATTCTGTTCTTCATGAACTTAATACTCTAGACGCAGGCAGGAGTCGGTCGATGTGTGGAGTAATAGTAGTAGATGCAGAATCATTTCGGTCTACTTGTCACGGACGTGATTCCTATATGCATGATCATTGCCTTGGATAACTACATGATTATTCGCTTTTCTATCAATTGTTTGACAGTAATTTGTTTACCCACCATGATATTTGCCTTCAAGAGAGAAGCCTCTAGTGAGATCTATGGCCCCCGGGTCTATTTTCCATCATATATTTTCAGATCTATATCTTGCTGCAATTTACTTATCTTTTACTTTCCGCACTCATTTACATCTATCTCTATCGGATCTAATCCTTCCAAATAATCGTGAAGGGATTGACAATCCCTTTATAGCGTTGGGTGCAAGAGTTTGATTGTTTGTGTAGGTGCAACCATTGGTGACTTGCTTGTTCCTCCTACTAGATTGATACCTTGGTTCTCAACATCTGAGGGAAATACTTATCTACTTCGTTGCATCACCCTTTCCTCTTCAAGGGAAAACCAACGCAAGCTCAAGAGGTAGCAAGAAGGATTTCTGGCGCCGTTGCCGGGGAGGATACATAGCAAGTCAAGACAATATCTCTCTCGTCAACTTGCCAATTTCTGGCGCCGTTACCGAGGAGGATACACATCAAGCCTACCAAGTACCCATCACAAACTCATCTCTCGCATTTACTTTATTTGCCATTTGCCTCTCGTTTTCCTCTTCCCCACTTCTAAAACGATTTTCAGAAAATACCAAAAAGATTTGCCTTTTTATTCTCCCTTTTTCCGTTTGCCTTTCGTTTGCTTCTGTGCTTGATTGATTGCTTTGCCACCATGTCGGAATCTAGGGAGAATTTCAATGAAAGAGATAGTAATAATCTTGAGGGGAATTTTGATGCCCTTGCTAATGACAATCCTCAAAAAGAACCTACTATCATCCATAGAAAAAAGTTCCGCATAGGTAGTGGTAATATCATTGGAAAAGGTGTTATTCAAGATTTCTTCACTTGTGCGGGAACGCTTCCTACCTTAGGAGGTTCCATTATCAATAAAACTAATAGTCTTGCGGATGCTATAACTTTGTTAATAAGTGAACTTGAGAGGCAATTCTTGCATATGCACCCTTGCATATAAATAATTTTTCTTGAGTTCTCTAATATTCAACATTCTTCTGTTAATCGTGCTGCCACTATATTCCTAGCCCACAAGTTTAGATTTATCATGAAGGAGGCTAGTGAAATTTTTTCTCATTATAAAATTAATGGTGGATGTCCCCCTATTGAGGAGGTCTTTTTTAATCAAGAAGAGATAATGAGACTACGATCTCTGGATCAAGTTGCTTATAATGAAAATTGAGAAAAAAAGTCCGTACCGAGGTTTTGGTTGATTAGATTTCTGAACCCAATGATAATTTTGCTATACAAAATAAGGATTAGAGTTCATTCTTAGAAAAAGTCTCATGGACTTTACCCAAAGGAAAGTTTATAATGATGAATTGATTATACACTATAAGGGGCCAAAGGAGGAACATATTCCTCCCACACTTGATCTTTAGGATCCCTATCCTATTAAATTCAGCCCTTTTGATTATTTTTGCTTGCCACAAATGAACTTAGCTGTTGAAAGAAGGGACTATGATATGAGCATGAATGATGTTGGGGATATAACCCCGCGGTGAGACCCGCCCTTGAGGCTCCGGGTCACGCCAAGCGGATCGTACACCAGCCCAAGAGCGGGTCGTGAAGACTTAAGCCCAAGACATTTGGCGGCTTGACAGGATGGGCTAGGACGTGGCCCGGACAGAGAAGGTAAGAAGACCTGGGCAGGTGAGCCGCCCGGAGACAACTTGGTTAGGAAGGTAAGATAAGGTAGAGATAGACTCAAACACGATTGTGAGAGTCGGTTACGACTTGTATGACCCGTGGTCTTGACCTCCTATATAAAGGGGAGACCCAGTGTGACTTAGGGGATGGGAGATAGAGAACTAGGTCAAACAATCAGCTCCCTTGTAATCGATACACCAAGCAATATAAACACAAGCATGACGTAGGCTGTTACCTCGACTTGAGGGGCCGAACCTGGGTTAACCCGTGTCCTTCGTCCCAATCAACCCCTTTGAGTCCATCACCTGAGCGATGGCCTCGAATCCAAGTCCATTCATCCGGACATCTGCCGTGAGAAAACCACGACAATTGGCGCCCACTGTGGGGCTGACGCTCGGTGGTGTTGAGTTCTCAAAGGGCTCTCTCCCAGGGTTCGAAGGATACGTGGTCGGAAGGATGAGCAAGAGTCGCCGCGGCCGGCTCTACATCGACGATGCCGGCTGGGGTCATGAGGCCGACTCTGTCGAATATGGATTCCGGGTTCCCTTCGGTGGAATCCACGTCTTCATCGGCAAGGTTGACGGATCAACACCCGGGCCGGACATCTGCACCAACATCGTCGAGCCGGCTCGGCGCGCTCAACCCACCCAATATGTGTGACCCGCCCGTGTTAACCCGGGCCGGAAGCACGTCTTCGTGGGCTTTACTCAAGGTATGGATCTTGAGGCTACTGCATTGCAGGAGACCCTTGTTTATTCAGAGGACGGATCTTCGAGCGGAGAAGCAGAGTCAATCTACCAGCTTCACAACGGCGGGCTCGGGGGCTACGACGAGCCTTACCTGAGTCGAAATGGTCTGAGCCGGACAATCTTGGGCTACTGGTTCATGCAGCCGTGTTCATGGCGGGGTCAGCCCCAGGCACGAGCAGCACAGCTGCCGGAGAAACAAACACGGGAGCTGATCCGCCGCCGCTGGCTCAAGTTCTCCTGGATCTGATGAACGAGCTCGCAAATCTGATGGCCACTGAAGTCACACCAGATAATTAAGCTGCTTAGAACTTAGAGATTGCAAGATTCAAGGACCGGATGGCAGAAGAGCAGCAGAGGATAGCCAAGTTAAACGCTCAGATGGAGGCGGAGGTAGAGCGCCTTAGGATGGATGCTTTCCGCCTTGAGCTAGAGTAGCAATCAGCGGCCGCGGTGCAGCGGATGAGGCATCAATCCCGCTTACCAGAAAATTATGAGGTTAGGAATCTCTTTAACACGCCAGGAACGGGACGAGCAGCGGACGCGCCTGGAAGTCGGCCGGCGGCTCGACAGCAGCTTAACCCGCCTCGACGAAACTAGGCCTCACCAGTGGTCTTTCCGACGCTGGCGGGTCATTATTCCAACCCGGCAGAGAACATGGTGGCTACGGCCACCCGGCTTGAAACAATCCCTATTCTAGATGAGGCGCCTTTTGTAGAAGAGGTACGAAACGTCATTGGGTACCTTTAGACGGCGATGGCCCAGCAGGAGAAATACGCGTACAGCCTGAGTCATGTTCATTCAACCCCCCTCCCCAGCTGCAGCTTTAGCCAGCACTATGAATCGCCGGTGGTCTCCAACAGCGATCGACACAGAGGGCCTCCGGGGGATGATCAGGCGGCTCTAGATGCACAAGCGCTCATAAACCGGGCAAGAAACCAGCAAGAGGCGGCGGCTTTGGCCACGACAGCTCACCAAGAGCCCGCGCCCTCTATATCAGTAGGAGTGGGAGCAACCACCAGGGCCGTGGGAGTACCATGCATAGCACCGTCTCTGCGGAACAAGCGGTTGCCGAAGGATTTCAATGGACCTCACAAAGTCCCGAATTACACTGTCGACTTGCCTCCGGAGGCCTGGATCGAAAGCTATGAGCTGGCTATGGAGATGTTGGATGTCAATGAGGCGGTGTGTGCTAAATATTTCATCATGATGCTTGAAGGTCCGGCTCGCACGTGGTTAAAGGGTTTGCCACCCAATACCATCAATTCTGGGCTGAGTTAAGAGCAAGGTTCATCAAAAACTTTCAAGGGACTTGCAAACAGCCTATGACAATTGTGGATCTCGATCATTGTGTCCAGCAGGAGAATGAGTCGGCTCATCATTGGGTCCGACGGGTGTCGACCATCATCCACTCATCTGAATAGATCACGGTGGCTCAAGCGGTGCTGATCCTAGAAAAGAACTGTCACTTTGTCCCTCTAAAGCAGAAGCTCGACCGGCTCAAGCATACGTGTCAAGACATGGGCTCATGGTAGCTCTCACAAAGTATGCTGACTCTGATAACACGAAGGATCCAGGCTTTGATGAGGAGAAGGCCGGCTAAGGTAAAAGGAACAACCAGGGCAAGGGTGTGGCAAGTAATGGTAACCAGAGCAAGCGGAAGAACCTAGATGGCGGGTCAGAACTGGTGGCCAATGCGAGCCCCGGCCAGAATCATCCTAAGGGTAATGGGAAGTTCAGACCGCCTTTTAACAAAAATAGGACTCCTTTCAAATTGGAGGAAATGCTCAAAAAACCTGTCTGGAGCACAGCCGGCCTGATAGAGCTGCGGGGCACACATGGGGTGATTGCCACATCATGCAGAAGTTCAAGAACGACAACATGCAACAACACAACAACCATGGTGGTGGCCCGCCCGGCGGCTCAGGACCAGGCGGGTCAGGAGCCGGATTTGGATCCGGCAGCTCAGGGTCCGGTCATCATGGTCAGGGCAATCAAGGAGGACATCCTCAGCACTCTGGCAACGACAATCAGCAACAGCATAATCAATCTGGGTATCAGAGTAATCCAAAGCAGCTCAGTTCGGGCGAGTAACAAGCGGGATCAGAAATTGCGCAAGCGAGCGGTTAACGCGGTCGCTTCGGCTCTGCCGCAATACTTGAAGTGGTCTGAGTATGACATAACATGGAGCCGGGAGGATCACCTGCCACGTGTTGATGACCCGGGGCGGCTAGCCCTGGTAGTTGCCCCCCAAGTGGGAGGATATATGGTGAATAAGGTACTTATGGATGGTGGCAGTAGCATCAACATACTGTATTATGATACCTTCCAGTGGATGAAGCTGCTTGATAAAGACCTTAAGCTCTCATCAACCGTTTTTCATGGTGTAGTACCGGGCAAGTCAGCTTACCCAGTGGGCAGGATTTCTTTGGAAGTCGCCTTTGGTGACGAGTACAACTACAGGGTGGAGTCCTTGTGGTTTGAAGTGGTGAAGATCAAGAGCCTTATCATGCATTGTTTGGGCGGTCGGCTTATGCTAAGTTCATGGCTAGGCCCTGTTATGTCTACTTACATCTCAAGATGCCCGGGTTAAAAGGCACGATCACTGTTCATGGTGATCGAAATACGCCTATTGAGTGCGAAGAAGGGGACGCGGCTTATGCGGAATCCAGTTGTGCTGAGGCAGAACTCAAGTTCTATAAGGAAAATGTTGACCCAGAGGATATGACCCCGCTGAAGAAGCCTCCCACAGAGGTTGAGCTGCTCCTCAAATTTTCGGCGGATGAGACCAAGGCGGTGGATTTTACTCCGGGTGACTCATCCAAACAGTTCATTATTGGGGCCAACATGGATCCCAAATAGGAAAGTGCGCTCATCGAATTCATCCGTGAGAATCGGGACATCTTTGCATGGAAACCTTTTGACATGTCGGGTGTACCGGGAGAGTTCGCTGAGCATAACCTTAGTGTGGATCCTAGGTTTAAACCGGGCAAACAATTTCTACGGCGGTTCAATGAGGAGAGGCGCAAGGCCATTGGGGAAGAGGTTGCCCGGATCTTAGCGGCGGGTTTCATCGTCGAGGTCTTTCACCTAGAGTGGCTTGCTAATCCAGTGCTTGTGCTCAAGAAAAATGGCACGTGGCATATGTGTGTGGACTATACGGATCTTAACAAGGCCTGTCCAGCTGATCCTTTTGCTCTCCCTCGTATTGATCAAATAATTGATGCTACGACGGGTTGTGAAAGTTTATGCTTCCTGGATGCTTATTCGGGATATCATCAAATCAAGATGGCGGTTAAGACCAAGAGAAGACGGCTTTCATCACACCTTTTGGAGCCTTCTGCAATGTGTCTATGCCTTTTGGGATCAAGAGTGCCCAGGTGACTTATCAACGCTGTGTGCAGAATTGTCTTCACAATCAGATTGAACGCAATGTTCATGCTTATGTGGATGATATTGTGATCAAGTCAAGGAAGAAGGAGACCCTTCTTGATGACTTAAAGGAAACCTTTGACAATTTGCGGATCTACAAGATGATGCTTAACCCGGCAAAGTGTGTCTTTGGTATTCCGGCTAGCAAGCTCTTGGGATTTCTGGTTTCTATGTGTGGTATTGAAGCCAACCTAGATAAGATCAAGGCTATCACCTCCCTGGCTGAGCCAGCTTGTATCAATGATGTCCAATGCCTGGCAGGGCGAATCGCCGCGTTGAGCCGGTTTATAAGCCGCCTTGGTGAGAAAGCCATCCCTCTATATCAAATGATGAAAAAGACAGACAATTTTGTCTGAGTACGGCGGCGGGTGAAGCGTTTGAGGCGCTCAAGAAGCAGCTCACTCAGCCGCCGGTTTTAGCTGCTCCGGTTGAGAAAGAGCCCTTGCTCCTATATGTGGCGGCTAACAACCGGGCTGTTAGCGCTGCAATTGTGGTCGAGTGCAAGGAAGCAGGAAAAGAGTATCCGGTTCAGAGGCCGGTGTATTATATCAGTGAGGTCCTAACAGAGTCCAAGCAGAGGTATCCACAATGGCAGAAGCTAGTGTATGGGGTGTTCATGGCCAACCGCAAGTTAAAGCATTACTTCTTAGGGCATCAGATCACCGTAGTCAGCTCTGCTCCGTTGGGGGACATAATTCAAAACAGAGAAGCCACTGGTAGGATTGCTAAGTGGGCATCGGAGCTGGGACCTCTCAATCTAAAATACGTACCTTGTACGGCTATCAAGTCTCAAGCCCTTGTGGATTTCATAAACGACTGGACAGAGTGTCAGGCGCCTGAAGAAAAGCTGGATAACACATACTAGACAATACACTTTGATGGATCCAAGCAGCTGGAAGGATCAGGGGCAGGAGTTGTTTTAACATCTCCCAAAGGTGATACGTTCTGTTATGTGCTCCGGCTGACGTTCCCTTGCACTAATAATGCAGCTGAATGGCCTCAGGGTAGCTACGGAGATGAACTTAAGCCGGGTAAGGTGCTTCGGCGACTCAGACCTTGTGGCTCAGCAAGTTTCATGTACTTGGGATTCCAATGCGCCTCCTTACAGTAACTTGTACTTAAATTGTTTGCATTGATAGTTACTTGCCCTTTGCATGTTGTGGTTTTGCACCTTGCATGTGTTTGTATATGTTGTGCTTCCTATTTGCTTATATTGAGAAATCAAGTATGTATGATGGGTTTCACATCATGTATGTGTGAGTCTTGTGGAGAGCCTTTTTGCATTATGTTTGTATCTTAGTTGGCTCTTTCTGAGAGATTAATGGATTATCCCATTTTGGGGGAGTGATGTGCTTTATGCACTTCACGACCCTAAAAATGTGTTTTCATGAGGAATACCACTTAGTATTGATATTACAAGATTATCTAGCTTCTATTTGGTATGTCTTCTCATGAGAAACTCAAATTCTAAATGGTCCATTAATCATCTCTTGTTGGATTTCATTTTCCACTTGTTAATAATGTTGGGTTACCACATTATGGGGGAATAATATACTATGTGCATATTACAAGCCTAGAAATATGTACATTTGAGATATTGCCACTTAGAGTTGATATTATTATTTATCTTGTTCCTAAGTGGCATGTTGGCTCTACAAGTGTCATTTGCTTATGATTTATGTGTGAAGATGATGTTGGATATCTTTGCAATCTACCAATAGGAAATATTTCGAATTACTTCTTGTCCTTTGGCAATTGGTATCCTTTTATGTGGTAGAAATTTCTAATCATCTTTGCATTGTATTTTGTTTATCGTTTGTCTTCCTTGCCTCTTGTGGATCTTTCTGAGCGTGTCTAGCGTTTCTATATATATAGGTAAAGTGATGATCCCATCGTGTGCATTTTGTATTCAAATGCAAATTCTATATAATGCACATCTCTTGGGGGAGCTATCATTTTTTCTATAGAACACTCTCTTTATGTGTTCATCATAAAATCTTTTGATCTTCATCAAGTGTGTGTTGGTGGGAGGCAAGCCTTCTCTCTATGGTGCTTTGTGCCATCCTGAAAATTTGTGGAGGGTTTGGTTTGTTTGGAACCTAGCTCTCTTTTGGGAACTTGATACCTCTTGTTTTCCTTCAATTGTTATCTTGTTTCCTTCTATCTGGCATGTGTCAATGGATATCTCATTCCTTGATGTATCTTTTAGTTGGTATCCGTCAAGTGATATTTTTTCGTTTGGTATCTTATTTTCTCTTGATACCTTATCTTTCGGTATCTTATCAACTATGTGTTGATTTGCTTCTTGAAAGCCTTGAACATGCATATTTACTACATGTACTTTCATTGGCATGTTCTCTTTTCTTGACCGAATATATAGGGGAAACTCCACTATGACATAAATTGGCTAAAGTGTGCATGAAATTCGATTTCATATCTATATGCACATATTTATGTGGAGTTTGTCCTATGTGTTGTTGGTACTCTAACTCTTTGGTCCCAATAAGTTTGGGTACCACTTTGTTTGTGGTGTTGTTCTAGGAACAATTGGAGATACATTGGACACTCGGCTCACTTACAAGGAAGGTGTTGACACCATGTGCGTATTGGAGCCATACTAGGATGATTGACGAACCATTGTCTACTACATCAATCCAATGCTATCTCGGTTACAAGTATCTACTTCATGCATACATTTCTCACATTCAACCTTTTATAGGTTGCATCATGGCATGAACTTCTTGTTGGAAATATGCCCTAGAGGCAATATATAAAGTGTTTATTATTATATTTCCTTGTTCATGATAATCGTTTATTATCCATGCTATAATTGCATTGATTGGAAACACATTGCATGTGTGGGTAAATAGACAACACTGTGTCCCTAGTATGCCTCTAGTGAACTAGCTCGTTGATCAAAGATGGTCAGGGTTTCCTAGCCATTGACATGTGATGTCATTTGATAACCGGATCACATCATTAGGAGAATGATGTGATGGACAAGACCCAAACTACAAACGTAGCATATGATCGTGTCAGTTTATTGCTACTGTTTTCTGCATGTCAATGTATATGTTCCTATGACCATGAGATCATGCAACTCACGGATATCGGAGGAGTGCCTTGTGTGTATCAAATGTCGCAACGTAACTGGGTGACTATAAAGGTGCTCTACAGGTATTTCCAATGATGTCTGTTGAGTTAGCATGGATTGAGACTGGGATTTGTTACTCCGTGTGACGGAGAGGTATCTCGGGGCCCACTCGGTAATGCAACATCACAATAAGCCTTGCAAGCAATGTGACTAATTGTTAGTTGCGGGATCTTGTATTACGGAACGAGTAAAGAGACTTGCCGGTAACGAGATTGAACTAGGTATGGAGATACCGACGATCGAATCTCGGGCAAGTAACATACCGAAGAACAAAGGGAACGTTATACGGGATTAATTGAATCCTTGACATAGAGGTTCGACCGATAGATCTTCGTAGAATATGTAGGAACCAATGGGGACGTCCAGGTCCCGCCATTGGTTATTGGCCGTAGAGGTGTCTCGGTCATGTCTACATAGTTCTCGAACCCGCAGGGTCTGCACACTTAAGGTTTGGTGACGTTTCGGTAGTATAGAGTTATGTATGGTGGTGACCGAAGGATGTTCGGGGTCTCGGATACGATCCCGGACATGACGAGGATCTCCGGAAGAGTCTGGAGATAAAGATTGATATATGTGATAATAGTGTTTTGATCTCTGGAAGAGTTCCGGAATTAATCGGAAGGGGTTTCGGATGTTTACCGAAGTGTTCGGGTGCAGCAACACTTTATATGGACCAATGGGGTAAAACCCACGAGGTATTGGAAAGGGCAAAAGGAAGTTTTGATGTTGCCTTAAGCAGTAAGGCAGTACTACCGCTCAAGCGGTACTACCGCTCGTGAAGCGGTACTACCGCTCAAGCGGTACTACCGCTCGTGAAGCGGTAGTACCGCTCAAGCGGTACTACCGCTCGTGAAGCGGTACTACCGCTTGTGCGCGGGACTGCAGGGATCCGAGTTGGACTCTTTCCTTGCGGGCCAAACCGACCTTGTGCGGGCAAAATCGACCTTGTAGAGGTTTTTGCTCCAAGTTTAGACCCCAGGGCTCAACATATAAATAGAGGGGCAGGGCTAGCACACGAGACACAACTTACGGCCACGTGCTACCCGTTTCACCGGTGCTCCTCTAGATCGGTTTTCTGCAACGCTTAGGCAAAGCCCTGCCGGAATTGCTCCACCATCACCATCACCGGAGCACCGTCACGCTGCTGGTGAACTCTCTCTCCTCTCCACCTCCTCTTGCTGGATCAAGACGGTGGAGATCGTCATCAAGCTACACGTGTGCTGAACGCGGAGGTGCCGTCCGTTCGGTACTAGATCGGAAGGATCGTGATCAAGGCCACGGGACGTTCGTGATCGGATCGCGAGACGGATCATGACGAGATCGTGGGACGGTTCGTGATTGGTTCGCGGGACGGTTCATGATTAGATTGCGGGACGCTCGGCGATTTGGATCGCGAAGAAGTACGACTACACCAACCGTGTTTCTTAACGCTTCCCGCTTAGCGATCTACAAGGGTACGTAGATCTACTCTCCCTCTCGTAGATGCTCATCACCATGGATAGGTTTGCGTGTGCGTAGGAAATTTTTTGGTTCCCATGCAACGTTCCCCAACACTTCTTGAGTCCTTCTTGTGGTTCTTGTTTCCTTTCTCAAAGCGTCTCAACGATGATGTCATATTGCTAGTTGTGATGTCTTTGATGTTTGTGTAGTGGGAGTTCATTTATGTACAATAAGAAAATATTAGGCTATGTGCTATGCTTTCAAGCAAAGATCTTATTGGTATATTTATGACTTCCTTTTGGATATCTTGTTTGTTCCTTCTTGTAACTATTTCATATGTACATCATTCTTTGTGGATATATCATCACAATTGTCCTCTACCTAGAATATTATCCACGTGAGAGAAGTTACATCTCTAGTTGATGTCCTCTTTTCTTTCATGTACACCGTTGCATTCTCATTTTATTTCCATGGTGGTTTCATGAAAGAATTTGTCTTGAGTGTGGATCTTATATGCTAGCATCTTGATGCACTCTTTGGTGGTGAAGATTATTTTCCTCATGCTTGTCTTCATGAGGGTTTTGCCATTTCGATTGGTATCCCTCCTCTTGACAAGGCTATAATTTTCCTATCTTCACTAGGGTTTGTCACAAGCTTTGGTTTTTAATTTTCCTATTAGTAAGCTTATGAACCCTTTTGCTAGTGGTATGTGTGTGGGAAGTATATGGTTTGCACTTTGTGTCTCCTTTCATCAAGACCATGTTGATGCTTTATGCTCATCCTTATACTAGTCTTCTCAAGTGCTTTTCCATGACTCACACACATCATTTTAGTTGAGACTATTCTTAAGATTGCCTCTTTTACATGTTGCTCAACCATATGTTTAGTGCAAGTACTATGCTCATTGTCTTATCTACTTGCTTGCACTTGTGGTGTGTTTATATTGATTTTGGGGGAGTCATGATCCTATTTTCTGCACTTGTATTCAAATACAAAAATTCTTATTTGTGCACAATCATGGGGAGCTCCTCTAGTTTCTTTATAAACACTCTTTTCCCCATATCATAATATCTTTTATTCATGTGGCTCGTTGGTCCATGGGATTGATTGTTCCAATTAGTATCTTTCGATTGCTTGCTTCACTCCGGTGTATGTCTTGTGCCATACGATCCTTTTTGCAATCTTTGGTTTCTCAATATAGTTTGTCTTCCTCCAACTACTTATCATTGGATATGTGTATTTCTTTGCACATGTATTTTGATATATACAAACTTGTTGGAGGAACACCTATTATATTGGCTTTCTAAACTTTTCGTCCATTTTGGCAATCGATGCCATGGGGGAGAAGTTTAGAGAGTTTAGTTTGGAATGCTTTGAGAGTTTTGCTTTTGTTTCTTAAGCATTTGCATCTCACATCCATGCATTGCATTTGTGTGTGCTTGGTTGTGCTTATTTCCTCATAGAAACTCTCTTGTAAGTGGTTGTCATCAATTACCAAAATGGGGGAGATTGTAAGAGCACATTTCTCCATGTGTGGTTTTTGGTAATTGATGACAATCCCTATGGACTAATGGTTGCCTTGAGTTATATTTGAAGGATTTGTCCGTATGTACTTCTTGGAGTCCATCTGTTGGTTTCAAGGAGTTTATATGGTGACCAATGTGGGAGTTGAGATTATTGCAAGCATGTCTTAAAGAAGAAGATTGTGTAAGCATTCATGTTTACCTTCAATACATCATCTTTATGAAGAGAGAATCTAAGATACAAGGTTGATCAAGACTAAGTCAAAAAGTGAATAAAGTTGATCAACACACAAAGTGTACAAGATGTACCGAGAGGGATCAAGTGATCCCATGGTGGGGTAAGCATTGTTCATTACGCTTTGTGTACTAACCCATGGTCTACGTGAGAGTTCTTTGTGGGGTTAGGTATAGTTCCATGGGCTTGCATCAAGAGGCAGGTCCCATACATCCCATGGAAGATGACATCAAGTGGAGAGTGTCATGAAGGTTGCGATGTGCAAGCTCAAGTGAAGCATCATGGAGAGATCATGCTTGAGGCTCGCTGTTCATTGTGGTGACAATGTACTTGTGAAGATGTGCCGAAGTGTGGCTCACCCATAGTGGAGTATGGGGGAGCAATCATCTAGTCTTCATCAAGACAACACAATCAAGAAAGGTGGTCCATCTTGAGGAACTCACGATCGTCATCATCTAGCTCAAGTGGACTATGCGCAAGGCTAAGGTTTAACCCTCATAGGGTTTTCTATTTTACCAGTCTCATGGTGGTAGTTGACAGGCTCGGTTATAGAATTGATTTTCGTACTATCAAGGGGGGCTCTCAAGTGAGTAGCTTCATCATATCGTTCGTTGAGAGATCAAACCATTGCGTTCTTGGCATCATCATCTTTCTTGGTTCTTGGTTGGCTTTTCTATATGTGGATTCTTGAGCTTGTGGCTATCTTCATGACAAGATCTAGTATATCGAAAACGGATTTCATATGCTTTGTCTATTGTGTTTTCGGTGTTGGAGGTTTTACCGGTCTTATTCGAGGAAGGGTTCTCACCATTTTCTTATGGGGTTTTTCTCATTTGCTTATTATTGGTATTTCAATCAATATTGTGTTAGCCCATGTCGTTAGCTTTCCAATAAACTATGTTTCATTGAATTCGGAGTCCGTTTGCAAAAGTTGTGGTAGTTTTGGTGTTCTTAAAAGGCTGCAGCGGTACTACCGCGGCTAGAGCGGATGTAATTTTTTACTACCGCTCCGGAGCAGTACTACCGCGGCTCCAAGAGCGGTACAACCGCTCCGGACCAAAATCACGTGTTTTGTCCACCGGTGGTAGGCACGGATGTATTTTTTTACTACCGCTCGCAAGCAGTAGTACAACTACCCTTTGCGGTAGTACCACTATCCCTGGCGGTAGTACCGTGAGGACGAGCGGTAGTACCACTCCGGAGGGTCTACTGGCCTTTTGCCTCCTCGCTGTTGTTTTTCATATGGCTACTACTGCCCTAGCGGTAGTACCGCTCCTTGGAGCGGTAGTACCGCTCTGTGCGGCCTGTGAGGATAACGGTTGGATTTTTCCTCACCTATAAAAGGGGGTCTTCTTCCCCAATGGACCTTATCCTTTGAGCTAGTGTTTGCCCCCCATTCTTGACCTTCTTTGAGCTTGCTATATCTCAATCCCTCAATGATTCTTTCTCCTTTTTGAGGGAAAAGAGAGAGGACATCTAGATCCACATTTTCACCAATCACTTTCTCCTCTATGTGAAGGGAACCCCTTGGATCTAGATCTTGGAGTTCTTCGTGTTCTTCTTTGTTCTTCCTCTCACTTTCCTCCATAGCATTAGTTGTTGTGGTGGGATTTGGGAGAGAAGGACTTGGGCACTCCGTGTGCCCTTGCCATTGCATTTGGTGCCTAGGTTTGAGTTCTCCATAGTGATACGTGGAAGTGAAGTTTGAGAAGCTTATTACTCTTGGGTGTTTGTGCACCCTAGAGCTTGTTCCTCTTGGGTGACTTTGCTCCCTAGATGGCTTGTGTTGTATCGGAGCTCAATCATTGTGGTGCAAAGCTCCAGGCAAGCATCGGGGTCTCCAATTAGGTTGTGGAGATTGCCCCGAGCATTTGAGGTCACCTTGGAGCCACAGTCCATTGTGGTGAAGCTTTTTGGTGTCGTTGGGAGCCTCCAATTGAGTTGTGGAGATTGCCCCAACCTAGTTTGTACGGGTTCGGTGACTGCCCTCATGGGTCCCTTAGTGGAATCACGACATCTTGCATTGTGCGAGGGTGTGAGGAGATTACGGTGGCCTTGCTGGGAGACGTAGTAGTAAATCAAAAAAAATCCTACGATCACCAAGATCTATCTATGGAGAAACCAGCAACAAGTAAGGGGAGAGTGCATCTTCATACCTTTGAAGATCGCTAAGCGGAAGCGTTGCTAGAACGCGGTTGGTGGAGTCATACTCGCAGCGATTCAGACCGCGGTGGATTCCGATCTTAGCGGTGAACAACGGCGCCTCCACGTTCAACACACGTGTAGCCCGGTGACGTCTCCTACGCCTTGATCCAGCAAGGAGGAAGGAAAGGTTGAAGGAGAGCTCCGGCAGCATGACAGCGTGGTAACGATGGAGCTGCGTGGTCTCCGACAGGGCTTCGCCAAGCACTACGAAGAACGAGGAGAGGGAGGAGTAGGGCTGCGCCGAGAGAGGAAGAACTCGTGTCCCTGGCAGACCCAAAACCCTCCACTATATATAGGAGGAGGGGGAGGGAGTGCGCAGCCCTAGGGTTCCCCTCCACTAAGTGGGAGACTGTTGGAAATATGCCCTAGAGGCAATAATAAAATGGTTATTATTGTATTTCCTTGTTCATGATAATTGTCTATTGTTCATGCTATAATTGTGTTAACAGGAAACTGTAATACATGTGTGAATACATAGACCACAACATGTCCCTAGTGAGCCTCTAGTTTACTAGCTCGTTGATCAATAGATGGTCACGATTTCATGATCATGGACATTGGATGTCGTTGATAACGGGATCACATCATTAGGAGAATGATGTGATGGACAAGACCCAATCCTAAGCATAGCACAAGATCGTGTAGTTCGTTTGCTAAAGCTTTTCTAATGTCAAGTATCGATTCCTTAGACCATGAGATTGTGCAACTCTAGGATACCGTAGGAATGCTTTGGGTGTGCCAAACGTCACAACGTAACTGGGTGGCTATAAAGGTACACTAGGGTATCTCTGAAAGTGTCTGTTGGGTTGGCATGAATCGAGACTGGGATTTGTCACTCCGTGTGACGGAGAGGTATCTCTGGGCCCACTCGGTAAGACATCATCATAATGAGCTCAAAGTGACTAAGGAGTTAGTCACGGGATGATGTATTACAGAACGAGTAAAGAGACTTGCCGGTAACGAGATTGAACAAGGTATAGGGATACCGACGATCGAATCTCGGGCAAGTATCATACCGGTAGACAAAGGGAATTGCATACGGGATTGTTTGAATCCCCGACATTGTGATTCATCCGATGGGATCATCGTGGAGCATGTGGGATCCAACATGGGTATCCAGATCCCATTGTTGGTTATTGATCGGAGAGTGTTTCGGTCATGTCTACGTGTCTCCCGAACCCGTAGGGTCTACACACTTAAGGTTTGATGACGCTAGGGTTATAGGGAAATAGTGTACGTGGTTACCAAAGGTTGTTCGGAGTCCCGGATGATATCCCAGACGTCATGAGGAGCTCCGGAATGGTCCCGAGACAAAGATTGATATATAGGAAGTGAGGATTTGGTTACCGGAAGAGTTCCGGGCGTCACCGGTAACGTACCGGGACCACCAGGAGGGTTCCGGGGGTCCACCAAGTGGGGCCACCAGCCCCGGAGGGCTCCATGGGCCTGAGGTGGAGGGAACCAGCCCTTAGGTGGGCTGGTGCGCCTCCATAAGAGGCCCAAGGCGCAGCTGAAGTGGGAGGAGGGGCAAACCCTAGGGCAGATGGGCCCTAAGGCCCACCCTAGGGCGCCTCCACCCCTCCCTCCCTCTGGCCGCCGCCAGATGGCCTCCTGGAGGCTGCCGCACCACCCTAGGGTGGGAACCCTAGGGTGCAGCCCTCCCTCCTCCCTCTCCCCTATATATGTGAGGTTTTTAGGGCTGCAACACACGGTTCTCTCTCCCTTCCGGCGCAGCCCTACCTCTCCTTCTCCTCGTTCTTCGAAGCGCTTGGTGAAGCCCTGCCAGAGTCCACGCAGCTCCACCGTCATCACGCCGTCGTGCTGCCGGAGCTCTCTCTCAACCTCTCCTCCTTCCTTTCTGGATCAAGGCATAGGAGACGTCACCAGGCTGCACGTGTGTTGAACGCGGAGGCACCATTGTTCGGTGCTAAGATCGGATTCCACCGCGATCTGAATCGCTACGAGTACGACTCCACCAACCGCATTCTTGCAATGCTTCCGCTTAGCGATCTTCAAAGGTATGAAGATGCAATCTCTCCCCTTACTCGTTGCTGGTTTCTCCATAGATGGATCTTGGTGAACGCGTAGGAATTTTTTTTTGATTTACTACTACGTTCCCCAACATAGGAGAACCAGAGACGGTGATAAAAACAATAGGTACTTCCATGTGTTAGCCAATCATCGGCATTGGAAGAACCATTTGTTTGGATTAAATGGGGAGTTTGGTCCGGTTCACACTACAAAAGAGATGCTGGAGATTGCCACTTCTTTATCTAAGAACCCCTTTGGTCATGAACAAAAACATAATATACACCTGGGTCCTTACTTTTGGAAGGAGGAGGAGATGGTTACCTCTGAAGAAAATGAGTGCCTCCAAAAAAACTTTTCTGAAGAAGAAACTAAGGAAGCCATTTTTGGATCATATGCTCATGGAGCCCCTGGTCCAGATGGCCTCTCTTTTATTTTCTACAGACATTCTGGGAAGTGATTAAAAGTGACTTTATGGCCATGGTCAGGGATTTTGAAGAGGTAAGCTAGACATTTATAAACTGAACTTTGTTGTGATTGTGTTAATTCCTAAGGAAGTGGATGCTAAAGATATGAAGAGACCAATCAGCCTTGGTAATTGTGCGATTAAAATTCTTACAAAGGCAATGACTAACAGAATGTCCCCTATTGGGGATAGACTGATTTCCCCAAACCAAACTGCTTTTATAAAAGGGAGATTTATTCTCGAGAGTGTGGTTTTAGCCCACGAAGTGATCATGAGATTAAACGATCTAAGACCCAAGGGCTTGTGCTCAAATTGGACTATGAGAAAGCATATGATAGGGTTAGTTGGGAGTTCTTGCTTGAGATGTTGGAATCTAGGGGATTTGGATCCAAGTGGATTTCTTGGATCAAAAGTGTCCTGCTCAGAAGTACATTTAGTGTTAGGATTAATGATGTTACTGGTCCCTATTTTGTAGGTGGAAAGGCCTCAAACAAGGTGATCTTTTCTCACCAATTCTCTTCAATCTGGTAGCTGATGTTTTCTCTAAAATGCTCATAAAAGCTTCCCAAAAAAATTGATTTGGGGGCTTATGCCTCATGTGCTTGAGGGGGGATTGCTAGCTTACAATATGCAGATGATACGTTGCTATTCATGGAAAACTCTTGTGACAAAGCAAGGAATTTTAAGTGGATCTTATCCTATTTTGAAAATCTTTCTGGGATGAAAATCAACTTTCATAAAAGTGATCTTCTGACTATTAACATTGAGGAGGAGGTAGCTAAATCTTTTGCCCAGATTTTTAGTTGTAAGCTTGCAACCTTCCCCATCAAGTACCGGGGAGTGCCTCTGGACTATGACAAGTTACGAAGGGAAGATCTCCAACCCATTACTGATAGGATATTAGTTGCATCTCTGGTTGGTTGGGAAGACACGTTACCTATAGAGGAAAGCTGATTCTACTTTGTGCTTGTATTGTCAGTATCCCAACTTATCTTATGGATGTCATTAAATTCCCCAAATGGGCAATAGATGCGATCAACACACAGATGGCCCACTTTTTCCGGGGGAACATGGGATATCAACACAAATACCATTTGGATAATTGGGGGCTGGTAACTAGAAAGAAGTGCTTTGGGGGTTTGGGGGTGCCCAATGTAAAGGAATTCAATATGGCCTTATTGGCCTCCCGGGGAAAAGGTTTTTTTACCTTAGCAAGAAAGATTGGAACGATGTTATTTCTTTTAAATACAACACTAACTCTTCTAATATCTTATGGTCCAACCATGATAATGGCTCTCCCTTTTGGAAGAGTGTAACGTGGGATTTAAATGCTTCCAAGACCTTTTACAAATGGAAAATTGGTAATGATAGAAGTATTAAGTTCTGGCATGATATATGGGCTGGGGACTGTTCCCTGAAAGTGCAATTCTGGGAGCTTTTCTACATATGTAACCAACCTGGTTGTTTTGTCTACCAGGTATCTCCGAGGGTGTCCATTGAGTGGACATGGATCAAGACTAGGATTTGTTACTCCGTGTGACGGAGAGGTATCTCAGGGCCCACTCGGTAATACAACATCACAAACAAGCCTTGCAAGCAATGTGACTAAAGTGTTAGCCACGGGATCTTGTATTATGGAACGAGTAAATGGACTTGTCGGTAACAGGATTGAACTAGGTATATAGATACCAACGATCGAATCTCGGGCAAATAACATACCGTGAATAAAGGGAACAACATACGGGATTAACTAAATCCTTGACATAGAGGTTCAACCGATAAAGATCTTCGTGGAATATGTAGGAACCAATATGGGCATCCAGGTCCCGTTATTGGTTATTGACCATAGAGGTTCGGTCACGTTTCAATCGTATAGAGTTATGTATGGTGGTGACCAAAGGTTGTCTATCGGGAGTGTCGGGAGGGTACCGAGGGACCATCGGGAGGGGTGTATCAACCCAAGGGGCCACATGGGCTGTGGGAGGAGGCAAACCATCCCCTCGTGGGCTCGCTGAAGCCCCCACTAAAGGCCCATGTGTCTGGGGTGGAGAAACCCAAAGCTGGAAGAGGTGGAAAGGGTTTCCAAAGTGGGAGAAGGAATCCTACTCCTAGTAGGATTGGAGTAGGACTCCTCCCTTCCCCACTTCAGCCGAAGGCCTCATTGAAGGAGGGGCCAAGGCAACCTCCCCTCCCCTCCTCCTATATATACTAGAGGTTTAGAGGTGAGGGCTAACCTTAATTGCCACGTGCTCCCTCTACTTCATCTAGATCGGTTTTCTCCTCTAGTCTAGTTCGGCGGTGCTTAGGCGAAGCCCTGTCGGAATAGTTCCACCACCATCGCCGCCACGCGATCGCGCTGCAGAGAACCCTTCTACATCTCCGCTCCCTCTTGCTGGATCAAGAAGGTGGAGATCGCCATCGAGTTGTACGTGTTCTGAACGCGGAGGTGCCGCCCGTTCGGCGCTAGATCGGGGCGGATCGTGATTGGATCGCGGGACGCTCGACGATTTGGATCGCGAAGACGTTCGACTACATCAACCACGTTTCTTAACGCTTTCCTCTTAGCGATCTACAAGGATATGTAGATCCACTCTCCCTCTCTTAGATGCTCATCACCATGGATAGATCTTGCGTGTGCGTAGGAATTTTTTGTTTCCCATGCAACGTTCCCCAACATAAGCTACATATCATTCTCTTGCCTCTCATCCAAAAGAGAAGTGTTAATTTATTGCGCCTCATCGAAAATAGGATTTCTAGTGATATGTTATTTTTTTTTCACACAGCATACTTTTTTCACATATCATACTTTGAATTTTCTCATAACTTTTGAGTTTAGTCTTCACAACAAAATTAGGAGGATCAATGTTGGTGTACGAACATTATCAAATCATACACTCCGCTTGACTCTCAATCTAATTGAAACAACATATTTGGGAGGTTAGCTATAAGTTTTGTTCTTCCTAAATTTTCATAAGCTTAAATTTTATTTTATTTTTTCACTTCATTCCTTACTAACTTGCCCACAACTGAAATAGTTAAAACATATTTCCGTAACACCTTTTAGAGGGCATCATTTCAAAGATGCAGATACTTACAGTATACCAACCAGCATCCAGGAGTACATTTATGAAAAAATGCCAATTGTGTATTGTGTTGAGGTACCGTTCTTCTTACTATTTTGGTTATTTTATCTGGTTGCATTGCTTAAGTGTGTTGTGCGTTAATTTAAATATATTTTTGTCTAACCAAGAGGCCAAACTACACATGCAAATGCTCTGTGGAATATTCTTCCAAAGAATGGTTGAGAATTCCATCCCAACTATAAAAGCACACACACACACACACACACACACACATATATATATATATATGATCTTTTTTCAGTATTTCAACCATAATTTCCTCTCTCAAATAGTTGGGTTTATAAAAAATGCAATAATGTCTCCTTCTCCAGATCTTTCAAGTCTATTGTTATAATTTCTGCTTGGAAATTGTAGTGTGGCCTGTTGTTGAAGAACCAATTAAACAATCCTTCATTGAAGAAGTTATAGCAGAGAAGGCCATCAAATTTACCGTATCCCAGGACAAGAGTTTGCAACTACCACAACCATCCAAACCATAGAGGATCTTCTAGGAATGATGTTGTTAGAAATCCCAGTTGAAGAAAGTTCTATTGTTGGCAAGGTCAAGCATACAAATACATTGGTGATATCGATATAATAGAAGGTACAATTATCTTGTTGTTTCTTCATAGTTTTCAACCACTATTGGCAACTTACAAGTTTTTTTAAAACACCAGATAACTATTTGAACTAACTTTTTATTTCCTGTTCCAACATGAATCTATGATTAGTTGTTCCCAATACAAGCAAGCAACAACAAATTTGTTATGGAGAAAGTCTCGTGGTCGGAGTTCAACTACAAAGATTCCATTGTTCCTCCTAATGGTATGGCCTTGTACTAATATTCTAAGATTTTTCATTTCCATTATAGTATTCATTTATTGGTCAACCTCTGAAATTATCAGGATAATAAGTTATAGTTATAGCTTGTTATTAACAATCTTTTCTAACAACAATCTGTAGGTACGAATTCCCAGTTTCAATGAAACAACCCAAGGAATCATTGTGAACTCAATTGGGAATAACACACAAGTCTCCATTCCACACATGTGATAAGTGGGGGTCTTTCACTCAAGCAACACCTATTTTGGTCCTAACTCAAACCCTCACCCAAGTTGTGAAGAACCTTCTTTTGATGTTTTTCAAAGATTTTCCTCCACAAACAACTGTTAGAATTACTTACAACAACTAGGGAAAATGTAGTACCTGAAACCAAGTTCTTGAAACCAGACTCATATTCACAATATATGCCTACCAACTACTAGCATCTAACATTTACCAGTAGTACAACGGGCGTCGCCTTGTTCCGACGTAGATATGCTTGAAGCATTTGATCTGTTTGAGAAAAAAATGTAGGTGATGATGCAATTCAAAATAGTAATTCCACCGAAAGAAGTTTAAAATCCGTAGTTCTTTTTATAACACATGAGAATATACTTCGACACAAGTTTTTTTCTCCACAACAATCGGGAATGAGCTATGCAATATTTTTGTGTCATAGTTGGGCAAAATTGAATTCACGTACTATATTTATTTTAAGAGATACTTCAAGTCTAACTTTCTCGTTCTCTGTCTTTATAGTGTTCCACGTTTCTTCAACTTTCATCCATTTTGACATTTCTTAGAGTTTTCAGTGTCTCACTTTTTTCCCATTTTCTTCCATCTTCCATTTTGAAAGATTTAATTCTTTTCATCCTACAACGCTTGGATTTTTCAAGTAAGAAATAGATGGATGGACCAAAGAACACTAACACTCTATATGATAGATGGGGGATGGATGCATAAACGTGTTATGGGTTGCTACTCAGAAGCACACCCTGATGAAGTTCTCACCGACATTATAGATTCTGACTTGGTAGTAAGTTCTGTTTTTTTCTTCAACAACAATCTTTTCTAACTTGTTTTTAACTAATGAATCCAAGTTTTCATGGCAATCCATTCGCAACAATTTTAATATTTTTTGGTGGATTTTCCACTCTAGTAACTTCTAATCAATCCAAGTTTGGAGCATTCTCAGTACAAAGGCACACGCTAAAGTAAATTTCACGCTACAGAGAGCTGGTTTTGTAGGGCAGTCGATCTCATTCTTTCAATAGATTTGTGTATGCCTTTATATAAATTGTTCTGGAACTCAAATATTCTGCTAAATGTTTTGCACGACACACATGTTCATGTCCCTTGTCCAATACGGAAAAATTCCACTGGGCAAACTCTTTGGTTCTCGGTTGTGGCAAATTTCATTGACAAGAGTTTCGATGTATTGAATCCTCATCGTAATACAAAGAAATACCTATCCTGAATTTCAGTTGTATTGTACAATTTCAAAACTATTTTCTTAGCAAGCTATCATCACTGTTCTTTCTTCAACATTAGAGATTTTCAAATGAGACATATGCAACCACCAAAGTTGGAAAACAGGTTCGTTCTTCTTTGTTCAGAGGCTAATAGTATTACAACCTTTTTGGTTAAGTTTGGTCTATTCATGCAAAATATGATTGGTGCAACACAAAAAATTTCAAAATATTCTTTTTTTCTGCAATACAGTAATTCAAATGATCCAGGTATTTATGTCTCAAAGCACATTTCAACTTTTTTCGTGGGGAAGAAGTACATTTCAACTTACAATGGAATCCAGACATATTTTTTTCAAATGTTGGTGCCATCATTTTTTGTTATTCAAATTCCTTCTTCAGATCGCTTTAGTTGCACTTTTCATTTTATTTCTCTAGAATTTTTTGTGATTTTTATTTTTCTCAGTGATTTTGGAGTTTTTTGGATTTATGTAGCTGGATTTGCAAGTATTACGAGAATAGTTTGTCTTTCAACTCCTGACAAATAAATACTCCCTCTGTTCCTAAATATAAGACCTTTTAGAGATTACACTATAGACTATATACGGATGTATATAGACCTATTTTAGAGTATAGATTCACTCACTTTGCTCCGTATGTAGTCTTATAGTGAAATCTCTAAAGGTCTTATATTTAGGAACGGAGGGAGTACAACAGAATAAACGGCCATTTGTCAAGGAATTTCTAAATAAAGTATGTAAGAACTTTTGCCTATTCACTTTTTTGTTTGCAATTCAATTTTGAAACTTGTATTTGTTCAACAACAACACTGGTGTAGCTCTCAACTGATTTTGTATTTAACATGAAATGCTGGCCCCACACCAGAAGAAGTATGCAAGGAGAGGAGATCAAGAAAGTGCATTTTATTCACCACTATCAAAACGTGCAGAATAGAAGAAAGTGTAACTACAAGTAGAGCTTTGCTTCTGAATGCAGGCCCCATATTCGAGCAGTATTGTAATATGAAATATAGAGTGGGTATTTTCCTTCTACTTAATGCAACTACAAGCATTGCAATTATTATCGATCAAGAAATACATGTTGAACAATTTTGAATTGAGTATTTTTCACCTATGAGCAACATTCTCATTTCTGAATTCACTTCTAGTTAAATGAGTGCAACTTCATTTGTGAATTCACTTTGTTGAATATTTTTCTTCTAAACAAATTAATTTTCTTTGAATTTCTTTCTAAATGAATAAACTGGTCTTTGTTTGAATACAATTTAAAAACATGGTACTGACTTTAAAAAAAGAGGTATATGCATTTTATAAATGCTAGTACATTTTAACTAGGCACACTATTCAAACAAACTATATTTGTGACAAGGTGACCATTTTTAAATCAATCTCACGTGAGATAAGCCTATTTATTATGCGGATATGTGCACAAACTGCAGCCGATGCACACGCAAAAAGAAGACCAGGGAGAGATGCCACCATTCCAAGGATAAGTTGTATCGACACGCCAGAACTAAATTGGTTTTCCACACACGTTAAATGCACCAACTAAAAATCAATCAATCAATCAATCAATCAATCAAGACGAACAAAGTGCAGCATAAACCAAGACTTTTCACCCGTAGGCAGCTCAGTCATCTTTCTTCACCGATCGAATCGCACCAGCCGCAATTTGAATCGATATTCGAAAATCCCG
Source organism: Hordeum marinum (assembly GCA_022496015.1). Taxonomy (NCBI): domain Eukaryota; kingdom Viridiplantae; phylum Streptophyta; class Magnoliopsida; order Poales; family Poaceae; genus Hordeum; species Hordeum marinum. Next base: position 464,964,414 of record CM039676.1, on the reverse strand, counting down.
TCTGCGCCGTTTGAACCTGACCCAACCGTGGTTACCACCCATTCCCAACCGCGGTCGCAAAAAGCAACCCGGCGCGCGCAGTTTGCAGAAAGGCCCTCGCGCCGCCGCCCATTCCCGCGGCCGCCCCCCGCGCGCGTTCTGCTCCGCGCACCCGAGAGCGAGCCCCAGATATTTCTCCTCCGAGCGACGGCGTTTTACAGCCCGGTCCGGATGGAACCGCGAAATTGGAGCCAGCTCCCCCATCCGCCTCCCACGTACGGACCACGCCATGCGCTCACCACCTCGCTCGCTCGCTAGGGTTTCGCCACCCACTCGCTCATCGCGCCTCCGCCTATAAAAGCAGCCTCCTCCCTCCCACCAACACATCACCGTCCTCATCCGCTCCGCTCCTTTCTTCCTCTCCAATCCAACCCCGCCGCCACCACCACCACAACTCCCTCGCCATGGCCTACCGCGGAGGCGGAGGCCGGGGAGGCCGCGGCGACCAGCAGCAGCAGCAGTACGGCGGAGGTCGGGGCGGCGCGCCGGCGGGACGCGGACGCTTCGTGTGGCCGCCTCCGGGCGCGTCCACGTCGTCGGCGCCGCGGCCCGCCGCGCCGGCGCCCTACACGCCCGCGATCGCCGTCTACCACAACCCCAACGCCACGGGGCCTCACCAGGGCGCCTACCAGCACGGCGTCGTCTTCCGCGGCCCCGCGCCGCCTTCCTCCGCGCCGGTCACCATCCGCGCGCCCTCGCCCACCCCAGCCACCGTCCGCGCGCCTTCCCCGACCCCCTCGCCGGCCGCGGCCCCGTTCCAGCCGGCCCGCGTCTCCGCACCCGCGCCCGCTCCGCCGACCCCCGCGTCCGTTGCCAAGGAGCTGGAGCAGAAGCTCTTCGTCACCGAGACCGCGCTGGCGCCGCCCGCGGCCGCGGCCGCGGCGGCCGTCGCGGCGGCGCATGTCGACCAGCCCGAGGCGGAGAAGGCGCCCGAGGTGGACCTGGCGCCGGTGTCGAAGAAGGGGCTCGCCCACCCGGCGCGGCCCGGGGCCGGCACCGTGGGTAAGAAGGTGATGATCCGCGCCAACCACTTCCTCGTCAACGTCGCCGACAACAACCTCTTCCACTACGACGTGAGCAGCTCCCGCTCCCAAACCCCCTCCCCCTCCCTACGCACCTTCTCCGTGCACGTACTACTAGCTAGTTCTTGCCTAGATCTGGCATGTCCTCGTACGTTTTCCTGTGCGCGTAGTAAGCTAGTTCTTGTTTAGATCTGGCAGTATATATACGCTTGTGACCGACCGATCGTGTTGTGTTCTTGCTAGCTGCTTCGTTTTCTTCCATATGCGACGTGCGTCTCCGACCGCATCCATCCATCCATGGGTGTTTCGGTCGAGCGCTCCTAGCTCGCCACACGTACGGTGATATTTGGCCGTCTTTTTTTGCCTTTGGATCGATCTTGGCGTTTTCGAAGATGCATGCATGGTTTGTGTCTCCTGTTGCGATGAGCAGTAGTACGCGTAGCGAGTTTTGGGAAAGCTTGTCGTTCGATCTCCTGCGTCAACTTTCTTCTTTGATCTCCGATCTTGGACGGTTTTGGTCCGGTTTCCCCATGGGGTTTTTGGTCTGCTCTGGCTCTGTCCTCGTCTGGCGACAAGGGGGGGGGGGGGGCAAAGCAATCGTACCAACAATGGCAGATGCTTGACCATGGTCCTGCATCTTCCTTGCCACCTTTGTTGCCGGTGCAGTTTTGCGATTCGCGCGGTCCCGTTCGCGCAGCAGCTTTTGTTTTTGTCTTTGTCTCCACAGCATGCAAAAAACGCAGAGGCCGTGCTCGGATCTATTGTACCGTCACCTCGAGTGCTACTCCGTGTGGCGCCCGGCCGGCATGTGGCTCAGCTCTCTGTGTTAGCATAGCATCTACAGCACAGTAGGTTGAGTCAACTTTCTCCTTTTCTGTGTGGAGATTTCCTTGGCTCTCGGTGTGTGTGGTACCAATCGTGACAGAGACACGTATGATCCCATGCGTATCGGGTTTAATTCCTTTTTTTTTCTGAGAAAAGTGTCGGGTTTAATTCGATGAAGCATTACATATATATACAACTGCTTCACCGACCCCACGCCTTCAAAACCCAGCTGGATTTTTTTAGGCGGGATTTAATACGCATTTCTAGAAAAAAAATCATATGTGATTTAATATGTTTTCAAATTCCATGGATTTGGTTAGATATTTTTCTCAGCTTGTACATATATGAGTATGTGTCTTTTATTTTTGTCAAACTGGAGTATGTGCGTGTATGACTATTTTTTATGAATTGCAATGGGGTTATTTTTGTATCCGCTTATACATAATGCGTCTTATTTTCGAATTATTTTTGTACCCGTAGGTCCTTTTTTACTACGTACACTACGGAGGTCCTTTTTTTTCTTCCATGGAGGTCCTTTTTTTTACTATGTACAGTACGTAGGTCCTTTTTTTACTACATACGGTACTACGGTCCTCTTTTTTACTACGTACCGCATGATTGCCAGTGCCCTTCGCACCCACCCCCATCCCACACCACCACCCTATCCACCCCTCCTCAGCCAACGCCGCCGCCCCTTCTCCGCCTCCGGCGGCGGTTGCCTGCTCAGCCGCAGCCCTTGGGCAGGAGCCCTAGTATGGCTGTGCCAAGAAAAATCCTTCACTGCGCCCCACCCCTAGAGTTTGGGATGTTCCCTTTGGGATCCAGGGTTCCTCCCCTCTTGTTGTTTCCAAATGTGATTCCACATTTTCGTTTCAAGAGGAATTTCTGCTTGGGGTCTAGGTGGAAACGGAGGCCACCACAGGGTATGTCTTCCCGTTTGATTGCTACATTTCCATTCCTACGATCCCAGTAGCTGTTAATTTCGTCTATCGCCTAACTTCGGTTTAGTGGTTTCTAGTTTTCCCCTTTCTACTGACTGGATTCTATGGTGTGTTACTTCAACTCGCACGGTTCGACTCTGTTGAATCAACTATTGCAGCATAAGTACACAGAATTAAAATGTTGGGTTTGATTCGATTTGTTTAGAATGACTGGACAAAACAGAGGCCTAATTGTTTCACTCCTCTGTGCTAAATGTACAACAGAGTCATCTCTTGTTTGTGCATACATAATGATGTCCAAACGTGTTGCTGTAGGTTTCCATCAACCCGGAGTCGAAATCAAGAGCTGTCAACAGGGAGGTACTCAGTGAGCTAATCAAGTTGCACGGCAAGACATCCCTCGGCGGCAAATTGCCTGCCTATGATGGAAGAAAGAGTCTTTACACTGCGGGCTCGCTTCCTTTCGAGTCAGAGGAGTTTTCTGTTACTCTCGTCGATCCGGAGAAGAAAGACAAAGAAAGGTCAGATTGGATTCTGAGCATAGGAATTAGGATTGCTTCGCTTGATTTGATCAACTTGCGTATCCATTGTATTTGTGGCTGCTAACTTGCCCTCCCTCTTCATTTGCAGGGCTGAAAGGGAGTACAAGATCACCATTAGAATTGCTGGGAGGACAGACCTGTACCACCTTCAGCAGTTTCTCAAAGGAAGACAGAGGGATATGCCTCAAGAAACCATCCAAGTGCTCGATGTTGTCCTCAGGGAGTCACCATCCTGGAAGTATGACATCCACATTCCAGTTTCTTGCTACCAGTTTTCTTGATCATTACTAGCTAGTTTTCTGGAACCCTGACACGACTGTTGGCAATGCATTTTCATTGCAGCTATGTGACAGTGTCCAGATCCTTCTTCTCCACCACTTTTGGTCACAGAGGAGACATTGGTGAAGGATTAGAGTGCTGGAGAGGTTACTACCAGAGCTTACGCCCGACACAGATGGGGCTTTCGCTCAATATTGGTACTCCCCTGTCTGTTACTGTTACTGTTACTGCCATTGTTATCTAATTGCAGTGAGTTATAGCCTTGTTTATCTGATGATCTGAACTTACATTATTCAGATATATCTGCAACATCCTTCTTCAAGCCTGTGACGGTGGTCCAATTCGTGCTAGAGTTCCTCAACTTACGTGATGCCTCGCGACCTCTGACAGACAGGGACCGTGTCAAGGTACTATTCTGATATAGATGCTCAGCTAGTTTTAGAGAACATATTAGCACACTGCAACCTGTTATTGGCTGTAAATACTTGACTAATCTCTTTCGTACCTGACTTTGTGCAGATAAAGAAAGCACTCCGTGGGGTGCGAGTAGAAACAAACCACCAAGAAGACCAAATCAGAAGATACAAGATAACAGGGATTACTCCTGTTCCCATGAGCCAGCTCATGTAATGATCTGTCCACACATGCTATACTATTTTCCATTATGTCTTCTATCTCTGTATTCTGGAGCAAATAATCAGGGTTGCTGGAATATTAGAAAGATGTGTAGTTGTCTAGATTTTCTGCTTATTGCTACTTTGTTGTTGTTTGGTTGGTGTGTCAGGTATTGGTTAGGGGAATAATTTTGTTTACAACATTCTTCCTGTGGCATATGCATTTGATTTCTGTAGCATAGCAAATATCTGTTTGTGCTAAGTTGTGCATGTTCACAGTTTTCCTTATGAATGTTTATATACCACAGTTTCCTTTTTAGCATCTATCCTTGATTATTATTCCCTTTCTAATATCACTTCACTCCTCTTTTTTTTTGTTATTGTTAGATTTCCTGTTGATGAGAGAGGAACAAGAATGTCAGTTGTTCAGTACTTCATGCAAAGATACAACTACAATCTGCAGTACACCACTTGGCCCTGTCTGCAGTCTGGAAGTGATGCTCGGCCTGTGTATCTGCCTATGGAGGTACTGTATCCATGCCTGCTTCCTCATATTTGAATTATATGCTGTTTGCTCAGTGTTCTCTACAAATTGATTGTAGGCGTGCAAGATTGTTGAAGGACAAAGGTACTCTAAGAAACTGAATGACAAGCAGGTCACCAACATACTTAGAGCTACCTGTCAACGTCCCCAGCAGAGGGAGCAAAGCATTCGTGAGGTATACTTGTTGTCAACTACAGTAGATTCTGTAAATACTGATCGATTGGTTTTCTTATTATGCCTGCCCATATATTTCAACATCACTTGTTATGATGATGTATTTGGTAGATCCTTCCATTCGGTTGTAACTCATGTAGTTAGGAATGCCCACCCTTTCTCAGGTCGTTTTAGTTTGCCTGTAATGTGAAATCTCTCATAACATTCTTTTTCACACTGTAGATGGTTCTGCACAACAAGTATGCTGAGGACAAGTTTGCTCAGGAGTTTGGAATCAATGTCTGCAGTGACCTTGTCGCTGTTCCAGCCCGTGTGCTGCCTCCCCCCATGGTAAGAGTGCTGCCTTATTCCCCATTCTCTAAGCTGCTTAACTGGAAGGATTTGTAGTAATCACATCCTTTGTATCTGTCTGCTTCAGTTGAGATATCATGATTCTGGAAAGGAGAAAACCTGTGCGCCAAGTGTTGGACAGTGGAACATGATTAACAAGGTATTTCTAAGCATTAATTTTTCTTGGAACTAAATGCATGGAGAACTTGTAGAGTTTCTTCTTTGTTGTTCTTACTGTATGAAAAAATGACAGGTCATTATTTTGTATGTATAGCAACTCTCTAATTATTTTGCTTGTTTGCACTTTGTCCATTATGTGGTTTTCACACTAGTTACTTAACTGAAAACCTCTTGAGCTTGTTTGTGACTTGGCCCATTATTTCTTATGTAGCACATATGTGATGTTGATGATAGTACAGAAGACAGGTCTCATTTGTGTTTTTTTTCCTGCAGAAAATGATTAATGGAGGAATCATAGACAACTGGGCCTGTGTGAGTTTTTCACGCATGCGTCCTGAGGAGGTACACAGGTTCTGTTGTGATCTGATTCAGATGTGCAATATGACTGGAATGGTAAAATCTTGCAGTGCTTTCCTGTTTCTCAGTCATTTATGATTTATGTGTGTATGTTGCAGCTGACTGAGCTGTGTTTTCCAACCCTGCAGTCTGTCAATCCAAGGCCACTTGTAGACAACCGATCAGCTAGCCCCAACCACATTGAGAATGCTTTGAGGGATGTGTGCAGGAGGACTACGGAAATGCTCAAAAAACAAGGAGGCAACAAACAGTTGCAACTGTTAATCGTAATCCTACCTGAAGTCAGTGGTTCTTATGGTATGCATACGCCTCCTCTGGTCAATCCCCTTCCACATTCTCTTGGATTTCTGTAGATTTATGTGTGTGCCATGTTTAATTTTGCAGGGAAAATCAAGAAGGTTTGCGAGACTGATCTTGGGATCGTGTCTCAGTGTTGCCTGCCAAGGCATGCTGCCAGACCAAACAAGCAATATATGGAGAATGTTGCACTCAAAATCAATGTGAAGGTAACATAACCACCTGGTCCATGTTTTACATTCAGTTTCCATGGAATGCATTGATTCTTTGTCTACTTCGGTTTCTGTTAAATGTGATAATTCTGTGTCCTAACTAGGTCGGAGGACGCAACACGGTTCTGGAGAGAGCTTTTGTGCGAAATGGCATACCGTTTGTGTCCGAAGTCCCAACAATCATCTTTGGTGCTGATGTTACACACCCCCCACCTGGAGAGGACTCTGCATCATCTATTGCTGCGGTTAGTCTTATCCCACAGCTAACAGTTTGTCATCAATTCGTTATATGTTTGTATCTGATTTGATCTTTCAAATAGAACTATCTTTATGCGTGCACATACCTGTTGAGCACAAATATATTTAGCCGTTTCTTTTGTTGGATTGATGTAGGTGGTTGCATCAATGGACTGGCCTGAAATCACCAAGTACAGAGGTCTGGTCTCTGCTCAACCACACAGGCAGGAGATAATCGAAGACCTCTTCAGTGTCATCAAAGATCCACAGAGGGGCAATGTCAATGGAGGCATGATCAGGTGAGTTTTGTGATTTGGCAGAGACATCACCATCAATTGCCATATGGATCAACTGCTAACCTGACATAATTTTGTCTACAGGGAGTTACTGATTGCCTTCCGCAGGAAGACGGGCCGGAGGCCTGAGAGGATTCTGTTCTACAGGTATGTGCACAGATTCAGGGCATTCTTTTCATCTTGTCCAGTCAATGGAGCTGACTGACTGACTGACTGATCATTCTCATATGTAGGGATGGTGTGAGTGAAGGCCAATTCAGCCATGTTCTGCTTCATGAAATGGACGCAATCAGGAAGGTAGGTTGCATGCAAATTTCTGTTTTGGCCTACCTCTGATGTTATTCTTGGCTTTTGTCATTCTGATGGTTTTCTACTTTGCTGTTGCAAGGCCTGCGCCTCTCTGGAGGAGGGGTATATGCCCCCAGTCACCTTTGTGGTTGTCCAGAAAAGGCATCACACCAGGCTGTTCCCTGAGGTTCATGGGAGGCGTGATATGACTGACAAGAGTGGGAACATACTTCCAGGTTAGCAAATACACTGGTATCTCAATGTCATTGATAAAAACTATCTGCTACTTGTTGAAGCATTGCTGACTGTGATTCTGCGCATTTCTGTTTCTACTGTCCTGCAGGAACTGTGGTTGACCTCATGATTTGCCACCCAACAGAGTTTGATTTCTACTTGTGCAGCCATGCTGGCATTCAGGTACACACTTTGTCCACATGTCCATTTGTTCCTCTGCACTTTCTCTTCGATGCTTGCATACTGAGTGTGTTTGCAAAATGCTCTCCCCATCAGGGAACTAGTAGGCCAACACATTATCATGTTCTTTATGATGAGAATCACTTCACAGCCGATGCGCTTCAGTCACTGACCAACAATCTCTGCTACACGTAATCCTCTCTCTTTCTCTCTCTCACTTCCTCTTTCTCTCTCTGTTGTGTTATGACTGATGATGGTTTAATTCTGATCCATCTGCAGCTATGCTCGTTGCACTCGTGCGGTCTCTGTTGGTGAGTTTCCTTTGAGTTTTCTGCCTTGCTTCAGCTTTCATCTGTACTTTTTTCCCTCTCCAAGTAGAGCATTCTTCTGTGGGCATTAACACTAGTAACCTAGGAGCATATGCCTTATGCCTGGATTACTCTGTTTTGCTTATCCTGATAGTCCTAGCAGCTGTATACTTGTCGTAACTCGGCATTTGTTTTATCTTGTACCTACCTTTATGTGCCTCTTCTGATACAATGTTAGCAATTCAACCACACTGGTTCCTTGAACTTCTTGATGAACCTGTGCGCCTTTGGTCTAAAACTCTAAATTAGCATGCACTTGCTGAAAACAAGCCTTAGTTTATGAATGAAGTAGTTTCCATTCCTCTGGTAGCTTGTTGATGAATGCACTGTGAGTAGTTCCCATTCCTCTTAGTTTGTTGATGAGTACTTTGTATTCCTCTGCCAGTTTATTGATGAATGCACTGTGAGTAGTTTCCATTCCTTTGTTCTGTGTCATCTATGTTTACATTGAAATGAACAACACAGCATCTTTTTCCCTTGTTGTTTCAAGACTTGGTTTACTTAAATGATAACCTAGCTCTTGTTCTATCGTTATACACTGTGGAATATACTTCCAGAAGAAGCTAACTTGACTGAACTTGCTATGCAGTCCCACCGGCGTACTATGCCCATCTCGCCGCATTCCGTGCGCGCTACTACGTGGAAGGGGACAGCTCGGATGGCGGGTCAACCCCCGGGAGCAGCGGGCAGGCGGCGATTGCGCGGGAGGGCCCTGTGGAGGTGCGCCAGCTCCCAAAGATCAAGGAGAACGTCAAGGACGTCATGTTCTACTGCTGAGCTCCTGTGGAGCTGTTCCTTGACCTACCCTACCCTGAATTTTTTGTTCGTGAGAGAGAGAGAGAGAGAGAGAGCCTGAGTTGGCTATGACTCTATTTTGGTGACTTCGGCCATGGAGCCTGTTGCTTGTAGCCCTAGCAGTATCTAAGTTCAATTCCAAGTAGCCAGGATACCTGCTATCTATGACTGAGCTTCTGTTACCTTCAACTCTACCTGAGACCTATTGATCTATGCAAGTGGTTTAAGTTAACAAATGTTTTGCTAGTTGCCCTATTGATCTGTGCTATTCTGACCTTTTGGGTTTGAAGTTTGAGATTTTTTGGCATGATCTTGGTATCTGGTGAACTATTTTAGTTCTGGATTTTGGGTTAGCAGGTCCAAGTCAGAGGAGCAACTTGTGTAAGTTGCCCTTGGCTTGCACTTAGGCTTGTCCAGAATCCAGAACCAGATTGGTCAGCCAGTTCTAGATTCCACAGCCAACTTGGCCTTTGCACACTGCATCTTTGATTTTACTTGCTCCGGTTCTTTTCGAAAGAGTTTTCAGAGAACTTCTCATCTCATAGTCTTGCAGATGGAGTATTTTCCGTTGAATTTTAAGACACAAGTCGTCATAGGAGTAGAACTTTTCACAAGCACCAGGCTGCATCTTCTTTTTCCAATGAATTTTAAGAAGGCAGGATTTAAATTTAATTTCAAGAACGAATTTGAAGCTTTACTGGTCACAAGGGCTAACATATTTTGTACACATAATGTGGTCACAAGCTTCACAGCTGAAAATACTCTTGAGCTTCACAAGCACAAATGTTGTTCTAAACTTGTTCCCTTCTGATCCAAATTGGTCAGACAGTTCTAGATTGCATAGTCTGATGGCTTTTGCACAATGCATCTTTCTTCTCACTGCTCCAGTTAACACAAGAATTTTTGTAGAAAGAATTCCATGTGGTGTTATTTAGTCATCGAGTGTTGTTGCTTCAAATGAGCCACATTTTCCAAAAGCTTCAGATTGCACCTTTCTTTTCCAGTGAAATTCAATAAGGCAGGATTTTAGTCCCAACAATGAATTTCATAGTTAGCACGCATACAACTGATCACAAATCCTAATTATGTTTGTACACTTAATGTGTCACAAGATTCACAGCAGTTTTACTTTGTACCGTTCTAAACTTGTTCCTTTCTAAAGCTTCAGGCTCTACTTTTTCTGTTGCTTGATGAATAAAATTTCTGTGTGCGCCAAATAAAAAGGATTCACAACACATATCAGATACAAATATGGCAAGCTTCACAACACAGCTAAGAACTTGAGATAAGATACAGTTCAGCTAATGGTTCACCTGTCATGAGCACGGCAGAAATATGCTTCAGTTATTTTTCTGGTCAACTTTGAAGATGTATACCTGACTACAACCTGCTATTTGTGCGAGCCTCTGCGTGCATAGGCTATGTTTCTAACAATAATTATATCAAACTACAGAAAATATATCCGCCTCTTTTGTTAGTTTGGAGAATATGCCACACGAAGGGCGCAAGAATGTATAGCATACATGTAAATATACTTTGAATTTACGCTACCCTGTAACCTCCATTCAAATCAAGGTAGCAAGTGCCAGAATTTTTTGATACAAACTATCCAATTGTTGGTATGTTCACATTTTGGTACAGGAACTAATTTGAGCATGCCTACTCAGATTTCTGTGATGCGGGAGCGAGCTTGTAAGAATATGCTCTCAGGCGAGAAACAGAGAACCAACTTCTAATAGCCCGATCGATGATCCAGTTCTTTCTACTGTGTGGGCATCTATCGCCTGTAGCGGTATCGCTTGAAGTTGAAATACAGATGAAGAATCCCACGCTCAAATGTGCACTTGAAGCCCTTCTTGTGTGAGTACTCCCACTCCTTGTTCACGATGCGGAAAGACTGCCAAGGAAAACAAGAGTAAGCAAGTGGATCTTCCATGGAAACTATGACAGCTAAATTGAAAAGGAAAGGCAAAAGGCTTACAATATCCTCGTATGGAGGGCCAGCATGAAACCTTATATGGCATGTCTCCCCAGCGCTTCCATCTTTCTCTATAGTATATATTGGTGCTTTTGATTTATCCACAAGATCAGGGTAAAATATGTTGAACTTGTAGCCCTGGACGATTTTAGGAGGCGGGTTGTCGTGATCATAATGAGTTTGGTTGTATTTGTTCCACTCGTATCCAGTATGCACACGATTGAAGTACTTTGGTTTCCTTGGTCGGTACTTGTCATGCCACCAGTACACCTGTGAGCACATTAAGCAAGTATGTGAGAGTCCAGCCAAGAGCTTGAGGGTGAATGGAGGTTCACTAGCAGTAGTTCAATGTGCCAAAGTTGCTAGAATATTTTATTTTATTTTATTTTTGAGTTGGAAATTTTTTTTAGCATATTATCATCCAAATTGCTAAGTACTCAAATATAGCTTTAGAAAATATTAGCATATCCACAAATTCAAATTCAGTGAATCTGCAGCCCTCAGTTCCGGACTACAAGTGAATCCAGCTTATCAACATAATGTTGGAAACTGCAGGTACACATATACTGATATATATTTAGGAAGGATGATATGGTAGCATCCTAATAAAAAAATTGTAGTGTTGTTCGTGTCCAGAAGGCAAATGAGACAAACCTGTGAATCCAGGTTCACTTCAGCACCTGAACCAAATACAGCGTCCCCTTCCTCCATTGCTCCCATTGCTTTCATCGCCTTCAGCTCCAACTCATCTGGTTTCTTGGCCTTAGCTGTCATGACCTCCTTAACTTTCCTTTGATGCTCGGTGACTACAGCTTCACGTTGCCGATCCTGGAGAATATTTCAAAGGACAGAGCACATGTTGAGATTGGCCAGTCAACCTCATTTCAAATTTGTAATAAACACACGAAAAATGTACCTACTCACGCAACAAATTGAGAGAAAAAAAAGTTCCTACCAGGGAAAAAATCGTTTCAAGTGTTCCAAAATAATCTTAGAACTAGGTTTTGGCTGGTTTCCCTTAGAAACGCACAAAAAAAAATCCTACTTTAATGAAGAGGCAGAGCTCTCAGCTGGTTGCTAAAAGAAGTCTTTGGTCCTAGGATGCATTAGCATTACCATCAAAAGTTACCCATAAATGAAAGCCTTTTTCAGGGTATAAACATGCATGAAGGCCTAGAACTGCTCAAAAGATTATCCTAAGATCCTGGTGGACTGTTGCCATATCACAACTTTACAATTATTTCTGCAATAGGCTGTTGATTTAACTTTCTAGCGGTACAACATGGTGTACAGTGTACTCAATTGCTATCGAGTAGTACTCCTATTTGATAATTTAATTAATAACGAGATAGTTTTGACTGCATAAATAACCATTTCTATAAGGGCCAGCATTCTATTACTGTAAAAAGCACAATGTTGCTGAGAGTAACTGTACCAGTTCTGCCTTGTCCTCGTCAGGATCAATTGCATCTTCGTCTTCATTACCATGCATTAGCTCAGGCGAGAAGGAGCCATCTTCCTCATCCAAATGGCTCTCTGTTGCTTCAGCTATATGTTCTATAGGTTCTGGCGAATATCGTTTATCATCTGCACATGGAAAAGGTATCAGAGAGACAGACAACCATCGTTATCTAAAAGAAGGGGGATGTTAACTGATCATAAGTAAATCTAAACCTTCTTCCTCATCATGCATCACATCCTCCTCTTTAGTGTCTAATTCTTCATCAGCTTCTACAGCCTGTTCAGGAGCACCAGCATTCTCTAGACGATGCAGATGCTTCCGTAAGAGAGAAGCATGGATTTCCCTCAGGCAGGCCTATGATACAAATAAGAAATAAGCCTCTCTTTTAAACGAGAGATAACGTTGAACTGTATAAATAGATCAACTGTATGTTCAGATAGTTAGAGAAAGCAGCTCCACATGACTATTTGCCATTTGAACCAGGCTGCAAATCATATGGCTTTGAAGATAATGTTACAGAAACAAGGTCAGATTAGGGTAGTTGTGCACCATTATGCTTGTGTTGTACAAATGAAACAAAGAATATATAATGGCATAACCAGAAACCACATTTGCTTTGGTCAAATTAAAAGCCATTATCACAAAAACTACGAACTACAAGCATGACATACCTTTGCTTTGTATATATGAAGGCGTTTCAAAATGGCCTCCCAGTATTCAACAACTTTTGCAGTTCCAGAGCGCATCTGGGACTCAATTTGATTTTGCATCTCTTCTAGCTCTGTGGAAGTCTTACCCTCCAAGAGATCTTTTACATCCCCCTCAATACTTGAATGCAAGCCTCTCTCTTCAACCTCACGAGGTGGTTCCTCACCACGCACCCTAGCCCGGTCCACGGCATCTCTTTTCCGAGCCTCACCTAGCTCCCAATCACACACTACCATGAGTGCCTGATGAGTTCCAAATTAAATTGCGTCAACAGGTATAAATATTATCGATGAACATAAAACCATGAAACGAAATAAACTTAATATTAGCAAGATTTCCTGCCATATTACAAACTCACTCTCATATTTGGTTTTGTTTCACTGAGGAACTAAGGGTTAGATTGTAGTATATACCAAGCTAAAGAACATGTCCTGACATACCATACGACACAATATTTTTGCCAAATAGAAAATGACAGAACGAAATATCAAAATACTGCCAGCTGAGTCTGCCAACTACTATTTTAGCTCATTCAGCAGTGATATGGTATGTATCATTGGAATAAACATCACTCACGATTGCTACGGGATGAACAATATTCAGGAGGGTGTGTAAAGACATTAGACATGTATACCTCCCAGTACTTGACATTTACTTGGCTTTCCCTGTCCAGATCGAGATGCATCTTAATGTCATCACGTAACTCTTCCATCTCCTTCACCGTTAATCCCTGCAATTTAGCAAATTACATATGCTTCAGTAATTGTGGAAGAAAAATGGATCCCGTTAAAATATGGGCTTGTTGTATGAGGGTAGTGGGACCACATAGCACAGCTATGTTTTAAATACATTGAAAGAACTAAACAGGGAGTTCCTATTTATCTTGTTTTGCACACTAAATGCTGATGGATTGTTACTTGTCAGTACAATGGCTTAATGCAGATGCAAGCTTGAACTTGTGCAACAATTTGTTCAAAACTTGGTGAGCAATGAGATCTCAAATCTGTCAAGTTTGGAATTCAACTGCATTTGTATGTCAGCACGTCTGGCCTTAAATTTAACATAATATTCATGGTTGGCTGACGATTTTGTGAGTGAAAATAAAGAGAAACAAGAAATGTACAACTAGATTTTAGTTTTAGAGCTTGATAAGATATATATGAATCCCATAGATGGGAATAAACCAATACTTCTATGATAGGGAAATTCAAGAGAAGATGATTGCTTAATTAAGTTTAGTAGTGCATATTCTCCCAGGGAGCATACAACGGGGAAACAACTCATTTGTCCAAAAAATAACAAAAACTTACAAAAGCCTAAGCTCTAATGAGCAGAAAAACAACAAAAAATGTCGGTGTAGTTTCAGTGAAACAAGGACTTGCTCCCCCGTTGCCGAATAAATTTCAGAAAGAAAAGCATACTGCAAACTAACGGCACACAAAATGAATGGAGTGATATAACTTGAATGTTAATCATTATAAGATAATCAGTTCACTGGTAAATACATAGTGAGAATTTGGCAGCCGAGAGGACTGACCCATCACCGTAAGTGTACATTATTCTATTGTCAAGGCTGAATGGGTCAGAGAAAATGGTGTGCTTGAGTGCAGCACTCATAATGTAGAAGGAATAATGAAACTTATGCTGAGGTTTCTTTTAAGTGCAAGCATACAGCAAACCTTTGGTGAACGGTATCAAACTAGGATAAAGAACCGGTATATACCTTGAACACCAAGTAGGGCTCATTTAACTCAACATCAAATTCGTCTGCAAAGTTAAGATTCTTCAGAAGAACATCAATAGGCTTTGTACGTCCCTCCCGTAACCTGATCTCAGACCTAAATTTGCTTTGATCAAAATGAAACTGCATTCGAACATACAAAACTGTTTAATAATGAACACATGTTAGTTCAACAAAAGTTGCATCCTATTTTTAGGATGTGAAGTACGAACCTCTTCCTCTTTCTTCTCCCAATCTTGAAACTCAGCTCGTGCTCTTTCTCTGGCTAACAATGCCTACAAAATACAAAGTAGGTATTTAGTTGCACAAGCAATATTACTTGAAACAAGATATGACTTATGAAAATCAGAGATATATACTGACCATTTCCTCCTCATGCTGTGCCTTTTCAATTGCTCTTTCCTCCCTTCTTTTCTTAACTTTCTCTATTTCAGCCTAAATTTAAAGTGCAGAAAAAGGTATTAGGTACCAGGACGAGAACAGAGAGTCGTGAACTTTGATCTTTTCTTAACCTTCTCTATTGTAAGCCATCAACCAAAAAAACATGTACAATGAATAAGACCAACGGCCCCTTTTTGCAGGGAACAGATCAACACATATGATGTTTACGAATGTGTGGGGGCACATGTTTACACTTAATATGCTTTATTTTTTGGGAGGGTGTTTGCAGCTATACTCGTGTTTAGAACATGATCTGGTGTATACTGTAGCAGGTGATGCATTATTTAATATAATAACAGGCACTTCCACCACCACCAAGTCACAATGAACAGTGGGTACTCCTGTTCATTCAGAAGATAATAAGAACACAATGCTAATCTGGTGAGCAATCACAAGACAAAGATTGTTCATCTGGAAATTAAATAATCGCAAATCTAAAAAATCTAGACTTTATTAATTGCACGAAGATTCATTCTCATGTTCAGGAAGTACAGCGGTGATACTTATATAGGCTTCAAAATTCAAATTCATACTATAAGAAATAGTGCTAGTGAAATTTATAAGAGTACCATTCTTTCCCTCTGCTTTTTCTTTTCAGCTTTGACAGAAATGTCCACCTTCTGCCCTTCAGTTACAGCGCGATCAATCTTCTTTCGCCAAACAAAGCTGCAACGGAACAAGGTTCAGACTTGAGACTCCTTCTTTAGGTATATCATACTAAAACAACTATCCAGAGAAACCTTAAGGGTAGCATGTAACAGTTTGGGATATCGAACGATCTATGCAGTCAATATTTTCTTGTACTCACCGATAAAAGTGAACATAAAAAATAAAAATATCATCCAAATTATGTTTTTAGTGGTCTAGAAAATGTGTGCAAAAAAATTACACCAGAACATAACACCGAACATAATAATAGCTCAGAAGCAAAAAATCTTATACAGCAGTTAGACGATATAACCTACAACGAAATTTACTGGCAAATTAACATGAACAATATTAATCACAGGGTGCATCCTAAATTGTACGAGTAAGTTTGCACAAATAACATTAACCATGTTAAACGTCAATTTGTTATGGTAAATTCCAAAAAGGGTCTTCTGAGGACACAAACATATAAATACTGTTCTACCGAAGTTCACATTGCTGTGATTGCAACCATAGTCCATAGACAATCCTAAAGAGTGGACCCTACTGAATCAGTATACAATCACGACCCCATCAGAAGATGCATATCACTAACTGAGGAAATAAACTTGATCTACTTAGTTAATACTTCAAGAGAATTGTTCATGGCAGCATCACTGATAATACACACAAGTTGATGCATCACTAAACTAAGTAGCCAATTCGTCATGCATTTGTACAATATGAAACCTAATTAGTCGTGGCATTTATTTTAACCCTGAGCTATGATCTGCATCCAGAAAACTTATGAACTTCACAACTGACGAATAACACCTATACCAAGTGGTTGTGCAGAAGCAATGCAAATGATAAACCACCTTGGCACCTTCCATAAATACAATTAATCCAGCTTACCTAGATGCTACACACATTTGGAAAATCTGATTGGTGTGCACTAGCCAAGAATATTTTGTTATTTCCTTCAGCATATGCATGTCTTCAGGTCATATTTGTTAGCCGAGCTAGTTCATTACTTGTTTACTTATCAAGAACAAGCCATCACAAATTCAAACTGCCACTGTGCAGAATCCCAAATTTCACATGGTTATAACAGATTCAGAGCAATAGGCACACCTTCCGGTAGAGGTATCTCAGTTCTAGGGCATCCAAGGAACAGTATAATGCCAGCACCAAACAGGTGCCAACCCAAGTTTGTACTAGTAAAGCAAGCATAAACAATGCAATGCCTAATGTTATCGGAAGAGGGGGGCGAATGCGCATACTTCTCTGTGAGGTTGGGATCGCCAAAAGGGTTGGAATCGTTGGAGTACCCCGACACCGCGTTGGCCTTCATCTTCTTGGCCACCTTCTCGGCCTGCAGAAGCAGCACCATTGACAAACAAGTTAGAAAATGAAACCCTAGGCGCGGAGCAGGAAGCCAGCCGAGCGGAAACCCCCACCTTCTTCTGCGCCTTCTTGGACATGTACTCCAGGATCTGCTCCTCTGTGACGCCCCCGCGCTTGGCGCTCCCGCTCCGCCTCCTCCGGCGGTCCCCGGAGTCGGAGCCGGAGCCGGACGCCTGCGAATCGCTCGCGCCGCTGGAGGAGGAGGAGGAGGACGGGGCGGCCTTGCGGCGGCTCCTGCGGCGGTGGCGGCTCCGGCCCCGGCGGGGCGAGCCGCCGGAGTCGGAGGTGTCGTCCGAGTCGGACGGCGACCTCCGCCGCCGCCGCCGCGACGTGCTCCGGCTGCCCTCGGCGTCGCGCTCCTTCCTAGGCATGTCGGCGACGGGAAGGAAAGGCGGCTGGTCGTGGAGATTTGGCGTGGCGATGGAGCCGCCCGAGCCGATTAACTGAGAAAATTGGGGCTGGCGGTATCTAGGCCGCACATCATACGGTGGCGCGAATCGTGATGCAACACATCATCGACGACAGAACATACTCTGCGAAACAGAGAAAGGCCAAGTAATAACCTCATTCCTCCTGGTCCCTGACCCCTTATCCCCATGTCTCTTTTTTGTTGTGCGCATCTAGCAGACCGGATAAATGGTTAAAACCTTATAATTTTTGTGTTTTACAATTTTAGTTGAAAAAAATGTCTAGAACAGAAATCGTAAAGATGGTTCAACCCGTAAATTTTTTAAGGGCCATCGAAAATCTACACCTGAAAACCTTATGTTTGAAGGTTGGAAGGCCGAACCGAGAGGGTCCCGTATACCGGTCAAACCTCGTCGAAGCAAACACGTCGCCGCGGAGTTTGTCGGAATCCGCCCGAAACTCGTCGGAATTCATCACCTCACACCGGAAAAGGCTGCTAAATGCCGCAATCAATCACCACCGGTTCGAATTGGACGAGTTCGACCTTGTCGTGGCCTCCCATGACCTCAGACTGGTCGTCGGAATCTCCCGACGCAACAGGCAAAGGGGCACGGCTCGGCCGGCATGACTGGCAACGGAGTAAGGCACGGGTGGCGGAGGCGACAGGGCGCGACCGGCGTGATGATGGGGCGTGGCCGACGGGCGACGGGACACGGTCGATGGGCGACGGGGCGCGGCCGCTGTGGCCGGCACGACCGCTTGGGGGAAGGGGTGGTAGTGGTCAGACCAGAGGAAGAAGTTATTTATCCTTGTTTTACAGTATCTGTTCGGCCATAGCTAAAACGAACCCTTAAATTGCCTTTTTTTCGACCTGTATCCGAGTTTTACAGTTTGCGATTTTAAGTGGTCTGCTAGAGATGCTCTAAGGGTCTTACTTCCTTGTTGCTGCATGCAGAATGGGGTGGTGAACTTAAGAGCATCTTTAGCAGACCCATTAAAATTGCGAACTGTAAAACTAGGATACAGGTCGAAACAAAGGCATTTTAAGGGTCCATTTTAGCTACTGTTGAATAGATATTGTAAAACTAGGATAAAGAGCTCCTTCCTCCAGTCCAGTCGCCGCCGCCCCTTCCCCCGGCCGGCCACTCCGGGCGCGCCCAACCCCGTTGGTCGCGCCCCGTCGCCTGTCGCGCCCCATCACCATGCCGGCCGCGCCCATCATCACGCCGGCTGTGCCCAGCCGCGCCCCATCGCCTCCGTCGTCCGTGCCTTCCTCAGTTGCCAGCCACGCCGGTCGAGTCATGCCCCTTTGCCTGCCGTGCTGGGAGGATTGCGGCGACCAGGCTGAGGTCATGGGAGGTCACGGCGAGTTCGAGTTCATCCAATTCGAACCGGTGGCGAACGATTGCGGCGTCTAGCGGCCTTTTCCGGTGTGCGGTGATGAATTCCGGCAAACTCCGCGGCGGCGTGTTTGCTCCGACGAGGTTTGACCGGTGTAAGGGCCCCCCTCGGGTCGACCTTCCAACCTTCAAACGTAAGGGTTTCAGGTGTGGATTTTCGGTGGCCTTTAAAAAAATACGGGTTAGAGCACTTTTACGGTTTCTGTTCTGGACACTTTTTTCGATCAAAACTATAAAACGCAAAAATTATAAGGGTTTGACCACTTATACACGATCTGGTAGAGATGCTCTAAAGGAGTATAAGTTTCTTGTGATACATCAGTAATGTCTAATCTTCTATTTGTTGATGACTCCTTGATCTTGAGACAGATTCTATCTGATTATTGTAAGGCATCTGGGCAATTAGTGAGTATTGAAAGGCGTCTGGATCATTTTCTTTAGTCCAAGTACAGATCTTGAGGTTAGAGAGGAAGTTGATACGTCTCCATCGTATCTACTTTTCCTAATGCTTTTGTTCTTGTTTTGGACTCTATTTTGCATGATTTGAATGAAACTAACCCGGTCTGACGTTGTTTTAAGGAGAACTATCATGGTGTTGTTTTTGTGCAGAAATAAAAGTTCTCGGAATGAAGCAAAACTCTTCGGAGAATTATTTCAGAATATTTGAGGAATATTCGAGCCAAAAGCCACCAGAGAGGGGGGCCAGGGTGGCCACCACCCACCAGGGCGCGCCAGCCCCCCCCCCCCCCCGAGGCGCGGCCTGGTGGGTGGTGCTCACCTCGTGGGGCCCCAACCCTAATTCCAGCATTATAAAATCTTGTTTTTCCAAAAAAAATTAAGGAGAAAGTTTCATCTCGTTTCACGATATGGAGCCGCCGCCATCTCATGTTCTTCATCGGGAGGCCAGATATGGAGTCCGTTTGGGGCTTCAGAGAGGGGAATCTTTGGTCTTCGTCATCATCAACCCTCCTTCATCACCAATTCCATGATGCTCCCCATCGGGAGTGAGTAATTCCTTCATACGCTTGCTGGTCGGTGAGGAGTTGGATGAGATTCACCATGTAATCGAGTTAGTTTTGTTAGGGCTTGATCCCTAGTATCCACTATGTTCTAAGATTGATGTTGCTATGACTTTGCCATGCTTAATGCTTGTCACTAGGGCCCGAGTGCCGTGATTTCAAATCTGAACCGTTTATGTTATCGTCATTATATCTATGTTCTTGATCCGATCTTGCCTAGTCATATGCAGCTATTACGTGTTATGATCCGTCAACCCCATAGTGACAATATTTGAGATACTTCACCGTGATGACCGTAGTTTGAGGAGTTCATGAGTTCACTATGTGTTAATGCTTTGTTCCGGTTCTCTATTAAAAAGAGGCCTTAATATCACTTAGTTTCCTTATGGACCCCGCTGCCACGGGAGGGAAGGACAAAATATGTCATGCAAGTTCTTTTCCATAAGCATGTATGACTATTTACGGAATACATGCCTATATTATATCAATGAACTGGAGCTAGTTCTGTGTCGCCCTAGGTTATGACTGTTATATGATGAATATCATCCAACGAATACATCGGTCCAGTGCCTACGAGTTTTCCACTTATTGTTCTTGCTGAGTTACCACTCTTGCTGCTACTATTGCATTTGCTACAAAACTATTACCGCTATTGTTACTGTTACTACTGCTATCAAACTATCATATTACTGTGCTACTGATCACTTTGTTGTAGATATTTATCTCCAGGTATGGTTGAATTGACAACTCAACTGCTAATACTCTCAAATATTATTTGGCTCCCCTTGTGTCGAATCTATAAATTTGGGTTGAATAATCTACCTTGAAAACTATTGTGGTCCCCTATATTTGTGGGTTATTAGAAGTGTGTACAGTTCTAAATATAATGACCAAAACTCTGACGAATAAATATCTCGGACTGCCAGCCAATGTTGGGGCTAAGAGAAGTGATAACTTTCAGTTCCTCGTTGATAGAGTGTTAAAGAGACTGCTTGGATGGAAAGAGAAAACTTTGTCCACAAGTGGTAAAGAGTTGCTTCTGAAAGCGAATGCGCAGGCAATACCATGATATGTGATGTCTGTTTTCCAAATCCTGAAACAAATCTGCAGAGGAATCACCGATGGTATGTCGCAATATTGGTGGTGCGATGATGTAGACCAAAGGCGAATGCATTGCATAGCTTGGTGGAAAATATGCATCCCAAAGAAATTTGGAGGGATGGTTTTCAAAGATACCCATTGTTTTAAACTTGCCTTGTTAGCTAAACAAGCATGACAACTAATTGAGAACATAGATTCTCTATGTGCTACCATGTTGCGTGCAAGGTATTTTCCATCAAGAGATTTGTTAAACACGGAGTTGAAAAAAGGGAGCTCTTTTACTTGGCAAAGTATATGGTCTAGGATTGATACATTAAAACGTGGTCATATATGGCGTGTTGGTGATGGAACTAACATTGATATACGAGGGAGATGAATGGATCCCAAATAGTGCATCACGTAAAGTTATAACTAGAAGGGGCCAGAACATTCTTAACAGGGTGAGCGACCTTATGGACCCCAATACAAATCTATGGGATGAGAATCTAGTGAGGCAGACCTTTTGGCAAGTGGATGTTCAAAGGATTCTTGCTATCCCTTTATCATCTTCTGGCATGCAATACTTTGTGTCTTAGAACCTGACTCGTACAAACACCTTCTTTGTGCATTCAACATATTATACAAAGTGGGAGCGCCAATATGGGCAAAGGTTAAACGTAGGCCATCAATTTTTTGGTATCAAACCACATCCAATTTGGGATACAAAGTGCCTGTGAAGGTTAAAATCTTTATTTGGAGAGCTATGCATAATACTATTCCTTGTTGGGTTGCGTTCACGAACTGCCATATCAAAGGGAGCGGGCAATAACTAGTATGTAAGATTGGAGCGGAAGACATTAATCATCTCCTCTTCAAGGGTAGTCATGCAAAGCATGTATGACAAGCTCTGTGCATTCATGACTCAATTGAGAAATCATGGTTTGTTCTGTTGGAAATATGCCCTAGAGGCAATAATAAATTGGTTATTGTCATATTCTCTTGTTCATGATAATCGTTTATTATCCATGCTATAATTGTATTGTTTGGAAACTCAGATACATGTGTGGATACATAGACAACACCGTGTCCCTAGTGATCCTCTACTAGCCTAGCTCGTTGATCAAAGATGGTTAAGGTTTCCTGACCATGGATATGAGTTTTCATTTGATAATGGGGTCACATCATTAGGAGAATGATGTGATGGACAAAACCCAGCCGTAAGCATAGCATTTGATCGTATTAGTTTATTCCCACTGCTTTCTTCATGTCAAGTATTTGTTCCTATGACCATGAGATCATGCAACTCCCTGACACTAGCGGAATGCCTTGTGTGTATCAAACGTCACAACATAATTGGGTGATCATAACGATGCTCTACAGGTATCTCCGAGGGTGTCTAGTGGGTTGGCATGGATCAAGACTGGGATTTGTCACTCCCTATCATGGAGAGGTATCTCTGGGCCCACTCGGTAATATAGCATCACAAGAAGCTTGCAAGCAATGTGACTAAGGAGTTAGTCATGAGATCTTGTATTACAGAATGAGTAAAGAGACTTGTCGATAATGAGTTTGAACTAGGTATGGAGATACCAGCGATCGAATCTCGGGAAAGTAACATACCGCCGGATAAAGGGAACTGCATACGGGATTGATTGAATCCTTGGCATCATGGTTCGACCGATAAAGATCTTCATGTAATATGTAGGAACCAATATGGGCATCTAGGTCCCGCTATTGGCTATTGATCGAGGAGGTGTCTCGGTCATGTCTACATGATTCTCGAACCCATAGGGTCCGCACGCTTAACATTCGATGACGCTAGAATAGTATTGGGATATGTACGTTGGTGACCGAATGTTGTTCGGAGTCCCAGATGAGATCCCGAACGTCATGAGGATCCCTGTAATGGTCCGGAAGTAAAGATTTATATATGAGAAGTCATATTTTGGCTACCGGAAAAGTTTCGGGTTTTCTTCTAGAAGGTCCGGGAGGATTTCAGAGGGGTTCAGAAGTCCATGGAAGGTTCCACCACGGCCCTTAGGCCATCATGGACTGTAGGGGGCTCCCTAGCCTTATAGGGCCAGATCCCCATGGGCCCATGCGGCTAAGGTGGTGGAAACCTTGAGGGGCAAGGCACCTAGGAGGTGCCTTGTGTTGGAAATATGCCCTAGAGGCAATAAATAAAGTGTTTATTATTATATTTCTTTGTTCATGATAATTGTTTGTTATCCATGCTATAATTGTATTGATTGGAAACACATTACATGTGTGGATAAATAGACAACACTTTGTCCCTAGTATGCCTCTAGTGAACTAGTTCGTTAATCAAAGATGGTCAAGATTTCCTAGCCATTGACATGTGATGTCATTTGATAACGGGATCACGTCATTAGGAGAATGATGTGATGGACAAGACCCAAACTATAAACATAGCATATGATTGTGTTAGTTTATTGCTACCGTTTTCTGCATGTCAAGTATATGTTCCTATGACCATGAGATCATGCAACTCACTGACACCGGAGGAGTGCCTTGTGTGTATCAAACGTTGCAACGTAACTGGGTGACTTTAAAGGTACTCTACAGGTATCTCCAAGGGTGTCTTTTGGGTTGGCATGGATCAACACTGGGATTTGTTACTCCGTGTGACAGATAGGTATCTCAAGGCCCACTTGGTAATACAACATCACAGTAAGCCTTGCAAACAATGTGACTAAGTGTTAGTCACGGGATCTTGTATTACGGAACGAGTAAAGAGACTTTCCGGTAACAAGGTTGAACTAGGTATGGAGATACCGACGATCGAATCTCGGGCAAGTAACATACCGAAGAACAAAGGGAACATCATACGGGATTAACTGAATCCTTGACATAGAGGTTCGACCGATAAAGATCTTAGTAGAATATGTAGGAACCAATATGGGCATCTAGGTCCCTCTATTGTTTACTGACCGTAGAGGTGTCTCGGTCATGTCTACATAGTTCTCGAACCCGCAAGGTCTGCACACTTAAGGTTTGGTGACGTTTCAGTAGTATAGAGTTATGCATGGTGGTGACCGAAGGTTGTTCGGAGTCCCGGATGAGATCT
Organism: Hordeum marinum; assembly: GCA_022496015.1. Lineage (NCBI taxonomy): Eukaryota > Viridiplantae > Streptophyta > Magnoliopsida > Poales > Poaceae > Hordeum > Hordeum marinum. The sequence goes on along the minus strand of CM039676.1, from coordinate 464,940,301 downwards.
AGGAAGTCACGAGGAGCTCAGGCATGGTCCTTAGGTAAATATTGATATATAGGAAGTCCTATTTTGGTCGCCGGAAAAGTTTCGGGCTCATCGGTAGGGTACCGGGAGTGCCGGTAGTGTACCGGGAGACCATCGGGAGGGGTATTTCGACCCAAGAGGATACATGGGCTGTGGGAGAGTGAATACCAGCCCTTAGTGGGCTGGTGGAAAGTCCCACAAAGGCCCATGCGGATGGGAGAGAAAATCCCAAAGAGAAAAGGTGGAAAAAGGCAAAAAGGCCAAAATAAGGAAGGAGTCTTAATCCTACTTGGAGTAGGAGGAGGAGGACTCCTCCCTCCTTGATTCGGCAGAAGCAAGGGCTGGCCCCTTGAGGGCCAAGCCTCCTCCTCCTATCCTCCTATATATACTAGAGGGTTTTAGGGTTTTTGCACAAGTTCTTTCTTCCACGTGCGACCCTAATCTCTAGTGCATAGTTTCTCCTCTAGATCGGTTTTCTGCAGTGCTTAGGCGAAGCCCTGCCGAAATAGCTCCACCACTATTGACGGAGTGCCATCATGTTGCCGGAGAACTCGTCTACCTCTCCGCTCCCTCTTGCTGGATCAAGAAGGCGGAGATCGTCATCAAGCTGCACGTGTGCTGAACACGGAGGTGCCGTCCGTTCGGCACTTGATCGGGACGGATCGTGATTGGATCGTGGGACGCTCGGCGATTTGGATCGCGAAGACGTTCGACTACCCCAACCACGTTTCTTAACGCTTCCCGCTTAGCGATCTATAAGGGTACGTAGATCCACTATCCCTCTCGTAGATGCTCATCACCATGGATAGATCTTGCGTGTGCGTAGGAATTTTTTTATTTCCCATGCAACATTCCCCAACAGTGGCATCAAGAGCTAGGCCTATGTGTAGATGAGATCTCGAGGAGAACACAAAGAGTTTGTGGGCATTGATGCTTAGGTTGCTTCCTCCCTTGGTCGTGTTTTGGTTCAGCGGTATTGTGGGATGAAGCAGCCCGACCAACCTTACTCATAAGCTTATGAGAGACCGCTTCCCTCAACTGCACTTGTTGCAAAAGATGGCTAGCGAGTGTCAATTTCTCCTACTTTAGTTGGATCGGATTCGACAAAGGCGGTCCTTGAGAAGGTTGAAAAGCAACTTATGTATCACCGTTGTGGTTTATGCATAGGTGAGAATTGTTCTTGCTAGATACCCGTAGCAGCCACGTAAAACATGCAACAACAATTAGAGGACGTCAAACTTGTTTTTGCAGGGTATGTTGTGATGTGATATGGCCAATTACATGATGATATATATGTGATGTATGAGATGATCATGTGATATGTAGAATTTCATGACTTGCATGTCGATGAGTACGACAACCGACAGGAGCCATAGGGTTATCTTTAATTATTGTATGACCTATGTGTCAATCATTAAGCGTTATGCAATGCGTTACTTTATCGCTAAATGGTAGCAATAGTAGTAGAAGCATGGTGGGCGCGACAACCTCGATGGCGAGACATTGATGGAGATCAAGATGATGGAGATCATGGTGTCGTGCCGATGACGATGGAGATCATGCCGGTGCTTTCCAGATGGAGATCAAAAGCACAAGTTCATGGCCATATCATGTCACTTATGATTTGCATGTGATGTTAATCCTTTTATGCACCTTGTTTTGCTTAGAAAGACGGTAGCATTATAAGGTGATCCCTCACTTAAATTTAAGGATGAATTGTGTTCTCCCCGAGTGTGCACCGTTGCAAAAGTTCGCCGTGTTGAGAGACCACGTGATGATCGGGTGTGATAAACTCTACGTTCACATACAACGGGTGCAAGCCAGTGTTGCACATGCGGAACACTCGGGTTAAACTTGACGAGCCTAGCATGTACAGACATGGCCTCGGAACACAAGAGACCGAAAGGTCGAACATGAGTCATATAGTAGATATGATCAACATGATGATGTTCACCATTGAAACCACCTCAACTCACGTGATGATCGGACTTGAGTTGGTGAATTTGGATCATGTGACACTCAGATGACCTGAGGGATGTCAATTTGAGTGGGAGCTTTAGTAATTTGATTAACTAAACTCATTATCTTGAACAATAGTCTAATTAACCTTTGCATATTTATGTCGTAGATCAATGGCTCGCACGGTAGCACCCCTGAATTTTAATGCGTTCCTAGAGAAAGCTAAGTTGAAAGATGTGCTGGAAATATGCCCTACAGGCAATAAATAAAGTGTTTATTATTATATTTCCTTGTTCATGATAATTGTTTATTATCCATGCTAGAATTGTATTTATTGGAAACATGGATACATGTGTGGATACATAGACAAACACAATGTCCCTAGTATGCCTCTAGTGAACTAGCTCGTTGATCAAAAGATGGTTAAGGTTTCCTAGCCATGGACATGAGATGTCATTTGATAATGGGATCACATCATTAGGAGAATGATGTGATGGACAAGACCCAAACTACAAACATAGCATATGATCGTGTCAGTTTATTGCTACTCTTTTCCGCATGTCAAGTATATGTTCCTATGACCATGAGATCATGCAACTCACTGACACCGGAGGAATACTTTGTGTGTATCAAACGTCGCAACCTAACTGGGTGACTATAAAGGTACTCTACAGGTATCTCCGAGGGTGTCTGTTGGGTTGGCATGGATCAAGACTGGGATTTGTTACTCCGTGTGACGGAGAGGTATCTCAGGGCCCACTCGGTAATGCAACATCACAACAAGCCTTGCAAGCAATGTGACTAAAGTGTTAGCCACGGGATCTTGCATTACAGAACGAGTAAAGAGACTTACCGGTAACGAGGTTGAACTAGGTATGTAGATACCGACGATCGAATCTCGGGCAAGTAACATACCGAAGAACAAAGGGAACGTTATACGGGATTAACTGAATCCTTGACATAGAGGTTCGACCGATAAAGATCTTCATAGAATATGTAGGAACCAATATGGTCATCCAGGTCCTGCTATTGGTTATTGACCGTAGAGGTGTCTCGGTCATGTCTACATAGTTCTCGAACCCGTAGGGTCTGCACACTTAAGGTTTGGTGACGTTTCAATAGTATAGAGTTATGTATGGTGGTGACCGAAGGTTGTTCGGAGTGACGGATGAGATCCCGGACGTCACGAGGAGCTCCAGAATGGTCCGGAGGTAAAGATTCATATATAGGAAGTCCTATTTTGGTCGCCGGAAAAGTTTCGGGCTCATCGGTAGTGTACCGGGAGTGCCTGTTGTTGGGGAACGTCGCATGGGAAACAAAAAATTTCCTACGCACATGCAAACCTATCCATGGTGATGAGCATCTACGAGAGGGAGAGTGGATCTACGTACCCTTGTAGATCGCTAAGCGGGAAGCGTTAAGAAACGCGGTTGGTGTAGTCGAACTTCTTCGCGATCCAAATCGTCGAGCGTCCCGCGATCCAATCACGAACCGTCTCGCGAACACATCATGATCTGTCCCGTGAACTCATCACGATCCGTCTCACGATCTTGATCACGATCTTTCCCGCGAACTCATCATGATCCGTTTCGTCATCACATCACGAACCGTCTCGCGATCTCGATCACGGTCCTTCCGATCTAGCGCCGAACGGACGGCACCTCCGCGTTCAGCACACGTGTAGCTTGATGACGATCTCCACCGTCTCGATCCAGCGAGAGGATGTGGAGAGGAGATAGAGTTCACCGGCAGCGTGATGGCGCTCCGGTGATGGTGGTGGAGCAATTCCGGCAGGGCTTCGCCTAAGCGCTGCAGAAAACCGATCTAGAGGAGAAACTATGCACCGGTGTAACGGGTAGCACGTGGCCAGAAATTCTGTCCAAAAACCACCCAATCCACTAGTATATATAGGAGGAGAGGAGAGGAGAGGCAGCCAAGGCCTTTGGGTCGGCTGAAATAGGAGGTGGGAAGCAATCCTACTTCACCTCCAATCCTAGTTGGAGTAGGATTGCCTCCTATTGGCTGATTTTCCACTTTTTGCTTTAGGACTTTCTCTCCTGCGCCATGGGCCTTTGTGGCTGTTTTCCCAGCCCACTAAGGGCTGGTTATTATTCTCCCACAGCCCATGGACCTCTTGGGGTCGAAATACCCCTCCCGGAGGCCTCCCGATACACTACCGGCACTCCCGGTACACTACCGATGAGCCCGAAACTTTTCCGGAAACCAAACTGGGACTTCCTATATATGAATCTTTACCTTCGGACCATTCCGGAGCTCCTCGTGACGTACGGGATCTCATCCGGGACTCCGAACAAACTTCGGTCACCACCATACATAACTCTACACTACCGAAACGTCACCGAACCTTAAGTGTGCAGACCCTGCGGGTTCGAGAACTATGTAGACATGACCGAGACACCTCTACGGTCAATAACCAATGGCGGGACCTGGACGTCCACATTGGTTCCTACATATTCTATGAAGATCTTTATCGGTCGAACCTCTATGTCAAGGATTCAGTTAATCCCGTATAACGTTCCCTTTGTTCTTCGGTATGTTACTTGCCCGAGATTCGATCGTCAGTATCTCCATACCTAATTCAACCTTGTTACTGGCAAGTCTCTTTACTCGTTCCGTAATACAAGATCCCATGACTAACACTTATCCACATTGCTTGCAAGGCTTGTTGTGATGTTGTATTACCGAGTGGGCCCTGAGATACCTCTCCGTCACACGGAGTAACAAATCCCAGTCTCGATCCATGCCAACTCAACAAACACCATCGGAGATACCTGTAGAGCACCTTTATAGTCACCCAGTTACGTTGCGACGTTTGATACACACAAGGCACTCCTCCGATATCTGTGAGTTGCATGATGTCATGGTCATAGGAACATATACTTGACATGCAGAAAACAGTAGCAATAAACTGACACGATCATATGCTACGTTTGTAGTTTGGGTCTTGTCCATCACATCATTCTCCTAATGATGTGATCCCGTTATCAAATGACATCTCATGTCCATGGCTAGGAAACCTTAACCATCTTTTGATCAACGAGCTAGTCTACTAGAGGCATACTAGGGACATGGTGTTGTCTATGTATCCACACATGTATCTGAGTTTCCGATCAATACAATTATAGCATGGATAATAAACGATTATCACGAACAAGGAAATATGATAATAACTTAATTTATTATTGTCTCTAGGGCATATTTCCAACAGTCTCCCACTTGCACTAGAGTCAATAATCTAGTTCACATCACTATGTGATTCGCATTGTTATGAATCTAACACCCAGTGAGTTCTGGGGCTCGATCATGCTTTGCATGTGAGAGAGGTCTTATAGTCAACGGTTCTGCGATATTCAGATCCGTGTGTACTTTGCAAATCTCTATGTCAAACCGTAAACACTGCTACCACACTCCACTTGGTACTATTTCCAAATGGCTGCTCCACTATACATATCCAGATTGCTACTACTAGTCATCCGGATAAGTGTTAAAGCTTGTATCGACGTAACTCCTTACGACGAACTCTTTATCACCTCCATAATCGAGAAACATCTCCTCAGTCTCTTAGTTACTGAGGATAATCTTGACCACTGTCCAGTGATCCACTCCTGGTTCACTCTTGTACCCCCTGACGGACTCATGGCAAGGCACACACAGGTGCGGTACACAACATGGCATAATATAGAGCCTATGGCTAAGGCATAGGGAACGACGTTCGTCCTTTCTCTTTCTTCTGCCGTTGTCGAGCTTTGAGTCTCACTCAACTTTCACACCTTACAAATCAGGTGAGAACTCTTTCTCTGACTGATCCATTTTGAACTCTTTCAAAATCTTGTCAAGGTATGCACTCATTGAAAGTCTCATCGAGCATCTTGATCTATCTCCATAGATTTTGATGCTCAACAATTAGGTAGCTTCATCCAGGTCTTCCTCTGAAAAACACTTTCCAAATGACCGTTTTATGCTTTCCAGAAACTCTACATTATTTCTGATCAACAATATTTCATCCACATATACTTATCAGAAATTCTATAGTGCTCCCACTCACTTTATTGCAAATACAAGTTTCTCGTAAACTTTGTATAAACATCAAAAACTTTGATCACCTCATCAAAGTGTATATTCCAACTCCGAGATGCTTGCTTCAGTCCATGGAAGGATCACCGAAGCTTGCACACCTTTTAGCATCCTTAGGACTGACAAAACCTTCTGGTTGTATCACATACAACCTTTCCTCAAGTAAACCGTTAAGGAAATGATGTTTTGACATCCATCTGTCAGATTTCATAATTGAAAACGCAGCAACTGCTAACATAATTCCAACAGACTTTTAGCATCGCTACAAGTGAGAAAGCCTCATCGCAGTCAACTCCTTGAACTTGTCACAAACAACTTTGCAACAAGTCGAGCTTTACAAATGGTGACATTCACCATCAGTGTTTGTCTTCATTCTAAAGGTCCATTTGTACTCAACGACCTGCCGTCTAACGAGCAAGTCTACGAAAGTCTATACTTGGTTTTCATACATGGATCCTATCTCGGATTTCATGGCCTCTAACCATTCGTCGGAATCCGGGCCCATCATCGCTTCTCCATAGCTCGTAGGTTCATCGTTGTCCAACAACATGATCTCCAAGACAGAGTTGTCGTACCACTTAGGAGCAGTACACATCCTTGTCGACCCACGAAGTTCGATAGTAACTTGATCCTGAAGCTTCATGATCATCATCATTAACTTCCTCTTCAACTAACGTAGGCTTCACAGAAACATCTTTCTGCGCTGCGCTACTCTCTGGTTGAACAAAGGTTTAACAACCTCATCAAGTTCTATCTTCCTCCCACTCAATTCTTTCGAGAGAAACCTTTCCTCGAGAAAGGATCCGTTTTAGTAACAAACACTTTGCGCTTGGATCTGAGATAGAAGGTTCACCCAACTGATCCTAGGGTATTCTATGAAGATGCATTTGTCCGCCTTGGGTTCGACCTCATTAGGTGAAAACATTTTTCACACAAGTGCCGCAGCCCCAAGTATTAAGAAATGACAGCTTAGGTTTCTATCAAACCATAATTCATATGGTGTCATCTCAACGGATTTAGATGGTGCCCTATTTAAAGTGAATGTAGTTGTCTCTAATGCATAACCCCAAAATTATAGTAGTAAAACGACAAGAGACATCATAGCACCCACCATGTCCAATAGAGCATAACTATGATGTTCAGACACACCATCACACTATGGTGTTCCAGGTGGCGTTTAGTTGTGAAACAACTTTCACATTGTCTTAAGTTGTATGCCAAACTCGTGACTCAGATATTTACCTCCACGATCATATCACAGTCATTTTTATCTTCTTGTCACGATGATCTTTAAACTTCACTCTGGATTTGCTTGAACCTTTCAAACGATTCAGACTTGTGTTTCATTAAGTAAATATACACTATATCTACTCAAATCATCAGTGAAGGTAAGAAAATAACGATATCCACTGCACGCTACAAGACTCACTAGATTGCATACATCAACATGTATCATTTCCAATGAATCACTTGCTCGCTCCATCCAACGGGGTCCTTTAGTCATCTTGCCCAAGAGGCATGGTTCGCATGTCTCAACCGATTCGAAATCGAATGAGTCCAAATATCCATCACCATGGAGTTTCTTCATGCGCTTTATACCAATATGACATTTTGCGGCAGTGCCACAAGTATGTGGTACTATCATTATTTAACTTTGTATCTTTTGACATCAATGTTATGAACATGTGTATTACTACGATCAAGATTTCAACAAACCATTCTCACTAGGTGCATGACCATTGAAGGTATTATTCATGTAAACAGAATAACTATTATTCTCTGACTTAAATGAATAACCATATTGCAACAAACATGATCTAATCATGTTCATGCTCAACGCAAAACACCAAATAACATTTATTTAGGTTCGTCACTAATCCTGAAGGTAGAGAGAGCGTGCGATGTTGATCACATCAACCTTGGAAACATTTCCAACACACATCGTTACCTCACCCTTAGCTAGTTCTCCGTTTATTCCGTAGCTTTTATTTCGAGTTACTAACATTTAGCAATCGAACCGGTATCCAATACCCAGGTGCTACTAGGAGTACTAGCAAGGTACACATCAATAACTCGTATATCAAATATACTTCTGTCGATGTTGCCAGCCTTCTTATCTACCAAGTATCTAGGGTTGTTCCGCTTCAGCGACCTCTCACCTCATAATAGAAGCACTTAGTCTCGGGTTTGAGTTCAACTTTTGGTTGCTTCACTGGAGCAGCAACTGACTTGCTATCCATGAAGTTTCCCTCCTTGCTCTTGCCCTTTTCGAAACTAGTGGTTTGATTAACCATCTACACTTGACGCTCCTTCTTGATTTCTACCTTCGCGGTGTCAAACATCGCGAACAACTCAGGGATCAATACTTCTATCCCTGGTGTATTATAGTTCATCACTAAGTTCTAGTAGCTTTAGTGACAGTGACTTGGAGAACTATATCAATCACTATCTTATCTGGAAGATCAACTCCCACTTGATTCAAGCGATTGTAGTACCCAGACAATCTGAGTACATGCTCAACGATTGAGCTATTCTCCTTCATCTTACAGGCAAAGAATCTTGTTGGAGATCTCATATCTCGCAACACAGGCACGAGCCTGAGATCACAATCTCTGATCCTAGAACATCTCATTTGTTCCATGACGTTTAAAACGTTTCGGAGCCTCAATTCTAAGCCGTAATGCATGACGCACTAAACTATCAAGTAGTCATCAAAACGTGCCTGTCAGATGTTCACAACATCTATAGACGACGCTAGAGGGGGTGGCGCACCGAGCGGTGCATTAAGGACATAAGCCTTCTGTGCAGCAATGAGGACAATCCTCAGATCACGGACCCAGTCCGCAATATTGCTACCAACATCTTTCAACTCTATTTCTCTAGGAACATATACAAATTTAAGGGAGCTACAGCGCGAGCTAGTAATCTACAACATAATTTGCAAAGACACTTTGACTATGTTCATGATAATGAGTTAAATTAATCATATTACTTAAGAACTCCCACTCAAATTGACATCCCTCCGATCATTCGAGTGATACATGATCCAAATTCACCAACTCAAGTCCGATCATCACGTGAGTTGAGGTGGCTGCAATGGTGAACATCATTATGTTGATCATATCTACTATATGACTCATGTTGGACCTTTCGGTCTCTCGTGTTCCGAGGCCATGTCTGTACATGCTAGGCTCGTCAAGTTTAACCCGAGTGTTCTGCGCGTGCAAATCTGGCTTGCACCCGTTGTACGTGAACGTAGAGTCTATCACACCCGATCATCACGTGGTGTCTCAACACGACGAACTTTCGCAACGGTGCACACTCGGGGAGAACACCGTTCATCTTGAAATTCAAGTGAGGGATCACCTTATAATGCTATCGCCGCACTAAGCAAAACAAGGTGCATAAAAGGATTAACATCTCATGCAATTCATAAGTGACATGATATGGCCATGTACTTGTGTTTAAGATCTCCATCTTCAAAACACCGGCATGATCTCTATCGTCACCGGCACAACACCATGATCTCCATCATCTTGATCTCCATCAATGTGTTGCCATTGGGATTGTGGCGCCAGCCCTGCTTCTACTTCTATTGCTACCGCTTAGCGATAAAGTAAAGCATTACATAGCGCTTAATGATTGACACGCAGGTCATACAATAATTAAACCCTATGGCTCCTGCCGGTTGCCGTACTCAACGACATGCAAGTCGTGAAATTCTATACATCACATGATCATCTCATACATCACATATATCTCATCATGTAATTGGCCATATCACATCACAACATACCCTGCAAAAACAAGTTAGACGTCCTTTAATTGTTGTTGCATGTTTTACGTGGCTGCTACGGGTATCTAGCAAGAACGATTCTCACCTACGCATAAACAACAACGACGGTACATAGATTGCTTTTCAACCTTCTCAAGGACCGCCTTTGTCGGATCCGATCCAACTAAAGTGAGAGAAACTGTCACCCGCAAGCCATCTAAGCAACAAGTTGCGTCGAGGGAACCGGTCTCTCGTAAGCGTACGAGTAATGTTGGTCCGGGCCGCTTCATCTCACAATCTCGCTGAACCAAAATCCGACCAAGGGAGGAAGCAATCTAAGCATCAATGCCCACAAACCTTTTGTGTTCTACTCGAGATCTCATTGAACCATCAACCTAGCTCATGATGCCACTGTTGGGGAACGTCGCATGGGAAACAAAAATTTTCCTACGCACATGCAAACCTATCCATGGTGATGAGCATCTACGAGAGGGAGAGTGGATCTACGTACCCTTGTAGATCGCTAAGCGGGAAGCGTTAAGAAACGCGGTTGGTGTAGTCGAACTTCTTCGCGATCCAAATCGCCGAGCGTCCCGCGATCCAATCACGAATCGTCCCACGAACACATCATGATCTGTCCCGTGAACTCATCACGATCCATCTCACGATCTTGATCACGATCTGTCCTGCAAACTCATCATGATCCGTTCCGTGATCACATCACGAACCGTCTCGCGATCTCGATCACGGTCCTTCCGATCTAGTGCCAAACGGACGACACCTCCGCGTTCAACACACATGCAGCTTGATGACGATCTCCACCGTCTCGATCCAGCGAGAGGAGGTGGAGAGGAGAGAGATTTCACCGGCAGCGTGACGGCGCTCCGGTGATGGTGGTGGAGCAATTCCGGCAGGGCTTCGCCTAAGCGCTGCAGAAAACCGATCTAGAGGAGAAACTATGCACCGGTGTAACGGGTAGCACGTGGCCAGAAATTCTGTCCAAAAACCACCCAATCCACTAGTATATATAGGAGGAGAGGAGAGGAGAGGCAGCCAAGGCCTTTGGGTCGGCCGAAATAGGAGGTGGGAAGCAATCCTACTTCACCTCCAATCCTAGTTGGAGTAGGATTGCCTCCTATTGGCTGATTTTCCACTTTTTGCTTTAGGACTTTCTCTCCTGCGCCATGGGCCTTTGTGGCTGTTTTCCCAGCCCACTAAGGTCTGGTTATTATTCTCCCACAGCCCATGGACCTCTTGGGGTCGAAATACCCCTCCCGGAGGCCTCCCGGTACACTACCGGCACTCCCGGTACACTACCGATGAGCCCGAAACTTTTTCGGAAACCAAACTGGGACTTCCTATATACGAATCTTTACCTCCGGACCATTCCGAAGCTCCTCGTGACGTCCGGGATCTCATCCGGGACTCCGAACAAACTTCGTTCACCACCATACATAACTCTACACTACCGAAACGTCACCGAACCTTAAGTGTGCAGACCCTGCGGGTTCGAGAACTATGTAGACATGACCCGAGACACCTCTACGGTCAATAACCAATGGCGGTACCTGGACGTCCACATTGGTTCCTACATATTCTACGAAGATCTTTATCGGTCGAACCTCTATGTCAAGGATTCAGTTAATCCCGTATAACGTTCCCTTTGTTCTTCGGTATGTTACTTGCCCGAGATTCGATCGTCAGTATCTCCATACCTAATTCAACCTTGTTACTGGCAAGTCTCTTTACTCGTTCCGTAATACAAGATCCCATGACTAACACTTATCCACATTGCTTGCAAGGCTTGTTGTGATGTTGTATTACCGAGTGGGCCCTGAGATACCTCTCCGTCACACGGAGTAACAAATCCCAGTCTTGATCCATGCCAACTCAACAAACACCATCGGAGATACCTGTAGAGCACCTTTATAGTCACCCAGTTACGTTGCAAGATTTGATACACACAAGGCACTCCTCCGATATCCGTGAGTTGCATGATCTCATGGTCATAGGAACATATACTTGACATGCAGAAAACAGTAGCAATAAACTGACACGATCATATGCTACGTTTGTAGTTTGGGTCTTGTCCATCACATCATTCTCCTAATGATGTGATCCCGTTATCAAATGACATCTCATGTCCATGGCTAGGAAACCTTAACCATCTTTTGATCAACGAGCTAGTCTACTAGAGGCATACTAGGGACATGGTGTTGTCTATGTATCCACACATGTATCTGAGTTTCCGATCAATACAATTATAGCATGGATAATAAACGATTATCACGAACAAGGAAATATGATAATAACTTAATTTATTATTGTCTCTAGGGCATATTTCCAACACCGGTAGTGTACCGGGGGACCATCGGGAGAGGTATTTCGACCCAAGAGGCTACATGGTCTGTGGGAGGGTGTAAACCAGCCCTTAGTGGGCTGGTGGAAGTCCTCTTACAGGCCCATGCGGCTAGACTTGAGAAAGAATGAAAAACAGCCAAGGTGGAAATAGTTTCCAAGTAGGAAAGGAGCAATCCTAGTCCTACTAGGATTGGAGGAGGATCCCTCCAATCCTCCTTGCGCAAGGGCAACCTTAGCGCCAGCCCTCCTCCTCCCTCCCTCTTATATATACTGGAGGTATTGGGTGTTTTGCACTTGATTTTACAGCCACGTGCTAGCCGTTCCACCGGTGCTCCTCTAGATCGGATTTCCGCAGTGCTTAGGCGAAGCCCTGCCGGAATTGCTCCATCACCATCGCCGGAGTGCCGTCACGCTGCCGGTGAACTCTTCCTCCTCTCCACTTCCTCTTGCTGGATCAAGATGGTGGAGATCATCATCAAGCTGCACGTGTGTTGAACGCGGAGGTGCCGTCCGTTCGATACTGGGTTGGAAGGACTGTGATCAAGACCACGAGACGATTCGTGATTGGATCACGGGAAGGATCGTGACGTGATCGCGGGACGGTTCGTGACTGGAAAGCGGGACAGTTCGTGATTGGATAGCAGGACACTCGGCGATTTGGATCGCGAAGACGTTCGACTACACCAACCGCATTTCTTAACGCTTCCCGCTTAGCAATCTACAAGGGTACGTAGATCAACTCCCCCTCTTGTAGACGCTCATCACCATGGATAGGTCTGCGTGTGCGTAGGAAATTTTTTGTTTCCCATGCAACGTTTCCAACAGTGGTATCAGAGCTAGGTCTATGTGTCAATGAGATCTCGAGTAGAACACAAAAGGTTTGTGGGCGTTGATGCTTAGATTGCTTCCTCCCTTGGTCATGTTTTGGTTCAGCGGTATTGTGAGATGAAGCGGCCCGGACCAACATTACTCGTACGCTTACGAGAGACCGGTTCCCTCGACGCAACTTGTTGCCTAGATGGCTTGCGGGTGTAGTTTCTCTCACTTTAGTTGGATCGGATTCGACAAAGGCGGTCCTTGAGAAGGTTGAAAAGCAAACTATGTATCACCGTTGTCGTTTATGCGTATGTGAGAATCGTTCTTGCTAGATATCCGTAGCAGCCACGTAAAGCATGCAACAACAATTAGAGGACATCTAACTTGTTTTTGCAGGGTATATTGTGATGTGATATGGCCAATTACATGATGTGATATATGTGATGTATGAGATGATCATGTGATGTATAGAATTTCACGACTTGCATGTCGATGAGTACGGCAACCGGCAGGAGCCATAGGGTTGTCTTTAATTATTGTATGACCTGCGTGTCAATCATTAAGCGCTATGTAATGCTTTATTTTATCACTAAACAGTAGCAATAGTAGCAGAAGCATGCAGGGCATGACAACCCCGATGGCGACACGTTTATGGAGATCATGGTGTCGTGCCGGTGATGATGGAGATCATGCCGGTGCTTTCAAGATGGAGATCTAAAAGCACAAGTTCATGGCCATATCATGTCACTTATGAATTGCATGTGATGTTAATCCTTTTACGCACCTTGTTTTGCTTAGAATGACGGTAGCATTATAAGGTGATCCCTCAGTTAAATTTCAAGATAAATTGTGTTCTCCCCGAGTGTGCACCATTGCGAAAGTTCGTCGTGTTGAGACACCATGTGATGATCGGGTGTGATAGACTCTACGTTCACATACAACGGGTGCAAGCCAGTGTTGCACGTGCAGAACACTCGGGTTAAACTTGACGAGCCTAGCATGTACAGACATAGCCTCGGAACACAAGAGACCGAAAGGTCGAACATGAGTCATATAGTAGATATGATCAACATAATGATGTTCACCATTGAAGCCACCTCAACTCACGTGATGATCGGACTTGAGTTGGTGAATTTGGATCATGTGTCACTCAGATGACCTGAGGGATGTCAATTTGAGTGGAAGATTTAGTAATTTGATTAACTAAACTCATTATCTTGAACAATAGTCTAAGTAACCTTTGCATATTTATGTTGTAGATCAATGGCTCGCACAGTAGCACCCCTGAATTTTAATGCGTTCCTAGAGAAAGCTAAGCTGAAAGATGATGGAAGTAACTTTGTTGACTGGGCCCGTAATCTGAGGATTATCCTCACGGCTTCCGAGAAATCATATGTCCTTGATGCACCGCTCGGTAACCAACCCGCAGACTTGTCATCCGAAGACGGTAAGAACGCTTGGGAGACACGTTCTGGAGATTACTTAATAGTTCAGTGTGCAATATTGTATGGCTTAGAACCGGGACTTCAAAGACGTTTTGAACGTCATGGAGCATATGAGATGTTCCAGGAGTTGAAGTTCATCTTTGAGAAGAACTCCCGGATCGAGAGGTATAAGACCTCTGATAAGTTCTATGCTTGCAAAATGGAGGAGAACGGGTCTATCAGTGAACATGTACTCAGAATGTCTGGGTACTCAACTCGTCTAGCAGGGTTGGGAATTTCCCTTCCTGTAGAGGCGATCACTCACAGAGTTCTTCAATCACTGCCACCTAGTTACAAAAGCTTTGTGATGAACTATAACATGCACAGGATGAACAAGTCTCTCGCCGAGCTGTTTGCGATGCTGAAAGTCGCTGAGTCTGAAATCTAGAAAGAACATCAAGTGTTGATGGTCAATAAAACCACTAGTTTCAAGAAGAATGGCAAGGGCAAAGGCAAGAAGGGTAAAACTAAGAAGGATGGCAAAGCAGTTGCTGCTCCTGTTAAAAAGCCTAAGCATGGACCTAAGCCAGAAACCGAGTGCTTTCATTGCAAGGGAACTGGTCATTGGAAGCGGAACTGCCCCAAGTACCTGGCTGACAAGAAGGCGGCCAACGACAAACAAGGCATATATGATATACATGTTATTGATGTGAACTTACTAGCTCTCGTTGTAGTGCCTGGGTATTTGATACCGGTTCGGTTGCTCACAAGGAACTACAGAATAGACGGAGGCTGGCAAAGGACGAAGTGACGATGCGCGTGGGAAATGGTTCCAAGGTTGATGTGATCGCCGTCGGCACGCTCTCTCTTTGAGTACCATCGGGATTAGTGATGAACCTGAATAATTGTTATTTAGTGCCTACGTTAAGCATGAACATTATATATGGATCTTGTTTATTGCGAGACGGTTACTCATTTAAATCAGAGAATAAAGGTTGTTCTATTTATATGAGTAATATCTTTTATGGTCATGCACCCAATGTGAGGGGTTTATTCATCTTAAATCTTGATAGTGATGACACACATGTTCATAACATTGATGCCAAAAGATGTAGAGTTGATAATGATAGTACCACTTTCTTGTGGCACTGCCGTTTAGGTCATATTGGTGTAAAACGCATGAGGAAGCTCCATGTTGATGGACTTTTGGAGTCACTTGATTTTGAATCACTTGACACATGTGAACCATGCCTCATGGGAAACATGACTAAAACGCCGTTCTCTGGAACAATGGAACGGACAAGCGACTTAATGGAAATCATACATACTGATGTGTGCGGTCCAATGAATGTTACAGCGCGTGGTGGATATCGTTATTTTCTCACCTTCACGGATGACTTACGTAGATATGGGTATATTTACTTAATGAAACACAAGTCTGAAACGTTTGAAAAGTTCAAGCAATTTCAGAGTGAAGTTGAGAATCATCTTAACAAGAAGATTAAATTCCTGTGATCTGATCGAGGAGGTGAATATCTGAGTTATGAGTTTGGTAGTCACTTAATACAATGTGGAATTGTTTCACAGTTGACACCGCCCGGAACACCACCGCGTAATGGTGTGTCCGAACGTCGTAATCAAACCTTATTAGATATGGTGCGTGCTATGACGTCTCCTGCTGATTTGCCACTATCGTTTTGGGCTTTTGCATTAGAGACAGCTGCATTCACTTTAAATAGGGCACCATCGAAATCCGTTGAGACGACGCCATATGAACTGTGGTTTGGCAAGAGGCCAAAGTTGTCGTTTCTTAAAGTTTGGGGATGTGATGCTTATGTCAAAAAGCTTTAGCCTAAAAAGCTGGAACCCAAAGCGGAGAAATGCATCTTCATAGGATACCTAAAAGAGACAGTCGGGTATACCTTCTATCTCAGATCCAAAGGCAAAGTGTTTGTCGCTAAGAACGGAACATTTATTGAGAAAGAGTTTCTCTCGAAAGAATTGAGTGGGAGGAAAATAGAGCTTGATTAGGTTGTCGAACCTTTGCTTCTACCAGAGAGTAGCGCAGCGCAGAAAGATGTTTCTGTGGAGCCTACGACGGTTGAAGAAGAAGTTAATGATGATGATCATGAAGCTTCGGATCAAGTTACTAATGAACCTCGTAGGTCGACAAGGACGCGTACTACTCATGAGTGGTACGACAATCCTATCTTGGAGGTCATGTTGTTGGACAACAATGAACCTACGAGCTATGATGGAGCGGTGATGGGCCCGGATTCCGAGAAATGGTTAGAGGCCATGAAATCCGAGATGGGATCCATGTATGAAAACAAAGTATGGACTTTTGAAGTATTACCTGAAGGGCGAAAGGCCATTCAAAAAAATGGATCTTTAAGAAGAAGACAGACGCGGACGGTAATGTCACCGTCTATAAAGTTCGACTTGTGCCAAAGGTTTTTCACAAGTTCAAGGAGTTGACTACGATGAGACCTTCTCACCAGTAGCGATGCTTAAGTCTGTTAGAATCATGTTGGCAATAGCTGCTTATTTCGACTATGAAATTTGGCAGATGGATGTCAAAACAACGTTCCTCAACGGTTTCCTTGAGGAAGAGTTGTATATGATGCAACCAGAAGGTTTTTTTGATCCAGAGAATGCTGAAAAAGTTTGCAAACTCTAGCGATCCATTTATGGACTGGTGCAAGCTTCTCGGAGTTGGAATAAGCGCTTCGATGAGGCGATCAAAGCGTTTGGGTTTATACAAGTTTATGGAGAAGCTTATATTTACAAGAAAGTGAGTGGGAGCTCTATAGCGTTTCTAATATTATATGTGGATGACATATTGTTGATTGGAAACAATATGGAAATTGTGGAAAGCATGAAGGAATATTTGAACAAATGTTTTTCAATGAAGGACCTAGGAGAAGTTGCTTTCATATTCGGCATTAAGATCTATAGAGATAGATCGAAATGCTTAATAGCACTTTCATAGAGCACATACCTTGATAAAGTTTTGAAGAAGTTCAAAATGGATCAGTCCAAGAAGGGGTTCTTGCCTGTGTTACAAGGTGTGAAGTTGAGTAAGACTCAATGCCCAGTGACTGCAGAAGATAAAGAAAAGATGAGTGTCATCCCCTATGCTTCAGCCATAGGCTCTATCATGTATGCAATGCTGTGCACAAGACCCGATGTCAGCCTTGCCATAAGTATGGCTAGAAGGTTTCAAAATGATCCTGGAATGGAGCAGTGGCAAGCGGTCAAAAATATCCTTAAGTACCTTAAAAGGACTAAGGAAATGTTTCTCGTTTATGGAGGTGATGAAGAGCTCGTCGTAAAGGGTTACGTCGATGCAAGTTTTGACGCTGATCCGAACGACTCTAAGTCGCAAACTGGACACGTATTTATTCTTAATGGGGGAGCGGTAAGCTGGTGCAGTTCCAAGCAAAGCGTGGTAGCTGATTCTACGTGTGAAGAGGAATACATCACAGCCTCGGAGGCGGCAAAGGAAGGTGTCTGGACGAAGCAGTTCATGACAAATCTTGGAGTAGTGCCCAGTGCACTAAATCCAATGAGCCTGTTTTGTGACAACACTGGTGCCATTGCTCTAGCCAAGAACCAAGGTTTCACAAGAGGACCAGACATATAAAGCGACGCTTCAACTCCATCCGATATTACATCGAGGAGAAGGACATAAATATTTGCAAAGTGCACACGGATCTGAATGTTGCAGACTCGTTGACTAAACCTCTTCCAAGAGCTAAACATGATCAACACCAGAACTGCATGGGTGTTCGATTCATTACAATGTAAGTCACATAGTGATGTGAGCTAGATTATTGACTCTAGTGCAAGTGGGAGACTATTGGAAATATGCTCTGGAGGCAATAAATAAAGTGTTTATTATTATATTTCCTTGTTCATGATAATTGTTTATTATCCATGCTAGAATTGTATTAGTTGGAAACATGGATACATGTGTGGATACATAGACAAACACAATGTCCCTAGTATGCCTCTAGTGAACTAGCTCGTTGATCAAAAGATGGTTAAAGTTTCCTAGCCATGGACATGAGATGTCATTTGATAATGGGATCGCATCATTAGGAGAATGATGTGATGGACAAGACCCAAACTACAAACATAGCATATGATCGTGTCAGTTTATTGCTACTCTTTCCCGCATGTCAAGTATATGTTCCTATGACCATGAGATCATGCAACTCACTGACACCGGAGGAATACTTTGTGTGTATCAAATGTCGCAACGTAACTGGGTGACTATAAAGGTACTCTACAGGTATCTCCGAGGGTGTCTGTTGGGTTGGCATGGATCAAGACTGGGATTTGTTACTCTGTGTGACGGAGAGGTATCTCAGGGCCCACTCGATAATGCAACATCACAACAAGCCTTGCAAGCAATGTGACTAAAGTGTTAGCCACGGGATCTTGCATTACAGAACGAGTAAAGAGACTTACCGGTAACGAGGTTGAACTAGGTATGGAGATACCGACGATCGAATCTCGGGCAAGTAACATACCGAAGAACAAAGGGAACGTTATACGGGATTAACTGAATCCTTGACATAGAGGTTCGACCGATAAAGATCTTCGTAGAATATGTAGGAACCAATATGGTCATCCAGGTCCTGCTATTGGTTATCGACCGTAGAGGTGTCTCGGTCATGTCTACATAGTTCTCGAACCCGTAGGGTCTGCACACTTAAGGTTTGGTGACGTTTCAATAGTATAGAGTTATGTATGGTGGTGACCGAAGGTTGTTCGGAGTGCCGGATGAGATCCCGGACATCACGAGGAGCTCCGGAATGGTCCGGAGGTAAAGATTCATATATAGGAAGTCCTATTTTGGTCGCCGGAAAAGTTTCGGGCTCATCGGTAGTGTACCGGGGGACCATCGGGAGAGGTATTTCGACCCAAGAGGCTACATGGTGTGTGGGAGGGTGTAAACCAGCCCTTAGTGGGCTGGTGGAAGTCCTCTAAGAGGCCCATGCGACTAGACTTGAGAAAGAACGAAAAACAGCCAAGGTGGAAATAGTTCCCAAGTAGGAAAGGACCAATCCTAGTCCTACTAGGATTGGAGGAGGATTCCTCCAATCCTCCTTGTGCAAGGGCAGCCTTAGCGCCAGCCCTCCTCCTCCCTCCCTCTTATATATACTGGAGGTATTTGGTGTTTTTCACTTGATTTTATGGCCACGTGCTACCCGTTCCACCGGTGCTCCTCTAGATCGGATTTCCGCAGTGCTTAGGCGAAGCCCTGCCGGAATTGCTCCATCACCATCGCCGGAGTGCCGTCACGCTGCCGGTGAACTCTTCCTCCTCTCCACTTCCTCTTGCTGGATCAACATGGTGGAGATCATCATCAAGCTGCATGTGTGTTGAATGCGGAGGTGCCGTCCGTTCGATACTAGGTTGGAAGGACTGTGATCAAGACCACGAGACGATTCGTGATTGGATCGCGGGAAGGATCGTGATGTGATCGCGGGACGGTTCGTGATTGGAAAGCGGGATGGTTCGTGATTGGATCGCGGGACACTCGGCGATTTGGATCGCGAAGACGTTCGACTACACCAACCGCGTTTCTTAATGCTTCCCGCTTAGCAATCTACAAGGGTACGTAGATCAACTCCCCCTCTCGTAGATGCTCATCACCATGGATAGGTTTGCGTGTGCGTAGGAAATTTTTGTTTCCCATGCAATGTTCCCAACAAGATGGTGGAAGTAAGGCTGTGTTTGGTTTGGCTTCAGCTTCCAACTTCTGGGTCGAAAAGCCATAAGCTGAAGCAAAGGGCTAAATTTACAAAGCAGCTTTTGAGAATCTGCAGCTTCTCTGTAGTGTAAATTTTGAAGCTGGAATACCCCAACTTTTCAGCTTCTCAGCTTCTCAGCTTCTAAACCAACCATTTTTGGCTGTCCCCTAAAACTGAGTAGTATTTACCCATTAATGTCACCATTGTTTCACAGCCGTTTCAGCCAAACAACCGTTTCAACCAAACAACTTCCAGCTTTTTTCACAACAGCTTTTCACAACAGCTTTTCCGCAGCAGCTTTTCCACAACAGCTTTTCCAGAATCTGCAGCTCAACCAGACGCAACCTAACTTTGTTGACTAGGCCTGTAATCTGAGGATTATCCTCACGGCTTCCCAGAAATCATATGTCCTTGATGCACCGCTTGGTGACCAACCAGAAGACATGTCATCCGAAGATGTTAAGAACACTTGGGAGGCACGTTCTGGAGATTACTCAATAGTTCAGTGTGCAATATTGTATGGCTTAGAACCGGGACTTCAAAGACGTTTTGAACATCATGGAGCATATGAGATGTTCCAGGAGTTGAAGTTTATCTTTTAGAAGAATGCCCGGATCGAGAGGTATGAGACCTCCGATAAGTTCTATGCTTTCAAAATGGAGGAGAACGGGTCTATCAGTGAACATATACTCAGAATGTCTAGGTACTCGACTTGTCTGGCGGAGTTGGGAATTTCCCTTCCGCCAGAGGCGATCACTGACACAGTTCTTCAATCACTTCCACCTAGTTACAAGAGCTTTGTGATGAACTATAACATGCATGGGATGAACACATCAGTCGCCGAGCTGTTTGCGATGCTAAAAGTCGCTGAGTTTGAAATCCAAAAAGAACATCAAGTGTTGATGGTCAATAAAACCACTAGTTTCGAGAAGAATGGCAAGGGCAAGGGCAAGGGCAAGAAGGGTAAAACCAAGAAGGATGGCAAAGCAGTTGCTACTCCTGTAAAGAGGCCCAAAGCTGGACCCAAGCCAGAAACTGAGTGCTTTCATTGCAAAGGAACTGGTCACTGGAAGCGAAACTGCCCCAAGTACCTGGCTGACAGAAGGCAGCCAACGACAAACAAGGTATATATGATATACATGTTATTGATGTGTACCTTACTAGCTCTCGTTGTAGTGCCTGGGTATTTGATAACGGTTCAGTTGCTCACATTTGCAACTCAAAGCAGGAACTACGGAATAGACGAAGGCTTGCAAAGGACGAAGTGACAA
The DNA here is from genome assembly GCA_022496015.1 of Hordeum marinum. Lineage (NCBI taxonomy): Eukaryota > Viridiplantae > Streptophyta > Magnoliopsida > Poales > Poaceae > Hordeum > Hordeum marinum. The sequence goes on along the minus strand of CM039676.1, from coordinate 464,918,817 downwards.
TGCGCATGGGAAATGGTTCCAAGGTTGATGTGATCGCTGTCGGCATGCTCTCTCTTTGATTACCATCGGGATTAGTGATGAACCTGAATAATTGTTATTTAGTGCCTGCGTTAAGCATGAACATTATATCTGGATCTTGTTTATTGCGAGACGGTTACTCATTTAAATCAGAGAATAATGGTTGTTCTATTTATATGAGTAATATCTTTTATGGTCATGCACCCAATGTGAGGGGTTTATTCATATTGAATCTTGATAATAATGATACACATATTCTTAACATTGATGGCAAAAGATGTAGAACTGATAATGATAGTACCACTTTCTTGTGGCACTGTCGTTTAGGTCATATTGGTGTAAAACGCATGAGGAAGCTCCATGCTGATGGACTTTTAGAGTTACTTGATTTTGAATCACTTGACACATGTGAACCATGCCTCATGGGCAAGATGACTAAAACACCGTTCTCTGGAACAATGGAACGGGCAAGTGACTTGTTGGAAATCATACATACTGATGTGTGCGGTCCAATGAATGTTACAACGCGCGGTGGATATCGTTACTTTCTCACCTCCACCGATGACTTAAGTAGATATGGGTATATTTACTTAATGAAACAAAAGTTTGAAACGTATGAAAAGTTCAAGCAATTTCAGAGTGAAGTTGAGAATCATCGTAACAAGAAGATTAAATTCCTGTGATCTGATCGAGGAGGTGAATGTCTGAGTTATGAGTTTGGTAGTCACTTAAGACAGTGTGGAATTGTTTCACAGTTGACACCGACCGGAACACCAGCGCATAATGGTGTGTCTGAACGTCGTAATCAAACCTTATTAGATATGGTGCGTTCTATGATGTCTCCTGCTGATTTGCCACTATCGTTTTGGGCTTTTGCATTAGAGAGAGCTTCACTTTAAATAGGGCACCATCGAAATCCATTGAGACGACGCCATATGAACTGTGGTTTGGCAAGAGGCCAAAGTTGTCGTTTCTTAAAATTTGGGGATGTGATGCTTATGTCAAAAAGCTTCAGCCTGAAAAGCTGGAACCCAAAGTGGAGAAATGCATCTTCATAGGATACCCAAAAGAGACAGTCAGGTATACCTTCTATCTCAGATCCGAAGGCAAAGTGTTTGTCGCTAAGAACAGAACATTTCTTGAGAAAGAGTTTCTCTCGAAAGAATTGAGTGGGAGGAAAATAGAGCTTGATTAGGTTGTTGAACCTTTGCTTCTACCAGAGAGTAGCGCAGCACAGAAAGATGTTTCTGTGGAGCCTACGACGGTCGAAGAAGAAGTTAATGATGATGATCATGAAGCTTCGGATCAAGTTACTAATGAACCTCGTAGGTCGACAAGGACCTAGGAGAAGCTGCTTTCATATTAGGCATTAAGATCTATAGGGATAGATCGAGACGCTTAATAGCACTTTCACAAAGCACATACCTTGATAAAGTTTTGAAGAAGTTCAAAATGGATCAGTCCAAGAAGGGGTTCTTGCCTGTGTTACAAGGTGTGAAGTTGAGTAAGACTCAATGCCGAGTGACTGCAGAAGATAGAGAGAAGATGAGTGTCATCCCCTATGCTTCAGCCATAGGCTCTATCATGTATGCAATGCTGTGCACAAGACCCGATGTCAGCCTTGCCATAAGTATGGATGGAAGGTTTCAAAGCGATCCTGGAATGGAGCACTGGCAAGCGGTCAAGAATATCCTTAAGTACCTGAAAAGGACTAAGGGAATGTTTCTCATTTATGGAGGTGATGAAGAGCTCGTCGTAAAGGGTTACGTTGATGCAAGCTTTGACATTGATCCGAATGACTCTAAGTCGCAAACCGGATACGCATTTATTCTCAACGAGGGAGCGGTAAGTTGGTGTAGTTCCAAGCAAAGCGTGGTAGCCGATTCTACATGCGAAGCGGAGTACATCGCAGCCTCGGAGGCGGCGGAGGAAGGTGTCTGGATGAAGCAGTTCATGACAGATCTTGGAGTAGTGCCTAGTGCACTAAATCCAATGACTCTGTTCTGTGACAACACTTGTGCCATTGCTCTGGCCAAGGAACCAAGGTTTCATAAGAGAACCAGACACATAAAGCGACGCTTCAATTCCATCCGATATTACATCAAGGAGAAGGACATAGATATTTGCAAAGTGCACACAGATCTGAATGTTGCAGACCCGTTGACTAAACCTCTTCCAAGGGCTAAACATGATAAACACCAGAACTGCATGGGTGTTCGATTCATTACAAGGTAAATCACATAGTGATGTGAACTAGATTATTGACTCTAGTGCAAGTGGGAGACTGTTGGAAATATGCCCTAGAGGCAATAAATAAAGTGTTTATTATTATATTTCCTTGTTCATGATAATTGTTTATTATCCATGCTATAATTTTATTGATTGGAAACACATCACATGTGTGGATAAATAGACAACACTTTGTCCCTAGTATGCCTCTAGTGAACTAGCTCGTTAATCAAAGATGGTCAAGATTTCCTAGCCATTGACATGTGATTTCATTTGATAATGGGATCACATCATTAGGAGAATGACGTGATGGACAAGACCCAAACTATAAACATAACATATGATCGTGTCAGTTTATTGCTACTGTTTTCTACATGTCAAGTATATGTTCCTATGACCATGAGATCATGCAACTCGCTGACACCGGAGGAGTGCCTTGTGTGTATCAAATGTCGCAACATAACTGGGTGACTTTAAAGGTACTTTACAGATATCTCCAAGGGTGTCTGTTGGGTTGGCATGGATCAAGACTAGGATTTGTTACACCGTGTGACGGAGAGGTATCTCAGGGCCCACTCGGTAATACAACATCACAATAAGCCTTGCAAGCATTGTGACTAAGTGTTAGTCACGAGATATTGTTTTACGGAATGAGTAAAGAGACTTCCCGGTAATGAGGTTGAACTAGGTATGGAGATACCGACGATCGAATCTCGGGCAAGTAATATACCGAAGAACAAAGGGAACATCATATGGGATTAACTGAATTCTTGACATAGAGGTTTGACCGATAAAGGTCTTCGTAGAATATGTAGGAACCAATATGGACATCCAGGTACCGCTATTTGTTATTGATCGTAGAGGTGTCTCGGTCATGTCTACATAGTTCTTGAACCCGCAGGGTCTGCACACTTAAGGTTTGGTGATGTTTCGGTAGTATAGAGTTATGCATGGTGGTTACCGAAGGTTGTTCGGAGTTCCGGATGAGATCCCAGACGTGACGAGGAGCTCCAGAATGGTACAGAGGTAAATATTGATATATAGGAAGTCCTATTTTGGTCATCAGAAAAGTTTCGAGCTCATCGGTAGTGTACCGGGAGTGCCGGTAGTGTACCGGGAGACCATCGGGAGGGGTATTTTGACCCAAGAGGCTACATGGGCTGTGGGAGAGTGAATACCAGCCCTTAATGGGCTGGTGGAAATTCCCACAAAGGCCAATGCGGCTGGGAGAGAAAAGCCCAAAGAGAAAAGGTGGAAAAAGGCCAAAAGGCCAAAATAAGGAAGGAGTCCTAATCCTACTTGGACTAGGAGGAGGAGGACTCCTCCCTCCTTGATTCGGCAGAAGCAAGGGCTGGCCCCTTGAGGGCCAAGCCTCCTCCTCCTCTCCTTCTATATATACTAGAGGGTTTTAGGGTTTTTGCACAAGTTCTTTCTTCCACGTGCAACCCTAATATCTAGTGCATAGTTTCTCCTCTAGATCGGTTTTCTGCAGTGCTTAGGCGAAGCCCTGCCGGATTAGCTCCACCAATATCGCCGGAGCGCCGTCACGCTACTGGAGAACTCATCTACCTCTCTGATCCCTCTTGCTAGATCAAGAAGGCGGAGATTGTCATCAAGCTGCACGTGTGCTGAACGCGGAGGTGCCATCCGTTCGGCACTTGATCGGGACGGATCGTGATTGGATCGCGGGACGCTCGGCGATTTGGATCATGAATACGTTCGACTACACCAACCGTGTTTCTTAACACTTCGCGCTTAGTGATCTACAAGGGTACGTAGATCCACTCTCCCTCTCGTAGATGCTCATCACCATGGTAGATCCTTCCCGCTTCCCGCTTAACGCTTGCCTGTGCGTAGGAATTTTTTGTTTCCCATGCAACATTCCCCAACACCTTGGGGAGGGAGGACTCCTCCCTCTTGGCCGTCGCCCCCTCCCTTGGTGGAGGGGTTAGGGCTATGCCCCCTCCTCCCCCTTGCCTTCTATAAATAGTGGAGGGGAGGGGAGGGCTGAACACAACAAGTCCTTTCCCTTGAGGCAGCCCTCTCCCATCCCGTTTATCCCGTTCTTCCTCGTTCATAGTTTCGGAGGTGCTTGGAGAAGCCCTGCTGGGGCTGCTGCACCACCATATCCACCATGCCGTCATGCTAGTTGAGATCCCATCTTCTTCTCCCCCCTCTTTTGCTGGATCAAGAAGGAGGAGACGTCATCGAGCCGCACATGTGTTGAACGCGGAGGTGTTGTCCGTTTGGCGCTAGATCGGGAAGGATCGTGGAGAGGTATGACTACATCAGCCGCGTTATATACGCTTAAGCTTAGCGATCTACAAGGGTATGTAGATGCACTCCCCCTCTCGTAGCTATATATATCCATGGATAGATCCTGTGTGTGCGTAGGAATTTTTTGTTTCCCATGCAATGTTCCCCAACAGTGGCATTATGAACTAGGTCTATGAGTAGATGATATGCACGAGTTGAACACAAAAGAGTTTGTGGGAGTTGATGTTCATATTGCTTACCTCCTTAGTCTTATTTTGATTTAGCGGTATTGTGGGATGAAGCGGCCCGGACCAACCTTAATCTCCACATACGAGAGACCGGTTCCATTGACTGACATGCAACTTGTTACATAAAGATGGCTGGCGGGTGTCTGTCTCTCCCACTTTAGTTGTATCGGATTCTATAGAGGCGGTCCTTGTGGAAGGTCAAATTGCAACTTGAATATCACCATTGTGGCTTTTTGTAGGTAAGAACGGTTCTTACTAGTTGCCCATAGCAGCTAAGTAAAACTTGCAATAACAAAGTAGAGGACGTCTAACTTGTTTTTGTAGGGCATGTTGTGATGTGATATGGCCAAAGACATGATGTGATATATGTGATGTATGAGATGATCATGTTTTGTCTAGATTATCACAACTTGCATGTCGATGAGTATGGCAACCGACAGGAGCCATAGGGTTGTCTTTAATTTACTTTCGCCATTTTTGCTTTACTTTATCGCTATGAGTTAGCAATAGTTGTAGAAGCAATAGTTGGCGTGACAACCACATGACAATACGATGATGGAGATCATGGTGTCCTACCGGTGACGATGGAGATCATGTCGGTGCTTTCTTTGGAGATGGAGTTCAAAAGCATTAGATGATGATGGCCATATCATTTAACTTATATGATTTGCATGTGATGTTTATCCTTTATGCATATTATTTTGCTTAGGACGACAATAGCATTATAAGATGACCCCTCACTAAAATTTCAAGATAAAATTGTGTTCTCCCCAAGTATGCACCGTTGTGAGGTTCGTCGTTTCGAAGCACCTCGCGATGATCGGGTGTGATAGACTCTATGTCCGCATATAACGGGTGTAAGCCAGATTTACACACACAGAATACTTGGATTAAACTTGACGAGCCTAGCATGTACAGACATGTCCTCGGAACACAGGAGACCGAAAGGATGAACATGATTCATATACTTGATATGATCAACATGGAGATGTTGACCATTGAAACCACCTCATCTCACGTGATGATCAGACTTGGGTTGGTGGATTTGGATCATGTCACCCTAAGACAACCCGAGGGATGTTGATTTGAGTGGGAGTTCTTTAGTAATATGATTAATTGAACCCATTATCATGAACATAGTCTAAAGTTTTTTTTTTTGCAAAATTTTGTTGTAGATCAATAGCTTGCGATGTAGCCCCTTGTGTTTTTGATACATTCCTAGAGAAAATAGAGTTGAAAGATGATGGTAGCAATAATTAGGATTGGGTACGTGATCTGAGGATTGCCCTCATTGCTGCACAAAAAGGCTTATGTCCTTGATGCACCGCTCGGTGCACCACCCCCTCAAGCGTCGTCTGTGGATGTTTTGAACAACTGGCATGCACATTGTGATGACTACTTGATAGTTCAGTGTGTCATTGATGACCCACAAGTATAGGGGATCTATCATAGTCCTTTCGATAAGTATGAGTGTCGAACCCAACGAGGAGCAGAAGGAAATGACAAGCGGTTCTCAGTAAGGTATTCTCTGCAAGCACTGAAATTATCGGTAACAAATAGTTTTGTGATAAGATAATTCATAGAGGGTAGCAAGTAACAAGTGTAACAAAGGTGCAACAAGGTGGCCCAATCCTTTTTATAGCAAAGGACAAGCCTGGACAAACTCTTATATAAAGCAAAGCACTCCTGAGGACACATGGGAATTTCTGTCAAGCTAGTTTCATCATGCTCGTATGATTCACGTTCATTAGTTTGATAATTTGATATGTGGGTGGACCGGTGCTTGGGTGCTGCCCTTACTTGGAAAAACCTCCCACTTATGATTAACCCCTCTCACAAGCATCCGCAACTATGAAAGAAGAATTAAGATAAATCTAACCATAGCATGAAACATGTGGATCCAAATCAGCCCCTTACGAAGCAACGCATAAACCAGGGTTTAAGCTTTTGTCACTCTAGAAACCCATCATCTACTTATTACTTCCCAATGCCTTCCTCTAGGCCCAAACAATGGTGAAGTGCCATGTAGTCTATGTTCACATAACACCACTAGAGGAGAGACAACATACATCTCATCAAAATATCGAACGAATACCAAATTCAAATGATTACTTATAACAAGACTTATCCCATGTCCTCAGGAACAAACATAACTACTCAAAAATCATATTCATGTTCATAATAAGAGGAGTATTAATGATGATCAAGGATCTGAACATATGATCTTCCACCAAGTAAACCAACTAGCATCAACTACAAGGAGTAATCAACACTACTAGCAACCCACAGGTACCAATCTGAGGTTTTGAGACAAAGATCGAATACAAGAGATGAACTAGGGTTTGGAGAGGAGATGATGCCGGTGAATATGTTGATGGAGATTGACCCCCTCTTGATGAGAGGATCATTGGTGATGACGATGGCTTCGATTTCCCCCTCCCGGAGGGAAGTTTCCCCGACAGAACAGCTCCGCCGGAGCCCTAGATTGGTTCTGCCCAAGTTCCGCCTCGAGACGGTGGCGCTTCGCCCTGAAAGCTCTGTTTTGATTTTTTCCAGGTCAAAATCCTCCATATAGCAGAAGATGGGCATCGGAGGGCTGCCAGGTGGGCCACAAGCCACAGGGGCATGCCCAGGGGGTAGGGTTCGCCCCGAGGCTCGTGACTGCCTGGTGGGCCCCTTGATGTATTTCTTTCACCCAATATTTTTTATATATTCCAAAATAATTCTCCATACATTTTCAGGACTTTTGGAGTTGCGCAGAATAGGTATCTCGGATTTGCTCTCTAGTCCAAAATTCCAGTTGCCATCATTCTCCCTCTTCATGTAAACCTTGTAAAATAAGAGAGAAAAGGCATAAGTATTGTACCAAAATGTGTAATAACAGCCCATAATTCAATAAATATCAATATAAAAGCATGATGCAAAATGGACGTATCAACCCCCCAAGCTTAGACCTCGCTTGTCCTCAAGCGAACACCGAAATTGATAAATATGCCCACATGTTTAGAGATAGAGGTGTCGATAAAATAAAATGCGGACATGAAGGCATCATGATCATCTTTAGAACAGCAACATAAATTGACATATAATTTCTTATGTTGAAGTAACAATTTGTTCACAAGGTAAAGTATGAATCAAGAAATCTATTGGGAACCAACAAACTATGATCTCAGTCATTGAAGCAATTCCAATTTATCATAACGTAGGAAAGAGTCAATATAAGAGCTTGTAAAGCAAACCCACATACTCAATCATCTTTTAGTCTTTCACAATTGCTAACACTCATGAGGTACCTATGAGTTCAAAGCTTCAATCGGACACAGAGAAATATAGGGGCTTATAGTATTGCCTCCCAAGTATTTACCTCAAGGGTAATGTCAACAGTAATGAATCATGCTCATCCACTTCCGAGTGGAGATATGTGCCTAGATCATTCCCCAACACGTGACACTTGCCAAAACATAAAGGCGAAAATAGAGAAGGTGATGGAAATCACCATGACTCTTGCATAAAGGTAAAAACTAGAAAATAAAAGTAACAAATAGGCCCTTCGCAGAGGGAAGCAGAGGTTGTCATGCGCTTTTATAGTTGGATGCACAATCCCTTAATGCAAAAGAACGTCACTTTATATTGCCCCTTGTGATAGAGAACTTTATTATGCAGTCCGTCGCTTTTATTTCTTCCCTATCACAAGTTCGTATAAAGCTTAGTTTCCTCACACTAATAATAGATCACACATATTTAGAGAGCAATTTTTTTATTGCTTGCACCGATGACAACTTACTTGAAGGATCTTACTCAATCCATAGGTGGGTATGGTGGACTCTCATGGCACAACTGGGTTGAGGGTGTTTGGATGCACAAGTAGTATCTCTACTTGGTGCGGAAGTTTTGGCTGATATGAGGTGGAAGCAAGTGACACATGTTGAAGGATCTATAACCATATAACTTCTATTCGGAAGTAAGCAAACATAATCCATTATGTTGTCTTCCTTGTCCAACATCAACTTCTTAACATATAATATTTTAATGAGTGCTCACAATCATAAAAGACGTCCCAGATAATATATTTATATGTGAACCTCTCTTTCTTTAGTACTTCCTTTTAATTGCCACAATGACCAATAGCTATGTTTGTCAACCCACAACAAGTTTCAATCAACATACTTCTCATATGTGAAGTTATCACTCCCCATAAGATCATCATATATACTCTTTGCTTTTATTCTATACTTCTTTCTATTTCTTTTTCTCAAGATCAAGATCATAGCAAACAAGCTAAGCCCTCTACTCAAAACTACTCTTTATTATATAACACTTGGACTTGCTTACATAGGGGGAACATAAAACAAAAACTCAAAACTAGATCACACGAAAACTTTATTCTACTAGATCAAGATATAACCAAAAGGATCGAACTAAGAAAAATGATAAAAGTAAGGGATGTGATGGCGATACGATATCGGGGCACCTCCCCCAAGCTTGGCACAAGCCAAGGGGAGTGCCCATACCATGTGTTTAGTCGTCTTGCTTCAGAGGTGGTGATGTTGGAGTTGTTGATGAGGTTGGAGGCTTGTCGTCCGTCTTCCCAGGCATGGGCTCACCATCGTAAAAAGATGAACGAGTCTCCGGGATCCTGAAATCTGCAGCCAAACTCATTCTCTTAAATCTGTATTCATGCTCATAGTTTTGGTTTTGCAGGTCATAGACCTAGGCTTGGAGATGCTCGATTTTCTCGTAAAGCTTGAATATGTGTTCCCCGATGTCCTTGGCGTCCACCTTGTGATTTTGGGTGAACTCTGCGATCATCATGTGGTTGCATGTTGGGAGATTTAGTAGTAAATCAAAATTTTCTACGCGTTCACCAAGATCTATCTATGGAGAAACCAACAACGAGTGGGAAGAGATTGGATCTTCATAACTTTGAAGATCGCTAAGCGGAAGCATTACAATAACGCGGTTGGTGGAGTCATACTCGTAGTGATTCAGATCGCGGTGGACTCCGATCTTAGCGCCGAACAACGGCGCCTCCGCGTTCAACACACGTGCAGCCCGGTGATGTCTCCTATGCCTTGATCCAGCAAGGAGGGAGGAGAGGTTGAGGGAAAGCTCCGGCAGCACGACGGCATGGTGATGATGGAGCTGCATGGTCTCCGACAGGGCTTCGCCAAGCGCTACGGAGAACGAGGAGAAGGAGAGGTAGGGCTACGCCAACAGAGGAAGAAACCGTGTGTCTGGAAGCCCCAAAACCCTCCACTATATATAGGAGGAGGAGGAGGGAGGGCTGCACCCTAGGGTTCCCACCCTAGGGGCTGGCGGCAGCCCTAGATGGCCATCTGGCCGTCGGCCAGAGAGGGGAGAGGGAGAGGGCGCAGCCCTAGTGGGCCTTAGGCCCATCTGGGTCTAGGGTTCCCCTCCCTCCCACCTTTCCTACGCCTTGGGCCAGGGTGGAGCGCGCACCAGCCCACTCCGGGTTTGGTCCCTTCCACTCTTGGCCCGCGCAGCCCTCTAGGGCTGGTGGCCCCACGTGGTGGATGTAACATCCCAAATTTTGGAATGTTATGATAAATATTAGAATGATTGTTTGTTTGCTTGAGTGATTGAAATTGAGTGGAATTTGAAACTTTTGAAAACTTTTTGAATGAGAGGGAATGAAATGACTTTCCCAAAACTTTACTTTGCAGGAATTCCAATCCATTCCATCACAAAACCCCAGAGAGAAGATGACATGACTTCTTCCATTCAGAGAAATGAAAAGGGATTTGAAAATGATTTGAATTCCATTTGAAAATATATTTCAGAAAAACTTTATGCAACTCAATGATTTTCATGAGAGAGGATAATACGACTTCTTCAAATTATATGAAATAGGAGTTGGAAGTTTGAAAGCTATTTGAATGTTTTCTCAGATGGAGTTTCAATTTTCATATTTGGAATTCCCTATTTGATTTTGTAAGTATTCAAACCCCTTGACAAAGTTTTTGAGAGAAGTAATGTGACACTCCAAACCAGGGGTTATTTTGTGAAGTTTTTGAACCATAAAACCCAAGGGGTTATTTGAAAAATATTTGCAAAAATAAATAAAGCCACTTAGGCATTTTCTGGAAAAATATTTTTCTAAAGTATTTATTTTGCCGTGGAAAAATGTCCATTAAATGGAATTTATTTTCCTGATAATTTTGGTATGAAACTTTTTATTTTTGGGAAAGTAATTATGGATCTTTATTACCTTTTGATTCGCTGGTAAAATAAAAAGGAAAAGTCTTTAAGGCTTTTATTAGCCGGCCGGCCCACTTTCCCTTTTCTCCCTTTCCCGAAATGTCTTCGAGCCGGCCACCGACACCACCTGCGAATCTCTCTCTCGTTGACAGCGGACTCCACCGATTGTCCCCGCAAACCGCGCGGTCATCTCTTTCCTTTTCTCCCTCCTCCTTCCTTCCCGTCGCCGGCGAGATTTGATCCGCGACGGATCCGTAGAACCTTTCCTTTCCCGAGCCCCTGAGCCCGCCTATAAAAGCCGCAGCTCTCCGCACTCCATTTTACCCCCTCGAAACCCCACCTCCCCTCGCCAGAACGCCGCTCCCGCACCTCGCCGGAGCTCGGCTCCACCCGAAGCTCCCAGAGCTCATGCTGCTCACCACCCGCCTCCCCGAGACCCTCTGACGCCACCTACGTCATCACCGCCATCTCCTACACCCTCTGGTGCCCTTCGCCGACTCCAGTACCCACCGACGCTGCCGCCCGCCATTTCCGACGTTGCGCCCCAACCGGTCATCCTCGAGCCCCGCCAACGCCACCTATCTCGTCACCATCCTTGCTTCGACTGGCGCCATAAAACACGGCGGAGGACCACCAGAGCGCCGTCCACGTCGACCTTGCCGCCTCGGACATCGCCGGAGCATCACCGGAGCTTCCCTCCTTCTTTGTAAGTCGTTGGAGCTCCCTCTCACCGTTAGATCTAGAGGAACGACACGATTAGAACGTGCTTTTTATTTTAAAACACGAACCATTTTCTGTTAGTTACCGGCCGTCCGCCCGAAACACTCTAGCACGCACACGCTCCAGCCAACCAGAACATGCCACGTGAACCCCTGTCCGTTAGTTAGGAATTTTTATTTTCTGTTTCTGTTTTAAAACAGATTTAGTTCTGTTTTTGTTTTTAGCATATCTTTTATGTTTTTAGGTGTTTTAATTTGATTCTTTCTGCATTAGGTCACAAATTTATTCTAGTTTCTGTAGATATAAAGTGTGGCCATGTTTGAATATTTAAATTTGAATTTAAACAGATATGATTTAAATTTTGTTTTCTGAATATCTTGAGTTCTAAAATGTGTTTTGAATTGATTCTTTTTGCTACTTGTCACTAGTAATCTTAGTTATCAGTAGGTAAAGTTTGAGAATTTTTAGAATAAATTTGATTAGGATTTTAACAAAAAACAGAATCTGTGTAGTTTTCTATTAGTTTTAGTTAGTTTAAATTTCTTAGGTTTAACTTGAAATATGATTTGATTTAACTTATTGTGGTAGATTTCATTAGTTTCTGTTGTTCAAAATTTTACGATTTTACTTGCTGTTAACAAAAAAATAATTTGATTAGTTTATTAAATTATTATTGTAGGAACCCATACCCTTCTTCAATTAGGTATATTTTATTTAAAACAAATTAGATAGTAATATTTCTTTTAACAAAAGTTTTAAGTATTTAGATTTTGTTTTCAAATACAGTTTTTAGTAATTCTTTTCTGTTAAGAAGTTTTTTAAACAAAAATAGATTAGTTTTACTCTATAGTGATAGGAATCTATATTCCCCTTCATTAGGTAATGTTTTATAAAACAACATAGTTTTAGTAGAAATTATTTTCACAAAAATTTTAGATGACTTAATTCTGTTTTAATAAAGAGTTTTTATTATTTTCTTTTCTGTTAACTATTAGTTTGGATACAAAATAATAGTTTTATATTAATAGTAGTTAGCCACCTACACCTAGAGTCCATTGCTTTGTTTTGTTTTTGTTGAGTGCTCTAGTATTGCTAGTTGTGTTTTATTTGAAAATTATTTTTTACAAAGTTTTCCTTTCTGTTAACTTAGTTGTTATGTATTTTGTTATTTGTTTTCTTGTTGTTAAGTTTATTATACAAAAACCTATGTTTGTTTAGAGTGTTGTTTTCATGATTTCTAGTTGTTCTTCAAAAGTAATTCTTTTTGCTAAGTAAAATGTTTACTAAAATACTTTTGATATATTTTACCTTGTTTTTGCTTTGTTACTATTGAAAATAGTTGTTTGTAGGGGAAAACCATCCTTAGTTCTGTTGATGTAGTTTTGTTATTTTGAGTTTTGTCTTAAGAATTTCCTTCATCACCATCCTAATTGTGTTGACGTAGTTTTTGTTGATTTCAACTTTTGTCTTAAGTATTTATTTCATCACAACCTTGTTGTCTTTAGTCTTGTTTTCCTATTGAGTGTTAGAATTTATTGATAGTATGATTGCTTATATGAATGCAATGTTTGACTATATAAGTGACCAATAGTTCTATCAAGTTATTTCTGAGAGCGATATCTCATCTTCATCAACAGTACATGCAAGTCACTTTGATCATTTTTACCCATGTTTTTATTGCATTAGTTCTACCCCCCCAATTGCATGCAAAGTAGGTAATTGGAAACTTGGTTACTTGATGTAGCATCATGTGGTAGGCACACCTCAACCCTTGACACTTGGCCCCGGGAAACGTTTATTTCAGTTGCTATGCTATTAGTAGACGAGGTTGGTTGTGTGATTCATGAGAGTTGTGAGGTAATAATTTCAAGACCTGCAAGATGATCAAGACTTCAAGACTTCGAGTTTTCAAGATTACCTCTGGGTGGATGATGGTTGAACGGTGCCCTGGAGAAACTAGTGGTTAGCCTAGGTGTTGCTGGAGAAGTGCCAATATTCACGCGGAAAGGTCCACCCAGGCACAAAGAGATGGATGGATGCTTCAAGACCCAAGGCTTACCTACACAGCCACAAGCCATTATGGGCTCTGGCTTGGTTGGATATTGTGGCGACACTAGACAGGCGGTGGTACGAGAGGTAGACGAACGGTAGGAAAGGATGGGCACTGACAGAGTCTCAGTGGAATCCTTTAGAAGACCATGTTTTGGTCATCCGTTTCTCAAAGGCTGTCGAGGGATGGCTTATCGAGGTGAGGGCAAGGCTGTCGTGGATGATCCGGGACGGGTATGCGCATGGCACACAGTGGTTTACCCAGGTTCGGGGCTCTCCGGAGAGATAATACCCCTACTCCTGCATGTCTGTATATCTGTGGAATATGTGTTACATGGTTGCTCTTGGAGCTGTATTAGAGGAGGAAGAGGGAGCCGGCTGCTCCCTTCCTTGCCTCCCATGCATGCATGCGTGGGCATGAGTGAGAGGGAGAGAGAGAGCTGGGAGGAGCTCCCGTGCGTCCCCGTGTTGGAGGCTCCCTTGGTGCCTCTTATAAAGGGAGGCCCAGGGTACAAGGGGTGGCCCACCAGTCAGCTATCCACTATTGGACATGATGAGTGATGCAGGCTACGGTGCGCCACTATTGGAGCACAGGGCGACATGACGCATCAGGGTGCACAGCGAGGCACTATTGGCCAATAGTGCCTGTCTGTAGCAGGGTGGCAGGCCCAGCAGCCCGTCAGCTACAGTGTAGTTAGCTATAGTGGCGGCCAGGGGGAGCCGACCAAGAGGAGCCGGCCAGCAACAGTGCCGTCAGGAGGAGCCGGCCAGCTACAGTGCCGTCAGGAGGAGCCGGCCAAGAGGAACCGGCAAAGGGGAGCCGGCCAAGAGGAACCAGCCAAGAGGTGCCGGCCAGCTACAGTGCCATCAGGAGGAGCCAGCTAGCTTTCTTCTTTGTTTGTCTTGCTGGTCTTGGCATACCGGGGCGGCTTCCCCGATGCTTTAAAACCTTGAGTCGCCTCCTTGAGCCTACCCGGGGGTAATCCCCCCGACAGTAGCCTCCGAGCCTTCGGTCGACTCGCAGAGTCGGGCGGAGGGTTTCCACAGTTGTTGTCGTCGTCGTCGTTGTTGTTGTTGCAGAAGTTGTCGAAGACGGTCGATCGCGGGTTGAGGACGACGCGACTTGCTTCCAGTGGGGGCGCGCCAGCGCACCCGCTGGGTGTAGCCTCCGAGCCTCCGGGCGACTCGAGGAGTCGGGTGGAGGGTCTTTGCTATTGCTGAAGTAGACGACGGCATCGAGGATGCCGGGCGTGGACGCAGGGTCTGCCGGCTAGTGGTTTCCAGCGGGGGCGCGCCAGCGCACCCGCTGGGTGTAGCCTCCGAGCCTCCGAGCGACTCGCAGAGTCGGGCGGAGGATCTTTGCCGTTGCTGAAGTGGAAGGTGATGTCGAGGACGCCGGGCGCAGATGCGGGATCCGCCGACTGAAGTGTGTGAGGCGCTGCCGAAGGCGGACGCGGGGTCCGCCGGCTATCGAGCACGAGGCGCTACCGGGCCCGGTCAGAGAGTCCGCCGGCTGATGGGCGCGGAGCCCTGCCCAAGGCGGACGCGGGGTCCGCCGACTGATGGGCGCGGAGCCCTGCCGAAGGCGGACGGGGGGTTCGCCGGCTGATGGGCGCGGAGCCCCGCCGTAGGCGGACACGGTGTCCGCCGGCTGTCGGGCGTGGAGCCCTGCCAAAGGTGGACGCGGGGTCCGCCGGCTGATGGGCGCGGAGCCCTACCGAACGCGGACGCGGGGTCTGCCGGCTGATGGGCGCGGAGCCCTGCCGAAGGTGCACACGAGGTCCCCCGGCTGTCGGGCGTGGAGCCCCGCTGAAGGCAGACGCGGGGTCCGCCGGTTGATGGGCGTGGAGCCTTGCTGAAGGTAGACGCGGCGTTCACCAGCTGATGGGCGCGGAGCCCTGACGAAGGCGGACGCAGGGTCCACCGGCTGATAGGCGCGGAGCCCTGCCGACGACGGACGTGGGGTCCACCGGCTGATGGGCACGGAGCCCTACCGACGGCGGACGCGGGGTCCGCCGGCTGATGGGCACGGAGCCCTGCCGAAGCGGACGCGGGGTCCGCCGGCTGATGGGCGCGGAGCCCTGCCGAAGCGGACGCGGGGTCCGCCGGCTGATGGGCGCGGAGCCCTACCGACGGCGGACGCGGGGTCCGCCGGCTGATGGGCATGGAGCCCTGCCGAAGGCGGACATGGGGTCCGCCGACTGATGGGCGTGGAGCCCTGCCGAAGGCGGACACGGGGTCCACCGGCTGTCGGGCGCGGAGCCCTGCCAAAGCGGACGCGGGGTCCGCCGGCTGATGGGCGCGGAGCCCTGCCGAAGGCGGACGCGGGGTCCGCCGGCTGATGGGCGCGGAGCCATGCCGAAGGCGGAAGCGGGGTCCGCCGACTGATGGGCCCGGAGCCCTACCGAAGGCGAACGCGGGGTCCGCCGGCTGATGGGCGCGGAGCCCTGCCAAAGGCGGACGCGGGGTCTGCCGACTGATGGGCGCGGAGCCCTGTCGAAGGCAGACGCGGGGTTCGCCAGCTGATGGGCGCGGAGCCCTGCCAAAGGCGGACACGGGGTCCGCCAGCTGTCGGGCATGGAGCCCTGCCAAAGGCGGACACGGGGTCCGCCGGCTATCGAACGTGGAGCCCCGCCGAAGGCGGACGCGAGGTCCGCCGGCTGATGGGCGCGGAGCCCGTCTGAAGGCGGACATGGGGTCCGCCGGCTGTCGAGCGCGAGGCGCTGTCGGGTTCGGACGGAGACTGCGTTGGCTGACGGGCGCGGAGCCCCGTCGAGGGGCAGCCTCCGAGCCTCTAGTTGAGGAGGTTCGTCATGGACGATCATGCAAAAGACAAGGTTAAGCCGGCACAGATATATGAAATACTTGGTTTTGGTAGCGCATGAGCTTTATGCAGAGGGTGTCGACTCGGTTTCGCCCGGGCCCCCTTAAGTCTTTTTCACGTTCTCTCCGCTCTTTGGCTTTTGCTCTTGCTAGCCGGACAGCCGGGAGCCGGTCTGTAGCTGAGTTGAAGAGTGGGTCACGGAACGGAGCATACGATACTCGGACTCTGAGAGCAGACTCGACCCAGCGAACATTCGTAGAAGAAACGACCAAGTCGCCCAAGCCATTTTCTCCTCGGACGCCTTTCGCGTGTGGCGACCTCCAGCTTTTGCTTTTGCTAGCCGGACAGCCGCGGTGCTGTCTGTAGCTGAGACGAAGAGTGGGCCTTTGGTCCCGTGCACGCTACTAAGCCGTCCCGTGGGAACGAACGTATCGGGCCAAGCGGCCAGTCCCGGGCCGAGATTAGCCAGCGCCGGGATGAAAAATAAAGTTGTAGAATAGATGCCGAGATGGCCCCCGAGGGACGCTCGCGGTTGTGCGAGTGGATACCTCACATTGCTTCTGGATGTCGGCGAGGCGGTTTTGTCGATGTTGCTCAGCATGGTTTGTAGCCGACGTGGTCCTGCCGACGCGCGCGGGGCGCTGCCGGGCGGGACTTCAGGTCCGCCGGCTGTCGAGCGCGAGATGCCGCCGAGCATAGACGCGGGGTCTGGCGGCTGATGGGTGCGAGGCCCTGCCAGGCGCGGACGCGGGGTCCGCCGGCTGAGGAGCGCGAGGTGCTGCCGAGGGCGGACGCGGGGTCCGTCGGTTGTTGCGCACGGGGATCTGCCGGGGATGGACGCGGGTCCGCCGGCTGGAGAGCACGAGGGCGCTGCCGAAGGGTAGCCTCCGAGCCTCTGAGCAGGGAGGTGCATTGCTTTTTTGACGCCGACGAGGCCGTTTGTTGTTGAAGATAGCCAGCGTGACAATTCGCTGGCGCACTCGCTGGGCGCAGCCATCGAGCCCGCGGGGGTCGACGGGTGAGCCAGCCGAGGCTAAGGCCGGGCCGGCAGACGGGCAGAGCGGAGCGCCGTGGGTGCCGAAGCCGGAGCTGGCCGAGGCCGAGGCCGAGCCGGCAGACGGGCAGAGCAGAGCGCCGTGGGTGCCGGAGCCGGAGCCGGCCGAGGCCGAGGCCGAGCCGGCAGACGGTAGAGCGGAGCGCCGTGGGTGCCGGAGCCGGGGCCGGCCGAGGCTGGTGCGCGGATGCGGAGGTATCTGGGATCTATTTGGGACAGGGTCGGGCGGCACGATAGAGCCGGTGGGCGTGGGAGCCAGCCGGCGCGCGGGAGGCTGCCAGGCGCGGGGACGAGCCGGTGGGCGTGGGAGCCGGCCAGCGCGCGGGCAACCGGCGGGCGCGAGAGCCGGCCAGCGCGCGGGAGGCCGCCAGGCGTGGGGACGAGCCGGCGGCTATGGGAGCCGGCCAGCGCGCCGGCAGCCAGCGGGCGCGGGAGCCGGCCAGCACACGGGAGGCCACCAGGCGCAGGGCCGAGCCGGCGGGCATGGGAGCCGGCCAGCACGTGGGAGGCCGCCAGGCACGGGGACGATCCGGCGGTTGTGGGAGCCGGCTAACGCGCGGGCAGCCAGCGGGCGCGGGAGCTGGCCAGCGTGCGGGAGGCCGCCAGGCGCAGGGATGAGCTGGCGGGCGTGGGAGCCGGCCAGCACGCGGGCGGCCGGCGGGCGTGGGATTTCGCCGACGCGCAGGCGAGCCAGCGGGCGCAGGAGCCGGCCGGCGCGCAGGCAGACGTCGAGCACAACGAGGAGCTGGCCGTGGGGACGTGGAGCAGGCGATGCCTGCGGGGCGTGAGGCCCGAACGATCGTGGCGCGAGTGGAGGCAGAGGGCGCTGACGCGGGGAGAGGTGCCACAGTGATGGAGATTGAGGGGAAGAGCAGCAAGCGGACGAGCGGCGTGACGCCATGGGCGTGCTGCCGGAGCGGCCGTGGAGGGGCGACGTCGAGGCCTCCGGCGTGGAGGAGCAACGGGCACCATGCGCGCACGGCCGGGGTGACCGAAGCGACGCCCTGATGATCGCACCGGAGCGAGAAACAGCGCGGGGGGCGCCCGGCCCCGGTGGTTAACGCGGGCAAAGGGACGGTTGCAACATCGCGGTGGTGTTGAGGCCGGTGGCAAAGGGACGGCATATCGCACGGTTGCCTCGGGGGCGTGTTGATGTCGAGCCCACGAGCGCGGCCGGAGAGGCGACAGCGACGGCACAACAGAGGTGGCGAAGACGGCGAGGCCAACGACAAAGGTGCGCCACCTCACGCGGCCTTCCCGGGGGCGAGTTGATGTCGAGCCCTCGAGCGCGACTAGAGAGGCGGGGACGACGTCGCGGCGGAGCTGGCGAAGATGGTCCCGCCCGGACCGCGGTTCCAGCAGCAGCTAGCCCCATGGTGGGCGCCAACTGTCGTCGTTTTCTCACGGGGGGTCACGCGAGATGGCAGATGCCATGGGATGGCTCATCGAGGTGAGGGCAAGGCTGTCGTGGATGATCCGGGATGAGTATGCGCATGGCACGCAGTGGTTTACCCAGGTTCGGGGCTCTCCGGAGAGATAATACCCCTACTCCTGCATGCCTGTATATCTGTGGAATATGTGTTACATGGTTGCTCCTAGAGCTGTATTAGAGGAGGAAGAGGGAGCCGGCTGCTCCCTTCCTTGCCTCCCATGCATGCATGCGTGGGCA
This sequence comes from Hordeum marinum, assembly GCA_022496015.1. Taxonomy (NCBI): domain Eukaryota; kingdom Viridiplantae; phylum Streptophyta; class Magnoliopsida; order Poales; family Poaceae; genus Hordeum; species Hordeum marinum. The sequence continues at coordinate 464,899,531 of CM039676.1, read as the reverse complement.
TGAGTGAGAGGGAGAGAGAGCTGGGAGGAGCTCCCGTGCGTCCCCGTGTTGGAGGCTCCCCTGGTGCCTCTTATAAAGGGAGGCCCAAGGGACAAGGGGTGGCCCACCAGTCAGCTATCCACTATTGGACATGATGAGTGATGCAGGCTATAGTGCGCCACTATTGGAGCGCAGGGCGACATGACACGTCAGGGTGCACAGTGGGGCACTATTGGCCAATAGTGCCCGTCTGTAGCAGGGTGGCAGGCCCAGCAGCCCGTCAGCTATAGTGTAGTTAGCTATAGTGGCGGCCAGGGGGAGCCGCCCAAGAGGAACCGGCCAAGAGGAGCCGGCCAGCAACAGTGCCGTCAGGAGGAGCCGGCCAAGAGGAGCCGACCAGCTACAGTGCCGTCAGGAGGAGCCGGCCAAGAGGAGCCGGCCAAGAGGAACCGGCCAAGAGGTGCCGGCCAACTACAGTGCCGTCAGGAGGAGTCGGCTAGCTTTCTTCTTCGTTTGTCTTGCTGGTCTTGGCATATCGGGGCGGCTTCCCCGATGCTTTAAAACCTTGAGTCTCCTCCTTGAGCCTACCCGGGGGTAATCCCCCCGACATTCCATGTTTTGGATGATATCCCCCAATGGAGCAGAACTGACCACTGTGATGTGGTGTCCTAAGAAGTAATGTTTTAACTTATGATTAGCCATAAAAACTCCATAGACCAGCTTCTGCCAATGCGGGTACCTCTGCTTGGACTCTGTTAAGACTTCACTAATATAGTAAACCGGCCTGTGAACCGGATATTCCTTTCCAGTTTCTTTGCGTTCAACCACAATTGCAGCGCTAACAGCCTGGTTGTTTGCTGCTACGTACAGAAGCAAAGGCTCTCCTTCGGCCGGAGCAGCTAGTACAGGCGGCTCAGCAAGCTGTTTCTTGAGTGCTTCAAAGGCTTGACCAGCCGCCTTGCTCCATACAAAGTTGTCCGTCTTTTTCATCATCTGATACAAAGGAATAGCTTTCTCACCCAGGCGGCTTACGAACCGGATCAACACGGCGATCCGCCCTGCCAGGCGCTGAACATCACTAACGCAAGTCGGCTCTGCCAGGGAGGTGATAGCCTTGATTTTATCAGGGTTAGCTTCAATGCCACACTCAGAAACCAAAAACCCCAGGAGCTTACCAGCCGAAACGCCAAGACACATTTGGCCGGGTTAAGCATCATTTTATAAACCCGGAGATTATCAAAGGTCTCCCTTAAGTCGTCCAGAAGGGTCTTCTTCTTCCTTGACTTGATCACGATGTCGTCTATGTAAGCATGAACATTGCGCCCAATTTGGCTGTGAAGACAATTCTACACACAACGCTGATAAGTCGCCTATGCACCCTTGAGCCCAAAATGCATGGAAACATAGCAGAAGGCTCCAAAAGGTGTGATAAAAGACGTCTTCTCTTGGTCCTTCACTACCATCTTAATCTGATGATACCCAGAGTAAGCATCCAGGAGACACAAGCTTTCACAGCCGGCTGTGGCATCAATAATCCGATCAATGCGAGGAAGAGCAAAAGGATCAGCCGGACAAGCCTTGTTAAGATCCGTGTAGTCCACACACATATGCCACGTGCCATTCTTTTTTAATACCAACACCGGGTTAGCGAGCCACTCCGGGTGAAAAACCTCAATGATGAAACCCGCGGCCAAGAGCCGGGCCACTTCCTCTCCAATGGCCTTGCGCCTTTCCTCATTGAACCCCCGTAAAAATTGCTTGATAGGCTTAAACTTAGGATCCACATTAAGTTGGTGCTCAGCGAACTCTCTTGGTACACCCGGCATGTCAGAAGGTTTCCATGCAAAGATGTCCTGATTCTCACGGATGAATTCGATGAGCGCGCTTTCCTATTTAGGGTCCATGTTAGCCCCGATGATGAACTGTTTAGATGAATCACTTGGAGTAAAGTCAACAGCTTTAGTGTCATCCACTGAAAACTTAAGAGGCGGCTCCAGCTCTGTTGTAGGCTTCTTAAGAGAGGTCATGTCCTCCGGATAAACTCGCTCCTTGTAAAACTTAAGCTCCTCTTTGGCGCAGCTGGTCTCTGCGTAAGCCGCGTCTCCTTCTTCACACTCAATGGCTAAATTCAGGTCACCATGAACGGTAATAGTGCCATTTAAGCCGGGCATCTTAAGTTGCAAATAGACATAGCAAGGCCTAGCCATGAACTTAGTGTTGGGGAACGTCACATGGGAAACAAAAATTTTCCTACGCACACGCAAACCTATCCATGGTGATGAGCATCTACGAGAGGGAGAGTGGATCTACGTACCCTTGTAGATCGCTAAGCGGGAAGCGTTAAGAAACGCGGTTGGTGTAGTCGAACTTCTTCGCGATCCAAATCGCCGAGCATCCCGCGATCCAATCACGAACCATCCCGCGAACACATCATGATCCGTCCCGTGAACTCATCACGACCCGTCTCACGATCTTGATCACGATCTGTCCCGCGAACTCATCACAATCCGTTCCATGATCACATCACGAACCGTCTCACGATCTCGATCACGGTCCTTCCGATCTAGCGCCGAACGGACGGCACCTCCGCGTTCAGCACACGTGCAGCTTGATAACGATCTCCACCGTCTCGATCCAATGAGAGGAGGTGGAGAGGAGAGAGAGTTCACCGGCAGCGTGACGGCGCTCCGGTGATGGTGGTGGAGCAATTCCGGCAGGGCTTCGCCTAAGCGCTGTAGAAAACCGATCTAGAGGAGAAACTATGCACCGGTGTAACGGGTAGCACGTGGCCGGAAATTCTGTCCAAAAACCACCCAATCCACTAGTATATATAGGAGGAGAGGAGAGGAGAGGCAGCCAAGGCCTTCGGGTCGGCCGAAATAGGAGGTGGGAAGCAATCCTACTTCACCTCCAATCCTAGTTGGAGTAGGATTGCCTCCTATTGGCTGATTTTCCACTTTTTGCTTTAGGACTTTCTCTCCTGCGCCATGGGCCTTTGTGGCTGTTTTCCCAGCCCACAAAGGGATGGTTATTATTATCCCACATCCCATGGACCTCTTGGGGTCGAAATACCCCTCCCGGAGGCCTCCCGGTACACTACCGGCACTCCCGGTACACTACCGATGAGCCCGAAACTTTTCCGGAAACCAAACTGGGACTTCCTATATATGAATCTTTACCTCCGGACCATTCTGGAGCTCCTCGTGACGTCCGGGATCTCATCCGGGACTCCGAACAAACTTCGGTCACCACCATACATAACTCTACACTACCGAAACGTCACCGAACCTTAAGTGTGCAGACCCTGCGGGTTCGAGAACTATGTAGACATGACCGAGACACCTCTACGGTCAATAACCAATGGCGGGACCTGGACGTCCACATTGGTTCCTACATATTCTACGAAGATCTTTATCGGTTGAACCTCTATGTCAAGGATTCAGTTAATCCCGTATAACGTTCCCTTTGTTCTACAGTATGTTACTTGCCCGAGATTCGATCATCGGTATCTCCATACCTAGTTCCACCTCATTACCAGCAAGTCTCTTTACTCGTTCCGTAATACAAGATCTCGCAACTAACAATTAGTCACATTGCTTGCAAGGCTTATTGTGATGTTGCATTACCGAGTGGGCCCCGAGATACCTCTCCGTCACACGGAGTAACAAATCCCAGTCTCGATCCATGCCAACTCAACAGACACCATCAGAGATACCTGTAGAGCACCTTTATAGTCACCCAGTTACGTTGCGATGTTTGATACACACAAGGCACTCCTCCGATATCCGTGAGTTGCATGATCTCATGGTCATAGGAACATATACTTGACATGCAAAAAACAGTAGCAATAAACTGACACGATCATATGCTACGTTTGCAGTTTGTGTCTTGTCTATCACATCATTCTCCTAATGATGTGATCCCATTATCAAATGACATCTCATGTCCATGGCTAGGAAACCTTAACCATCTTTTGATCAACGAGCTAGTCTACTAGAGGCATACTAGGGACATGGTGTTGTCTAGGTATCCACACATGTATCTGAGTTTCCGATCAATACAATTATAGCATGGATAATAAACGATTATCATGAACAAGGAAATATGATAATAACTTAATTTATTATTGCCTCTAGGGCATATTTCCAACACTTAGCATAAGCCGGGCGTCCGAACAACGCATGATATGGACTCTTGATTTTGACCACCTCAAACCACAAAGACTCCACTCTGTAGTTATACTCGTCGCCAAAGGCGACTTCCAAGGAAACCCGGCCTACCGGGTAAGCCGACTTGCCAGGTACCACTCTATGAAAGATGGTGGAGGAAGGCTTAAGGTCCTTATCCAACAGCTTCATCCGCCGAAAGGTGTCATAGTAGAGGATGTTGGTGCTGCTGCCTTCGTCCATAAGCACCTTATTCAACATGTATCCTCCGACTTGGGGGAAACAACTAAAGCCAGCCGGCCCGGGTCATCAACATGCACCGGGTGATCTGCCCGACTCCATGTTATGTCATACTCTGACCACTTTAAATACCGCGGCAGGGCCGGCGCAACCGCATTAACCGCCCGCTTACGAAGCTTATGATCCCGCCTATTAAGGCTAGTTGTAAAGATGTGATATTGACTCGAGCTAAGTTGCTTCGGGTTACTCTGATACCCAGACTGGTTGTGCTGCTGGTGACCATTACCAGACTGTGGTGGCCGTCCTCCTTGGTTTTTCTGATTTCCTGGACCATGAGGGCCTAAGCCACCGGGTCCTAATCCGGCACCTGACCCGCTGGGTCCTGAGCCGCCAGGCGGACCACCACCCTGGTTGTTGTTTTGTTGCGAGTACTGATTTCTGAACCTATGCATGATGAATCAATCACCCCACACGTGCGTTGAGGGCTTACCAGGCATGCTATGCTCAGGACAGGGCTTTTTAAGCGCCTCTTGTAAATTGAAAGGGGCCCGATTCTTATTGGGAAATTTCTTAAACCTTCCGTTTCCCTTAGGAGCGTTCTGACCAGCACTAGCATTGGCGACTAGTTCTGACCCACCGTTAGAGCTCTTCCGCTTGTTCTGATTCCCACCATTCGCAAAGTTTTTACCTTCGTTGTTTTTCTTTTTCGACCTGGCTTTATCCTCATCAGAGCCTGGATCCTTTGTGTTGTCAGAGTCAGCATATTTTGTTAGAGCCGCCATGAGCTCCCCCATTTCTTGGCACGTACGCTTAAGTCGGCCAAGCTTCTGTTTCAGTGGGACAAAGTGATAGTTCTTTTCCAGAACGAGCACTGCTTGAGCCGCCATGATCTGTTCAGAAGAGTTGATGATAGTCGACACCCGTCGGACCCAATGATGAGCTGACTCGTTCTCTTGCCGCACACAATGATCGAGGTCTACGATCGTCATAGGCTACTTACAAGTCCCCTGAAAGTTTTTGATGAATTTGGCCCTTAACTCGGCCCATGAGTTGATGGTGTTAGGCGGCAAACCCTTCAGCCAAGTGCGAGCTGGGCCTTCCAACATCATGATGAAATACTTCGCACACACGGCCTCGCTAACATCCAACATCTCCATAGCAAGCTCATAGCTTTCGACCCAAGCTTCTGGGGGTAAGTCGGCTGTGTAATTCGGAAGATTATGAGGCCCTTTGAAATCCTTAGGCAACCATTCACTCCTCAGCGCCAGAGTCAGACACGGCACCCCCATGGCTCTAGCACTGCTTGACACCCCGGCTCCCATCGTGACAGAGGGCACCGGCTCTTGGTGCGTTGCCGCGACCGCTGCTTCCCGCCGGTTCCTAGCTCGATCCACGAGAGTTTGAGCATCCAGAGCCGCCCGATTACCATCTGGGGCCCCCCTGTGTTGGTCACTGCTAGAAACTGCTGACGACTCATAATGCCGGCTATAACTGCGGCTATGAAGGGGCGTCGAATGGACATGGCTCCGGTTGTATGTATACTTCTCCTGCTGAGCCATCGCCGTCTGAAGATATCCAATTGCGTCTCGCACTTCATTCGCAAAAGGCGCGTCATCGGGGATGGGGATTGTTCAAGCCGAGTCGCCGCTGCTACCAAGTTCTCTGCCGGGTTAGAGTAATGATCCTCCGGAGTCGGCAACACTATTGGTGAAATCTGGTTTCGAAGAGACGGGCGTGGCGGTGGCCGAGCCATTGGCCGGCTCCCAGGCTCACCTTTCGTCCTTCTAGCCCCTAGCGTATGGAAGAGATTCCTCGCCTCGTACTGCTCCGGTAAACGGGATTGATGCCTCATCCGATGCACAGCTGCTGCTGACTGCTGCCCCAAACCAAGGAGAAAAGCATCCATCTTAAGGCGTTTTGCCCCTGCTTCCATCTGAAGCTTTAACTCTGCTATCCTCTGCTGCTGCTCTGCCATCTGGCCCTTGAGCCGCGCAATTTCCAAATTCTGAGCCGCTTGATTTTCAGAGGTAACCTTGGTGGCCATCACACCTACTAGCTCATTCATTAGATCCAAAAGGACTTGACTCGGGGATGGCGGATCACTTCCCGTGTTGGTGGCACCCGCCGCTGTGCGGCTTGTACCCAGAGCTGATCCCGCCATGAACACAGCCGCATGAACCGGTTCTTGCTCCTCTGACTCAGACCTCTCCGACTCGTAGTAAGACGTCTCCCGGCCGCCGAGTCCGCCATTGTGAAGTTGGTAGATTGATTCCGTCTCTCCACTTGACGACCCATCCTTAGAGTAGATGAGAGTCTCGTGTGACCCGGTCGGTTCAAGATCCATACCTTGAGTGAAACCCACGAAGACACGCTTCCGACCCGGATCTACACGGGTGGGCGATGCGCGCTGGACGGGCTGGGCGCGCTGGGCCAGCTCGACGGTGTTGGTGCAGACGTCCGGCCCAGGCTTACATCTGCCAGCCCTACCGATGAAGATATGGATTCCCCGAAGGGGACTCGGAAGGCATACTCAACAGAGTCAGAGTCGAGCCCCCAGCCGGAGTCATCGATGTAGAGCCGGCCGCGGCAACTCTTGGTCATCCTTCCGACCACGTATCCTTTGAGCCCCAGAAGAGAGCCCTTTGAGAACTCAACACCACCAAGCGCTAGCCCCACGGTGGGTGCCAACTGTCGTGGATTTGTCACGGCAGATGTCCGGATCAACGGACTTGGATTCGAGGCCATCGCTACTATGATGGACCAAAAGGGGTTGATTGGGACAAAGGACACGAGTTTACCCAGGTTTGGCCCCTCGAATCGAGGTAATAGCCTACGTCCTGCTTGAGTTGGGATTACTTGATGTATCGATTACAAGGGAGCGATTGCTTGACCTAGCTTTCGATAACCTGCCCTAAGCCGCCCCATGTCTAGCCTTTATATAAGAGGTCAAGACCACGGGTTACACGAGTCGTAACCGACTCTCTCTGTACATGTTCGAGTCTATCTCTTGCTTTCCCTTGCCTTCTTGGCTAAGTCATCTCCGGGCGACTTACACGCCCGGGTCTTCGTCATCCGGGTCATGGGCCTGACCCTCCTGGCCCAAGTCTCCGCATGTCTTGAGCTCCAGTCTGTCGGCCCACTCCTGAATGGGCATGCAAGCCGCCCAGTGTGACCCGAACCTTTCATGGCGGGTCTCACCGTGGGGTCATATCCCCAACACTGCAGCAATGCGTCGGGCCATCATCTAGTTCTCTTAATATCACTAGTGGAAAAAGCCCCATTTGTCCCGGTTCGTAAGGGTCATTTGTCCCGGTTTCGGAACCGGGACTAAAGGGTTTTTGACTAAAGCCCGTGACCTTTAGTCCTGGTTTGCTTACGAACCGGGATAGATGGGGCTACACGTGGCCGCTCTGCCGAGCCCAGGCAGGAGGGCCTTTGGTCCCGGTTGGTAACACCAACCGGGACCGAAGAGCGTCCACGCGTCAGTAGCTGAGTGGCTGTTTTTTTTGAAAGAGGTGGGGTTTTGAGGGTTTTGGAGGGTTAATTTAGGGGTTTCATATATTTTGTTAGATAGCTAATAGAGAGAAGTGACCTCACTTATCTCCGTGCTTGGTCACGACGCTACGTACTATACTTATGGATAGAACATATGACACAATTTAATCATCATTTTCGTCAATGAGACATCATATAACAAATTGGTCACTGGTCATAATCACAACTCCTCCTCCTCCTCCTCCTCATCATCAACTCTAACACATTGTAGCACATAATAACACATTGTACCTAGGACCTACGTAGTCCTATCTCGTAGGACCTACTCTACCCTCTCTTAGGTACAATATCATAAAACAAGATAGGCCCTGACTCTCCATTATGGAGAACGGAGATCATCCTGTCTCCCAGTCTGGGCCTATGGACAATGTTTCTTCCAAGTAGCTCTCTACGATTGAGCATACATTTTTTCTAATCTTTGATTGTCATGACTTCATCCGTTTTAGAAATCCGGTATGGACATGAGTGATGCATAGGCTGACCTGGCCATGGTGGCCCTAAGCTTGTAACAACATCGCGACCTCTCGGAAACATCAGATGAGGCACACAATCCTCCGGGATTTTCTGTTGAAAAACATAGTAATAACTTTGTAGTTAGCAATGTAGTTTAGTTTTAGAAGAATTTATGCAAAATATGCACGGATGTCGGAATAGTACAATTAAAATCTTGCCATGCAATCTCCATGTATGTTACCGTAGTTCACCACGTGCACTAGTGGCACGTATTGACCATAATGTGCAGGAGTTTGATAACAGATATTGTAATCCTCAAGATGACTAAGAAATGCGGTAAGATGATCTTTCTCCTTATAAGTTAATTCTGCTTCATCACTGTCATAGTAGGTTCTGTCTACCATGTTCCGTACATTTTTTGAAGAATGAAAATAAGCTGTCAATGGAAACAAGTTGTCAACTATTTTTAAATAAACAATATAAATTACTTAATTAATATGGTTGAGAAACTCACATAATGGTAGAAATGGAGGCATCTACACATCGACCCAGATGTCGATATTACCTTCAATTTCATCTTCCGGACGAATATCAAAGGTGATAAGCATATAGGCTCAAATGCATAAGCCTTGCATAGTGCTTGCCAAGTTTTGCATCCAAAATAGCAATACATGTCTGCATGGTACAATTTTACCGCAAAAGTAAAACCATGCTCGGTCCTCAAGTGAACTATCTTTACCTCCATATGTTTTTTAGTATCGAAACCAATCTTATCCAAGACAGCAATTCTTGCATGGCAGGGGATACGCTAGTAGAACAGTAAAAAATTAAAATTAATTATAAGGTGAAGCAAAAGAGACAGAAGTCATGCTTAATCACGAAAAAGACTTGTTATTGTGACTTACTATATCCACTTCGAAGTTCTCATCCAGCATGATGCTGAAGCGCCTACCATCAACTAGGAAAGTCTTGTCACAGAGGCCGCGCTCGTCTTCGCAGTATTCACACATACTGAATTCACTTTCGTCGTCAGACATTTACTATGTTCATAGTTGAAACATTTAAAACTGATCGAAGGAAACTACGAGAAAACTAATCAACACACAGATCACTATTACTCAATATGCAATAGGTTGACTTTAGGTCTGCCGAGTCTTTCCTTCCTAAACTCCCATCTCACGTATATAGTGGGCACTCCTTCTGATATTTGCGACAGTCGGTGATGGTGGCTCCTCCATTCGTTCCTGAGTGTATAACACCAAAATGTCTAGCACACGGGAACGAAGGAGAAGCGACCCCCACGACAACAGTCGGGATTCTTCCTCTCTCATATTTATATATGGTGGACACTCTCCCTCAGTGAAAGACACTCAAGGAGCCGAAACAGGCCTAAATTCAACCCATTCCATATATTGAGCAATGACATAGAAAAATTCCCGATATTTTGCCGGAATGACTTGCAAATCACAAATACATTTATAATGACCTCGAATATAATATCACTAATACATCATCCCTGTTTATAAGCCCCGTCGCGGCTGCTACGTTGAGCTCCTCTCATAGTGAAAATAGATGCCCTTATACTGGAAATTCAAGCTAAAATTGGAAGTTGAAGCAGTTCAAAGTGGTTGACTTTCAATTTTATCTTGAATTTCAGTGTAAACGCATCTGTTTTCACTTTTTGCTATTAATTTTAGCTTGAGTTACAAAAGGCATTTCATTTTCTTGAACTTATTTGAACTCCAGGCATTTCATGTGTTCAAAATGCACCATTCAAAGCCACATCATCAATTTTCAACCCTTTCTGACTTCATTTGGTATTTTTCATGCATTTAATGATTTTTTTGAGCTAAATGACCCTGAAATTGAAAAGCACTACAAATGAACTCTGAAAGGTTGACAGTTGGCATCGTATCAACATTTCACCCACATAGCATGTGCTAAAAAGTTAAGAGGGTTACGGCAAAAGTTGGATGCACTTCGTGTACAAAACGGACAGTCTCTTTCGAAGTATCGGGGTTTCGGACGGAAACTCATCGGTTACAAAAAGCATTTCATTTTCTTGAACTTATTTGAACTCCAGGCTTTTCGTGTGTTCAAAATGCACCATTCAAAGCCACATCATCAATTTTCAACCCTTTCTGACTTCATTTGGTATTTTTCATGCATTTAATGATTTTTTTGAGCTAAATGACCCCGAAATTGAAAAGCACTACAAATGAACTCTGAAAAGGTTGAAAGTTGGCATGGTATAAAAATTTCACCCACATAGCATGTGCTAAAAAGTTGAGAGGGTTACGACCAAAAGTTGGATGCACTTCGTGTACAATAAGGACAGTCTCTTTCAAAGTATTGGGGTTTCGGATGGAAACTCATCAGTTACAAAAGGCATTTCATTTTCTTGAACTTATTTGAACTCCAGGCTTTTCATGTGTTCAGAATGCACCATTCAAAGCAACATCATCAATTTTCAACCCTTTCTGACTTCATTTGGTATTTTTCATGCATTTAATGATTTTTTTGAGCTAAATGACCCTGAAATTGAAAAGCACTACAAATGAACTCTGGAAAGGCTGAAAGTTGGCATGGTATCAACATTTTGGTGGGAGACATAGTAGTAAATAAAAAAATTTCCTACGTGTTCACCAAGATCCATCTATGGAGAAACCAACAATGAGTAAGGGGAGAGTGGATCTTCATACCTTTGAAGATTGCTAAGCGGAAGCGTTACAAGAACGCGGTTGGTGGAGTCATACTCATAGCGATTCAGACCACGGTGGACTCTGATCTTAGCGCCGAACAACGGCGCCTCCGCGTTCAACACACGTGCAGCCCGATGACATCTCCTACGCCTTGATCCAGCAAGGAGGGAGGAGAGGTTGAGGGAGAGCTCCGGCAGCACGATGGCGTGGTGATGGTGGAGCTGTGTGGACTCCAGCAGTGCTTCAACAAGAACTACGGAGGAGGAGGAGGAGAGGGGCTGCTGAGAGGAACTCGTGTGTCGTGTGTTGGCAGCCCCAAAACCCACCACTATATATAGGAGGAGGGGAAGGAGAGGGCTGCGCCCTAGGGTTCCCCTAGGAGGGCCGGCAGCACCCCCAGATCACATCTGGGCGGCGGCCAGAGGGAGGAAGAGAGGGGCGGCGCCCTAGATGGGCCTAGGGCCCATCTAGACCTAGGGTTTGCCCCCTTTACTCCCTTTCTACGCCTTGGGCTAGGTGGGAGGGGTGCACCAGCCCACCTAGGGGCTGGTTCCCTCCACCTTTGGCCCATGCAGCCCTCCGGGGCCCGTGGCCCCTCCCGGTGGACCCCCGGAACCCTTCCTGTGGTCCCGATACGTTAACGGTGACGCGCGAAACTCTTTCGGTGACCAAGACCTCACTTCCTATATATCAATATTCGTCTCCGGACCATTCCGGAACTCCTCGTGATGTCCGGGATCTCATCCATGACTCCGAAGAACCTTCGGTAACCACGTACACTATTTCCCTATAACCCTAGCATCATCGAACATTAAGTGTGTAGACCCTACGGGTTCAGGAGACACGTAGACATGACCTAGACACTCTCCGATCAGTAACCAACAGTGGGATCTGGATACCCATGTTGGCTCCCACATGCTCCACTATGATCTCATCGGATGAACCACGATGTTCGGGATTCAAACAATCCCGTATGCAATTCCCTTTGTCTATCGGTATGATACTTGCCCGAGATTCGATCGTCGATATCCCTTTACCTTGTTCAATCTCATTACCGGCAAGTCTCTTTACTCGTTCCGTAATACATCATCCCATGGCTAACTCCTTAGTCACATTGAGCTCATTATGATGATGTCTTACCGAGTGGGCCCATAGATACCTCTCCGTCACACGGAGTGACAAATCCCAGTCTCGATTCATGCCAACCCAACAGACACTTTCGAAGATACCCGTAGTGTACCTTTATAGCCAGCCAGTTACGTTGTGACGTTTGGCACACCCAAAGCATTCCTACGGCATCCAGGAGTTGCACAATCTCATGGTCTAAGGAAACAATACTTGACATTAGAAAAGCTTTAGCAAACGAACTACACGATCTTGTGCTATGCTTAGGATTGGGTCTTGTCCATCACATCATTCTCCTGAAGATGTGAACCCATTATCAACGACATCCAATGTCCATGGTCATGAAACCGTGACCATCTATTGATTAACGAACTAGCCACCTAGAGGCTCACTAAGGACATGTTGTGGTCTATGTATTCACACATGTATTACGGTTTCCTGTTAACATAATTATAGCATGAACAATAGACAATTATCATGAACAAGGAAAGACAATAATAACCACTTTATTATTGCCTCTAGGGCATATTTCCAACAGTCTCCCACTTGCACTAGAGTCAATAATCTAGTTACATTGTGATGAATCGAACACCCATAGCATTCTGGTGTTGATCATGTTTTGCTCGTGAGAGAGGTTTAGTCAACGAATCTGCGACATTCAGATCCGTATGCACTTTAGAAATATCTATATCTCCCTCCTGAATGTAATCATGGATGGAGTTGAAGCGACGCTTGATGTGTCTGGTCTTCTTGTGAAACCTGGGCTCCTTCGCAAGGGCAATAGCTCTAGTGTTGTCACAAAGTAGAGTCATCGGGCCTGACACATTGGGAATCACTCCTAGGTCGGTGATGAACTCCTTCATCCAGACTCCCTCCTTTGCTGCTTCTGAAGCAGCTATGTACTCCGCTTCACATGTAGATGCCGCCACGACGCTTTGCTTGCTGCTGCACCAGCTGACTGCCCCTCCGTTCAAAATATACACGTATCCGGTTTGTGACTTGGAGTCGTCCGGATTTGTGTCGAAGCTAGAATTGACGTAACCCTTTACGACGAGCTCTTCGGCACCTCCATATACGAGAAACATGTCCTTTGTCCTTTTGAGGTACTTCAGGATATTCTTGACCGCTGTCCAGTGTTCCGCTCCGGGATCACTTTGGTACCTCCCTACCAAACTCATGTCAAGGTTCACATCAGGTCTGGTACACAGCATGGCATACATAATAGAGCCTTTGGCGGAAGCATAGGGGATGACACTCATCTCTTCTCTATCCTTTGTCGTGGTCGGGCATTGAGTCAAACTCAATCTCACACCCTGTAACACAGGCAAGAACCCCTTCTTGGACTGATCCATATTGAACTTCTTCAATATCTTTTCAATGTATGTGCTTTGTGAAAGACCTATGAGGCGTCTCGATCTATCTCTATAGATCTTAATACCTAATATGTAAGCAGCTTCTCCAAGGTCCTTCATTGAAAAACACTTATTCAAGTAGGCCTTTATACTTTCCAAGAGTTCTATATCATTTCCCATTATCAGTATGTCATCCACATATAATATGAGAAATGCTACAGAGCTCCCACTCACTTTCTGGTAAATATAGGGTTCTCCATAAACCTGTACAAACCCAAACACTTTAATCACCTCATTAAAGTGAATGTTCCAACTCCAAGATGCTTGCACCAACCCATATATGGAGCGCTGGAGCTTGCATACTTTGTTAGCATCTTTAGGATCGACAAAACCTTCCGGCTGCATCATATACATTTCTTCCTTGAGGAAGCCATTAAGGAATGCCGTTTTGACGTCCATTTGCCAGATATCATAATCATAAAATGCGGCAATTGCTAACATGATTCGGACAGACATCTGCATCGCTACGGGTGGGAAAGTCTCATCGTAGTCAACTCCTTGAACTTGTCGGTAACCGTTAGCGACAAGCCGAGCCTTATAGACTGTCACATTACCATCCACGTCGGTCTTCTTCTTAAAGATCCATTTATTTTGAATGGCTCACTTATCATCAGGCAAGTCCACCAAAGTCCATACTTTGTTCTCATACATGGATCCTATCTCGGATTTCATGGCTTCAAGCCATTTGTTGGAATCCGGGCCCGCCATCGCTTCTTCATAGTTCAAAGGTTCACCGTTGTCCAACAACATGATCTCCAGGACAGGATTGCCGTACCACTCTGGTGCGGAACGTGTCCTAGTGGACCTTCATATAGCAACTTGATCTGAAGTTTCATGATCATCATCATTAACTTCCTCTCTAGCCGGTGTAGGCTTCACAGAAACAACTTCCTGTGCTCCGCCACTCTCTGGTTCGAGTGGAGGTACAATTACCTCATCCAGTTCTATTTTCCTCCCACTTACTTCTTTCGAGAGAAACTCTTTCTCGAGAAAGGATCCATTCTTGGAAACAAAGACTTTGCCTTCGGATCTTAGGTAGAAGGTATACCCAATAGTCTCTTTGGGATATCCTATGAAGACGCACTTTTCCGCTTTGGGTTTGAGCTTCTCAGAAGTTCCTTCACATAAGCATTGCATCCCTAAACTTTTAGAAACAACAGCTTAGGTTTCTTTCCAAACCATAATTCATACGGTGTCGTCTCAACGGATTTTGCCGGTGCCCTATTTAAAGCGAATGCAGCAGTCTCTAATGCATATCCCCAAAATGACAGCGGCAAGTCAGTAAGAGACATCATAGACCACACCATATCCAATAGAGTGCGATTACGACATTCAGACACACCATTTCGCTGAGGTGTGCCAGGCGGCGTGAGTTGTGAAACAATTCCACATTGTCTTAGGTGCGTCCCAAACTCGTGACTTAAATATTCTCCACCACGATCATATCATAGGCACTTTATTTCGCTGAGGTTGAAGTTTCTTCACATCAAAAATAAATCATTGACCAGCGGGGCATGACCATAAAACATTTCTCTCATATAAATAGAACAACCATTATTCTCAGATTTAAATGAGTAGCCATCTCGAATCAAACGAGATCCAGATACAATGTCATGCTCAAAGCTGGTACTAAATAACAATTATTGAGGTTTAACACTAATTCCGAAGGTAGATGTAGAGGTAGCGTGCCGACGGTGATCACATCGACCTTGGAACCATTCCCGACGTGCATCGTCACCTAGTCCTTTGCCAGCCTCCGCTTATTCCGCAGCTCCTGCTTGGAGTTACAAATGTGAGAAACTGCACCGGTATCAAATACCCAAGAGCTACTACGAGTGCTGGTTAGGTACACATAAATAACAAGTATATCACATATACCTTTAATGTTGTCGGCCTTCTTATCTGCTAAGTACTTGGGGCAGTTTTGCTTCCAGTGACCGGTACCCTTGCAATAAAAGCACTCAGTCTCAGGCTTGGGTCCATTCTTGTTCTTCTTCCCAGCAACTTGCTTACCGGGCGCAGCAACAGCTTTGCCGTCCTTATTGAAGTTCTTCTTACCCTTGCCTTTCTTGAAACTAGTGGTCTTATTCACCATCAACACTTGATGCTCCTTTTTGATCTCGACCTCCGCTGATTTCAGCATCGAGTACAACTCAGGAATGGACTTCTTCATACCCTGCATGTTGTAGTTCATCACAAAGCTCTTGTAGCTAGGTGGAAGCAACTAGAGGATTCTGTCAATGAACGAGTCATCCGGGAGATTAACTCCCAGCTGAGTCAAGCAGTTGTGCAACTTAGACATTTTGAGTATGTGCTCACTGACAGAACTATTCTCCTCCATCTTGCAGCTGAAGAACTTGTCGGAGACATCATATCTCTCGACCGGGCATGATCTTGGAAAACCAGTTTCATCTGTTGGAACATCTCATGTGCTCCGTGTTGCTCAAAACGCTTTTGGAGCCCCGATTCTAAACCGTAAAGCATGCCACACTGAACAAGGGAGTAATCATCGCAGCGCGACTGCCAAGCGTTTGTAACGTCTTGGTCCGCTGGGAAAATGGATGGGTCACCTAGCGGTGCATCAAGGACATACAATCTCTTGGAATCTATGAGGATGATCCTCAAGCTATGGACCCAGTCCGCATAGTTGCTTCCATCATCTTCCAGCTTGGTTTTCTCTAGGAACGCATTGAAGTTGAGGGTGTCAGTTTATTGCTACTGTTTTCTGCATGTCAAGTATATGTTAATATGACCATGAGATCATGCAACACACTCACACCGGAGGAGTACCTTGTGTGTATCAAACGTCACAACGTAACTGGGTAACTATAAAGGTGCTCTACAGGTATCTCCGAGGGTGTTTGTTGGGTTGGCATGGATCAAGACTGAGATTTGTTACTCCATATGACGGAGAGGTTTCTCAGGGCCCACTCGGTAATGCAACATCACAACAAGCCTTGCAAGCAATGTAACTAAGTGTTAGCCACGGGATCTTGTATTACGTAATTATTTAAGAGACTTGCCGGTAACAAGGTTGAACTAGGTATGGAGATACCGATGATCGAATCTCGGGCAAGTAACATACCGAAGAACAAAGGGAACATTATATGGGATTAACTGAATCCTTGACATAGGGTTCGACCGATAAAGGTCTTCGTACAATATGTAGGAACCAATATGGCCATCCAGGTCCCGCTATTTGTTATTGACCATAGAGGTGTCTCGGTCATGTCTACATAGTTCTCGAACCCGCAGGGTCTGCACACTTAAGGTTCGGTGACGTTTCGGTAGTATAGAGTTATGTATGGTGGTGACCGAAGGTTGTTCGGAGTCCCGGATGAGATCCCAAACGTCATGAGGAGCTCCGGAATGGCCCGGAGGTAAAGATTCATATATAGGAAGTCCTGTTTTGGTCGCCGAAAAAGTTTTGTGCTCATCGGTAGTGTACCGGGAGTGCCGGTAGTTTACCGGGGGACCATCGGGAGAGGTATTTCGACGCAAGAGGCTAAATGGGCCGTGGGAGGATGAATAACAGCCCTTATTGGGCTGGTGGAAGTCCCAAAAGAGGCCCATGCGGCTGGAGTTGAAGGAGAAGGAAAAAAGAAAAAAGGTGGAAAGAGTTTCCAAGTAGGAAAGGAGGAATCCTAGTCCTACTAGGATTGGAGGAGGATTCCTCCTCTCCTCCTTGCGCAAGAGGCAAGAGGGTAGGCCTTGTGCGCCAGCCCCTCCTCCTCCCTCCCTCTTATATATACTAGAGGATTTAGGGTTTTTGGCACTTGATTTTCAGCCATGTCCTACCCGTTCCACTAGTGCGTAGTTTCTCCTCTAGATTGTATTTCCGCAGTGCTTAGGCGAAGCCCTACCGGAATTACTCCACCACCATCGCCGGAGCACCGTCATGCTGCCGAAGAACTCTTCTTCCTCTCCGCTCTCTCTTGCTGGATCAAGAAGGCGGAGATCGTCATCACGCTGTACGTGTGCTGAATGCGGAGGTGCCGTCCGTTCGGTGCTTGATCGGGACGGATCGTGATTGGATCGCGGGACGCTCGGCGATTTGGATCGCGAAGACGTTCGACTACACCAACCGCGTTTCTTAACGCTTCCCGCTTAGCGATCTACAAGGGTACGTAGATCAACTTCCCGTCTCGTAGATGCTCATCACCATGGATAGATCTGCGTGTGCGTAGGAATTTTTTTGTTTCCCATGCAACATTCCCCAACAGTGGTATCAGAGCTAGGTCTATGTATAGATGAGATCTCGAGTAGAACAAAAAAGGTTTGTGGGCAGTGATGCTTAGATTGCTTCCTCCCTTCGTCGTGTTTTGGTTCAGCGGTATTGTGAGATGAAGCGGCCCGGACCAACATTACTCGTACGCTTACGAGAGACCGGTTCCCTCGACCGCAACTTGTTGCCTAGATGGCTTGCGGGTGACAGTTTCTCTCACTTTAGTTGGATCGGATTCGACAAAGGCGGTCCTTGAGAAGGTTGAAAAGCAACTTATGTATCACCGTTGCGGTTTATGCGTAGGTGAGAATCGTTCTTGCTAGATACCCGTAGCAGCCACGTAAAACATGTAACAACAATTAGAGGACGTCTAACTTGTTTTTGCAGGGTATGTTGTGATGTGATATGGCCAATTACATGATGTGATATATGTGATGTATGAGATGATCATGTGATGTATAGAATTTCACGACTTGCATGTTGATGAGTACGGTAACCGGCAGGAGCCATAGGGTTGTCTTTAATTATTGTATGACATGCGTGTCAATCATTAAGCGCTATGCAATGCTTTACTTTATCGCTAAACGGTAGCAATAGTAGTAGAAGCATGCAGGGCGTGAAAACCCCGTTGGCGACACATTGATTGAGATCATGGTGTCGTGCCGGTGACGATGGAGATCATACCGGTGCTTTCAAGATGGAGATCTAAGGCACAAGTTCATGGCCATATCATGTCACTTATGAATTGCATGTGATGTTAATCCTTTTATGCACCTTGTTTTGCTTAGTACGACGGTAGCATTATAAGGTGATCCCTCACTTAAATTTCAAGATAAATTGTGTTCTCCCCGAGTGTGCACCGTTGCGAAAGTTCGTCGTGTCGAGACACCACGTGATGATCGGGCATGATAGACTCTACGTTCACATACAACGGGTGCAAGCCAGTGTTGCACATGCAGAACACTCAGGTTAAACTTGACGAGCCTAGCATGTAGAGACATGGCCTCAAAACACAAGAGACCGAAAGGTCGAACATGAGTCATATAGTAGATATGATCAACATAATGATGTTCACCATTCAAGCCACCTCAACTCACATGATGATCGGACTTGAGTTGGTGAATTTGGATCATGTGTCACTCAGATGACCTGAGGGATGTCAATTTGAGTGGGAGATTTAGTAATTTGATTAACTAAACTCATTATATTGAACAATAGTCTAAATAACCTTTGCATATTTATGTTGTAGATCAATGGTTCGTGCAGTAGCACCCCTGAATTTTAATGCGTTCCTAGAGAAAGCTAAGTTGAAAGATGATGGAAGTAACTTTGTTGACTGGGCCCGTAATCTGAGGATTATCGCCACGGCTTCCCAGAAATTATACGTCCTTGATGCACCGCTCGGTAACCAACCCGCAGACTTGTCATCCGAAGATGTTAAGAACGCTTGGGAGACACGTTCTGGAGATTACTCAATAGTTCAGTGTGCAATATTGTATGGATTAGAACGAGGACTTCAAAGACGTTTTGACGTCATGGAGAATATGATATGTTCCAGGAGTTGAAGTTCATCTTTGAGAAGAATGCTTGGATTGAGAGGTATGGATCTATCAGTGAACATGTACTCAGAATGTCTGGGTACTCGACTCGTCTGGCCGAGTTGGGAATTGCCCTTCCGGTAGAGGCGATCACTAACAAAGTTCTTCAATCATTTCCGCCTAGTTACAAAAGCTTTGTGATGAACTATAACATGCACGGGATGAACAAGTCTCTCGCCGAGTTGTTTGCGATGCTGAAATTCGATGAGTCTGAAATCCAGAAAGAACATCAAGTGTTGATGGTCAATGAAACCACTAGTTTCAAGAAAAATGGAAAGGGCAAGGGCAAGAAGGGTAAAACCAAGAAGGATGGCAATGCAGTTGCTACTCCTGTTAAAAAGCCTAAGCATGGACCTAAGCCAGAAACTGAGTGCTTTCATTGCAAGGGAACTGGTCACTGGAAGCGGAACTGCCCCAAGTACCTGGCTGACAAGAAGGCGGCCAACGACAAACAAGGTATATATTATATACATGTTATTGATGTGTACCTAACTAGATCTCGTTGTAGTGCCTGGGTATTTGATACCGGTTCAGTTGCTCACATTTGCAACTCAAAACAGGAACTACGGAATAGACGGGGGCTGGCAAAGGACGAAGTGACGATGCGCGTGGGAAATGGTTCCAAGGTTGATGTGATCGCCGTTGGCACGCTCTCTCTTCGATTACCATCGGGATTAGTGATGAACCTGAATAATTGTTATTTAGTGCCTGCGTTAAGCATGAACAGTATATCTGGATCTTGTTTATTGCGAGACGGTTACTCATTTAAATCAGAGAATAAAGGTTGTTCTATTTATATGAGTAATATCTTTTATGGTCATGCACCCAATTTGAGGGGTTTATTCATCTTGAATCTTGATAGTGATGACACACATGTTCATAACATTGATGCCAAAAGATGTAGAGTTGATAATGATAGTACCACTTTCTTGTGGCACTACCGTTTAGGTCATATTGGTGTAAAACGCATGAGGAAGCTCCATGCTGATGGACGTTTCAAGTCACTTGATTTTGAATCACTTGACACATGTGAACCATGCCTCATGGGCAAGATGACTAAGACGCCGTTCTCTGGAACAATGGAATGGGCAAGCGACTTATTGGAAATCATACATACTGATGTGTGCGGTCCAATGAATGTTGCAGCGCGTGGTGGATATCGTTATTTTCTCACCTTCATTGATGACTTAAGTAGATATGGGTATATTTACTTAATGAAACACAAGTTTGCAACGTTTGATATGTTCAAGCAATTTCAGAGTGAAGTTGAGAATCATCGTAACAAGAAGATTAAATTCCTGCGATCTGATCGAGGAGGTGAATATCTGAGTTACGAGTTTGGCAGTCACTTAAGACAGTGTGGAATTGTTTCACAATTGACACTGCCCAGAACACCACAGCGTAATGGTGTCTCCGAACGTCGTAATCGGACCTTATTAGATATGGTGCGTTCTATGATGTCTCTTGCTGATTTGCCACTATCGTTTTGGGGTTTTGCATTAGAGACAACTGCATTCACTTTAAATAGGGCACCATCGAAATCCGTTGAGACGATCCCATATGAACTATGGTTTGGCAAGAGTCTAAAGTTGTCGTTTCTTAAAGTTTGGGGATGTGATGCTTATGTAAAAAAGCTTCAGCCTGAAAACCTGGAACCCAAAGCGGAGAAATGCGTCTTCATAGGATACCCGAAAGAGACAGTTGGGTATACCTTCTATCTCAGATCCGAAGGCAAAGTGTTTATCGCTAAGAACGGAAAATTTCTTGAGAAAGAGTTTCTCTCGAAAGAATTTAGTGGGAGGAAAATAGAGCTTGATGAGGTTGTTGAACCTTTACTTCTACCAGAGAGTAGCGCAGCATAGAGAGATGTTTCTGTAGAGCCTATGATGGTTGAAGAAGAAGTTAATGATGATGATCATGAAGCTTCAGATCGAGTTACTAATGAATCTCGTAGGTCGACAAGGACACGTACTACTCCTGAGTGGTACGGCAATCCTGTCTTGGAGGTCATGTTGTTGGACAACAATGAATCTACGAGCTATGAAGGAGCGGTGATGGGCCCGGATTCCGAGAAATGGTTAGAGGCCATGAAATCCGAGATGGGATCCATGTATGAAAACAAAGTATGGACTTTTGAAGTATTACCTGAAGGGCGAAAGGCTATTCAGAACAAATGGATCTTTAAGAAGAAGGCAGACGCGGACGGTAATGTCACCGTCTATAAAGCTCGACTTGTGGCAAAGGGTTTTTCACAAGTTCAAGGAGTTGACTACGATGAGACCTTCTCACCCGTAGCGATGCTTAAGTCTGTCAGAATCATGTTGGCAATAGCTGCTTATTTCGACTATGAAATTTAGAAGATGGATGTCAAAATAGCATTCCTCAACAGTTTCCTTGACGAAGAGTTGTATATGATGCAACCAAAAGGTTTTGTCGATCCAGAGAATGCTGACAAAATTTGCAAATTGCAGCGATCCATTGATGGACTGGTGCAAGCATCTCGGAGTTGGAATAAACGCTTCGATGAGGTGATCAAAGCGTTTGGGTTTGTACAAGTTTATGGAGAAGCTTGTATTTACAAGAAAGTGAGTGGGATCTCTATAGCATTTCTAATATTATATGTGGATGACATATTGCTGATTGGAAACAGTATAGAAATACTGGAAAGCATGAAGGAATATTTGAACAAGAGTTTTTCAATGAAGGACCTAGGAGAAGCTGCTCATATTAGGCATTAATATCTATAGAGATAGATCGAGATGCTTAATAGCACTTTCACAGAGCACATACCTTGATAAAGTTTTGAAGAAGTTCAAAATGGATCAGTCCAAGAAGGGGTTCTTGCCTATGTTACAAGGTGTGAAGTTGAGTAAGACTAAATGCCCAGTGACTACAGAAAATAAAGAAAAGATGAGTGTCATCCCCTATGCTTTAGCCATAGGCTCTATCATGTATGCAATGCTGTGCACAAGACCCGATGTCAGCCTTGCCATAAGTATGGCTGGAAGGTTTCAAAGTGATCCTAGAATGGAGCACTGGCAAGCGGTCAAGAATATCCTTAAGTACCTTAAAAGAACTAAGGAAATGTTTCTCTTTTATGGAGGTGATGAAGAGCTCATCGTAAAGGGTTACGTCGATGCAAGCTTTGACACAGATCCGGATGACTCTAAGTCGCAAACTGGATACGTATTTATTCTAAACGGGGGAGCGGTAAGCTCGTGCAGTTCCAAGAAAAGCGTGGTAGCCGATTCTACGTGCGAAGCGGAATACATCACAGCCTCGGAGGCTGCAAAGGAAGGTGTCTGGATGAAGCAGTTCATGACAGATCTTGGAGTAGTGCCCAGTGCACTGAATCCAATGAGCCTGTTCTGTGACAACAGTGGTGCCATGGCCCTGGCCAAGGAACCAAGGTTTCACAAGAGGAACAGACATATAAAGCGACGCTTCAATTCCATCCGATATTACATCGAGGAGAAGGACATAAATATTTGCAAAGTACACACGGATTTGAATGTTGCAGACCTATTGACTAGACCTCTTCCAAGAGCTAAACATGATCAACACCAGAACTGCATGGGTGTTCGATTCATTACAATGTAAATCACATAGTGATGTGAGCTAGATTATTGACTCTAGTGCAAGTGGGAGACTATTGGAAATATGCCCTAGAGGCAATAAATAAAGTGTTTATTATTATATTTCCTTCTTCATGATAATTGTTTATTATCCATGCTAGAATTGTATTAATTGGAAACATGGATGCATGTGTGGATACATAGACAAACACAATGTCCCTAGTATGCCTCTAGTGAACTAGCTCGTTGATCAAAAGATGGTTAAGGTTTCCTAGCCATGGACAAGAGCTGTCATTTGATAATGAGATCACATCATTAGGATAATGATTTGATGGACAAGACCCAAACTACAAACGTAGCATATGATCGTGTCAGTTTATTGCTACTGTTTTCTGCATGTCAAGTATATGTTCCTATGACCATGAGATCATGCAACTCACTGACACCGGAGGAGTACCTTGTGTCTATCAAACGTCGCAACGTAACTGGGTGACTATAAAGGTGCTCTACAGGTTTCTCCGAGGGTGTCTGTTGGGTTGGCAGGGATCAAGACTGGGATTTGTTACTCCGTATGATGGAGAGGTATCTCAGGGCCCACTCAGTAATGCAACATCACAACAAGCCTTGCAAGAAATGTGACTAAGTAATAGCCACGGGATCTTGTATTATGGAACGAGTAAATAGACTTGCCGGTAACGAGGTTGAACTAGGTATGGAGATACCAACGATCGAATCTCGGGCAAGTAACATACCGAAGAACAAAGGGAACGTTATACGGGATTAACTAAATCCTTGACATAGAGGTTCGACCGATAAAGATATTCATAGAATATGTAGGAACCAATATGGACATCCAGGTCCCGCTATTGGTTATTGACCGTAGAGGTGTCTTGGTCATGTCTACATAGTTCTCGAACCCACAGGGTTTGCACACTTAAGGTTCGGTGACGTTTCGATAGTATAGAGTTATGTATGGTGGTGACCGAAGGTTGTTTGGAGTCCCGGATGAGATCCCGAACATCACGAGGAGCTCCGGAATGGTTCGGAGGTAAATATTCATATATAGGAAGTCCTGTTTTGGTCGCCGGAAAAGTTTCGGGCTCATCGGTAGTGTACCGGGAGTGCCGGTAGTGTACCGGGGGACCATCGGGAGAGGTATTTCGACCCAAGAGGCTACATGGGCTGTGGGAGGATGAATACCAGCCCTTAGTGGGCTGGTGGAAGACCCACAAGAGGCCCATGCGGCTGGAGTTGAAGGAGAAGGAAAAAAGCAAAAAGGTGGAAAGAGTTTCCAAGTAGGAAAGGAGGAATCCTAGTCCTACTAGGATTGGAGGAGGATTCCTCCTCTCCTCCTTGCGCAAGAGGCAAGAGGGAAGGCCTTGTGCGCCAGCCCCTCCTCCTCCCTCCCTCTTATATATACTAGAGGATTTAGGGTTTTTGGCACTTGATTTTCAGCCACATGCTACCCGTTCCTCTAGTGCGTAGTTTCTCCTCTAGATCGGATTTCCGCAGTGCTTAGGCGAAGCCCTGCCGGAATTACTCCACCACCATCGCCGGAGCGCCGTCACGCTGCCGGAGAACTCTTCTTCCTCTCCGCTCTCTCTCTTGTTGTATCAAGAAGGTGGAGATTGCCATCAAGCTCTACGTGTGCTGAACGCGGAGGTGCCGTCCATTCAGTGCTTGATCGCGACGGATCGTGTGGACGGTTCGTGATTGGATCGCGGGACGCTAGGCGATTTGGATCGCAAAGACGTTCGACTACACCAACCGTGTTTCTTAACGCTTCCCGCTTAGCGATCTACAAGGGTACGTAGATCAACTTCCCCTCTCGTAGATGCTCATCACCATGGATAGATCTGCATGTGCGTACGATTTTTTTTGTTTCCCATGCAACGTTCCCCAACACGTGAATCCTATTACAAGAACATGATCGATCTCATACATCACAATGCATCACATCACATCCTTTGTCCATATCACATCACAAGGCACATGCTGCAAAACCAAGTTAGACGTCCTCTAATTTGTAGTTGCAAGTTTTTACGTGGCTGCTACAGGTTTCTAGCAAGAACGTTTCTTACCTATGCCAAAACCACAACGTGATATGCCAATTGCTATTTACCCTTCATAAGGACCCTTTTCATCGAATCCAATCCGACTAAGGTAGGAGAGACAGACACCCGCTAGCCACCTTATGCAACAAGTGCATGTCAGGCGGTGGAACCGGTCTCACGTAAGAGTACGTGTAAAGTTGGTACGAGCCGCTTCATCCCACAATACCTCCGAATCAAGATAAGACTAGTAGTGGTAAGCAAGTTAACAAGATCTATGCCCACAACAACTTTGTGTTCTACTCGTGCATAGATTCTACGCATAGACCTAGCTCATGATGCCACTGTTGGCATACGCGTTCACCAAGATCTATCTATGGGAAAACCAGCAACGAGTGGGAAGAGATTCGCTCTTCATACCTTTGAAGATTGCTAAGCGGAAGCGTTACAAGAACGCGGTTGGTGGAGTCGTACTCATAGCGATTCAGGTCGTGGTGGACTCCGATCTTAGTGCCGAACAACAGCGCCTCCGCGTTCAACACACGTGCAGCCCGATGACGTCTCCTATGCCTTGATCCAGCAAGGAGGGAGGAGAGGTTGAGGGAGAGCTCTGGTACCCGACAGATACTTTCGGAGATACCCGTAGTGTACCTTTATAGCCACCCAGTTACGTTTTGACGTTTGGCACACCCAAAGCATTCCTACGGTATCCGGGAGTTGCACACTCTCATGGTCTAAGGAAATGGTACTTGACATTGGAAAAGCTTTAGTAGACGAGCTACACGATCTTGTGCTATGCTTAGGATTGGGTCTTGTCCATCACATCATTCTCCTAATGATGTGACCCCGTTATCAACGTCATCCAATGTCCATGGTCATGAAACCGTGACCATCTATTGATCAATGAGCTAGCCAACTAGAGGCTCACTAGGGACATGTTGTGGTCTATGTATTCACACATGTATTATGGTTTCTGGTTAACACAATTATAGCATGAACAATAGACAATTATCATGAACAAGGAAATACAATAATAACCATTTTATTATTGCCTCTAGGGCATATTTCCAACATGGCGTTGAGTCCTTGTTCCACAATCCCTTGGCACTTGAAGACTTGTTGTTCCATTGCTTCGAGCCTGGTTTCTATGCTTCCTATATTATTTGGCCCCTCCACATCACGGATGTGTAGCACCCCTTCAGGCATCTCAATGGTTTGAGGGTGTTGCATCACCTCTGCAAGGTAGGGGTTGATGAACTTCTCGAAGAACTTGTCCTTCAAAGCACTTGGGGACATCATGTTGATCCAAATATATTGCAGAAACAGCTCAAAAAGAAAACAGGAGGTATCGTCGTGATACGAGAGTCAAAACCTTCGGGAGATTATATAATGAAATTTTCCCGATCGAAAGGAGTATACCACAAGAAAACGGAGCCCGAATGGTACACGAGGTAGCCACAAGCCACAGGGGGGCGCCCCCTGGCTTGTCGCCTCCTCGTGCACTATTCAGGCTACTTTAAATTTCCTTAATTTTTTAAATATTCCAAATCGGATAAAATTTGCCATCGATAAAGTTTTGGAGTCGGTTTACTTACCGTACCACATGCCTATTCCTTTTCGGAGTCCATAACGTTCCGGAGGTCACCCTAATGTACTCCTCCGGAGTTATGGTATTAATAGTATTGTTCTCAACATTTATGGGAGTACCTGAGATATAATGTTTGATTCTTGGACCGTTTACTACATTTGGGTTTTTGCCTTCGGCGCTGTTGATCTTGATGGCACTGGAACAATATACTTCCTTGATTATGTAAGGCCCTTCCCATTTAGAGAGAAGTTTTCCTGTGAAAAATCTTAAATGAGAATCGTATAGCAATACATGATCACCTACATTAAATTCACGCTTTTGTATGCTTCTATCATGCCATCTCTTAACCTTTTTTTAAACAACTTGGCATTCTCGTAGGCCTGGGTCCTCCATTCATCAAGTGGGCTAATGTAGAATAACCTCTTCTCACTAGCAAGTTTGAAATCATAATTGAGCTCTTTAATTGCCCAATAAGCTTTATGTTCTATCTCAAGAGGTAAGTGACATGCTTTACCATAAACCATTTTATACGGAGACATACCCATAGGGTTCTTGTAAGCAGTTCTATAAGCCCACAGTGCATCATCAAGTTTCTTAGACCAATTCTTCCTAGATCTATTGACAATCTTCTGCAAAATCAGTTTAATTTCCCTATTGCTCAATTCTACTTGACCACTAGACTGAGGATGATAAGGAGATGCAATTCTGTGATTAACATCACACTTAGCAAGCAATTTACGGAAAGCACCATGGATAAAGTGTGAACCACCATCAGTCATTAAATATCTAGGGACTCCAAATCTAGGGAAAATAACTTCTTTAAGCATTTTAATAGAAGTATTATGATCAGTGCTACTAGTTGGAATAGCTTCTACTCACTTAGTAACATAATGAACAACAACTAGAATATGAATATACCCGTTAGCTTGTGGAAAAGGTCCCATATAATCAAAACCCCAAACATCAAATGGTTCAATAACAAGAGAGTAATTCATAGGCATTTCTTGACGTCTACTAATATTACCAATTCTTTGACATTCATCACAAGACAAAACAAACTTACGAGCATCCTTGAAGAGAGTTGGCCAATAAAAACCAGATTGTACTACCTTGTGTGCAGTTCTATCTCTGGCGTGGTGTCCTTCGTAGGCCTCGGAGTGACATTTGCATAGGATCTGTTCCTATTCATGCTCAGGTACACAACGTCTAATAATACCATCTATTCCTTCTTTATAAAGGTGTGGATCATCCCAAAAGTAATGTCTTAAATCATAGAAGAATTTTTTTCTTTTGTTGGTATGTGAAACTAGGTGGTATAAATTTAGCAACAATGCAATTAGCATAGTCAGCATACCATGGAGCATTACATGAAGCCTTTATGATAGCTAATTGTTCATCAGGAAAGCTATCATCAATAGGTAGTGGGTCATCAAGAAAACCTAGACAAGTTATCTGTTACGGGGTTATCAGCACCCTTTCTATAAATAATATGCAGATCAAATTCTTGTAGCAGAAGAACCCATCTAATAAGTCTAGGTTTAGCATCTTTCTTTTCCATGAGGTACTTTATAGCATCATGAGCGGTGTGAACAGTTACTTTGGAATCAACAATATAAGGTCTAAACTTATCACAAGCAAACACGACAGCTAAAAATTCCTTTTCAGTAGTAGCATAGTTTCTTTGAGCACTGTCTACACTTTTACTAGCATAATGGATAACATTTAATTTCTTATCAACTCTTTGTCCTAGAACAACACCAACAGCATAATCACTAGCATCACACATAATTTCAAAGGGTAGGTTCCAATCAGGTGGTTGAACAATAGGTGCGGAAATCAAAGCATTCTTTAGGATTTCAAATGCTTCTACACAATCATCATAAAAAACGAATGGAACATCTTTTTGTAAAATATCAGTGAGGGGCCTAGAAATCTTAGAGAAATCTTTAATAAACCTCCTACAGAAACCAGCATGACCAAGGAAGCTTCTTATACCTTTGATATCCGTAGGACATGACATTTTTTCAATAGCATAAACTTCATCTTTATCAACTTCAATACCTCTTTCGGAGATTTTGTGCCCCAAGACAATGCCTTCATTAACCTTAAAGTGGCACTTCTCCCAATTCAAGACAAGATTAGTTTCTTCGCATCTTTGCAAAACTCGATCAAGGTTGCTCAAGCAATCATCAAAGGAAGTTCCATAAACGGAAAAATCATCCATGAAAACCTCACGAATCTTTTCCCAAAAGTTAGAGAATATAGCCATCATACATCTTTGAAAGGTAGCAGGTGCATTGCATAAACTAAAAGGCATATGTATATAAGCAAAGGTACCGAAAGGGCAAGTAAAGGTGATTTTTTCTTGATCCTCTTTTGACACAGGTATCTGAGAAAAACTAGAGCAACCATCTAGAAAGCAAAAATGAGTATGTTTGGATAATCTTTCTAGCATTTGATCAATAAAAGGTAGAGGGAAATGTTCTTTCTTAGTAGCTTTATTTAATTTCCTAAATCAGTTACCATTTTATAACCTGTAGCAATTCTTTGCGGAATTATTTCTTTTTTAATATTAGGAACAATGGTGATACCTCCTTTCTTAGGGACACAATGAACGGGACTAACCCATCTACTATCGGCAACAGAAAAAATTATACCTTCCTCTAGAAGCTTTAGTATTTCTTTTCTTACCACGTCTTTCATCTTAGGATTCAACCGTCATTGGTGATCAACAACTGGTTTGGCATCAGGCCCCATATTAATTTTATGCTGACATAAAGTGGGACTAATGCCCTTAAGATCATCAAGAGTATATACAATAGTAGCACGGTGCTTCCTCAGAGTTTTCAATAATCTCTTTTCTTCATGCTCTGAAAGGTTAGCACTAATAATAATAGGATATATATCAGTTTCATCAAGATAAGCATATTTCAAAGTATCGGACAATTGTTTAAGCTCAAACACGGGATCACCCTTAGGTGGAGGAGGATCCCCAAGTATTTCAACCGGTAGATTGTGTTTCAAAATTGGTTGCAGATCAAAGAATTTTTTATCTATTTCATTCCTCTCATTCATATGCATATCATTTACATGGTCCAACAAATATTGTTCTTAAGGATCAGTAGGAGGCACAACAATAGAAGCAAGACCAATAATTTCATCTCTACTAGGCAATTCTTTATCATGGGGTTATCTACAAAATTTAGAAATTGAACACATGAGACACATCCCCAAAACTTATAGTAACTGTTTCTTTCTCACAATCAATCCTAGCATTAATAGTATGCAAGAAGGGTCTGCCAAATATAATGGGACAAAAATCATCTTCTGGGGAACCAAGAACAAGAAAATCAGTAGGATACTTTATTTTTCCACACAAGACTTCAACATCTCTAACAATCCCAATTGGTGCAATAGTGTCTCTATTGGCAAGCCTAATAGTAACATCAATTTCCTCTAGTTCAACTGGTGCAGTATCATGCATAATTTCTTTGTATAAGGAAAAGGGAATTGCACTCACGCTAGCACCCATATCACAGAAGCCATGATAACAATGATCTCCTATTTTAACAGAAACAACAGGCACGCCAACAACTGGTCTATGTTTATTCTTAGTATTAGGCCTAGAAATTCTAGGAGCTTCATCATAGAAATGAATACACTACTAGGGAAAACCTTATACACAGAATCTTAGTAGGAGCACGGGACAGGAAGAGGTGCTGCTACTAATTAGCAGTAGCGCGTTCCGAGGACGCGCGCTACTGCTACAAACTTAGCAGTAGCGCGACTCGGTAGAACAGCGCTGCTACTAAAATTGACCGACCGTTCCTGCCATGCTAGGTTTAGCAGTAGCACACCCATAATAACCACGCTACTGCTAATGTAATAGTAGTAGCGCGCTTTTCTTTCATGTCTCTATTGCTAATTCTGAAACTGGCCACATGGAGGGCCCCGCTTAGTAGTAGCGCGTGTGCCATAAGAGCGCTACTACTAGATTATTAGCAGCAACGCATTTTGAGCCCCGCGCTACTGCTATGCCGCAGCCATACCACCTTTTCCCCCCTCCCCTCCTCTCTTCCTCACTTTCCCCTAGCTCCCACCTCCTCTCTCCCTCACTTTGCTTCTTCCTCACTACTTCTCCTCCCATTACTCTCCTTCTACATATCTTTCTCTCTCTTTATTACTCCTAGCTAACTACACCAACCTCCATTAATGCATCTTCTTTCTCTTTTTCCTTCCCCTCCACTAGTTGAACTTGTCTCCTCCAAAACTAGCAAGCTAGGTAGATCTAGCTAGCATTTAGTGAAGTGACCTATGTACCTCTCTAAGTAGATCTATAGCCTTGTTAAGAAGAGCTTTGTCCACTTTTGATCATTCCATATGTGTGTGTGGCGACACCTATCGACATCATCATCACCATGCTCGATCTCGAGATAGGTGATTAAAAATTTATGCTTTTGCAAGAATGGAAATATGTGTATGTGTGCGATATGACATAATAGGGCGATATGATGGAAATTGTGTGTGTGGCATGAGTTGCCGCGGAATTGTGCTTGTGAGTTGCCTATGTTTTACTGAAATGTCAATTTATTTCCATTTCAGCGAATTCTAGGAAATCTCTATATGTCCTATTTTTAGGGAAGGTCATGCTAAATTTTTGTATGACTTTGATGCATGCATGCATTTTTATAATCAATTTGTTAATTATTACTGTTCAAGCGTTCATGATGGTTAGTGGAACAGTGGTGGACAGGTGGTTGCGGTCGGCGGTGCAGGACATGAAATAAAATAACCTGACAGAGGTTTTATGTCTGTGTCGAAGATGCAAAGGACGAGCTTGGCTCGGCCCCTATGACGATGGTCGTCTGATGGCGCACCTCCTCATGACTAGTTTCATGGATGGCTATACTCGGTGGATAATTGAAGATGAGGATGATGATGTTGAGGACGCCGACGGGGCAGGCAATGACGACATGGGGCAAGACGAAGAGATGATCAATAATGGCGGCGGAGAAGGGGCCGGACATGGCGGCAGGGAAGAGGTCAGACATGGCAGCAGAGAAGGGGCCAGACATGGCAGCGGGGAAGAGGCTGGACATGGAGGCGGAGAAGGGGCCGGACATGGCGGTACAAAAAATGAGGACTCCACGCCATAGAATTCGTCGGTACTAAGTTCAATCGTGCGGGACCCTCATGTTCAAGCACTGCTTCATAAGGAGACAAGTACTGAGAGAGATGCTTCTAGAGAGGAGGCCAAGCTGCAACAATTGGTGGTAGACTCGAACACTCTATTGTATCATGGTTGCAATCCCGAGGTGACCCACTTGAGTTTCACGCTAGAACTCCTGAAGACGAAGGCTAAAAATAAATGGACCGACACTAGTCTCGATGAGCTTCTCAAGTACCTAAAGGATGTTCTTCCCGCGGGGATTCTATGTCCTACCAGTGTGGATGAGGACAAGAAGATCGTGTGCCCTCTTGATCTGCCGCACGTTAGATACCATGCATGCATCAACGATTGCATAATTTATCGGAAGGAGCACGTGGAAAAAACAAGCTGTCCGGTGTGCAATGCTTCTCGATACAAGAAGGCTAGGAAGAAATCTCCCCCAAAAGTTGTATGGTACTTATCAATCACTCCCCATCTCTAGTAGTATTTCGTAGATCCCAAGGAAGCAAAGCTCATGCGCTGGCACGCGGAGAGGAAGAAGCCCGACGATGGAGATGATCCGAAGCTGAGACACATCATGGATGGAAGCCAGTGGAGAGCGTTCAACAGCGAATATCAGTATTTCGCATGTGATGCAAGGCACATCGTGCTCGGCACGTGTACCGATGGCATGAATCCGTTTGGCAACCAGAACAACAACCATAGCACATGGCCCATGTTTGTACGGATGTACAACCTCCCCCCTGGTTGTGCATGAAGTCGAAGTACATACACATGAGCATGCCGATTCAAGGGCCAAAACAACCGGGAAACAATATTAATCTGTATCTGGGGCTACTTCAAGAGGAGTTAGACACGTTATGGAGAACACCGACCAAGACATGAGAGCCGCGTTGATCATGACGGTGCACGACTATCTCGGTTACGGATATGTCGTAGCACAGGTGTGCCATGGATATTGCGGATGCACGCGGTGCATGGATGATACGATGTCTCAGCAGCTAACATTAAGGAAAGATGGCAGGCCTGGGAAAATCGTGTAATGGGGCATCGCAGATGGCGCGAGAAGGACAACCCATGGAGAAACCATGGAGATCTATTCAATGGTGAGGCTGAGCATCGAGGACCTCCACGTAAGCGGAGCGACGCCGAAATCGATGAGCTGTTGAAAAACTGGGAATAGTGCCCATGCCGGGAAAGACGATGAAAAAGGCACCAGAGCCGCTGTTGAAGGTATGGAAGACGAGGTCTGTTTTCTGGGACTTGGAGTACTGGCACAAACTCGACACGCCTCATTGCCTTGATCAAATGCATATCTGTAAGAATGTCCTTGAGAGCTTGCTTGCGACACTGATGAACATGCCGGATAAGACCAAGGATGGGCCGAAGGCAAGAAAATACTTGCAAGATTTGGAGATCAGGGCAGATCTGCACATGCCGCCCCGTAAAAAGTCGGAGGAGACATAGACGGAGACAGAGGCACAGGAGAAGAAGGGCAAAAAAGTAAAGAAGAGGATTATTGCCCCCCTTCTCGCTTCACCTTAAGTCCGGCTGAGATTGATCAATTCTTCAAGTGCCTTACCGGAATCAAACTTAGTTTCGGTTACTATGGCAAGATAAGCAGATATCTGGACACGAAGAAGAAAAGGTTCAGCGGGATGAAGTCCCATGACTGTCATGTGATGATGACGCAGATACTACCTATTGCCCTTAGAGGGATAATGGACAAGCACGTCCGTGACATGCTTATTGGTCTCTGCAACTTTTTCAACGTCATCTCTCGAAAGTCGATCAGTGTGAGCAGCTCCGAAGGCTACATGAATAGATCGTTGTCATACTAAATGAGCTTGAGATGTACTTCCCGCCCGCGTTGTTTGACGTCATGGTGCATCTATCTGTCCATATTGTGGACGATATAATAGACATGGGGCCGTCATTCCGGCAAAACATGATGCCGTTTGAGAGGATGAATGGGATCATCAAAGGATTCGTTCGTAACATGTCCCATCCGGATGGAAGCATTGTCTAGGGCTATCTGACACAAGAGTGCATCTCTTTCTACGAGAATTTTCTATATGGCGCAGACCGGCCGCCTGGTGTTGGTTTGCCCGTTAACAAGCATGATGGGAGGCTCGAAGGAGAAGGTCACTCCAACTGCCGCAGGGAACTGCATGTCGCCTACTCAGATCGACACAACGACTTTGACATAGAAAACTTGGTAGTGCTACAACACCTACACTAGGTAGATCCTTTCGCGACACTGCACAAAGAAACTGTCGCAAATAAGTATCGTGATTGGGGGTTATGCAGGACGGACGCTGAAGTTACTAGAGAGCACAACTCCACTTTCCTGCATTGGTTCAAATAGCATATTATTGCTAATCCCCCGGAGGAGGGATCTAAGGACAGATTGCTCATATACGCCTTAGCACATGGCCCCTCGCCCAACCTCGTCACCTATCAGGCATACGATATCAACGGATACACATTCTACACGGAGGCCAAAGATATGAACAATGATGATCAGAACTCAGGGGTGACGATGGAATGCATGAGCAACAGCGACAACGACGCAACTAAGAGATTTTATGGAAGGTTCGAGGAGATTTGGGAGCTTCACTACTCTGGACTGCACAACGCGACGATGTTCCATGTCTGATGGGCTAAGAATGTCGAAAGAGAAAACCGGTATTTAACTACCATGACTATACCCGACGCCAAGAGCGGTACTATGAACGCTATCGCAAAAAACAAGCCACGGGTACATGCTAAGCACGTGACACAATGCTTCTTATTAACCGTCTCGTGCAATCCCAGCCGTGTTGTCGTGAGGAGAGGCAAAAGGAACATCATTGGAATGGATGGAGTCGCCAACGAGGAAGACTAGGCCAGTACGACAACCCAATGAGGGAAGATGATGATGACGATGAAGTATACATCAAAAGAAGAATCAATACTGCATTACCTAAGAAAGATCGTACTCCATGGAAAAGGAAAAGTCACAATAAGGGGCTCAATTATTCTTCAACGAACAAGAAGGGAAAGAAGCTCACTCAAAAACGCAAATGTCAACGCTGAGGAACCGTTATCGGTCAAATGATGTAATATATATGTTCCTATTTTGTGTACACACTTAACCGTTATGCATGGGTCAAATGATGTAATCTATATGTTCCTATTTTGTATACATACTAAACCGTCAAATGATGCAATATATATCGCCTTAGTTATATACATTGTATCACCCTCCCTTCGTTCCTGCTCTTGGAAAAAAGGAAAAGAAAAGAAAAGAAAAGAAAAAGAAGAAAATAAAAGGAAAAGAAAAGAAAAGAAAAATAAGAAAAGAAAAGGAAAAGACAATAGAAGAAACAAACAGGAAAACTGGTATAGGTACTGGTTATAGCAGTAGTGCTTTTCCGAAAAAGAGCTATAGCTAGTCGACATAGTAGTAGCGCCGTTTGGAGAAATGCGCTATAGCTACCTGTGATAGTAGTAGCGCTTCTTGGATAAACGCGCTATAGATAACTTAGCTATAGCACGTTTCTAGTAAACGTGCTACTGCTACGTTGACTTAACCCCCAAGTCTGCTTCCCGCCTCTGCTTCTTCCCCCAAATCCCCACTCTCTCTTCTCCCCCCCTCTGCTCGCCCCTGACCCCGGCGCTCGCCCCCGACCCCCCGACCCCGGCGACCTCGCCCTCGCGCCATGCCTCCCTCCTCTGCTTCCTCCCCTCCCAACCTCGACCGTCACTGGGACTGCCTCCTCGCCCTAGCACCCTCTGTAAGCCCCCCACCACTCCTCCTCTCTCTGCTAGCTAGGGTTCTTTGGTTAATTTACTTAGGTTTTAGTTAGGGCAGTAGGTTAATTAGGTTATCTATTTAGTTATGAACCCTAGTTATCAAACTAGTAGGTTAATTTGGCTATATTATGAACCCTGGTTAGTTAGGGCAGTAGGTTAATTAGGTTCTTTGTAAAATTAGGACAGAAATTTAGGGTTAAGTATTTAGGTGTAGTTAAAAGAAAAAATAGAATTGATTATATAGGTTTCTTGCATTTCTTAGTTTAAGCAATTGTTGCTATTTAAATTTTATAGTGCTATTGAAATTTTGAAGTGGACATGTGATTTGGACATGTCATATTTGGAATTTGGACATGCAATATTTGGAAATGTGATGTTTTGGACATGTCATATTTGAAAAATGATGATTATGTGCAGGGTAAATGATCCGAGTGGCCTATGTTTCGCTGGAATGTTGATTCATTTCTGTTCCGGTGAATTTTGGCATGACTTGTGCTAGAAAGTAGGCATATCGAGTACCGGGATTTGCTGGGAAACGACATTCCGACAAACATAGATATTTTTATGTTATTTCTCATTTTTTTATAGTTTTAGAATTAAACGAGGAGACTTAATCATAGGAAACATGTCGAACAACGAAGAAACCGGGCCTTCTGACCAAGATGCAGACAAGATGGATTATGAGGGTGAACAACAGTACCTCGAATTTTTGTCTGCTAAGAACAATCATGGTTTGCAGGCCGTCCTAGATGATGATGCTGACACCGACAATTACCAGCGCCTGTAGTGCCGGGTGAGAGCGGCGGATGACGTGATGAAGGGTGTCCAATAGTGGCTGATGTAATCGCTCCCATAGAACAAAGAATGGACGATGATGAGATGGAGGAGGACCCTCTTCGGTTCCTCAATACAGGCACCTGTGACGGTGACTTAGATATGATGAGTTAGCCATATGATGACTCGGGCTATCACCATGCTAATGAGGATATGGATGATCTGCCCGGGCAGGAACGTCCTAGCAGGGATTGCAAGAAGACTCTCTTCATGCAATCCTCACAGGACACGCCTGAAGATGCAGGGGGTCGTACAGTAGTGCTTAGCCCGATAACACCGGGGTAGGGGTTAAGGAAGGGTCTAGAAGGTCAGCCCAAGAAAAAGGAGAGGAAGATATCGGGGAAGATAGGCTCAACTGCCTACAAACAAGCCAGAGCACATAGCAGCCATACGGTGGCTATGTTCAATGTCACGGGCGAGCTGATGCTACCGTCGGAACCGTTGGCAATATTCGGGGATCTCAGGAGACTGCACGACCATGTGCTGTCGACTGAGAAAAGCCTACTAGCCTTGAAGGATCCAGGATATCCGACATACGCGACTCGTGTGCCTGAGGGGAAGTGCTACATCGACACACGGCCCGCGGAGGTGGTCTTCCTGAGGTTTGATCATATCTTTGAGATGTTTCTGACAAGGCGGCTCGATTGTACAATCGTTCGCCTTTTTGCGCTACATATGAGCTCCGTCATGAAGAGATAAGAAGGCTCGCAAATCTGTGTGGCGGATCCATACTACATGCACGAGTCCTTCTTGAGTCTCGGCGACTTTGAGCGTAAAACTTCTAGGGAGTACCTCAAAAACTTCATGGTACAGAACAAGGACCAGGAAATTGTCCTCCTGCCTTATCATCCAAAGTAAGTCAGTGATGTACAGCCCTTTCGTACATTTCAATCATTTCTTCTCGCTCATATGGAGAATAATTTTTGTTGTTTTCCCCCCGCAGCAATGGTCGCGCCGTCCTTATCGTTCTTTACCCGCGAGTCTCCCATGCTGCGTATTTCGACCCTACCAGAAACAACGAGAAGAAGGACTACACCCACGTAACGAATATTCTAGATGATGCTCTCCAAGGCTTCAACTTCAGGGGTGGCCACATGTAGATCAGGAAACAAAGGAACCGCAAGACGTGTTTCTCGCATAAAACCAACTTCTGCTGCATCCAGGTCTCGAAATCAAGTACAAATGATGGATTCGACCTCCTCCATCTCATGGTGGAGTTCAAGAGGGATCAGCAAAAGCTTCGCATGACAACCAGAAATGATGATCATATCCGCAAGTGGGTAGAATCTCAAGGAGAAGCAGATTATAAACTTAAAGATGACTTCTATCGCATCCAGAGGGACATTGCCACGATCATCATGAAAGAAGTCGTCGAAGTGAAGGGGATGTTCCACCACAGCCCTATATCGCGAGCTGAGGTCCGAACTTACATAGGCATGCAACGTCAGGACCTCACGCCGTTCAAGAAGCTAGGGTCCATCCTTGATGAATTGGAAGGATGGAAGATCTAGTGATTTACGATGCCGATGATGATGATATGTGTCGGTTGAACTTGTATATACTTTCTGTAGCGATGAAACTTTGTGATGTCCATGGTCCCTACGGAACTTGCGTAACGCTACTTTGTTAGTTTTGGTACGATGACCTGCGTACCTCTAGTTAATTAGTTTGCGTACGATGAAACTGCGTTGATTATTTATGTTTACTATATGTTGCATCTAGTTGCTAACCCTTTCTTTTTTGTGTTGCTCAAGTATAGTTTGTTGCGTATGATTTTACATCCTCTTGATGAAGATGCATCTCTAACAGGTACCTAGATTCTTGATGGCGAAGTACCGGTGGTATGTCGTGTACAAAGGAAATGTTCCAGGAGTATATGACGAGTGGTCCGAGTGTCAGGCACTAGTGGAGGGGGTCTTGGGCGCCAGCCATAAAGGCTTCAAAAGCAGACAAGAAGCAGAAGCTAGTTACATGAGGAGGCTCACGCTAGCACGAGAGAGGGCTAATAACTGCTGCCTCATGTACTACATAGTTTCGCTCTCACTCCTAGTGATAGCTCTTCTCGCGTATATCATTGTTTAGATGGATGACGATGTAGTTGCAAGTATTCGAGAGTTGTATCACTATTTTTGAGATGATGACGAGAGACCACTTTGTGTTGGATGATGACTATGATGAGACTATCTGTATGTATATGCTATGATTACATTCGTGTTCTCGCAGCCATTTGTATGTGTATGATGATGACATTTTTATGTGCTAAAGATTATTGTATAAAGCCTGTTCAAATACAAAACAAATATGCAGAAAAAACAGAAACTAATAAAGTTAGCAGTAGCGCGTGGTGTAAAGTTAGCAGCGTGCCATTACTAGTAGCATGTTATAATATAAGGCGCTACAGATAGTAGCAGTAGCGCTATGTTTTGGCGCTCGCTACTACTATGCATGTATAGTAGTAGTGCAGGCCAACACGCGCTGCTGCTATATGTTAGCTGTAGTGCTGTATCAGTAGCGCGTGTTCCCGCGCTACTGCTACACATAATACCCGCGCTACTGCTAGGCTTTTCCCTAGTAGTGATAACATGCCCATCAATATTATCAACCAAGAGATCTTTGACCATAGCAATACTAGGTTCAACTTTAATTTTTTCAGAGGGTGTAGGTGTTCTACCACAGCTCTTACGAACCACAGTTGAAGCTTTAGCATGTTCCTTTATTCTAACGGGGAAAGGTGGTTTCTCAATATAAGCAACATGAATAACAGGATCAACATTATAAGTAATAGTTTCCTATTCAACTTTAACAGGTTCAACTACTTTAACTTTAATGGGAGGATGATGTTTAAACCACTTATCCTTATGGAGATCAACATGAGCAGCAAAAGATTCACAGAAGAAGCTACTATCTCAGAGTCAAGTCTATATTTAGTGCTAAATTCACGAAAAGCATCGGTGTCTACGAAGGATTTAACACAATCAAACTTGAGGTTCATACCTGACTTGTTACCTTCATCGAGTTCCCAATATTCAGAGATGTGTTTAATTCTTTCCAATAAATCCCATTTGAATTCAATATCCTTCTTCATATAGGAACCAACACAAGAAGTATCGAGCATGGATTGATCATTACGAGAAAGCCGAGCATAAAAATTCTGAATAATAATTTCTCTCGAGAGCTCATGATTGGGGCATGAATATAACATTGACTTAAGCCTCCCCCAAGCTTGAGCGATTCTTTATCCTTCACGAGGCCCAAAATTATAAATATAATTCTGATCACGATGAACTAGATGCATAGGATAGAACTTCTGATGAAATTCCATTTTCAATCGGTTGTAGCTCCATGATCCAATATCTTCACATAGACTATACCTTTTCAATGCCTTATCCTTCAAATATAAAGGAAAGACCTTCTTCTTGACGTGATCCTTGGGCAGACCTGCAAGCTTAAATAATCCATAAACTTCATCCACATAGATTAGATGCAAATCAGGATGTAGTGTTCCATCTCCTGCATAAGGATTAGCCAGCAGTTTCTCTATCATACCCGAAGGAATTTCATAATAAATATTTTCAGTAAGTTCAGTAGGTTGAGGGAAAACTCTTTCTGTTTCCATTTGAGGTGAAGATACACCGAAAGAGGCCCTCAAAAGATTACTTTCCATAGTAACAAGTGACAGTAAATTTCAGCACACTATATAATTTTTTCCTTACCAAATTCCAATTACCAAAGGCACTTAACTCCCCGGCAACAGCGCCAGAAAAGAGTCTTGATGACCCAAAAGTATAGGGGATCTATTGTAGTCCTTTCGATAAGTAAGAGCATCGAACCCAACAAGGAGCAGAAGGAAATGACAAGCAGTTCTCACTAAGGTATTCTGTGCAAGCACCGAAATTATAGGCAACAAATAGTTTTGTGATAAGATAATTCATAGCGGGTAGCAAGTAAAAAGTGTAACAAAGGTGCAGAAAGGTGTCCCAATCCTTTTTATAGCAAAGGACAATCCTGGACAAACTCTTATATAAAGCAAAACGCTCCCAAGGACACATGGGAATTTCTATCAAGCTAGTTTTTATCATGCTCATACGATTTGCGTTCTTTACTTTGATAATTTGATATGTGGGTGGACCGGTGCTTGGGTGCTGCCATTACTTGGACAAACATCCCACTTATGATTAACCCCTCTCGCAAGCATCCGCAACTATGAAAAAAGAATCAAGATAAATCTAACCATAACATGAAACATGTGGATCCAAATCAGCCCCTTACGAAGCAAAGCATAAACAAGGGTTTAAGCTTCTGTCACTCTAGCAAACCATCATCTACTTATTACTTCCCAATCCCTTCCTCTAGGGCCAAACAATGGTGAAGTGTCATGTAGTCGACGTTCACATAGCACCACTAGACAGCATACATATCATCAAAATATCGAATGAATACCAAATTCACATGATTACGTATAACAAGACTTATCCCATGTCCTCAGGAACAAACGTAAATACTCACAAAGAATATTCATGTTCATAATTAGAGGAGTATTAATGATGATCAAGGATCTAAACATTTGATCTTCCAGCAAGTAAACAAACTAGCATCAACTACAAGGAGTAACCAACACTACTAGCAACCCACAGGTACCAATCTGAGGTTTTGAGACAAAGATCGGATACAAGAGATGAAGTAGGGTTTGGAGAGTAGATGGTGCTGGTGAAGATATTGATGGAGATTGGGCCCCTATCGATGAGAGGATCATTGGTGATGACGATGGCTTCGATTTCCCCCTCCTGGAGGGAAGTTTCCCCGGTAGAACAGCTCCGCCGGAGCCCGAGATTGCTTCTGCACAAGTTCCGCCTCGAGACGGCGACGCTTCGCCCCGAAAGCTCTGTTCTGATTTTTTTTCCAGGTCAAAACCCTCCATATAGCAGAAGATGGGCACCGGAGGGCTGCCAGGTGGGCCACAAGCCATAGGGGCGCGCCGAGGGGGGTAGGGCTCGCCTCCAGGCTTGTGACTGCCTGGTGGGCCCCCTGATGTATTATTTTCGCCCAATATTTTTTATATATTCCAAAATAATTCTCCATAGATTTTCAGGACTTTTGGAGTTGTGCAGAACAGGTATCTCACATTTGCTCCTTCTCTAGTCCAGAATTCCAGCTGCCAACATTCTCCCTCTTCATGTAAACCTTGTAAAATAAGAGAGAAAAGGCATAAGTATTGTACTAAAATGTGTGATAACATCCCATAATGCAATAAATATCAATATAAAAGCATGATGCAAAATGGACGTATCAGTCATGCATTATAACTTAGAACAGAGACTCCAAAACATTTTGAACTTCACGAAACATATGGGATGTTCCCAGAGCTGAAATTGGAATTTCAGGCTCATGCCCGTGTTGAGAGGTATTGGACCTCCGACAAGTTCTTTGCCTAGAAGATGGAGGAGAATAGCTCAATCGGTGAGCATGTGCTCAGAATGTCTGGGGACTACAATCGCTTGAATCAAGTGGGAGTTAATCTTCCAAGATAGTGATTTACAGAGTTCTCCAAGTCACTGCCACCATGCTACTAGAGCTTCGTGATGAACTATACCATGCAAGGGATAGAGAAGATGAACCCTGAGCTATTCACGATATTTTATGCTGCGGAGGTAGAAATAAAGAAGGAGCATCAAGTGTTGATGGTTAGTCAAACCACTAGTTCGAGGAAGGGCAAGGGAAAGAAGGGAAACTTTGAGAATGGCAAGCCAGTTGTCGCTCCATTGAAGAAACCCAAGGTTGAACCCAAACCCGAGACTGAGTGCTTCTATTATAAGGGGAACAGTCACTGGTAGCAGAACTGCCCCAAATACTTGGGAGATAAGAAGGCTGGCAACGTCAACAAAAGTATATTTGATATACGTGTTATTGATGTGTACCTTACTAGTACTCCTAGTAGCACTTGGGTATTAGATACCGGATCAGTTTCTAATATTTGTAACTCAAAATAAAAGCTATGAAATAAACAGAGACTAGCTAAGGGCGAGGTGAAGATGAGTGTTGGAAGTGTTTCCAAGGTTGATGTGCTCACCATCACACGCTCTCTCTACCTTCGGGATTAGTGTTGAACCTAAATAAATATTATTTGGTGTCTACGTTGAGCATCAATGATACGTCTCCAACGTATCTATATTTTTTGCTTGTTCCATGATGTTATATTATCAATCTTGGATGTTTTACAATCATTTTATAGCAACTTTATATCATTTTGTATGACTAACCTATTGACATAGTGCCAAAGTGCTACTTGATGTTTTTGCTTGTTTTTTTACTTCACAGAAAATCAATACCAAATGGAGCCCAAATGCCACAGGGATTTTTGTGGATTTTGTCTGGACCAGAAGGAAGCAAATGGGCCAAATAGCACCAGAAGAGGGGGCACAGGGTGGCGACCCTCCACCAGGGCTCGCCAGAAGCCCCTAGCACGGCCTGGTAGAGGGTGGGCACCTCGGGCACCCCCTCAGCCGACTATCGATCCTATAAATTCCCAGAAAATCCAAAAACCCCTAGGGGAGTCGACGAAACACAATTCCAGCCACCGCAAGTTCGAGAACCTCGAGATCCAATCTAACACCATCACCGAGGGGTTGATCTTCATCATAGGTGCCTCTCCGATGATGCGTGAGTATTCCACCATAGACCTACTGGCCCATAGGCAATAGCTAGATGGCTTCCTCACTCTCTATGTTTCTCAATACAATGGTCTCTTGGATATCTATTTGATGTAACAACTTCTACGGTGTGTTTGTTGGGATACGATGAATTTTGAGTTCATGATCAGTTTCTATCCATGAATATGCTTTGAGTCTTCTTGATCTCTTATTTGCATGATTACTTATAGCCTCGTATTTGTTCTTTGAATCTTTGGTTTAGTTAGGCCAGCTAGATCGATTTTTCTTGCCATGGGAAGGGGTGCTTTGTGATGGGTTCGATCTTGCGGTGTTCTTTCCCAGTGACATAAGGGACATCAAGACACACATGTATCGTTGCCATTAAGGATAACAAGATGGGGTATATTCCTACATGAATATATCTTGTCTACATCATGTCACCGTTCTTATTGCATTACTTAGTTTTCCCATGAACTTAATACACTAGATGCATGCTAGATAGCGGTCGATGTGTAGAGTAATAGAAGTAGATGCAGAATCATTTCAGTCTAGTTAGCTTGGACGTGATGCCTATATAATGATCATTGCCTGGATATCGTTATGATTTTTTGATCTTCTATCAATTGCTCAACAGTAATGTGTTCACCCACCGTGTGCTATACTCATGAGAGAAGCCACTAATGAAACCTACGGCCCCCAGGTCTACTTTTCCAACATATTGCTTTCCGATCTACTATTTGCAACTTTAATTTTCAGATATATTAATTGAAAAAACCCAAAAATACCTTGCTGCACTTTTTGTTTATTTATTTTACTTTGTGTTCTTGCGAGATCTATTTGCCAAAACTATCATTACCTAATCTATCTTATTACCGTAGAGAGCGTGACAACCTCTCTTTCGCGTCGGGTTGCAAGTATTTGTTGTTTGTGTGCAGTGTTGGTGCATGATCTTCCTCTATGAATTGATACCTTGGTTTCATAAGTGAGGGAAATACTTATTGTCGTTGTGCTACATCATCCCTTCCTCTTTGGGGAAATACCGACGTAGTCTCAAGCCACGTCAGTGAACATGATTAGATCATGTTTATTGCAGTATGATTATTCATTTTAGTCATGGAATAATTATTGTTCTGTTTATATGAATAATAACTTGTATGGTCATGCACCTAATGTGAATGGTTTATTGAATGTCGATCGTAGTAGTACACATGTTCATAATATTGATGCCAAAGGATGCAAAGTTAATAATGATAGTACCACATACTTGTGGCCCTGCCGCTAAGGTCATGTTGGTGTAAAGCACATGAAGAAACTCCATTCTGATGGATCTTTGGACTCACTCAATTTCGAATCGCTTGAGACATGCAGACCATGCCCCATGTTCAAGATGACTAAGACCCCGTTTTCCGGTACGATGGAGCAGGCAAGTGACTTATTGGAAATAATGCCTGCTGATGTATGAGGTCCAATGACATGCGGTGGATATCTATTTTCTTATCTTCAGAAATGACTTGAGTGGATATTGGGATATTTACTTAATGAAACACAAGTCTAAAACGTTTGAAAAGTTCAAGCAATTTCAGAGTGAAGTTGAGAATCATCGTAACAAGAAGATGAAGTTTCTATGATTTAATAGTGGTGGAGAATATCTGAGTTATGAGTTTGGTATGCATTTAAGACAATGTGGAATTGTTTCATAGCTCATGCCACCTGGAACACCATAGGGTAATGGTGTGTCCGAGCGTCATAATCGTACTCTATTAGATATGGTGCGGTCTA
Organism: Hordeum marinum; assembly: GCA_022496015.1. Lineage (NCBI taxonomy): Eukaryota > Viridiplantae > Streptophyta > Magnoliopsida > Poales > Poaceae > Hordeum > Hordeum marinum. The sequence goes on along the minus strand of CM039676.1, from coordinate 464,854,634 downwards.
TGATGTCTCTTACTGATCTGCCACTATCGTTTTGGGGATATGCATTAGAGAAAACTACATTCACTTTAAATAGGGCACCATCTGAATCAGTTGAGATGACACCATATGAATTATGGTTTGGTGAGAAACCTAAGCTGTCATTTCTTAGAGTTTGGCGATACGACACTTATGTGTGGTAAGTTCGAACCCAAAGCGGAAAAATGCATCTTCATAAGATACCCGAAAGCAACAATTGGGTATACCTTCTATCACAGATCCGAAGGCAAGGACTTTGTTTCCAGGAATGGATCCTTTCCAGAGAAGGAGGTTCTCTCGAAAGAAGTGAGTGGGAGGAAGGTAGAATTTGATAAGGTTATCGAACCTTCACTTGAATTGGAAAGTAGCGCAATGCAGAAAGTTGTTCCTGTAATGCGTACACCAATTGAAGAAGAAGAAGCTAATAATGATGATTATGAAACTTTGGATCAAGCTACTACCGAACCTTGTAAGTCGACTAGGACATGTACTGCCTCGAGTGGTACGGTGATCCTATCTTGGAAATCATGTTGTTATACAATGATGAGCCTACGAATTATGAAGAAGCGATGGTGGGCCCGGATACCAACAAATGGCTAGGAGCCATGAAATCCAAGATAGGATCCATGTATGAAAACCAAGTATGGACTTTGGTAGACTTTCCCATTGACCGGCATGCCATTAAGTACAAGTGGATCTATAAGACAGACGTTGATGGTAATGTCACCATTCATAAAATCTCTACTTGTTGCAAAGAGGTTTCCGACAAGTTAAAGGAGTTGACTATGATGAGACTTTCTCACTCGTAGCGATGCTAAAGTTTGTTGGGATTATGTTAGTAGTTGCTGCATTTTTTGATTATGAAACCTGGCAGATGGATGTCAAAATAGAGTTTCCTTAAAGGTTTCCGTGAGCAAAGGTTGTATGCGATACAACCGGAAGGTTTTTCCGATCCTAAGGATGCTAAAAAGTCATGCAAAGCTCCAGCGATCCTTCTAGGGACTGGTGCAAGCATCTTAAAGTTGGAATATACGCTTTGATGAGGTGATCAAAGCTTTTGGGTTTATACAAAGTTTATGAAGAAACTTGTATTTACAAGAAAGTGAGTGGGAGCACTATAGCATTTTTGATAAGTATATGTGGATAACATATTATTGATCAAAAATGATGTAGAATATTTGGAAAGCATAAAGGGTTGCTTGAAAGGAGTTTTTCAAAGCAAGACCTGGATAAATCATCTTAAATATCGGGCATCAAGATCTATAGAGATAGATCAAGATGCCTGGTAAGAGTTTCACAGAGCACATACGTTGACAAGATTTTGAAGGATTTCAAAATGGATTAGTCAAAGGAGTTCTTGCCTGTATTGTAAGGTGTGAAGTTGAGAAAGACTCAAAGCTCGACCACGACAGAAGAAAGAGAAAGGAAGAAGGTCGTCCCCTATGCCTTAGCCATAAGCTCTGTAGTGTATGCCATGCTATGTACTTATACGTCTCCAACGTATCTGTAATTTTTTATTGTTCCATGTTGTTATATTATCATTCTTGGATGTTTTACAATCATTTTATAGCAACTTTATATCATTTTTTCTGACTAACCTTTTGACATAGTGTCACATGCCATTTGCTTTTCTTGCTTGTTTTTTACTTTGCAGAATATCAGTACCAAATGGATTCCAATATTTGCAAAACTTTTACGAGATTTTTTTGACCAGAAGACAACTTGGGAGCCAAGGAAGCATCTGAGAGGAGGCCTATGGGGCCCACAAGAAACCATGGCGTGCTAGAGGCCCCTGGCGCGGCCTTATGGGTTGTGGGGGCCCATAGGACCCTCCTCCACCGCCTCTCAACTCTATAAATACCCAAATATTCCAGAAACCCTAGGGGAGTCGACAAAAAACAATTCTAGCCGCCGCAAGTTCTAGAACCACGAGATCCAATCTAACACCATCACGGACGGGTGCATCGTCTTCATGGGTGCCTCTCCGATGATGCGTGAGTAGTCCACCATAGACCTACGGTCCGTGGGTAGGAGCTATATGGACTCCGCTCTCTTTTGATTCTCAATACTATGGTCTCTTGGAGATCTATTTGATGTAATGACTTTTTGAGGTGTGATTGTTGGGATCCGATGAATTTTGAGTTCATGATCAGTTTCTATCCATGAATATTATTTGAGTATTGTATGATCTCTTATATGCATGATTTTTTATAGCCTCATATTTCTTGTTCGAATCTTTGGTTTAGTTAGGACAACTTGATCAATTTTTCTTGCCATGGGAAGAGGTGCTTTGTGATTGGTTCGATCTTGCGGTGTCCTCTCCTAGTGGCGGAAGGGGCAACGAGGCATGCATGTATCGTTGCTATTAAGGATAACAAGATGGGGTCTATTCCTACATGAATATATCTTGTCTACATCATGTGATCGTTCTTATTGCATTACTCCGTTTCTCCATAAACTTAATACACTAGATGCATGCTGGATAGCGGTCGATGTGTGGAGTAATAGTAGTAGATGTAGAATTGTTTTGGTCTATGAATCTTGGACGTGACGCCTATATAATGATCATTGACTTGGATATCGTCATGATTATTTGATCTTCTATCAATTGCCAACAGTAATTTGTTTACACAACGTGTGATATACTCATGAGAGAAGCCACTAGTGAAATCGATGACCCCGGGTCTATCTTTTAATATATTTCTGTCCAATCTATCTTTTTATGCATTTGCTTTCAAATCTACTATTCAAAAAACCCAAAAAATATCTTGCGGCACTTTTTATTTGCATCTTTTATTTTGCGTTCTTGCACGATATATTTATCCAATCTCATACAAACCAATCTATCTTTTACCATGGAGAGACTGACAACCTCTCTTCCGCATCGGGTTGCAAGTATTTGTTCTTTGTGTGAAGGTACCGTTTACATAGTGTTTCTTGGTTCTATTATTAGTTTGATAACCTTGGTTCATAACTGCGGGAAATACTTACCGTAGTTGTGCTGCATCATCCCTTCCTCGTTGAAGAAATACCAACACGGTCTCAAGCCACGTTAAAGGAATTTCTGGTGCCTTTGCTAGGGAGACATCATCAACATCTACCAGGTTCCTAATCACAAATCTCAACTCCTTAAAATTTACATTTTTGCCATTTGCCTCTCATTTTCCTCTCCCCACTTTGATACATCTCCATCGTGTGTACTTTTACTAACGCTTTTGTTCTTGTTTTGGACTCTAATTAGCATGATTTGAATGAAACTAACCCGGACTCAGTTGTTTTCAGCAGAACTACCATGGTGTTGTTTTTGTGCAGAAATAAAAGTTCTCAGAATGGAACAAAACTTATTGGAGAATTATGTCAGAATATTTTAGGAAGATTGGAGAGAAAAGCCACCAGAGAGGGGGGCCAGGGTGGCCACCACCCACCAGGGTGTGCCAGCCCCCTCGCACGGTCTGGTGGGTGGTGCTCACCTCGTGCCCCCCGACCCTAATTCTAGCGCAATAAAATCCTTTTTTTCTAGCAAAAATCAAGGAGAAAGTATCATCGCATTTCACGATACAAAACCGCCGCCACCTCGTGTTCTTCATCAGGAGGCCACATCTGGAGTCTGTTTGGGGCTCCGGGGAGGGGAATCTTCGGTCTTTGTCATCATCAACCCTCCTTCATCACTAATTCCATGATACTCCCCACTGGGAGTGAGTAATTACTTTGTAGGCTTGCTGGTTGGTGAGGAGTTGGATGTGATTCATCATGTAATCATGTTAGTTTTGTTAGGGCTTGATCCCCAGTATCCACTATGTTCTAAGATTGATGTTGCTATAACTTTGCCATGCTTAATGCTTGTCACTAGGGCCCGAGTGCCATGATGTCAGATCTGAACTGTTTATGTTATCATCATTATATCTATGTTCTTGATTCGATCTTGCCTAGTCATATGCAGCTAGGGATACTTCATGGTGATGACTGTAGTTTGAGGAGTTCATGTATTCACTATGTATTAATGCTTTGTTCCGGTTGTCTATTAAAAGGAGACATTAATATCCCTTAGTTTACTTATTGACCCCGCTCCCACGGGAGGGTAAGACAAAAGATGTCATGCAAGTTTTTATCCACAAGCACGTATGACTATTTACGGAATACATGCCTACATTATATTGACGAACTGGAGCTAGTTTTGTGTTACCTTAGGTTATGACTGTTATATGATGAATATCATCCAACAAATACACCGATCTAGTGCCTACGAGTATTCCACTTATTGCTCTTGCTAAGTTACTACTGCAGCTCTTACTATTGCACTTGCTACAAAACTACTACCGCTAATGTTACCGCTACTTTTACTGTTACTACTGCTATCAAGCTATCCTATTACTGTGCTACTGATCACTTTGTTGTAGATATTTATCTCTAGGTGTGGTGGAATTGACAACTCAACTACTAATACTCTCAAATATTCTTTGGCTCCCCTTGTGTTGAATCTATAAATTTGGGTTGAATACTCTACCCTCGAAAACCGTTGCGATCCCCTATACTTGTGGGTTATCAAGACCTTTCTCTGGCGCTGTTGCCGGGGAGCATAGCTCTATTTGTTGAGTCACTTGGGATTTGTATCAATCTATCACTATGAAGAATCTGAAGGATACTAAAACCAAGATTTTTTCCTCTACGACGAGGGGAGGTAAGGAATTGCCATCACACTCTGCACTTGATTCACCTTCTGTTATGAGTAAACGTGCGACACCACCACCTGCTATTAATCCTAATATTGATGATGCTACTTCTGCTATGAATGATGCTTCTGATGATTCTAGTACCATGCTTGATGATAATGTGCCACTAGGTGAATTTCTTGATGAACAAATTGCTAGATCTAGAGAGAATGAAATCATTAAAACTGATGAGATCTTTGCAACTGATACTTATGAAATAGATATTAGACCTAACTCTCCTAGATTTGAAATGCCTGAGATACCTTAAGGTTATGCTTTGGATGGAGAAATAGCTAGAGATATTCTTGCTTGTAAGGAGATAAACTATCTTAAGAAACTACTATGCAAGTATAAAGAAAAGACTTTGAATGCTAAAATGAAATGCGATCCTAAGTTTTCTACTTCACCTATCTTTGTTACCGATAAGGATTATGAATTCTCTGTCGACCTAGAGTTGATTACTTTGCTTCAGTTTGATCCTTTTCATGGCTATGAAACTAAAACTGAGGTAGCACATCTTACTAAGTTGAATGATATAGCCACCCTATTTGCTCATGATGAGAAGATCCACTACTATTATATTCTCAAATTATTTCCGTTCTCATTAAAGGGTGATGCTAATATATGGTACAATACTCTTGCTCCTTTTTGTGTGCGTAGTCCCTAGGATATGATTTACTACTTCTCTGAAAAATATTTTCCTGCTCATAAGAAACAAGCTGCCTTAGAGTAAATATTTAACTTTGTGCAAATTGAAGAGAAGAGTCTCCCACAAGCTTGGGGGAGGCTTCTCCAATTGCTTAATGCTTTGCCTGATCATCCTCTTAAGAAAAATGAAATACTTGATATCTTCTATAATGGACTAACTGATGCTTCCATGGACTTCCTAGATAGTTGTGCTGGTTGTGTTTTCAGTTGACGGATTGTTGAACAAGTTGAGGTACTATTGAATAATATATTGAAGAATTATGATAATTGGACTCTCCTTGAACCACCACTTGAACCCACTCCAAAGAACAGGGGTATCTTATTTTTCAGTCGTGAAGATATGCAAGAGGCAAAGAAAGGTATGAAGGAAAAAAAGCATTAAGGCTGAGGATGTTAAGAATTTACCACCTATTGAAAAAATACATGGACTTAACACACCACCACCTCGACAGGTGGTAGAGGTAAATTATTTATTAAAGTTTGATGAAGGTGATATACCTTACAATAAACATCCTAGTCAATGCTTATATTAGTTTGATAATTACATTAGGAAACAAGATCACTTCAGTGCAAATGTCCTGAAACAATTGAAATATAATTCTGATATGATTGCCCACTTGAGTGACTTGTTATTTAGAATTAGTAATGATGTTAGAGGTGTAGGAAAACATGCCTCTATGGCTAAAACTCAGTTAGAACAAGTTGCTAAATCTCGAAAAGAATTGCTTGATGAAATGAATAATAAAATGAATGATCATGCTATTAGAGTAGTGACTAGAGGAGGTAGAATGAACCAAGAACCTCTCTATCCTGAAGGTCATCCTAAAATAATTGAACAAGACCCTCAAGGAATTAATGCTGATACACCTGGTCCTTCTATGAAGAAAAATAAAAAGAAAAATGATAAGACTTTGCATGCCTCTAGTGAACCTGAGATAGAAAAACCTCCTAATGATAATAATGATGTTTCTATTTCTGATGCTGAAACTCAATCTGGTAATGAACATTCACCTAGTGATAAAGAAAATGATAATGGTGATGTTCATGAAGATGCCCAACCAAACAATGATAAAGTACTAGATAATGATGTAGAAATAGAACCTGTTGTTGATCTTGATAACCCAGAACCTAAAATAAACGATATGATAAAAAAGACTTTATGGCTATAAAACATGGTAAAGGAAGAGAGACATGGGTTCAGAAACCCATGCCTTTTCCACCTACACAATCTAAGAAAAAATATGATGAAGAATTTGAACACTTTGCTGAAATGATTAGGCTAGTCTTTTTGCGTACCCGCTTAACTGATATCTTAAAGATGGCCCCTTATGCTAAATACATGAAAGACATCATCACTAATAAAAGGAAGATACCAGAAGCCGAAATCTCCACCATGCTTGCTAACTATTCTTTTAAGGATGGAGTACCTAAAAAACTTGGAGATCCTGGAATACCAACTATACCTTGCTCCCTTAAAAGAAATTATGTCAAAACTTCTTTGTGTGATTTGGGAGCTGGTGTTAGTGTTATGCCTTTCTCTTTATATAAAAAACTTGATTTGAATAAACTCACGCCTACTGAAATATCTTTGCAAATGGCTGACAAATCAACGGCCGTACCTATCGATATTTGTGAGGATGTGCTGTTGTATTTGCAAATGTTACTATCTTAATAGACTTTGTTATTATTGAGATGCCCGAGGAAGACAATATGTTGATTATCCTTGGTAGACCCTTTTTGAATATTGCAAGGGGCATTATTGGTTGCAATAAAAGAAAAGTCACTTTTCATATCAATGGTAATGAGCATACAGTGCACTTTCTGAAGAAACAATTCCAAGTGAATGGTTTAAATGTTATTGAAAATTCTCCTACACTCATTATTGGAAGCTTTAAACTACCTGTACCTACTGCCAAAATAAATATGGTATAATTATGGTCGGGGAGATCCATATCCCCATTGAGGTAACTTAGTGTTTTATGGAAGTTCTTCGGTTTCATGCTAACCGAAAGTGGTTGTTAATAAGACTTGATCAACCTTATTAATGGATCATTTTTGAGAGGTATGAAGTTGATGAATTTAGTAGACGCAACCCTGTGTATCCAATTTTTGTTTTCTGTTTTCTTAGTTAAGAAAATAAAATGCCATGTTTGTCATGCTTTCTGAATTTCCCATGCAAAAAAGACCCAAAAATAAAAGTTCTCAAAATGTCCTAAAAATTTAACACGATTTTTTTTCTAAATGTTTCTGAATTTTTGGTACAAATTACACCAGAAGGGGGTGCACCTGGTGCCCACAAGTCACCAGGGCGCGCCAGCCACCCCTGACATGACCTGGTGGGTGGTGGGCCCCACGTGGGTCCCCTCACTTATTCCCTTAGGCCATGTCATCTCTTACCTCCAGACAAAAATCACCATTGCTCTCTCCCTCGTGTTCTTGCTCACGAACCTGTGGATTTTGATCTCTTTGCTCGAAGCTCCATTTCCAAAACGGTTTTAGGGGATTGCCTCTTGGTATGTAACTCCCCCATTTCTCCAATTAGTTTTTGATTTAGTGGTTTATTTTCAGAATAATTAGCTACTCTTGGTGCTACTGTATATGAGCTTACATGTTGAATTCTTAGAGTTCAAAGTAGCTTGAATGCTTGATATGGACTCTACACATCCTTATGAGTAGTTGCTATCAATCTTATTAAGTTTTGTTAACAAAATTTTGTGTCACGATTTTTTTCCAGAAATTGATCGCAAATAAAAATGCAATTCTTTAGGAGTTATTCGAGGAGAAGATCCTCGGGGGCATAATTGTTGGGGAACGTTGCATGGGGAACAAAAAAATTCCTACGCACACGCAGATCTATCCATGGTGATGAGCATCTATGAGAGGGGGAGTGGATCTGCATACCCTTGTAGATCGCTAAGCGGGAAGCGTTAAGAAACACGGTTGGTGTAGTCGAACATCTTCGTGATCCAAATCGCCGAGCGTCCCGCGATCTCATCACAATCCGTCCCGTGATCTCATCACGATCCGTCCCGTGAACTCATCACGATGTGTCCCGCGATCTCATCACGATCAGTCCCGCGATCACGTCACAATCCGTCCCGCGATCTCATCACGGTCCATCTCGCGATCTCATCATGGTCTGTCCTACAATCTCATCACGGTTCGTCCCGCGATCTCATCACGGTCCGTCCCGCGATCCAATCATGGTCATCTCGTGGCCTTGATCACGGTTCTTCCGATCTAGTACCGAACGGACGACACCTCCGCGTTCAGCACACATGCAGCTTGATGACGATCTCCGCTGTCTTGGTCCAGCAAGAGTAAGTGGAGAGGAGGAAGAGTTCACCGGCAGCGTGAGGGCGCTCCGGCGATGGTGGTGGAGCAATTCCGGCAGGGCTTCGCCTAAGCACCGCAGAAAACCGATCTAGAGGAGCACCGGTGGAACGGGTAGCACGTGGCCGTAAAATCAAGTGCAAAACACCCAAGTCCACCAATATATATAGGAGGGAGGGATGTGAAGGGATGGAGCACCAAGGCTGCCTCCTATCTCTCTCTTGCGCAAGGAGGATTGGAGGAATCCTCCTCCAATCCTAGTAGGACTAGGATTGCTCCTTTCCTACTTGGAATCTCTTTCCACCTTTGCGTTTTTTTCTTTCTTTCTCAAGTCCAGCCGCATGGGCCTCTTAGAGGACTACCACCAGCCCACTAAGGGCTGGTCTCCACCCTCCCACAGCCCATGTAGCCTCTTGGGTCGAAATACCTCTCCCGATGGTCCCCTGGTACACTACCGGCATTCCCTGTACACTACCGATGAGCCCGAAACTTTTCCGGCGACCAAAATAGGACTTCCTATATATGAATCTTTACCTCCGGACCATTCCGGAGCTCCTCGTGACATCCGGGATCTCATCCGAGACTCCGGACAACCTTCGGTCACCACCATACATAACTCTACACTACCGAAACATCACTAAACCTTAAGTGTGCAGACCCTGCGGTTTCGAGAACTATGTAGACATGACCGAGACACCTCTACGGCCAATAACCAATAGCGGGCCCTGGAAGACCATATTGGTTCCGACATATTCTACGAAGATCTTTATCGGTCGAACCTCTATGTCAAGGATTCAGTTAATCCCGTATAACGTTCCCTTTGTTCTTCAGTATGTTACTTGCCCGAGATTCGATCGTCGGTATCACCATACCTAGTTCAACCTCATTACCGGCAAGTCTCTTTACTCGTTCCGTAATGCAAGATCCCGTGGCTAACACTTTAGTCACATTTCTTGCAAGTCTTGTTGTGATGTTGCATTACCGAGTCGGCTCTGAGATACCTCTACGTCACACGGAGTAACAAATCCCAGTCTTGATCCATGCCAACCCAACAGACACCCTCGGATATACCTGTAGAGAACCTTTATAGTCACCCAGTTACGTTGCGACATTTGATACACACAAGGTACTCCTCCGGTGTCAGTGAGTTGCATGATCTCATGGTCATAGGAACATATACTTGACATGCAGAAAACAGTAGCAATAAACTGACACGATCATATGCTACGTTTGTAGTTTGGGTCTTGTCCATCACATCATTCTCCTAATGATATGATCCCGTTATCAAATGACATCTCATGTCCATGGCTAGGAAACCTTAACCATCTTTTGATCAACGAGCTAGTTCACTAGAGGCATACTAGGGACACGGTGTTGTCTATGTATCCACACATGTATCTATGTTTCCATTCAATAAAATTATAGCATGGATAATAAACGATTATCATGAACAAGGAAATATGATAATAACTAATTTATTATTGCCTCTAGGGCATATTTCCAACAATAATCAAGTGAAAACTCTATATGACAATCTTATGTTGAGGCAAGTGCAAACTCGATACGGGATGCCAAAACCAAATCATGCCTTTGGCCGTGTAATACCTTCATGGAAGGTGCAGGTATTAAGGAAGAATTTGAGAAGTATGTTCGCAACGCCGATCTGGTTCCCTTCATCAAAAATAAGTGCACTCAACACCTCACTCTCACAGAGACATTTACTCAGAAATTTGAATATTTCCCTCGTGAGTCTAGATTTTCATTTAGTCTCTATAGTAATGCTTTCACCATGCCTCTAGACGCGTTCTATGAAGTGTGCAAAATTCCATATTGGGGTTCGCTAGACGAACCAACAAAACCTGAGTACTAGTCATTTTTGAGTAACCTTTGTAGCAGTGAAATCGGAGAAGTGACACAAGGCAGAATAAAAAGCATCCATATTCCATCTATACAATACTTTGCTCTCTTTAATGTCAAATGCATTGTAGTTGAGCAGGATTGTAGCACACTGTGTGCCATGACTTGAGTCTTATACAATGCTTTAACGGGAATTAAAGGCTACAATTTAGGAGCAATTGTTGCATGGAGACTGAATCTCAATGCTGCTAACGGTAATTTATATGGTGGGATTTATGCCTCCCGCTTAGCTACGAGGTTGGGAGTATCCCCTTGGCCTAATGACCCTATCTTACCTAACTAGTACTTAGAATTTGATGCCATGAAGCACCATATATTAATTAAGGTCACATTCAATAACTATAATTACAACTTGAGGTTTGATAACGGTCCATTGTGTCTATCGTACTACCTTCTCCTGCTCTCTTTGATTATCACAGGAAGGGAAGATACTATGTCCTTGAGAGCGAGGGCCGCACGTACAATGCGGAGATTGAAGCTGCCAGAAGGGCTGATGTGGTTGCACCAAGAGCCTCGGTAGGCTATCACTCAGACTATTATCCAGGCTACTCATGGTGATTACCAAGCTAGGCCAAAAGCCTAAGCTTGGGGGAGTACATGTTTCCACCGACATTATATTCATGCTCACACATTTCATTCTAGTCGTTAGTGTTCACACCTTTTCATTGTATTATTCATGCTAGATCTATTTTCTTGCTTTCTCCTTGAGTTTTTGAAAAACTTTGAGAAAATCCAAAAACACTTCTTGCTTCTTTTCGGGTTTTTTTTCCAGTTTAGTTAGTTGTAGTATTAAAAGAAAACCAAAAAATGTTTCTCATTTCTTCTTTTGCTTGTTGGGAGTTCTAGTGTGTAAATAGTTTTTCTCATTTTTGTTTTTCCTTCTTTTATTTGCTTCTTCGCAAAAAACTAAAAACTCTAAAAATATTTCAGTGCGTTTCTCTGGAATTCTCTTTCTTTTATCGAGTCATACCAAGGACAAGACCACGATGAAAATGTTGAGTGGCTCTCATACGCTTTATTGTTGATCTAACAAAGAGTCTATATTACTTTTGTCTTTTCCTCTTGAATAAAATGTTTGCAGATTCCAGCTTAGTCCACGACACTCCTGTACTATTATTATTTTCATATCATTCAATCGTGCAAGTGAAAGGCAATAATGACGATATTTGATGAATTGACTATGGCAGAGAGAAGAGGGTATGAACTCAACTTTTTTTGTTTTTGTAAATTATTTTAACCTAGTATCCATGATTCAGCATATTATGATAAAAACAAGTTTGCAATGACAATTAGCGATTATAGTTGCTCATGCCATGCTCATGTAGCTAGGAGTGGATAATGATTTATCTTAGATGTCAACATGCATTAAAATGGTTGTGATGTAGTATGATGATATGGTATCCTCCTTTGAATGTTTCAAGTGGCCTGACTTGGCACATGTTCACGCATCTAGTTGAATCAAAACCAACATAGCCTTCATGATATTTATGTTCACGGTGTCCATATCCTACTCATGATAGCATTCAATATTTATTATTCATAATGCATGTTTATGAACGTCTTCGCTCTCTAGCCGACCGCTTCTCAATTTATTTGCTAGCCTTCACCTGTACTAAGCGTAACGGCAATACTGCTTGTGCATCAAAATCCTTAAACCAAAGTTATTCTAGATGAGTCCACCATATCTACCTATACGTGGTATTACCCAACCGTTCCAAGTAATTTCGGCAATACTGCTTGTGCATCAAAATCCTTAAACCAAAGTTATTCTAGATGAGTCCACCATATCTACCTATACGTGGTATTACCTAGCCGTTCCAAGTAATTTTGCATGTGCCACCTCTAAAATTTCAAATGAACATCTCTTGTGTGTGCCTGGACCGCTCATGGAGCAACATGGGGTGGTTAGTATCTTCCCTGTTAAGCAGGTTATTCTCATGATGAGTGTTTATCCACTCGTCCTTGCATGAGGAGGGCGGTAATAGGGATTCCCAACCCCGAAATCAAAAGTAATGTAAATAATTAAACAACCCCCCCCCCAGGAATATTGTTGGTTTGGACGGTACCCGTGGATTCAGCTCTCCGTGGAGTGTGTTTGCTGGTGGAGGGGGATTAAACCTTTATTTTCATCTCTTGGTAACCGCCAATAATTTATTTAACATGGAACACATTGATAGCTATTGGTCGTAACATTGACAGGAAGGGTGTACCTCTTAAAATTATACTTATCTCTTATCTAAGCCTTGAGCTCTAGCACCTCTGCAAATCCCTGCTTCCTGATACGTCTCCAACATATCTATAATTTATGAAGTATTCATGACATATTCACCTATGTTTACAATACTTTTATATGGTTTTGATGCACTTTATATGATTTATTTAGAAATAACCTGGACTAACGCTGTTTTCAGCAGAATTACCGTGTTGTTGTTTTTGTGTAGAAAATGAAAGTTCTCGGAATTGCCCGAATTTTTTTTATGATTTTTTCTAGAGGAAATAGGAAATACTAGAGGGAAGAACCACCGGAGGGGGTGTGCTAGGAGGCGACCACACATCTGGCTGCCCCCTAGGGCGCGACAAGATAGCTTGGGGGGTCCACGTACCTCCATTCCGTGTGATTCCAATGCTAAAAATCCTATAAATCCCAGAAACCCCAGAAATAAAGAGAGGGCTTCTGCTCTGCCACCGCAACTCTCTGTATCACCAAAAAACCAATCTAGAGTGATTCCAGTACCTTGCCGGAGAGGGAAAACCATCACCGATGGCCATCTTCATCATCCGTATGGTCTCCATGATGAGGAGGGAGTAGTTCACCCTCGGGGCTGAGAGTATGTACCAGTAGCTATGTGTTCAATTCCTCTCTCTGTCTCTCTCTCTCGTGTTCTTGAGATGACACGATCTTGATGTATCACGGGCGTGTTAATATAGTCGGATCATATGATGTATTTCCCTTACCATCTAGTTGTGATGAATTGAGTCGTTTACTTTAAGATCTCGTTATGTTGGATTGATCATATTGGTATGACAACACTTGATGTAAATCTTGCATGGGATACCTATAGTGACATTGGTGTATTCTATTGATTCACTTTACAAATGTTGAGGCATCAACTTGCTGATTTCGGTGACCTTGGGGATCTATGCATAGGGGTTGATTGCACGTTTTCATACCATGTTCTCTGATAGAAATCTTGGGGTGCTCCTTGCAAGTTCTTTGTGTTGGATTGAATATGATAGATCTGAAACTTTTACACAACATTGCTATGCAAATTCTGTGATATGTCCTAATTTTGCAACATTTTTAGAGTCAAGTAAGTATGGTGATCATTCAGATCTTTACAGACTGCTCTATTCTTGACAGATTCTGTTTTGCATGCATAGTTTGGTTGTTTGAAGTGTTTTCATAGCTTATATGTGGTAATATAAATTGTGGGAATAATGGAATATAGTAGGTATTATGTGAGAACAATTATGAATCTTGTCTTGATAGTACCTAAGTTAATGATTTATATTTACTACACTAACCCCTCTCACAAAGTTCTATTAGGTTTTGTGTGATTGAAGTTTTCAAGTTTTGGGTGAGATGCCGATATGAGGTGAATAAGGAGAAGGAAGGACCTAACATTGGGGATGCCGAAGGCACCCCAAGGTAATACCAAGGAAGACTCAAGCGTCTAAGCTTGGGGATGCCCCGAAAGGCATCCCCTCTTTCGTCTCCAACATTATCGGTACATCTTACTTGGAGCTATATTTTTATTCCTCACATGATATGTGTTTTGCTTGGAGAATCATTATAATTTGTTGTTTTCTGTTAAATGTTATTTCTTATCTTTTTTTCCAATAAAAAGTTCCAAGAATTGTATTAGGATGCTTGCATTGCATGTTTTGATATGTGCTGTGTAAAAACAAAAACTTTTTCTGTAGTGTTTGAATTTTATTATTTCACTGGAATATGAAAAGTTTCTGAAATTTTTACATAGTGTTTTCATATAAATTATTTAGCATGTCCAAAATTTTCATTATTTTTTGAGTTATAGAAGTACACTGGTTTAATAGATTGCTACAGACTATTCTGTTTGGACAGATTGCTGTCATAGTTTTGTTATCTACTTTTCCTATAGTTTCCATAGCTTATATTATTATATATAAATTGTGGAAATAATAATAAATAGTATATGATGTTTGAAATTATTATGCAACTTGTCTTGTCAGTACATAAAGAGTTGATTTATTATTATGTGCACTAATCTATCTCATGAGTTCTTTTCAAGATTTGTGTGGATGAAGTTTTTGAGACATAGGTGAAACCGGGACATGAGAAAATTGAACGAGATACAAAAGCGAAATCTTGGGAATGCCCAAGGCACCCCAAGACAATATTACAAGAAGTCTCAAGCATCTAAGCTTGGGGATGTTACGCATCCCACCTCTCTTTGTCAACTATCGGTTAGCCTATGTTGAGCCTAAATTTTTATTCCTTCACATGATATGTGCTATTCTTGGAGTTTCATTTTTGTTTTGTTTTCTGTTTGAATAAAATATCAAGATCTGAAAAATCTTTACTGAGAGAGAGTCCTCACATAGCTACTTAATTGTTTGACTACTCTTTTGTGAGTAGTTTTATGTTTACTCTTGTGCTTCACTTATATCCTAAGAGTAAAACATTGAATGAACTGAATATAATAAATGTGAAATTATATATTTTCTTCATATGCTTATCCCATGGGGAGTATTGACTTCACATACTAGGAGTATAAGCGGTAAAATTTATTGGAAGTTAGCAAACATACAATTGGTCATTTAAACGATTCATGAAAGAACATTGAAGGAAGAGAGATTTCAAATATATATATATATATACTATCTTGGACATCTTCTATGATTGTGAGCCCCATTAATTATTGTCAAACTTGATAAAGTAGTTGACTTTGCACAAGGGAGACAACTTAATGGTTATGATTGTTTATATTCACATAGCAGTTATATTGTCATGGATCCTCTAACATGTGGTGCTTTTTTAGAACCTTTTGCTAGCCAAAACTTCATACTAAGTAGAGATACTACTTGTGCATCCAAATCCTTGAACCAAGTTTTTTTTTCCATGAGAGTCCACCATATCTACATGTGGATTGAATAAGATCCTTCAAGTAAGTTGTCATCGGTGCAAAAAAAAGCAATAAAAATTGCTCCTAAATATCTATGATCTTTTATTGGAAGGGAAAATAAGCTTTGTACAAACTTGAGATGGTGAAGAAATAAAAGCGACGGACTGCACAATAAAGGTTGCCATCACAAGGGGCAATATAAAGTGACATTCCTTTTCATTAAGAAATTACACATCAAAATATAAATAAGTGCATAACAACCTCTGCTTCCCTCTATGAAGGGCCTATCTTTTACTTTTCATGTTGAGTCAACTTCTTATCGCAATCTATTAATTCCTTAGTTGGCAAGCATCATGTGGTGGGGAAAATCGAGACACATATATCCAATTGAATATAGGTGATAATGATTCATTATTTGTTGACATTATCCCTAAGATAAATGAGTTGGGAGGCGAAACTTGATACGTCTTTGTCTTATCTATTATTTTTGATTGTTTCATGCCAATATTATACAAGTTTTACATACTTTTGGCAACTTTTTATATGATTTATTGGACTAACCTATTGATCCAGTGCCCAGTGCCAGTTCCTGTTTGTTGCATGTTTTTTATATCACAGAATATCCATATCAAACGAATTCCAAATGCAATAAAATTTTACGGAGAATTATTTTGGAATATTTGTGATTTTTGGGAGTTGTAATTACCGCAATCGGAGGCCCACACAGGGCACAAGACACCAAGATCCAACCCTTGAGCCAGGCGCGTGCTGGTGGGTTGTGCCCACCTCGTACGTCAGTTGGAGCTCTACTTCGGGCGCAAGGAAGCTTATATGTGGAAAAAAATCGTGTTAAAATCTCAGCGCAATCGGAGTTATAGATCTCCGGGAATATAAGAAATGGTTTTTGGCCAGATATGGGAAACACGAAACAGAAGAGAACAGAGAAGGAGATCCAATCTCGGAGGGACTCCCGCCCCTCCGCTGCCATAGGAGACCATGGACCAGAGGGGGAATTCTCCTCCCCATCTAGGGGGAGGCCAAGGAATAAGAATAAGTAGGTGGGCTCTCTCCCCCTCGCTCCCGGTGGCGTCGGAGTGCCGCCGGGGCAACGACCGAGACGACGATCTACATCAGCAATCTTGCTACCGTCAACACCAACTCTCCCCCCTATATGGAGCAGTGTAACACCTCTTCTCCCCGCTGTAATATATACTTAAACATGGTGCATAACTCCATATATTATCCCAATGATCTATGGTTATCCTATGATGTTTGAGTAGATCCACTTTGTCCTGTGGGTTAATCGTGATCTTGGTTGGTATGATTGTATATTTTATTTATGGTGCTGTCCTACAGTGCCCTCCGTTCTCGTGCAAATGTGAGGGCCCCCCCGTGTTGCAATATGTTCATGATTTGCTTATTGTCAGGGTTGTGGGGGATGACAGCAGCCCGAACACAGATAAGTCGGTTATGGCATATGGGAGTAAAGAGGACTTGATACTTAATGCTATGGTTGGGTTTCGCGACCTTAATGATCTTTAGTAGTTGCGGATGCCTGCTAGGGGTCCAATCATAAGTGCATATGATCCAAGTAGAGAAAGTATGTCTAAACACCTCACTTTTATTATCTTGCAAAGTACTTCTAGTTTTATTCTTGCAAAATAGTTCTAGCATCACTCCAACAAAATAGTTTCATACTTGTTTTAGGTAAAGCAAACATCAAGTGTGCGTAGAGTTGTATCGGTGGTCGATAGAACTTGAGAGAATATTTGTTCTGCCTTTAGCTCTTCATTGGGTTCGACACTCTTATTTATCGAAGAAGGCTACAAACGATCCCCTATACCTGTGGGTTATCAAGACCTTTTTGTGGCGCCGTTGCTGGGGAGTTATATCGTGGGGTGAATATTCTCATGTGTGCTTGTTTGCTTTATCACTAAGTAGTTTTTATTTCCTGTTCTAAGTTTTTCTCTATCTTTAGTTATGGATATGGAACACGAAACACCAAAAAAAATAGTTGTACTTGCTACTCATGGAGATGGGGAACCTCCTAACACCCTCGATGCTCATTATGTGAAAGATATTATGCACTACTTTGATAATCCTGAGAAAACCCCATTCAACTGTATAATGGGAGTAACATTGGATCAACGTGAATACTTTAGGGATTATCACTTGACTCATAAAGGGAAACTATTATTGGATCAAATTCATATGTTAAATTGGTATGCTTGGAATCTATGCTTGAGATATGAATATACTTGTTCCTCTAGGATGGATGCTCCACATCTTCCCTTTTCATGTGAATTTAATGATAATGAAACCTTAGCTTCTTATGCTAATGGTATATATGATTATCATGATGTGACACGAATAGAAGAATTTTTTGCTTTTAAGGGTACTTGTGAAATTGAATCTTTGTTTAAAAAGTTTGAAGATTTTGATGATTCAGTTTATAGACCTGAGAATCTTGCTATCCTGAAATATTTCTATGATAATTATAAATACAATTAAGATACTGATGTGTTTATTGAGAAAGTCTCTGCTGTCCAAGAAGAGACTAATATTTTGCAGGAGTCTATGGAAGAAGAAATTGATGAAACTGCGAGCTCATTGGATGAAAAAGATGATGAGGAGAGTGAAGAACAAACGGAGGAAGAACGGATTAGCTACCCGTGCCCACCTTCTAATGAGAGTAACTCTTCAACTCATACATTATTTAATGCCCCTTCGTTCTTACCAAAGGATGAATGCTATGATAATTACTATGATCCCGTTGATTCATTTGAAATATCCCTTTTTGATGAACTTGATGCTTGTTATGCTTGTGGCCAAGATTCCAATACTAATTACGCTTATGGAGATTAACTTGCTATTTTTCCTTATGCTAAACATGAAATTGTTGCTATTGCACCCACACATGATAGTCCTATTATCTTTTGGAATTCTCCCAACTACACTATATCAGAGAAGTTTGCACTTATTCTGGATTATATTGATGGGTTGCCTTTTACCATTGCACATGATGATTTTGATGAATATAATATGCATGTGTTTGCTGCTCCTACTTGCAATTATTATGAGAGGGGAACTACAACTCCGCCTCTTTATATTTCCAACACGATAAAATTGCAAGAAACTGCTTATACTATGCATTAGCCTTTACTTGATGGGCATGAATTGTTCTTGCATGACATGCCGATGCATAGGAAGAGAGTTAGACTTTGTCATTGCTTGATATATGTTGCTTTGTTCTCACTACTAAATGCTAAATCATTGTTGATTCAAATTGGCTTTGATATACCTTGGGATCCGGGTGGATCCATTACTTGAGCACTTTATGCCTAGCTTAATGGCTCTAAAGAAAGCACTGCCAGGGAGACAACCCGGAAGTTTTAGAGAGTCATTTACTTCTATTGAGTACTTCTATAAATTTTATAAAACAAAAAATATAGAGGGGAACTTAAAACTTTTTTCAAAAAGATAAGCGATTGAAAGGTGATGCATTGTGGAAGTAAGGGTCGACCTTGAACACTTGTGTTCATGCTCATGGAAACAATGTAGAATTTTTCATGAATATTCTCACAAAAATAATTATCCCCTTGTAAAATTACATTTTATTTTAAAAATAATGCACCAAGGTTTGCCTTTAGGTTGATTAGATTGCTTGTTGGTTTGTGTGGTGCAAAAACGAAACTTTGGCTGTAGTGCGCGATTTCTCATTTTTTACCGGAATGTGAAATGGTTCTGAAACTTTTCGTACTGTTTGTATATACAATTTTTTTATTTTTTCCTAATGTTTCAGAAAATTTAGAGTTATAGAATTATGGTGGATGTTCCAATCTTTACAGACTGTCCTGTTTTCATAGATTGATGTTATAGCTTCATTATTTGCGCATGGTTGAATTCTTGTTGAAGCCTCCTTGACTTGGGGCCATGGAATTGTGATATAATACAGTGGTTAATGTTTGTTTATAATTATACAATAATGTTACAGCAGTACATGATGGTATTGCATTCCCATATTCACTAACCCCGCCACTAAAAGTTCGGTTAAGTTTTGTGTGGATGAAGTGTTCGAAGATCGAGGAGGTCTCGATGTGAGGAGAAGGAGGAGAGGCAAGAGCTCTAGCTTGGGGATGCCCAAGGCACCCCAAGTAAATATTCAAGGAGACTCATGCGTCTAAGCTTGGGGATGCACCGGAAGGCATCCCATCTTTCTTCAACAAGTATCAGTATGTTTTCGGATTCGTTTCATTCACATGATATGCGTAAATTCTTGGAGCGTCTTTTGTGTTTATTTTTCACTTTTCTTTTATGCACCATGCTGGTATGAGATAGTCCATGGTTGATTTATAGAATTCTCATTGCACTTCATGTTGGGGAACGTTGCATGGGAAATAAAAAAAATCCTATGCCCACACAAGATCTATCCATGGTGATGAGCATCTACGAGAGGGAGAGTGGATCTATGTACCCTTGTACATCGCTAAGTGGGAAGCATTAAGAAACACGGTTTGTGTAGTTGAACGTCTTCGTGATCCAAATTGCCAAGCGTTCCACGATCTCATCATGATCCATCTCGCGATCCAAGCACGATACGTCCCGCGAACTCATCACGATACGTCTCGCGATCCAATCACGATCCGTCTCGCGAACTCATCACGATCCGTCCCGCGAACTCATCACGATCCATCCCACGATCTCATCACGATCCGTCCCACGATCCAATCACGATCCATCCCGCGAACTCATCACGATCTGTCCCGCGAACTCATCACGATCCGTCCCATAATCTCATCTCGATCCGTCTCGCGATCTTGATCACGATCATTCCGATCTAGCGCCGAACGGACGGCACCTCCGTGTTCAGCACACGTACAACTCGATGACAATCTCCGCCTTCTTGATCCAGCAAGAGAGAGCAGAGAGGTAGACAAGTTCTCCGGCAGCACGACGACGTTGCAGCGATGGTGGTGGAGGAATTCCAATAGGGCTTCGCCTAAGCACCGCTGAAAACAGACCTAGAGGAGAAAACGATCTAGAGGAAGAAGAGGGCAGCACATGGCAATTAGGGTTAGGGCTGCCCTCAAATCCTCTAGTATATATAGGAGGAGAGGAGGAGGAGGAGGCTGGCGCAAGGGCCAGCCCTCCTAGGCTTCAGCCAAAAGTGGAGGGAGGAGTCCTCCTCCTTCCTTATTTTGGCCTTTTTGCCTTTTTCCACCTTTTTCCTTTTGGGCTTTTCTTCCCAGCCGCATGGGCCTTGTGTGGGACTTCCACCATCCCACTAAGGGCTGGTATTCATCCTCCCATAGCCCATGTAGCCTCTTGGGTCGAAATACCCCTCCCGATGGTCCCCCGGTACACTACCGGCACTCCTGGTACACTACCGATGAGCCCAAAAGTTTTCCGGCGACAAAAACAGGACTTCCTATATGTCAATCTTTACCTCTGGACCATTCCGGAGATCCTCGTGATGTCTAGGATCTCATCCGGGACTCCAAACAACCTTCAGTCACCACCATGCATAACTCTATACTACTGAAACGTCACCAAACCTTAAGTGTGCAGACCCTACGGGTTCGAGAACTATGTAGACATGACCGAGACACCTCTACGATCAATAATCAATAGCGGGACCTGGATGGCCATATTAGTTCCTACATATTCTACAAAGATCTTTATCGGACAAATCTCTATGTCAAGGATTCAGTTAATCCCGTATGATGTTCCCTTTGTTCTTTGGGATGTTACTTGCCCAAGATTCGATCGTCGGTATTTCCATACCTTGTTCAACCTCGTTACCGGCAAGTCTCTTTACTCATTCCGTAATACAAGATCCCGTGACCAACACTTAGTCACATTGCTTGCAAGGCTTATTGTGATGTTGTATTACCGACTGTGCCTTGAGATATCTCTCCGTCACACGGAGTAACAAATCCTAGTCTTGATCCATGCCAACCCAACAGACAGCCTCGGAGATACTCGTGGAGCACCTTTATAGTCACCCATTTACGTTGCAACATTTGATACACACAAGGTACTCCTCCAGTGTCAGTGACTTGCATGATCTCATGGTCATAGGAACATATACTTGACATGCATAAAATAGTAGCAATAAACTGACATGATCATATGTTATGTTTGTAGTTTGGGTCTTGTCCATCACATCATTCTCCTAATGATGTGATCCCGTTATCAAATGACATCTCATATCTATGGCTAGGAAGCCTTAACCATCTTTGATCAACGAGCTAGTTCACTAGAGGCATACTAGGGACATGGTGCTATCTATGTATCCACACATGTATCTAAGTTTTCGTTCAATACAATTATAGCATGGATAATAAACGATTATCATGAGCAAGGAAATATGATAATAACAAATTTATTATTGCCTCTAGGGTATATTTCCAATAGTCTCCCACTTGCACTAGAGTCAATAATCTAGTTCACATCACAATGTTATTCACATTGTTATGAATCTAACAACCAATGAGTTCTGGGGCTCGATCATGCTTTGCATGTGAGAGAGATCTTATAGTCAACGGGTCTGCGACATTCAGATCCGTGTGTACTTTGCAAATCTCTATGTAGAAATGTAAATATTGCTACCACACTCCACTTGGTACTATTCCAAATGGCTGCTCCACTATACACATCCATATTGCTACTACGAGTCATCCGGATTGGTGTTAAAGCTTGCATCGACGTAACTCTTTACGACGAACTCTTTATCACCTCCATAATCGAGAAACATCTGCTTAGTGTTTTAGTTACTAAGGATAATCTTGACCGCTGTCCAGTGATCCACTCCTGGATCACTCTTTTACCCCTTGATGTACTCATGGCAAGGCACACACAGGTGCAGTACACAACATGGCATACTATACAGAGCCTATGGCTAAGGCATTGGGGACGATGTTCGTCCTTTCTCTTTCTTCTGCCGTTGTCGAGCTTTGAGTCTCACTCAACTTCACACCTTACAAATCAGGTGAGAACTCTTTATCTAACTGATCCATTTTGAACTCTTTCAAAATCTTGTCAAGGTATGTACTCATTGGAAGTCTCATCAAGCATCTTGATCTATCTCTATAGATCGTGATGCTCAACAATTAGGTAGTTTTATCTAGGTCTTACTTTGAAAATCACTTCTCAAACAATCGTTTATGCTTTCCAGAAATTCTACATTATTCCCGATCATTAATATGTCATCCACATATACTAATCCGAAATTCTATAGTGCTCCCACTCACATTATTGTATAAACTACAAAACTTTGAGCACCTCACAAAGCATATATTCCAACTCTGAGATGCTTGCTCCAGACCATAGAAGGATTGCTGGAGCTCGCACACCTTTTAGCATCCTTTAGGATTGACAAAACCTTCTGGTTGTATCACATACAACCTTTCCTCAAGTAAACCGTTAAAGAAACAATGTTTTGACATCCATCTGCCAGATTTCATAATTGAAAAATGCAGCAACTGGTAACATAATTCCAACAGACTTTAGCATCACTATGAGTGAGAAAGTCTCATCGCAGTCAACTGCTTGAACTTTTTTGGAAACTTCTTTGCGACAAGTCGAGCTTTATAGGTCCATTTGTATTCATTTTAAAGGTCCATTTGTATTCGACGACCTGCTGTCCAACGAGCAAGTCTACAAAAGTCTATACTTGGTTTTCATACATGGATCCGTTCTCGGATTTCATGTCCTCTAACCATTTGTCGGAATCCGGACCCATCATCACTTCTCCATAGCTCGTTGGTTCATCGTCGTCCAACAGCATGACCTCTAAGACAGGGTTGTCGTACCACTCAGGAGCAGTACACGTCCTTGCCGACCTACAACGTTTGATAGTAACTTGATCCAAAGCTTCATGATCATTATCATGAACTTCCTCTTCAACTAACGTAGGCTTCACAGAAACATCTTCCCGCACTGTGCTACTCTCTCGTTGAAACAAAGGTTCAATAACCTCATCAAGTTCTATCTTCCTCCCACTCAATTCTTTCGAGAGAAACTTTTCCTCGAGAAAGGACCCAGTTTTAGCAACAAACATTTTATGCTTGAATCTGAGATAGAAGGTTCACCCAACTGTTCTGAAGATGCATTTGTCCGCTTTGGGTTCAAGCTCATTCGGTGAAAACATTTTCCACACAAGCGTCGCAGCCCCAAACATTAAGAAATGACAACTTAGGTTTCTATCAAACCATAATTCACATGGTGTCATCTCAATGGATTTAGATGGTTCCCTATTTAAAGTGAATATAGTTGTCTCTAATGCATAACCCCAAAATTATAGTAGCAAAACAATAAGAGACATCATAGCAAGCACCATATCCAATAGAGCACGACTATGATGTTCGGACACACCATCACACTATGGTGTTCCAGGTGGCATGAGTTGTGAAACAAATTTCACATTGTCTAAAGTTGTATGCCAAACTCGTAACTCAGATATTCACCTCCACGATCATATCGCAGACAATTTTATCTTCTTGTCACGATGATCTTAAACTTCACTCTGAATTTGCTTGAACCTTTCAAATGATTCAGACTTGTGTTTCATTAAGTAAATATACACTATATCTACTCAAATCATCAGTGAAGGTAAGAAAATAATGATATCCAACGCACGCTACAAGACTCATTGGATTGCATACATCAACATGTATCATTTCCAATAAACCACTTGCCCGCTCCATCAATCCGGAAGACGGGGTCCTTAGTCATCTTGCCCAAGAGGCCTGGTTCGCATGTCTCAACCGATTCGAAATCGAATGAGTCCAAAGATCCACCAGCATGGAGTTTCTTCATGCGCTTTATACCAATATGACATTTAGCGGCAATGCCACAAGTATGTGGTACTATCATTATTAATTTTGTATCTTTTGGCATCAATGTTATGAACATGTGTATTACTACGATCAAGATTCAACAAACCATTCTCATTGGGTGCATGACCATTGAAGGTATTATTCATGTAAACAGAATAACCATTATTCTCTAACTTAAACGAATAACCATGTTGCAATAAACATGATCTAATCACGTTCATGGTCAATGCAAAACACCAAATAACATTTATTTAGGTTCGTCACTAATCCCGAAGGTAGAGAGAGCATGCGATGTTGATCACATCAACCTTGGAAACATTTCCAACACACATTGTCACCTCACCCTTAGCTAGTTCTCCGTTTATTCCGTAGCTTTTATTTTGAGTTACTAACATTTAGCAACCGAACCGGTATCCAATACCCAGGTGCTACTAGGAGTACTAGCAAGGTACACATCAATAACACATATATCAAATACACTTCTGTCGACGTTGCCAGCCTTCTTATCTACCAAGTATCCAGGGTTGTTCCGCTTCAACGACCGCTCTCCTCATAATTGAAGCACTTAGTCTCGGGTTTGGGTTCAACTTTGGGTTGCTTCACTGGAGCAGCAACTGACTTGCCATCCATGAAGTTTCCCTCCTTGCCCCTGCCCTTCTCGAAACTAGTGGTTTTATAACCATCAACACTTGATGCTCCTTCTTGACTTCTACCATCGCGGTGTCAAACATCGCGAACAGCTCATGAATCATTATTTCTATCCCTGGCATTTTATAGTTCATCACCAAGTTCTAGTAGCTTAGTGACAGTGACTTGGAGAATTATATCAATCACTATCTTATCTGGAAGATCAACTCCCACTCGATTCAAGCGATTGTAGCACCCAGAAAATCTGAGCACATGCTCAATGATTGAACTATTCTCCTTCATCCTACAGGCAAAGAATCTTGTTGGAGATCTCATATCTCACAATACAGGCACGAGCCTGAGATCCCAATTTCAGCTCTTAGAACATCTCATATGTTCCGTGATGTTCAAAATGTTTTGGAGCCCCAATTCTAAGCCGTAATGCATGACACACTAAACTATCAAGTAGTCATCAGAACGTGCCTATCAGATGTTCACAACATCTATAGACGACGCTGGAGGGGGTGGCGCACCGAGCGGTGCATTAAGGACATAATCTTTCTGTGCAGCAATGAGGACAATCCTCGGATCACGGACCCAGTCCGCAATATTGCTACCATCATCTTTCAACTCTATTTCTCTAGGAACATATAAAAATCAAGGAAGCTACAGCGTGAGCTAGTAATCTACAACATAATTTGGAAAGACACTACTGACTATGTTCATAATAATGAGTTCAATTAATCATATTACTTAAGAACTCCCACTCAAATTGACATGCCTCCGGTCAATCGAGTGATACATGAGACAAATTCACCAACTCAAGTCCGATCATCACGTGAGTTGAGGTGGTTTCAATGGTGAACATCATCATGTTGATCATATCTACTATATGACTCATGTTCGACCTTTCGGTCTCTTGTGTTCCGAGGCCATGTCTGTACATGCTAGGCTTTTCAAGTTTAACCCGAGTGTTCTGCATGTGAAACACTGGCTTGCACCCGTTATATGTGAACGTAGAGTCTATCACACCCGATCATCACGTGGTGTCTCGACACGACGAACTTTCGCAATGTTGCACACTCAGGGAGAACACAATTTATCTTGAAATTAAGTGAGGGATCACCTTATAATGATACCGTCGTCCTAAGCAAAACAAGGTGCATAAGAGGATTAACATCACATGCAAATCATAAGTGACATGATATGGCCATGAACTTGTGCTTTTGATCTCCGTCTTGAAAGCACCAACATGATCTCCATCGACACTGGCACGACACCATGATCTCCATCATCTTGATCTCCTATCAACGTGTCGCCATCGGGGTTGTAGCACCCACTATGTTTCTACTACTATTGCTATCGATTAGCGATAAAGTAAAGCATTACATAGAGCTTAATGATTGACACGCAGGTCATACAATAATTAAAGACAACCCTATGGATCCTGCCGGTTGCCGTACTCATCGACATGCAAGTCGTGAAATTCTATACATCACATGATCATCTCATACATCAGATATATCTCATCATGTGATTGGACATATCACATCACAACATACCCTGCAAAAACAAGTTAGACGTCCTCTAATTGTTGTTGCATGTTTTACGTGGCTGCTACGGGTATCTAGCAAGAACAATTCTCACCTACGCATAAACCACAATGGTGATACATAAGTTGCTTTTCAACCTTCTCAAGGACCACCTTTGTCGAATCCGATCCAACTAAAGTAGGAGAAACTGACACCCGCTAGCCATATTTTGCAACAAGTTGTAGTTAAGGGAACCGGTCTCTCGTAAGCGTACGAGTAAGGTTCGTCCGGGCCGCTTCATCCCACAATACCGCTAAACCAAAATACGACCAAGGGAGGAAGCGATCTAAGCATCAACGCCCACCTACTCGAGATCTCATCTACATATAGACCTAGCTCATGATGCCATTGTTGGGCAACGTTGCATGGGAAACAAAAAATTTCCTACGCAGACACAAGATCTATCCATGGTGATGACTATCTACGAGAGGGAGAGTGGATCTACGTGCCCTTGTAGATCGCTAAGCGGGAAGCGTTAAGAAACGCGGTTGGTGTAGTCGAACATCTTCGCGATCCAAATCACCGAGCGTCCCGCGATCTCATCATGATCCGTCCTGTGATCCAATCACGATCCGTGCCGCGAACTTATCATGATCCGTCCCGCGATCTCATCACGATCTGTCTCATGATCTTGATCACGGTCCTTCCGATCTAGCGCCGAAAGGACGGCACCGCCGCATTCGGTACACGTACAGCTCGATGATGATCTCCGCCTTCTTGATCCAGCAAGAGAGAACGGAGAGGTAGATGAGTTCTCTAGCAGAGCGAAGGCGTTGTGGCGATGGTGGTGGAGGAATTCCAGCAGGGCTTCACCTAAGCACCACTGAAAACCGATCTAGAGGAGAAAATGATCTAGAGGAAGAAGAGGGCAGCACGTGGCAATTAGGGTTAGGGCTGCCCTCAAATCCTCTAGTATATATAGTAGGAGAGGAGGAGGAGGAGGCTGGCGCAAGGGCTAGCCTTCCTAGGCTTCGTCCAAAGTGGAGGGAGGAGTCCTCCTCCTCCTACTCCAAGTAGGATTAGGACTCCTTCCTTATTTTGGCCTTTTTGCCCTTTTCCACCTTTTTCCTTTTGGGCTTTTCTTCCCAGCCATATGGGCCTTGTGTGGGACTTCCACCAGCCCACTAAGGGCTGGTATTCATAGTCCCATAGCCCATTTTGACACTTGGGTCAAAATACCCTTCCCGATGGTCCCCAGATACACTACCGACACTCCCAGTACACTACCGATGAGCCCGAAACTTTTCCGGGAACCAAAACAAGACTTCCTATATATAAATCTTTATGTCCGGACCATTATGGAGATCCTCGTGACGTTCAGGATCTCATCCGGGACTTTGAACAACCTTTGGTCACCACCATGCATAACTCTATACCACCGAAACATCACCAAACCTTAAGTGTACAGACCCTGCGGTTTCGAGAACTATGTAGACATGATCGAGACACCTCTACGGTCAATAACCAATACAGTGACATGGATGCCCATATTGATTCCTACATATTCTCTGAAGATCTTTATCGGTCGAACCTCTATGTCAAGGATTCAGTTAATCCCGTATGATGTTCCCTTTGTTCTTCGGTATGTTACTTGCCCGAGATTCGATCGTCGGTATCTCCATACCTAGTTCAACGTCGTTACCGGAAAGTCTCTTTACTCGTACTGTAATACAAGATCCCGTGACCAACACTTAGTCACATTGCTTGCAAGGCTTATTGTGATGTTGTATTACCAAGTGGACCCTGAGATACCTCTCCATCACACGGAGTAACAAATCCCAGTCTTGATCCATGCCAACCCAACAGACACCCTCGGAGATACCTGTAGAGCACCTTTATAGTCACCCAGTTACGTTGCGACGTTTGATACACACAAGGTACTCCTCCGGTGTCAGTGACTTGCATGATCTGATGGTCATAGGAACATATACTTGACATGCAAAAAATAGTAGCAATAAACTGACACGATCATATGCTATGTTTGTAGTTTGGGTCTTGTCCATCACATCATTCTCCTAATGATGTGATCCCATT
Source organism: Hordeum marinum (assembly GCA_022496015.1). Taxonomy (NCBI): domain Eukaryota; kingdom Viridiplantae; phylum Streptophyta; class Magnoliopsida; order Poales; family Poaceae; genus Hordeum; species Hordeum marinum. The sequence goes on along the minus strand of CM039676.1, from coordinate 464,825,754 downwards.
ATCAAATGACATCTCATGTCTATGGCTAGGAAGCCGTAACCATCTTTGATCAATGAGCTACTTCACTAGAGGCATACTAGGGACATGGTGTTGTCTATGTATCCACACATGTATCTAAGTTTCTGATCAATACAATTATAGCATGGATAATAAACGATTATCATGAGCAAGGAAATATGATAATAACCAATTTATTATTGCCTCTAGGGTATATTTCCAACACTTCACTTATATCTTTTGAGTATGGCTTTATATGATGCTTCATGTGCTTCACTTATATCATTTGAAGTTTGGATTGCCTGTTTCTCTTCACATTGAAAACCGTTATTTGTAGAATGCTCTTTTGCTTCACTTATACTTATTAGAGAATGGTCTTTTGTAGAGAGAATTAAACTCTCTTGCTTCACTTATATCTATTTAGAGAGTCAATAGGAATTGGTCATTTGTATGGTTAGTCATAAAAGCCTACATAAAACTTATGGATCACTGAATATGATATGTTTGATTCCTTGCAATAGTTTTGCGATATAGAGATGGAATATGTGGGAGGTACTAGTAAACAGTTGTGGTTAGCAAGAATATTGATGTTGAGGTTTGTGATTCCCGAAGCATGCACATATAGTCTCTCGTTATGCTATGAAGTTGGAGCATGATTTATTGTTGATTGTCTTCCTTTGCGTGGAGGTCGGGATCACGCGATGGTTAACTCCTACCAACCCTTCCCCTAGGGGCATGCGTAGTAGTACTTTGCTTCGAGGGCTAATAAACTTTTACAATAAGTATATGAGTTCTTTATGAGTAATGTGAGTCCATGGATTATACACACTCTTACCTTTCCGCAATTTGCTAGCCTCTACGGTATCGTGCATTGCCCTTTCTCACCTCGAGAGTCAGTGCAAACTTCGCCGGTGCATCCAAACCACGTGGTATGATACGCTCTATCACACATAAGCCATATTATATCTTCCTCAAAATAGCCACCTTACCTACCTATTATGGCCCTTCCATAGCCCTTCTGAGATATATTGCCATGAAACTTCCACCGCTTCCATTTTGATGACTGGAGCATTCATTGTCATATTGCTTTGCATGATCATAGTAGTTGTGGCTCAGCCACCATTTATCATTTTCCATACATGTTACGCTAGATCATTGCACATCCTGGTATTGCCAGAGGCATTCATATAGAGTCATACTTTGTCATAGGTATCGAGTTGTAATTTTTATTTCTTTTGAGTTATAAGTAAATATAAATCTAATGATCATTATTATTCATTATTAGAGCATGTCCCAGTGAGAAAAGGATGATGGAGACTAGGATTCCTCCACAAGTCGGGATGAGACTCCAGACAATGAGAGAGAGAAATGAAAAGGAAAAAGAAAAAATGAAAAAAAGAAAAGGAAAAAAGGAAAAAAGTAAAAGAAAGAATGAAAGAAAAAGAAAGAAAAAGAATAAAAAATAATAAAAATATAGAAGGGGCATGCTAGTTCCACATTTGTGCTTGAAAGTAGCACGATGTTTTTCATATAGAGAGTCTCCTATGTTGTCACTTTCATATGCTAGTGGGAATTTTTCATTATAGGGTTAGATGCACACCCACTTAGTTTCATATTGAGCTTTCATACACTTATAGCTCGTAGTGCATTCGTTGCATGGCAACCCCTACTCTTTGCATTGATATCAATAGATGGGCATCTCCATAGCCCGTTGGTTAGCCGCATCGATGTGAGACTTTCTTACCTTTTTGTCTTCTCTATATTTACCCCTATCATCATACTGCATTCCACCTATAGTGCTATATCCATGGCTTGCGCTCATGTATTGCGTGAGGGTTGAAAAAGTTGAAGCGCGTTAAAAAGTATGAACCAATTGCTTGGCTGACACCGGGGTAGTACATGATAAATACTTTGTGTTAAGAAGACATAGCATGACACGACTATATGATTTTGTAGGGTTAGCTTTCTTTAGCATTGATATTTTGAAATACTTGATTGTTTGTTGGGATGCCTGAGTATTGATGTATTTATGTCAAATTAGAGACTATTGCTTAGAATCACTTATGTCTTAATATTCATGCCATGACTAGACATATGATCAAGTTTATGTTAGGTAGCATTCCACATCAAAAATTATCTTTTTTATCATTTACCGGCTCGAGGATGAGCAGGAATTAAGCTTGGGGATGCTGATACGTCTCCGTCGTATCTATGATTTTTGATTGTTTCATGCCAATATTATACAAGTTTTACATACTTTTGGCAACTTTTTATAAGATTTATTGGACTAACCTATTGATCCAGTGCCCAGTGCCAGTTCCTGTTTTTTGCATGTTTTTTGTATCACAAAATATCCATATCAAACAAAGTCCAAATGCAATAAAATTTTAAGTAGAATTATTTTGGAATATTTGTGATTTTTGGGAGATGGAATCACCGCAATCGGAGGCCCACATAGGACACAAGTCACCAGGATCTGACCCCTAAGCCAGGCGCGTGGTGGTGGGTTGTGCCCACCTCGTACGTCGGTTGGAGCTCTACTTCGGGTGCAAGGAAGCTTATATCCGGAAAAAATCATGTTAAAATCTCAGCGCAATCGGAGTTACGGATCTCCGGGAATATCAGAAACGGTTTTTTTGATAGATCTGGGAAACACGAAATAGAAGAGAACAGAGAGGGAGATCCAATCTCGAAGGGGCTCCCGCCCCTACGCTGCCATAGGAGGCCATGGACCAGAGGCAGAATTTTCCTCCCCATCTAGGGGTGAGGCCAATAAAGAAGAAGAAGTAGGGCTCTCTCCCCCTCGCTCCCGGTGGCGCCGAAGTGCCGTCGGGGCAACGATCGAGACAACAATCTACATCAACAATCTTGCTACCATCAACACTAACTCTCTCCCCCTCTATGAAGCGGTGTAACACCTCTTCTCCCCGCTATAATATCTACTTAAACATGGTTCTCAACCCCATATATTATTTCCCAATGATCTATGGTTATCCTATGATGTTTGAGTAGATCCGCTTTATCCTGTGGGTTAATCGTGATCTTGGTTGATATGATTGTATATTTTATTTTATGGTGCTGTCCTATGGTGCCCTCCGTTCTCGCGCAAAAGCGAGGCCCCCCGCAATAGGGTGTTGCAATATGTTCATGATTTTCTTATTGTCAGTGCTGCGGGGGATAACAGCAGCCCAAACGTGGATAAGTCGGTTATGGTGTATGGGAGTAAAGAGGACTTGATACTTAATGCTATGTTTGGGTTTCACGACCTTAATGATCTTTAGTAGTTGCGGATGCTTGCTAGGGGTCCAATCATAAGTGCATATGATCCAAGTAGAGAAAGTATGTTAGCTCATGCCTCTCCCTCATATAAAATTACAAGAATGATTACCGATACTTGTTATCGATTGCCTAGGGACAAATAACTTTCTTGTTGACACAAACCCTTTTACTAAACACCTAAATTTTATTATCTTGCAAAGTACGTCTAGTTTTATTCTTGCAAAATAGTTCTAGCATCACTCCAACAAAATAGTTTCATACTTGTTTTAGGTAAAGCAAACGTCAAGTGTCCGTAGAGTTGTATCGGTGGTCGATAGAACTTGAGGGAATATTTGTTCTGCCTTTAGCTCCTCGTTGGGTTCGACACACTTATTTATCGAAGAAGGCTACAAACGATCCCCTATACTTGTGGGTTATCAAAACTTTAAGCCCCTATCTTCCTTGTGTTTGACTGAAACTGTTTGTTCTAAAAATATGCTTTGAGTGTCAGCAATCATGGAAGACTAAATGATAGAAGAGTATGTGGAATTTGCTGAACCAAAGCTCTTTCATTGACCCTTCCTGAAAATAATAAAATTGCAATCGTTTGATGACTGAAAATATAGTTTGCTATTTTTCAAGAAAGTTTATGGTCTATACTTTTAACATGTGAATAACTTGCCACTTGATCATGGGAAGCTTTATGAGAAATACTTGCTGGTTATGATGCTAGAAAAATGGCTGAAATTATCCTTGATCAATATTATACATAATGCTAGCATTCACACTTCATAAATTGTTTCTTTTTTCATTTACCTACTCGAGGACGAGAAGGAATTAAGCTTGGGGATGCTAATACGTCTCCAACGTATCATATTCACCTATGTTTACAATACTTTTATATGGTTTTGATGCACTTTATATGATTTAATTAGAACTAACCCGGACTGACGTTGTTTTCAGCATAATTACCGTGGTGTTGTTTTTGTGTAGAAAATGAAAGTTCTCGGAATCACCCGAAACTTTTTTATGTTTTTTCGAGGAAAAAAGAAATACTGGAGCGAAGAACCACCAGAGGGGGTGTGCCAGGAGTCCACCACATATCTGGCCACGCCCCCCTAGGGCAAGGCTAGATAGCTTGTGGGGCCCACGTAGCTCCATTGCGTGTGATTCCAATGCTAAAAAATCCTATAAATCCGAGAAACCCCGAAAATAAATAGTGACCTTCCGCTCGACCGCCGCCACTCTCTATATCACCGAAAAGCTAATCTAGAGCGATTCTAGTACCCTGCCAGAGAGGGAAAACCATCACCGGTGGCCATCTTCATCATCCCTATGGTCTCCATGATGAGGAGGGAGTAGTTCACCCTCGGGGCTGAGGGTATGTCCCAGTATCTATGTGTTCAATCTCTCTCTCTCTCGTGTTCTTCAGATGACACGATCTTGATGTATCACGGGCTTGTTAATATAGTCAGATCATATGATGTATTTCCCTTACCATCTAGATGTGATGAATTGAGTCTTTCACTTTAAGATCTCGTTGTGCTGGATTGAGCATATTGGTATGACAACACTTGATGTACGTCTTGCGTGGGATACCTGTAGTGACATTGGGGTATTCTATTTATTAACTTGATATATGTTGAGGCATCAACTTGCGGATTCTGGTGACCTTGGGGAACTATGCATAGGGGTTTATTGCATGTTTTCATACCATGTTCTCCGATAGAAATCTTGGGGTGCTCCTTGCAAGTTCTTTGTGTTGGATTGAATATGATAGCTGTGAAATTGTTTGATGCATGTCGCATAATTTACCCACGGATACTTGAGGTGACATTGGAGTATCTAGGTGACATTAGGGTCAATTGATATGTATCATTGGTGTTATTTTTGTACGAACTCTAGGGCTGTTTGTGGCAATTATAGGAATAGCTCAAAAGATCAAACGGAAAACATAACTAGATGTTATCTTAGTATGAACTATTGAATGGATCGACTAGAAAGAATAACTTTGAGGTGGTTCTACCACCTACACCAATTTCATCTCACGGTTCTCCGCTAGATAGGAACTTTGGAGTGATTCTTTGTTGCACGTTAAGGGATGATCATATGATTCAACTATGTTAGCATTGTTGAGAGATTGCATTAGTGAAAGTATGTACCCCAGGCATTATTTCCAAGCATTAATACAACCTTTTGCTTGATGTTTGCCACTTGTTACCTTTCCATTTTTATATTTTCAGATTAAAAAAATCCATATCTACCATCCATATTGCACTTTTATCACCATCTCTTCGCCGAACTAGTGCACCTATACAATTTACCATTGTATTGGGTGTATTGGGGACACAAGAGATTTCTTGTATTTGATTGAAGGATTGCTTGAGAGAGACCATCTTCATCCTACACCTCCCACGGACTGATAAACTTTAGGTCATCCACTCTAGGGAAAATTGCTACTGCCCTACAAAACTCTGGGCTAGGAGGACCAACACGAGTCTACCAGAATAAAGTTGTGTAGTAGACATCAAGCTATTTTGTCGCGCCGTTGGCGGTGCAGCTATTACGTGTTATGATCCGACAACCCCATAGTGACAATATTTGGGATACTTCATGGTGATGACCGTAGTTTGAGGACTTCATGTATTCACTATGTGTTAATGATTTGTTTCGGTTCTCTATTAAAAGGAGGCCTCAATATCCCCTAGTTTCGTTATGGACCCCACTGCGACGGGAGGTTAGGACAACAGATGACATGCAAGTTATTTTCCATCAGCACGTATCACTATTTACGGAATACATGCCTACATTATGTTGACGAACTAGGCTAGTCCTGTGTCTCCCTAGGTTATGACTATTACATGATGAATATCATCCAACGAATACACTGATCCAGTGCCTACGAGTTTTCCACTGATTGCTCTTGCTAAGTTCCTACTTCTGCTGTTACTATTGCACTTGCTTCAAAACTACTACTGCTATGGCTACCGCTATTGTTACTGTTACTACTGCTATCAAACAATCATATTATTGTGCTACCGATCACTTTGCTGCAGATATTTATCTCCAAGTGTGGTTGAATTGACAACTCAACTGCTAATACTCTCAAATATTATTTGGCTCCCCTTGTGTAAATCTATAAATTTGGGTTGAATACTCTACCCCGAAAACTGTTGCGACCCCCTATACTTGTGGGTTATCACACTTCACAAAATTTTCCTATTTATTTGCCCTCTTTTCATTTTCCTTTTTCTCGTCAGATCTCTTGTTTGTCATCATGAGTGATTTTGGTATGGCAGAAACAGATGATGGCAGGACTCCTAGTGGACGTTCTGGTAATCTGGATGCTAAAACTCGTGTTTTGGGGCATGAGAACATTATAGGAAAAGAATCTATCCAAGAATTCTTCAATTGTGTTGGAAATTTGACTGTTGATGATGTTCCTATACTTAAAAGAACTACAACTTATGCGGAAGCTATTTTAGCACTAGTTTAGAAACTCGAAAATAGGTTTATCCGCACCCATCCTACCTTGCAAAGATTGTTTTATGAGTGACCCATTATAAAGGATCCTAAATCTAAAAAGTTAGCTACCCTTGTTCTTATGTATGAATTTGATCACATAGTACGAGAAGCTAGGGAATTTTTTGATTTTTTTGGTAAGACCCATGAAAAACTGGTAATAGATGAGATCCTTTATGAAAGTGACTACATGTTGAGACATCTTCTTGGAACTAATCAAATTTTGATGACAACCTCAAAAAGAAAGTCCCCGTTTTAGATATGATCCAACTGGTTTTTAATGATGTTAATCGACAATATTCTTGGATTGTGGCCGAAAATCAAAGAGGGTACATAGATGGACAACTTTATAGTGCTAAGATTTATATGGATAATGTGTTTCAAGTTATATTTGCAAAACCTCTTAACGAGAATACATCTATGGAAAAAAAGATGACAATACTTAAATCTATGCATTATGCCTAGCTAGGGGCGTAAAACGATAGCGCTTGTTGGGAGGCAACCCAATGAATAAACTTATTTTTACCTTTTTCTTTCTCTCCTTGAATGTTTACACAATTATGCTACTGTTATGACTGTGTTTTTATGTCTTAGTTAATGTTTGTGCCAAGTAAAGCCTTTAGGATCAAGTTGGGTGATAGTTGATTTGATCTTGTTGAAAGATAGAAACTTTAGCATCCAGTAAAATAATTTTTAAAAATCACAGAAGTGACAAAAATTCATAATTTTGTACACAACATTGATATACAAATTTCTGACGTTGTCCTAATTTTTTAGAATTGTTTGAGGTACATAAGTATGGTTAGAGTAAGATTACTACAGACTATTCTGTTTTTGATATATTCTGTTTTCGTTGCATTGTGTGCTTATTTTGATGAATCTATGGCTTGTATTGGAGGGTATAAGCCATGATAAAGTTAGAATATAGTAGATATAATGCAATAATAAAGTATGAATGGGGTTGCAATAGTACTTAGAGTGGTGCTTTGCTTTATTATACTAACAGATCTCACAAAGATTTTGTTGAGTTTTGTGTGATTGAAGTTTTCTAGTTTTGGGTGAGATCACGATGGATGAAGGAATAAGGAGTGAAAAGAGCCTAAGCTTGCAGATGCTATGGCACCCCAAGATAATATCCAAGGAGACACAAGTAAATAAGCTTGGGGTTGCCCCGAGTGGCATCCCCTCTTTCTTCCAACAATCATCGGTATTTTACTTGGAGCTATATTTTTTGTTCATCACATATCATGAGTTTTGCTTGGAGCATCTTGTATTATATGAGTCTTTGCTTGATTTAATTTCTAGTTTGTCACAAGTATCCTTGCTGGACACACATATTTGAGAGAGCCAAAACTATGTTATGATTTGTTAGAATTGTTCTATATGCTTCACTTAAATTTTTTGAGCTATGGGATTGCTCTAGTGCTTCACTTATATATTCTTGAGCATCTCGTGCTTTAAATTTTTGAAGAAATACTCTCATGCTCCACTTAGATTAATTTGGGAGTTAGTAAATTTTGAAGAAATTCTCTCATGCTTCACTTATATTATTTTGAGAGATGAAATTTTTATGCTGATGTTCTTCACTTAAATTTATTGGAACTTGTCAAAAGCAATGGAAATATATGAAACTAGTCCCAAAGTGATAGATATTCAAGAGTGATATGATAAAAACTTTCATGAAGATCATTGGAAAAATTAAACTTGATTCTTTGTAATAGTTTTGAGACATCATGATAGTGATATGTGAGTCATGTTGGTGAGTAATTATGCTTTAGTAAGAATATTGGTGTTAAGTTTTGTGATAGTTACTCAATGAAATTACATCCTACTTATGGTGCATCATTCGGTGTTAGTTATGCTTAATACCTGTTTATGAGAATTTTCATTTCTTGGTTGGTTGCTTCTCAATCTATTTGCTAGCCTCCACTTGTACTAAGTAGAAATACTACTTGTGCATCCAAAATCCTTAAAACCAGTTTTGCCATATGAGTCCACCATACCTACCTATATGCGGTATTTCCATGCCGTTCCAAGCAATTTTGTATGTGCCATCTCTAATTTTCAAAATGAACTTCCTTTTTGTGTGCTTGTATCGCTCATGAAGCAGAAGGGGGTGACCGATATTTTTCCATGCTAGATGTCTTATTCTCAAGATGAGTATTTATTCACTTGTCATTGCACGAGAGTATGACAGTGATAGGGATGCCCAATCCCGAAATGAAAAGAAATTTAGTTTATGTTGTGAAATAATAAATTCCTACGAAATTGTTGGTATGGAAGGCAGCCATGGATTCGGCTAGCCATGGATTGTGAAAGAATGGTGGAAAGAGTAATAACTTTATTTTCTGTTTGGGAACCACTTATGATATATCTAGCATGGGAAAGGTGTTAAAAACTCTCGGTCGTTTTCGTTGACAGGGAAGGCATGCCACCCAATTTTTTCCTCTCTCAATTTAAACTTTGAGCTCTCGCACCTCTACAAATCCTTACTTCCCTTTGCGAAGGGCCTATCTATTTACTTTATCCAAATTTTCCTTTTATTGGAGTCTCCATTTTCTTTTATAAATCCCCAACTAGGGGGCCCTATGATCGTACTTGTGCATGGGGTTTAGCTAATATTTGAGCGTGTTTCATGAATGGATCAATTATTGAGCATGATGGGCTAGGGATAACTTTCTTTAATGTTCATATTTTGAAAGACATGGTTTATTTTTGGTATGCTTGAGTATTAAAGTCTTCATGTCAAAAGTAGACTATTCCTTTGAACCATGTGAAAGTCCAAATGCCCATGCTACAAAACAAAAGAATATGTGATGAACATATTAGGCAACATTCCACATCAAAAATTCTATTTTATCATTTACCTACTCGAGGACAAACATGAATTAAGCTTAGGGATATTGATACGTCTGTAATGTATATATAATTTTTTATTGTTCCATGCTGTTATATTATCATTCCTGCATGTTTTACAATCATTTTATAGCAACTTTATATAACTTTTTGGGAGTAACCTATTGACATAGCGCCAAGTGCCAATTGTTGCATTTGCTTGTTTTTTTACTTCATAGAATATCAGTACCAAATAGAGTCCAAATGTCGCGAAACTTTTAGGAGATTTTTTGGACCAAAAGACAACTTGGGAGCCAAGGAAGCACCTGAGAGGAAGTCTGTGGGGTCCACAAGACACCAGGGCACGTAGAGGCCCCTGGCGCGACCTGGTGGGTTGTAAGGACCACAGGACCCTCCTCCACCGCCTCTCAGCATTGTAAATACCCAAAGATCCCAGAAACCCTTGTGGAGTCAACGAAAATCAATTCTAGCCTCCGCAAGTTCCAGAACCACAAGATTAAATCTAAGAACATCACGAAGGGGTGCATCGTCTTCATGGGTGCCTCTCCGATGATGCGTGAGTAGTCCACCATAGACCTACGGGTTCGTAGGCAGTAGCTAGATGGCTTCTTATCTCTCTTTTTATTCTCAATACAACGGTCTCCTAGAGATCTATTTGATATAATGACTTTTTGTGGTGTGTGCTACTTCTTGAGATTGCGTTGGTTTTCTGTTGAAGAGGAAAGGGTGATGTAGCAAAGTAGACAAGTATTTCTCTTAGTTGTTGAGAACCAAGGTATCAATCCAATAGGAGATACAAGAAAGTCCCTAATCTTCGCACCTACACAAACAATAAAACACTTGCACCCAACGCTATAAAGGGGTTGTCAATCCCTTCACGGTTATTTGCAAGGATGAGATCTGATAGATATAGATATAGAAGATTACTAAAACGAAAAATAAAAAGATTGCAGCAAAGTATTTTTGGTATTTTTGGTTTATAGATCTGAAAATATAATATGGAAAATATACCCGGGGGCCATAGGTTTCACTAGAGGCTTCTCTCATGAAGGAAAATAATACGGTGGGTGAACAAATTACTGTTGAGCAATTGATAGAAAAGCGAATAATTATGAAGATATCCAAGGCAATGATTATGCATATAGCCTTCACATCCGTGTCAAGTAGACCGAAATGATTCTGCATCTATGATATGTCTCCAACGTATCTATAATTTTGGATGATGGCATGCTATTATATTATCTGTTTTGGATGTTTTAAATGCATTAATATGCTATTTTATGTTATGTTTGGGACTAACCTATTAATCTAGAGTCAAGTGCCAGTTTTTTGTTTTTTCCTTGTTTTTGAGTTTTGCAGATATGGGATATTAAACGGAGTCCAAATGGAATAAAACCTTCGAAAGGAATTTTTCTGGAAGGAAACAAGTCGATCAAGCTTGGAGTGCACGTCAGGGGAGGTGCCAGGGCGCCACAAGCCCTCTAGGCGCGGGCCCCCCTGGCCGCGCCTACCATGCTGGTCGCTCCCTGGCAGGTCTCCTAACCCTAATTCTTGTCCTATAAATACCCAAATATTCCCCCATAATCAGAAAAATCCACACAAATACTTTTCTGCCGTCGGAAGCCTCCATTCCCAAGATATCCAATCTTGGAGCCTTTTTCGGTAATCTGTCAGAGGGGATTTCGATCACGGAGGGCATCTACATCAACTCCATTGCCCCTCCGATGATGCATGAGTATTCCACCATAGACCTACGGGTCCATAGCTAGTAGCCAGATGGCTTCTTCTCTCTCTTTGATCTTCAATACCATGTTCTTCATGATCTTCATGGAGATCTTCCGATGTAATCCTATTTTGTGGTGTGTTTGTCAAGATCCGATGAATAGTGAGTTTATGTTCATATTATCCATCAATCTTTTTGAATCTCCTCTGAATTCTTATTTGCATGATTTCATATCCTTGTAATTCTCTTCGAGTTGTTGGTTTGGTTCGGCCAACTAGATCGGTAATTCTTGTAATGGGAGAACTGATTTGTTTTGGGTTCAATATTGCGGTGTCCTCACCCAGTGACATAGTAGGGGTAGCGAGGCACATATTGTATTGTTCCATCAAGGGTAACAATATGGGGATTTCATCATAATGCTTGAGTTTATCCCTCTACATCACGTCATATTTCTTAATGTGTTACTCTGTTCTTCATGAACTTAATACTCTACATGCAGGCATGAGTCGGTCGATGTGTGGAGTAATAGTAGTAGATGCAGAATCATTTCAGTCTACTTGAGACAGAAGTCATGCATATATGCATGATCATTGCCTTGGATAACTACATGATTATTCGCTTTTCTATCAATTGCTTGACAGTAATTTGTTTACCCACCATGATATTTGCCTTCAAAGAGAGAAACCTTTAGTGAAACCTATGGCCCCCGGGTCTATTTTCCATCATATACTTTCAGACCTATAAACCAAAAATACCAAAAATACTTTGCTGCAATTTATTTACCTTTTACTTTCCGTTCTTGTTTACATCTATATCTATCGGATCTAATCCTTGCAAATAATCGTGAAGGGATTGACAACCCCTTTATAGCGTTGGGTGCAAGAGTTTGATTGTTTGTGTAGGTGCAACCATTGGTGACTTGCTTGTTCCTCCTACTGGATTGATACCTTGGTTCTCAACAACTGAGGGAAATAGTCATCTACTTCGCGGCATCACCCTTTCCTCTTCAAAGGAAAACCAACACACGCTCAAGAGGTAGCAAGAAGGATTTCTGGCACCGTTGCCGGGGAGGAAACATAGCAAGTCAAGACAAGATCTCTCCCGTCAACTTGTCGATTTCTGGCGCCGTTGCCGGGGAGGATACACATCAAGCCTACCAAGTACCCATCACAAACTCATCTCTTTCATTTACATTATTTGCCATTTGCCTCTCGTTTTCCTCTACCCCACTTCTAAAACGATTTTCAGAAAATACCAAAAAGATTTTCCTTTTTGTTGGCCCTTCTTTCGCTTGCCTTTCGTTTGCTTGTGTGCTTGATTGCTCTCTTTGTCAAGATGTCTGAGAATAATAAGTTGTGTGACTTTTCCAATACTAATAATAATGATTTTATTAGTAGTCCTATTGCTCCCGCCACTAGTGTGGAATCTTGTGAAATCAATGCTGCCTTGCTAAATCTTGTTATGAAAGAACAATTTTCTGGCGTTCCTAGTGAAGATGCCACATCCCATCTAAATACTTTCATTGAGTTGTGTGATATGCAAAAGAAGAAAGATGTGGATAATGATATTGTTAAATTGAAGCTATTTCCGTTCTCGCTACGAGATCGTGCTAAAACTTGGTTTTCATCTTTGCCTAAAAATAGTATTGATTCTTGGAATGAGTGTAAAGATGCTTTTATTTCCAAGTACTTTCCACTCGCTAAGATCATCTCCCTTAGGAATGATATAATGAATTTTCAACAACTTGATCATGAGCATGTCGCACAATATTGGGAGAGCATGAAATTAATGATTAGGAATTGTCCCGCACATGGTTTGAGTTTATGGATGATTATACAATTTTTTTTATGCAGGATTGAATTTTGCATCTAGAAATCTTTTAGATTCTGCTGCGGGTGGTACTTTTATGGAAATAACTTTAGGAGAAGCTACTAACTCCTAGATAATATCATGACAAACTACTCTCAATGGCATACCGAAAGATCTCCTACTAGTAAAAAGGTGCATGCTATTGAAGAAATAAATACTTTGAGTGACAAGATGGACGAACTGATGAAATTGTTTGCTAGTAAGATTTCTCCTATTGATCCTAATGATATTCCTTTGTATTCTTTGATTGGAAATAATATTGAATCTATGGATGTGAATTTTGTTAGTGGGAACAATTTTGGTAACAACGCGTATAGAGGTAATTTCAACCCTAGGTCATTTCCTAGTAATTCCTCTAATAATTATGGTAATTCCTACAACAATTCTTATGGAAATTATAATAAGATGCCCTGTGATCTTGAGAATATTGTTAAAGATTTTATTGGTTCGCAAAAAGTTTTTAATGCTTCTATTTAAGAAAAAGTGCTAAAGATTGATGATTTGGCTAGGAACGTTGATAGAATTTCTATTGAGATTGATTCTTTGGAAGTTAGATCTACTCCACCCAAGCATGATATTAACGAGTATTTAAAGTCTACGGTAATTTCGATTTATGAAAGTAAGGAAAGAACTGCTAGAATTTGTGCTAAGCATGAATGGCTCGAAAAAGTGTTTTCTCGCGATAATAATGATGAAGATCTTAAAGTGACTGATATGAATCCTATTGAATCTTTGTTTACCAATATAAATCTTGATAATGATGGGATTGGAGATAAGTCATCTTTAGTTAAAAGGCGTCCCAATGATTCGGAGTCTTTAGATCTTAAAGCTAAGACTGATAAAAGTGGGATTGAAGAGGTCAAAACTTAAAATAGCAATGAGCCCACTCTTTTGGATTTCAAGGACTTTATTTAAAATATCTGCTCTTTGATTTATTGTATTTCCTTGCTTCAATCCATGTTGAATTCCCCTCACGCTTATAGTCAAAATAAGGCTTTTACTAAACATATAGTTGATGCTATGATAAAATCTTTTGAAGAAAAACTTGAGTTAGAAGTTTCTATTCCTAGAAAGCTTCATGATGAGTGGGAACCTAATATAAAGATTAAAATTAAAGATTATGAGTACCATGCTTTGTGTGATTTCGGTGCTAGTGTTTCCACGATTCCGAAAACTTTATGTGATGTCTTAGGTTACCATGATCTTGATGATTGCTCTCTAAATTTGCATCTTGCGGATTCCACTATTAAGAAACCTATGGGAAGGATTAATGATGTTCTTATTGTTGCAAATAGGAATTATGTGCCCGTAGTTTTCATTGTTCTTGATATAGATTGCAATCCTACATGTACTATTATTCTTGGTAGACCTTTCCTTAGAGCGATTGGGGCAATTATTGACATGAAAGAAGGAAACATTAGATACCAATTTCCATTAAGGAAAGGCATGGAACACTTTACTAGAAAGAAAATAAAATTACCTTATGAATCTATTATGAGAGATACTTTTTGATTGCATACCAAATATGACAATACCTAAATCTATTGCGTTTTGCCTAGATAGGGGCGTTAAACAATAGCGCTTGTTGGGAGGCAACCCGATCTTATTTTTTTTATGTTTGTGCTTCTGTTTTTGAGTGTTTTCCACATTATTTGTTCTGTAGAAATTTTGTTTTGGTGTTTTTATTAGTGTTTGATCCAAGTAAAACCTTTGGGGGAATGTATGGTAGTTGTTGATTTGATCTTGCTGAAAAACTAAAACTTTTGTGCTCTGTCCAAAAAAATTCTAATTTTTTCAGAGCGTCAAATTTATATGAAATTTTTACAAAAGATTTATATGTAATTTTCCCAGGTTTTACTAATTGTTCAGAATATTTTG
The DNA here is from genome assembly GCA_022496015.1 of Hordeum marinum. Classification (NCBI taxonomy): domain Eukaryota; kingdom Viridiplantae; phylum Streptophyta; class Magnoliopsida; order Poales; family Poaceae; genus Hordeum; species Hordeum marinum. The sequence continues at coordinate 464,810,651 of CM039676.1, read as the reverse complement.
AGTTACAGAAGTATACGAAGTTTTCAGATTGCTACAGACTGTTTTGTTTTTGACAGATTCTGTTTTCTTTGAGTTGTTTGCCTATTTTGATGAATCTATGGGTTGTATCAGGTGATATGAGACATGGAGAATTTATATTACAGTAGGTATAACACCAATATAAATAAATAATGAGTAGACAACAGTACCTAAAGTGGGGATTTATTTTCTTATACTAACAAATCTCATGAGTTTTCTGTTAAGTTTTGTGTTGTGAAGTTTTCAAGTTTTGGGTAAAGATTTGATGGACTATGGAATAAGGAGTGACAAGAGCCTAAGATTGGGGATTATCAAGGCACCCCAAGTCATATTCAAGGATTCCAAAGAGCCTAATCTTGGATATGCCCCGGAAGGCATCCCCTCTTTCGTCTTCAATCCATCAGTAAATTTACTTGAGGCTATATTTGTATTCACCACATGATATGTGTTTTGCTTGGAGCGTCTTGTATGATATGAGTCTTTTCTTGTATGTTTTCCACAATCATACTTGCTGCACACATATTTTGAGAGAGACACGCTGAATCATGAATTTATTAGAATGCTCTATGTGCTTCACTTACATCTTTTGAGTAAGACAATTTTGCTCTATGTGCTTCACTTATATCTTTTAGAGCACGGTGGTGTTTGTGTTTTATAGAAATACTTGAACTCTCTCACCTCACTTATATTATTTTTAGATTTTATATAAGATTATGGTAATTGGTCTAGGTTATGAATTTAGTCCTAATATGATAGGCATCCAAAAGGGATATAATAAAAACTTCCATATTAAGTGCATTGAGTATTTATGAGAAGTTTGATTCCTTGCATAAAGTTTTGAGATATAAAGATGGTAATGTTAAGAGACATGTTAGGAAGTAAATTATGATTTGGTAAAAATACTTGCGTAAAGGTTTGTGATTCCCGTAGCATGCACGTATGGTGAACCGTTATGTAAGGAGGTCGGAGCATGACTTGTTTATTGATTGTCGACTTTTGTGTGAGGGTCGGGGGCACGCGATGGTTAACTCCTACCAACCTCCCCCCTAGGAGCATGCGTTTAATGCTTTGCTTCAATGACTAATATACTTTTTCAATAAGTATGTGAGTTCTTTATGACTAATGTTGAGTCCATGGATTATACGCACTCTCACCCTTCCACTTTTGCTAGCCTCTCTAGTACCGCACAAACACCTTCCTCAAAACAGCCATCATATACCTTCCTCAAAACAGCCATCATATACCTTCCTCAAAACAGCCACCATATATCTTTCCTCAAAACAGCCACCATACCTACCTATTATGACATTTCCATAGCCATTCCGAGATATATTGCCATGCAACTTCCACCGTTTCCTTTTATGACATGCACCATCACTTCCATATTGCATATAGAGTCATATCTTGTCATAGGTATCGAGCTATAATTTTCTTTTGAGTTGTAAGTAAGTAAAAGAGTGATGATCATCATCAACAGAGCATGTCCTATGTGATGAAAGGATGATGGGAGCAGTGATTCCCTCACAAGTGGGGATGAGATTCCAGACTTTATGAAAAAAAATAAAAGAGGCGAGCGAACCCAAATAAAAAAAATGAATAGAAGAGGCCTTAGATGCCCACATAAAAAAATGAGAGAAAAAAGAGAAGGGAGATTGCTACTACCTTTTTCTACACTTGTGCTTTAAAATAGCACCATGATCTTCATGATAGAGAGTCTCCTATTTTGTCACTTTCATATAGCTAGTGAAAATTTTCTTCATGACGCACGTCCACTTAGTTTCCTTTTGGGCTTTCATAAACTTATAGCTCTAGTGCATCCGTTGCATGGAAATCCCTACTCACTCACATTGATATATATATGGGCATGTCCATAGCCCGTTGATACGCCTAGTTGATGTGAGACTATATTCTCCGTTTCCATGACAACCTGTATCATATTCTATTCCACCTATAGTGCTATATCCATGGCTCGCAGTCATGTATTGCGTGGGAGTTGAAAAAGTTTGAGAAAATAAAGGTGTGAATACAATTGCTTGACTTTTCATCGGGGTTGTGCATGATATAAATACTTTGTGTGGGGAAGATGGAGCATAGCCAGACCATATGCTATTGTAGGGATAACTTTCTTTTGCCATTATATTTTGAAAAGATACAATTGGTTTGCTAGTATGCTTGAAATGTTAATGTTTTTATATTAATATTAAGCTTTTGTTTTCAGTCTTACGGATCTGAATATTCATGCCATAATAAAGAATATTACATGGATAAATATGTTAGGTAGCACTCCACATCAAAAATTCTGTTTTTATCATTTACCTACTCGAGGACGAGTAGGAATTAAGCTTGGGGATGCGGATACGTCTCCAAGGTATCTATAATTTTTTATGATGGCATGCTATTATATTACCTGTTTTGGATGTTTTATATGCATTAATATACCATTTTATGTTATTTTTGGGACTAACCTATTAATCTAGAGCCAAGTGTCAGCTTTTGTTTTTTCCTTGTTTTGGAGTTTTGCAGATATGGGATATTAAACGGAGTCCAAACGGAATAAAACCTTCAGAAGGATTTTTTTTCTGGAAGGAAACAAGTCGATCAAGCTTGGAGTGCACGTCAGGGGAGGTGCCAGGGCGCCACAAGCCTGCTAGGTGCAAGGCCCCTGGCCAGGCCTAGCAGGGTCGTCGCTCCCTGGTAGGTCTCCTAACCCTAATTCTAGGCCTATAAATACCCAAATATTCCCCAAACATCAGAAAGAGCCACGCAAATACTTTTCCGTCGCCGGAAGCCTCCATTCCCGAGAGGTCCAATCTTGGAGCCTTTTCCGGTAATCTGTCGGAGGGGGTTTCGATCATGGAGGGCATCTACATCAACTCCATTGCCCCTCCTATGATGCGTGAGTAGTCCACCACAGACCTACGGGTCCATAGCTAGTATCTAGATTGCTTCTTCTCTCTCTTTGATCTTCAATACAATGTTCTTCATGATCTTCATGGAGATCTATCCGATGTAATCCTCTTTTGTGGTGCGTTTGTCAAGATCCGATGAATTGTGAGTTTATGTTCAGATTATCCATGGATATTATTTGAACCTCCTATGAATTCTTATTTTGCATGATTTCATATCCTTGCAAGTCTCTTCGAGTTATTGGCTTAGTTTGGCCAACTAGATTGGTAATTCTTGCAATGGGAGAAGTGCTTGGTTTTGGGTTCAATTTTGCGGTGTCCTCACCCAGTGACATAGTAGGGGTAGCGAGGCACGTATTGTATTGTTGCCATCAAGGGTAAAAAGATGGGGTTTTCATCATATTTCTTGAGTTTATCCCTCTACATCATGTCATCTTTCTTAACACGTTACTCGGTTCTTCATGAACTTAATACTCTAGATGCAGGCAGGAGTCGGTCGATGTGTGGAGTAATAGTAGTAGATGCAGAATCGTTTCGGTCTACTTGACACGAACATGATTCCTACATGCATGATCATTGCCTTGGATAACTACATGATTATTCGCTTTTCTATCAATTGCTTAACAGTAATTTGTTTACCCACCATGATATTTGCCTTTAAGAGAGAAGCCTCTAGTGAAACCTATGGCACAGGGTCTATTTTCCATCATATACTTTCAGATCTATAAACCAAAAATACCAAAATATTTTGCTGCAATTTATTTACCTTTTACTTTTCGTTCTTGTTTCCATCTATATCTATCAGATCTAATCCTTGCAAATAATTGTGAAGGGATTGACAACCCATTTATAGCGTAGGGTGCAAGAGTTTGATTGTTTCTGTAGGTGCAACCATTGGTGACTTGCTTGTTCCTCCTACTGTATTGATACCATGGTTCTCAACAACTAAGGGAAATACTTACCTACTTCGCTGCATCACCCTTTCCTCTTCAAGGGAAAACAAATGCACGCTCAAGAGGTAGCAATCTACTACTATTACTCCACACATCGTTCGACTCCTGCCTGCATCTAGAGTATCAAGTTCATGAAGAACAGAGTAATACATTAGGTAAGATGACATGATGTAGAGGGATAAACTCATGCAATATGATGAAAACCCCTTTATCCTTGATGGCAACAATACAATACGTGCCTCGCTACCCCTACTATGTTACTAGGTGAGGACACAACAAGATTGAACCCAAAACTAAGCACTTCTCCCATTTCAAGAATTACCAATCTAGTTGGCCAAACATAACCAATAACTCAAAGAGACTTGCAAAGATATGAAATCATGCATATAAGTATTCAGATAAGAACCAAATAATATTCATAGATAAGCTAATCATAAACCCACAATTCATCGGATCTCGACAAACACATCTCAAAAGAGTATTACATCGGATAGATCTCCATGTATATCATTTAGAACATGGTATTGAAGCACAAAGAGAGAGAAGAAGCCATCTAGCTACTAGCTATGGACCCGAAGGTCCGTGGTGAACTACTCATGCATCATTAGAGGGGTAATGGAGTTGATGTAGATGACCTCCATGATCGAATCCCCCTCCAACAGATTACCGGGAAAGACTCCATGATTGGATGTCTCGGGAATGGAGGCTTCCAGTGGCGAAAGAGTATTCTTTATGTCTACCTTTGGTATTGGGGAATATTTGGGAATTTATAGGCCGAAGAATAGGGTTACGAGACCTGCTGGGGGGCCACAAGCCTGCCAGGCGCAGCCAGGGGTGGTGGCCGCGCCCCTAGCTTGTGACCTCCTGGTAGGTCTCTTGCCTTGCCCTCCAAGTCTGGTAGATGTCTTCTGGTCCAGAAAAATCATCGCGAAGATTTTATCCCGTTTGGACTCCATTTAATATTCCGTATCTGCAATAGTCAAAAACAAGGAAAAATAGAAACTTGCACTAGGCTCTAGATTAATAGGTTAGTCCCAAAAATAATGTAAAATAACATATTAATGCATATAAAACATCCAAAACAGATAATATAATAGCATGGAACAATAAAAAATTATAGATATGTTGGAGACGTATCAGTGTGTTTGTTGGGATCCGATGAGTTTTGAGTTGATGATCAGTTTATATCCATGAATATTATTTGAGTCTTCTTTGATCTCTTATATGCATGATTATTTATAGTCTTGTATTTATTCTTCGAATAGTTGGTTTAGTTAGGCCAACTAGATCACTTTTTCTTGCCATGGGAAGAGGTGCTTTGTGATTGGTTCGATCTTCCGATGTCCTCTCCCGGTGAAATAAGGGCAGCGAGGCACTCACGTATCGTTGCTATCAAGGATAACAAGGTGGGGTCTAATCCTACATTAATAGATCTTGTCTACATCATGTGATCGTTCTTATTGCATTACTCCGTTTCTACATGAACTTAATACACTAGATGCATGATGGATAGCGGTCGATGTGTAGAGTAATAGTAGTAGATGCAGAATCGTTTCGGTCTACTAATCTTGGACGTGATGCCTATATAATAATCATTGCCTTAAATATCATCATGATTATTTGATATTCTATCAATTTCCCAACAGTAATTTGTTTACCCATCGTGTGCTATACTCATGAGAGAAGCCACTAGTGAAATCTATGGCCCAGGGTCTATCTTTTAATATATTGCTTTCCAATCTATCTTTTCCACATTTGCTTTCAGATCTACTATTCCAAAAAACCCAAAATATCTTGCTGCACTTTTTATTTGCATGTTTTATTTTGTGTTCTTGCGCAATCTATTTATCCAATCTCATACAAACCAATCTATCTTTTACCATGGAGAGATTGACAACCTCTCTTACGCGTCGGGTTGCAAGTATTTGTTCTTTGTGTGCAGGTACTGTTTACATAGTGTTGCTTAGTTCTCCTACTGGTTCGATAAACTTGGTTTCATAATTGAGGGAAACACTAACCATAGCTGTGTTGCATCATCCCTTCCTCTTTGGGGAAATAACGACGCAGTCTCAAGCCACGTCATGTACCACACCTTGTGTGTGCCTTTCCACGAGTCTGGCAGGGGGTACAAGAGTGATCTAGGAGTGGATCACTAGACAGCGGTCAAAATTATCCTTAGTAACTAGAGGACTAAGGAAATGTTTCTTGATTATGGAGGTGATAAAGAGTGCAATGTAAAGGGCTACATCGATGCAAGCTTTGACACCGATCCAGATGACTTTGAGTAGCAAACCGGATACGTACGGTAGAACAAACATTTGGAATAGCTCCAAGTAGGGCATAGTAGCAACATCTACAGTATGACATAGAGATTTTAAAAGTATACTCGGATATGAATGTTGCAAACCCATTGACTAGAACCTCTCTCACAAGCAAAACAAGATCAAACCCAGAACTCATTGGGTGTTAATCACATGGCATTTTGAACTAGATTATTGACTCTAGTGCAAGTGGGAGACTATTGGAAATATGCCTTAGAGGCAATAATAAATTGGTTATTATCATATTTCCTTGTTCATGATAGTCATTTATTATCCATTCTATAATTATATTGATGGGAAACTCAGATACATGTGTGGATACATAAGCAACACTGTGTCCCTTGTGAGCCTCTAGTAGACTAGCTCGTTGATCAAAGATGGTTAAGGTTTCCTAACCATAGACATGAGTTGTCATTTGATAATAGGGTCACATCATTAGGAGAATGATGTGATGAACAAGACCCAACCATAAGCATGGCATTTGATCATGTTAGTTTATTGCTACTACTTTCTTCATATGACCATGAGATCATGCAACTCCCTGACACCGGAGGAATGCCTTGTGTGTATAAAATGTCACAATGTAACTGGCTGATCATAAAGATTCTCTATAGGTATCTCCAAGGGTGTCTGTTGGGTTAGCATGGATTGAGACTGGGATTTGTCACTTTGTATGATAGAGAGGTATCTCTGGGCCCACTCAGTAATACAACATCACAAGAATCTTGCAAGCAATGTGACTAAGAAGTTAGTCATGAGATCTTGTATTACGGAACGAGTAAAGAGACTTGCCGGTAACGAGTTTGAACTAGGTATGGAGATACCGATGATCGAATCTCGGGCAAGTAACATACCGCTGGATAAAGGGACTATATACCGGATTGATAGAATCCTTGGCATCATGGTTTAACTGATAAAGATCTTTGTGGAATATGTAGGAACCAATATGAGCATATAGGTCCGCTATTGGTTATTGACTGGAGAGGTGTCTCGGTCATGTATACATAATTCTCGAACTCGTAGGTCCTCACGCTTAACGTTCGATGGCGCTAGAGTAGTATTGGGATATGTACATTGGTGACCGAATGTTGTTTAGAGACCCGGATGAGATCCCAAACGTCACAAGGAGCTCCGGAGTCATCTGGAGATAAATATTTATATATGCGAAGTCATATTTTGGCTACCAAAAAAGTTTTGGGTTTTTCCGGTATTGTAACGGGAAGCTTTTGGAAGGTTCCAAATGATTTCGAAGGGGTTCGGAATTCCATGGAAGGTTCCAGCATGCCCCTTAGGCTAGCATGGGCTATAGGGGGGTGTTCCCTAACCTTATTGGGCCAGCTCCCCAAAGGCCCATGCGGCTAAGGGGGTGGAGACCTTGAGGGACAAGGCACCTAGGAGGTGCCTTGGGGAGGGAGGACTCCTCCCTCTTGGCTGCCGCCCCTCCCTTGGTTGAGGGGTTAGGGCTGCGCCCCCTCCCCCTTGCCTCCTATAAATAGTGGAGGGGAGGGGAGGGCTGAACACAACAAGTCCTATCCCTTGAGGCAGCCCTTCCCTCTTGTTTCTCCTGTTCTTCCTTGTTCGTAGTTCCGGAGGCACTTATCGAAGCCCTGCTGGGATTGCTCCACCACCATCTCCACCATGTCGTCGTGCTAGTTGAGATTCCATCTAATTCTCCTCCCTCTCTTGCTAGATCAAGAAGGAGGAGACGTCATCGAGCCGCATGTGTGTTGAATGCCTAGGTGTCATCTGTTCGACGCTAGGGACGGATCATGAAGACGTACAACTACATCAACCTCGTTATATACGCTTCCGCTTAGCGATCTACAAGGGTATGTAGATGCAGTTTGCCTCTCGTAGCTATACATCTCCATTGATAGATCTTGCATGTGCGTAGGAATTTTTTTGTTTCGCATGCAACGTTCCCCAACATGTTCATCGTCCAAGACAACCTGTTCTAGAGGAGTTGTTGCACTCAAGCCCTAATCATTCACTGATTTTGGGATAAGTACCACTGCATGAGCTTGTTGCAGAAGCCTGTTGGTGTTTATGGTGGGAAAGGAGGCAAATTAGCTGTGATATTCAGGTGTAGTCCCTAGATAGATCTACAATGGCAATCAAAGTGTTATCCTCAATTTCGGATCTCATGTAGTTCCCAATGTAAGGTTGAGAAAGCAGATATGGGATCCACCAACAGGTGAGATTGTGTTAAGATAAATGTTGATGCTTCTTTCGATCTAGACATGTTGAGAGGAACTATAGGTGTAGTCATTTGTGATAAAAAGGGGAAGTTCATCGCCTTGTGCAATGCATGTTTGGATATGGTTCAAGATGTTCTCTCGGGTGATAATTTCACTCTCAAGCATGGTTTGTTCTTAGCGGAATCCATGGGATGTAATACAGTTGTTGTAAGTTCAAATAATATGGAATGAGAGTCCTCCTACAGGTATTGTTGCAGCAATTTTTCATGATTATTTTTCTATGGAGCCAGAATTTGTTAGGGTTAAGTATGAGCAAGCGAATGGGCAAAAAAATTGTAGCTCATGAACTAGCCAAGTCGGCTAAGTTCCAGGAGAGTAGGGTCTGGTTGGATGATCCACCCCCCTCTATTGTACCTCTCATGCTGAATGATGTACCATTATTATTTATTGAATAATGAGGTCCTTTTGAGGTAAAAAACACTTTTGAACTAAAACCACGACACTTATTTTAGAACGGAGTGAGTATAAAACATTGTCGACTTTATAAGTTTTTTCTTTTGTTTTAACATCATCGTGAATGTTCCTTCAATGTAATAGCGTCAAAAACTAAAGTCTTGAATGAAGAGTGCTTCATGGCTCATATCTTATTTTCATTCTCTTGGCTGCTATAAGTAAAAAAGATAATATACATATAATCAACCTCATTGGAATATGTTGTAATTTCTACCCATATCATATAGGTATTTTTGTTGAAACGCAGACTGTAGTCTGGAAGTGGACCCTGGTGGTCGGGGGAGGAAGCGATGGTGTGGTTGTCATCCCTGTATGCTCTATTATAATTAGCATTGTTGTTGGCATGGGCCTATTTTTGTACACACACCCTCTTAAAGCCCCCGCTCGCATCATATGACCAACCTCTACCTCCAATCCCCTTATAACCCATTTGCCTCCCAACTCACCTCCACGGTATGATGCCAAGGTTCAGGGGCATAAGGTATAGGAACAGGAGGAGCCACCGCGAAGAAGGAGAAGGCTAATGCAACACTACGGGATTCTTGTCATACACCATGTTGGAGCTCCGCGGAATCAAAGAGGAGGACGAGGTGAATGGGGGTATAGGAGGATCCAAAGGCATTGGGTAGTGTCTTGGAAGAGGAATATGATTGGTTCTACCGACACCCAAGGATCATTGCAGAGGTCTGTGGAGATAGATGTCTTTATCATGCTTGTTTGGACCATCACCCCATTAAACTCACTCATCAAAATCCTACCAATAAACCCAGTGGCAACACATGTCGAACATGTGTTCCTCTACTTTGTCACCACTAGGTGTGTCTAACTAGTAATTAAGTAAGAATTATAAGTGATCTGCCACTCTTTATTACCATGCCAAGAGATATTACATCAAGCAAGTACAAGTATATCTAAGGTTTTTGTAAGATGAGTATACGAACAACTAACAACATGACTCAATAGTCGAGTAGAATTAATTTATTTGGAAACTAAGGGACCAGGCAATTAAACTCAATGGTGCATTATGGCCTTATATAAATTCTTATATCGGTATGTCCCCTGGTAAAATGGTCTATGATAAAGAATGTAATATTTTTTCAAACATAATATAAAAGCTTATTGGAAAATAAAAAACTTAAACTTTAGTATAAAAAAATGTTAGATAGAAAAGGTACTAGATACTCGTTATCTCCATGAGTGGCAGAATGAATCTTATGATAATGCCAATTTGTATTAAAGAAAAGGTGAAAACATGACAAGATAGACAAATACAAAATTGACAATTTAAAGTAAGATATAAAGTGTTATTGCATAGATCATATTTAGATATTTGGTAGACATATTTGTATCAGTGGGAAGACCCTCTCATTTTCAAGAAATTACCTATTCGAAGCCATTGGACTCTTCATTGACAATAATGAAAAACGAGGATTCGTTAATAGACAATGGCTTAAGCATTACTCACATGTATGCGATGGTCAGTCACTCGAAGAGGAAACAAGTCTAAGTATGGAAACGATAACTATTCCAAGAAGAATTGATAAGTGCCCATGTATGAGTATCTCGAAAAAAATGTCACAATTTTGTTAGCTTTGTTATACTCGTTTTATACGTCCATTTTGCATCATGATTTTTTATTGACATTTATTTCATTGTGGGCTCTTATTACATGCATGGTACAATACTTATGCCTTTTGTCTCTTATTTTACAAGGTTTACATGCAGAGGGAGAATGCCGACAGCTGGAATTTGGGACTGGAAAAGGAGCAAACCTGAGATACCTATTCTGAACAACTCCAAAAGTCCTGAAAATTTACGGAGAATTATTTTGAAAAATTTACGGAACAGATGCCAAAGGGGGGCCACCAGGTGGTGGCAAGCCTGCTAGGCCCGACCACCCCCTGGCCGCGCCTAGCAGGCTTGTGACCCACCTGGCAGGCGCCCGACACCCATCTTCTGCTATATGGAGGGTTTTGACCTAGAAAAAATGAGGAGAGAGCTTTCGGGACAAAGCGCCGCTGTCTCAAGGCGGAACTTGGACGGAACCAATCCAAAGCTTCGGCAGGGCTGTTCTGCCGGGGAAACTTCCCTCCCGAAGGGGAAAATCGAAGCCATTGTCATCACCAATGATCCTCCCATCGAGAGGGGGTCAATCTTCGTAAACATCTTCACCAGCACCATCTCCTCTCCAAACCCTAGTTCATCTCTTGTATCCGATCTTTGTCTCAAACCTCGGATTGGTACCTGTGGGTTGCTAGTAGTGTTGATTACTCCTTGTAGTTGATGCTAGTTGGTTCACTTGCTGGAAGATCACATGTTCAAATCCTTTATGATAATTAATACTCCTATGATTATGAACATGAACATATTTTGTGAGTAGCTACGTTTGTTCCTGAGGACATGGGATAAGTCTTGTTATAAGTAATCATGTGGATTTGGTATTCGTTCGATATTTTGATGAGATGTATGTTGTCTCTCCTCTAGTGGTGTTATGTGAACGTCGACTACATAACACTTCACCATTATTTTGTCCTAGGGGAAGGCATTGGGAAGTAATAAGTAGATGATGGGTTGCTAGAGTGACAGAAGCTTAAACCCTAGTTTATGCGTTGCTTCATAAGGGGCTGATTTGGATCCACACGTTTCATGCTATGGTTAGATTTATCTTAATTCTTCTTTCCTAGTTTCGGATGCTTGTGATAGGGGTTAATCATAAGTGGGAGGTTTGTCCAAGTAAGGGCAGCACCCAAGCACCAGTCCAGCCACATATCAAATTATCAAAGTAACGAACGCGAATAAAATGAGCATGATGAAAACTAGCATGACAGAAATTCTCATGTGTCCTCGGGAGCGCTTTGCTTTATATAAGAGTTTGTCTAGGCATGTCCTTTTCTACCAAAAGGATTGGGCTACCTTTCTGCACCTTTTCTACACTTGTTACTTTTTACTCGTTACGAATTACCTTATCACAAAACTATCTGTTACCAATAATTTCCGTGCTTGCAGAGAATACCTTACTAGAAACCGCTTGTCATTTCCTTCTGCTCCTCGTTGGGTTCAACACTCTTACTTGTCGAAATAACTATGATAGATCCCCTGTATTTGTGGGTCATCAAGACTCTTTTATGGTGCCGTTGCCGGGGAGTGAAGTGCCTTTGGTAAGTGGAATCTGGTAAGGAAAATTTTATATAGTGTGCTGGAAATTTACTGCCACTTGCTACTATGGAAAGTAATCCTTTGAGGGGCTTGTTCGGGGTATCTTCACCTCGACCGGAAACACAAAGAGTTGTCCCTCAACCTACTGAAAATATTTATTATGAAATTTCTTCGGGTATGATAGAGAAACTACTGGTTAATCCTTATGTAGGAGATGTTTTGGGGATATAACCCCATGGTGAGATCCGCCATAATGATCCGGGTCACACTGGGCGGCTCGTACACCCGTTCAGGAGTGGGCCGAGAAGACTTGAGCCTAGGACCTGCGGAGGCTTGGGCTAGGCGGATCAGCCCATGACCCGGATGGAGAAGACCTGGGCGCATAAGCCGCCCGAAGACAACGTGGCCAAGAAGGCAAGAGAGGTAGAGATAGACTCGTACATGTATGAGGAGAGTCGGTTACGACTCGTGTAATCCGTGGTCTTGACCTCTTATATAAAGGCGAGACCCGGGGCGACTTAAGGATAGGCTATCGAAAACTAGGTCAAGAAACAGCTCCCTTGTAATCGATACATCAAGCAATACAAGCTCAAGCAGGACGTAGGCTGTTACCTCGATTCGAGGGGGCGAACCTGGGTAAACTCGTGTACTTCATCCCAACCAACCCCTTTGGGTCCATCACGTTAGCAATGGCCTCAAATCCAAGTCCGTTCACCCGGACGTCTGTCGTGATAAATCCACGACAGTTGGTGCCCACCGTGGGGCCTGCGTTTGGTGGTGTTGAGTTCTCAAAGGGCTCTCTTCCGGGGCTTGAAGGATGCGTGGTCGGAAGGATGACTAAGAGTCACCGTGGCCGGCTCTACATCGATGATGCCAGCTAGGGTCTCGAAGCCGACTCTGTTGAGTACGGTTTTCGGGTTCCCTTCGGAGGAATCCATGTCTTCATTGGTAAGGTTGACAGATCTACGCCCGGGCCGGACATCTACACCAAAATCATCGAGCCGGCTCGGCGCGCCCAACCCACCCACTGCGTGCCACCCGCCCGCGTTGACCCGGGCCGGAAGCACGTCTTTGTGGGCTTCACTCAAGGTATGAATCTGGGGGCTGACGAATCGCAAGAAAATCTCGTCTATTCTGAGGACGGGTCGTCAAGCGGAGAGACGGAGTCGATCTACCAGCTTCACAATGGCGGACTTGGGGGCTATGAGGAGCTTTACCCTGAGTCGGAGCGGTCTGAGTCGGAGGGGCTGGAGCCGGTTCATGTAGCCGTGTTCATGGCGGGATCGGCCCCGGGTGCAAGTAGCACAACCGCCGGAGCCACCAACACGGGGAATGACCCGCCGCCTCCGACTCAAGTCCTTTTGGATCTGATGAACGAGCTCGTGGGCGTAATGGCCACTGAGGTTACCCCGGATAATCAGACGGCTCAGAACTTAGAGATTGTGCGGCTCAAGGGCCAAATGGTGGAGCAGCAACAGAAGATAGCAGAGCTGAAGGCTCAGATGGAGGGAGAGTCGGAGCAAATTAAGACAGACGCTTTCCGCCTTGGGTTGGAATAGCAGTGGGCAGCGGCAGTACACTGGATGAGGCATCAGTCCCGTTTGCTAGAACAGTACGAGGCTAGGAATCTCTTTAATACACCAGGGGCAAGGAGGACAGTAGATGTGCCTGGGAGTCGGCCAGTGGCTCGGCCACAACTTAATACTTCTCTACGGAACCAGGCTTCGCTAGTAGTCTTACCAACGCTGGCGGGTCATTGCTCCAACCCGGTGGAGAACATGGTGGCTGCTGCGACTCGGCTCGAAACAATCCCCATCCCGGATGAGGCGTCGTTCGCGAACGAAGTACGAGACTCCATTGGGTGTCTTCAGACGGCGATGGATCAGCAAGAGAAGTACGCTTATAGCCGGAGTCATATCCATTCAACACCTCTCCCTAGCCACAGTTTTAGCCAGCGCTGTGAGTCGCCAGCAGGTTCCAGCAGTGGTCAGTGCAGGGGGCCCCCAGAGGGTGGTTAGGCGGCTCTAGATGCCCAAACTCTCGTGGACCAAGCAAGGAACTAGCGAGAGGCGGCGGCCACGGCGGTTTGCCAAGAGCCTGCGCCCTCCGTTTCGGTGGGAGCCAGGGTCTCAGCCAGTGCTAGAGCCGTAGGAGTGATGTGCTTAACTCCGGCTCTAAGGAGTGAACGGCTGCCAAAGGACTTCAAAGGGCCCCGTAAGGTTCCAAACTACACGACCAATTTACCTCCTGAGGCTTGGGTCGAAAGTTATGAGTTAGCCATGGAGATGTTGGATGTCAGTGAGGCGGTATGTGCAAAGTACTTCATCATGATGCTTGAAGGGCCGGCTCGCACATGGTTAAAAGGCTTGCCGCCTAATACAATAAATTCATGGGCCGAGTTGAGGGCAAGATTCATCAAAAACTTCCAGGGAACTTGTAAACAGCCCATGACCATTGTGGATCTTTATCATTGTGTCCAGCAGGAGAATGAGTCGGCTCATCATTGGGTCCGGCGTGTGTCGACCATCATTCACTCCTCTGAACAGATCACAACGGCTCGAGAGGTGCTCATTCTAGAAAAGAACTGTCACTTCAACCCATTGAAATAGAAGCTTGGCCGGCTCAAGTGTACATGTCAAGATATGGGAGAACTCATGGCGGCTCTCACGAAGTATGCTGACTCGGATAACACGAAGGATCCAGGCTCTGATGAGGATAAGGCCGGTCAAAATAAGAAGAACAGACAAGGAAAGGGTTTCACGAGCAGTGGAAATCAGAATAAGGGAAAGAACCCCGACGGCGGGTCAGAGCTGGTCGCCAATGCAAGCACTAGCCAGAATCATCCCAAAGGAAATGGAAGGTTCAGGTCATCTTTTAATAAGAATCGGACCCCCTTCAATTTGGAGGAGGCGCTTAAGAAGCCTTGTCTGGAACACAGCATAACTGGCAAGCCTTCGACACATGCATGGGGCGATTGCTTTATCATGCATAAGTTCAGGAATCATTACTCGCAACAACACCACAACCAGGGCGGTGGCCCGCCTGGCGGCTCATGACCGGGCGGCTTAGGAGCCGGGTTAGGATCCAGTGGTTTAGGCCCTCATGGTCAGGGTGATCAGAGTAATCAAGGAGGATGTCGACCGCAGTCCAGTAGCAACAGCCAGCAGCAACACAACCAGACCGGGTACCAGAGTAACCCGAAATAGCTCAGCTTGGGCCAGTATCACGTCTTCACAACCAGTCTTAACAAGCGGGATCAGAAGTTACGCAAGCTAGCGGTCAATGCGATTGCGTCGGCTCTGCCATAGTATTTAAAGTGGTCGGAATACGACATAACATGGAGCCGTGAGGATCACCCGCCGCGTGTTGATGACCCAGGGCGGCTGGCTTTGGTTGTTGCCCCCCAAGTGGGAGGGTATATGGTGAACAAGGTGCTTATGGATGGAGGCAGCAGCATCAACATCCTCTATTATGACACCTTTCGGCGGATGAAACTACTGGATAAGGATCTTAAACCGACTTCCACTGTTTTCCACTGCGTGGTACCAGGAAAGTCGGCTTATCCGGTGGGACGGATCTCTTTAGAAGTCGCCTTTGGTGATGAGTATAACTATAGAGTGGAATCCTTATGGTTTGAAGTGGTCAAGATCAAAAGTCCTTATCACGCGTTGTTTGGACGGCCGGCTTATGCTAAGTTCATGGCTAGGACCTGCTATGTTTACTTACAGCTCAAGATGCCCGGTTTAAATGGTACTATTACCGTTCATGGTGACTGGAATACGGCCATTGAATGTGAGGAAGGAGATGTGGCTTATGCAGAATCCAGTTGTTCTTAGGAGGAGCTTAAGCTTTACAAGGAGCAGGTCGACCCGGAGGATATGACACCGCTTAAAAAGCCCACAACGGAGGTTGGGCCACCTCTTAAGTTTTTAGCGGATGATACCAAGGCAGTAGACTTTACTCCGGACGACTCATCCAAACAGTTCATCATCGGGGCTAACATGGACCCTAAATAGGAAAGCACGCTCATCGAATTCATCCATGAGAATCGGGACATCTTTGCATGGAAACCTTCTGACATGCTGGGTGTACCAAGAGAGTTTGCTGAGAACCACCTTAATGTGGATCCTAAGTTCAAGCCTATCAAACAATTTCTACGGCGGTTCAATGAGGAACGACGCCAGGCCATTGGAGAGGAGGTCGCCCGGCTCTTGGCGGCGGGTTTCATCGTGGAGGTTTTTCACCCAGAGTGGCTTGCCAACCCGGTGTTGGTATTAAAAAAGAATGGCACGTGGCATATGTGCATGGATTACATGGACCTTAACAAGGCTTGTCCGGCTGATCCTTTCGCTCTTCCTCGCATTGATCAGATCATTGATGCCACGGCGGGCTGCGAAAGCCTATGTTTTCTGGATGCTTATTCAGGGTATCATCAGATCAAGATGGCAGCAAAGGACCAAGAGAAGACGGCTTTTATTACGCCTTTTGGATTCTTCTGCTATGTCTCTATGCCTTTTGGGCTCAAGAGTGCCCAGGCGACTTATGAGCGCTATGTGCAGAATTGTCTTCACAGTCAGATTGGGCGCAACGTTCATGCTTATGTGGATGACATCGTGATCAAGTCAAGGAAGAAGGAGACCCTTTTGGACGACTTAGGGGAGACCTTTGATAATCTCCGGGTCTACAAGATGATGCTTAACCCGGCTAAATGTGTCTTTGGTGTTCCGGCTGGCAAGCTCTTGGGCTTCTTGGTTTCTGAGCGTGGCATTGAAGCTAACCCAGATAAGATCAAGGCTATCACCTCCCTGGCAGAGCCGGCTTGTGTTAACGATGTCCAATGCTTGGCGGGGTGGATTGCCGCATTGAGCCGGTTTATAAGCCGTCTGGGTGAGAAAGCTATCCCCTTGTATCAGATGATGAAAAACACAGACAACTTTGTATGGAGCACGGCGGCTGGTGAAGCCTTCGAGGCGCTCAAGAAGCAGCTCACTGAGCCGCCAGTGTTAGCCGCTCCAGCTGAGGGAGAGCCTTTGCTTCTGTATGTAGCGGCGAACAACCGGGCTGTTAGCGCTGCAATTTTGGTTGAATGCAAGGAAGCCAGGAAGGAATATCCGGTTCAAAGGTCGGTTTATTATATCAGTGAGGTCCTGACAGAATCAAAGCAGAGGTATCCACATTGGCAGAAGCTGGTGTATGGAGTATTCATGGCTAATCGCAAATTAGAACACTATTTCTTAGGGCACCATATCACCGTGGTCACCTCTGCTCCGCTGGGAGATATAATCTAGAACCAAGAAGCCACTGGTAGGATTGCTAAGTGGGTATTGGAGTTGGGGGCCCTTAATATGAAATATGTGCCTCGTACGGCTATCAAGTCTCAGGCCCTTGTGGACTTTATAAATGATTGGACGGAGTGTCAAGCACCGGAGGAAAAGCCAGATGACACATACTGGACTATACATTTTGATGGGTCTAAACAGTTGGAAGGGTCAGGATCAGGAGTCATTCTGACATCTCCCAAAGGTGACAAGGTTTGTTACGTGCTCCAGCTGATGTTCCCTTGCTCCAACAATGCGGCTGAATATGAAGCCCTCCTTCATGGTCTCAGAGCGGCCAAGGAGATCAATTTAAGACGGGTAAGGTGTTTGGGCGACTCAAACCTCGTGGCTCAACAAGTGTCAGGTACTTGGGATTCCAAAGACCCGCGGATGGTGGCTTACCGTCAAGCGGTGGATGTTATAGCCGGCCACTTCAAGGGTTATCAGGTACATCACATTGATCGTCGCAAGAATGAAGCGGCTGATGCCTTGTCACGGTTAGGTTCTCAGCGAAAGCCGATGCCGCCAAATATTTTTCTATACATCTTACATCATCCGACTGTTAAATTACCTTCGGAGGAAGACTTGGTTGTTCCTGACCCGGAGGGGCAGTATGTGGCGGCTCTACATGCCACTCCGGATTGGACAGTGCCTTATCTGGCTTATTTGACTCGTGGCAAGTTACCTGATGATGAAAACCTGGCTAGACAGATCACCCGGCGATCTAAGTCTATGACAATAGTTAATGGTGAGTTGCACAAATGCAGTGTTACTGGGGTTTTTCAACGTTTTGTCTCGCCAAAGGAGGGTCAGGAAATCTTAACTAAAATTCATGCTGGAGATTGTGGACACCACGCCGGCTCAAAATCTCTTGTGGCCAAGGCTTTCCGTCACGGTTTTTTCTGGTTGACGGCTCACAAAGATGCAGAGGACCTGGTCCGCAAGTGCGACGGCTGTCAAAAGTTTAGCCAGCAAACTCATGTTCCGGCTCAAGAGTTGAGGATGATACCAATTACTTGGCCGTTTGCGATCTAGGGCTTGACATGGTGGGACCTTTCAAGAGATCCAAGGATAAGAAAACACACCTCTTGGTGGCGGTTGATAAATTCACCAAATGGGTAGAAGTAGAGCCGGTCAGCAAGTGTGACGCGGCAATGGCGGTTCAATTTGTTAAGAAGTTGATTTACCATTTTTGTTACCCCCACAACATCATCACTGATAATGGCACAAATCTATCCAAAGGTGCTACGGAAAAATTCTGTGGCGAGGAGCACATCCGACTTGATGTTTCAGTTGTGGCGCACCCATAGTCCAATGGTCAGGCGGAGCGTGCCAATCAAGAAATCTTAAGGGGTATTAAGCTGCAGCTTCTAGTTCCTTTGCAACGAACGCTCGGGTGTTGGGTAGAAGAGTTACCATCCGTGTTATGGAGCATCAAGACCACCCCCAACAGATCTACAGGTTATACACCTTTCTTCATGGTGTACGGTGCCGAGGCAGTGTTGCCAAGCGACATCCGTCATGACTCGCCACGAGTGGCGGCTTATGTTGAGACGGACAATGAGACGACACGGCAAGATGCGTTGGATGCTTCGGAGGAGGCACGCGAGCTGGCAGCTGCCCGATCGGCGGTTTATCAACAAGACCTGCGCCGCTATCATAGCCGCAGGGTCAACACCCGGACATTTCAAGAAGGTGACTTAGTGCTCCGACTGATTCAAGACCAGACAGATATGCATAAGTTATCTCCTCCATGGGAAGGACCTTTCGTGGTCAGCAAAAATCTTAACAACGGGTCATACTACCTCGTCAATATCCGGGACGACTCAGACACGGCGGGTCAGGAGACCCGACGACCGTGGAACATAGCACATCTACAGCCTTATTACACTTAAAAGTGTTAAGAATCGACATTGTGCCTTATCATTCTACATATCATACTTACGAATAAAATAGCATCCCTGTAAGACGGGACCTCTGCCGTTTTCTCATAATCTTCATCCATGCCAGAGGAAGTCGACTGCGGTTGTTGAAGGGGGCTTCTTACCTCCGGGTATAGCTATCTCACCCTAATAGCCGGCTTTATGCCAATTCCAGTTAATATATTAGCCGCGGTTGTCGAAGGGGGCTTCTTACCTCCGGGTATAGCTTATCTCACCCTAACAACCGACGTTTACGCCAAATTCCAGTTGCTATATCAAGTACGGCCATCGAAGGGGGCTTCTTACCGACGGGTATCGCTTATCTCACCCTAACGGCCGGCTTTATGCCATTTCTGGTTAATATATTAGCCGCGGTCGTCGAAGGGGGCTTCTTACTGACGGGCTCTCTTATCTCACCCTAACAACCGGCGTTTACGCCAAATTCCAATTGACATGTCAACTGTGGTTGTTGAAGGGGGCTTCTTACCTCCGGGTATAGCTACCTCACCCTAACAGCCGGCTTCATGCCATTCCGGTTAACCTGTTAACCACGGTTTTTGAAGGGGGCTTCTTACCTTCGGGTATAGCTTATCTCACCCTAAACCACCGGCGCTCGTGGCTAAAAAATTGGTTGATGAAGGGGGCTTCTTACCTCCGGGTATAGCTATCTCACCCTAACAGCCGGCTTTATGCCATTCAGGTTGACCTGTCAGCCGTGACTTATTCAAAGGGGGCTTCCCACCTCCGGGTGTAGCTTATCTAACCCTAACAACCGGCATTTGTGCCAAAAATATTGACAAGTTAGCATAAGTATACAGGGGTCTTCCTGCCCTATGGATGAAGCTTGTTAACACTTCTTGGCTGACTCTCGATCCAAGCAAAAGTTTGTTGTCAACATGCTAGGAAGACACGGCGTCTTCAGGTTGCGTTTTAAGCCGGCCTCCTAACGGTGTGAAAGTGTGTTTATACATGCAAGGTCATAAGTTGCGAAGAGTCGGAGAGGCATGCAAAAGTGAAGGACAAGGAACATAGCCGATTAAAAGCCGGATTTCTCATAAACATGACGGCACAAGTTCAGCAAAAGAAAAAGTTGCGGCTACTATATTAGAGATGTTATCTGTGGAGCCCAAAATATCACTAAAGTTTTACGACACCACACGGAGGGTCATGGAGAGCCGGTTATTACAACTTTTCTATAAATGATCAGCTGGCTGGCAGGTCACCCTGCTCCGGCTCTTCAGTTGGCTTGATCTGAAGGTTGTCCAAATCCCAGTTGCAGACGGTTAGAGCTGCAAAAGTTCCTTCTTCAAAGTAAGGGGACGGGTCAAGATTAGAGGCGAAGAGGTTCTTACTGCGGGCGGGTGTCAACTCTTTACACTAAAAAAGTGGGCCACGAATCCTCTTCTCATCAGCGTTGTAAGCCGCCTGGTAAGTGTCCAGGTTAAGTTCTTCGGCTAAGATGGAGGCAAGAACCTTGTAGTTCTTTACGCACTGAGTGTAATCAGCTTCCGTGAATTCTGAGCCGTCATCTTTCTTGGAGGGGTAGCCATCCATCATGTTAGTCAGAGTAAGTTCTAGAGCGAAAGCCAAGGCCCGGTTTATGCCTGCAATTGCCCCCTGACGGGCGGCTGATTTCTTCAACTCGGCAATTTTCTTCGGCATCATTGAGAAAAGTTCCAAGACCCCTTTGAGAGTTGAAGGGATCCTGTCTTTATACTGCACAGCCTTCATGGTGCACATAGCACCGCAGTAAAGTTGCTCCGCCAGGGTGTAGATGGCCTACAAAGGCAACAGGCTATCACAGGCCGGTTGACGGCTCCTAGGACATGTGTAAGCTAGAGGTTTTCACGATAAGTCATCATCACAAGCATTATAGGCCAATTGAATGAAAGTTGTCGCAAACTCACCAAAGAGGGTGGTTGTCATCTTGGCGATGTGGCGCTTCAAAGATTGAAGTTCATCAAATACAATCATTAACCGCTGATTAGCGTCATCCGCCCTCTTAGTCAATGAAGTTTTTTCAGAGCCCGCTGACTCTTTGAGGGCGATAAAGTCGGCTTTGATCTTAACCAGCTCCTCAAAAAGGAGCTGACACATGTCATCACTGGCGCTCCGGGCGGCTTGTTGTTCAGCCAAGTTGGATTTTAAGCCGGCCAATTGTGACCCGGCTTTAGTCAAGGCTTCATGTGGTATATCAAAGCATAGATTACACAAGAAAGACTCAAAACAGATTGCAAGCAATATGTATGACACTTGGGGGCTAATGTTTATTTTCAGAAGTTCAACATGGAAGTCCCGGCTCAAAAATATAAATTATTGAGCTGACCCTTGAGGGCTAGCATTGGTTCTCTTATTTATCTTCTAAAGAAGTCCCGGCTCAAAAATATAAACTATTGAGCCGGCCCTTGGGGTCCAGCATTGGCTCTCTTATTTATCTTCTAAAGAAGTCCCGGCTCAAAAATATAAATTATCGAGTCGGCCCTTGGGGCCTAGATACTGGTTTGAAGTAAGGTGGACGATCATAGAAGACCCAATTCAACTTTTGGAAAAATTAAACCGGCCCTTCGGGGCTATGTAAGGATATAAGGAGAAGAAAGGAGTACCTCATATTTATTCCTCATGAGATTAACTAACTGGAGCTCCAGGTCCCAGCTTGCGGATAGTCGGTTCACGTAGCCAGCATGGAGCTCCTAGGCCGTCATCTTCTCTAAAGCAGAGCTTTCAAACTCCAACTTCCTTGAAGCTTCAGCCGGTTCGCGGTGCTTGGTCAGCATGTGAGCCGGGGGAGAGTGCAAGCCGGTGCCCGTAATCTCAATGTCCGGGCCAGCAGTGTCCTTAGCTTCCTGGACAGGGCTCGGCGGTTTGGAAGGGTTCCTTGGCAGGCTATCTAGAATAGCATCGTTAGTGGCCGGCTCCGAAGTAGTCGCTAGGAGGTCCACAGCCGGCTGAGGCTCATCCGGCTTAGCATGCTCCGGCTCCTAGACAGCGGGGCCGGGGGAGGACTTGTTGGTTTTTTTGCGCTTGGCTTGAGCGCTCCGAAGTGTGAGGATCAGAACCCGACTATTATAGCCGCAAAAAAGAGCCGAATGTAAAATTGAAGAAAATACTAATTGCGGATTAATGTTGGGAAGTTGCAGAGCAGTCGCCGGAGGAGGGTGACCTCTAAGAACAAGCCAGAAAGATAAGACAGGGTTGAGATTACAAAGTTAAAAGCTAGTCAAACAGAGATACATACTTCTGTGGGGTGCTTCTTTTGAGCCGGAGAGTTTGGCAAGCCATACATAAGTTCAATGGAGCCGGTGCTCCGGGTCTGACGACGCTCAGCCTGTTGTTGCTTTTTCAAAAGAAATTGGGGATCCAGATAAGCAAGGGGATGAGAGAGAGGAACCTTTCGAACAACTCGACGAATCTTTCAGGGAACATAATATTCTGAGTCGGACGAAGTGTAAGTTACCTCGGGGGCGTCGGCACGGCTGGTCTCCACTTTATCCTATGAAAGGGTGTTGTTAGTAAAACAAAGAAAGAAATGGAAAAATCAGACAAGTGGTACCTCAGAGCTGGATGATTCTGGCGGTTCAAGCCACTCCTCTTGAGTGGTGGCTTTCTTGGACTTCTTGGCTGGGGCTTTCTTTTTGGTCTTCTTCGGGGGCGGAACATACTTCTGCTTCCAGAAATCAGAAGC
Source organism: Hordeum marinum (assembly GCA_022496015.1). Taxonomy (NCBI): domain Eukaryota; kingdom Viridiplantae; phylum Streptophyta; class Magnoliopsida; order Poales; family Poaceae; genus Hordeum; species Hordeum marinum. The sequence continues at coordinate 464,787,664 of CM039676.1, read as the reverse complement.
AGACTGAAAGGATAAGCCGACATATAAGAGTAAGTAGACAAGACATGATTTAACAGAGAAAGAGGCAATAAAGAGTGGTCTTACATCTGGGGCCAGGTTGGTGGCGCAGAAAGGTGGCAGGCCAATGGCGCCACAAGCTCCGGATGTCTCATGAACAAGACTTCGGATGACCATGGAAATGTTGTCTTCGGTCAGTGTTGACTGGCTGAAGCAGAGGGAGGCATCATATTTACCCGGATACTCGCACATAAGGTGACTTCTTCGGCTCAGAGGCATAATTCGCCAAGAAACCTAGCAGCGGATCAGGTCTAAACCTGTCAGTCCATTAGCCATGAGGGCTCTAATCTTGGCATGAGCCGGCTCGTGCCTTGCGCGTTCAGAGGTTGACATCCGGCCGAGAAGCTCTGAAGTTGTTTTGAGTCGGGAGGAGCGATAACCCGGCAGCGGATGCTCGTTGTCTGGAGAGGTATCCTTGCAATAAAACCAAGTCTTGTTCCAGTCCTTTGGATGACTCGGCATTGGCATAGTCGGAAAAATAATATCCCGGCGCCTCTGAATGGAAATTCCGCCAAGTTCCAGGCTCGGTCCGGCTTTCACCTCAGTTTGCCGGTTTGCATGGTAGAATTCGCGGAAAAGGCCTAAGGACGGCTCAGTTTGCAGATAGATCTCGCAGAGTACTTGAAAGTTGCATATATTTGAGACGAAATTGGGGGTGAGGTCTTGAGGATGCAACTTATAAAAATGGAGGACGTCCCAGAAGAATTTAGAGCCGGGAGGTACAAATCCATGTTCAATATGGTCCGAAAATACAACCACCTCGCCTTCCTAAGGGATGGGCTTCGATTCGTTACCCGGGACCCACCAATGGATGACATTTTTGGCAGGAAGGGTGCCCGCATCTACAAATTATGTCAAGTATTCTTCTGTGATGCAAGAGCCGACCCAGTTGCACGAATTGGAAGCATGGGACATAGGGTTGTCTTAAGAAAACTGTGAAAAATAAACAGTGGATACCGACTTAGGGAACGACAACTTCACAGAAGGGTCATAATTTTAAAAAGCTATGAGACGCTAAATATCCGGCTGGTGAGAGCCGGAACAAGGTGGCGGGTCAATGTAAGGAAATGACACATTGAAATTTGGCTAAGTGTTAAGAAACAGGTTTCGCAAGATGTGGCTAAAATGGCGGATCTACAAAAGCAGAAGAATGCCTCTATCTTCTGACCTAAAGATGAACTGGTAAAGTAAGAAAAAAGAAGAACCGACGAACAGAGTGGCGGCAAACCTAAGCAGCATCAGTACTGATTTCCCATCTAGCGGCGCCACGGGGACGAGACTTGGGCAAACACCCATGAGTGGAACATGGCTAGCATTGCATCAACCCGATTCCTAATGGAAACAATGGTGGCGGAGCTTCGACGAAACCCTACCAGAATGGTTGCAGATCTAAAGAGGAGGAAAACTTACCGGCAACGATGCAGCGGGTGCGGAGGGCGCTCTGGATTACGTCATGTCGATGCAGCGGCCGTGTTGGTGTCGAGCAGGAGATGGCGCCGGAGCAGGAAATGTTGGAAGCGGAGACGTCGAGAGGAGGAAGACGATGAAGCGAAGCGGGAAAGGCAAATGCTGCCCTGGGTGGTCCTATTTAAGAGGGATAAATGGAAGGGGCGCGAAAATCCAGGCGTCGGATGTCGTTTTGACCGAGGCGGGCGCCTCAATTCTCGGTCTAATTCATTTAATAACAAAGATCCGTTGTGTGCGTTAGAGAATCTTTTTTGCAGATCTAGCATAACGTCACGCTGGGTCATCTGCGGGCGACTCACCGAGGAGAAAAGAAAGAAGGTAGAAATGAGCGAGCTCAAATAAACCTGGGGCCTGATGTTGGGGATATAACCCCATGGTGAGACCCGCCATAATGATTCGGGTCACACTAGGCGGCTCGTACACCCATTCAGGAGTGGGCCGAGAAGACTTGAGCCCAGGACATGCGGAGGCTTGGGCTAGGCAGATCAGCCCATGACCCGGATGGAGAAGACCTGGGCGCGTAAGCCGCCTGGAGACAACGTGGCCAAGAAGGCAAGAGAGAGGTAGAGATAGACTCGTACATGTATGAGGAGAGTCAGTTACGACTCGTGTAACCCACGGTCTTGACCTCTTATATAAAGGCGAGACCCAGGGAGACTTAAGGATAGGCTATCGAAAACTAGGTCAAGCAACAGCTCCCTTGTAATCGATACATCAAGCAATACAAGCTCAAGCAGGACGTAGGTTGTTACCTCGATTCGAGGGGCCGAACCTGGGTCAACTCGTGCCCTTCGTCCCAACCAACCCCTTTGGGTCCATCACGTTAGCAATGGCCTCGAATCCAAGTCCGTTCACCTAGACATTTGTCATGATAAATCCATGACAAGATGGAACACTACATCCTGATTTGCATCTAATCTATGTGGATGAAGTTTGTGGATTATTTAAGCTTGCAGGTCTTCTCGAGGATCACATCAAGAAGAAGGTCTTTCCTTTATCTTTGAAGGACAAGGCATTGACATGGTATAGGCTATGTGATGATATTGGATCATGCATGTAACATCCCAAATTTCGGAATGTTATAATAACCATTTGAATGAATGTTGTTTGCTTGAGTGATTGAATTGAGTGAAATTTGAAACTTTTTGAAAACTTTGGAATGAGAGGGAATAAAATGACTTTCCCTTTGTGTTGGATTTCAAATTAATACTTTTCAAATCAGTGAGAGAAGACGACATGACTTCTTTAATATAATAATATTTGGAAAGTGAATTTGAAAACTATTTGAAAATTTCTGAAATGGAGTTCTTCCATATTTGAATTGCCTATTTGAAGTATTTCAAAACCCCTGACAAAACTTCAGCGGAGTAATATGACACTCCACACCAGGGGCATCTTTGTGAAATATTTGAACAATAAAACCAGGGAGTTATTTGAAAATTATTTGCAAAATGAACTAAAATCAATTTAGGCATTTTCTGAAAAATATTTTTTTTAGTATTTACTTTGTCCGGGGAACAATGTTCATTAAATGGCATTAAATCTCCTGATAATTTTGGTATAAATTTTTTTATTTTTGGGAATGTATTTATGGCCATTTATTGGTTTTTATTTCGCTGGAAATAGAAAAAAAGAAACAAATTAAACGCATTTAAGAAGCCGGCCGGCCCACTTACCTTTCTCCCGTCCCGACCTTCCTTCTTTGCGGCCAACCGACGCGTGCCCTCTCCTCTCTCTCTCTCTCTGTCGCGTAGGACCCACCGCCCGAGCGAATCACACCGCGCTCACCTTCTTCCTCCCGCACGCGCTCACCTCGTCGGAGATCCCTCCCGAGCGGATCTCTCTCTCCCTTCCTTCCCCGACCACCCTGAGACCGCCTATAAATACCGGAGCCACTCCGCACTCCTTTTCGCCCGAAACCCCTCTCTCTCCCTCGCCAGAGTGCCACCCACCACCCCTCGCCGGAGTTCCGGTCACCACCGAAGCTCTGTGAGCACGCGCCACTCGCCTCCGTCACCCCCAGCCCTCCCCGACACCACAATCCTTCACCGGAGACTCCCTTCCATCGCCTGGTGCCCTTGCCTCCGCTGGAGACCCTTTGGAATGCCGCGCCACCACCCTCGCCGGAGTTTAGCTCCACCCGAAGCTTCCACGAGCTCGTGTCGCTCGTATCCGACGCTCCCTCTCCTCACCGTCGTCGGAGATCCACCACCATCTTTTGGACCCTTCGTACATCGCCCGCGACCACCGTGACGCCGTCCCCGACCACCTCCAACGTCCGGCCGCCGTCGACATCGCCGGAGACCTCGACCCCCTCCACTGTAAGCCGCTGCCCCTCTCGTAGCTGTTAGATCTAAGATCTACGCGTCAGATTAGAAGTTTTATAAAACGAAACGGTATCACTTACGCTTCGGTCGCCTGCTCGTTAGTCATCACACGCGCACCCCTGTAGCCTATCAAAAGCCGCCACGTAGCACCCCTATCCGTTAGATTTTTTCTTCTTTTTCTGTTTTAAATTCAGTTAACAGAATTAGTTCTGTTTTTGTTTTCTTTATATCTTTTATGTTTTTAATTATTTTAATTTGATTCTTTTTGCATTATGTAAAATTTTTGATCTAGTTTCTGTAGATACCAAGTTTGACTATATTTGAATAAATAAATTTGAATTTAAACAGATTTGATTCAAATCTTATTTTCTGAATATCTTGAGTTCAAAAAGTTATTTTTAGTTGATTATTTTTGCTACTTGTCACTAGTGATCTTAGTTATCAGTAGGTAAAGTTTGAGAATTTTTAGGATAAATTTGATTAGGGTTCTTAACCAAAACAGAATCTGTTTAGTTTCCTATTAGTTTTATTAGTTTGCTTTCCTTTGTTTTATTTTTGAAATCTGAATTTGATTTAACTTATGTTGTAGATTTCATTACTTTATGTTGTTGTCAACTTTAGGAATTTACTTGCTGTTAACAAAAATAATTTGTTTAGCTTATTACTTTATTATTATAGGGACCTCTACTCTTTTTCAATTAAGTATAGTTTATTAAAAACAAATTAGTTAGTAATATTTCCTTTAACAAAAGTTTTAAGTAATTCAATTTTGTTTTCTAATAAAGTTTTAGTAATTCTTTTCTGTTAAGAAATGTTTTGTTAATAAAGATAGTTTAGTTTTACTCTATTGTTGTAGGAAACTATATTCTTCATCATTAGGTAATGTTTGATAAAACAACTTAGTTTTAGTAGAAATTATTTTCACAAAAGTTTTGTATGATTTAATTCTGTTTTATAATAAAGTTTTTGTTATTATTTCTTTTATGTTAACTATTAGTTTGGTTACAAAAAAATATGTTTTGTTTTAGTAGTAGCTTAGCCACTAAAACTTAGAGCCCATTGCTTTGCCTTGTTTTGTTTTGTTGAGTTGCTCTAGTATTGCTAGTTGAGTCCCTATTTCAAAATATTTAAAATAATTGTTTTACAAGGTTTTTACTTTCTGTTAACTTAGTTGTTAAGTATTTTGTTATTTATTTTGTTTTATTTGTTCTCTTGTTGTTAAGTTTATTATGCAAAAACCTATGTTGTTTAGAGTGTTGTTTTCATGATTACTAGTTGTTCTTCAAAAGTAATTCTTTTTGCTAAGTAAAATATTTACTAAAATACTTTTGGTTATATTTTACTTTGTGTTTGTGTTGTTACATTACAAAATAGTTGTTTGTAGGGAAAAAACTAATCTTATTTGTTTTGATGAAGTTTTTGTTGATTTTAACTTTTGTCTTAAGTATTTCCTTCATCAAAAACCTTTGGTGTTTACTCTTGTGTTATTGTTGATTGTGAGAATTGATTGCTAGTAAGATTGCTTATATGAATGCTATGTTTGATTATATAGATTTCATCGGAGAGTGACGAATAGTTCTATCAAGTTATTTTTGAGAGCGATATTATTTCTTCATCAACAGTACAGGCAAGTTCACATTGACCATCTCTTTTCATACCTATGTTTTTATTGCATGTAGTGACATCATTCAACAAATCCCTCCCGTGGTGTTATTGAAATTCTTGTAGTTGAGTGGTATGCATGAGGTAGGAACCCACCACTTGTTACTAAATCCCCGGGAACGCTTGTTATTTTAAGGCTATGCTAAAGTAGACGGGGTCTGGTATGAGTGTTCGCGAGTGGTGTGAGAAGGAGGACTATACGTCAAGACAACAACTTCATGAAGGCATCTTCAAGTCCTGCATCTCCAAGACCTCAAGACTTCGAGACTCGAGAAACAAGTTTTTTGCAATACACACTACTGGGTGAAGGATGGTATTGATGGGCACCCTGGAGTAACCAGTGGATGGCCGGGATGCATGGAGAAGCGCCATGACATCTTGCGAAAAGCTTCACCCAGACTCAAAGAGACGGATGAATACTTCATGCCCGGAAGCTTACCTGTGTAGCCACAAGTCATTATGGGCTCTGGCTTGGTTGATCTTTGTTGTGACTCTGGCTGGGCAGTGCTATGAGATGTAGTTGACGTTAGGATGGGATGGGCACTGACAATAGTCAGGGGAACAACTCTGAAAGACCATGTTTCGTTCGTCCTGTTCTCAAACACCATGCAATGCGAGGACTTATCAGGAGGAAACGAATCTTGTGAGTAAATTACACAACACTCTGCAGAGTTAAACCTAATCAATTAGTCGTGTCCCCGGTTACGGACAACTTGAGCCTCTGGACTTGGATCTATCTTTAAACTCTCAACACTGGACTGATAATTAATTATGGGCAACTTATGTTACTTGTGGGCATTTAGACATTGGTTGGCGGAACCATGTCATGATAGATAACTCTGTAGTGAAACTCCTTATATTCCTTTGTTGTGGGAAAAGAAAATGAAACCAGATTTTACGCAAAAACTTAGACACAAAGCCATAAAGCCCTACTGCATAAAGAATAGTCTTTATCTCTTGTTTCTGCTATGGTGATCTTGCCGGTACATTCAATGTACTGACCTACACGGCTGTAACGTCTCATGTTGCAGATACTCTTCTACGATGAGTAAAGAGTACGACTCGGGGTTACGGTCTACACTCAACTAGCCATTGGTGTTATTGGGACTCCACTCCCGTTGACTGCTTCCGCCGAGATTTTAAGGTATATATCAGTTTTACGTTAATTACATGTGATTGCACTTTGATATATACATTGATGTACTGTGTGTACCAGCATACTGATCCAGGGATGGCACAGAACACACAGAGGCTTGACTCGTTTTGAGTCGGGTCGCTACAGAGATGGTATCAGAGCACATGTGGACTATAGGACGTGACCCTAGAAACTGGAAAGCCCTAGGACAGGATATCTCTAAAACTTTATCTTCTAAAAAGATTCTTTACTTCTTGTCTCCTCTGATTTTACCAAATAGTCCTTCTTACCTCAACTAGTCAAAATATATACCCCTTCCCCTTTTGAACACACGAAGGATTAACTGAAGCCACTTCGAGAAGGACAGGATATCAGACAATTGGTGACCAACTCAGACAAAGATGTATTCCAATATGGAAGGAGCTACAAAAGATTCAAGACTATAAAGACCTGAAGAAATTGATGACCATGAAGAAATTCCAAGATATTATGCCCCTAGAAGACCAAACCCCTGTTGTATACTTACGTTAGATACGATGATTTGTGAGTTGTCATTTGTGTGTATTTTTCGACACACACAAATAAAAAAACATATTTTCAAAACCATTGTTTGTATTGTGTGTATCCCCCTCCTTTCTCTCTCTCGTATATCATCCCAAAACCTTGTACCCAATAGATGATGAATGAAGCTGGACTCATTTATTCTGGATCGATGACTCGGTTGGAGACAGAAGAATGGATTCAGAACATGGAGTATCACCTAAGGAGTAACCATGTTGCAAGGAACGAGATGGTCCAATATGCTCTTCGGTACTTTGTAGAAGGTGGTGCAAATTGGTGGAAGATGCATGAAGCTATCCATGATAGGCAAGCATCAATTACTTGGAAAGAATTCAAGACGACTCTACAAAGATCTCATGTTGTTACCAACACCCAGAAGCCCCGTTGCAAAGATGTGAGGAAGTTTTGTGCAGGCAAGATATGTGGAGAGATAGGACATACCTAGGAAGAACACAAGAATGGATGCCCTCATTGTGAAGAAAATCACCAAGCTGGGGAATGCCCAACTGGGCAGGTGACATGTTTCTTACGTGAAGGAACCACTCATTTTCCGGCACAATGTCAAATGTATCCCAAGGTACAAGAAGTCATAAAGCAGCAGAAGGAAGCAATGAAACAAGCCCTCGGGAAAAAGTTAGAAGAACCCATGATGATGGGAGAAATACCAGACCCAAACATAAGCACCAAGTCATGTTATTCATGTGGAGAAGAAGGACATATCTCTCAGGATTGTCCGAACGAGTATCTGGGAGACTTCCCGGTAGAAGAAGTGCAATATGATCCTCAGGAGATAGAAGTACTGATCAACCTGGACAAGAAGAAAGGCCAAGTAAGCAGAAGCATTAGATGTTTGCATTGTAGCTTGGAGAAGCCAGATTGTCTTTGCAAGAGGTATGAGCCAAGCATCAGGAGAGGAACCCAACCCAAGAACAAGAAGAAGAAGAAGACTCCGTGGTTTTCTACACGGAAGGATCTAAGCCACATCACTTGTCATCGGTGCAACAAGACAGGACACTACTCCTATACCTGCCCGGAGAAGAAGGCTAAACCTGAGTAGTTTGAATTTTGGATTTTGGAAGTAATAAATGTAATAGGTAGCACTCCTATCATTTTTAAGTTATGTAACAGAAGTCTCAGAGTTTGTAATAAAGACATGAGTCAATGGAATTTATGGTGCCATGATTCTCCTATGTTGAATTATATGAGTTGTTACTCTATGAACAAAGATATCTGACCATTTTCGAGGATATGAGAAAATATGGTCTATGCAGGCATGAGTACATTTCATCTTAAGTGTGGTAGTAACCACAGAGACAACTGGATAAAGAAAATACCATTCCTGTTAAGGAGTTTGGAAAATCGAATACAGGTAAAGAGAATGTGGAAACATATCCAACTATGTGGATGACAACACCTGAAATAATATACCTTGGATTTCGAATATGATGACCCAAAACTGTTATTGGTAAACAGACCAATGGAAAGGAAAAAAATACTCAAGGAATAGAACCTGCATCAAGGATGGATCACCCGGTTCCATGAAGGTTGCCCCAAGATCATGAAACAAGAAGTTGTGATTGGACCAGCAAACGTTTTCTTAGGAGTATGAGATAACCTGAGAGTTGTGAAGAAACGCTAGATCTCTTGTTTAGCTTGCAGAATCAATGGATTTATCCGAACCTCGTTCGTTGACAAGAGAAATTTCTACAATGCTTGTGAGGAAGCCCAAGTGTTAGAATACGAGATTCGCTAAACCTTATACACAGTAATGATTTGGGTGCGGAATGGATTGATCGCCATGACGACTTACTCTTATCATTCTCTTGCTATTCGGAATGGTAAATCTGAGTGACTTACCCATAGTAAAGAGACGACGTTCTTTGAAGCTTTTGTTTAAGCCTTAGAATGGTATGAAGAAAACCCCTTGTACCTGATAGTTGTTGTCACACGTAGGAATTTTACGGTGAGAAATGAAACCAAGACCCATTTCACTGCAGGATAACCACTAATGGTAGACCACCATGAGATCTTCGATAAGTTATTTAGAATGATCACGAGACCTGTCAGTTAAGAAGACCCAGTATCGGGAGAAATGCATTTTGTTGTGAGAACATAGGATTTTGCTATAACAGAAGATCGTCACCAAGGAAGTTACTGTGAAGAATGTGAACAGACATATGCACCCACAGGATCGCCATGATTTTGAAGGACCAGCAACTCGCATTTTAAGTGTGGTAGCACCGCACTTTGCAGGACAGTGGATCTGTTAGAAGACCCCCAAACCCTAACCTTTTCTTGCTAGCCCCTTCGAATCTCGAGAACGAGATTCATTTTAAGTGCGGTAGGTTTGTAACATCCCAAATTTTGGAATGTTATAATAACCATTTGAATGAATGTTGTTTGCTTGAGTGATTGAATTGAGTGAAATTTGAAACTTTTTGAGAACTTTGGAATGAGAGGGCATAAAATGACTTTCCCTTTGTGTTGGATTTCAAATTAATACTTTTCAAATCAGTGAGAGAAGATGACATGACTTCTTCAATATAAAAAGATTTGGAAAGTGAATTTGAAAACTATTTGAAAAATTCTGAAATGGAGTTCTTCCATATTTGAATTGCCTATTTGAAGTATTTCAAAACCCCTGACAAAACTTGAGAGGAGTAATATGACATTCCACACCAGGGGCATCTTTGTGAAATATTTGAACAATAAAACCAGGGAGTTATTTGAAAATTATTTGCAAAATGAATTAAAATCAATTTAGGAATTTTCTAAAAAATATTTTTTTAGTATTTACTTTGGCCGGGGAAAAATGTTCATTAAATGGCATTAAATCTCCTGATAATTTTGATATAAAACATTTTATTTTTGGGAATGTATTTATGGCCATTTATTGGTTTTTATTTCGTTGGAAACAGAAAAAAAAGAAACAAATTAAACGCATTTAAGAAGCCGGCCGGCCCACTTACCTTTCTACCCTCCCGACCTTCCTTCTTTGCGGCCAACCGACGCGCGCCCGATCCTCTCTCTCTCTCTGTCGCGTAGGACCCACTGCCCGACCGAATCACACCGCGCTCACGTTCTTCCTCCCGCGCGCGCTCACCTCGCCAAAGATCCCTCCCGAGCGGATCTCTCTCTCTCCCTTCCTTCCCCCACCACCCTGAGACCGCCTATAAATACCGGAGCCCCTCCGCACTCCATTCTGCCTGAAACCTCTCTCCCTCCCTCGCCAGAGCGCCACCCACCACCCCTCGTCGGAGTTCCGGTCACCACCGAAGCTCTGTGAGCACGCGCCACTCGCCTTCGTCACCCCCAGCCCTCCCCAACACCACCAGCGTTCACTGGAGACTCCTTGTCATCGCCTGGTACCCTTGCCTTTGCCGGAGACCCTCTGGAATGCCGCGCCACCACCCTCACCGGAGTTCAGCTCCACCCGAAGCTTCCACGAGCTCGTGTCGCTCGTCTCCGACGCTCCCTCTCCTAACCGTCGCCAACAATCGTCGCTGGAGATCCACCGCCATCTTTTGGACCCTTCGAACGTCGCCCCCAACCACCGTGACGCCGTCCCCGACCACCTCCGATGTCCGGCCGCCGTCCACATCGCCGGAGACCTCGACCCCCTCCACCGTAAGCCACCGCCCCTCTCGTAGCCATTAGATCTAAGATCTACGCGTCAGATTAGAAGTTTTATAAAAACGAAACGGTATCGCTTACGCTTCGGTCGCCCGCTCGTTAATCATCACACTCGTACCCCTGTAGCCTATCAGAAGCCGCCACGTAGCACCCCTATCCATTAGATTTTTTTTCTTTTTCTATTTTAATATCATTTAACAAAATTAGTTCTGTTTTTGTTTTCTTTATATCTTTTATGTTTTTAATTGTTTTAATTTGATTCTTTTTGCATTATGTCAAAAAATTGTTCTAGTTTCTCTAGATACCAAGTTTGACTATATTTGAATATCTAAATTTGAATTTAAACAAATTTGATTCAAATCTTATTTTCTGAATATCTTGAGTTTAAAAAGTTATTTTAGTTGATTCTTTTTTCTACTTGCCACTAGTGATCTTAGTTATCAGTAGGTAAAGTTTGAGAATTTTTAGGATAAATTTGATTAGGGTTCTTAACCAAAATAGAATCTGTTTAGTTTCCTATTAGTTTAATTAGTTTGATTTCCTTTGTTTTATTTTTGAAATCTGAATTTGATTTAACTTATGTTGTAGATTTCATTAGTTTCTGTTGTTGTCAACTTTAGGAATTTACTTGCTGTTAACAAAAATAATTTGTTTAGCTTATTACTTTATTATTATAGGGACCTCTACTCTTTTTCAATTAAGTATAGTTTATTAAAAACAAATTAGTTAGTAATATTTCCTTTAACAAAAGTTTTAAGTAATTCAATTCTGTTTTCTAATAAAGTTTTAGTAATTATTTTCTGCTAAGAAATGTTTTGTTAATAAAGATAGTTTAGTTTTACTCTATTGTTGTAGGAAACTATATTATTCATCATTAGGTAATGTTTGATAAAACAACTTAGTTTTAGTAGAAATTCTTTTCACAAAAGTTTTGTATGATTTAATTCTGTTTTATAATAAAGTTTTTGTTATTATTTCTTTTCTGTTAACTATTAGTTTGGTTACAAAAAAAATATGTTTTCTTTTAGTAGTAGCTTAGCCACTAAAACTTAGAGCCCATTGCTTTGCCTTGTTTTGTTTTGCTGAGTTGCTCTAGTACTGCTAGTTGAGTCCCTACTTGAAAATATTTAAAATAATTGTTTTACAAAGTTTTTAATTTTTGTTAACTTAGTTGTTAAGTATTTTGTTATTTATTTTGTTTTATTTGTTCTCTTGTTGTTAAGTTTATTATGCAAAACCTATGTTGTTTAGAGTGTTGTTTTCATGATTACTAGTTGTTCTTCAAAAGTAATTCGTTTTGCTAAGTAAAATATTTACTAAAATACTTTTGGTTATATTTTATTTTGTGTTTGTTTTGTTGCATTACAAAATAGTTGTTTGTAGGAAAAAAACTAATCTTAGTTGTTTTGATGAAGTTTTTGTTGATTCTAACTTTTGTCTTAAGTATTTCCTTCATCACAAACCTTTGGTGTTTACTATTGTGTTATTGTTGATTGTTAGTATTGATTGCTAGTAAGATTGCTTATATGAATGCTATGTTTGATTATATAGATTTCATCGGAGAGTGACGAATAGTTCTATCAAGTTATTTCTGAGAGCGATATTATTTCTTCGTCAACAGTACAGGCAAGTTCACATTGACCATCTCTTTTCATACCTATGTTTTTATTGCATATAGTGACATCATTCAACAAATCCCTCCCGTGGTGTTATTGAAATTCTTGTAGTTGAGTGGTATGCATGAGGTAGGAACCCACCACTTGTTACTAAATCCCCGGGAACGCTTGTTATTTTAAGGCTATGCTAAAGTAGACGGGGTCTGGTATGAGTGTTCGCGAGTGGTGTGAGAAGGAGGACTCTACGTCAAGACAACAACTTCATGAAGGCATCTTCAAGTCCTGCATCTCCAAGACCTCAAGACTTCGAGACTCGAGAAACAAGTTTTTTGCAATACACACTACTGGGTGAAGGATGGTATTGATGGGCACCCTGGAGTAACCAGTGGATGGCCGGGATGCATGGAGAAGCGCCATGACATCTTGCGGAAAGCTTCACCCAGACTCAAAGAGACAGATGAATACTTCATGCCCGGAAGCTTACCTGTGTAGCCACAAGTCATTATGGGCTCTGGCTTGGTTGATCTTTGTTGTGACTCTGGCTGGGCAGTGCTACGAGATGTAGTCGATGTTAGGATGGGATGGACACTGACAGTAGTCAGGGGAACAACTCTGAAAGACCATGTTTCGTTCGTCCTGTTCTCGAACACCATGCAGTGCGAGGACTTATCAGGAGGGAACGAATCTTGTGGGTAAAGTACACAACACTCTGCAGAGTTAAACCTAATCGATTAGCCGTTTCCCCGGTTATGGACAACTTGAGCCTCTGGACTTGGATCTATCTCTGAACTCTCAACACTGGACTGAGAATTAATTATGGGCAACTTATGTTACTTGTGGGCATTTAGACATCGGTTGGCGGAACCATGTCATGATAGATAACTCTGTAGTGAAACTCCTGATATTCCTTTGTTGTGGGAAAAGAAAATGAAACCAGCTTTTATGCAAAAACTTAGACACAGAGCCATAAAGCCCTACTGCATATAGAATAGTCTTTATCTCCTATTTCTGCTATGGTGATCTTGCCGGTACATTCAATGTACTGACCTACACGGCTGCAATGTCTCATGTTGCAGATACTCTTCTACGACGAGTAAAGAGTATGACTCAGGGTTACGGTATACACTCAACTTGCCGTTGGTGTTATTGGGACTCCACTCCCGTTGACTACTTCCGCTGAGATTTTAAGGTATATATCAGTTTTATGTTAATTACATGTGATTGCACTTTGATATATACATTGATGTACTGTGTGTGCCAGCATACTGACCTAGGGATGGCACAGAACACATAGAGGCTTGACTCGTTTTGAGTCGGGTCGCTACAATGGAGCTACAACCGATTGAAAATGGAATTTCATCAGAAGTTCTATCCTATGCATCTAGTTCATCATGATCCGAATTCTATTTATAATTTTTGGCCTCGTGAAGAAGAAAGAATCTCTCAAGCTTGGGGGAGGCCTAAGTCAATGCTATATTCATGCCCCAATCATGAGCTCTCGAGAGAAATTATTATTCAGAATTTTTATGCTCGGCTTTCTCATAATGATCAATCCATGATCGGTACTTCTTGTGCTGGTTCCTATATGAAGAAAGATATTGACTTCAACTGGGATTTATTGGAGAGAATTAAACACAACTCTAAAGATTGGGAACTCGATAAAGGTAAGGAGTCAGGTATGAACCTTAAGTTTGATTGTGTTAAATCCTTCGTAGACACTAATGCTTTTCGTGAATTTAGAACTAAATATGGACTTGACTCTAAGATAGTAGATTCTTTTTGTGAATCTTTTGCTACTCATGTTGATCTCCCTAAGGAGAATTTGTTTAAATACTATCCTCCCATTGAAGTGAAATTAGTTGAACCTATTAAAGTTGAAGAGAAAACTATTACTTATAATGTTGATCCGTTATTCCCGCTGCTTTTATTGAAAGACCACCTTTCCATGTTAGAATAAAGCAACATGCTAAAGCTTCGACTATGGTTCGTAAGAGCTGTACTAGAACACCTACACCCCCTGAACAAATTAAAGTTGAGCCTACTATTTCTATGGTTAAGGATATCTTGGTTGATAGTTATTCAATTTTGTGATGAAGCCGCTAAAATTGCTAAACCTGATGCTAAAGATAAACATAGACCCATTATTGGCACGCCTGTTGTTTGTGTTAAAATAGGAGATCATTTTTATCATGGCTTATGTGATATGGGTGCTAGTGTGAGTGCAATTCCCTTTTCCTTATATAAAGAGATTATGAATGATACTGCACCAACTCAGTTAGAGGAAAATGATGTTACAATTAAGCTTGCTAATAGAGATACTATATCACCAGTTGGGGTTATTAGAGATATTGATGTCTTATGTGGGAAAATAAAATATCCTACTAATTTTCTTGTTCTTGGCTCCCCACAAGATGATTTTTGTCCCATTACATTTGGTAGACCCTTCTTGAATACCATTAATGCTAGGATAGATTGTGAGAAGGAAACAGTTATCGTAAGTTTTGGCGATACGTCTCATGAGTTTAATTTCTCTAAATTTCGTAGACAAACCCATGATAAAGAATTGCCTAGTAAGGATGAAATTATTGGTCTTGCTTCTATTGATGTGCCTCCTACTGATCCTTTAGAGCAATATTTGCTAGACCATGAAAATGATATGCATATGAATGAAAGGAATGAAATAGACAAGATTTTCTTTGATTAGCATCCTATTCTGAAACGCAACTTGCCTGTTGAAATACTTGGGGAACCTGCTCCACCCAAGGGTGATCCCATTTTTGAGCTTAAACAGTTACTAGATACTCTGGAATATGCTTATCTAGATGAAAAGAAGATATATCCTCTTATTATTAGTGCAAACCTTTTAGAGCATGAAGAACGGAAATTATTGAAAACTTTGAGGAAGCACCATGCTGCTATTGGATATACCCTTGACGATCTTAAGGGCATTAGTCCCACTTTATGTCAGCATAAAATTAAAATGGAGCCTCATGCTAAACCAATTGTTGATCACCAACGACGGTTGAATCCTAAAATGAAGGAAGTGGTAAGAAATGAAATATTAAAGCTTCTGGAGGCAGGTATCATTTACCCTATTGCTAATAGCAGATGGGTTAGTCCCATTCATTGTGTCCCTAAGAAAGGAGGTATTACTATAGTTCCTAATGATAAAATGAATTGATTCCACAAAGAATTGTTACATGATATAGAATGGTAATTGATTTTAGGAAATTGAATAAAGCTACTAAAAAGATCATTACCCTCTAACTTTTATTGATCAAATGCTAGAAATACTATCCAAACACACACATTTCTGCTTTCTAGATGGTTATTCCGGTTTCTCTCAAATACCTATGTCAAAAGAGGACTAAGAGAAGAACCACCTTTACCTGCCCTTTTGGTACCTTTGCTTATAGACGTATGCCTTTTGGTTTATGCAATGCACCTGCTACCTTTTAGAATGTATGACTGCTATATTCTCTGATTTTTGTGAAAGGATTGTTGAGGTTTTCATGGATGATTTTTCCATTTACGAAACTTCTTTTGATGATTGTTTGAGCAACCTTGATCAAGTTTTGCAGAGATGAGAAGAAACTAATCTTGTCTTGAATTGGGAGAAGTGCCACTTTATGGTGAATGAAGGCATTGTCTTGGGACATAAAATTTTCGAAAGAGGTATTGAAGTTGACAAAGCTAAAGTTGATGCTATTAAAAAATGCCGTGTCCTACGTTTTTTATGATGATTGTGTAGAAGCTTTTGAAATTCTTAAGAATGCCTTGATTTCTGCACCTGTTGTTCAACCATCTGACTGGAACCTACCCTTTGAAATTATGTGTGATGCTAGTGATTATGCCATTGGTGTTGTTCGAGGACAAAGAGTTGATAAGAAATTAAATGCCATACATTATGCTAGCAAAACTCTAGACAATGCTCAAGGAAACTATGCTACCACTAAAAAGGAATTTTTAGCAGCTGTGTTCGCTTGTGATAAGTTTAAACCCTATATTGTTGATTCTAAAATAACTGTTCACACTGATCATGCTGCTATTAAATATCTTATGGAAAAGAAGGATGCTCAACCTAGACTTATCACATGGGTTCTTCTGCTACAAGAATTTGATTTGCATATTGTTGATAGAAAGGGTGCCGATAATCCCGTATCAGATAACTTGTCTAGGTTAGAGAATGTTCTTGATGACCCACTAACTATAAATGTTAGCTTTCCTGATGAACAATTAGCTGTCATAAATGCTTCTCGTAATGCTCCTTGGTATGCTGATTATGCTAATTACATTGTCACTAAATTTATACCGCCTAGTTTCCCATACCAACAAAAGAAAAAGTTCTTCCATAATTTAAGACATTACTTCTAGGATGACCCACACCTCTATAAAGAAGGAGTAGATGGTGTTATTAGATGTTGTGTACCTGAGCATGAACAGGAACAGATCCTACGCAAGTGTCATTCTGAGGCCTACAGAGGACACCACGCTGGAGATAGAACTTCACATAAGGTATTACAATCTGGTTTTTATTGGCCTACTCTCTTCAAGGATGCTCGTAAGTTTGTCTAGTAATGTGATGAATGTCAAAGAATTAGCAATATTAGTAGACGTCAGGAAATGCCTATGAATTACTCTCTTGTTATTGAACCATTTGATGTTTGGGTTTTTGATTATATGGGACCTTTTCCAGCGTCCAACGAGTATACTCATATATTAGTTGCTGTTGATTATGTTACTAAGTGGGTAGAAGCTATTCTAACTAGTAATGCTGATCATAACATCTCTACTAAGATGCTTAAAGAAGTTGTTTTCCCTAGATTTGGAGTCCCAAGATATTTAATGACTGACGGTGGTTCACATTTTATTCATGGTGCTTTCTATAAATTTCTTGCTAAGTATGATGTTAATCATAGAATTGCATCTCCTTATCATCCTCAATCTAGTGGTCAAGTAGAATTAAGCAATAGAGAAATTAAATTGATCTTGCAAAAGATGGTTAATAGATCCAGGAAGAATTGGTCTAAGAAACTTGACGGTGCATTATGGGCTTATAGAACTGCTTACAAGAATCCTATGGGTATGTCTCAGTATAAAATGGTTTATGGTAAAGCATGTCACTTGCCTCTAGAGCTAGAGCACAAAGCTTATTGGGCTATCAAAGAGATCAACTATGATTTCAAACTTGCTGGTGAGAAGAGGTTATTTGATATTAGCTCACTTGATGAATGGAGAACCCAGGCCTATGAGAATGCCAAGTTTTTTGAAGAAAACTTTAAGAGATGGCATGATAAAAGGATACAAAATCATGAATTAAATGTAGGTAATCATGTCTTGCTATACAATTCTCGGTTAAGATTTTTTGTAGGAAAACTTCTCTCCAAATGGGAAGGGCCTTACATCATTGAGGAAGTATATCATTCCGGTGCCATCAAGATCAACAACGCCGAAGGCACAAATCTGAATGTGTTAAATGGCCAAAGAATCAAACATTATATCTCAGGTACTCCCATAAATGTTGAAACCAATGTTATCAACACCATAACTCCGGAAGAGCATATTAGGGAGACTTACCGGAACGTTTCAGATCCCGAAAAGGAATAGGTATGTGGTACGGTAAGTAAACCGACTCCAAAAATTTCCCAATAGCAATTTTACTCATTGGAATATTTAAAAAATTAGGAAAATCAAAAGTAGTCTGAAGGACGCACGGGGAGGCGACAAGCCTGCCAGGCGCGGCCACCCCCTAGCCGCGCCTAGGGGGCTTGCCACCACCCCGTGCACCCTCCGGACTCTGTTTTCTTGTGGTGCACTCCTCAGGGTCGGCAACAATTCATTATATAATATCCCGAAGGTTTGCACTTTTGTATCACGACAATATCTTCTGTTTTCGTTTTGAGTTGTTCCTGCAGCAGATTTAGATCATCATGGCGTCTCCTAGTGCTCCGAAGGACAAGTTTTTCAAGAAGGTCATCAACCCTTATCTTGAGGAGGTGCTGCAACACCCTCAAACCATTGAGATGCATAAGGGGGTGCTGCACATCCATGACGTTGAGGGGCCAAAGAAGACCGAAAGCGTGGAAACAAGGCTCGAAGCAATGGAGCAACAAGTCTTCAAGTGCCAAGGGATGGTGGAACGTGGACTCAATGCCAATCATATGATGATCTCGGAGTTTACCCATAAACACAAGCTGGACACCAAGGACATCGGGGAGCACATCTTCATGCTTTACGAGAAAATTGAGCATCTCCAAGCCCAGATCTATGATCTGCAAAACCAAAACTGTGAGTATGAATACATATTTAAGAGGATGAGTTTGGCTACAGATTTGAGGATTTCGGAGACTCGTTCATCTTTTTACGATGGTGAGTCTATGTCTTGGAAGACGGAGGACAAGCTTCCATCCTCATCAACAACTCCACCAACATCACCTCCGAAGAAGGACACCTGAGCACATGGATATGGGCACTCCCCTTGGCTTGTGCCATGCTTGGGGGAGTTGCCCCGGTATCTATCACCAACACACCTTATTCCTTTTTCCTTTCTCTTGTTTTATTTAGTTTGGTCCTTTTGATTTTGTTTTGATCTAGTAGAATAAAATTTTAGTTTGATCTACCTTTTAGTTTTTGCTTTTTCTCCCCTTATGTAAGCTAGTCCGAGAGTTATATAATAAAAAGTAGTTTTGGTGTGAGGGCTTTGCTAGATTACCATGCTCTTAATAGAATAAAAGCAAAGAGTACACATACTGATCTTATGGGGAGTGATGACTTCACATATAAAGAGGTATGTCGATTGAAATTTGTTGGGAGTTAACAAACATAGTAGTTGGTCATTGGTGCAATTGAAAAGGAAGTGATAAAGAAAGATAGATTCACACATAGATATATTATCTTGGACATATTTTCTGATTGTGACCACTCATTAAAAATATTACATGCCAAGAAGTTGATGTTGGACAAGGAACACATCATGATGGGTTATGTTAGCTTGCCTCCGGATAGGATTTATATGGTTTTAGATCCTCCAACATGTATGCTTGCTTCCACCTCATATTAGCCAAAACTTCCGCACCAAGTAGAGATATTACTTGTGCATCCAAACACCTCAACCCAATTTTTCCATGTGAGTCCACCATACCTACCTATGGATTGAATAAGATCCTTCAAGTAAGTTGTCATCAGTGCAAAAAGCAATAAAAATTGCTCCTAAATATGTGTGATCTTTTATTGTAAGGGAAATAAGCCTTGTATGAACTTGTGACAATAAAGAAATAAAAGTGAAATACTGCATAATAAAGATAGCTATCACAAAGGGCAATACAACGTGGCGTTCCTCTACACTAAGGGTTTGTGCATCCCAAAACGAAAAGCGCATGACGACCTCTGCTTCCCTCTACGAAGGGCCTATCTGTTACTTCTACTTTTTAAGTACTTACCTTCACACAAGAGTCATGATGATCTTCACCACTTCCTATATTTCGCCTCTCTCTTGGCAAGCATTATGTGTTGGGGAATGATCTAGACGCATATATCCACTCGGATGTGGGTGCTCATGAGTTATTATTGTTGACATCACCCTTGAGGTTAATAGTTGGGAGGCAAAACTATAAGCCCCTATCTTTCTATGTGTCCGATTGAAGCTTTGAACTCATGGGTGCTGCGCGAGTATTAGCAATTGTGAAAGACTAAAATATGATTGAGTATGTGGTTTTGCTTTACAAACTAATATATTGACTCTTTCCAATGTTGTGATAAATTGCCAATTGCTTCAATGACTAAGATCATAGTTTGTTGATTGTCAATAGAGTTCTTGGTTCATACTTTATCTTGTGAATGAATTGTTACTCTAGCATAAGAAATCTTATACAATAAGTACTCTTGTTCTAAAGATGTTCATGATGCCCTCATGTCCATATTTTATTTTATCGACACCTCTATCTCTAAACATATGGACATATTTATCAACCTCGGCTTTCGCTTGAGGGCAAGCGAGGTCTAAGCTTGGGGGAGTTGATACGTCCATTTTGCATCATGCTTTTATATTGACACTTATTGCATTATGGTCTGTTATTACATGTCATGGTACAATACCTATGCCTTTTCTCTCTTATTTTACAAGGTTTACATGAAGAGGGAGAATACCGACAGCTGGAATTCTGGACTAGAAAAGGAGCAAATCTGAGATACCTATTCTGCACAACTCCAAAAGTCCTGAAAATCTACGGAGAATTATTTTGGATTATATATAAAATATTGGGCAAAACAGATGCCAGAGGGGGGCACCAGGAGGTGGCAAGCCTACGAGGCGCGGCCACCCCCTTGGTCGCGCCTCGAATACTTGTGACCCTCCTAGGAGGCCCCCGACGCCCATCTTCTGCTCCTAGCAGGTTTTGACCTAGAAAAAATGAGGAGAGAGCTTTCGGAGCGAAGCTCCACCGTCTGGAGGCAAAACTTGGACATAACCAATCTAGAGCTCCGGCAGGGTTGTTCTGCCAAGGAAACTTCCCTCCCGAAGGGGGAAATCGAAGCCATCGTCATCACCAACGATCCTCTCATCGAGAGGGGGTCAATCTCCATCAACATCTGCACCAGCACCATCTCCTCTCCAAACCCTAGTTCATCTCTTGTATCCAATCTTTGTCTCAAACCTCATATTGGTACGTGTAGTGTTGATTACTCCTTGTAGTTGATGCTAGTTGGTTTACTTGATGGAAGATCATATGTTCAGATCCTTTATGATAATTAATACCCCTCTGATTATGAACATGAACATGTTTTGTGAGTAGTTACGTTTGTTCCTGAGGACATGGGATAAGTCTTGTTATAAGTAATCATGTGAATTTGGTATTTGTTTGATATTTTGATGAGATATATGTTGTCTCTCCTCTAGTGGTGTTATGTGAACGTCCAATGCATAAAACTTCACCATTATTTGGGCCTAGGGGAAGGCACTGGGAAGTAATAAGTAGATGATGGGTTGCTAGAGTGACAGAAGCTTAAACCCTAGTTTATGCGTTGCTTTGTAAGGGGCTGATTTGGATCCACACGTTTCATGCAATGGTTAGATTTATATTAATTCTTATTTCTTAGTTGCGGATGCTTGCGATAGAGGTTAATCATAAGTGGGAGGTTTGTCCAAGTAAGGAAAACACCCAAGCACCGGTCCAGCCACATATCAAATTATCTAAGTAACGAACATGAATCAAATGAGCATGATGAAAACTAGCTTGACAGAAATTCCCTTGTGTCCTCAGGAGCGCTTTGATTTATATAAGAGTTTGTCCAGGCCTGTCCTTTGATACAAAAAATATTGGGCTACCTTGTTGCACCTTTGCTACACTTGTTGCATTTTATCGTTACAAATTACCTTATCACAAAACTATGTGTTACCGATAATTTCGATGCTTGTAGAGAATACCTTACTAGAAGCCGCTTGTCATTTCCTTCCGCTCCTCGTTGGCTTCGACACTCTTACTTATCAAAAGTACTACGATAGATCCCCTATACTTTTGGGTCATCATCGCTCATGCAACCTAAGACAACAACAATATTGCTTGGTTGACAGGAGTTAAAGCTAAAGTCGGCCTACACTTAAAAGGATTTGAAGGGAAACATACTACACTAGGTAAAATAACCCAAGAAAAAAACATTTACATTAACTATGTCCACTTAGTGCTCTAGTGTTTGACTAAATGCAATTACAAGTTTGTCATGTTTTGCTGGCCTTACAAGTACTCCAACATAGTTGCATCTGTGGGCTTCCCCACACTACATCATCTTGCTTGAAGGCATCGGCCTTGCCGCATCCGGACCCGAGGGCTTCTCCTTTCTCCTCATACAACTCGAGGGCTCCGGACTCATCATATCCGGTTCCACGGGCTTCCTCTCATCGTGCCATCCGGCTCGAAGGCTATAACCTCGCAACATTCAGTCCCAAGGGATTCTCCTCGCCATGTCGGCATGCTTCCTCTGTCACTGCAGCCAGCTCAAAGGTTCCTCTTCACCACATCGTCCATTTTCAGGGCTCCAACCCACACTACATTCGGCTTGAAGGCTTCGCCTTGCTACGACCAGCTTTAAGCTGCCACCTTCTGCTAGACTTCGTGTGTCAGTCGACACGAAGACTTTCATCTCCCATCTAAAGACCTTCATATCCCATCCTAAGACCTTCATCAAAAGTTAAGTAGGGGTGATTTTTTTGTCTCCTTTGTTAATGATGCTCGTGTGTATATCTCAGCATTATGGTAGGTCTTATTTACTATCTTCTGTATATATCTCAAATAAAGAAAATAAGCTGTAAATTACAAATAAACAAGTTAAGTAGGGGTGAATTATTTTGTCCTTTGTTAATGACGCTCATCACAAGTCCCAGATGAGGGAGTGTCCACCATATATGGTCCAAATACCAGTGAGGAAGAATCTCAACTGTTGTTGTGGGGATCTCTTCTCTTCCTTCTCCTTGTGATAGACCTTTTGGTAATGCATGGGGAGAAGGAGAGAAGCGACCATCACCGACGGTCATATTATCAGTATGAGGGAGTGTCCACCATATACGGCCGAAACACCAGTGAGGCAGAACCCTAACTATTGTTGTGGGGGTCACTTCTCTTTCTTCCCCATGTGCTAGAACTTTTGGTAATGCACTCAGGGAAGAAGGGGGGAACGACCATCACCAACAGTCGAAATATCAATGAGGGAGTGTCCACCATATATACACCAACATTATTAGTACTAGTGTAGATCGATGTTCTTGAGGGGAGGATCCCGACTATTGTCGTGGGGGTCGCTTTTCCTTCTTCTTCGAGTGCAAGACCTTTTGGTCCAGCCTTCGGGGAAGAGGGAGAAGCGACCATCACTGATAGTCAAAAATATTAGTGAGGGCGTACACCACAAATATCTATGAATCTTTGGTATTTGCCGTTGATTTTTAATCTTTAATCATGAACACAGAAAATGGATGACGACGATATAATCCCCGAGTGCGATGATTGTACCGACGACGGGGGTATGTGCGATCATCCTCACTTGGACAATGATAGGTGCTTCTCCCTCACGTTTAAGGAGGAGTTCAAAGTTTTTACGATATATAACTTCGGCGACACGTGTTTCTTCTTAATTAAGCATGACTTGAGATGTTTGCTTTAACATGTAATTTCTGTTTTTTTATAATTAGACTAGTGCATCCCATCTATGCAATGGTATGTCATAGAGAAGCTCTCTTTCGTTGACGTGGAAACGATGGAGACGACGAAAGTTCACCTTAAGATGAAACATTGTTCCATTTTCGAGGCTATGCACTACAATGAAGTAAGGTACACATATTTTGGTTGTAAAAATGGAGAGTATTATGCAAAGCTTCGATATTTGAGGAGGATATGAGAATTGCCTTCGATATTGGCATTTCCCAATATGATTCAGTCACCGGTCCTCCACATGATAAAGACATTTGGGTGGATTTGGACATGATTCGAATTCTACCTTCGTGTGAGTTTGTTAAACAAATTTAAATAATCTATATTTATTATTTAAAAATAGTTTTTATTCGCTCCTACTTAACTTGTTTATTTTTAATTGATAGTTTATTTTCTTTGTTCGAGAGATATACAAAAGATAGTCGATAAGACCTACTATGATGATGCTGGCTTAGAGCTAACTTGGGAGGAGAAGAATTCTTTTATCTCCTTTGTTAATGATGTTCTGGAGCTGGCCAAAATTATACAAAATGCGTGCCGCTGTCCATGAGATGAACCATGGTAACACTCGAGAAAATATCATGGTATGTTTTTTTACTATTGTGTCACTAGTCCATCTTTCTTCTTAAGTAAACTATATTGATAAATATATTACTGTTATGTTCTTCAACAGAAGCTTACGGATGGTGTTGTGCCTCCGCTGATGTTTGTTGAATGTTAGATTACAATTGTTTGCGTACGACCATGGTCCACTTTCCAATATGCATACTGGATTGAACGTCAAACAAAAGGATGCCTCAAAATCAAAGGATGGAGACAAATAGTGAATGAGCGCAAGCCACAAATTGGAGACTAGTGGATCTTTGTGCTCCATTATGGAGATGAAGGTTTTTTTATTTTATGAAATTTTACCTAAGAGAGAGGAATAGGTCCTAGTACTTGTCATGTGCTCGAAAGTTATTTATCGATGATAATAACAATTAGCCATTGTTATATCACTACGATTATGACGAGATGTTATATCACTACGATGATGATGAGTTGTTATATCACTACGATGGTAATGAATTGTTACATCATTGTTTTTTGCGAATGTGTTACATCATTATTATGATGATGAGTTATTACATTGCTACTGTATAAAAATTTATATAAGAGTACATAACACAATATAAATATGCATAAATGTAATATGCAAATATAGTAGTGGCACGGGGTAGTACTTCCTTCGTTCCACAATGTAGTGCACCCGTACTTTTCGAGATCTAAGTTTGACCATACATTTAACCAATTAAACTGATTACGATGGGAGCAAAAATTATACTAATATATGGTCAAACTTAGATCTTGAAAAACGCAGAAGCACTATATTATGAAACGGAAGGAGTACTCGATATTGCAACTAGTTAGTAGTAGTGCAAGGCTGACCCCACGCTACTGCTAACATAAGTAGTAGTAGCACGAGGCTAGACCCACACTACTGCTAAACCTTTATCCCGTGCTGTTACTAGCCTTTTTTCTGTATGCATAACTCTATTTGTGAAAAAGTTCAAAATCTCAAAGGCGAAATATTCTCCCTGTACAAGAAACTCATGCACGTGAGGGGCTTAGGAGGGGTATACTACATGCGTAGGACATAGGCCATGCGTGCCGTGTTGCCTCTTCTTACCCTTGCACAGGGCACACTACGCAATGAGTTGCATTTGACATACGCCATGCATAGCATGACTTGACTAGTGGCGTAGCTTCAAGGTGGACGGGATGGTCCATGTACCATGTTGTAAATCACCCAATACTTCATTGTAGATGTAAAAATATATACTTCACTGTAGGCATTAAAAACAGTAGGCCACAACGCATGTTCAAGGCACTACATGATCTAATCGCTATCTCCTTTGTTTTCTTGGTATGTTCTATATATTTTGTTGGATAAATTGTCTATGGATGTCCGGCTGTGATGCATATGTGCAATTATGCCATGTATAATAATCATACTTATAAAAAAACATTAATTGATGCACAGCTGTAATTTTTTAACCATGTCATGTTATCTTTGTTTGGTAGCGAAACTATTGGATCCAGTCCATCATACATATTGCTTTCAACCTCGATCAACGTACGTTTTATTTCTTTTACAATATGAACTTTTATTTCATTTACAATCTGAACTTTTATTTTTGTTGTTGCAATCAGTACTTCCAAACACAAGTTGCATTAATCCTTGTATCTAGTAAGACTAATAAGACTAATAATCTTACTAGTTCTGTTGGAGGCAGGCAAGTTCTGTATTTGCGGATGTAGGTATTGATTATTGGATGCAAATTCAAAGCTCCTACGGTTGCCATAAACCTTGAGGCCATCCACTTAAGCAAAATTGTTGCTTGCTACAAACATCTGCACTTGGGGGCCCAACACCTTCCTACATTAGAGGAAGCATGAGGCGATGGTAGGCAGCTCGTGCACAGGACAACCCGTGCAGCAGAGGCAGGAACACCACTGAGTTCTCATCTCTCTAATTCAAATTATGATTTCCATTTTCTTTAATTTAAAGTATGATATTGCCTTCAAGATTTTAATAAGTTTAATTGTGAGTGCGAATGGAAAATAAGAAGTGATAAATTTAGACGAATGATTACTATGATTTCATTTGAACGGACAATTGATAAACTAAATTTTTTTATTGTAGAATTGTTGCAAAATTAATCTTATCGATATGTTCTTTTGATAAATTATATACTGGTCTATATCGGTGAAGCTAGACGGATTTTTTTGAGGGAGAGCCAATGACAAAATATAGGTTGCAAAGTTGAACTTAGTGATATGTTCTTTTAATAAATTATATGCTAGTATGGAGTGGCGGAGCTAAAATAAACTTATCATCAGGGGGAGGGCAAAGAATGAATACGAGGGTTGGGTGACAAAGACTAATTTTTCCCATCTAAGAAGGGGGGGCCCTCAGCAAAATATGTAAATATTTTTATATCATTTGTACATACTAATGGACAAAATATTTTCTCCCCATGACCGCAGGGACACGCGTAAGCCTTAACGTTGAGGAAGGAATCCCACTTGTTGTACTACACGACGTGCTCCAACAAGATTGTGTCGCTCGACGGAGCCATGGAGGACACGCTGAATAAAGGCTTGGTGCCCTTCAGACTCGCCGGGCAGGCGATGTCGCACTCGAAGGTGGGCATGGTGGTGGCCTTCAAGACCTAGGTGCACCTCTCACCAATGGCATGACCTTCTACTGGTACGACGGGCACAACGGCCTACACCAGTTGCACCTCCATGTCCAAGCTCTATCTAACTAGGATTAAGTGAAATATGGTTTAAACTATAAGGTTGCAGAGCTCATAGAAAATAAAGTCATACCTTAAAACCCCTGAAGTCTATATCATGTCCTCTGTAATCCTGGTTGTTTTTAATCTTGAGGCCGCATCCAAATAGAAATGCATTGGAAAATGCCGGGATGGATGGATTAGGCAACGGTTGTTGGTTGGTCCCATGAAATGGACCCGTGTTGGTCCAGACGGACTGGCTCCCAGTCCGCGAGACACAGTAGACGAGAGTTCGCGACATTGCTGTAGTGGTCTTTTTTTTTGGCCGAGGGTGATTGCTAAGGATGGAATGGTTTCTGATCTAGGATCTTGAACCTGTTCTTCAGAGCTCCAAATGCCCTCTCAACTGTTACTCGAAGGCTAGAGTGTGTGAGATTGAAAAGTTCCTGAGGAGTCCTGGGATAGTTCCTACCAGAGAACTTGTTCAGATGGTCCTTGATTTTCCTGAAGGGTGGAAGAACACCTGACCGACATGCATAGTCAGCATCTCCTAGGTAGAACTTACCATCTGGGATGTTGATGCCATTAGGTCTACACATGTTGTCACTGAGAATATTAGCATCATGTGCCAATCCTTCTCAGCTAGCCAACACATATGTAAACTTCGGATCAAAGTCATAAACAACAACCACATTCTGGCATGTGAAGTGATACGCCCATTTTGCATCATGATTTGATATTAATATTTACAATGTTTTTTATCATTATTTCACTTTATGATACAATTCTAATGCCTTTTCTCCCTTAATTTGTAAGATTCACACAAAGAGGGAAATTACCGGAAACTTGAATTCTGGAGCCGAATCCATGAAAAAGTGGGAAATTTCTAGACTCCAAATGACCTAAAACTTTAGGAGGATCTTTTATGGAATATATAAGAATTATTTGAGCCAAGATCCACTAGAGGGGGCCCACCTATTACCCCCAAGGAAATAGGGCGAGACCACCCCCTGGCACACCCTCTTGCCTTGGGAGGTCCACAGCCAGCTTGGGTGGCCTTCTTCTACTCTATCAAGGGTTTTGACCTAGAAAAAATAAGAAGGATACTTTCGAGATGAAGCGCCGCTGTCTCGAGGCGAAAACCTGGGCGGGAGCACTTTTTCACTTCGTCATGGCGATTCCGTTGGGGAAACTTTCCTTCAGGAGGGGGAAATCGAAGCCATCATCATCACCAACACTCCCTCTTTCGTGGGAGGGCCAATTTTCATCAACATCTTCACCAGCACCACCTCATCTCAAACCCTAGTTTATCTCTTTTACCCAATCTTTATCTCAAAACCTCAGGTTCATACCCAGTGGTTACTAGTAGTGTTGATTACATCTTGTAGTTGATGCTTGTTGGTTTATTTGGTGCAAGATAATATGTTTAGATCCATTATCATATTCATTACACCTCTTATCTTGAACATGGTGATGATTTGTGAGTAGTTACTTTTGTTCTCGAGGATATGAGAGAAGTCTTGTCATAAGTAATCATGTGAAGTTGATATTCATTCGACATTTCGATGATATCAACTTCGCCATGGGCCTAAGGGAAGATGTTGGGGAACAATGCATGGGAAACAAAAAAATTCCTATGCACACATAAGATCTATCCATGGTGATGAGCATTTAGGAGAGGGAGAGTGGATCTACATACCCTTGTAGATCGCTAAGTGGGAAGCATTAAGAAACGTGGTTGATGTAGTCGAACGTCTTCGCGATCCAAATCGCAAGCCATCCCGCAATCCAATCACGATCCGTCCCGCTATCCAATCACCATCCGTCCCGCGATCCAATCACGGTCCTTCCGATCTAGCACCGAATGGACGGCACCTTCGAGTTCAGCACCCGTACAGCTCGATGACCTCTTTGCCTTCTTGATCCAGCAAGCGGGTGGCGGAGAGGTAGATGAGTTCTCTGACAACGCGACGGCGTGGCGGCGATGGTGGTGGTGCTATCCCGGCAGGGCTACGCCTAGCGCTATCAAAACTGTGAACGAAGGAGAAAACAATCTAGGGAGAGAGAGGGGCGCCAAGGGCTTCGTGTGTGCTCTTAGGGCATCCCTCCCCTCTATATATAGGTGGAGGGGCGTGGAGACCATCCCTTCCAATCCCTAGGGCGTAGCCAAGGGGGGGAAGTTGGACTCCTAGTCCAATTCCCTTCCTTTCCAAAACCAGGTGGACTTTCCATCTCTCCCAAGCCAAATGGGCCTTGAGGAACCTGTGCGCCTGGCCCAATAAGGCCATGGCGCCTTTCCTCATCCCATGCAAACCCTTGGGACGTGGTGGAACCCTTGGTGGACTTTTAGACTCCTCTAGAAGTTTCCGGAAGCTTCTAGAAGTTTCCGGAAGCTTCTAGAAGCTTCCCGGTATAATACTGGAAAAACCCAAAACTTTTCCTGTAGCCAAAATATGACTTCCCATATATAAATCTTTACCTATGGACCACTCCGGAGCTCCTCGTGATGTCCAGGACTTTGAAAAACCTTCGTTCACCAACATACATAACTCAACAATACCAACTCGTCACCGAACGTTAAGTGTGCAGACCCTACGAGTTTGAGAACTATGTAGACATGACCGATACAACTCTACGGTCAATAACCAATAGCGGGACCTGGATGCCCATATTGGTTCCTACATATTCTACTAAGATCTTTATCGGTTGAACCAAGATGTCAAGGATTCAGACAATCCCCTTTGCAGTTCCCTTTGTCCATTGGTATGTTACGTGCCCGAGATTCAATCGTCGGTATCTCCATACCTAGTTCAATCTCGTTACCGGCAAGTCTCTTTACTCGTTCTGTAATACAAGATCCCGTGACTAACTCCTTAGTCACATTGCTTGCAAGCTTCTTGTGATGTTGTATTACCGAGTGGGCCAAGAGATACCTCTTCGTCATATGGAGTGACAAATCCCAGTCTCGATCCACGCCAACCCAACAGACACCCTCGGAGATACATGTAGAGAACCTTTATAATAACCCAGTTACGTTGTGACGTTTGATACACACAAGGCATTCGTCCGGTGTCAGGGAGTTGCGTAATCTTATGGTCATAGGAACAGATACTTGACATGGATAAAGCAGTAGCAATAAACTGACATGATCATATGCTACACTTATAGTTTGGGTCTTATCCATCACATTATTCTCCTAATGATGTGATCCCGTTATCAAATGGCATCTCATGTTTATGGCTAGGAAACCTTGACCATCTTTGATCAGCGAGCTAGTCTATTAGAGGCATACTAGGGACAATGTGTTGTCTACGTACCCACACATGTATTTGTGGTTCCAATCAATACAATTATAGCATGGATAATAAACAATTATCATGAACAAGGAAATATGATAAGAACTAATTTATTATTGCCTCTAGGGCATACTTCCAACAGTCTCCCACTTGCACTAGAGTCAATAATCTAGTTCACATCACCATGTGATTTACACCCAATGAGTTCTGGGGTTTGATCATGTTTTGCTTGTGAGAGAGGTTTTAGTCAACGGGTCTGCAACATTCAGATCTATGTGTACTTTGCAAATCTCTATGTCATACTATAGATGTTGCTACCATGCTCCACTTGGAGCTATTCCAAATGACTTCTCCACTATACGTATCCGGACTGCTACTCAGAGTCATCCGGATTGGTGTCAAAGCTTTGCATCGACGCAACCCTTTACAACAAACTCTTTATCATCTCCATAATCGAGAAACATTTCCTTATTTCTCTAGTTACTAAGGATAATTTTGACCGCTGTCCAGCGATCCACTCCTGGACCACTCTTGTAACCCTTGACAGACTCATGGCAAGGCACACACCAGGTGAGGTACACAACATGGCATACCATATAGAGCCTATGGTTAAGGCATAGGGGATGACCTTCGTCCATTCTCTTTCTTCTGTCGTGGTCGAGCTTTGAGTCTCACTCAACTTCACACCTTAGAAATCAGGCTAGAACTCCTTCTTGGACTAATCCATTTTGAACTCTTTCAAAATCTTGTCAAGGTATGTACTCATTGAAAAATCTTATCACACGTCTTGATCTATCTCTATAGATCTTGATGCCCAATATTCAAGTAGCTTTATCCAGGTCTTCCGTTGAAAAACTCCCTTCAAACAACCCTTTAAGATTTCTAGAAATTCTGTATTATTTCTGATCAGCAATATGCCAACCACATATACTTATCAGGAATTCTATAGTGCTCCCACTCACTTTCTTGTAAATACAAGTTTCTCATAAACTTTGTATAAACCCAAAACCTTTGATCACGTCATCAAAGCGCATATTCCAACTCCGAGATGCTTGATCCATCCCATAGAAGGATTCTTGGAGCTTGCACACCTTTTAGCATCCTTAGGACTGACAAAACCTTCTAGTTGTATCACATACAACCTTTCCTCAAAGAAACCGTTAAGGAAACGATGTTTTGACAACCATTTGCCAGATTTCATTATCGAAGAATGCAACAACTGCTAACATAATTCCAACAGACTTTAGCATCACTACGGGTGAGAACATCTCATCGTAGTCAACTCCTTGAACTTGTTGGAAATCTTCTTCTAAAAGGTCCATTTGTACTCAATGGCCTGCAGTTCAACGGGCAAGTCTACCAAAGTCCATGCTTAGTTTCCATACATGGATCCTTTCTCGGATTTCGTGGCTCGTAGCCATTTGTTGGAATACGGGACCACCATCGCTTCTTCATAGCTCTTAGGTTCACTATTGTCCAACAACATGACCTCCAAGCCAGGACTATCATACCACTTAGGGGTGATATGATTCCTTGTCGACCTACAAGGCTCAGTAGTAACTTGATCCGAAGTGTGATGATCAGTATCATCAACTTCCTCTTCATTCCGTGTAGGCATCGCAAGAACAACTTTCTGCGCCATGGTGCCATGCAACTGAAGTGACGGTTCAGTAACCTCATCAAGTTCTACTTTCCTCCCACTCAATTCTTTCGAGAGGAACTCTTTCTCGATAAAGGACATGTTTTAGCAACAAACACATTTCCCTCGGATCTGAGATAGAAGGTATACCCAACTGTTTTCTTAGGGTATCCTATGAAGATGCACCTTTCCGCTTTGGATTCGAGCTTATCGGACATAAGCATTGCATTCCCAAACTCTAAGAAATGGCGGCTTAGGTTTCTACCAAACCATAATTCATACGGTGTCATCTCAACGGATTTAATTGCCCTATTTAAAGTGAATGTAGTTGTCTCTAATGCATAACCCCAAAACGATAGTGGCAAAACAATAAGAGACATCATAGTACGCACCATATCCAATAGAGCACGACTACAGCGTTCGGACACACCATCACACTATGGTGTTCCAGGTGGTGTGAGTTGTGGAACAACTTCCACATTGTCTTAAGTTGTATACCAAACTCGTAAGTCAGATATTCACCTCCATGATCATATCATAGACATTTTATCTTCTTGTCACGATGATCTTAAACTTCACTCTAAATCTGCTTGAACTTTTCAAACATTTCAGACTTGTATTTCATTAAGTAAATATACTCATATCTACTCAAATCATCAGTGAAGGTAAGAAAATAACAATATCCACCGCACACTACAACACTCATTGGACCGCATACATCAACATGTATCATTTCCAATAAGTCACTTGCCCGCTCCATCATACTAGAAAATGGGGTCTCAGTCATCTTGCCCATGAGGCATGGTCTGCATGTCTCAACCGATTTGAAATCGAGTGAGTCCAAAGATCCATCATCATGGAGTTTTCTTCATGCTTTTTACACCAATATGACATTTAGCAGCAGTGCCACAAGTATGTGGTACTATCATTATTAAATTTGCATCTTTTTGGCATCAATATTATGAACACGTGTATTACTACGATCAAGATTCAATAAACCATTCACATTGTGTGCATGACCATTGAAGGTTTTATTCATGTAGACAGAATAACCATTGTTCTCTGACTTAAATGAATAATCATATTGCAATAAACACGATCTAATCATGTTCATGCTCAACACAACCACCAAATAACATTTATTTAGGTTCAACATTAATACCGAAGGTAGATGGAGCGGGCGATGGTGATCACATCAACCTTGGAAACACTTCCAACACACATCGCACCTCACATTTAGCTAGTCTTTGTTTATTCTGTAGCTTTTACGTCGAGTTACTAACATTAGCAATCGAACCGGTATCTAATACCCAGGTGCTACTAGTAGTACTAGCAAGGTACACATCAATAAACGTATATCAAATATACTTCTATCGACGTTGCCAGCCTTCTTATCTACCAAGTATTTAGGGAGTTCTGCGTCAGTGATCGTTTCCCACATAATAGAAGCACTTAGTATCGGGTTTGGGTTCAACCTCAGGTTTCTTTACTGGAGAAGCAACTGGCTTGCCATTCATGAAGTTTCCCTTCTTGCCCTTGCCCTTATCGAAACTAGTGGTTTTACTAACCATCAACATTTGATGCTCCTTCTTGATTTCTACCTTCACAGTGTCAAACATCACGAATAGCTCAGGGATCATTATTTCCATCCCTAGCATGTTTATAGTTCATCACGAAGCTCTAGTAGCTTGGTGACAGTGACTTGGAGAACTATATTAATCACTATCTTATCTGGAAGATCAACTCCCACTCAATTCAAGCAATTGTAGCACCCAGACAATCTGAGCACATGCTCACCGATTGAGCTATTCTCATATCTCTCAACACGGGTATGAACCTGAAATCCAATTTCAGCTACTGGAACATCATATATGCTCCGTGACGTTCAAAACACATTTGGAGCTGAATTCTAAGTCGTAATGCATGACGCACCGAACTATCAAGTAGTCATCAAAACGTGCCTGTCAGACGTTCACAACATCCACAGTCGTTGTTTGAGGGGGTGGCACACCGAGCGGTGCATTAAGGACATAAGCCTTTTGTGCAGCAACTGAGGACAATCCTCTGATTACGGACCTAGTCTGCATAATTGCTACCATCATCTTTAAACTCTATTTTCTCTAGGAACGTATCAAAACACAAGGGAGCTACAGCGTGAGCTATTGATCTACAATATAATTTTGAAAAGACAACTTGGACTATGTTCATGATAATGAGTTCAATTAATCATATTACTAAAGAAATCGCACTCAAATCAACACCCCTCAGGTTGTTTAAGTGTGACATGATCCAAATCCACCAACCCAAGTCTGATCATCACATGAGATGAGGTGGTTTCAATGGTGAACATCTCCATTTTTATCATATCTACTATATGACTCATGTTCGACCCTTCAGTCTCTTGTGTTCTTTTTACATGCTAGGCTCGTCAAGCTTAACCCGAGTGTTCCGCATGTGCAAAACTGGCTTGCACCCGTTGTATGTGAACGTAGAGTCTATCACACCTAATCATCACGTGGTTCTTCAAAACGACGAAATTTCGCAACGGTGCACACTCAGGGAGAACACAATTTCATCTTGAAATTTTAGTGAGGGATCATCTTATAATGCTACCGTCGTCCTAAGCAAAATAAGATGCATAAAAGGATTAACATCACATGCAAATCATAAGTGACATGATATGGTCATGAACTTGTGCTTTTGATCTCCATATCCAAATCGCTGGCATGATCTCCATCGTCACCAGCATAACACCATGATCTCCATCATTGTGTCGCCACTGGGTTGTCGTGCCCACCATGCTTCTACTACTATTTCTACCGCTTAGCGATAAAGTAAAGCATTACATAGTGCTTAATGATTGATACACAAGTCATACAATAATTAAAGACAACCCTATGGCTCTTGTCGGTTGTCGTATGCATCGACATGCAAGTCGATATGAACTATTACAAACATGATCATCTCATACATCAAATATATCTCATCATGTCTTTGGCCATATCATATCACAACATACCCTGCAAAAACATGCTAGACGTCCTCTAATTGTTGTTGCATGTTTTACGTGGCTGCTATGGGTATCTAGTAAGAACGATTCTTACCTACACAAAACCAAAACGGTGATACACAAATTTCTATTCAACCTTCTCAAGGACCGCCTTTGTCGAATCCGATCCAACTAAGGTGGGAGAGACAGACACCCACCAGCCATATTTATGCAACAAAGTCACATGTCAGTCGATGGAAGAACCGGTCTCTCATACGTGGACAAGTAAGGTTGGTCTGGGCCGCTTCATCCCACAATACTGTTGGATCAAGAAAAGACCAAGGGGAAGCAATCTAAGCATCAACGCCCACAAACTCCTTTGTGTTCTACTTGTGATCTCATCTATGCATAGACCTAACTCATGATGCCATTGTTGGGGAATGTTGCATGGGAAACAAAAAATTTCCTACGCACACACAAGATATATCTATGGTGATGAGCATCTACGAGAGTGAGAGTGGATCTACATACCCTTGTAGACCGCTAAGCGGGAAGCGTTAAGAAACGAGGTTGATGTAGTCGAATGTCTTTGTTATCCAAATCACAAGCCGTCCCGCGATCCAATCACGATTCGTCCCGCGATCCAATCACGGTCCTTCTGATCTAGCACCGAATGGATGGCACCTCCGCGTTCAGCACACATGTAGCTCGATGACATCTTTGCCTTCTGGATCCCGCAAGCGGGGAGTGGAGAGGTAGATGACTTCTCTGAAAATGCTACGGCATGGCGGCAATGGTGGTGGTGCTATCCCGGCATGGCTACGCCTAGTGCTATCGAAATCGCTAACGGAGGAGAAAACGATCTAGGGAGAGAGAGAGACGCCAAGGGCTTCGTGTGTGCTCATAGGGCACCCCTCCCTCTATATATATGTGGAGGGGCATGTAGATCAGCCTCTTCAAGCTCTAGGGCGCATACAAGGGGGAGGAGTTGGACTACTAGTCCAATTCCCTTCTTTTCCAAAACCAGGTGGACTTTCCACCTCTAAGCCACATGGGCCTTTAGGGACTTATACACGTGGCCCAATAAGGCCACGACGCCTCCCCTTATCCCATGCAAACCCTTGGGACATGGTGGAACCCTTGGTGGACTTCCGGACTCCTCCGGAAATTTTCGGAAGCTTCTAGCAGCTTCGCGGCACAATACCGGAAAAACCCGAAAAAAATTCGGTAGCCAAAATATGACTTCCCATATATAAATCTTTACCTCCGAACCATTCTGGAGCTCCTCATGATGCCCGGGACTCCGAACAACCTTTGGTCACCAACATACATAACTCAACAATACCAAATCATCACCGAACATTAAGTGTCCAGGCCCTGCGGGTTCGAGAACTATCACTACAAGAAATATGTCAACTAACGACCTTTTATCAGTGACGCTAGAAGGAATGGTCATAAATCTATGACCATTTGACACCAATTGGTCGTAAGCTGTCCGGAGGGATCCTAACCCCAAAAACTAACGACCTTTTTCATCAGAAAGGTCATAACTTGCTTACTGGAAAAGGTCATAAAGCGGACAGCCCTGGTTTGCTGCCTAATTTGTAGCTGATTACGACCAATATAGATGGTCATAGCTATGACTAGGTGCCACATCATCAGTTTTGCCTACGTGTCATGTCCATGTGTTATTTTTTGCCTAGTTTGTGAAGCAACCTACTATTCTGTCATTCCAAAAATTCTCAAAAAATTC
Source organism: Hordeum marinum (assembly GCA_022496015.1). Lineage (NCBI taxonomy): Eukaryota > Viridiplantae > Streptophyta > Magnoliopsida > Poales > Poaceae > Hordeum > Hordeum marinum. The sequence continues at coordinate 464,751,053 of CM039676.1, read as the reverse complement.
TCATAAATACTTTGGATCATATATTCCTCAAATATGTGAAAACCCTTCCTTCCATAGTTCGAAAATAATTCAGCAATATTCATTTTCCTATTCTATTCAGAATAGCACTTTGTGAAGGAAGTGCTATTTCTATTTCTTTGATTACCCTCAAATTTTTTGGTCACTCTTTCCTATCCAAATCATTGCCTCATCAAAAATTCGTAACCATTTGCCTAGTAAATCTTTCTTAGCAAATTTCCAAAGTTTGTGTTCAATAGAGAGCATTGTGAAGGAAGTACAATTTTTGTTTATCCAAATTTTATGAAATTTTTACAGTGCCTTAATGTGCCCAAATTATCATCCTCCTCCAAATTTCAGCTCATTCCAATCAGCTATGTGATCCCAGTTTCATTTACCATTTTCTGTCCAGATTGACACATTGTGAAGGAAGTGTCACTTTGGCATGTCCAAATGGTTTAAGTTTTTTACAGTGCCTTAATGCGCCCAAATTAACATCATACACCAAATTTAAGCTCAATCCAATCATAGCCCAATTTCAATTACCATTTTCTGTCCAGATTGACACATTGTGAAGGAAGTATCACTTTGACATGTCCAAATGGTATAATTTTTTTACAGTGCCTTCATATGCCCAAATTAACATAATACACCAAATTTCATCTCAATCCAATCATCTAGGTGAGCTCAGTTTCAATTACCATTTTCTGTCCAGATTGACACATTGTGAAGGAAGTGTTGCTTTGGCATGTCCAAATGGTATAATGTTTGTACAGTGCCTTCATATGCCCAAATTACCATCATCATCCAAATTTCAGCTCAATCCAATCAGCTATGGGAGCGCAGTTTCATACCATTTTCTGTCCAGATTGACACATTGTGAAGGAAGTGTCACTTTGGCATGTCCAAATGGTATAAAAAATTTACAGTGCCTTCATATGCCCAAATTAACATCATACACCAAATTTAAGATCAATCCAATCATCTATGTGAGCCCAGTTTCAATTACCATTTTCTATCCAGATTGACACATTGTGAAGGAAGTGTCACTTTGGCATGTCCAAATGGTATAATTTTTTTTACAGTGCCTTTATATGCCCAAATTAACATCATACACCAAATTTCAGCTCAATCCAATCATTTATGTGAGCCCAGTTTCAATTATCATTTTCTGTCCAGATTGACACATTGTGAAGGAAGTGTCACTTTGGCATGTCCAAATGGTATAATTTTTTACAGTGCCTGCATATGCCAAAATTAACATCATACACCAAGCTTCAGCTCAATCCATTGATTCATTTGATCCGAGCTTCAACATCCATATTTCTACACAGTGTGGTACTTTGCAAAGCAAGTGTCACCTAGGTTCATCCATTTGAGCTAAATTTTGGCAAGAGAGTCTCCTTAGTATATGATCATCCTCAGCCAAAATTTAGGCCCATTGTCTATGTGCATTACCCGCACCGCTAATCAAACACTTGGCTGCTAATTCATGTTTGAGCTTAGTTTGGTCTCCTCGTGAGATTGTTCTATTGTATTCTTCTTCCTGACACCTACCGAGGGAGTGTCTAACCCACCAGACATGCCTATTCCACCCAGAATGCGTGGCAACGCAACAGTAACGCGGTGACCACGCGGCTCGCATGCAAGTTCACGCGCTCTGGAGTTGGGGCCCTCAACCACCATCCAAACCTCGGCGTCAAGTCACCACACCATGTAATTCTTATTAAATAGATATTTATGTACCTATAAATGATTTTTGGGAAAAATAAATAGCAAATTATAATGCAGCTGCAGTTCAAATTTGACCCGCTTCCTACTGAATCGGCGGTAATTTGTCTTTTTCAATAGAGGTGGATAAAAGCTTTTAAAACCCAACCATTTTTTCAAATGTACATTAAATATGGCCTAGTATTTTATAAAAATGATTTGGTACAATTTTGAAACAAATGTATGGTAGGTCCTTCACAAAAAAACTTATTTCGGGCACTTGAAAAATGGAAAATGAATTTTTCATACAAGGAAAATGAAAACTTCCTTAATCAACATTGTTTGCCATTCCAATATACACCCTTGTGCATAATATTAGATTGTTTCAACAAACTATGCCATGAATGTGGCCATAAGATTGATCGTTTGGCTTGAAAGCCATGAATCTTCACACACGATAGCCCATTTCTAAGGACATTTTTTTTAAATAATCACCGTATTACAAGATTATTAATTTTCCTGGTAACTTGGTCACATATTATGACACAACGCGAAGGTTTTCCATTTTTCTATTTTTTTTAATTTGTTATGCCCGTTTCAAAATGCGATCGAAACGGCGGGCATGATCGTTCATAGCTAGGGGTTGAATCTTGCCAATTTTTTTGGATCTATGATTAAATATATACTTCTTTACCTAAAAATTATTTTAGGAAAAAATCATGAGAAAACTATGAGGCACCTCTAGTTCAAATTTGACCCGCTTCCTATTGAATCGGCGACAATTTGTCTTTTTCACTAGAGGTGGATAAAAGCTTTTAACACCCAACCATTTTGTTAATTGTACATTAAATATGGCCTAGTATTTTAGAAAAATGATTTGGTACAATTTTGAAACAAATATATGGTAGGTCCTTCACAAAAAAACTCATTACGGGCACTTGAAAAATGGAAAATGAATTTTTCATACAAGGAAAATGAAAACTTCCTTAATCAACATTGTTTGCCATTCCAATATGCCCCCTTGTGCATAATATTAGATCGTTTCAACAAACTATGCCATGAATATGGCCATAAGATTGATCATTTGGCTTGAAAGCCATGAACTTTCACACACGATAGCCCATTTCTGAGAACACTTTTTTAAAATATTCACCGTATTACAAGTTTATTATTTTTCCTGGTAACTTGGTCACATATTATGACACAAAGCGAAGGTTTTCCATTCTTTGGCATTCGCATCGGTGTTCACCTTTGCGAAGATTGCCACCACCCTGTTGATGCACCAAATAATATTGCTATCTCTATAGCTAATAAAATAAGTGCATTACATAAGGTTGACACGCAGGTCATTAAAGTGCATTCATATGGCTCCAGCCATCATGCCGAATCATGACACGCAGGTCATGTTAATCAATTTACATTATATAGTCATCTCATACATAATCAAATTATAATGAGCACTACTATACCACATCACATGCACATGCAAACCATCCTGCAAAACCAAGTCAGACGCCTCTAATCGGTCCATGCAAAAACTTGTTTTTCGTGGCTTCTAAGGTTTTGAAACAAACCGAATCTACCAACGTCCATCATCAAGAATGATAATCCAAGTTGCTAGATTAACCTTCCAGGGTGTATGAAACATGAGATAATAAAATCTCGAGCCCCATACTAAACTTCGTCATACGCGTGACCCCCGTGTAGATCACATCTGCATTGCCCTTTCATTTGCAAAACATCCATCTTTCTCAACTATGGTGGAACCCAAAGAACTGTTAGCACTTCGTTGATCTGTCAATCAGCATACTCAGGAGCAGCATGAAAGGATCGTGGATTGCCAGAACTTTGTGAGATTCCACCATTCCGTTAAGATCAGGACTATGCAAATTCCAGGGAAACAACAAGAACATCGGGTTACATATTTCATCTACTACCCGCACAAATAATTTCCAATAATAGATCGCATCAACCACCTAATTATATTATGCAACACCCATACATCTCCATGTATTCTAGATCGCAACCTGCATCTACGCATAGCATGGCTCTTGATGCCACTGTAGGGTAACGCAGCAGAAAACAAAAAAATTCCAACCTACGCACCAGCCCAGGACCACTATGAAGACTGCATACAAGGTTTGATCTTTTCGTTACTGACTCGTAGCGCAGTGGAAGTAGAGTCGATGACGATCGCCGGTGCAGATCCCCGCAGCTAGGATTTACAACCTCCCAACCGCGAGGATGTATACCCTCATCTTCCCCTCGGACAGCCATCCGGGAGGCGGTCACACAGTCCCCCGGATGGTGTCGTGGACAGCCCTTCGGGAGGACCTCCAAAACTTGGACTATCACTCGGAAAGCCCTTTGGGAGGACCTTCGAAACTCGGACGGTCAAACGGACAGCCCTTCGGGAGGCACTCTCGAACTAAGACCGAAACTACGATCTCTCTACAGAGTTGCACACATACGATGTCATCTATCCGGCAGGGCTTCGCCGTCCAGAACTAGTTCCTACCGAAACCCAGACAGCCTTTCGGCTCTACGAAACTATTTCGCTGGGAGGGAGAGAGAGAGATTGCAAAGCAAAGCATGTGTATGAGAGCACAAGGATTGAGAGATGGCAGCCCACTCACCTCCTATTTATAGGAAAACCAAGGGGTAGGGTGGTTTTACAATAAAACCCAAAATGCACATGAATGAAGTCCTTCCACAAGGGCATAAAAGTGAAACCAAGGAACAAGAGGGACTCCATGAAGGAGTCCACCATGTGGCCGGACACACCCTCATGTGGGGCCCCAAAAATGGCTCCAATCCATCCATATCATCCCCAAGATCTTTTGGAGCAAAGCCCCAAAAGGTGGCTTTCCATAAAGTAGTCCAAAAAGCACTTTCACTATTCACAGCGACATTTTTCACCGTCCGCTCGAACTGAAAATATTTATGTGGGCTTAGAATAATTCTAGTACCCCACTAAAATAATTTTCAATGCGATCCGGAACAATTCCGGAATAGTGATTTTCATCTGCGAAAAGCATGTGAAGTGGTTCCGGCAGCTCCGGAACATTTCCGGTTTTCATCCCGGAAAATTCCAGAAAGTTTCTAGAACGATTCTGGCACCCTTCAAGAATTATCAGGCATGTGCCGAAACCAATTTGACTTTTTGGTATCCCCTGAAACAACTTTTCAGTTTCACCGAAACTGTTCCGGTGACCTGTCTGCGGAACTTTTCCGTTGTCCGAAACTTTTCCGGTGTCCGAAACTTTTCGGTGATTTTCTCTCAGACTCCCTGTCTAGTATTCAACAGATAGAGACCCTTAAGTGCGTGACCCTATAGGTTCGGTGAAGCATAGACATGACCCCGAACCCCTTCCGATCAATGATCAACATCGGAGCCGTGGACACCCATATTGACCCCTATACCCACACGAATGAATATTCGAGTGAACCTCCAGTTGTCGTGTGCTATTCCTGTTGCTTCACGATATGTTACAAATACCCGAGGTGAGACATGTTGGCATCCCTGTGGATCAACAACTTGTCCACTATGCCAGTTACCTCGTTACCGGTATTGTTCTCTTTTCTCGTTCCCGTGTTCCGGCATCCCCGTGATCAAATCACAAAGTGTCTGGCCAGATGATGATGGATACCGTAACACCGAGAGGGCCCAGAGATATCTCTCCATCGTCGGAGGGGCAAATCCCAATCTTGAGCTATCAAGTTACTTCACATACTTTTCCATGAACCCATAAGCTGCCGTAATAGCCACCCATTTACGGATGACGTTTAACAAACCCCAAAGTTCATGAAGCAAGCATGAAGAAACTCGATACTCTCATGGTCTAAGGAATTATGCAAACATTAACTTCTCTGTGTTATTAACCATTAACTTATGACGAATGTATCTCATAGCATAACATCAATTCGGGTCGATTCAACACAAATGTTCTTCTAACATTGTGCCCTCAAAATTGCCGGCATAGTCATGCCCATGATCAGGAAAACAGGATCATCATGCAATACTTGAGCCAGTCTTAAAGGCCAGACTAGGAATACATTTTACCGTTTATTATCCCACACGTGCACATGAGTTTCCCTCCAGGCCTCGTTTTATTGTAGACTCGAGAACCATAGCAGTTATAGCATGGAACATAAACCTAATTATGAAGAGGGAGATAATCAATAACATTTATTATTGCCTCTAGGGCATATCTCCTACAGACTCCCACTTGCTCTAGAGTCAATAATCTAGTCAATGCTAATGCACTTTACACCTATGGCACACTGGTGTAAAATATGCTTCGCATGTGGTATAGCCTGATGTCCAACGGATCTAACAACTTCAGCTCCGTGTGTAACATTGCATATCCTCGCGTTTTCACACTATCATAAAATTCGTATTTTGTGTGAACTTGGCTTTGCATATGTGTGAGCAACTATCTGCAATAGTGTCTCATAGACCAAAGCCATCTTGGAACCATACTAAGTTCATGAATGAACTATATGATTCAACAACTTCTTTGTTGCTTCCAAAGCATCAACATACTTAGCCTTTGTTATAGAATTCGCCACAGTATCTTGTTTGGAACAATTTCCAACTACCGTGCCACCATATTGTGTATTACACAAAACCCTTAACATAAATCGAAAATCGCATGGAGCATTGATTGAGACTGTATTGATGTAATTACTTACAACGAGCACTTCATAATCTCTGCTTGCGAGAAACATGTCATCAGCACTACTCTAGTACTTAATGACATCTTTCACTGTTGTCACATGATCAGCGCTTTGATCACTTTGGTATCTATACTCGCAACAACTTGGGAGTATCGGACATATCTGGTTGTTTTTACATACCATGGAATACATGATTAATCCAAACACAAGAGTGTGTGGAATCTCCATCATGTATTTTACTCATCAGTGTTTTGGGGCACTGAGTCTTGCAAAAACTCTTTCAATGTGACTTCGGCAAGAATCACTCCTTGGCATTTTAAATGCTAAAAGGTTTTAGCACCTTGTCAATATGTATTCATTGCTTAGCCCCATTAGGTAAATATATCTCCAGAGATCATCATGCCTAATATTGAGGCTATTTAGCCTAAGCACTTCATCGAAAAAACTATTTTCAAATGAAGTCTTAATTCGTGTCAAGAAATTTATTTCCAATTAACAATGTGTCAAGCACACAACGTTTTTAGAAATATTATTATGCTCCCACTTACTTTCTTGAATCACAAGCATCTTCGTTACCCATTGATGAAGTCAAAAAACCTTTTGACCATTTCATCAAACCACAGAGATTCCAACTCCATTTTGCTCTCTTCTATCCATTGCTGAAACTCTGAAGTTTGCATACTTACTAGCATCCTCTGGATCGACAAATTACTTTGGACTATATCACATACAAGTCCTAGGTTTCATTTCCATCATATGGAAATCCTTTTGTCATCCATGTTTCATATCTCATGATTGATATATGTATTAATTGCTAGTTCAACCCGAACCGACCTTAAGCATCGCTACGGTGAAACAACCTCATCATAGTCAACTCCTTGAACTTGTTACTTCAACAAGTCGATCTTTATGGATAAAACATTTTTATCCGTATCAGTTTTTAGTTCCATAAATATTCGTTAGACTCTAAATCCTCTGAAAGGTGTATCAAGGTTTTAATCTTGAATCACTTATATGGAAACTATCTCGGATTGTATTGGCATTTAGCCAATCCCGGAGTCAGGGCCCATCAACGCTTCCTTGTGTATTGTGGGTATACTGTCGTCCAACAACAATATCTCGTTTGCGCACCTGATAGGTTTGCACGAGCTTTGCCTACGTGGTTCAGCTGCACATTCAACCGAAGTCCATACATTTTATTGTAGAGACTTATGTATCAGTCATAGTAGGAAACAACAGAATCACTTCCATGGTTTCTTTCCTTTGAACTGATGACGAAGATACTGGTTATCTCGTTGAGTTTGCACTGTCCTCCCACTCACCTTTTGTAAGAACTATTCTCTTTAAAAGCATACTGTTTTGTGGCAAAAACCCTTTGCCTCGGTATAGTGGTGGGGGAATACCCAATGACTTGGGATAACCATATAAAGTAGCACTTGTCTGATTTGGAATAGGTTTGTAACCTTTTACACAAGCCCCATATTCCAAATGTTAAGAAAAGATATAACATGGTTGGGCGTACCATACCATGGCATCATTTCAACAGACCTGATGGATCTCTTTTTAGTGTGAAAGCCGTAGTCACTAAAGCATCACTCTATAAAAGGGATAATGGCAAATCTATTTATGTCATCTTTGATCTTACCATGTCATAAATGGTTCGATTACATCTTCAAGGACTTTCCACTTGCAGTGGTGTTCCAGGAGGTGCAAGTTATGAAACTCTTTTCACAACTCATCAGACAATCGCTAAACTTGTAACTCAAAAATTCCTTTCCGCAATCAAATTGCAGAAACATAATTTTCTTGGTACAATAACTTCTACTTCATTTTTGAAAACCTTTCGAATGATTTCAAAAGATCCAGACTTACGTCTCATCAAGTAAATATCCATATATCTACTTGAGTCATTTTTGAAGGTAGACAAATCCACTGTTTGCAACAACATTTATCGGCCTACATACATCAAATTTATGATTACAATAAGTTCTTTGCTCGTTCCTTATGGCCTGTGAACGGTATTTTAGTTAGTTCACCTTTTGGAGGAATCAAACGACTTCAAAATCCATCATAATGGAATTTTCCATGCGAGTTTCTCCAATGTGACCAAATGCAGTGCCACACATATGTGGTATTCTTTTAGTCTTGCGACATTTAGCGTCAGTGTTATGGATGTATCATATTTCCATCAATATTCATAACATACATCCCATCTAGGATGGAATCATGGCCCTTCATGTTATTCATAATACTGAACAACAATTGTTGTTTTTATGAACAAATCTTTTGCAACAAACATTGTGCAGTGGGTTAGAGTGTAGAAACTCTAAAATGAATTATGAAAGTAAACCCAGAGGTAATGTATTATTATAAATATTCATAACACACGTCTCATTCATAATGAAAGTATGGCCCTTATGTTATTCATAACACCGAACATGAAAAGTTCTCTTATGAACAACCTTCTTGCAAGATACCTTATGCAAAGGGCTAGAGTGTGAAACTCTAAGATGAATTATGAAACTTAATACATAGGGAATACACCGATGGAAGGGATAGTAACATTTACTATGTTCACTGCGTGTATCTAAGCCTCATATTCCTGGCTAGTCTTTCAGGCCATAGTAGTTCTTACATCGAGTTGCAACAGAATGCAATCGAGCGGGTATCTTTCTGACCAACTCACAATGCCCAAGAATTAGTGATTAACATGTTTAACCAGAATTCCTAAGAACTATATCTTTGACCAGCCTTCTATACATCAAAAACTTGTATGACATTCATACATGAGCTGGATATTCCAGTCTTCTTTCCTTTTGCCATTATACTTCTAACAATTTAACTTTTCAGTATTTCTCCTACTCTCAGAAGAAGCACCCAACTTAAGAGTGGCATTATCCTCGGACTTCCTAGGCGTGAAAGTCTTACTAACACCCTTCGGACACTTCCTTTCTCTTTAAGTTGTTGTTTTATTCACCTTTCATCATATGACAGGCATTCTCCTGGATCCCTCTCTTATCAGTCTAATGCATAGTAAACTCCTTTACTAATAGTTTGCAAACAAACATTGCTTTGGATATCTCATATCTTTTAGCTTTTGTCCGTCTCTAAAAATGATTTTCAGATTCCATGAATATCACATAACTATCCAAACTTTTGAAGTTCGGCTCTCATGGAAGCAAACATATTTCACTTGACCGTAACGGAATTTTAGCTTTTGGATCGAAGGACGAGAGTCATATCATCCATAGCATTAACGGGAGAATACCGAAAGCATGCGATAGGACAAAATCCTTCTCGGCACTCTTGAGGACAATCCTCACATTACGTTACCAACCGTAAAGTTTTAACCAAATATTTAACAACTATTCAATTTTAATTGGGAAGGTGGAATCGCGAGCCATTATTCTACAACTATTTTGCAAACCACACTTAGACAGTGTTCAAAATTAATTGCACTGAGAATTAAAACAAGTTAATTCTACAGTGCGCTCCCACTCAAATCAATATCTCTCATAATTGATTGTGAGTGATTCAAGATCCAAATTACAATTCAACGCCAAGGATGTATCCATCTCAAGTGACGAGAATTGCAATCGGTAGGCCAACTTGCCAATCACATCTCTATGTGACTCTTGTTCATCTTTCGATGCGTGTGTTCCGAGCTCGTGACTTTCATGCCTGAACGTCAAGACAACCAAGTGATCTCGCTGCGAGGTCTCAACTCACCCGCCTCACACTTCTCTAATCGTTCGTACCCATGTAACCATGTGATACCCTGAAGAGATAGGTGCCGTGACGGTGCTACACTTGGGAGAACACTAACTACTTCATATTCTAAGTGAGAGATCACCCTAATAAAAAGCGACTATCGTGCAATCAAGAAGGGTGCATCAAGAGACGTGGTATAGCCCCTTCTGACGGAGAAGTCAAGTATATCTTCGTCTTTGGCATTTGCATCGGTGTTCACCTTTGCGAAGATTGCCACCACCTTGTTGATGCACCAAATAATATTGCTATCTCTATAGCTAATAAAATAAGTGCATTACATAAGGTTGACACGCGGGTCATTAAAGTGCATTCATATGGCTCCAGCCATCATGCCGAATCATGACACGCAGGTCATGTTAATCAATTTACATTATATAGTCATCTCATACATAATCAAATTATAATGAGCACTACTATACCACATCACATGCACATGCAAACCATCCTGCAAAACCAAGTTAGACGCCTCTAATCGGTCCATGCAAAAACTTGTTTTTCGTGGCTTCTAAGGTTTTGAAACAAACCGAATCTACCAACGTCCATCATCAAGCATGATAATCCAAGTTGCTAGATTAACCTTCCAGGGTGTATGAAACACGAGATAATAAAATCTCGAGCCCCATACTAAACTTCGTCATACGCGTGACCCCCGTGTAGATCACATCTGCATTGCCCTTTCGTCTGCGAAACATCCATCTTTCTCAACTATGGTGGAACCCAAAGAACTGTTAGCACTTCGTTGATCTGTCAATCAGCATACTCAGGAGCAGCATGAAAGGATCACGGATTGCCAGAACTTTGTGAGATTCCACCATTCCGTTAAGATCAGGACTATGCAAATTCCAGGGAAACAACAAGAACATCGGGTTACAGATTTCATCTGCTACCCGCACAAATAATTTCCAATAATAGATCTCATCAACCACCTAATTATATTATGCAACACCCATACATCTCCATGTATTCTAGATCGCAACCTGCATCTACGCATAGCATGGCTCTTGATGCCACTGTAGGGTAACGCAGCAGAAAACAAAAAAATTCTGACCTACGCACCAGCCCAGGACCACTATGAAGACTACATACAAGGTTTGATCTTTTCGTTACCGACTCGTAGCGCAGCGGAAGTAGAGTCGATGACGATCGGCGGTGCAGATCCCCGCAGCTAGGATTTACAACCTCACAACCGCGAGGATGTATACCCTCATCTTCCCCTCGGACAGCCATCCGGGAGGCGGTCACACAGTCCCCCGGATGGTGTCATGGACAGCCCTTCGGGAGGACCTCCAAAACTTGGACTATCACTCGGAAAGCCCTTCGAGAGGACCTTCGAAATCGGACGGTCAAACGGACAGCCCTTCAGGAGGCACTCTCGAACTAAGACCGAAACTACGATCTCTCTACAGAGTTGCACACATACGGTGTCATCTATCCGGTAGGGCTTCGCCGTCCAGAACTAGTTCCTACCGGAACCCAGACAGCCTTTCGGCTCTACGAAACTATTTCGCTGGGTGGGAGAGAGAGAGCTTGCAAAGCAAAGCATGTGTATGAGAGCACAAGGATTGAGAGATGGCAGCCCACTCACCTCCTATTTATAGGAAAACCAAGGGGTAGGATGGTTTTACAATAAAACCCAAAATGCACATGAATGAAGTCCTTCCACAAGGGCATAAAAGTGAAACCAAGGAACAAGAGGGACTCCATGAGGGAGTCCACCATGTGGACGGACACACCCTCATGTGGGGCCCCAAAAATGGCTCCAATCCATCCATGTCATCCCCAAGATCTTTTGGAGCAAAGCCCCAAAAGGTGGCTTTCCATAAAGTAGTCCAAAAAGCACTTTCACTATTCACGGCGACATTTTTCAGCGTCCGCTCGAACTGAAAATATTTATGTGGGCTTAGAACAATTCTAGTACCCCACTAAAATAATTTTCAATGCGATCTGTAACAATTCCGGAATAGTGATTTTTATCTGCGAAAAGCATCTGAAGTGGTTCCGGCAGCTCCGGAACATTTCCGGTTTTCAACCGAGAAAATTCCAAAAAGTTTCCAGAACGATTCTGACACCCTTCAAGAATTATCAGGCATGTGACGAAACCAATTTGACTTTTGGGTATCCCCTGAAACAACTTTTCAGTTTCACCGAAACTGTTTCGGTGACCTGTCTGCGGAACTTTTCTGCTGTCCGAAACTTTTTCGGTGATTTTCTCTCAGACTCCTTGTCTAGTATTCAACAGATAGATGACTCTTAAGCGTGTGACCCTATAGGTTCGGTGAAGCATAGACATGACCCTGAACCCCTTCCGATCAATGATCAACATCGGAGCCGTGGACACCCATATTGACCCCTATACCCACACGAATGAATATTCGAGTGAACCTCCAGTTGCCGTGTGCTATTCCTGTTGCTTCACGATATGTTACAAATACCCGAGGTGAGACATGTTGGCATCCCCGTGGATCAACAACTTGTCCACTATGCCAGTTACCTCGTTATCGGTATTGTTCTCTTTTCTCGTTCCCATGTTCCGGCATTCCCGTGATCAAATCACAAAGTGTCTGGCCAGACGATGATGGATACTGTAACACCGAGAGGGCCCAGAGATATCTCTCCATCGTCGGAGGAGAAAATCCCAATCTTGAGCTATCAAGTTACTTCACATACTTTTCCATGAACCCGTAAGCCGCCGTAATAGCCACCCATTTACGGATGACGTTCAACAAACCCTAAAGTTCATGAAGCAAGCATGAAGAAACTCGATACTCTCATGGTCTAAGGAATTATGCAAACATTAAGTTCTCTGTGTTATTAACCATTAACTTATGACGAATGTATCTCATAGCATAACATTAATTCGGGTCGATTCAACACAAATGTTCTTCTAACATTGTGCCCTTAAAATTGCCGGCATAGCCATGCCCATGATCAGGAAAACAGGATCATCATGCAATACTTGAGTCAGTCTTAGAGGCCAGACTAGGAATATATTTTACCGTTTATTATCCCACACGTGCACATGAATTTCCCTCTAGGCCTCGTTTTATTGTAGACTCGAGAACCATAACAGTTATATCATGAAACATAAACCTAATTATGAAGAGGGAGATAATTAATAACATTTAGTATTGCCTCTAGGCATATCTCCTACACCGAAGTCGTCCACCAGATCTTCCCTGGCCCGCCCGCATCCTCCCAGTCCGAGAGAGGCGGCACCACCGCCGCCTCCACCGCGAGGGCTCTCCGCTCGGACATGCTCGGCGACCCCGTCCACCACCCCTCCACGGCTATCAACCAGATCTACCAGCACCTGTGCGCGTTCCACTTCTACGGGGACGACATGACGCGGCAGGTGGAGGCGCACCACTTCTGCGCGCACCTCAACGAGGACGTGCGGCGGTGCCTCATCTTCGACGGGCCCGACGCCGGCGCGCGCCTCATCGGCCTCGAGTACATCGTCGCCGAGGACCTGTTCCTCACGCTGGCAAGGGCTTGAGGACGGAGCTCTGCCAGATCCGCCTCGGTGGCTACCTCGATTTAGCGCCATGAAGTTAAGTATAACCCTTTCTGGACCACTCCTATGGATCTGTTTAGAAAGAGAAGCGGCGGCACCGGCCCGTACCCTCTGACCAACAAAGCTTGACCAGTACCTCTGCTGTAGATTCCTAAGCATACTACCTGCATTGGTTAAGCAATAACCAGAAACTTACTTCCTCAGTAGCAACAGTCAACCAAAAAGGCGCAGTGGAATACATAGTAATAATAATAAGTACTATCATCTACCTAACTGAAAACAGATTGTTGAGCAGAATTAAGTCAGGTTAGCGCTAGTTTGCAGTTGCCACAAAAGTATAACGACCAAGCCTTGTAGTTTATGTGTGTGGTGGATAGAGAAACCATATAACATACCTGCTCGGGAAGGTGCATTTGCAACGGGTGCTCTGAAAGTAGAGAATGAAGGTGCCGCGGCCACAGCTACAAGATTCTTTGTGGCCTGTGACAGGAACATGCATAAAAATTAGGCTGGCCGGATATAGTATAACTATAATCGACAACGGCGACAGCAACCAACCGCAACCCATAAATTAAGTGGCATCGATCCTGCAATCCTTTTGTTTCTCCAGTCTCCACCCTCCTCCAACCTTTTGGTAATCCTGGACATGGTGATGATGCATACCTCATGTAATTAAGCTGGTGACGTACTGAAGATGTTTTTTTTTTGAGAGAAACATACTAAAGATGTTTGGTTCACTCTGTGTGAGATATCTGATTATTTCAGAACGTACGTGTGCACATCAGTCTTAGTTGCTTTTTCAATCCAATGTTGTTTATTCAGATATTAATGCACAAAGTTCACTTTCTGTTGTTCTGGGTTCGGTGCTAGCAGATCCTGCAATGTCTTAATTTCATTTATCCTATCATCATTTGGTTCTGCAAATATATGTTCATGCCTACATCTGTAGTAGCCCCAGCAATTCAGAGAACGAGTTCTTTTAATTCTTAAAGCATATAGAATTTGCGTGTGCATGATAGTTGCCGAGTTCCAAATGAGTCATGTGGCGATGCCTAAAAAATCTGAAACAATCATACCTAAAATGGCGGCAACTATAAATTGCATGTACAATGTATTGAGATAACAAATGTTTTGTAGTAAGAATTTCTTGGCCTCATGCTTTAGGATTGACTCTAGATGCTTCTGTATCGGTTTATTACTTTTTTCATTGTTCTTTTCCTTGGTGTTGTATGTTTGAAAATATTTCTTTCATTCTCACTCGACAACCATAATAACGATCATTTCCTCTCTTTTACATGAGCTGTAGGTTGAAGAAGTTGGAACAAGTGGCAGCCAGATCGAGCAGGAGGGGAAGGGTGAGGTCGAGATCCGCGACTGGGCAAGGATGCCGTCGGACGCACTCTTCGCGGTGTTCGGGAAGCTGGACGTGGCCGACATCCTGACGGGGGCCGGGCGGGTGTGCCGCGCATGGCGCCGCCTTGACATGACCCACCACGGAGACATCCTCGAGATGGAGGAGGCTGAGGCCATGGCCCGCGCTGTCGTCGACCGCGCCGCCGGCACTCTCCAGCCCTTCTGCACCGACACCTTCGTAACCGACGCCCTCCTCACCTACATCTCCGCCAGGTAATTCATATCAATTACTTGTTGGACAGCTACTAAATATCACCTACATCACCGACGCCCTCTTCACCTACATCACCTAAATAGGCAGCAACTGCTGTTGTTACAATCTGGGAGCATGACGGTGTTGTGCTGATGAGCAGCTAGTTAAAAATTGCGTAACTGAGAAGCTGATGAGATTTGACGAAATGTCAGTCCATGATCGTGCATGTTAATTACCTTGTGTCAGGCTGCGTTGTGCGATTTAGTACTCAGGCAGGCAGGCGGACCAGCTGCTTGTGCAGGTTAGGTAACATAACATGTCTTGTCTCTGGGCCATGCTTCCTGATGATATGTTGTATTAAGCTATGTGGGCTGTGCAAGACAGTCTCATGTCTCTTGTGTCCCTGAAACAAAATTTTGTTTATCCTGTCTACCGATTTGTTTCATGATCCTTGTATGTGACCTGTGAGCCAGCATGGTTGTCAAAGATCCTTGTGTCTGGGCCAGGCTTGGTGATGCTGTGTTGAGATACCTGAGTTGTGCGAAACTAAATTTATCATGTTTACTGCGTATGTACGTATGATTCACTGAGAGCCAGCGTGGTTCTCAAAGCACTAGCTTGGTATTGGCAGTTGTTGTCTCCACTGTGCTGGCCAAAGGGCATCTGCATATGTGCATTACTGGTTACTTACTGGGATTGCTGCATTGCATTGCATTTCACTGACGCCCTCCTCACCTACATCCCCAGGTATTTAGGAGCTGTCCAACAAGTAATTGATATGAATTGCCCCTAACCTGAGTGAAAAATCTTATACAAGAAACATATTTTTGTCAAATTTATAATTATTTCAGTTCATGTTCGTCAAAACACAAGTCCATTATTTTCCCTTGTAGGCCTATGTGCCACTTATATCGAATCAAACTCTTAGAAATAAGACTAACGTTTCATTTCATATAGAAATTTCTTCATGCATGTGTTTGAACTTTTGGACATTCTTGTCAATCTAATATTTTAATCACCTACAGGTCAACTTGATCAATCTTGACACCAACATCAGGAATCACCTACAGGCTGAAGATATTCAAAGAAGGGATAACATATTTTTGTATAAAAAGTTATGTATTGATAGCTGGGTTATGTGCATGATGTAAACTCTGGAATTTCATATATCTTCTCTCTATTTCTGAATGAAATATTGTATATTTCTGAATTACAATTGTTCTGTTTTGTTTATAATAGTGATTATGTATGTGATTTGAAAATAAAATAGGCTGGAATTGTTTGACAAAATACAAAATTTATTGTGCGGATTCGAATTTTGAGATCAGGATGACATGTGGGACCAATCTGACTAGTGGGACCAGTATAAAAATAAAATGGCCAAAAAACAAAATCAATAGAAAGTAAAAGGCCACAACCCAAAATAAAAAAGGCTGAAATGTTGCGGATTATTGGGCCAGGCCCATGCAGCTAAGCAAAATAAAGAGAGAAAAAAACATTAAATGGGCTGGATTAATGGGCTCGGCCCATTTAAAACACCGAATTGGACCGGGTTGATTCTATGCCACGTCGGCTTGCCATGTCAGATCCGACGTGGTGCGGGGCTGATTGCTAGTGACCAAAATAATTTCAATGCTTTCGTTTGGTCATAAAATCCTACGACTAATCCAGAAAAAAGGTCGTTATAGTTCATTAAAGACCCTCAGCTTTAGACCTTCTGTTTTTGGTCATAAAAAGGTCACAAATGGAAATCAATGACCATTCAGTGACCAATATTGAAGGTCGTTAGTTGACATATTTCTTATAGTGTATATAGACATGACCGAGACAACTCTACGGTCAATAACCAATAGCGGGACCTGGATGCCCGTATTGGTTCCTACATATTCTACGAAGATCTTTAACAATGTCAAGGATTCAGACAATCCCGTATGTAGTTCCCATTGTACATCGATATGTTACTTGCCCAAGATTCGATCGTCGGTATCTTCATACCTAGTTCAATCTCGTTACCGGCAAGTCTCTTTACTCGTTCCGTAATACAAGATCCCGTGACTAACTCCTTAGTCACATTGCTTGCAAGCTTCTTATGATGTTGTATTACTGAGTGGGCCTAGCAATACTTCTCTGTCATATGGAGTGACAAATCCCAGTCTCGATCCACGCCAATCCAACAGACACCTTCGGAGATACCTATAGAGCACCTTTATAATCACCCGGTTACTTGTGACGTTTGATACACACAAGGCATTTGTCCGGTGTCAGGTAGTTGCGTGATCTCATGGTCGTAGGAACATATACTTGACATGGATAAAGCAGTAGCAATAAACTGACATGATCATATGCTACGTTTATAGTTTGGGTCTTATCCATCACATCGTTCTCCTAATGATGTGATCCCGTTATCAAATGACATCTCATGTTTATGGCTAGGAAACCTTGACCATCTTTGATCAACGAGCCTGTCTATTAGAGGCATACTAGGAACACTATGTTGTCTATGTACCCACACATGTTTTTGTGTTTCCAATCAATACAATTACAGCATGGATAATAAACGATTATCATGAACAAGGAAATATGATAATAACTAATTTATTATTGCCTCTAGGGCATACTTCGAATAGAAGACACCGTGGAGTAATAAGTAGATGATGGGTTGCTAGAGTGAGACAAGCTTAAGCCCTAGTTTATGCATTATTCCGTAAAGGGCTTATTTGGATCCATATGTTTCATGCTATGGTTAGATTTGTCTTAATTCTTCTTTCGTAGTTGTGGCTACTTGTGAGAGGGGGTAACATAAGTGGGTTGTTTGTTCAAGTAAAAACAATACCTTAGCGTCGGTCCACCCATATATCAAATTATGAAAGTAGTGAACACGAATCAACTCAACATGATGAATCTGACTAGACAAACATTCCCATGTGTCCTCAAGAGCGCTTTGATTTATATAAGAGAACTTTCAGGCCTGTCCTTTGCTATAAAAAGGATTAGGCTATCTTTCTGCACACTTGCTACTATTGTTACCTGTTACGAATTATTTTACAACACCTTTAGACGATGTGTTGGTCCTGCTCTGCTGGACATGTGGAAAAAACTCAAAGTGGTAGTCAGCAAATCCCTCCCATCTAGTGAAGCTAACAAACCCATCTACACTCTGGAGGCTTCTGGGGATAATTTTCGAAAATTATTGTCCCTCATAGATACTTAGTCTTTATTTGGCCAGTGGTTCATAACAAAATTCTAACCAGAGATAAGTTGAGAAAAAGACAACACTGAGCTGACATGTCCTGACTTTTTTTATTGTGAACCAAAAAATCTATAGATAACCTTATATGTGGATGTATTCTTGCAAAAAATGTTTCGAGAGTTGTTGTTGATATTTTCAATTTTTATCTCGTGATAACATATTTGTCTTACCCGCCTTATGGGATAGAGATAACAAAAAATCTATCATTGGAATGGCTAGGGTTGCTACCACTTGCACCTTATAGACCTGCAGAATAATCTTTGTTTCTAGGGAGCTGTCTGGAGAGATGCCTGGATTATTTTGGCAAAGGCAATCATGCTTCTTCATCAATGGATAGTCTTGTGCTCATAGAAACAATCGAAGTTGATGAAGAAGTGTTTGCTGCTGCTGGATAGAAGAAGAGGAGAGCTCGTAAGGATCGCGTGGTGAGGGGGAACAAAATGAGCTTCTAAGGAGGGAGCCAAGGCTTCTACCTGAAACCACATTCAACTAAAGAGTTGATGATCTATAATAGTTAGATTTGGTTTGCTTAGACTTCTTGATGCTCTCTTATGTTAGTTGCACTTTTAAAAACTTCTCTGGTTCAGCTACTTTGCCTTGTCCCAAGGGCTCGAAACAAGATTGGTGTTGCTTTGATGCCTTGTTCTAATCAAATGGGTTGGGGGACAATTTTTCATAAAAAAAGGCCTTTTCAAGGAGGGAGAACCTAACACTAAAATAGTTTGATACTACACGTGCCATTACAAACCAAGTTAAGTCCCTTCTCTCAAATAACCAAAAGCATACAAATAAGGGTACACACTTCACATCCAATTGATGTCATCTAGAAGAAGAAGAAAAACCCATAGATCCAATTGCATCACACATCGAGACCCTATAAGAATGTATTGATGGAGTAAGAGAGTTATGCCACAAATTCCAACGAATCTCTAAGTTCTCAATCCAAAGTATTCCGGCCTTGCTGGGTCTCGCGAGTGCCTCACAGCCTGCCCACCTACTATGTGACTACATGCGGCGACTCCTGCCCGTAGGCCGTTAGATGAGGTGGCGAGGTCGAGCCCAAATCTGCATCACATCTGCAGCTGAGGCGTCAATGTCATGGCAATGAAGCCGCCCCCGGATCGCTCTAGAGCAGGGAGGATAGAGGCATACAACGCAGTGCAACATGGAGGATAGGGATGGGACAGATCATCGTCGTAGTTGTGACGGAGAGAGCCCATTGTGCAGTTGGGAGATCCGACGGGTTGGGGATTTTTCAATGCCGCTAGTTTGTGGGAATTGTGTTGGAGCGGGCAAGACGTGGCTGCACTGAAGGACGTGGTGAGGTGTTACATAAAAAGATCCATTAAGAGGCAGACGAGGGAGGAGTGAAAAGGGGAGGAACAAACGAAGACGAGAGGAACATTGGGGCGATGGGAGAGGATAGACGAAGGCCCGACATGACGCAATCTGTTTGGCAGGAAAGTGAACCTCAGGTTCTTTTTAGATAGCAGAGATTTGAAACCTATGTATGGGCAGATGCTTGCCTAGGCCAACATTCCACGATAGTGCCAAGCAGTCTACATATCTGGAAGAGGTGATATCAGTGGCAGTCATAAAACTTGCATATGATGTTCAATTTAGTGTTAAAAGTTGTAAAATACGTCATTGCAGTCACATAACTTGTCTATGCGTGCAGATACAGTCATGTCTTTCGTATCCAGCCATATCTAAAGCTCGCATGATGTGTCAGCATGAATGCGGTCCACACGTCGGTGGTTTGGAATGGTGAGGTATTGGGTGGGCCATGCCCATATTTTTTTTGCAGAAAACACCCTCGGTTGTATTTTAAATACACACATGTTAGCACATAGTGGCTTGCATTTTATTTATTCATGTAGAAAATCCTCTAAGAAAACTAAAAACAATAAAGTGACGACTGGGATTCAACCCACAACCTGCGATTGGCAGTGCCTAGATAAACATTCAACCAACTAACGTTTGACAATTAGGTAGCACATTTGATTATATAACATAGTCAGTACGAACTAAAGTAAAAATTCACAAAAGCGTGTGCAAAGAAGGGAAATCCAAGTTCAAACCTATGACCTCACCGGTTGTGCGGTTAAGAAAATAACTTATATTCCATATAATTTTTTCGAACAAATCAACTAAAATTTTGTTTGAATTCTAATACCTTTAACTTAAAAATCTGGTGCATAATGAATGGACATAAATTATTTTGGAAAAAATCGACGAACTTTTGTATGAATTCAAAAAAAATTAAATTTGAAAATCTCGATATAAGAAAATATAGGTCAGAATACAATAACTATTTTTTTGGACAAATCAACTGATTATTTTTATTTTGAATAATTTTAAATTAAAAAATCTAGATAAAAGAAGATAGAATGCATAATGAATGTACGTAAATTTCTTTCCCAAAAATCAGCAGACATTTTATTTTAATTTTAAAATATAGATAAAATTATATACTTCAGCTGATCTGTCCGTAATAAATTTAAAATTTGTAAAAAGCAAACTTACCAATCAGAATGATCCTACTCACCCCGTGATAATATGCACATGTCATGGAAAATTCCTATTTCCGCGTACTTTTCTCAAATTGAATTTGATAAATAACAATATACACGCGAACATTTCCATTCCACGCATGAGCATTTCTTTTGAAATGTGTAAATATTTTCAAAATGCAGCTTACGTTTTTAGTTATACAATCATTTTTTATAATGTTTGAACATTTTTTAAATTGTACGTACTACTTTTTTTTTGTAACGCATGGAAAAAAATTGTCGCAAAAACAGGATATGAGTTGTTTTCTTACCTCAATTTATTCGTGTATGGAATAACATGACGGGATTTTAGTTTTTGTTCATTCCTTTGTTGGGCTGAGCGAACACGGTGTTTTTTGAGGATTTTGTTTGTTACTTTTGCATCAATTTATTCCTGGTTGAGTGGATAGTGCAGTTAGCTTATGGAGTGGAGGGCGTTGGATTAAATCCCTTTGGTGCTATTTTTATTCATGTTTCTTGTGAACCACTGTGACATACCGTATGGGTTAACCAACGCACCACACTCGGCCAGTGACATGTGGACAGTGACATGTGGACAGTGAGTCACATTCATGTGTGACACGCCATGTGAGCACGAGATACGTCTGGATACGAAAGAAATGATTGTATCTACACGCATAGACAAGTTATGTGACTGCAATGACGTATTTTACAACTTTTAGTACTAAAATGAACATTAGATGTAAGTTTTATGATTGTCACTGAAGATTACTGAGATGAAGATGAGGACGTGGTCGCCATTGGCTCAAATCTTTTGTTCTGTCCGTGTCAACACGTACCAATGCATGTGCCGATCAAGATTGAGCGAAACTGTCGACCTGTCCCATCAATGAGGTGGTCATTTCGGCTCTTACCACTTTGAGGATTAAAAAAATGAGTCCATCCACGACTAGCCCTTGTAGGCATTTTTCTTATAAAGAGGAATCCCGAGCACCACACGCGAGCCGGGGCTTGAACGCGGGCTTGTTGGTTGGCAACCCATTCGCCTAGCCAACATAGCGATGCTCTATTCTCATGAGGATCAAAATTCAAATGACCATGCCGCGCAAAAAGTTCCTCACAAGTCAAAATGGTAAGTTGCCTTGTGTTTGCCATCGGGAACTTCATGATTATCGAGCTTGTCGAGAAGAGCTATCATGAGGGTCAAACTGGCCAAGTATTTAGGACACGTAAGTGCAGGGGCACTCAGGTCTGTGATGTCGCCTTTTTATTTATGCTTTCGATTTTTAAATTTCTATATCTTTTAAACAAAAAAATAAAATTAAGTTTTGTTTTTGTATTCGTGTTTCTCGTGACCAACGCTTTTAAATAAAATCCATTTTGAATATATTTTGATGACTTTTAAGAAAATGTGTTAACTTTCAATGTTGAAACTTAGTACGATTGAGCGATAAAAATCAATGATTTTGTGTCTACGACCGACAAGAATAATTTTTTAAAATTATATATCTAAAGGACCACACTAAAGTCCAAAGTTCTGTTTATAAGCGATAGATCCGAACGATTCGTGATTTCTCTCTTTCTTAACTTGCATGCATTAGTTCCATCTTATTTCTATTTTTATGTGTGTTTACTGTCCACTAACAGTTAATTATCATCTACTAATCATATACATGCAGAAAAAACAAAGTTGATGATGTCATCAAAGATTCTTCTTAATGCGACAACTTAAAATGTTTTGTGACTCAAACCGTTGGTTTGATTGAAAAATTGTTTTCACATAAAAGATTCGTCGTGAGGAGATCTTCAAAACTAGATCCCATATTGATATGTTTCGACGACTTTTTTGGGGGGGGGGGGGGTCAAAAGTTATCATGCCCAGGATCATTGGCTCATAAGTTACCATCTTGTTTATATAGAAATTATCGAGACACAAAAATGGTTAAACAACCTTCTCCCCACGTGAAAATGAACTGGAGGACAAAATACCTGATGTTACCTATATTCCCACTATTTCAAAACTTCAGAATGTTTTGTAGCTTAAACCATCGATCCGACTGAAAAACTGTTTTCACATAAAAGATTTGTCACGACGAGATCTTAAAAAATAGATCCCATATTGATATGTTCCAACGTTTTTAGGGTAAAAAATCACCAGGCTCGGGCTAAGTAGGTTATCACATCTTTGATAACTAAAGTTACATCTTGTTTAAATATATATTACCAAGGCATGAAAATGGTCCTTCAACCTTCTCTCCACATGAAAATGAACTAGAAGACATATTTGCTGATGTCATCCTAGATTTTCCCTTATTTCAAAATTTCAATAAGTTTTGTAGCTCAAAACTGTCGGTCCGATTGAAATTTTGTTTCCACGAAAACAATCCATCACAAGAGTATCAAAACAAGATCCCATGTTTATATATTCCAACAACTTATTTCAGATCAAAAGTTGCCACTTTTTTGCTAAATATTTTATCACGCATGTGCTACATATGTTACCATGCTGTTTACCCATAAATTACCAGTGCATGACCTGGTTTCTCTAACCTTCTTAAAACCTCGGGTTAAAGTTACCGCAATGTTTGTCCGTGAGTTATCACGTCTATGATGCGTACTAGTACCAAACTATTTACACAAAGATTACCGGGGGAATTCTTTTAAACAACCCCATCGCCAAAGTTACCAGGACCAAGTCACATAAGTTATCAGGCCTGTGATTGTGAGTTACCATGCAATTCACAAAAAAGTTATTGGGGGATATTTCATCATCCCCTCACCCCATGGCAACGTTATCACGATCGATGGACATAAGTTATCTGGTTTGCGATGTCTAAATAGTCATGTTATCACATAAAAGTTACCAAATGGATATTTCATAAACCTCCCCTGCCTCCCCCCCTCTCAGGCACCAAAGTTACTAGGACCGGGATACATAAGTTGTCAGGCATGCGATGTGTCTCTTATCATGCTATTAGCATTAAAGTTATGGTGGCTATACTTTACCATCCTCTCGCCAAAGTTATGAGCACGAAGGCACATAAGTTATCAGGTATGCGATGTGTGAGCTACCATGCTATTCACACAAAAGTTATCGGGAGGACATTTCATACCCCCCCTCCCGCCCCCCGCGCGCCAAAGGTATCAGGACAACGGTACATAAGTTATCAGGTCTGCCATGTATGAGTTACCATGCTATTGACACAAAAGTTGTCGAGGGGATATTTGATCAATTCTCTCCCCGGGGTCTAAAAGTTACCATGGAGTTCGTACATAGCTTATCATGTATGTGTTGCGTATATTACCATAATACTACACAGAAGTTACTGGAGGTATGTTTTTGAGCAACATTTCTCCTCCGGGTCAAAAAGCTACCGCGGCGTTTATATATTATATATTGGTTACAACAGTGTTTCTCCTGGTGTTTCGACATAAGTTATTTTTTCCCTTGGATTGCATGACAACTGAATCATTCAGATGTGTCATAAAATTTGAGCATTTTCCCATTACTTTTTTATTTAACAAATAACACGATGTCCTTCTAGTTTGAGAAGAACAAATCGAAAGGAGAGCTGGTTAGTGAGGCAAGGCTTCTATTTTGACAGGAACGGGCCAAAGGGAGAGCTGGTTAGTGAGGCCAAGCTTCAACCAATAACAATTGGGAAAGGATTAAAAATTCAGGAAAAATAAGCAATATTTTTGGTTCAATGCTAGTTTGAATGTAAAAAAATTGTTTTAATTGCCGAATTGTCACAAGAATTACTTTAGTCAGGTTGGTCACTACAATACACGTTGATTCATGTGATTGTGGGATCGACTCCCACTATTGCTCCTTTTTAGCGAATTTAACACTCCAGCGAGATTAATGGATCTAGATTCTACGTGAGAAAAGAAAACTGATCGACCGATCCGAGAAAAAAGGAGAACAGCGGGAAACTAATAGATCGATAGAAAAGAAAAAGAAGGCCAGCGGGAGAGCGATCCAAAAAAAAGAGGCCGGGTTAGCGAATTTAACACTCGAGCGAGATTAATGGATCTAGATTCTACGTGAGAAAAGAAAACTGATCGACCGATCTGAGAAAAAAGGAGAACAGCGGGAAACTAATAGATCGATAGAAAAGAAAAAGAAGGCCAGCGGGAGAGCGATCCAAAAAAAAGAGGCCGGGTTAGCGAATTTAACACTCCAGCGAGATTAATGGATCTAGATTCTACGTGAGAAAAGAAAACTGATCGACCGATCCGAGAAAAAAGGAGAACAGCGGGAAACTAATAGATCGATAGAAAAGAAAAAGAAGGCCAGCGGGAGAGCGATCCAAAAAAAAGAGGCCGGGTTAGCGAATTTAACACTCCAGCGAGATTAATGGATCTAGATTCTACGTGAGAAAAGAAAACTGATCGACCGATCCGAGAAAAAAGGAGAACAGCGGGAAACTAATAGATCGATAGAAAAGAAAAAGAAGGCCAGCGGGAGAGCGATCCAAAAAAAAGAGGCCGGGTTAGCGAATTTAACACTCCAGCGAGATTAATGGATCTAGATTCTACGTGAGAAAAGAAAACTGATCGACCGATCCGAGAAAAAAGGAGAACAGCGGGAAACTAATAGATCGATAGAAAAGAAAAAGAAGGCCAGCGGGAGAGCGATCCAAAAAAAAGAGGCCGGGTTAGCGAATTTAACACTCCAGCGAGATTAATGGATCTAGATTCTACGTGAGAAAAGAAAACTGATTGACCGATCCGAGAAAAAAGGAGAACAGCGGGAAACTAATAGATCGATAGAAAAGAAACAGAAGGCCAGCGGGAGAGCGATCCAAAAAAAAGAGGCCGGGTTAGCGAATTTAACACTCCAGCGAGATTAATGGATCTAGATTCTACGTGAGAAAAGAAAACTGATCGACCGATCCGAGAAAAAAGGAGAACAACGGGAAACTAATAGATCGATAGAAAAGAAAAAGAAGGCCAGCGGGAGAGCGATCCAAAAAAAAGAGGCCGGGTTAGCGAATTTAACACTCCAGCGAGATTAATGGATCTAGATTCTACGTGAGAAAAGAAAACTGATCGACCGATCCGAGAAAAAAGGAGAACAGCGGGAAACTAATAGATCGATAGAAAAGAAAAAAAAGGCCAGCGGGAGAGCGATCCAAAAAAAAGAGGCCAGGTTAGCGAATTTAACACTCCAGCGAGATTAATGGATCTAGATTCTACGTGAGAAAAGAAAACTGATCGACCGATCCGAGAAAAAAGGAGAACAGCGGGAAACTAATAGATCGA
This sequence comes from Hordeum marinum, assembly GCA_022496015.1. Taxonomy (NCBI): domain Eukaryota; kingdom Viridiplantae; phylum Streptophyta; class Magnoliopsida; order Poales; family Poaceae; genus Hordeum; species Hordeum marinum. The sequence goes on along the minus strand of CM039676.1, from coordinate 464,724,744 downwards.
TAGAAAAGAAAAAGAAGGCCAACGGGAGAGCGATCCAAAAAAAAGAGGCCGGGTGAAGAAGTGGATCGCGGTTCGCGGGTGGAAAAAAAATGAGGCCCTGCGATGGGGATCCGACGTGAGAGCAGGATCTGACCCTAAAGTGAGGACGTTCTAAAAATACAAATTTTGATATCTAAAACTGGTTGAAACCCTTTCTCGATGCAAAAACCATCGCAGAAACTTAAAGTTTATTGTGTCCTTGTGCGAGATCCAACTACCACGGGAATCGCGATTAGAGCATCTCCAACAAGCGTCCAAAAACTGTTTCGCGCGTTAAAAGATTCTTTTTTTGGACGCCAGGCAGCTCCAACAGACGCTGCAAAACAATGCGCGCGCTAAAAATTTTTGGGCACGTGCAGAAAAACGCTATCGCATGCAGCATATTTTGGGCATCGGCTTGTGCGCGCTTCACAGTTTACACTGCACGCTTTTTAGGCGCCCTTTTTTGAGGCAGCTGCTAAGTCAACGTTGGTCCGCGCACAATAAAAATGCTAGAGTGACGCGCTAAAATTTTTGTTGGGCGCGAAATTTTTATGCCACCGTTGTAGATGATCTTACTTGACAGGTGAGTGCCCGCACTCGCGTACCCCTTGGGATTTCTGGGGCCGCCAAGCTTACATCTCTGGTGTGAGAAAACCTTCGTAGATATGGATCCCTTGACGGATTAATTGATCTCATGTAAGCTAGCTAATAGATATATGAAGATTTTGTCCATCTGTCCAGAAGATACAAAACACGTCTTGTTCAGGTGTCCGAAGGCGAAAGAAGTTTGGGGCAAGTTAGGCTTATACGAGGTGATAAATAAAGCTTGTGTTGTTGATCGTGCGGGAGAGGCGGTACTAGAATTGTTTCTCCTTATGCAAGATCATGAATTATCTATAATGGGCATTTAGAACGTACGTTAATTGATCGTTATAACATCTTGGTATTTATGGTGGGATAGACGTAAACTGGTTCATGAAGGAAAGTTGCAAGATGCAAACCAAACTTCTATGGGGGCTCGTGCAATAATGGCAAACTATGTTAATGACTACTCTTCTAAGGCAACTATTAAAAAGGGGAGATGGAGCATTCCGCCTACGGGTTTTGTGAAGCTGAATTTTGATGCTTTCCTTTGATAATGATCTGCTCCAGGGTACAGCTAGAGCGGTCATCAAAGACGACAAAGGCAGATTCATCGTCGGTGAAAATTGGAGGATTGATTGTTGTGCGGATGTATTAACAGCAGAAGTTTTGGCTCTAAAGTTTGAATTATACCTTGCACAAAAAGGCTGGTTGTAATCGCTTAGTTGTTAACTCAGACAATATGAAAATGATTGAGACAATGAAGAATGGAGGACACTGGGCAGGAACGGCAGCGGCAGTTTCCAATTATTGCTATTTTTTGGCTTGTGATTTCTCTATTATTAGATTTGAACATTGTAATAGGGAAGCAAATAAATTGGCTCGTGAAATTGCTAGGCTAGCAAAAAAATTCTGTCACTAGGGATTGGTTTGAGGAGTCCTTGGAGGATATTGTACCTTTTCTTATTGATGATGTAACCGTTATTTCTAATTAATAAAGTTACAGTTTTTTCAAAAAAAAAATTGATCTCATGTAAGGGCGTCTCTCTCCAACGGATTAATTGACGTGTCATGGTTTTCACTCTCTCCCCAATACTGCAGGTGCAGCACACAAAGGGCAAACAGAGGACTTGGCCGGGCTCCCAAATCCCGCCCGTGCCACTGCACCTGTTGCTTGCCTGTAAACACAAAGGGCAACCAGAGGACATGGATCGAGCTCACCATGCGCGCGGAGGCGGCGAGGGACGACGGCGACGCATGGCTGCGGTGGCCGTGGTGCAGCTAGCACCAGCGCGTGATGCTGGCTTCGGGCTCGATCGGCAGCGTCGCCCGTCGGTGTGCAGGGTGAATGCACACAAGGTGCCCGACAAAATGCTGCTCTGTATAAAAGAGAGACTAGAATAGAAAAAGTAAAGAGTCCCACGTGGCCGGTTTTCCACATAAACCAGGATTCTTGAGAGATTACAAGAACAAAACTTACCTGATTAGTTTTGAGACTTGTAAAGGACAAAATGTCTCTCAAAAACTCTCGTGGGACCAAGGAGATACTCTTGGTGAGCTAGAGATCAAAAAACATACTACTACTTTTCTACTCCCTCCGTTTACTTTTGTAAGTCGGTTTGGATAACTAAGATTAAGCTAATTTGCATGTAAGTCGGTTTGGATAACTAAGATTAAGCTAATTTGTATGTTGTCTGAAACTTCTCCAACGCCTTATAAAAGTGAACAAAGGGAGTAATTAATTTAACTCATTTGAGACAAGGGTCACTCGTTACAAGCATTTCGTTTCTTCTCAGCAAGGATCGCCTTATGCACATGAAGATACAGATGACCCAAGCCTATGTTACGACTAAAAACATCGCCAGCATGCTGTACTTCAAAATAATCTTCATGTCCGACAGCACTACTTTATATACACTATTAGTACTTATGATGATTTACAATGATGTGCACAACTTGCGCGTAGCAAAGGTAGTGCTTGTTATTCGTCTATTCAGCATTTGAAGGTGGGAAGGTAGTATCAGTGATCCGCCACCATTTTTACTGCCACAGCGTGAGTGCATGAACAACAAAACAACAGGTAGGATTCAGTCCTCTCCTCTCCCATCCAAATTTTGCTCCTTAATTAGGCGGCTTCATACAGATAACGGAATGCCTTGTATCTCTTGTCATCTTCTACGAGCATGTGCTTGCAGTTGCAGACAAAGTCATCGAGGCTCCAGGCTATCACACATGATCAAATGCTTTTGCAACGGTGCCTGACAACCAAGAGTTCAGTCTCAAGGATACTTACTTTTTAGTGAAGGGAAACGGTATCTACATAAGAGGTTCAGGATTCATAAGAGTATTATAGATATGTTATAGGTGCAACAGACTAGATTTGTCGAAAAGAGGGGAGAGACACGAGGTACACAGTCATGTGCTCACTTTTCTCCTGATTCGTGATTTCTTACTCATCACTACATAGATTATTGTAAAAAACCTAATGTGAAGTTTTTTTTCTTTTCAACATAGCTAACAATGCTGCAAAGCTTAATAATACTTCTCGCTGAGGATATATAACAATCAATCACCCTCACTGTCTCAACAATATGTTGACATGGGAAAACTGGAAACCAGATCACTTTGGCCTTACCTTCTGAATCTTGGACTCCCAAAGTCTACATTCTTGTCTTTGGACCCCTATGTGCTGGAATCTGTAGGGAATCATAATGGCCAAAACCATGATACAGAACCTGTATTGGATCCTCTTTACCGTACTCTTGGCCATATTCAGCAATGGTTATTAAACCACCCACATCTTCATCACGCATGTACACAGTTATTGGCATCCTGTGTAAACGAAGTAATGCCGTTCTTATTACTCCATGTGCAGTACTGCTAAGTGCATGTTAACTGAAGGACTGGACATACATCAAATCAAGATGGCGCCTTTTTCTTTGCATTAACATGAGAAATTCTTAGCTATCTAATTTTAACTGTCACCAGAATTTAGCCAACTTCACTGAATGTTGTCTACTCCATCTATTTTGAACAATTCCTAGGATTTCTTTAATATTATCCCTAATGGTATATGTGCTTTGTAAATGGTGTGATATAAACAAAGTTGGAAAAGGTTGCCAAAAAAATAAAGTGAATTATTTGCACTACATGTGCTCTTCTCATTAAGCTATTTAGCTACGAGGATATAGAAATTAGCTAACAAAGCATAAGTGAGCCTTCGTATTTATTGCTGGTAGCCACCCTTGGTATCCATGAAGAGGAATGCATAACAGGTCTAATTACTTACTGAAGAACATGTGAAGCCATGAACAGTTCTGGCTCACCACCCCACACATGTGGCTGCCTAATCTGGGAAACGTATGTATCGAAATCGCCCTCAACAAACCTGTCAAATGAAATGCAACAGTTCGAAATGTATCAATAATAATTATCCACTTCTTATTTACATTTTAAAAACAGAGGAGCAAACACAACAGTAAGAATGTGCATCAACTAACCATTCAGTCTCTTCCCGTCTAGTGACAAATTCATCGGCAACCTGTACAATGATGGATTAGAAGCTTTAGGGAATGGAAGGCAATAGCAGCTTTAGAGAAAAAAAATACTTAGAAACACTACAGACATACCATTGACCTCAATTCATCAGCTAGCTTTCTCTGAAGATCTTCATTAGGTATAGGTTTCCCCGAGCGGACAAACGCCCCATGAACCACGGAGCGGAATAAGCATCTCCCATCTCCTGGAATGCCTGGAAAATCCAGGTAAAACAGTCACAAGCAGTAGCTTAATGTCATGCTGAAATATTCGCAAAAAATATACATTGTAAAGGCACTCTATTTTTTTAACAAAAGCAATTATTAAGCCGAACACAAATGCATTTCTCACCGGTGACAGAATAATCCGTGTAGACTTTTTTCCCATGAGAAGTTGACACTGAAGTTTCTGCACAGTTGATCTTTCTGTCCACAGGCATCTCAGCTTTTGCGATCCCTGAAACTGAAAAACCAAAGCAGAGTCCACCGGCCGTAGCACCTATCTTTTGATGCACACCGCTCCATTTCCAACCAACACCCGAGATTCTTTCGGGTGAAAGCATGTCGAGCTTTGCACTTAGGCTACCCTCTCTGGTTGATAATCCGCAACGCAATCGTCGGCCCACTAAGCTGACAAAGTACTTGAGACTCTGCGCTTCAGAAGATCTTGTGTTCTTGTTACGAGATGTCTCGGCTACGCCCAATGTCACATGAGAGCGGCTTGACTGCGGTCGGGAGCACTTCCATAAGACCATACTCTGTGTGGGTGTGGCTCCTCCTTGAAACTGGTTGGAATGAGCATACATGCTACTTGAGGCAAGTCGCCGCGAACAGATTGCAGGTGAATAAAGCCGCATCCAGTTCAGATAGTATCAGCTGCACATATGCAGATAAATGACAGTAAGAAATAGTAGAACATGATACCACTGGTTTAGACTTCAAAACAGAAATTATCATGATACGGACTGAGTAGATCAATCCCTTTGCTTGCTCTAGATAATTCAGATTCATGTCATCTCGAAGAAACACCGAAAACCGTGAATCATGATTCCCAGACATTAGAAACAGAGAAAGCAGAGTATTGTCGGCAAGAAGTGCTGCCCAACATTCAGATGTTGACAAGAACCACATCCAAGACGGCATGATAATGATGCCAACCATAGCAGCGGAGAGCAAGAACGCCCCGCCCCGCTGTTCTACTAAAAAATGCAGCAGAATGCAGGTAGAATCTCCTCAGAGTAACGTCGCGTCGCGTGGCGGCATGAACCAAATCGGAATTCTCGTGGAAAACACAGATCAGTAGCGGCGGACATTACCGACGTGATTCGAGGAGGAGGGAAATTCCCAATGACGCAGGCGAACGGGGAGGAGGAGGGGTGGGGTTCAGGTCTGTGAGATTTGCCTTCCCCTGCTTCCTTGGGCGGTGGGGAGAAGTGGGAGCGAGGCGAAAGGATAAGCGCTTAGGCGGGGCAACGAACCAAGCAAGCGGGCTGCGGGCGTTTGCTTGGAGCCGGAACAATGGCGGCAGGAGGAGGAGGAAGAGGATGGGAGCAAGCGGCGAGCTCGGGTTTCCCAGGCTCTAGAGGATTCCACAACTAACCTTTTTTTCCTTCCAGAACCAACCGGGAGGAGGAAGAAGGTTTTTTTTTTTTTTTTGAGATTGGGAGGAGGAAGAGAAGTAAGGCATGGATGGGTTTCATCTGTAGAGCTGGAGGGGCCCATACATTCGGGCTGACAATGTATGGCCCACTTCCTTTAGGCTGGCGATTGGGCTAATTCCCCTCAAGTGAGTGCATGCTCCTTATACGTGGACATCTCAGGCCCGGCCCGGCCCCAAAATCCAGGGCCTAGGCCCTAGGGGCTTGCCCGTGGGCCGGGCTTGGTCCTGAGTTTTGAGCCCACCAACAGGGCCGGCCCGGGCTTGGGCTTGCCATATTCGAATTTTAAGAAAGAGGCCCGGCCCACGGCCCCAGGTCCGATGGGCTTTTCAACAGATGGGTCGGGCTCGGGCTTCAAAGTAGACCCAATGGCAGGGCCTCGGTCTCAGTTTTTTTGCCATGGTCTTTTTTGGGCCTGGCCCGGCCCGGCCCATGGCTAGATAGAATGCTCCTCCTCCTGTGCAGAGAAAAAAAAGAGTACCGGACCACCTGTCTGTTATCAACGTACACGGCTGTCTTTGTACAGTCAGCGTGCATTGTTGCATTGCACCTTCAGATACCATTGCTCGCCGGCCGTACGCAAACACGTTTTCAGAAACACGCGTACAAGATCAAGTGGGCCTGTTCCACCACAAGACACCTAACCATACCATTCAATCTTAGTTAATTGCACGACGACGGCTGTGACGACTCGTTGTAGCCCCGGAGCTTGAGTGTGACGCCATACTCCTCGGGCAGCTGAGACTCGTCGACGGAGTCACGGAGCGTGGCGTCGAGATCCCTGTCAGCGACGAACACGAACTTGTCCTTGGTCTTGTCGTCGATGAAGGGGCACAACATCTTCCACGCCGCCATGAACACGTAGGGCACGTGGATCAGGAGCGCCTGCCCTAGCCGCTCCGGGTAGTAGCTCTGCATGATGTCCAGCGCCACCACGTACGCACGGATGTCACAGATCGCGTACCCCCAGCCCCGGAGGTCCACCACCACCGCAAACATCTCCTGTCCAGCCGACAACCTGTCTCACGTATCAACACATGCATGCTTATATAACCACGGTTAACTAGTAGGATTACTCGTGCACTTATCAATATACCTGGTGCAGGTGTTGTCGAGGATGTAGACGACGTAGCGCTTGAACTCGTCGAGGTCACGCTTGGCGGGGAAGTGGCGGGCAAGGAAGAGGTATACCAGCGGGCGCCCCTTCTTGTCGAAGCCCTGCATATAGAGCTTCTCCTGCACGAGCTCACCGTGCACCTCATCATCGGTGATGGAACCGCGCGGCCTGGTGGTGCGTTTCCAACTCAAGTATTTGAAGAACATCGCCGACGCCTTGTTGATGTTGTGGTCCCGGGCCCGTAGGAACCTTCGTAGAACAAAATCGTCCTCCTCCTGCATGCGCATATGTAAGCGAGCATCAAAATGGAATCAATGCCAAATTCAATTGTACATGATTAGTACTCCCTCCGTTTCTAAATATTTGTCTTTCTAGAGATTTCACTACGGATTACATACGAATGTATATAGACATAATTTAGAGTGTAGATACACTCATTTTGCTTCGTATGTAGTCCGTAGTTGAATTTTTAAAAAGACAAACATTCAGAAACGAAGGAAGTACTAGATAGTATCTTCATCCTGCAGGTGCAAGGTATATAAGGTGGTTTACTTTGACCATCAATTGAGTCGGCGGTTAAACGCTATATTTCTCGTGATATATAACTTACATTGTATAGGTTGAAATACGTTAGATTCAAAATATGTGCACCCCTTGTGAACCGGGAAGATGGGTCAAATAGGTTCTAGCTACATATAAACCCGCAAAAAGAAAAGGTTCTACATATAAAGACGATCGTCGATCGAGGCTAATTGGATTGTACATTCAGTAAAGAACTAGTAGTTGTGTTTCGATCGTCTCCACCAGTCAAAGTGTTAATCTGTTATATATGCTACGGTTAATCATCGGCCGACGCGAGATTAAGGCAGAGTAGGTACTGTAGTACGGGCGTAGTGCCCATATGTATACTATATACTAAAGCGGCAAGCATTCGGTTTTCCTGGTTTTTATTTTTACTTTTTTTGACATCTACTATTCATTTTTACGGTAACGTCCACATCAATGAACAGTAACAAATCCAATTTTATTTTTTACTTTTTCCTTCACGGGTTCATTTCTACGACGACGTCTCGAATGAATAGTAATAAGACTTAAGCATTAACCAGTACCAATTACCCGTAATTAGACGTGGACAATATCAAAACATAAGAAGCATGAATAGTGCCCGACATGAATGACGTAAGAAGCATGAATAGTACCCGACATGAACAGTCGAACTGACGAGATGAACAGCCCCGCATGAACATCGAAATAAATCAAAATACGAAAGATCGCAAGTACTATCTAATTTTTTTGTTCTCATTCCTGTCAAACATAACATACATGATATTTGTATATAATAACGATAATGTGATGACAATTTATATGTCAATATTCAACCTTGTAATTTCTCAATTAAAAATGTGTACACATAGGTATATTGTCCATATTTACATATAATAATGATAATGCGATGACAAGTTACACACCATTTTTTAGCCACTTTTATGAACAATTTCTCAATTTAAAATATTTACACAACTATACATAGGTATATTGTCGAGATGATCTCAAAGACAATGTCATATTTATCAGTTTCGAGTGTACCGTCTGAAAGCTTGCTCCCACAATGTTTCTATTTTTTCCCTAAATAATGCTTTAAACAGTTATGGTACGTCATCTTGCTTTGTCTAATTTTTTTTGTTATTTTTTAAGCTATTTTGTCATTGCAGCACCACAACATAGAGATTTAAATTTAATATCATTTAATGGGATGCCATATTAAAAATTCTACAGTCAATAAAAAAATCATTTGTATTATGCATTTTTTTCTACGTACATTAGAGGGAAGAGTGATATTTTACATACTCAATGTAAATTTATGTTGCTTAGTGAACATATTCTATGGATAAACACAGAGCAAAACTTGATTTTGTATATATATTCTGTTTCTAGACAATTGACATGATCAAAACTATGTATTGTACTTTTTCTTCTAACATAAACTATTTAATTATATTTTTACTTCCGAGTTGACAAGCAAATAACCTTATTATAACAAAATTGGTGAAAAGCCTTACCACCTGAATTTTCATTTATTCTATAAGGAATAACTTATAATTAAGTATTAAATGTCTACGAGGAAAAAATGTTTCCTACTAAATAAGGTTCATTTCCATGGCTTCAAAACATAAGATAATAAAGTTGATCCACAATACAAATAGAAACAAAGAGTTACTATGAATTTGCTCAAAGATTACATGAAATATATCCAAATAAAGATAGAAGATGCAGCACACAAGCTATATATTATTGTCACTCGGTAATCCAAAGTGGGAAGCCCTTAAACATTATCTTCAAGATCCATTGTTGAATGAACCCTTTTAATAGTTTATGAAATAAGCAGTTTCTCACTTCTTCAGATATCACCCCTCAGCATATAGAAATGAAATAATAATAATAATAATAATAATAATAATAATAATAATAATAATAGATTAATTGCTGAAAAGAATGTACTACATGTTCAATTGGAAGAAACTGTTCAATGACCTACACAAAACTATTTGCCGTAAAAAATGTCACTCAATCAACCTATTCGCTTCACTTCCTGTTCCTTTTCGTTAACCAAATGAACAACCAAAATCAGACGGGCTCTTTCATGTCACGCCGCGCTTTTTTCGCTGCTAGTACATATGTAGCGTGCCTAGCCCGAACCGAAGAGAGGTTGGGACGCTAAAGGAAAAGGTTCATTTTCAACTTTGAATTTGTAGAGGTCGGGCCAATGGACCCTCAAGTCGAAATCCCGGTCGATTGCACCGTGAACTATATAATCTCAGTCTACATCGAACCCAGACATTGTTTTATGCACAAAAATATTGACGTGGCAAGGATTCATCTGGTCGGCCGGCCTTCTATAGTTGTGCATAATCAAAAATTGCAAAAGGCGCACACCTTGCTGCTGGCTGGACCGGGCCGATTTAGTTTATCTTCCTTAATAAACATGAAATTAGCGCTCGAGTGGCTCAAACATAAGACCATCTGATGATGTTAATCGATGCAACAAACCATCAGGACACCACATGCACTGTGTTGACTTGCTCCCGTTCTCTTCTTTCATTTTTCCTTTTTCTTTTTCTTTTTCTTTTTCTTAAATTTGTGAACCTTTTCTGAATGCTCAAATTATTTTAAAGTATATAAAAACCGGTGGTCATCTTAGTAGGACATAGGAAACGAAAAAAAGAACCTCATGGATGGGCTGAACCATTTGGAGCTTTGGAACTTCAGTCGCGCAAAAAAAATCTGAAAAAGTTAGGCAAGAGCGACTGGAACTCGTGACCCCTTTCTCATTAGCTGGTGGAACTTGCCAACCGAACAAGTGAGTTCAACAGATAGATTTAGGGCGGAAAACTTTAAGTATTGAACTTCTTTTGATCATTTTTGAATATTACGCATTGAAGATTTTGTAATATCCGTTGAATATTTTCTCAATATACGTTGAACATTTTGGAAAAACTATAAATATATGTTTTGAACAATTTTTGAATATGCATTGAACATTTGTAATATACGTTGAACATCTTTTGAATACACATTGAACATTTGTGTAATATACCACTGAACAAATTTCAAAAACACATGGCAGACTTTATATTCATGGAACAATTTCTAATATAAGATGAACATTTTATAATGCATGATGAACTTTTTTTAGTATACCACGAACGTTTCCTAAATATACAATGATCATTCTGGTAACACGCAATGAACTTTGTATAAAATAGGAAAAAATAAATCATAAAAAAATAAAAAGAATATAAATAGAAAATAAAAATAAAAAAGGGAAAAAGAACCAGAAAAGAAAATAAACGAAAAAACTGAAGCAACAACATGCAGCACGTGCTGCGGTGCACTCGGCTGGCCCACCCGCGGGCGTTGCGGGCATTTCCTCGACGATTTGCCCCAATCCCGGCCATTCTTTGTCACCTGGACAATTACCGTTTGGAAAATGACCCGAAGGTTTAATTTAGACCGGGATTTCATAGTTCAGGATACAATTGATCGAGATTTCAATTTGAGGTTCGTTTTGTTAGGGGTTCGTTTCGTCCGATCCCTACGAATTTTGGGGTTTAAAATGGACTTTTTCTGCCGCTGAATGGCAGCAGCTGGTCTTGTGCTTTGCTGAGAAGAGCGTGTCCGGCCGTCTCGCGTCAGCAACGCCAAAAGCGACCGGCAACCACTCGCCGACCGACTTGACGAGCAGCGTGGATCAGATAAAATCTAATCTGGTCGTTGGATTGCCTGGTTTCAACACGTATGTACGTGTCTCCTAACCTGAATATCTCTAGTAGCTTGGTGTTAGCCATGCACTCGCGGTTAAGCACAAGTGGAGCGGTAACCTCATCAGTCCGTGGCAGCGTAAGGCCGAATGGCTGGTTGCCGTGAAAGGAAACGAGTTTAAGCACAAGTCGAGCCGTGATCTCATCAGCATGTGTAAGGCCGAATGTCTGAGTCCTACTAAGGGAGGACACGAATTATCTGAACCGAGAAATAAGGTGCGAGCTGAGCTGCTATATATATATACGGCCTACGGAAGGAAGTGAAGTGATCAAAAGTCGGGCAACAAGTTGACGGGAAGGAAGGAGAGGACGGTACCTTGGCAGCGGAGTCCTGGGCCTCGACCACGGCCCTCAGCTCCGCCACCTTCTTCCACTCCGCCGCGTCGCCGCCGCCGTCGCCGCTCTGCGCGTCATCACCGCGATCCATGCGTGCCGGTGCGGCCTCCCGGCCGCCCCCCTCAATCGATCAGCCGGACCGATTGCCGCGACTAGAGAGAGAGAGAGGAACAGGAGTAGAAGCTCCGGCTGGGAGGAGGGAGAGATATATGGGGGTGTGGGTGTGGGTGCGCTGTTTCGGGTCCATGCGGCCGGGTCGGGTGGAACTGAAATTGACGCCAACCTACGTACTCACCGCTCGGCGCTCGCCGACTATTCATGGGGGCCGGCAAGTAGACCCGAAAGTGAGACAGACGCACAACCGTACGTTTCTCTTCTTCGATTCTTCGAATTAAAGCCCGTCCATGTCGTCGGATACCCCAAATCTGTAGCAAATTAATTCAGATTGCTGCAGCATCGGCACACTGTTTTTTTTTTTTTGCGAGGGATCACCTACTGTTTATTTTCACAAAGTCAAGGCCACATAGTAAAAGTGGTTCAAGCCTTACGTAATAACCATCCTTAAAAAGAAACTTGTTCATGGTTATACGGACGCCGTCATCCTCCCCCGCTCGCCGACGGTGCGCCATGAACAAAGCTCGATCCCGGCTCTTGATCTCGAGAGCAGCATCGAAGTTTTTTTTTCGAGAGTACGTCAATGACGTATCATATTTTTATAGAAGGCAGAAAGACATTTACAAGAAGCCTGACCCGGATACGAACATTTGGCGGCTAAGTACAATTTCACACCACTCCTAACTCCGAGAACCATCGAAGTCAACGTGACGTTGTTGATGAAACGGCCGAAAATTCGTCGGCCGAAGACAGAGGATGTGTCTGACAATGACAATAAGACGAAGAAAGCAGGACAACTGTCTCAAATTCGGTTGGACAGAACTAATGTAACGACGCGCAGAATACATCATCAAGGACGAAATGATTTGGCTGTCCATTTGGGTGTGGACTCGCTTTGCCTGTAGACATATCTTCCCCTTGTTAGTTCCTAGTAGTAAATTGCGAAATACTACAAAAGTCATAATCTAAGCTCGAGCTTATATGTTCTTGGCATGAACAGTAAAAAATTCATAATTTTTTGTGGAAAACATTGACAAATGTTTCGAGTGCTTACAATTTTTTATCATCATATCACATTTTTGAAAGTCGTGGCAAACAAGATAAAAAGAGCACTTGAAAATGCTTTTGAAAGTAGCATCTTAGGAACATCAATTTTTTTCCATGACTTCCATGAATGTGACTCCAACATGAAACTTTGCGAAAACTCAAAACATTTCTTAATGTTTGACACAAAAAGATCAGATTTTTTTTGAAAATTTTCAAACTTTTTCTAGGTGTATTGTTCATCCGGGCTCATTTCAGCCCGAGCTAATAAGAAACTCCATGCCTGAAAAACTACCACATTTGAGGTTCATGTCCTGCAGAACTACCACTTTTATTACGACCAAAACACTCCCGCTTTTGCTCTATTTTTTGCAAATAGCTACCACTTTATGCTAGGTACCATTTTAGCCAAAATAACCACGATTATGACATGGGTGGCCCACCTGTTAAGTTGATCGCTATGTTTGACCGTTATCACAGGAGAGCCCCACATGTCAACGGTCTCCGTATCCTCCATACACTCCACTCATCTTTTCAAGGCATTCCCTCAAACACCATGTAGGCGCACCCTTGACGAGGTGCTTGTTGTCGCCAGTCATTTCCACACGCTAGTCCGACGACGGTTCGAAGCTGAGGCTTGTCGCTAACTTTGGACGGTCGTGAGGAGCATGGGGTACCCTGCGTCGGATGGGAGCGCTAAGTCTATGTGCACCGATGACGGAGAGTGCGGGAGGAAGAGAGGGGAGGTCGAGGCGGATGGGAGGATCGCCAGGAGGATGCATGCGATGCGGGGGATGCATGGGATTTAGGGGGACATGGTCGCCGGAGGCGGCGGCCGGAGCGCGGTGTCAAGGCAAGGTGGCTCGAGGCTGAACGGGTAGAGGAGTGATGGTCTGGGAGCTGCGCGAGGTCACGTCCGAGCTGATGGTGGTTAGCAAAGGCATCATGCTCCTTAGAGTGATGCGAATCGACACAAGCACGTTGATAGGAGCCAGGCAAGACTAGGACGTTGGGCTCGGAGAGGTCGTTGTTCACGCGGCGACAACGTCCGTGGTGAGCACCGACTCGACAGGATCATTGTAGAGCGGGCGAGGTGAGAGCGGCGTGAGAGGGGGGGAGAGGCTGAGCCGAGGCAGCCGTGGCCATGGCTGCCTGCCTGACGCCTTATTTTTCCAAGAAGTTACAAGTGGGGCGTGCGAAAGTCATAAAACATATGGCATATGGGTATAACCGCTGGAAGACGGAAACATGAGATATGTATAATTGGTTTGGATGACACTCCAATAATGAAAGGTGTTTAGTCATCTTGACTCATTTTTGTCGGTTGTGGCATTTTATTACTTCAGTTTGATTTTGCTTCCAAACTTGTATTGAACTACGTACTTTGTTGCTATCTTGTTTAATAAAATGGTCCTGCGCATCACTTGATGCATAGGCCGACGGTAATCTTCATTTTCAAGAAAAACAATACTCAACTTATTGGACTTCTGCGAAAGCCGGGCGAGCATTTTCTTTTTATTTTTAGTTTCGTTTGGGGTTTGCACAAAAGAAACAAAAATAATCCAAAATATGGACGGGATCCATTCGCTCCATCCCTTCCATATGTACGGACCCTATAAATCTCCTCCACCAAGAACCCTGTCTAGAACAGAGAGCAGATCAGATCTGAGGCGGCTGCCCTACTACGTGATGCCGAGCCACGAGATGGACGACGAGGAGGAGTTGTTCGACCGGTACGACCCGGAGGTGCTGGCCGCCAACGGCATCGACTATCAAGAGCTGAGCCGTTTTCCTATTTTTGATGAGAGGATGGACATCAAGTGGTGGGCTTTTCTGATGCAAGTGGAGGGCAGATTGACTCCTGTTAGCATGTCGACACCCCCGTTACGGGTCATCAGGTATCCAGGTATGTATGCAGATCGATTCTCTCGGCTGTTTCCCTCGCTTCTGCTGTGGAAATCCATCACGTTTCCTTATGTATTCTCTGGCCTAAGTTGTTGCTGATGCCCAAGTTGCTGCCTAAACCTTTTGCTACGTTCATCCTAATTAACCACTGAATTCGTATGTTATTGTGTTCATCTGACACTATATCTTTGCCTCTACGTGCTTTGATGTGATGGATCATGGATAGATCTCATGGAGAAGGGATGGGGATGGTGGAGGCTACTGCCCATCTACTAGGACGTGGATTCAGACAGGCTCCTGTACCGGCAGTACCTCTGCGAGTACTACCTCCGCAACCCTCCTGAATCTGTTGATGGCGCTGTTAGATAGAAATAGTTCAAACTAATGTAATCTCAATTTCTATCTCTTCTCTTCCCCGTATCTACTTCAGACTCTAGACTCCTGTAAACCATCGTATCTGTAACGATAGATGGAAACTTGTACTCCACGACAAAGGTTCTGTCTTCGATCAATATAACCCCACGCGGCTCCCTTACGAGGGAGTAAGAACACTTCCAAACTATATGGTATACAGAGCCAATCCTCTTCAAAATCTAGCTACCGAAAACAAAAACCAACCTACCATCGATCATGTCTTCAACCTCAACGCCGGTCGTCCTCAACCTCGGGGCACCTCCATCTGAGAAGCTATCGAGGGGCAATTATCTCCTCTGGAAGGCCCAGGTGATGCCCGCCTTCGTGGAGCGCAGGTGACAGGGCTCCTAGATGGGTGTGATGCAGCGCCTCCCAAACAAACGAAGCAGCAGCAGCAAGATAAAACCATGGTCGTGGGGCCAAATCCTCTCTACGGGCCATGGCTATCAAAAGACCAGCAGGTTCCGAGCTACCTGCTGAATTCTTTGTCAAAGGAGTTCCTAGCGCAAGTCATTGGGAAGGAAAACACCTTCGATCTCTGGACCACCATCACCACAATCTTCGCGTCCCCATCCCAGTCTCGGATCACAAATCTGAGAATTGCCATTACCACCACGAAAAAGGGCTCCATGAATAGCAACGCCTACATCGCCAAGATGAAGAATCTGGGTGATGAGCTAGCAGCAGCAGGCCGTCCCGTCTCTGATCAGGAGATGGTTGATTACGTGCTAGTTGGGCTTGACCGGGACTATGATCCTGTAGTGGCTGCCATCGGTGCTGTCAAGACATCCATTACAGTTGATGAACTTTTTGCTCAGATCTCTGCATTTGATCAGCGCTTGGAGATGCTAGGCGATGGAGGAGAAGGTGGATTTAATTCATCTGCAAATCTGATGTATAGGGGACGTGGTCTGTTGGGGATATAACCCCGCAATATGACCCGCCCTTAAGGCTCCAGGTCATGTTAATGGCTCGTAAGCCGGCCCAAGGGTGAGCCGTAAGGCCTGCAGCCCAGGAAGATAGACGGCTCATGGTGTGGGACGCAAGGTGGCCCGGACGGAGAAGACCCGGGCGTGTAAGCCGCTCGTAGACAGCTTGGACAAGAAGATAGAGGAAGACTCGGATAGACAATGAGACTCGGTTAGACAATTGTAAGGACCCGTGGTCCTGACCTCTTATATAAAGGCAGACCCGGGGAGACTTAGAGATCAGGTTATCGAGAACTAGGTCAAGCTTTGGCTCCCTTGTAATCGATACAACAAGCAATACAAGAACAAGCAGGACGTAGGCTATTACCTTGACTTGAGGGGCCGAACCTGGGTAAACTCGTGTCCTTCGTCCCAATCAACCCCTTTGAGTCCATCACGTTAGCGATGGCCTCGAATCCAAGTCCGTTCACCCGGACATCTGCCGTGATAAATCCACGACAGTTGGCACCCACCGTGGGGCTTGCGCTTGGTGGTGTTGAGTTCTCAAAGGGCTCTCTCCCAGGGCTCGAGGGATACGTGGTAGGAAGGATGAGCAGGAGTCGCCGCGGCCGGTTCTACATCGACGATGCCGGTTGGGGGCTTGATGCTGAGTCCGTTGAGTATGGATTCCGGGTTCCGTTCGACGGGATCCATGTTTTCATCGGAAAGGCGGATGGATCTACACCCGGGCCGGACGTCTGCACCAACATCGAGCCGGCTCGGCATCTCCAATCTGCAAGTAACGTGCGGCCCGCCCGCGCCAATCTGGGTCAGAAGCATGTCCTTGTAGGCTTCACTCAAGGTATGGATCTGGAAGCATCCGGGTCATAGGAAACCCTTGTTTATTCAAAAGATGAATCTTCAAGTGAAGAAACAAAATCAGTGTACCAGCTCCGCAACGGTGGCCTTGGGGGCTACAACGATGCATACCCTGAGTCGGATGGCTTTGAGTCAGATGTTATGAAACCTCCGGTTCATGCGGCGGTGTTCATGGCGGGATCAGCCCCAGCCGCAAGTAACGCAGCCGCGGGAGCCGCCACTTCGGGTGATAACCCGCCACCGCCGGTTCAAGTTCTTGTGGAGCTGATGGATGAACTCGCGGTTCTCATGGCCATTGAAGTCACACCAGATAATCAAGCAGCTCGGAATTTAGAGATTGCAAGGATCAAGGGCCGAATGACGGAGGAACGACAAAGGATGGCTGAGTTGAAGGTCCAAATGGAGGAAGAGGCAGAATGTATCAAGACATATGCTTTCTGTCTAGGGCTGGAGCAAATGTCAGCAGCGGTGGTACACTGGAGGAGGCATCAGTCCTGTCTACCAGAGCGTTATGAAGCGAGGAACCTCTTTAATACCCCTGGCGCGGGGCGAGCCGCGGGCACGCCCGAGAGCCGCCCGACGAAACGATCGGCGACTCATCTGGCCCAACGTAACCAAGCTTCACTTGAGGTCTTTCCAACGCCGGCGGGTCATTATTCTAAACCGGCCGAGAATATGGTAGCAGCTGCCACCCGGCTTGAGACGATCCCTATCCCGGATGAAGCACCCTTTGCAGAGGATGTGCGGAATGCCATCGGATACTTGCAGACGGCCATGGCCCAGCAGGAGAGATACGCTCATAGCCGGAGCCGCATCCATTCAAACCCTCTTCCTAGCCGTAGTTTCAGCCGGAGCTACGAGTCACCAGCAGGTTCCAGCAGCAACCATCACAGAGAGATTCCAACGGGTCACCGACTGCGAAGAGATACACAGGCATGTGTAAACCATGCGGGAAGCCCGCAAGAGGCGCCAGCTAGGCCGGCTTACTAGGAGTCCGGGCCTTCCATTTCCGTAGGGGCAGGAGTAACCCCCAGGGTGGGAGGGCTGCCGTGTCTATCGCCGGCTCTCCGGAGCGAGCGGTTGCCGAAAGACTTCAAAGGTCCCCGCAAGGTCCCAAATTACACCGCTGATTTACCCCCAGAGGCCTGGTTGGAAAGCTATGAACTGGCTATGGAGATGCTGGATGTTAGTGAGGCGGATTGTGCCAAATATTTCGTCATGATGCTTGAAGGCCCGGCTCGTACATGGCTAAAGGGGTTACCACCTAATACTATCAATTCATGTGCAGAGCTCAGGGCTCGGTTCATTAAAAACTTTCAAGGGACGTGCAAGCAGCCTATGACCATTGTGGATCTTGATCACTGTGTCCAACAGGAGAGCGAGTCGGCTCATCATTGGGTATGGCGGGTCTCGACAATTATTCACTCATCAGAGCAGATCACGGCGGCTCAAGCGGTGTTGATCTTAGAGAAGAACTGCCACTTTATTCCTCTAAAGCAGAAACTTGGCCGGCTCAAGCGTACGTGTCAGGACATGGGAGAGCTCATGACGGCTCTCACGAAGTACGCCGACTCAGACAACACGAAGGATCCGGGTTCTGATGAGGAAAGGGCTAGTCAAGGCAAGAAGGGCAACCAAGGCAAGGGCGTAGTGAACAATGGTAACCAGAGTAAACGTAAGAATCCAGAGGCCGGGTTAGAGCTGGTGGCCAACACAAACACCCAGCAAAATCACCCCAAGGGCAACAAGAGGTTTGGACTGCCCTCGGTCAGGGATAATTTTTCCTCGAACATGGAGGAGATGCTTAAGCGACCTTGTTCGAATCACAGTTTGCCTGATAGGCCGGCAAATCATACATGGGAGAATTCTTCTTTTATACAGAAGTTCAAGCGGTATGTCACACAACCTAACCATTGCGGTGGCGGCCCGCCAGGCGGCCCAGGACATGGCGGGTCAGGAGCTGGATTTGGTTCTGGCGGGTCAGGAGCCGGATTTGGTTCTGGCGGTTCAGCATCCGGTCATCCAGGTTAGGATAATCACGGGGGACAACAGTTGCACTCTGGTAATAATGATCAACAACAACAGCAACAACGGAATCAGTCCGGTTTTCAGAGTAACCCAAAGTAGCTCAGCTCCGGGCAGTACCACGTCTTCACGACTACTCTCAATAGACGGGACCAGAAGTTGCGAAAGCGGGCAGTCAATACGGTTACGCCGGCTCTTCCGCAATATCTAAAGTGGTTTGAATATGACATAACATGGAGCCGTAAAGATCACCCGCCACGCGTTGATGACCCGGGGCGGCTGGCTTTGGTTGTGGCCCCCCAAGTGGGTGTATATATGTTGAACAAGGTGCTCATGGATGGCGGCAGCAGCATAAACATCCTTTATTATGACACCTTTTGGCGGATGAAGTTGCTCGACAAGGACTTAAAACCTCCATCCACTATTTTTCATGGCGTGGTACCAAGTAAGTCGGCCCATCCGGTGGGCAGGATTTCTTTGGAAGTGGCTTTCGGCAATGAATACAACTACAAAGTGGAGTCCTTATGGTTTGAGGTGGTTAAGATCAAGAGCCCTTATCATGCCTTGTTTGGACGGCCGACTTACGCTAAGTTCATGGCTCGACCCTGCTATGTTTACTTACAACTCAAGATGCCCGGCTTAAACGGTACCATCACCGTTCATGGTAACCGAAAAACGGCTATGGAGTGTGAAGAAGGAGATACGGCTTACACAGACTCCAGTTGCGCCCAGGAGGAGCTTAAGTTTTATAAGGAGAATGTTGATCCGGAGGATATGACCCCCCTGAAAAAGCCAACCACGGAGGTTGAGCCGCCCCTCAAATTTTCAGCGGATGATACCAAGGCAGTAGATTTCAATCCGGGCGACTCATCTAAGCAGTTCATCATTGGAGCTCATATGGATCCCAAATAGGAAAGCACGCTCATTGAATTCATCCGTGAGAATGGGGACATCTTTGCATGGAAGCCTTCTGACATGCCGGGTGTACCAAGAGAATTCGCTGAGCATAACCTTAATGTGGATCCAAAGTTTAAGCCGATCAAACAGTTTCTGCGGCGGTTCAATGAGGAGAGACGCAAGGCTATTGGGGAAGAAGTTGCCCGGCTCTTGGCAGCGGGGTTCATTGTTGAGGTTTTTCACCCGGAATGGTTGGTTAACCCGGTGCTGGTGCTCAAAAAGAATGGCACATGGCGTATGTGTGTGGATTACACGGACCTTAACAAGGCTTGTCCAGCTGATCCACAGCGGTTCTGTTTATCAAAAAGCCAATCTACCGCTTTGGTTACCCGCACAGCATCATCACTGATAATGGTACAAATTTATCCAAGGGGGCTATGAAGAAATTCTGTGACGAAGAACATATCCGGCTTGATATTTCAGCCGTGGCACATCCATAGTCCAACGGTCAGGCGGAGCGCGCCAATCAGGAAATTCTAAGAGGGATTAAACTGCGACTTATGGTTCCTTTGCAGCGAACGCCCGGGTGTTGGGTCGAAGAATTACCCTCCGTTTTATGGAGCATCAGAACCACCCCTAACAGGTCCACGGGTTTCACGCCTTTCTTTATGGTGTACGGCGTCGAGGCCGTCTTACCCAGCGACATCCGACATGACTCGCCAAGAGTGGCAGCTTACGATGGGACGGACAACGAGACAGCGCGCCAAGATGCATTGGATGCTTTGGAAGAGGTGCGAGAGTTAGCAGTGGCCCGATCGGCGATTTATCAACAAGACCTGCATCGCTATCACAGCCGCAGGGTCAAGACCCGGACATTCCAGGAGGGTGACTTGGTGCTTCGGCTGATTCAAGACCAGACAAATATGCGTAAGCTGTCACCTCCATGGGAAGGACCCTTTGTGGTCAGCAGAAATCTTAACAACGGGTCATATTTTGGGGAATGTTGCATGGGAAACAAAACATTTCCTATGCACACGCAGATCTATCCATGGTGGTGAGCATCTATGAGAGGGAGAGTGGATCTACGTACCCTTGTAGATTGCTAAGCGGGAAGCGTTAAGTAATGCGGTTGGTGTAGTCGAACGTCTTCGCGATCCAAATCGCCGTGCGTCCCATGATCCAATCACGATCCATCCCGCGATCTAATCACGATCCGTCCCACGAACTTGATCACGATCTGTCCCACGAACTTGATCACGATCCTTCCGATCTAGCGCCGAATGGACGGCACCTCCGCGTTCAGCACACGTACAACTTGATGACGATCTCCACCGTCTTGATCTAGCAAGAGAGAGCGGAGAGGTAGAAGAGTTCGCCAGCAGCGTGACGGTGCTCCGGCGATGGTCGTGGAGCAATTCCGGCAGGGCTTTGCCTAAGCACTGTAGAAATCCGATCTAGAGGAGAAACTGTGCACTGAAGGAACGGGTAGCACGTGGCTGAAAAACCAGTGCAAAACCCTAGAAATCAACCATTATATATAGGAGGGAGGGAGGAGGAGAGGCAACCTTGGCCTCCAAGCCTTGGAGGCTTCGGCCGAAGGAGGTGGAGTCCACCTCCAATCCTAGTAGGACTAGGATTCACCCTTTTTTGCCTTTTTCCCACCTTTTCCTATTGGGTTTTCTTCTCTAGCCACATGGGCCTTGTGTGGGAGTTTCCACCAGCCCACTAAGGGCTGATATTCACTCTTCCACAGCTCATGAAGCCTCTTGGGTCGAAATACCCCTCCCGAAGGTCTCCCGGTACACTACCGGCACTCTCGGTACACTACCGATAAGCCCGGAACTTTTCCGGCGACCAAAACAGGACTTCCTATATATGAATCTTTACCTCCGGACCATTCCGGAGCTCCTCGTGATGTCCAGGATCTCATACGGGATTCCAAACAAACTTCGGTCACCACCATACATAACTCTATACTACCGAAACGTCACCAAACCTTAAGTGTGCAGACCCTGCGGGTTCGAGAACTATGTAGACATGACCGAGACACCTCTACGGTCAATAACCAATGGCGGGACCTGGATGTCCACATTGGTTCCTACATATTCGACGAAGATCTTTATCGTTTGAACCTCTATGTCAAGGATTCAGTTAATCCCGTATGATGTTCCCTTTGTTCTTCGGTATGTTACTTGCCCGAGATTCGATTGTCAGTATCACCACACCTAGTTCAACCTCGTTACTGGCAAGTCTCTTTACTCGTTCCGTAATACAAGATCCCGTGACTAACACTTAGCCACATCGCTTGCAAGGCTTGTTGTGATGTTGTATTATCGAGTGGGCTTTGAGATACCTCTCCGTCACATGGAGTAACAAATCCCAATCTCGATCCATGCCAACTCAACAGACACCATCGGAGATACCTGTAGAGCACCTTTATAGTCACCCAATTACGTTGCGATGTTTGATACACACAAGGCACTCCTCTGATGTCCGTGAGTTGCATGATCTCATGTTCATAGGAACATATACTTGACATGCAGAAAACAATAGCAATAAACTGACACGATCATATGCTACGTTTGTAGTTTGGGTCTTGTCCATCACATCATTCTCCTAATGATGTGATCCCATTATCAAATGACATCTCATGTCAATGGCTAGGAAACCTTGACCATCTTTGATCAACGAGCTAGTTCACTAGAGGCATACTAGGGATAGTGTGTCGTCTATTTACCCACACATGTAATGTGTTTCCAATCAATACAATTATAGCATGGATAATAAATGATTATCATGAACAAGGAAATATAATAATAAATACTTTATTCATTGCCTCTAGGGCATATTTCCAACAGTCTCCCACTTGCACTAGAGTCAATAATCTAGTTCACATCACTATGTGATTTACATGGTAATGAATCGAACACCCATGCAGCTCTGGTGTTGATCATGTTTAGCCCTTGGAAGAGGTTTAGTCAACGGGTCTGCAACATTCAGATCTGTGTGCACTTTGCCAATATTTATGTCCTTCTCCTCGATGTAATACCGGATAGAGTTGAAGCGTCGCTTTATGTGTCTGGTCCTCTTGTGAAACCTTGGTTCCTTGGCTAGAGCAATGGCACCAGTGTTATCACAGAACAAGTTCATTGGATTCAGTGCACTAAGCACTACTCCAAGATCTTTCATGAACTGCTTCATCCAGACACCTTCCTTCGCCGCCTCCGAGGCTGCGATGTACTCCGCTTCGCACGTAGAATCAGCTACCACGCTTTGCTTGGAACTGCACCAGCTTACCGCTCCCCCATTAAGAATAAATACGTATCCGATTTGCAACTTAGAGTCGTCCGGATCAGTGTCAAAGCTTGCATCGACGTAACCCTTTACGATGAGCTCTTCATCACCTCCATAAACGAGAAACATTTCCTTAGTCCTTTTCAGGTATTTAAGGATATTCTTGACCGCTTGCCAGTGCTCCATTCCAGGATCACTTTGAAACCTTCCTGCCATACTTATGGCAAGGCTGACATCGGGTCTTGTGCACAACATTGCATACACGATAGAGCCTATGGCTGAAGCATAGGGGATGGCACTCATCTTTTCTCTATCTTCTGCAGTCACTGGGCATTGAGTCTTACTCAACTTCACACCTTGTAACACAGGCAAGAACACCTTCTTGGACTGATCCATTTTGAACTTCTTCAAAACTTTATCAAGGTATGTGCTCTGTGAAAGTGTTATTAAGCGTCTTGATCTATCTCTATAGATCTTAATGCCTAATATGAAAGCAGCTTCTCCTAGGTCCTTCATTGAAAAACTCTTGTTCAAATATTCCTTCACGCTTTCCAGCATTTCTATATTGTTTCCAATTAGCAATATGTCATCCCCATATAATATTAGAAACGCTATAGAGCTCCCACTCACTTTCTTGTAAATACAAGCTTCTCCATAAACTTGTATAAACTCAAACGCTTTGATCACCTCATCAAAGCGCTTATTCCAACTCCGAGATGCTTGCACCAGTCCATAAATGGATCGCTGGAGTTTGCAAACTTTGTCTGCATTCTCTGGATCAACAAAACCTTCGGGTTGCATCATATACAACTCTTCCTCAAGGAAACCGTTGAGGAACGCCGTTTTGACATCCATCTGCCAAATTTCATAGTCGAAATAAGCAGCTATCGCCAACATGATTCTGATAGACTTAAGCATTGCTACGGGTGAGAAGGTCTCATCATAGTCAACTCCTTGAACTTGTGAAAAACCCTTTGCGACAAGTCGAGCTTTCTAGACAGTGACATTATCGTCCGCGTCTGTCTTGTTCTTAAAGATCCATTTGTTTTGAATGGCCTTTCGCCCTTCAGGTAATACTTCCAAAGTCCATACTTTGTTTTCATACATGGATCCCATCTCAGATTTCATGGCCTCTAACCATTTCTCGGAATCCGGGCCCATCACTACTCCTCCATAGCTCGTAGGTTCATTGTTGTCTAACAACATGACCTCCAAGACAGGGTTGCTGTACCACTCAGGAGTAGTACGCGTTCTTGTTGACCTACGAGGTTCACTAGTAGTTTGATCCGAAGATTCATGATCATCATCATTAACTTCCTCTTCTACTGTCGTAGGTTCCACAGAAACATCTTTCTGCGCTGCGTTACTTTCTAGTTGAAGTAAAGGTTCAATAACCTCATCAAGCTCTATTTTCCTCCCACTCAATTCTTTTGAGAGAAATTCTTTCTCAAGAAATGTCCCATTCTTAGCGACAAACACTTTGCCTTCAGATCTGAGATAGAAGGTATACCCGACTGTCTCTTTCGGGTATCCTATGAAGACACATTTCTCCGCTTTGGGTTCAAGCTTTTCAGGCTGAAGCTTTTTGACATAAGCATCACATCCCCAAACTTTAAGAAACGACAACTTTGGCCTCTTGCCAAACCATAGTTCATATGGCGTCGTCTCAATAGATTTCGATGGTGCCCTATTTAAAGTGAATGCAGCTGTCTCTAATGCATAACCCCAAAACGATAGTGGCAAATCAGCAAGAGACATCATAGAACGCACCATATCTAATAAGGTTCGATTACGACGTTTAGACACACCGTTACACTGTGGTGTTCCGGGCGGTGTCAACTGTGAAACAATTGCACACTGTCTTAAGTGACTGCCAAACTCATAACTCAGATATTCACCTCCTCGATCAGATCGCAGAAATTTAATCTTCTTGTTACGATGATTCTCAACTTTACTCTGAAATTGCTTGAGCTATTCAAACGTTTCAGACTTGTGTTTCATTAAGTAAATATACCCGTATCTACTTAAGTCATCAGTGAAGGTGAGAAAATAACGATATCCACTGCATGCTGCAACATTCATTGGACCGCACACATCAGTATGTATGATTTCCAATTAGTCACTTGCCCGTTCCATTGTTCCAGAGAATGGTGTTTTAGTCATCTTGCCCATGAGGCTTGGTTCACATGTGTCAAGTGATTCAAAATCAAGTGACTCCAAAAGTCCATCAGCATGGAGCTGCCTCATGCGTTTTACACCAATATGACCTAAACGGCAGTGCCACAAGAAAGTGGTACTATCATTATCAACTCTACATCTTTTGGCATCAATGTTATGAACATGTGTGTCATCACTATCAAGATTCAATATGAATAAACCCCTAACATTGGGTGCATGACCATAAAAGATGTTACTCATATAAATAGAACAACCTTTATTCTCTGATTTAAGTGAGTAACCGTCTCGCAATAAACAAGATCTAGATATAATGTTCATGCTTAACGCAGGCACTAAATAACAATTATTCAGGTTCATCACTAATCCCGATGGTAATCGAAGAGAGAGCGTGTCGACGGCGATCACATCAACCTTGGAACCATTTCCCACGCGCATTGTCACTTCGTCCTTCGTCAGCCTTCGTTTATTCCGTAGTTCCTGCTTTGAGTTGCAAATGTGAGCAACCGAACCGGTATCAAATACCCAAGCACTACTACGAGAGCTAGTAAGGTACACATCAGTAACATGTATATCATATATACCTTGTTTGTCGTTGTCCGCCTTCTTGTCAGCTAGGTACTTGGGGCAGTTCCGCTTCCAGTGACTAGTTCCTTTGCAATGAAAGCACTCAGTTTCTGACTTAGGTCCATGCTTAGGCTTCTTTGTAGGAGTGGCAACTCCTTTGCCATCCTTCTTGGTTTTACCCTTCTTGCCTTTTCCCTTACCATTTTTCTTGAAACTATTGGTTTTATTGACCATCAACACTTGATGTTCTTTCTGGATTTCAGACTCAGCGACTTTCAGCATCGCAAACAGTTCGGCGACTGACTTGTTCATCCCGTGAATGTTATAGTTCATTACAAAGCTCTTATAACTAGGTGGCAGTGATTGAAGAACTCTGTCAGTGATTGCCTCTGGCGGAAGGGTAATTCCCAACTCCGCTAGAAGATTTGAATACCTAGACATTCTGAGTATGTGCTCAATGATAGACCCGTTCTCCTCCATCTTGCAAGCATAGAATTTATCGGAGGTCTCATACCTGTCGATCCGGGCATTCTTCTGAAAGATAAACTTCAACTCCTGGAACATATCATTGTTGGAAATATGCCCTAGAGGCAATAATAAATTAGTTATTATCATATTTCCTTGTTCATGATAATCGTTTATTATCCATGCTATAATTGTGTTGATCGGAAACTTAGATACATGTGTGGATACATAGACAACACCATGTCCCTAGTATGCCTGTAGTAGACTAGCTCGTTGATCAAAAGATGGTAAAGGTTTCCTAGCCATAGACATGATATGTCATTTGATAACGGGATCACATCATTAGGAGAATGATGTGATGGACAAGACCCAAACTACAAACGTAGCATATGATCGTGTCAGTTTATTGCTACTGTTTTTTGCATGTCAAGTATATGTTCCTATGACCATGAGATCATGCAACTCACGGATATCGGAGGAGTGCCTTGTGTGTATCAAACGTCGCAACGTAACTGGGTGACTATAAAGGTGCTCTACAGGTATCTCCGATGGTGTCTGTTGAGTTGGCATGGATCGAGACTGGGATTTGTTACTCCGTGTGACGTAGAGGTATCTCAGAGCCGACTCGGTAATGCAACATCACAACAAGACTTGCAAGAAATGTGACTAAAGTGTTAGCCACGGGATCTTGCATTACGGAACGAGTAAAGAGACTTGCCGGTAATGAGGTTGAACTAGGTATGGAGATACCGACGATCGAATCTCGGGCAAGTAACATACCGAAGAACAAAGGGAACATTATACGGGATTAACTGAATCCTTGACATAGAGGTTCGATCGATAAAGATCTTCGTAGAATATGTAGGAACCAATGTGGACATCCAGGTCCCGCCATTGGTTATAGACCGTAGAGGTGTCTCGGTCATGTCTACATAGTTCTCGAACCCGCAGGGTCTGCAGACTTAAGGTTTGGTGACGTTTCGGTAGTATAGAGTTGTGTATGGTGCTGACTGAAGTTTGTTCGGAGTCCCGGATGTGATCCTGGACATCACGAGGAGCTCCAGAATGGTCTGGAGGTAAATATTCATATATAGGAAGTCCTATTTTGGTCGCCGGAAAAGTTTCGGGCTTATCGGTAGTGTACCGGGAGTGCCGGTAGTGTACCGGGAGACCTCCGGGAGGGGTATTTCGACCGAAGAGGCTTCATGGGCTGTGGGAGAGTGAATATCAGCCCTTAGTGGGCTGGTGGAAACTCCCACATAAGGCCCATGTGGCTGGAGAAGAAAACCGAAAGAGAAAAAGGTGGAAAAAGGCAAAAAGGCAAAAATAGGAAGGAGTCCTAATCCTACTAGGAGTGGAGGAGGAGGACTACTCTCCTCCTAGTTCGGCCAACTCCTATAGGAGTTTTTGCCCTTGCGCCAGCCTCTCCTCCTCTCCTCTTATATATACCGGTGGATTTTAGGGTTTTGCACTAGTTTTTACGGCCACGTGCTACCCATTCCACCGGTGCACCTCTAGACTGGATATCTACAGTGCTTAGGCGAAGCCCTACTGGAATTGCTCCACCACCATCACCGGAGCGCCGTCACGCTGCCGGTGAACTCTTCTACCTCTCTGCTCTCTCTTGCTGGATCAAGACGACGGAGATTGTCATCAAGCTGTACGTGTGCTGAACGCGGAGGTGCCGTCCGTTCGGCGCTAGATCAGAAGGACCGTGATTGAGATCGCAAGACGGTTCGTGATGAGATCGCGGAACGGTTCGTGATGAGTTTGCGGGACAGATCGTGAGATGGATCGTGATGTGATCGCGGGACGGATCATGATGAGTTCATGGGACGGATCGTGATTGGATCGCGGGACGGATCGTGATGAGATCGCGGGACGCTCGGTGATTTGGATCGCGAAGATGTTCGACTACACCAACCGCGTTTCTTAACGCTTCCCGCTTAGCGATCTACAAGGGTATGTAGATCCACTCTCCCTCTCGTAGATGCTCATCACCATGGATAGATCTGCGTGTGCATAGGAATTTTTTTGTTTCCCATGCGACGTTCCCCAACAGTGCTATCATGAGCTAGGTCTATGTGTCTATGAGATCTCGAGTAGAACACAAAAGGTTTGTGGGCGTTGATGCTTAGATTGCTTCCTCCCTTGGTCAGATTTTGATTTAGTGGTATTGTGAGATGAAGCGGCCCGGACCAACATTACTCGTACGCTTACGTGAGATCGGTTCCCTCAACCGCAACTTGTTGCATTGATGGCTTGCGGGTGACAGTTTCTCTCATTTTAGTTGGATCGGATCCAACAAAGGCGGTCCTTGAGAAGGTTGAAAAGCAACTAGTGTATCACCGTTGTGGTTTTTGCGTAGGTGAGAATTGTTCTTGCTAGATACCGTGATCACATCATTAGGAGAATGATGTGATGGACAAGACCCAATCCTAAGCATAGCACTAGATCGTGTAGTTTGTTTGCTAAAGCTTTTCAATGTCAAGTATCGTTTCCTTAGACCATGAGATTGTGCAACTCCCGGATACCGTAGGAATGCTTTGGGTGTGCCAAACGTCACAACGTAACTGGGTGGCTATAAAGGTGCACTACGGGTATCTCCGAAAGTATCTGTTGGGTTGGCACCAATCGAGACTGGGATTTGTCACTCCGTGTGACGGAGAGGTATCTCTGGGCCCACTCGGTAAGACATCATCATAATGAGCTCAATGTGACCAAGGAGTTAGTCACGGGATGATGTATTACGGAACGAGTAAAGAGACTTTCTAGTAACGAGATTGAACAAGGTATAGGGAGGAGGACTCTCCCTTTAATTCGGCCGAACCTCTCCTCTTTGGAGTAGAGGCCAAGCCAGCCCTTCACGTCCCTCCTCCTATATTTATTTGAGGTTTTGGATGTTTTGATATAAGATTTTATCTCTCTCTCACACGGCGAAGCCCTACCTCTCTTATTCCTCCTTCGTAGCGCTTAGGCGAAGCCCTGCCGGAATACCTTGCTACTCCACCACCACCATGCCGTCGTGCTGCTGTTGGAGCCCTTCCCCAACCTCTCCTTCCTCCTTGCTGGATCAAGGCATAGGAGATGTCACCGGGCTGCACGTGTGTTGAACGCGGAGGCGCCGTTGTTCGGTGCTAAGATCGGAGTTCACCGCGATCTGAATCGCTGCGAGTACGACTCCACCAACCGCGTTCTTGTAACGCTTCCGCTTAGCGATCTTCAAAGGTATGAAGATGCAATCTCTCCCCAGTCGTTGCTGGTTTCTCCATGGATAGATCTTGGTGATCGTAGGAAAATTTTGATTTACTACTACGTCTCCCAACAGTGGCATCTTGAGCTAGGTCTATGCGTAGAATCTATGCACGAGTAGAACACAAAGCAGTTGTGGGCATCGATCTTGTTAATATGATTGCCGTTACTAGTCTTATCTTGATTCGACGGTATTGTGGGATGAAGCGGCCCGGACTGACTTTACACGTATGCTTACGTGAGACTGGTTCCACCGCCTGACATGCACTTGTTGCATAAGGTGTCTAGCGGGTGTCTGTCTCTCCCACCTTAGTTGGATTGGATTCGATGAAAAGGGTCCTTATGAAGGGTAAATAGCAATTGGCATATCACGTTGTGGTATTGGCGTAGGTAAGAAACGTTCTTGCTAGTAACCTATAACAGCCACGTAAAACTTGCAACTACAAATTAGAGGACGTCTAACTTGTTTTTTGTAGCATGTGCCTTGTGATGTGATATGGCCAAAAAAGATGTGATGTGATGCATTGTGATGTATGAGATTGATCATGTTCTTGTAATAGGATTCACGACTTGCATGTCGATGAGTATGACAACCGGCAGGAGCCATACGAGTTGTCTTATTTTATTGTATGACCTGCGTGTCAATCATAAACGTCATGTAATTACTTTACTTTATTGCTAAGCGTTAGCCATAGTAGTAGAAGTAATAGTTGGCGAGACGACTTCATGAAGACACAATGATGGAGATCATGGTGTCGTGCCGGTGACAGTGATGATCATGGTGCCCCGAAGATGGAGATCAAAGGAGCAAGATGATATTGGCCATATCATGTCACTATATTGATTGCATGTGATGTTTATCATGTTTACATCTTATTTTCTTAGAACGACGGTAGTAAATAAGATGATCTCTCAATAAAATTTCAAGAAAGGTGTTCACCCTAACCGTGCACCGTTGCTAAGGATCGTCGTTCCGAAGCACCACATGATGATCGTGTGTGATAGGTTCTAACATTCTCATACAACGGGTGTAAGCCAGATTTACACATGCGAAACACTTAGGTTGACTTGATGAGCCTAGCATGTACAGACATGGCCTCGGAACACGGAAGACCGAAAGGTCGAACATGAGTAGTATAGAAGATACGATCAACATAGAGATGTTCACCATGGATGACTAGTCTGTCTCACGTGATGATCGGACACGGGCTAGTTGACATGGATAATGTATCACTTGGAAGACTAGAGAGATGTCTATCTAAGTGGGAGTTCATTAATAATTTGATTAGATGAACTTAATTATCATGAACTTAGTTTAAAAATGTCCTTGCAAATTATGTCGTAGATAGCTCGCACTGTAGCTCCCCAGTTTTATTGATACGGTCCTAGAGAAAAATAGGTTGAAAGTTGATGGTAGCAATAATACGGACTAGGTCCGTGATCTGAGGATTGTCCTCATTGCTGCACAGAAAGCTTATGTCTTTGATGCACCGCTAAGTGCACCACTCCCTCAAGCGTTGTCTGTAGATGTTGTGAACATATGACAGGCACTTTTTGTTGACTACGTGATAGTTTAGTGCGTCATGCATTACAGCTTAGAATTTAGGCTCCAAAACATTTTGAACGTCACGGAACATAAGAGATGTTCTAAGAGCTGAAATTGGGATTTCAGGCTCGTGCCTATGTTGAGAGGTATGAGACCTCCAACGAGATTCTTTGCCTGCAAGATAAAGGAGAATAGCTCAATCGGTGAGCGTGTGCTCAGATTGTCTGGGTTCTACAATCACTTGAATCAAGTGGGAGTTAATCTTCCAGATGAAATAGTGATTAATGTAGTTCTCCAAGTCACTGCCACCAAGCTACTAGAGCTTCGTGATGAACTATAACATGCCAGGGATGGATAAGATGATCCCTGAGTTGTTCGTGATGTTTGACACCACGAAGGTAGAAATCAAGAAGGAGCATCAAGTGTTGATGGTTAAGTGAAAACCACTAGTTTCAAAAGGGGCAAGGGCAAGAAGGGAAAAACTTCAGGAATGGCAAGCCAGTTGTTGCTCTAGTGAAGAAACCCAAGGTTGAGCCCGAACCCAAGACTAAGTGCTTCTGTTATGAGGAGAATGTTCGCTGAAGCGGAAAAATCCTAGATGCTTGGTAGATAAGAAGGCTAGTAATGTCGATGGAAGTATATTTGATATACATGTTAGTGATGTGTACCTTGCTGGTACTCCTAGTAGCACCTGGGTATTGGATACCGGTACGGTTGCTAAGTGTTAGCAACTCGAAAAAAAAGCTACGGAATAAACAAAGACTAGCTAGGTGAAAGGTGACGATGTGTGTTGGAAGTGTTTCCAAGATTGATGTGATCACCATCGCACACTCTCTCTACCTTCGGGATTTGTGATAAACCTAAATAAATGTTATTTGGTGTTTGCGTTGAGCATGAACGTGATTAGATCATGATTAGTGCAATACGGTTATTCATATAAGTTAGAGAATAATGGTTATTCTGTTTACATGGATAATGCCTTCAATGGTCATGCGCCCACTCGGAATGGTGTATTGAATCATGATCGTAGTAGTACACATGTTCATAACATTGGTACCAAAAGATATAAAGTTAATAATGATAGTACCACATACTTGTGGCACTGCCGCTAAATGTCATATCGGTATAAATCGCATGAAAGAAACTCCATGCTGATGGATTTTTGAGTCACTCGATTTTGAATCGGTTGAGACATGCGAGCCATGCCTTTTTGGCAAGATGACTCAGACCCCGTCTTCCGATATGATGGAGTGGACTAGTGGCTTATTGGAATTAATACATGTTGATGTATGTGGTCCAATGAGTGTTAAAACACACAATGGATATCGTTATTTTTCTTTACCTTCACTGATGATTTGAGTGAATATGGGGATATTTACTTAATTAAACACGAGTCTGAAATGTTTGAAAGGTTCAAGGAGTTTCACAGTGAAGATAAAGATCATCGTGACAAGAAGATGAAATGTCTACGATATGATCGTGGAGGTGAATATCTAAGTTACGAGTTTGGTATGCAATTTTAGACAATGTGGAAATTGTTTCACAGCTCACACCTCCTAGAACACCATAGTGTGATGCTGTGTTCGAACGTCGTAGTCATGCTCTATTGGATATAGTGAGTACTATGATGTCTCTTATCGTTTTGCCACTATCGTTATGGGGTTATGCATTAAAGACAAATCCATTCACTTTAATAGGGCACCATCTAAGTCTGTTGAGATACACCATGAGAATTATGGTTTGACAGAAGCCTAAGCTATCATTTCTTAATGTTTGGGGCTGTAACGCTTATGTGAAAAGGGTTTTCACCTAATGAGCTCGAACCCAAAGCAGACAAATGCATCTTCATAGAATACCCTAAAGAGACATTGGGTATACCTTCTATCTCAGATTCAAGCACAAAAGTGTTTGTGGCTAAGAACGGGTCCTTTCTTGAGAAAGAGTTTCTCTCGAAAGAATTGAGTGGGAGGAAGATAAACTTGATAAGGTTGTTGAACCTTTGTTTCAACCAGAGAGTAGCGCAACATAGAAAGAGTTTTCTGTAGAGCCTACGTCAATTGAAAAGGAAGTTAATGATGATGATCATGAAGCTTCGGATCAAGTCACTACCGAACCTTGTAGGTCGACAAGGACGCATACTGCTCCTGAGTAGTACGACAACCCTGTCTTGGAAATCATGTTGTTGGACAACGATGAACCTACGAACTATGGAGAAGCGATGGTGGGCCCGGATTCCAACAAATGGCTGGGAGCCATGAAATCCGAGAAAGGATCCATGTATGAAAACCAAGTATAGACTTTGGTAGACTTGCCTGTTGAATGGCAGGTCGTTGAGTACAAATGGACCTTTGAGATGAACATAGACTCTAATGGTGAAATGTCACCGTTTATAAAGCTCGACTTGTCGCAAAAAAGGTTTCCACCAAGTTCAAGGAGTTGACTGCGATGAGATTGTCTCATCTGTAGCGATGCTAAAAGTCTATTAAAATTATGTTAGCAGTTGCTGCATTTTTCGATTATGAAATCTGGCAGATGGATGACAAAACAAGGTTTCCATAATGGTTTCTGTGAGGAAGAGTTGTATGTGATATAACCAGAAGGTTTTGTCAATCCTAAGGATGCTAATAATATGCAAACTCCAGCGATCCTTCTATGGACTGGAGCAAGCATCTCGGAGTTGGAATATATGCTTTGATGAGGTGATCAAAGTGTTTAAGTTTATACAAAGTTTATGAGAAACTTGTATTTGCAAGAAAGTGAGTGGGACCACTATAGAATTTCTTATAAGAATATGTAGTTGACATATTATTGATCGGAAATGATGTAGAATTTCTGGAAGAGCATGAAGGGTTGTTTGAAAAGAGTTTTTCAAAGGAAGACCCAGATAAAGCTACTTTTTATTGAGCATCAAGATCTATAGGGATAGATCAATTCGCTTGATAAGTTTTTTCAACGAAGACATACCTTGACAAGTTTTTGAAGGAGTTCAAAATAGATGGGTCAAATAAGGAGTTCTTGACTGCATTGTAAGGTGTGAAATTGAGTAAGACTCAATACCCGACCACGGCAGAAGATAAAGAAAAGATGAGTGTCATCTCCTATGCTTTAGCCATAGGCTCTATATAGTATGCCATGCTGTGTACCGCACCTGTGTGTGCCTTGCCATGAGTCTGTCAAGGGGTACAAGAGTAATCCAAGAGTGGATCACTTCACAACGGTCAAAGTTATCCTTAATAACTTGAGAACTAAGGAAATATTTCTTGATTATGGAGGTGATAAAGAGTTCATCGTAAAGGGTTACGATGATGCAAGCTTTAACACCAATCCGAATGACTCTTAGTAGAAATCCGGCTATGTATAGTGGAGCAGCCATTTGGAATAGCTCCAAGTGGAGCGTGGGTGAAGTATCTACAAATATGACATGGAAAGTTTGCAAGGTACACACGTATCTGAATGTCGCAGACCCGTTGACTAAAAACCTCTTTCACGAGCATAACATGAACAAACCTCAGAACTTATTGGGTGTTAATCACATGATGATATGATCACATGGTGATGTAAGTGTTAATCACATGGTGATGTGAACTAGATTATCGACTCTAGTGCAAGTGGGAGACTGTTGGAAATATGCCCTAGAGGCAATAATAAAATGGTTATTATTGTATTTCCTTGTTCATGATAATTGTCTATTGTTCATGCTATAATTGTGTTAACCAGAAACCATAATACATGTGTGAATACATAGACCACAACATGTCCCTAGTGATCCTCTAGTTGACTAGCTCGTTGATCAATAGATGGTCACAGTTTCATGGCCATGGACATTGGATGTCGTTGATAACGGGATCACATCATTAGGAGAATGATGTGATGGATAAGACCCAATCCTAAGCATAGCACTAGATCATGTAGTTCGTTTGCTAAGGCTTTTCAATGTCAAGTATCATTTCCTTAGACCATGAGATTGTGCAACTCCCGGATACCGTAGGAATGCTTTGGGTGTGCCAAACGTCACAACGTAACTGGGTGGCTATAAAGGTGCACTACGGGTATCTCCGAAAGTATCTGTTGGGTTGGCACGAATCGAGACTGGGATTTGTCACTCCGTGTGACGGAGAGGTATCTCTGGGCCCACTCGGTAAGACATCATCATAATGAGCTCAATGTGACCAAGGAGTTAGTCACGGGATGATGTACTACGGAACGAGTAAAGAGACTTTCTAGTAACGAGATTGAACAAGGTATAGGGATACCGACGATCGAATCTCGGGCAAGTATCATACCGATAGACAAAGGGAATTGAATACGGGATTGATTGAATCCCCGACATCGTGGTTCATCCGATGAGATCATCGTGGAGTACGTGGGAGCCAACATGGGTATCCAGATCCCGCTATTAGTTATTGGTCGGAGAAGTGTCTCGGTCATGTCTACGTGTCTCCCGAACCCGTAGGGTCTACACACTTAAGGTTCGATGACGCTAGGGTTATAGGGAAATGGTATACGTGATTACCGAAGGTTTTTCGGAGTCCCAGATGAGATCCTGGATGTCACGAGGAGTTCCGAAATGGTCCGGAGGTACAGATTGATATATAGGAAGTCCAGTTTTGGTCACCGGAAAGTTTTCGGGCTCATCGGTAGTGTACCGGGAGTGCCGGGAGGGTGCCGGAGGACCCTCGGGAGGGGTGTGACGACCAAAGGACCTCATGGGCTGTTAAAAGTGTGCCAGCCCTTATTTGGCTGGGAAAGACTTTTGCTAAAGGCCCATGCGGCTGGAGATAAGGAGATAAGGCAAAAAGGATTCAAAAGGAAGAGTTCCACCTCCCTTGTGGGAGGAGGACTCTCCCTTTAATTCGGCCGAACCTCTCCTCTTTGGAGTAGAGGCCAAGCCAGCCCTCCACGTCCCTCCTCCTATATATATACTTGAGGTTTTGGATGTTTTGAGATAAGATTTGATCTCTCTCTCACACGGCGAAGCCCTACCTCTCTTCTTCCTCCTCCGCAGCGCTTAGGCGAAGCCCTACCGGAATACCTTGCTACTCCACCACCACCATGCCGTCGTGCTGCTGTTGGAGCCCTTCCCCAACCTCTCCTTCCTCCTTGCTGGATCAAGGTATAGGAGACGTCACCGGGCTGCACGTGTGTTGAACGCGGAGGCGCCATTGTTCGGCACTAAGATCGGAGTTCACCACGATCTGAATCGCTGCGAGTACGACTCCACCAACCGTGTTCTTGTAACGCTTCCGCTTAGCGGTCTTCAAAGGTATGAAGATGCAATCTCTCCCCACTCATTGCTGGTTTCTCCATGGATAGATCTTGGTGATCGTAGGAAAATTTTGATTTACTATTACGTCTCCCAACAATAGGATCCATGTATGAAAACCAAGTATAGACTTTGGTAGACTTGCTCGTTGGATGGCAGGTCGTTGAGTACAAATGGATCTTTAAAATGAAGACAAATGCTGATGGTGAATGTCACCATTTGTAAAGCTCGACTTGTTGCAAAGTTTTTTGTGACAAGTTCAAGGATTTGACTGCGATGAGACTTTCTCACTCGTAGCGATGCTAAAATCTGTTGGAATTATGTTAGAAGTTGATGCATTTTTTCATTTATGAAATCTGGCAGATGGATGTCAAAACATCGTTTCTTTAACGGTTTACTTGAGGAAAGGTTGTATGTGATACAACCAGAAAGTTTTGTCAATCCTAAGGATGCTAAAGGGTGTGCAAGCTTCACTGATCCTTCTATGGACTGAAGCAAGCATCTCGGAGTTGGAATATGCACTTTGATGAGGTGATCAAAGTTTTGAGTCTATACAAAGTTTATGAGAAACTTGTATTTGCAATAAAGAGAGTGGGAGGACTATAGAGTTTCTGGTAAGCATATGTGGTTGACATATTGTTGATCGGAAATGATGTTGAATTTCTGGAAAGCATAAATGGTTGTTTGAAAACGAGTTTTTCAAAGGAAGACCTGGATAAAGCTACCTAATTGTTGAGCATCAAAGATCTATAGAGATAGATCAAAAATGCTTGATGAGAATTTCAATGAGTACATACCTTGACAAGATTTTGAAAGAGTTCAAAATGGATCAGTCAGAGAGAAGTGTTCTCGCCTGCTTTGTAAGGTGTGAAGTTGAGTAAGACTCAAAGCTCGACAACGGCAGAAGAAAGAGAAAGGACGAACGTCGTCCCCTATGCCTTAGCCATAGGCTCTATATAGTATGCCATGCTGTGTACCGCACTTGTGTGTGCCTTGCCATTAGTCTGTCAAGGGGTACAAGAGTGATCTAGGAGTGGATCACTAGACAGCGGTCAACATTATCCTTAGTGACTAAAGGAATTGTTTCTCGATTATGGAGGTGATAAAGGGTTCGTCGTAAGGATTTACGTCGATGCAAGCTTTAACACTAATCCGGATGACTCGTAGTAGCAATCTGAATACGTATAGTGGAGCAGCCATTTGGAATAGTACCAAGTGGAGTGTGGTAGCAGTGTTTACAGTTTGACATAGAGATTTTCAAAGCACACACGGATCTGAATGTCACAGACCCGTTGACTATAAGACCTCTCTCACATGCAAAGCATGATCGAGCCCCAGAACTCATTAGGTGTTAGATTCATAACAATGCGAATCACATGGTGATGTGAACTAGATTATTGACTCTAGTGCAAGCGGGAGACTGTTGGAAATATGCCCTAGAGGCAATAATAAATTAGTTATTATCATATTTCCTTGTTCATGATAATCATTTATTATTCATGCTATAATTGTGTTGATCGGAAACTCAGATGGATACATAGACAACACCATGTCCCTAGTATGCCTCTAGTAGACTATCTCATTGATCAAAAGATAGTAAAGGTTTCCTAGCCATAGACATGAGATGTCATTTGATAACGGGATTACATCATTAGGAGAATGATGTGATGGACAAGACCCAAACTACAAACGTAGCATATGATCGTGTCAGTTTATTGCTACTGTTTTCTGCATGTCAAGTATCTGTTCCTATGACCATGAGATCATGCAACTCACGGATATCGGAGGAGTGACTTGTGTGTATCAAACGTCGCAACGTAACTGGGTGACTATAAAGGTGCTCTACAGGTATCTCCGATGGTGTCTGTTGAGTTGGCATGGATCAAGACTGGGATTTGTTACTCCGTGTGACAGAGAGGTATCTCGGGGCCCACTCGGTAATACAACATCACAATGAGCCTTGCAAACAATGTAACTAATTGTTAGTTGCGGGATCTTGTATTACGGAACGAGTAAAGAGACTTGCCGGTAACGAGGTGGAACTAGGTATGGAGATACCGACGATCGAATCTCGGGCAAGTAACATACCGAAGAACAAAGGGAACATTATACGGGATTAACTGAATTCTTGACATAGAGGTTCGACCGATAAAGATCTTTGTAGAATATGTAGGAACCAATGTGGACATCTAGGTCCCGCCATTGGTTATTGACCGTAGAGCTGTCTCGGTCATGTCTACATAGTTCTCAAACCCGCAGGGTCTGCACACTTAAGGTTTGGTGATGTTTCGGTAGTATAGAGTTGTGTATGGTGGTGACCGAAGTTTGCTCGGAGTCCCGTATGTGATCCTGGACGTCACGAGGAGCTCTGGAATGGTCTGGAGGTAAAGATTCATATATAGGAAGTCCTATTTTGGTCGCCGGAAAAGTTCCGGGCTTATCGGTAGTGTACCGGGAGTGCCGGTAGTGTATCGAGAGACCTCGGGAGGGGTATTTCGACCCAAGAGGCTTCATGGGCTATGGGAGAGTGAATATCAGCCCTTAGTGGGCTGGTGGAAACTCCCACATAAGGCCCATGTGGCTGGAGAAGAAAACCGAAAGAGAAAAAGGTGGAAAAAGGCAAAAAGGCAAAAATAGGAAGGAGTCCTAATCCTACTAGGAGTGGAGGAGGAGGACTCCTCTCCTCCTAGTTCGGCCAACTCCTATAGGAGTTTTTGCCCTTGCGCCAACCTCTCCTCCTTTCCTCTTATATATACCGGTGGATTTTAGGGTTTTGCACTAGTTTTTACGGCCACGTGCTACACGTTCCACCGGTGCTCCTCTAGATTGGATTTCTGCAGTGCTTAGGCGAAGCCCTACTGGAATTGCTCCACCACCATCACCGGAGCGCCGTCACGCTGCTGGTGAACTCTTCTACCTCTCTGCTCTCTCTTGCTGGATCAAGATGGCGGAGATTGTCATCAAGCTGTACGTGTGCTGAACGCGGAGGTGCCATCCGTTCGGCGCTAGATCGGAAGGACTGTGATCGAGATCGCGAGACGGTTCGTGATGAGATCGCGGAACGGTTCGTGATGAGTTCGCGGGACAGATCGTGATCAAGATCGTGAGACGGATCGTGATGTGATCGCGGGACGGATTGTGATGAGTTCATGGGACGGATCGTGATTGGATCGTGGGACGGATCGTGATGAGATCGCGGGACGCTCGGCGATTTGGATCGCAAAGATGTTCGACTAAACCAACCGCGGTTTTTAACGCTTCCCGCTTAGCGATCTACAAGGGTATGTAGATCCACTCTCCCTCTCGTAGATGCTCATCACCATGAATAGATCTGCGTGTGCGTAGGAAATTTTTTGGTTCCCATGCGACGTTCCCCAACACTCATATGCTCCAGGACGTTCAAAATGTCTTTGAAGTCCCGGTTCTAAGCCATACAATATTGCACACTGAACTATTGAGTAGTCTCCAGCACGAGCCTCCCAAGCGTTCTTAACGTCTTCGGAGGTCATGTCTTCTGGTTGGTTACCAAGCGGTGCATCAAGGACATATTGTTTCTAGGAACCGTGAGGATAATCCTTAGATTACGGGCCCAGTCAACAAAGTTACTTCCATCATCCTTCAACTTAGCTTTCTCTAGGAACACATTAAAATTCAGGGGTGCTACTGCGCGAGCCATTGATCTACAACATAAATATGCAAATGTTACTTAGACTATTGTTCAAGATAATGAGTTTAGTTAATCAAATTACTAAAGCTCCGACTCAAATTGACATCCCTCAGGTCATCTGAGTGTCACATGATCTAAATTCACCAACTCAAGTCCGATCATCACGTGAGTTAAGGTGGCTTCAATGGTGAACATCATTATGTTGATCATATCTACTATATGACTCATGTTCGACCTTTCGGTCTCTTGTGTTCCGAGGCCATGTCTGTACATGCTAGGCTCGTCAAGTTTAACCCGACTGTTCTGCACGTGCAAAACTGGCTTGCACCCGTTGTATGTGAACGTAGAGTCTATCACACCCGATCATCACGTGGTGTCTCGACACGATGAACTTTCGCAACGGTGCACACTCGGGGAGAACACAATTTGTCTTGAAATTAAGTGAGGGATCACCTTATAATGCTACCGTCGTCCTAAGCCAAACAAGGTGCATAAAAGGATTAACATCACATGCAAATCATAAGTGACATGATATGGCCATGATCTTGTGCTTTTGATCTCCATCATGAAAGCACCGGCATGATCTCCATCGTCACTAGCACGACACCATGATCTCCATCAACGTGTCGCCATCGGGGTTTTCACGCCCAACATGCTTCTATTACTATTGCTACCGTAGTGATGAAGTAAAGCGTTACATAGCGCTTAATGATTGACACGCAGGTCATACAATAATTAAAGACAACCCTATGGCTCCTGCCGGTTGCCGTACTCATCGACATGCAAGTCGTGATAATCTATACATCACATGATCATCTCATACATCACATATATCACATCATGTAATTGGCCATATCATATCACAACATACCCTGCAAAAACAAGTTAGACGTCCTCTAATTGTTGTTGCATGTTTTACGTGGCTGCTACCGGTATCTAGCAAGAACAATTCTCATCTACGCAAAAACCACAACGGTGATACACTAGTTGCTTTTCAACCTTCTCAAGGACCGCCATTGTCGTATCCGATCCAACTAAAGTGAGAGAAACTGTCACCCGCAAGCCATCTATGCAAGAAGTTGCGATTGAGGGAACCGGTCTCTCGTAAGCGTACGAGTAATGTTGGTCCGGGCTGCTTCATCTCACAATACCGCTGAACCAAAATCCGACCAAGGGAGGAAGAAATCTAAGCATCAACGCCCACAAACCTTTTGTGTTCTACTCGAGATCTCATCTACACATAGACTTAGCTCATGATGCCACTATTGGGGAACATTGCATGGGAAACAAAAATTTTCCTACGCACACGCAGATCTATCCAAGGTGATGAGCATCTACGAGAGGGAGACTGGATCTACGTACCCTTGTAGATCGCTAAACGGAAAGCGTTAAGTAACGCGGTTGGTGTAATCGAACGTCTTCGCGATCCAAATAACCGGGCGTCCCGCGATCCAATCACGATCTATCCCACGATGTAATCACGATCCGTCCCACGAACTTGATCACGATCCGTCCCACGAACTTGATCATGATCCTTCCGATCTAGCGCCAAACGGACGACACCTCCGCGTTCAGCACACGTACAACTTGATGACGATCTCCGCCGTCTTGATCCAGCAAGAGAGAGCGGAGAGGTAGAAGAATTTTCCGCCAGCGTGACGGCGCTCCGGCGATGGTGGTGGAGCAATTCTGGCAGGGCTTCGCCTAAGCACTGCAGAAATCCGATCTAGAGGAGAAACTGTGCACT
Source organism: Hordeum marinum (assembly GCA_022496015.1). NCBI lineage: Eukaryota > Viridiplantae > Streptophyta > Magnoliopsida > Poales > Poaceae > Hordeum > Hordeum marinum. Next base: position 464,683,013 of record CM039676.1, on the reverse strand, counting down.
GGACGAACAGGTAGCACATGGCTGAAAAACTAGTGCAAAACCCTAGAAATCCACCAGTATATATAGGAGGGAGGGAGGAGGAGAGGCAGCCCTGGCCTCCAAGCCTTGGAGGCTTCGGCCAAAGGAGGTGGAGGAGGTGGAGTCCACCTCCAATCCTAGTAGGACTAGGATTCACCCTTTTTTGCCTTTTTCCCACCTTTTCCTACTGGGTTTTCTTCTCTAGCCACACGGGCCTTGTGTGGGAGTTTCCACCAGCCCACTAAGGGCTAATATTCACTCTCCCGCAGCCCATGAAGCCTCTTGGGTCGAAATACCCCTCCTGAAGGTCTCCCAGTACACTACCGGCACTCCCGGTACACTACCGATAAGCCCGGAACTTTTCCGACGACCAAAACAGGACTTCCTATTTATGAATCTTTACCTCCAGACCATTCCGGAGCTCCTCGTGACGTCCGGGATCTCATCCGGGACTCCAAACAAACTTCGGTCACCATCATACATAACTCTATACTACCAAAACGTCACCAAACCTTAAGTGTGCAGACCCTGCGGGTTCGAGAACTATGTAGACATGACCGAGACACCTCTACGGTCAATAACCAATGGCGGGACCTGGATGTCCACATTGGTTCCTACATATTCTACGAAGATCTTTATCGGTTGAACCTCTATGTCAAGGATTCAGTTAATCCCGTATGATGTTCCCTTTATTCTTTGGTATGTTACTTGCCCGAGATTCGATCGTTGGTATCACCATACCTATTTCAACCTCATTACCGGCAAGTCTCTTTACTCGTTCCGTAATACAAGATCCCGTGACTAACACTTAGCCACATTGCTTGCAAGGCTTGTTGTGATGTTGTATTACCGAGTGGGCCCTGAGATACCTCTCCGTCACACGGAGTAACAAATCCCGGGCTCGATCCATGCCAACTCAATAGACACCATCGGAGATACCTGTAGAGCACCTTTATAGTCACCCAGTTACGTTGCAACGTTTGATACACACAAGGCACTCCTCTGATGTCCATGAGTTGCATGATCTCATGGTCATAGGAACATATACTTGACATGCAGAAAACAATAGGAATAAACTGACACGATCATATGCTACGTTTGTAGTTTGGGTCTTGTCCATCGCATCATTCTCCTAATGATGTGATCCCATTATCAAATGACATCTCATGTCAATGGCTAGGAAACCTTGACCATCTTTGATCAACGAGCTAGTTCACTAGAGGCGTACTAGGGATAGTGTGTCGTCTATTTACGCACACATGTAATGTGTTTCCAATCAATACAATTATAGCATGGATAATAAAAGATTATCATGAACAAGGAAATATAATAATAAATACTTTATTCATTTCCTCTAGGGCATATTTCCAACACATATTACGTCATCGATATCAGAGACGATTTAGATATGGTGGGTCAGGAGACCCGTCGGCCATGGAACATCGCGCATCTCCGGCCTTATTTCACCTAAGGGTGTAAAGACCTACCATTGTATGTTGTCATTGTACATATCACCGCTATATGAATAAACAAAGAAGCCTCTACTGTTTTCAAACGTCCTCGTATGAGAGAAGATTAAACAATATTCCGATTGATGCATCAACTGAGGTCGGTGAATGGCAGTAGATGCCTATTAGCCACGCGTTATGCCACAAAATCCGGCTCAGGAAAATGAGTCACGGCGAGGGCCACTTCCTACCTTTAGCGGGTACAGCTTCTAACGCCTATCCATCGGCGCTTTGCGTCATATTGCTGAACGGTGATAGACACCTATTAAGCCGGCATTTTGCCACAAAAAAACCCTACTAAGGTAAATTAGTCGTGGCGAGGGCGGCTTCTCGCCTTCGGGTGCAATTTCTAACGCCTATCCGCCGGTGGGTCACGCCGTATTGCTGAGGGGGGCTTCTTACCGACGGGTATCGCTTCTAACACCCCGTCAGCCGGCTTTATGCCATCTCCGACTATCCAGTTTAGCCGCGGTTATGAGAAGTTTTTTTACCGACGGGTAGCTAACATCTCATGAACCGCGAACGGCGGCTTCTTACCTCCGGGTACAGCTTCTAATGCCTATTAGCCGACGTAAGGCCATGTAAAAACAGCTAAGGTAAATTAGCTGCGGTGAACGGCGACTTCCTACCTTCGGGTACAGCTTCTAACGCCTATTAGTTGTTCTTATAAAAATTCGGCTAAGGAAAATTATCCGCGGCGAGGGCGGATTCTTACCTTCAGGTACAGCTTCTAATGCTTATCCGCCGGCATTTATGCCATATTATTACCTCCGGGTGTATCTTCTAAATGCCATATCGGCCAGGCTTTACGCTATCTCCGGCTGACCAGATTAGCCGTACTTACCAAAAAGGGAGTCACCACCTCCGGGTGTAGTTTGCCTAATTTTGGTTGCAAGGGTCTTCTATGACGACAAGGCAAGTATATATGATTCAAAGCATACAAAGACAAATGGCAGCCAAAAGCCGGATCATCTTATAAAAACATCATGGCGAGTTTTTAGACAAGTTGCAGACAAGTTTCATCTAGCTATTACACGCCCAGAGGAGATCAAAATTTCAGACAAGTTTTTTCAGCCGTCACACGACGGGTTAAGCTGATACAAGTTCTTAAGTAGAAACAAGTTGGCTGCCGGGTCATCCTGCGCCGACTCTTCTATGGCCTTGATCTGGAGGTTGTCCAAATCCCAATTACAGTTCATTAGAGCCGCAAAAGAGCCTTCAAAAAGGGCGACGGATCAAGATCTAGAGCAAAGAGATCCTTACTCCGAGCAGGCGTCAAGTCTTTGCACTCATACAGAGGACCGCGGACTCTCTTCTGCTCTGGGTCATAAGCTGCTTGATAAGTTGACAGATCAACCTCCTCCGCCAAGACAGAAGCTAACACCCGGGGCTCCTTCATGCACCGGCTATAGTCAGCGTCCGTAAACTCTGAGCCGTCCTCTTTTCTTGAAGGGAAGCCCTCCATCATCTCGGCGGCTGTTAGACCCGGAGCAAAGGCCAAAGCCCGGCTGATGCCCGCAATGGCCCCTTGGCGGGCGGCTGACTTCTTGAGCTCGGCGATCTGCTTCGGCATAGTGGAGAAGAGCTCCAAGACACCCTTGAGAGTCGCCAGAATTTTGTCCTTATATTGCACGACTTTGATAGTGCAGATTGCTCCGCAATACAGCTGTTCAGTTAAGGTGTATATGGCCTTCAATGGCAATAGGCTATCAGAAGCCAATTGCCGGCTCCTAGGACCTGTATAAACCGGACAATTCAGATGAGTCACCAATATAAGTAAAGATGTAGCCATTTAAAACACAAAGTTGTCAGAAGCTTACCAAAGAGGGCGGCTGACATCTTGCTTATGTGGCGCTTCAAGCCTTGGAGTTCATCCGCCACAGCTATCAGCCGCTGGTCGGCGTCATCCGCCCGTTGGGTCAAAGCGATCTTCTCAGATTCAGCCGACTCCTTAAGAGCAGCAAAATTGGCCTTGATTGTGGCCAGCTCCTTAGAGAGAAGCCGACACTTTTCATCGGCGACGCTGCGGGCCTCTTGTTGAGCCACCAAGTTGGTCTTCAGGTCCATCAATTGTGACCCGGCTTCGCTTAAAGCTTCCTGTGACACAGGAAAGTACAGGATAAGTCGCCAGAATGGAAGTCATATCAAATGATGAAAGTTAAAGACAAAAATTATGCAAGTCTCAAGCAGATTGCAAGCAATATGTTTGACACTTGGGGGCTAATGTATATTTGATCTTCGAGAGTACAACACAGTTTCGGCTCATCTTCATCAAAGTTAATCCGGAACCTAGGGGCTACGATATGGCTCTTCAAATTTACTTATAATAAAAGTTCCGACTCAACTTTATCAAGTTTGAGTCAGCCCTCGGGGGCTACAATGGGCTATTCATGCTATCTATAGTGAAGATCCGACTCAACTCTAACAAATTGAGCCAGCGCTAGGGGACAATGGATTTGGATTTTCTATAGAGGATCAGGAAAGACCTGGTTCAACTCTTAACTAGACTGAACCGGCCCTTGGTGGCTAAGTAAGGTTATAGCAACAAGAGGAATACCTCATATTTTGTCTTCATCAAGGTTACCAGCCAAACTTCCAGATCCCGACTGGCGGAAGGTCGGTTCATATACCCGGCATGGAGTTCTTCTGCCGTCATCTTCTCAAAAGAAGAGTCGAAGTCCAGCTTCTTGGAGGCCTCGGCCGACTCTTTATTTCTGGTCAGCACGTGAGCCGGAGGAGACTGGGGAGCAAAATCGGTGATAACGACCTCCGGAGTTGCAGCGGTTTCGGCAGGACTTGGCGGTTTCGAAGGACCACTTGGAGGGCTCTCTAGGATGATGTCTTCAGCGGCCGGCTCAGTAGAAGCGATGGGTGGATCTACATCCGGTCGGGGCTCCTTCGGTTGTTCATGCTCCGGCTCTTGAGCAGCAGGGCCGGGGGAGGGCTTGTTGGTCTTCCAACTCTTGGCTTGAGCACTGCAAGATAGAAAGATCAGAATCCAAAGGATATTACTACCATACAAAGAGCCGAATGTTATAGTGGAAAGACACTTACAACAGGTCGATCTTGGGAGGCGGCAGAGTGGTCGCCGAAGAGTCATCGGAAGAGGGCGACTTCTGGGATGAAATTCAAGAAGGATGAGATGGCACCAAGGTTATAAAGAGAAATGAATCAAACAGGAACACATACCTCTGCGGGTGTTTCTTCGGAGCCGGCGAGTTCGGCAAGCCAGACATAAGCTCAGTGGAGCCGACGCTCCGGGTCTGGCGACGTTCAACCTGTTGTTGCTTTTTCAAAAGAAAGTCGGGAGCCAGGTAAGCGAGAGGGTGAGAAAGAGGAACTTTTCTGGTAACCCGCCGCGGCTTTGGGGGGACAAAATACTTTGAGTCGGAAGAAACATAGTTTACCTCAGGGGCATTGGCGCGGCTGGTCTCCAATTCATCCTGCCAGTAAAACAAGCATTGGTAAAACAGGAAGGTAAAGTATTAAGCAAGCAATTAAAATTTTACCTCTGAGCTGGATGACTGTGGCGGGTCAAACCATTCCTCTCGCGGAGCGTCTTTCTTTGGCTTCTTGGCTGGGGCCTTCTTCCTGATCTTCTTCGGAGGAGGGACGTACTCCTTCTTCCAGAAATTAGAGTCGGCCTGCGAAAATAACCCGGAGAAGAGTAATAGATCAGCAAGGTACAAACAAAAATCCAAGATACGGATGGGAAGAAATTAACTTACATCTGGAGCCGGATTGTTGACACTGAAAGGCGCCAGGCCATCGGCGCTGCATGAGCCGGAGGCTGCATGGACAAGGCTTCGGATGACAGTGGTAATGTCATCCTCTGTCAGGGTTGATTGGCTGAAGCATAAGGAGCTGTCATACTTGCCTTCATATTCACACATAAGCCGGCTTCTACGGCTCAAGGGCATGATCCGCCAAGAAATCCAGCAGCGGATCAAATCTACTCCGGTCAAGCCATTGGCCATGAGTGCCTTGATCTTAGCATGAGCTGGCTCATACCTGGCACGCTCCGAAGCTGAGAGCCGACCAGGAAGTTCTGAATCTGTCCTGAGCCGGGAGGGACGATAACCCGGCAATGGGCGCTCATTCTCAGGAGAGGTGTCCTTGCAGTAGAACCAAGTCTTGTTCCAATCCTTCGGATGGCTCGACATCTGAGTAGCCGGAAAGATGATGTCTCTGCGTCGTTGAATAGAAATGCCACCAAGCTCCAGATTCGGACCGCCTTTCATTTCAGTTTGGCGGTTGGCATAGAAGAACTCTCGAAACAAACCCACAGACGGCTTGATTTGCAGGTAGACTTCGCAGAGCACATGGAAATTGCATATGTTTGAAACGGAGTTGGGGGCCAAGTCTTGAGGGTGAAGCTTGTACAAATGAAGAACGTCACGGAAGAATTTCGAGCCGGGTGGCATGAATCTCGCTCGATATGGTCAGAGAAAACTGATACCTCTCCTTCTTTGGGAGAGGGCCGAGTTTTGTCACCCGGAACTCGCCAATGAAGGACCTCCTTGGAACGAAGAGTGCCCGTGCCAACGAAATCCGTTAAGTATTCCTCCGTGATGCAAGACCCAAGCCAATTGCATGAGTTGGAGGCACGAGACATATCAACGGCTTAAAAACTGTGCAAAATTAAATATGCGGCGAGTTAAGAGCAAGCAGATATCTGTGACGGCTTACAAGTGTAAGGGCTCTACAAATAATGTGCCATAATCCGGCTGATGAGAGCCGGAGAGGCATGGAAGATCAACAAGGAAAGGAGGGTGAAAATCGGCGAAGACCTGAAAACAGGTATTGCAAACTACCACTACAATTACAGATCTACAAAAGAAGGAAAAAAGGTTCTTATTTTCAACCTAGCGACGAACAGGCGAAGCAAAAGAAAGAAAACGGAGCCGTGACGATCCGCACATTGCGCACGGCCGCCCTGTACGCGGCGGCACGGTAGGGATGCGCGTTAAAGGCATCAACGGTGTCGGGAGTACACCGACGATGGTGCGTACGGAGCCCTAGCGGCGGCGGTGGATCTTCTGCAAACCCTACTACGGTGGCGATGGATCTAAGGAGGAGCGTGGGCTTACCGATGATAGAGCGGCAGACGCGGAAGAAAATCTGGAATGACTCAGGTTGATGCAGCGGCCTGGTTGATGACGACGCGAAGACGACGTCAGAGCAAGGTGCGCTGGAGCGGAGCCGAGGAGGGGAAGAAGACGAAGGGTGAGCGGGAGAAGGAAAAGTTTCACCCACGACAGGTTTATTTAAAGAGAAGACAAGGCAGGCGCGAAAATCTAGGCGATGGAAACCATTTGACCGAGGCGAACACCTCGATTTTCAGGCTGACCAGTTAATAAAAAGATTCGGTAGTATGTCAGCGAATCTTTCTTGTAGGGACCACGTGACGTCACGCTGGGTCATCACCGGGCGACTCGCCAAAGAACAGAAGAGAGGGATGAAGTGAGCAAGGTCAATTCAACTTGGGGCCTAATGTTGGGGATATAACCCCGCAATATGACCTGCCCTTAAGGCTCTGGGTCATGTTAATGGCTCGTGAGCCGGCCCAAGGGTGAGCCATAAGGCCCACGGCCCAGGAAGATAGACGGCTCATGGTGTGGGCCGCGAGGTGGCCCGGACGGAGAAGACCCGAGCATGTAAGCCACTCGGAGACATCTTGGACAAGAAGATAGAGGAAGACTCGGATAGACAATGAGACCCGGTTAGACAATTGTAAGGACCCGTGGTCCTGACCTCTTATATAAAGGCAAACCCGGGGCGACTTAGAGATCAGGTTATCGAGAACTAGGTCAAGCTTTGGCTCCCCTGTAATCGATACAACATGCAATACAAGAACAAGCAGGACGTAGGCTATTACCTCAACTTGAGGGGTCGAACCTGGGTAAACTCGTGTCCTTCGTCCCAATCAACCCCTTTGAGTCCATCATGTTAGCGATGGCCTCGAATCCAAGTCCGTTCACCCGGACATCTGCCGTGATAAATCCACGACATGGTCAGTACAGGTCACGGGGGCGTGCTCGTGGCAGCAGAGGAAGAGGTCGATGAAGGCGCCCTTCCTTTCCCTCTAGCAATGGTGGTAGCAAGAACTCTAGAGGCCGGTCACAACAGCAACATCAACAATGCCAAGCACCTACAGACTATCCTGAATGTCAGATATGTTTCAAGCATCATAAAGGAGGAGCTCGTGAGTGTTGGGATCACTATGAGGAGGATGAGTACGAGGAGAAGGAGGCAAATGCTTTCACTGACTCCTACGACATCGACACAAACTGGTATGCGAATACCGGTGCTACAAACCATATCACAAGAGAACTGGACAAGCTGACAATCAGATACAAATATCGTGAAAATGATCAAATGCACATCGCAAGTGGTTCTTGTATGAAAATTACTCATATTGGTAGTACAATTGTTAAAAACCCCATGAAAAATTTGCATCTAAACAAAGTTCTACATGTTCCCGAAACATCAAAAAATATTCTCTTTGTTCATAGATTTACCCTTGATAATCGTGTGCTCATTGAATTTTATCCTTACTTCTTTTTGGTCAAGGACTTGGACACGAGGAGAATACTTCTTAGGGGCAAGTGTGTGGGAGGTCTCTACCCACTCATATCTTCATCATCGTCATCATCAAATAAACAAGCCTTTGTTGCCGTCAAACCATCATCGTCAAGGTGGCATTAGATTAGGTCATCCTTCATTTGTTATTGTTAAACTTGTTCTTAGCAAGAATAAACTCCCTTATTCTCATGAGTCTAGTATTGAGTCAGTTTGTGATCCATGTCAACAAGCAAAAAATCATCAGTTGTCATATCCTATTTCTACTAGTATCTCTACTTCACCTTTGCAACTTATTTTCTCAGATGTTTGGGGGCCTGCCCCTACTTCAGTTGGCAGACATTCATATTATATGAGCTTTGTCAATGACTTTAGCAAATTTACTTGGATATATCTCCTTAAGAAACGATCTGAAGTGTTTCAAGTTTTCAAGAATTTTCAAAATCTTGTAGAGCGAAAACTTAACACTAAGATAATTGCCATGCAAACTGACTGGGGAGGTGAGTACAAGAAACTCAATACCTTCTTTCAACAACTTGGCATCTCGCATCATGTTTCATGTCCTCATGCACATCAACAAAACGTTTCTGCCGAAATAAAACATCGCCATGTTGTTGAAGTAGGCCTAGCCTTGTTAGCAAACACATCCATGTCACTCAAATTTTGGGATGAAGCATTCTTGACTGCGACATATCGCATTAACTTACTTCCGAGTAAAGTTATCGAATTCGAGACTCCTATCACCTGTCTTTTTCATGTCATCCCTGATTACAAATCACTTCATGTGTTTGGTTGTGCATGTTGGCCTAATCTTAGAACATACAATGTACGCAAACTTCCCTTCCGATCAAAGAAGTGTGTATTTCTTGGTTACAGTCCAATTCACAAAGGAGTGAAATGCCTAGATGTTTCTAGTGGCAGAGTCTATATCTCTCGTGATGTCATATTCGGTGAGTATATATTTCCTTTTGAATCCCTTCATCCTAATGCCGGAGCACTTCTTAGGAAAGAAATTCTTCTTCTTCGATCAAATCTCCAAAATATTGATCACGGGGGCGACAATTCTACTAACCAAATTGATAATTCTACCAGCACCAGTACTGTGTCTCTACTGTGCGGGCCCTTGAAGAAAACCCAGACGAAGTCGGTGCGGAAAATGATCAAAATTTTGATGAAAATGCAGCCATATTTCATGTGTTTGAAGAAGAGGAAGCCGACGCTAAACACAAGGTGAATCAGCCATCACCTGCAACTCCTGTATGTCAGGATCGGGCGCAGGGCTCTTTCCTGGATCACGTGCCTGACAGGAGTTGGCCGAACCAGCGATCGGATTCCACATCATAATCACCAGCGCTGAAAGCGTGTCCCATGTGCGGGCATGCAGCAGTGACAGCGATAGGCGTAATCAACACGGATCCAGTTCCATGCATGCGCACCCAGGGGACCGCAGCAGTCCAGGATTTTCTGTGACCAACACATCAGGAGCAGCCACAGATTCGGCCACACCACAGGCTACCAGATCTGACTCGGGATCTGGTGTGCAAAGCGAATCAGTTACCTCATCAGGATCTTCTATGACTGGATTTCCGCACCATCATCCATACAGGAAACTACGGTGATGACTCGACTACAAAAAGGTATAAGAAAACCAAAAGTTCGAACTGATGGTACTATACGGTATGGCATGTTGTGTATCTTAGGGGGACCAACCAGGCTTACAGATGCATTGGAAGATCCAAGATGGAAGAATGCAATGGATGGCGAATATTCTGCTCTTATGAAGAACAAGACATGGCACCTTGTACCTGAGCAAATAAGTAAAAATATTATTGACTGTAAGTGGGTTTACATAATCAAAAAGAGGGCAAATGGTTCCATTGATAGGTATAAGGCACGTCTAGTTGCAAAAGGTTTTAAACAACGCTATGGATTAGATTATGAAGATACTTTCAGTCTTGTTGTTAAAGCTACAACTATCAGACTTGTGTTAGCTATTGCAGTATCCAGAGGATGGAACTTGAGACGGCTAGATGTTCAGAACGCGTTTTTGCATAGTGTTCTGGAAGAGGAGGTTTATATGAGGCAACCACCTAGGTATGTAGACAAGAAAACACCTCATTATGTGTGCAAACTTGACAAGGCGCTCTATGGTATGAAACAAGCACCAAGGGCTTGGTACTCATGATTGAGCTCTCAGTTAAGGCGTCTTGGTTTTGTTGCATCCAAAGCCGACACATCACTCTTCATTTATAACAGGGCAACCGTGATTGTATTTGTGCTGATATATGTTGATGATATTATTGTTGCAAGTTCCTCACAACGTGCTACTAATGCTCTTCTACATGATTTGAGTTCAGAGTTTGCACTGAAGGATCTTGGTGATTTACACTTCTTTCTAGGCATTGAAGTTAAGAAGATCCAAGATGGCACAGTACTAAATCAAGAGAAATATGCTACTGAACTTTTTACTCGTATGGGAATGAAGGATTGCAAGCCTTCACCCACACCATTGTCTTCTTCAGAGAAACTCTCAACATTTGAAGGAGTGACGCTTAAGGAAGAAGAAGGTACAAAATACAGAAGCACTGTAGGAGCCTTACAGTACTTAACACTGACACAACCAGACATATCTTTTGCGGTAAACAAGGTTTTTCAGTATCTACGTGCACCTACTACTGCACATTGGACAACAGTTAAAAGAATTGTAAGGTATATAAAGCACATTGTGAGCTTGGGTCTTCAGTTCAGACGTTCTAACTCTACTCTTGTTAGTGCCTTTTCTGATGCTGATTGGGCAGGATGTAGTAATGGCAGAAAGTCCACTCGAGGTTTTGCAATGTTCTTTGGCTCTAACCTTATTTCATGGAGTGCCAGGAAACAGGCCACAGTGTCAAGATCAAGTACCGAAGCTGAGTACAAGTCATTAGCCAATGCAACAGCTGAAATCATTTGGTTGGAATCACTGCTAAATGAATTGGGAATTAAGCAACATCGTGTCTCATGTTTATGGTGTGATAATTTAGGAGCCACCTATCTCTCTGCTAACCCAGTCTTTCATGAAAGAACTAAGCATATTGAAATTGATTTTCATTTTGTGCGAGATAGAGTTGTAGAGAAGAAATTGGACATATAATTCATTCCATCCAAATATCAAGTTGCAGATGGTTTCACTAAAGCTCTACCAGTCAAACCTTTTGAAGAGTTCAAGAGAAATCTGAATATAGGATAGTTGAGATTAAGGAAGGGTGTTAGATAGAAATAGTTCAAAATAATGTAATCTCAACTTCTATCTCTTCTCTTTCCCGTATCTAGTTCAGACTCTAGACTCCTGTAAACCATTGTATCTGTAGCGATAGATGGAAACTTGTACTCCACGACAGAGGTTCTTTCTTCGATCAATATAACCCCACGTGGCTCCCTTATGAGGGAGTAGGAACGCTTCCAACCTATAGGCGCTACCTTCACTGAGCACAAGATCGTGGTGCGATCAGCATGGACAAATGAGAGTGGCCGCCTCATTCCTCTCGCCAACAAGGTAATGAATCAACTTGGAAACCTCCTGCCTGCATGCATGCCTCTACTGAAACAAAATTTGTCCTGCTTAATTCATTTCTAGCTCGACCGTATGGTCATCTATTCTTCAATTGCTTACCAATTTACTTGTTCATATCAATTGCAAAATGATGGCCACAAGTGTCTTGAAATGGAGGCCAAGTTCTTGGGTGTGTGTGAGACGAGCATGACAAAACTAACTAACGAGGAGGCTGCGCTGAGCCGCGACATCGTGGGGCGCGCACATGACATAATCAATGGAGCTTGTGAATATGCTGGCGCGTATGCTGCTGCCGCTGCTTTGGTGGTGTGTGCATGATTGCTTAATCTATATCAGTCATTGCTCCACTTAGTACTTAGGTTAATTTCTTTGCACTAACTACAATTGTTATTGGTTTCAAGTGTATCTCCAAAGAGGCCGAGTTGATGTGCGAGTGGGTCATACTTCGGCAGTACAAGTCCTCATACATAAATTGCATGGAGAGCAACCAGTTCAGAGAGCAATGCCATGAGGTTTATGTTGTCCGAAGGGTCTGGATCCAGGATGGCCGGCGCCGGCACTGCCATGGTGGTAAGTAAGTGCCTGGCTCGGCCAAATGAACAAGCTGCAGGCCATTTATCTTCAATTTTTATTTATTTGTAGATATTTGCACACCATTTGAAATTTATTGCGGAACGATGATTCAAGCAGGGTGCTGCAAAGGAAGCCAAGCTGGTGCTTCAGTTTCTGAGGCGAGAGCAAACGATTGATAAATCGATGTGTGATACTGTTCGGGAGGAAGCCTGCTGCATTCTACGGGACATGTGCACTGAAGCCTTTGGTGCTAATAATGGGAAGAACAACACTGCTGCTGCTGCAGCTGATGGAGTAGGGAAATCTACAAGGTATGATCTATACATATACAAGGGCATATGGTTTGTTCTTGTTTAGAGTTTGTGACAAGCATCCTGTACTGAATCATTTTGTGCTACTCTGTCAGCAGGATCAACACTGTTGGAAAATCGACGTGTACTGAATCTAATGACAATGAAGATCCTCAGAGGGAGTTAGCAAGTGAAGTGTGCACAGAAAAGATGGCCTTGAATGGGAAGGAGGGTAATATGGGGAACGAGATCAAGGAAACCACGAAGAAAAACAACGACTACCAACCTCACACAACACCTGCTGCCATGCAACATAGGGACTTGACAGAGAGGGCCCATGTTAAAGCCAGAGCTCCTACACCTCCTCCTACTCCTGAGAGCACCACATTGACTACAGAGGCGAAGATCAACACGATCTTCGGTATGCTAGTAGAGATGGCTAAGGACATTGCGATTGTTAAGGAGAGTCTAGAGAAGATGCAACCCTGAGAGAAGTCCAAAATGCTCTCGGATAAGAACATCAAGAGTAAAGTGTCGGTAGGAGTAGCTCTATCACCCATTAGATCTGAGCTTGGAGACTCAGGTGTGCCCATTCCCACAATTCGATCTTCTCACGGCTCGGGCGATATGGAGTTCACCATGGTTGACTTTGATTTCACCGAGGATCGGACTCGGGTTGCATCATCCTCGATCGTGCACCACTACAACTCCACCATCATGATGAACCGTAAAATCAGAAGAAATGGCAAAACAACATCAAAACATAAGAAAATTTGATGGCTTGACAAGTTGCTTTCCGGTGGGCCTGACAAGTTGCTTTCAACTATCTAAGTTATTTCCCTTTTTAGTATCTTAATTTTTAAAGAGGAGATATTTTCTTAGCTACAAGTGATTTCTGATGACGGGTAGGCCTGGAAAGATCAGCCACTTCCATCTCCTCAGCATGCTGCATATCTCTTCTAGAACGCTTCTTATGGTTACCACGAGCACCACCACGAGAGCCGAAACCTGCACGCATGGTAGAAATAGGGGACGGGTCATAGAAAAGGATAAGTACACAAGTCCACATAATGTACGAAGTAAAAGAAACAATGAACAAAGGTGACAGAAAGTTCAAGGAGTGGTAGTACCATCTCTCACACTGGTTGTACTGCTTGTCTTCAGGTATCGGTAGTGCTACTGCTTTACGGCAGTGTGGTTACGGCTGGCACTAACGCACACTCAAATCAAATTTTTCACTAGAGTACATTGCTACTGCTACAAACATGACTACAAACATCTAAGAGAGACCTCCTCCACAAAAGTTTAGCCAAAACATAGGAAGCCATGGCAATGCCCTAGAACATTTGAGGATTCAAATATTGAAGCCTAGTGGATGGATCAGGAGCATTACCAGATTCCATTGGAGGAGATCAGGGTTGGGAAGGGTCCCATGGAGCCGGTCCGATGAAAGACCGACATGATAGAGCAGTGGAGGGCTCCCCGGAGCAGTGACAACAATGACTTAGACTCTAGGGTTGTAGATAGGGGTAGGGGGAAGTGGGAGGACACCCCCATGCCACCTTTTATACCCTGGAAACGTTGAGTGGTATTGTCGGTAGTATTGGTGGTACTGTCACGCCTACGAGGGTAGTGGTGGTATGCCGGTACGAGTGTGGTAGTATGCCCAGTTGTACCCTCGGTACTACCGCTCTCATAAGCGGTTGTACTGCTTGCAGCTGCCAGCACTGCTAGATGCAAATTGAAGTATTGATTTGTGCACAAAGAATAAATAGATGGTTTTTGAGATAAGATATGCTTGGGTTGAAGACCATGTCATTGATGTGGGGCAGTATCAATTTGAACTCAAAAATTGCAAGATGCAAAGATAAAAAGCCAACTTTTGAGTGTTTCTCCACTATAGCATATAATTTGACCTTAAAGTCTAATGTGTCAACTGAAGATCCAATAACACCAACTTCCCAGGGGAGGTGGCCGAAGCCACCATGTTTGAGTGTTGGTTTAGTGTAACGAAGATGTGTCTCGACCCCAAACAATTAACTTCCACAAAATGCATAGGAAAATGTAAATACATTTTTAAATAATTTTTCATAATTAGTTTTACATAATTGAAGTCGTAGGTTTCTTTGCATATTTTGGTTACTAAAAAGACTTTGCAATATAGTAGCATTGGCGAATCCATCGATTGTATTTGAAAAGTGCAACACTAAAATCAATGGATTTGTCATCACATGAGAGCTATGATGCGTAATACTCGTTCATCACACAAGGAGCTATTATGCATCCTGGTTCATCACACGAGGAGCTATTATGAATCATAGCTCCTCGTGTGATGAGCGAGTACTGCACCCATTGCCTCCCTCCCCAAGAGAAATGAATGCACAATTTTTAGCATAGCTCCTAACGAGTACTACACCCATCCCCTCCCTCCCCAAGAGAAATGAATGCTCTGTTTTGCTGTCTATTTATACTACCCCATGTTCTATTATTCACTATACTACTATTTATCACCAGGAAACCATATACTCCCTTCGTTCCTAAATATAAGACCTTTTAGAGATTGCACTATAAGACTACATACGGAGCAAAATGAGTGAATCTATACTCTAAAATAGGTCTATATACATCCGTATGTAGTCTATAGTGTAATCTCTAAAAGGTCTTATACTTAGGAACGAAGGGAGTACAATAGTGCAATGATAACATCTATAGCAAGCAAGGAGAGAAATGGTCTAGTGAAGAGTTAGCAGATAGGTCAAACAAATGAGAGTCTAGTTAAAATGGCAGAATAAGAACACACAAAGGACCACAAAGTTGATTACTATGCTTTGCTTAAGAATAGGAGGTGTTGGGGAAAATTAGTGGGAAAACCTAGGGAGCGGTATTGTTTCCATGTCCCAGCCTGTTACTTTGTTCCCTCTTCTTGCGATGATTTCGTGCACCTACTGTTGGAAATATGCCCTAGAGGCAATAATAAATTGGTTATTATCATATTTCCTTGTTCATGATAATCGTTTATTATCCATGCTATAATTTTATTGATCGGAGACTTAAATGCATGTGTGGATGCATAGACAAAACCATGTCCCTAGTATGCCTCTAATGGACTAGCTCGTTGATCAAAGGATGGTTAAGGTTTCCTAGCCATGGACATGAGATGTCATTTGATAACAGGATCACATCATTAGGAGAATGATGTGATGGACAAGACCCAAACTACAAACGTAGCATATGATCGTGTCAGTTTATTGCTACTGTTTTCTGCATGTCAAGTATATGTTCCTATGACCATGAGATCATGCAACTCACGGATATCGGAGGAGTGCCTTGTGTGTATCAAACGTCACAACGTAACTGGGTGACTATAAAGGTGCTCTACAGGTATCTCCGATGGTGTCTGTTGAGTTGGCATGGATCGAGACTGGGATTTGTTACTCCGTGTGATGGAGAGGTATCTCAGGGCCCACTCGGTAATACAACATCACAATGAGCCTTGCAAGCAATGTGACTAATTGTTAGTTGCGGGATCTTGTATTAAGGAACGAGTAAAGAGACTTGCCAGTAACAAGGTTGAACTAGGTATGGAGATACTGACGATCGAATCTCGGGCAAGTAACATACCGAAGAACAAAGGGAACGTTATACGGGATTAACTGAATCCTTGACATAGAGGTTCGACCGATAAAGATCTTCGTAGAATATGTAGGAACCAACATGGACGTCCAGGTCCCTCCATTGGTTATTGACCGTAGAGGTGTCTCGGTCATGTCTACATAGTCCTCGAACCCGCAGGGTCTGCACACTTAAGGTTTGGTGACGTTTCGGTAGTGTAGAGTTATGTATGGTGGTGATTGAAGGTTGTTCGGAGTCCCGGATGAGATCCCGGACATCATGAGGAGCTCCGTAATGGTCCGGAGGTAAAGATTCATATATAGGAAGTCCCAGTTTGGTTGCCGGAAAAGTTTCGGGCTCATCGGTAATGTACCGGGAGTGCCGGGAGTGTATCGGGAGACCTCCGGGAGGGGTATTTGGACCCTAGAGGGTCCATGGGCTGTGGAAGAACAATAACCAGCCCTTAGTGGGCTGGTGGAATAGCCACAAAAGGCCCATGGCACCAGGAGGAAAACTGCCTAAAAAAAGGTGGAAAAAAGGCAAAAAGGAAGAGTCCTAGTCCTACTAGGAGTGGAGGAGGAGAGTCGACCTCCACCTCCTAGCTTCGGCTGACTCCTATTGGAGTTTTTCCTTGCGCCATCCCTCCTCTCCTCTCCTCCTATATATACTGGTGGAATAGAGGGTTTTTGCGCAGATTTTACGGCCACGTGCTACCCGTTCCACCGGTGCTCCTCTAGATCGGTTTTCCACAGTGCTTAGGCGAAGCCCTGCCGGAATTGCTCCACCACCATCAACGGAGCGTCGTCATGCTGCCGGTGAACACTCTCTCCTCTCCACCTCCTCTTGCTGGATCAAGACGGCGGAGATCGTCATCAAGCTGCACGTGTGCTGAACGCGGAGGTGCCGTCCGTTCGGCGCTAGATCGGAAGGACCGTGATCGAGATCGCGAGACGATTCGTGATGAGATCGCGGAACAGATCGTGATGAGTTCGTGGGACAGATCGTGATCAAGATCGTGAGACGGACCGTGATGATATCGCGGGACGGATCATGATGAGTTCACGGGACGGATCGTGATTGGATTACGGGACGGATCGTGATGAGATCATGGGACGCTCGGCGATTTGGATCGCGAAGATGTTCGACTACACCAACCGCGTTTCTTAACGTTTCCCGCTTAGCGATCTACAAGGGTACGTAGATCCACTCTCCCTCTTGTAGATGCTCATCACCATGGATAGGTTTGCGTGTGCGTAGGAAATTTTTTGTTTCCCATGCGACGTTCCCCAACAGTGGCATCATGAGCTAGGTTGATGGTTCGATGAGATCTCGAGTAGAACACAAAAGGTTTGTGGGCGTTGATGCTTAGATTGCTTCCTCCCTTGGTCATGTTTTGGTTCAGCTGTATTGTGGGATGAAGCAGCCCTGACCAACCTTATTCGTACGCTTACGAGAGACCGGTTCCCTCAACTGCACTTGTTGCAAAAGATGGCTAGCAGGTGTCAGTTTCTCCTACTTTAGTTGGATCGGATTCGACAAAGGCGGTCCTTGAGAAGGTTGAAAAGCAACTAGTGTATCACCATTGTGGTTTTTGCGTAGGTGAGAATTGTTCTTGCTAGATACCCGTAGCAGCCACGTAAAACATGCAACAACAATTAGAGGACGTCTAACTTGTTTTTGTAGGGTATGTTGTGATATGATAATTACATGATGTGATATATGTGATGTATGAGATGATCATGTGATGTATAGATTATCACGACTTGCATGTCGTTGAATACGGCAACCGACAGGAGCCATAGGGTTGTCTTTAATTATTGTATGACTTGCGTGTCAATCATTAAGCGCTATGTAATGCTTTACTTTATCGCTAAACGGAAGCAATAGTAGTAAAAGCATGCAGGGCGTGACAACCCCGATGGCGACACATTGATGGGGATCAAGATGATGGAGATCATGGTGTCGTGCCGGTGACGATGGAGATCATGCCGGTGTTTTGAAGATGGAGATCTTAAACACAAGTTCATGGCCATATCATGTCACTTATGAATTGCATGAGATGTTAATCCTTTTTATGCACCTTGTTTTGCATAGGACGACGGTAGCATTATAAGGTGATCCCTCACTTAATTTCAAGATAAATTGTGTTCTCCCCGAGTGTGCACCGTTGCGAAAGTTCGTCGTGTTGAGACACCACGTGATGATCGGGTGTGATAGACTCTACGTTCACATACAACGGGTGCAAGCAAGATTTGCACGTGCAGAACACTCGGGTTAAACTTGACGAGCCTAGCATGTACAGACATGGCCTCGGAACACAAGAGACCGAAAGGTCGAACATGAGTCATATAGTAGATATGATCAACATAATGATGTTCACCATTGCAGCCACCTCAACTCACGTGATGATCGGATTTGAGTTGGTGAATTTGGATCATGTATCACTCAAATGATCAGAGGGATGTCAATTTGAATGGGAGTTCTTAAGTAATATGATTAATTGAACTCATTATCATGAACATAGTCAATAGTGTTTTTGCAAATTATGTTGTAGATTACTAGCTCGCGCTATAGCTCCCTTAATTTTTTATATGTTCCTAGAGAAATAGAGTTGAAAGATAATTGTAGCAATATTGCGGACTGGGTCCGTGATATGAGGATTGTCCTCATTGCTGCATAGAAGGCTTATGTCCTTAATGCACTGCTCGGTGCACCAACCCCTCTAGCGTCGTCTGTAAGATGTTGTGAACATCTGACAGGCACGTTCTGATGACTACTTGATAGTTTAGTGCGTCATGCATTACGGCTTAGAATTGAGGCTCCAAAACGTTTTGAACGTCACGAAACATATGAGATGTTTCTAAGAGCTGAAATTAGGATCTCAGGCTCGTGCCCGTGTTGCAAGATATGAGATCTCCAACAAGATTCTTTGCCTGCAAGATGAAAGAGAATAGCTCAATCGTTGAGCATGTGCTCAGATTGTCTGGGTGCTACAATCGCTTGAATCAAGTGGGAGTTGATCTTCCAGATAAGATAGTGATTGATGTAGTTCTCCAAGTCACCGTCACTAAAGCTACTAGAACTTGGTGATGAACTATAAAACGCCAGGGATAGAAATAATGATCCCTGAGCTGTTCGCGATGTTTGACACCGCGAAGGTAGAAATCAAGAAGGAGCGTCAAGTGTTGATGGTTAATCAAACCAGTAGTTTCGAGAAGGGCAAGAGCAAGGAGGGAAACTTCATGGATAGCAACTCAGTTGTTGCTCCAGTGAAGCAACCCAAAGTTGAACTCAAACCCGAGACTAAGTGCTTCTGTTATGAGTTGAGCGGTCACTGAAGCGGAACAACCCTAGATACTTGCTAGATAAGAATGCTGGCAGCATCGACAAAAGTATATTTGATATACGAGTTATTGATGTGTACGTTGCTAGTACTCTTAGTAGCACCTAGGTATTGGATACCGGTTCGGTTGCTAAATGTTAGTAACTCGAAATAAAAGCTACGGAATAAATGGAGAACTAGCTAAGGGTGAGGTGACGATACGTGTTGGAAATGTTTCCAAGGTTGATGTGATCAATATCGCATGCTCTCTCTACCTTCAGGATTAGTGACGAACCTAAATAAATGTTATTTGGTGTTTTGCGTTGAGCATGGACATGATTAGATCATGTTTATTGCAATACGGTTATTCATTTTAGTGAGAGAATAATGGTTATTCTGTTTACATGAATAATACCTTCAATGGTCATGCACCCAGTGAGAATGGTTTGTTGAAATCTTGATCGTAGTAATACATATGTTCATAACATTGATGTCAAAATATACAAAGTTAAATGATGATAGTACCACATATTTGTGGCACTGCCGCAAAATGTCATATTGTTATAAAGCGCATGAAGAAACTCCATGCTGATGGATCTTTGGACTCATTCGATTTCGAATCGGTTGAGACATGCAAACCATGCCTCTTGGGCAAGATGACTAAAGGACCCCGTTTGATGTATGCAATCCAGTGAGTCTTGTAGCGTGCTGTGGATATCGTTATTTTCTTACCTTCACTGATGATTTGAGTAGATATAGTGTATATTTGCTTAATGAAACACAAGTCTAAATTGTTTGAAAGGTTCAAGCAAATTCAGAGTGAAGTCTAAGATCATCGTGACAAGAAGATAAAAATGATTGCGATATGATCGTGGAGGTGAATATCTGAGTTACGAGTTTGGCATACAACTTAAAACAATGTGAAATTTGTTTCACAACTAAACGCCACCTGGAACACCATAGTGTGATGGAGTGTCCAAACATCATAGTCATGCTCTATTGGATATGGTGTGTGCTATGATGTCTCTTATCGTTTTACTACTATAATTTTGGGGTTATGCATTAGAGACAACTACATTCACTTTAAATAGGGCACCATCTAAATCCGTTGAGATGACACTGTGTGAATTATGGTTTGATAGAAACCTAAGCTGTCATTTCTTAATGTTTGGGGCTGCAACACATGTGTGGAAAATGTTTTCACCTAATGAGGTCGAACCCAAGGCGAACAAATACATCTTCATAGAATACCCTAAGATCAGTTGGGTGAACCTTCTATCTCAGATCCAAGTGCAAAGTGTTTGTTGCTTAAACAGATCCTTTCTCGAGGAAATTTTTCTCTCGAAAGAATTGAGTGGAAGGAAGATAGAACTTGATGAGGTTGTTAAACCTTTGTTCAACCAGGGAGTAGCGCAGCGCAGCAAGATGTTTCTGTGAAGCCTACGTTAGTTTAAGAGGAAGGTAATGATGATGATCATGAAGCTTCAGGATCAGGTTACTGTCGAACTTCATAGGTCGACAAGGATGTGTACTGCTCCTAAGTGGTATGACAATCCTATCTTGGAGGTCATGTTGTTGGAAAACGATGAACCTACGAGATGTGGAGAAGTGATGATGGGCCCGGATTCCGACAAATGGTTGGAGGCCATGAAATCCGAGATAGGATCCATGTATGAAAACCAACTATAGACTTTGGTAGACTTGCTCGCTGGACGGCAGGTCGTTGAGTACAAATGGATCTTTAAAGTGAAGACAGACACTGATGGTAAATGTCACTATTTGTAAAGCTCGACTTGTTGCAAAGATGTTTGTGACAAGTTCAAGGAGTTGACTACGATGAGACTTTCTCACTTGTAGCGGTGCTAAAGTCTGTTGGAATTTTGTTAGCAGTTGCTGCATTTTTTAAATTATGAAATCTGGCAGATGGATGTCGAAACATCGTTTCCTTAACGGTTTACTTGAGAAAAGGTTGTATGTGATACAACCAGAAGGTTTTGTCAGTCCTAAGGATGCTAAAAGGTGTGCAAGCTTCAGTGGTCCTTCTATGGACTGAAGCAAGCATCTCGGAGTAGGAATGTACGCTTTGATGAGGTGATCAAAGTTTTGATATTTATACAAAGTTTACGAGAAACTTGTATTTACAATAAAGTGAGTGGGAGCACTATAGAATTTCTGATGAGTATATGTGGATGACATATTGTTGATCGTAAATAATGTAGGATTTCTGGAAAGCATAAATGGTTGTTTGGAAAGTGATTTTCAAAGGAAGACCTGGATAAAGCTACCTAATTGTTGAACATCAAGATCTATAGAGATAGATCAAGATGCTTGATGAGATTTTCAATGAGTACATACCTTAACAAGATTTTGAAAGAGTTCAAAATGGATCAGTCAGAGAAAGAGTTCTTGCCTGATTTGTAAGGTGTGAAGTTGAGTGAGACTCAAAGCTCGACCACGGTAGAAGAAAGAGAAAGGATGAACGTCGTCCCCTATGCCTTAGCCATAGGCTCATAGGCTCTGTGTAGTATGCCATGCTATGTACCGCACCTGTGTGTACCTTGCCATGAGTCTGTCAAGGGGTGCAAAAGTGATCCAGGAGTGGATCATAGGACAGCGGTCAAGATTATCCTTAGTAACTGAAAGACTAAGGAGATGTTTCTCAATTATGGAGGTGATAAAGAGTTCGTCGTAAAGAGTTACGTTGATGCAAGCTTTAACACCAATCCGGATGACTCGTAGTAGCAATCTGGATACATATAGTGGAGTAGCCATTTGGAATAGTGCCAAGTGGAGTGTGGTAGCAGTGTTTACAGTTTGACATAGGGATTTGCAAAGTACACACGGATTTGAATTTTGCAGACCCGTTGACTATAAGACCTCTCTCACATGCAAAGCATGATCGAGCCCCAGAACTCATTGGGTGTTAAATTCATAATGATGTGACTCACATGGTGATGTGAACTAGATTATTGACTCTAGTGCAAGTGGGAGACTGTTGGAAATATGCCCTAGAGGCAATAATAAATTGGCTATTATCATATTCCCTTGTTCATGATAATCGTTTATTATCCATGCTATAATTCATTGATCGGAGACTTAAATGCATGTGTGGATACATAGACAAAACCATGTCCCTAGTATGCCTCTAATGGACTAGCTCATTGATCAAAGGATGGTTAAGGTTTCCTAGCCATGGACATGAGATGTCATTTGATAACGGGATCACATCATTAGGAGAATGATGTGATGGACAAGACCCAAACTACAAACGTAGCATATGATCGTGTCAGTTTATTGCTACTGTTTTCTGCATGTCAAGTATATGTTCCTATGACCATGAGATCATGCAACTCATGGATATCGGAGGAGTGCCTTGTGTGTATCAGACATCGCAACGTAACTGGGTGACTATAAAGGTGATCTACAGGTATCTCCGATGGTGTCTGTTGAGTTGGCATGGATCGAGACTGGGATTTGTTACTCCGTGTGACGGAGAGGTATCTCAGGGCCCACTCGGTAATACAACATCACAATGAGCCTTGCAAGCAATGTGACTAATTGTTAGTTGCGGGATCTTGTATTACGGAACGATTAAAGAGACTTGCCAGTAACGAGGTTGAACTAGGTATGGAGATACCGATGATCGAATCTCGGGCAAGTATATTACCGAAGAACAAAGGGAACATTATACGGGATTAACTGAATCCTTGACATAGAGGTTCGACCGATAAAGATCTTCGTAGAATATGTAGGAAACAATGTGGACGTCCACGTACCGCCATTGGTTATTGACCATAGAGGTGTCTCGGTCATGTCTACATAGTTCTCGAACCCATAGGGTCTGCACACTTAAGGTTTGGTGACGTTTCGGTAGTGTAGAGTTATGTATGGTGGTGACCGAAGGTTGTTCGGAGTCCCGGATGAGATCCCGTACGTCACGAGGAGCTCCGGAATGGTCCGGAGGTAAAGATTCATATATAGGAAGTCCCAGTTTGGTCGCCGGAAATGTTTCGGGCTCATCGGTAGTGTACCGGGAGTGCCGATAGTGTATCAGGAGACCTCCGGGAGGGGTATTTCGACCCTAGAGGGTCCATGGGCTGTGGGAGAATAATAACCAGCCCTTAGTGAGCTGGTGGAATAGCCACAAAAGTCCCATGGCGCCAGGAGGAAAACTGCCTAAAGAAAAAGGTGGAAAAAAGGCAAAAAGGAAGAGTCCTAGTCCAGGAGTGGAGGAGGAGAGTCCACCTCCACCTCCTAGCTTTGGCCGACTCCTATTGGAGTTTTTCCTTGAGCCAGCCCTCCTCTTCTCTCCTCCTATATATACTGGTGGAATATAGGGTTTTTGCACAGATTTTACGGCCACGTGCTACCCGTTCCACCGGTGCTCCTCTAGATTGGTTTTCCGCAGTGCTTAGGCGAAGCCCTGCCGGAATTGCTCCACCACCATCACCGGAGCGCCGTCATGCTACTGGTGAACTCACTCTCCTCTCCACCTCCTTTTGCTGGATCAAGACGGCAGAGATCGTCATCAAGCTGCACGTGTGCTGAACGCGGAGGTGCCGTCCGTTCGGCGCTAGATCGGAAGGACCGTGATCGAGATCGCGAGACGATTCGTGATGAGATCGCGGAACAGATCGTGATGAGTTTGCGGGACAGATCGTGATCAAGATCGTGAGACGGATCGTGATGAGATCGTGGGACGGATCGTGATGAGTTCACGGGATGGATCGTGATTGGATCACGGGACGGATCGTGATGAGATCGTGGGACGCTCGGCGATTTGGATCGCGAAGATGTTCGACTACACCAACTGCGTTTCTTAACGCTTCCCACTTAGTGATCTACAAGGGTACGTAGATCCACTCTCCCTCTCGTAGATGCTCATCACCATGGATAGGTTTGCGTGTGCATAGGAAAATTTTTGTTTCCCATGCGACGTTCCCCAACACCTACTCCTAGTATTGATTCACCTAAATGATCCTTTTTCTAGCTTAAGTACTTCTATGGTCCCTCCAAACTCTTATATGCATTTATAACCCCTCGGACATACACTATAATTGGTTTGATGCTTTTAGGGGGCTATAGGGGGTATAAGACGTCATTTGAATTGACATGTCTCTACTTTGAGTTTCGGACTTTTCCTATGAAGGAAAACAAGGACTGAGGCATATGGCAGTCTTTCAACACCTTGTTTTGATAGGGGCCGGCTGTGTGCAACCACAACAACATAACCAACTTGTCCACGGAATCACTAATCTCTATTTTTGTTGATACCTCGGGACATGTATGTACCAAAATTTCTGAGGGATCAACACATGCGAAGAATAATGCCATGGCGTGATTGGAGGACTTGCAAGTGGTGAAGGCAGGGTCTTGGATGCGACAAAGACCTTGCTTCACAGGAAGTTGTTTAGACTTGGCTTGCAAGATATGTTCCCATCCAGACCGAACACGAGTTCATGTGAGCCTGGTGGTACGTGAATTATAGTATTGACCTTTGCAAGTGGGGGCAATAAACATTGGAGGACTTGTTGGTGGTGCTCCTCTAAGTATCGAGTTATGATTTTCACGGGGAAAACCCAAGGTCTAGCCATTACTGGTTGTGCTTGGCAGTGACCTTGTTCAATGCATTGTTTTCGGAATGCGGTCTTTCTTCAGCGTGAATACTTAAGATCTTTGATTGGGAAATGGAAACGCTTGTACATTGTTTCCTTTCTGAACATGTTGCTTTTGGAGAACCTCCTTTGCAGTCCGAGCACTGTCTTTGGTGATGATATGCATCCAAAATTCCAAATAAATTGGTTATATGCATCCAAAATTCTAAATACAGATGACAATTACAAATTCAAAAAGGATAAACATATGTCATGCGAATGCAATTTTTATAAATTACTGACAATGAGGTTCTCTGCCAATAGCACAATCGACACAATAATTAATCCAAAATCCCTACATACTAAAACCGTTCCCCTCTTTTGGAAATCACCAAAAGAGTTTGTCGACAGATTTCCAATAGAACATTTCCAATAACATGCATCCATGTGCACTATTGAACAAGAATGAAATTAACTTAATCTATAGGATGTAACCACCCTTTTTTTGTGCATAACAACATCAAATAGATGGAAAAGCACTTGTTGAAATCATGAGAAAGCTAAACAACAATGCACTGGTTATTATCCATCCTTCTCAGACCACACAACATATGGATATTAGAGTGTTGCATCTCATTTTTACATGTTGTGTAAATTAGCACTTGCAGGCAGAAATCTTCTACAAGTGGATGCACTGGAGAAAAATCTAGAGAATGTCCTCCTTGCTCTATTGTTCTCATAAAACTGCACAAAGATGTATATATTCTTTTAAAAGGATTACTCCAATTTGCATTCAAACCACAACAATACCTAGTGACAACATAATTTACTTGCAGTTTGAACTTCTAATTAGAAATGCATGCCAGAATTCAATTGTACAACTGCTAACACCAGCATATTTTTTGGCACATATCACATTTTCATGTATTGATACAAATTAAGACTCAATTCATATACTAAACATAAATTTGTTGCATCTTCTGACTATTCACCTATGAACAAATGAATTCACAAGGAGGAAAACCACAACTACTTATAAATTCACCCCCCATGGTCTTCCCTCTTGATGTTGCTGCATCAGAATTTTTAAAGTCCTCCACGTTTCCTTCTTCGTCTCCGTGGATGATTTCCCATATACCCCAGTCAACCGCCAGACCAATCCATCCTCCTCCGTAACATCCACATCCACATGTCTTGTTCCGTGCGATCGCATGGACACATCTATTTCTCTCCTCCAAAACAAAGCTACTCCCCTACTTTTCCCCCACATCGTTCCACACTGTCATATTAGTAAGCCCTAGTTTCCACCGAAATTTTTCCAATTCCTTTTCGTCTAGTCTTGTCTCTAAAAGAAACAAGATGTCGGGATCCTCCACTCTTCCCAGCTCGAGAAGAGAGCGGGCCATTCCCGAGCCCCCGGCAGTTCCAACCACTATTCAAAAAAATCTTCCGATTCAATGATTTATCGTCCAGTTTATCACTACTCATGGGGTGACCGATAAGATTATGCCTTATCTTCACCGTTTATCTTTTGGGCTGATTTATCACTCTGACAAGCGATTTACCGAGAATCTATCAATAAATTACGCCTATTCCTAGTACATGTTTGCAAAAAACTATGTTTATTTGTTTTTTGGTTAACCTTGTTGTGCAATAGGTACTGCTATTGCCCTATTTTTTTTCATTTTACGAGGATTCAAGGGCTAGGAATCAAGGTAACACTTCTGTTGAATATATATTTTGGTGTTGAATATAGCATATTTCAGTGTTGCGAACCTGGGATATGCAAAAAATGGCCCATTAACAGTCAACCGATAAAATTGATTAATCGGACGATTTTTGATTAATCTCTTATCCCCATCTGACCGAGACATTATCGATAAGCGATATCCTCAACATTGGTTCCAATCGATGATTTTCATTGCTCCTAGCAGGACTTCTCTTGCAGCCCGGCCGATCTGCTATTTGTGTCCTCAGTCGTACTCGTCTAGTCACCTCCTCCTACCTCCAGATTCCCCCCTAGTATCCTACCCTTCTTAGCCTCGAGCATCAGGTTAGCCTCCTCCTCATTTCTTATCTTCTGACCCAAAACTTGTGCATACTGTATGTTACCCGCTCCATCCCTTCCCCTGCCTCCACACCTTTTTATACTTTCTAAACTCCTTGTTAGGCTTCGCCCCCTTCCCACCCGGTTCGTTTCCCCTCTCTATCTTGTCCACATGGATCGTAGTGCCCTCCTTTCCCATCACTAGCACCAACTGGGTGTTCTCAAGCTATCCCGTAGTTGTGACCTTTCTCCCTTCAGCTGCCTATTCATTATGGTTTGACTCACTAACCCCCCCCCCTTCCCGGCTATCACTCTGCCTCCCCGGATTCCAGAACAAGCTTCTTGAGGGTTACTGCTTTAGAGGGTACACTTGACACTTTGACCGGACTCGTAACCTCTTCCCCCTTCTCTGTTATATCCTCTTTCACGCCACTATTACATCCCCCTTCCTTCCTCTAGGACAGACTGTCACTTCCACTTCCGGATTTTCTACCTGAGCGACTAAATCAATAGTTCATGTGATTGTCCCCTCCTCTAGTCTTCCCTTTCCAGCCCTAGTTTTCCTCCTTACTTGCCCTTCTCCAACCAACATCTGATTTGAGCCAGCCACCAAATTGTGCTCGCTCCCCTTTTGCAGCTTGGTATAGCAGTCTTTCTCTCCATGTCCAATAGTCCCACATGTGTAACTAAAATCAGGCATGAATTCATACACAAAATGACACCATAGACAATCCTCCTCTTCCTCCTTAGTACCATTGTTAAGCATTCTTTTCGTACTCTGCTTCTATTTGTACTGACCATCTCCGTCTTCTGAGGTAAACCCTCTCATGATCGGGTTCTCAATGTTCATCCTAACCTTCAGACGCAAGTATTTTCCAATTGCCTTCCCGTTCGGCGCAGCATCCGCCTCCACAAATCTTCCAACGATGTTGTCGATCTCCTATGTTGCCTCCTCATTCATCATGCCCAGCGGGAGGCTGAAGATGCGAACCCAGATGGGGATGTCATTAAACTCATAGTCATCAAGTCTTTAACTCAGATCATAATCTTCCACTACCACCTGCTCCTTTTCAAACATCCACAACCCATCCTCCAATGCCTTTCTTTTACCAGATTCCTATTTGAACGTGACCGTGAACAGGTTGTGTTCCACCTCCCAACAATCAATAACTTTGAGAGGGCACCAGACACGGCCCAGAGAAAGGCAGATCACATCTCGGTGGGAAGATTTCTCCGATAGCACCATGCACATGGCCTGTGGTATAGTGATCACCTCTTTACCCTTCCCTAGCAACCGGATCTTGACTCCCTTCATCTCCTCCTCATACAGCTTCAGCCTCAGCATCATATCGCCCACGCCTTCTATGGTCCTCTGCCCCTCACTCCCCAAATAGCCGACTAGGGTTTTTGGTGTATTACGCCCGCGCACCCTAGGATTGCACACAAGGCTTTAAGGTGGCGGTTTCAAGAATTGAGGTAGATCCTAGGAACTAGATTCCTCGTGCCCAAGCTCGAGGTGGAGACCGATCACAGATGGGACGAGAAGTAGAAAACTCAAAACCCTAATCGTCTCTGCAATCGTCGGAGCTAGATGCTAACCACCCCCCTATGGGACGGACGCTAATCGCCTTCGCTGATAATTAGGAGGATTGGGAGTTGACTGTAGGTTGTAGCAGTGCTCTAGGGGGAGGATGAGGCTTGAAGCTCGTCGCCCCGTGGTAGGAACAAGGAGAGGTACACAAGGTGTAGAGTAACAAAGTTGTGTTTTTCTTTCTTGATTCATTCCTCGATAGAGGGGCAATATAAACAGTCAAGTTACATTATGACCGACGACTCCCACTAGAAACAAAAACGGACTCC
This sequence comes from Hordeum marinum, assembly GCA_022496015.1. Taxonomy (NCBI): domain Eukaryota; kingdom Viridiplantae; phylum Streptophyta; class Magnoliopsida; order Poales; family Poaceae; genus Hordeum; species Hordeum marinum. Next base: position 464,654,054 of record CM039676.1, on the reverse strand, counting down.
TACTTGGTTTAGAAGCAGCTGGGAAAACATTCTTTGAGACAAAAAAATCCTTCTGTTTCCAAACCTGATATTAATCCGGACACCCTTTGTCCGCTGGCCTCATCTCTCTAGCTATACGTCTCCTATATGTACGCCCCCACATGACGTCTCCCCCTCCATTCTGGAACAACTCGTCATCGAGCTAGAAGCTTGGATAGCATTCTTTGAAGGCTGGAAAATTCTCCCATGAATCATCAGACGTTGGTTGGCCGTCCCAATGGACGAGAACCTGCTGCATACCCTAGAACAGTCATGGATGCAACACCTTTGAAGGTGTTGGATGAACACGGCCTTGGAAGATGGCTAGTAGCACCGACGGAGCATCTGAGGAGGGCCGTGGTATTTCTTCAGAACACCCATGTGGAAATAATCATGGATGCGGGTGCGGGACGGAAGCTCCAAACGGTAGGCAACATAATCAATTTTGGCGAGGACTTTGTAGGGACCAAAGTACTTAGGCGCAAGATTTCCCTTTGCAGCAGATCGAAGGAATGTTGTTGGATGGTGCTGCAAACGCAACCAAGCCCATTTGAAGACCTCAAATGGAAGTTCCCCAATGCTTTCCATCATAGTAATGCTTGTAGTGTTGCACAACCTGAAGGATATTGTCATGAACAACGAGAAGAAATTGGTCGCGATCTGCGATGTTGCGCTTGATAACCCACAAGATAAGGGGATCACAACAGTTATCGATTGTAGAGTATTCAACCCAAATTTATTGATTCGACACAAGGGGAGCCAAAGAATATTCACAAGTATTAAAAACGGAGTTGTCAATTCAACCACACCTGAAAGACCTAATATCTGCAGGAAATTATTTAGTAGCAATGTAATATGGTAATAACGGTAACGGTGGCTGTGATAGTAGCAATTTGTAGTGTTTGTAACAGTACCAAGGGAGAAGTAACTAAGCGAAGATCAATATATGGAAAGCTCATAGGCAATGGATCAGTGATGGATAATTATGTGGGATGGCATTCATTATGCAATAGTTATAACATAGGGTGACTCGGAACTAGCTCCAATTCATCAATGTAATGTAGGCATGTATTCCATATATAGTCATACGTGCTTATGGAAAAGAACTTGCGTGACATATTTTGTCCTACCCTCCCCGGCAACGACGCCCTATTAGAAACTAAGGGATATTAAGGCCTCCTTTTAACAGAGAACCGGACCAAAGCATTAGCACTTAGTGAATACAAGAACTCCTCAAACTACGGTAATCACCATAAAGAATCCCAGTTATTGTCACCCTGGGGGATGCAGATCATAACTCTTAATAGGTGTCTACAACTCTCAATATAGGATCAAGAACACACATATATTCATGAAAACATAATAGGTTTAGAAATGAAATCATGGCACTTGGGCCCTAGTGACAAACATTAAGCATAGCAAAGTCAAAGCAACATCAATCTCAGAACATAGTGGATACTAGGGATCAAACCCTAACAAAACTAACTCGATTACATGATAAATCTCATCCAACCCATCACTGTCCAGCAAGCCTACAATGAGATTACTCACGACCGGTAGAGAGCATCATGGAATTGGTGATAAAGGATGGTTGGTGATGACGAAGGCATCGATTTCCCCTCTCCGGAGCCCAAAATAGACTCTAGATCTGGTCTCCCGAGGAAGAACGGACGATGGGGGTGGCTTCGTATCGTGAAACGTGATGAACTCTTCTCTCTGATTTTTTTCTCGACAAATAGGGTTATATGGAGCTGGAGAGGAGGTCGAAGGAGCCACGAGGGCCCCACAAGCCTGCTAGGCACGACCAGGGGGTGGCCATGCCTAGCAGGCTTGTGGCCTGTAGGTGGCCCCCCTCTGGTTACTTCTTGCGCCAGTATTTTTTATTAATTCCAAAAATAATCTCCTTAAATTTTCAGGACGATCTGAGAACTTTTATTTCTGCACAAAAATAATACCAAGGAAATTCTGCTAAAAACAACGTTAGTACGGGTTAGTTCCATTCAAATCATGCAAATTAGAGTCCAAAACAAGGGCAAAAGAGTTTGGAAAAGTAGATACGTTGGAGACATATCAACTCCCCCAAGCTTAAGCCTTTGCTTGTCCTCAAGCAATTCAGTTGATAAACTGAAAGTGATAAAGAAAAACTTTTACAAACTCTATTTGATCTTGTTGTTGTAAATATGTCTAACTTATGTTCAGATTTTCAGCAAAGATTATAAACTAACCACATTCACAATAACACTTAGATCTCACATTTACTCATAGCATTGACATAACCAACTAGCGAGCAATAATAACAAGTATCAGATGACAACAATTTTATCAAAACAATCATGATACAATCTGACATAATGGTATCTCGCTAGCCCTTTCTGAGACCGCAAAACTTAAATGCAGAGCACCTCTAGAGAACAAGGACTGAATAAACATTGTAATTCACGGTGAGAGAGATCCAGTCATGCTCACACTCAATATCAATTAATAGGAAGGCATACAAATGACAATGGTGCTCTCTAACTGGTGCTTTTTATAAGAGGATGATGACTCTACAATAAAGTAAATGGAAAGACCCTTCATTGAGGGAAGCATTGATTTGCAGAGGTGCCAGAGTTCAAGCTTTTAAAACAGAGATAGGTAATGATTTTGGAGTGGTACGCTTTCATTGCTCACATAACGACCAAGAGGTTTTCAATATCTTCCATGCTATATACATTATAGGCGATTCCCAAACAGTATGGTAAAGTTTTTTACTCCCCCTCCACCAATCAGTCACACTCCACGGCGGGCTGAATTCACGGGTACCGTCCATACAAGCACGGTTCTGGGGGAGTGTTGTTTAATTATATTTTGCCTTTTATTTCAAGCATGGAACTGGGCATCCCGATTATCATCCACTTTCTCGTGAATGATAGTGAATCAACACATATCGTGAGAATAACCCACCTAGCATGGAAGATATTGACAACCCCCAGTCGCAACATGAGTGATTTAGGCATACAAAACAGAAAGTTTATTTGAAGGTTTAAAGTTTAGCACAGGCAAATTTACTTGCAACGGCAGGTAGATACCGCATATAGGTAGATATGGTGGACTCATATGGAACAACTTTGGGTTTATTGAGATGGATGCATAAGTAGTATTCCCGCTTAGTACAAGTTACGGCTAGCAAAAGACTGGGGAGCGACCAACTAGAGAGCGACATAGTCATGAACATGCTTTGAGATTAACCAACATTGTTTGCAAGCATGAGTAGGATATAATTCACCATGAACATAAATATCGTGCAGGCTATGTTGATTTGTTTCAACTACACGCGTGAACATGTGCCAAGTCAAGCCACTTGAATCATTCAGAGGAGGATACCATTTTATCATACTACATCAACCTCCTATCATCATTATTTTGTAATAACATCATGGGCTACCATACGGTCATAATCTAAAATCTTCGTCGGTATCAGCTTTTCATCTTTCTCGTGAAGCCTAATGGGTATCTCAAAATGTTTAAACGAGATGCATAGATACCTCTGAATATGGACCCCTTCAAATGGTTGGTGTTCAGTCGTTGGGCCACCATAGAGCCCAGACTAAAGGTTCTGTCAGCAAATAAAGCATGGCGTAAAATAGTGAGGTCAGGAGCACTAAGGCTTCCACTCTCCTAGCGACCAACTAAACATCTTCCCACAAATAATGAATAATAGCACAACACAGGAAAATGTGAACTAGCTACTCTTGCCTTTGACACGCCTCTCTCTTCCCCTATAGTGACTGCGGCAATAAAATCTTACATGTCTCGAGGACGTCGTTCCCTGATGCTGCCCTCATAGGGTATCTTGCAAACTTTGCAAAAATAAATAAGGTTCATTTTCTTAGGCACATCATATAAAGGAAATTCTACTGTAGGAGGGTCTTCCCTAGGATGAAATTGAAAATTTTGCACAAAGGTATTAGTGAGCAAGAGGTACTGGTCACACTTATCGTAGAGGAAGTCGGTGATGCCTGCATTCTTGGCCAAATAATAGAAATCTTCATAAATTCCAGCCGCCCTCAAGAATGTGTCACACGGCCATTCACATGGTTGAATTTCTGCTATGCGAGGAAGATTATATTTGGGTTTCTCCTTCATTTTGTTTTCATCTTCCTTAGAGCCCCGGCTTGAAGAACCTCTTAGTAGTCTTCTCAACATATTTTCTTTCTTTGAAAATTTCTGAAATTTTTAGTGAGTGAAAATAAAGGTGAACAAAACTCAACTAAACTCATAGCAACTACTCCCTCAAGTGCCTAGAGACTATATCATGCATCAAAACTACTTGGGACCATACAAATTTGACATGCAAGCTCAAGAACAAGGTCACCATAACAGAATTTTTTTGCAACATATAAGGCACTAGAACAAAAACTAATTTGATAATTGGAGGAGTCACATACCGATGTGCAATCCCCTAAAACAGTTTTGCAAATGGAGCTTTGAGCAAGGATATCGAAAATGGCAGCAAGATGAGCTATAACAGGGATTTGAGCAATGGTGGGATTTTTTCTGGAGGAAGATGAAGTGAATGGGTGCTGGAATAAGTGGAGGGGGGCCACGTGGGACCCACAAGCCACAAGGGCGTGCCCAGGGGGGTGGCCGCACCCTGCAGGCTTGTGGCCCACTGGTGTAGCCCCCTGATGCATTCTCGGTGCCAAAAATTCTTAAATATTCTAGAAAAAATTATACTAAATTTTCAGGGAATTTTAGAAACTTTTGTTTCCAGGTCAATTTTCTATTGCATGGAGAACTCAGAAAACAGAAAAATAATAGCATTTTTAGTTAATTTCATCTAGGTAACAGAAAGTAAAAGTGAGGTGTAGGAAGTTGTGCTTTCTAAATTCGTCCATCTCACGCTTATCAAAAGGAATCCATCAATAAACTTGATCAAGTCTTATTAACAAACTCTTTTCGAATAACATGAAACCAAAGAATTTTCGAATAACACTAAGTTACCTCAATAGGGATATGCATTTCACCAACAACGAGTATATCATATTTCTTCTTGGCAGTAGGAAGAGGGAACTCAAAGTCTCCAATAATAATCGTTGGAATTTTTTCAATAGAGTTGATTCTATGAACTTGAGGTTGTTTCTTCGAAAAGTGTACTGTATGTCCATTACCATTAATATGAAAAGTGACATTGCCCTTGTTGCAATAAATAACAGCCCTTGTAGTATTCAAAAAGGGTCTAACAAGGATGATCGACATAGTGTCGTCCTTGGGAATATCAAGAATAACAAAGTCCGTCAAGATAGTAGCATTTGCAACTACGACAGGTACATCCTCACAAATACCGATAGGTAGAGCAGTTGATTTATCAGCCCTTTGCAAAGAGATTTTAGTTGGTGTCAACTTATTCAAATCAAGTCTACAGTATAAATAGAAAGGCATAACACTAACACCAACTCCAAGATCACATAAAGCAGTTTTAACATAATTTTCTTTAATAGAGCATGGTATAGTACGTACTCCAGGATCTCCTAGTTTCTTAGGTATTCCCCTTTAAAAGTATAATTAGCAAGCATGGTGGAAATCTCAGCTTCCGGTATCTTTCTTTTACTTGTCACAATATCGTTCATATACTCAGCATAAGGAGACATTTTCAAAATATTAATCAAGCGCATACATCAGAAGACAGGTCTAAGAATTTCAACAAAGCGCTCAAAATCCTCATCATCCCTTTTCTTGGATGTTTTAGGAGGAAAGGGCATGGGTTTCTGAAACCATGGTTCTCTTTCTCTACCATGTTTCCTAGCAATGAAGTCTCTTTTATCGTATCTTTTATTCTTAGGTTGTGAGTTATCAAGATCACCAGCAGGTTCAATCTCCACATCATTATCATTACTAGGTTGAGCATCAACATGAAAATCATTATTAATGTTATCACTAGGATCATGTTCATCAACAGATTGTGTCTCGGCATCAGAAATAGATATATCATTTGGATTCTTAGACGTATCTATGACAGGTTCACTAGCAACATGCAAAGTACTATCATCATTCTTTTGCCTACTCTTATTGGAAGGAATAGGTGCATTAGTATTAACTCTTTGAAAATCTTGTTCAATTCTCTTAGGATGGCCCTTAGGATACAAAGGTTCCTGAGTCATTCTACCTCCTCTAGTCACAACTTTAATAGAGTGATCACTGTCCTTATTATTCATCTCATCAAGCAAATCATTCTGAGCCTTAAGTACTTGCTCTACTTGAGTGGTTACCATGGAAGCACGTTTACTAATAAGCTTAAGATCATTGACAGTTCTACTCAAATAATCACCCAAGCGATCAAGCATATAAGCATTATGTTTCAATTGTCTACTAACATAGGAATTGAAATTTTCTTGCTTCATAATAAAATTATCAAATTCATCCAAGCATTGGCTAGCAGACTTATTATAAGGGATATCTCCTTCATCGAATCTACTGAGAGAATTTACCTCGACTACCTGTGTCGGGTTATCAAGACCATGTATTTCTTCAATAGGTGGTAGATTCTTAACATCTTCAGCTTTAGTACCTTTTCCATTCATAGATTTCTTTGCCTCATCCATATCTTCGCGATTGAGGAATAGAATACCTCTTTCCTTTGGAGGTGGCTTTGGAGGTGGTTCGGGAATAGTACGATCATTATCATTGCTCGGTATATTATTAAATAGTAATTCAGCTTGTTTAGCAGTTCATTCCCAAAGAACACAACCAGCACAACTATCTAGGTGGTCCCTAGAAGCATCGGTTAGTCCATTATAAAAGGTATCAAGTATTTCATTTTTCTTGACAGGATGATCAGGCAAAGCATTAAGTAATTGGAGAAGCCTCCCCCAAGCTTTTGGGAGATTCTCTTCTTCAATTTGCACAAAGTTAAATATTTCCTGCAAGGCAGCTTGTTTCTTTTGGGTAGGAAAATATTTTTCAGAGAAGTAATAAATCATATCCACGGAACTATGCACACAACCAGGAGCAAGAGAATTAAACCATATCTTAGCATCACCCTTTAACGAGAAAGGAAACAACTTAAGAATATAGTAATAGCAATTTTTTTCCTCATGAGTAAATAGGGTGGCTATATCATTTAATTTGGTAAGATTTTCCACAACAGTTTCAGATTCATAACCGTGGAAAGGATCGGATTCAACAAAATCAATTAACTCAAGGTCGACAGAGAATTCATAATCCTTATTAGTAACAAAGATAGGTGAAGTAACAAACTTAGGATCATATTGCATTCTAGCATTCAGAGATTTTTCCTCCCACTTGCGAAGCAATTTCTTAAGATCATCTCTATCCTAACAAGCAAGAAAGTACCTAGCGACCTCTCCTTCCATAACATAACCCTTAGGTATATCATGCAATTCATATCTAGGAGAGCTAGGTCTAGCAGGTGAATCATAGTTTTCAGTTTCAATAATTTCATCAGATTCAAAAATATTATCAGTTTCAGCATTGGCTCTAGCAATTTGTTCATCAAGAAATTCACCCAGTGGTATAGTATCATCAAGCAAAGTGTTATCATAAGCATCATGCATAGCATAAGTAGCATCATCAATTACTTGCAAGATATCAGAATTACTAGCGGGTGGTAGTGTCGCAAACTTACTCAGAACAGAATGTGAATCAAGTGCAGAGCTAGATGGCAGTTCCTTACCTCCCCTCGTAGTAGAGGGATAGAGGCATCAGAGCAGTCTGCCTCCTCCAGCGCGTGAGGCCACTCAGCATCCTCCTCCGGCACGCCAAGCCACTCCGCCTCCTATGGCGCGTGAGGCCACTCAATCTCCTGCTCCGATGCGTCAGGCCACTCCTCCTCCACCACGACGGAAGAGAGACGCCGCCGCCGCTCCGGCGGCTAGCAGTACAATAGGCAGGAAAAAAAATTCAAATTTGGTCCAAGCATCAAGCCTGTTACAAAGTTACCATATGAGAGGACTAACGAAGAAAGCACTGACATCAGTAAAGCCAAAGTGAAGGCCCATTTTGCACGGAAACAACCACCTCCGAAGGAAATGGTAGATCCGATGAAAGAGAAACACACTCTGGATGCCCTGAAGCGACCATCGCCGCTTCTGCTGCCATCAAACTATGAACGTTGTATTATAAAGACGTATAATGAAGCGCGGCGGTCGGGAAGTACTTGTAGTGCTGCCCGAGTCAAAGAACAAAGAAGTGGGAAAACAATTCCCCAGCTCGGCGAATAGGAGCAGCAATCGTCCCCCCCCCCCCGCTCAATGTGTCTAGCGATATTGATCATCCGGTGCTACTGCCCGGTACCAAACTTGGTGATTACTTGGGGGATGATGTATATTTTGAAACGACTGAGGTAACTAAAGAAGAATACAAATACGTGCACGGGAAGCCTCTCGTCAAACCTGACCATCCTCCTCTAACAATGATGATGTACAAATTGCATGAGTGGTACATGAAAAACTGCAGGGAGTCTTGGAGAGACACTATGTATGTTAGAGTGAAACCAGAGCACGAATTCATTGGACTCAGCGTGATGCCTATTGAATTTGTGGAGTTATTTCAGTTATTCAATCAACTGGCCCTCGACAAACAACTCATGACTGCCTACTGTCTGTAAGTATTACTTCTATAATTAAGTCTCTAGCTCAGATTGTTCATTGCATTTATATATAATTATCCTCGCTATATTATGCAGATTGAAGATTGTCGAATGCAAAAAAACAGGAATCTTCGACGTTGGGTTCATGAGCCCAGATGCTGTAAATGAATGGACAAGACGAAATGAAACTAACTAGACCGACGAGAACTTGCTAAAGTCGTTCCTTACATATCAAAACAAAAGGGAAATACTCTTTCCTTACAACTTCAAGTGAGTGATGTTGTCTTCTCTATATACTCGGTTTCGCTTACTCGAGGTTAAGTAATGTAATTGATGAGTTATATATGCGTGCGCAGTTTCCACTATATTCTACTATCCATTAAGCTTGACGGGGCATTAATAATTGTCTTAGACTCAAGACGTAAAGATCCCGAGAATTATGGGGACATGGATGCAATGCTCCAGAAGTAAGTTCAGTCAATACCGGGACCATATCGGCATGCAACTTTCGTTAATTTCCTGATATCAAGTAATCATTTTCTTTGCCTGGCAGGGTTTGGAAGAAATTCGCCTGAAAGGTTCCCGGTCTAAACAAAGAGTTGCGATTTACACACCCCAAAGCACTAGCGAGTTCTGCGGATATCTACTTGATTCAAAATTTCTTTAATATAACATTACCATGATTGCTTATCAGTTTGATTGAAATCTATTCTCGTAAAGTGCTTGTACCAGAAAGAAGGGACTGTTTTATGTGGATACTACGTATGCGGGTTCATTCGCCACTCGACCTCTGAGCAGGGCTTCTCTGACAAACAATTTGAAGTACGTAAATAATATTCACAATTTTATTTTATATATTACGTTACCATCAATAGTGTTGAGTATTATTCAGATATATGCATGTATTGACCCCTTTCTTTAAATTAGATCTGGCAGATGCGGGATGAACTCCTACCACATGATCGCATACGAGCAATTCAAGAGGAATTGGCGGGATTCTTTCTTGACCACGCCATACCTAAAGACGGAGAATACTATGTGGATTTGTGATTGGATCTTAGGGATTGTAAGAGATCTTGTATTATATATATGTAGCTAGTAGCGTCGGATAGATATACGAAAACTTGTTGTTCGACCAATCTCTCAGAGAAAGAGAGGTCGATCACTTATCTCTGTATATGTTCATGACGATCTTGTGTACTTAATGGTTCCTTCATTTGCTTACTAGCTAGCGTGTCGAGTTCTCTTTATCGTAGCTAGCGTCGACCAAGCACGGAGAAGGAAAGAACACTTCTCTCTATTAGCTAGATAACACAATATCAAACCCCTAAATTAACCCTCCAATAACCCCCTAACCCCCCTCCTTCAAAAAAACCCAACTCCTGCCAGATGTTGACGCATGGACGCATTTTGCTCCCGGTTGGTGTTACCAACCAGGACAAAAGGTCCTCCTGCCTAGGCTCCCCGTAGAGGCCACGTGGAGCCCCTTCTGTCCCGGTTTGTAAGGGAACCGGGACTAAAGGTTTGGGGCTTTAGTACCGAACTTTTAGTCCTGGTTCCAGAACCGGGGCTAATGGGCCTCTGGAACCAGGACAAATGGGTCGTTTTCTACTAGTGCAAAGAGAGCCTTCCAAAAGCCATAGGTGAAAACAACATCTTGATCAGAAACAATGGAGACTGGTATGCCATGCAGACGAACAATGTGAGCAAAGAAGGCCTTGTCCACCATCTCAACTATGTACAAATGCGCTGACGGAATGAAATGTGCATATTTGGAAAAACGATCCACGACAGTAATAATGCACACTTGTCGCACACTTTTGGTAATACCTCGATGAAGTCCATGGCAATGTCCTCCCAAATCCGAGATGGTACTGCCAGGGCTAAAGCAAGCCTATTGGATGGAGCTACTCAGTCTTGTTACGCTGGCAAACTAGGCAGTTGCGGATTTAGTCCTGAATAGCTGTCCGAGCCCGTGGTAGATGGAAGTCACGACGAAGATGGTGTAGTGACTTCTGAATATCCTCATGGAAGGTATCATGGGATGCTACGAGTATATCTTCCACAAGTGAGGAGGAAGGTGGCACATAGGCACGATGCTCAAAGGTGACAATGCCGTCAATGAGTGCCCATGGAGGTCCCAACTCGATGTTCTCTAGTTTTTCATGCAATGCCATGAGAGATGAGTCAGTGTGTTCAGCCCGACAAAGTTCCTCTAATAGATCAAAGGCAGGACTGCTTATGACACACACATGGGCATCAAAAGTGTCATGTCGTGGCAGTGCATGAGCCATAATATTCTGTCGGCCAGGCTTGTACTCTATGATAAAATCAAAGCCCAAGAGCTTGCCGAGATAATGATGTTGTGGGATAGTTGTGAGGCGCTAGTCGATAAGGAACTTGAGGTTGTAGTGATCGGTTTTGACAACGAAGGCACGACCCCAGAGATATGGCTGCCAATGTCACACAACTTGTACTAGACCAATGAGCTCGTGCTCGAATGCAGCAAGGGAGGCGTGACGAAGAGCAATAGGCCGACTGAAGTAAGCAACGGGTCTCGTGCCTTGGTGTAACACTGCATCGAATTCCGAGCCAGAGGCATCACATTCCACAATAAATGGCACGGTGAAATCCGGAAGTTGAAGCACCGGTGCGGTAGTCATGGAAGTATTCAACTTTTTGAAAGCATGTGTGGCCTCCTTAGACCACATAAATCCATCCTTTCTGAGCAACGCTATGAGGGGTGCTGTAGTAATGTCGAAATCATGAATGAACTTCCGGTAGTAGCTGGCTAACCCCAAAAAACCACAGACCTTACGAATTGTGCGCGGCACCGGCTAGTCAACAACAACCATAACCTTTTGACTGTCCATGGCGACACCGTCGATGTAGATGACATGACCAAGGTATGTAACTGACTCCTTCCCAAAAGAGCACTTGGAGCAATGGAGAAATAACTTGTGCTAGCACATGAGCCCCAAAACGACTCGCACAAGTTGAACATGCTTGACCCATGAAGAGTTGTACAAGAGAATATCATCGAAAAATATTAAACAAATTGGCGTAAGTGGGGTTGAAGTACATTGTTCATCAAAGCCTGGAAGGTCGTCGGCGCATTTGTGAGTCCAAAGGGCATGACGAAGAAATCGGACATGCCCTCGTGTGTTCGAAATGCCGTTTTGTGATGTCCTTGATATGCATGTTGTAAATATGCCCTAGAGGCAATAATAAATTGGTTATTATCATATTTCCTTGTTCATGATAATCGTTTATTATCCATGCTATAATTGTATTGATCGGAGACTTAGATGCATGTGTGGATACATAGACAAAACCATGTCCCTAGTATGCCTCTAATAGACTAGCTCGTTGATCAAACGATGGTTAAGGTTTCCTAGCCATGGACATGAGATGTCATTCGATAATGGGATCACATCATTAGGAGAATGATGTGATGGACAAGACCCAAACTACAAACGTAGCATATGATCATGTCAGTTTATTGCTACTGTTTTCTACATGTCAAGTATATGTTCCTATCACCATGAGATCATGCAACTCACGGACACCAGAGGAGTGCCTTGTGTGTATCGAGCGTCGCAACGTAACTGGGTACTATAAAGGTGCTCTACAGGTATATTTGAGGGTGTCTATTGGGTTGGTATGGATCAAGACTGGGATTTGTTACTCCGTATGACGGAGAGGTATCTCAGGGCCCACTCGGTAATGCAACATCACAATGAGCCTTGCAAGCAATGTGACTAAGTGTTAGTCACGGGATCTTGTATTACGGAATGAGTAAACAGACTTGTCGGTAACAAGGTTGAACTAGGTATGGAGATACCGACGATCGAATCTCGGGCAAGTAACATACCGAAGAACAAAGGGAACGTCATACGGGATTAACTGAATCCTTGACATAGAGGTTCGATCAATAAAGATCTTCGTAGAATATGTAGGAACCAATATGGGCATCCAGGTGGTTATTGACCGTAGAGGTGTCTCGGTCATGTCTACATAGTTCTCGAACCCGCAGGGTCTGCACACTTAAGGTTTGGTGACGTTTTGGTAGTATAGAGTTATGCATGGTTTTGACTGAAGGTTGTTCGGAGTCCCGAATGAGAACCCGGACATCATGAGGAGCTCCGGAATGATCCGGAGGTAAAGATTGATATATAGGAAGTCCTATTTTGGTCGCCGGAAAAGTTTTGGGCTCATCGGTAGTGTACCGGGAGTGCCGCTAGTTTACCGGGAGACCATCGGGAGGGGTATTTTGACCCAAGAGGCTACATGGGATGTGGGAGAGTAAATACCAGCCCTTGGTGGGCTGGTGGAAGTTACACACAAGGCCCATGCGGCTGGGAGAGAAAACCCAAAGAGAAAAAGGTGGGAAAAGGCAAAATAGGGAGGAATCCTAGTCCTACTAGGATTGGAGGAGTCCTCTTCTCCTCCTTGATTTGGACGACCCAAGGGCTGGTACCTTGAGGGCCAAGCCTCCTACTCTCTTCCTATTATATATACTAGAGGTTTTAGGGTTTTTGGCACTAGATTTTTAGCTACGTGCTGCCCGTTCCTCAAGTGCATAGTTTCTCCTCTAGATCGGTTTTCTGCAGTGCTTAGGCGAAGCCCTACCGGAATAGCTCCACCACCATCGCCAGAGTGCCGTCACGCTGTGGGAGAACTCTTCTACCTCTCCGCTCCCTCTTGCTAGATCTAGAAGGCGGAGATCGTCATCAAGTTGCACGTGTGCTGAACGCGAAGGTGCCGTCTGTTCGGCGCTAGATCGGAAGGACCATGATCAAGATTGCGAGAGGGATCGTGATGAGATCGCGGGACGGATCATGATGAGTTCGCAGGACGGATCATGATTGGATCGCGGGACGGATCGTGATGATATCGCGGGATGCTCGGTGATTTGGATCGCGAAGAAGTTCGACTACACCAGCCGCGTTTCTTAACGCTTCCCGCTTAGCGATCTACAAGGGTATGTAGATCCACTCTCGCTCTCGTAGATGGTCATCACCATGGATAGATCTTGTGTGTGCGTACGAAATTTTTTGTTTCACATGCAACGTTGCCCAACAATGCACGCACACCTGGTGATAACCAGAGTGCAAGTCCAGCAGTGTGAAGAAGCGAGCGCCCTTTAGCTCATCCAGTAGCTCGTCTACTACAGGAATAGAGAACTTGTCCTTGATGGCATTGGCGTTGACGCCACGACAATCGACGCATAATTGCCAGGAGTTATCGTGGTTCTTAACCAGGAGAACATGCGAAGAGAACTCAGAAGTGTTGCGGCGGATAAGGCCGTGCTCCAACATGTTCGCACACTGTCTCTCGAGCTCGTCTTTTTTGGATAGTCGAGTAGCGACATGGCTGAGCAACCACCGATCCAGTAGCAGGCACCATGCGGATGCGATGGTTATGAGTGTGAGGTGACGGCAACCCCAAGGCTCTGCAAAGATGTCAACGTAGTCAGCGAGGAGGCTATCAAGAAGCTCCCACCCGGAGCAAGCGTGAATGTGGGGGTGGGGGTGGGTTGACGTCGCGATACCGTACCACTCCACGCGATGGTCACACCGCCAGAAGGACATCTAGAGACGCATGAAGTCCCAAAGTATGGGCCCGAGCGTCTTGAGCCAGTGTATCCCGAGAACGACGTCGAAACCACCCAAGGGGATGGCGTAAAGAGCTAAAGATCAAAAAGGAAGTCTTCTTGGCCTATGCTGATGGTAGCCTATCAAACAAGACCGCCACATATGACCTGATCTCCATTGGCCACTGTCACGCGGAGGCGACGTCCTGTGGAGATGGGGCTGCCCACTTGTGCAGCAAGCTCCTCGTTGATGAAATTGTGAGTGCTACCGGAGTCGAGGAGAGAGACCAATTCGCGCTCACCTACGCGCACCACTAGCTGCATTGTGTCGCTTGTAAGTAGCGAGATCTGTAGGTTGTCGTCATCAGCTTCCTCGTCGTTGTCGACAGACTCGATGTAGAAGAGGCGCTTGCAGAGATGTCCCTAGACATAAATCTCGTTGCAGTTGAAGCATAGTCCCTTGTTGCGTCTATCCTCCATCTCAGTGGCGTTATGTTTTTTGAAGACAGGCCCACCCCTGGAAGAGGGGCGCCCGTGGCAGCACCTAGGGTTGCTGGAACAAGGCGTGGAGGATGGCCAGGGCGCATCGGAGTGGCAACAATAACCATCGTCACAGCGGTGAGGTGCTCATAGGAGACGACCATGTCCATAGCATCCTCAAGAGTTTCTGGACGCAGCAGCTCGACCTGCGTTTTTAGTGGCTCACCTAGATTATTGGTGAATATGCTGTGCTCCTCATCATCTAGGATGGGCTTGATGCGGGACAAGGGTTGGAGGAACTGTTTGGTGTACTCCGCCACTGAGTTGGAGGAACTATTTGGTGTACTCCACCACCGAGTCCGTCCAATTGAGGGAGGTGAGCTCGCCGATGGGATTAGCATGTGTGGGAGGGTCAAAGTGTTGGCTGACACGCGCAATGAAGTCTCACCAAGTTGGTTAACCAATCTTCTCCTTTATATGGCCATACCAAAGGGCAGCCACATCTGTTAGATGGTATGAGTCCATCGAGGTCTTGTCCATCTCGGCCCCCGCGTCACCCCCCGCTCGGGCGACTCGGGCGACACCCTAACCCTAGCCGCCGCCGGGCACAAGACCCCCTCCCTCCCCTCCTCCCGCCACCGCCGGAGGACGCCGCCGGCCTGCGCCCAGTGGCCGACGGTGGTGGCGGGGGTCCTTCCTCTCTCCCGCGTCTTAGAGATGGCGGGGCCCCTACGTGCGTGGAGGCACGGCCGATCTCGCGGAGCGGCGGCAATGGTTGCGCTGGCGGCGGCGGTTGCCGGCCCTACCTCGGAAGGCGGCGGATGCGGGCACATGGGTTGCCCGGTCACGGGCGGCTGCGTGCGGTGGATGTCCTGGTTCCGACGGCGGCATCATATGATCTATGCTGCGAGGCGCGTCATCTGGCTCTGGATCGGCGGTGGCGTCGAGGGCCTGGTGGACTGCTCGGCGGCACCTCCGGGCAGATCTGTTCTGGCTGGTGCAGCCGACGGTGGTGGTCATCTTCTTCGTCGGAGGTGGCCGGCCAGAGGCTGGGTGGTCGGATCTCGAGATCCGTCATCTAGTCCCGGCTGCGAGTTGGGGAGATAGATTTGTCGGTGAAAACCGAGCCGACAACAGGCGATGGCGGCATTCTGCGCCGTTACCTTGATGAAGGCATCGTCGTGTAACTTCTGTCGACCCACTCGTGTTGCTCCGGGGGAAACCCTAGGATCTGGCATTCCAGATTGAACGATGACGGCATTACGATGTTGTTTCTCTCTTGGGAGCACCGTTTGTGGAGCAGCGCTGGAGGACAGAGGCAAGAGGCGGAGTGGCTTTGTCTTGAATGGAGCTTCGGTGGAGATGTCAAGTCATGCCTGGCCAACAGGTGCTACGTTGTGTCATGCCTGGTCGGCAGGTGCTACGCACGACAGATCTTCCAGAGTCTCCGCGTCGGGATGGACGAGTGCAGGGCGGTGGAGTCGTTGGGTGCCGTGGTGGCGTCGACGGATGGCCGGATTGGCAAGGATGATGCGGATTTCTCTCTTGAAGATGGGACAGCGGTTCGATGATGATGGCGGCTTCTAAAACGTGTGCATGTGGTGTACGCTTTAGGTCTACTGCATCGGTTGTACGTTCCGATACGTTATATGGATGGATCGGCGACGACATCGGTTATAGATATGGGGAGTGAGAGCACTCCACATTATCAAGTTTGTAGGTGTGAGTGGAGGCTTCGGGTGGCTTGACGTATGTTCTTGTCAGACCTTAGTGGAATAATTAATAAAGATGGCTGCATGCATCAATTGATGCAGAGGCCGGGGGTTTAACCTCCTTTTCTAAAAAAAATCTAGTCAACCATGGTCGAGCGTCGTCTTCACCATTGTATGTAGGGAAGTCGAGCTTGTAAAGGCGGGGTGGACGCTCGTCGGCAGAACCAAGTGGAGCCTGCAACCTGAGTTGACCTCTGGCACGGGCAACCGCTAATTAGGAGTCGGCGATGCCAAGGGAAGGCTCGCCATGGCTGGCACGCTCCAACGTGGTGATGGTCAGGTTTTGTGTGCGTTGTTATTGTGATAGATCATTGACTTCTGTTCTGAACGCCGGTAGGATGTCGGTGACATCCTTTAGGACCTTGGTCATGTTGCTGCGAAGGAGTTCGACGCCCTCGGCTAGATCGCCTAGATTTTGATAGACGTCCTCGAAATCGACGTGTTCCTTGGCAACGAGGTCTTCGAGGGTTTGAGGAAGACCATGCTTCTTGGGAGAGTATGACATGGTTGCAGGCGCAACAGAGATCGATGAATCTGATACCAAATTGTCAGATACTTGGGAATTAAGAGGATTGGGAGTTGACCGGAGGTTGTAGCTGTGCTCTACAGGCGGACGAGGCTTGAAGCCTCGTCGCCTTGTGGCAGGAAGGAGGAGAGGCGCACATGGCACAAAGTAACAAAGTTGTGTTTTTCTTGCCCGATTCGTTCCTTCACCCAGCAAGGGGGGATATAAATAATCAAGTTACATGACGACTCCTACTAGAAACAGAAACAGACTCCTACTTGGTTTAGAAACAGCAGGGAAAACTTTCTTTGGACCAAAAACCCCTTCCGTTTCCAAACCTGATACTAATCTGGACACCCCTTGTCCGTTGTGGCCTCCTCTTTTTGGCTATACGTCTCTTATACGTACGTCCCCACATGACAACAAGTTGATGGAGCAAAGTAGATATCTATTTTTCGATAAAGGACCTTTATTACTTAAAAGGTTTAAGCATTACATCCGGCATGTGCATAATTGAGATGTACAAATCCAGAATCAACCATAATTTCCATAATGCATTGATGATTTCCATGGTAAAATACACTTTCCAGATAGAGTAGTTTTCTTAAGATAGGGTAGTTATCTTAAGTTAAGATGTTCCTCAAGCTCCAACCATGAAACACAGGATCGTACCTTTGATCTTTTTGTTTATCCAAACCTCAAGCAACATACCTGCACTAACTCAGCAGCACAAACAGCAGCATATATAGCGAATGCAGAAGGCAAAGATCACCGAGGCAGAAAGTAACGCTAAGGTACTAGTTTGATTTTCTTGGGAAGACGCTTCCTAACAACCATCTGACTTGATTTGGTAGTAATTGCACCACTCACTGTCTTCCAATCCTCATTCTTCAGCATAATTTTAGAGTCTTCAGTACCCATCCTGAAAACTGGCTGTATGCAAATGTTAATCAGAATCTATCTCCCTAAAGCATATGAAAATGAAAGACACTCAAATAGACATTAAAATTGAAATACCATGCTACTAAATTTAGATTAATGAAAAATATAAACAATAGAGCAAAAGCCGCATAGTTTACACAAATATATTAGCAGGCAGGTTAGAGTGAAAACCGTTGACTTGTACCAAATCGCATTGGAGAAAAGGCCAGGATAGGTTTTAGAACTATGAAAAAGACTTTCGAAGTATCTAATGAAGAAAGATAAATATGTATATACAAGGACGAATGAACTGCTTCATGGTTTTGGTGCATCTTATCTCTACTGAACGAGATACCATGATGCAGTGATGCTGCAACCTCCCTAATGAACAGAAGCATATGTATAATTGATCAATTCAAAAGCAATTTGACATAGTTGTCGAAGATATGCTAGGTGGTGTTGTGTCCAATTGACATGGTGAGGTCTGGCCTTGTTCGTGTGTGTGAGTCATAATTTCAGTTAACAGCTGCAGAAGATCTCCTGGCTACTTTGCTAAAGGCTCACTGTGCTACCTTTTACAAATCAAAATTTTGTTCATGATCTCAGCAAAATAAATACAGTAACAAAACAAATCCTTTTTGTGGTCACTGGTCACTAATAATGCCAAAAGAAGTTAAGAGGACTACAGCAAGGAGCAGTTTTTCTTATATATCATACTGTTAAAAAGAATATCTTCATAATTTTTTCAAATTGATAGTGTGCAAAAAAATGGAGTAAGAAAGTAGGAAGACGTTCTCAATTTTATATTAGTACAGCCACTCAAACAAAAATATTTCAAGACTTCTAATCTGCATGAGAGTTTCATCTGCTAACATATGAGTGCCATCAGACTGAAAGTAATGCGCATGCTACTTATTTTGCAGTTTGCACCATGCATATGAATGCAAATCTAAAAGTTTTTTTGGCAAGGAATTAAGATTATTTTCATGTGCACGGAAGTATCTGATTATTCATCCTCATGATGAATTAAATGGCTAACGTGAGCCTATAACATCATAAACTCATGTAATTCTGCTCATAACATCTGAAAATGATATATGCATTTGATTTGTTGTTTCCCTCATTCTTTGCTTGCTGAATCAGTTGCTTGACCATTTTCCCACCATGAAATTAGGCTTCATGGGTTTCATCTGTCGACTATATATGCTGGAACTAATTCGGTTGGAATTGCAAAAGGTGCACCTTCAAAGATCATCTTCAAAAGCGTGAGCACAGCGAAGAGGGTGCAGACCGCACCAAAAAGAACCTTGCAGTTCCCCTGGCTTATTCTGGCAACCCAGCAGTGAGATTTTGAGCACTTCGAAGCAGCTGGAAGGGCATGCGTCGGAACCACTGTATCTCACTGCCAAAGTGAATTCCAATGATACACACAGTTCTTGTCCTAAACCTCCTGAACAGAGCCCATAGCGATCATAAGAGTGAAGGGTACACTTTCTAGTTCTGTGGGTCTGGTTTCTTATGTGCTGAGGGCTTGAAGGAACACAACAGATTATTGTACATTCTCACTGCAGATACGATTAATATGAGAGATAAAACAACTCTGAATCTGAAGAGCAACGGAAGTCAAATCCTGCAGCATGTAGCTTGTTCACCACCATCAGACAATCTGAAGCCAAAATCATCACTCCTTCTGATAGAGCAAAATGCAGAACTTGGTCAAACAAACCGCTATTGCTTCAGCCAGTTCTGGTATGGTGACGCCTTGAAGAGTGCGGTCAAAGCAAGCCAGGACATCACCAATTCACCATCATGGCCACTTCATCACCACCCCTTCGCCCACCATTTGATCATCAATGAAACACTGCAGCATCAACATTATCTTGGCACTGACGATGATTGGCTCACGCCTAGAGGTAGACACCAGGGAAATATGATGCTGTTGGATCATAAAAATGTAAGGATCCTGAACTTATGCACAACCCTTCACGGTTCAGGACTGTCTTTGTTGTTCCAAGCCTCGTTGTGTACGTCCCATGCATGGGAACCGGCATGCAACAGCAATAGCAGTGGATGTTTCCAGGATACTTTGTGCACCTGAAAGCATGGGTTTGTCTTTATATTACTGTTAGGCGTGCAAATGTACCATTTGTCTGCACGCCTGTTTTCGAATGCTACTTTTGCCAATACTGTAGACGGGTTTACTGATCCCAAGAAAAATTGAACATTATGCTACAAAAAATGCAGCAGCAGCAGTTGTGCTCATGTCAAACTAATGATTTGATTTGCAGCAAAGACTGAAAGAAGAGGGTGAGGAACTGGAATAAGTAAAATTCACCAAGAAATAATAATCAGTTCTTGACATGTTTCTGTGGATCATCGATCATGTATATATAGAGAGAGAGAGTTTGGGAGGGAGCTGACGTCGCCGGCACATGAGCTTTACCTCCTGATCCGATGTGATGGTCAGTGTGCTAAGCCTAAGTCTGAACATAGCATTTGTCTGAGCGAGCGAGCGATGTGTAGTGTCTGGTCAGTCAGGTCACCAACGGCGGCGAGGGTGACGGCCATTTGCCTGTCTGAGCAAATGAGATCCGAGCAGTGTGTTAAGTCAGGGGACACTGATCTGCTTTGACTGCTACCGCTGCACTGCAGCTCACTGCTCGGAGTCTTTGGACCTATCTATGTATGTATCTATCTATTTATCCGGCGACGGTTGGATCATCAACCACTCACGCGTGGCTCTGCCTCTGGCTCGTCCTGCGCGTGGTGTGTGGACACCGCGGACTGAGCAGCATCACATTGGCATCACGCTCAAGAAGAACAGCTGTTGTCCTAGCCCTGGTGTCTGTGTGTGCAGCGCGAGAAATCGAGCACAGATCCATCGTCGGCCGTACAGTTGAGATGGTGAGCTTCGTTTGTTGCATGGGTCGCTCTCGGCTCCTTGCAGCATCTCGTTTTCTGGATCCGGGAACAGGGTCGTCGGTCGGCATTGATGGCTCCTCCTCTCTGCATCTCAAGGACAGTAGGACACTCCCCGCCAGCCCATACCCATACCGACGGCGGCAACATCGCTTCTTCGGTTACTGGAGCACGACGTAGCTTCCTGGCAATGGCCCTGTTTGGCTGTTTGGGTTAGAGTTAAATTGGTTAGATTGGACTGAACTAATTTCAAAATATCCAAACAGGAGGGTTAAAGTTGGTTAGATGCATCTAATCCATTCAAAAGAACTAACCAACCCAAGAGATGCTTATTTGGGTTAGAGTTAGGTGGGGTCCAGAAAAATATATTCTCACAGCCCCAGCCGCACCAGATCCCCTTGCCACCCCACTCATCCCGCTCCCGTCGCCCACATCCATCTCGCTTCCCGTCGCGCCGCCACAGCCACCCCCCATCCGTCCGGCCGCACCCATCTTGCCACCCGCAGTCGCCTGAGCCGCCCCAGCCAAAGTAGCCAAATGTTGAGGAAGAGCATTTATTGTCAATCTAATCCTGTCATCCAAACACCTCTTTGGTTAGAGTTAGTTCACGATTAATTCAAGGTTAGAATCTAACTCTAACCGCTAACCGAGTTAGAGTATCCAAACAGGGCCAATGACACAAACGCCTCTTATGTTTTTTGTTTTTAATCAATTAATCAACAGACAACAGTGACCACCTTTAAATTACTAGACATTGTGTTTTGCCTCTAGATCAAGAATGTTAGAGTATCTACAGTCGGAACTTGCAAATTCAGTCTCTTGGATGCCCACACCTCCCGACGCGTTCGCGGTCACACCTCAAATAATGCATTCTACAATCGGATACCTCAAATTATTAACCTCAAATACATATTATTACATGAAACGTAAACCTAATACAAGCGGAGCTCGCCCGTCTTCGCCGTGTCCACGTCAGGAGGCTGGCTGTGTCCTTCGTAGTGTCGGTCCGGACGCCAACGAGGTAGAGTAGGACATGGGACACTAGCCGGCTCACGGGACTCGAGCTCCCGCCATCTTTCATGCCCTACTCTTCCTCGTCGGGGCCCATAACCCGGACGGTGCCGGTGGGCATCAGGTCGATGACAGATCCTACCTGGGAGGAGCCGACGCCCACCACCACGCGGTTACGGCGACCGCTGGTGCACCATACAAGGCGCTGGAGGGTGTGACTCCGCCTCTCCAACATCCACTACCGCGAGGGCCTCCGCCACCTCCCACGCCCGTTGCCTCGCACGGCAGGCACGCCGCGCCATGTTAGCATCCGAAGACGCCCATGTTTCGTCCTCGACACGCCAATGGAGGGGTTGCACGTTCAGCATGGCGTTCGGATGCCAGACGGGCCGCACCACCTCCGGTGAGGCAGCGATGCTAAATCCAATCATTGGTTGTGCCGACGCAATGGATTCTTGACATAGCGAGTCCGAGCGCTGTCGTCGGGCGGCCACCTCCTGGGCACGACAGAGCGCAAGCAGGACGCCCATCTCCTCCTCGAGGCCACGTGGGATGAGCTCGTGGTCGACGGATTGGAGGTGAATGATTTGGATCCGCTGACTGTCATGCCGAAGAAGGCCGAAAATCGTTGGATCGGGCTTGGATGGCGGATGGGAGTGGAGGGAAATGGAGTGACTGGCTAGGGTTTGATCCGGCCATCGGTTGAGGGCGAATATATGTGAGGTCGATGCGGTCCAGTGCGGGTCAGGCGGGTATGCCCCTCACGCGTCTGAACACTCTATATCTATTTTATATTTGAAGTGGATACAAAAGATGTTAGTTAATCCGGTCGTTTGAGGCATGTTTAAAAGGCTTGACTGATCGATTCGTAGCCATTGTGTTGTGCCTCTAGATGGAGAAGAGGTGTACGGTACTTCTCTAGCCTCTAGATGGAGAGGAGGCTAGAGAAAACTTGAAGTTGATCTATTTACTCAATTACGGCCGGTTCCGAGTGCCTTTTTCCCTTTGTGGTTGTGTGTGACTTTGGATTTTATTTTCATATACTCCTTCCGTTCTTAAATATAAGTTTTTTTAGATATTTTATTAAAAAATTACATACGGATGTATATAGACATATTTTAGAATGTAGATACACTTATTCTATTTCGTATGTAGTCTTTTAGTAAAATCTTTAAAATGGCATATATTTAGGAACGGAGGGAGTACTAGATATCTTTTTTTTACGGGTCATTTAGTACAGTAAAACGGAAACCAATTCCAACTCTCTCGCACACTTGGTGATTCTGGCCGTACGATTTCACTTACTGGATGTTCCTCGTCGTTGGAATGCTGCCCAGTTTCATGGTTAATCGCTATAGATATCTGTTTGCAAGGCAGCCACCACGAGCCATATATATGAATATAATGATTCCTTCCCAGTGCAAAAGTGCACACAAAAAATACGTGTCTATTCCCCGCAAAAAGGAAAAAAAATATGTCCATGACGAAGACACCTACAAAAATAATGAGACGCCATGATCATATATTGAACTAGCTAGCTTTCCCGCAAAAAAAAAAAGAAAAAAAAACTAGCTAGCTGCAACATCTATCTGAACTTTGGATGACCAAGAAAGAATCTCAACATGAATGGACCGAAACCTGAAAGCATCTACAGTCAAACTTGGCAAATCCGACACGTTATACGCTCGTAGGCGCGTCCGGACACGTCAGCGGATAGCGTCGGCTGACCCCTCATATGTTGCGCCGCACATTCACATACCTCAAATGTAATTATTAAATCCATGCAATCCATATACGTCGATCATTCCATATAAATTCTCCGAATTCAACCGTTTGAAAGAAAGGAAATCAAATCACAATTCAACAAAACCGGACATGTCAAAATGAAAACAATGTTCGAACGAGAAGGGGTGCTTGTCGGATCATGGGACGGACGCAGCCATCCATGCCTCCTGCTCACCAGCTTGTCCTGCTCCGCCTACACTCGGGCTGCATGCTCCGCTTGCATCCTGGCTGCATGATCCGTCGCCGCAGCCGCCCTCACCGTCTCCTGCGCCCTATGGTCATTGATCTACTTCTTCTTCTTCTTCTCCGCAAGCCACTTCTTCGCATGCGCATCGAAGAGGGTTTCACCCACCAACATGATCTTCGCATCCTCCACATCGCATGCGAGTTGCAACCTCTCCTTCTCAAGCTCGATCTCTCTAAATGTCTTGGACTTCTCGAGTTCCCATTTAATGCTGCCTCTTGCTTCTTCAACTCGATCTTCTCCCTCTCAATTTCAAGCCTCCTCTCCGCTCTCGTCTGGTGGCACTCCATCCTCACCTTTTGCGCATCCAACATGAGCTTGTGCCTCTCCTCTTTATTGTTCTCCCTCACCGAAAAAATGCCCGTCCATGTGGACGACATTTTTGTAGTTGCGCATCATTGGAGATCATTGTCTTCTCCCACTTGTTTCCCATGACTTGCCGGTTATCCTTTGACACGGTAGATCTTCCATTGATGATGTCAACCTCGTCCTCCTCGTCGCCTAACACAAAGGATTGGTGGGAGCTTGAGCCATCATTTCTCTTCTTTCCGGCTTTGAGATAGGCCACAACTTGTGTCCACTTTGGCTTGCCATTCAACATGATCCAACAATGGCTAAAAGAAAATAGCTTCTTCTCGATCTCTTGATACAAAGTGGCCGTCACCGCCATCTAGCAAACAACATACGCATGAGCAGGGCGTTTAGTCAATTGTGAGTAGTAGATGACGTACTTGTTCACTTCTCCTTGAATGATCCTCCGTGGATGTTGGAGAGATGCCACACTACGGGTGGCGACGATAGGATGCGGCTCCATGTACTCCTTTTGTTCGTGATACTCCTTCCAAATCTTCTCCCAATACGTGTTCTCCTTTTGCTCGGTGCCGCATATTGGATCCATTTTTATGGCCAACCAATAATGGACCAAAAAGATGTTCTCAAATCTTGAGAAAGTTGGACCTCTTGCCTTCACCATCTTGCTCTTCTTCTTGTTCTTGCTTGGATTGGATCGGATGTTGTCCCAACTTCGAATGGGGTGGTGGCCCTGCAATTCGTAATCCATTTCGGTCGGAACTTCGTTATCATTGATCATGCTTCCCAAGTATGCCTCCTAGATGATCATGATTTGCAAGCATTCATCGCGTCCGAGCTAGTGGATGCAAAACACTGAACATTTGATCGGACTGGAGCAAGCAAAACATATCCGGTCTTGTTATGTCATTCCGTCGAACATGTCGAGTGAAGCCCGGGCGGTGGCGGTGCCCGTGCTCATCCGCTCCCGAAAGAGCTGCAGAGACTCACATTAGTCGACCTCCGGCTTCTGCGTGGGCGGAAAGCTATCCAGAATGGTCCAACTGGCCGTTGAATCCTGCTTCATCCCAAGGTTTTCGGATGGCACATCTCCTCGACAGTGCTAGGATGGATGGGGTGCCGGGAGTCGGACGTGGTGGGAGAGACATCTCCTCGACCATGTCTGCACCTACCTGCGATGCCGCCACCGGCTCCCTCGCTGCCGGCAACGCCGCATCTTCTGGGTGATGTTCTCCGCCTTGCAAAAGGCAGTGGATGAAGGGACACCGGCGGACTGCACCTTCGTCGTGAAGGTCGAGGACGGGCTGGAAGACATCACAATGACGGATCGTGACCAGCGGTGAGGATGTGGAGCAAGAGTGGCGGACGACGAGGGCTCGGGCGCGGGAAATGTTGGAGGGCTGCGGGAGGAGAAGGAAGGGTTTGGAGAATTTGTTGCAATTTGAGGTAGGGTCGGGCTATTGGGTCCGACGTGGCGGGCGTGTCCGGGCGAGCCGGGGCACCCTCATATCCGCCTCATATTTGGGCTGAAGATGAGGATTGCCGGTCAGCCCGTGCGTTTGAGACCCGTTTAAGAAGCCCGTCTAGGTTAATTTTTTATGAATGATCAGTAACCGGACGGCCATCTCGGGCATTTGAAACCAGTATGAGGGGTCCGGTTGTAGATACTGTTAGAGCATCTACATCCGAACCCCTCAAACGACTCGTCATACGTCCGCGTACGCGCTTGGTCAGTGACCGGACAGGAGAGAGAAGGAAAAAAGTGACCCAACTCGACCCCAACCCTCATATCATCCTTGTACGCTCACGCTATCCGTGAACCCTCATATTCATCTCAAATACATGGACAATATGAGGGCTCGCGAACGCTCCCGGGTGTGCCCGGTTAGTCCGTCATGTGTGACGCGACCCCGCCCCGGACCACCTTTTTCTTTTTCTTTATTCATTCTTTTATTTCTCTCTCTTTCTCTCCATCAATCACGTGCAAGTGACCGGACATATGAGAAAGAAAATAAGGAGTGTGGCTGCGCGGACGGACACGGATGTTTGGGAAGTCATATTTTCTATGTCCGGCTGTAGATACTCTTACTTTGGACCTGCCAATAAGACGAAACACATGACTCGGGTCACTTGATGGTATGCGTCGAAATCGCAGAATTTGGATGAGGACAACGACACGGGACAAATGAAATGATGCATGCGTGTCCATTTGAGATAAGTCTCAGGCTCTTAGCTGGTTATAGTTTTTTTCGTCTTTCTTCTTCATAGAAATTTCTTCTTCTTTCGAACCTAGTTAGGTCAGCTCATTGTTTTACTCTCTTCTTTCCTTTCCAAGAAAAGAACCCCCATGAGAGGCTTAATACGCGAGACCAACTTGTTGAGATTTTTTATCTGGATTTTTCTTCTAAACTAGATCAACCAAAACCATGAGGATATATTACACGGGCCTTAACAGGCCGTAAGTTAGAGTGGGTTAGCATTGTCCACGAAGAACATGGGTCGTCAATAGGCCAAAAGTCAGCTTGGACAATAAATGGCCCAAGCGTAGCACCTGCAATTAACATGCCGAAAGACGCACTAGGCTGGGAATGGGCCCAACTCTACAACTAGCCGCTAACAGGCCGAAAAGCATACCTGACAAAAACGACCCAATTGGAACATGTGTCGCTAACAGGCCGATAGGCATGCCTCACAAAAATGACCTAATTGGAACAAGTGTTGCTAATAGGCGAAAGAAACATCGGGCGGCAAATGGCCTTAGTGTACCATGGACCTTTAGCGAGCTGAAAAACACACCTGACCGCAATAAGACCCAAAGACAAGTGTATTGTTAACGGGCCTAAACTACCAACGAGCTGCAATGATGTCAAATGGCCAACGGGCCTTTAACAAGCCGAATTGGCACCTCTATGATGGGTCATGATTGTAATGGGGTCATACGCAAGCATGCCATTAGTGGGTCGACCCGCTAACTTTTGCCCAAAACTTGTGGGCCTTTGAATGGGCATGCCTTTTTTTTCCAGACATGCTACTGTTGGGTTGTGTCACGTATCGTCGTTCATAGGACTATATCCTCTGTTGGATGGATGTCACGTGTCACAACATTGAGCTGACGCGTTGCTCCGTTGACGAAGACGTGTTGGATTTGTGGGGCTGTTAACGGGCATCATATCAAAAACCTACACCCGATAGCTTAACGGTGACCCGCTACGGTGGTTGTCACATGTTAGTTATCCTTGACGAAAACACTTTCATGATGCGTGATTTATCATCATGAAAATAGCCACTTCCATGATGAAAAAGTGATTATTCTCATGAAACTAATCCCCGACAATACATGTATGACCATCTTGATTCTATCATAAAATCGTCATGGATGTACATGTGTAACAATAAACGTGGCCCACTATGACAAACACATATTATCACGATGTGTCTTTTTTGTAGTGCATGAATGTGATGCTGACGCTCTGGAGCGACACTGACCTGGCATGAATGGCGCAGCAAACACTTTGTGCGGGAGAGATTTTGGACGTGTCCATGGTGTCCGACGCGTGCATGGTAGCGGTCCAAACGACCGATAATACACTTTCCGACGTCCCTCATTTTGTTAGGGTTTACAAAAAATGGGCATCCGGACAGATCGGTGGACTGATGGGATACCATGGTCGCAAAATGAATTTGGACCATTTGACGCAGAAGAATGCGGACGGTTTAAGAAGAGGTGCCTTATTCCATCCATATGCCTGCCCAACCGATTCAGCCCAACCGATTCAGCCGTGCTCCATGAAGTCATTTTTCTATTCAATGGAGGGTGAAAAGTCACTTCTATAGTGTTTTGGTGCTCTTTATAATACTTTGCTCAGTTTTTTTCTTTTCTTATTGTTTTTATCATCATTTTGGTTTCACATTTGCTGTTGCTTATTTTTAACTTTCATATATTTCGTATTTATCGCACTTGTATTTTTAATGCGTGTACCTTAATTAAGAAAAAGAAAAACAGTCACCTGAAGAGAGCCCTTTGATACACGAGGTCGACAATCGATGATTACCCGGCAAGAGCAACCCCAGTACACTCTTCGATCATGCTGATCAGCAACGACCCACTGAACTGTAGCCGTTTGTAAGGTACCTCGTGGAGTCATTCGTGAAACGGCATACACATGCCATGCGGCGACCACAGAGGAGTCCGTTGTTACTATCCCGGGGATTAATTAACATGCTAATTAACTGTCACTAGCCAGTAGATTTGGCAGTAGCGTGTGTACATTGCCACCTGCAGATTGAAGTAATTTGTACCGCTCGGGCTCCAACGATGCAGGGAACCGTGAAAGGGACGGCCATGACAGTTTCCTAATTAAGAGAAGATAGTGCCGCTCATGTGGTTGCTTAGTTTAGTCTTATTAATGATATCATTAGTATGTTGTACTTCCTTCGATCCCTAAATATAAAACCTTTCAAAAATTTCATTATGGACTACATACAGATAAATATATTTTGCTCTGTATGTAGTCTATAGTAAAACTTTAAAAGGTTTTATATTTAAAAACGGGAAGTAGTATCATTAGTCTGCGTGCGCTCGCATCGACGAAGAATCTCACTCGAACATGGATGCGACATGTAGTAGCTACTTAGGGTTTAATCATTAGCTAAGCTGTTGATTAACATGGGATTAACCGATTAGCCTAACCAGCCACATAAAACAAGATGATTAGCTATCGACCGGATCACCATTCACCCAGCATTCCGTTCCGTTATAATGCGATGGGTGCAGGGCGGCCGACGCCGAGGACACCATGACTAGCTGCCACGTCGCAGCAGAGAAGAGGTGTGCACAGTACCACTCCGTTAGGAATGGGGCGTGTCATTTCAGGTGGTGATGATCTTCTGCCAACATCTGCCAGTGTTAGGTTTGTGATTAGGCAGTAGGTACGCATCGTGTGAGACTGCTGCCAAAGACTTGTGTTGCCACCCACGCATGGTGATGGAGTAGTTCCATCCATAATCCGCATTCAAGCTGAGGCATGATCTTCTCTACTTTCGATCCCTCATGGCCGTGCAGCGCCTCTCTCTTCTCCCGTCACCCACTAGCTGCCGTCCTACTAGCACTTGTCGCGCTGAAATGCAACTCCCTTTCAGCGTGTGTGCCTCGCAAAATACTTGGCTTCGGTTTTCAGCGGAGCTCTTCTTCTGATCTGAATATTCTAGAGTCGGTAACGTCTTAGTAGTACGTGTGAGAAAAAAACTGAGCAAAGTATTATACAGAGCACCAAAACATGTGAGACTGACGTGCAAACATCTATTCTCCTTTTTCTCTATCCCGGATTTTCTTCTTTTACTTTTTATGATAGAATCAAGATTTTCTCTATCCCGGATTTTTTTTACTTTTTCCCAAAACGGGCGCAAAATAGCCTAGATATTTAGTTACTGCGAATTCCGAGCAGTGGAGTAGTACCTTTCTCCTTTTTGGCTGGACTTAATTTGGAGTGGCGATCGATCGCTTTCTCCGATTTAGGTGGCATCGCGCGCACCTCATGTGTGAATTCGGGGTTTATTTACACAGATTATACCTTATTAAAGCCAGCCGCCACGAACCATGTAAACATTGACGACTCCATCCTAACGCAAAAGTGCACACGAAAATGGATGTCAAAAAAAAAATGGATGTCCAAGACCAAGACACCTACAACTACAAAAAGAATGACATACACTGAACTAGCTAGCAACATCTATCTCAACTTTCGATGACAACAGCATGCATGCACGCACGAAGAATCTCACTCAACATGGATGGATGGACCGAAATTGATTTTGGGTGGTGCGTGCGATGGGACTCGAAGATCAGGAGACGACGTGCGTGCCAACGAGACGAAACGCGCGTCAAGAGTCAAGAACTTAAATGAATCGAGGGCGAGGGCTGGAGGCGCTACTTGGATGAGGACAACGAGACGGGACAAAATGAAGTGATGCATGCGTGTCCATTTGAGATAGTCTCAGCTGCTGCTCATATATATTACTCCCCTCCATCCCGAAATACCTTTTTTCAAAAAGGAGGGTATTCCAGCCGCCTGTGCATCTAAACGATGCATGCGTCCACTTTATTAAAAGGACTTTGTCCAGCAAAGTCTTCAAGTCATAGTTCACAGGTGCTCGTGAAGAGCTATGAAAATAAAATATAAAGAAAGCAACGGAAGCGCCACAACCGACGGCAAAAAGTAGGTAGGAAACTACACTCCTATCGTATTACATGACCGCCATCCAAACTGATTGAAAATACCCCGAGCTATCATCTCCCATCGGATAAACCCAATAACTATACGCTCCCTGGCATCCGTCGGAGTGAGTAGCGACCATATACGGATTAGCGTTGTGGCTCCGAAGATAACCTGCAAAAAATAAAAGTTTGTTTTCCTGTTAAAGACCAAATCATTACTGCAGTTCCATATAGTCCATAGTAAAGCACATACGCCTACACGAATGTGTTTTGCAGTTTCTATTTCTATTCCGTTTAGCCACGTCGCAAATAACGTGTGTATGCTAGTAGGTGGAGCTATGTTGAACGCTATATGAACCGACCGTCAGAAAATCTGTGCCAATGGACAGTCTAGAAAGAGGTGTTTGATAGACTCATCATGATCACAGAAGCTACATCTTCGGGATACAGTCCAGTTTCGTTTTGCCAGATTGTCCTTAGTAAGAATGATTTGTTTGTGGACAAACTACATAAATACTTTGATTTTTAAAGGAACTTTTACCTTCCAGATGTTCACTGTTCTCGGGATAGTTACCGAATTTATCATATCTAGATACATAGATTTGACCGAGAACACCCCATTATTCGTTAGTGTCCAGTGCAAATGATCGAGTTGGTTTGTAAGCTGAACATTCAACAGTCTTCTTACAAGATGTAACCAAGCCTCCCATCGGTCTCCTATTAAGTTTCTTCTGAATTGAATATTTAGAGGAATCGATTGTCATACCGTTGCAACATAAGCCTCTCTATGTTGAACAATATTGTAAAGAGACGGGTATTGGATAGCTAGCGGCGTTTCCCCTAGCCACGTATCCTCCCAGAATCTCGTAGAAGTACCATTACCCACAATAAATTTCGTCCTCTAGAAGAAAGCTGATTTCACCCTCATCAGTCCTTTCCAGAATGGTGAATCTGTCGGTCTGGCCATAACTTGTGCTAAGGTCTTGGATTGTAGGTACTTACTACGCAGAATCTGTGCCCATGTGGCACCAGTCTCACTAGATAACTTAAACAGCCATTTACTGAGTAAGCACTTATTTTTCATCTCTAAATTTTCAATCCCAAGACCCCCTTGGTCTTTCGTCCGACAAATGATATCCCATTTTGCGAGCCTATACTTACGTGTTGACTCGTCACTTTGCCAGAAGAATCGCGACCGATAAAAGTCTAATCTTTTCCGTACCCCACTGGAACCTCAAAGAAAGACAAAAGAAACATTGGCATACTCTTCCAGCAGGCCTCCATATGACATCAGTCGGCCTCCATATGACATCAGCTTACCCTTCCAGCAGCTTAATTTCTTTTCAAAACGGTCTTCAATACATTTCCATTCAGCATTAGAAAGCTTACAATGGTGAATCGGTATTCCCAAATATGAGAATGGCATCGAGCCTAATTCACATCCGAACAGTTGTCTGTAAGCATCTTGTTCTTCTTTGGCTCTTCCAAAGCAGAAGAGCTCACTTTTGTGGAAATTAATTTTGAGCCCCGACAACTGCTCGAATAGGCATAGCAAAAGCTTCATATTCTTTGCTTTTTCTAGTTCATGCTCCATGAAAATGATGGTATAATCTGCATACTGTAAAATAGACACCCCTCCATCCACCAGATGCGGAACTAGACCACCAATTTGGCCATTTTCTTTAGCTCTTTCTATCAAAATTGTCAACATGTCTACCACAATGTTGAACAAAATAGGTGACATCGGGTCCCCCTGTCGTAGACCCTTGTGTGTCTGGAAGTAGTGACCTATATCGACATTCACTTTTATTCCGACATTGCCTTTTTGCGTAAAGGATTCGACCTGCTTTCTCCAGGAATCATCAAATCCTTTCATTCTCGAGGCTTGCTGAAGAAATGGCCATTTGACCTTATCGTAAGCTTTCTCAAAATCCACCTTAAAAATTACTCCATCTAGTTTTTTGGTGTAAAGCTCATGCAATGTTTCATGAAGGACCACCACCCCTTCTAGGATGTTTCTGTCCGGCATGAAGGCCGTTTGAGATGGTTGCACCACACAATGTGCAATCTACGTTAGCCTATTTGTCCCGACTTTGGTGAAAATCTTAAAGCTCACATTGAGAAGACATATTGGACGGAACTGCTCAATCCGCACCGCCTCAGTTATTTTAGGAAGCAAAGTAATCGTTCCAAAATTTAAGTGGAATTGTTGTAAATGACCAGAGAACAAATCATGAAACATTGGCAACAAGTCGCCTTTAATGATCTGCCAACATCTCTTATAAAACTCCGCTGGAAACCCGTCTAGCCCAGGCGCTTTACTATTCTTCATTTGTGAGATTGCCTCAAATACCTCTTTCTCTGTAAATGGGGCTGATAAGATCTCATTCTCGTCCGTCGCAAGTTGTGGGACATCCTCTATCCTTGATTCGTCTAAGGATACAAAACTTTCGTCAGGTTCCCCAAACAACTACTTGTAATAATTTGTGATGTATAGTTTTAGGTTTTCATGACTCACTATTGTTCCTTCATCTTGCGATGTTTGCCATTTGCAATCATATGGAAGAATTGTGTGTCTAATATTATTCTGCCATCTGTCAACATTTGACTGTCCGCCCGAATCCTTTGCCCACTCACGGGCAACCAGATCCATAAAACCTTCTCTCTTGAACCAGGCCAATTCAAAAGAGAAAGGAGTTTTATTCCCAGTATGAGTGGACTCCCCTGAGTCAACCAGGAGAGGCGTATGGTCAGAAATTCCACTTGTCAAGGTTTGCACCGTCACCAAGGGAAACGTCTCCTCCCATTCCACACTTGTGAGAACACGGTCTAACTTCTCAAAAGTTGGAGTTGGAAGTGTGTTGGCCCATGTAAATTTGCAACCTGAGAGCTCTATTTCCCTTAGATCAAGGCTCTCGATAATGGCGTTAAACATAAAAGACCATCGACCATCAAAATTATCATTGTTCTTTTCGTATCGTCGTCTGATGATGTTAAAATCACCCCAACCAGAATTGGAAGTCTCTCATCTCCGCATATTCGAACAAGGTCTGCCAGAAAGTCTGACTTTAACTCCGGTTGTGCAGCGCCATAAACTGCTACGAGTGCCCACTGGAACCCATCGACCTTCGACCTGACCCGAAATTTCACGGCAAATTACCCTAAGAAAACATTCCGAACCTCCAAACTTTCGCATTTGACCCCAAGTAAAATTCCATCGGATCTTCCTCTTGGGGGTAAACAATGCCAGTCAAAGTCAACCCCTCTCGTGAGGGTATTGAGAAACTGGGAAGTAAAATTATCTCTACCCGTTTCAGAGAGAGCTATGAAATCTAGTTTATGCTGAATAGACACATCCGCCAAGAACCTACGTTTAGCCAAGTCTGTCAGACCTCTGCTATTCCAAAAGATTCCTCTCATCTATCATCATAGAATTTTTTTGCATTCATAGTCCTCATACTTCTGCGCACTGTCGACGTCGGATAGATTTTTCGGTTCCAATTTCGTTTAGGCTTCTTATACTCATCAACTTGGTCCATACAACCAAGCTCTGTGAGTGCACCTCCCTCCGGCACCATAGGTGTTGGAACTTCTGGAGAATGAATACTATCATCTTCCTGAGACCATGTGGGGTACGGTCCTAAGTAATCACAAAAATTATTGAAGACCCATAAATCCTCAATTTCTGAATCATTTAACGGTTTAACCGCCGCTATGTTCCTAATCACATCCAAAGCTCGCTCTGCCTCAAGATCGAGCAAGTCGTTAACCGATTTTGCAATCTCTTTCCCATTACTCCCTAGCAAAACTCCTAACTTGTTGGCATTATGCATAATATCTACCTCAGAAAAATGCAAAATTGAATTGGAAATATTGACTGACAAACCTGTAGTGACTTCAATGTGATGAAGCTTAGCTGCCCGCATGGCTCGCCCAAGCTGCAGGTCGTCAGCGTCTGGCTGATCTTGAAGACAGCTGCTCATCTGTCTACCTTCAGACCTAGGATCCATGATGCCACCAAAGGCCACGATCTCGTCCTACGTAGGTTCATGCGGCTAGTTAATATCGGTCGCCGCCCGTGCCAGATCGTTCTGCCACAAGCACTCCCGTGATCCAGCCGGTGAGGTGATGGCTCTTACCTCCGTCACGGGCCCAAGCATCGGCGCGACAGGTGTAGCTGTCACCGATGCTCCCGACGCCCCCAAGCGGCTCGTCCGATCGGCCGACCCAGGCTCCTCGAGCCGGCCATCCAGACTGAACAGGCCGGTGTGCTCATGCAATGACATCGCCGTCACCGGCGCGACAGGTGTAGCTGTCACCGGCGTTCCCGACGCCCTCAGGTGGCTCATCAGACCAGCCAACCCAGGCTCCTCGAGCCGGCCATCCTAACTAAACGGGCCGGTGTGCCCGTGAATTGACATCGCCGCCGCCCCGTCACGGTCATGACCTGTCATATCCATCGCCTTCGCAGCCTGTCCCCCAACCAACATGGACT
This sequence comes from Hordeum marinum, assembly GCA_022496015.1. Taxonomy (NCBI): domain Eukaryota; kingdom Viridiplantae; phylum Streptophyta; class Magnoliopsida; order Poales; family Poaceae; genus Hordeum; species Hordeum marinum. The sequence continues at coordinate 464,619,198 of CM039676.1, read as the reverse complement.
CATTATTCACGACCTGCTCCGACAGAATAGGACTAGGTTTGGGAGTACGTACCTCGATGATGTCAGCCCCTCTAGCTGTCATCATCATCCCACCAGCCGGTGAGGAAGCCTCCAGCGTAAGCTCCCGGGACTCCGCCCGTGTAGACTGTGCACAGGCTTGTTGCCCGTGTGCCACCACCGCAGCGTCAGTGCTACAGCCCGCAGTGTCAAGTGTCGACAGCACTTCCAGTCCCCGACCGGCCTCCGTATTGGTGCCTGTCGCCCCATCTCGGTCCACCGACGAACCAACCTCCACTCGAGTATCCGAAGAGCCCAACTTATGGTTTCATAGCCGACTAGGAGCAGACAACGCCCCAAAAGAACCAAACCTCAACGAGTGTGATGGCACCACATTGGTACCACCTTTGGTGATGCTAGTAGTGTTGTCAGTTTGCCTCTCCGGGCCTATAGATGCCTCCTTTGGCTTGTCCTGAGGACCCAAGTCCTTACCTCCGGAGGTACCGTCCCCCTCAGTTGTGTCCATATCCTTTGGGCCATCTTCTTGTTGTCCCACTGGGGTGTCCTCCAGCTCCACCTCGAGGTCATATGTGATTCTCGCATATGTCCAGCCTACCACATCTGGCACGAACTCAAGGTTTGCTATGCTGACAAGAAGACACGCTACTCCATTCGCGCGGGTGAAAGGCATATCAACCTTCTCAGTCTTGCCTATGAGTGACCCCAAGCTCCATGTTACGAGAAAATTATTAAGAGACTTTGGAGGTGCGCCAGAGAACTGGACACACACCTGAGTCAGGGGCGTACCCTGCGGCTCCTATTGTCTCCATTCATCAAACTCCATGATAATGCCGGTCTTGGGTACTCTGCACATGCCAAACTTAAGAATCCGTGCTTGATCCTCCCTAGATGGGAACCCAAGCTTTAGTGAACTAGCTCGTTGATCAAAGATGGTCAAGGTTTCCTAGCCATTGGCATGTGATGTCATTTGATAACGGGATCACATCATTAGGAGAATGATGTGATGGACAAGACCCAAACTACAAACGTAGCATATGATCGTGTTAGTTTATTGCTACTGTTTTCTGCATGTCAAGTATGTGTTCCTATGACCATGAGATCATGCAACTCACGGACATCGGAGGAGTGCCTTGTGTGTATCAAACGTCGCAACGTAACTGGGTGACTATAAAGGTACTCTACAGGTATCTCCGATGGTGTCTGTTGAGTTGGCATGGATCAAGACTGGGATTTGTTACTCCATGTAACTGAGAGGTATCTCAGGGCCCACTCGGTAATACAACATCACAATGAGCCTTGCAAGCAATGTGTCTAAATGTTATTCACGGGATCTTGTATTACGGAACGAGTAAAGAGACTTGCCGGTAACGAGGTTGAACTAGGTATGGAGATACTGACGATCGAATCTCGGGCAAGTAACATACCGAAGAACAAAGGGAACATCATACGGGATTAATTGAATCCTTGACACAGAGGTTCAACCGATAAAGATCTTCGTAGAATATGTAGGAACCAATATGTGCATCCAGGTCTTGCTATTGGTTATTGACCGTAGAGGTGTCTCGGTCATGTCTACATAGTTCTCGAACCCGTAGGGTCTGCACACTTAAGGTTTGGTGACGTTTCGGTAGTATAGAGTTATGTATGGTGGTCACCGAAGGTTGTTCAGAGTCCCGAATGAGATCCCAGACATCACGAGGAGCTCCTGAATGGTCCGGAGGTAAAGATTCATATATAGGAAGTCCTGTTTTGGTCATCGGAAAAGTTTCGGGCTCGTCGGTAGTGTACCGGGAGTGCCGGTAGTGTACCGGGAGACCTCCAGGAGCGGTATTTCGACCCAAGAGGCTTCATGGGCTGTGGGAGAGTTAATATCAGCCCTTAGTGCGCTGGTGGAAACTCCCACACAAGACCCATGTGGCTGGAAAAGAAAACCCAATAGGAAAAGGTGGAAAAAAGGCAAAAAAGGAGCAATCCTAATCCTACTAGGATTGGAGGAGGAATCCTCCACTCCTAGTAGGTTCGGCTGAACACAAGGAGGGGACCAAGAGTCTCCTCCTCTCCTCCTACATATACTGGTGGATTTCTAGTGTTTTGCACTAGTTTTTTCAGCCACGTGCTACCCGTTCCTCCAGTTCATAGTTTCTCCTCTAGATCGGATTTCTGCAGTGCTTAGGTGAAGCCCTGCCGGAATTGCTCCACCACCATTGCCGGAGCGTTGTCACGCTGCCGGAGAACTCTTCCTATTCTCCACTCTCTCTTTATGGATCAAGACGGCGAAGATCGTCATTAAGCTGTACGTGTGCTGAACGCAGAGGTGCCGTCCGTTCGGCGCTAGATCGGAAGGATTGTGATCAAGCTCGTGGGACGGATCATGATCAAGGGTATGTAGATCGACCAACCGCGTTACTTAACGCTTCCCGCTTAGCGATATACAAGGGTATGTAGATCCACTCTCCCTCTCGTAGATGCTCATCACCATGGATAGATTTGCGTGTGCGTAGGAAAGTTTTTGTTTCCCATGCAACGTTCCCCAACAGTGGCATCATGAGCTAGGTCTATGTGTAGATAAGATCTCGAGTAGAACACAAAAGGTTTGTGGGCATTGATGCTTAGATTGCTTCCTCCCTTGGTTGGATTTTGGTTCAGCGGTATTGTGAGATGAAGCGGCCCGGACCAACATTACTCATATGCTTAGGAGAGACCGGTTCCCGTAACTGCAACTTGTTGCATAGATGGCTTGCGGGTGACAACTTATCTCACTTTAGTTGGATTGTATTCGACAAAGGCGGTCCTTGAGAAGGTTGAAAAGCAACTAGTGTATCACCGTTGTGGTTTTTACGTAAATGAGAATTGTTCTTGCTAGATACCCATAGCAGCCTCGTAAAACATGCAACAACAATAAGAGGACATCTAACTTGTTTTTGCAGGGTATGTTGTGATGTGATATGGCCAATTACATGATGTGATATATCTGATGTATGAGATGATCATGTGATGTATATATTATCACGACTTGCATGTCGGTGAGTATGGCAACCGGCAAGAGCCATAGGGTTGTCTTTAATTATTATATGACCTGCGTGTCAATCATTAAGCACTATGTAATGCTTTACTTTATCGCTACGGTAGCAATAGTAGTAGAAGCATGTTGAGAGCGACAACCCCGATGGCGACATGTTGATGGAGATCATGGTGTCGTGCCGGTGATGACGGAGGTCATGTCGGTGCTTTCATGATGGAGATCAAAAGCACAAGTTCAGGGCCATATCATGTCACTTATGATTTGCATGTGATGCTAATCCTTTTATGCACCTTGTTTTGCTTAGGACGACGATAGCATTATAAGGTGATCCCTCACTTAATTTCAAGATAAATTGTGTTCTCCCCGAGTGTGCACTGTTGCGAAAGTTCGTCGTGTCGAGACACCACGTGATGATCGGGTGTGATAGACTCTACGTTCACATACAACGGGTGCAAGCCAGTGTTGCACGTGCAGAACACTCGGGTTAAACTTGACGAGCCTAGCATGTACAGACATGGCCTCGGAACACAAGAGACCGAAAAGTTGAACATGATTCATATAGTAGATATGATCAACATAATGATGTTCACCATTGAAGCCACCTTAACTCACGTGATGATCGGACTTGAGTTGGTGAATTTGGATCATGTAACACTCAGATGACCTGAGGGATGTCAATTTGAGTGGGAGCTTTAGTAATTTGATTAACTAAACTCATTACCTCATTATCTTTGCATATTTATGTTGTAGATCAATGGCTTGCCCAGTAGCACCCTTGAATTTTAATGCGTTCCTAGAGAAAGCTAACTTGTAGGATGATGGAAGTAACTTTGTTGACTGGGCCCGTAATCTGAGGATTATCCTCATGGCTTCCCAGAAATCATATGTCATTGATGCACCGCTTGGTAACCAACCAGAAGACATGACCTCCGAAGACGTTAAGAACGCTTGGGAGGCACGTGCTGGAGACTACTCAATAGTTCAGTGTGCAATATTGTATGGCTTAGAACCGGGACTTCAAAGACGTTTTGAACGTCATGGAGCATATGAGATGTTCCAGGAGTTGAAGTTTATCTTTCAGAAGAATGCCCGGATCGAGAGGTATGAGACCTCCAATAAATTCTATGCTTGCAAGATGGAGGAGAACGGGTCTATCGGTGAGCATATACTCAGAATGTCCGGGTATTCAAATCGTCTAGCGGAATTGGGAATTACCCTTCCACCAGAGGCAATCACTGACAGAGTTCTTCAATCACTTCTACCTAGTTACAAGAGCTTTGTAATGAACTATAACATGCACGGGATGAACAAGTCAGTCGCCGAGCTGTGTGCGATGCTGAAAGTCGCTGAGTCTGAAATCCAGAAAGAACATCAAGTGTTGATGGTCAATAAAACCACTAGTTTCAAGAAAAATGGCAAGGTCAAAGGCAAGAAGGGTAAAACCAAGAAGGATGGCAAAGCAGTTGCTACTCCTACAAAGAAGCCTAAGCATGGACCTAAGCCAGAAACTGAGTGCTTTCATTGCAAAGGAACTGGTCACTGGAAGCGGAACTGCCCCAAGTACCTGGCTGACAAGAAGGTGGCCAACGACAAACAAGGTATATATGATATACATGTTATTGATGTGTACCTTACTAGCTCTCGTAGTAGTGCCTCAGTATTTGATACCGGTTCGGTTGCTCACATTTGCAACTTAAAGCAAGAACTACGGAATAAACGAAGGCTCGCGAAGGACGAAGTGACGATGCGCGTGGGAAATGGTTCCAAGGTTGATGTGATCGCCGTCGGCACGCTCTCTCTTCGATTACCATTGGGATTAGTGATGAACCTGAATAATTATTATTTAGTGCCTGCGTTAAGCATGAACATTTTATCTGGATCTTGTTTATTGCGAGACGGTTACTCATTTAAATCAGAGTATAAAGGTTGTTCTATTTATATGAGTAATATCTTTTATGGTCATGCACCCAATGTTAGGGGTTTATTCATATTGAATCTTGATAGTGATGACACACATGTTCATAACATTGATGCCAAAAGATGTAGAGTTGATAATGATAGTACCACTTTCTTGTGGCACTGCCATTTGGGTCATATTGGTGTAAAATGCATGAGGAAGCTCCATGTTGATGGACTTTTGGAGTCACTTGATTTTGAATCACTTGACACATGTGAACCATGCCTCATGGGCAAGATGACTAAAACGCCGTTCTCTGGAACAATGGAACGGGCAAGTGACTTATTGGAAATCATACATACTGATGTGTGCGGTCCAATGAATGTTACAGTGCGTGGTGGATATCGTTATTTTCTCACCTTCACTGGTGACTTAAGTAGATATGGGTATATTTTCTTGATGAAACACAAGTCTGAAACGTTTGAAAAGTTCAAGCAATTTCAGAGTGAAGTTGAGAATCATCGTAACAAGAAGATTAAGTTCCTGCGATCTGATCGGGGAGGTGAATATCTGAGTTATGAGTTTGCAGTCACTTAAGACAATGTGGATTGTTTCACAGTTGACACCACCCATAACACCACAGCGTAATGGTGTGTCCGAACGTCGTAATCGAACCTTATTAGATATGGTGCGTTCTATGATGTCTCTTGCTGATTTGCCACTATCTTTTTGGGGTTATGCATTAGAGACAGCTGCATTCACTTTAAATAGGACACCATCAAAATCCGTTGAGACGACGCCATATGAACTGTGGTTTCGCAAGAGGCCAAAGTTGTCGTTTCTTAAAGTTTGGGGATGTGATGCTTATGTCAAAAAGCTTCAGCCTGAAAAGCTGGAACCCAAAGCGGAGAAATGCGTCTTCATAGGATACCCGAAAGAGACAGTCGGGTATACTTTCTATCTTAGATCCAAAGGCAAAGTGTTTGTTGCTAAGAACGGAACATTTCTTGAGAAAGAGTTTCTCTCGAAAGAATTGAGTGGGAGGGAGATAGAGCTTGATGAGGTTATTGAACCTTTAATTCAACCAGAAAGTAGCGCAGCGTAGAAAGATGTTTTTGTGGAACCTACGACGGTAGAAGAGGAAGTTAATGATGATGATCATGAAGCTTCGGATCAAGCTACTATTGAACCTCGTAGGTCGACAAGGGCGCGTACTACTCCTGAGTGGTACGGCAACCCTGTCTTGGAGGTCAGGTTGTTAGACAACAATGAACCTACGAGCTATCGAGGAGCAGTGATGGGCCCTGATTCCGAGAAATGGTTAGAGGCCATGAAATCCGAGATGAGATCCATGTATGAAAACAAAGTATGGACTTTGGAAGTATTACCTGAAGGGCGAAAGGCCATTCAGAACAAATGGATCTTTAAGAAAAAGACAGACGCGGACGGTAATGTCACCGTCTATAAAGCTCGACTTGTGGCAAAGGGTTTTTCACAAGTTCAAGGAGTTGACTACAATGAGACATTCTCACCCGTAGTGATGCTTAAGTCTATCAGAATCATGTTGGCAATAGCTGCTTATTTCTACTATGAAATTTGGCAGATGGATGTCAAAACGGCGTTCCTCAACGATTTCCTTGAGGAAGAGTTGTATATGATGCAACCCGAAGGTTTTGTCGATCTAGAGAATGCTGACAAAGTTTGCCAACTCCAGCGATCAATTTATGGACTGGTGCAAGCATCTCGGAGTTGGAATAAGCGCTTTGATGAGGTGATCAAAGCATTTGAGTTTATACAAGTTTATGGAGAAGCTTGTATTTACAAGAAAGTGAGTGGGAGCTCTATAGCGTTTCTAGTATTATATGTGGATGACATATTGCTGATTGGAAACAATATAGAAATGCTGGAAAGCGTGAAGGACCTAGGATAAGCTGCTTTCATATTAGGCATTAAGATCTACAGAGGTAGATCGAGACGCTTAATAGCACTTTCATAGAGCACATCCCTTGATAAAGTTTTGAAGAAGTTCAAAATGGATCAGTCCAAGAAGGGGTTCTTGCCTGTGTTATAAGGTGTGAAGTTGAGTAAGACTTAATGCCTAGTGACTTCAGAAGATAGACAAAAGATGAGTGTCATCCCCTATGCTTCAGCCATAGGCTCTATCATGTATGCAATGTTGTGCACAAGACCCGATGTCAGTCTTGCCATAAGTATGGCCGGAAGGTTTCAAAGTGATCCTGGAATGGAGCACTGGGCAGCAGTCAAGAATATCCTTAAGTACCTGAAAAGGACTAAGGAAATGTTTCTCGTTTATGGAGGTGATGAAGAGCTCGTCGTAAAGGGTTACGTCGATGCAAGCTTTGACACTGATCCGGATGACTCTAAGTCGCAAACCGGATACTGTTTATTCTCAACTGGGGAGCGGTAAGCTGGTGCAGTTCCAGGCAAACCGTGGTAGCCGATTCTACGTGCGAAGCGGAGTACATCGCAGCCTCGGAGGCGGCGAAGGAAGGTGTCTGGATGAAGCAGTTCATGACAGATCTTGGAGTAGTGCCCAGTGCACTGAATCCAATGAACCTGTTCTGTGACAACACTGGTGACATTGCTCTGGCCAAGGAACCAAGGTTTCACAAGAGGACCAGACACATAAAGAGACGCTTCAACTCCATCCGCGATTACATCGAGGAGAAGGACATAAATATTTGCAAAGTGCACACGAATCTGAATGTTGCAGACCCGTTGACTAAACCTCTTACAAGGGCTAAACATGATCAACACCATAACTGCATGGGTGTTCGATTCATTACAATGTAAATCACATAGTGATGTGAACTAGATTATTGACTCTAGTGCAAGTGGGTGACTATTGGAAATATGCCCTAGAGGCAATAAATAAAGTGTTTATTATTATATTTCCTTGTTCATGATAATCATTTATTATCCATGCTATAATTGTATTTATTGGAAACACATTACATCATTAGGGTAAATAGACAACACTCTGTCCCTAGTATGCCTCTAGTGAACTAGCTCGTTGATCAAAGATGGTCAAGGTTTCCTAGCCATTGACATGTGATGTCATTTGATAACGGGATCACATCATTAGGAGAATGATGTGATGGACAAGACCCAAACTACAAACGTAGCATATGATCATGTTAGTTTATTGCTACTGTTTTCTACATGCCAAGTATGTGTTCCTATGACCATGAGATCATGCAACTCACGGACATCGGAGGAGTGCCTTGTGTGTATCAAACATCGCAACGTAACTGGGTGACTATAAAGGTGCTCTACAGGTATCTCCGATGGTGTCTGTTGAGTTGGCATGGATCAAGACTGGGATTTGTTACTCCGTGTGACGGAGAGGTATCTTAGGGCCCACTCGGTAATACAACATCACAATGAGCCTTGCAAGAAATGTGTCAAAATGTTAGTCACGGGATCTTGTATTACGGAACGAGTAAAGAGACTTGCCGGTAACGAGGTTGAACTAGGTATGGAGGTACCGACGATCGAATCTCGGGCAAGTAACATACCGAAGAACAAAGGGAACATCATACGGGATTAATTAAATCCTTGACATAGAGGTTCAACCGATAAAGATCTTCGTAGAATATGTAGGAACCAATATGGGCGTCCAGGTCCCGCTATTGGTTATTGACCGTAGAGGTGTCTCGGTCATGTCTAGCTAGTTCTCGAACCCGCAGGGTCTACACACTTAAGGTCTGGTGACGTTTCCGTAGTACAGAGTTATGTATGGTGGTGACCGAAGGTTGTTCGGACTCCCGGATGAGATCCTGGACGTCACCAGGAGCTCCGGAATGGTCCGGAGGTAAAGATTCATATATAGGAAGTCCTGTTTTGGTCGCCGGAAAAGTTTCGGGCTCATCGGTAGTGTACCGGGAGTGCCGGTAGTGTACCGGGAGACCTCCGGGAGGGGTATTTCGACCCAAGAGGCTTCATGGGCTGTGGTAGAGTGAATATCAGCCCTTAGTGGGCTGGTGGAAACTCCCACACAAGGCCCATGTGGCTGGAAAATAAAACCCAATAGGAAAGGTGGAAAAAGGCAAAAAAGGAGCAATCCTAATCCTACTAGGATTGGAGGAGGAGTCCTCCACTCCTAGTAGGTTCGGCCGAACACAAGGAGGGGGCCAAACCTCTCCTCCTCTCCTCCTATATATACCGGTGGATTTCTAGGGTTTTGCACTAGGTTTTTCAGCCACGTGCTACCCGTTCCTCCAGTGCATAGTTTCTCCTCTAGATCGGATTTCTACAGTGCTTAGGCGAAGCCCTGCCGGAATTGCTCCACCACCATCACCGGAGCCCCGTCACGCTGCCGGAGAACTCTTCTACCTCTCCGCTCTCTCTTGCTGGATCAAGACGGCGGAGATCGTCATCAAGCTATACATGTGCTGAACGTGGAGGTGTCGTCCGTTTGGCGCTAGATCGGAAGGATCGTGATCAAGTTCGTTGGACGGATCGTGATCAAGTTTGTGGGACGGTCGTGATTGAATCGCGGGACGGATCATGATTGGATCACGGGACGCACGGCGATTTGGATCGCGAATACGTTCGACTACACCAACTGCATTACTTAACGCTTCCCGCTTAGCAATCTACAAGGGTATGTAGATCCACTCTCCCTCTCGTAGATGTTCATCACCATGGATAGATCTGCGTGTGCATAGGAAAATTTTGTTTCCCATGCAACATTCCCCAACGGTAAGTTTCTCCTTCTTGCGCGCCCACTTAGTGGGTTTTTCTCCCTCGGATTTCTCAGAACCTTTGTTGGAGGAGGTGTCACGCGACTTAATGGCCGGTTGTTTCACCACGGGGACCTACACAGCAGCGAGAGCCGTAACTACATCCATCGCCACCCCCGAGAGCGCCGACTGGGGCGCCGCCCCATTGGTAGTCGCCGGCGTCATCGTCGGCTAGGCCATCTCAGTATGAGGCGCCTCCGGCTGGTGTCGAGGAGGTTGCGGCCGTGTGCCACCCCCTCTTCCTCCACGGTAGTGCCTGTTGCTGTTCCATCGGTGACGATTGTTCGGACCAGCCGGCCCTTCAACGAAGCCACTGGGAGGTCCCCTTTATTCTCTTGCACCACCACCATCGGTTTGCCAGCTATAGCTGCGCCCTCCTCCTGTGGAAGAAGACCCACGATATTGCCCCTCGCCGTACACGTCGTACCCGTCATCTCCCCACTGGCCACGAGCTGGAGGCCTCTGATCAGCACCAGCAAACCGTCCACGACCATCGCCTTGGTTTGCCCCGGACGCGCGGGCATTAGGCGCAGCAGCTTGCAAGCCTCCCTGATGTTTACATGGTGGCGGCGGCCCATTGCCTCGGCCTGCCATCCTGACGCAGCTGCGATTGGCCCCAACTCTTGCAGGAGCCTCCGTATGAATTACCGCGGCGCGACCACAGCCAATAGTCGGAAAACCCGGCCTCGCTCTGGTGCGAACCCTAGCCCCCTCGAAAACCTGGTCGGCTGAGATCAATTGAACCGGCAGGATCGTTTCCGTTGTGGGCTTGGATAAAATCTCATGGGTTAGGATCGCTTCCTGGGCCACATACCCAGGTTCCGAAGCGTCCGGACCCTGTTCCACTACCGTAGGCCCATCAAGCCCTAGCAGGGAATTCAAACAAGCCCACCTCGTAGTGGTAATTCCGCCTTGATCATGCGCCGGTGCCGGCAATCTCGCCGTCACCGGTCGCTTCTTCTTACGGCCTCGATCTATCACCTTCCATGATCTGATGAAATCCCCTAGAGTTAGGGATGGAAGATTCACCTTTGGAAGAGGCCCAATCCATGGCCGGACAGTAGACTGCGCCGTCCGGCGGTGATCGACTCGCCAGAGAGCCTGGATCCCATTGTCCTTGTCAAGACCAATCCATGCCTTATCTGCTTGGATGGTCTCGCCAACGCGACCCATGAAGATGGATACTCTGGCGATGCAGGATCACCACCGGTAGAAGCTTCATCGATGTCAGAATCATCAGACTCATCCATCGCTAAAGCCCAGAATCGGCTGCCTGTTATCCTCGTGTGAGAACCCTCACCCCCACACTTGCCTGAACCATCATGCTTCTCCGCATCCTTCGCCAGTGACAGATCGATCACATCGATCGTCTCCTCCAAGCGTGGTAACCCCTGCATCAAACCATCAACCCGAACATTATAAATATCGATCTTTAAAAACATACCTTCGACTAGGATCTCATCCTCTTCAAGATAACGCCCAACAAGAATGTCGTCGTCTTGATCTAGTACCGTCATCCATCTCGACGGTGAATGCGAATGTAAAACACACTTACTCCATCCCGCTCGAGATCTTGCCGCCAAAAAATGGGCCTCCCATCTATCATGGCTTCGATCTGGATCCAGGCGACGCCGGTCGCCCTCTCCTCCTTGCGGCCGACGGGAGCAGTCCTCCGCAACAGATCCAGTCGCGGAGGACGTCACCGGCGACGTACTCAGCGATGCTGGAGACACCGAGGAGGGGGACGCCGACGGCGGCTGGACCACCGTCCCCTTTCCCCCGTCGTTGTCGCCCTTCATCCGAAATGTTCGGGCTGGCCTTGCTGGTCGAAGCTTTCGACCACGTCCTATCCAGCGACTTGTCATCCGGAAATACTTGTCCCTAAAATGAATAAAATGGATGTATCTATAATTAAAATAAGTCTAGATACATCCATCTCTAGAACAAGTATTTCCGAACAGAGGGAGTACTAGTTTCTTTCGTCTTTCTTCTGCTTCACATAATTTTCTTCTTTCAAACCTAGTTAAGTCAGCTCAAAGATTTTCTCTCTTCTTTCTTCTAGAAGAACCCCCACAGAAGGTTTAATATGACATTCTACAAAAAGATCTTTGTCAATTACTCCCTCCGTAAATTAATATAAAAGCGTTTAGATCACTATTTTAGTAATCTAAACGCTTTTATATTAGTTTGCAGAAGGAGTACATACCAAAAAGGTGATTCACTAATTTCTCTATATCACAATACTTGCAGCTGTAGAACCTGTATTGGTTCTCCCCAAGACCCCAACGACATATCTATAGGTATAGAAGAATTAGTATATTTTTCATCTCTTTAGCTATGGTCTTTTTTGCCCCACAAGTTGCACGGAAACGTACGTATGACTTGCATTCAAAGATTGTTCCTTCATTTTGTCCCAACAATCTTGGTGAAATTCCTCGCGGCGTCGTCATCATGAGCGAGTTGCTGCCTCTCGGGACACGGTAGCGCATTGACTTGGGAGTCAACGACAAGTGTACGCTATGCATGCACGCGCAAGTGTGTAAAGTAAAGTAAACATGAGCTGCGATAAGGGTCCATTCCGGTTGGACTTGGTGCACATCTCTTTCTCTCTTTCGATCGCATGCAATATAATGCACCTCATGTCTGAATTCGGATTTGGAGTTTTTAGAGATATGCTAGTTTCTTGTAGCACGCCGCCACCAGCCATATGATCAATGACCCCTTTGCAGAACTGCTTACAGAGACGGATGTCGAAAGAGGAGAAGGTAAGTTGGTCCATACATAATGCGGTGTCACTGTCAGTCGTTTGAGCATGTCACAAACATCACCGCTAAGTTAAGAACAGAATATATCAAGGAGTAGATTTTTCTCCGCTACCGATCGACTCAAGTCAAGGCACATGCATGCACACGACTTCATCACAGAGTGAGATTTCTTGGACAAGTACGTAGCACCAACATCCACTTGAACTCCAGATGATAACTACGTATGGAGATTCTCAACATGGACCTTGCTCTTTTGGGGGTTGATGATTTTGTGTCTAGGGTGTGGCTAGGGGTGGAAGAGGATCAGATCGAGCGAGGTCACCTCACGTATGCACGCGCCGAGGTGCCGAAGAAAATGGAACGCTCACCCAAGCTCCAAAACATAGCTATCAGACTCCAGTTGCGCTTGATATAGTTGATACTACCAGATTTGTAGTGTCTGGAACTTAAGGATTTCGTCGAGGACAATGAGACGAGGACAACCGAAGCTATGCATGCGTTTCCGTTTGAAATAGTCTCAGGTTATACTCTACTTTCTTTCGTCTTTCTCCTGCTTAAGAATATCTTGTTTGTGTTAGTAGACTAGTTAGGCCAGCCCGGCCCGGTCCCCAATAAATTATATACATGTACTTTTGTCGAATTCACGTAGTACTCCTACTGGAGTGGATACATATGAACATGTACAACTTTTTTACCCCCTTTCCGCCCCAACCTGCAATGGGAACTTTATGACTTGCACTCGAAGATCGTTCCTTTCTTTGTCCCGACGATCTTCATGATATCCTCCTTGTGGCGTTGATGTCCACATACTCCTCATGTTTGGTGAGGCACACCATGCTGCATGCATGAGTTTCTTCATAGAACACACGACGTACGGCACATTGACACGGGAGTCAAACGACGGATAAGGCTGCGCGTGCACGCGCGCGAAGTGTGCAAACAGGAGCTGCGATGAATGTTTTGATAGCGACGACACTGGCAAGCAACTTGGCGATAGTGGCATGGTTTTCATGCCACCAACAACTATAGATATTTTCATAGTACCTTCGCATGAAATATTACAATTTAATTTGCCACTGAAGTCACACTATATTCTCTAGTGTGTTGATAAAGCCCTTTGACTTGACCATCATGCAGATGTGACACGTAGGAATCCTGGTGCTCGTATTTATTTCTGAATTTATTTCAAGATTTCCGGCAATACGTTTTCAGTGAGAGAAGACGTTCCCATCGACAACAAGGTGATTACCGTGACTTCGTAAATTTCATGATGATATGCCGGCTCAGTCTTTCGAAGATGTTCATAAGGATAAAGTGTGCGTGTATGTTCATATGAGTGAGTGTATATGCGTGTATATGAACGCTTGCGTCTGTACTGTGTTCGAAAAAAGATCACAAGCTATATTTTTCTACTATATCAATAATGCCCTTTGACTTAATCATCTTCCAGATGTGACATGTGGGAAACAAGCTCCTTCTCCCAAAAAAGCGAGATATATCCCGAGCTATATGGAGCCCCCTTTTATGATAAAAATTAAAATGTTATTTTTGGAACAAAGATATGTATGGAAAATTTGTACATCTGGTACTACTTATAGATGTGTAGTAGTATGTGTGCATGATTTGTCATCAATATATGTTTTTGCCTGTGGTGCACACAAGAAATTGTAGGCCTACTTTATCCACCTCAAGTTATCCCTTAGAATAACGGTAGCGGCCCGGACCGGTGTAGGCTTGACGAAAGGAGATTTGTGTGAAGTCCAAGGCAGGACACTTAGAGGTAGTCAGTGTAGCATGTTCTCGTGCAGGTTGTCATCATGACGCCAAAGGCTAGCTGCTCGGAGACCACCGGTCCGTCGACGCATGCCCAGAATGAAAGTCGGGTATGGCTTTGATGACTTAATAATTTGCACAAATTAAGGATGAAACGATTCCAAGCACACCCGTTATGCATAGTAAATTCGAAAATACTAGTTTTATTGGGAAAAAAATGGTATGATTGCGTATGATGTTTCCTGAAGAAATGACATTCGTGCTATCGTGAAAAATTGAAAAATCAGAGCTATATTCAAAAACACTGTTTGAATGACTGTATGACCGGATTGTATTTTCTTCACTAGAAAATACCCCAGGTGTCAGTCCGTCACGAAACTTCACAAATGAGTAGAATGGTCTACTAATTTTGATACCCCAAAATTCTAGATTTTTACATTTCTTTTAGTATTTAAAAAAATGTTGGCATGGATTTACCCGGAAGCATGTTCGTCTTTGTATTTTCAGAGCTCTAGTTGTCTTATAAATCTGCGACGGGATATCACGTGACCAATGCTGCTTACTAACTAGCAATGTTGCACACTAATGACTGCCCAAATTTGTGGCCTGGATAAGGAATAAATATTTAGGGTTAGAATAAATCATAGTCAGACCATTTTCATTTTCGAAAATAATTTAAACAGCTTAAATCAAAGAGATAGATAAGCACACAACTTAACAAATATTACTCTTTTCCATTCATACATCAATTTCAACAACAATTAATATGGATAGGAGGAAGTACTACAAAATATAGTGCATAAGAACAACTCTAGCAGACCGGAAATTCTCTTTGGTGACCGAGCTCACTGGAGGCCTCCAAATTCAAAATTCGAATTTCATCATAATTCATATTTTTACATTTTAATTTTTTTTGAAATAAAGTACAGATATAGATGAAGGCATAAATCACATGTGTGTAAATTTTCAGAGCAAAATACGTTCAAATAAGGGCTATGCAAAAAGGACAAATCTATGGATGTTTAACACATGATACTATTCATCCTTCCAGGCCATCAATTTGTCTTTTTTGTACAGGTCTTATTTCAACGCATTTCATCATGAATTTTTACACACGTGTGGGTTACATCCTTACATACACGCATATTTTTTTCAGATTTTTTGAAACATAAAAGTTTAAATTTGAAATTTTCAAAAATAAAGGCCTCCATGAAGCTCGGCCTCCAAAATGCCATTCTCCTAGCAGACCCCGTATAAATCGGATCCGTGTCGCGCCTTTACAGTTTGAAAAATACATTTTTTACGGGCTGGCGAGGACCGCGGCAGAACAGAATCCGCATCGCGGAACTAAGAAACAGAATATTCTGCGGCAAAACAGTCCGTAAAAAACATATGATCAAGTATAGTCATTCATATTACCATAATTATTCAAATCACCGAAATAAAATAATAATTCAATACAAAAACCGTTCTAAATACAACAATGATGAAAATCACACATGAATAAAATGAAATTAACGAAAAAAATGGCAGAAATTATTGTCCATGTCTCTGCCGACAGTAGACCCTTGTCGTCTCTTATGGTTCATATCCTCGTGCTCCTTCACGGCAAGGACGACCAACACCATTTGATGTCGATGTCTCTCGAGGAGCGACTCCATGTCCGGGTCGTCTGACAAGGACAATTCCTCGAGCAAAAACTCCTCGCAAGGGCTCAAATCCATCTACAAAAATGGCGCACCCAAGCTTGGATGAACAAATTCTCTTTGCCAAATCGTCTGCTACATCGAACTAGATAAGAGCACGAAAGGACTCATCGGTGGTGGCCAGAATGGCGGGCTGGCGTGGGTGGCGGCTCGACGGGGATCGATCCGATCAGGCTGGTACCCAGGGGCGAGGCGGCTCGGCGGATCCGGTGTGGCGGGCGAGGCGGTGCGGTGGAGCGGCTCAGGAGCTGTCCGACGACGTGATTCCGATGTCGGGTATGGCCAAAATCATAGGCGGTGGGTGGGGGGGCGGCGCCGCGGGCTGGGGAATGGACGAGCGCGGGCTGAAATGTCCCTCCCCCCAATCGCTTTCGTGGGATACAGGACACCGACGGGGCGGGGCCGAAAACTGGGTAGTCGTTGGTCAGAGGGAAAATTTTCTACCTTGATGGTTTTGGTAATTAATAACAACATATATATCATTAAACTAATGTTTCCACTAACCATGTTTCAGGAAAAGTTCAATGATGGGTGGGTAAAAGGATTGTGAAATACCCCAAGATGCAAGGAAATAGATTGACAAAGCCTCAAGCAAAGGACCCTACATTTTATCTTTTGTGAGAAATCAATTTGAGTCCATAGGAAAGTCAATACTATTAAAAGGGGGTAAGGTTTTGTTGCTGAACAAAATGCTCATATGAGCACAAGTGATAGTCACCACATACACCCACGACCTCTTCCACAAAAGTCTGTCCAAAGCCAAATATCCAAAATCGGTGCTACCAACACTTTTCACTCGGTGCCACCGATTCCCAAACTCAGACAGACTCAGCCAAACCCTAGCTTTTTAGTGCAACCGATTCCACTTTGGTGCCACCGATTTTGGGTTGTCAATTTTCTATTACGCAAGTTTACAAAATCGGTCCTGTTGATTTTTGTCAATCAGCGTCACCGAGAATGGCAATCTAACCGTTTTTCACCTTATCGGTGCAACCGAGTTTTATGTATCGGTCTCACCGAGATTCAAAAGTTGCTACCTTTGAGGCAACTCGGTACAACCGAGATTTACTCATCGGTTCCTACATATTCTACGAAGATCTTTATCGGTCGAACCTCTATGTTAAGGATTCAGTTAATCCCGTATAACGTTCCCTTTGTTCTTCGGTATGTTACTTTCCCGAGATTCGATCGTCGGTATCTCCATACCTAGTTCAACCTCGTTACTGGCAAGTCTCTTTACTCGTTATGTAATACAAGATCCCGCAACTAACAATTAGTCACATTGCTTGCAAGGCTCATTGTGATGTTGTATTACGTAGTGGGCCCCGAGATACCTCTCTGTCACACGGAGTAACAAATCCCAGTCTCGATCCATGCCAAATCAACAGACACCATCGGAGATACCTGTAGAGCACCTTTATAGTCACCTAGTTACGTTGCGACGTTTGATACACACAAGGCAGTCCTCTGATTGATCTCATGGTCATAAGAACATATACTTGACATGCAGAAAACAATAGCAATAAACTGACACGATCATATGCTACGTTTGTAGTTTGGGTCTTGTCCATCACATCATTCTCCTAATGATGTGATCCCGTTATCAAATGACATCACATGTCAATGGCTAGGAAACACTAACCATCTTTAATCAACGAGCTAGTTCACTAGAGGCATACTAGGGACACAGTGTTGTCTATTTACCCACACATTAAATGCGTTTCTACAATTCTAGCATGGATAATAAACGATTATCATGAACAAGGAAATATAATAATAAACACTTTATTTATTGCCTCTAGGGCATATTTCCAACAAGTCCTTTGTGGACGTAGGCCGTCATGGTATAGTCAAGGTTGCTTCTTCGTGAAACCCTCCATGGGTAGAGCCCTCCATGGACTCTCGCGACCATTACCCTCCGTGGGTTGAAGACTCCATGAACGTGGATGTACGATATCACCACCTATCGAAACCATGGAAAAAATCATTGTGTCACCAATTGCGTTTGATCTTCCTACCCTCTTATTACTTACATGCTTATCTTTACTTTTCGCTGCAATACTCGTAGACATGCATGTGTAGGGTGTACTTGACTTGCTATGAATGCTAAAATCTGTCAAGACTTAAAATTGGGAAAAAGTAGATTTTTATTTGGTCAAGTAGTCTAATCACACCCCCCCTCTAGCACTATTTTTGATCCTACAAGTGGTATCAGAGCCAGGTTTCCATTGCATTGGTTTCACAACCTAGTAGAATATGGCATCTAGTGAGGGAAATTATTACCATAGAGGTTCGTACTTTGATGGCACTAATTTTGCTAGTTGGAAGCACAAAATGAAAATGCATTTGCTTGGTCATAACCCTGTCGTTTGAGATGTTTTTCGTGTTGGAATGCAAGGTGAATTCTTTGCGAAAGGAAGGGAACCGGATCGCAAAGCGACTGCGGATGAATTGAAGATGTTGCAACTCATTCCTCAAGCATGTGACATTCTCTTCAACTGCCTATTTCCCGAAGAATTCAACAAAATCAGCCGTCTTGAGAATGCAAAAGAGATTTGGGATACTTTGGTTGATATGCATGAAGTTACCAAATCTGTGAGAGAATCCAAGTTGGATGTTCTTCAAATTCATCTTGACAAGTTCAAGATGAAGGATGATGAAGGAGTCGCTGATATGTACTCTAGGCTAGCTCTCATCACCAATGAGATTGCCGGCTTAGGAAGCGAAGAAATGACCGACAAATTAAGAAGATACTATGAGATTTGGATGATCGATATGACCCCGTATGCACATTGATCCAAATGATGCCCAACTACAAAGATCTCAAGCCAACAGAAGTGATTGGTAGGATTGTTGCTCATGAGATGACACTCAAAGACAAGGAAGAGCTTCACCACAAGTCTAGAGGTGCTTCCAAAGCCACAAGTGATACTCCCGCTACCTCAAGCGACAACCTTGTCACAAATGAGGAGATAAGCCCCATGGTCAAGAAATTCAACAAGTTCTAAAAGAATAGAAGCAAAGATCGAAGCTCCAACTCAAGATATGAAGAGAAGCGTTCGTCAAGTCATGACCGAAACTGCTACAATTATGGGAAGCCTGGACACCACTCCAGTGAGTGCACGGTTCCTTACAAAAGGAAAGAAGAGTCACCAAGAAGACGAAGCTCAAGAGATGAGTCACCTCGAATAGAGAGAAGGAGTAGGGATGATCGTTATGAACGAAGACCCTGAAGGAGAAGTAGGGACTCGGAGAAGAAGGACAAGCACACCAAGAGCTACCAAGAAGAAGACATCAAGCTCATGCTGGTGAATGGGTTTCCGGCTCCGAATCCGACAACCACTCCGAGAGAAGCTATCACTCCAACTTCGACTATAGTCAAGATGAAGGTGTTGTCGGACTTGCACTAGTGACAACCGACTCCTACGACATATTTGATTCACCAAATGAAGGGAGTGGACGTTGCTTCATGGCTAAAGGGCCCAAGGTATCACACCCCGAGTATGTTGATTTCAATAGTGATGAAGATGACTTGATAATTGAAGATGACTTGCTATTTGACAAATCTAGTAATGTTAGTCAAAATGAACTTGCTAGTACTCACTCTAGTCTAGATAAGTCATGCGATGATGATAAGTTGGAAATAGAATGACTAACTCAAGAACTAAACACTCTTAAGTTAGCTCACGGGTATACTCTACGAGATCATAGAGAACTTGAAAGGACACATGAGAAGATCCGCTTCGAGAAGCTCAATTTAGAGAAAGAGCAGGAGTTCCTTAAAGCTATCAATGACGATCTTCGAAAGAAGACTTCCTCTTATCTAGCCAAACGACTTCTCTTGTCTACATTCATGCCACAAGTTAAGTCTAAGAAAGCTAGTAACAAAGGAAAGAAAGGTTTTTCAACTAGTAGCAATAAAAATGATAAATCCAATGATATTGCTTCTAGTAGTTCTCTTGATCCCACTAACTCTTTTTCTTAGCCAAGTTACACGTGAGCAAGAAAATGAACTTTTGAAAGGGATTATAGAGAAAGGTATCTACAAGAGTCTCGAAGGGTGCAAACAGTTTGAGGAGATTGTACGCAAGCACAGAGGATACCGGAAGAATCGTGTTGTTGGCTACTTCAACGCTAGAGTTGAATGGGAAGAAGGTCAATACCCCAATCCCAAGTTTGTTCCTCAAAAGTAGAAGCTAAAATACTCTCACCAAGGGAACAAAAGCTCAAGATGATCTTCTATCACAAGACCCCAAGCTCAAGGGCAAGAACAAGCTTCAAGAGGACATTGACACATATGAAGATGAATCCCGAGCTTTGGTGAAGTGGGTTCCCAAGGCTACCACAAGCTCAACTTCTACAAGTGCTACTTAAACACCAAGGATCCCCATCAACTCGATGTGGGTCCCCAAGAAGAAGAACTAGGGAAGTTCTTGAGGGGTGACTCCGCCAATGAAATCCACTCATATTCATTATTGGCAAGAACTAGTCTCAATCAACATCAACATCATGCAATAGTTCAAGGAGTCACACATTCCCTCAAAGGTAAGCAAGGGACAAGGGAATCAACAAATCAATGGACATCATCATATATGCTTTGCACTCCATGTCTATAGATATCCTTGTATTTGTCTCTTGTGTGTTGGGACTAACCCATGTAGGTGAGAAGAGTAATGAAACAACAAGGATGCTCCCAACTCTTGGTGATCTTGATCAACTTTGAGAATCCACCACTACTTCACCTACATTAAGTCTTCATCGACAAAACCCATGGTTAGTTTATCCCTCATATAGGAGGATGTCACATCAAGGGGGAGCTTTAATCTAAGACTTGAGTCAAAGCATCTCATAGTATGTGACAACATTAAATGCTTTATGTAAAAGTGGTAACCCCACTTGTGCTTAAATGATGAGTATGACCTAAGATCAAGTATTCTCACTTGGCTCCTAAGTCAATATACTCATATATAGATGACTCCGTCATCGACAAAGAGCTTGTTAGATGCTATTGAGTTTGTGCATGTTTGCCATGTTTTCATTTGACATCTTATTGTGTGAGCATGTTCGTCTGCATTTATTTACTCATTCGAGGATAGCCAATTGTTGCTATTTGGCTTTTAATTTTTCATTTGCTAATTGGATATACAAGAATGCCTAGGACCCCTCCTTTAGCTATCTATGCTTTATCACCTCATATTCTATTCATGATGCATCACAAAATTTGAAAAAGTACTTTTCGATCTCTTTGTGTGAGGAGCACTCGGAGTTCCGTATCGACAAAGGACTAACCATTAAAACCTCCCAAGTGCATCTCGATGGAACCAACTCCACAATCTCGGTTTCACCAATGCCTAGGGTTGATCTGGTTTTTCAATCTTGGTACTGCCGATTCCATATTCTCGGTTACACCGAGTTTCCCTGTCAGCTAACAATTTAGAAACTCGGTGACACCAAAATTTATAATCGGAGTCATCGACAGCCACGGGTATATAAGTTGTGGACCCCAACACTTTGAAATTCAATCTCAATCGTCGCGCCTCAGAACCCTAAGCTGTCGCAAAGGACCCCCATGGTTGTCGCCCATGTCTTCCCGCGCTCCTCCGCTGCTGGGATCTTCGCCGTCGACAGAAATCTTCGCCGTCGTCCATGCCATAGCGGATCCATTACCGAGCTAGGTTATGGATTCGACCCTTCTTGCACTCCCCGTCCAATTCTTGAGCAATGAAGACGTTTTTCTCTATAAGCCACAGTTTGCACATCATCCTATCCACATAAAAATTCCATAGTGTAGCGAACGATCGAATTTCTAGGGTTTTATCTTTCGCCCGATGAAACTCGGTGGAACCGAAGTGAACAAATCGGTCTCACCGATTTAAAAAATTTGATGTTGAGAACTTCCTCGGTGAAACCGAGTACTTCTTTTCGGTCTCACCGAAAGGAGTGCGAAGTTTCAGCTAATAAGAAAGTCAATCTTGGTAGTACCGATTTTTTTGCTTCAGTTGTACCTATTTTCATGTGACAGAATGTATAACTTTGAAAATCCTTAGTTCAAACTTTCAAAAATCAGCTGAACATTTTGTGATGAATTATCCTATTCCACTCTTCTCAACTCTATTCACAAGGTCAGACATGTCTGATGCTGAAGATAGCCAGAATCTACAAGAGCAGAATGTTGATATGAGTTCAGGCACTAGTCCCGAGTACAGTTCTTCCTTATATCCAAGAACTCCCATTTCTCATGGGTTGCCTAAAGCTGCAACAAGGATAATGAAGAGACTCAATTCTGATAAAGAAGATTCTGATTTTGTGCCAGAGGAGGTTCTTGCTAAGAAGAAAGAGAAGGCTGCAAAGAAGTCTGCTACTGAGGCTACCTCATCTTGGAGGTTAATCAGCAAATTTTATGTACCCCCAGAGACTTTTAGAGCACATGAAAGTGCCAGGGCTACTATGTCTATTGAGATTCCTAAGAAATCTTTGCCTAAGAAGGCAGGAGAGAAGAAGACAGCCAGGAAGAGGATCATCCATGTTATTGGAAGGCCTACATCTATGTTTGAGGATCCATAGGAGGCTGCTGGTGCTGCTGCTGAGGAGGAGGAGGAGGAGGAACCTGTTGTCAAGGCCCTTCCCAAGAAGAAGCAAATGAAGCTTATGGCAGATGTTATGCTTAAGCCTGGCCCCTCCAAGGGCACCAAGGATGCATCCAAGAAAGTTGTTACAGGGAAGTCCAAGAGGACTACCAGAGATATACCTGCTACTGAGAAGAACAAGACATCCACTTTCAAAGAAGCAAATGATGCTATGTAAGTTTTGATGAAGCTTAGACCTCACCTTCCTGAATACAATCCCAGCCATCGAGTTCTTGAGGATATGAAGAAGAGGAAGGATTCAGGTTTGAGGGCATGGAGAGCTATTGATCATATGCCCAGAGGAGAAAGACTGTTGTGGACTACATGTTCTATACCAAAGAGCAGCAAGACTTCTATGAGACCATCTTACTTGATAAGAGTCCTACAGTCAGTGACATGAGATATGTTGACTGGAACTGTATCGAGGAAAATGAGGACTATTTCCCATGTGTGCAAGACAACTTCCACTGCATTGGCCTAGACATGTTTGTAGGCAAAGAGTTTACTGCTTGGAATGATGAGATGATCATGCAGTTCTACTCCACTGCTCACTTTTATGGAGATGACAGGATAGTTTGGATGACAGAAGGAGCAAGATACGAATCTACAGTTGATGAGTGGGCTACCATCTTAGTAGTCCCAGAGGTTGAGGATGGTGACTTGGATGTCTCCTCTAAATCCATGGAGATCCACAATGTTATGAAGGATATGTACACTGCTATTCCAGCTGCTAGCTTGCAATCTCACAAGTTAGGATCCATTTACTACGTCCAGGCAGGCCTCCGTACCATGAATACCATCTTGAGGCATACCTTGATGCCTAAGTTTGGAGATGAGAAGATGATTCGTGGCTACTTCATCAACATGATTATCCATCTGGACAATCACACTAGGATTCGAGTGATGGATTTGATAGATGAGACTGTGAAGTTGGTTGCTGCTGACCA
This sequence comes from Hordeum marinum, assembly GCA_022496015.1. NCBI lineage: Eukaryota > Viridiplantae > Streptophyta > Magnoliopsida > Poales > Poaceae > Hordeum > Hordeum marinum. The sequence goes on along the minus strand of CM039676.1, from coordinate 464,595,678 downwards.
GAAGCGCACATGCTGCTATGCACCCTACATACACATGCTTATCAACTGCAAACTTGAGAAGCACATCTTTGCTCTAGAAGACCCCACTTGTCACTTAAGTCAGATTTCGAGGACAACGTTGTGGTGATGGACCCAAACCATCCCACATCAGCTGCAGCTCAAGCATAGGCAAAGGCACAGGTAGAGGCAACTCGAGCCACTAGTGCACAGGTCCCCAGATCCAGGAACGAGTAGATGGGTCTCTTGATCTCCACCATCATGAAAGTGAAGAATGACATTCAAAACCATTATGGATAGCCAGGAGAGCCTTGTGAACATCTTTGAAGATATAGTGAAAAATCTCAATGACAAGGTTGATGGGCTGACAAACACAGTCAATGAGCTTAAGGAAGTTGATGAAGCTCCTATCCGTCGCACCTCTTCAGAGTTTGAGTCTTCTGATGATGAGGAGGACAACGCAGCTGTCAGGATGACTGTCCAGTTCACGACTACAGCGAGGACACCTACAATGCCAGCTCCGGAGACGCGACCTTCATCTTTTTCTCTAGCCATAGTGACATCAGCTCCATCAGCACCTTCAGTGTCTCCAGTGTCTGCACCAACTCCGTCCAGGACATCAGCAGAAGTCTTCACCGACACAGTTCTCTTGACTCCGACATCGAATACTCGAGGAGATCAGCCGCAGAAGGATGATTAGCTATATCTCTTCAAACTTTTTGGTAACATGTTGCCAAAGGGGGAGAAGTTGTATATAGATCTTTAGGCTTCGATTGAGAGAGCGTCTACTTTTATTTTCTGTTTTACAAAACATTTGATATTTTGATTTGGATGTGAGATACTTTTGTTGTGTGTTTGATCATACGTTTTAATGTGTGTTGCTACTATTTCCTGTCTTTTGATGGTTATGTGATGATCATCAACTTTGCTTGATGCATTGTGCTATGTTGTTAACTCATATTACTCTCGCACACCACCAAGTTGTATGTGACATGGAAGAAGCATAGTTTAAAAAACCAAACCGGAGATCGAACCGGAAAGGTTGTCGATTCACGTTTTTACCGGTCAGACCGCCAGTTCACCGGTTCGATTGTCGGTTTTCTAAGCATTAGAATAATAAATGTCGAGTAATATATGTGCTAAAATAGTGCGAAACAATGGTCAAATAAAATTGTTTTCATGTAGTGGACAACAAAGTAGCATAGCCGAGTTAGTTATTGGGTTGTGAGTAGGCCTCGTGTACTGCTGACATGACCTGGGATCGAATCCCACTTCTCCCAATTTCTAAAATAATATTTTCCTGGGTTTTCCCGGTTTAATGACCAAGTTTTTACACCGGTTTTCTAGAAAACCGGCCGATTCGGCCGGTTTTCACCGGTTCGATTACAGAACGGTCTTATTACCTAAAAATCCGATAAGGCTACCAATTCTATTTTTTTCCAGTGTGACCGCCGGTCCGATCCAGTTTTTAAACTATGGGAAGAAGTGACCCATGTACCTAATCGATTGTGCATTTGCATTCAAACGCAAATCTAAAATAATGCACAAATTTAGGGGAAGCTCTTACTTATCACATACTTCTCAAAGTGACAATTATATTCATTAATTATATCGTATGTCGAAGCTTTGATCTATATGTTGTCAACAATTACCAAAAAGGGGGAGATTGAAAGCACATTTGCTCCCTTTGTGGGTTTGGTAATTAATAACAACATATATGTCATTGAACAAATGTTTCCACTAAGCACGTTTCAGGAAAATTTCAATGATGGGTTGGCAAAAGGATTGTGGAATACCCCAAGATGCAAGGAAATAGATTGGCGAAGACTCAAGCAAAGGACTCTACATTTTACCTTTTGTGAGAAATCACTTTGAGTCCATAGGAAGCCAATACTATTAAAAGGGGGTAAGGTTTTGTTGGTGAACAAAATGCTCATACGTGCACAAGTGAGAGTCAACACATACACCCACAAGCTCTTCCACAAAAGTCTGCCCAAAGCCAAATATGCAAAATCGGTGCTACCAACACTTTCCACTCGGTGCCACTGATTCTCAGACTCAGACAGACTCAGCCAAACCCTGGCTTTTCGGTGCAACCGATTCCACTTTGGTGCCACCGAGTTTGGGTTGCCAACTTCCCGTTACACAAGTTTACAAAACAGTCCCGTCGAGTTTGTGAATCGTCTTCACCAAGATTGGCAAGCTGACTGTTAGTCACCTTATCGGTGCAACCGAGTTTTATGTATCGGTCTTACTGAGATTCAAAAGTTGCTACCTTTGAGGCAACTCGGTACAACTGATATTTACACATCAGTTCCAACGAGTCTGACTTATTAGGTGTAACGGTTGGATTTTTGGACATGCCTATATTTACCCCTCCACCACCACTCACTCACAAGAGAAGCACTCAGAACAGTTCCTCACTCATACCTACTAATTTTCTGAGAGAGAGCCACCTGCTCATGTGTTGAGATCATGCCATTCCATTCCTACCATATGAATCTTGATCTCTAGCCTCCCAAACTTGCTTTCCACCCAATCAACCTCTTCCACAAAGCCAAATCTATGAGAGAGTGATTGTGTGTTGAGGAGTCTATCATCTTGAAGCACTAGAGCAAGGAGTTCATCGACATTATCGAGCCTATTACCTTTTGGAGGGTGGTGCCTCCTAGATTGGTTAGGTGTCGCTTGGGATCCTCCTACTTGGGTTGTGGAGTGAACCAAGAAGTTTGTAAGGGCAAGGAGATCGCCTACTTCGTGAAGATCTACCCCGAGTTAGTCTAGTCCTCTGTGGACGTAGGCCGTCATGGTATAGTCAAGGTTGCTTCTTCTTGGAACCCTCTGTGGGTAGAGCCCTCCATGGACTATCGCGACCATTACCCTCTATGGGTTGAAGACTCCATGAACGTGGATGTACGATAGCACCACCTATCGGAACCACGGGAAAAATCATCATGTCAGCAATTGCGTTTGATCTTCCTACCCTTTCATTACTTACATGCTTATCTTTACTTTCCGCTGCAATACTCGTAGACATGCATGTGTATGGGGTGTACTTGACTTGCTATGAATGCTAAAATATGTCAAGACTTAAAATTGGGAAAAAGTAGATTTTTATTTGGTCAAGTAGTCTAATCACCCCCCCCCCTATAGCACTACTTTTGATCCTACAACCTCTTTTTTGGGTTCTGTATGAGACACTTTTCGCTCGCAAAACTGTCTACGACTTATACAGGGTCCGCTAGAGTTGCTCTAACCAATGCATACGATCCTAGGTGCATCATGTATGAAGAGAAGTGCATGCACATTGCACGCACGCGCACGTGCATGGATCAGTGAGGGCGTGTTTGGTTCCTTTAGTCTACAGTAGATGCATTTCATGGCCTTCTTAACTCATCCTGATTGAGCAAAAATAGCCTCAAATGCACCATCTGCAAGTTGTTTGGTTGCCTGCATGCCCTCTTGGCTGCATGGGCTGAACCACACTGCCTGGTGTTTTGTTGCCTGCATGTTAGTGGACAAACCCAAGGCATGGTGTTTGGTTGTATGCAATGTCAAGTGTGTGGTAACCTTTTTGGCTAGTTGGTGAGGTTACCAGCACACTTCGGCACAACCATGTACCACACATCATAAGAAGAGCAGAGCATAAACAGATCTTACTTAACAGCATAGTTCACAACCATAGTTCAAACAGTTCAACGCATAAATCATAGTTCAAGCAGACTCAACAGTACTTGGGAAGGAGGTACCACGGCCCTAGTCCCTGGCGGCAAAGGCTTCGTCGTGCTTCCGCACTTGTTGACCACCTCAATGCCATCATCGTCGAAGATGATGACCTTGAGGGTGTCGAGAGCCAGGATCCTGAACGTCACCATGTAGCTGATATTGATCTGATGAACGGCGGCAAAGGTGGCGCAACCCTGATCCAGGGTCACCCTTCCATTCAGCAACTTGAGCATCACCCTCCAGGAGTAGCGGTGTTGTTCTTCAGTTTGAACTCCGTCGGCACCGCGGCGAAGTGCTTGCTGAAGTCCAGGGGCATGGGGATGCACTCAAGCTTTGGCGCAAGGATGACCTTGCAGAACTGAGTTGGGCCACCCTACTCATGGTAGTGGCTGTAGTTGCGGCGCTTGCTGCTGGGGGCTCCTCCATACGTTCGTCGTTGCAAACCGTTGGCGTCTTACGTTCTTCCTTGGCGGTGGGTGGCAACACCACCTCGGGCATTGGATTAACCGCCTGCTTGCCCTTCTTGTCAACGACCGGGAGCACCTCTATGCCCATCTCATTGCTCTTCTCGATTTGCCCACTGTTCATGGAGTCAGGAACAGACAGAGTTCATGTCCCATTGAAGAGCATGTAGTTAAAACGGCATGACTGTCACTCTTCCTCCATCGTGTCTATATTTACTGAACCTGACCACCACTACTTACCCATCTCCTCTCTTCTCTCCCTATAAACATTCCTCCTCTCCATCACCATGAGCTCCAGCTCCAGCTCCAACGCCAACCCCTTCCCTTGGGGTATTAGCTGGAGGGCCTTCTTCCTCGGGTGGTCGGCTGGTGACCGCACCAAGTTCGAGAACACCATGGAGCTGTGCTCAAACTTCGGTTCCATGCGTGACATGCAGAAGGAATCTGATGTAGTGCTCATGAGGGCCACTCCAAAAGAGTTGAAGACGTTGAGTCCTAACCCAACGAAGGGCACGATGGCAGTCGACATCATTCGCTGGGCCTTGAATCAGGTCGTCTTCGACGACGCTAAACAGAGGAAGAGGTGGTCCAAGTACAAGAACTACTGGGGAGAGACGGCAATCGTGCTGCCGGCGGTCATCGATGGGGAGCCTAAGGAGGAGGAAGAACCGGTGCAGATGCCAGCAAGGGTGCCGGAGCCAGGCCGTCATAGTTGGCAGATCGGCCTCGACTCCACCGAGGACGACGACGACCCGCCGCCCTGCACGGCTATGGACAAGAAGATGAAGGCCAGCCACTCGTCCCGCCGCTCCATACGCCTCAACGTCCGTCGTGGTTAGCAAGTGTCTGTTGTGTACCCCCAATCCCCCTTCTACTCCATCCGCATCTACCTCTATTCCGGTCTTGCATGAACTAGTATGAACTCGTATAAACTAGTATGAACTAGTATGAACTAGTATGAACTAGTAGGAAGTGCCATACTTATGTACCTATATTCCCTGTTCCCCCCTCCGTCGTGGATTGAATCTACCGCCGGATTAAACGCGAAAAAGTAGTGCATGACGAATAGAAAAGTGCTTACCGCCATTGCCGCGGGCCAGGTGATAATCCACTCGCCGGTGATGGAGTCCGGTGGTCTTCTTGCTCTCCTCCGATCCGCCGCCGCCGGTGAGAGTTGGGAGAGTGGGGGAGTGGGGGGGAGTGGGGAGAGGGAGCGGTGAGGCTAATAACTAATGGGGAATGTTGCATGGGAAACAAAAAAATTCCTACGCACACACAGATCTATCCATGGTGATGAGCATCTATGAGAAGGAGAGTGGATCTACATACCCTTGTAGATCGCTAAGCGCGAAGCGTTAAGAAACGCGGTTGGTGTAGTAGAACGTCTTCGTGATCCAAATCGCCGAGCATCCTGCGATCTCATCACGATCCGTCCCGCAATCCAATCACGATCCGTCCCGCGAACTCATCATGATCCGTCCCGCGATCTCATCACAATCCGTCTCACGATCTTGGTCACGATCCTTCCGATGTAGCACCGAACGGACGGCACCACCGCATTCAGGACACGTGCAGCTTGATGACGATCTCCGCCTTCTTGATCCAGCAAGAGGGAGCGGAGAGGTAGAAGATTTCTCCGGCAGCGTGACGGTGCTCCGGCGATGGTGGTGGAGCAATTCCGGTAGGGCTTCGCATAAGCACTGCAGAAAACCGATCTAGAGGAGAAACTATGCACTGGAGGAACGGGTAGCACGTGGCTGAAAATCAGGTGCAAAAAACCCTAAAACCTCTAATATATATAAGAGGAAGAGAGGAGGAGGCTTGGCTCTCAAGGAGCCAGCCTTTGGGTCGGCCAAACCAAGGAGGAGAGGAGGACTCCTCCAATCCTAGTAGGACTAGGATTCCTCCCTATTTTGCCTTTTTTTCCACCTTTTCTCTTTGGGTTTTCTCTCCCAGCCTCATGGGCCCTGTGTAGGACTTCCACCAGCCCACTAATGGCTGGTATTCACTCTCCCACAGACCATGTAGCCTCTTGGGTCGAAATACCCCTCCCGATGGTCTCCCGGTACACTCCCGGCACTCCCGGTACACTACCGATGAGCACGAAACTTTTCCGGCGACCAAAATAAGACTTCCTATATATCAATCTTTACCTCCAGACCATTCCGGAGCTCCTCGTGACGTCGGGGATCTCATACGGGACTCTAAACAACCTTAGGTCACCACCATTCATAACTCTATACTACCGAAACGTCACCAAACCTTAAGTGTGCAGACCTTACGGGTTCTAGAACTATATAGACATGACCGAGACACCTCTACGGTCAATAACCAATAGCAGGACCTGGATGCCCATATTGGTTCCTACATATTCTACGAAGATCTTTATCGGTCGAACCTCTATGTCAAGGATTCAGTTAATCCCGTATGATGTTCTCTTTGTTCTTCGGTATGTTACTTGCCCGAGATTCGATCGTCGGTATCTCCATACCTAGTTCAACCTCTTTACCGACAAGTCTCTCTACTCGTTTCGTAATACAATATCCCATGACTAACACTTAGTCGCATTTCTTGCAAGGCTCATTGTGATGTTGCATTACTGAGTGGGCCCTGAGATACCTCTCCGTCATACGGAGTAACATATCCCAGTCTTGATCCATGCCAACCCAACAGACACCCTCGGAGATACCTGTAGAGCACCTTTATAGTAACCCAGTTACGTTGCGACGTTTGATCACACAAGGTACTCCTCTGGTGTCCGTGAGTTGCATGATCTCATGGTCATATCAACATATACTTGACATGCAGAAAACAGTAGCAATAAACTGACACGATCATATGCTACGTTTGTAGTTTGGGTCTTGTCCATCACATAATTCTCCTAATGATGTGATCCCGTTATCAAATGACATCTCATGTCCATAGCTAGGAAACCTTAACCATCTTTGATCAACGAGTTAGTCTATTAGAGGCATACTAGGGACATGGTTTTGTCTATGTATCCACACATGCATCTAAGTCTCCGATCAATACAATTCTAGCATGGATAATAAACGATTATCATGAACAAGGAAATATGATAATAACTAATTTATTATTGCCTCTAGGGCATATTTCCAACAGTCTCCCACTTGCACTAGAGTCAATAATCTAGTTCACATCGCCATGTGATTCACATTGTGATGAATCTAACACCCAATGAGTTCTGGGGCTCGATCATGCTTTGCATGTGAGAGAGGTCTTATAGTCAACGGGTCTGCGACAATCAGATCCGTGTGTACTTTGCAAATCTCTATGTCAAATTGTAAACACTGCTACCACACTCCACTTGGTACTATTCCAAATGGCTGCTCCAGTATACGTATCCAGATTGCTACTACGAGTCATCCGGATTGGTGTTAAAGCTTGCATCGATGTAACTCTTTACGACGAACTCTTTATCACCTCCATGATCGAGAAACATCTCCTTAGTCTTTTATTTACTAAGAATAATCTTGACCGCTGTCCAGTGATCCACTCCTAGATCACTCTTGTACCCCTTGATGGACTCATGGCAAGGCACACTCAGGTGCGGTACACAACATGGCATAATATGTAGAGCCTATGGCTAAGGCATAGGGGACGACGTTCGTCCTTTCTCTTTCTTTTGCCGTGGTCGAGCTTTGAGTCTCACTCAACTTCACACCTTATAAATCAGGCGAGAATTCTTTCTCTGACTGATCCATTTTAAAGTCTTTCAAAATCTTGTCAAGGTATGTACTCATTGAAAGTCTCATCAAACATCTTGATCTATCTCTATAGATCTTGATTCTCAACAATTAGGTAGCTCTAACCAGGTCTTCCTTTGAAAAACACTTTTCAAACAACCGTTTATGCTTTCCAGAAATTCTATATTATTTCCGATCAACAATATGTCATCCACATATACTTATTAGAAATTCTATAGTGCTCCCACTCACTTTATTGTAAATACAAGTTTCTCATAAACTTTGTATAGACTCAAAAACTTTGATCACCTCATCAAAGTGTATATTCCAACTCCGAGATGCTTGGTTCAGTCCATGGAAGTATCACTAAAGCTTGCATACCTTTTAGCATCCTTAGGACTAACAAAACCTTCTGGTTGTATCATATACAACCTTTCCTCATGTAAACCGTTAAGGAAACGATGTTTTGACATCCATCTACGAGATTTCATAATTTGAAAAATGCAGCAATTGCTAACATAATTCCAACAGACTTTAGCATCGCTATGAGTGAGAAAGTCTCATCGCAGTCAACTCCTTGAACTTGTCATAAACTTATTTGCAACAAGTCGAGCTTTACAAATGGTGACATTTACCATCAGCATCTGTCTTCAACTGAAAGGTCCATTTGTACTCGACGACCTGCCGTCCAACGAGCAAGTCTACCAAAGTCTATACTTGGTTTTCATACATGGATCCTTTCTAGGATTTCATGGCCTCCAACCATTTGTCGGAATCCGGGCCCATCATCGCTTCTCCATAGCTCGTAGGTTCATCGTTGTCCAACAACATGACCTCCAAGAAAGGGTTGTCATACCGCTCAGGAGCAGTACACATCCTTGTCGACCTACGAGGTTTGATAGTAACTTGATCCTGAAGCTTCATGAACATCATCATTAACTTCCTCTTCAACTAACTAAGGCTTCATAGAAACATATTCATGCGCTGCGCTACTCTCTGGTTGAACAAAGGTTCAACAACCTCATCAAGTTCTATCTTCCTCCCACTCAATTCTTTCGAGAGAAACTCTTTCTCGAGAAACGACCCATTTTTAGCAGCAAACACTTTGCACTTGGATCTGAGATAGAAGGTATACCCAACTGTTCTTAGGGTATTCTATGATGAAGCATTTGTCCGCTTTGGGTTCGAGCTTATTAGGTAAAAACATTTTCCACACAAGTGTTGCAGCCCCAAACATTAAGAAATGACAACTTAGGTTTCTATCAAACCATAATTCACACGGTGTCGTCTCAACGGATTAGATGGTGCCCTATTTAAAGTGAATGTAGTTGTCTCTAATGCATAACCCCAAAATTATAGTAGTAAAACGATAAGAGACATCATAGCACGCACCATATCCAATAGAGCATAACTATGATGTTCGGACACACCATCACACTATGGTGTTCCAGGTGGCGTGAGTTGTGAAACAACTTTCACATTGTCTAAAGTTGCATGCCAAACTCGCAACTCGGATATTCACCTCCACGATCATATCGCAGACATTTTTATCTTCTTGTCATGATGATCTTAAACTTCACACTGAATTTGCTTGAACCATTCAAACGATTCAGACTTGTGTTTCATTAAGTAAATAACCACTATATCTACTCAGATAATCAGTGAAGGTAAGAAAATAACGACATCCACCGCATGCTACAAGACTCATTGGATTGCATATATCAACATGTATCATTTCCAATGAACCACTTGCCCGCTCCATCAATCTGGAAAACGGGGTCCTTAGTCATCTTGCCCAAAAGGCGTGGTTCGCATGTCTCAACCGATTCGAAATCGAATGAGTCCAAAGATCCATCGACATGGAGTTTCTTCATGCGCTTTATACCAATATGACATTTAGCGGCAGTGCCACAAGTATGTGGTACTATGATTATTAACTTTGTATCTTTTGGCATCAATGTTATGAACATGTGTATTACTACGATCAAGATTTCAACAAACCATTCTCACTGGGTGCATGACCATTGAAGGTATTATTCATGTAAACAGAATAACCATTATTCTCTAACTAAAATGAATAACCGTGTTGCAATAAACATGATCTAATCACGTTCATGCTCAACGCAAAACACCAAATAACATTTATTTAGGTTTGTCACTAATCCCAAAGGTAGAGAGAGCGTGCGATGTTGATCACATCAACCTTGGAAACATTACCAACACACATCGTCACCTCACCCTTAGCTAGTTCTCCATTTATTTCGTAGCTTCTATTTTGAGTTACTAACATTTAGCAACCGAACCGGTATCCAATACCCAGGTGCTACTAGGAGTACTAGCAAGGTACACATCAATAACACGTATGTCAAATATACTTTTGTCGACGTTGCCAACCTTCTTATCTACCAAGTATCTAGGGTTGTTCCGCTTCAGCGACTGCTCTCCTCATAATCGAAGCACTTAGTCTTGGGTTTGGGTTCAACTTTGGGTTGCTTCACTGGAGCAGCAACTAACTTGCCATCCATGAAGTTTCCCTCCTTGCCCTTTCCCTTCTCGAAACTAGTGGTTTGTACTAACCATCAACACTTGACGCTCCTTCTTGATTTCTACCTTCGCGGTGTCAAACATCGCAAACAGCTCAGGGATCATTATTTCTATCCCTGGCATTTTATAGTTCATCACCAAGTTCTAGTACCTTAGTGACAGTGACTTGGAGAACTATAACAATCACTATCTTATCTGGAAGATCAACTCCCACTCAATTCAAGCGATTGTAGCACCCAGACAATCTGAGCACATGCTCAACGACTGAGCTATTCTCTTTCATCTTGCAGCAAAGAATCTTGTTGGAGATCTCATATCTCGCAACACGGGCACGAGCCTGAGATCCTAATTTCAGCTCTTAGAAACATCTCATATGTTCCGTGACGTTCAAAATGTTTTGGAGCCTCAATTGTAAGCCGTAATGCATGACTCACTAAACTATCAAGTAGTCATCAGAACGTGTCTGTCAGATGTTCACAACATCTACAGACGACGCTAGAGGGGTTTGCGCACCGAGTTAGTAACCTAAGCCTTCTGTGCAGCAATGAGGACAATCCTCAGATCAAGGACCCAGTCCGCGATATTTCTACCATCATCTTTCAACTCTATTTCTCTAGGAGCGTATAAAAATACAAGAAAGCTATAGCGCGACCTAGTAACCTACAACATAATTTGCAAAGGCACTAACGACTAGGTTCATGATAATGAGTTCAATTAATCATATTACTGAAGAACTCCCACTCAAATTGACATCCCTGCGGTCATTCGAGTGATACATGATCCAAATTCACCAACTCAAGTCCGATCATCACGTGAGTTGAGGTGGCTTCAATGGTGAACATCATCATGTTGATCATATCTGCTATATGACTCATGTTTGAACCCAAGTGTTCTGCATGTGCAACACTGGCTTGCACCCGTTGTATGTGAACGTAGAGTCTATCACACCCGATCATCACGTGGTGTCTCGACACAACGAACTTTCGCAACGGTGCACACTCGGGGAGAACACAATTTATCTTGACATTAAGTGAGGGATCACCTTATAATGCTACCGTAGTCCTAAGAAAAACAAGGTGCATAAAAGGATTAACATCACATGCAAATCATAAGTGACATGATATGGCCATGAACTTGTGCTTTTGATCTCCATCTTGAAAGCACCGGCATGATCTCCATCGTCACCGGCATGACACCATGATCTCCATCATCTTGATATCCATCAGCGTGTCGCCATCGGGGTTGTCGCGCCCAACATGCTTCTACTACTATTGCTACCGTAGCGATAATGTAAAGCATTACATAGCGCTTAATGATTGACACGTAGGTCATACAATAATTAAAGACAACCCTATGGCTCCTGTCGGTTGCCGTACTCATCGACATGCAAGTCGTTATAATCAATACATCACATATATCACATCATGTAATTGGCCATATCACATCACAACATACCCTGCAAAAACAAGTTAGACGTCCTCTAATTGTTGTTATATGTTTTACGTGGCTGCTACGGGTATCTAGCAAGAACAATTCTCATCTACGCAAAAACAACAACGGTGATACATTAGTTACTTTTCAACCTTCTCAAGGACTGCCTTCGTCGAATCCGATCCAACTAAAGTGAGAAAAACTGACACCCGCAAGCCATCTATGCAAAAAGTTGCGGTTGAGGGAACCGATCTCTCGTAAGCGTACGAGTATTGTTGATCCGGGATGCTTCATCTCACAATACCGCTGAACCAAAACATGACCAAGGAAGGAAGCAATCTAAGCATCAAGGCCCACAAACTCTTTGTGTTCTATTCAAGATCTCATCTACACATAGACCTAGCTCATGATGCCACTGTTGGGGAACGTTGCATGGGAAACAAAAAATTTCCTACGCACACGCAGATCTATCCATGGTGATGAGCATCTACGAGAGGGAGAGTGGATCTACATACCCTTGTAGATCGCTAAGTAGGAAGCGTTAAGAAACGTGGTTGGTGTAGTCGAACGTCTTCGCGATCCAAATCGCCGAGCGTCCTACGATGTCATCACGATCCGTCCCGCGATCTAATCACGATCCGTCTCGCGAACTCATCACGGTCCGTCCCGCGATCTCATCATGATCCGTCTCACGATCTTGGTCACGATCCTTCCGATCTAGCGCCAAAAGGACGGCACCTTCGCGTTCAGCACACGTGCAGCTTGATGACGATCTCTGCCTTCTTGATCCAGCAAGAGGGAGCGGAGAGGTAGAAGAGTTCTCCGGCAGTGTGACGGTGCTCCGGCGATGGTGGTGGAGCTATTCCGTTAGGGCTTCACCTAAGCACTGCAGAAAACCGATCTAAAGGAGAAACTATGCACTAGAGGAACGGGTAGCACGCGGCTGAAAATCAGGTGCAAAAAACCCTAAAACCTCTAGTATATATAAGAGGAAGAGAGGAGGGGGCTTGGCTCTCAAGGAGCCAGCCTTTGGGTCAGCCCAACCAAGGAGGAGAGGAGGACTCCTCCTCCAATCCTAGTAGGACTAGGATTCTTCCCTATTTTGCCTTTTTTTCACCTTTTCTATTTGGGTTTTCTCTCCCAGCCTCATGGGCCTTGTGTTGAACTTTCACCAGCCCACTAAGGGTTGGTATTCACTCTTCCACCGCCCATGTAGCCTCTTGGGTCGAAATACCCCTCCCGATGGTCTCCCGGTACACTACCGGCACTCCCGATACACTACCGATGAGCCCGAAACTTTTCCGACGACCAAAATAGGACTTCCTATATATCAATCTTTACCTCCAGACCATTTCAGAGCTCCTCGTGACATCCGGGATCTCATCCGGGACTCCGAACAACCTTCGGTCACCACCATTCATAACTCTATACTACTGAAACGTCACTAAACCTTAAGTGTGCAGACCCTGCGGGTTCGAGAACTATGTAGACATGACCGAGACACCTCTACGGTCAATAACCAATAGCAGGACCTGGATGCCCAAATTGGTTCCTACATATTCTACGAAGATCTTTATCGGTCGAACCTCTATGTCAAGGATTCAGTTAATCCCTTATGATGTTCCCTTTGTTCTTCGGTATGTTACTTGCCCGAGATTTGATCGTTGGTATCTCCATACCTAGTTCAACCTCGTTACCGGTAAGTCTCTTTACTTGTTCCGTAATACAATATCCCGTGACTAACACTTGGTCACATTGCTTGCAAGGCTCATTGTGATGTTGCATTATCGAGTGGGCCCTTAGATACCTCACCGTCATACGGAGTAACAAATTCCAGTCTTGATCCATGCCAACCTAACAGACACCCTCGAAGATACCTTTAGAGCACATTTATAGTCACCCAGTTACGTTGCGACGTTTGATACACACAAGGTACTCCTCCGGTGTCCGTGAGTTGCATTATCTCATGGTCATAGGAACATATACTTGACATGCAGAAAACAGTAGCAATAAACTGACACGATCATATGCTACGTTTGTAGTTTGGGTCTTGTCCATCACACAATTCTCCTAATGATGTGATCCCGTTATCAAATGACATCTCATGTCCATGGCTAGGAAACCTTAACCATCTTTGATCAACGAGCTAGTCTATTAGAGGCATACTAGGAACATGGTTTTGTCTATGTATCCACACATGCATCTAAGCCTTCGATCAATACAATTATAGCATGGATAATAAACGATTATCATGAACAAGAAAATATGATAATAATTAATTTATTATTGCCTCTAGGACATATTTTCAACAATAACTGACAGCGCTACGGAAAGCAACGCGGCTTCTCGAGAGTGGTCGCGCACAAGCAGCCGCTGTCGCCCACGTGCATCGCTCGGGTCTGGCTCTGGAGAAACTGTCGATTCGAGCGTTCCGAGGGAGCCAGGCCCAAAAATGCTTTAAACATCGTGTCATGCATGCCCAACAATATATGCAGCCAACCAACAGTTCGTTTTCTTCCCGCACGGATCTGGTTGGGCCTCATACAGACAACCAAATGCGACGTGAATGTATGATCCGGATCGAGTTGGCGTCGACCGTTAGGACAAAATGAATATACCATGCCTGGTAAATTAACATTTTGTTGCATCGGTCTGCTCCAAGTCGGTCCCAGCCTCACGGTTAGCATCACGTGAGAGCATTAGCCGGTGCACAATAGACAGTTGTTTACTCTGCCCTAGTTAACGTTTGACCTATGGGATACGTTAAGATACTGACTTGGTTACTGCATGCCTTACTGGCGATCGAGCGGCGAGCCACACGTGCAATGGCGCAGGTTACTGTGGAGTGTGCGTGCATAACACAAGGTCACAAGTTGCGTCAAATCTGCTCGGGAATAAAAATATTGCAGCATAGTACATTGCGAGAAACTAGAATGCTTGGTTGTTTAATGCAACTTGTGGTTAAGAGGAACGAATGTATTCGTGATGTTCCATGGAGCATGCGGTCCAGCTAGGCCTGTTGCTTCAAGAACAAGAACAGGGTGTTCTATCCCCTTCGTCCGGAAATACTTGTCGAAAAGATGATTGTATCTAGACATATTGTAGTTTAAATACATCCATTTCAATACATTTTCATGACAAGTAATTTCGGACGAAGGGATTATTCTTTTTATTTTCTTTTTTGCGGGTATGTGCCTTGTTGCTTCTAGAACAGGGCACCCTTGGATTTAACCATTCATACCTACAGTATAAGTGATTTCTACGGTTAGTTTTATGAAACCTTGACAAGTTTTTTTTTATTTTCCTTCAGCAGCTACAATGTGTATGTTCATCTAGTCAAACACAAACGCAGGAAAGACCTAGAGAAAAAACCAAATTTCCAAACATGCCATCTAGAGGCCCCTCCATACCACAACTTCACCGTACTTCATCACATCACCGACAATGGCGGAGACATGGGGACCAGCAGGGCCATCTTAAAATAGAGGAAGAAGATGAACGGACGGCGTACCCATATACACCGCAGCGCCATCTAAAAATTTGCTTTACGAGCCCACTAACTAGCGTGCGAGAGCGGCTGGGCCAAAACCGATGTGGTTTGTCAGCTAGCCAACTAGAATGGACAACAGGACACACAACCCACTTGCTCCTCGGCACGGTTAAACGTATTGCAATTGTCATCTAAAGATCCCCCCTCCCTCCCTCGGAACCCACAATCTCAATGCTCTGGTGGACGGAGGAGTACAGATCACCTCGCTTTTGTCAGGGAAGGTGAAGCGGAACCTTCTTATTTATGTGTGTGTGAAAATATTTTTTGTATGTATATGTCGATGACTCCAGATATTTGATCTTGAAAAATAATCATATTTTTAGAAAAATAGGGACTTGAAGTATTTACATTTTTCTTGTACTGTCATGGTACATTTGTACATGGATGGACTGAATACCTTTGTGATGAGGATGATTAGAACGTATGGAAAGGTCTACGGGTATATCCTCCAGCTGGCTTGATCTTACTCAAACTTTCTTTCTGTGAGTGTGGAAAATAATTTTCATCATTTATTCATCTTGACGCAAGACCTAATGACATTTATGTACCCGCATCGGAGATAGGGTATGGGGCTGCGCAGTCCTAGTGCTGACGGAGCATCAAAGGTTAGGTGTGGGCGGATCGGTGAGCTCTGCCCTGGACAAAAGGCGACGGAATTCGTACAAGTGGCACTAAAGCTTAGATGACCAATAGTGTTTGGATCGGTGTGGCGATGACGCTGGAGAAACCTAGGTTTCTTTTGCTTGCAATGTTTGCTGCCTCGTTGATCTGTAAAAGGCGAGGAGGTGGGGTAAAAGCAATCAATCGGAGTGAAAAAAATCAGGTGAAGATAGTGTGGACCGCGGACGGAAAATAAATGGAAGACTGAACAGTATGTTCCTTTTAGATATGAGAGATATATAGTCGACAACTTTAGGTTGATGATCTTGAAAAAAATATTTTTAAGATTTTATATGATTTTTTTCACGGTATGTTTGTATGTGTATTGACGGAATACCGTCGTGATGAGGATGCTTAGAACGTATGAAAAGGTCCACGAGCATATCCTTCAGCTGGCTTGATCTTGCTCATACCTTTCTTGCTGTGGGTCCTGACATCATTTATGTACAGCGTGCTGTCTCGGATGCTCTTTCAACGACACTAATTTTCAGATGAGCAATAGCTAGGTTTATAGGCATCGTAATCTATGTTCAGTTAAGCTGTATGTAGCAATTTTTATTTGCTTCGTACTTATTAGCACTTCAGCGTATTTGTGAACCTGGATACTTTGTTTGAATCTGCTTAATAAAATGGTTGCATGCATCGATTGATGCAAAGACTGGGAGCTTCGTTCCTCTTCTTTTTAAAAAAAAAAATGAGCGATAGCTGCTTTTTTGTGTGTTCACTAACTAGAGTCAATATAGTCACCAGATGAAACCCTCTCCATCGGTAACCGCCTCATCGCTCTCTTCCTACCACGTCACAGAAGACCTGTAATCTTTTTCCATTTTTGGGGGGGAAAGCTGTTATCTTAGTAGACATGCGGAGAAAAGGAAAATGTGAAGCTGAGGCAGCAATGCAAAATTGCGAACCATCTCGCCTAAAGGGAGCGATAATAATAATGTAATGAGAAGAATGTGATGAAACAGAAACGTGTTGTTTGGTATGTAGATGCATGTTGTTGTCACATTTACCCGTCAAATTTTTGTTGTTGTTGCCACATTTTCAGCAGGGCAAGTGCCCAGTCTTATGTAGTTGTAGTTCTAGTTGTAACAAGTCTGTCTCTCTCCTGAAATTTTAGGCTTAAAGACCATATTTTCATTCTTTTTTTATAGTTGTAACAAGTCTGTCACTCTCCTGAAATTTTAGGCTTAAAGACCATATTTTCATTCCTTTTTAGTAAAAGAAATGTAGTTATATCAAGTTGATACCAATAACACCAAGCCTCTGCAATAATACGATATGAAGAGCTAATCGAGAGACCCGACAACTTTTTCTAACACAGTAGAATCACAGATGCTCACACACCTACACACGTTCACATGAACACACACGCACATAGCCTACACTTATGAGCACCTTTGAGGCTTCGAGATACTGAACCGATACAACATCTTGAAATTGAAAAAACCAGCACAGTCTCGTACTCAATGGAAACATCTCCTTTCATTGGACGATCATCGTTGAAAAGCTTAAAATAAATCCAGAAAAATGTAAACACCGCTTCCAAGTATAGGACTTGTACCCTGGTGGGCGAGTTCCATCACAAGGAACCTAACGGTCTGATCCATACTTATTTCCCTACACCGAGGATGTATGGTATGTGCATTTTGTTGGGGAACGTCGCATGGGAAACAAAAAAAATCCTACGCACACGCAAACCTATCCATGGTGATGAGCATTTACGAGAAGGAGAGTGGATCTACGTATCCTTGTAGATCGCTAAGCGGGAAGCGTTAAGAAACGCGGTTGGTGTAGTCGAACATCTTCGCGATCCAAATCGCCAAGCGTCCCGCGATCTCATCACGATCCGTCTCGCGATCCCATCACGATCCGTCCCGCGATCTCATCACGATCCGTCTCACGATCTTGATCACGATCTGCCCCGCGAACTCATCACGATCCGTCCCGCGATCTCATCACGAACTGTCTCGCGATCTCGATCACGGTCCTTCCGATCTAGCGCCGAACGGCCGACACCTCCGCGTTCAGCACACGTGCAGCTTGATGACGATCTCCACCGTCTTGATCTAGCAAGAGGAGGTGGAGAGGAGAGAGAGTTCACCGGCAGCATGACGGCGCTCCGGTGATGGTGGTGGAGTGATTCCGGCAGGGCTTCGCCTAAGCACTGCAGAAAACCGATCTAGAGGAGCACCGGTGGAACGTGTAGCACGTGGCCATAAAAACTGTGCAAAAACCCTCTATTCCACAAGTATATATAGGAGGGAGGGAGAGGAGGGCGCAGCCTTGGCCTCCAAGGCCTGCTGGCTCGGCCGAACCAAGTGGAGGAAGAGTCCTCCTCCACCTAAGAGTCCACCTCTCACACGAGAGGTGGAGCTTGGGGAGGACTCCACCCCAATTCGGTTTGGGCCTCTCTCCCTGCGCCCAGGCCACCTTGGCCGACCCCACCAGCCCACTAGGGGCTGGTGGGTCGTCACTTTGGCCCATGGGGTGGGTGGGCCCCACCGGTGGACCCCCAGGACCCATTCGTCACTCCCGGTACACTACCGAAAGTGCCCGAAATCTTTCCGGAGTCCAAACACCATTTCGGAGCTCCTCGTGATGTCCGGGATCTCATCCGGGACTCTGAACAACCTTCGGTCACCACCATACATAACTCTACACTACCGAAACGTCACCGAACCTTAAGTGTGCAGACCCTGCGGGTTCGAGAACTATGTAGACATGACCGAGACACCTCTACGGTCAATAACCAATGGCGGGACCTGGACGTCCACATTGGTTCCTACATATTCTACGAAGATCTTTATCGGTCGAACCTCTATGTCAAGGATTAAGTCAATCCCGTATAACGTTCCCTTTGTTCTTCGGTATGTTACTTGCCCGAGATTCGATCGTCGGTATCTCCATACCTAGTTCAATCTCGTTACTGGCAAGTCTCTTTACTCGTTCCGTAATACAAGATCCTGCAACTAACAATTAGTCACATTGCTTGCAAGGCTCATTGTGATGCTGTATTACCGAGTGGGCCCTGAGATACCACTCCGTCACACGGAGTAACAAATCCTAGTCTCGATCCATGCCAACTCAACAGACACCATCGAACGTACCTGTAGAGCACCTTTATAGTCACCAAGTTACGTTGCGACGTTTGATACACACAAGACACTCCTCCGATATCTTTGAGTTGCATGATCTCATGGTCATAGGAACACATACTTGACATGCGGAAAACAGTAGCAATAAACTGACACGATCATATGCTACATTTGTAGTTTGGGTCTTGTCCATCACATCATTTTCCTATTGATGTGCCCGTTATCAAATGACATCTCATGTCCATGGCTAGGAAACCTTAACCATCTTTTGATCAACGAGCTAGTCTATTAGAGGCATACTAGGGACATGGTTTTGTCTATGTATCCACACATGCATATAAGTCTCCGATCAATACAATTATAGCATGGATAATAAACGATTATCATGAACAAGGAAATATGATAATAACTAATTTATTATTGTCTCTAGGGCATATTTCCAACAGTCTCTCACTTGCACTAGAGTCAATAATCTAGTTCACATGACCATGTGATTCGCATTGTTATGAATCTAACACCCAACGAGTTCTGGGGCTCGATCATGCTTTGCATGTGAGAGAGGTCTTATAGTCAAAGGGTCTGTGATATTCAGATCCGTCTGTACTTTGCAAATCTCTAAGTCAAACCGTAAACACTGCTACCACACTCCACTTGGTACTAATTCCAAATGGCTGCTCCACTATACGTATCCAGATTGCTACTACGAGTCATCCGGATTAGTGTTAAAGCTTTCATCGACGTAACTCCTTACGACGAACCCTTTATCACCCCCATAATCGAGAAACAATTCCTTTAGTATTTTAGTCACTAAGGATAATGTTGACCGCTGTCCAGTGATCCACTCCTGGATCACTCTTGTACCCCTTGATGGACTCATGGCAAGGCACACACAAGTGCGGTACACAGCATGGCATACTATATGGAGCCTATGGCTAGAGCATAGGGGACGACGTTCGTCCTTTCTCTTTCTTCTGCTGTGGTCGAGCTTTGAGTCTCACTCAACTTCATACCCTACAAATCAGGTGAGAACTCTTTCTCTGACTGATCCATTTTGAACTCTTTCAAAATCTTTTTCAAGGTATGTACTCATTGAAAGTCTCATCAAGTCATCTTTGATCTATCTCTATAGACCTTGATGCTTAATAGGTAGTTTTATCCAGGTTTTACTTTGAAAATCACTTTCCAAATAACCGCTTATGCTTTCCAGAAATTCTACATTATTTCCGATCAACAATATGTCATCTACATGTACTTATCAGAAATTCTATAGTGCTCCCACTCACTTTGTTGTAAATACAAGTTTCTCGTAAACTTCGTATAAACTCAAAAACTTTGATCAACTCATCAAAGCATATATTCCAACTCCAAGATGCTTGCTTCAGTCCATAGAAGGATCACTGAAGCTTGCTCACCTTTTAGCATCCTTAGGACTGACAAAAACTTCTGGTTGTATCACATACAACCGTTCCTCAAGTAAACCGTTAAGGAAACGATGTTTTGACATCCATCTGCCAGATTTCATAATTGAAAAATGCAGCAACTGCTAACATAATTCCAACAGACTTTAGCATCGCTACGAGTGAGAGAGTCTCATCGTATTCAACTCCTTTGAACTTGTCACAAACATCTTTGCAACAAGTCGAGCTTTACAAATGGTGACATTTACCATCAGTGTCTGTCTTCATTTTAAAGATCCATTTGTATTCAACAACCTGCTGTCCAACGAGCAAGTCTACCAAAATCTATACTTGGTTCTCATACATGGATCCTATTTCGAATTTCAAGGCCTCCAACCATTTGTCGGAATCTGGGCCCATCATCGCTTCTCCATAGCTCGTAGGTTCATCGTTGTCCAACAACATGACCTCCAAGACAGGGTTGTCGTATCGCTCAGGAGCAGTACACATCCTTGTCGACCTACGAAGTTCGATAGTAACTTGATCCTAAAGCTTCATGATCATCATCATTAACTTCCTCTTCAACTAACGTAGGCTTCACAGAAACATCTTTCTGCACTGCGCTACTCTCTGGTTGAACAAAGGTTTAACTACCTCATCAAGTTCTATCTTCCTCCCACTCAATTCTTTCGAGAGAAACTTTTTCTCAAGAAAGGACCCAGTTTTAGCAACAAACACTTTGCACTCGGATCTGAGATAGAAGGTTCACCCAACTATTCTTAGGTATTCTATGAAGATGCATTTGTCCGCCTTGGGTTCGACCTCATTAGGTGAAAACATTTTCCACACAAGTGTCGCAGCCCCAAACATTAAGAAATGACAGCTTAGGTTTCTATCAAACCATAATTCACACGGTGTCATCTCAACGGATTTAGATGGTGCCCTATTTAAAGTGAATGCAGTTGTCTCTAATGCATAACCCCAAAATTATAGTAGAAAACGATAAGAGACATCATAGTACGCACTATATCCAATAGAGCATGATATGACGTTCGGACACACCATCACACTATGGTGTTCCAGGTGGCATTAGTTGTGAAACAAATTTCACATTGTCTTAAGTTGTATGCCAAACTCGTAACTCAGATATTCACCGCCACGATCATATCGCGGTTATTTTTATCTTCTTGTCACGATGATCTTAAACTTCACTCTGAATTTGCTTTGAACGTTTCAAACAATCCAAACTTGTGTTTCATTAAGTAAATATACACTATATTTACTCAAATCATCAGTGAAGGTAAGAAAATAACGATATCCACTGCACGCTACAAGACTCACTGGATTGCATACATCAACATGTATCATTTCCAATGAATCACTTGCCCGCTCCATCCAACGGGGTCCTTTAGTCATCTTGCCCAAGAGGCATGGTTCGCATGTCTCAACCGATTCGAAATCGAATGAGTCTAAAGATCCATCAGCATGGAGTTTCTTCATGCGCTTTATACCAATATGACATTCTGCGGCAGTGCCACAAATATGTGGTACTATCATTATTAACTTTGTATCTTTTGACATCAATGTTATGAACATGTGTATTACTACAATCAAGATTTCAACAAACCATTCTCACTGGGTGCATGACCATTGAAGGTATTATTCATGCAAACAGAATAACCATTATTCTCTAATTCAAATGAATAACCGTATTGCAACAAACATGATCTAATCATGTCCATGCTCAATGCAAAACACCAAATAACATTTATTCATGTTTGTCACTAATCCTGAAGGTAGAGAGAGCGTGTGATGTTAATCACATCAACCTTGGAAACACTTCCAACACATATCGTCACCTCACCCTTAGCTAGTTCTCCGTTTATTCTATAGCTTTTATTTCGAGTTACTAATATTTAGCAACCGAACCGGTATCCAATACCCAGGTGCTACTAGGAGTACTAGCAAGGTACACATCAATAACTCGTATATCAGATATACTTTTGTCGATGGTGCCAGCCTTCTTATCTACCAAGTATCTAGGGTTGTTCCGCTTCAGCGACCGTTCACCTCATAACGGAAGCACTTAGTCTCGGGTTTGAGTTCAACTTTGGGTTGCTTCATTGGAGCAACAACTAACTTGCTATCCATGAAGTTTCCCTCCTTGCTCTTGCCCTTCTCGAAACTAGTGGCTCGGTTAACCATCAACACTTGACGCTCCTTCTTGATTTCTAGCTTCGCAGTGTCAAAACATCGCGAACAGCTCAGGAATCATTATTTCTATCCCTGGCAATTTATAGTTCATCACTAAGTTCTAATAGCTTAGTGACAGTGACTTGAAGAACTATGTCAATCACTATCTTATCTGGAAGATCAACTCCCACTTGATTCAAGCGATTGTAGCACCCAGACAATCTGAGTACATGCTCAACGATTGAGCTATTCTCTTTCATCTTGCAGGCAAAGAATCGTGTTGGAGATCTCATATCTAGCAACACGGGCACGAGCCTGAGATCCTAATTTCAGCTCTTAGAAACATCTCATATGTTCCGTGACGTTCAAAACGTTTTGGAGTCTCAATTCTAAGCCGTAACGCATGACGCACTAAACTATCAAGTAGTCATCAGAACGTGCCTGTCAGATGTTCACAACATCTACAAACCACGCTAGAGGGGTTGACGCACCGAGCGGTGCATTAAGGACATAAGCCTTCTGTGCAGCAATGAGGACAATCCTCAGATCACGGACCCAGTCCGCAATATTACTACCATCATCTTTCAATTCTATTTCTCTAGGAACATATGAAAATACAAGGGAGCTATAGCATGAGCTAGTAATCTACAACATAATTTGCAAAGACACTTTGACTATGTTCATGATAATGAGTTCAATTAATCATATTACTTAAGAACTCCCACTCAAATTGACATCCCTCAGATCATTCGAGTGATACATGATCCAAATTGACCAACTCAAGTCCGATCATCACGTGAATTGAGGTGGCTGCAATGGTGAACATCATCATGTTGATCATATCTACTATATGACTCATGTTCGACCTTTCGGTCTATTGTGTTCCGAGGCCATGTCTGTACATGTTGGGCTCGTCAAGTTTAACCCGAGTGTTCTGCACGTGCAAATCTGGCTTGCACCCATTGTATGTGAACGTAGAGTCTATCACACCCGATCATCACGTGGTGTCTCAACACGATGAACTTTCGCAACGGTGCACACTCGGAGAGAACACGATTTATCTAGAAATTAAGTGAGGGATCACCTTATAATGCTACCGTCGTCCTAAGCAAAACAAGGTGCATAAAAAGGATTAACATCACATGCAAATCATAAGTGACATGATATGGCCATGAACTTGTGCTTTTGATCTCCATCTAGAAAGCACCGACATGATCTCCATCGTCACCGGCATGACACCATGATCTCCATCATCTTGATCTCCATCAACGTGTCGCCATCGGGGTTGTCACACCCTGCATGCTTGTACTACTATTGCTACCGTTTAGCGATAAAGTAAAGCATTACATAGCGCTTAATGAGTGACACGCAGGTCATACAATAATTAAAGACAACCCTATGGCTCCTGCCGGTTGCCGTATTCATCGACATGCAAGTCCTGGTAATCTATACATCACATGATCATCTCATACATCACATATATCACATCATGTAATTGGCCATATCATATCACAACATACCCTGCAAAAACAAGTTAGACGTCCTCTAATTGTTGTTGCATGTTTTACGTGGCTGCTATGGGTATCTAGCAAGAACAATTCTCACCTATGCAAAAAACCACAACGGTGATACACTAGTTGCTTTTCAACCTTCTCAAGGACCGCCTTTGTCGAATCCGATCCAACTAAAGTGAGAGAAACTGTCACCCGCAAGCCATCTAGGCAACAAGTTGCGTCGAGGGAACCGGTCTCTCATAAGTGTACGGGTAATGTTGGTCCGGGCCGCTTCATCTCACAATCCCGCTGAACCAAAATACGACCAAGGGAGGAAGCAATCTAAGCATCAACGCCCACAAACCTTTTGTGTTCTACTCGAGATCTCATCGAACCATCAACCTAGCTCTGATACCACTGTTGGGGAACGTCACATGGGAAACAAAAAATTTCCTACGCACACGCAAACCTATCCATGGTGATGAGCATCTACGAGAGGGAGAGTGGATCTACATACCCTTGTAGATCGCTAAGCGGGAAGCGTTAAGAAACGCGGTTGGTGTAGTCGAACATCTTCGCGATCCAAATCGCCGAGCGTCCCGCGATCTCATCACGATCCGTCCCGCGATCCCAGCACGATCCGTCCCGCGATCTCATCACGATCCGTCTCACGATGTTGATCACGATCTGTCCCGCGAACTCATCACGA
Source organism: Hordeum marinum (assembly GCA_022496015.1). Taxonomy (NCBI): domain Eukaryota; kingdom Viridiplantae; phylum Streptophyta; class Magnoliopsida; order Poales; family Poaceae; genus Hordeum; species Hordeum marinum. The sequence goes on along the minus strand of CM039676.1, from coordinate 464,570,709 downwards.
TCCGTCCCGCGATCTCATCACGAACTGTCTCGCGATCTCGATCACGGTCCTTCCGATCTAGCGCCGAACGGCCGGCACCTCCGCGTTCAGCACACGTGCAGCTTGATAACGATCTCCACCGTCTTGATCCAGCAAGAGGAGGTGGAGAGGAGAGAGAGTTCACCGGCAGCGTGACGGTGCTCCGGTGATGGTGGTGGAGTGATTCCGGCAGGGCTTCGCCTAAGCACTGCAGAAAACCGATCTAGAGGAGCACCGGTGGAACGGGTAGCACGTGGCCATAAAAACTATGCAAAAACCCTCTATTCCACAAGTATATATAGGAGGGAGGGAGAGGAGGGTGCAGCCTTGGCCTCCAAGGCCTGCTGGCTCGGCCGAACCAAGTGGAGGAAGAGTCCTCCTCCACCTGAGAGTCCACCTCTCAAACGAGAGGTGGAACTTGGGGAGGACTCCACCCCAATTCGGTTTGGGCCTCTCTCCCTGCGCCCAGGCCACCTTGGCCGACCCCACTAGCCCACTAGGGGCTGGTGGGTCGTCACTTTGGCCCATGGGGTTGGTAGGCCCCACTGGTGGACCCCCAGGACCCATTCGTCACTCCCGGTACACTACCGAAAGTGCCCGAAATCTTTCCGCAGTCCAAACACCACGTTCCTATATATCAATCTTTACCTACGGACCATTTCGGAGGTCCTCGTGATGTCCGGGATCTCATCCGGGACTCCGAACAACCTTCGGTCACCACCATACAAAACTCTACACTACCGAAACGTCACCGAACCTTAAGTGTGCAGACCCTGCGGGTTCGAGAACTATGTAGACATGACCGAGACACCTCTACGGTCAATAACCAATGGCGGGACCTGGACATCCACATTGGTTCCTACATATTCTACGAAGATCTTTATCGGTCGAACCTCTATGTCAAGGATTACGTCAATCTCGTATAACGTTCCCTTTGTTCTTCGGTATGTTACTTGCCCGAGATTCGATCGTCGGTATCTCCATACCTAGTTCAATCTCGTTACTGGCAAGTCTCTTTACTCGTTCCGTAATAAAAGGTCCGGCAACTAACAATTAGTCACATTGCTTGCAAGGCTCATTGTGATGTTGTATTACCGAGTGGGCCCTGAGATACCACTCCGTCACACGGAGTAACAAATCCCAGTCTCGATCCATGCCAACTCAACAGACACCATTGGAGATACCTGTAGAGCACCTTTATAGTCACCCAGTTACGTTGCGACGTTCGATACACACAAGGCACTCCTTCGATATCTGTGAGTTGCATTATCTCATGGTCATAGGAACACATACTTGACATGCGGAAAACAGTAGCAATAAACTGACACGATCATATGCTACATTTGTAGTTTTGGTCTTGTCCATCACATCATTCTCCTAATGATGTGACCCCGTTATCAAATGACATCTCATGTCCATGGCTAGGAAACCTTAACCATCTTTTGAGCAATGAGCTAGTCTATTAGAGGCATACTAGGGACATGGTTTTGTCTATTTATCCACACATGCATCTAAGTCTCCGATCAATACAATTATAGCATGGATAATAAACGATTATCATGAACAAAGAAATATGATAATAACTAATTTATTATTGTCTCTAGGGCATATTTCCAACACATTTTGTGTCACAATTTCAAAAGATAAATTATTACTTTAATGCTTACTTAATTAAAATATAGCACCAACCGTTTGTCTGAATGACAATCCAGTTTTATTGCTTGCTTTGTATCACCGTGGTTTTTAAATTGGATCAGACTTGGATATGACGCGACAAACATATTGAAATACGGATGTGGAGTTTCTACACCTGGGTTTCAAACGCTCCCGGTGTGAATAGTAAAATAAAAAATAGAAAAATAAAAATATTCTGAATTTTTTGGTGGCATACTTTAGAAAATGTTTGTTGTGCATGCAAAATTTCATCACGAAATTACATTGGTGGAAGGCATGGAATAAAACGAAATTAGTGCTCTTAAAATGTTACTTTCAAACACATTTTGGATCTCTAATTTTGTTTTAGACATGAGTTTCGTCAATGTGATTTCGTGATGAATATTTTCATGCAGAACAAACATTTCTTAATGTATGCCACAAAAATCAGATTTTTTTGATGTTTTTTTTTCTATTTTACTGTTCACACGAGGAGCATTTGAGATCGGGTGTACAAAGATACTACGTTGACAAATTGTTCTTTTAGCTAGTAAATTACAACGCAAATTTGTCATCGTGGTGGTTATGCACAGTACACTCGAGAAAAAATCATAGTTAATATTATGTACTAAAGGCAGTAAAAAAATGCATGCATGTGTTATTTCGGAATTGCTAAAGCACAAATGTCAAAATATGATTGAACATTTACTCAATTTTAATTCAATAGTGTAATTATCACCTTTATAAAATTCCAGACATTTTTGTGATGTTTTGGTCACTTTTTATTTATTTTTGTTATTACTTTTGTTTATGTTTTCTTTATTTTACATTGCTTATTTTAACTTTCATTCTTCTTATATTTGTGGCAATTTTAGTTAATATGTGTGTTTGCTTTAATTAATTTACAGTCACATGAACAGTGCCCCTTCATTGTGACGCCCCCACTTTCGACCGTACGCTAAACATACACACAATGCGTACGACCAAGATTAGGGACTCACTAATCAATATCACAATACAACTCTAGACACAAATTAAAGTCATACAGCTTCATATTACAAGCTAGGGGCCTCGAGGGCTCGAATACAAAGCTCGACAAGCACGAGTCAGCGGAAGCAAATAATATCTGAGTACAGACATAAATTAAACAAGTTTTGCCTTAAAAAGGCTAGCACAAACATAACACGGATCGAAAGAGGCGAGGCCTCCTGCCTGGGAACCTCCTATCCTACTGCTGGTCGGGGGCCGCCTCCACGTAGTAATAGGTTCCTACGGTGGTGTAGTAGTCATCACCGGCGTACTCCATCTCCTAGGCTCCGTCGTCTGAATGCAGAATCGTATCAAGGGGGAAAGAGAAAGCAAATCAGCAGTGAGTACTCATCCAAAGTACTCGCAAGACTGGCATCAGGACTATGCTAAGTATGCATCATTATCAAGGAATGGGGTTATATCTTGGCAGACTGCACAAAGCAAGAATAGGGGGAAGGCCTGGTCCTATCGAAGAATAGCATCTTCAGCAATCTTGCAGCATTAGAAGAGAGTAGACTGGTACTCACATATAGCAATATTTTATTGTAGCAATTTATTAAGTAACCACGCCCATAGATTCTTCCATGACTCCCTGCGAGGAAGCAATCCCGGAGCCAACATTCATTTCAATTTTAAGTCACAATTATAGTTATAAAAGGTCAAGGTACAACTCCAAGTCGTCCTGTTACCGTGGACGCGGCTATTCTAATAGATGAATTCATCCCTACAGGGGTGCACCACATTTCCAATACGTTTGATCACCTTCGTCCGGACACACTTTCCTAGGTAATGCCCTGGCTCGGGATCCAAAACATCATCGCCCCACGTAGGCTCAACGAAGAGGCTAGCCTGCTGGTCTAAATCCTAAGCGCGCAGGTTCGTGGGCCCACTTACCCTTGCACTCCTGCACGATGTGAACACGGCCCGGATCAGTCCTAGCACCCCTTATAACAAGCGTGATGTCGTTGCGGACCACTCGGGCACACGCCACTCCATTGCTAACGTCCGAAGAGCTTCGGCTGATACAACGACGGTGAGTACCCATAACTTCTCCCACGTGAAGGTTTGGTGCGTAAAAGGTCAAATGATCAACTCAGATCAAATACCCAACCCATTAGCATTTTATTAATGCGGGCCAAGCGCGACCCATGAGGTGCGGTCCCGTCGCCCCGTCTCGAGGATGTGCGGCAAGGGCCTCTCCTGCCCGTTTACGACTCAACATCAACAAACTGTGGGTACCCCTCAGGGCCGACCCATCACCAACATGTTTCTATAACCAGGTCATAGTAACTATGTGTATAAAACATCAAGGCGGGAAATGAGGAATCACCCTCAATGGTCCCCGCTCGATGTAACCGTCAAGGTGGACTTTAGAGGAATCACCCTTGAGGGTCCCACACTTGAGGGGTTGCACGACAGAGACATCGTCGGGAATGGTGAAGGAGGAATCACCCTCGATAACCATGGCCGACTAGCTGCACTACAGGGCTAGCATCATGAGTACTTCACGAGGTGTCACCCTCGGTACTCGATAGTAGCACTGCAGAGTCATACAACTAAGGGGAGTGCAGTGATGTGAGGGGCCTGGCTTGTCGATCGGTTGAGCGAGTCTTCGAGTCGTCGATGAAGAAACATGGGCAACTGGGACTAAGGGAGGGGGTCACTGGGGATTCACTAACCAACCTATACTAAGCAGTTGGTATGATTGCAGGTATAGTAACAGTTCATCAAAAACAGGCTATGCATCAGAATAGGAGCTAACTAATACAGTGCAAAAATCTAATGAAATAATAAGAGGGAAGAATGGGTGATATCGGAATGCTCAAGGGGGGTTGCTTGCATTGCTGCTCTGCGGCAAAGACCTGATCGTCAATGGTGTAGTCGTACCCGACAGAAGCGTCAGTCTCGGGGTCTAGCGGTAAGAAGAGGGGGGAGAAAATAATAAATATAAAGCAAACAGATGCATCGTGATGCATGCCATGGTAATATGCAGAGTTAGGTATGCACTAACGCAGTATTACACGTCACATACGGGTCGGGAGAATATCTGCTGACATTTCCCGGGTCTCTCACTTTTATCGAACAGATGAAAACGATGGAAAAGTTTCATGTTTTCTATGCTAGGAGCACGTGATAAGAGAAACGGGCTGCGCAGTTGGAACCGTAGAATTATTCTGAGCAACTTTCATGTTGAAAACTTTTTAATCCGGACTACGGTTTATTTTATATTAATTTTTAAAATTTTATAAATATTCAAAAATTTAAAATATATTATTTTAATTAAATAACGAATTATGACATCAGCATGATGTTATACTAACATCAACAGTCAACAGCGGGGCTGACTGGTCAATACTGACTGGCACCACCTGTAAGTGTCACAATTTAGGTTAATTAGGGTTTAATTAAGTTAATTACATATTCATTAGTTATTTAAACAGAATTAATTAAGCTAATTAATTATCAAATTAATTAATTTTTTATTTATATTCTTATTACTTAAAACGTTCATTAGGGGGGTGGGCCCCGCGTGTCAGCCACAGGGGGAAGGGTGGTTAGTGCGGGTGTTGACCCACTAACCAAAACGGGGCCAGGGTCCGGGCCAGTGGCGCCGGCGACGGGGTTGGCCGCGGCCGGGCCAGAGGTGGCCGGTGGTGGCTAGCGGCGGTTAGGCGGGCGGTGTGCAGCGGGATCGTGCGAGGGGGCGACGCGGGCACGCGCGGCGGTGGGAAGCGGCGACACGAAGGGGCGTGACGGGCGGCACGGCTCACGGCCGCGGCCGGAGGCAGGCGAGCGGACGGCGGGCAGAGGCGCGGTGAGGCAATGGCGGGGCGGCACGGTTGGAGCAGCAGCAGTAGTGGCACGGTGGGGGTGCGGGTGCGCGGCAAGGGAGAGGTGAGCCGGGGGTGCGAGCGGGCGGCACCAACGGGTGGGAGCGAGGGGCGGCAGGCGATTCCGACGGGAGAGGAAGAGAGGGGAGGGAGGAGCCCCGGGAGGGCTCATCGACGTTGACGGGGGGCTAGGGCGTCGATGGTCGGGGTAGGTCGGCGGGAAGGAGATGGGGAGGCGACGTGATGCCGGCGGGGAGGGACGACGATGGCGCGGGGCGTCTGTTCGGCCCGATCTGGTCCCCTTCCAGATCGGGAGGGGAGGGGAGAGAGAGAGGGGGTGAGTGGATCGGGGGGAGTGGGGTCGGCTAGGGTTAGTGGGGGAGTCGGGGGTTTTATCCACGCGGGGGCTAGGGTGGGCCGGCCGGTAAGGCCGGTGGGCCAAGGCCCAACAGGGGGCTTGTTTGCTTTTTTTCTGTTTTCTTTTTCCTTTTATTAGTTTTATGTTTTTGTTTTTATTTTAACAGTGAATTTAAACATTTTCAAAATTGTTGATTTCTACAACACAATTACCTATGCATTATTTGACACCCACCGAACATTTTAGTTTGTAAGTTTGAAAAACTTTTGCCATTTTAACTTGGTTTTAAATTTTGAATTCGCATGGGATTGAATCATCGCGAGATTAACAACAGTAACCATGGTGACGTGGCATCATTAGTATGAGATTACTGTAGCTTAATTACGGAGATTACTATAGCACAAATCCAGGGCGTCACAACTCTTTCCTACTAAAAAGAATTCTCGTCCCGGGAATTAAGAAATAAAAAAAAGCCCGGGTATTCTGCACGAAGATGATCTTCGCGTTCCCAAGCGGCTTCATCTTTAAAATGATTTGCCCACTACACTTTGAAAAACTTAGTAACCTTTATATGAATATATTTGTGTAATTAACATGTGTTAATTAGTGAATCATCATTAGCTACCGCCATTAGTTAACTATAGGTGTGTCCAATACCAAACCGTCGTCCCCAAAAAAAAAAGAAAAAAAGAAACACCGAACCATCGTCTAGTAAGGTCGCAACGAGACTCAAAAGAAAAAAAAAGGTCGCAACGGACGCGTCCTTTCCCTCTCTCACACAATTGTAATTATCGCCACTACGAGGCGTCTCTCCTCACCCTGTGTATGTATCTTGAGAATCCATGAAATCAAGCAGGGATTTGCTCATCTATCTCTCTTTTACTTCAACACATATAGATAATTGAGGATTATCGTAGTAACCCCACTTGGCCACTGCACTTGCGATCCTTCTGAGCAGCAATCACCCACTGAACAGTAGCCGTTTGTCCTGGAGTTATTCCCCGAACGGCATGCACATGCCATGCGGCGACCACAGAGGAATCCGTCGCCATTCCGAACTTATAATTAACAGGTGCTCCCAATACTAATTAACAGCCACTAGTCAGTAGATTTGTCAGGGGTGCGTGTACGTTCCCAGCTGCAGCTTGGAGTAACCAAAACTCGCTCGGGCTCCAACGATTCAGGGAAGCGTGAAAGCGACGGCATATGTCAGTTTCCTAATCAAGAGAAGAGAGTGTCACTCCTGTGCTTGCTTATTAATGTTAGTCCTTGTTGTGTAGGAGTACTTAGTTGGTTACTAGTCTGCGTCCGATTCCTTAATCGTCAGCTGAGCAGTTGATTAACATGGGATTAACCATTTGACATGATATCTCAGTAGACACCGGCTTTCAATTGGAGGAAGCACACATCATTCCGATCCCACATGGCACACATGTATATACTTGTATTAAGTTGGACCCTCTTAACCGAAATAACATAGTTAGTAACATGACGTTATATAGATAGAAAAAGTGATGTGACATATCATTAAAAAGGAAATAGATATAGATTAGTAACATAATATGTTACCATTACATACCGTATTTCAGCAAAAATGACTACCAAATAATAAATGAAGGTTTATATGTTATCACACTTATGACACTAAGCATTATGCATGGGAGGCGGACATTTGGTTTATAGGTGTATCCATACCCTACATGGAAAAAACTAAATAAAAGTTCGAAAAAATTGGAAAATAGTTTTCAAATAAACTTGACCTTTCATTATACTATTGGCGAACGTTGCATGGGAAACAAAAAAATTCCTACGCACACGCAGATCTATCCATGGTGATGAGCATTTACGAGAGGGAGAGTGGATCTACATACCCTTGTAGATCGCTAAGCGGGAAGCGTTAAGAAACGCGGTTGGTGTAGTCGAACATCTTCGCGATCCAAATCGCCGAGCGTCCCACGATCTCATTACGATCCGTCCCGCGATCCAATCACGATCCGTCCCGCGAACTCATCACAATCCGTCCGCGATCTCATCATGATCCGTCCCGCGATCTCATCACGATCCGTCATGCGATCTCATCACGATCCGTCCCGCGATCTCATCACGATCCGTCTTACGATCTTGATCACGATCCTTCCGCCTTCTTGATCCAGCAAGAGGAAGCGGAGAGGTAGAAGAGTTCTTCGGCAGCGTGACGGCGCTCCGGCGATGATGGTGGAGCTATTCCGGTAGGGCTTCGCCTGAGCACTGCAGAAAACCGATCTAGAGGAGAAACTATGCACTAAAGGAACGGGCAGTACGTAGCTAAAAATCTAGTGCAAAAAAACCTAAACCTCTGGTATATATAAGAGGAAGAGAGGAGGAGGCTTGGCTCTCAAGGAGCCAGCCCTTGGGTCGGCAGAACCAAATAGGAGAGGTGGAATCCACCTCCTATCCTAGTAGGACTAGGATTCATCCTATTTTTGCCTTTTTCCACCTTTTTCTCTTTGGGCTTTTCTTTCCAGACTCATGGGCCTTGTGTGGGACTTCCACCAGACCACTAAGGGCTGGTATTCACTCTTCCACAGCCCATGTAGCCTCTTGGGTCGAAATGCCCCTCCCGATGGTCTCCCAGTACACTACTGGCACTCCCGGTACACTACCGATGAGCCCGAAACTTTTCCCGTGACCAAAATAGGACTTTCTACATATCAATCTTTACCTTCGGACCATTCCGGAGCTCCTCCTGACGTCCAGGATCTCATACGGGACTCCGACAAACCTTCGGTCACCACCATGTATAACTCTATACTACAGAAACGTCACCAAACCTTAAGTGTGCAGACCCTGCGGGTTCGAGAACTATGCAGGCAGGACCAAGACACCTCTAAGGTCAATAACCAATAGCGGGACCTGGATACCCATATTGGTTCCTACATATTCTACGAAGATCTTTATCGGTCGAACCTCTATGTCAAGGATTCAGTTAATCCCATATAATGTTCCCTTTGTTCTTCGGTATGTTACTTGCCCGAGATACGATCATCGGTATCTCCATACCTAGTTCAACCTCGTTACCGGCAAGTCTCTTTACTCGTTCCGTAATACAAGATCCCGTGACCAACACTTAGTCACATTGCTTGCAAGGCTTATTATGATGTTGCATTACCGAGTGGGCCCTGAGATACCTCTCTGTCACACGGAGTAACAAATCCTAGTCTTGATCCATGCCAACACAACAGACACCATCAGAGATACCTGTAGAGCACCTTTGTAGTCACCTAGTTACGTTGCGACGTTTGATACACACAAGGCACTCCTCCGGTGTCTGTGGGTTGCATGATCTCATGGTCATAGGAACATATACTTGACATGGAGAGAACAGTAGCAATAAACTGACACGATCATATGCTACGTTTGTAGTTTGGGTCTTGTCCATCACATCATTCTCCTAATGATGTGATCCCGTTATCAAATGACATCTCATGCCCATGGCTAGGAAACCTTAACCATCTTTTGATCACCGAGCTAGTCTATTAGAGGCATACTAGGGACATGGTTTTGTCTATGTATCCACACATGCATCTAAGTCTCCGATCAATACAATTATAGCATGGATAATAAACGATTATCATGAACAAGGAAATACAATAATAAACACTTTATTTATTGCCTCTAGGGCATATTTCCAATAGAAATATGCACTAGAGGCAATAATAAATTAGTTATTATTATCATATTTCCTTGTTCATGATAATCGTTTATTATCCATGCTATAATTGTATTGATTGGAAACACATTACATGTGTGGGTAAATAGACAACACTCGGTCCCTATTATGCCTCTAGTGAACTAGCTCGTTAATCAAAGATGGTCAAGGTTTCCTAGCCAATCACATGTGATGTCATTTGATAATGGGATCACATCATTGGGAGAATGATGTGATGGACAAGACCCAAACTACAAATGTAGCATATGATCGTGTCAGTTTATTGCTACTGTTCTCTCCATGTCAAGTATATGTTCCTATGACCATGAGATCATGCAACCCACAGACACCGGAGGAGTGCCTTGTGTGTATCAAACGTTGCAACGTAACTGGGTGACTATAAAGGTGCTCTACAGGTATCTCCGAGGGTGTCTGTTGAGTTGGCATGGATCAAGACTGGGATTTGTTACTCCGTGTGACGGAGAGGTATCTCAGGGCCCACTCAGTAATACAACATCACAATGAGCCTTCCAAGCAATGTGACTAAGTGTTAGTCACAGGATCATGTGTTACGTAACGAGTAAAGAGACTTTTCGGTAACAAGGTTGAACTAGGTATGGAGATACCGACGATCAAATCTTGGGCAAGTAACATACCGAAGAACAAAGGGAACATCATACCGGATTAACTGAATCCTTGACATAGAGGTTCGACCGATGAAGATCTTTGTAGAATATGTAGGAACCAATATGGGCATCCAGGTCCCACTATTGGTTATTGACCAGAGAGGTGTCTCGGTCATGTCTACATAGTTCTCGAACCCGCAGGGTCTGCACACTTCAGGTTTGGTGACGTTTCGGTAGTATAGAGTTATGTATGGTGGTGAAAGAAGGTTGTTTAGAGTCTCTTATGAGATCCTGGATGTCACGAGGAGCTTCGGAATGGTCCGGAGGTAAAGATTCATATATAGGCAGTCCTGTTTTGGTCGCCGGAAAAGTTTTGGGCTCATCGATAGTGTACCGGGAGTGCCGGTAGTGTACCGGGAGTGCCGGTAGTGTACCGGGAGACCTCCGGGAGGGGTATTTCGACCCAAGAGGCTTCATGGGCTGTGGGAGAGTGAATACCAGCCCTTAGTGCGTTGGTGGAACTTCCACACAAGGCCCATGTGACTGGAGAAGAAAACCCAATAGGAAAAGGTGGAAAAAGGCAAAAAAAGGACGAATCCTAGTCCTACTAGGACCGGAAGAGAGTCCTCCTCTCCTAGTTGGTTCGGCCAACTCCAAGGAGCCTTGGCCCTTGTGCCAAGCCTCTCCTCCTATATATACTGGTGGGTTTTAGGGGTTTGCACTAGTTTTTTCAGCCACGTGCTACCCGTTCCTCTAGTGAAGAGTTTCTACTCTAGATCGGATTTGTGCAGTGCTTAGGCGAAGCCCTGCCGGAATTGCTCCACCACCATCGCCGGAGCGCCGTCATGCTGCCGGAGAACTCGTCTTACTCTCCGCTCTCTCTTGCTGGATCAAGACGGCGGAGATCGTCATCAAGTTGTACGTGTGCTGAACGTGGAGGTGCCGTCCGTTCGGCGCTAGATCGGAAGGATCGTGATCAAGCTCGTAGGACGAATCGTGACCAAGTTTGTGGGATGGATCGTGATCAAGTTCGTGAGATGGATCGTGATTGGATCGCGGGACGCTCGATGATTTGGATCGCGAAGACGTTCGATTACACCAACCGCGTTTCTTAACGCTTCCCGCATAGCGATCTACAAGGGTACGTAGATCCACTCTCCCTCTCGTAGATGCTCATCACCATGGATAGATCTGCGTGTGCGTAGGAAATTTTTTGTTTCCCATGCAACGTTCCCCAACAGTGGTATCAGAGCTAGGTCTATGTGTAGATGAGATCTCGAGTAGAACACAAAGAGTTTGTGAGCGTTGATACTTAGATTGCTTCCTCTATTGGTCGGATTTTGGTTCAGAGGTATTGTGAGATGAAGTGGCCCGGACCAACATTACTCGTACGCTTACGAGAGACCGGTTCCCTCAACCGCAACTTGTTGCATAGATGACTTGCGGGTGACAGTTTCTCTCACTTTAGTTGGATCAGATTCGACAAAGGCGGTCCTTGAGAAGGTTGAAAAGCAACTAGTGTATCACCGTTATGGTTTTCGCGTAGATGAGAATTGTTCTTGCTAGATACCCGTAGCAGCCACGTAAAACATGAAACAACAATTAGAGGACGTCTAACTTGTTTTTGCAGGGTATGTTGTGATGTGATATGGCCAATTACATGATGTGATATATGTGATGTATAGATTATCACGACTTGCATGTCGATGAGTACGGCAACTGGCACGAGCCATAGGGTTGTCTTTAATTATTTTATGACCTACGTGTCAATCATGAAGCGCTATGTAATGCTTTACTTTATCGCTACGGTGGCAATAGTAGTAGAAGCATGTTAGGCGCAACAACCCCGATGGCGACACGTTGATGGAGATCAAGATGACGGAGATCATGGTGTCGTGCCGGTGACGATGGAGAACATGCCGGTGCTTTCATGATGGAGATCAAAAGCACAAGTTCATGGCCATATCATGTCACTTATGATTTGCATGTGATGTTATACTTTTACGCACCTTGTTTTGCTTAGGACAATGGTAGCATTATAAGGTGATCCCTCACTTAATTTCAAGATAAATTGTGTTCTCCCCGAGTGTGCACCGTTGCGAAAGTTCATCGTGTCGAGACACCATGTGATGATCGGGTGTGATAGACTCTACATTCACATACAACGGGTGCAAGCCAGTGTTGCACGTGCAGAACACTCGGGTTAAACTTGACAAGCCTAGCATGTACATACATGGCCTCGGAACACAAGAGACCGAAAGGTCGAACATGAGTCACATAATAGATATGATCAACATAATGATGTTCACCATTGAAGCCACCTCAACTCACGTGATGATCGGACTTGAGTTGGTGAATTTAGATAATGTGACACTCAAATGACCTGAGGGATGTCAATTTGAGTGGGAGCTTTAGTAAATTTTATTAACTAAACTCATTATCTTGAACAATAGTCTAAGTAACCTTTGCATATTTATGTTGTAGATCAATGGCTCGCGTAGTAGCACCCCTGAATTTTAACGCGTTCCTAGAGAAAGCTAAGTTGAAAGATGATGGAAGTAACTTTGTTGACTAGGCCCGTAATCTGAGGATTATCCTCACGGCTTCCCAGAAATCATATGTCCTTGATGCACCGCTTTGTGACCAACCACAAGACATGACCTCCGAAGACATTAAGAACGCTTGGGAGGCACGTTCTGGAGATTACTCAATAGTTCAGTGTGCAATATTGTATGGCTTAGAATCGGGATTCAAAGACATTTTGAACGTCATGGAGCATATGAGATGTTCCAGGAGTTGAAGTTTATCTTTCAGAAGAATGCCAGAATCGAGAAGTATGAGACCTCCGATAAGTTCTATGCTTGCAAGATGGAGGAGAACGGGTCTATCAGTGAGCATATACTCAGAATGTGTGGGTATTCAAACCATCTAGCTGAGTTCGGAATTACCCTTCCGCCAGAGGCGATCACTCAGAGAGTACTTCAATCACTGCCACCTAGTTACATGGGCTTTGTAATGAACTATAACATGCACGGCATGAACAAGGCAGTCGTCGAGCTGTTTGCGATGCTGAAAGTCGCTGAGTCTGAAATCCAGAAAGAACATCAAGTGTTGATGGTCAATAAAAACACTAGTTTCAAGAAAAATGGCAAGGGAAAAGGCAAGAAGGGTAAAACCAAGAAGGATGGCAAAGCCGTTGCTACTCTTGTAAAGAAGCCTAAGCATGGACCTAAGCCAGAAACCAAGTGCTTTCATTGCAAGGGAACTGGTCACTGGAAGCGGAACTGCCCCAAGTACCTGGCTGACAAGAAGGCGGCCAACGACAAACAAGGTATATGATATAAATGTTATTGATGTGTACCTTACTAGCTCTCGTAGTAGTGCCTGGGTATTTGATACCGGTTTTGTTGCTCACATTTGCAACTCAAAGTAGGAACTACGGAATAAATGAAGGCTGGCAAAGGAAGAAGTGACGATGCACGTGGGAAATGGTTCCAAGGTTGATGTGATCGCCATCGGCACGCTCTCTCTTCGATTACCATCGGGGTTAGTGATGAACCTGAATAATTGTTATTTAGTGCCTGCGTTAAGCATGAACATTATATATGGATCTTGTTTATTGCGAGACGGTTACTCATTTAAATCAGAGAGTTGTTCTATTTATATGAGTAATATCTTGTATGGTCATGCACCCAATGTGAGGGGTTTAATCATATTGAATCTTGATAGTGATGACACACAGGTTCATAACATTGATGCCAAAAGATGTAGAGTTGATAATGATAGTACCACTTTCTTGTGGCACTAGCGTTTAGGTCATATTGGTGTAAAACGTATGAGGAAGCTCCATGCTGATGGACTTTTGGAGTCACTTGATTTAGAATCACTTGACACATGCGAACCATGCCTCATGGGCAAGATGACTAAAACGCCGTTTTCTGGAACAATGGAACGGGCGAGTTACTTATTGGAAATCATACATACTGATGTGTGCGGTCCAATGAATGTTACAGCGCGTGGTGGATATCGTTATTTTCTCACCTTCACTGATGACTTAAGTAGATATGGGAATATATACTTAATGAAACACAAATCTAATACGTTTGAAAAGTTCAAGCAATTTCAGAGTGAAGTTGAGAATCATCGTAACAAGAAGATTAAATTTCAGCGATCTAATCGAGAAGGTGAATATCTGAGTTATGAGTTTGGCAGTCACTTAAGACAGTGTGGAATTGTTTCACAGTTAACACCGCCCGGAACACCATAGCGTAATGGTGTGTCCGAACATCGTAATCGAACCTTATTAGATATGGTGCGTTCTATGATGTCTCTTGCTGATTTGCCACTATCGTTTTGGGGTTATGTTTTAGAGACAGCTGCATTCACTTTAAATAGGGCACCATCGAAATCCGTTGAGACGACGCCATATGAACTATGGTTTGGCAAGAGGCCAAAGTTGTCGTTTCTTAAAGTTTGGGGATATGATGCTTATGTCAAAAAGCTTCAGCCTGAAAAGCTGGAACCCAAAGCAGAGAAATGCATCTTCGTAGGATTCCCGAAAGAGACAGTTGGGTATACCTTCTATCTCAGATCCAAAGGCAAAGTGTTTGTCGCTAAGAACGGAACATTTCTTGAGAAAGATTTTCTCTCAAAAGAATTGAGTGGGAGGAAAATAGAGCTTGATGAGGCTATTGAACCTTTACTTCAACCAGAAAGTAGCACAGCGCAGAACGATGTTTCTGTGGAACCTACGACGGTAGAAGAGGAAGTTAATGATGATGATCATGAAGCTTCGGATCAAGCTACTATTAAACCTCGTAGGTCGACAAGGGCACGTACTACTCCTGAGTGGTACGACAACCCTGTCTAGGAGGTCATGTTGTTAGACAACAATGAACCTACGAGCTATGGAGGAGCAGTGATGGGCCCGGATTCCGAGAAATGGTTAGAGGCTATGAAATCTGAGATGGGATCCATGTGAAAACAAAGTATGGACTTTGGAAGTATTACCTGAAGGGCGAAAGGCCATTCAGAACAAATGGATCTTTAAGAAGAAGACAGACGTGAACGTAATGTCACCGTCTATAAAGCTCGACTTGTGGCAAAGGGTTTTTCATAAGTTCAAGGAGTTGACTACGATGAGACATTCTTACTCGTAGCGATGCTTAAGTCTGTCAGAATCATGTTGGCAATAGCTGCTTATTTCGACTATGAAATTTGGCAGATGGATGTGAAAACAGCGTTCCACAACGGTTTCCTTGAGGAAGAGTTGTATATGATGCAACCAGAAGGTTTTGTCGATCCAGAGAATGCTGAAAAAGTTTGCAAACTCCAGAATCCATTTATGGACTGGTGCAAGCATCTCGGAGTTGGAATAAGTGTTTTGATGAGGTGATCAGAGCGTTTGAGTTTATACAAGTTTATGGAGAAGCTTGTATTTACAAGAAAGTGAGTGGGAGCTCTATAGCGTTTCTAATATTATATGTGGATGACATATTGCTGATTGGAAAACATATAGAAATGCTGGAAAGCGTGAACGAAGATTTGAACAAGAGTTTTTCAATGAAGGACCTAGGAGAAGCTGCTTTCACATTAGGCATTAAGATCTATAGAGATAGATCGAGACGCTTAATAGCACTTTCACAAAGAACATACCTTGATAAAGTTTTGAAGAAGTTCAAAATGGATCAGTACAAGAAGGGGTTCTTGCCTGTGTTACAAGGTGTGAAGTTGAGTAAGACTCAATGCCCAGTGACTGCAGAAGATAGAGAAAAGATGAGTGTCATCCCCTATGCTTCAGCCATAGGCTCTATCATGTATGCAATGTTGTGCACAAGAAACGATGTCAGCCTTGCCGTAAGTATGTCCGGAAGGTTTCAAAGTGATCCTGGAATGGAGCACTGGGCAGCGGTCAAGAATATCCTTAAGTACCTGAAAAGGACTATGGAAATGTTTCTCATTTATGGAGGTGATGAAGAGCTCATCGTAAAGGGTTACGTTGATGCAAGCTTTGACACTGATCTAGATGACTCTAAGTCGCAAACGGGATACATATTTATTCTCAACGGGGGAGCGGTAAGCTGGTGCAGTTCCAAGAAAGTGTGGTAGCCGATTCTACGTGCCAAGCGGAGTACATTGCAGCCTCGGAGGCGGCAAAGGAAGGTGTCTGGATGAAGCAGTTCATGACAGATCTTGGAGTAGTGCCCAGTGCACTGAATCCAATGAACCTGTTCTGTGACAACACTGGTGCCATTGCTCTGGCCAAGGAACCAAGGTTTCACAAGAGGACCAGACACATAAAGCGACGCTTCAACTCCATCCGCGATTACATCGAGGAGAAGGACATAAATATTTGCAAAGTGCACACGGATCTAAATGTTGCAGACCCATTGACTGAACCTCTTCCAAGGGCTAAACATGATCAACACCAGAACTGCATGGGTGTTCGATTCATTACAATGTAAATCACATAGTGATGTGAACTAGATTATTGACTCTAGTGCAAATGGGAGACTATTGGAAATATGCCTTAGAGGAAATAAATAAAGTATTTATTATTGTATTTCCTTGTTCATGATAATCGTTTATTATCCATGCTATAATTGTATTGATTGGAAACACATGACATGTGTGGGTAAATAGACAACACTCTGTCCCTAGTATGCCTCTAGTGAACTAGCTCGTTAATCAAAGATGGTCAAGGTTTCCTAGCCATTTACATGTGATGTCATTTTATAATGGGATCACATCATTGGGAGAATCATGTTATGGACAAGACCCAAACTATAAACGTAGCATATGATCGTGTCAGTTTATTGCTACTGTTTTCTGCATGTCAAGTATGTGTTCCTATGACAATGAGATCATGCAACTCATGGACATCGGAGGAGTGCCTTGTGTGTATCAAACTTCGCAATGTAACTGAGTGACTATAAAGGTGCTCTACAGGTATCTCCGAGGGTGTCTGTTGAGTTGGCATTGATCGAGACTAGGATTTGTTACTCCGTGTGACGGAGAGGTATCTCAGGGCCCACTCGGTAATACAACATCACAATGAGCCTTGCAAGTAATGTGACTAAGTGTTAGTCACGGGATCTTGTGTTACGTAACGAGTAAAGAGACTTGCCGGTAACGAGGTTGAACTAGGTATGGAGATACCGACGATCGAATCTCGGGCAAGTAACATACCGAAGAACAAAGGGAACATCATACGGGATTAACTGAATCCTTGACATAGATGTTCGACCGATAAAGATCTTCGTTGAATATGTAGGAACCTATATGGGCATCCAGGTCCCGCTATTGGTTATTGACCGTAGAGGTGTCTCGGTCATGTCTACATAGTTCTCGAACCCGCAGGGTCTGCACACTTAAGGTTTGGTGACGTTTCGGTAGTATAGAGTTATGTATGGTCGTGACGGAAGGTTGTTTGGAGTACCGGATGAGATCGCGGACGTCACGAGGAGCTCCGGAATGGTCCATAGGTAAAGATTCATATATAGGAAGTCCTTTTTTGGTCGCCGGAAAAGTTTCGAGCTCATCGGTAGTGTACCGGGAGTGCCGGTAGTGTACCGGGAGACCTCCGGGAGGGGTATTTCTATCCAAGAGGCTTCATGGGCTATGGGAGAGTGAATACTAGCCCTTAGTGGGGTGGTGAAACTTCCACACAAGGCCCATGTGGTTGGAGAAGAAAACCCAATAGGAAAAGGTGGAAAAAAGGCAAAAAAAAAGGACGAATCCTACTCCTACTAGGATTGGAGGAGAGTCCTCCTCTCCTAGTTGGTTCGGCCGACTCCAAGGAGCCTTGGCCCTTGTGCCAAGCCTCTCCTCCTCTCTGCCTATATATACTGGTGGGTTTTAAGGTTTTGCACTAGTTTTTTCAGCCACGTGCTACCCGTTCCTTCAGTGCATAGTTTCTCCTCTAGATCGGATTTCTGCAGTGCTTAGGCGAAGCCCTGCCGGAATTGCTCCACCACCATCGCCGGAGCACCGTCACGCTGTCGGAGAACTCTTCTTCCTCTCCGCTCTCTCTTGCTGGATCAAGACGGCGGAGATCGTCATCAAGTTGTACGTGTGCTGAACGCGGAGGTGTCGTTCGTTCGGTGCTAGATCGGAAGGATCGTGATCAAGCTCGTTGGACGTATCGTGATCAAGTTCGTGGGACGGATCATGATTGGATCGTGGGATGCTCGGCGATTTGCATCGCAAAGACGTTCGACTACACCAACCGCGTTTCTTAACGCTTCCCGCTTAGCGATCTACAAGGGTGCGTAGATCCACTCTCCCTCTCGTAGATGCTCATCACCATGGATAGATCTGCATGTGCGTAGGAAATTTTTTGTTTCCCATGCAACGTTCCCCAACAATTTCCAACATATACTTGTGAAAAAAATCCACAAAAAGAAAAAAAAAATACTTGTTGTCAAGGAAACAATATATCACCCAAAATAGTGTCAATAGTAATGGCAATTTTTTCCTTGATGTATTATTTGTGAAAGTTTATATACTGGTGCAAAAGAAAGTTGGGTTTATTCTAAAAGAAATCTAAATTATTTTAGTTTTTTTAATAATTATTGATTTTTTCTCATATATGGTGTAGATACAACCAAGAACCAAGAGGTATTTCTCTATATGCATGCTAATAGTCTAAATTACTCCCCGCTATGACTAGGCTAATTAGTCGATTCTTTCTTCAGAATAGAGGTTGTTGCTCTTGGAGGGATAGTCTGTCCGTTTTAAGGGATATCATTGAAGATGCCCTTATCTGTGTTACATGGAGCGACAACAGCTTCGCCACAATCGAAGTTGCCTTGTTGTTCTGGCGGGGCTTGCCAGTGGTCATCTAGCGTGTTCCCGATGTGTGTGAGGAGATCATGGGTGGTGGCTTGTATATGGTGGTGTTATGACTCATGTGGCAACGATGATGATGGCATGAGGGGCGGGGTCATGGCATGTCCTTTTCCGTCAACCGTCTAGTGTGTCTCTGAGCTTGAAGTTGGAGTTGGAGCGTCATCACGTGATGCGGCGTTAACAACGCCATGTGATAGACAATTTTGGCGCAAGTTGTGCTTCTTCCTCCTTGCAAGGACAGTTATTGTTGTCGGAATTGCTTGATCCTTACCATATATTGACAATAGTTTGGCATAGGCCGACATATTTTTTGTGCACTGTTCGGTCTTAGAGTTCTTGGTTGGTCGTCCGAGGTGGAGTTGGAGTCGTTTGCTCGAGAAAAGCGACATAGATGATATTTTGCACGCAAACACGACAGTGTTTCTCTTTTTAGTGTTGGCTAGGGCCTATGTGATGGGCCTGTTAATGGTTTTCATCGGTTTTCCACAAATTAACATAACAACTCTCTCTTTCAACTCTTTTAATGGATTGAGTCCCAAAGAGCCGGCCTCCAAAAATAAATAAGAAATATAGAGGTTTTAATATTGTAAATATCATTCTATTATATTTCAAGGGGATTGACAACCCTCTTGCCCATGTTGGGTGCAAATGTGTGCTCTTTTGTGTGTAGGCGTTGATGCCGGGAGTTTACGTGGTTCTACTATTGGTTTGATAATCTTGGTTCTCACTTAGCGAAATACTTACCTCTAATAAGCTGCATCATTCCCTCCTCTTCGAGGAAAATCCCAACGCAGTTTACAAGTGTCAGCTACCAAGTCGAGAGGAGGTGCGTGACTCTTCACCGGCCAACTTCTTTGACGCAAGATGTTCGGCTGTTTACCTGCAAGGTACAGATGGACTCCATTGACGATTTCTTTTTCCATAATTTCACTTGTGACTAGTATGATTCTTCATCTGACGATGAGGAGATTGTGGTTGTTGTATTGGTCGTCCATGACCACCTGAGTAGGCAGGGACCGTTGTTTCGAGGCTTGATCCCAAGGAACACTTCAGCATTGAACCGCAACAGAGAGAGCGATCATTTCCTACTTTGGAATGACTACTTCAGGAACCCCAAATCCCTCTTCTCATCCCACCTATTCGGACGCTGTTTTCGTATGGCTAGACATGTGTTCAACCGTATCCGGGAGGGGCTGGTGGCATAAAATAAGTATTTCTAGTGCAAGGAGGATGCCCATGGAAAGATTGTCTTCTCCTCCTATCAGAATTGTACTGCGGCTATTCAGATGCTTGCATACGAAGTTTCCGATGATCTCATTTATGAGTATGTCTGTATGAGCGAGTCCACGTGACTAGAGTGCATGTATAGGTTCTGCAAGGTTGTGATAGCAGTGTTTGGCGATGAGTACTTGAGAGAACCAAATGCTGCAAATACGCCCCGCTTGTTGGTGATGAATGCCAGTAGGAGCTTTCTGGGGATCCCTGATAGCATAGATTGTATGCATTGTGAGTGGAAGAACTGCCCTTCTGCTAGGCAGGGGCAGTATAGGGGCTATGTCAAAGCTAGCACCGTCATATTCGAGGCCATGGCTTCACAAGATCTCTGGATTTGACACTCTTTCTTCGACATGGACGAATCTTACAGTGATATCAACGTGCTTCATGCTCTCTAGTGTTTGCAAGGCTTGCCGAAGGAAACTGCCCGGGGGTCAGTGTTAACATAAGTGGTCACAACTATGACAAAAAATACTATCTAGGTGACGGTACCTATCCTCAATGGACTACTCTTGTGAAGACAATCTCCAACCCTGTAGGAGAGAAGAGCAAGAGATTTTCGCAAGAGAAAGAGAGTGCTAGGAAGGAATAGGATGTGGAGCATGCATTTGGTGTTTTGCAATCTCGATGGGACATAGTTCGGTATTCTGTTAGAACTTGGAGAATCAAAAAGTTTTGATTGGTGATGACTGCTTGTGTGATCATGCACGATATGATCACTGAGGATGAGCGCCCCAAATGTATGTATGACCAAGGCAATTTCAAGGTGACAATGTTATGCCTACGCATGGAGGAGGGACAGCGTTTGCATAGTTCATCCAATTTCATCATCAAATGCGTGACTGAAAAATTCACATTCAGCTGCAAAATGATTTGGTTAAGTATATGTGGGCTCACGTTGACAAGCAATATATGTATGTTTTTTTATATGTAAACAAATATCTCATAGGTGACAATTCAATTTTTATTTGGCTTGTAACCTATGAGATATTTGTTTGGTTATAAACTATACTAGAAGGGTTATGTGCGCTTTGCTGCGTTGATTGTGTTTTTGAATTTTTATATTTTTGTGTACTATCTTAAAATATAATGTGTATTAGTTTTTTGAAAAGTCAATCCGCTTTAAATTTTATTATTTGATTCCAATCGACTTGAAGAATTGTGGACCTAGTTAAAATCACGAACGAAAACCACTATTTAATTTCTCAATAAAATAAAAGGGCATAGTGAATTAAAATAATTAAGTGAGAGATTGTTGATCCGGTCAAAATCGATGATCCAATTTCCAATTGAAGGCCTCAATTGAATGAGAGGCTTCCAATTCTAAGGAGTTTAGTGATATAGGATATAAGATGTTTGTATTTTGTTTGAATTATGTAGACTAGTGTCAAATTTCACATATGTTTGGAAAAACATGACATACCGATCACAAGTACAAAAATAGATCCACGTGTTAGGTGTACGACCGACCCAAACGCAAAAAGAGGCGAACAACAAAATTAAGACAAACTACAAAACACGCGTGTGTTTGGATCTACGCGTTCAAGGTGCTCTAAAACCCAACCAGAGAACCTCCCGTCGCCGGCCGACGGACGATCAGCTGGTCCGATTCGGCTACCAGATCAGCACTGGTCAGCGGGCACGTCACTTGCACGCACGCCATGTTGCGTTGGGTTTGGCGGATCTTGAGGGGAGATGGGGGTTTGTGGCTTCAACTGATTGAGTCCAAGTACTTGCAGGGCCAACCCCTCTTGGCTTGCTCCACTCGGCCGGGTCCCAGTTCTGGAGATCTATTCAGGCCATAAAGGAAGAGATTAGGCTGGGTTTGCGTTTCTCGGTTGGCAATGGGTTTGGGACCCAGTTTTGGTTGGACCCTTGGTTTGAGGGTGAGCCTCTCCGCTTGCGGTTCCCGAGGCTCTTTGCGATTTGTGACGACCCGGCTATCCTTGTATCGACGACTTCTTTGGATGAGGGATGGAACATTACGTTCCGCCGCTCATTCGGACCAGATGAGGTACGGGAATGGGCAGACCTGAGGGAAGTAGTCCCTCTTCCTCTGTCCCAGGTCCCCGACACTGTTTCCTGGAGCCTTTCTCCTTCGGGTGAATTCTCCGTTAGTTTGGCCTATCAGACATTATGTCGATTGTCGGTTCTACAGTGGCTATCCCCACTGTAGAAGGCATCGATGCCCTTGAAGATTAAGATTTTCGTATGGCAGCTTCTCCGAGATCGTCTACCTTCGGGGACTGAGGTGCTAAAACGCCATGGTCCGGGCAATGGCCTTTGCGCTGTGTGCCACGTCCTGGAAACGGGGACGCACATTTTGTTCTCTTGCGTAGCAGCACGGTCACTTTGGTACTTTGTTCGGGAGGCTCTTGGACCGGAGTGGGAGGCCCATGACCTGGCAGATTTTCTGCAGGTTAGGGCCACTCAGGTTAGCCGTAAGCGCCGATTGTTTTGGCTCATCTTCGCGGCTATGATATGGACTCTTTGGACTACTCGCAACAAGATGGTGATCGAGCGGCTATTCCCGCGACGTGCTTCTGACTCGTTCTTCAAATTTCTTGCCTTCTTGCAGCACTGGCATCCGCTCGCTAGGCCGAGGGATCGTGATCGTCTTCAACTCTTTCTATACGCTCTGGTGTCTACTGCGTGTTGGCTTTCCGACCGTTCGACTACTTCGTAGCTTGTCCATGATGGCCTGTTTCGTTTCTTTTCCTTTCCTTTGGACGTCTTTGTATTGTGACCCTAACGTTTCTTTTTTACAACTATGATTAAAAAGTGATTGTATGGAGTTACGCTGTTTTATGTATAAAACGAGGCGAAAGCATATTTGAAAAGCCTCCTTCATAATCCTCGGCGGCAGAGGACAGGAGACCTTCAAGTCAACGTCGTCGCAGATACCACCACACACATCACTCCGCCACAGTCCCGCAATTAACCAACGATTAGTCTAAGCCTAACCAACCACATTAAACGAGACGATTAACTAATCACCCAGTCACCATTCCGTTCCGTTATATATATGGCATGCGCCCGATACGAGACAAGCCGCGCGCGCCCACATACATACACACACACAGAGAGCGCGGCATTCTCGCGGCTGGCCATGGTGTCCTCCTCGGCGTCCGGCGGCGACGGGTGCACGGCGGCGGCGGTGCGGGAGGTGGCGACGGCGCGGTTCGCGCGGCAGGTGGTGCTTGGGCGGTGGTTCATGGTGTTCGCCTGCCTGCTCATCCTCTCGGCCTCGGGGGCCACCTACATCTTCGGGCTCTACTCCAAGGCGCTCAAGTCCGCCCTCGGCTACGACCAGCAGACCCTCAACACCTTCGCCTTCTTCAAGGACCTCGGCGCCAACGTCGGCGTCCTCTCCGGGCTCATCAACGAGGTCACCCCGCCCTGGGTCGTGCTCGCCATGGGCGCCGCCATGAACCTCGTGGGGTACCTCATGATCTACCTCGCCATCGACGGCCGCACGTCCCGCCCGCCCGTGTGGCTCATGTGCGTCTACATCTGCGTCGGCGCCAACTCGCAGTCCTTCGCCAACACCGGCGCGCTCGTCACATGCGTCAAGAACTTCCCGGAGAGCCGCGGCGTCGTGCTGGGCCTGCTCAAGGGCTTCGTGGGCCTCAGCGGCGCCATCTTCACCCAGCTCTACATCGCCATCTACGGCGACGACGCCAAGTCGCTCGTGCTGCTCGTCGCCTGGCTCCCCGCCGCCGTCTCCATCCTCTTCGTCCACACGGTGCGCATCATGCCGCACCGCCCCATCCGGCGCGGCGACGAGGAGACGGCCGCCACCACCAGCGACCCCTTCTACTGCTTCCTCTACATCTCCATGGCGCTGGCCACGTACCTGCTCGTCATGATCGTGGTGCAGAACCAGATGGACCTCTCGCACCCGGCCCTCGTCGTGTCGGCCACCGCGCTCATGCTCATCCTCCTCCTCCCGCTCGCCGTCGTCGTGAAGCAGGAGTACAGGATCAAGCGGGAGCTCGAGGAGTCCCTGCTCGTGCCCCCGACGGTGACCGTCGAGAAGCCAGCCGCCGCCCTGCAAATGGCCGCCAAAACAGAGGAGGCGACGGCCACCGCCAAAACAGATACAGAAACAGAAGAGGCGGCGCCGGGGAAGTCGTCTTCCCGCGGCTGCTTCGGGCCATGCCTAAAAGAGATGTTCAACCCGCCGGCGCAGGGGGAGGACTACACGATCCTGCAGGCGCTGGTGAGCGTGGACATGCTGGTGCTGTTCCTGGCGACCATCTGCGGCGTGGGGGGCACGCTGACGGCGATCGACAACATGGGCCAGATCGGGCAGTCCCTGGGGTACCCGGCCAAGAGCATCAAGACCTTCATCTCCCTCATCAGCATCTGGAACTACGCCGGGCGGGTGACGGCCGGGTTCGCGTCGGAGGCGGTGCTGGCGCGGTACAAGTTCCCGCGGCCGCTCATGCTCACCCTGGTGCTCCTCCTCGCCTGCGTCGGTCACCTGCTCATCGCCTTCGGCGTGCCGCAGTCGCTCTACGCGGCCTCCGTGGTCATCGGCTTCTGCTTCGGCGCGCAGTGGCCGCTGCTCTTCGCCATCATCTCCGAGGTGTTCGGGCTCAAGTACTACTCCACGCTCTACAACTTCGGCTCCGTCGCCAGCCCCATCGGCGCCTACGCGCTCAACGTGCGCGTGGCGGGGTACCTCTACGACGTGGAGGCCGCCAGGCAGCACGGCGGCACGCTCGACGGCGCCGGCGACAAGACCTGCATCGGCGTGCAGTGCTTCAAGCTCGCCTTCCTCATCATCACCGCCGCCACCGTCGCCGGCGCGCTCGTCTCGCTCGTGCTCGTCTGGCGCACCCGCAAGTTCTACCGCAGCGACATCTACGCCAAGTTCAGGGACGCCGCCGACGGCGAGTCAAGCGCGGTCAACGGGAGGAAGGAGTAGCGCAGTAATTTGTGGGGCGCGTTCGTATCCATCCGTCCATGATCCATGGAACGGGTTCATGGTTGACTCGGTCAAGTCCGGTCAACGGGGGGAAGGAGCTGCTGGTTAAATTACTGCAGGAGCCTGACTTAACTACCAGTACCTAGTCTCTGTAACTTTTAGCGGCTGTCTGTTTCCTTTTACTTTTTACATACATACAGAGGTCAGGTGCTGATTTTTTTTGCCGTTGCTTTGTATGGGTAGCTGCTGTCAGTGGCGTGTTGCTAGGAAGGCGACTGAATTAAGCAGCAGCGGTTGATCGCAGGTCCCGCTGACAGTGATGTTGATCTCGACGTGTAAACTTGCTACTGTACTAAGAACAATTACCTCACACAGCTTAATTAGCTCATTATGAAGGTGAAAGCTCCAGCTCAACTCATCGCTTCGTCAGTAGCAAGATGAGTTTGTTTGGTCGAATGTTACTCATCTTGTTGAAAGCATCCAACAAGAAACCGGTTTCCTAAGTCCAATTTGTTCTTTCGTCCAAGTTGCACGACCAATTTGTCAGCAAGAATTAGTTCCTAATAAGATGGTAACTTACAACCCAATCAAGCGGTCTAAATTTCCAAAATCAAAATATTTTCAAAAGGCCACTTCATTTGCTTGAGCTAAAGAGGATCTGAGGGGGTCCTTAGGGTCACACCAGTTTGCTCCTATAAAACTGTGGCGTAGGGTCATAATCAGTGGGGTAGCCAGGATTATGCGAAGCACCGGGCCAAACGCTGGCTACAACGCGTAATAGTGTTCAAATCGCTACGATAAACAAAGTGATCTAGCTTGGCGACACAAGCCATGGCCCTGGGCGCCTTGGGCTCGTCGACGCCCAAGATAAACAGTGTACGACGTGGTCTCATTTTAAATACAATGGAACCGGGAAGAGATCCCTCCCTCATCTTCCAAAAAAAAATGGAATATCGACTCACCAGTGTATGAAATGTTCTAAGATATTAACACAGAACACACTAGTGAAAGATATAAAGATTTAACACCAGCAACAAACATACAAATATCATCAATGCTCTGATCAACAACAAAGGGTAAGATGCACCATGTGTTCACCAAGTGAAACAAATAAACGATGTGACAACACACCAGGAGATCGACTGAGATGTGTGGAGGTTCCTAAAATATTAGTAACATTTACATGATTCAACACCGTCTTCAAAGTTTTTCATTTTTTTTTGGTATGGGGGCAGTGCCACGACGAAACGAAAGGCAAGTAGATAATGATGCTTACAAAAAAAGGTCCGCAGTTCATTAAGCTTTTTGGAGCTACAGCCCATTTATGTTCACCTAGCAGAGCACCTTTCACCCACCCCGATCATCAACCATGCACAAATCACTTTGCCTTGGCATTCTCCTGGGTAGCTTTCTGCTCCTTCGCATTCTCCTGGGCGGCTTTCTGGTCCTTCGCATTCTCCTGGGCAGCTTGCTGGGGGACGGGCTGAATACGTTCATAGCGCTTCCTTGTCAGCGTCTCCCCTTTAAGAGCAGCGACGTATCTGTCATTTGTGTCCTCCTTCCTTTGTATCTCACCCAGAAACTCCGCCAGCCTCTCCCTGTTGATTTGTCCCATCATCTGTTTTTTTCAAGCGTTCAGAGTTAGTGGAAACGAAATCACAAGTACGGTAGCTGTAAGGCTCAATAAATGTGAGGAGGAACACCAGCAAACCACAACAAATGTACATAACAGTATCACACCTGGAGATAGAAAGAATACTGAGGAGGATAATATAAAACTTGGATATCAGGTCTGCTACGAAGTAAAGATAAATTTAAAACCTTGCCCGTGCAAATAGATGTCAAGCACTTGTATGCTGGCAAAGAGTGTTACCATATGCTGAGCTGCTAACCAGAAATTATTTTGGCAACATACAGTAAACATAAATTCCGAGTTACCATATGCTGAGCTGCTAACCAGAAATTATTTTGGCAACATACAGTAAACATAAATTCCTTACAGATGCTTGGCATAATGCAGCAACTATTGAACCATGATATATCCATGGACTAGACACATATTAACTGGCAGCAAACTGCTAGAGTGTGTAACTTACTCAAAATTTATCAACCTAGATATTCTAGGTGAATATATTTACTTATTTAAGCTGCACAAATTTTTTCCACGAAGATTCTGCTAGAAGCATATTTTGGCAGTGTGATCTTGCACAACCATCCCTTCCAGGTTGTTTGCAATGGCAAAAATAAACAGTGAGGAAAGAGTAGACCAAAAGGTTATTTTATCACAATAAAACTGAACAGATGAGATATACTGATACTAAACAAGAGGTACTGAAATGCTATCTCCCAGCACAAACAAGGTGTCTAAATGACAGTTGCATATTTTAGTTCACACAACAAACAATAATCTATTGACATGATAAAAATTATGCAGTGGTTTAAAGCTAAGCACCATTTATGACTCTTTTCCTCATCAATTTAGCTTCAGGGGTGATTACAGTACATGTTTACATACTTAATGTAACTA
This sequence comes from Hordeum marinum, assembly GCA_022496015.1. Classification (NCBI taxonomy): domain Eukaryota; kingdom Viridiplantae; phylum Streptophyta; class Magnoliopsida; order Poales; family Poaceae; genus Hordeum; species Hordeum marinum. The sequence goes on along the minus strand of CM039676.1, from coordinate 464,542,921 downwards.
ACATACCCCTTTTTTGCAAATGTGATTAAAGGGCTAAGGGCTGTTTGGTTGGTGCCCAACTTAGGCATGCCAAAAAATTGTCAGCCATGATGCTTTGGTTCTTGCTTGGTTTGTTGCCAAAATTTTGGCTGCCCATGACATGAGAACTCATCCATGGTTCTTGGTCTGGCCATTATGATTTTGAGATAAACATTTAAAGGTTTATGGCTCAAGCATGGCCATTAACCTTCTGTATTTTTGAAATGGCCTTCTAGTTTTCGTCTTCAATATAAGACAGTGTAACTCCGTTTCAAGTGGGATGACCCGGTACAGATAGCCATTTGCATATATTTCAGTTACTGGGACATAAGACTGTAGCTAAGTAATGGGAATGAGGATGCCCATGTCCGAATAATCATCACCATGCTTTCAACAATTGGGGTATAAGGTTGTAACTATCACCAGATAAGCATAGGCAATGTAAATTGTGAAGATTAATCAAGGCAATTTTTTTAATCATGCATTCTATCAGTCCATAGTGTCCAAGGAAACATTCATGAGTGATGTATTTCCATAAACCAACAGGACACAAAGGTGAGATGATGTATATTATTATGTATGACATAATGTGCATTTTCAACCAATAAAAAGCAAAGATATATTAGGAACCATCATTGGCCTATACAAGATTTATCATGTAATGATTTATAGGTGAAAGACATCGGCAAGTCTTAGCTACAGTTTCACTACAAGAGACAAATAATTTCTCAAGGGAAATCTTGCCACTCTAAATAAGTTGAACTAGGGAAGTGCTATTGCACGGCTAATCAGTTGGATCAAAGGGTCCCTTCATCAGCTTGGAAAATTTTCACATCAAATCTAAACTTTCAACTCGACAGCAGAACACTTTCAACTTGAATCCCGTACTACAAACTCAATTTTAAGTCTTCCCAGTCATGTTATTCATATAGCAAAGTAACAACCAAAAACTTCAACTCACCGTAACACATGCACACCCAGCATAATGCGCACAGGTGTATCCCATACACGCACAGCAAGGCAGCACATAAGAAAAGCAACTCATTGTAATCCAGCATTGACACTGGCAAGCACTACGTGGATGTAAGGTGTAGTCAAGTGACCCAGGATGAAGAGGAGGAAAAGTGGTGGAGGGGCACACCGCACACAAATATAGAGAAAGAAGAAAAATAACCATGTGTTCTGTTTGCTATTAGACAGCCCAAAAGTGCAGATGAGATCACAAGGCTGTGGAATCAAAGGCATCAACTGCATGAGAATCCAGCTGGATGCCTGCTAATCAGCACATTATTTGACCAATTTGAATGAATCAATATGTATATGCATGGAACTCTCTTCAGAAACACACTGTTGTACTACCATTTAGCTCAATACACAAGTGTTGTGGACATGTATTGGTTGGCAATGTCAGAGAAGAAAGTATCAGAGAATGTAGCTGCAAGGTTCTACTGGCAGAAATGGCGCATGAGTCCAGGCAGAGGATGACCGTGATGACAAAGAGGGTTAGAGATCGGGTTGAACCTGTTGGGTTACAGTCAGGTAACTATAGGACCTTCAGTCAACCACACAATGTATTAGGCTAGGAGTAATAGGTTGATTTCATATCTATGAACATTAAATGGAGCTGTACAATCCTTGCAATTGTAGTTGGACCTATCTAGCTAGGAAAGCAGTAACAGTGACCTATTCCCCCGTTCATGTCCTATTCTTCTAATTTCTGTTTTTCTCCTTGCTACACATCTCCTGCATGTTGAACAGTCGATGCAGAATCCCAAAAGGTGTCCACAAAATCTGAGGAGACCCCGACCATAGAGCAGTATATGTTACCCTACCTAGCCATCCAGTGAATTAATGGTGAATAATGTGTTGTTGCAGGCAGAATATTTTCAATAACCGTAAGTTGTTCAAATGGCAAATATTAAAAGTAATTGATTCATGCTGCAATTGACAAGCCACTGTGACAACAGGTTACTGCAATCCACAGTAGGGACCTCCGGATTATGTTCTTGTCATCATTAAAGAAAAAACTGCAGGGCAATAGGTACCTACACATAGTTCAGAGTCTGTTCTTCCTCACTTATCAAGTTCCCAAACGAAAAGTGAAGGAAACCTTGATAAATCCAACCTAAAAACATATCCCCTTTCTAGTCCCAGTCTGCTAACGAAGAGGGGCTCAAAATCGCATCCCCTTTCTGGTCACGTTCTTCTACTCGTCCGGACAGATCAAGCAAGGCGCATGATCCGCTAAACGATGAGAGGGGGGTTGTGCGAGGAGGGGGGACGAGACGCACGCACCGTGGTCTCCGGTCGGGCGTTGGAGCGGAGGTGGGCCTCGAGCTTGTCGTTGCGGGAGCTGGTGAGCTGCATGACGCCGTAGCCGACGACGCCGGGGACGACGCCGCAGAGCGCCGCGAAGGTGAAGAAGAAGGGCTTGGAGTCCCGCGTCCGCCCCACCAGCCACCGCCACGCCGGGCTCTTCTCCCACAGGATCGACATCTCCCTCTCCCCCGCCGCCTTCTCTTCTCTTCTCTTCTCTTCTAGGTTTTCTTCTCTCTGTTTCGAGGGGAACAGCCGAGCACGAGCTGGAAGGTTTTTTTTTTCTTTTTTTCTTCTGAAAATGAAAACTTTTCAATCGTCTCTAGTCCGATAGAACTAGAATGGGCTCACGCTACCAATGGACATCCGGCCCAGATTTGTAGATGTTGAAACGGAGCTGCATATGTGTTGTCTTTTTTTTTCTCTTTGAATGAACAAATAAACACATAGCTTTTGTCTAAAAAAGCACTCATACCCCCTTTTTTTTTCTTTTTGATTGAGGGGAAATAAAACTCATACCATAACTTGCTATAAAATTCCGGTTGCGTAACTGGTTCTTGTTATGGTACATATCTGGTATTTAAATAGGGTAGACTATATGTTGTCCAACGAAACATGAGTCCAACGTCCGAATCTGTTCTATAGGCCCGTACCGCAACCATGAGAGTCCATCAGTCGTTGGATCATTGCACAAAGGCCATATCTCGCTTTACCTTGATGTAACGTAGCTCCCTCTGAGTTAAGCTCGATAGGAGCGCCAGGAGGGTTTACTCAGCTCCCACATTGTTTTTTTTCTGGCAATCTGTAGTTCTATTTGTCTGTTTGTGGGAGTTGGTTTCTCATCATTTTCTTTAGTTCTTCTTGTTCTTGCTTCTTTATTCTTCATGCCAATTCTTCTTTCATTTTATTATTTCCGTTTTGTTTTGCCCTCTTTTTTGTTGTTGTTTTCCCCTCTTTTTTGTTGTTTCCTTTTTCTTCTTCTTATTTTTAATTTTTTCTTATTTTATTTACTCAGAATATGTGTTTACTAAGAACTACATAAACAATATTAGACGTGTAAACACATTTCAAAAAGTATAAAAATAAGCGTGTGGTGGGTAATTGGGCTGACGCGGGAGAAGATGTGCATTATGTACCCGTCATCGTCTGGAGGGTGCCCTCCTGTGACCTGGTAACCGGAGGCTAATGTGGCAATTATGTGCGCTGGTTAATTTATGATGGGTCCCTCCTAGAAGACAGTAGTAAAACGTCGATGTGCTGGCCCTGCTGATGTGGATAGGCTGTATGTCTAGAGAAATAATATAGTGGGGCTGAACTATTTAGGTATTATAGATTATAGATACGCTTTAAATCTCTAGATATCTAATTTTATTTTATCCACATTCAAACTGCAATAGCTCAATAGATTCATATGCTCCGACGAGGCTCACTAATTGGTTTTAAATGCAGAGCATAGTGAGGGGTTGCTCGATGAATATCGAAAGTCCTTTCCCTACTTGGATGTAGAGGGAATGATACGACCACACCAACATGATGGCACACCGGTCGTTGAACGAAGAATTGTGGACGACCACTGAAGGAAGAAGCAAGAGGCCCAAGCACACAAATAATACCGCTCCCTAGCTTTTCCCAAAATCCCCCCTCCCTGACGCCTCCTATTCTTAAACAAGACACACTAAAAAAATTCTATGGCCTTAGTTACATGTTCTTTTTCCACTATTTTAAGTAGTCTCTGATTTCTTGGACACATGATCTGCTACCTCTTCACTAGACCATTTCCCATCTTGTTGCTCGCGGTGGTTGTTACCACTTCACCATTGTATATGGTTTGATGGAGGTCAATGGTATAGCAAAGACTCAAACACGGGACAGTGTAAAAGTATGACAAAACAATGGGGATAGCGATAGTTGGCGGGGGAGTATAATAGTTGTTCATCACACGTGGAACTATGATGTGTAATAGCACATGATCTAGAGTGCTATTTAACTCAGGCCGGTTTGCTTGTCATATGGCCAGTAATAGTAAAGATTTGCCAGATCGATGTTCCTGACTAATGTTAGGTGCACCTATAAGTTCAGTGGATTCATCAAAGCTATTATTATTCGAAAAGATGGAATTGCTTTGATTGTGAAGTCCTTCTAGTAACCGAAATAAGCAAAAGACAAAATCTCAACTCCAATTGTGTTTTTGAGAACCTAAATTTTGAGAAACAAAACTACTTTTGTAAATATTTTAGTGGCAATTAGATTTACCCTTTCGCCAATGAATCAACATAAGTTAATTATTTGGGAATAAATATGTACTCATTATCCTTCACATATAATCAAATAGGAAATTTGAAACATAGTTTGGGTTTGCTTTCTTGCTTTCATGTGTCACAACCGGGTGCATAGGAGTGTATAGTTTTATGTGTTCTTTCTTTTTCCTTTTCCAATTTGGGAGGGAATGTAAAATTAGCTTTTTACTTGAGAAAAGTCCTAAAGACTATCTATTAAGTATCACAAATCCTTACAAAGTACAAACACATCCTTATAGAAGAACATAAATACATTTTAAATTTGAGGGGGTGGGGGCAAATTCTTTTTCCTCCTGCATCCATGGACACCGCGCCGTGAGCATAGCTCGATGCCATCTCTGGGCCTCCATCTCAATGGAGCAAAAAATTGAAGCCCATGAGCTTGTAGAAGTAGCAGCAGGGAAGGCGTCGATGCAGACCAGCGGACGCCGGCGGCCACGATCTGTGAAGCAAAAACACTGATAAGGGCCTATTGAAACTCTGAAGAATAGTAGAGCACGACGACCAAATCCAGACGGATCCATCAAAAACACAAACTGACCGGGTCCCGAGAGACCTACGGAGAGACAACTCCACACGCCCTCCGTCATTAAAGAATACACCAATGGAATGGGGATAGGGCGAGGAGAACATTATTCCTACCCCGTGGCAACGTGGTTGCTTGGCTGCCCCACACCAACCACGAAGACTCTCTAAAGAAAAAAATGAGAAAAAAAATCCATGCATGCAAATGCACAATAAGTCTGTGTCCGGTGTCGAGATCGCTGCCGACCTACAAGTATACATATTTACCACTATTTATTCACAATTCGAGTTAGTGTTAGTAATTCAAGATTTACCTGTAAAGTAAGAACCTCTCCTTCAAAACATAAATATAGGACATCGATAACCACCACACTTGTGGTGGCAGCAACACATGACCACACGCGTCATGACCACATATTGGGTCATGTCACCGCTTGCATGTACAAGGGGCAAAACTGATGATGTCGGTATTTAAAATGTTTTATCTCTTAATAAAAAAATGATTGAAAAACCATTAAATCCATCACAACGAGTTCTTTGAAACTAGATGTCATATTGATATGTTTCAACAAAAAAATTTCTTGGTAAAAAGTTGACATGTCTATTACACATAAATTGCCATCATGATTACACTAAAGTTGTCATGATATATCCAATTACTTTTTCTTCTAAGTTTAAAGTAAATTTCAACATGTTATAAAAAGGAAATTAATAAACTAAACTTGTCATGATGAATTCCTAAAATTTTCCATCATTCATGATTATTATTTTTGACATGGTTCATAAGTAAATAGAAATATGTCGTCAATCACTTTAAAAATGCATGGTTAATGCCTCAAATTTTCCATGAAATATAAACTAAAATTGTCATGATAAATTGCTTAAATTTTCCATGATACATGCACTAAAATTTGCCATGGTTCATATAAAAATATTTTCCATGATCAAAATATAAGAATTGCCATGGTTAAAATACTAAAATTAACATGATCTATAAACTTAATTTTCCATGATGAGTTACTAAAAATTGCCATGATCCATGAATTAACTTCTCCATGATTAGTTACTAAAATTTCCCATGGTAAATTAATTAAAATTTCCATGAAAAATAGTTGAAATACAATGGTAGCTTTAAATCTACATGGAAAAACTAAATGAAACATGTCGTGGCGACTTTATTTGAAACAATACCAACTTGAGTGTAAACATCATGGCAACTTTTGGCCCAAAAAAAGATCGTCGAAACATATCAATATGGGATCTAGTTTTGAAGATCTCGTCGAGACGGATTTAATAATGAAAACGAAATTTTAATTCAATTTTCATTTAAGAGATAAAAAATTAAGTCAAAAAAACCAAAAAAAAATCCGCTGATGTCATATGTTTAATGTGGCAAGATAGATGATTATGAAGGGGACTGGACCATGTTGGCTCATGCCATACGTGTGGGCGTTATCATTTAGGTAAATATAATATGTATAAAGTTGAACCCTCTTATTTGAATGTCATGATAATTAGTGTTTAATACACTGGTAGAAAAAGGCCCATTTGTCCCGGTTCTAGAGGTCATTTGTCCCGGTTCCAGAACCGGGACTAAAGGGTCGTTACTAATGCCCAAAACCTTTAGTCCCGGTTTGCCCACGAACCGGGACAGATGAGGCTCCACGTGGCCTCTGCGGCTTGCCCGGGCAGGAGGGCCTTTTGTCCCGGTTGGTAGCACCAACCGGGACCAAAATGCATCCACGCGTCAGCAGTTCCGGGGCTGGGTTTTCTTTGAGAGAGGGAGGGGATGGGGGTTTTGTAGGATTAATTTTGGGGTTTAATATATTATGTTAGCTAGTTAATAGAGAGAGGTGTCCTCTCTTAACTCCGTGCTTGGTCGACGCTCCGTACTATACGTATAGAGAGGACTCGACATGCTAGCTAGTAAGCAAATGAAGGAATTAAACCATTAAGTACAGAAGATCGTCATGAACATATACAGAGAGAAGTGAGATTGTTCGAACAACAAGTTTTCGTATATTTATCCGACGCTACTGGCTACATATATACAATATAAGATCTCTTACAATACCCTAACATCTGAAATCAAGTTCCATATGGTATTCTCCCTCTTTCCTGATGACGTGTTCAAGAAAGAATCCCGCCAATTCCTCTTGAATAGCTATCATGCGATCTTGTGGTAGGAGTTGTTCCCGCAGCTCCCAAAGCTAATTCGAAAAAGGGGGTCAATACATATATGAATGAAACTCAACACAAATGATGGTAATAAAATAAAATTGTGAATATTATTGCTTACGCACATCAAAATCTTTTTTAGAGTAGCCGCCTTGCTTAGAGATCGTCACGTTGTAGATGAACTCGCATACGGAGTATCCACAAAGATTAGTCCCTTCTTTCTGCCACAACCACTTTACGAGAAAAAGAGCTCAATCAAACTGATAATCAAGCATTATATAAATGGTATTGATGAAACTAGCTAGAATCAATATAATGGGAGATGCGCGGAACTAGCTAGTAGTACTTACTTTCGGGCGTGTAAATTTCAGCTCCTTCGGCAGTCCCGGAGATTTTGTGGTGAACGGTATCCAAACCCTGCCAGACATAGAAAATAATTATTACCTGATATCAGGAAATGAACAAAGTTGTCAAAATGGTGCGATAATGATCGATTGAACTTACTTCTTAAGCATTTTAGTGATGATCGCATACGTCTTGGGATCTTTTCGTCTTGAGTCTAAGACGGTTACTAGTCCCTCCTCAAGCATAATCTCTAGGAGAATAAAGTGGAAGCTGCGCACGCATGCATAACTCATCAATTACATTACTATAACCTCGAGTAAATAAAGGAAAACCGAATATGCACAGTATAACACTCACTCGAAGTTGTAAGGAAAGATTATTTTTTGTTTGTTTTGATGTTGAAGCAACGATTGTATCAAGTTGGCCTCGGCTTGTTTGGGATTCTTTTTCATCTCCCATTCATGAAAGAGATTTAGGTTAATGAACCCAATATTATAGATTTCTCTTTGCTTGCATTCGACGATCTTCAATCTGCATGATATAGTGAATTATATGTACATGCAATGAAAGAGCTGAGCTATATATAGAGACTTAATTAAAGAAGTAGTACTTACAAATAGTAGCAAGTGACGATTACTTTATCGATGGCCTTTTGATTGAAAAGCTGGAATAACTCCTCAAATGGAACACACAACATGTCAATTCCAACGAGGTCATGCTTGTCTTTAACCATAATCATCACATTATCGAACCCAGAGTTCTTGCAGGTGTCCATGTACCACTGATGGAATTGTCGCATCATCGTTGGTAGCTGTTGATCAGGTCTGACGAGAGGATACCCGTGCCGGAATTTGTGTTCGTCCACCTCCAGTGCATCAAAATGTGTATCGTCGGGCAGGTAATCAGCAGGATTGGTACCGGGCACCATCCAGGCCGGCAGATTTGCGACGACGATATCGCTAGACACCTGCAGCGGGGAGCACGATTGTTTCGCCTGTTCGCCGAGCTGGGGATTTTTTTCCCTATTGCAATTTGTTGTTCTCTCCTTTTGTCAGTTGCAGTGGTTCCGGACCGGCGCGCTTCTTGCACTTTCTTTTTAAGAGCGCGGACATGGTTGTCATCCAGCGGAGCCGGTGCTGGTCGCTTCAGGGCATCCAAAGTGCGCTTCAATTTCACCTCATCTATCTTCTCCTCCGGAGGTGGATTTTTCTTTTTTAAAAAGGCATCCACTTGGCCTTTAGAGATCTTCGCGTTTTCCTCATCGCTCCTCTCGTATGGTAACGGCTCAAGAGGCTTGAGAGATGATGGACTGTATTGGTATCGCCTCCCTCCACTGGTTGTAGTGCTAGACGTCAAAGCGACGGCTGCTATTTTCCTTTGTTGCTTAAGAAGCACCGGAGCAGCCGGAGCGGTGGCGGCGGCTCTCTTCTGCTCTTGCTGACGAGGCGGAGGAGGAGATGGGCTGCTCGGACGCGCCGACGCAGGCGAAGAAGGAGGCGGAGGAGGAGGCGGAGGAGGAGGCATGCACCGATCACTCGCTGGAGGAGGAGGCGGAGAAGGAGGCGTGCCCTGATCACTCGTCGGAGGAGGAGGCGGAGGAGGAGGCGGGCCCTTACTCGCCGAAGGAGGAGGAGGAGGAGGAGGCGGGCCCTTACTCGCCGGAGGAGGAGGAGGCGGAGGCGCCGTCCAGTTCGGAAGCTTGATGAATTCCATCGGCCATAGACATGAAGTCCTCAGAGCATTCTCCAGGAGAGTTTCCCCTTCGCCGGTAGGGTAGTCAAGTTTGAGCTCCTCATATCCCTCCAATATTTCTTCGACCATGACAACAACATAGCCTTGTGGAATCGGACGACAGTGAAAAGTTCCGTTGGGTCGAGGAGGTGCAACATGGCCGATAGCCACCGTGGGTTTGAGGTGCATCATCAATTGCTTCTTAAGGTGGCAATATTGAGACTCCGTGATTTCATCCACGGGGTACCTGGGAGCCGTCAAATCAGGTTGCGCAATGAGCTCGGTGGAAGCCACAATGCTTCTCCGCTGAGATGGCGGGGTAGCTTCTAGGGTAGCTTCGTCATCTTGATGCCTCTCCTCTAGCGCTTGTACTCTTGCATGCAGGTTCTGTATTTCGCTTTGCTCCTGTTTCCTCTTCCTCTCCTTGCTTTTGTAACCGCCTGCGTCGGGAAACCCATGCTTCCACGGAACGGAGCCTGTCGTGCCTCGTGTTCGTCCTGGGTGCTCAGGATTCCCGAGGGCCATTGTGAGCTCATCGTTCTCTCTATCGGGAACGAACGTCCCTGCCTCCGTTTTGGCGATTAACTCCTGAAGCTTGGTGATCGGTAATGTCAGTTGTTCGTTCGTCCAACAGCACTTCCCTGTTTCAGGGTCCAAGGTTCCCCCAACCCCGAAGAACCAATTCCTTCCACGCTCTGGCCAGTTCAATGTCGCTGGTACGATCCCTTTGTCAAGAAGGTCCTTTTCAGCCTTGTCCCACAACGGTCGGGCTTTGTGGTAACCACCTGACCCCGTGCGATGGTGATGCTTCTTCTTTGCAACATTTAGTTTGTTTGTCGCTGACATCTTCTTACTCTTCTCCGATGTCTTGTGGGCCACAAATGCGGGCCACTGTTCTCTTATCTTCTCAAATCGGCCCTCGAATATTGGAGTCTTCTTTTTGTCGACAAACATTGTTTTTAACTCATTCTTCCACCTCCTGAATAGCTCTGCCATCTTCTTAAGAGCATGAGTCTTGACCTTTTGCTCTATAACTGGCTTTTCCGGATGCTCCTCTTCCGGTAGGGTGAAATTTGCCTTCAGCGCGGTCCAAAGATCATCTTTCTGTCTATTGGTGACAAAAGACACTTCAGGGTCTCCGGCCTTCGGCTTATTCCATTGGTGGATGGTGATTGGGATCATGTCCCTAACAAGAACCCCGCACTGAGCAGAAAATGCATCCTTGGTCCGGCTGGGTTCAGTCGGTTAGCCATCTCTATTGATGCTGGTGATCGTGAACCTTTCATCCGAGCGCAACTTTTTCTTCGGGCCTCGTCTCGTTACCGAAGTTTGGCTCGATCCGGATACGGAGGGCTAGAAAAGAAGAAAGAAGAGAGTTAATATGTGTACACATACCAAAACAATTAATGCATCAATTAGCTAGTCAGCACAAGCTTAATTATTATATATACCTCGCCGGACTTTCCAACAACTCCTTCCTCCGTTCGCTCACCGGAGCCGTCATCACGGTCTCCTTCCTCCGTTCGCTCATAGGAGCCATCATAAGCATGTCCTTCCACCTCTGTCCGATCACCGGAGCCTGCTTCACCCTCTTCTTCCACACCATCGGTGTCGTTCAGAAACTAGAAAACATCACCTCCTTCCCTGACAATGTCGCCCACCAACAACGGTCCTTCGCGGATGATTTCCCCCAACATCTCTTCTTCTTCTAAGTTTCTTTGACGATCGTCCATAGTTTCTGCAAAATATTAATTACAACATGACACTTAATATACAAACATGATATAGCATGGATATATTAGTCTGCCAAACATACAAGTTTTGCCGAAAAACATGGGGGCATGTGTTGACACCAGTTTTTGGCACGACAATAAACCTATATAAGATGGCGCCCGGAGCCAGACACCCGTGCAACCGATGTCTGATGGAAAACGTGACATGACCCTTGACCCCTCGACCCCTCGACGATCAACCCTCTCGACCCCTCGGCGATCGGCGACCCTTTACCCTTCTAGGGTACGGTTTGGGCCAGACCGCCTCTCTCATGAATGTCCGACGTCCGGACCGACGCTCGACTAGGGGACCCTCGACCCTCGACCCTAGTTCCTCGACTAGGGGACCCTCGATCCTCGACTAGGGGACCCTCGACCCTCGACCCTAGTTCCTCGACTAGGGGACCCTCGACCCTCGACTAGGGGACCCTCGACCCTCGACTAGGGGACCCTCGACTAGGGGTGAAACCGGATCAGATTCGGACGGATAATCTCTATACCGTATCCTATTCCATATTTATTTTCGGATTCAGAAGCGAAACGGATGCGGATTCGAATACCGGATAATGCGGATTCAACTACCGGATTAGGCGGATTCGGAAACGGTACGGTAACGGAACGGAATCGGATCGAAAACGGAAATTTACCATATTCATATATGAGGAATATATAAATGCTTTAAACTAAAATCATACATAAACAATGAGCAAATATAAATATTTATACACTTTAAAATTACATAAAGAACTATATAGTGTTGAAATAAATCACATAATTACACTTTGAAATTACATAAAGAACTAAAATCATACATGTAAGTGACTAGAGGTTTTTCTCTGTTTTCTTTTGTCTGTTTTTTTTTGTTGGCCGTGGCACAACACGCCTGCACCCACACCATGGCCGTGTCCATGGCCATGGCCAGCGGCGAGGGGCGGTGAGTGGCACACAGCACGCACCCACGCCATGGCCGTGGCCGGCGGCGAGGGGCAGCCCGAGCGTGTGCATGGCGGCGGGCCGGTGTGGATCGAGCCACGACGGCGGGCCGCGGGCCGGTGTGGGCGGCGAAACAAGAGGGAAAGGACGGGACTTGGCGTGAGAGCTCACCGAGACGGAGACCACCGGCTGGGGAAGCGAGTTCGTCGGTGTCGTCGGGCGGTGCGGTGCGGCGGTTGGGCAGCCTGACGGCGTCGGTGTCGTCTCCGGCGTCGTCGGGGGCAAATGGCGAGATGAGAACTGAAAACTTCTAAGTGCCAGTTATATACCCAGAGCATTGGTCCCGGTTCCTAGCACCAACCGGTACCAAAGCCCACCTTTAGTTCCGGTTGATGCTACCAACCGGGACCAATGGTCTCTTTTCAGTAGTTAAAACGGCGGGAAACAGAGACCTTTGGTACCGGTTGATGACAAGAACCGGTACCAATGCCCCCTTTCGTGCCGGTTCGTAGCACCAACCTGTACCAAAGCCCCCCTTTCGTCCTGGTTGGTGCCACCAACCGGGACGAATAATGCGCTGCCGCGGTGTGGTGGGATGTTTAGTCCCACCTCGCTAGTCGAGGGGCAGCCATAGTGGTTTATAAGCGTTGATGCGCGTACCACTTCGAGCTCCTCTCAACCGCAGGCTTACGGGCCTAATCTGATACTCATTGCCTGTGGGCTTGCTGGGCCTGATGCGGGCCTAGATCCTGGCCCATTATAGGGTTTCTAGTCGTATCCAGGCCGTGTCAGCCCAGTAGTGGCATTTTTTTCTCTGGAAAAGGACCTTTAGTAGGCACCCTCCTCGGGAGGATTCCTCTGTCTACCTCTTATGGTAAATTTGCTATACTTTTTGTTTTCATATAATTTTAGTTTTAATAACGCGGACGAAAACTCATCTATTACAAAGGCATTTCATTTTTCTAAACTTATTTGAACTCAAGAATTTTTGCGCATTCAATATGCACCATTCAAAGCCACATACTAAAATTTCAACCCTTTCTGACTTAATTTGCTATTTTTCATGCATTTAATGATTTATTTTGAGCTAAATGACCCTGAAATTGGAAAGCACTACAAATGAACTCAGAATAGGTTGAAACTTGGCATGGTATCATCATTTGACCCACATAACATGTGTGCAAAAGTTGAGAGGACTACAGCAAAAACTGGATGCACTTCGTGTACAAACTGGATCATCTCTTTCGAAGTACGAGGGTTTCGGACAAATACTCGTCTGTGACAAAGGCGTTTCATTTTTCTAAACTTATTTGAACTCAAGAATTTTTGTGCATTCAATATGCACCATTCAAAGCCACATACTAAAATTTTAACCCTTTCTGACTTAATTTGCTATTTTTCATGTATTTAATGATTTATTTTGAGCTAAATGAATCTGAAATTGGAAAGCACTACAAATGAACTCGGAGTAGGTTGAAACTTGGCATGGTATCATCATTTGACCCACATAATATGTGTGCAAAAGTTGAGAGGATTACAGCAAAAATTGGATGCCCTTCGTGTACAAAACGGACCATCTCTTTCGAAGTACGAGGGTTTCGGACGAAAACTCATCTGTTACAAAGGCATTTCATTTTTCTAAACTTATTTGAACTCAAGAATTTTTGTGCATTCAATATGCACCATTCAAAGCCACATACTAAAATTTCAACCCTTTCTGACTTCATTAGTCTTCACTTTTTTTTCGCTTGTGTCCTTTGCTTATTGCTCCGTAACCATGGATATTCTTCATCGCTTAACATGGTGCTTGGATCAGCCTTGACTTTGAAGGGAGGAATTTCATGAAACTTTTCATAATCTCCAGACATGTCTGTCTTGCCCTCCAATCCCACGATGTCTCTTTTTCCTGAAAGAACTATGTGGCGCTTTGGCTCATTGCATGATGTATTCGCTTCCATATCTTTTCTTTTTCTCGGTTTGGTAGACATGTCCTTCACATAGAAAACCTACGCCACATCATTGGCTAGGATGAATGGTTCATCTGTGTACCCAAGATTGCTCAGATCCACTGTTGTCATTCCGTACTGTGGGTCTACCTGTACCCCGCCTCCTGACAGATTGACCCATTTGCACTTAAACAAAGGGACCTTAAAATCATGTTCGTAGTCAAGTTCCCATATGTCCACTATGTAACCATAATATGTGTCCTTTCCCCTCTTGGTTGCTGCATCAAAGCGGACACCGCTGTTTTGGTTGGTGCTCTTTTGATCTTGGGTGATCGTGTAAAATGTATTCCCATTTATCTCGTATCCTTTGTAAGTCAATACAGTTGAAGATGGTCCCCTGGACAACGAGAACAACTCATCGGAAACAGTGTTGTCACCTCTGACACGTGTTTCCAACCAATCGCCGAAAGTCCTGATGTGTTCATGTGTAATCCAGTCGTCACACTCCTCCGGGTGTTTGGAGCGCAGACTGTTCTTGTGTTCATCGACATACGGGGCCACCAAGATAATGTTCTGTAGAACCGTGTAGTGTGCTTGAGACCAAGAATGTCCGTCCCTGCATATTATTGAGTCCCTTCCAATCGTGCCTTTTCCAGTCAGTCTCCCCTCATACCGCGATTCAAGTAGACCAATCTTCTTAAGGCCAGGAATGAAGTCGACACAAAACCCAATGACATCCTCTGTTTGATGTCCCATGGAGATGCTTCCTTCTGGCCTAGCGCGGTTACGGACATATTTCTTTAGAACTCCCATGAACCTCTCAAAGGGGAACATATTGTGTAGAAATATGGGACCCAGAATGAAAATCTCGTCGACTAGATGAACTAGGACGTGCGTCATGATATTGAAGAAGGATGGTGGGAACACCAGCTCGAAACTGACAAGACATTTCGCCACATCACTCCTTAGCCTTGGTAGGATTTCTGGATCGATCACCTTTTGAGAGATTGCATTGAGGAATGCACATAGCTTAACAATGGCTAATAGAACGTTTTCCGGTAGAAGCCCCCTCAATGCAACCGGAAGCAGTTGCGTCATAATCACGTGGCAGTCATGAGACTTTAGGTTATGAAACTTTTTCTCGGCCATATTTATTATTCCCTTTATATTCGACGAGAAGCCATACGGGACCTTCATCCTGAGCAGACATTCAAAGAAGATTTCCTTCTCTTCTTTGGTAAGAGCGTAGCTGGCAGGACCTTCATACTGCTTTGGAGGCATGCCGTCTTTTTCGTGCAAACGTTGCAGGTCCTCCCGTGCCTCCGGTGTATCTTTTGTCTTCCCATACACGCCCAAGAAGCCTAGCAAGTTCACGCAAAGGTTCTTCGTCACGTGCATCACGTCGATTGAAGAGCGGACATCTAGGTGTTTCCAGTAGGGTAGGTCCCAAAATATAGATTTCTTCTTCCACATGGGTGCGCGTCCCTCGTCGTCATTCGGAACAGATAGTCTGCCGGGACCCTTTCCAAATATTACGTGTAAATCATTGACCATAGCAAGTACGTGATCACCGGTACGCATGGCGGGCTTCTTCCGGTGATCTGCCTCGCCTTTGAAATGCTTGCCTTTCTTACGACATTGATGGTTGGTCGGAAGAAATCGACGATGCCCCAGGTACACATTCTTCCTGCATTTGTCCAGGTATATACTTTCGGTGTCAGCTAAACAGTGCGTGCATGCGTGGTATCCCTTGTTTGTCTGTCCTGAAAGGTTACTGAGAGCAGGCCAATCATTGATGGTTACAAACAGCAAAGCATGCAGGTCAAATTCCTCCTGTTTGTGCTCATCCCACACACGTACACCGTTTCCATTCCACAACTGTAAAAGTTCTTCAACTAATGGCCTTAGGTACACATCAATGTCGTTGCTGGGTTGCTTAGGGCCTTGGATGAGAACTGGCATCATAATGAACTTCCGCTTCATGCACACCCAAGGAGGAAGGTTATACATACATAGAGTCATGGGCCAGGTGCTGTGATTGCTCCTCTGCTCCCCGAAAGGATTAATGCCATCCGCGCTTAAACCAAACCATACGTTCCTTGGGTCATCTCCAAACTCAGCCCGGTACTTTCTCTCGATTTTTCTCCACTGCGACCCATCAGCGGGTGTCTCAAATTCCCGTCTTTCTTACGGGCTTCATTGTGCCATCGCATCAACTTGGCATGCTCTTTGTTCCTGAACAGACGTTTCAATTGTGGTATTATAGGAGCATACCACATCACTTTGGCAGGAACCCTCTTCCTGGGGGGCTCGCCGTCAACATCACTAGGGTCATCTCGTCTGATCTTATACTGCAATGCACCGCATACCGGGCATGCGTTCAAATCCTCATACGCACCGCGGTAGAGGATGCAGTCATTAGGGCATGCATGTATCTTCTGCACCTCCAATCCTAGAGGGCATACAACCTTCTTTGCTGCGTACGTACTGTTGGGCAATTCGTTATCCTTTGGAAGCCTCTTCTTAAATATTTTCAGTACATCCTCAAATCCCTAGTCAGGTATACCATACTTTGCCTTCCACTGCAGCAATTCCATTATGGTATCGAGCTTTGTGTTGTCATCTTCGCAATTGGGGTATAACCCTTTTTTGTGATCCTCTAACATCCGATCGAACTTCAGCTTCTCCTTTTCACTTTCACACTGTCTCCTTGCATCAACAATGACCCGGTGGAGATCATCATCGGGCACATCATCCGGTTCCTCTTGATCTTCAGCTTCCCCCGTTGCAGCATCACTGTATTCAGGGGGCACATAGTTGTCATCGTACTCTTCTTCTTCGCCGTCTTCCATCGTAACCCCTATTTCTCCGTGCTTGGTCCAAACATTATAGTGTGGCATGAATCCCTTATAAAGCAGGTGGGCGTGAATGGTTTTCCGGTCAGAGTAAGACTTCATATTCCCACATATAGAGCATGGACAACACATAAAACCATTCTGCTTGTTTGCCTCAGCCACTTCGAGAAAATCATGCACGCCCTCAATGTACTCGGAGGTGTGTCTGTCACCGTACATCCATTGCCGGTTCATCTGCGTGCATTAAGTGTGTCAAAAACCATTACAGAACATCATGAATAGATAAGTGACCAAATTAATAGAAGTTCATCATCACATTAAAACCAAAGTACATACATAGTTCTCATTGAACAACATATAGCTCTCCAGAGCATCTAATTAAACCATACATTGAAACTATGTAAAACATTTCAATGCAACAACAAATGCGATCATAATCGCAACCAAGGTAACAATTGATCCAACGGCATAATGATACCAAGCCTCACTATGAATGGCATATTTTCTAATCTTTCTAATCTTCAAGCGCATTGCATCCATCTTGATCTTGTGACCATCTACGACATCCGCAACATGCAACTCCAATATCATCTTCTCTTCGTCAACTCTTTTCTTCTCTTCTTCAACTCTTTTTAATTTTTCATTTAAATACTCGTTTTCTTCTTCAACAAAATTTAACCTCTCGACAAGAGGGTCGTATGTAATATCCGGTTCACATACCTCCTAGATAAAGACATCTATGTCAAGTTGGTGTTGGCATAATTACCATAAACACTAAATGAAACAAATAGTAATAGAAGATAATATATACCACATCCGAATCATAGACAGGACGAGGGCCGACGGGGGCGGATACCAAAACCATCGCACTATATAATAACAAGCAATAATACAAGTAAGAAAATTAGACAATTATCTATCTAATCATACAAGTAAGAATTTTTTCTTTTATAAAGAAGATAAGAACAAGAGGCTCACCACGGTGGTGCCGGCGACGAGATCGGCGCGAGTGATCGACGGCGGTGAAGACGGGGATGGGACGTGACGGACCGCTAAATCTGGACAAATCTTGAGGAAAATGGAGCTTCGAGAGGAGAAATGGCTCGGGCATTTCATCGAACACCTCATGTGCATAAGAGGTGAGCTAGGGTATCACAAAGCCCTCTCCTCGCCGGCAAGGAAAAAACAGAGCAGTGGCTCGCGGGCGAGGGGTATATATAGCCAATTCATTGGTCCCGGTTCGTTTCTGGAACTGGGACTAAAGGCCATCCTTTAGTCCCGGGTCCAGCTACGAATCGGGACCAATGGTTGTGGGCCAGGAGCGAGGCGCATTGGTCCCGGTTCGTGTCTAGAACCGGGACTAATGGGTCCAGACGAACCGGGACCAATGCCCCATGAGGCCTGGCCGCCCCCCTGGGCGCACGAACCGGGACGTATGCCCCCATGAGTCCCGGTTCGTGACTGAACTGGGACTAATGGGCTGGCCAGGCCTGAACCAAAGCCCTGTTTTCTACTAGTGATATATTATGAAATCGTAGATCATATCAAATAAAAGAATCGTATCGATATACAGTTAAACATGAAATTACAAATTTAATTGGGGGTTTACTTACATGGCTTCATGTGAGCCTTGACCAAACGGGTACTTTGTTAGCTCAATCTTTTCATGAACAAGACTCCATGTATATGTGTGTATGATTCTTTTTCACTCCTTGTCGGTGTCAAAACCGGCGGATCTCGGGTAGGGGTCCCGAACTGTGAGACTAGGATCAACGATAATAGGAGACGAAGGGGACATGAGTTTACCCAGGTTCAGACCCTCCTATGGAGGTAATACCCTACGTCCTGCTTGATTGTATTGATGGTGTAAGTGGTTATAGAGTTGATCTACCTCGAGTTCGTATGTCTAACCCTAGATGAGTTGTCCTTACCCTATACCCTAAAATCCACCGTCTTATATAGATGCCGAGGAGGCCTAGGGTTTACACATGGTCGGTTACATACCAAAAATATAAACATGCCTATTTACTACATCAGACGTGGAGCGCAAGCCATGGTCCTCGAAGCTTCCATCCTGGTAACTGGGCCTTTGGGTCATCTCGTGTTCGGCGAGTGGCCCATACAGTCCGGCCCGTACACAACAGCTCGGCTATCCGAGACCCCCTAATACAGGACTCCCTCAGTAGCCCCCGAACTTACCTCCAACGCCAAGAGTCTTCAACTCCAATTGCTTTGCGAACAGAGTCTTTGGCTTGCGAGGTGAGTTCCTTCCGCCGAACCATATTTCGGCCTCCGATGACAAATAGTTTTCCGAATGTGGCACGTCCGAATCCTGCGAGATAAGTTGGCTTTGAAGGCCAAGTGTTAGGGGGAAAAGGTATAATGTTTTCCTGACGACCTTTTTGACGAAAGGTCACAGCCCACCACGGCCGATAGGCTAGTTACAGGCACTCGATGCGCGGTTTGAGGACGTTCCATCGATCTATCAACATGTCGATCGTGTCGCGTTTTACGCGGGATACACTTAATCACGTGCCCGAAACGGCTCACGAGTCTCAGAAAGTGGAGGAATTCACGACGTGGCAGAGGGAACCCGAACCGACAAACCTCATAAAAGGGGAAAGAAAACCCGAAGGGCCCTCCACGCTCTCCATTCGACTTCTCCGCCTCCTACTCCCTGGCGCCTCCGGGACACAGATCTAGGTCTCTTCCACCTCTGCTTCCGAGCTCAGCAATGGCGGGCTCCAATGGCCAGTGGGAAGTATCCACGGTCACCAACCAAGACATCGTCGAGCTCAACAAGGCCGGCTATCTCCCCGTCGATATCCCTCATCGCGTGGCGGAGAAGGGACAAGCAATCCCCACCCCCAAGCCAGGCGAGCGGGTGGTGTTCATCCCCCACTTCATTAGGGGGTTGAGCTTTCCGCTGCACCCCTTCATCAGGGGCCTAATGTTCTTCTACGGCCTCGATTTGCATGACCTACCGCCGAACTCCATCATGCATCTCTCCGCCTTCATCCTCCTCTACAAGGCATTTATGCATGTCGAGCTGCACCTTGGGCTCTGGCTGTAGGTTTTCAACATCAAGCCAAAGTGTGTCGGTGGTAAGCACGTCGACTGAGGTGATGCCGTCGTCGGCAAACTCACGTGCATCCACTGGCCGACGGGTACCCTCATCAACACCATCAAGGGGTGGCAGAAGGAGTGGTTCTATATCACCGAACCACAAGAACAAGGTCTGCACCCCTCCGCTGTATTTAGATCCGGTCCTCCAACCACACTAGTTTCATGGATCGAAAAGGGTCTCGTCTGGGGGTCGAGCAAGGAGGTCGCCGATCTACAAAAGTGGATCCAATCCTTGGTCGAGAACGGTGTCAAGCTGGCCGATGTGGTTTAGGTAATGCTTTGAAGACGCATCCTCCCCTATCAGCGCCGAGACACCCCCCTGTGGGCTCGGGAAATCGATGCCGAGCCCACGGTCCGGAAACTCTTCCGCACTACGCGGGAGAAACTGTGGAAAGCTTTCTTCAAATCCATGAAGAGCTGGCCAGCTGAGGAGGAGGACAAGGGCCTACACGCCGCCAAGCCGGACTCCGAGGTATGCAACATCCTAGTCGGATCGGTTTTATTACATAGAAGGTCCATAACCCTATATCCGATATGCTTGCGCAGAGGTGGGTGAAGAAAGCCAACAACATCAACAGTCCGGCCCCTCAGCCCGAGGACGAGAGGGCCGGGGTGTTAGCCAAGATGCTTGTGGAGAAGCCTTACAAGCCTCCCACGAAGAAGGAGAAGAAGAAGAAACCAGGTCAGCTAGTATCCGCATCAGGGATCAGCCTAATGCTGCTTCCGAAGACACACTGATATGTCCATTTTGCATCATTCTTTTATATTGATATTTATTGCATTATGGGCTGTTACTACACATTTTGGCACAATACTTATGCCTTTTCTCTCTTATTTTACAAGGTTTACAAGAAGAGGGAGAATGCCGGCAGCTGGAGTTCTGGACTGTAAAAGGAGCAAATCTGAGATACCTATTCTGCACAACTCAAAAGTCCTGAAAATCTATGGAGAATTATTTTGGAATATATACAAAATATTGGACGAAAGAAATACACCAGGGGGCCCACCAGGTAGCCACAAGCCTGGGGGGCGCCCCTGAGGCTTGTGGCCCACCTGGCAGTCCTCCGATGCCCGTCTTCTGCTATATGGAGGGTTTTGACCTGGAAAAAAAATCATAACAGAGCTTTCAGGATGAAGCGCCGTCGTCTCGAGGTGGAACTTGGACAGAACCAATCTAGAGCTCTGGCAGGGCTATTTTGCCAGGAAAACTTCCCATCGGGAGGGGGAAATCGAAGCCATCGTCATCACCAACAATCTTGTCATCCAGAGGGGGTCAATCTCCATCAACATCTTGATCAACAACATCTCCTCTCCAAACCTTAGTTCATCTCTTGTATCTGATCTTTGTCAGAAAACCCTAGATTGATACCTGTGGGTTGCTAGTAGTGTTGATTACTCCTTGTAGTTGATGCTAGTTGGTTTACTTAGTGGAAGATCATATGTTCAGATACTTGATCATCATTAATACTCCTATGATTATGAACATGAATATGCTTTGTGAGTAGTTACGTTTGTTCCTTAGGACATGAGATAAGTCTTGTTATAAGTAATCTTGTGAATTTGGTATTCGTTCGATATTTTGATGAGATGTATGTTCTCTCTCCTCTAGTGGTGTCATGTGAACGTCGACTACAGATGATGGGTTGCTAGAGTGACAGAAGCTTAAACCCTAGTTCATGTGTTGCTTCATAAGGGGCTGATTTGGATCCACATGTTTCAGGCTATGGTTAGATTTGTCTTAATTCTTCTTTCGTAGTTGCGGATGCTTGCGAGAGGGGTTAATCATAAGTGGGAGGCTTGTCCAAGTAAGGGCAGCACCCAAGCACCGGCCCATCCACATATCAAATTATCAAAGTAACGAACGCAAATCATATGAGCATGATGAAAACTAGCTTGACAGAAATTCCCATGTGTCCTCGGGAGCGCCTTGCTTTATATAAGAGTTTGTCCAGGCTTGTCCTTTGCTATAAAAAGGATTGGGCCACCATGCTGCACCTCTGTTACAATTGTTACTTGCTACCTGTTACGAATTATCTTATCACAAAACTATCTGTTACCGATAATTCCAGTGCTTGCAGAGAATACCTTACTGAGAACCGCTTGTCATTTCCTTCTGCTCCTCGTTGGGTTTGACACTCTTACTTATTGAAAGGACTATGATAGATTCCCTATAGTTGTGGGTGATCACACACCCACCTCCTCAAATTAGGAGAAGGCCTAAGAGGAAGAAGAAGAAGAAGAAGAAGAGGAGGAGGAGGTCGAGAGCAAGGGGGGAGGCGATCCCCCTTGTACCAAGAAGAGAGCGGCGTCTTCGGACGCCCCGAGGCAGGAAGCCTCTCCTGCCCCGAAGAAGGCGCGACAGGTGCGGATGGTCCTATCTGACAAAAGTTCGGACTTGAGCTCCGTGTCCGAAGATGCTGAGGAGGTTCCCCGAAGGAGCCTCGGGGTCAAGCCCCTCCATCCAGGTTAGGATCCGAAAGACCCTTCTTTCTGTCGCCAGTAGGCTCAAAGTTTGCTAACACGTAGGTTGTTGGTCCAACCGCCCCCCACGTGTCATCCCCATCGAGGTTATATCGGATGGGGAGACCCCGCCTGCCGAACTGGCAGAGAGCGGGGACGTCTCGCACCCCCCACTCCAGGCGCTACGAAGGACGCCATGGAGGTGTCGTCCCAGCACACTCCAATGGAGGCAGACATAAGGGGCGCGAAGGATACGCTTCGGCCACCGAAGAACAGGGGACGATCCCCTGCCCGGACATCGAGGAGACCGGACGGGCGGGCCATTAGTCCCCTCCGAGAACATCTCCGAAGCGCATGGTGCCTCCGGAGGCATCGGTTCAAACCCTGGTGGGTGATCGGGAAATCCGGTCATCCTCGGTATCGCCGACCAACGAGTGGTCGGCCATGGGGGAGGCTCTAACAAGCGCCTCCATCCCCAAGGACCACCGCACCCTTATGGATGTGGTATTACAAAGCATCCAGTCTGTTGACAAGGGACTGAAGGAGGCCTTCAAAGGTCTCCTTGCAGGCTTTCAAGTAAGTTGCCCATCGTTTTTGCTGATATTTCATTTAGTCGTATTGTATACATGGGAGCCCCCGAGCCCTAGGTGAGTTGAACAAACTCGCCTAGGGGTCATCTCTATAGTTCGGGAAGTAAGTGCCGATTATATGCAGTGTAGGCCTCGTCATCGGCGGCGACCAAAAACGGCGCCGAACTGGACGAGCTAATCGGAAGCTCTAGCACGCCGAGGATGAGGTGGAAGCCCTCAACAAGAGGTTCGACGAGGCACATGGTAAGTTCGATTTGAATTTTACTATTGCCCCGAATTCTGTCAATGCAGATTTCATTTATATAAGGTTTTAATCATGTTGCAGCCTCGTCGAAAGAGATCGAAAATCTCAAGGCCAAGCTTCAACATGCCAAAGATGAAGCGGCCGTGGAGAAGGCGGCGGCCAAAGAGGCGGCCACCGCTCTCTCCGCCTTACGAGCCACCGGTGATAAACACCAGGCTCGTGTGGCGGAGATACAGGACGAGCTCAAGGACGCTAGCGATAAGTGCGAGTCCTTGGAGCAGAAGAACAAGGTGGTCTCGGCCGAACTGTCCTCCCTGAGGTCCGATCTCCAGAAGGAGAGGATGAACAGACGGTTCTTCAAGGAACAAATTCGGCAAGCTAAGGAGATTGCTGATGGTAAGCCGTACTCCCTAAAGTGCATATTCAGGAATAGCAAATTCGAATTGCTGACCCGGGTGTGGCGATCCTCAGGCATGGCTGCCTTTTGCCAGAAGAGCGTCGCGGATGCCAATCAGTTGCTTGCCACGTGGGGAGAGAAAGACGAAGCTCGGATGTTCTAGGTGCAGTTCGGAGCCCCTGAGCGCCCTCCCCTTCCGGTGGAGCAGCTGAAGCAGCTGATGGAGATGCACCGGATGGCGGAGCCGGCCATCAAGGACCTCTGCATCTCCTTATGTCCCGGTGAGCAACTCCCAAGTAGTTACTACGGCCTGGTGCAACGTCTGATTGATGCTGCGCCCCGCCTGGATGCCGTCAAGCGCTCCTCCTGCATCGAAGGAGTCCGGATGGCCCTAGCCAAGGCCAAAGTTCACTGGCTGGGGTTTAATCCGATGAAGGTCGTCACCGACCCGCCACCGCCCGGAAAGTCGCACCGACGCCCCGAGCTATACTTTGATGGGGTCATGGAGAGTGCGCGGGTGATCGCGTCACAATGTTCGAGCGAAAGAATTTTTGAATGAGATTGTAATGTGTCTGAAGACATGTGGTAACTTTTTAATGATAATAGTATCTGCTCTCATATGTTTTTGCCTTCCTTTATAACTCCTGTATGGTTGCTTAATACTGAAAGATGCGTGTCGTTGGCTTCAGCCCCCACGTTGATACTACATGGGGTGTCTATACAAATGCACTATGTTCCTTAGCCGAAGTATAGGAACCCGAAGGCGATTTAGTGCAGCAAACTAGGAAATCAGACTATTATGATTTATTTCTTTCACTTAACCAAAGGGGCGTGAAAAGGACTACGGGAAGCATACGATTAGCCACATGGGTTTTTGCGATGTTCGGACGAGCCGAAGCCAAAGCCGACATCATAGTGCTTGCTCAAAGGGCAAATTCCTCGTATAACATGGAATAACTGCTTACGGAAGTTGAAGTGTAATACTTCTAACTTGGGGTTCACAGATCGGGTCGCGCATACTATGACAGCCCATTTTCGGCTTTCTCCCCTGAGGTGCTCGATCGGACTAACCGGAAGCTCAATCGCAGGGGCGCTCCCTTTGCCCTTTTAGTCGAACGAGCGGAACATAAAGGGGCAAGCACAGGAGCCAGGCAACCCAACTTAATGACCAAAGACATAGTTTGGAAATCGATGCATATAAAGTGAATGCCAAGACACCAAGCACATAATGGTTAAGGCGATTTGTATTTGAAATTGAGCCACCGATCTATTAGCCGGTGACCTTGGGTCATATCGAACAGGTTCATGAGAAGAGGGAGGGAAAAAGTATATGCCGAAAACAGGACAAATAAGGCGTACGTGCGCCAAGCAATTTTGTGTTTCCTCAACAACTCTTATAACTCGGATTGCCGAAGCAGTTGTTTACAAGTATGTGACAAGAATAAAAGTCTTGCAGGAGCTGTTGTACCAGGGGTCTTCGATTGGTGACCAGCCGCCTCCGATATGCCCTCTTGCTAGTTGACTCCTGCTTTCGATGTACCTTGATGGGTGTTGATGTGGGCGGATTCTGCGAACAAAATCTTGAAAGGCCGCTGTGTTTAAAGGTGAGCTTTACGCCATGGGCAGGCTCTTTTAGGAGTGTGTGCAGTTTGTCTGAACACGTGTTGATGGTAATAGTTCCGAACAACCGAACGCCTATTATAAGTTCCCCACCTCTACCCATGGAATCTTAAGTGCAAATTTGTGCATCCTCAGCACATACTTTGCTGGTCCTAAGGTTGTGTGGTGGGGGTGAGTCCCTATTGAGGGGAGGAAGGAAGGTCGGGGTGCTCAGCCTGAATCCGAACTCGCTTGCCGACCTTTCGGGCCTTTATGGCCAATGCCGAAGCTTGCCGGTCATCTTTGTACCTGAATTTGGCCGCCAATGCCAATGCATGTTCCTCCGTTCTAAGGGATTGCTCTGTATTTCCGTTGACGGTGATGACCCCCTTGGGGCCCGACATCTTGAGCTTGACTTATGCGTAATGCGGGACTGCGTTGAACCAAGCAAACTTCCTCCGACCGAGCAGCGCGTGATAGCCGCCGCGAAAGGGAACAATGTCGAAGACTGAGTCCTCACTTCGGAAGTTATCAGGCGAGCTGAACACAACCTCCAGGTTTACAGAGCCCGTACATCGGGCCTCAACACCTGGGATCACTCCCTTTAAGGTAGTGCTTCTGGGTTTGATCCTTGATGGATCTATACCCATCTTCTTCACCGTGTCGGAGTAAATCAGATTGAGGCTACTTCCTCCATCCATTAGGACTTTGGTGAGGTGATACCCATCTATAATGGTATCTAGGACGAGGGCAGCCGAGCCCCCATGACAGATACTGGTCGAATGGTTGTGCCGTTCAAAGGTGATCGGATATGCTGACCATGGGTTATACTTCGGAGCTACGGGCTCCATAGCATAGACCTCCCGAAGGGCCCGCTTCATCTCTTTCTTAGGTATGTGGGTGGCGTATATCATGTTCAGCAATTTGACTTTGGGAGGGAATTTCTTCTGACCGCCACCTATTGGACCCCGAGGCTCTTCTTCGTCCTCGCTGCCCGAGCTCTTTCCCTGGTCTTCGGGTTGTATTTTGCCGGCATGTTTAAACACCCAACAGTTGTGGTGTGTATGATTGTCTAGCTTCTCCGGAGTTCCATGGATTTGGCAAGTCCTGTCCATGATCTTCTCGAGCTGAGTGGGTCCATCATGATTGCCCTTAGGGGGCTTATTTCGCTGCCCGGGTCGGGAGTTGCGGAATCCGGCATTGACCGCCGTGTCATCGGCGTCGTTACTATTGTGACGATGTTTATTATTATTGCGTTTCGGCTTTGAGTTGCCATCCTGGGCTTCAGGTGCCACAGGATATTCCGAATTGTGGTTGCGTCTTGCCAGCCAGTTATCTTCGCCCGTGCAAAAGCGGGTCATGAGGGAGGTAAGGGTCGGACATAGTCCGAGGTTTGTCCTGGCCTAGCTGGCGGGCCAGACATTCGTCCCGAATATTGTGCCAGTAAGAGACGATAGCCTCGGCATCCGGACAGTCGACAATTTGGTTCTACTTATTCAAGAACCGATTCGAGAATTGTTGGGCAGACTCACCGGTCTTCTGGACGATGTTGCTGAGGTCAGAAGAGTCCGGCAGGCGAACATAGGTCCGTTAGAAGTTAGAGCGAAACGCGTCTTCCAAGTCTTCCTAGCATCCGATGGAGTTTTTGGGGAGGCTGTTTAACCACTGCCGAGCTGGCCCCTTAAGCTTAAGAGGTAGGTATTTGATGGCATGGAGATCATCTCCGCGTGCCATATGGATATGGAGGAGGAAATCCTCGATCCAGACGCTTGGGTCAGTGGTTCCGTCATACTGTTCTATATTGATGGGTTTAAACCCTTCCTGGAACTGATGCCGCATTACCTCATTCGTGAAGCACAGTGGGTGAGCGGCGCCCCTGACCCGAGCTATGTCACGCCTGTAGTCGGCATTTGTATGGAGCCGGCTGTGCTTCCAGGCTCTGTGGTTTTGGTCGAACCATGGTCTATACTCTCCCCGTCTATCCGTGAGTAATCCCTAGATCCATAGATGGATCTAGTGCGGCCTGCTAAGTCATCGCGCAGGTCGAACCTGTCACTGGTTTCGAATGGCTACTTATCTTGTCTTCGAGGCAACTCCGGTATATAACCAGTGTCTTTAGCCGCTCTATCGCGCCCACGAGGAGGGCGGTCCGTCTTGTCATATGCGGTACGATGCGGAGATGGAGTGTTAGTGAGCTCATCGTTGAATTGTGGCAACATCCGCCTCCGAGGGTAGCTTTTGGGCTGGTTTGACAAACTAGTGTCGTATGCTTCTTCGGCCGAGAGGACTTTCGTGCATCGATCAGTAAGGTCGGCCTGTTCGGCTTTGAGTTGCCGCTCTTTGGCCTTCAGGCTACGAGCTGTTGCTATGAGCCGCTTCCTGATTTCTATTGGAAATATGCCCTAGAGGCAATAATAAAATGGTTATTATTGTATTTCCTTGTTCATGATAATTGTCTATTGTTCATGCTATAATTGTGTTAACCGGAAACCGTAATACATGTGTGAATACATAGACCACAACATGTCCCTAGTAAGCCTCTAGTTGGCTAGCTCGTTGATCAATAGATGGTCACGGTTTCATGACCATGGACATTGGATGTCGTTGATAACGGGATCACATCATTAGGAGAATGATGTGATGGACAAGACCCAATCCTAAGCATAGCACAAGATCGTGTAGTTCGTTTGCTAAAGCTTTTCAATGTCAAGTATCGTTTCCTTAGACCATGAGATTGTGCAACTCCCGGATACCGTAGGAATGCTTTGGGTGTGCCAAACATCACAACGTAACTGGGTGGCTATAAAGGTGCACTACGGGTATCTCCGAAAGTATCTGTTGGGTTGGCACGAATCGAGACTGGGATTTGTCACTCCGTGTGACGGAGAGGTATCTCTGGGCCCACTCGGTAAGACATCATCATAATGAGCTCAATGTGACTAAGGAGTTAGCCACGGGATGATGTATTACGGAACGAGTAAAGAGACTTGCCAGTAACGAGATTGAACAAGGTATGGGGATACCGACGATCGAATCTCGGGCAAGTATCATACCGATAGACAAAGGGAATTGAATACGGGATTGATTGAATCCCCGACATCGTGGTTCATCCGATGAGATCATCGTGGAGTACGTGGGAGCCAACATGGGTATCGAGATCCCGCTGTTGGTTATTGGCCGGAGAAGTGTCTCGGTCATGTCTACGTGTCTCCCGAACCCGTAGGGTCTACACACTTAAGGTTCGATGACGCTAGGGTTATAGGGAAATGGTATACGTGATTACCGAAGGTTGTTCGGAGTCCCGGATGAGATCCCGGACGTCACTAGGAGCTCCGGAATGGTTTGGAGGTAAAGATTGATATATAGGAAGTCCAGTTTTGGTCACCGGAAAGTTTTCGGGCTCATCGGTAGTGTACCGGGAGTGTCGGGAGGGTGCCGGAGGACCCCCGAGAGGGGTGTGACGACCAAAGGACCTCATGGTCCCTTAGAGGAGGTGTGCCAGCCCATATTGGGTCGGCCAAGACCATCTATGTGGGCCCATGTGGCTGGAGATAAGGAGATAAGGCAAAAGGGATTTAAAAGGAGGAGATCCACCTCCCTTGTGGGAGGTGGACTCTCCCTTTAATTCGGCCGGCCCTCTCCTCTTCGGAGTAGAGGCCAAGCCAGCCCTACACGTCCCTCCTCCTATATATACTTGAGGTTTTGGATTTTTTTGAGACAAGATTTGATCTCTCTCTCTCTCACGGCAAAGCCCTACCTCTCTTCTTCCTCCTCCACAGCGCTTAGGCGAAGCCCTGTCGGAATACCTTGCTACTCCACCACCACCACGCCGTCGTGCTGCTGTTGGAGCCCTTCCACAACCTCTCCTTCCTCCTTGCTGGATCAAGGTGTTGGAGACGTCACCGGGCTGCACGTGTGTTGAACGCGGAGGTGCCGTCCGTTCGGCACTTGATCGGATCTACGGCGATCTGAATCGCTGCGAGTACGACTCCATCAACCGCGTTCTTGTAATGCTTCCGCTTAGCGATCTTCAAAGGTATGAAGATCCAATCTCTCCCCACTCGTTTGCTGGTTTCTCCATAGATAGATCTTGGTGACACGTAGGAAAATTTTGATTTACTACTACGTCTCCCAACAGTGGCATCATGAGCTAGGTCTATGCGTATAATCTATGCACGAGTAGAACACAAAGTAGTTGTGGGCGTCGATTTTGTTAATATGCTTGCCGTTACTAGTCTTATATTGATTCGACGGTATTGTGGGATGAAGCGGCCCAGACCAACCTTACACGTACGCTTACGTGAGACCGGTTCCACCGCCTGACATGCACTAGTTGCATAAGGTGGCTAGCGGGTGTCTGTCTCTCCCACCTTAGTCGGATTGGATTCGATGAAAAGGGTCCTTATGAAGGGTAAATAGCAATTGGCTATCACGTTGTGGTTTTGACGTAGGTAAGAAACGTTCTTGCTAGAAACCTATAGCAACCACGTAAAAACTTGCAACTACAAATTAGAGGACGTCTAACTTGTTTTTGCAGCATATGCCGTGTGATGTGATATGGCCAAAAGGATGTGATGTGATGCATTGTGATGTATGAGATTGATCATGTTCTTGTAATAGGGTTCACGACTTGCATGTCGATGACTATGACAACCGGCAGGAGCCATAGGAGTTGTCTTATATTATTGTATGACCTGCGTGTCAATCATAAACGCCATGTAATTACTTTACTTTATTGCTAAATGTTAGCTGTAGTAGTAGAAGTAATAGTTGGCGAGACAACTTCATGAAGACACAATGATGGAGATCATGATGATGGAGATCATGGTGTCGTGCCGGTGACAGTGATGATCATGGTGCCCCGAAGATGGAGATCAAAGGAGCAAGATGATA
The DNA here is from genome assembly GCA_022496015.1 of Hordeum marinum. Taxonomy (NCBI): domain Eukaryota; kingdom Viridiplantae; phylum Streptophyta; class Magnoliopsida; order Poales; family Poaceae; genus Hordeum; species Hordeum marinum. The sequence continues at coordinate 464,512,696 of CM039676.1, read as the reverse complement.
TTGGCCATATCATGTCACTATATTGATTGCATGTGATGTTTATCATGTTTACATCTTATTTGCATAGAATGACGGTAGTAAATAAGATGATCTCTCAATAAAATTTCAAGAAAGGTGTTCACCCTAACTGTGCACCGTTGCTAAGGATCGTCGTTCCGAAGCACCACGTGATGATCGGGTGTGATAGGTTCTAACGTTCGCATACAATGGGTGTAAGCCAGATTTACACATGCGAAACACTTAGGTTGACTTGACGAGCCTAGCATGTACAGACATGGCCTCGGAACACGGAAGACCGAAAGGTCGAACATGAGTCGTATAGAAGATACGATCAACATAGAGATGTTCACCATGGATGACTAGTCCGTCTCACGTGATGATCGGACACGGGCTAGTTGACATGGATCATGTATCACTTGGAAGACTAGAGAGATGTCTATCTAAGTGGGAGTTCATTAATAATTTGATTAAATGAACTTAATTATCATGAACTTAGTCTAAAAATGTCCTTGCAAATTATGTCGTAGATAGCTCGCACTGTAGATCCCCAGTTTTATTGATACAATCCTAGAGAAAAGTAAGTTGAAAGTTGATGGTAGCAATAATGCGGACTGGGTCCGTGATCTGAGGATTGTCCTCATTGCTGCACAGAAAGCTTATGTTTTTGATGTACCGCTAACTGCACCACTCCCTCAAGCGTTGTCTGTAGATGTTGTGAACATATGACAGGCACTTTTTGGTGACTACGTGATAGTTCAATGCGTCATGCATTACGGCTTAGAATTGAGGCTCCAAAACGTTTTGAACGTCACGGAACATATGAGATGTTCTAGGAGCTGAGATTGTGATCTCAGGCTCGTGCCTATGTTGAGAGGTATGAGACCTCCAACAAGATTCTTTGTCTGCAAGATAAAGGAGAATTGCTCAATCGCTGAGCGTGTGCTCAGATTGTCTGGGTGCTACAATCACTTGAATCAAGTGGGAGTTAATCTTCCAGATGAGATAGTGATTAATGCAGTTCTCCAAGTCACTGCCACCAAGCTACTAGAGCTTCGTGATGAACTATAACATGCCAGGGATGGATAAGATGATCCCTGAGTTGTTCGTGATGTTTGACACCACGAAGGTAGAAATCAAGAAGGAGCATCAAGTGTTGATGGTTAAGTGAAACCACTAGTTTCAAAAGGGGCAAGGGCAAGAACGGAAAACTTCAGGAATGGAAAGCCAGTTGTTGCTCTAGTGAAGAAACCCAAGGTTGAGCCCGAACCCGAGACTAAGTGCTTCTGTTATGAGGAGAATGTTCGCTGAAGCGGAAAACCCCTAGATGCTTGATAGATAAGAAGGCTGGTAATGTCAATGGAAGTATATTTGATATACGTGTTAGTGATGTGTACCTTGCTGGTACTCCTAGTAGCACCTGGGTATTGGATACCGGTTCGGTTGCTAAGTGTTAGCAACTCGAAATAAAAGCTACGGAGTAAATGGAGACTAGCTAGGTGAAAGGTGACGATGTGTGTTGGAAGTATTTCCAAGATTGATGTGATCACCATCGCACGCTCTCTCTACCTTCAGGATTTGTGATAAACCTAAATAAATGTTATTTGGTGTTTGCGTTGAGCATGAACGTGATTAGATCATGATTAGTGCGATACGGTTATTCATATAAGTTAGATAATAATGGTTATTCTGTTTACATGGATAATGCCTTCAATGGTCATGCACCCACTCGAAATGGTTTATCGAATCATGATCGTAGTAGTACACATATTCATAACATTGGTACCAAAAGATACAAAGTTAATAATGATAGTACCACATGCTTGTGGCACTGCCACGTAATATCATATTGGTATAAATCGCATGAAGAAACTCCATGATGATGGATTTTTTTTGACTCACTCGATTTCGAATCGGTTGAGACATGCGAGCCATGCCTCTTGGGCAAGATGACTGAGACCCCGTCATCCAATATGATGGAGCGGGCAAGTGGCTTATTGGAATTAATACATGTTGATGTATGTGGTCCAATGAGTGTTGAAACACACAGTGGATATTGTTGTTTTTCTTTACCTTCACTGATGATTTGAGTAAATATGGGGATATTTACTTAATGAAACACGAATCTGAAATGTTTGAAAGGTTCAAGGAGTTTCAGAGTGAAGTTAAAGATCATCGTGACAAGAAGATAAATGTCTATGATATGATCATGGAGGTGAATATCTAAGTTACGAGTTTGGTATGCAATTTTAGACAATGTGGAAATTGTTTCACAGCTCACGCCTCCTGGAACACCATAGTGTGATGGTGTGTTCGAACGTCGTAGTCGTGCTCTATTGGATATAGTGAGTACTATGATGTCTCTTATCGTTTTACCACTATCGTTATGGGGTTATGCATTAAAGACAAATCCATTCACTTTAACAGGGCACCAGCTAAGTCTGTAGAGATGACACCGTGAGAATTATGGTTTGACAGAAGCCTAAGCTGTCATTTCTTAATGTTTGGGGCTGCGACGCTTATGTGAAAATGGGTTTTTCACCTAGCGAGCTCGAACCCAAAGCAGACAAATGCATCTTCATAGAATACCCTAATGAGACATTGGGTATACCTTCTATCTCAGATCCAAGCGCAAAAGGTGTTTGTTGCTAAGAACGGGTCCTTTCTTGAGAAAGAGTTTCTCTCGAAAGAATTGAGTGGGAGGAAGATAGAACTTGATAAGGTTGTTGAACCTTTGTTTCAACCAGAGAATAGCGCAACACAGAAAGATGTTTCTGTAGAGCCTACTCAGTTGAAAAGGAAGTTAATGATGATGATCATGAAGCTTCGGATCAAGTCACTATCGAACCTCGTAGGTCGACAAGGACGCGTACTGCTCCTGAGTAGTACGACAACCCTGTCTTGGAAATCATGTTGTTGGACAACGATGAACCTACGAACTATGGAGAAGCGATGGTGGGCCCGGATTCCAACAAATGGCTAGGAGCCATGAAATCCGAGAAAGGATCCATGTATGAAAACCAAGTATGGACTTTGGTAGACTTGCCTGTTGAATGGCGGGTCATTGAGTACAAATGGACCTTTGAAATAAACATAGACGCTAATGGTGAAATGTCACCGTTTATAAAGCTCGACTTGTCGCAAAGAAGTTTCCGCCAAGTTCAAGGAGTTGACTGCGATGAGATTGTCTCATCTGTAGCGATGCTAAAAGTCTATTAAAATTTTGTTAGCAGTTGCTGCATTTTTCGATTATGAAATCTGGCAGATGGATGACAAAACAAGGTTTCCGTAATGGTTTCTGTGAGGAAGAGTTGTATGTGATACAACCAGAAGGTTTTGTCAATCCTAAGGATGCTAATAATATGCAAACTCCAGCAATCCTTCTATGGACTGGAGCAAGAATCTCGGAGTTGGAATATATGCTTTGATGAGGTGATCAAAGTGTTTAAGTTTATACAAAGTTTATGAGAAACTTGTATTTGCAAGAAAGTGAGTGGGAGCACTATAGAATTTCTTATAAGAATATGTAGTTGACATATTATTGATCGGAAATGATGTAGAATTTCTGGAAGAGCATGAAGGGTTGTTTGAAAAGAGTTTTTTCAAAGGAAGACCCAGATAAAGCTACTATTTTATTGAGCATCAAGATCTATAGGGATAGATCTATTCGCTTGATAAGTTTTTTCGACGAAGACATACCTTGACAAGTTTTTGAAGGAGTTCAAAATAGATGGGTCAAAGAAGGAGTTCTTGACTGTATTGTAAGGTGTGAAATTGAGTAAGACTCAATACCCGACCACGGCAGAAGATAAAAAAGAGATGAGTGTCATCTCCTATGCTTTAGCCATAGGCTCTATATAGTATGCCATGCTGTGTACCGCACCTGTGTGTGCCTTGCCATGAGTCTGTCAAGGGGTACAAGAGTAATCCAAGAGTGGATCACTGCAAGCTTTAAAACCAATCCGGATGACTCTCAGTAGAAATCCAGCTACGTATAGTGGAGCAGCCATTTGGAATAGCTCCAAGTGGAGCATGGGAGTAGTATCTACAAATATGACATGGAAAGTTTGCAAGGTACACACGGATCTGAATGTCGCAGACCCGCTGACTAAAAACCTCTTTCACGAGCAGAACATGAACAAACCCCAGAACTTATTGGGTGTTAATCACATGATGATATGATCACATGGTGATGTAAGTGTTAATCACATGGTGATGTGAACTAGATTATTGACTCTAGTGCAAGTGGGAGACTGTTGGAAATATGCCCTAGAGGCAATAATAAAATGGTTATTATTGTATTTCCTTGTTCATGATAATTGTCTATTGTTCATGCTATAATTGTGTTAACCGGAAACCGTAATACATGTGTGAATACATAGACCACAACATGTCCCTAGTAAGCCTCTAGTTGGCTAGCTCGTTGATCAATAGATGGCCACGGTTTCATGACCATGGACATTGGATGTCGTTGATAACGGGATCACATCATTAGGAGAATGATGTGATGGACAAGACCCAATCCTAAGCATAGCACAAGATCGTGTAGTTCGTTTGCTAAAGCTTTTCAATGTCAAGTATCGTTTCCTTAGACCATGAGATTGTGCAACTCCCGGATACCGTAGGAATGCTTTGGGTGTGCCAAACGTCACAACGTAACTGGGTGTCTATAAAGGTGCACTACGGGTATCTCCGAAAGTATCTGTTGGGTTGGCACGAATCGAGACTGGGATTTGTCACTCCGTGTGACGGAGAGGTATCTCTGGGCCCACTCGGTAAGACATCATCATAATGAGCTCAATGTGACTAAGGAGTTAGCCACGGGATGATGTATTACGGAACGAGTAAAGAGACTTGCCAGTAACGAGATTGAACAAGGTATGGGGATACCGACGATCGAATCTCGGGCAAGTATCATACCGATAGACAAAGGGAATTGAATACGGGATTGATTGAATCCCCGACATCGTGGTTCATCCGATGAGATCATCATGGAGTACGTGGGAGCCAACATGGGTATCGAGATCCCGCTGTTGGTTATTGGCCGGAGAAGTGTCTCGGTCATGTCTACGTGTCTCCCGAACCCGTAGGGTCTACACACTTAAGGTTCGATGACGCTAGGGTTATAGGGAAATGGTATACGTGATTACCGAAGGTTGTTCGGAGTCCCGGATGAGATCCCGGACGTCACGAGGAGCTCCGGAATGGTCCGGAGGTAAAGATTGATATATAGGAAGTCCAGTTTTGGTCACCGGAAAGTTTTCGGGCTCATCGGTAGTGTACCGGGAGTGTCGGGAGGGTGCCGAAGGACCCCCGAGAGGGGTGTGACGACCAAAGGACCTCATGGGCCCTTAGAGGAGGTGTGCCAGCCCATATTGGGTCGGCCAAGACCATCTATGTGGGCCCATGTGGCTGGAGATAAGGAGATAAGGCAAAAGGGATTTAAAAGGAGGAGATCCACCTTCCTTGTGGGAGGTGGACTCTCCCTTTAATTCGGCCGGCCCTCTCCTCTTTGGAGTAGAGGCCAAGCCAGCCCTCCACGTCCCTCCTCCTATATATACTTGAGGTTTTGGATTTTTTTGAGACAAGATTTGATATCTCTCTCTCACGGCAAAGCCCTACCTCTCTTCTTCCTCCTCCGCAGCGCTTAGGCGAAGCCCTGTCGGAATACCTTGCTACTCCACCACCACCACGCCGTCGTGCTGCTGTTGGATCCCTTCCCCAACCTCTCCTTCCTCCTTGCTGGATCAAGGTGTTGGAGACGTCACTGGGCTGCACGTGTGTTGAACGCGGAGGTGCCGTCCGTTCGGCACTTGATCGGATCTACCGCGATCTGAATCGCTGCGAGTACGACTCCATCAACCGCGTTCTTGTAACGCTTCCGCTTAGCGATCTTCAAAGGTATGAAGATCCAATCTCTCCCCACTCGTTTGCTGGTTTCTCCATAGATAGATCTTGGTGACACGTAGGAAGATTTTGATTTACTACTACGTCTCCCAACAATTTCTTCCTGATCCTCGAGGTTATCAGGGGTGTACAAATCATCGACTTCTGGTAAGTCTTCCTCCTCGACAGGGGGAAGGTAATCGTTTCCTTCGGGGTCCTTGACGGTATCGGGGTCGTTTTGGTCAGGTTTGTCGGGGTCGAATGGGTGCTCGGGCACATCGGGGTGATCATAATCGGCAGGGGCGTTAACATCCCTGATGCTGATAATAGTTCGTCTTCCCTTTTTGCTTTTGGACCGCTTATGCGATTTTAAGCGCCTTGATGGCGCGTCGCCCGATTTTTCACCGTCGTTGTGAGGCGTGTTGTCGCCGTTAGTGGCAGGATTATCCACCATGTAAACGTCGTACGTGGAAGTGGCGGTCCAACTCCCGGTGTTAACGGGGGTGGGAGCACGGTCCTCTTCATCCATGTATTCTGCCTCCTCGGAGGCATAGTCTAACACGTCGGTTAAGTCTTCGACGATGGCTATCAAGTGGGTGGTGGGTGGGTCCAAAAATCCGTTCCTGACCGAACTGTAACCGGGCCAAACATAGATCGGGGCTGGATCGTCAGTGATTTTTAACAATGAGAATTGCTCCAAGGCCTCGTCGATCGCTGAGGGCCCGATTGGATCCAGCTATTCAGAACGTGTGGAGTCGACCCCCATGAAGCCCACCCCTGGGGGGTGTTCGGTAGGAACACGTGTCTGGTCATATGGCTTGATGGCCAGACCGGGGTTAGAGATCGGACTGTCGCCATGGGTGACCCTATTGGCATGTCCGACGGAGGGGCTCAAGTTAAGGCCTCAGAGTCCTCGGGGGCTACGGGCAAAGCCGTAAGCCCGATTAGTGACAAGTCGCCTCGAGAGTCGACAAAAAACTCTAGGTTTCCAAATCTAACTTCCCGACTAGGGGTGAGGCTCTCAACGCGGTCTAGATGACCGGTGGAACCAGCATGCAACACGATGCTGCCGAAGGTGAAGATCTGCCCGGGGGAAAAACGTCCATGTTGCGGACCTCTTCGTTGATGAAAAGGCGAGGCGTCGATCCCATCTCGCTCACAGAGGAACTCTCAATGAAAGCACCAATGTCGGTGTCCAAACCGGTGGATCTTGGGTAGGGGGTCTCGAACCGTGTGACTAGGATCGACGGTAATAGGAGACGAAGTGGACACGAGTTTATCCAGGTTCGTGCCCTCCTATGGAGGTAATACCCTACATCCTGCTTAATTGTATTAATGGTGTAAGAGGTTACAGAGTTAATCTACCTCGAGATGGTATGTCTAACCCTAGATGAGTTGTCCTTGCCCTATACCCTAAAATCCTCCGGCTTATATAGATGCCGAGGAGGCCTAGTGCATGTAGTTGCAAGTTTTTACGTGGTTGCTATAGGTTTCTAGCAAGAACGTTTCTTACCTACGCCAAAACCACAACGTGATATGCCAATTGCTATTTACCCTTCATAAGGACCCTTTTCATCGAATCCAATCCGACTAAGGTGGGAGAGACAGACACCCGCTAGCCACCTTATGCAACTAGTGCATGTCAGGCGGTGGAACCGGTCTCACGTAAGCGTACGTGTAAGGTTAGTCCGGGCCGCTTCATCCCACAATACGGTCGAATCAAGATAAGACTAGTAACGGCAAGCATATTAACAAAATCGACGCCCACAACTACTTTGTGTTCTACTCGTGCATAGATTCTACGCATAGACCTAGCTCATGATGCCACTGTTGGGAGACGTAGTAGTAAATCAAAAATTTCCTACGTGTCACCAAGATCTATCTATGGAGAAACCAGCAACGAGAGGGGAGAGATTGCATCTTCATACCTTTGAAGATCGCTAAGCGGAAGCGTTACAAGAACGAGGTTGATGGAGTCGTACTCGCAGCGATTCAGATCGCGGAAGATCCGATCAAGTGCCGAACGGACGGCACCTTCGCGTTCAACACACGTGAAGCCCGGTGACGTCTCCTACGCCTTGATCCAGCAAGGAGGAAGGAGAGGTTGGGGAAGAGCTCCAGCAGCAGCACGACGGCGTGGTGGTGGTGGAGTATCAAGGTATCCCGGCAGGGCTTCGCCAAGCGCTGCGGAGGAGGAAGAAGAGAGGTAGAGCTTCGCCGAGAGAGAGAGAGTTCAGATCTGTTCTCAAAGGGCCAAAACCTCAAGTATATATAGGAGGAGGGAGAGGGAGGGCTGGCTTGACCCCTCCTCCAAGGAGGAGAGGTTCGGCCGAGCTAGGGGAAGAGTCCACCTCCCACAAGGGAGGTGGATCTCCTCCTTTTAAATCTTTTTCAGCCCTATCTCTTATCTCCAGCCACATGGGCCTTTAGCAAAAGTATTTCCCAGCCCAATAAGGGCTGACACACTTTATCTAACAGCCCATGAAGTCCTCTGGTCGTCACACCCCTCCCGGGGGTCCTCCGGCACCCTCCCGGCACTCCCGGTACAATACCGATGAGCCCGAAAACTTTCCGGTGACCAAAACTGGACTTCCTATATATCAATATTTACCTACGGACCATTCCGGAGCTCCTCGTGACGTCCGGGATCTCATCCGGGACTCCGAACAACCTTCGGTAATCACGTATACCTTTTCCCTATAACCCTAGCGTCATCGAACCTTAAGTGTGTAGACCCTACGGGTTCGGGAGACACGTAGACATGACCGAGACACCTCTCCGGTCAATAACCAACAGCGGAATCTGGATACCCATGTTGGCTCCCACGTACTCCACGATGATCTCATCGGATGAACCACGATGTCAAGGATTCAATCAATCCCGTATACAATTCCCTTTGTCTATCGGTATGGTACTTGCCCGAGATTCGATCGTCGGTATCCCCATACCTTGTTCAATCTCGTTACCGGCAAGTCTCTTTACTCGTTCCGTAATACATCATCCCGTGACTAACTCCTTAGTCACATTGAGCTCATAATGATGATGTCTTACCGAGTGGGCCCAGAGATACCTCTCCGTCACACGGAGTGACAAATCCCAGTCTCGATTCGTGTCAACCCAACAGACACTTTCGGAGATACCCGTAGCGTACATTTATAGCCACCCAGTTACGTTGTGACGTTTGGCACACCCAAAGCATTCCTACGGTATCCGGGAGTTACACAATCTCATGGTCTAAGGAAATGACACTTGACATTGAAAAGCTTTAGCAAATGAACTACACGATCTTGTGCTATGCTTAGGATTGGGTCTTGTACATCACATCATTCTCCTAATGATGTGATCCCGTTATCAACGACATCCAATGTCCATGGTCATGAAACGGAGACCATCTATTGATCAACGAGCTAGCCAACTAGAGGCTCACTAGGGACACGTTGTGGTCTATGTATTCACACATGTATTACGGTTTCCGGTTAACACAATTATAGCATGAACAATAGACAATTATCATGAATTAGGAAATACAATAATAACCATTTTATAATTGCCTCTAGGGCATATTTCCAACAGTCTCCTACTTGCACTAGAGTCAATAATCTAGTTACATTGTGATGAATCGAACACCCATAGCATTCTGGTGCTGATCATGTTTTGCTCGTGAGAGAGGTTTAGTCAATGGATCTGCGACATTCAGATCCGTATGCACTTTACAAATATCTATGTCTCCCTCCTGAATGTAATCACGGATGGAGTTGAAGCGGCGCTTGATGTGTCTTGTCTTCTTGTGAAACCTGGGCTCCTTCGTAAGGGCAATAGCTCCAGTGTTGTCACAGAGTAGAGTCATCGGGCCCGACGCATTCGGAATCACTCCTAGGTCGGTGATGAATTCCTTCATCCAGACTCCCTCCTTTGCTGCTTCCGAAGCAGCTATGTACTCCGCTTCACATGTAGATGCTGCCACGACGCTTTGCTTGCTGCTGCTCCAGCTCACTGCCCCTCCATTCAAAATATACACGTATCCGGTTTGCGACTTGGAGTCGTCCGGATCTGTGTCGAAGCTAGCATCGACGGTACCCTTTACGACGAGCTCTTCGGCACCTCCATAAACGAGAAACATGTCCTTTGTCCTTTTCAGGTACTTCAGGATATTCTTGACCGCTGTCCAGTGTTCCGCTCCGGGATCACTTTGGTACCTCCCTACCAAACTTATGGCAAGGTTCACATCAGGCCTGGTACACAGCATGGCATACATGATAGAGCCTATGGCTGAAGCATAGGGGATGACACTCATCTCTTCTCTATCCTTTGCCGTGGTCGGGCATTGAGTCGTACTCAATCTCACACCTTGCAACACAGGCAAGAACCCCTTCTTGGACTGATCCATATTGAACTTCTTCAATATTTTTTCAAGGTATGTGCTTTGTGAAAGACCAATGAGGCGTTTCGATCTATCTCTATAGATCTTAATACCTAATATGTAAGCAGCTTCTCCAAGGTCCTTCATTGAAAAACACTTATTCAAGTAGGCCTTTATACTTTCCAAGAGTTCTATATTATTTCCCATTATCAGCATGTCATCCACATACAGTATAAGAAATGCTATAGAGCTCCCACTCACTTTCTTGTAAATACAGGGTTCTCCATAAACCTGTACAAACCCAAACGCTTTAATCACCTCATTAAAGCGAATGTTCCAACTCCGAGATGCTTGCACCAGCCCATAGATGGAGCGCTGGAGCTTGCATACCTTGTTAGCATCTTTAGGATCAACAAAACCTTCCGGCTGCATCATATACAGTTCTTCCTTGAGGAAGCCATTAAGGAATGCCGTTTTGACGTCCATTTGCCAGATCTCATAATCATAAAATGCGGCAACTGCTAACATGATTCGGACTGACTTCAGCATCGCTACGGGTGAGAAAGTCTCATCGTAGTCAACTCCTTGAACTTGTCGATAATCCTTAGCGACAAGCCGAGCCTTATAGGCGGTCACATTACCGTCCGCGTCAGTCTTCTTCTTAAAGATCCATTTGTTTTCTATGGCTCGCTTATTATCAGGCAAGTCCACCAAAGTCCATACTTTGTTCTCATACATGGATCCTATCTCGGATTTCATGGCCTCAAGCCATTTGTCGGAATTCGGGCCCGCCATCGCTTCTTCATAGTTCGAAGGTTCACCGTTGTCCAACAACATGATCTCTAGGACAGGATTACCGTACCACTCTGGTGCGGAACGTGTCCTAGTGGACCTTCGAGTAGCAACTTGATCTGATGTTTCATGATCATCATCATTAACTTCCTCTCTAGCCGGTGTAGGCTCCACAGAAACAACTTCCTGTGCTGCGCTACTCTCCGGTTCGAGTGAAGGTACAATTACCTCATCAAGTTCTATTTTCCTCCCACTTACTTCTTTCGAGAGAAACTCTTTCTTGAGAAAGGATCCATTCTTGGCAACAAAGACTTTGCCCTCGGATCGTAGGTAGAAGGTATACCCAATAGTCTCTTTGGGACATCCTATGAAGACGCACTTTTCCGCTTTGGGTTCGAGCTTCTTAGGTTGAAGTTTCTTCACATAAGCATCGCATCCCCAAACTTTTAGAAACGACAGCTTAGGTTTCTTTCCAAACCATAATTCATACGGTGTCGTCTCAACGGATTTGGACGGTGCCCTATTTAAAGTGAATGCGGCAGTCTCTAATGCATATCCCCAAAATGATAGCGGTAAGTCGGTAAGAGACATCATAGATCACACCATATCCAATAGAGTGCGATTACGACGTTCAGACACACCATTTCGCTGAGGTGTGCCGGGCGGCGTGAGTTGTGAAACAATTCCACATTTCCTAAGGTGTGTGCCAAACTCGTGACTCAAATATTCTCCGCCACGATCAGATTGTAGGCATTTTATTTTCCTGTCACGTTGATTCTCGACCTCACTCTGAAATTCCTTGAACCTTTCAAAGGTTTCAGACTTGTGTTTCATTAAGTAGACATACCCATATCTGCTCAAGTCATCAGTGAGGGTGAGAGCATAACGGTAGCCACCGCGAGCCTCGACACTCATTGGACCACATACATCGGTATGTATTATCTCCAACAAGTCAGTTGCTCGCTCCATTGTTCCGGAGAATGGAGTCTTGGTCATCTTGCCCAAGAGGCATGGTTCGCATGTGTCAAATGATTCGAAATCAAGTGACTCCAAAAGTCCATCAGCATGGAGCTTCTTCATGCGTTTGACACCAATATGGCCAAGACGGCAGTGCCACATGTAAGTGGGACTATCGTTATCAACTTTACACCTTTTGGTACTCACACTATGGATATGTGTAACATCACGTTCGAGATTCATCAAAAATAAACCATTGACCAGCGGGGCATGGGCATAAAACATTTCTCTCATATAAATAGAACAACCATTATTCTCGGATTTAAATGAGTAGCCATCTCGCATCAAGCGAGATCCAGATACAATATTCATGCTCAAAGCTGGTACTAAATAACAATTATTAAGGTTTAAAACTAATCCGAAGGTAGATGTAGAGGTAGCATGCCGACGGCGATCACATCGACCTTGGAACCATTCCCGACGCGCATCGTCACCTCGTCCTTGGCCAGCCTCCGCTTATTCCGCAGCTCCTGCTTGGAGTTACAAATGTGAGCAACTGCACCGGTATCAAATACCCAGGAGCTACTACGAGCGCTGGTCAAGTACACATCAATAACAAGTATATCACATATACCTTTAATGTTGCCGTCCTTCTTATCCGCTAAATACTTGGGGCAGTTCCGCTTCCAGTGACAGGTACCCTTACAATAGAAACACTCAGTCTCAGGCTTGGGTCCATTCTTGTTCTTCTTCTTCCCGGCAACTTGCTTACCGGGCGCGGCAACAGCTTTGCCGTCCTTCTTGAAGTTCTTCTTACCCTTGCCTTTCTTGAAACTAGTGGTCTTGTTTACCATCAACACTTGATGCTCCTTTTTGATCTCGACCTCCGCTGATTTCAGCATCGAGTACAACTCGGGAATGGACTTCTCCATACCCTGCATGTTGTAGTTCATCACAAAGCTCTTGTAGCTAGGTGGAAGCGACTGGAGGATTCTGTCAATGACTGAGTCATCCGGGAGATTAACTCCCAGCTGAGTCAAGCGGTTGTGAAGCCCAGGCATCTTGAGGATGTGCTCACTAACAGAACTGTTCTCCTCCATCTTACAGCTGAAGAACTTGTCGGAGATGTCATATCTCTCGACTCGGGCATGAGCTTGGAAAACCAGTTTCAGCTCTTGGAACATCTCATATGCTCCGTGTTGCTCAAAACGCTTTTGGAGCCCCGATTCTAAACTGTAAAGCATGCCGCACTGAACAAGGGAGTAATCATCGCAGCGCGACTGCAAGCGTTCGTAACGTCTTGGTCCGCTGGGAGAATGGGTGGGTCACCTAGCGGTGCATTAAGGACATACAATCTCTTGGAAGCTATGAGGATGATCCTCAAGCCACGGACCCAGTCCGCATAGTTGCTTCCATCATCTTTCAGCTTGGTTTTCTCTAGGAACGCGTTGAAATTGAGGTTGACATTTGTGTTGGCCATTGGATCTACAATATAGATATTAAAGGCAATTTTAGACTAAGTTCACATAATCAAATTATTCAATGAACTCCCACTCCGATAGACATCTCTCTAGTCATCTAAGTGACACATGATCCATGTCAACTAGCCCGTGTCCGATCATCACGTGAGACGGACTAGTCATCCATGGTGAACATCTCCATGTTGATCGTATCTTCTATACGACTCATGTTCGACCTTTCGGTCTTCCGTGTTCCGAGGCCATGTCTGTACATGCTAGGCTCGTCAAGTCAACCTAAGTGTTTCGCGTGTGTAAATCTGGCTTACACCCGTTGTATGCGAACGTTAGAACCTATCACACCCGATCATCACGTGGTGCTTCGGAACAACGATCCTTAGCAACGGTGCACAGTTAGGGTGAACACTTCTCTTGAAATTTTATTGAGAGATCATCTTATTTACTACCGTCGTTCTAAGCAAATAAGATGTAAACATGATAAACATCACATGCAATCAATATAGTGACATGATATGGCCAATATCATCTTGCTCCTATGATCTCCATCTTCGGGGCACGATGATCATCATTGTCACCGGCACGACACCATGATCTCCATCATCATGATCTCCATAATTGTGTCTTCATGAAGTTGTCTCGCCAACTATTACTTCTACTACTATGGCTAACGCTTAGCAATAAAGTAAAGTAATTACATGGCGTTTATGATTGACACGCATGTCATACAATAATGTAAGACAACTCCTATGGCTCCTGCCGGTTGTCATAGTCATCGACATGCAAGTCGTGAACCCTATTACAAGAACATGATCAATCTCATACATCACAATGCATCACATCACATCCTTCTGGCCATATCACATCACAAGGCATATGCTGCAAAAACAAGTTAGACGTCCTCTAATTTGTAGTTGCAAGTTTTTACGTGGTTGCTATAGGTTTCTAGCAAGAACGTTTCTTACCTACGCCAAAACCACAACGTGATATGCCAATTGCTATTTACCCTTCATAAGGACCCTTTTCATCGAATCCAAACCGACTAAGGTGGGAGAGACAGACACCCGCTAGCCACCTTATGCAACTAGTGCATGTCAGGCGGTGGAACCGGTCTCACGTAAGCGTACGTGTAAGGTTGGTCCGGGCCGCTTCATCCCACAATACCGTCGAATCAAGATAAGACTAGTAACGGCAAGCATATTAACAAAATCGACGCCCACAACTACTTTGTGTTCTACTCGTGCATAGATTCTACGCATAGACCTAGCTCATGATGCCACTGTTGGGAGACGTAGTAGTAAATCAAAATTTTCCTACGTGTCACCAAGATCTATCTATGGAGAAACCAGCAACGAGAGGGGAGAGATTGCATCTTCATACCTTTGAAGATCGCTAAGCGGAAGCGTTACAAGAACGCGGTTGATGGAGTCGTACTCGCAGCGATTCAGATCGCGGAAGATCCGATCAAGTGCCGAACGGACGGCACCTCCGCGTTCAACACACGTGCAGCCCGGTGACGTCTCCTACGCCTTGATCCAGCAAGGAGGAAGGAGAGGTTGGGGAAGAGCTCCAGCAACAGCACGACGGCGTGGTGGTGGTGGAGTATCAAGGTATCCCGGCAGGGCTTCGCCAAGCGCTGCGGAGGAGGAAGAAGAGAGGTAGAGCTTCGCCGAGAGAGAGAGAGAGAGAGTTCAGATCTGTTCTCAAAGGGCCAAAACCTCAAGTATATATAGGAGGAGGGAGAGGGAGGGCTGGCTTGACCCCTCCTCCAAGGAGGAGAGGTTCGGCCGAGCTAGGGGAAGAGTCCACCTCCCACAAGGGAGGTGGATCTCCTCCTTTTAAATCTTTTTCAGCCCTATCTCTTATCTCCAGCCACATGGGCCTTTAGCAAAAGTATTTCCCAGCCCAATAAGGGCTGACACACTTTATCTAACAGCCCATGAAGTCCTCTGGTCGTCACACCCCTCCCGGGGGTCCTTCGGCACCCTCCCGGCACTCCCGGTACAATACCGATGAGCCCGAAAACTTTCCGGTGACCAAAACTGGACTTCCTATATATCAATCTTTACCTCCGGACCATTCCGGAGCTCCTCGTGATGTCCGGGATTTCATCCGGGACTCCAAACAACCTTCGGTAATCACGTATACCTTTTCCCTATAACCCTAGCGTCATCGAACCTTAAGTGTGTAGACCCTACGGGTTCGGGAGACACGTAGACATGACCGAGACACCTCTCCGGTCAATAACCAACAGCGGAATCTGGATACCCATGTTGGCTCCCACGTACTCCACGATGATCTCATCGGATGAACCACGATGTCAAGGATTCAATCAATCCCGTATACAATTCCCTTTGTCTATCGGTATGGTACTTGCCCGAGATTCGATCGTCGGTATCCCCATACCTTGTTCAATCTCGTTACCGGCAAGTCTCTTTACTCGTTCCGTAATACATCATCCCGTGACTAACTCCTTAGTCACATTGAGCTCATAATGATGATGTCTTACCGAGTGGGCCCAGAGATACCTCTCCGTCACACGGAGTGACAAATCCCAGTCTCAATTCGTGTCAACCCAACAGACACTTTCGGAGATACCCGTAGCGTACCTTTATAGCCACCCAGTTACGTTGTGACGTTTGGCACACCCAAAGCATTCCTAAGGTATCCGGGAGTTACACAATCTCATGGTCTAAGGAAATGACACTTGACATTGAAAAGCTTTAGCAAACGAACTACACGATCTTGTGCTATGCTTAGGATTGGGTCTTGTCCATCACATCATTCTCCTAATGATGTGATCCCGTTATCAACGACATCCAATGTCCATGGTCATGAAACCGAGACCATCTATTGATCAACGAGCTAGCCAACTAGAGGCTCACTAGGGACACGTTGTGGTCTATGTATTCACACATGTATTACGGTTTCCGGTTAACACAATTATAGCATGAACAATAGACAATTATCATGAACTAGGAAATACAATAATAACCATTTTATTATTGCCTCTAGGGCATATTTCCAACATACACATGGTCGGTTACATGCCGAAGAGATAAACATGCCTATTTACTACATCAGACGTGGAGCACAAGCCATAGTCCTCGAAGCTTCCATCCTGGTAACTGGGCCTTTAGGTCATATGGTGTTCGGCGAGTGGCCCATACAGTCCGGCCCGTACACAACAGGTCGGCTATCCGAGGACTCCCTCACTCCTTCTCCGTTTTGAAAGGAAAACTAAAAAGAAAAGTAAGAGTGTACTTTATGTAGAAGTATATACATGCTTAGGATACGAATGAATTTCTCACTATTTTATTGGAGAAAAAATATGAAAAAAATGCAACTTTATGTATGCACATATGCAACTTTATGCATGAAATTTTCCTTAAAAAATGTGCAGACTCAAAAAATAGTACTTCAGCCGTCATTATTATAAGATTTTGTATCTTCTTTCCTAAATCAAATGTATATAGACACATTTTAGTGTATTAGTTCACTTATTTGACTCCGAATGTGATATATCCAAAACATCTTATAATTTGGAATTGAGGTAATATGCTCTAATTTTATTTTCTCGAAGCTTACAACCATTAGTTCTCGCATGGCGCCAGACGAGGCTTGCTATTCCTTTCCTATCCGGCCACGAAAACAATGGTATGATCACAGCAAGATGGGGAGCAAGGAAAATGGAGCTGGGTCGCCATGAAGGTTATAGAGCCTGGGCAAAGTACAAAGGCTCCCAGCGTACGACCATTCACCCATGAAAATTGTTGTTTAGTTCTTCATTTACTGCTATTTTCTCAAAGGGTGATCCAGGGCATGCACAACTCAGGGTCGCTGCCCGTGGTAGCTGAGCCATGGTTCCACCACTAGGAAGAGGCGCAACCAATCACTGCAGGAGGATGCAACAAGGCATCAGGCCGCGGCACCGAAAAAAGGCCTCTCTATAGCTTTCCCCAATAATTTCCCTCGATGCCTCCTATTCTTAATAAGCTAAGTAAACCACACACAAAAATATGGTTCTTCGTTATGTGTTCTTCTTTCGCATTTTAGCTGGCCTCTTGGTTCTGTCACACATCTGCTACCTCTTCACTAACTCCTTGCTTGATATAATTGTTATTGCTGCACTGTTGTATACGGTTTGATGGAGATAAATAGTATAGCAATGACTCAAACATGTGTTGGTATATAAAGGCGGCAAAAGGTGCATACATGGCTCTTGGGGAGGGAGGGGAGTGGTGCAATACTCGTTCGTCACACAATAAGCTACGATGCATAATAATACATGACAAGGAGTATTATTTAAGCCATGTCGGTTGCTTGAAACCTAACTAGTCATAATAAAGTTTCGCTGGAACGTCGGTCGGACTAAAATTAGGTGCAACTATAAAAACTCTCAATAGATTCATCAAAGTAATTATTATTTGGAAGAGTAAAATGCATTATAAGTCCTAAAAGTACTGAAGGTGTGTCAGTTTAGTTCTATAGCTTCGAAACTGTGGTTTGAGGTCGTAAAACTATTGGGGGTGTGTCAATTTAGTCCTATAACTTTGAAACTACGGTTTTAGCTTCTAAAACTACTCGAGGTGTGCCAGTTTAGTCTTATAGCTTTGAAACTGCTGGCCATCCATTGCATGATGGCTTGAGCTCCACCTGATATGAACAAACTTACATAGCTTTGGGACCCAAAACTACGGTTTCTAAGTTATAGGACTAAACTAACACGCCTCCAATAGTTGTACGACCCAAACCGCAGTTTTAAAAATATAGGACTAAACTCAGGCACCTCCAATAGTTTTAGGACCAACAATGCATTTTACACCATTTGTGAAAAATGTGTTGACTCACAAAATAGTATATTTTATGTTTTCTCGACGTCTGAAGTACATCCAGATATTGGTGGAGTTGGAATAGGTGGGTGTACCACAACGTGAGATTTGCTAGTTGGCCACATCGAAAGGAGGATCTAAAGTCATTCACATAGTACTCGACCGCAAAAAAAAAAAACTATGGTCGCATCAAGATGATAAATGGGACGTTGAAGGCTATACACGGCCAATCACTCGAGAGATAGGAAAGTGGCCAAAGCACATAAAATATCGAATCTATAGCTTTCCCATTAAGTTTCCCAACGCCTCCAATTCTTAAGCAAGACACGCCACAAAACTCTATGGTTCTGAGTTACATGTTTTTATTTCACAATTTTACTAGGCTCTTATTTCTTGGACACATCTGCTACCTCTTCACTAGACCGTTTCTCTCCTTGTTGCTTGCTATAGTTGTTACAACTTCACTATTGTATATGGTTTCATGGGAGTCAATAGTATAGCAAAGACTCAAACATGCGGTGGTATAAAAAGATGATAAAAGGGTGCATTCATGGCTCTTTGGGGCAGGGTTGATAGGGCTATAGGGGTACAATACTCGTTCATCACACGACAAGCTATCATGGGTAATAACACATGATCATGAGTATTATTTAACCTATTGCTCATCGTCTGCCTAGTAAGAATAAAGATTAGCCAGATCGAGGATTGGACTAATGTTAGGTGCAGCTATAAATTTAGTGGATTCATCAAAGTTACTATCAGTTGGAAGAAGGAATAAGTTTGACTGCAAAGTCCTTTTAGTAATCAAAATATGCAAAGAAACCCTCAGCTCCAATTGTGTAAACGTAAACCAATGTGGAGAAACAAATATTCATATCTAAGTATTCTAATAACAATTATATTTACCTTTTTACACCAATGCATTATGCAGAAGTTAATTATTCAGGAAATTAAGCCATACTTATATCCCTCATATATAATCATATCAATAATCAAATATGACATTTCAAACTTAATTAGGGTTTACTTTGATGTTTTCATGTGATTCTGTGAACGACCGAGTCTGTATGATTTCTTTTCCTTTCCATTCTAATTAAGTGGGAAACATAAATGAGGAAGATACTAAACTAAGATTAGCTTTTCGTACACATATACATGTTTACCAATTTACTTGTTCATGTTTGTGTTATATCTTCTAAATTGGTACTTCAATTTTTACCCGCAAACAAGGAGCCTCTCCTTCCCCAGAAAAATATAATAGACCCCTTATATTTAGGAAATTGAATGCTCTTATTTCAATGCCACAATAGTGAGTGCTTCATTAACTCTGAAACTGTAGATCATACAAAAGAGATCGGTAAACTGGATTAAATTTTCAGTTTGAGTTCCAAAGATGAACATACAATTTTATTAGGATAAAATTAAAGGGGGTACATCCCAGTTTGCAACGGAGGAAATCTTGAACAAACAAGCACTCGGGTAAATAAAAAAATTCATAATACTTGAAAACCATCGCACATGATTCCTTTTTTCTCTCCATAAATGTCAAATAAATTTCAAAGTCATACAAGACTTTGATATGTCTCAAATATATATATAAATTTTGTTGTGGTCATGCCACGTTCATATCATTTATACATAGTTTTGGCACACTTATTATTATTATTATTTTCGTTGGACTAACATATAATACGGTGTCGAGTGCTAGTTGTTGTTTTTAGTGTTTCCGGTGCAACAAAAAAAGGTACTTCTGGGGACCAAAAATTAAATAGAATTAAGTCATTCATATTCAAGCTAGAAGACTGATTGGGCATAAAAACACTTGGAGGGGCCCCGGTAGGGGCAATGCAGCATTGCCACATAGGTGGGCCCTAGGGCGGCAACTAACCATGCGGAGACCCTGGGTATCATCTCCACCGCCTCCTGCCCCGCCTGGCTCTATAACCCTCAAAACTGTAGATGCAACTTTTTCTAAATTTGTTACGCGACAGACTCGAGCGATTTTGAGACAGAGAAATGTGGTCTTTTCTGGCACTATACTGGAGGGGGGTAGATCCGATTTTGGAGGAGGTTCTCGACCTCGTGGGGACATGAACACGAATGGGAAAACCTTCTCCCATATAGTGGGAAGGCCAAGGAAGAAGAAGAAAGAGGGGGCCCTTCATCCTCTCTTTATGTAGCACTGGAACGCCGTTAAAGGAGCCATCATCACCGCCATCATTTTCATTGACTATATGATCATCTCCATCTCAAAAACCGCTTATTTGAATGCCACAATAATTAGTGTTCAGTATATTCTCAAATTGTAGATCATACAAAAAACAAAAAAGAATCATACCTATACACAGTTGAACAGGAAAATTACAAATTTAATTGGTGTTTACTTCCAATCCTTCATGTGAGCCTTGATCTGAGGGGTACTTTGTTCGCTCAATTTGTTCATGAATAAGACTCGGTGTGTTTGTGTGTATGATTCTTTTTCTCTCCTTTTCCTTTTTGACAGGAAAAAACAAAGGAAAAGTAAGAGTGTACTTGATGTATAAGTATATACATGCTTAGGTCGTGAACGGTGTTCTCATAATTTTTTTAGGGAAAAAATATGCAATTTATGTATGTATATATGCAACTTTATACATGGATTTTTCCTTAAAAAAATGCGCGGACTCACAAAATAGTACTTCATCCGTTCACTATTAGAAGATGTTCGAACCTTTTCTGAATGAGATGTATATAGACACAATTTAGTGTATTAGTTCACATTTCAGCCCATATGTGAAATGTCCAAAATATCTTATAATTCAGAATGGAGGTAATATGGTCTAAATTTATTTTCTCGAAGCTCACAACCATTAGATCTGGCATGGTGTCACATGAGGAGCAAGGAAAATGCAACGGGGTACTCTAGCCAGGAAGGTTAGAGAGCCTGGGCAAAGTATAAAGCTCTCGGCCTATAACCACTCATCCATGAAAATTGTTGTTTGGTTCCTCGTTTACTGCTATTTCTCAAAGGGTGATCTAGGGCACAACTCGGGTTGCTGCCCCGTCATAGCCGAGCCATCACTCCACCACTAGGAAGAGGTGCAACCAAACATTGCAGGAGAATGCAAGAAGGCAACAGGCCGCGGGACGGGAACAATACCACTCCATAGCTTTTCCTACTAATTTTCCTTGATGCCTCCTATTCTTAAGCAAAATAAAACACAACAACTTTGTGGTTCTTAGTTATGCGTTCTTCTTTTGCATTTTAACTGGCCTCTTGTTTCTGTCGCGCATCTACTACCTCTTCACTAAACCACTCCTTTCCTTGCTTGATATAATTGTTATTCGTGCACTACTGTGTATACGGTTTGATGGAGATAAATAGTATAGCAAGGACTCAAACATGGGTTGGTATATAAAGACGGCAAAACAGTGCATGCATGGCTCTTGGGGAGGGAGGGAAGTGATGCAATACTCGTTCGTCACACAATAACCTATGATGCATAATAACACATGAGACGGAGTATTATTTAAGCCAGGCCGGTTGCTTGCAATCTGACTAGTAATAATAAAGATTCGATGGAACGACGGTCGGACAAATATTAGGTGCGGCTATAAAAGCTCTAAATGGATTCGTCAAAGTTCAAAGTTATTATCATTTTTTGGAAAGAATGTACATGTTTTATTGCAAAGTCTTTTTACTAACCGGAATGTGCAAAGAAATCCCCAGCTTCAATTTTATAAACCTAAATTTGGAAAAAACAAGTCTTCACATGGAACATGCAAGTATTTAATAGAAATGTACTAGCCTATACCCGTGCATGGGCATGCTGCCCTACTTATAATTCGCAGTATATATTGTTATATGGCATGTGAATATTATTTTTCATCTTTTTGGAAAATTTTATTGGTTTTGATAAGTTTCTTGGTTTGAGAATTAAGTCAGAACAATGAGTGATTCTGGTAGATTAGTATTCATGGATATTTATTTATTTGATATCAGAAGCCTGAAAAATGCTTATGATCTCCTACTGATCATTGTCTCACTATATATTAAGATATTGGAAGTATCATACAAACTGAGACCGAGCTAAGATAAGCGATTGTATGGACACAAGAAAAGCGAGGAGCACCCATGCACGGACAGACGAACTCGTCGACAACAGGGTGCACGGCGATGGCGCGCAGCGTCTTCGCGTCGGCTCCCTCCTAGCCCATCACCGCCCACAGCTGTAGATTTGTTAAACCCACGGCCAGAGACACGACCGTAGCAGAGGAAGCAACAGGCAATTGATAGTCTAGCATGGCTCGACGAATTTATTGTTTGCAACTGTGCAACTATGTTGAAGCATACATGTTCACGACTCTATCTTCCTAGTCCATGTCAGTGTTAAATCTTCTATTTTGTCCCACTCATTTTGGATTTCCATTTTGTTCTAAGTCTAGAGCAAAGCAATTAAACAATAAACCAAATTTCATCAACTCAAAAGTTGCTAGCCACACACATCATATGGCATAGATCTTCTAAATTAATATCAAAATTTACCAACAAAGGAGGAACCTTTCCTTCAAAGGATAAATATAACCCCTTATATCATTAGTAAATTGAACCCTCTTGTTTGAATGTCACAATAATGAGTCTTTAATTGAAATGAAAATAAGAGTTATACAAAATAGGATTTGTCACTGAACTAAATATCTTTCCAGATTGAGTTGCAAATATGAAAAACAAATATTGGGTAAAAGAGGACATATCAAAAGATTGAGTTGCAAATATGAAAAACAAAGATTGGGTAAAAGAGGATATATCAAACTTTATGTACGAAATGCTCCTAAAAATGTACCGACTCATAACATAATATATTTTTTGTTTTCTCGACGCCCGATGTACATCCAGATATTGGTGGAGTTGGAATATGTGGGTGTACCACAACGCGAGGTTTGCTAGGTGGCCACACCGAAAGGAGGATCTAAAGTCGTTCACATAGTACTCAGCCGCAGAAAAAAAATACTATGGTCGCATCAAGATGATAAACGGGACGTTGAAGGCTATACACTTCGAAGCACCGAAGAAAGCGGAAAGTGGCCAAAGCAAATAAAAATATTTAATCTATAGCTTTTCCCATTAAGTTTCCCAAACGCCTCCAATTCTTAAGCAAGGCACACTACAAAACTCTATGGTTTTCAGTTTTCCTTTTGAGAGAATAGGCCTTGTAAAGTAGTATGTGCCCATATGCACAACTGGTTGGGGCCCATAAATTTCTCCTGCCAATTTGATGTGGACGCTCTAATCAAGGGGAGTAGCGGGCACACAAGCGGCCCAGCGTTCAGAAAAATATATATACATAAGCCTATATAATGATGTTATCATGTCATATATATATTCATCATATATGATGTTATCATGTCATATATATTCATCATATATAGTCACTCATACAATAAGGTTAGCTATAAGATTGGATATAAGAGTACTATTTTTTTCCAATTTTTTTCTATATCTTTTTCTCATTTATTGCATTTGTCTAGAAGTACTTATATAGGTAGGCTCTTGCATGAGAGCCTACTTTCATTATTTTTTCATCTCTTTTTTTTACATAGACAAAAATGGCATGTAGACGGACTATAAGCCACTAAGGACGAGGAGGACGAAACATCGCTCCCTGTGGTCACACGCCGCCACGATGCCCTCGCAGGCTCCACACCGCACGCCGCGTTTTTGACTAGGGGAAAAGGCCACCAAGCCCAGAGCTTGACACGCACGGGCCACACCACCGAGCCACTTACATCGCGGGCCCACAAAACAGTACAGGCCCAAAGGCATAACCTGGTCAAAATCGAATGCCCAAATAAAAAATGTTGTCCTCATTTGATTGGAGCCATCGTTTGGCCCAAATTCACACACGACGCGAGAAAGCGATCGCCGCCAAGTCCAACCATCCAGGAAAAAGGTGATGAAATTTGGGCTGGAGAAAAATCTTTGCTGAAAACAAGAGAGAAAAGATGGCTGCGAGTCAGTCTCACGTTCGAAAACGACGTTACTCACTGTAATCTTCAGAAGAGCCCCAACGAAAACTGGACCAACATTATTACTATTATATTTTTGCGAGGCGTACACGCTGAAAAGTGCTAGTAGGACGGCAGCTAGCTGGGTGGGTGAGGGCAGAAGAGAGAGAAGGAGTTGAAAGAGGAGAAGATTCTGCATCTGTTTTGTAAGTATGTGCATTGTGGATGGAACCTGACGGATCATATGAAACCAGGTGAGGCTGGCAGGCACCAGCGGCCGAAATGACAGGTAATCGGTGTTGAATGAAAACGAAAACTCAAGCAGCGTTCGCTTCATGGGCAGGCAGGCAGGCAGGAAGGAAGCTAGTGGTGCTGTAGACTGCATCGGCGGACCGCGTTGAAGGCAAAGCCGGGCGGCGCGCTTGCTTGACGTGGTTTGATTTGACAAGCGCCGCTTCGTCCTCCCGTCTCGTCAACCTCGAGCCCCGTCCCTTCCTTCTTCATGAGTGGAGGGGAGCGAGCGCAGATGGAGGCATAGGGAAAGCGATGTGGCCACTGGCCAGCCGCCGTCGGTATGGGCTGGTACTAGGGTAGGCAGTGTCCTTGGGACGCAGAGGAGAGGAGGAGCCATCAATGCCGACCGGCGACCCCGCTCCCAGACCCAGGAAGCGAGACGCCGGCTGCAGCCTGCAAGGAATCGAGAGCGACCCATGGAACAAGCGAAGGCGAAGCAAAGGGGGCCTCAGCTCACCAACGCAACAGAACAGTTCCTTCAGCCGACGATGGATCTATCTGCGCTCGATCTCTCGCGCCGCACACACACACACAGACACCAGGGCTGCCTACGAGCCTACGACCACAGCTCTTGTGTTCGATTTCCTTTTCTCGGATGATGCTCAGTCCGCGGTGTCCACACACCACACGCAGGACGAGCGAGAGCCACACGCCCACGCATGAATGGTTGATGATCGCCGGATTACATGGATGGATAGACAGGTCCAAGACTCGGAGCAGTCAGCAGTGCAGCAGTAACAGTCAAAGCAGGTCTCTGTCCCCTGACTTAACACACTGCTCGCTCCCCGTTTGCTCGGCGGCAAATGGTCACACTCGCCGCCGTTGCCGTCGGTGACCTGACGGATCACACACAACACATCGCTCGCTCAGACAAATTTTATGTTCAGACTTAGGCTTAGCACACTGACCATCACATCGGATCATGAGGTAAAGGTGATGCGCCGGCGACGTCAGCTCTCCCAAACTCTATATACGACCGATGCTCCAAAGAAACACATAAAAATATATGATAGTTCTTGGTGAAATTTACTACTTATTCCAGTTCCTCTCCCATTCCTTTCAGTCTTGATGCAAATCAAATCACTAGTTTGACATGCACACAACGGCGATGGCTGTGACGGTGATGGTGACGGCGCTGCGGCCGACGGCGGCAGCGTCGCGCCATTTGTCTTTGGATCGGCGGTGGCGGCACCTTCGGTCAGATCTGACCGGTGCAGTCGGCGGTGGTGGTCATCTTTTTCGTCAGAGGTGGTCGGCCTGCGGTTGGGTGGTCGGGTCTCTAGATTCAGCATTTAGTGCTGGTTACGAGTTGGGGAGACATAGTTGTCGGTGAAAACGGGGCCGTTGGCGGGCGATGGCGGCGTTTTGCGCCGTTACCTTGATGAAGGCATCGTTGTGCAACTGTTCTCGACCCATTCGTGCTGCTCCTGAAAAAACCCTAAGATCTGGTCTTCCAGATCGAACGATTGCGGTACTATGGTGCCATATCTTTTTTGGAAGCATCGTTTGTGGAGCAGCGCTGGAAGACAGAGGTAGGAGGTGGAGCGGCTTCGTCTTGCACGAAGCTTCGGTGGGGCTGTCGAGTCATGCCTGACCGATAGGTGCTACGCTGAGTCATGCGTGGTTGGCAAGTGCTATGCACGACAGATCTCCCAGAGTCTTCACGTCTGGACGGATGAGCGCAGGGCTATGGCGCCGTTGGGCGCCATGGTGGCGTCGATGGATGTTCGGTCTGGCAAGGATGATGCGGATATCTCTCCTGAAGATGGGTCAGTGGTCCGATGATGAGGGCGGCCTTAGGTAGGCTACACCGGTTGTTGGTCCTAATACGTTATGTGGATGGATTGACGACGACGCCGGTTTTAGATATGAGAAACGAGAGCACTCCACATTATCGAGTTTCTAAGTATGAGCGGTGGTTTCGGTTGGATTGATGTATGTTCATGTCAGACCTTTATAGAATAATTAATGAAAATGATTGCACGCATCAATTGCTGCATAGGCCTCTCCAAAAAAGAATCATTTTGTAACAACGACATGGCTGTCATCAGCTCAACAAAAAGATCAGCCTAACATTGAGGAAAAATAAATAAAGGGCGTAAGAAAATATACAACAATCTGTTCCGTATTGATTGGGCAATTTTTTTTAATTAATCGATAAGGCAAATTTTTTGGCTCCATTTAAAAAAATACTCTCACAATAAAATAAACCCATCTACAGTATCGGCAAAAGTAGCATTGGAAACGAGACGAGCAGACGGCGTCATCTTTTGGTGGCACAAGGGAAGTCGCCAAGAACTTTTCTGGGCCGCAGGGCAGTGGTGGAGGTCGTCCGTGAGGAGGCGGAGTGGTCGAGATGGCCGGTGCTGGGCGTGTTCAAGGCTGCAGGGTAGCGACTAGCTTGGTACCAATGTGTGCGCTGCACATCTCGACGGCGGATCTGGCTGGTGTTTACGGATCCGTGGAGGGCGACGGCCTGCGAGCCTGAGGACAACCAGAGAAGCCCGATACTGGCCGGCTGGAGGCGGCGACGGTCCTACACCTAAGAGCATCTTTAGCCGTTCGGTCTTTCAAGACGTGGAAAAAAAAGCCGTCTGGAGGCAAACCAAGGCTAGATTGGCTCCTGGGGTGATCTAGCTCCCAGCAACGTTTCCAGACGTCCCCCAAGTCGCGATAAATTCAAACCTGGTCATTTTCGCTCACAAATAAACGCCACAAGTTCGGCGATCATCGGCCCAGTTCGGGCGACGGAGTTCGGCGATCGGGTGAAAGTTTCGCCGTACAAAAAAAGAAATGGCACGTGGGCAACGCATCACACGGCGGGGTCGGCCTCTTGTATCGGCGCAATCGGCATGCATGGGCTTGGTGGAGTCGGAGCTGCTTCTATGCTGGGCGGCGTCAGCACGGCTTTCGTGCTGCTGGGCGGCGTGGAGGCATCATCGCTCGGGCTTGGCGACGGAGTCGGCATGGGCGTGGGAGTTGGCGGCGCCGTCGATGGCAGCTGGTTCAGGATGAGGCCGCGCTCCGCCAAGTACCACGCCTTGAGCTGCTCGTCGTTGCTCTGGAGCATGTCCGCCCCGCCCATTAGGAAAGTCAGGTCGGTGTTTCTCTTCTTCGCGACGACGTTGGTCCAGAGTAGGTCGAGCTTGACGGCGCTGTTCGACATCAATACCGACCACCGCGTCTCGGTCTTCTCTTCACGTAAGGCGGCCCGGGCCTGTGCATCGGCGAGGCAATGCTCAATGGATTCCTGCACCCGCGCGATTGCCGAGTTGGCGTGTTTTTCCTTCTTGGCGCCTTTGTTGCCTTCGGGGCGCCCGACGTCGACGCGTCCGGCTTGTAGGTCTCCTTGGCCTTGGCGAGGGTGCGCCGGACATCCGCCCACTTGTCGCACTTCTCGATCCGCTTGAAGACGTGGAGGTACTTGAAATCTTGGTCATGCCCTGGTCGGTGGTGATAGCCTCCCGACGCTGAACTTCTGCCCTCTAGTCGGCGTTGGACATGCTCGGGGGCTTGGACAGCGACACCCTCGGCTTCCTCTGCTTTGGCTGGGCGACGGCGGCGGTCACAGTCGTCACGGTGCGGGGGACCACATACTTCTTCGGCGGCATGGCAGCCGGCTGGGAGGGGAGGAGGAGGAGATTGGCGGGAGGAATGGAGAGAATGAGAGGAAAGCCGGTGGAAAGCAGGAAGAAACGGCGGGAAACCACCCTCCTCTCGCCGACAGAGCGGCCCCACACCCCATTTTCGCTTGTGCTGGTGCCCCCAGCGCATCGGGTTCGGCTCGGGTGCGCCGGCTGTTATTTCGGCCCAACTCGGCGAAAAACGGACTCCTGAGGACGCGATTAGGTCGTTTGTCGCCCGCCGACGCTAAAAAATCGCCTGGGGGGGCTGTTGGGGACGCGGCTAGAGATGCTCTAATCTGGTTGGGGCTACCTTGCTTCGCGTCGGCCGGCTGCAGGGCGTCGCCCGTTGTGCCTTGCTGCGAGGATACCAAGAGGTTGACCGATGTGCTTCTTTTGGGCTTCTCTATCGGTTATGGAAAACCAAAGAGGCTCGCTTCGGTAACACTTACCAGAATGATTGACCCTAAAAAAACATGATTTGTTGAAAGAAATGTTGATGTGGTGATCTAGCAAGTGAATATAAATAAGAATAATTGCTATTGTGGCAAGGTCGATGAGTTGGATAGCTTGCATATTAAGAGAACTAGATGAGGCCCCGACGCATTGCTACGAGAAACCTGCTAAACGATGCATAAGAGTTTGTATAGAAACATTTATAAGAGTTTGTATGGAAAGATAATGTTAGCTTAAATATGAAAATAAAATACAAAGAGTATAGAAAGAGAAAAAGAATGAATTGCAATTAAAAGAATATCAATTCAAACAAAAATGTGAATGTGAATTACATAGGACGACGCAAGTGACCAACACGTATATTGTCAAAATCTAATGTAAAAATGACTTTTGAGTAACATGCATGAATTGATGATGTCATGCTTGCATGCATAAAGTAATGCAAAAACAATGTAATTATGACTTGCATGGATGACTTGTTTATATGGTATAGTTGCATGTTCAGAAAAAATAGCTAACGGGTTGTAGCTATTTAGGAATAGAAGATTACGATTGTGAGGATGAATTATTTGTGTACTACTACCTCTGTACCGAAATATTTATAGCTGGGAAAAACTAATGCAAGTTTTTTCAACTACAAGTATTCTGATACAGAGGGAGTATTATAGATTATAGATTATAGATATACTTTTAATCTTTAGATATACATAATTTTAGTTTCTCCACATTCAAACCGCAATAGCTCAATGGAATTGCATGCCCCACCAAGACTCACTAGCTGGTTTTAAATGCAAAGCATAGGAAGGGGTTGCTCGATGAATATCGGAAGTCCTTTCCATACCTGGACACAGAGGGAATGGTACCATCATGTTCAGTATATATTTATGTCGCATGTATATCTTGTTGTGACCCATCTTCTAGTCGTGTCTAGTTGAGGTTGAGGCTTATCCTATGATTATATTTACGTGCACCGACACCCCAATCAATACATCGAATATTGCATTGTAAACTTGTCTATCTATAGTTGGAGAACGTTGCATGGAAAACAAAAAAAAATCTACACACACGCAAGATCTATACATAGTGATGAGCATCTACGAGAGGGAGAGTGGATCTACATACCCTTGTAGATCGCTAAGCGAGAAGTGTTAAGAAATGCGGTTGGCGTAGTTGAACGTCTTCGCGATCCAAATCGCCGAGCATCCCGCGATCTCATCACGATCCGTCCCGCGATCCAATCACGATCCGTCCCGCGAACTTATCACGATCCGTCTCGCGATCTTGATCACGGTCCTTCCGATCTAGCGCTGAACGGACGGCACCTCCGCATTCAGCACACGTACAGCTCGATGACGATATCCGCCTTCTTGATCCAGCAAAAGGGAGCGGAGAGGTAGATGAGTTCTCCGGCAGCGCGACGGCGTTGCGGCGACGGTGGTGAAGCTATTCCAGCAGGGCTTCGCCTAAGCACCACTGAAAACCGATCTAGAGGAGAAACTGCGATCTAGAGGAGAGGTAGCACGTGGCTATTAGGGTTAGCTTTTTCCTCTAAATCCTCTGGTATATATAGGAGGGAGTGATGAGGACATCCCTACTAATGCTACACCCATA
This sequence comes from Hordeum marinum, assembly GCA_022496015.1. Taxonomy (NCBI): domain Eukaryota; kingdom Viridiplantae; phylum Streptophyta; class Magnoliopsida; order Poales; family Poaceae; genus Hordeum; species Hordeum marinum. The sequence continues at coordinate 464,482,428 of CM039676.1, read as the reverse complement.
ACTCCGACTGCTATACATACAGGACCAATTACTAGAGCTCGCGCACGTCAATTGAATTACCAGGTACTTTCGTTTCTTGCAAATCCTTCTAATGTTCATGAACATATGATGCTGCCTAAATTAGATACTTTTGTTTTACTTGTGAATGAAGGACCTGGCATGGACAAGAAGGATGACCATTGGAGCGGGATCAAGCATGGAGAAGAAGGTGCGCGCGCGGGAAAGAACAATGGAGCTTGCAGTGATGATTTTTGCACTTTGAAGCCACCATAATGGGAGCAAGAAGCCTTGGACGAAATATGCATGATGTCACTTTATAAAATTCGTCCCTAGGATAATATAGGTGTTGCGCCACCTTATTTTTGGGCCAGGCCCATGTAATTTCGAAATACCATATTATAGGCTATTTTAGAGTCCGTATGTATGGGGAAACTGAGTTAGGGTCGGTTTCGGACCCCTCCTCTAAGGGGCCACGAAATTCCCCTCTATTCTCCCATATATACAGCCCTTAGGGCGTCGTTTTAGGTTTCGGTTTTGTTTAGATTACAAGTTCGCCATAGCTGCAACTTCGCGTTCTTCGTTTGTGTTCCACGACCAGACAAAGGCGTCACAGAACCCCACTTCATCAATAAATCTTTCCTCTTATATTCGCAATATCCAGATTGCAATCTTAGTTTCTTCCTTGTTCTTCGTTTGCGTGCAGGAAATAGACCCTTGTGGTCAGGTTGATCGTGCTCCGGCGTGGTCAATAACCTCTCGGAGTTGGTTTAGCGATTGCTAAGGCGCGACGTCATCACACGTTCGTAGTCGGATCGTCAAAGTCTACTCCACCAAAAACGATAGCCACCATCTCATCGAAAGACGGGGACAACTTCGCCTCTATCAAGTGGTATCAGATTTCCAGGTTGCTCGGTGAGATTTTACCAGTTTTCGTAGTTCTGATCGCATCTGTTCTTCATACCTTTAGTCCAGGAAAAAGCCACAAAAAAATTAGGGTTAGATCATCATATCCGAACCAATCTAAGCCTTTGCATAGTCTTTTCAGTATTTTGCTTTGTTGAATTTGCGGTTACATCGTCGTGTCGATTTGCTGGTCTTAGTGTCTAGTCCTTTAGAGTTTCGAGTTCTATTCACATGTTGTCACGCCGCCACCGCATCGTCTTCATAGTTGCCATATACCACCACCATCATCACCGCTGCCATATATCCACACCCACCATCACTGTCCATTGGTGTCCATATATACCACCACCAATTCACCACCAATCCGAGTCCAGCTCGTTTTAGGTTTAGTTTCGAGATCTTTTTTATCACGGATTCGCGTTTTGCTACCTGCGTAGGTGTCGAAAAAAAGTCTGGCACGCTTTGCAGAGCATGTTTTGGCCCAAAAAAAATTTGGCCGAAAATATTTTTTCCCTATCTTGATTTTAGATTCTCCGGAGCGTTTTGAGACACTTGCCATCATAGTGATTTTTGTCAAAATTTTTGGTCGTCGCAGCCTCGAATTGCTCCAGAAAAAAAATTAGTCCAAAAAAATTCGTGCCCATCTTGCTTATACGACGTGGGAAGAGTTTTGAGACACCTGCCATTGTAGTGATTTTTTGAGCAAAAGAAAGAGCGCAAAAAAAAGAGGCGCCGACAAAAAAAAAACAAAAAAAATTCAGAGTGTGCTCTTCCCTTGATTACGTGTAGCGTCGTGATTTTGTTGGTGTTTTAGGCTCGCGTCTCTAGTATGGGTCTAGCCTATGACCAGCACAGTACCGTCGTTGAGTGTTTATTCAACCTTGCATCTCTAAATTGATTATTGCTAACCCTTTTTGCTACTATATTATAAGCCATCCCAGCTCCACATACATCTACGTCGTGTGTTTGACACCACCTGGCAATCGCTCTATCCAAGCTTTGAGAGTTTTGACTACAACGGTTGCTGATCACCGCCTGCTGCTGGGTAAGAATTGGTAAGAATTTAAGATTCGCTTAAAGGATTTGTGACACACCACGTCCCAGTAGTCTGTAGGTTTCATATTCTTGTGTGTTCCCTATTTGCTAAGCATGCCAGGATCACACGACGACGAGATAGACTGGGAGAGCATGACCAACAAAATGCTCTATGATAAATTTCAGCAAATGATGGCTGACCAGGTACAAGACTTCGTGACCAACTTTGGAGAGGCCATGAAGAAGCTAGATGGTTTGGAGAAGACATTTGACACCAAGATGGACGCCAGGTTCAATGAGGTTCTTGCCCGTCTACCACCACCAGCTGCAGCTCCTATTCCTTTCGAACGACGAGCGCGACGTGTGCCTCTCGGCCAAGCCCAACATACTAGTACTGCTGATACTGTTGCTACTTCTGTGGCTCGTGCTGCTACTGTTGTTGACCAGGTCTAAGATTATAATGGTGATTACGATGATGAGGGAGCGGTTGCTCCCGATCAGCCTCAGGGGCAACCACCACCATACGCACCAGGTCGACCACATGGCTACAACCGTAACGGTAGGGCTGCACCCCCCCCTCAGGTACGGGATCATGACCATCTCCCTAAACTTAAATTGAATATTCCGACGTTTGAGGATAGATATGTTCCTGATATATATCTTACATGGGAGTTAGAAACAGAACAACGTTTTACATGCTTACAATTTCCTGAGGATAAACGTGTTGCTGTTGTTGTTTGTTCATTCACTAGTTTTGCTTGTGTTTGGTGGTCAGAACATTGTCGAATACACCATGCTAATATTCCAACTACTTGGAATTCTTTGAAAACTGCTATGCGTAATCGTTGGGTGCCACGTTATTATCAACGTGAATTGCTTCAAAATTTGCAGCGTTTAAGACAAGGAAAAAATTCTGTAGAAGAATATTATCAGGAATTACAAACTGGTATGATTAGATGTGGTATTGTTGAGGAGAATGAAGCTATGCTTGCACGTTTTATGGGTGGATTAAATAGAGAGATTCAGACTATTCTAGAGTATAAGGAGTATAACACTATCACTCGTTTATTTCATCTTGCTTGCAAAGCTAAACGTGAAGTGCATGATCGACAGGCAATGGCGAGAACTACTTTTTCTGCAGGTCGCACTTCATCATGGATGCCACGTACCTCCACTACTTCCACACGTCCTGCTGCAACACCACCTACTTAAACCTTCAACTCCAACCGCGATACCAGGAAACAGGCTTCTAGTCCACCCTCTGCGAAGAGCACACCTTCTGGGCCTCCACAGAGCTCTTCTTCATGTATTGCATCCACAGGGCAAACACATGAGGTTATATGCCGTCGTTGCAAGGGTGGAGGTCACTTTGCGAAAGAATGCCCTTCCAAGCGTGTAATGATTGTTACCGAGGATGGTGGATATGCGTCTGCTAGTGATTATGACGAGGAGACTTTGGCTCTCATTGCAAGTGAAGAACACGATGGCGACGATGCAGAACCAGAAACACACTACATGGCTACTGATTATGCTGACAGGTATGAAAGTTTAGTTGCTCAACGTGTTCTCAGTGTGCAGGTTACACAGGCCAAACAAAATTAGAGGCACAACTTGTTCCACACAAAGGGAGTTGTGAAGGAGCGTTCTGTTCGCGTCATCATCGATGGAGGGAGTTGCAATAACTTGGCTAGCATGTTCTGTTTTACTTGGTAGACCATGGCAGTTTGATAAAAATTCTGTACACCATGGTAGGACAAATCAATATACTCTTGTTCATAAGGATCAAAATATCACTTTGCTTCCTATGTCTCCTGGACATGTTATGAAAGATGACATTGCTAGAGCTAGTAAAGCAAAACATGAGAAAAATAAGAGTGAAAATCAGATTGTAGCACAGGAATTTGAGCAACACCATAAGCATAATAAACCATCATCGATGGTAAACCTGTTGCGTACTTTTCTGAAAAATTAAGTGGTCCTAGTCTGAATTATTCTACTTATGATAAGGAATTATATGCTCTTGTTTGGACTTTGGAAACATGGCAACATTATTTATGGCCCCAAGAATTTGTTATACATTCTGATCATGAATCTTTGAAACATATTAAAATTCAAGCAAAACTGAACCGTAGACATGCTAAATGGTCCCTGGAAGCATCGGTTAGTCCATTATAAAAGATATCAAGTATTTCATTTTTCTTAAGAGGATGATCAGGCAAAGCATTAAGTAACTGGACAAGCCTCCCCCAAGCTTGTGGGAGACTCTTTTCTTTAATTTGCAGAAAGTTATATATATCCTGCAAGGCAACTTGTTTCTTATGGGTAGGAAAATATTTCTCAGAGAAGTAGTATATCATATCCTGGGGACTACGCACACAACCAGGAGCAAGAGAAGTAAACCAAGTTTTACCATCACCCTTTAGTGAGAAAGGAAACCACTTAAGGATATAGTAATAGCGAATTTTTTCCTCATTAGTGAATAGGGTGGCTATATCATTCAGTTTAGGTAGATGTGCTACAACAGTTTCAGATTCAGAACCATGAAAAGGATCAGATTCAACCAAAGTGATTAACTCCGGATCGACAGAGAACTCATAATCCTTATCAGTAACAAAGATAGGTGAAGTAGCAAACTTAGGATCATATTTCATTCTAGCATTCAGAGATTTTTCTTTCCACTTGCGTAATAAATTCTCAAGATCATAGCTATCCTTACAAGCAAGAAAGTCTTCAGCTACCTCTCCTTCCATAACATAATCCTTAGGTATATTAGGCAATTCATATCTAGGAGGACTAGGTCTAACATGTGTAACAGCAGGTTCCATTTCAATAATTTCATCAGTTTCAGAAGTATCATTTGATTCAGTAGTAACTCTAGCAATTTGTGCATCAAGAAATTCACCAAGTGGCATATCATTATCAAGCAAAGCATCATCATAATTATCATGTATAGCAGAAGTAGCATCATCAAGCATATGCGACATATCAGAATTAATAGTAGGTGGCGGTGTCGCAAATTTACTTATAATAGAAGGTGAATCAAGTGCAGAGCTAGATGGCAGTTCCTTACCCGTCCTCGTAGTTGAGGGCAGAACTTTAGTTTTTGAATCTCGCGAATTCTTCATAGTGATCAACAGATAAAATCCCAAGTGACTCAGAGAATAGAGCTATGCTCCTCGGCAACGACGCTAGAAAAAGGTCTTGATAACCCACAAGTATAGGGGATCGCAACAGTTTTCGAGGGTAGAGTATTCAACCCGAATTTATTGATTCGACACAAGGGGAGCCAAAGAATATCCTCGAGTATTAACATTTGAGTTGTCAATTCAACCACACCTGAAAGATTTAGTATCTGCAACAAAGTTTTAGTAGCAAAGCAGTATGATAGTAACGGTAAGAGTGGTAACAGTAGCAGTAGTGATTTGTGTAGCAAGTGTGACAGCAGTAGCGGTAAAGTAACTAAGCAAGGACCAGTATAGGAAAAGGTCGTAGGCATTGGATCGGCGATGGATAATTATGTCGGATGGCATTCATCACGATTATAACATAGGGTGATATGTAACTAGCTCCAGTTCGTCAATGTAATGTAGGCATGTATTCCGTATTTAGTCATACGTGCTTATGGAAAAGAACTTGCATTACATCTTTTGTCCATCCCTCCCATGGCAGCGGGGTCCTAATGGAAACTAAGGTATATTAAGGTCTCCTTTTAATAGAGAATCGGAACAAAGCATTAGCACATGGTGAATACATGGAATCCTCATACTATGGTCATCTCCGGGAGTGGTTCCGGCTATTGTCACTCCGGGGTTGTCGGGTCATAACACATAGTAGGTGACTACTATTTGCAAGATAGGATCAAGAACACATATATATTGATGAAAACATAATAGGTTCAGATCTGAAATCATGGCACTCGGGGCCTAGTGACAAGCATTAAGCATAGCAAAGTAGTAGCAACATCAATCTTAGAACATAGTGGATACCAGGGATCAAACCCCATCAAAACTAACTCGATTACATGATAGATCTCATCCAACCCATCACCGTCCAGCAAGCCTACGATGAGATTACTCATGAACGATGGAGAGCATCATGGAATTGGCGATGGAGGATGGTTGATGATGACGACGATGTCGATTTCCCCTCTCCAGAGCCCAGAATGAACTCCAGATCTGCCCTCCCGAGGAAGAACAAGCGGTGGCGGCGACTCCATATCGTGAAACGCGATGAACTCTTCTCTCTGTTTTTTTCTGGGCGAGAGAGGTTATATGGAGTTGGAGATGAGGTCAGAGGAGCCACGTGGGCCCCACGAGCCTGCCAGGCGCGCCCTAGGGGGGGGCCCTGCAGGGCTCGAGGCCCACTAACAGTATATCTCCAGTTGATTCTTGCTCTGGTATTTTTTATATATTCCATAACAAATCCTCGTAAGTTTCCAGGTCATTCCGAGAATTTTTATTTCTGCACAAAAACAACACCATGGAAGTTCGGCTGAAAACAACGCCAGTCCGGGTTAGTTTCATTCAAATCATGCAAATTAGAGTCTAAAACAAGGGCAAAAGAGTTTGGAAAAGTAGATACGTTGGAGATTATGATTGTGATTATGATGATGAGGGAGAGGTTGCTCCCGATCAGCCTCAGGGGCAACCACCACCATACGTACCAGGTCGACCACATGGCTACAACCGTAATGGTAGGGCTGCACCCCCCCCTCAGGTACGGGATCATGACCATCTCCCTAAACTTAAATTGAATATTCCGACGTTTGATGGTAGATATGTTCCTGATATATATCTTACATGGGAGTTAGAAACAGAACAACGTTTTACATGCTTCCAATTTCCTGAGGATAGACGTGTTGCTGCTGCTGTTTGTTCATTCACTAGTTTTGCTTGTGTTTGGTGGTCAGAACATTGTCGAATACACCATGCTAATATTCCAACTACTTGGGATGCTCTGAAAACTGCTATGCATAATCGTTGGGTGCCACCTTATTATCAACGTGAATTGCTTCAAAATATGCAGCGTTTAAGACAAGGAAAAAATTCTGTAGAAGAATATTATCAGGAATTACAAACTGGTATGATTAGATGTGGTATTGTTGAGAAGAATGAAGCTATGCTTTCACGTTTTATGGGTGGATTAAATAGAGAGATTCAGACTATTCTAGAGTATAAGGAGTATAACACTATCACTCATTTATTTCATCTTGCTTGCAAAGCTGAACGTGAAGTGCAGGATCGACAGGCAATGATGAGAACTACTTTTTCTGCAGGTTGCACTTCATCATGGACGCCACGTACCTCCTCTACTTCCACACGTCCTGCTGCAACACCACCTACTTAAACCTTCAACTCCAACCGCGATACCAGGAAACAGGCTCCTACTCCACCCTCTGCGAAGAGCACACCTTCTGGGCCTCCACAGAGCTCTTCTTCATGTATTGCATCCACAGGGCAAACACATGAGGTTATATGCCGTCGTTGCAAGGGTGGAGGTCACTTTGCGAAAGAATGCCCTTCCAAGCGTGTAATGATTGTTACTGAGGATGGTGGATATGCGTCTGCTAGTGATTATGACGAGGAGACTTTGGCTCTCATTGCAAGTGAAGAACACGATGACGACGATGCAGAACCAGAAACACACTACATGGCTACTGATTATGCCGACAGGTATGAAAGTTTAGTTGCTCAACGTGTTCTACACAGGCCAAACAAAATTAGAGGCACAACTTGTTCCACACAAAGGGAGTTGTGAAGGAGCGTTCTGTTCACGTCATCATCGATGGAGGGAGTTGCAATAACTTGGCTAGCATGTTCTGTTTTACTTGGTAGACCATGGCAGTTTGATAAAAAAATCTGTACACCATGGTAGGACAAATCAATATACTCTTGTTCATAAGGATCAAAATATCACTTTGCTTCCTATGTCTCCTGGACATATTATGAAAGATGACATTGCTAGAGCTAGTAAAGCAAAACAGGAGAAAAATAAGAGTGAAAATCAGATTGTAGCACAGGAATTTGAGCAACACCATAAGCATAATAAACCATCATCTACTGTTGCATCCGACATAAAATTGAAGAGTGGATGTTTACTTGCTACTAAATCTGATATTAATGATTTGGATGTTGCTACATCTGTTTGCTATGCTTTTGTATGCAAATAGGTATTATTTTCATTCGAGGACATGCCTCCCTCTTTGCCTCCTGCTGTCATTAACATTTTGTAGGAGTTCGTTGACGTATTTCCACAAGACGTGCCATCGGGATTACCACCTATTCGCGGGATTGAGCATCAGATTGACTTAATTCCCGGTGCATCCTTACCCAACCGTGCGCCCTACCATACCAATCCGGAGGAGACAAAGGAGATTATGTGTCAAGTACAGGAGCTGCTTGACAAAGGTTATATACGTGAATCCCTTAGTCCTTGTGTTGTTCCTATTATTCTAGTGCCTAAAAAGGATGGTACGTCGCGCATGTGTGTGGATTGTAGAGGCATTAATAATATTACTATTCATTATCGTCATCCTATTCCTAGACTAGATGATATGCTTGATGAATTAAGTGGCTCTACAATTTTCTCCAAAGTTGATTTGCGTAGTGCATGCCATCAAATTCTTATGAAATTGGGAGATGAATGGAAAAAAGCATTTAAAACTAAGTTTGGATTATATGAGTGGTTAGTCATGCCTTTCGGGATAACTAATGCACCTAGCACTTTCATGAGATTAATGAACGAGGTTTTACGTGCTTTCATTGGACGATTTGTGGTAGTATATTTTGATGATATATTGATTTTTAGTAGATCTTTGGAGAAACATTTGGAACATTTACGTGCTGTTTTTACTGCGCTACGTGATGCACGTTTGTTTGGTAACCTTGGAAAGTGCACCTTTTGCACCGACCGAGTATCTTTTCTTGGCTATGTTGTTACTCCATAGGGAATTGAAGTTGATAAAGCCAAGATTGAAGCTATTGAGAGTTGGCCGCAGCCCAAAACCGTCACACAAGTAAGGAGTTTTCTTGGCCTCGCTGGTTTCTATAGGCGTTTTTTGAGAGATTTCAACACCATTGCTGCGCCTCTCAATGAGCTTACAAAGAAGGACGTGCCTCTTGGGGTACCGCACAAGAAGAAGCCTTCACGGTCTTGAAAGATAAGTTAACACATGCTCCTTTACTCCAACTTCCCGATTTTAATAAGACGTTCGAGCTTGAATGTGATGCTAATGGAATTGGGTTAGGAGGTGTATTATTACAAGATGGTAAACCTGTTGCGTACTTTTCTGAAAAATTAAGTGGGCCTAGTCTGAATTATTCTACTTATGATAAGGAATTATATGCTCTTGTTTGGACTTTGGAAACATGGCAACATTATTTATGGCCCAAAGAATTTGTTATACATTCTGATCATGAATCTTTGAAACATATTAAAAGTCAAGCAAAACTGAACCGTAGACATGCTAAATGGGTTGAATTCATTGAGACTTTCCCTTATGTCATTAAACACAAGAAGGGTAAAGAAAATGTTATTGTTGATGCTTTGTCTCGTTGTTATACTATGCTTTCACAACTTGACTTTAAAATATTTGGTTTGGAGACCATCGAAGATCATATGTGCATGATTCTGAATTTAGAGATGTGTTGCAGAATTGTAAAGAAGGGAGAACATGGAACAAGTTCGTTATTAATGATGGATTTGTGTTCCATGCTAACAAGCTATGCATTCCAGCTAGCTCCGTTCGTCTTTTGTTGTTACAGGAGGCGCACGGAGGAGGATTAATGGGACACTTTGCCGTGAAGAAGACGGAGGACGTACTTTCTACACATTTCTTTTGGCCAAAGATGAGACGGGATGTTGAGCGTTTTGTTGCTCGCTGCACTACATGTCAAAAAGCTAAGTCACGACTCAATCCTCATGGTTTATATATGCCTTTGCCTGTACCTAGTGTTCCTTGGGAGGATATATCTATTGACTTTGTTTTAGGTTTACCTCGAACAAAGAAGGGGAGGGATAGCATATTTGTTGTCGTGGATAGGTTTTTCAAAATGGCACACTTTATACCATGTCATAAAATTGGTGATGCTGCTCATGTTACTGATTCGTTCTTTCGTGAAATTATTCGGTTGCATGGTGTACCAAATACAATTAATTCAGATCGTGATGCTAAATTTCTTAGCCATTTTGGGAGATGTTTATGGGCTAAGTTGGGGACTAAACTACTTTTTAGTACTACATGTCATCCCCAAACTGATGGCCAAACTGAAGTAGTCAATAGATCATTGTCTACTATGCTTAGGGCTGTTTTGAAGAATAACCTGAAAATATGGGAAGAATGCTTGCCTCATATTGAATTTGCTTATAATCTTTCGCTACATTCTACCACTAAGATGTGCCCTTTTGAAGTTGTGTATGGTTTCTTACCTCGTGCACCTATTGATTTGTTGCCTCTTCCATCTTCGGAGAAGGTTAATTTTGATGTTAAAGAATGTGCTGAATTGATATTAAAGATGCATGAGTTAACGAAGGAAAACATTGAGCGTATGAATGCTAAATACAAAATTGCTGGAGATAAGGGTAGAAAACATGTTGTATTTGCACCTGGAGATCTTGTTTGGTTACATTTGCGTAAGGATAGATTTCCTGATTTGCGCAAGTCAAAGCTAATGCCACGTGCTGATGGTCCTTTTAAGGTGTTAGAGAAAATAAATTATAATGCATATAAACTTGAGCTGCCTGCAGAGTTTGGGGTTAGCCCCACTTTTAACATTGCAGATTTGAAGCCTTATTTGGGTGAGGAAGATGAGCTTCTGCCGAGGACGACTTCAATTCAAGAAGGGGAGGATGATGAGGACATCCCTACTAATGCTACACCCACAACTCCGACTGCTATACATACAGGACCAATTACTAGAGCTCGCGCACGTCAATTGAATTAGCAGGTACTTTCGTTTCTTGCAAATCCTTCTAATGTTTATGAACATATGATGCTGCCTAAATTAGATACTTTTGTTTTACTTGTAATGAAGGACTTGGCATGGACAAGAAGGATGACCATTGGAGCGGGATCAAGTATGGAGAAGAAGGTGCGCGCACGGGAAAGAACAATGGAGCTTGCAATGATGATTTTCGCACTTTGAAGCCACCATAATGGGAGCAAGAAGCCTTGGATGAAATATGCATGATGCCACTTTATAAAATTCGTCCCTAGGCTAATATAGGTGTTGCGCCACCTTATTTTTGGGCCAGGCCCATGTAATTTCGAAATACCATATTATAGGCTATTTTTAGAGTCCGTATGTATGGGGAAACTGAGTTAGGGTCGGTTTCGGACAACTCCTCCAAGGGGCCACGAAATCCCCCCTATTCCCTCATATATACAGCCCTTAGGGCGTCGTTTTAGGTTTGGGTTTTGTTTAGATTACAAGTTCGCCATAGCTACAACTTTGCGTTTTTCGTTTGTGTTCCACGACCAGACAAAGGCGTCACAGAACCCCACTTCATCAATAAAGCTTTCCTCTTATATTCGCAATATCCAGATTGCAATCTTAGTTTCTTGCTTGTTCTTCGTTTGCGTGCAGGAAATAGACCCTCGTGGTCAGGTTGATCGTGCTCCGGCGTGGTCAATAAGCTCTCAGAGTTGGTTTAGCGATTGCTAAGGCGCGACGTCATCACACGTTTGTAGTCAGATCGTCAAAGTCTACTCCACCAAAAATGATAGCCACCATCTCATTGAAAGACAGGGACAACTTCACCTCTATCAGGGAGGGAGGGGAGGAGGCAGCCTCAAACCCTTAAGGTTTGGTCGAAATTGGAGGTCGAGGAGTCCTACTCCAATCCTATTAGGAGTAGGATTCCTGCTTTTCACTTGGAAACTCTTTCCACCTCTCCACCTTTGGATTTTTCCTTCTCAAACCACTCCAGCCACATGGGCCCTTAGAGGAGGCTTCGTCCAGCCCACTAGGGGCTGGTTTACCTCCTCCCACAGCCCATGTAGCCTCTTGGGTCGAAATACCTCTCCCGATGGTCCCCCGGTACACTATCGGCACTCCCGGTACACTACCGATGAGCCCGAAACTTTTCCGGCGACCAAAACAGGACTTCCTATATATCAATCTCTACCTTCGGACCATTTCGGAGCTCCCCGTGACGTCTGGGATCTCATACGGGACTTCGAATAAACTTCAGTCACCACCATACATAACTCTACACTACCGAAACGTCACCAAACCTTAAGTGTGCAGACCCTGCGGGTTCGAGAACTATGTAGACATGACCGAGACACCTCTATGGTCAATAACCAATAGCGGGACCCGGATGCCCATATTGGTTCCTACATATTCTACGAAGATCTTTATCGTTCGAACCTCTATGTCAAGGATTCAATTAATCCCGTATGCTGTTCCCTTTGTTCTTCAGTATGTTACTTGCCCGAGATTGGATCGTCAGCATCTCCATACCTAGTTCAACCTCGTTACCAGCAAGTCTCTTTACTCGTTCCACAATACACGATCTCGTGGTTAACACTTAGTCACATTTCTTGCAAGGCTTATTGTCATGTTGTATTACCAAGTGGGTCCTGAGATACCTCTCCATCACACGGAGTAACAAATCCCAGTCTTGATCCATGCCAACCCGACAGACACCCTCGGAGATACTTGTAGAGCACCTTTATAGTCACCTAGTTACGTTGTGACGTTTGATACACACAAGGCACTCCTCCGGTGTCAGTGAGTTGCATGATCTCATGGTCATAGGAACAAATACTTGACATGTAGAAAATAGTAGCAATAAACTGAAATGATCATATGTTACGTTTGTAGTTTGGGTCTTGTCCATCACATCATTCTCCTAATGATGTGATCCCGTTATCAAATGACATCTCATGTCCATGACTAGGAAACCATAGCCATCTTTGATCAACGAGCTAGTCTATTAGAGGCATACTAGGGACATGGTGTTGTCTATGTATCCACACATGTATCTGAGTTTCTGATCAACACAATTATATCATGGATAATAAACGATTATCATGAACAAGGAAATATGATAATAACTAATTTATTATTGCCTCTAGGGCATATTTCCAACATCTACATGGTATCATCTTCTTCGGTCCCTCCCTAGGGTTTACCGCCGCCGCCGCCGCCGCCGCGCCTCACGACCGCCGCGCGCCTTTCTCTCTTGTCGCGCCGCAACCGCCTGTGCCGCCCCGCTTCCGCTCCTTTGCCGCGCCGATCGTTTCTGCTGCGCGCCTCCCACTCATGCCGCCGCGCCGATCGCCGCCGCCGCACGCCCTCCCACTTGCGTCGCTCCTCCTCCCCTGCCGCTGCTCTCCCTCCTAGCCGTAGCCTCACCTCCCCACAGCGCCGCCTCTCCCGCTCCCGCCGCTCCACCTAACCCTAACCCTAGCCTCTGCCAACCCTTAGCGATGCCGCCGCACATATGGATTCCTCCCCGGGCTCCTCCACAACCGCTCGTCGTACCCCTTCGCCGGTCCCAAGCCTTCCGCCGCTGCCATCCGTGACCTCAACATTGATGCCCGGGTTCCCATCCGCCTCGACAGCTCTAGCACGTCTTACTCTGTGTGGAAGACCTACTTCAATCTCGTCTTCCGCGAGTACTATCTCATTGAGCACATCGATGGTTCCGTGGACGCCGAGTACGTGCGGGACGATACGGCGTGGTGCGCCATTGAGGCCACGCTCATCCGATGGTTTTACCAAACCGTCTCAAAGGACATCTTCCACACGGTTATCGTCGAGGACGATGAGGCCTGCGCCGTGTGGACCAAGATAAACGCGCTCTTCACCGACAACAAGCTTCAGCGCCTTGTTTTCTTGCAGCAAGTGTTCTTCGGCTATCACCAGGACAACTCCACCATCGATGAGTACTACATGAAGCTCAAGATGCTTGCCAATGAGCTCCGTGACATCGGCGCCAAGGTCTCTGACGACGTCATGCTGAGCACCCTCACCGCCAGGCTCAATGAGGATTCCGACAACGCGGCGTCCAACCTCACCCTGCTTCCGTAGCCCACCTTCTCATGCATCGTCGCGTACCTCAAGCTTGAGGAACATCGGATGACGAAGCTGAAGCAGCAGGTCCAGCACACCGCTCTTGCCGCCGGCACCGCCCGCGGCGGCCATGCACCCCCGGTCGCGCCTCGTCCGCCCGACGCCACCCGCTACCCACCGTTGCTGCCCACACTGCCCGTGCCCCCCATGCCACCCCAGCAGCCGCAAGGTGGCAGGGGCCAACACAACCGGGGGGGCGGCGGCGGCCGCCGCTAGCAGCAGCCGCAGCAACAGGCCCATGGCACGGGAGAGCCACCCCACTACCAGCCGCCCCCTCCGCTGTGGGCCGCCGGGCAGAACCCATGGGCGGGCCTACCACATGCCCGTCCCGTGGGCTCCTGTACCGGGTCTCCATGGTCCCTGCCCCGCGGGTCATCAGGCGTACTTCGGCGCCTCCTATCAGCTCTACGGTGCTCCTCTCGCGCCGCCACCCCTCGGTGGCTACGACGCGCGTGCCCAGGCGCCACCCTACGGAGGGCAGCCACCGCCGCCGGTACCTGCACCATGGGACCCCGCCCTCTTGGCCGCCCTGCACTATGTGCCGACGCCGACTCGCTATGGCGGTGGAGGCGACTGGTACATGGACTCAGGTGCTACTGCACACATAACAGCTCATCTCGCTAACCTATCTTCTTCCACTCCAGTTAACACATCTACTCGTATCACCATTGGCAACGGCTCCTCTTTACCTATCACTCATGTCAGTAGCACTAGCTTTCCCTCTAATTCCACACCTATCCCTATGTCTAATGTCATTGTCTCACCTGACTTAGCTGCTAGCTTAGTTTCCGTTAAATGTCTCACCCATGAGAATCCACTTACTCTTGAATTTGACGGTGTTGGTTTTTTTATGAAAGACGCCCGTACCCGGATGGTTCTTCACCGCTGTGATAGTCCCGATGATCTCTATCCTGTGTATGCCAGCACCTCCACCTCTTCACCGGTCGTCCTCGCCACCGGAGTAGATCTTTGGCATGCTCGCTTGGGCCATCCCGACTCCGCTGTTTTGCGTTAGATTCTTAGGAGTTTTTCTTTCTCATGTAATAAGCTTGATGAGCACACTTGTGAGGCTTGCCGCTTGGGCAAGCACATTCGTCTTCCCTTTAGTGCATCTTCCACTGTTGCCACCTTTCCGTTTGAGTTAATTCATAGTGATGTTTGGACGTCTCCTGTCGCTAGTAACATGGGCTACCTATACTACTTGGTGATTTTAGATGATTATTCTCATTATGTGTGGACTTTCCCTCTTCGTCGTAAATCCAATGCTCTCGCCACACTCACCGCCTTTTATTACTATGTCAACACCCATTTCGATCGTCCCATCCTTGTGCTTCAAATTGATAATGGAAAAGAGTTAGACAACGTCGCTCTCTGCACCCTTCTCACCTCTCATGGCACCACTTTCCGTCTGACTTGCCCGTACACCTCACAGCAGAACGGTCGCGCTGAGCGCATCGTCCGCACTCTTAATGACTGTACTCGCACGTTACTCTTTAACTCTAAGGTGCCCGCTCGGTTTTGGCCCGATGCTCTTGCCACCGCCACTCTCTTAGTTAACATTCGTCCGTGTCATGCTCGGTGGAACTACGCCCCTCACTACCTTCTCTTTGGTACACCACCGTCCTACGACAGCCTCCATATCTTTGGGTGTCTTTGTTACCCTAGCACCACATCCACTACGCCACACAAACTCGCACCATGTTCTGTTTCGTGCATCTTTCTTGGCTACCCTCCCAACACCAAAGGTTACCGATGCTATGATCCTGCCACTCATCGTGTGTACACCTCAAGGCACATGTATTTTGTCGAGATGGTGTTTCCTTTCTTTCAGGTTTCTCCGGCTTCGGCCTCCTCGCGGTGGACCCCCGCGCCCCCTGCTTGGAGCGATGCGCGGCGCCGCCCTCTGGAGGCCCTCCCAGCACGGCGCCTTCTGCCGCCGCTCGGTTTTTCGACTCCCTCTCTCGAGGTCGAGTCTGACCGGACCCTGGGTCACCGTCTCCCTCCTCTCAAGTTGAGCCGATGGCCACTTTGACCGGCGTTGGATCCCATGTGACGGGCTCGACTACCACCTCGCCCGTTGCTACCTCCACGGCCGGCTCGCCCGTCGCTACCTCCACGTCCAGCTCGGATGCCAACATCGCCGCGGACCCCGCCGCTGCTGCAGCACCCATCATCGCCGCGGAACCCGCCGTTGCTGCTGCCCTGCCTTTAGGCATGACGACCCGCGCCCGTGCGGGTGTGTTTCAGCCGAGCACGCGCTACTCCTCCAACGAGTATGCGTGCGTTGCCTCGACAACGACGCCATCACCGGTCCCTTCCTTAGTTCGTGCTGCCCTCCGGGACCCCCACTGGCTAGCAGCGATGCAGGAGGAGTTCGATGCCCTCCAGCGCAACCGCACGTGGCAGCTTGTTCTGCAACCCCCTCGTGCCAACGTCATCACTGGCAAGTGGGTGTTTCGCCACAAGACCCATCTGTACGGTTCTCTCGAGCGCTACAAGGCTCGGTGGGTGGTTCGCGGCTTTCGGCAGCGCGCCGGTGTGGACTTCACCGACATCTTCGCTCCAGTTGTTAAACCGGTCACGATCCGCGGAGTGCTTCAGTTGGCGGTCTCGCGAGCATGGCCTGTGCATCAATTGGACGTCTCCAACGCCTTCTTGCACAGTCACCTTGCCGAGCAGGTATTCTGTGAGCAACGCACTGATTTTGTCGACGCTGAGCATCCGGACTTCGTATGCTTGCTCTCCCATTCCCTCTACGGGTTGAGGCAGGCGCCTCGAGTGTGGTGCCAGCGTATCGCAGCCTTCCTCCATTCTCTGGGGTTTCAGTCCACTCGATCCAATGCCTCCTATTCATGTATCATCAGGGCGCTGACACTTCATATCTGCTGCTATACGTCGACGACATCATCCTCACGGCATCCGCCCCCGCGCTCCTTCAGCGGGTGATGGCTCATCTTCGTGATGAGTTTGCCCTCAAGGACTTGGGTCCCCTGCACTACTTCCTTGGCATCGAGGTTGTCCGACGGGCTGACGGTTTCTTTCTGCATCAGCAGAAGTACACCCACGAGCTTCTGGAGCGTGTTGGCATGCTTAACTTCAAGCCGGTGTCTACCCCGTCGACACGAAGGTGAAGGTCTCTGCTCTGGAAGGGTCTCTCGCGTCCGATGCAGTGTTTTATCGCTCCATTGTTGGTGCTTTACAGTACCTGATGCTGACTCGTCCCGACCTGCAGTACGCTGTCCAGCAGGTGTGTCTTCACATGCATGCCTCGCGTGACTCTCATTGGACCCTGGCGAGGCGCATTCTCCATTACATACGCTGCACCATGCCTTTGGGCCTCACCCTGACGGCTTCCACCTCCACCGACCTCGTCGCCTACATGGATGCTGATTGGGCCGGCTGCCCCGACACTCGGCATTCCATGTCCGGCTACTACATCTACCTTGGGCCCTCGTTGATTTCTTGGTCATCGAAGCGGCATCCCACGGTCTCCCACTGCAGCACTGAGGCAGAGTATCGCGTCGTTGCTAATGTCGGGGCCGAGTGCTCTTGGATCGGTCAACTACTTTAGGAGCTGCTTTGTGATGTTCACAAGGCCACCCTCGTCTACTGCGATAACGTCAGCGCGGTCTACCTCTCCGCCAATCCGGTACACCATCGATGCACGAAGCATATTGAGCTCGACATTCACTTCGTGCGCGAGTAGGTTGCCCTTGGCCGTGTTCGGGTTCTTCACATTCCGACGTCCCAGCAGTTTGCTGATGTGATGACTAAGGGGTTGCCTACTTCTGTCTTTCTGTCTTCGAGGAGTTTCGGTCCAGTCTCTGTGTCATTGGCGACGCTTTGACTGCGGGGGGTTGAGTAGATATTTGTGTCGCATGTATATTGTGGTGTGGCCCACCTCCTAGTCATGTCTAGTTGAGGTTGGGGCCTACCCTGTAATTATATATACGTGCACCGGCATTCCAATCAATACATCGAATATTGCATTGCAAACTTGTCTATCTAGAGACCACACCAAGATGATGGGACACTTGAAGGAAGAGGTGTAGAAGACAACTGGAGGAAGAAGCAAGAGGCCTGAGCACACAAATAATACGACTCCCTAACTTTTCCCAAAATTTTCCCTCGATGCCTCCTATTCTTAAACAAGACACACCACAAAACTCTATGGCCCTAGTTACATGTTCTTCTTCCACCATTTTAATTAGTCTCTGATTTCTTGGACACATGATTTGCTAACTCTTCACTAGACCATTTCTCTCCTTGTGTGCCTGCGGTGGTTGTTACCACTTCACTATTGTATATGGTTTGATGGAGGTCAATGGTATAGCAAAGACTTGAACATGGGGTGGTATAAAAAGATGAAAAATCTATGGGGTGGTGAGAGTTGGCGAGGGAGTATATATAATACTTGTTCATCACACGAGGAACTATGATGTGCAATAGCACATGATCAAGAGTGCTATTTAACTCAGGCCGGTTGCTTGTCATATGGCCAGTAAAGATTTGCCGGTTGCTTGTAAAGATTTGCCGGATCGATGTTCATGACTAATGTTAGGTGCACCTATAAATTCAGTGGATTCGCCAAAGTTATTATTGTTCGAAAAGATGGAAATGTTTTTATTGTGAACTCCTTCTAGTAACCGAAATAAGCAAAAAACAAAATCTCAACTCCAATTGTGTAAATGTGAGCCTAAATTTTGAGAAACATAACTCCATATGTAAATACTTTAGCAACAATTATATTTACTTTTTCGCTAATGAATCAATAGAAGTTAATTATTTGGGAATAAATCCGTACTCATTATCGTTCACATATAATCAAATGTGAAATTATAAACTTAGTTTGGGTTTGCGTTCTTGCTTTCATGTGATGACAACCGAGTATATATGAGCTTATAGTATTATTTGTTCTTTCCTTTCCTCCAATTTGGGAGGGAATGTAAAATTAGCTTCTTATTTGCCAAAAGGCCTAAAAACTACATATTATCACAGGTCGTTACAAACACATCCTTACAGAAAAATATAAATGCATTTTAAATTTGAGGGTGCCAAAGTCTTATTCCTCCTGCATCCATCAGCGACGCGCCATGAGCATAGCTCAATGTCATCTCTAGGCCTCTGGCTCGGCAGAGTAAACATGTAGAAGTAGCAACCATGAAGTCGTCGATGCAGATCAAGCGACACCCGCGGCCGCGATCTGCAAAGCAAATCGCCGCCCCAAATGGGGATAGGGCAAGGATAACCTCCGACCCTGGGGCAACGGTGCCGCCTTGCTGCCCCAAACCAAACACAAAGACTCCCTAAGAAATGAAAAGAAAGCATACCTGTCACTATACGATAGGTCTGGGATGTCACGATTGTTGTACAAGTATACATATTTACCACTTTATATTCCCATTTCGAGTCAATGTTAGATCTTCTATAAATTAGTACTTCAAGATACCTCTAAAGTAGGAACCTCTCCTTCAAAGGATAATGATAATAGGCCCCTTATATTTAGAAAGTTGAGCCCTCTTATTTGATGTCACAATAATTAGTGTTCAATATATTCTGAAATTGTAGATCATGCAAAAAACAAAAGAATCATATCTATATACAGTTGAACAGGAAATTACAAATTTAATTGGTGTTTACTTCCATGCCTTCATGTGAGCCTTGACATGATGGGTACTTTGTTAGCTCAATCTGTTCATGAATAACACTCGGTGTATTTGTGTGTATGATTCTTTTTCTCTCCTTTTCCTTTTTGAAAGGAAAAATAAAAAGAAAAGTAAGAGTGTACTCAATGTAGAAGTATATACATGCTTAGGTCGCGAACGGTGTTCTCATTATTTTATTAGGGAAAAAGGGGGAAATATGCAACTTTATATATGTATATATGCAACTTTATGTATGGAATTTTCCTTAAAGAATGCGCGGACTCACATAATAGTACTTCATCCGTTCACTATGATAATATGTTCTAACTTTCTTCTGGATCAGATGTATATAGACACATTTTAATGTATTAGTTCACATTTCGGTCTTTATGTAAAATATCCAAAACATCTTATAGTTCGGAATGAAGATAATATGCTCTAATTTTATTTTCTCGAAACTTACAACCATTAGCTCTGGCATGGTGCCACATGAGGAGCAAGGAAAATGCAGCGGGCTACTCTAGCCAGGAAGGTTAGAGTGCCTGGGCAAAGCATAAAGGCTCCCGGCCTACGACCATTCACCCATTAAAATTGTTGTTCAGTTCTTCGTTTATTGCAATTTCTCAAAGGGTGATCGAGGGCACAAGTCGGGCCGCTGCCCCGTGGTAGCCGAGCCATAGCTCCACCTCTAGGAAGAAGTGCAGCCAATCACCGCTGTAAGATGCGACAAGGCAACAGGCCGCACCACGGAAACAATACCGTTCCATAGCTTTTCCCTTTAAGTTCCCTTGATGCCTCCTATTCTTACACAAAATAAACCACGAAAACTTGGTGGTTCTTCGTTACGTGTTCTTCTTTCGCATTTTAACCGGTCTCTTGTTTCTGTCGTGTCGCACATCTGCTACCTCTTCACTAAACCACTCCTCTCCTTGCTTGATATAGTTGTTATCGCTGCACTATTTGTATATGGTTTATTGGAGATAAATCCCTCCCTAATAATAAAGCGGCTATCGCTTCTGGTTTGTACGTCGTCACCAGTTTTGCAAAAAGGCCCCTGTGTTTTATCAAAATCAACCTGCGGTCCTCTAATAAGTAGACAAAACATTCCGTTTTTTATAAAAATGCCCCTGGACAACGTCACTCCGGCCCGGCCACTCCGACGCATCTCGCATGCGCGGCAGCATCCGCTCCTCCCTCCGTCTCCTCCTCCCTCGCTGCCGACCGTTTGCGTCCTCCGGGCAAAGCCCCCGCGCCTGTGCTGCTCCTCGTACGCGGCGGTCCGGTAGTTGCGCTCCGCGAAGCGGAAGCGGATGCTGGGCGGGGAGAAGAGGGGCGGGGGCAGGGACGGGGAGGGAGAGGGCGGGAGCGGTGATGGGGAGGGACAGGGGCGGCGAGGGTGGAGGCTGAGGAGGAGTCCGCGGGGAGGGAGAGGGGCGAGGGCGAGGACGGGGAGGAAGAGGGGCGGCGAGGGTGGGGTGGAGGCGGAGGAGGAGTCGGCAGGGAGGGAGAGGGGCGGCGACGGGTGCGGCGTCTTGCTCCGGTGACGACGACGTCCTGCTAATCCAGAGAAAGAGAGAGAGACAATGCGTGAGGGAGAGAGGAAGAAAAGAGGAGAAGGGGCACAAGGTGAGGGCGGCAGTAGCCGGCGGTGGCGGCCCCGGTACCCGTCCGACGGGCAGGGAGACGAGCTCCTGTTGAGGCGGCGAGGATCAGTGCGGGCTGGTTCCTCCGGATCGAGCTCTCCCAAGGCGTGCAGTTGTGCTCGTCTGATGAGTTGGTTTGGCGCCCCCTACTCAGATCTGCACGTCCCTGGTGATTGGAGGTAGGCTAATCACTCTCCTCATTAAAACTAGATGGTTTGCTTCTTTGATCTGGAAAACATAAAGCCCTAGCGATATGTTTCAACACGATTTTAGGCCTTGATTTGATGTAAAAAGGATCTATTTTCTTCCCGCTTATGTCCTGGATTTCATCTTTTCTCCATTCACTGATTTACTCATACACGACTCCTGACTTGCTGCATGTGGCTGCTAATCTTTCTACCGAAGGTTCGTTGAGTTGCTTGATGACATAAAAGAATTGAAATATGGAGTTATGCAATTACAGCAACAAGGACGAATGACCAGCTTCACAGGTTAAGCCTCGTACTGTAATTTGCATTTAGGTATGTGCAGTAATAGTGTCATATTTGTCAGTAGCCTGCTAGCTGTTTCCAGATTTTTTAGACATGATTGACTGCTTCTACATAAAAGGAGTTTGTTCTAATTTGCTTTCATTCTTTAACTGGATGATAATAGAACAAGCTCTGCAATTATTGTAATCATTACACACATGTGAGTCCTTCCACGGTCATGTTTCGTGACAACTGATGCAAGTGGTAATTGAATTGAGTTAAAAAAAAAGGGGCAACTTAGTGATTGCTACTACAAGTGGTAACTGAATTGAGCTAAAAAAAGGCAGCTTAGTGATTGCTACTACAGGACATGTAGGTTTCGTGAGATGCCACGTCCTACTTAGTTAAATGTGTGCATAGTATTCAAGCTTACATAAACTAAGATGACTGCTATTTTTGGTATGCGTGAAGTAATTCAAGCTTGCCCAAACTAAGATCACAAGAAAAATATACATGCTTCTGAAAATTGGTCCCGTGAGTTCTAAAAGTGTGCTGCACAATGCTATTTTGTTAATTACGCTCTATCGAATCAAAACCTGAATATTCCTATTTATTGTAAATAAATCCTGTTGTTGCTACTTTGTTCAAAAATCATGCGCTTCTTAATTTTTTGTATGCTGCTTGCTGTCAAAACATTAAACTTGACATGTGCTTGATTATATGATTATTCTTTTATCTGGTTGATGATCTTGGCTCCAAGTCGCTGTCAACTGGAGCTCCATCTGGATTTCGGGATTCATTTTCATATGGGATGCTTTTGTGCTTATTATGATTATTCCTTTATCTGGTCCTACGTAGCTACTGCAGTTCATCAGCTTTATTTCACAAGTTCGCGACACGATATTCAGGTAGTTAAGCTGCTGGTATTATAGTTCTAATTTACTTTCGTTTCATAACACTTGGTCTCGTAAACAGTTTATGTTATTCTCCATAAAATTTGTTTTAGCAGAACAATCCGAAGGTTACAAAGGCATCATCTTCCTTGTACGGGCTGCTGGTAACCGTGCCAGTTGGCAACAAGCAACAGTACGCATGTCCTTGATAAAGTAAATTTTCAAGCTTCTAATTTATGTGAAAGAGAACAATGAACCCAATTCTAATGTTATTACTTGAATCCTTTACCAGGAAGGAAGTTCCTTGTAAGTAACACACCTTTCAAGGCCTTGGTTTATGCAGAGAAACTATCTTAGCTGAAGGTGAAGTTCTTTTACACACCAATGTAAATGTGAAGGTACTATGTTAGTTGAAGCTGAAGGTGCTATGTTAGCTGAAGTGGTTGCTAAGTTTGTTTCAACCAATGAAAATGAGATTTGATGCTGAGTTGTTCTTGCAAGACCGAAGGGCATGTTTTGTGAACATATACTAAAACAAATACAAGTCAGTTTGTTTTAGTGTGATTCTTCCCAGCAAGAAGCACTACAACTGGAGGTAGAGGCTAAAACTTTTCTATCATGTACGCCAAGAAACCATAAGTTGATGCAAATTTTGACAGCAATGCGTGTTCAATGGTGATCACCTTCATTATCAGTCTTGCTGGTCATGGACTAAAAATAATCATATCATGTTATGTGTAAACTTGATATGTATGTATATCTATGTTGTGCCTGAGATGCTCCAGTTTGGCATGCACCAAAATTTTTGTGCCTAGGATGGTCGAGTAACTCAAATATATGTGTTGTATGTGCTTGTAATCCCACGCACAAGTCTTTTCATGTATATGATTTGAATGATATGATCATAACTGAGCTATGAAAATCGTACAAGAAGGGTATCGTGTGTGCAGCATGGTTCTTCATGTATGACTGACATGCATTTGTGCTAGACCTTGGTGTGTGCCTCCATGCTACCATCGAGTTGACCGTTTTTATGCTGTTGTGCCACACTGGTGAATATTTTGATGAACACATTAATTTTCTCTCCGGTTGCAACGCACGGACATTTGTAATACTCTTACTGTGATACTGCTATTACTTAGTAATTTTAAGATCAATTCTTTCGACTTATAACTATATGTAGAGTAGAGGACCCGACCTTGCATGTGACCGGTTTAATTTGTTTACTGAAGAAATTAGTTTAAAAAAATCACAGTTTTACACATGTTCACACTATTTTTGTTTCAAAAAATATGTTTACACTTTTTAAAAAAATAAAAAAATCCAAAAAATATTTTTTACTAAAAAAAAGTCATTTAGAAATGTACAACAAAACCAAAACATTCTTTAAAGAAAAAAGATCTGTTATTTTTTTTGTTTTTCTAGAGAAATGTTCTAATTTTCATAAACGTTTGAGATTCTTAAAGAACTGTTCCATTTTTATGTAAACCTTAACTTCGATTCAAAATAAGGAAATTCTCGTGTTTTCCAGAAAAACCAAAAAAAGGATTGACAAACTATTCCATGCAAAACTGCTCTTGCATGTGATGAAGAACGCTAAGTCAGCTTCTTCATGTCCTAACTTGATTCTACAAAAAGCAATAATCGGTTTTACCTTATTATCGATGTTAATTAAAATCAGATATATAAAATAGTGCACAATTGAGTATAAAGCTGGTTGTGCCTCTTTTTTCGTTCGGTGCAACGCACGGGCATTTATACTAGTAGTATAGCAAAAACTCGAACATGGGTTATGGCTCTTGGGGAGGGAGGGGAGTGGTGCAATACTCGTTCGTCACTCAATAAGCTACGATGCATAATAACACATGACAAGGGGTATTATTCAAGTCAGATCGGTTGCTTGCAATCTGACTAGTCATAATAAAGATTCGCAGGAACGACGGCCGGACTAATATTAGGTGCAGCTATAAAAGCTCTCAATGGATTCGTCAAAGTTATTATCATTTTTGGAAAGAATGTACATGTTTTATTGCAAAGTCTTTTTAGTAACCGGAATGTGCAAAGAAACCCTCAGCAGCTTCAATTTTATAAACCTAAATTTGAAAAAAAACAAGTCTTCACATGGAACATGCATGTGCATTTAATAAAAATGTACTAGCCTATATATACCCGTGCCGCATGTGGCCGCACTACTTATAGTTCGCACTATATATATAGGTGTATAGCCTGTGAATATTTCTTCATTTTATTGGAAAATTTTATTGGTTTGGATAAGTTTCTTGGTTTGAGAATTAAGTCACGAGAACAATGAGTGTTTCTAGTAGAGTAGTATTTTTTTCATCTTAAAATAAGTCTTTCAACTTTGAACTAGCTCTAATATAAAATTATAGGCGAGTGCTACAAATCAACCGACAGATTTGTTACAGTTTTAAGCCGCCTCCAGAACCGTCCAAACAGATCTTTCCAGCCGAGGATCAAGCACCACCACACATCAGTGCATGGCAGGACCGTCCCAGCACCACGGCGCTTCATTGCAACCCGGCGACACTTCAATGCAACTCCGGCGGCTACCAACAAGGCTTCATTGCAACTCCGGCGGATCCGACGAGGCTTCGTTGCAACTCCAACGCAGCATCAACAGCGCCCGGCGAGCTCCATTGCAACTCCGGCCGACCTCGATTGCAGCCCGGTGGTGTTCCGATGTAGCACCGACGGTGTCCGGCGAGCTCCTTTGCAACTCCAGCAACGTAGACGAAAGCTGAGATGCAACGCAGCCATGGCGAAAGCTGCGATTCAGCGTTGGCGACGATGGTGCATCGATGCAGCGCGACGGCCATGGCAGAAGCTCCCCGACGCAGTGCTCAGTGGCGACACCGAGAGCGGCGATGCAACGCGAGATGCTGCGATGCAGCTCCGACGGCCCGCGTTAGCGGCGATGGATGCTATGATGCAGCGCGGCGGCCATGGCGAAAGCTTCCCGGCGTAGTGCGCGATGACGATGGCGGATGCTGCGGTGCAACACCGGCGGCCCATAGCGTTGCCGACGGCAGGTGTGTTACGTAGCGCGACGGCCGTGCCCGAAGCTGTGACGCGACAATGGCAAAAACTGCGACGCAGCAACGTAATACCGTGTGATAGTGACTTTGGTCTTTGGATAAGACGGAAATGTGAGGGGCGCATGGGTTCAGCCAGGGAGGGACACGTCTCGATAGCCAGAGGAGGCTTACATCTCGCTGTTTTCAGCCGGATGATTATAATCGTTTTTTAAAACGGGTTTGCTAAAAATCAGTCGACTGAGATTTATCTCGCATCAAGATTTGTGTAAACAGTTTTTTTTCAGTTTTTCTTTTTCTTTTTGCATATTATACTACTTGATTGAGACTTCGTGAAGTCTCAGTCGATTGAGACCTAGACACTCCCTTTTTAAAATTGTAGACACTTATTTTGAGATAGATGAGTAGTATTTATGTATATTTATTTATTTGATATCAAGCCTGGCGAATGCCTATTATCTCCTACTGATCATTCTCTCACTGTATATTCAGATATTGCAAGTATCATACAGACTGATGCCGAGCTAAGACGAGCGCACGCACCTGCAGCCTTTGGCGAGGGCGCCGACGAAGGACGAACTCGTTGCGGGCCGGGTGCACGGCGATGGTGCGTTGTGTGTCCCTGTCAGCTGCCTCCTCGCCCATCACGACCCGCAGCAGCAAATTCGTTAAACCCGCGGTTAGAGACACGGCCACGCGGCCGTAGCAGAGGAAGCAGCAGGCACGCGCACGGGCCGCTCGCTTACCAGGGGCTCGGAGGCGAGCTCTCACGCTCTGATGTCAAAGGCAAAGAGGTCGAAGAATGGCGGGGACTGCGGCAGTGGCGCCGCGGCCGTACACCAGGAGGAGACTGCGGCTGCTGGACAAGGCCGGTCCGCCGACCGGCCTGCGTACCCACGCCGCGCAGGTCACCTTCCCGACCACCCCGGGGGAACCTCGTCGCCGTCGCTCGCCATCGCCCATCGGAACCAACCAACAGTTGTCGAGAGCTTCGTCGCTGCTAGCACAGGCTTCTCCAGCTCTACCTGCTCTTAATTAGTGCTTGCATATCGTTGTCGTGCCGCCATGGTGCACATTGGAGGGGTATGTCACAGGCGGACAGTGCGACGGAACGGAAGGAAATCGTTTCGTCTAGGGACAGACGGCGACATATTCTCAGGCGGCCGCGTGCCCGCCCTCATGTCAGCGCTTTGCCAACTCCGCCCTGATCAAAGCTGGCATCCTTGCTATCCCGCCGGCGTCGGTGCCCATTTCGGTTGCTGATTGGCATTGTCGCTCACGTTGGAGACAGAGTGGGCACCCGGATGCGGATTCGTGCGGTTGTCATTGACACTCGATGTTTATTTTAAGCCACACCAGTTTTTTCTTAGTCTAAACACCCTTTATTAATCAACAATGTTCATAGAAATACAGTGAGGGGGTGGGGGAGCAAGGAGCCAAAGATGGCGGCCTAGGCCCAGGCGGAAAGCATGTTTAATAAGACTACATCTACATGCCTCCATATTTGAACTTCTTCCTTCAAAGATGAAGGAGCACTTTCTCAAATAGTAGAAGCTACACCAGTACCCTGCCGAATGCATGCGTAAGTAGTTGTGTACTTCCAGTACCCTGCCGAGCGTCATTGACCACACCTTTGCAGTCATATGCAATCTCAACATGTGGTAGTCATAAGTCCAATGAAACCACACCAGCTGGTTACAACAGTGGTACATGAAAGCCAAAACCTGATCATGGACAGCCTGGCCCTAGAAACCTGACCCGGGAGCCCGACATTTTGGGATGGGCTCAGGCTTGACTTTTAGAGGGTGCTAGGCAATTGATAATCTAGCATGGCTCGCCAAATTTATTGTTTGCAACTATGCAACTATGTTGAAGCATACATGTTCATCACTTTATCTTCCTAGTCCATGTTAGTGTTAGATCTTCTATTTTGTCCCACTCATTTTGGATTTCCATTTTGTTCTAAGTCTAGAGCAAAGCAATTAAACAATAAACCTAATTTCATCAACTCAAAAGTTGCTAGCAACACACATCACATGGTATAGATCTTCTAAATTGATATCAAGATTTACCAACAAACAACGGCGAAAATTCAATGACGAGGGCCAAGTGTTCATAATACTTGTCAGGGAGGGCCAACCCATTAAAATAGACCATTTTAAAAGCAATTCATCATCTATAAACATGCATATTTAGGCTTAACAAAATGATGTTAGGGGGGGGGGGGGGGGGGCAGGGCCTCTGCTGGCCCCCCTGTATCCGCCACTGCCAACAAAGGAGGAACCTTTCCTTTGAAGGATAAATATAACATGTCCCTTGTCATTAGTAAATTGAACCCTCTCATTTGAGTGTCACAATAATGAGTCTTTAGTTGTCCACATGGAAAGGAGGATCTAAAGTTATTCACATACTCGGCCGTAGGAAAAACACTATGGTCGCATCAAGATAATAAACGAGACGTTGAAGGCTATACGCAGCCAATCACTCGAGAAAGAGGAAAGTGGCCAAAGCACATGAAAAATATTGAATCTCTACCTTTCCGCGTTAAGTTCCCCAAACGCCTCCAATTCCTAAGCAGGATACATCACAAAACGTATGGTTCTCAGTTACATGTTTTTCTTTCACCATTTAACTAGCCTCTTATTTTTGGACACACCTGCTACCTCTTCACTAGACCATTTCTCTCCTTTTTGCTTGCTACAATTGTTACAACTTCACTATTGTATATGGTTTAGCAAAGACTCGAACATGGGGTGGTATAAATAGATGATAAAAGGGTACATTCATGGCTCTTTGGGACCGGGTTGATAGGGGGCACAATACTCGTTCATCACCTCACGAGCTATGACGCATAATAACACATGATCGTGAGTATTATTTAACCTATTGCTCATAGTCTGCTTAGTAAGCATAAAGGTTAGTCGGATCAAAGATTGGACTATTGTTAAGTGAATCTATCAATTTGGTGGATTCATCAAAGTTACTATTAGTTGAAAAGAAGGAATACCTTTCAACGGAAAGTCTTTTTTGTTAATTCAGATATGCAAATAAACCCTCAACTCCAATTGTGTAAATGTAAACCTAAATTTTGGGATTTTGTTTTTCATATCTAAGTATTTCAATAACAATTATAATTAGTTTTTCACACCAATGCATTATGCAGAAGTTAATTATTTGGAAAATAAGGTCATACTTATTACCCATCATATATAATCATATCAATAATCAAATATGACGTTTCAAACTTAATTAGGGTTTACTTTGATGCTTTCATGTGATTCTATGCACGATCGAGTCTGTATGATTTCCTTTCCTTTCCTTTCCAATTCAGTGGGAAACATAAACGAGGAAAACAATAAACTAAGATTACCTTTTCGTACAAGTATACATGTTTACCACTTTACTTGTTATGTTTGTGTTAGATCTTATAAATTACTACTTCAAGATTTAACCACAAAGGAGGAACCTCTTCTTCAGAAGAAAAAATATGACAGGCCCCTTATATTTAGGAAATTGAATGCTCTTATTTAAATGCCACAATAGTGTGTGCTTCATTAACTCTGAAACTGTAGATCAATAAAAAGGATTGGTAAACTGAATTAGATTTCCAGTTTGAGTTTCAAAGATGAACATACATTTTTATAAGAATAAAATTAAAGGGGGTACATCCCTGTTTGCAGGGGGTGGAAATCTTGAACAGACAAGCACTCGGGTAATTCCGAAAAATCATAATACTTGAGAACCATCGATAATACTTTTTTTCATAAATGCCACGTAAATTCAAAATCATACAAGACTTTGATACGTATCAAATGTATATATAACTTTTTTTATGTTCATGCTACGTTCATATCATTTATACAAAGTTTTGGCACACAATATTATCTTTATTGGACTAACATATAATACAATGCCGCGTGCTAGTTATTGTTTTTCGTGTTTCCGGTGCAACTAAACAGATACTTCGAGGAACCAAAAATTAAATAGAAGTAAGTCATTCATAATCATGCCAGAAGAGAGATTGGGCAAAAAAAAAAAACCTTGGAGGCCCCCCTGGTAGGCGCAATGCAGCCTTGCCACATGGGCAGACCCTAGGGCGGGAACTAGCCACGTGTAATCCCTAGGTATCATATACACCGCCTCCCGGACCGCCTGGCTCTATAACCGTCAAAACCCTAGATGTAATTTTCCTGAATTTTTTATGCCGCAGACTCGAGCGGTTTCAAGGCGGAGAAAATTTATCTTTTCTGGCACTATACCGGAGGGGGGTAAACTCGATTTCGGAGTAGGTTCTCGACCTTCGTGGGACATGAACACCAAGAGGAAAACATTCTCCCGTATAGGGGGAGGCCAAGGAAGAAGAAAAAAGCGGGGGCCATTCCCCCCTCTCTTTTAGTGGCACTGGAACACTCCTAGAAGAGCCATCATCACTGCCATCATTTTCATTGACTTTACGATCATCTCCTTCGCAAAATCCCTCGTCTATACAATGGTCCACTCGTCCAAAAACCTCCATAATGCCCTAGTTAAACATGATGTTTTATGTCATATTATGCACTGATTTGTTGTAGTACCATTGTATTTGAGTAATTTTCTTTTGTCATGTGGCAATGGTATGGATTGGATGTTATGATATGGTGTTGTTCACTTGTGCTAATACATGAGTGCATGCTTATTGGATCACACTTAAGGTTTAGTAATGCATTATATCGAAATTACAAAGGGACATTGGAATGACTAGAAACCAAACCCAGAGTAGAGGATACGCAACGTATGGGATAAATAGGGACCATAAAACTTAATGATATGATTGGATTTTACTTAATAAATTATTTGTATTTTTGAATGATTGCTAAGATTTCCAATCACCAGTACATGTTAGTCAATGAATTTTGCAGCATGTTAGCATATGTTTCCCCCATACGTAAAACTATAGGTACGTCTACTGGTTACATTATTATAGCCAATTGCTTAGGAGAATTCATCAACACTGAGCACCACAAGTTATACACTCGTTGCCTTTTTAATTTCTTGGAAAATAAATTCAATACCTAACTTTTATTTACTTGCACTTTAGAATCTTGCACACTGCATGTTTTGCACTTGCAAATTATACTTTACTAGAAATTCTAGGTAAAGTGAATGCTTTAGTGGATGAAACAACCATAGACGCCATGTTGATGAGAATTTTTACTCCCCTGCAACTTAGGAAGGACATGACCCTAGGCCTACACTAGGTGTTTTTCTCTACAAGTGCTAGTTTTACTATATAATACTGCAAAGTGGCACAAGAGACCACCAAAGAACAAAATCCATTGATGTAAAACCCATCTAATTTACAGTTGAATCCATGAAGTCCCATAAAATGCAGCTTCAACCTCACATTGTCAAAGATCTCTTTGTGTTCCATGTGAATCAAAATAAGGTCCTCTTTGATTTGTAGGATTCTCAAAATGCGGAATAGGCAAACACATGAATAGAGTGTCACATCCTCTTGTACCCTACAATTTTTGAAGAATGTTTGATTGCACAGGAAAGACAAAGGAATCCAACAAAGTGGTTTGAATAGATGAAATATTTCTCTAAAATGTAGTACAAGTAGATCCTACGGAAAAATTTCTAAAGATTTCAATGCTACGAATCAAACGACCATAAAAAAACAACTAAGGATCCAAATCTCAAAATCCTATTAAATTCTTTTGCATCAGAGGAGCCCTAAACTTCTGGAAAAGCTTCGCCACAACGCAAACCAGTGGAGAAGAGCAAGCTCAAGTACTCCCCTTTGTTGAAACATATTCGCTTACTAAACACCAACTGCAATGACATATTCACCTAATAAACACCAGGACCTGGATTCCCACACTAAGATGGAAATTAAACACGAGAACAAAAATTATAAACAAGGGACACACACACATATATTGAGGGTTCAGGGTTCCACGCTGTAACAGACCAACAAAAACAATATTTCACTGCTCACGATCCCACAATACACACTATATAGGAAACAAACGAATTCATAGCTCACGAGTTTCACCCACGAAATTGTTTGTATGAGATTCCATGTTATAAGAAGTAAATGAATCCGGCCTTCCCTATATTTGTGATGTGTACACCCGGCGTGCTTGCGGGTTGTGTGTGCACGTCTTGTGTATTGCATTATAGGTGTTTGATGAATTGCGTGAACCAAATGTAAACTATAGGGGGTTAAGTTTTAGGAGAAAGGCTAGGTGTGTGCACATTTTTTTAACTCCTTAGATTTGACGAGTAAAGTTTAATTTGAGAGATCGTTTCAGGAGTTCAATTTTAGGTAGAGTGCTAGAGATGCTCTTACACACTATGGAGGATTGTATCTGGTAAGGCGATGGAGTATTGGGGCCGTCTATAGAAAACCTAAGGAGAAGAGCATAGCCAACCAGGTTAGTGTCTGCATTGATTTGATATTTTTATTATTTTCTCTTCATTCAAAAGAGCTAATTAATTTACTTAATTTTGCACGTGATTACATATCCTTGTCTACAACTAGTAGAACCTTAACAGGAATCAAGCGAAGCCCTTGCTCCTGACTTCGTGTACGATTATGCTAGCAAAAAGACTTGTATTAGCCTGCGATGCTGCAGTCGGTCATATCCTCTTTAATTACCTGGTTTCTTGAGTGCTTGCCTTCTACAGTGTGCTAGCTACCGTGTCACATGTCGTTGCAACATTTCATATCACGCACGAGCCAGAGCGAAGCAAAAGTGCAGCCCGTCTTCTCCATACTCCGCACTAATACAACGAGCGATCCATCCGGTGGTTGACTAGTAATTCATTTGGAACTAGTTTGTTTTAATTGGAGAACATATGGATGGTCTGCTCGAAAGGAAGATGTCCTTTTTCTACAAGACAATGGAAGGACTGATGTGACCGCAACAAGATGAGGAGCCCGTCATCCGAGGAGAAGGCTGCCGTATATTCAGCTCTCAGAGAGCCTGGGCAAAGTATAAATCATCGAGGCCTACGATCATTCACTACCCAGGGTAGCTGAACCATGGCTCCACCGCTAGGAAGAGCTGTAGGCAATCTGCAGGAAGAGGCAAGATGTTGCAGCACGAAAACTATAACACTCCCTAGCTTTTCCCAATAGTTTTCCCCGACGCCTTCTATTCTTAAGCAAAACACACCACACCACTTTGTGGTCCTTAGCTACGAATTCCTGTTTCGCCATTTTAACTAGCCTCTCGTTTCTTTCACATTTGTTGTCTCTTCCCTAGACCATCTCTCTCATGCATTGCTTGCTATAGGTGTTATCACTGCACTATTGTATACGATTTACCAAAGACTAGAACATGGGAGGTATAAAAAGACGGCAAAATGGTGCATTTATAGCTCTTGGGAGTGAGGGGCATAAGAGGTACTCGCTCCATCCCTTAAACAAGGCATATATTTTCTTGCCAAAATTTTCAGATAACAGGGCGCAGGTCTTGTTGAGCACTAGTCCTTTCAAAAACGCCCCCACGCCTTTCTGCCAAATTTGCTGCATTCGCCAATGCATGCATCTACTTTAAATGCTAAGAGTTTCCCATGCGGACAAATTTTGCAAGACCATGCATGGTGGGTAGGACTAATTAATCTATTGTGCCATTACGAGGGGCATTATGGTCCAGAATGTTAGAAGGAATAGAGAGGGATTGGTGAAATAGTTGTTGTATTGCTTGAGCCTGGTGGACATACATAGGAGTACATGATCAACTTGGACTACAAGACAAGCCAGATCAACTCCTAGGCTATCTTATATTTTCTAACTAATCGCGATACTCAACATCCCCCACAATCACAACGGTACCGACGCAGACATGAGACTGGAGAAGAATCGGAAGGTAAGCCAACGAACAGCCCCCACAGTCGTAGCGGCCGATGCATCGCGCAAGTTGTGGCCGGAGTGGAAACCAACGAGGTTGCTCAAGCAAGGTGGTATCCCTTTGTGCCGATGTCGAGGTAGCCGAGAGTGTAGGGTGGTGTAGCCGTGGTCGAAGTAGCCGTGCGAAGAACGTCGTGATCGATGTTGAGTCAGAGTGGCCGGTGTCGAGGAATTCACCATGGAGCTGCAGGCGCAAGGTGGCCCCGAGTTAGTCATGGGCGTAGTGCTGTCAAAGTAGTGGTGCGTCGGGAAGAAGATGCTGTTGACGATGCATCGCGTCAGGTTTGCCAAGCCCGGGGACACTTCGTGGACGAAGGCACGCATCGGTTTTGCCAGCACCGGGCATGCGTAGACGAACGAAGGCGATGTTGACGATGCGCCGCTCCAGGTTTGCTTGGCCCGGGAACACACCGCGACGAAAGCACGCATTGGTGATGCTAGCACCGGGCATGCGTAGACGGGTACCTGCATAAACAGGTACGCCATGTCGAGGAGGCTACCAGAGAATGACTCATCGACGGTTGCGGCGTAAAACGACCGGGGAGGGGGAGGGGGGGGTCGCCCAAGATGGTCGGAGTAGATGAAGAGATCAAGAAGACAACGACAAAGTTGGCGATGAACTGGTGCTAGACAGAGATGAAGGGGGTGGACGGGAGGCGCGGCTCAGGTGAGCGAGCTGCAGCGGCGCCAAAGAAGAGCGACGGCGCAGCCTCAGGCAAGCGATGGCTGGTTAGAGCATGGCGGTGATGCTCAAAGTAGGAGAGGAAGAACCCGACAGCCTGACAAAGACCGACACGAATGGTGGCGTTCCCGTGCCGAGGGAGTCGGTGTCACGCATGTCACGTAGAAGTTGACATGCAGGGATGGCGGAGTGGACCGCGGGCCGCGATGCTATGGCCCGAAGGGGCAACACAGCGGCAGCAGGCGGGTCCAGGCAATGGCGGGAAGAATCCAAGACGGCGATGTTCATCCCGTGCCGCGACGCTATGTCCCGAAGGGGCGACGTAGCGACAGTGTGTGAGTCGATGCAAACGTGGGGACGATCTTGGGGTGGCGGCGGGATCCGCATACCATGGCGATATGGCTGTTGGAAATATGCCCTAGAGGCAATAAATAAAGTGTTTATTATTATATTTCCTTGTTCATGATAAACATTTATTATCCATGCTATAATTTTATTGATTGGAAACACATTGCATATGTGGATAAATAGACAACACTTTGTCCCTTGTATGCCTCTAGTAAACTAGCTCGTTGATCAAAGATGGTCAAGGTTTCCTAGCCATTGACATAAGATGTCATTTGATAACGGGATCACATCACTAGGAGAATGATGGGATGGACAAGACCCAAACTATAAACGTAGCATATGATCATGTCAGTTTATTGCTACAATTTTCTGCATGTCAAGTATATGTTCCTATGACCATGAGATCATGCAACTCACGACACCGGAGGAGTGCCTTTGTGTGTATCAAATGTCACAACGTAACTGGGTGACTATAAACGTGCTCTACAGGTATCTCCGAGGGTGTCTGTTGGGTTGGTATGGATGAAGACTGGGATTTGTTACTCCGTGTGACGGAGAGGTATCTCAGGGCCCACTCGGTAATACAAGATGACAATAAGCCTTGCAAGCAATGTAACTAAGTTTTAGTCACGGGATCTTGTATTACGGAACGAGTAAAGAGACTTGCCGGTAACGAGGTTGAACTAGGTATGGAGATACCGATGATCGTATCTCGGGCAAGTAACATACCGAAGAACAAAGGGAACATCATACGGGATTAACTGAATCCTTGACATAGAGGTTCAACCGATAAAGATCTTCGTAGAATATGTAGGAACCAATATGGGCATCCAGGTCCCGCAATTGGTTATTGACCATAGAGGTGTCTCGATCATATCTACATAGTTCTCGAACCCGCAAGGTCTGCACACTTAAGGTTCGGTGACATTTCGGTAGTATATAGTTATATATGGTGGTGACCGAATGTTGTTCGGAGTCCCGGATGAGATCCGGACGTCACGAGGAGCTCTGGAATGGTCCGGAGGTAAAGACTGATATATAGGAAATCCTGTTTTGGTTGCCAAAAAAGTTCCGGACTCATCGGTAGTGTATCGAGAGTGCCGAGAGGGTACCGGGTGACCATCGGGAGGTGTATTTTGACCCAAGAGTCTACATGGGCTATGGGAGGATAAATACCAGCCCTTAGTGGGCTAGCCAAAGTCCCACACAAGGCCCATGCGGCTGGGAAGAAATTCCAAAGTGAAAAAGGTGGAAAAAAGGCAAAAAAGGTGGAAACAAGGAAGGAGTTCTAATCCTACTAGGAGTGGAGGAGGAGGACTCCTCCTCTCCACTTCGGCCGAACCAAAGAGGTGTTGGCCCTTGCGCCAAGCCTCCTCCTCCTCCTCTCCTCCTATATATACTAAAGGTTTTAGGGATTTTGCACTAGATTTTCAGCTACGTGCAACCCTACCCTCTAGTCCGTAGTTTCTCCTCTAGATCGCACCATCGCCGCAGCGCCGTCATGCTGTCGGAGAACTCGTCTACCTATTCGCTCCCTCTTGCTGGATCAAGAAGGCGGCGATCATAATCAAGTCGTACGTGTGCTGAACGTGTAGGTGCCGTACGTTCGGTGCTAGATCGGGACGGATCGTGATTGGATCGCGGGACGCTCGGGACGGATTGTGAAGACGTTCGACTACATCAATCGTGCTTCTTAACGCTTCCTGCTTAACGATCTACAAGGGTACATACATCCACTCTCCCTCTCGTAGACGCTCATCACCATGGATAGATCTTGCGTGTGCGTAGGAATTTTTTTGTTTCCCATGCAACGTTCCCCAAGAGTGGCATCATGAGCTAGGTCTATGTGTAGATGAGATCTCGAGTAGAACACAAAGAGTTTGTGGGCATTGATGCTTAGATTGCTTTCTCCCTTGGTCGTGTTTTGGTTCAGCGGTATTGTGGGATGAAGCGGCCCGGACCAACCTTACTCGTACGCTTAGGAGAGACCGGTTCCATCGACTGACGTGTAACTTCGTTACACAAAGATGGATGGCGGGTGTCTGTTTCTCCTACTTTAGTTGGATCGGATTCGACTAAGGCGATTCTTGAGAAGGTTGAAAAGCAACTTACGTATCACCGTTGTAGTTTATGCGTAGGTAAGAATTGTTCTTGCTAGATACCCGTAGCATCCACGTAAAACATGCAACAACAATTAGAGGACGTTTAACTTGTTTTTGCAGGGTATGTTGTGATGTGATATGGCCAATTACATGATGAGATATATGTAATGTATGAGATGATCATGTGTTGTATAGAATATCACAACTTGCATGTCGATGAGTATGGCAACCGGCAGGAGGCATAGGGTTGTCTTTAATTATTGTATGACCCGTGTGTCAATCATTAAGCGCTATGTAAGGCTTTACTTTATCGCTAAACGGTAGCAATAGTAGTAGAAGCATGGTGGGCGCGACAACCCTGATGGCGACACGTTGATAGAGATCAAGATGATGGAGATTCTGGTGTCGTGCCGGTGACGATGGAGATCATGTCGGTGCTTTCCAGATGGAGATCAAAAGGAAAAGTTCATGGCCATATCATGTCACTTATGATTTGTATGTGATGTTAATCCTTTTATGCACCTTGTTTTGCTTAGGATGACGGTAGCATTATAAGCTGATCCCTAACTTAAATTTCAAGATGAATTGTGTTCTCCCCGAGTGTGCACCTTTGCAAAAGGTCGTCGTGTCGAGACGCCACGTGATGATCGGGTGTGATAGACTCTATGTTGACATACAACGGGTGCAAGCCAGTGTTGCACATGCAAAACACCCGGGTTAAACATTACGAGCCTAGCATGTACAGACATGTCCTCGGAACACAAGATATCGAAAGGTCGAACATGAGTCATATAGTAGATATGATCAACATGATGATGTTCACCATTGAAACCACTGTTGGAAATATACCCTAGAGGCAATAAGAAAATGGTTATTATTGTATTTCTTTGTTCATGATAATTGTCTATTGTTCATGCTATAATTGTGTTAACCGGAAACCACAATGCATGTGTGAATACATAGACCATAATGTGTCCCTAGTGAGCCTCTAGTTGGCTAGCTCGTTGATCAATAGATGGTCACGGTTTCATGACCATGGACATTGGATGTCGTTGATAACGGGATAACATCATTAGGAGAATGATGTGATGGACAAGACCCAATCCTAAGCATAGCATAAGATCATGTAGTTCGTCTGCTAAAGCTTTTCCAATGTCAAGTATCATTTCCTTAGACTATGAGATTGTGCAACTCTCGAATACCGTAGGAATGCTTTGGCTGTGCCAAACGTCACAACGTAACTGGGTTGCTATAAAGGTTTACTACAGGTATTTCTGAAAGTGTCTGTTGGGTTGGCACGAATCGAGACTCATGGAGGTGAGGCGCAGTGTTGAGTCGGAGAGGAGCGGGAGCTAGGCAGCGGCGAGGAGCAGTGCCGGGTCAAGAGAGAGGCGCTGGGCCTCGGCGAGCATCGTGGTGGCTATCCCTTTTCTTTTCCTGTAGGAGTCTGAGTCTTTGTCAAGCAAGATCTGGTTGATTTTTCTTCACGTGAGGAAGTGGTCAAGTCTTAATTGGCTTTGCTCAATCCATGGGTCACCATAGTGGCCACTCCTGAAGTCTTGATCGGAAACAACTTTTTGAAGTTGACTTCGACTTATATTCAGACTGGACATTCCCTATGATGATGAGTCTCTGCTGATTCCGATAGCGTATCTGTAGGAGCGCACAAGGTATTACCGAGAGGATGTAGCACGCAGTTTGTACACATGAGGAGCGATGGCGATGTCAAGCCCCGGACTGTATGGCTTATAATTTTCTTTAGAACTTTTGCAGTAGATACATGCAGACGTTGTTCCGTCAGCTCAGCCGGGAGCCTTACGATGATAGAGATTTGTACCGATGGACCGATATAGCGGATGAATTTGGCCGGGATGCGACTTGATCGCTGTTGACGGTGAAGGATCCTGCCCGGATGATGAACAATCCCATGGCGGGTTATCTTGCATGATTGCTTCATGCCGTCTCTTGTTTATCCGATTCATCATGAATTTCTCGATCCCTAAAGATCCCTCCAAGAACACAACGTCACCGTGCACAGCCCCACGATGGGCGCCAACTGTCGTGGATTTGTCACGGCAGATGTCCGGGTGAACGGACTTAGGTTCGGGGCGAAGACGCAACTACGTGGCCCCTTGAAGGGGTTGATCGGAATCGAGAGACATGGAGTTTACCTAGGTTTGGCCCCTCCGATGAAGGTAAAAGCCTACGTTCTACTTGTCTGGTATTAATGACGATGAAGATCTCTCGGTTACAAGGGTGCTAATTGCTACCTCTAATTTGTCTATCTCTAATCTCTTGTGTTGTCTAAACTTGTGGACTTGTCTCCTTTCTCCTTCTAGGGGTGCTCTACCCCTCCTTATATAAGTGGAGAGGGTAGGTTTACAAATATAGTCCTACTAGGAGTAGGATTAGGATTCGTCTCTCTAGAATCCTATTCCGGGTCTTGTTTCCTTCGGTAGGGAGTCTTTCCCTCTTTGGGCCTTCTCTTGTGAGCAGCCTGGCGCCGGCTCACACGCCGGGTCTTGGGCCTGGTCGTCCTGCGGCCCGCCAGCCGGGTCATTAATAAAATGTCATGTCTTCGACCGGGTCTCCTGTGAGTCGTCAGGCCGGGTCATACCGCGGGGTATATCCCCGACACATGGGATGATGTGTTACGGAACGAGTAAAGAGACTTGCCGGTAACGACATTGAACAAGGTATAGGGATATCGACGATCGAATCTCGGGCAAGTATCATACCGATAGACAAAGGCAATTGTATACGGGATTAATTGAATCCCCGACATCGTGGTTCATCCGATGAGATCATCGTGGAGCATGTAGGAGCCAACATGGGTATCCAGATCCCATTGTTGGTTATTGACCAGAGAGGTGTCTCGGTCATGTCTATGTGTCTCCCGAACCCGTAGGGTCTACACACTTAAGGTTCGATGACGCTAGGGTTATAGGGAAATAGTGTACGTGGTTACCGAAGGTTGTTCGAAGTCCCGGATGAGATCCCGGACGTCACGAGGAGTTCCGGAATGGTCCGAAGACAAATATTGATATACAGGAAGTGAGGTTTTGGTTACCGAAAATGTTTCGGGCGTCACCGGTAACGTACCGGGACCACCGGGAGGGGCCACGGGCCTCGAAGAGCTGCATGGGCCGAAGGTGGAGGGAACCAGCCCCTAGGTGGGCTGGTGCGCCCTTCCCACCTGGACCAAGGCATAGCAAGGAGAGAAGGGGGGCAAACCCTAGATGGGCCTTAGGCCCACCCTAGGGCACCTAGGGTTGCCGCACCACCTCTCCCTCCCTCTTGGCCGCCGGCCAAGATCCCACCTAGGGCTGCCGCACCACCTAGCGTGGGAACCCTAGGGGTGGGCACCCTCCTCCCTCTCCTCCTATATATAGTTGATCCTTTGGGGCTGTTTGAGACACGAATCTCTCTCCCTCTCGGCCCAGCCCTACTTCTCCTTCTCCTCGTTCTCCGTAGTGCTTGGCGAAGCCCTGCCGGAGACCACGCAGCTCCACCATCACCATGTTGTCATGCTGCCAGAGCTCTCCCTCAACCTCTCCTCCCTCCTTGATGGATCAAGGCGTAGGAGACGTCACCGGGGTGCACGTGTGTTGAACACGGAGGCGCCGTTGTTCGGCGCTAAGATCGGAGTCCACCGCTATCTGAATCGCTACGAGTATGACTCCACCAACCGCGTTCTAGTAACGCGTCCGCTTAGCGATCTTCAAAGGTATGAAGATGCAATCTCTTCCCTCTCGTTGCTGGTTTCTCCAAAGATAGATCTTGGTGAACACGTAGAAAATTTTGATTTACTACTACGTCTCCCAACAACCACCTCAACTCACGTGATGATCGGACTTGAGTTGGTGAATTTGGATCATGTTACACTTAGATGACCTGGATGTCAATTTGAGTGGTAGCTTTAGTAATTTGATTAACTAAACTCATTATCTTGAACAATAGTCTAAGTAACCTTTGCATATTTATGTTGTAGATCAATGGCTTGCGCAGTAGCACCCCTGAATTTTAATGCGTTCCTAGAGAAAGCTAAGTTGAAAGATGGTGGAAGTAACTTTGTGGACTAGGCCCATCATCTGAGGATTATCCTCACGGCTTCCCAGAAATCATGTCCTTGATGCACCGCTTGGTGTCCAACCCAAAGACATGTCATCCGAAGACGTTAAGAACGCTTGGGAGGCACTTTCTGAAGATTACTCAATAGTTCAGTGTGCAATATTGTATGGATTAGAACCGGCACTTCAAAGAGGTTTTGAACGTCATGGAGCATATGAGATGTTCCAGGAGTTGAATTTATCTTTCAAAAGAATGCCCAGATCGAGAGGTATGAGATCTCCGATAAGTTCTATGCTTGCAAAATGGAGGAGAACGGGTCTATCAGTGAACATATACTCAGGATTTCTGGGTATTCGACTCGTCTGGCGGAGTTGGGAATTGCCCTTCCGTCAGAGGCGATCACTGACGGAGTTCTTCAATCGCTGCCACCTAGCTACAAGAGCTTTGTGATGAACTATAGCATGCACGGGTTGAACAAGTCAGTCGTCGAGCTGTTTGCGATGCTGAAAGTCGCTGAGTCTGAAATCCAGAAAGAATATCAAGTGTTGATGGTCAATAAAACCACAAATTTCAAGAAGAATGGCAAGGGCAATGGCAAGAAGGGTAAATCCAATAAGGATGGCAAAGCAGTTGCTCCTCCTATAAAGAAACCCAAGGCTGGACCCAAGCTAGAAACTGAGTGCTTTCATTGCAAGGGAACTGGTCACTGGAAGCGGAACTGCCCCAAGTACCTGCTTGATAGGAAGGCGTCCAAAAACAAACAAGGTATATATGACATACATGTTATTGATGTGTACCTTACTAGCTCTCGTTGTAGTTCCTGGGTATTTGATACCTGTTCGGTTGCTCACATTTGCAACTCAAAGCAGGACCTACGGAATAGACGGAGGCTGGCTAAGGACGAAGTGACGATGCGCGTGGGAAATGGTTCCAAGGTTGATGTGATCGCCGTCGGCACACTCTCTCTTCGATTACCATCGGGATTAGTGATGAACCTGAATAATTGTTATTTAGTGCCTGCGTTAAGCATGAACATTATATCTGGATCTTGTTTATTGCGAGACGGTTACTCATTTAAATCAGAGAATAATGGTTGTTCTATTTATATGAGTAATATCTTTTATGGTCATGCACCCAATGTGAGGGGTTTATTCGTATTAAATCTTTATCGTGATGATACACATGTTCATAACATTGATGCCAAAAGATGTAGAGTTGATAATGATAGTACCACTTTCTTGTGGCACTGCCGTTTGGGTCATATTGGTGTAAAACGCATGAGGAAGCTCCATGCTGATGGACTTTTGGAGTCACTTGATTTTGAATCACTTGACACATGTGAACCATGCCTCATGGGCAACATGACTAAAACGCTGTTCTCTGGAACAATGGAACGGGCAAGTGACTTGTTGGAAATCATACATGCTGATGTGTGCGGTCCAATGAATGTTGCAGCGCACGATGGATATCGTTATTTTCTCACCTTCACTACTGACTTAAGTAGATATGGGTATATTTACTTAATGAAATATAAGTCTGAAACATTTGAAAAGTTCAAGCAATTTCAGAGTGAAGTTGAGAAACATCGTAACAAGAAGATCAAATTCCTACGATCTGATCGAGGAGGTGAATATATGAGTTATGAGTTTGACAGTCACTTAAGACAGTGTGGAATTTTTTCACACTTGACACCGCCCGGAACACCACAGCGTAATGATGTGTCTGAACTTTAAATAGGGCACCATCGAAATCCGTTGAGACGACGCCATATGAACTGTGGTTTGGCAAGAGGCCAAATTTGTCGTTTCTTAAAGTTTGAGGATGTGATGCTTATGTCAAAAAGCTTCAGCCTGAAAAGCTGGAACCCAAAGCGGAGAAATGTGTCTTCATAGGATACCCAAAAGAGACAGTTGGGTATACCTTGTATCTCAGATCCGAAGGCAAAGTGTTTGTCGCTAATAACGGAACATTTCTTGAGA
Organism: Hordeum marinum; assembly: GCA_022496015.1. Lineage (NCBI taxonomy): Eukaryota > Viridiplantae > Streptophyta > Magnoliopsida > Poales > Poaceae > Hordeum > Hordeum marinum. The sequence continues at coordinate 464,439,624 of CM039676.1, read as the reverse complement.
AAGAGTTTCCCTCGAAAGAATTGAGTGGGAGGAAAATAGAGCTTGATGAAGTTATTGAACCTTTACTTCAACCAGAGAATAGCGCAGCGCAGAAAGATGTTTTTGTGGATCCTACAACAGTTGAAGAGGAAGTTAATGATGATGATCATGAAGCTTCGGATCGAGTCACTATTGAACCTCGTAGGTCGACAAGGGCGCGTACTGCTCCTAAGTGGTACGGCAACCCTGTCTTGGAGGTCGTGTTGTTGGAAAACAATGAACCTACGAGCTATGGAGGAGCGATGATGGCCTCGGATTCCAAAAAATGGTTAGAGGCCATGAAATCCGAGATGGGATCCATTTATGCAAACAAAGTATGGACTTTGGAAGTATTACCTGAAGGGCGATAGGCCATTCAAAACAAATGGATCTTTAAGAAGAAGACGGACGCAGACGGTAATGTCACCGTCTATAAAGCTCGACTTGTGACAAAGGGATTTTCACAAGTTCAAGGAGTTGACTACGATGAGACCTTCTCACCCGTAGCGATGCTTAAGTCCGTCAGAATCATGTTAGCAATAGCTGCATATGTCGACTATGAAATTTGGCAGATGGATGTCAAAACAGCGTTCCTCAACTGTTTCCTTGAGGAAGAGTTGTATATGATGCAACCAGAAGGTTTTGACGATCCAGAGAATGTTGACAAAGTTTGCAAACTCCAGCGATCCATTTATGGACTGGTGTAAGCATCTCGGAGTTGGAATAAGTGTTTTGATGAGGTGATCAAAGCGTTTGGATTTATACAAGTTTATGGAGAAGCTTGTATTTACAAGAAAGTGAGTGGGATCTCTATAGAGTTTCTAATATTATATGTGGATGACATATTGCTGATTGGAAACAATATTGAAATGCTGGAAAGCGTGAAGGAATATTTGAACAAGAGTTTTCAATGAAGGACCTAGGAGAAGTTGCTTTCATATTAGGAATTAAGATCTATAGAGATAGATCAAGACGCTTGATAGCACTTTCACAAAGCACATACCTTGATAAAGTTTTGAAGAAGTTCAAAATGGATCAGCCCAAGAAGGGGTTCTTGCCAGCGTTACAAGGTGTGAAGTTGAGTAAGACTCAATGCCCAGTGACTGCAGAAGATAGAGAGAAGATGAGTGTCATCCCCTATGCTTCAGCCATAGGCTCTATCATGTATGAAATGTTGTGCACAAGACCCGATGTGAGCCTTGTCATAAGTATGGCCGGAAGGTTTCAAAGTGATCCTGGAATGGAGCATTGGACGGCAATCTATAATATCCTTAAGTACCTAAAAAGGACTAAGGAAATGTTTCTCGTTTATGGAGGTGATGAAGAGCTCATCATAAAGGGTTACGTCGATGCAAGCTTTGACACGGATCCGGATGACACTAAGTCACAACCGGATATGTATTTATTCTCAACCGTGGAGCGGTAAGCTGCAGTTCCAAGCAAAGCATGGCAGCGATTCTACATGCGAAGCGGAGTACATCACAGCCTCACAGGCGGCGAAGGAAGGTGTCTGAATGAAGCAGTTCATGACAGATCTTGGAGTAGTGCCCAGTGCACTGAATCCAATGACTCTGTTCTGTGACAACACTGGTGCCATTGCTCCAGCCAAGGAACCAAGGTTTCACAAGAGGACTAGACACATAAAGTGACGCTTCAATTCCATCCGCGAATACATCGAGGATAAGGACATAAATATTTGCAAAGTGCACACGGATCTGAATGTTTCAGACCCGTTGACTAAACCTCTTCCAAGGGCTAAACATGATCAACACCAGAACTGCATGGGTGGTCGATTCATTACAATGTAAATCACATAGTGATGTGAACTAGATTATTGACTCTAGTTCAAGTGGAACACTGTTGGAAATATGCCCTAGAGGCAATAAATAAAGTGTTTATTATTATATTTCCTTGTTCATGATAAACGTTTATTATCCATGCTATAATTGTATTGATTGGAAACACATTGAATGTGTGGATAAATAGACAACACTTTGTCCCCAGTATGCCTCTTGTAAACTAGCTCGTTGAACAAAGATGGTCAAGGTTTCCTCGCCATTGAAATAAGATGCCATTTGATAACGGGATCACATCATTAGGAGAATGATGGTATGAACAAGACGCAAGCTATAAACGTAGCATATGATCATGTGAGTTTATTGCGAGAGTTTTCTGCATGTCAATTATATGTTATTATGACCATGAGATCATGCCACTCACGGACACCGGAGGAGTGCCTTGTGTGTATCAAATGTTGCAACGTAACTAGGTGACTATAAAGGTGCTCTACAGGTATCTCCAAGGGTGTCTGTTGGGTTGGTGTAGATCAAGACTGGGATTTGTTACTCCGTGTGACGGAGAGGTATCTCAGGGCCCACTCGGTAATACAACATCACAATAAGCCTTGTAAGCAATGTGACTAAGTGTTAGTCATGGGATCTTATATTACGGAATGAGTAAAGAGACTTGCCGGTAACGAGGTTGAACTAGGTATGGAGATACCGACGATCGAATCTCGGGCAAGAAACATACCGAAGAACAAAGGGAACATCATACGAGATTAATTGAATCCTTGACATAGAGGTTTGACCGATAAAGATCTTCGTAGAATATGTAGGAACCAATATGGGCATCTAGGTCCCGCTATTGGTTATCAACCATAGAGGTGTCTCAATCATATCTACATAGTTCTCGAACCCGCAGGGTCTGCACATTTAAGGTTCGATGACGTTTCGGTAGTATAGAGTTATATATGGTGGTGACCGAAGCTTGTTCAGAGTCCCGGATGAGATCCTGGACATCATGAGGAGTTCCGTAATGTTCCGGAGGTAAAGATTGATATGTAGGAAGTCCTGTTTTGGTTGCCTTAAAAGTTCCGGGCTCATCGGTAGTGTACTGGGACTGTCGACAGGGTACCGGGTGACCATCGGGAGGTGTATTTTGACCCAAGAGGCTACATGGGATGTGGGAGGATAAATACTAGCCCTTAGTAGGCCGTCCAAAGTCCCACACAAGGCCCATGTGGCTGGGAAGAAATTCCAAAGTGGAAAAGGTGGAAAAAAGGTAAAAAGATGAAAATAAGGAAGGAGTCCTAATCTCTACTCCTAAAGGGGCAGTTGGTAGCCTCGTGTGCGGGTCTTTTTTCGTCCCACCTCCTACCACTGGGTTTTTTCGTTTGGTTTTTTTCGTACGGTTTTGTAGTCCCACCTCCCACCAACTCGGTAATCTCTACTCCTAACGAGGGAGTTGGTAGCTCCTTTCTCAGTTTATTTTCGTCTGGGTTTTTTCATCCGTTTTTTCATCCCGCCTCCCACCGTTTCCTCCCATTGGTTTATTTTCTCCCTCTCATTAAAAATCCAATCCACCATTAAAGAGAAAGATTTTGTTTTGTACTTTCTTTGACAGGTGATGATTTGATTTAATCACATTAATTATAGGTAATTAAGAATTCCAAAAGCATACCATATATGTGAGATCACCTTCCGAAAACCAAATCCACCATTAAAGTGGAAGATTTTGTTTTGTGCTTGCTTTGGCAGGTGAAGATTCGATTTAATCACATTAATAATAGGTAATTAAGAATTCCAAAATCATACCATATATGTGAGATCACCTTCCGAGAAACCAAATCCACCATTAAAGCGGAAGATTTGGAAGATTTTGTTTTGTACTTGCTTTGGCAGGTGATTATTCGATTTAATCACATTAATAGTAGGTAATTAAGAATTCCAAAATCATAGCATATATGTGAGATCACCTTCCGAGAAACCAAATCCACCATTAAAGCGGAAGATTTTGTTTTGTGCTTGCTTTGGCAGGTGATGATTTGATTTAATCACATTAATAATAGGTAATTAAGAATTCCAAAATCATGCCATATATGTGAGATCACCTTCCGAGAAAACAAATATATGATTTTTCTGGATAACCTTCCAAAACAAAATCCGAGTTGTAGACTGGTACATTGGTTTATTTTTGCCCATTTTTTCGACCCACCTTCCACCACTCATTTTCACTAATTTATCTCTTCACAAATAACCACAAAAGGAAAAAAACATTCCACCACTCCTCTCAGCCTTGATCTTTTCTTTAGGATCCCTAGGGACGCCGCCGCCGCTGACGCGGATCCAACAGATCCCCACAAATCGTTGGGCACATCAAAATAAATGTGCTAATAAAGCAAACATGTCTCAAATACCCCATTAATGTTTGGTCTACAATTACTCTATCTAATGTGGTCTAACGGTACTCCCTCTAATGGCAAGTGCAATTAAGGCCATAAAAGTTATGTTTTGTAGGTCCAAACCCTTCAGCTGGCAACAGAGATTTGTAATGAAAAAAGGAGTAGTAGTAGAGATTTACGTGCCAGTTGAACGCGTTGGACTTTGAATGCGCAACACAATATGTGCATGCATATACCTTTTAAGTAAGATTGATTTTCGTTATGTGTACGGTGGATATACCAGACATCATGCATGTGTAGCTTCTAAGCAAAAAATATAAAACCAGGCTCATTGATTTCAGCTAGGATGTAAAGACCAAAAGGTGGCAACAATTTCTGCAGAATGGGATCATTTAGAATTTAGGGGCTCATCTACCCCGTCCGGCCGGCGGTGGTGCATGCATGTTGCCGGGCACGCGTGTTTTGCCCTGACGCGCACGCACGCGCGTCACATGTATAATACTAGAAAGTTTACGTCGCATGCAAAGGGAAAAAGGGAAAAAAGAGAGATGAACAAAACAGGTTAGCTGAGCAAGTGTATGTACGTGTCAATTTCAAAAACATCACTGGTCAATTGATGAAGAAATGACAGCGTTCGGGTAAACATCGTTTGTATGCATGCGTGTACAGAAAACACAAATTTACTAACATTAATCATCACATTAATTCAATACCAAGAAACACAAAAAAATCTAGGTGTGAGTAGTTAGTTGGGCACATCATCTGGATGACCGGTCTCCTCTCCCACCACACCTTCATGTTGGTTCTTATTCAATGATTTTTTTTTCATTTTTTCCTTGCAAACCCGTACTTTTCTTAACGTATAAAAGATCATGGATCCAACTTTTCTAACATACCCAAATTAATTAGTTCTTTCCATCAGTATAATTTACTTTAGGAAACAAATAAAAAATAAATAAATAAATAAATAATGAATTTTAAGGAAACAAAATAACAGATTTTGATTAGATCAATTTCCCCCTCATCTGCCGTGCCCTCCTGCCAGCCTCTCCACACACCCCCGCAATGTCGACCCGTGCGCCATCGCCTCTTCCGGCGCTCAGATCCGGGGCTCGCCGCAATGCTCGAGACACCGTCAGTGAGCCTTAGGGAGGAGGAGATGGTGGTGTACACAGAATTACATGGAGTTGGAGGAGGGGACGGGCACAACATCAACTACACACCGAACGTGGAGGCATGGAGGACTACTCCCGGTGTGAGCACCATCCATCAGCATCGGTGACTCATCCAAGCAGGTCACCTACATCGTCGTCACCAATTCCTCCTCCCCATGGCTAGGGTTTCTAATCAAGCCGCCACAATAGATGCACATCTACATGCGGATGGCTCGTGTTCAACCATGGCTAGCGACCGCGGAGGCAACATGTGCCTGATCTACGACAACATTAAGGAACAAGCAGCGGTGATGCCCGACCACGTGCTCGTCACACTCCACAAAGAGAGCCTGCTCGCGGGTGCAATCACTCGGGGTGGAGCCTACAGTGAGGCAGGTGGGCTGTGTTCAGGAGTGGACTCGGCATGCTGGTGCAGAGATGTTCAGTAGCGGCCACCTGTTGCCTGCATCGTGCCGTTGGGCACCGTCGACAGGCGACATGGACAGAGTCCTCTGACACAGATGAGGTCGAGGTGTGCAGCGGTGGTAGGTACTCTGTTGACTGCTCACCTCGCCACCGTGACGATGCCCCTGTCACATTGCCGTGCCCTTGTACCAAGGCAGCATAACTACTACTCCATGTTGGCTACTCAGGTCTGAGCTCATCGAGAGACACGGCGCCGGCGAGGAAGCCGGAGCAGGTTTGAGGGTCGTTTCCATTTGTGTTATGTACCCTTTATTTTTATCGGTGTAAAACCCTTCACAGATTATCCTTCCTTTTTCGAAGATCATGAGGTTTTGAAGTGGACAAGCTGACATGTTTAAACAATGGGATGGACCCTTTGACCTGTGGGTTCTGTTGTTAGACCGTTAAAAGGATAAGGAGGTTCCTTTTAACCTGCTGGAGATCCACCAATGGCAGCATGCTTTCCTTGACAATAGCATAGTACTGCACGCATGCAAGATGCAGCGAACGAAATCGGCGCAAGAGTGCATCTTGCAAGCAGCACCAAATCTGAAATTGTTGATCGTTTTTTCTTGTTCCGTCATCTTATAATGCTGGGATCCTAATGTATAACCGATCCAAACAAAAAGGTGCTCGTATCAATTGCTCTGATCCGTGCTGGTTATTTGATTAGTGAATCTAATGATATTGATTTGGTATTATGAATGTCAATACTTTGTCCTATAAGTTTGGACATATTAGATATACTTTGATTTCAGACAAAACTTATATGAAGTCTAAACAGGACCGAAGAGAATAATAACACAATGATCAAAGAGCTGAAATGAAGAGTATTATAATAGATCCATTTGTTGGCCCGTGGCAACGCACGGGCTTTCTCCTAGTCCTACTAGGAGTGGAGGAGGACTCCTTCTCTCCACTTCGGCCGAACCAAAGAGGGGCTAGACCTTGCGCCAAGCCTCCTCCTCCTCCTCTCCTCCTATATATACTAGAGGTTTTAGGGGTTTTGCACTAGATTTTCAGCCACGTGCAACCCTACCCTTTAGTCCGTAGTTTCTCCTCTAGATCAGTTTCAGCCGTGCTTAGGCGAAGCCCTACCGAGATTACTCCACCACCATCGCCGCAGCGTCGTCACACTATCGGAGAACTCGTCTACCTCTCCGCTCCCTCTTGCTGCACCAAGAAGGCAGAGATCGTCATCAAGCCATACGTGTGCTGAACGTGGAGGTGACGTCCGTTCGGTGCTAGATCGGGATGGATCGTGATTGCATCGCGGGACGCTTGGCGATTTGGATCGCGAAGACGTTCGACTACATCAACCGCGTTTCTTAACGCTTCCCGCTTAGCGATCTACAAGGGTACGTAGATCCACTCTCCCTCTCGTAGATGCTCATCATCATGGATAGATCTTGCGTGTGCGTAGGAATTTTTTTGTTTCCCATGCAACGTTCCCCAACAATGCCACTCTTGCTCCCCCGACGATGACCACGAAACCCTAGCCAGCTAGCGCAACCTTCCGCCATGGGCTTCTTCAGCAAGGGCAAGGGCAAGCTCACCCCAGGCGCAAGCTTGTCACGGACGCCGACGCTACCTTGCCATGGTATGCCACCACCGCGGGAGCGTCTGTACATTCCAGTCCACCAAGCTCGGTGGCACTGGCAGTACAGGCAAGCTCTGCCATACCCAGATGTCAACCTCCCCCAATGGTTGGCATCTGGACCCCGACCGCATCCCCATCCCAGCAGTGTCGCGGTCTGCATGCGTGCACGCGGAGGAGGTCCGCCAGCGGTGTGAGCTCCTCACTCCGGAGCAGCGGCGCCACACCATGTACGAAATCGACTCACCTAACTGGAAGGTTTGGTTTGCCCTAGAGGACAAGCAGGAGCGCCTTCACGGCGTCTAGTTTGATCCTGCCATCCCTCCACCGCCCCTGACGTAAAGCTAGAGGAGCAGGAGGAGGAGACCGCCTACCAGGCCGTCGACGAGGAGGCAACGGCCTACGCCATTGAGGAGAGAAGGCGCGAGGAGGAGGCGCGCTGGGTAGGCCTTGATGAAGGCGTCACGTTCTCCGTGGCGGGCGACTGCATCGTGCCTCCTCCTCCTCCAGCGCCGCCCGCCAGTCTGGTGATCCACGAGCCCAAGGTTGAGGCCGAGGAGCACCAGCCAGAGAGCTACAAGTGGACCGCCCAGCTCCAGGAGTGGGTGTTCGCGCCTCCCATCTGGTATATGTACACAGAGGAGCAGGAGCACAAGTATCTCCTGCACCACAGGTCGCTGGCACTGGCGAGGGAGGGAGCCGAGGCCGCAGAGAAGATGAAGCTCGAGTGCAGATGGGTGGAGGAGGAGGAGGCGGAGAGTCGGGAGTGTGAGGAGGAGGAGGGAGCCCGTCAGCCTGCGCCGCCGGTGCTGCCGGCGCAGGACGCTGCTCAGGCATGGGAGCCTGCATTCCTTTGGGCTGGGTCGGCGCCGGAGCTCATCGACCTCACCGCTCCCGACGACGAGGAGGACGACGATGCTTAGGGCCGGCGCCAGATGCAGACGGCAGGCGGACGCATTTTTATTTATTTATCTTTAATTAAGTTTTATGTGGACGTGAGCCGGCTTTGACCGGCATTTAATGTTTAATTATGTTTAACATCGTTGTTTGAACATTTATTATTATTTTTAAATCCTTGTTGACCATTTGGGTTCGAGCTTGCGTTGGACGGACTAGTCGACCCATTTGCAAAACCGAACACCAGCGTCCATTCGACCAACCCGAACAGACGAAAAAAGGACAAATCGCGCGTCCGTTTGAATCTCCCTGTTGGAGTTGCTCTAATGACTTCTTCCTCCAGCACCTCTACACACCATTGTTTCACGCCGCCTCCCTGCCCTGCAGAGTATGTAGTATGTCCACATACTCCATACTACATATCGATTTGACGAGAATTAGTAAAGAAAAAAAACTGCACTGGTTCAATTCTACATACTCACGCCTTCTATGAACACTGGTTCAGTACAAGCTCCTATGCAATCTCTAGTAGCACTTACACATACTCCATAATCCAGATCGTTTCAGAATCTGTACATCCACGGCGAAGCACAGTCCGAATGGAAATGAAACAAAATGGCAGTGGTCACCACCAACATGAACACTTAATTGAATTCCTGTAACAAGAAAAAGAAATACTACTCCTAACTTCCTTTTGCGAGAAGAAAACTGCTACTCCTTATATCTCACTCCTAATTGAAGAGTGGATAGCTTCCGCTTTCGGGTTTTTTCCGTCCGGTTTTTTTGTTTGTTTTTTCCGTCCCACCTCCCACCACCCCCTATCACATTGGTTTCTTATCCACCGGGTTATTTATCTCTCCGCTCTTTCCTTGTAAACCATCACTTTCCTAACGGGCCCAAGATTATGAATCTAACTTTCCAAAATTACCCAAATCAATCGGTACCTCCCATTATTGCAATTTTCTTTAGCAATCAAATAATATATTTTAAGGAAACAAACAATGGATTAAAAGGAAGCTAACATGAAAATCATGACGCGTCATAGAAAATCGATACCTCTCATTATTGCAATTTGCTTTAGGAATCAAATAATATATTTGAAGGAAACAAATAATGGATTATAAGGAAGCTAACATGTAAATCATGACGCGTCATACATCATAGAAAAAATCTACTTCAGAGAAAACTTAGTGGCATAAGAAAAGGCTGACTACATCAACATTTCCTGTCTTGCTTACGTTATCTTGCACGCAATCCAACACAAACTTTAATTTTTTGCAAAAATAAACACATAATATATAAGTATATTAGTGAGAGGCAAATTATCTTTTCTTATACACGCATGAGAGATATCACATGGGTTCATTTAGGGAAAGAGCTATATTCCATTACTACCGAAGGATTCGTAGGTTGACCTTTATTATTGGTAGATCCGAATTTATTTGGTTGCTAAAAATAAATGCAAATAATTGGGAGGCTGGCCTTCATCATAGAGAGATCCAAATTTATTGGGTTACTAAAAATGAATAAATAATATTTATTAGGTTGTCGAAGATTGATCAAATGACTATTGTGATTTGGCCGGACAAATGGAAACCATGTTCTGAATTTATTGGGTTAGTAAAAAGAAATAAATAATATTTATTAGGTTATGAAGATTGATCAAATGATTTGTGATTTCGCTGGTCAAATGGAAACCATGTTCTAAATTCATTGGGTTACTAAAAAGAAAGAAATAATATTTATTAGGTTGCCGAAGATTGATCAAATGACTATTATGATATTGCTGGTTAAATGGAAACCATGTTCGGTGATGAATACTGGCCTTGATTACAAAGAAATCGTAATTTGTTGGGTTACCAAAAATAATAAACAATATTTATTAGGTTGCCAAAGATTGATCATACGAGAGACGTGGATAACGCGAGGGAAACACAAGATGGAAGAGCTTTTTCACCCACGGGAACCTAGACCGCCAAAACGAATTTTTGAAAGAGATTTGATTTTCCCGCCGCCCACTGTGCTTATATAACTGCCCCACACCACCATATGTGTCTCCATCTTTCTACATAGGCTCAGTCATGTCTTCCACCACCATGGTAATCTCATACAGATTAACGGCCTCTAGGAGGGTGATGGCATTGCCGCCGATTACTGTCATCCCTCGACCTATCATCCCACCTATTAACAAGCAAGATAGATGAATCAGTCTGTATGGCAGTTTGCCATCACCGCTCAATTCTTTACCTCATCCATTTATTATATTCTATGCACATGGACTTGACTATTCAGGACGTCCACACGGAGCATATATATCATAATTGTTGGACCATTCATGCTAGGGTCGAATGGAAGACCCAAGCATAATGGCAATGAAAATGTTTACTTCAATGTATACTACGGATCAGGATGTAAGGCTTTACTCGTCACAACTTGATAGCACGTAATTTAATATACACATTTGATAAACAGTTTTCTTCCTAATTATTGTAATGATTCATAAAGAATATTAGGGAACAAAAATGGAAGCGATTGCGTACGACAATCAAGCAGTTCGCTTCAACACCATATTACAAACCAGCATGACCTATGACTTCACTCACGTCGGGTTCAACCCCACAGAAATACCAGATGGACATTTCTGGTATCTAACCATGAAGTTTGTCATCACACTAAATGCTAGGACCGAGGTTCAGAGGTCAGGGAACAGGATAGCATCAAAAATTTGTCCACCGTGCTTCCCACACTTCATGGACATATTGTTGCTACGGGACAAAAGCATCACTGGTGCATCATCTTTATTTTGTTCTTGCATATTACTCCATACAACTCGGTAACTCAGTGTCTCATTCTGATTAATTTTTTGCAGATGTGGTTGCTGTTCTTGCCTATGTTGGTAAAATACAACATAAGTGGGATTCAATATATGCTCGCAATGTCCCTTTCCTCGAGATTGGTCTCATGAACTTTCGGTGAGCACAAATTAGAATTTGAGATTTTCAGACTTTACTTTTAAGTTTATTGTTGCGATCGTAAACTAACATTTATTTTTGTTTGTAGCCGGCAGATAATTTCCTACGTGTATGTGAAGAGCATGTCAGTCGCTACTTCTACCATTTGCAACGCACTGAAAATCTATTTGAGAAGCTTGTTGTTACTTACATATAGTTAAATCGGAGGCGTCCATGCGTGCAAACCATGAGGGAGAGCACATTCATATTCTCTCCAAACATTAATGACGATGATCATCATCTACAAGGTAGGGGTTGCGTACTATTTTTTTTTTTTGTAATACTATGTCATTACTGATAATGTTTTTTTATCATAGATATCCATGAAGCCAGCCTCATGACACTTGACGAAACACGCGCCTACGTCAATAATATTATGCAATCTAGGAACAATTGACGTTAGAATTATATGTGCGTACACAAGTGCATATTCCGTCTTTAATATGCAAATGTATCAAAATGTTGTGTGCAACATTTCGTTGCCAAGTGTCCACATATCTCTTCTTGGTTTTTTTAAGATTTATCTTCTTAGTTTAGTAACGTATCATATTTAATAAAAGAGGTAAAAAAAGTGTAGGCATATATCGTTGCCAATTATCAGTGAACCCCTTTTGGTAGTATATCAATGTATGATACACGTACTCTTGGGCAACCCTTCGCCGCATACATTATTATTTAATAACAAAAACAAAATATTTCTTTTGGCTGGTATATAGAAAGATAAGATAGAAGAGATAATGCTTGTATGTACAGGGAAACATGTTGCGTGCAACATTTCGTTGAGAAGTTTCACGTTTTGAAGTGTCGGCATATCTCTTCTTGGTTTAATAAAATATTATATTCAACAAAAAATGTATGAAAAAGTGTCAGCATATTTCCTTGCCAAGTATCAGTTAACTCCTTTTGGTAGTATATATCAATGTATGATACATGTAGTCCTAGGCAACCCTTTGTTGTATACGTTATTTAATAAAAAATGAAATATTTATTTTGGCTGGGATAGTATGCAGTCGGGAGATATGATTTTCATAATAAAGATATAATGCTTGCACGTACAGGAAATCAATCATTCCCATATGCATTAGACACAAAGGAAAAAAGAATTAAAGATTGTTTTAAAATTTGGGATGTCTTCACCAACTACTTTCCTTTCCTTTTCTGGTTTATATTCACAAGGCGAGTTTGAACAAAGGCGTCCGTAAATAGGAACGGCGCATGCAGTCATGCGTTCATACCATGGGATTGGGAAAGTTATTATTAATTGGGCCGAAAGATATAAATCAGGTAGAAAATCAATTAAGATCAAGTACTGGAGAGAGATTTGATCCCAGTAATCAGGTGGAATAAAAAAATTGCTTATTATTTGGCTTTCAAAAAAGAAAGTTGCCTTATTATTTGGAAGGCACTTAAATCAAAAAAATGTAGCTGTCAAACAGGGCGTGAACTCTTCATGTAACTCCGAGAGGCTCATATTTCAACACCCACCCGTGTCCTTGCCTTACCACTATCATCAAGGGACGCTCTGCACGCACCAATGGTTGTTCCGCTCGCACCACATGAGGCTTTGCCCGAACCCCAGAATATGGATGTGCACGCACCAATGGATGTTCCGTTCGCACCACAAGAGGCTTTGCCTGCACCCCAGGAAGCTCCAGGCAACGTGAATGCCGTAGCAGATGCCGTCGAATACATATTTTAATATATCACTGTTGTCCAAGACTATAAGGAATTAAAGTAAGTTGTCTTGCTCTGCTATTTTTTCCTGTAAAGCATATATTCATCGACAAATTTTAATCTGCCTAAGAAACTCCATTTGTCAACTACAATTGCAATGCATGATTCATTGAGTTGTTCATAGTGGATATGGTGTGCTACATCTCGCAATGGTTATACCGTTCTACGCAGGTGCATATCATTCTACCGTATATCCCTTGGCTCTTAATTGTTTATCTGTGTTTCAGGGTCACGGGATTTGTTTCACACCATATTATTGTCATGTACTTGCTTCTTAACAAGATACTGCGCTGATATCTAAATCACAAAAATATAAGAATGTATGTTGTACTCAAGGGCAAAGTTTATTTACATGGTTTGCAGCTTATCTTATTGGGGGATGTGAGAGATTTTCCTAATGAAAAGGGAGTCTTAACTATTTTTATGTGATCAGTACTGCAAGCCAATCAGACTTTGGCTGATTGAAAGAATATCACACATGTCTCTTTCCCCCAAATCTCTGATTCCATAGTTCCATTAATGCGATTCTGATTCTTTGCATATTAACCAAACATATTTTTAAAATTATCTCTACTATTAAAGCGAAGTTGGTAGTCAATGTGTTGTTACTTTGATTCTTATGATATTTCGTTTTCGTTCTTGTGATATAAAGTTTAGTGTTACTTTTATTGTGTTTCATGGTAATGATGCGCTGGATATGTTTTAGTGAATGGAGGAGAACACTCAATGATTTGAGCTTACCCTGTTACATGTTACATGCATGTTCGTTGTATTCAATGAAAGATATCCATGATTATTACAATATTATCTTTTCTACATGAATGTTTGCGTGTAGATATGTACATGATTATCACCATCCTCCATCCTAATTTGTAATGCAAATACTTGACTAATGATGGAGCTTGCACAACCAAATTTCCACTTTTATCAGAAAGGTGAGAAGGCTAGCAAAGTGGTCAGTGCCAACATCAAGAAACTTGAAGCTGCCATGCATGGAAAGTCACCGTGGGTAAGATCTTGTAATTCTGAATCATAGAAATTATGAAAAAAATGGAATAAACATGTTGGTTGGGCATGACACACTCATGAAACATAAAAAACATCTAATTAGTCTATCTCAATCTTTATTTTGCTATATTCAGTTCTCCTCCCAATCTCCTTCCCTCAATCCTCCTGATTCAGATTTCTTTTCCAAACGTGACTCCACATGATCTGGATCTCGAGGGATTGCCTCCTGTCCATCCCACCCCGTCTTGTTTCCAGAATTGTTTTTAGAAATAGTACTAAATTTATAATATTTTTGAATTTTTTTGCAAAAAAAACCATTTTTAGTACCCTGTCGGCCTTAACTGGGCCGACAGGAGGGCAATCGGCTCACTCCAGGCCGAAAGCGGGCTATCGGCCCACTCCAGGCCGAGTCGGCCAGCCACCGGCCGAGCCCCCCCCCCCCCCTGTCGGCCTACTCCCGACCGACAGGTCACGGGATAAGGCTGAGTCGGCCAGCCACCTTCTTCCTCCTTTCTCTCCCCATTTTCTCTCTATTTTGGCCAAAATAACCCCCCCCCTTGATCTCCCAATTCGTCCATTCATTTCCCGTTTCCCTCCGATGAATTGATAGATCGTGTGTTCCTCCCCCGCCATACGTTTTTTTTTTCGAAACGGTGTACCGGTTTGTTCGTTTGGAGGAGAAGATGGTGTGGTGGTGGAGCTTGCAATGGTGAGAAGGTGGAGTGGTGGAGAGGAAGAAGAAGGTGGAGAGGAAGAAGGAGAGCACTCACGCGTCGAAGGTATAAATTTTTTCTGTTAATTTTGTTTTTTTGTTTTTTTTGTAATGTACGTACAATTAGTTAATGTTATTTTTAGCGTAGTTAGTTTTAGTAGCGTAGTTATTTTTAGTATCGGGTTTATGTGTAGTTAGTTTTAGTGTAGTTTTTTAGTAGCGTAGTTAGTTTTTGTTTGCGTAGTGTAGGATTAGTTAGTTTTTGTGTAGTCATAGTAGTGCCGGGTTTTTTTTTGTGTAGCTCATTTTAGTGTAGTT
This sequence comes from Hordeum marinum, assembly GCA_022496015.1. NCBI lineage: Eukaryota > Viridiplantae > Streptophyta > Magnoliopsida > Poales > Poaceae > Hordeum > Hordeum marinum. The sequence continues at coordinate 464,424,527 of CM039676.1, read as the reverse complement.
TTTTTAGTTACATTACATTGTTATTTTTATTTTAGTGTCAGTATATTCGCTGCGAATAACGAGGATCTGGCATTGTCTGATCAGGTTAAAATGTCTGAATCCATAAATCTGACTGTGTATTACGGCCCTGGTACTGTTCGATATAATGAGTTGGGGCTTGATCTTAGCGACTTCAAAACAAGCGAGATGACACTTTCAGACCCGGACAGATTGGACATTAGGCAGTTGAAGCACTGTTTGACTACTAGTTTTGGCCTCGATCTTGAAGTTTGTTCCGTCAGTATTCCAGCCTTGTGGACCAAATCCTGTAAAAATGTCAAGTGGGATTTGATTCCGATAGATAGGAGCCAGCATTGGTTGTCTCTGTTAAGTCGTTGCAGAGACCGAAGAATCCGTCCTTATGCCCTAGTGCAACCAGTGGCGAAGGAGGAGAACATCGTACCGCCAACCGTGGGGTATGATCCAGGCCAGAGTAGTCAAGTGGCTAACGAGATTTATGTATCCGGGTCACAGCCATCGGATGTCAATGATACTCAAGCAGAGAATGAGTCAGATTTTGTTAATGCTGGTCAGAGTATTCAATCGGTAGTATTAGCTGCCTCTGGTGTTGCTGATGGGGACGAGGAAGGCAAGGAAATGCAGAGGGTGATGGAGGAAGAGGACGAGGATGGTAATGCAGAGGAACTTGATTCTGAAAATTCCGAGGATGAGGAGGAGGTACCAATTCCTGCTGCATGGTAGCAGGACATATCCGCTGGATTTACTGTCAATGATGGCCATGAGACTCCATGGCAATATAATCTGAACCAAGTCCAGATCGGGGCTATGTTTGACACAAAGAAGAAATTGAAGTATGCGGTGATAAAGTGGGCTATGTCTAGCCAGAGGGTTTTCCGGACACACATATCTAGTCCAACGAAATATACCGTGAAGTGTGCTGAATCAGGTTGTCCTGCGAAGGTGCACGCCCATGTGCCAAAGTATCACATCCACTGGGTTGTGACAAATGTTGTATCACATAATTCTGTTAGGAAAAACATGTTGGCTCGTCATCCAAACCTTACTTCAACTCTCATAGCGCAACTCATGTATACTGAGATAGTGGAGAAGAAAGATATGGAAGCAAAGCACATCCAGACCGCAGTGAAGATCAGATGGAAGTATGACATTCCATATGGGAAGGCTTGGAGAGCTAAGAAGAAGGCTATGGAGGAGAGGTTTGGGACGTTCTTCGACTCCTATGATAATGTTGTGCGTCTCCTTGACATACTGAAGGAGAGGAATCTGGGCACTTATGTTAACATTCAGCACACGAGGTTGGAAAGCATACCTGACTTCAAGGTGTTGAAACGAGTATTCTTCTCTTTCGGTATGTGCATCGAAGCTTTCAGGCATTGTCCTCCTGTGATGTTTGTGGATGGTACATTCCTGACTGGTCAGTACAAAGGGCAAATCCTGACTGCTATTGGTGTGGACGGGAACAACCAAATCATCCCACTAGCCATGGCATTTGTGGAGGGTGAGAATTTTCCGAGCTGGTATGGTTCTTCCGTCAAATTAAAATTGCGATCGTCAAGGACAGACCAAATGTGTGTCTCATTCATGACATACATCCCGGTATATTGAAGGCCATGAAGACACTGAGTAATCCAACTGCTGACGAGCCAACACCTTGGAAGGACTTGCAAAGCCGGTGGTGCATGCGCCATCTTGGTGCTAATTTTTTCTCATAGTTCAAGAACAAACAGTTGATTAACTTGTTCAAGAAGTTATGCAAGCAGAACCAGTGGCGAAAATATGATTTCATTTGGTCCAAACTAGATGAGTTCACTAAGAAACATGTCGTTGCTAGGAAGAAAATGGAAAAAGACCAGGTTAAATTAACAGCACTCATTGCGGAGATGGAGGGGCCAGTTGGTCTTTGTGACTTGCCAGCAATTGACCCTCCTAATACGAAGCGAAAGAAGGGCAGGGCACTAAAGAATTTTTCTGAGTGGATAGAGAAAGAGTCTCCAATGAATTGGTCTTTGCTGCATGACACCCATGGAGCTAGGTATGGCTACATGACAATCAAACTTGCAGAGATCTATAACTTTGTTCTCAGAGGGAATAGAGCATTGCCACTGACAGCTATTGTTGAGGGTGTATTCCATGGCACTATGAGGTATTTCAGAGAAAGACATGAGTTAGCAAGGAAGCATATTGAAGATAATCAGAACACTCCTTACTGCAGCCATGTCATGGAGTATATGACTGATAAGATAAAGAAAGCCAAGAAGCACACCGTCACACTCATAGGTAATCAGGAAAGGAGGTACGAGGTTCAGCTTCCTACTGATGGTTTTGGTTCTGGAAATGAGGTGAGGACGCATGAGGTTACAATTGGAACAGAATTTTATCCAACTTGTGAGTGTACATGCAACAAGCCGCAGTTATTGCACCTGCCTTGCTCACATGTGTTGGCTGCCTGTGGCCAGATTCAGTTGGACGCTATCTCCTTCGTGTCTCCTTACTATTCAAAGGAGGCAGTACTCAATGTGTGGACAGGTAAGATGACAGGGTTTAGAGTCGTCGGCAATTTTAACAAGGTAAACGATGCTGATAGAGTATACATCCCGGATTCTGCACTACGGCGAACTAGCAGGGGAAGGCGCAAGGTAAAGCGCATCCGAAACGATTTGGACCAATCTGAAGCAGGTGGAGCAACCAGGCAATGTTTGCTTTGTGCGACGTATGGTCATAGGATGAAATATTGCCCCACACTGAAGAAAGACGGTGCTTCCACATCGGCGAGTGCTTCTGCATCGACGAGTGCAACAGCAGTTGCAAGAGGAGGTCCTGGCAGTCGTGCTGGACGTGGCTCTCGAGGCCGAAGGGGCGGACGAGGAATGAATAACTCTGAAGCTACATAATCTGTGGGACTATGTTTGTATTTGTAATATGTGGGACTATGTTTTTAATTTGTAATATGTCGGACTATGTTTTTATTTGTAATATGTGTGCACTATGTTTTTATTTGTAATATGTGAGACTATGTTTTTATGCCTTTCGGGTACCAAGATTTTATTTTTAGTGCGCCCCCTTCTATGTTATATTTTCTAATATGTTTGTACTATGTTCTCATTGCAGATATGGCTTCATATCGGATGCTTGATGGTAATATCGATAGAGGACACCGAGCTGTAATTACGGAATCGGGCACGAAGTTAGACGTGTTGATCACTCGCACCCCAAAATCTAACTGGATGATACACCCTGCATGGGTTGATAGGTATGTGTCCGTACAATCACGTAGCACGGTCGTCATCGTTATGATAGAAGCTAATTGTAAGACTCATTTTGTTTATTTTGTAGGCTGAATTAGGCTGGACTTCTACCCTTGGCATGACTGGTTGAGGGTACGTTGGATGAGTGGGTTGATCACCCAGACTTGGATGACGCGGGCGAACCAATGCAGCTGCACAAGAGGCTAGTATCACGCTTCTCTTACGACAGGTCACTCCTTAGGTGCTTAGTAGATAGATGGAGACCAGAGACACATACGTTACACTTTCCATCGGGAGAGATGACTCTTACTTTACAGGACGTGTCTTACTTGTTGGGATTACCTCTCGCCGGTGCTGCCATAGGAACTTTAGAGGTAGAAGAAGGTTGGGTAGCATCTTTGCATGCCCGCTTTCTGGATGCGGTGCCAACAACCACCACACTAGAAAGAGATCGGCACGGGCCTCTTTTCAGGTGGTTCAGCCAGTTTCAGATTGTTGCCTTAGGATATCCCACTTATCAGTTGTTAGAGCCACAGATTGACCGGTCCCTAGAGGCATATATTATGTGGTTTTTTTGGCAAGACTATGTTCACAGAGAACCACGTGACCATTGTAGATGCACGATTGATCGGCATTGCACGAGAGATAGCTAACGCACATTCCCCTGGGGGCTACTCCTGGCAACAACCACCTACTTCACAGCCCGGGGGCTATTTCTACCAGCAGCCACCTCCTTCGCAGGCCGCTGACTTTGCCTGGCTTCACCAGATGGACCTAGGTAACTAAACTTCGTACATTCTTTTGCAAAATGTAGTCTCGTAAGTCATTTCTTACATGTCTTAATTCACCAGCAGGCGGCAGCCAGTCGCAGCCGTTTATGGCTTCGGTTTACTCACCTATATTTACTGGTGCTGGTTCGTACATACCTGGTGATGGTGAGGACGATGATCGTGCTGCATGCACCTACGGTATCTCGGAGACAGTTCTTGCCACTCCGCCACCACCATTGACGCAGGAGACACAGACACCGACGGGCGAGGTGTTCTACGGTCGTGGTCATTGTGACACTCGTCCAACGCCTCAGTGCTTATCGCCTTCCGGTCCACGTCCCAGGAAGCCGAAGATTCGTCGCAAGCCCCAGGAGTGATATGGTCATCTACGTACGAGACATGACTATCTATTTATGTATGGGACTTATGTAGCCTTTATGTATCGGACATATTCATGTATTTTGACATGCTTAGCCTCTATGTATCGGACGTATTTATCCTCTATGTATTTATGTTTGAGACTTATTTGCTTTCGAGAGAGAACAATAGTAACGCAAACCAAATCCATCGACATCAGTTGCACATTACAACTAGATTAAACGTTACAACTTAATTAAACCGCAGTACATAGAACAACACTACAGAACATAGTACTACATGAAAAACGTATTACATGAATGCATCATCGTCATCCTCCATCGATGCAGATCTCTTCCCCTTTGTTGTTGCAGAACTATTGCCCTTCGACGATGCGCTGGTCTTCACCTTGGTACTCGGCATGAAGACGTCGTCTTCATCCTCCGTCGTTGCAGAAGTATTCCCCTTCGTCGATGTAGAACTCTTTCCCTTTGTCGATGTAGAATTCTTGCCCTTCGATGCAGAACTCTTCACCTTGCTGTTGGGCATGAAGAGGTCGTCCTCGTCCTCACTTTCTGTTGACCATAAACCTGAATTATTAACAGCAATCCTGAGATAAGCATCACCCTTGTGCAGTTGCTTCTGCCATCTGGCGTGCAACCTCAGAAGTTCTTTCAGTATCTCCTCAAAAGTCCTGGGAGGCCACCCAGCCCTAGCTAATTGGTGAGACAACTCATTCATTATCAAGTCACTGCTAATGAGTTCCTTCCATGGTACTGCTCTGTCATTCATCTTGAAATTGGCAGCTAGACGAAGAAGACGGTCGGACATATCCTTGTGAAAACTACGATCAAAAGGATAGTGAGGATGAGGAGGATGAGACATCTCCATGAAAGAATGGCGAGAGCGGAAGGAAGGATGCGGGAGCGACAGGGAAAGGAAGGGCCTGCTCACCCTCCTTACTGCGAATGTGCTTATATAGGCGGGAGACAAAGTGGCGGGAGAGAAACTGGCGGGAAAGACAATGGCGGGAATGAAGTGGCAGGAGAGGAATTGGCGAGAGAGAAAATGGCGGGAGAGGAACCGGCGGGAGAGGAACCGGCGGGAAAGGAACCGACGGGAAAGGAACCGGCGGGAGACGAACTGGCAGGAGAGGAACTGGCGGTACATCTTGCTGAAATTAAGATACATCTTGCTGAAATTAAGATACATCTTGCTGAAATTAAGATACAACTTGCTGAAATTAAGATACACCTTGCTGAAATTGAGTTACTGCAATCTAAATCTACTGGGTCCAACGTGGATATTTTCCTTTTCCATCTCACTGTCGGTAGATCTCCGCCAGTCGAAGTTGGTCTTCTTGGTTTTTCTTCTTCATCTCAGCAAAAAAAGCCCTCTGCTCCACACAGTGCTCTTGCCAAGCTCTCTCCTGCTCTGGTTTCTCCTCTGCTGCCGCCTTCTCGCGGCGCTCCTCCATGTCCAAACTTGCCCATGCTCAACGACTTCTTTCACGAATCTCAATCACCGCCCAGTCCGGCATTTTCGTGTCTATCCAACAATAGTACTGGCATAGGGGCGGAGGAGACCACAAAAGAAACAGAAATATAACAAATCAAATCAACATCAGTATGAACAATGTGTTTATTCTGTGTGACTGAAACTTACTGGAGGCGTGATGTACGGCGAAGGACCAACGGGTGGATCTTCCTCATAATTAGCGCACATGAAAAACTTCATTCCCAACCAATCTGAAAAATCCGTCACCTCCTTCACCTTGCAGAGATCACCGCACCAGCAACGAACTGCTTCAACCCCCTGAGGCAGCTTCACACTCTTCCATTTGCTAGGCCTAATGCTTTGATGCGAAGAAGGCAAACTCATAATGACTACCGCGCTGGTTTTTTCGAGTATTGGTGGCTAATGGAGGAAGGCAGATACAATGCCTCCTTTTATAGGCAGATGACAACCGCAATGGCGGGAAATCGGGCGGGAGAGAATGGCGGGAGAGAGAATGGCGGGAGAGAATGGCGGGAGAGAATGGCGGGAGAAATTGGCGGGATAGAATGGCGGAAGAAATTGGCGGGAAGAAAAGTACTGGCAAAGATTTGTGAGACTAATGTGGCGCCACAGTATGACGGCAAATAAAACGGCAATAGTACAGCTTGCTGAAATTAAGATACATCTTGCTGAAATTAAGATACAACCTATTGAAATTAAGATACAACCTACTGAAATTAAGATACAACTTGCTTGAGTTACAAGAATATAAATCTACTCACTCCAACGTGGATATTTTCCTTCTCCATCTCCAGCTTCTTCTGCTGCTTGGGCTGCACGAGACCTTTCTTTCTTTCTCACTGTGGCAGATACGTGAAAACAATAGCTAGCTCCTGTTCACGCTGTTTGAATGTTATGAGCACCAAATTGTTGACTTCCATAGACGATGCCAGCAGAAAATTCCCGAAACCTTCCTTCTTCAAAACCATTCTATCACCCAAGCCAATGAAGTAGGAACAAGGAATGCTCACAAATATATCATCATCTTCAGAATCCAAAGTAATTTCAAGAAGTAAAGAACCAGTCCTAGGAATAGCCACAAATTCCAGCAAACTCCTCACAACCATGGTAGGAATAACCTGACAGAAAAAAGCAAGTATATGATCCATCTTATGAACCAGCAAATAACAAACAAATAATAAAATACAGAAACCAAAGCTTACCATATGTTGGGAAATAACGTTCATGCGATCCATCCTATGAACGAAAGGAGTACACAGTATGTAGTTGTCATCAAAGAGCTGCCGCGACATGACATACATTTGATGATAATTCAGAGTGACACCACGACTATAAAAACAGTTGTCAACAAGTTCCCTCTGAGTTTCACTCAGATCCTCAAGAGCTACAAAAAAATGATTTCAATGACTGAGATGAACCACAAAAAGTATAAGCTCAATCAAATCTGAAAATCAGTCAAACATAAATCTTACCAACATGGGGTAAAGGAAACAACATAACACCATCCCGATGAAATTCGACACTAATATAAGTTCCATACTGCTCAAGCATAACAGTCATCATGTCACTGTGGCGGAGACCATAATCATTCACGAGTTCCTCCCACGAAGGACCATGAAATTTACTACTCATCCTACCATGTGTAAATATAACATGTTATAAGTTACCCTCAGTGTTGTCTAGAGCAAGATCAATATCTGTGTCACCTCTCCGAATAGCTAAAGCTCTGTACTCTTCAATGTACCGAGCAAGATGTGATCTAACACTGCACGGAACATACTACAACAAGAATGGAAGCAAGGATCATAAACTTATAAACAAAGGCATTCGAATATGCCACAATCAGATAATGAAGACATAGAATCTTACAACACGTCTTGCACATCGACGATCCAGCACAACAGTAAATACAGAAGAACCGGAATCAACGGCAGCACAAGGGCCACCTAGAGCTCGGCAAAATGGGCAAGTCATTACCTGCAGATGAACAGTGACAAATATGAACTAAATCCACTACCGACTTGAAAGTTATCATTCGATTGAGTTGGAAGCAAAAACAATTACCATAGGCCGGTGGAGAACGTCCTGATCTATTGATTAAGCGGGTAGGATAAAAGAAAGGGTGTTCCAGCGAGGAGATCGACGAGTCGGTGGAACCACCGGAGAGCAACGGGAGTGATAATGGAAGAGGGGAAGGGTGAGGGTGAAATGACTGGTCGGAGGAGGAAGAAAAGAGGGTTGGGGCTTAGCCAGGGGCCAGTCGGCCTCCGGCTGGCCGACAGGTGCCTTTCGGCCTACCCCAGGCCGACAGGCTTATCTCCTGGCCTCTGATTGGCCGACAGGAGCCTTTTGGCCTACCCCAGGCCGACAGGCCTGTCGGCCTGGTGGTGACCAACAGGGTACTAGTATTGAAATTTATCCAAATCACGCATCTGTTTTCAAAATTGCTTCAAAATCCGTACTAGTTTTGAAAAAAAAATCTTGTTTCCAACCATGGAAGAGAGAAGGGAGGGCATAGGAGCGTGGTGGCCCCTGGGTTGTCGCCCGAGAAAAGGTAAAGGGCACGACATGACTACTCATTGAGACACCGATGCTGCTTGCGTGCTCAATCATCTCCCTAGACCCCCACGTCCAACTCGGTCTGTATAGGCACGATATGATGGGTCCAGTTGGATCACCTTGTTTTCTCTCCTATCCAATTAGTGTCTGGACGTGTCGGTGGACGTTTAAGATGACTGGTAATAGATGCTCTAACATTATTGTGTTTGAACATTAAGCTAAACAATATTGTGTTTGAAAGTATGATGTGTGTTAGCCGATTGTCAGAAAATAGATGTGTATTAACTGAGATGACATTGTTCTTGGTTACTTTAGCTATGTGAGAAGCAAGTTTTTTTTTTAAATCCCGTGGCAACGCACGGGCGTTCTGTTAGTCCAAATAAGTTTCGCAGTTTTTGAATTGGAGGAAGTATAGTAACTTAAAAATATATAAATAAGAAATGTGAGGGAGTATCTATCATTCTCGTAACAAGTAACAATAGCTTGGTAAGCAAATAGCAATAGGGAGTATCTGCATGCATGCATGGCCATTGGACTCAACTAATCGGAAACTACATACTACGTACTTCTACTATTTTTATTTCGGGAAACATACTACACACTCCATACTACTTCCCGGGATAATCGTACATACTTCTTTTCATCAAAGGATATACATACTGCATACTTTTTTTGTGCTAGGATATACTACATACATGCCTTCTTTTTTTATCAACCGACGTACATATACAAACTGCTTCTGCCCTGCCGCACGAGACCCAGGCACATGATTTATAGCGAACGACATCGATGATTTAGGTTCACGCACCTACCCACCAAAAAATCAGGGCGTGCGTTATTTAAAAAGGGTTATCTTGTTCTTAACAAAAAATAATTACCCAAGCTCATGCATTAGCGGGTTCTGCCAACGATCGTTTTGCCCACAACCCAGTTGCGTTGGTGGTATAGTTGGCCAAACGGGCCGGGCTAAACAGGCTGGCCCGCGAGCACGCCGGTACGGCCCGTTATGGGCCGGGCATGGCACGACCGTAAACGGGCCGGGCCCGGCACGCGGCATGCCTCGGGCCATGCCTGGGCCTGGAGGCTGAGCACGCGGGCTGACACGGCATGGGTCGTTTATTTTTTTATGTATTTTCAAAAAATATTAATATATATATACTTAAATATAGCCCAATAGGTTTTAAAATGAGCCTAATAGGTTATTTTTTTGACCCAGCGTGCTAAACAGGCCAACGGGCCAGCCCGTTTAGTAATCAGGCCGTGCCTAGGCCTGCAGACGTAGCCCACGGGCTGGCATGGCATGACCCGTTTACTAAATATGCCTGGGCGGGCCGTGCCGTGCCAGGCCCGTTTACGACCAGGCCGGGCCGGGCCGGCCCGTTTGGCCAGGTTCAGTTGGTGGTATGGTTAGGACACGTGGAGGCATGAGAGGTAGGTGGTAACTACAAGTGCTTGTAGATAAAATTGTTCCTTTTATATAGTTTTTTTTAGAAAAGGAGAATGACCCCTCGCCTCTGCATGTGGGAGATGCATGTGGCCATTTTATTGATCATTCTTGAGGACCTTACAAAGTAGTATGACAATATGCCTGAATCCGCCATCTTGGCAACATATGCCGCTGCTCCTATTCGTATGATGAAGGGGTGCAAGCTGGGCCAAATACCCAGACCTCTCACCTAAGCCTAACATCTAAAGTCAGAGGCCTCGAACGAGCCACATACCGGGTCCGGGGCACAAACCGGTCTGACGCACTCACATGTGTCGCCGCCACCATCTTCCACTAGTTCATCTTCAGAGTAGATTGAGGTGCCAGCCTTGGCAGGTGCCTCTGCCATCGACACCACCATGACGCCAAATGACGACCTCCACCTACACGAGTCCATCTCCAAGCAGCGGACGCAGATCCATGCTAGGATAGGGCCGCACCACCGCCGTCGCCCACCACCCACAAGCACCACCCAGCCCCAAGGTTCCCAAAGTGGCGCCTTCAAGAAGGGAACGACGCCGTGAGCGCCGCCGCCGCCCAACAAAGTTAGGGCTTTCGCCCGAGAGACCTAGGGAAAGGGTAAGTGAGGGGATCAGTCCATACCGACGCCTCCAAGGAGGGGAACGATGACCTCAGGCGTCGCCGTCGACGCGGCCGGCCATGGCCGGCCAGGGATTTCGCCCGAACTAGATCCCCGCCACCACTAGCGCCTCCTGTACAGAACGGTGACCAAAGGAAGCGTGGCCCGACCAGGCTAGCCCGCACGCCGAACAGGGGAGGAGGGAAGGTGCCAGATCGCGCGCACCGGCCATTGTAGAAGCCACCACCGGTCAGCAACGCCCACCGGATCCCGCCAACTGCACGGCCGTGACGCCAGATCCATCGCCTTCACGGCTGCTAGCCTGCCGTGCCTCGCCAATGGAGCCGCCACTCCAGATCCGGGGTTCCCCACGCAGAAGCAGGGCAGCCGAGGCCCCGTCGCCACCATCCTTGGCGCCCCGGGCTTGCCCGACGGCTTCCTCAGGCGGCGGCGAGGAAGGGAGGGGAGGAAGCCGAGGTTCCTTTTATATAGTGCGTGATCAATTTGGAATACAAGACAAGTCAGAACAAATCTAGTCTATTTCATATTTCCTAACTAATCACAATACTCAGCACAGAATATGCCTATGTTCTTCTTCATTGGGGTATTCATTGGGGTATGTATCCAGAAATATATGCCTTCAACGAAAAGAAGGGAGAAAAAAATTCTCGTTCATAACACGGGGAGGTATGATGTGTAATGGCACATGATCGTGAGTATTATTAAGACAGACCGGTTGCTTCTAATTAAGACAGACAGGTTTGCTCTATCCATGGTTGGACCAATGTTAGGATTCTTTCAATGCACAGGTGCTTAGATGAGATGCTATGCTTATTAAATAGCTTAGCACCCAAACTCCCCAATGCATAGGTGCTTAGCTTCCTGTTGCTAAGAACTCTTCATTCAATTAGTTATAGAATCTTTTGTAGCTTGCAAACTTTATGGCCTACATCTGCCATGTAGTATTAAGCAAATAATATTCCTTAAATATAACACATGGGAATAGCATATATATCCTCACGCGACCCATTGATATATATCCTCGGACCACTCCTATCTATTCTACACAAATCGGCTGGATTTGTAGTGTTTTTGGAAATACTATCATCTTGTTGATGTGTATCATCAGGGTCATCCAATGGATGGGTATATATTGGCCTGAAACACGTAGCAAACAAGAAAACAACTCTACATATCAGCACAAGCTAATTTCTTTCATGCCACTTAACAAATTCTTCATTAATGCATAATATATTTATAATTAAATGGCAGCACAATAATGCAAGAACAAAAACACAAGTAAACAGAAGCGTTGCTATAGCAGTACGTTTTGTAAGATTTAATTAGATTGGCGGAGTGCAAAAGAGATCATGGACTGTAGTTTCTGTGACAAAGTTGCAATAATCTGGGACTCGGCAATGGCGTTCAGATCACATACTACTATTTATATCAGAGTCTCCATTGTCCATAGTATGAATTATGTATATGGTTCAGATCACATGCTATTCAGATTAGACTCCATCTTATCGTTCAGTCTATCAATCACATATTGTTCAAACTATCAATTAGCAAGAAGCAGAGAAAATACTCATATAAGCATGGACAGGAGCAAGCACGGGGTCGTGAAATTGAACACAGAAGACAGAACATGGACATGTTTTGAAACAAACTAGCAGCTTTGCTTTTGTGAAAAGAATTCATTACTTTTGAGCCGATCGTGAGTGGCCGGCGGAGCTATCGGCACGACGAACTGAACTTGTGGCGCCGGTGGTGTGTGTAATTCCTTCTTCTGCCCCCGCTCCATGCTGCCTTGAGGGTCCGCGCGGTGACGAAGTGGCTTCCCTGGGGCGGCGGCGCACGGCGAGGAGGAAGAGGAGGCGAGGGCCCCACGCGGTGACGAAGTGGCTGTGCTGGGGCGGCGGCGCACGGCGAGGAGGAGGAGGCGAGGGCGCCGCTCGGGTCGAAGCAAAAAAAGGGGAAACAGAAGAAACGATGCGGCACTTCGCACGGGATCGAGTTAACTACGTTTCTGCCTAGGGTCGAGCGCTTGGAATCGTTCCTTCGTGAGGTTAATGGTTCGCTCTCTCTTCTCTTTAATGAACCAGCCACGTCTGATTTTTTTTCCTACGTGGCCAGCCTAGCACCGATCCAGGTTGGAGCATTGGGACAAGCCTAAGGTTGCAGCTATAAACTCAGTGGATTCTTCAAAGTTACTGTTATTTGAAAAGAAGGAATCGGTTTGTTGAGAAGTCCTTTTTGGTAAACAAAATACTCACATAAACCCTCAGTTGCAATTGTGTCAATGTGAACATAAATTTGGATAAACAAATGTTCTGTTGTGAATATTTTCGTAACAATACTACTTCTTTACTTTTTTACTAAGCATTCCGCAGAAGTTAATTATTGGGCAACGAAGTCATACGCATTATTCTCCACATATAATTCAATAGGGAATTTCAAACTAAATTACCTTATGTATGAGATTTTCCTAAACAAATGTATGGACTTGGAAAATAGTACTATATTCTAATTGTATTTTCTCAATGTTCAAAGAACAATAGTACCAGATCCAGCTTGTGTTCGCTAGTTTGTTTTAACTGCAAAACAGGTGGAGGAGCTGCTCGACGGTAAGATCAGAAGTCCATTTACTACATGGCTACATAAGGAATGATCGTTGAAGGTAGAGGTGTAGAGAAATACAAAAGATATTCGCAAGGGGCCGGAGCACAACAGCGATGCCGCTCGCTAGCTTCTTCCATTCTAAAGCAAGACACGCCACAGAATAGTTGCATGTTTTCCTTCCACTATTTTAACTAGCTTCTCCTTTCTTGGACACATCTCCTAGTTGCTTCATATAGTTGTTATCATTTCACAGATTGATAGCAAATACTCGAACATGGGGTGGTATAAAAGACGGCAAAAATGTGCATCCATGGCTGTGGGTGGGGTTGTACAGTACTTGTTAATCACATAAGAAGTTATGAACTAATTAAGAGATTGCATAATAGACCATGACCAGGAGTGTTATTTAAGTAAGACCGAATGCTTGAGGCCATTGGCGGCTAATTCGCAGTCGGTAGGGACTGGCGGCGAGGCAGTTCTTTGTTGAGAGGGCGGCCTCGGGAAGCTGCGGTGTGGGCCTAAAATCTATCGATGACTTGGTGCTCGTGGTAGCATTCTGACAAGGTGTTAGTGGTGCGCGAAAGTGCTGTTGTAATAAATAGAATCATATTTATTCCTGCATAATACATAATGACTTCTTATTTTTTCATGATTTATAGCCCCCAATACAATTCATAGAATCATTAAAGCAACCACACTATGGAAGCAAAAACAATCTGTCTAAAGCAGAATAATCTGTAATGATTTGTACGAAAACCATACTTTTGTAACTCCGAAAACACTTAACAATTTGGACCATCTGGGAAACTTGTATAAAAATACAGTGTAAAAGACTCCGAACAAAAAGGTGTTTCACTAAATTCACAGAAATTAAATACTGGGTGTAAAACTTTTTGTTTTCGCACCGTATCAATTCTACTATCATCCAAATCATTTCAAAGATTTTACTTGACACAACCACTAATTAAATATAAAAACACAATCATTACAGCAGAAAAAAAATCATATCATCACACAAAAACGTAAAGGAAAAGAAAAGAATTAAGATAACTATTGGGTTGCCTCCCAATAAGCGTTATTGTTTTATGCCCTTAGCTAGAGCTAATGTGTTTTGTCGTTCTTCAAGTTTACTCCATAGGTGTCTTCCGTAACGGATTCATAAGTGTTTTAATTCTCTTCCTTGGGAGGTGTTTCATTACTTTATTTTGTGAAAATTGTAACCTTATGTTTCATTCCTTCATTTCAATAACCGCACCTATGGTTCGTAGGAAAGGCCTACCAAGATTATAGGAAAAGACGAGTTGCATTCAATATCAAGCACAATGAAATTCATGGACACATAATTTATATTTGCAATTATGAGAACATGATTAATTCTATCCGATGGTTTCTGAATAGTTGAACCCGCAAGATGCAAGTTAAGGAAACATTCATTTATATTGGTGAGACCTAGAACGCCACATAAAGATTTTGCTATAGTAGAGACGCTAACCTCTTGATCATACAAAGCATTACATGCATACCTTAACTCTAAATTTAGTAGTAGGTTTTCATTGATCTTGTAATTTCCTTGGGATAAAGACCCCCAACTCTAGTTTTTCCTCGTTGGCTTTTAAGATAGAATCAACAATATGTCTAGTGAAGGCATTATTTTGTTCGTAAGCATTGGATGAATATATCATAGATTGTAGTAGAGAGATACATTCAATTAAATAACAATTATCAAAATTGACTTCTTTACAATCCAAAGTAGTGGGCAAGTCACTATGTAAAGACTTGACCTCTTCAAACCCACTTTTGATATTTGTTCATTAGGATCATCACCCTCCGAACAATTGGGAAGCCCTCCAGCTAAAGTCGACTCATCTCCAGTCCCTTTTTCATCAAGTTTTATATTACTAAACAATTATACAATAGGTGACACACCAATCATTTTAATACCTTTATCATGATTATGATAAAAACCAGGTGGAATAGCCTTTTCTAGGAATTCTTGCTTAGCTCTCAACCTAGCGGTTATGTCCTTACTTTAATAATTGAGACTTGGATATATTTTATTGACAGCATACTTATTCATCACATAAGATTTTCTGAACTAATTAAGAGATCGCGTAATGGCACATGACCAAGAGTGTTTTTAGGGTATACTAATTGCTTGAGGACATACCTGGCTAAGCCATGCAACCGACAGGGATGGAGGCGGTGGCGGTTCTATGCAGGAAGGGCAACCACGGGAGGCTATAATGGCCCTGATATATGTCTTTGACTTGGTGCTCTTAGTCGCGTGGGTGTCAAGACGATGACGACGTGCTGAGGTGGTGGACCTGGGCTGCAGCTTTGCTCGGGTCTATTCGTGGAGCATCCTCAGGTGGCGGGGGACGCTGAGGAGCTTCAACGCCATCCTGATGTGGAGGAGGAGGTAGGCGTTAGGCTACTTCCAATGCAAAGGTGCTAAGGTGTGGTGTTAAGAGTATTAAATAGCTTAGGAACTCGACTTCCTAATGCATAGGTGCTTAACTTGTTGTTGCTAAGCTCACCCTATTTAATGATTTAGCACATAAACTCTCTTATGCATTGGTCATCTTCTTTTATTTAAATGGATGGCCTAGGTTCACGTGTATGAAATTGGTTCTTTCTAAGGTCACCAAAGAGCTCTCTTTCCTCTTTAAATAGATCGTTGATGGCATGCGTTGCCGCGCCGTCAACTTTATCAATAGAATGATAGAAATTACATCATGAAAATATAAATTTACATAAAACCTAATCACACATTTTCAAGGTAGTAATGTAAAGGCATCAAACAAAATGTTCCTTTTTTGCACGAGGTGGCAGCAGGTGGATGCGGGGATGTCATAGTTCAAGAGAATGAAATTAGGGTGCAAATTACATATACATTAAAGTACCACTACTTTATATAATCTTGGAATGTCTGCAAAATTCACAATTAGCCAATTTTGAATTCAGAGACATAACATCATTCCAAAACTTGCACTTGAGTTTATTTCTTACGGATTGGGACAATCAGATCATTTCTTCATTGGAGGTTGATGGAGAATGAGCAGTAAAGAAATAAGTATGTCATATAGACTGTAACTCTTGATTTATTAACTTTGATTAAAAATATTTGGGGTTGTTTTAGGAGAAACCTAATAAGCTAAATGAGAAATATTAATTTTAATCGAGGCATCACAATTGGAGTTGATGGCATCAAATCATCGGATAATGATTTCTCAAAGCTGTAAAATAAGAGGGTTCAGCTTACTAAAATAGTAATCTAAACACTCTTAAATTTCTTTACAATGGAAGTACATAGTAGCAAAAGAGTAACACCATATACCCAAATTGTACGGCTGAAGAAGGCAACAACGATGATTGTGAAAACTAACCCCTGATATATATCATGTTAAACGAATAATCCAACAAACAAGATTTTTTATTTTTAGCTTAATACATACAGCAATGTCTACTCCTATAAAATGTTTTCTAAAAGTTTGGCTGCGATTAATACAGACTTTTGTCAAGAAATAATTTCTGCTATTTGTTTCATTTCCACATGTACCGTGTTATAGGTATCACATCATGTCAGCAGAGATAATGAGCGTTTGAGTTCATTGACGTGTCCTGGAAAATATAATCATAAAGCAGATTGTTAACACATTGAAAAGAGATATATGATTTGAACGGATAATGGAGTGCCATTTTATCCATTCCATATGCACTTACATGTACCGTGCATGCTTTGCAGCCCTGCAAGTTTCTTCCCTGGTTTTGTTGTGGGAATAGGCTCGATGTACCAGACCAACACAATTCTCCTTTAGTATTAAGCTATAATATATTGGGCCAGAAACAACAAAATATGAAGAGAAGGGCATATATGTACTCGATGCATACAAGTAAAGAAGGGGCACAATGAATCTCCACGAAAGATGAACCTCGTACAGGGATGCTGCATATATGTACTCCTGCTATAGCTGCATGAAAGACTTACAATCAAAAGAACATTCGAACCAAAGCCATATTTCTGAACTCAACAATGAACCGAGGCAGAATCCAACATACGAACACCAACCTTGTAATGGCAAAAATCTACCGTCGGGCCAGAAAGTTGACTACAGACCATCAAAATCAGATCAAGGCAAGACCCGGTACTCCTATCTCTTCATGGTCAATAGCTCCCTTGCGACGTTTTTCCTTCGAATTGGCTGAGAAGCGACATAGTTAGCAGGAATAGCTCTGCAGCGACATATCTCTGCGCACAAATAGCCTAGGCACGACATGACCCAGTTGGCGGCTACTACGGTTAAACTGATTTTCCCTGCGTGCGCATCCTCCCTCTTCTTCTTCTCCGGCGACGAAGCACGGCAACGTCGGCGAGCTCCGATGCAGACAAGTATATTTACAAGCATTCAACCGAAATCGACCGAATTCAAACAACATACATAGATTTTAGCAAACATTGCAGATAATTAAGTTTGACTACACACGAAGTCATACCATAGTTCTAATGTCGGGCTCGCCGGAGCAAAAGCAACACTCGTCGGAGCAAAAGTCATACCTAATACTTCGATTTCCTAAATCTATGCGGGTATCCCGCAGCTCCTAACCCTAGTTTAGATCTTCAAAATTGGGCTCACCTGAGCCCCAGGGGTGCGACCCCGACGAGGCGGCGGCGACACTCAGTCGGAGTCGGAGTCGGAGGCTCCCCACCACGCGTCCTCGCGGGACTTCTTGATGGCTTGGCGGAGGCGCAACTCGTCGAGCTCCTCTTCCATCTGCCGGCGCGCGACAAGTGTTGGGAAACGTCGCATGGGAAACAAAATTTTTCCTACGCACACGCAGATCTATCCATGGTGATGAGCATCTACGAGAGGGAGAGTGGATCTACGTATCCTTGTAGATCGCTAAGCGAGAAGCGTTAAGAAACGCGGTTGGTGTAGTCGAACTTCTTCGCGATCCAAATCGCCGAGCGTCCCGCGATCTCATCACGATCCGTCCCGCCGATCCAATCACGATCCGTCCCGCGAACTCATCACGATCCGTCTCACGATCTGGATCACGATCTGTCCCGGGACCTCATCACGATCTGTTTCGCGATCTCATCACGAACTGTCTCGCGATCTCGATCACGGTCCTTCCGATCTAGCGCCGAACGGACGGCACCTCCGCGTTCAGCACACGTGCAGCTTGATGACGATCTCCGCCGTCTTGATCCAGCAAGAGGAGGTGGAGAGGATAGAGAGTTCACTGGCAGCGTGACGGCGCTCCGGTGATGGTGATGGAGCAATTCCGGTAGGGCTTCGCCTAAGCACTGCGGAAAACCGATCTAGAGTTGCACCGGTGAAGCGGGTAGCACGTGGCCGTAAAATCTGTGCAAAACCCTTCTATTCCACCAGTATATATAGGAGGAGAGGAGAGGCAGCCCTTGGCGCAAGGCTCTTGGCCTCTAGGAGTTGACCGGCCAAGGTGGAGGTGTCCTACTCCTCCTCCACTCCTAGTAGGAGTAGGACTCTTCCTTTTTTGCCTTTTTTCCACTCTTTTTCCTTTGGGATTCTTTCCTCAGCTGCATGGTCCTTGTGTGGCTATTCCATCAGCCCACTAAGGGCTGGTTAATACTCTCCCACAGCCCATGAAGCCTCTTGGGTCGAAATACCCCTCCCGGAGGTCTCCCGGTACACTACCGGCACTCCCGGTACACTACCGATGAGTCCGAAACTTTTCCGGTGACCAAACTGGGACTTCCTATATATGAATCTTTACCTCCGGACCATTCCGGAGCTCCTCATGATGTCCGGGATCTCATCCGGGACTCCGAAAAACCTTCGGTCACCACCATACATAACTCTACACTACCAAAACGTCACCAAACCTTAAGTGTGTAGACCCTGCGGGTTCGAGAACTATGTAGACATGACCGAGACACCTCTACAGTCAATAACCAATGGCGGGACCTGGATGCCACATTGGTTCCTACATATTCTACGAAGATCTTTATCGGTCGAACCTCTATGTCAAGGATTCAGTTAATCCCGTATGATGTTCCCTTTGTTCTTCCGTATGTTACTTGCCCGAGATTCGATCGTCGGTATCTCCATACCTAGTTCAACCTCGTTACCGACAAGTCTCTTTACTCGTTCCATAATACAAGATCCCGCAACTAACAATTAGTCACATTGCTTGCAAGGCTCATTGTGATGTTGTATTACCGAGTGGGCCCCGAGATACCTCTCCGTCATACGGAGTAACAAATCCCAGTCTCGATCATGCCAACTCAACAGACACCATCGGAGATACCTGTAGAGCACCTTTATAGTCACCCAGTTACGTTGTGACGTTTGATACACACAAGGCACTCCTCCGATGTCCGTGAGTTGCATGATCTCATGGTCATGGAAACACATACTTGACATGCAGAAAACAGTAGCAATAAACTGACATGATCATATGCTACGTTTGTAGTTTGGGTCTTGTCCATCACATCATTCTCCTAATGATGTGATCCCGTTATCAAATGACATCTCATGTCCATGGCTAGGAAACCTTAACCATCCTTTGATCAACGAGCTAGTCTATTAGAGGCATACTAGGGACATGGTTTTGTCTATGTATCCACACATGCATTTAAGTCTCCGATCAATACAATTATAGCATGGATAATAAACGATTATCATGAACAAGGAAATATGATAATAACCAATTTATTATTGCCTCTAGGGCATATTTCCAATAGTCTCCCACTTGCACTAGAGTCAATAATCTAGTTCACATCACCATGTGATTCGCATTGTTATGAATCTAACACCCAATGAGTTCTGGGGCTCGATCATGCTTTGCATGTGAGAGAGGTCTTATAGTCAACGGGTCTGCAAAATTCAAATCCGTGTGTACTTTGCAAATCCCTATGTCAAACTGTAAACACTGCTACCACACTCCACTTGGTACTATTCCAAATGGCTACTCCACTATATGTATCCATATTGCTACTATGAGTCATCCGGATTGGTGTTAAAGCTTGCATCGACGTAACTCTTTACGACGAACTCTTTATCACCTCCATAATCGAGAAACATCTCCTTAGTCTTTCAGTTACTAAGGATAATCTTGACCGCTGTCCTGTGATCCACTCCTGAATCACTTTTGTACCCCTTGACAGACTCATGGCAAGGCACACACAGGTGCGGTACACAGCATGGCATACTGTAGAGAGCCTATGACTAAGGCATAGGGGACGACGTTCATCCTTTCTCTTTCTTCTACCGTGGTCAAGCTTTGAGTCTTACTCATCTTCACACCTTACAAATCAGGCAAGAAGTCTTTCTATGACTGATCCATTTTGAAATCTTTCAAAATCTTGTCAAGGTATGTACTCATTGAAAGTCTCATCAAGTATCTTGATCTATCTCTATAGATCTTGATGCTCAACAATTAGGTAGCTTTATCCAGGTCTTCCTTTGAAAATCACTTTCCAAACAACCGTTTATGCTTTCCAGAAATTCTACATTACTTTTGATCAACAATATGTCACCCACATAAACTTATCAGAAATTCTATAGTGCTCCCACTCACTTTATTGTAAATACAAGTTTCTCGTAAACTTTGTATAAACTTCAAAACTTCGATCGCCTCATCAAAGTGTATATTCCAACTCCGAGATGCTTGCTTCAGTCTATAAAGGATCACTGAAGCTTGCACACCTTTTAGCATCCTTAGGACAGACAAAACCTCCTGGTTGTATCGCATACAACCTTTCCTCAAGTAAACCATTAAGGAAACGATGTTTTGACATCCATCTGCCAGATTTCATAGTTTGAAAAATGTAGCAACTCCTAACACAATTCCAACAGACTTTAGCACCGCTACGAGTGAGAAAGTCTCATCATAGTCAACTCCTTGAACTTGTCACAAACATCTTTGCAACAAGTTGAGCTTTACAAATAGTGACATTTACCATCAGTGTCTGTCTTCATTTTAAAGATCCATTTGTACTCAACGACCTGCCGTCCAACGAGCAAGTCTACCAAAGTCTATACTTGGTTTTCATACATGGATCCTATCTCGGATTTCATGGCCTCCAACCATTTGTCGGAATCCGGGCCCATCATCTCTTCTCCACAGCTCGTAGGTTCATCGTTGTCCAACAACATGACCTTCAAGACAGGGTTGTCGTACCACTTAGGAGTAGTACACATCCTTGTCGACCTACGAAGTTCGACAGTAACCTGATCCTGAAGCTTCATGATAATCCTCATTAACTTCCTCTTCAACTAACATAGGCTTCACAGAGACATCTTTCTGCGCTGCGCTACTCTCTGGTTGAACAAAGGTTTAACAATCTCATCAAGTTCTATCTTCCTCCCACTCAATTCTTTCGAGAGAAACTTTTCCTCGAGAAAGGATCCGGTTTAGCAACAAACACTTTGCGCTTGGATCTGAGATAGAAGGTTCACCCAACTGTTCTTAGGGGTATTCTATGAAGATGCATTTATCCGCCTTGGGTTCGACCTCATTAGGTGAAAACACTTTCCACACAAGTGTCACAGCCCCAAACATTAAGAAATGACAGCTTACGTTTCTACCAAACCATAATTCACACGGTGTCATCTCAACAGATTTAGATGGTGCCCTATTTAAAGTGAATGTAGTTGTCTCTAATGCATAACCCCAAAACTATAGTAGTAAAACGATAAGAGACATCATAGCACGCACCATATCCAATAGAGCATGACTATGATGTTCGGACACACCATCACACTATGGTGTTCCAGGTGGGGTTAGTTGTGAAACAAATTTCATATTGTCTTAAGTTGTATGCCAAACTCGTAACTCAGATATTCACCTCCACGATCATATCGCAGTCATTTTTAACTTCTTGTCACGATGATCTTAAACTTCACTCTGAATTTGCTTGAACCTTTCAAACGATTTAGACTTGTGTTTCATTACGTAAATATACACTATATTTACTCAAATCATCAGTGAAGGTAAGAAAATAACGATATCCACTGCATGCTACAAGACTCACTAGATTGCATACAACAACATGTATCATTTCCAATGAATCACTTGCCCGCTCCACCCAACGGGGTCCTTTAGTCATCTTGCCCAAGAGGCATGGTTCGCATGTCTCAACCGATTCGAAATCGAATGAGTCCAAATTTCCATCAGCATGGAGTTTCTTCATGCGCATTATACCAATATGACATTTTGCGGCAGAGCCACAAGTATGTGGTACTATCATTATTAACTTTGTATCTTTTGACATCAATGTTATGCACATGTGTACTACTACGATCAAGATTTCAAGAGACCATTCTCACTGGGTGCATGACCATTGAAGGTATTATTCATGTAAACGGAATAATCATTATTCTCTAACTTAAATGAATAACCGTATTGCAATAAACATGATCTAATCATGTTCATGCTCAACGCAAAACACCAAATAACATTTATTTAGGTTCGTCACTAATCCTGAAAGTAGAGAGAGCGTGCGATGTTGATCACATCAACCTTGAAACATTTCCAACACATATCGTCACCTCACCCTCAGCTAGTTCTCCGTTTATTCCGTAGCTTTTATTTCGAGTTACTAACATTTAGCAACCGAACCGGCATCCAATACCCAGGTGCTACTAGGAGTACTAGCAAGGTACACATCAATAACTCATATATCAAATATAATTCTGTCGATGTTGCCAGCCTTCTTATCTACCAAGTATCTAGGGTTGTTCCGCTTCGGCGACCGCTCACCTCATAACAGAAGCACTTAGTCTCGGGTTCGAGTTCAACTTTGGGTTGCTTCACTGGAGCAGCAACTGACTTGCTATCCATGAACTTTCCCTCCTTGCTCTTGTCGAAACTAGTGGTTTAATTAACCATCAACACTTGACGCTCCTTGTTGACTTCTACCTTCGCGGTGTCAAACATCGCGAACAGCTCAGCGATCAATATTTCAATCCCTGGCGTTTTATAGTTCATCACTTAGTTCTAGTAGCTTTAGTGATAGTGACTTGGAGAACTATATCAATCACTATCTTATCTGGAAGATCAACTCCCACTTGATTCAAGCGATTGTAGCACCCAGACAATCTGAGCACATGCTCAACGATTGAGCTATTCTCTTTCATCTTCCAGGCAAGGAATCTTGTTGGAGATCTCATATCTCGCAACACGGGCACGATCCTGAGATCACAATCTCAGCTCATAGAACATCTCATATGTTCCCGTGACGTTCAAAACGTTTCGGAGCCTCAATTCTAAGCCGTAATGCATGACGCACTAAACTATCAAGTAGTCATCGGAACGTGCCTGTCAGATGTTCACAACATCTACACACGACGCTAGAGGGGGTGGCGCACCGTGCGGTGCATCAAGGACATAAGCCTTCTGTTCAGCAACGAGGACATTCCTCAGATCATGGACCCAGTCCGCAATATTGTTACCATCATATTTCAATTCTATTTCTCTAGGAACATGTAAAATTAAGGGAGCTACAACGCGAGCTAGTAATCTACAACATAATTTGCAAAGACACTATTGACTATGTTCATGATAATGAGTTCATTTAATCATATTACTTAAGAACTCCCACTCAAATTGACATCCCTCCGATCATTCGAGTGATACATGATCCAAATTCACCAACTCAAGTCCGATAATCACGTGAGTTGAGGTGGCTGCAATGGTGAACATCATCATGTTGATCATATCTACTATATGACTCATGTTCGACCTTTCGGTCTCTTGTGTTCCGAGGCCATGTCTGTACATGCTAGGCTCGTCAAGTTTAACCCGAGTGTTTTGCATGTGCAACACTGGCTTGCACCCGTTGTATGTGAACGTAGAGTCTATCACACCCAATCATCACGTGGTGTCTCAACACGACGAACTTTCACAACGGTGCACACTCGGGGAGAACACAATTTATCTTGAAATTAAGTGAGGGATCACCTTATAAAGCTACCTTCGTCCTAAGCAAAACAAGGTGCATAAAAGGATTAACATCACATGCAAATCATAAGTGACATGATATGGCCATGAACTTGTGCTTTTGATCTCCATCTAGAAAGCACCGGCATGATCTCCATCGTCACCGGCATGACACGATGATCTCCAACATCTTGATCTCCATCAACGTGTCTCCATCGGGGTTGTCACGCCCTGCATGCTTCTACTGCTATTGCTACCATTTAGCGATGAAGTAAAGCATTACACAGCGCTTAATGATTGACACGCAGGTCATACAATAATTAAAGACAATCCTATGGCTCCTGCTGGTTGCCGTACTCATCGACATGCAAGTCGTGACAATCTATACATCACATGATCATCTCATACATCACATATATCACATCATGTAATTGGCCATATCATATCACAACATACCCTGCAAAAACAAGTTAGACGTCCTCTAATTGTTGTTGCCTGTTTTACGTGGCTGCTATGGGTATCTAGCAAGAACAATTCTCACCTACGCAAAAATCACAACTAATTGCTTTTCAACCTTCTATGATACACTAGTTGCTTTTCAACCTTCTCAAGGACCGCCTTTGTCGAATCCGATCCAACTAAAGTGAGAGAAACTGGCACCCGCAAGCCATCTATGCAACAAGTTGCGGTTGAGGGAACCGGTCTCTCGTAAGCGTACGAGTAATGTTGGTCCGGGCCGCCTCATCTCACAATACCGCTAAACCAAAATCCGACCAAGGGAGGAAGCAATCTAAGCATCAACGCCCACAAACCTTTTGTGTTCTACTCGAGATCTCATCGACACATAGACCTAGCTCATGATGCCACTGTTGGGGAACGTCGCATGGGAAACAAAAAATTTCCTACGCACACTCAGATCTATCCATGGTGATGAGCATCTACGAGAGGGAGAGTGGACCTACGTACCCTTGTAGATCGCTAAGCGGGAAGCGTTAATAAACGCGGTTGGTGTAGTCGAACTTCTTCGCGATCCAAATCGCCAAGCGTCCCACGATCTCATCACGATCCGTCCCGCGATCCAATCATGATCCGTCCCGCGAACTCATCACGATCCGTCCCGCGATCTCATCACGATCCATATGACGATCTTGATCACGATATGTACCGCGAACTGATCACGATCTGTTTCGCGATCTCATCACGAACTATCTCGCGATCTCGATCACGGTCCTTCCGATCTAGCGCCGAACGGACGACACCTCCGCGTTCAGCACACGTGCAGCTTGATGACGATCTCCGACGTCTTGTTCTAGCAAGAGGAGGTGGAGAGGATAGAGAGTTCACCGGCAGCGTGACGGCGCTTCGGTGATGGTGGTGGAGCAATTCCGGCAGGGCTTCGCCTAAGCACTGCGGAAAACCGATCTAGAGGAGCACCGGTGAAACGGGTAGCACGTGGCCGTAAAATCTGTGCAAAACCCTTCTATTCCACCAGTATATATAGGAGGAGAGGAGAGGCAGCCCTTGGCGCAAGGCTCTTGGCCTCTAGGAGTTGGGCGGCCAAGGTGGAGGTGTCCTACTCCTCCTCCACTCCTAGTAGGAGTAGGACTCTTCCTTTTTTGCCTTTTTTCCACTCTTTTTCCTTTAGGATTCTTCCCTCAGCCGCATGGGCCTTGTGTGGCTATTCCACCAGCCCAATAAGGGATGGCTAATTCTCTCCCACAGCCCATGAAGCCTCTTGGGTCAAAATACCCCTCCCGGAGGTCTCCCGGTACACTATCGGCACTCCCGGTACACTACCGCGATGAGCCCGAAACTTTTCCGGCGACCAAACTGGGACTTCCTATATATGAATCTTTACCTCCGGACCATTCCGGAGCTCCTCGTGATTTACGGGATCTCATCCGGGACTCCGAACAACCTTCGTTCACCACCATACATAACTCTACACTATCGAAACGTCACCAAACCTTAAGTGTGCAGACCCTGCGGGTTCGAGAACTATGTAGACATGACCGAGACACCTCAACGGTCAATAACCAATGAAGAGACCTGGATGTCCACATTGGTTCCTACATATTCTACGAAGATCTTTATCGGTCGAACCTCTATGTCAAGGATTCAGTTAATCCCGTATGATGTTCCCTTTTTTCTTCGGTATATTACTTGCCCGAGATTCGATCGTCGGTATCTCCATACCTAGTTCAACCTCGTTACCGGCAAGTCTCTTTACTCGTTCCGTAATACAAGATCCCGCAACTAACAATTAGTAACACTGCTTGCAAGGCTCATTGTGATGTTGTATTACCAAGTGGTCCCCGAGATACCTCTCTGTCACATGGAGTAACAAATCCTAGTCTCGATCCATGCCAACTCAACAGACACCATCGGAGATACCTGTAGAGCACCTTTATAGTCACCCAGTTACGTTGCGACGTTTGATACACACAAGGCACTCCTCCGATGTCTGTGAGTTGCATGATCTCATGGTCATAGAAACACATACTTGACATGCAGAAAACAATAGCAATAAGCTGACACGATCATATGCTACGTTTGTAGTTTGGGTCTTGTCCATCACAACATTCTCCTAATGATGTGATCCCGTTATCAAATGACATCTCATGTCCATGGCTAGGAAACCTTAACCATCCTTTGATCAACGAGCTAGTCTATTAGAGGCATACTAGGGACATGGTTTTGTCTATATATCCACACATGCATTTAAGTCTCCGATCAATACTATTATAGCATGGATAATAAACGATTATCATGAACAAGGAAATATGATAATAACCAATTTATTATTGCCTCTAGGGCATACTTCCAACAACAAGCTACTACGGCTCGTCCTTGGTGCGCTCCATAATCTCGGCGATGACGCCATCGAGGTCGCCGTCATCGACGTAGTCTCCCGGCAGAAAGCCGAGCGGGCGCGGTGCCAAGCTCTACTCCTCCCCCTCCCTCTTCGGTGGCGGCAGCGGTGCGCGTGCAATGGCGGAGCTCCCCGCGCCATCCGCATCGGCGGAGCTCCCCGCGCCACCCGTGCTAGCACCTCGCGTCGCCACCTCGCGGCGAGCAAACGCACGCGATGGCGCGAGCCCCCAGTTGGTGTACTTGCGCGCGCTGCGCTTCCGAGTAGCGTCGGAAGCAAGCGCCGCCCGTTCAGGGTCAGCTGGCCACTTCTTGTCGGAGCGATTTCCGCCGCCGGAATGGCCGCCACACGAGCTGGAAGATCCGAGCCTCATGATCGTCGCACAGAGGTGCTTGATCTGCGGCGGCGGTGCTGGATTGCCTGCGTGGTGCTCGCCGGCGGCAAGAGTGGCGCTGATCTGGAAATAGCTAGGGTACGACGCATCTGACCGTATAAGTAGCGGGTGGATTTCACTAGTGACACTGACATCCCAGGCCCACGGATCAGATTGACCAGTCATCCCCCCACGTCAGCCCCCCACGTCAGCATGAATAATCCAAAAAATGCTATAAACTTTTAAATTAAATAACTTTTAAATCGAAACTCCAAATGAAATAAATTATATATGTAGAATGATCATAAAAATTCGAGAATTCTAAATATGTAATTTTTTTCTTGACAAAACACTTTAAAGTGGAGAAACAGAGACAAATGTATATATGGTACATTTGAAATGAGCATATTTTTTTAAAAAAAAATGGGCAACCAGTGCACTTGTTCTTACTTTGTCATATACTAACAACTAAAATTGATTTGACTGTCTTATATATGGTGGAAAAGAAAACTTGCTTACAAATGGATTGTTTACCCTACATTTGGAATTTGAAACACATGTGAATACAAAGGGTTAGTTTTGGGTGTTGAACTTGAAACTTTCAAAAACCTCACAAAAGGTTCATTTTGGAGTGACTAAGAAGGATTCAGGCTTGGTTTTTCATTTTCATTTTTGAAACTTGTTTAAATATTTTTCAAAGCTAGGTTTGACCAATTTTGAAATGAGCATAAAAAATTAAAAAAAAATTAAAAAAATGGGAAACCAATGCACATGTTCTTACTTTGTCTATACTAAAAACTAAAATTTATTTGGCTGTCTTATATATGGTGGAGAAGAAAACTTGCTTACAAATGGGTTGTTTACCCTACATTTGGAATTTGAAACACATGTGAATACAAAGGGTTGGTTTTGGGTGTTGAACTTGAAACATTCAAAAACCTCACAAAAGGTTCATTTCGGAGTGACTAAGAAGGATTCAGGCTTGGTTTTTCATTTTCATGTTTAAAACTTGTTTAAATGTTTGTCAAAGCTAGGTTTGACCAATTTTGAAATGAGCATAAAAGATTAAAAAAAATAGGAAACCAGTGCACATGTTCTTACTTTGTCATATACTAACAACTCAAATTTATTTGGCTGTCTTATATATGGTGGAGAAGAAAACTTGCTTATAAATGGGTTGTTTACCCTACATTTGGAATTTGAAACACATGTGAATACAAAAGGTTGGTTTTGGGTGTGTTGAACTTAAAACTTTCAAAAACCTCACAAAATGTTCAATTTGGAGTGACTAAGAAGGATTCAGGCTTGGTTTTTCATTTTCATGTTTGAAACTTGTTTAAATGTTGGTCAAAGCTAGGTTTGACCAATTTTGAAATTAGCATAAAAATTCAAAAAAATAAAAAAATGGGAAACCAGTGCACATATTCTTACTTTGTCATATACTAACAACTAAAATTGATTTGGCCGTCTTATATATGGTGGAGAAGAAAACTTGCTTACAAATCGGTTGTTTACCCTACATTTGGAATTTGAAACACATGTGAATACAAAGGGTTGGTTTTGGGTGGTTAACTTGAAACTTTCAAAAACCCCACAAAAGGTTCATTTCGGAGTGACTAAGAAGGATTCAGGCTTGGTTTTTCATTTTCATGTTTGAAACTTGTTTAAATGTTTGTCAAAGCTAGGTTTGACCAATTTTGAAATGAACATTAAAAATTAAAAAAATGGGAAACCAGTTTACATGTTCTTACTTTGTCATATACTAACAACTAAAATTGATTTGGCTGTCTTATATATGGTGGAGAAGAAAACTTGCCTATAAATGGGTTATTTACCCTACATTTGGAATTTGAAACGCATGTGAATACAAAAGGTTGGTTTTGGGTGTTGAACTTAAAACTTTCAAAAACCTCAAAAAATGTTCATTTTGGAGTGACTAAGAAGGATTCAGGCTTGGTTTTTCATTTTCATGTTTGAAACTTGTTTAAATGTTGGTCATAGCTAGGTTTGACCAATTTTGAAATGAGCATAAAAAATTCAAAAAAATTAAAAAAAATGGGAAACGAGTGCACATGTTCTTACTTTGTCATATACTAACAACTAAAATTGATTTGACTGTCTTATATATGATGGAGAAGAAAACTTGATTACAAATGGGTTGTTTATCCTACATTTGGAATTTGAAACACATGTGAATACAAAGGGTTGCTTTTGGGTGTTGAACTTGAAACTTTCAAAAACCTCACAAAAGGTTCATTTTGGAGTGACTAAGAAGGATTCAGGCTTGGTTTTCATTTTCATGTTTGAAACTTGTTTAAATGTTGGTCAAAGCTAGGTTTGACCAATTTTGAAATGAGCATAAAAATTTCAAAAAAATTAAAAAATGGGAAACCAGTGCACATGTTCTTACTTTGTCATATACTAACAACTAAAATTTATTTGACTATCTTATATGTGGTGGAGAAGAAAACTTGCTTACAAATGGGTTGTTTACCCTACGTTTGAAATTTAAAACACATGTGAATTCAAAGGGTTGGATTTGGGTGTTGAACTTGAAACTTTTAAAAACCTCACAAAAGGTTCATTTTGAAGTGACTAAGAAGGATTCAGGCTTGGTTTTTCATTTTCATGTTTGAAACTTGTTTAAATGTTGGTCAAAGCTAGGTTTGACCAATTTTGAAATGAGCATAAAAAATTCAAAAAAAAATAAAAAAATGGGAGACTAGTGCACATGTTCTTACTTTGTCATATACTAACAACTAAAATTGATTTGACTATATTATATATGGTGGAGAAGAAAACTTGCTTACAAATGGGTTGTTTACCCTACATTTGAAATTTGAAACACATGTGAATAGAAATGGTTGGTTTTGGGTGTTGAACTTGAAACTTTTTAAAACCTCACAAAAAGTTCATTTTGGAGTGACTAAGAATGATTCAGGCTTGATTTTTCATTTTCATGTTTGAAACTTGTTTAAATGTTTGTCAAAGCTAGGTTTGACCAATTTTGAAATGAGCATAAAAAATAAAAAATAAAAAATGGGAAACGAGTGCACATGTTCTTACTTTGTCATATACTAACAACTAAAATTGATTTGGTTGTCTTATATATGGTGGAGAAGAAAACTTGCTTACAAATGGGTTGTTTAGCCTACATTTAGAATTTGAAACACATGTGAATACAAAAGGTTGGTTTTGGGTGTTGAACTTAAAACTTTCAAAAACCTCACAAAATGTTCATTTTGAAGTGACTAAGAAGGATTCAGGCTTGGTTTTTCATTTTCATGTTTGAAACTTGTTTAAATGTTGGTCAAAGCTAGGTTTGACCAATTTTGAAATGAGCATAAAAAATAAAAAAAATAAAAAAATGGAAAATCAGTGCACATGTTCTTACTTTGTCATATACTAACAATTAAAATTGTTTTGACTGTCTTATATATGGTGTCACACCGTGTCACACTTATGCACAATAGCTCCAACAGTGCACTGGAAAAATTTCAGGTGAAATTACAGAGATACATGAGTGGTAGGTCACCTACATTTTTCGTGTTACTAAGTGTTTGTATTGTGGAGAGATCAAACGGGTAGATAGTTCGAGCTGAGTTTTAGTAGCTACAAAAAAATCGCTAAGCCACAGTATCGTGGCCAGGATACAGATCAAACAGCATACAGATACAGGTCAAACGGTTAGATAGTTCGAGCTGGCCATAGGGAAGACACCAAAATGCTCCCCGTGCTTGCGCGCGACTCGCACTGCACACGGGTGACCACTGGAGCACCCAGGCACACGCCGACATCGACGGTGTTCGACATGTCCCGAGCACGCCCCCAAGGTGTTCGACATAGTGATTACATGGCCCGTTCTTAAAAGTAACCCCAAAAGTAATCCCCCACACGGGTAAGAGCACTAAATTTTCCTCTTACTGACAAGATTTCACCTACCGGAATGTGCGAATGCCAAAATCGGCATGTCCCGAGCATGCCCCCGAGGTGTTCAACATAGTGATTACATGGCCAGTTCTCAAAAATAACCCCAAAAGTAATCCCCACACGCTAAACTAAACTACAATATATACAAACTAAACTAAACTACAGTCTGCAGCTCAATCTTTGAGCGCCCATCTTCCCTCCGAACGCCCTGAAGCTGTCTCTGTTATTGTAGCTGGCCCTGGAACTTTGCACAATTTCATCTCGCAGAGAATTTCTAAGCACACCAATCTGTCCTCTGCCAACACGGCAACTTGACTGAAATCCTCTAGAGCCACCACTACTTCGAAGTCCAGGCTCAGCTCGCGTTGAAACGGGGTTGAGCGTGTTGAAATCCCCGTTGATGAGCTCCGGCCCGATAAGCTCTGGTCGCGCGCAGCAATGTTGCGCATGAAGGCAAACCTCTGTCTCCGTAGAGGAAAACGCTTGCCGTCATAGCCGTGACGCAACCATGCCATCTTCAACACCTGCTTCATCGAAATCCTGTATCGCGCCGCCGCTCGTCTATGTCCGAATCGGGTCGCCGGTCTCCTCTGCGAACGTGGACCCGCACCACCCCATCCTCCACCCTCCCTCGCCACCATTACATGCGATTGCGACCACAAGCCCTGCGTCGCGGCCCGCCTCGATGAAGATTGCCGCTTCTCTTCTCGCGCCGCCGCTCGTCTAGCCCGCTCCATCTACTGTCGTCGCCAAGATTGAGCCGGAGAAGCCGATACGGAAGGGAAAACCCCCGTAGAGTAGACGACCAGAGGAGTGCGATCCAAGGGACAGGACGGCGACGCGTGACAGGATAAAACCCTCGGTGAGCTCTAAGGGACGGGACGGCGGCGCGTGATAGGAGAAAACCCCAGGTGAGCTCCAAGGCACGACAGGTCGCTACAGCGCACGCACCGGGCTACCTCAACGCGCACGAGGTCCCACTCGTAATAAACAAATCCATGTAACAGACAAACGGGGTTGACGGATGTCGCTACAATCTAGGTCCCATGCCGACATGGATAAGTTGTGAGTCCCACCCGACACACCTAATCCTGACAGAGATTGCGCTTAAGGGCCATGTCGTATCTGAGCTATTTGTGCGCAGAGAGATGTCGCGATAGAGCTATTCCTACAAACGATGTCGCTTCTCAGCCAATTCACAGGAAAAATGTCGCACAGGAGCTATTGACCCGTCTCTTCAAGGAGCTTGTGGTGCGCATGCAAGTAGTGAGGCAGTTAGGCATTGTTGGCGCTGATGAACACCATGAAGGGCGACGGATTCGCCTCTTCCATGCAGGCGGATGGCCCGGACCGGCTAGATCGACCGGCGTCCGATTCACCCGCATCCCGCGCCTAGGGTTGATCCCCTGTAGCGCTGGATTCCTCGCGCGGCTAGCGTCGACAGGATCACCTGCCGGTTCCCTTGCGCCAATTACGTGGCTCGCGTCCGTTGGATCCGCTTGACCGCCGGTTCCCTCGCGTGCGGCGCGTCGGCTTCATCGATCCTCTCCGTCTGCGGATCTATCGTCGCCTTGGCTCCCCCCATCCGTTCGTCGGATGGACGCAGATGATAAATGGGCCAGGAAAGCATAGATTGTTGTGCAGTAGCTTCGGGCCAATAAGCCCACTCAACAACAGGCCACCAAAAAAGCCCCCAGAATAGCGGCCTATTAGGACAGCCAGCCCAGTCGCGGTAATCAGTTCTCAAACAAAGATTTAACGGCCAAATACTGTTCAAAAGCGAAATCCGGCGGCTAAAATCATTCGGGGCGTGAAAGAGCTCCCTTTAGGTTCAGTTTTACTGTCCTAAATAAATTGCTATGCCATGTCATTTTTTTGCTTATGTGACATGTTTAACATCTGTCCACCATGAAGTACTAGGAAAGGCCTCATGATGATAACGTGCTGCGATCTGTCGGCTCATTATTATGGGAATAGTGCGTGGAGCAGCACTCCTTCACTTCACCGCTGCCAGCGGACGCTGCCGAGGACTATTCTGAGTGGATTATGGCTCGGGACAGGTCCTTGAGGGATTTGGTATCCACGTGGCATATCGGGCAGTGGCAGTTTTTAGATGTTGTTCTGGCGGGCAACGCAACCATTAGTGAGATAGCGGTCTGACAATGTTTGGAAGCGTCGCAATGTGTCTTCCTTCCAGCGGTTTGCCTTATGGTCGTCTGGTTCTGTGTGAGCTGTCTGGTAAAGTGATGGATGGAAATTATGACGGACGACATCACATATGTATTCGCTTTTGGTGAAACCCATGATCTAGCTTTTGTCTTGATCACTCAACATTTATATTGGTGCGTCGTTAGCTTATTCAAGTTGTTGGATTAAAAATCTTCTTCCAGGGTGATAGCCCTTTGTCTGACATCTAGTTGGACCAGCCAACATCTGCGTATGGATGGTGGTTCCTTCTTGAAGGAATTGTCTTGGAGCACCACACCTTTTGTCCGTTAACATACGGTTTATAAGTTTTGTAGTATGAGTTGGAGATGCTACCAGGAGGTTTTGTCATATCTTGATGGCTCCAGTTTTTTCTTTTCCTTTCTGGCATGTTGATTTGTTCGACATCGATGCTTGGTTTTTCTTTGTAGTATTGTTTTATTAATAAATAATATATACTTGTGTGCCTCAACTAATGCAAAGGACGAGGATTTATCCTCCTTTTCAATTTTTTTGTTTTCTTTTAAGGGGAAAAGCAAAGCTTTATTACAAGGACAACAAGGCAAGTCGCTCATTACAACACCTACAACCTATGTTGGTACATTGTATTCCCAAAAGAGGGCTTCCGATGCGTTACAATCATAACAAACCTTAGCCAACTTATGAGGAACATCGTTGGTTTCTGTCACGTCTCAGAGTATTGAACCTGCATCAGACTAGAGATGAGAGAGCGACCTCTTGCAGTCGGGTTTGTGTGGGCCTTGGGCCGAAATTTAATCAGGATGTATGTGTACCAAGATGAGTGTTGTGTGTGTTTGTGTGGCTATTTAAGTGTGCATGTCACTAAACCCTAAACCTATCGATGATGAAGTAAGTGGTCTATTTTTCTCCTCCCAGTTCCTCTCTCTCCTCATCCCCAACCCGATCCTTCATCACCCCAACTACACCTTTCTTTTGCGATCGCGACCCCTCCTGGTTGGGTGGTGACATGGCTGGAGTTCAAAGTGGGAGATCAGGTAGTCATTTAGATTTTTTAGATCATCAAGTGCAATCGACATCAGTGAGAAATCCACGCACCTCTCTTATTCAATGCAATCGTGAGGATTCGAGAGTTATGTATCGACCACGATTCTAGTAGCCCCAAATTCGGCTTCAAGACATACCAAAGTCCTAGGCCATTGCCTGAAGTTCTGCCTTGAACGCACAAGTCAGATATGGTGCCTTCCCAGCCTTGCAGACTGCCACATTGCATATATGGCCTCGTAAAACAAGTCCAATGCAGCAACTTCACTACTCGATGTAAGGCTCCATCGATGTTGATTTTTCCGGGAATAAAGCTATACATAATATCTTTGACATAATTGAATAGGAAATTTCAAACTTAATTATGGTTTACTTTGATGCTTTCATGTGTGCTCGTTTTGTGCATAATAGAGTGTATATCTATGAAATGATTTGTTTTCTTTCCTTTCATTTCTCCAACTGGGGAGGAAACATAAACTAGAAAAAATAGAAAACTAATGTTATCTTGACATAGAAGCATACATGCTTACCAGCTAATATTTGTGGTTCATTTTAGTGTTAGATCTTGTAAAATAGCACTCCAAGATTTACTCGCAAAGGAGGAACCTCTCCTTCAAAGGATATATAATAGCCCCCTTATATTTAAGAAACTGAAACTAAGCCCTCTTATCCGAGTGTCATAACAACGAGACCTTACTCAAATCTAAAATTGTTGATTTCACAAAAAATATTGCCAACTAAACTAACTAACTTTCCAGGTTGGGTTACAAAGACGAACATACAATTTTATTTGGGTAAAAAGGGATATATCTAACTTCATGTATGGAATGTTCCAAAAAAAAAGGTATGGACTCATAAATAACATAGTCTAGTTTATTTGTCGGCATTGAATATTTTGCCATGCGAGTAAACTAGAAATCAAATGGAGGGGTGTTTGATGTGAAGATCGGAAGTCTTTTTCCTACTTTGCTGCAAAACATGGTATGAGTGCGTGAACAATGAGATGACGCCACGACTGTCGTGAAAGCAGGACAATCAAGCACGGGAGCAAAACCACTCAATAACTTTTCCCATTAGTTTTCCCTGAGACCTGCGATTGTTAAGGAAGGCGCATCAGGAAACTCTATAGTTCTTAGTTAGGCGTTCGTTTTCCGCCAGCTTAACCAGCCTCTCATTTCATGGATACATCTACTACCTCTTCCCTAGACCATTTATCTCTCCCATTGCTTGCTATAGTTGTTACCTCTTCGCCTGTATATGTTTTGATGGAGATCTCTAGTATAGCAAAGACTCGAAAAGGAGGTCCGATAAATAGACAAGAAAACGGTGCATTCATGGCTTGGGGGTGGGGTGGAGGATGGACATTACTTGCTAACCACACGAAAAGTTATGATGCATAATAGCACGCGGTCAAGAGTGTTACTTTAGTGAGAAATTTACTCGCGCGGGGAAGGGGGAAGGCAAATATGCATCGCAACTAAAAATTTATTTATTCAAAAAGAAGAATAGCTTTGATTGTCAGGTCCTCAGGTGATTCGAAAAAAAAATCATTATACCTGAAGACCGTCACACATGATTCCGATTTTTCTTAGAAATGTGATGTATTACGAAATCATGCAAGCTTTCAACAAAAAAAACTATAAAATCCCAA
This sequence comes from Hordeum marinum, assembly GCA_022496015.1. Lineage (NCBI taxonomy): Eukaryota > Viridiplantae > Streptophyta > Magnoliopsida > Poales > Poaceae > Hordeum > Hordeum marinum. The sequence continues at coordinate 464,388,389 of CM039676.1, read as the reverse complement.
GTGATTCATGAGTAACACAAATAAATAGCCAACAAAATGGAAAATAATCTATAATCAAGATTGTATTCATAGCGAAAACATTCAATGAAGCTTACGTACACCGGTCTTGTTATCCTGACCGTCCCGACGCTTAGGGATCTGCGTCTCACAAGTCGTAAAAAGCCGTAAGTGTAGGAGATTACCGGCTCTTGAACGTAATCGGCCTAGGCCTTGCTCGTTTTTGGAATCTCGCAGGCTAGACGTCAGGCGAACGCGCGGAGGTGGTTTTGATCTTCTGCGGCCGCGAGTGTGTACTACATTTGAGTTTCTTGGCACAAAAGATCAGATTATTCGCGAATCAGATAGCCAGACTAGACTTGTCGGAAGACACCAGGGGATACAGGAGCTCGCAGGAGCGCTGTTCCTCTCGTGACCTGCCTGCGTACATGTGAAGAGACAAAGACAAGAAATAAGAGCGGTCCTGGGGATAAAACTCACCCCTGTATCCCGATACTGTAAGAGAGGCTGTGAAGGGAGAGAGATGAAACATGTGAGGATGGAGAGAGATGTTTTTGAGAGGCAGAAGAAATACAATGAAAGAGAGTAGACTCTCCCCGTTGTGTGAGAGAGAGAGGATAAAAAGAACAGACGTGTTTCATGAGAGAGATGCGGTGAGTCTTGGGAGGAGAGAGAGCCTATCCTTCTGCGAGAGAGACCTGGAGAGGAGAAAAAAATGCAGTTTTTGTTTAGGCAATGGACTGTTTCATGTGAGAGAGCGTCTGTGAAGAAGAGAGGGAGAGAGAGAAATGGGAGAAGGAAGGGAGTAATAGAGAGAGAAAATGGAGGAGAGTGGGAGTATTTTTTGTTCTGCATGCATCTGTTTGGATTTCACCGATCAACCGGACCCATGCTTGGTTTGGCACGTCACATGTTGATGCGGCATAGGTTAGTTGGCTAGCTAGGAGATTAGTTAGGGATTCTCTCCAACTACATGTAATCTCTATCTCTCTCTTAGATCTTCCTTGCTTCCCAAGATGTAATCTAGCCCAACTACATGTATGCATATCCAGGGATAAGCCCCTGCCAATATAAACACGAAGGCGCACCCTCAACAGGGTACGATGCTTCTGCCTTTCCGCACATGGTATACAGAGCCCATCTCTTCCAATCACATCTAGTTTGCTAGGCGCTATCTCCACCAGAGCTCGCCACCATGTCCTCCTCCTCCGTGCCTGGTTCTAGCCTCTCCGGCCAGATCACGGAATGGCTCACCCACGCCAACTACGTTCTCTGGCGGACTTAGATCACGCCACAGATCAGGGGAGCAGGATTCTTCGGATACGTGGACAAAACCACCCCGGAGCCGGCCAAGAAAGTCGTCATCAAGGACAAAGATGGGAAAGAGGAGATCACTCCCAATCCCCTCCACTCGGTCTGGATCCGAGAGGATCAACAGGTACTAGGTTATCTATTGGGGATATAACCCCATGGTGAGACCCGCCCTGAAGGCTCCGGGTCATATCAAGTGGCTCGTACGCCAGCACAAGAGTGAGCCGTGAAGACTCAAGTCCCAAGACGCTCGGTGGCTTGACAGGATAGGCCGGAAGGTGGCCCGGATGGAGAAGACTCGGGCACGTGAGCCGCCCGGGGACAACTTGGTCAGGAAAGGCAAGAGAAGATAGAGGTAGACTCGGACATGTAATGAGAGTCGGTTACAACTTGTATGACCCGTGGCCTTGACCTCCTATATAAAGGCAAGACCCGGGGTGACTTAGGGATCAGGTTATCGAGAACTAGGTCAAGCAATAGCTCCCTTGTAATCGATACATCAAGCAATACAAGCACAAGCAGGACGTAGGCTATTACCTCGACTTGAGGGGCCGAACCTGGGTAAACTCGTGTCCTTCGTCCCAACCAACCCCTTTGAGTCAATCACGTTAGCAATGGTCTCGAACCCAAGTCCGTTCACTCGGACATCTGCCGTGATAAAACCACGACACTATCTGTTGAACAATCTGACAAAAGAAGTCCTAGTGCAGGTTACATCTATAGCCCATGCACATGAACTCTGGGCGGCCTTGGCGGGGATGTTTTCCTCGCAACCACTGTCCAAGGTGAACAACATCCGCATCGCGCTCTCTCATGCTCAGAAGGGAACGCAGTCAGTGGCGATGTACTTCGTGTACATGCGCTCCATGGCGGACGAACTTGCTGCTGCTGGCAAGCCTCTTCAAGACGGCGAACTGGTCTCCTACATCGCTGGCCTCGACATGGAGTACCATCCCCTCATCTCCTTCCTCGATGCGCGCACACAGCCGGTCACGCTCGATGAACTCTTCTCTATGATGAGTAACCTGGACCAGTGTGTTGCGCTCTTCCAGGGGAATGGCTCCAACGGCGGCTTCAAATCTTCGGCAAACACCGCAGGGCGCGGCCGTGGAAGTGATGGCCGCTTCCGCGGGCCACCACGCAAAGGGAAGAACGATGGCGGCGAGAACAACAACTCCCGCGGCTCCAACAGCAACGGCAACGGCAGCGGTGGTGGGCGGCCCTCCTACAACAACTCTAAGGGCTGTCCCAAGTCGCATCCAGATGGTGTCAAGTGCCAAATTTGTTGCAAACTCTGGCACTCAGCAAAAGATTGATGGTATCGTTTTGAAGAAGATGATTATTCATCCCAAGACGAGAAAGGTTGTTGGAGGAGATGATGCCTCATATGGAGTCGACACCAACTGGTACGTTGACAGTGGTGCTACCAACCACATCACCGGCGAGCTGGAGAAGGTCACCATGAGGGAGCAGTACCACGGTCCGGAGCAAATCCATGCCGCCAATGGAGAAGGTATGAGAATCCGTCATGTTGGTCACTCAATCATAAAAACCCCTCACCGAAAATTTCATCTCAGAAAATTTTTGCATGTCCCTAGAGCCTCCATGAATGTCCCTGTCCATCGCATTGCCCTTGATAATCATGTTTTTCATGAATTTCCCCCATATTTCTTTTTGATCCGAGATCAGGTCACGAAGAAAATACTCCATCGAGGTAGATGCGTTCGAGGGCTTTACCCATTAATTCCCGAGCTTAGGAGATCCAATAAACAAGCATGTGGTGTCACCAAGTTATCTTCCACACGGTGGCACGATCGATTAGGGCATGCATCTTTTTCTTTAGTTGAACGAGTGCTTAGGAAATCAAGCTCCCATTTGTTGGAGAGTGTAATTTTGAAACAATTTGTGATTCTTGTCAAAGAGCTAAAAGTCATCAGTTGCCGTATCCCATCTCTACGAGTGTTTCTACCAAATAGTTGCAACTTATCTTTTCTGATGTTTGGGGTCCTGCCCCTTCTTCTGTTGGAAGACATCTTTATTCTGTGAGCTTTATTGATGATTGTAGCAAATACTCTTGGATTTATCTTCTTAAGAAAAGATCTGATGTCTTTCAAGTGTTTCAAAATTTTCAAGCACTCGTTGAAAGAAAAATTGATAGCAAAATCATAGCCGTGCAGTCTGATTGGGGAGGGGAATATGAAAAATTGAATTCGTTCTTCAAAATATCGGCATCTCTCATCATGTGTCATGTCCACAAGCCCATCAACAAAATGGGTCTGCTGAACACAGACATAGACATATTGTAGTGGTTGGCCTAGCCCTCTTAGCCAGAGCATCTATGCCTTTAAAATTCTGGGATGAAGCCTTTCTTACTGCAGTACACATCATAAACATGTTACCTAGTCGTGTCATTAACAATGAAACGCCTATGGAACGTCTTCTTCATGTCAAACCAAACTATCAATCCCTTAGAGTTTTTGGGTGTGCATGTTGGCCAAACCTCCGCCCCTATAACAATCGCAAGCTCATGTTTAGGTCCAAACAATGTGTTTTCCTCGGATACAGTGCTCAACATAAAGGTGTTAAGTGCCTTGATGTCTCCTCCGGTAGAGTTTATATTTCTCGTGATGTCATTTTTGATAAGACAAAATTTCCATTCTCTGAACTTCATCCTAACGTCGGTGCACTCCTTCGCAAAGAGATTCTTATCTTGCCATCTCATAATGCCGGTGTTGATAACGGGGAAAATAATTGTGCTGATCCAACATTGACTGACCCTCATAACCATTTCTCTGAGCGTTGTGATGAAACAGGGGAAGAAAATGATGAGCAAATCTCTCAAAATGCTGATAAAATCATGTTGCAAGGGCAACATTTTATGTGCCCAGCCTTAGGGAGCATATCCCCCGTGGGATTTGTGCCGCATCAGGACGATAGCACCTCGGGCGCCGCACCAGGCGATATCCCCGCCTCCGCCACGCGGAGTCCTCCCATTCGCTCGGGTGCTGATGCTGGCCCGTGTCAACCTCCAACTACCACGCGGCCACTCGCAAGTCGCTGGCCCGCGGGGGTGGAGCACTGCTACGTGCGGCCCGGCTCCACAAGACAGCTGACCGGCTCGAGATCCAGCGCCCCGACCGGCCCAAATCCCAGCGCGGATACGCGCCATCCTACGCCGCAGGCCAGGCCTGGCCCGGGATCCTCTACGCCGAATTCCGCTCCTTCTCCTTCAGTCGATGCCACAGAAGATCTCGGCGTAGACAATTCCGGATCCGAGGCTGCTGCTGGATCCTCTGCTCCCGCTGAAGCAGTGCCCTCTGTGCAAACACGTACACGACTCCAAAAGGGGGTAATTAAACCTGTCAATTATAAACACATCACAAAGTTTGGCATGGCTTGTACTTGTTGGAAATATGTCCTAGTGGCAATAATAAATTAGTTATTATCATATTTTCTTGTTCATGATAATCGTTTATTATCCATGCTATAATTGTATTGATCGGAGACTTAGATGCATGTGTCAATACATAGACAAAACCATGTCCCTAGTATGCCTCTAATAGACTAGCTCGTTGATCAAAAGATGGTTAAGGTTTCCTAGCCATGGACATGAGATGTCATTTGATAACGGGATCACATCATTAGGAGAATGATGTGATGGACAAGACCCAAACTACAAACGTAGCATATGATCGTGTCAGTTTATTGCTACTGTTTTCTACATGTCAAGTATATGTTCCTATGACCATGAGATCATGCAACTCACGGACACCGGAGGAGTACCTTGTGTGTATCAAACGTCACAGCGTAACTGGGTGACTATAAAGATGATCTACAAGTATCTCCGAGGGTGTTTGTTGGGTTGGCATGGATCAAGACTGAGATTAGTTACTCCGTATGACGGAGAGGTATCTCAGGGCCCACTCGGTAATGCAAAATCACAATGAGCCTTGCAAGAAATGTGACTAAGTGTTAGTCATGGGATCTTGTATTACGGAACTAGTAAAGAGATTTGCCAGTAACAAGGTTGAACTAGGTATGGAGATACCGACGATCGAATCTCGGACAAGTAACATACCGAAAAACAAAGGGAACATCATATGGGATTAACTGTATCCTTGACATAGAGGTTCGAACGATAAAGATCTTCGTAGAATATGTAGGAACCAATATGGACATCCAGGTCCCGCTATTGGTTATTGACTGTAGAGGTGTCTCGGTCATGTCTACATAGTTCTCGAACCCATAGGGTCTGTACACTTAAGATTTGGTGACGTTTCGGTAGTATAGAGTTATGCATGGTGGTGACCAAAGGTTGTTCGGAGTCCCGTATGAGATCCCGGACATCAAGAGGAGCTCCGGAATGGCCCGGAGGTAAATATTGATATATAGAAAGTCCTATTTTGGTCGCCGGAAAATTTTTGGGCTCATCGGTAGTGTAACAGGAGACCATCGGGAGGGGTATTTCGACCCAAGAGGCTACATGGTATGTGGGAGAGTAAATACCAGCCCATAGTGGGCTGGTGGAAGTTCCACACAAGGCCCATACGGCTGGGAGAAAAACCCATAGAGAAAAATGTGGAAAAAAGGCAAAATAGGGACGAATCCTAGTCCTACTAGGATTGGAGGAGGATTCCTCCTCTCCTCCTTGATTCGGCCGACCCAAGGGCTGGTCCCTTGAGGGCCAAGCCTCCTCCTCTCTTTCTCTTATATATACTAGAGATTTTAGGGTTTTTGGCACTTGTTTTTTAGCTACGGGCTGTCCGTTCCACTAGTGCATAGTTTCTCCTCTAGATCGGTTTTCTGTAGTGCTTAGGTGAAGCCCTGCCGGAATAGCTCCACCACCATCGCCGGAGTGCTGTCACGCTGCCGGAGAACTCTTCTACCTCTCCACACCCTCTTGCTGGATCAAGAAGGCGGAGATCGTCATCAAGCTGCACGTGTGCTGAACGCGGAGGTGTCGTCCGTTCGGCGCTAGATCGAAAGGATAGTGATTGAGATCGCGAGACGGATCGTGATAAGATCGTGGGACGGATAGTGATGAGTTCACGGGACGGATCGTGATTAGATCGCGGGACAAATCGTGATTGGATCATGGGACGCTCGGCGATTTGGATCGCGAAGACGTTCGACTACACCAACCGTGTTTCTTAATGCTTCCCGCTTAGCGATCTACAAGGGTACATAGATCCACTCTCCCTCTCGTAGATGCTCATCACCATGGATAGATCTTGCGTGTGCGTAGGAAAATTTTGTTTCCCATGCAACGTTCCCCAACAGTGGCATTATGAGCTAGCTCTATGTGTAGATGAGATCTCGAGTAGAACACAAAGAGTTTGTGGGCGTTGATGCTTAGATTGCTTCCTCCCTTGGTCGTTTTTTGGTTCAGCGATATTGTGGGATGAAGCGGCCTGAACCAACATTACTCGTACACTTACGAGAGACCAGTTCCCTTAACTGCAACTTGTTGCATAGATGGCTAGCGGGTGTCAGTTTCTCTCACTTTAGTTGGATCGGATTCGATAAAGGCGGTCCTTGAGAAGGTTGAAAAGCAAGTAATGTATCACCGTTGTGGTTTATGCGTAGGTGAGAATTGTTCTTGCTAGATACCCGTAGCAGCCACGTAAAACATGCAACAACAATTAGAGGACATCTAACTTGTTTTTGCAGGGTATGTTGTGATGTGATATGGCCAATTACATGATGTCGTATATGTGATGTATGAGATGATCATGTGATGTATAGAATATCATGACTTGCATGTCGATGAGTACAGCAACCGGCAGGAGCCATAGGGTTGTCTTTAATTATTGTATGACCTACGTGTCAATCATTAAGCGCTATGTAATGCTTTACTTTATCGCTAAACGGTAGCAATAGTAGAAGAAGCATGATGGGCGCGACAACCCCGGTGGTGACACGTTGATGGAGATCAAGATAATAGAGATCATGGTGTTGTGCCGGTGATGATGGAGATCATGCTGGTGCTTTCAAGATGGAGATCAAAAGCACAAGTTCATGGCCATATCATGTCACTTATGATTTGCATGTGATGTTAATCATTTTATGCACCTTGTTTTGATTAGGACGACGGTAGCATTATAAGGGATGTCGATTTGAGTGGGAGTTCTTCAGTAATATGATTAATTGAACTCATTATCATGAACATAGTCAGTAGTGCCTTTGCAAATTATGTTGTAGATTACTAGCTCATGTTGTAGCTCTCTTGTATTTTTACATGTTCCTAGAGAAATATAGTTGAAATATGATGGTAGCAATATTGTGGACTAGGTCCGTGATCTGAGGATTGTCCTCATTGCTGCACAGAAGGCTCATGTCCTTAATGCACCGCTCGGTGCGCCAATCCCTCTAGCATCGTTTGTAGATGTTGTGAACATCTGACAGGCACGTTCTGATGACTACTTGATAGTTTAGTGCATCATGCATTACGGCTTAGAATTGAGGCTCTGAAACGTTTTGAACGTCACGGAACATATGAGATGTTCTAAGAGCTGAAATTAGGATCTCAGGCTCGTGCCCGTGTTGCGAGATATGAGATCTCCAACAAGATTCTTTGCCTGCAAGATGAAAGAGAATAGCTCAATCGTTGAGCATGTGCTCAGATTGTCTGGGTGCTACAATCGCTTGAATCGAGGGGAGTTGATCTTCCAGATAAGATATTGATTGATATAGTTCTCCAAGTCACTGTCACTAAGCTACTAGAACTTGGTGATGAACTATAAAATGCCAGGGATAGAATTAATGATCCCTGAGCTGTTCGCGGTGTTTGACAGCGCGAAGGTAGAAATCAAGAAGGAGCGTCAAGTGTTGATGGTTAGTAAAACCACTAGTTTCGAGAAGGGCAAGGGCAAGGAGGGAAACTTCACGGATAGCAAGTCACTTGCTGCTCCAGTGAAGCAACCCAAAGTTGAACCCAAACCCGAGACTAAGTGCTTCGATTATGAGGAGAGCGATCGCTGAAGCGGAACAACCCTAGATACTTGGTAGATAAGAAGGCTGGCAACGTCGACAGAAGTATATTTGATATACGTGTTATTGATGTTTACCTTGCTAGTACTCCTAGTAGCACCTGGGTATTGGATACCTGTTCGGTTGCCAAATGTTAGTAACTCGAAGTAAAAGCTACGGAATAAACGGAAACTAGCTAGGTGTGAGGTGACGATGTGTGTTGGAAATGTTTCCAAAGTTGATGTGATCAACATCGCATGCTCTCTCTACCTTCGGGATTGGTGACAAACCTAAATAGATGTAATTTGATGTTTGCGTTCAGCATGACCATTATTAGATCGTGTTTATTGCAACACGGTTATTCATTTAAGTTAGAGAATAATGGTTATTCTGTTTACATGAATCATACCTTCAATGTTCATGCACCCAGTGAGAATGGTTTGTTGAATCTTGATCATAGTAATACACATGTTCATAATACTGATGCCAAAAGATACAAAATTAAAAATGATAGTACCACATACTTGTAGCACTGCCGCTAAATGTCATATTGGTATAAATCGCATGAAGAAACTCCATGGTGATGGATCTTTGGACTAATTTGATTTTGAATTGGTTGAGACATGCGGACCATGCCTCTTGGGCAAGATGAATAAAACCCCGTTTTCCGGGACGGGCAAGTGATTTATTGAAAATGATACATGTTAATGTATGCAATCCAATGAGTCTTATAGCGTGCGGTGGATATCGTTATTTTCTTAACTTCACTGATGATTTGAGTAGATATAGTGTATATTTACTTAATTAAACACAAGTCTGAATCGTTTGAAAGGTTCAAAGAAAGTTCAGAGTGAAGTTTAAGATCATCGTGACAAGAAGAAATGTCTGCGATATAATCGTGGAGGTGAATATTTGAGTTACGAGTTTGGCATACAACTTTAGACAATGTAAAAGTTGTTTCACAACACACGCCACCTGGAACACCATACTGTGATGGTGTGTCCGAACGTCATAGTCGTGTTCTATTGGATATGATGCAAGCTATGATGTCTCTTATCGTTTTGCTACTGTAGTTTTGGGGCTATGTGTTAGAGACAACTACATTCACATTAAATAGGCCACCATCTAAACCAGTTGAGATGACACCATATGGTTTGGCAGAAACCCGAGCTATCATTTCTTAATGTTTGGGGCTGCGACGCTTATGTGAGAAGGGTTTTCACCTAATAAGCTCGAACCCAAAGCGGACAAATGCATCTTCATAGAATACCCTAAGAACAGTTGGGTATACCTTTTAACTCAGATCCAAGTGCAAAAGTGTTTGTTGCTAAAAACGGGTCGTTTTTTGAGAAAGAGTTTCTCTTGAAAGAATTGAGTGGGAGGAAGATAGAACTTGATGAGGTTGTTGAACCTTTGTTCAACTAGAGAGTAGCGCAGCGCAGGAAGATGTTTCTATGAAGCCTACGTTAGTTGAAGAGGAAGTTAATGATGATGATCAGAAAGCTTCGGATCAAGTGACTATCGAACCTTGTAGGTCGACAAGGATGTGTACTGCTCTTGAGCGGTACGACAACCCTGTCTTGGAGGTCATGTTGTTGGACAACGATGAACCTACGAGCTGTGGAGGAGCGATGATGGGCCCGGATTCCAACAAATGGTTAGAGGCCATGAAATCCGAGATAGGATCCATGTATGAAAACCAAGTATAGACTTTGGTAGACTTGCTCATTGGACGACAGGTCGTTAAGTACAAATGGATCTTTAAAATGAAGACAGACGCTGATGGTAAATTTCACCATTTGTAAAGCCCGACTTGTTCCAAAGATGTTTGTGACAAGTTCAATGAGTTGACTGCGATGAGACTTTCTCACTCGTAGCAATGCTAAAGTCTGTTGGAGTGATGTTAGCAGTTGCTGCATTTTTCAATTACGAAATCTGGCAGATGGATGACAAAACATTGTTTCCTTAACAATTTACTTGAGAAAAGGTTGTATGTGATACAACCAGAAGGTTTTGTCAGTCCTAAGGATGTTAAAAGGTGTGCGAGCTCCAGCAATCCATCTAAGGGCTCGAGCAAGCATCTCAGAGTTGGAATATACACTTTGATGAGGTCATCAAAGTTTTGTAGTTTATAAAAAGTCTACGAGAAACTTGTATTTACAATAAATTGAGTGGGGAGCACTATAGAATTTCTGATAAGTATATGTGGATGACATATTGTTGATCGAAAATAATGTAGAATTTCTGGAAAGCATAAACGATTCTTTGAAAAGTGTTTTTCCAAGGAAGACCTAGATAGAGATACCTAATTGTTGAGCATCAAGATCTATAGAGATAGATCAAGATGCTTGATGAGACTTTCAATGAGTACATACCTTGACAAGATTTTGCATGTCAAGTATCTGTTCCTATGACCATGAGATCATGCAACTCACTGACATCAAAGGAGTGCCTTGTGTGTATCAAACGTGACAACGTAACTGGGTGACTATAAATGTGCTTTACAGGTATCTCCGAGGATGTCGGTTGGGTTGGCATGGATCAAGACTGGGATTTGTTACTCCGTATGACGGGGAGGTATCTCAGGGCCCACTCGGTAATGCAACATCACAATGAGCCTTGCAAGCAATATGACTAAGTGTTAGTCACGGGATCTTGTATTACGGAACGAGTAAAGAGACTTGTTGGTAACGAGGTTGAACTAGGTATGGAGATACCAACGATCGAATCTCGGGCAAGTAACATACCGAAGAACAAAGGGAACATCATACGGGATTAACTGAATCCTTGACATCGAGGTTCGAACGATAAAGATCTTCATAGAATATGTAGGAACCAATATAGGCATCTAGGTCCCGCTATTGGTTATTGACCGTAGAGGTGTCTCGATCATGTCTACATAGTTCTCGAACCCGCAGGGTCTGCACACTTAAGGTTTGGTGACGTTTCGGTAGTATAGAGTTATGCACGGTGGTGACCAAAGGTTGTTCGGAGTCCCGTATGAGATCCCGGATGTCACAAGGAGCTCCGGAATGGTCCGGAGGTAAAGATTGATATATAGGAAGTCATATTTTGGTCGCCGAAAAAGTTTCGGGCTCATCGGTAGTGTACCAAGAGTGCCAGTAGTGTACCGGGAGACCATCGGGAGGGGTATTTCGACCCAAGATGCTACATGGGATGTAGGAGAGTAAATACCAGCCCTTAGTGGGCTGGTGTAAGTTCCACACAAGGCCCATGCGGTTGGGAGAGAAAACCCAAAGAGAAAAAGGTGGAAGAAAGGCAAAATAGGGAGGAATCCTAGTCCTACTAGGATTGGAGGAGGAGTCCTCCTCTCCTCCTTGATTCGGCCGACCCAAGGGCTGGTCCCTTGAAGTCCAAGACTCCTCCTCTCTTCCTCTTATATATACTAGAGATTTTAGGGTTTTTTGGCACTTGTTTTTTAGCTATGTGTTGTCCGTTCCTCTAGTGCATAGTTTCTCCTCTAGATCGGTTTTCTGCAGTGCTTAGGCGAAGCCCTGCCGGAATAGCTCCACCACCATCGCCGAGCACCGTCACGCTGCCAGAGAACTCTTCTACCTCTCCGCTCCCTTTTGCGGGATCAAGAAGGCGGAGATCGTCATCAAGTTGCACGTGTGCTGAACGCGGAGGTGCTGTCCGTTCGGCGCTAGATCGGAAGGACCGTGATTGAGATCGCGAGACGGATCGTGATGAGATCGCGGGACGGATCATGATGAGTTTGCGGGACGGATCGTGATTGGATCACGGGACGGATCGTGATTGGATCACGGGACGCTCGGCGATTTGGATCACGAAGACGTTCGACTACACCAACCGCGTTTCTTAACGCTTCCCGCTTAGCGATCTACAAGGGTATGTAGATCCACTATCCCTCTCGTATATGCTCATCACCATGGATAGATCTTGCGTGTGCGTAGGAAATTTTTGTTTCCCATGCAACGTTCCCCAACAGTACTACAGGTGAACCTGCTACTTTTCAAGAAACACTTGGTGATTCAAGATGGAAAAGAGTTATGGAAGAGGAGTACACTGCTCTTCAGAAGAACAAAACATGGAATTTGGTTCCCCCACGGCGAGGTAAAAATTTGATAGATTGCAAGTGGGAATACAGAATTAAGAGAAAATCTGATGGCACCATAGACCGCTATAAAGCAAGACTGGTTCCAAAAGGTTTTAAAGAGAGATATGGCATTGATTAGGAGGATACTTTCAGTCCTGCTGTAAAAGTTGCCACCATTCGCCTTGTTCTGTCCATTGTTGTTTCCAGGGGATCGTGTTGTTTCCAGGGGATGGAGTCTGAGGCAACTAGATGTGCATAATGCATTTCTTCATGGTATTCTGGAAGAGGAGGTTTATATGAGACAACCTCCTAGATTTGAGAGTAAAAAGTTCCCATTTCATGTCTGTAAACTTGATAAAGCTCTTTATGGATTAAAGCAAGCTCCTAGAGCATGGTACTCTAGGCTTAGTCACAAGTTGCAAGCCCTTGGGTATATTCCCTCAAAGTATTACACCTCATTGTTCATTTACAACAAGTCAAATACATCCATATTTGTGCTTATTTATGTTGATGATATAATTGTTACAAGTTCTTCTGATGAGGCGGTGGCAGGACTGCTAAAGGACTTGGGTGCTGAGTTTGCTTTGAAAGATCTAGGAGACTTGCACTTCTTCCTAGGGATTGAAGTCAAGAAACATGGTAATGATCTTCATCTCTCTCAAGAGAAATATGCTACTGACTTAGTCAAAAGAGTTAGATTGCAAGGTTGTAAACCATCACCTACTCCCTTGTCTAGTTCAGAAAAATTGTCTCTTACAGAAGGAGATCCCTTAAATCAAGAGGACAGCACAAACCACAGAAGCTTAGTAGGTGCACTTCAGTATTTGACTCTCACTAGAGGAGACATTTCTTTTGTTGTTAATAAAATATGCCAGTACCTTCATGCTCCTACCACAGTTCATTGGACTGCAGCTAAGCATATTGTCAGATATGTGAAAAATACTCTGAATACTGGTTTTACTTTTAGCAAGTCTCCATCAACTCTAGTCAGTGCTTTTTGTGACTTTGACTGGGCAGGATGCTTAGATGACAGACGCTTCATAGGTGGTTTTGCAATTTTCTTTGGACCTAATCTCATATCTTGGTGTGCAAAGAAACATGCTACCGTGCCTAGATCCAGTACAGAAGCTGAATACAAAGCTTTGGCAAATGCAACTGCAGAGATCATATGGGTTCAGTCTATTCTCAAGGAACTTGGCATAATACGAACTCCAACTCCATGTTTATGGTGTGACAACCTTGGTGCCACATATTTGTCTGCTAATCCGGTCTTTCCTGCAAGAACAAAACACATTAAAATTGATTTTCATTTTGTCAGAGAACGTGTTGCTAATAAGCAATTGGAAATCCGTTTTGTTCACTCCAAAGATTAGCTTGCAGATGGCTTCACCAAGGCGCTACTAACAAGGAGTTTTGATGAGTTTAAACATAATCTCAACCTGTCCACGTTGTGATTAAGGGAGGATGTTAAACATCGTCAACCGGACCCATGCTTGGTCTGGCACGTCACATGTTGATGCGGTATAGGTTAGTTGGCTAGCTAGGAGATTAGTTAGGGATTCTCTCCAACTACATGTAATCTCTATCTCTCTCTTAGATCTTCCTTGCTTCCCAAGATGTAATCTAGCCCAACTATCTGTATGCATATCCAAGGATAAGCCCCTGCCAATATAAACACGAAGGCACGCCTTCAAAAGGGTACGACGCTTCTGCCTTTCAGCACAAAAGAAACAAACAAATATATACAGTAACCTAGCCTACCCTAGCCTGTAATGACGCTGTCAAATTGCACCGGCCATCGCACATCTCAAGACCCACGCAGCCAAACCAACGTGCAGGATAACACGGCCCCGGTGTGTAAGCTCAAAAATTCAGCGTCCGTATTCATAGGCCGTTCAACGTCTGACCAACCGCCGGCAACACATGAACGCCTCCACCCAACACCGAAAACACCATCGTCACCAACCCGATTGTGAGCCACTTCTTTTAACCCGATTCTGGGGAATCAAGGTTTCAACTCAAAAGTCTAAAAGGAAGCGATTCTACCCCGAGAATCGAGCCAGAATTGTGGCGGCCAGCCCGGCCTTTCCTGCACTACCCCTTGACTCATTGCCGGAAGTCATCACTCCGCAACTCGACCACGATGCCATTCTCGGACATCAATCTTTCCTCCCTTGCTCCCGTACGCGAAGGTCACCCTCCTGCTCGTGGGCCGATGTTCCCGTATCGTCCACCACAACCGACGATTTCGTCTTCTTCGACTTTCACTGACGTTGTCATCGCGCTGGGTGAGCTACTATCCAATTCCTCGCATACACGCATTCATCTAGATTCGACGTAGCTGCTAAACATCACCTCTTGGCTAGGCATTGTCATTGGCCATGCGCGGCATGATTCGAGTCACTAAGACATTGCTGGTGAGCTACTGTCCAGTTTGGCACAATTCAGTGGCTTTGGAGATACGGACGGTATGCGGCTGAAGATATTGTTGAAGTGATTATGCCCCTGTTTATGTTCATTTGTATGTTGAAGCGCTGCTCACCATCGTACGCGAAACTGTATGCAGCTGAGTTAATCACACAACTCGTACCACAATCTCAGATTGCAGTCTCTGAAAAGAATTGGACGGCAGATTTTGTAATCAATTTTCCAGAATCTTGATTCTAGAGAACCTTCGATGAGAAGAAATAGCCATGTATCATCTCCCAAATCTGAACACCAGCACCAAAAGCTAGGAGCGTCTTTCTACAGCTGGTACTTTTTGAGACGGATGGAGTACTTGCTAATACATACCGGAACCAAAAGGTACCGGAGAAAGATCTCTCGATGTGAAGCCCATGCAATTTACAGTAGAATAATCAGTAATGCCCCAATGAGATTCGGCTCAACGCAGAGCAAGCTGTACTTCACACTGTCAAAGGTCTCTTTGTGTCCCACGTGAAGCAAAATAAACCCCTGGCAGATTCACCATAACCAATGCAAGCCCACAGAGACGAACGAGCTCAGGTACTTCCATTTGTTGAAACATATTCGAATACTAAACACTACCCGCACCGCACTGATGTATTCACTAAATAAACACTAGGACATGCATAGCCACACTAAGATAGCAATTAAACGATGCAACCAAAATCACCTAAAGGAAACACAATATTTCCCACAATGTTACAAAAAAAAAGAGTTTTTACGGTACATCATACTACCTGAAATAGCGGGTAGTATATAGTTGATCCAACAGCAATGTGGGTCCGCTTGAAATTTGGCTAAGTGCAGATTGGTAATTTCCTGTATGGGATAGATTTATTTCCATGCTTTAATCATAATGATATACATTAACAATCCTGTAAAAAAAAGAGATACAAACAAAGGGGAAAAACAAGACAGCTCCTTTGAGGGCACACGCGGCGGACATGTCATCCGCCTGAAACAAATGAATTTAGATGTCACAAGTTTCGGCCACGACGTTGCTTGTATGTGATTGGGGCGTGAGAGGAAACAAATGAATTTGGCGGTTGCTTGCATGTATGATGTGTGTGCCCGGCATGCTTGGAAACTCTGTGTGCGTGTCGTGTGTGCTGCATATGTGTTTGATGCATTGCGTGAACCAAATATAAATTATTGGGAGTTAAGTTTCAATAGAAAGTCTAGATGCGCACATTTAGTAACTCCTCAAATTTTGTCATTTGGGGAGTTAAGTTTTAGGGAAAGGGCTAGAGATTATTTGTTTTTTATTTTAAGGAGAAGAGGACAGCCAGCCAGCTTAGTGCGTGCATTGATTTTTTATGGTGGGCTGACACACATATTGATTTGTAGATCCTTGTCTAGAACCAGTAGAACCTTAACAGGAATCAAGGGAAGCTCTTGGTCTGGACTTCATGTATAATTATGTTAATGCAAAGACATGTATTAGGCTATTAGCCAGCGACGCTACACTTAGTTATATCCTCTTTGGTTAGCTGGGTGCTTGAGTGCTTACTTGCTACCGTGTAACATGTCGTTGTAGCATTTTATAGCAAGCAGGCACGCACACACAACACCATAGCGAAGCAGGAGCGCATGCCCCGTCTTCTCCATGCTCTGAGCCGTGGATCCGATGACCCGACTGGGCGTTCATTTGAAACTAGTTTGTTTTAACTAAAGAATATTTGGATGGCCTGCTCCACAGGAAGACGTCCTTTTCCTACAAGGCAATGAAGGGAATGTAGGCCCAGATCCGGCGGCGGCAACGATCGACGACGGACGACGACTAGCTCGAGTACTTCCGAGCTTTCCAAGCTAACCAGATGTAGACGTAGACGATGGACGTGCACGTATACGTACACGAAGCAACCAAGCAGCCTAGCTGCTGGATCGATTCCTCTCGAGGCTAGCTTATGCACGTACTAGCTCAGGAGCCGCCGGCTTGATTGCTCGATCAAACCAGCTCAACGACTCGACGAGAACACGAGATATGATAGCAACGGGGCCGTGTCGGTCCTGTACTTGTTATTACTTTGATCTCAGCTTACAGTACAATTACAGGAGCTATACATACGTATATATAGTAGCAGCAGGACTAACAAGCAAACCTACTCGGCTAGCAGTTTTAATTCTACTCGGTGATCACTAGTAGAAACACCCCCCTTTCGTCCAGGGGAGGAATTCGCATTCGTCCCGGCTGCCTAAAGAACGCATTCGTCCCGGTTCTTTAGGCCAGGGCAGCGTCGAGCCCCCCTGGGGCATTCGTCCCGGTTTTTTAGTGGGCATTCGTCCCGGTTCGTGGAATGAACCGGGACCAATGCCTCGATGTATCCACGAACCGGGACCAATGCCTCGATGTATGCCACGTGGCGTGCGCATGGGCATTGGTCCCGTTTCATGCCAGGAACCGGGATGAATGCCCCTTGCCTATAAATACTGCATCCAGACCCCTTCCCTTCTCTGGTTTTTTTTCTAGGAGGTGTAGAGAGGTGGGTGCTAGTGTGTGTTCTTTTTGCTATGCACACGAGGTGTTCGACGAAATAGCCGAGCGACACTTGACTTCATAGAAAATGATATCTTCGACCGAGGTTAGCGAACTTATCCATTTCATCTATAATTGATACAAAAATGTTATATTTGTCGATGTACTGTGGTCATTTCGCTATTGAAAATGTTATTGTTGTAATGGTTTTTGATAAACTTAATTATACGATGTAGATGGATGCACGGCAGCGATGAATGTACGGTGACCGACGCACTTCCGAGTACAGGGCCGGCCTGGATGAATTTCTCGTTGTAGCTCAGGCTCACAAAGAGAATGGATTTATGTGTTGCCCATGTGTTGACTGTGGGAACGTCAAGGAGCACTCTTCCTCGAGAGTCCTTCACAGCCACCTGCTTCGGAGAAGTTTCATGTGCAGCTATAATTGTTGGACCAAGCATGGAGAGAGAGGGGTTGTGATGGAAGACAATGAAGAAGAAGAAGAGGATCCTATGTTCCCCGAATACGGTGATAATGCAATGGAAGACAATGCAGAAGAAGGAGGTGATCAAGAACGGGCATCAGATAAGCCCGATGATGATCAAGAACGGGCATCAGATGAGCCCGATGATGATCAAGAACGGGCATCAGATGAGCCCGATGATGATCTTGGTCGAGTTATTGCTGATGCAAGGGAAGACTGTGAAAGTGAATTGGAGAGGTTGAAGTTGGACGGCATGTTACAGGATCACAAAAAGTTGTTGTACCCAAATTGCGAAGATGGCAGCACAAAGCTCGGTACCACACTGGAGTTGCTGAAATGGAAGGCACAGAACGGTGTGACTGACAAAGCATTTGAGAGTTTACTTAAAATAATGAAGCCGGGGCTTTCAAAGGATAACGAATTGCCTGACAGTACGTATGAAGCAAAGAAGGCTCTCTGCCCTCTAGGACTAGATGTGGAGAAGATACATGCATGCATTAATGACTACATCCTCTACGGTGAGAAGCATGAGAATTTGGATAAATGTCCGGTATGCACTGCACTGCGGTATAAGATCAGAGCAGATGACCCTGGCGATGTTGACGGCGAGCCCCCCCGTAAGAGGGTTCCTGCCAAGGTGATGTGGTATGCTCCTATAATACCACGGTTGAAACGTCTGTTTAGAAATAAAGAGCATGCCAGGTTGTTGTGATGGCATAAAGAAGACAGTAAGAAAGACGGAAAGTTGAGACACACCGCTGATGGGTCGCAGTGGAGAAAAATCGAGAGAGACTTCCCAGACTTTGCACGCGAGGCAAGAAACTTATGGTTTGGTCTAAGTACAGATGGCTTTAATCCTTTCGGAGAGCAGAGCTCCAGTCACAGCACTTGGCCCGTGACTCTATGTATCTACAACCTTCCTCCTTGGTTGTGCGTGAAGCGCAAGTTCATTATGATGCCAGTGCTCATCCAAGGCCCAAGGCAACCTGGCAACGACATTGATGTGTACCTAAGGCCATTAGTGGAAGAACTATTAGAGTTGTGGGGCAAACCAGGTGTACGTGTGTGGGATGAGAACGACCAAAAGCCATTTGACCTACGGGCGTTGCTTCTCGTAACCGTCAATGATTGGCCTGCTCTTAGTAACATTTCTGGACATACAAACAAGGGATACAATGCATGCACACACTGTTTAGATAAGACTGATAGTGTATATTTGGATAAATGTAAGAAGGTTGTATAGCTGGGGCATCGTAGATTTCTTCCGATGAATCATCCCGTAAGAAAGAAAGGAGGCAAACATTTCAGAGGTGAGGCAGATACCCGGAAGAAGCCTGACCTCCGTAGTGGTAATGATGTATTCGGTATGGTCAAGGACCTAGAAGTAATCTTTGGGAAGGGTGATGGCAGCCAACCTGTTCCGAACGGCCCTGATAAGCGCGCACCCATGTGGAAGAAGAAATCCATCTTTTGGGAGCTACCATATTGGAAAGTCCTACATGTCCGCTCTTCAATCGACGTGATGCACATGACGAAGAATCTCTGCGTCAACCTGCTATGCTTCTTGGGCGTGTATGGGAAGTCAAAAGATACACCAGAAGCACGAGAGGACCAGCAACGTATGAAAGACCCAAAAAACAAGCACAACGTATGAAAAACTTTTTGAAAAGATGTTGGCTAATTTCACCCTACCGACGCCGGAGGTTACTCAAGATGAGTTGGATGAGAATGAGGAGGATCCTGAATTGATCTTAGAGCGAAAGACCAAAGCCTTAGAGAAACTGGTCAAAGCGTTCACTTTTAGGAAGATGGCCCAGCAATTAAAAAGCTGGAAGAAAAGATTGAACCTTGACTTTATCCAGAAAAACAAGACTCCGGATTTCACCGGAACGTATGAGAAGATAAAACCGCACTAGGAAGAATTTGTTGAGTACAAGAAGTCGGAGGAAGCTCTGGAAAAGTCTAAAAATAATAAGATAAACGCCGCTAAAAAGATCTATCACCATACTATGGGGCAAGCTGGCTACAAGGGTAGCATGCCTAAGTGGAATAAACTTGAGGACGACTTGCTTGCTAAGGACATCGTTCCAGAGACGTTCTACTGGGACCAACGGACAAGGTCTTGGTTTTTCGGCCATGGGGGCACATTGGACTTAGAAGGGAAATGCATCTATAATGTAAGACATGAAGAAGATCCTCTACCCATCGATGCTCTCAGAGAAGCAATAAAGGCTGTTAAAGAGGGGAAGTTCCATCCAGATAGAGAGAACGACGAGCTCACCCGCGCCCTTGGGAATAAGGAACACTATGGACGGACACGAACCACAAAAGGCTCTGTTCCGTGGAAACATGGGTTTCCCCAGGAGAAGAAGAAATATCCGGATAGAAGCCGTCAGAGGAGAAAGGATTTGGAGGCAGCTGAAGCACAGAACCGGTGGACTAGCATTGAAGCAGAATTAAAGCGGCAGCGGGAGCAATCAGAGCGGCAGCAGGAGCAAATTGACAGACTTAGCCAGCAGCAAGGTAACAACCAATCTCAGCAGGAAATGGAAGCCGCCCCATCTAATTGGAAGAGCAGTGTTGCTTCCACGCAGCTCCAGGGTGATGATGGTGAAGATGCACCGCCGATGATGCACCCGGTGGATCATATAACGGAGATGACACCGTGTGAGTTGCATGTGAAAGTCGTCAACAATATAACCATTAAGGCGGCGGGCGGCTATGTGAAACCAGCTGGCCCTGAACCAACACACCATTGTCGGCCAGTTCAACCGGGCTACGCTGTTGCCGGGGTGGATGAAGTTATGACCGCATTCGAGCAGGTGCAACTTGACTATCCTGAAGGTGAAGATGGGGAGGTGACTGAACTTGGAGACGCCAAGAACTTGAGCATTCTATGGCTAAAGGAACGCATCATGTTTCCTAATTGGACGCCAAGGCCAATGACTGATCGGAGTAGCCATCCTCCTTCGCCGCCGCCTCAAGACCAGTCTCCAGCGGAACGATCGTCTTCGTACTCTCCGCCGCGCTCGGCGTCTCCAGTGTGTGCGTCTACGCCGCCGCGTCAGCCGTCTCCAGCGCGTGCGTCTACGCCGCGGCGGCAGCCGTCTCTGCCCACGAAGTCTGATCAGGGCAGCTCAAAGCGGAGGAGAACCACCGCATCACCGAAGCGTCGATTGTCGCCCCTCCCAAGAGTACCACATCCGAATCTACCCAAGTTACCTTACCACTGTACTCCAGAGGAAACCCAGGAGATCGCAAAGGCCGAATATGAGACATGGAAATCTAAGGAGAAGTCGCCGAAAGAGCCAGATTTCCCCAACACCGAAGAAGACAAAGCCCGAGCGTTGAAAATGGTGAAGACCCTTCATCAGCCCGAGCCGAATATCATTCCTGACTATGACTGCTCTATTCTTAAGGCACACGATAAAAAGAAGCGGTCGAAGAAGAGTAGTACCGGAAGCGGGAAATGCGGGAAAACAGTTGACCAGCTCGGACAACAGAAAAATCAATCGATCCCCCCACTCAGAGTGCATTCCAATCCCGAGGTGGGGCCGAGCACAGGTGCAGGCGAGGAACTTGACCCGGAGTTTATTGCACTGTACGGACAAGCGGCCGCTGTTGCGGGTATGTCCATTGCGCAGTATCTCCAAACCTTAGATGTCTTCCTCTCTTCTGATTTCGCGCACCCATATCGGCACAGGCATCCTCTCGTCAAACCTGGGGAGGAAAATGATCTACCAACAAAAATGCGAAGAGTGCATAATTGGTACATGGAAGCCTCAGAGCACTCTGAGGGATGGATAACGATGGATGTTAGAAACGAGCATCACGGTTATGGAGAAAGGATAATTCTGATTGAGTTTATAGAACTATATCAGTCATTCCAGCTAAAGGCCCTCGACAAATCTATCGTCAGTGTGTATTGTCTGTAAGTATTTATTTCGCTGTAGTTAAGTCTCTAGCTAGCTCACCTCATTCATTACATTTTTATAATAATACTCACTATATTATAATTGCAGAATGAAGATTCTCGAATGCAAAAGAGGACACATCTATGACATTGGGTTCATTGACCCATATTGGGTTAATCAAGCAACTCTTCTCACAAATCCCAGGAAACAGAAGATTCAATTGTGAAGGCGTTAAGGTTTCACGAAACCAATAGGGAAATACTTTTTCCTTACAACTTCCGGTGAGTGTTATTTGTCCGGTAAACTTTTTTTTGCTTACTCGATGATAAGTGTATAACTGATAAGTTATGTTTGCGCAGCTTCCACTATATTCTTCTAATATTTGAAACTGACAAAGGAATGGACTCGAAACATAAACCCCTTAAGGACTGGGAGGACATGCAGGAACTGATCCAGCGGTAATTTTAATCTTTATGACACTATATCGACAAGTTTTATTTATTTTCTGATAACTCACTTAATTCATTTTCTTTGTCGGGCAGCGCTTGGAAACGGTTCACAGCAAAGGCTAGGGGTGAATGGAAGGAGAAGCTTAAATTTCAACATCTGAAAGTAAGTAGTACTAGCTATATCCACGCATCTCCTTGATTATAGTTTTGATACCATTATAATGATATATTATAATTTTGATTGAAACCATGTTCTTGTAAAGTGCTTGAATGAGGGAGATGGGAATAACTTATGTGGATACTATGTCTGCGAGTTCATTCGTCAGACGACATGCGCCAAGCTGGGCAGAGATTTAGAAAAACTTCGTGTACTCAACCATCACTTTTATCTTATTACCATCTATTGTCTTTAATTAGATATTGACCACTCTTCTTTATATTAGATCGAGCGGCTGCGGGACGGTCTTCTACCAAGGGATCGCCTACGAGCAATTCAAGAGGAAATTTGCGGATTCTTAGACGCAGAGGTCCTAACACCAGGAGGAGAATACTATGTCAGCGCCAAGTATGCTCGATGAAATTGATGTTCGAATTCTTAGATGCAGAGTACTTACCTGTATATTCGGGTCATGGTGCATGGTGGTGTATTAGAGTAATTATGGGAAAGAGTACAAACTTGTATATTCTTCACTCCTTACTTGTATATTCGATTCATGGTGCGTACTTACTTGTATATTCTTCAACTATATTCTAATGCGATCACCATATAGTTGTATATGTTGGGGAACGTGACAGAAAACAAAAATTTCCGGTATAGCGAGCACGCCCAGGACCACTATGGAGACTGCATACAAGGTTTGATCTGATCCGTACCGACTCGAAGCGCAGCGGAAGAAGAGTCGGTGGAGATCGTTTGTGCAGATCCCCGCAGCTAGGATTTTACAACCTCCCAACCGCGAGGATGTACTCCCTCGTCGGACAGCCCTTCGGGAGGCGGTCGGACAGTCCCCCGGACGATGTCGCGGACAGCCCTTCGGGAGGCGGTCGGACAGTCCCCCGGACGATGTCGCGGACAGCCCTTCGGGAGGACACACGAATAGCCCCTCGGTTAAAAGATTGAAACTAGTTCCTGCCGGAACCCAGACAGCCTTTCGGCTCTACGAAACTATTTCGTTGGGAGAGAGAGAAGAAGCTAGATCATTGCAATGGCATGTGTATGAGAGCAAGGGATGAAGAAATGGCAGCCCACTCACCTCCTATTTATAGGAAAACCAAGGGGTAGGGTGGTTTTACAATAAAACCCAAAATGCACATAAATGAAGTCCTTTCACAAGGGCATAAAAGTGAAACCAAGGAACAAGAGGGACTCCATGAAGGAGTCCACCATGTGGCCGGCCACACCCTCATGTGGGGCCCCAAAAATGGCTCCAATCCATCCATGTCATCCCCAAGATCTTTTGGAGCAAAGCCCCAAAAGGTGGCTTTCCATAAAGTAGTCCAAAAAGCACTTTCACTATTCACGGCGACATTTTTTAGCGTCCGCTCGAACTGAAAATATTTATGTGGGCTTAGAACAATTCTAGTACCCCACTAAAATAATTTTCAATGCGATCCGGAACAATTCCGGAATAGTGATTTTCATCTGCGAAAAGCATTTGAAGTGGTTCCGGCAGCTCCGGAACATTTCCCGTTTTCATCCCGGAAAATTCCAGAAAGTTTCCAGAACGATTCTGGCACCCTTCAAGAATTATCAGGCATGTGCCGAAACCAATTTGACTTTTTGGTATCCCTGAAACAACTTTTCAGTTTCATCAAAACTGTTCCGATGCCCTGTCTGCAGAACTTTTCCGCTGTCCGAAACTTTTCCGGTGTCCGAAACTTTTCGGTGATTTTCTCTCAGACTCCCTGTCTAGTATTCAAAAGATAGATGACCCTTAAGCGTCTGACCCTATAGGTTCGGTGAAGCATAGACATGACCCGGAACCCCTTCCGGTCAATGATCAACTTCGGAGCCGTGGACACCCATATTGACCCCTATACCCACACGAATGAATATTCGAGTGAACCTCTAGTTGCCATGAGCTATTCCTGTTGCTTCGCGATAGTTTTAGAATTACCCGAGGTGAGACATGTAGGCATCCTCATGGATCAACAACTTGTCCACTATGCCAGTTACCTCGTTGCCGGTATTGTTCTCTTTTCTCGTTCCCGTGTTCCGGCATCCCCGTGATCAAATCACAAAGTGTCTGGCCAGACGATGATGGATACCGTAACACCAAGAGGGCCCAGAGATATCTCTCCATCGTCGGAGGAGCAAATCCCAATCTTGAGCTATCAAGTTACTTGACATACTTTTCCATGAACCCGTAAGCCGCCGTAATAGCCACCCATTTCCGGATGACGTTTAACAAACCCCAAAGTTCATGAAGCAAGCATGAAGAAACTCGATACTCTCATGGTCTAAGGAATTATGCAAACGTTAACCATCTCTGTGTTATTAACCATTAACTTGTGACGAATGTATCTCATAGCATAACATCAATTCGGATCGATTCAACATGAGTGTTCTACCAACATCGCGTCCTCAAAATTGCCGGCATAGCCATGCCCATGATCAGGAAAACAGGACCATCATGCAATACTTGAGCCAGTCTTAGAGGCAAGACTAGGAATACAATTCACCATTTATTATACCACACGTGCACATGAGTTTCCCTCCAAGCCTCGTTTAATTTGTAGACTCGAGAATCATTGCAGTTATAGCATGGAACATAAACATTCATTACAAACTTTGGAGATACAAAATAACTGTTATTACTGCCTCTAGGGCATATCTCCTACAGACTCCCACTTGCACTAGAGTCATAATCCAGTTACATGGCTTCCCTAACATCAATGGCTATCCGGTGTTGCTCATGCTTTGCTCGTGGTAGAGGCTTTGTCATCGGGTCTGACACATTCAGATCCATGTGAACTTTGCGTACTTTCACTAAGACTTCTTCGACATGATGTCAAATGAGTTTATATTTGCGTTGAATATGCATTGTCTTATGGTGCGAACATGGCTCCCTTGCCTGAGCCACAGCGCCACTATTATCACAATAGATCTCCACCGGGTCCAGAGCACTTGGAACCACACCAAGGTCTTCAAGAAATTGCTTGATACCGACAGCTTGCTTGGAGGCTTCAGAAGCAGCAACATATTCTGCCTCCGTCGTAGAATCCGCCATAGTCTTTTGTTTGGAACTTTTCCAATCAACTGCACCGCCGTTCAATATTAAAACATAGCCAGATTGAGATTTGAAGTCATCTGGGTCAGTTATGAAGCCTGCATCAGTGTAACAACTTACAATGAGCTCTTCATCACCTCCGTACACAAGGAGTAAATCCTTGGTCCTTCTGAGGTACTTCAGAATACCCTTGACTGCGGCCCAGTGTTCCAATCCTGGATCACCTTGGTACCGGCTGCTAACACTTAGCGCATAGGAAACATCCGGTCTTGTACATAGCATGGCATACATAATAGAACCAACTGCCGAAGCATATGGAATATCATTCATTTGTACTCGCTCATCGAGGGTCCGAGGACTCTGATTCTTGCAAAGCACTGTGCCAGGTGACATGGGGAGTAGGCCTTTCTTGGAGTTCTCCATGTTGAACCTTTTCAACACCTTGTCAATGTATGTGCTTTGGCTAAGCGCTATTAGGCGTCTTGATCTATCTCTATAGATCCTGATGCCCAATACATATGCCGTTTCACCTAAGTCTTTCATTGAAAAACTCCTTTTCAATGAGTCTTTTATTTCGCTAAGAAAATTCACATCATTTCCAATAAACAATATGTCATCCACATACAAGATTAGAAATGCTTTTGCGCTCCCACTAAACTTCTTGTAAACACAAGATTCTTCATCATTCCTGATGAAGCCAAACTCTTTGACCACTTCATCAAAACGAATGTTCCAGCTCCTTGATGCTCGCAACAAGTCTAGCTTTGTGGATAGTAATGTTACCATCCGCGTCTGTCTTTCTTTTGAAAATCCATTTACAACCAATGGGTTTTACGCCATCTGGAAGTTCTTCCAAGTTCCAAACTTGGTTTTCGTACATGGATTCCATTTCGGATCTCATGGCCTTGTGCCATTCCCTTGAGCTAGGCCCCGCCATCGCTTCCCTGTAGTGCGCAGGTTCATCATCTTCAAGAATGAAGATTTCGTTATAAAACCACTCAGGTGGCTGGATAGCCCTACCTGATCTGCGCGGTTCAGTAACAACATTATCTGAAGTTTTGGCATCACATGCGACAACTTCCGGCTCGGTTGTAGGGATAATTTGCGGAATTACTTCCGGTTCCTTAGCCATATCAACGGTTGCCAAAGATTCACTAATCTCATTAAGTCATACTGTCCTCCCACTCAATTCTTTAGCGAGAAATTCTTTCTCGAGAAAGTGTGCAACCTTTGCGACAAACATTTTGCCTTCGGACTGGTGGTAGAAGGAATATCCAATGGTGTTATTTGGATAACCTACAAAGTAATATTTGTCTGATCTAGGTTCTAGTTTGGTTGGCTGTAAACATTTTACGTATGCCTCACAACCCCAAACCTTGAGATGCGACACACTAGGTATCTTCCCACACCACATCTCATGTGGTGTCGTCTCAACAGACTTAGACGGTGCTCTGTTTAATGTATAAGCGGCAGTGAGTAGTGCGTGACCCCAAAAAGATATCGGTAGATATGTAAGAGACATCATCGACCTTACCATGTCTAATAGGGTTCGGTTACGTCGTTCCGACACTCCGTTTCGCTGTGGAGTTCCGGGAGGCATAAGTTGTGAAACGACTCCACGGTCACTCAGATGTTGGCCAAACTCATGACTAAGATATTCGCCTCCGCGATCAGACCGCAGAAACTTAATCTTTTTGTCACGATGATTTTCTACCTCATTCTGAAAATCTTTGAACTTTTGAAAGGTTTTCGACTTATGCTTCATCAAGTAGATATAGCCATACCGACTTAAATCATCAGTAAAAGTCACGAAGTAAAAATACCCACCCCGTGCGGCCGTGTTCATTGGAGCACATACATCACTATGTATTATTTCCAATAATTCACCCGCCCGTTCAGGATGACCCGTGAACGGCGTCTTGGTCATTTTTCCCATCAAGCAAGCTTCACATGTGTCAAATGATTCAAAATCAAGGGACGGTAAAACTCCATCTTTATTGAGTCTTTGCATGCGTTTCTTTCCGATGTGGCCAAGCCGACAGTGCCACAAGTAAGTGGTGGTGGTATCAACCTTCTTAAGGTGTTTAGCATTCACGTTAAAGACATCATTTCCACAATCAAGATTCAGTATGAAAAGCCCCCCAACAATGGGTGCAAATCCATAAAACATATCCTTACAATAAAGTGAACAACCATTGTTCTCGGATTTATAGGAGTACCCATCGTGTACTAAACATGATCCAGAGATAATGTTTCTACACAATAACGGAACAAAATAACAGTTACTAAGTACCAAAATAAATCCTGAAGGGAAACGTAGAGGCATAATGTCGACGCTTTAGCGGCGATCCCAGCGCCGTCCCCGACACGCATCACGACTTCATTCTTTGCCAGCTTGCGCACCTTCTGAAGCCCCTGTATCGAGTTGCAAATGTGAGCAACCGATCCAGTATCAAATACCCAAGACTTAGAATTTTCGCTAGCAAGCAAAACGTCAATGACATTAACTTGTATAACAATTATACCTTTTCCGGTTTTCCCGGACTTCTTATCTTCCAGATACTTCTTGCAGTTTCTCTTCCAGTGTCCTGTGCCCTTGCAGTAGAAGCACTCAGTTTCATTCTTGGCTCTGCCCTTAGATTTGTGTTGGTAGCCGGTCTTACCGGCGCCCTTGCCCTTCTTTGGCTTGCCTTTCTTTTTGAAACTGGCAGTTTTATTCACAAGCAACACTTGCTTGTGATTTTTCTGCAGTCCTCCTTCAGCAGTTTTCAGCATGGCAAGCACCTCATTTGTTGTTTTATCCATCCCATTCATGTTGTAGTTCATGATAAAACCGCCATAAGACGGGGGGAGTGAACCTAGCAACAAGTCCATAACATGCTCTTCTGGCAGTTGGAATTCCAGGATTTTAAGCCTTTCAGCGTAGCCAATCATATTGACTACGTGCTTGCCAACTGAACTGCCCTCAGCCATCTTGGTCTCCGCCATCATTTTCATGATGTCAAAACGTTCAGACCGTGCATTAAACTTGTAAAGAGCATCCAGATCCTTGATCATATCAAAGGAGTTATGGAATTCAAAACATTTTTGAAGCTCTGAACTCATGCAAGACAGCATGAGGCACTGCACTAAGTTGTAATCATCATCCTTAGTGGCCCAGACATTTTGTATGTCTGCCGCGGCTGTTGCCACCGGTTTAGGAGGAAGAGGTCCGTCAAGCACATACACTTTCTTAGCACCCCGGAGGATAATCCTCAAGGTACGGACCCAGTCCGCATAGTTGTTTCCATCCGTAGCTAACTTCTCTTTCTCTAACATAGGGACTAAGTTGAACGCGGTGTTGCGAGCCATTTGATCTACAACGGAAAACACAAGTTCATTTAGACTTTGTTCATAATGATTTTTTGGCACTAGTGAATAAATATTTTTTAATTCTAAGGTGCACTCCCACTCAAATCAATATCTCTCATAATTGATTGTGAGTGATGCAAGACCCAACTTTCAATTTAGCGTCAATGATGTAACCATCTCAAGTGACGAGAATTTCAATTGGTAGGCCAACTTGCAATCACATCTCTATGTGACTCTTGTTCATCTTTCGATGCGTGTGTTCCGAGCTCATGACTTTCACGCCTGAACATCAAGACAACCAAGTGATCTCGCGCGAGGTCTCAACTCACCCGCCTCACACTTCTCTAATCGTTCGTACCCATGTAACCATTTGATACCCCGAAGAGATAGGTGTCGTGACGGTGCTACACTTGGGAGAACACTAACTACTTGATATTCTAAGTGAGAGATCACCCTAATAAAAAGCGACTACCGCGCAATTAGGAAGGGTGCATCAAGAGGGATAAACATCTCAGGCAATTCATAATAACATGATATGGTATAGCTGTTGGAAATATGCCCTAGAGGCAATAATAAATTAGTTGTTATCATATTTCCTTGTTCATGATAATCGTTTCTTATCCATGCTATAATTTTATTGATCGGAGACTTAAATGCATGTGTGGATACATAGACAAAACCATGTCCCTAGTATGCCTCTAGTAGACTAGCTCGTTGATCAAAAGATGGTTAAGGTTTCCTAGCCATGGACATGAGATGTCATTTGATAACGGGATCACATCATTAGGAGAATGATGTGATGGGCAAGACCCAAACTACAAATGTAGCATATGATCGTGTCAGTTTATTGCTACTGTTTTCTGCATGTCAAGTATATGTTCCTATGACCATGAGATCATGCAACTAACGGATATCGGAGGAGTGCCTTGTGTGTATCAAACATTGCAACATAACTGGGTGACTATAAAGGTGCTCTACAGGTATCTCCGATGGTGTCTGTTGAGTTAGCATGGATCGAGACTGGGATTTGTTACTCCGTGTGACGGAGAGGTATCTCAGGGCCCACTCGGTAATACAACATCACAATGAGCCTTGCAAGCAATATGTGACTAATTGTTAGTTGCGGGATCTTGTATTACGGAACGAGTAAAGAGACTTGCCGGTAACGACGTTCAACTAGGTATGGAGATACCGACGATCGAATCTCAGGCAAGTAACATACCGAAGAACAAAGGGAACGTTATACGGGATTAACTGAATCCTTGACATAGAGGTTCGACCGATAAAGATCTTCGTAGAATATGTAGGAATCAATGTGGACGTCCAGGTCCCTCCATTGGTTATTGACCGTAGAGGTGTCTCGGTCATGTCTCCATAGTTCTCGAACCCGCAGGGTCTGCACACTTAAGGTTCGGTGACATTTCGGTAGTGTAGAGTTATGTATGGTGGTGACTGAAGGTTGTTCGGAGTCCCAGATGAGATCCCGGACGTCACGAGGAGCTTTGGAATGGTCCGGAGTTAAAGATTCATATATAGGAAGTCCCCGTTTGGTCGCCGGAAAAGTTTTGGGCTCATCCGTAGTGTACCGGGAGTGTCGGTAGTGTACCGGGAGACCTCCGGGAGGGCTATTTCGACCCCAGAGGGTCCATGGGCTGTTGAGAGTGATAACCAGCCCTTATTGGTCTGGAGGAACAGCCACAACAAGGCCCATGGCGCAGGAGACAAAAGTCCTAAAGGAAAAGGTGGAAAAAAGGCTAAAAAGGAAGAGTCTTACTCCTACTAGGAGTGGAGGAGGAGTAGGACTCCTCCCCCTCTAGTTCGGCCGACTCCTATAGGGTTTTTCCCTGCACCAGCCCTCCTCCTCCTCTCCTCCTTTATATACTGGTGGATTGGGTGCTGTTTAGACACAGTTTACGGCCACGTGCTACCCGTTTCACCGGTGCTCCTCTAGATCGGTTTTCTGCAGTGCTTAGGCGAAGCCCTGCCGGAATTGCTACACCACCATCACCGGAGCACCGTCTCGCTGCCGGTGAACTCTCTCTCCTCTCCACCTCCTCTTGCTGGATCAAGACGGCGGAGATCGTCATCAAGCTGCACGTGTGCTGAACGCGGAGGTGCCGTCCTTCGGTACTAGATCGGAAGGATCGTGATCAAGGCCACGAGACGATTCGTGATGAGATCGCGGAACGGATCGTGATATGTTCACGAGACGGATCGTGATTGGATCGCGGGATGATTCATAATGAGATCGCGGGACAGATCGTGATGTGTCCACGAGACGGATCGTGATTGGATCGCGGGACGGATCGTGATGAGATCACGGGACGCTTGGCGATTTGGATCGTGAAGATGTTCGACTACACCAACCGCGTTTCTTAACACTTCCCGCTTAGCGATCTACAAGGGTACGTAGATCCACTCTCCCTCTCGTAGATGCTCATCACCATGGATAGGTTTGCGTGTGCGTAGGAAAATTTTTGTTTCCCATGCGACGTTCCCCAACAGTGGCATCATGACCTAGGTTGATGGTTCGATGAGATCTCGAGTAGAACACAAAAGGTTTGTGGGCGTTGATGCTTAGATTGCTTCCTCCCTTGGTCGTATTTTGGTTCAGCGGGATTGTGAGATGAAGCGGCCCGGACCAACATTACTCGTACGCTTACGAGAGACCGGTTCCCTTGACGCAACTTGTTGCCTAGATGGCTTGCGGGTGACAGTTTCTCTCACTTTAGTTGGATCGGATTCGAGAAAGGCGGTCCTTGAGAAGGTTGAAAAGAAAACTAGTGTACCACCGTTGTGGTTTATGCGTAGGTGAGAATTATTCTTGCTAGATACCCGTAGCAGCCACGTAAAACATGCAACAACAATTAGAGGACATCTAACTTGTTTTTGCAGGGTATGTTGTGATATGATATGGCCAATTACATGATGTGATATATGTGATGTATGAGATGATCATGTGATGTATAGATTATCACGACTTGCATGTCGATGAGTACGGCAACCGGCAGGAGCCATAGGGTTGTCTTTAATTATTGTATGACCTGCGCGTCAATCATTAAGAGCTATGTAATGCTTTACTTTATTGCTACGGTAGCAATAGTAGTAGAAGCATGCAGGGCGTGACAACCCCGATGGCGACACGTTGGTGGAGATCAAGATGATGGAGATCATGGTTTCATGCCGGTGACGATGGAGATCATGCTGGTGCTTTCATGATGGAGATCAAAAGCACAAGATCATGGCCATATCATGTCACTTATGATTTGCATGTGATGTTAATCCTTTTATGCACCTTGTTTTGCTTAGGACAACAGTAGCATTATAAAGTGATCCCTCACTTAATTTCAAGATAAATTGTGTTCTCCCCGAGTGTGCACCGTTGCGAAAGTTCGTCGTGTTGAGACACCACGTGATGATCGGGTGTGATAGACTCTACGTTCACATACAACGGGTGCAAGCCAGTGTTGCACACGCAGACCACTCGGGTTAAACTTGACGAGCCTAGCATGTACAGACATGGCATCGGAACACAAGAGACCGAAAGGTCGAACATGAGTCATATAGTAGATATGATCAACATGATGATGTTCACCATTGCAGCCACCTCAACTCACGTGATGATCGGCCTTGAGTTGGTGAATTTGGATCATGTATCACTCGAATGATCTGAGGGATGTCAATTTGAGTGGGAGTTGTTAAGTAATATGATTAATTGAACTCATTATCATGAACATAGTCAATAGTGTCTTTGCAAATTATGTTGTAGATTACTAGCTCGCGCTATAGCTCCCTTAATTTTTATATGTTCCTAGAGAAATAGAGTTGAAAGATGATGGTAGCAATATTGCGGGTTGGGTCCGTGATCTGAGGATTGTCCTCATTGCTGCACATAAGGCTTATGTTCTTAATGCACCGCTCAGTGCGCCACCCCATCTAGCGTTGTCTGTAGATGTTGTGAACATCTAACAGGCACGTTTCGATGACTACTTGATAGTTTAGTGTGTCATGCATTACGGCTTAGAATTGAGGCTGCAAAACGTTTTGAACGTAACGGAACATATGAGATGTTTCTAAGAGCTGAAATTAGGATCTCAGGATCGTGCCCGTGTTGCGAGATATGAGATCTCCAACAAGATTCTTTGCCTGCAAGATGAAAGAGAATAGCTTAATCACTGAGCATGTACTCAGATTGTCTGGGTGCTACAATCGCTTAAATCAAGTGGGAGTTGATCTTCCAGATAAGATAGTGATTGACATAGTTCTCCAAGTCACTGTCACTAAGCTACTAGAACTTGGTGATGAACTATAAATTGCCAGGGATAGAAATAATGATTCCTGAGCTGTTCGCGATGTTTGACACCGCGAAGGTAGAAATCAAGAAGGAGCGTCAAATGTTGATGATTAACCAAACCACTGGTTTCGAGAAGGGCAAGAGCAAGGAGGGAAACTTCATGGATAGCAAGTCAGTTGCTGCTCCAGTGAAGCAACCCAAAGTTGAACTCAAACCC
This sequence comes from Hordeum marinum, assembly GCA_022496015.1. NCBI lineage: Eukaryota > Viridiplantae > Streptophyta > Magnoliopsida > Poales > Poaceae > Hordeum > Hordeum marinum. The sequence goes on along the minus strand of CM039676.1, from coordinate 464,355,153 downwards.
GAGACTAAGTGCTTCTGTTATGAGGTGAGTGGTCGCTGAAGCGGAACGACCCTAGATACTTGGTAGATAAGAAGGCTGGCAACATCGACAGAAGTATATTTGATATACGAGTTATTGATGTGTACCTTGCTAGTACTCGTAGTAGCACCTGGGCATTGGATACCGGTTCGGTTGCTAAATGTTAGTAACTCGAAATAAAAGCTACGGAATAAACGGAGAACTAGCTAAGGGTGAGGTGACGATATGTGTTGGAAATGTTTCCAAGGTTGATGTGATCAACATCGCACGCTCTCTCTACCTTCAGGATTAGTGACGAACATAAATAAATGTTATTTGGTGTTTTGTGTTGAGCAAGAACATGATTAGATCATGTTTATTGCAATACGGTTATTCATTTAAATTAGAGAATAATGGTTATTCTGTTTACATGAATAATACCTTCAATGGTCATGCACCCAGTGACAATGGTTTGTTGAAATCTTGATCGTAGTAATACACATGTTCATAACATTGATGTCAAAAGATACAAAGTTAATAATGATAGTACCACATACTTGTGGCTCTGCGCAAAATGTCATATTGGTATAAAGCGCATGAAGAAACTCCATGTTGATGGATCTTTGGACTCATTCGATTTCGAATCGGTTGAGACATGCGAACCATGACTCTTGGGCAAGATGACTAAAGGACCCCATTGGATGGAGCGGGCAAGTGATTCATTGGAAATGATACATGTTGATGTATGCAATCCAGTGAGTCTTGTAGTGTGCAGTGGATATCGTTATTTTCTTACCGTCACTGATGATTTGAGTAGATATAGTGTATATTTACTTAATGAAACACAAGTCTGAATCGTTTGAAAGGTTCAAGCAAATTCAGAGTGAAGTTTAAGATCATCGTGACAAGAAGATCAAAATGACTGCGATATGATCGTGGAGGTGAATATCTGAGTTACGAGTTTGGCATACAACTTAAGACAATGTGAAAGTTGTTTCACAACTAACGCCACCTGGAATACCATAGTGTGATGGTGTGTCCGAACGTCATAGTCATGCTCTATTGGATATAGTGCGTGCTATGATGTCTCTTATCGTTTTACTACTATAGTTTTGGGGTTATGCATTAGAGACAACTACATTCACTTTAAATAGGGCACCATCTAAATCCGTTGAGATGACACCGTGTGAATTATGGTTTGATGGAAACCTAAGCTGTCATTTCTTAATGTTTGGGGCTGCGACACATGTGTGGGAAATGTTTTCACCTAATAAGGTCGAACCAAAGGCGGACAAATGCATGTTCATAGAATACCCTGAGATCAGTTGGGTGAACCTTCTATCTCAGATCAAAGTGCAAAGTGTTTGTTGCTTAAACGGATCCTTTCTCGAGGAAATGTTTCTCTCGAAAGAATTGAGTGGGAGGAAGATAGAACTTGATGAGGTTGTTAAACCTTTGTTCAACCAGAGAGTAGCGCAGCGCCGAAAGATTTTTCTGTGAAGCCTACGTTAGTTGAAGAGGAAGTTAATGATGATGATCATGAAGCTCCAAGATCAAGTTACTATCGAACTTCGTAGGTCGACAAGGATGTGTACTGCTCCTAAGGGGTACGACAACCCTGTCTTGGAGGTCATGTTGTTGGACAACGATGAACCTACGAGCTATGGAGAAGCGATGATGGGCCCGGATTCCGACAAATGGTTGGAGGCCATGAAATCCGAGACAGGATCCATGTATGAAAACCAAGTATAGACTTTGGTAGACTTGTTTGTTGGACGGCAGGTCATTGAATACAAACGGATCTTTAAAATGAAGACAGACACTGATGGTAAATGTCACCATTTGTAAAGCTCGACTTGTTGCAAAGTTGTTTGTGACAAGTTCAAGGAGATGACTGCGATAAGACTTTCTCACTCGTAGCGATGCTAAAATCTGTTGGAATTATGTTAGCAGTTGCTGCGTTTTCAATTATGAAATCTGGCAGATGGATGTCAAAACATCGTTTCCTTAACGGTTTACTTGAGGAAAGGTTGTATGTGATACAACCAGAAGGTTTTGTCAGTCCTAAGGATGCTAAAAGGTGTGCAAGCTTTGGTGATCCTTCCATGGACTGAAGCAAGCATCTCGGAGTTGGAATATACACTTTGATGAGGTGATCAAAGTTTTTGAGTCTATACAAAGTTTACGAGAAACTTGTATTTACAATAAAGTGAGTGGGAGCACTATAGAATTTCTGATAAGTATATGTGGATGACATATTGTTGATCGGAAATAATGTAGGATTTCTGGAAAGCATAAATGGTTGTTTGAAAAGTGATTTTCAAAGGAAGACCTGGATAAAGCTACCTAATTGTTGAGCATCAAAATCTATAGAGATAGATCAAGATGCTTGATGAGACTTTCAATGAGTACATACCTTGACAAAGATTTTGAAAGAGTTCAAAATGGATCAGTCAGAGAAAGAGTTCTCGCCTGATTTGTAAGGTGTGAAGTTGAGTGAGACTCAAAGCTCGACCACGGCAGAAGAAAGAGAAAGGACGAACGTCGTCCCCTATGCCTTAGCCATAGGCTCTGTATAGTATGGCATGTTGTGTACCGTACCTATGTGTGCCTTGCCATGAGTCTGTCAAAGGGTACAAAAGAGATCCAGGAGTGGATCACTGGACAGCGGTCAAGATTATCCTGAGTAACTGAAAGACTAAGGAGATGTTTCTCGATTATGGAGGTGATAAAGAGTTCGTCGTAAGGAGTTACGTCGATGCAAGCTTTAACACTAATCCGGATGACTCGTAGTAGCAATCTGGATATGTATAGTGGAGCAGCTATTTGAAATAGTATCAAGTGGAGTGTCGTAGCAGTGCTTACAGTGTGACAAAGGGATTTGCAAAGTACACACGGATCTGAATGTTACAGACCCGTTGACTATAAGACCTCTGTCACATGTAAAGCATGATCGAACCCCAGAACTCATTGGGTGTTACATTCATAACAATGCGAATCACATGGTGATATGAACTAGATTATTGACTCTAGTGCAAGTGGGAGACTGTTGGAAATATGCCATAGAGGCAATAATAAATTAGTTGTTATCATATTTCCTTGTTCATGATAATCGTTTATTATCCATGCTATAATTGTATTGATCGGAGACTTAAATGCATGTGTTGATACATAGACAAAACCATGTCCCTAGTATGCCTCTAATAGACTAGCTCATTGATCAAAAGATGGTTAAGGTTTCCTAGCCATGGACATGAGATGTCATTTGATAACGGGATCACATCATTAGGAGAATGATGTGATGGGCAAGACCCAAACTACAAACGTAGCATATGATCGTGTCAGTTTATTGCTACTATTTTCTGCATGTCAAGTATATGTTCCGATGACCATGAGATCATGCAACTCACGGATATCAGAGGAGTGCCTTGTGTGTATCAAACGTCGCAACGTAACTGGGTGACTATAAAGGTGCTCTACAGGTATCTCCGATGGTGTCTGTTGAGTTAGCATGGATCGAGACTGGGATTTGTTACTTCGTGTGACGGAGAGGTATCTCAGGGCCCACTCGGTAATACAACATCACAATGAGCCTTGAAAGCAATGTGACTAATTGTTAGTTACGGGATCTTATATTACGGAACGAGTAAAGAGACTTGCTGGTAACGAGGTTGAAGTAGGTATGGAGATACCGACAATCAAATCTCAGGCAAGTAACATACCGAAGAACAAAGGGAACGTTATACGGGATTAACTGAATCCTTGACACAGAGGTTCGACCGATAAAGATCTTCATAGAATATGTAGGAATCAATGTGGACGTCCAGGTCCCGCCATTGGTTATTGACCGTACAGGTGTCTCGGTCATGTCTACATAGTTCTCGAACCCGCAGGGTCTGCACACTTAAGGTTCGGTGACATTTCGGTAGTGTAGAGTTATGTATGGTGGTGACCGAAGGTTGTTCGGAGTCCCGGATGAGATCCCGGACCTCACGAGGAGCTCCGGAATGGTCCGGAGGTAAAGATTCATATATAGGAAGTCCCAGTTTGGTTGCCGGAAAAGTTTCGGGCTCATCGGTAGTGACCGGGAGTGCCGGTAGTGTACCGGGAGACCTCCGGGAGGGGTATTTCGACCCCAGAGGGTCCATGGGCTGTGGAGAGTGATAACCAGCCCTTATTGGGCTGGAGGAACAGCCACAATAAGGCCCTTGGCGCAGGAGACAAAAGTCCTAAAGGAAAAGGTGGAAAAAAGGCTAAAAAGGAAGAGTCCTACTCCTACTAGGAGTGGAGAAGGAGTAGGACTCCTCCCCCTCTAGTTCGGCCGACTCCTATAGGGTTTTTCCCTGCTCCAGCCCTCCTCCTCCTCTCCTCCTTTATATACTGGTGGATTGGGTGCTGTTTAGACACAGTTTACGGCCATGTGCTACCCGTTTCACCGGTGCTCCTCTAGATCGGTTTTCTGCAGTGCTTAGGCGAAGCCCTGCCGGAATTGCTACACCACCGTCGCCGGAGCATCGTCACGCTGCCGGTGAACTCTCTCTCCTCTCCACCTCCTCTTGCTGGATCAAGACGGCGGAGATCGTCATCAAGCTGCACGTGTGCTAAACGCGGAGGTGCCGTCCGTTCGGTACTAGATCGGAAGGATCGTGATCAAGGCCACGAGACGATTCGTGATGAGATCGCGGAACGGATCGTGATATGTTCATGAGACGGATCGTGATTGGATCGCAGGACGATTCATGATGAGATCACGGGATGGATCGTGATGTGTCCACGAGACGGATCGTGATTGGATCGCGGGACGGATCATGATGAGATCGCGGGACGCTCGGCGATTTGGATCGCGAAGATGTTCGACTACACCAACCGCATTTCTTAATGCTTACCGCTTAGCGATCTACAAGGGTACGTAGATCCACTCTCCCTATTGTAGATGCTCATCACCATGGATAGGTTTGCGTGTGCGTAGGAAAAAATTTGTTTCCCATGCGACGTTCCCCAACAATAGCCCCTTCTGACGGAGAAGTCAAGTATTTCTTCGTCTTCGGCATTCGCGTCGGTGTTCACCTTTGCGAAGATTGCCACCACCTTGTCGATGCACCAGATAATATTGCTATCTCTATAGCTAATAAAATAAGTGTATTACATAAGGTTGACACGCAGGTCATTAAAGTGCAATCATATGGCTCCAGCCATCATGTCGAATCATGACATGCAGGTCATGTTAATTACATCATATAGCCATCTCATACATAATCAAAATTGACTATGAGCTTTGCTATACCACATCACATGCAAACCATCCTGCAAAACCAAGTTAGACGCCTCTAATCGGTTTATAAAAATTTTATTTTACGTGACTTCTAAGGTTTTGACTCAAACCGCAGCTACCAACGTTTAGCATCAAGTATGATAATTCAAGTTGCTAGATTAACTTTCCAGGGTGTATGAAACACGAGATGATAAAATATCGAGCCCCATACTAAACTTCATCATACGCGTGACCCCCGTGCAAATCATATCTGCATTGCCCTTTCGTCTGCGAAACATCCATCTTTCTTTTGACTATGGTGGAACCCAAAGAACTGTTAGCACTTCGTTGATCTGTCAATCAACATACTCAGGAGCAGCATGAAAGGATCGCGGATTGTCAGAACTTTGTAAGATTCCACCATTTCATCAAGATATGGACTACACAAATTCACGGGAAGCAATAGGAACATCGGGTAACAGATTTCATCTACTACTCGCACAAATAATTTTCAGCAATAGATCTCATCTACTACAAAATTATACTATGCAATACCCATACATCTCATGTATTCTAGATCATAACATGCATCTACTCATAGCCTGGCTCTTGATGCCACTGTTGGGGAACGCGACAAAAAGCAAAAATTTCCGGTATAGCGAGCACGCCCTGGACCACTATGGAGACTGCATATAAGGTTTGATCTGATCCGTACCGACTCGAAGCGCAGCGGAAGAAGAGTCGGTGGAGACCGTTGGTGCAGATCCCCGCAGCTAGGATTTTACAACCTCCCAACCGCGAGGATGTACTCCCTCGTCGGACATCCCTTCGGGAGGCGATCGGACAGTCCCCCGGACGATGTCGCGGACAGCCCTTCGGGAGGCGGTCGGACAGTCCCCCGGATGATGTCACGGACAGCCCTTCGGGAGGACACACGAACAGCCCCTCGGGAAAAAGATCGAAAATGACCTCTCTACGGGGTTGCACACATACGGTGTGATCTATCCGGCAGGCGGAACCTAGACAGCCTTTCGGCTCTACGAAACTATTTCGCTGGGAGGGAGAGAAGAAGCCAGATCATTGCAATGGCATGTATATGAGAGCAAGGGATGAAGAAATGGCAGCCCACTCACCTCCTATTTATAGGAAAACCAAGGGGTAGGATGGTTTTACAATAAAACCCAAACTGCACATGAATGAAGTCCTTCCACAAGGGCATAAAAGTGAAACCAAGGAACAAGAAGGACTCCATGAAGGAGTCCACCATGTGGCCGGCCACACCCTCATGTGGGGCCCCAAAAATGGCTCCAATCCATCCATGTCATCCCCAAGATCTTTTGGAGCAAAGCCCCAAAAGGTGGCTTTCCATAAAGTAGTCCAAAAGGCACTTTCACTATTCACGGCGACATTTTTCAGCGTCCGCTCGAACTGAAAATATTTATGTGGGCTTAGAACAATTCTAGTACCCCAATAAAATAATTTTCAATGCGATCCGGAACAATTCCGGAATAGTGATTTTCATCTGCGAAAAGCATCTGAAGTGGTTCCGGCAGCACCGGAACATTTCCGGTTTTCATCCCGGAAAATTCCAGAAAGTTTCCAGAACGATTCTGGCACCCTTCAAGAATTATCAGGCATGTGCCGAAACCAATTTGACTTTTTGGTATCCCCTGAAACAACTTTTTAGTTTCACCGAAACTGTTCCAGTGACCTGTCTGCGGAACTTTTCCGCTGTCCGAAACTTTTCCGGTGTCCGAAACTTTTCGGTGATTTTCTCTTAGACTCCCTGTCTAGTATTCAACAGATAGATGACCCTTAAGCGCGTGACCCTATAGGTTCGGTGAAGCATAGACATGACCCGGAACCCCTTCCGATCAATGATCAACATCGGAGCCGTGGACACCCATATTGACCCCTATACCCACATGAATGAATATTCGAGTGAACCTCTAGTTGCCATGAGCTAGTCCTGTTGCTTCGCGATATGTTTACAATTACCCGAGGTGAGACATGTAGGCATCCTCGTGGATCAACAACTTGTCCACTATGCCAGTTACCTCGTTGCCGGTATTGTTCTCTTTTCTCGTTCCCGTGTTCCGGCATCCCCGTGATCAAATCACAAAGTGTGTGGCCAGACGATGATGGATATCGTAACACCGAGAGGGCCTAGGGATATCTCTCCATCGTCGGAGGAGCAAATCCCAATCTTGAGCTATCAAGTTACTTGACATACTTTTCCATGAACCCGTAAGCCGCCGTAATAGCCATCCATTTACGGATGACGTGTAACAAACCCCAAAGTTCATGAAGCAAGCATGAAGAAACTCGATACTCTCATGGTCTAAGGAATTATGCAAACGTTAACCATCTCTGTGTTATTAACCATTAACTTGTGACGAATGTATCTCATAGCATAACATCAATTCGGATCGATTCAACACGAGTGTTCTACCAACATCGCGTCCTCAAAATTGCCGGCATAGCCATACCCATGATCAGGAAAACAGGACCATCATGCAACACTTGAGCCAGTCTTAGAGGCAAGACTAGGAATACAATTCACCGTTTATTATACCACACGTGCACATGAGTTTCCCTCCAAGCCTCGTTTAATTTGTAGACTCGAGAATCATTGCAGTTATAGCATGGAACGTAAACATTCATTACAAACTTTGAAGATACAAAATAACTGTTATTACTGCCTCTAGGGCATATCTCCTACAGTATATTCTAATGCGATCAGCAAACATGTGTATTCTAATAAAATAAAATACAATAAAAAAACATGATGGTGTATTAGATGCAGAATACTTATGGGAAACAAATAGAAAAAAAATACAACAAACCAAACCCTAAAAAAACAAGAAAAAGAAGAAGAAAAATTCTGCCGGGGCAGAGAATTGACAAATATCTCTGCCGCGGCAGAGGGGGCTTTCATCCCGGTTCGTATTACGAACCGGGACGAACAGTCCTGGCCAGGGACCAGCCTACGCTCCCCACGTGGACGCCCCATCCATACCGGGTCCTGGTACAACCGGGACGAAGGGGGGCATTCGTCCCGGCTGGTACATCCCGGTTGAGCAACCGGGACAAAAGGCCCCTTAAAAATCGGGACAAAAGGGGTGTTTCTATCAGTGGATTGCTACCAGTCCGTTCCGGACAAGGGCACCACTGCGTCCTGGTTAATCCCAACAGGGAATGCTGTGACTGTAACAAGAGGAGGAGCCCATCATCCATGGAAATCGTTGTTTAGTTCCTCATTTCCGAGAAGGCAGCGGAATCTCCAACTCGGTCAGAGCCTGGGCAAAGTATAAAGACTACCGGCCTACAACCATTCATCCATGGAAATTGTTGTTTAGTTCTTCATTTACTGTTACCGCTCCAATGTACCTACAAGCAAGGACACTACTGGAGCCGCTGCACGGAGTAGCCGAGCCATGGCTCCACCACTAGGAAGAGGTGCAGGCAAACACTGCGTGAAGAGACAAGAGGTCGCAGCATGAAAACAATCGGCGCAGATTCTCTAAAGTACGTCACCTGCCTTTGACTCGTCGACAGGTGGATCCCGTATCTGATCGGCCTCATGCGCCAGTGACTCAAAATCAAGTAAAAGGTAGGAGGGCAAAGTCAGAGAATCTACGCCGAAAAACAATACCACTACCAGAGTTTTTCCATTACTTTTCCCCGACGCCTCCTATTCTTAAGCAGAAACACACCACAATACTTTGTGGTTCTTATTAGCTATATGTTCTTCTTTTGCCGTTTTAACTAGCCGCTCGCTTATTTCACACATTTGCTATCTCTTCACAAGACCATCTGTCTTCTTGCTTGCTATAGGTGTTACCACTGCACTACTGTATATGGTTTAGCAAAGGCTCGGACATGGGGAGGTATAAAAAGGCAGGAACAATGGTGCATTTATGGATCTTGGGAGGGAGGTACAATACTCGTTCATGACACGAGGAGGTTGGGTGTGTACTAGCACATGATCGTGAATGTTGTTAAGTCAGACCGGTTGCTTATAAATTTGGCTAATAATAATAAATGTTCGCTGGATAGATGGTTGTGCGGATATAAATTCAGTGGATTCGTCAAAGTTTCTGTTATTTGAAAAGAAGGAATAGGTTTGTTGTGAAGTCCTTTTTGGTAACCGGAATACACAAAACCCTCAGCTCTAATTCTATCAATTTGAACCCAAATTTGGGGAAACAAATATTCAGTTGTAAATATTTTAATAACAATAGTATTTAATTTTTTTTGCCAATGTATTCTGCAGAAGTTAATTATTTGGGAACAAAGTCATACTCATTATCCTTCACATATAATCATACATATAACTGAATAGGAAATTTCAAACTTAACTACCTTATGTATGAGATTTTTCTAAAAAACTAGGGACTTAGAAAATAGTACTATACTCTAATTGTATTTTCTCGATGTTCAAAGTACGGTCAGACCAGATCCAGCCTGTGTTCGCTAGTTTGTTTTAACTGCAAATCATAGGGAGTAGTTGCTCGTGGGAAGACCTTGGAGCTGTTCGGCAGTCCACCCGTTCCGTAAAATTTAAGAATCTGTGGAGTACCTTTTCATCTGCTCTACAGTTTTTAACTGGAACTCCGTCAACTCCGGAAACGGCTTGATGGAGCGGAGGGACTCCGAACGGGCCCCTTATATCTATTTCTTACATGGCCAAATAAGGAATGGTCAGAGTGTAGCGACGTGAGAGCCCGCCCTTCGTTTAAGGAAGAAGTGTAGAGGAACTTGGAAGATATTCGCAAGAGGCCGGAGCACGGCAACAATGCCGCTCCCTAGCTTCTTCCATTAATTTTTCCTGACGCCTCCTATTCTTAAGCAAGACAGGTCATAGATTAGTTAGTACATGTTTTCCTTCCACTATTTTAACTGGCTTATCCTTTCTTGGACACATCTCCTCGTTGCTTGCTATAGTTGTTACCACTTCACTTTTGGAGATCAGCAGTATAACAAAAACTCTAACAGGGGGTGGTATAAAAAGACGGCAAAGAGATGCATTCATGACTGGGGGTGGGGTTAGTACAGTACTTGTTCATCACATGAGGAGTTCTGAACTAATTAAGAAATGGCATAATATCACATTACCAGGAGTGTTGTTTAAGTAAGACCGATTGCTCGAGGCCATCGGCAGCTAATCCGCAGCCGGTAAGGATGGGGCGGCTAGGCGGTTCTCCGCCGGGAGGGCGACCTCGGGAAGCTACGACGGACCTTGGATCTATTGACGACTTGGTTCTCCCGTTAGCGTGGCCAATAAGAGGTGTCACCGGCGCGCGGAAGTGCTGGACCTGGGCTGTTTCGACACGATCTGTTGGTGGTGTGTCGTCTGGTGGCGGAAGACGCCAGAGAGGTTCGCTTCCATACCCGTGAGGAGAAGGAGGAGGTAGGCTCCATGGTATCGCATGAAGATCCGTTGTTATTTATCCTATGATATGGCGGGGCAGAGGAGCATGCGGCCCCGACCTTGACAACTGCATTCCGTGCGACCGTTGCAGTGGCCGTGGGCGATGATGCCAACGTGGTGACCTTGAAGCGGAATTGTTGGAGCGGCGTGCATGGGCTGGTGCAAAGTACGGTGGACCGGGACTTGCCGAATCATACGGATCTGGCGTTACACATCGATCGTCGGCTTGTGTGAGGCGCAACCTCCACTTCACAGCCACCGAGGACTATACTGGCTCGATCGCGTGTTGTGACGGGCCTTTGCAGGCATTGGCACCCATGTGATGCATTTGGCGGGGGCACTTGCTTGTCGTTGTTCCAGCGCGCACGGCAACCCTCTCGGGGAGATGGTGGTGCAACACTATTCGGAAGCGACACCATCATTTCCTGCCTTCCAGCAATTTATCCTATGGTCGTCGAGATCTATGTGACAAATCGGTAGAGTGGTGAATGGAGACTATGACAATCGACAACGTGGATGTATTCGCTTCGAGTGACGACCCATGATCTAGACTTCTGGTTGATCCATCGTTACTTTGTTAAAGGTGTTCGTTCAAAATCTGCTTTCAGGGTGATTGCCCTTGATCTGACTTCTAGTTGGACCACCAACATCGATGTGCGGGCGGTGATGCCTTCTTAAAGGCATTGTCTTGAAGCGTCACACTTTTTTTATGTTAAATGGATTGCAAGTTTTGTAGTAGGAGTTGGAGATGTTACCGCTTATATTGATTGTTTTGGGTTTTTCTTTTCCTTTTTTATGCCTATTTGTTTGACATTGATGCTTGGGTATTTCCTGGTATCATATTTCAGTACTCAATAATGTATATAGTTGTGTGCCTCAACCAATGCAGAATCCGGGGGTTTATCTTCCTTTTCAAAAAAAAAAATATTTTAGTCTAAGGGGGAAAGCCGATCTTTATCACAAAAGACAAGTGGGCTATAGTTGTTACCACTCTACTTGTATACAGTTTGATGGACATCCTCTATTTTTAAATAGCTACAACCCACTACCTAATTTTTCTAAATATGCAACCTTGCCACATCAATACCTATGTGTGCAAATCATAAATCACAAGTTAGATTTATTTTTTCATGCAGCCCATTACCTCACTTTCCTACTACCTAATTTTCCTAAGCATGCAACCATGCCACATCAATACCTATGTGTGCCAATCATAAATCACAAGTAAGATTTATTTTTTCATGCAGCCCATTACCTCACTTTCCCACTACCTAATTTTCCTAAGCATGCAACCATGCCACATCAATACCTATGTGTGCCAATCATAAATCACAAGTTAGATTTATTTTTTCATGCAGCCCATTACCTCACTTTCCTACTACCTAATTTTCCTAAGCATGCAACCATGCCACATCAATACCTATGTGTGCCAATCATAAATCACAAGTAAGATTTATTTTTTCATGCAGCCCATTACCTCACTTTCCCACTACCTAATTTTCCTAAGCATGCAACCATGCCACATCAATACCTATGTGTGCCAATCATAAATCACAAGTTAGATTTATTTTTTCATGCAGCCCATTACCTCACTTTCCTACTACCTAATTTTCCTAAGCATGCAACCATGCCACATCAATACCTATGTGTGCCAATCATAAATCACAAGTAAGATTTATTTTTTCATGCAGCCCATTACCTCACTTTCCCACTACCTAATTTTCCTAAGCATGCAACCATGCCACATCAATACCTATGTGTGCCAATCATAAATCACAAGTTAGATTTATTTTTTCATGCAGCCCATTACCTCACTTTCCTACTACCTAATTTTCCTAAGCATGCAATCATGCCACATCAATACCTATGTGTGCCAATCATAAATCACAAGTTAGATTTATTTTTTCATGCAGCTCATTACCTCACTTTCCTAAGCATGTAACCACGCCACTTAAGCACCTATGCATGTCAAAACATAAGTTGCAAATTTATGCATTAATTTAACCATTCAACCATACCACATTAGCAACATGTATGCCACTTATAAGTTATATTGATTGAATTATTTTTATGGTACTTGGAGCATACCCACGTACTTTATGATTCATATTTTTGTCGGAACATACCTAGGTGTTGTATGGTTCATATTTTGGTTAGGAAATAACATTTCGTTAACATTTGCATTACTCTTGGTTACTTTTAGCACCTATCGATACAATTGTTTTAACAATATTCCCGCGGCAACGCCCGGGGCATCATCTTGTTAGTAATATAACAAAGACTTGAAGACAATGTAGTAGCAGAGTGTTATTTAAGTCAGGCTGGCTGCTTGTCATATGTCTTGCAATAATAAAGATTTGCCTGAGAAGATGTTTGGACTAATGTTAGGTGCAACTATAAAATTCAATGGATTCGTCAAAGTTGCTATCGTTTGAAAAGAAGGAATAGGTTTGATTACAAAGTCCTAGATACTTGAGAAAAGCCATAATACTTGAAAGCCGTCATGCATGATTCTGATTTTTCTGGCAACTGCCATTGGTTCAACCGTCACCAATAGATGAGTCAATGTCCTCTCTCTTTACTACTTCCTATGTTCAAAAAAGGCAATTGAATCCAGATGGATCCATTGGGAACCTAAATTGACCGGATCATGTAAGACTTGCCGGAGACATGTCTCCGCACGCCCTTCATTGATGATAAACACACGAACAAAACCCAAAACAAACAGGGAGAAGATTATTTCTACACTAGAATAGCTTTGCCGCCTCACCGCCCCAGAACAAACTCGAATAACCAGTAAAAAGAATCTAGGGAAAAAAAACATCTATGTCGTTGCACGCCGGGTCCAAGTCTGAGTAGCACCTATATAAATGTAACTCAACTGCATGAACGCGTCATGCTGCAATGTTGCTCATATTGGCCATGGAGGGTGACGGGCTCTGCTCGACTGCAATTGCAAGGATGTCCCGTTGACCCCCCCCCCCCCCACTCCTTGCTGACCAGCACCGCCAGCATGCCTGATAAAACCAATCATAGTACATACATTAGTGATCCGGGCCCCGGCTCTCTGCCGTGGTCAGCAGCGACGAGGCCGAGGCTGCGCCCCTGATCTCGGCCGCCGTCGCCCGTTGCATTTTGCCTAGTACAGGAGGGACGTAGTCCTCGTCCGTCTCGTTCACGGCCATGGCTTCACGCGAGCGCACTGCACTTGACATGTAACATGGACCGTAGTGGGAGGGATGCATATTTTTTGAGCACTTGCATCCGGACCCTTCTATCCTGGCTCTTCAATGCCGCTTTAAGATCTATGCAACACAACTAATTTTTTATATGGATTTTTCTTTTTTTTCATATAGAACATTTCTTGAAGTTCAAACATTTACAGTGCGACAAAGCTTTCTGACTAGAATTTAGGATAAATCTTTCAAAAAAAATTGGTTTGACATAAATACTAAAAATAAGATTTTTTAATCAAAAAAGACTTATTTTGCATATTTATGTTGGACCAAAAATCTAAAAGTTCTATCCTAGATTCTGGTTAGAAAATTTTGCTGTTCTACAAAGGTTTGAATTTCAAGACATGTTTATACATAAGAAAAACAAAAAAAGAAATGTATTTGCACGAATCGTGACACGAGGAATGGATGGTCAGATAGAAGAACCCGGATGCAGGTGATTTGAAACATGCTTTCGGTAGTGGGAGGGCCCAGCCCGTATTTCCTATGGGCCCATATCCATCCATCTGCACAGCCGTGTTATAGGGCATCGATCTCAACTCCGACCGTCTCCTCCCCCAAATCCCTTGCCGGAGTGCAGCCTCCTCCGCCGCATTCCTTCCTTCCTCCTCCCTTCCAGCATTGCCGCGCCATTCCGAGACTGTAGGATAGGATCACTTCGGCCCGCGGGTCGCGCGTCGGCACGTCGCGGTCGTTCCCCACGCTGGAGTCAAGTGCCGCGACGGCGGGCGGAAGCCCGAATCGCCGTGGAGAGAGAGCAGACGCCGGTTGGCTGGTACGGGTAAGCTCTACCTGGAAACTTTAGTCCCACATCGCGGATTTAATCTTTGTGATGATTACTTGCTAAAGCTACCAAGATAAATTTACTAAACTATGCCTGTTATTATTATTATTATTATTTATATTTCACTGCATCTGTCACGAACGAGTTGATGAAAATCTTTGTAGAGTTTAGAGAATACTCCATTCTGTTTCCTGTGTGAGGCTTAAAATAAATAACGGGTTTGCTAAAACTCAGTCGACTGAGAGTCGACACTACAATCCGTTGATCTTGCATCGAAATTCGTACAAACATTTTTTTTAAGTTTTTTTTTCTTTTTACATGCTATACTACTTGACTGAGAGTCGACTGAGACCTAGACATTCCCCTATGTTTTACCTTTGTAAGCTAAGCTTGAGATTTCCAATGACAAAAACATGTTCACATTTATTTTCCTAGTAAAATATTTTGATATGAATGTAGCTCTGCAATTCTATAGCATACATGTATTCTGGAAAAATAAAATCCAAGACAGCTGAGTAGCCCAATGGTTCATTAACACTTGATATGATCCTAAAGGGATGAATCAAATTCTGCAACTGATTGGATAGGTTGATAAAATTGTGTTGCTGTGTGAGTATTATGTTGTGCGTTGATTTCTAGATTTTCTTACCCTTCAGACTTCACAATCCTGTATGTTCATGTAACATGGACTGTATTATTTTGATATCTTGTGTAGTTTCCATGTGAGGACATTCGTGTTTTCTCATAAATGATGAAGCTGCTACTATTCAAATGTTGTATTATGCTTGAAGTTCTGTTTGCTGTAAGGTTACCAGTCCTATTGGTGAGGGACTAGAAAGGATTCGCATTCTTCTGTCATATGTCTGTAAGAATCCATCTTTGTTGTCATATATATGGGGGAACTTACTTCTTTGGGTCAACAGATGAGAGCATCAATTTTGCTTGGAACAAATCATTTCTGGTAGAACGAATTGACATACTTTCTTTGCTAGAATGTACAGGAGAAGTAAACGCAGAACATAGTGTTTTTCTCTGTTCCTGGATAGCGCAGTCGTGCTTAGGAGTAGAGGGGTATTTACCCACTGGGTAAGATAAATGGTGTATGTCCTAAAGACCCCCTGGGCATGTGTCTTGTAGTTCTTGTCACATTTTTTTAGTACACTTCATAATTTGGTTGTATCGGTATGTCTGGTGCAACTGGCAAAAGCTAATCCAACTCTAACCTGCCACTGTACTTGTATAAAGCTAACAGAGGTTTTGCTCTATTGTTTATATTCTTCATGAATCTAAATGTAGTACTAGCATAGTATTTGAACTATCATGGCTATTATTTGAGTGTCTTTCCTATGCTATATGGTGATAGATTCTGATTAACCTTTGCCTATAGGCAATTTCAGGATGGGTACTGAAGACTCAAAAGATATGCTGAAGAATGCGGACTGGAAGACAGTGAGTGGTGCAGTTACTGAGTCAAGTCAGCCGGTTGTTAGGAAGCGCCTTCCGAAGAAAATCAGACAAGTCCCTGAGTGTTACTTTCTGCCTCGACGATCTTTGCCTTCTGCACTGGCAATCTATGGTGCTGTTTGTGCCGCTGGAGTTGGTGCTGGGATGTTGCTTGAGGTTTGGATAAACAAAAAAAATCAAAGGTAAAATCCTGTCTTTCATGGCCGGAGCCTGGAGGAACCACTTACCTTAAGGGAACTACTCTATCTGGAAATCCGAGGTCTTGGACTGTACCATGGAAATCATCGCATGCATTATGCACATCTATTTTGCTTCATCAACTGTGTTTTCTTGCGTCCTCTTACTTTTCTTTTGTTGAATTGCTGCATGCAGAGGATGGCAGTGTTGTCTGGGAAATGGGCAAATGATGTGCGTGCGCGTTGTGTTTTGCTCTGCTCACTCTTCTGCTGCTGCTACTGCTGCTTGAGCTGCATCACAGAAATAAACAATGTTGCCCAGTGCCCCAGTGTAACTGACGATGGTTAACCTTGCCCCTGCGTTTCTGGTTTGGCTGTACAAGCCGTGTGATGCTTCAAACTGTATATTAGGCAAGCAAGGTGAAAACACCAGGCATCAACATGTCTGTACTCGTCATTTTGGTAGGCGTCACCAGTACTGGTAAGAATTGTCTGAATATGTGTAACTGTGAAAAGCCGGAAGGGCTTTCGATTTATTGCGGTTACACACGAACGTGTCACAAACTCCTTCTGTTACTGACGGAACCATGGTAAACAATGTATATATGACAGTAAGAATTCAATACTTGGTGTACAAAAATATGCTTGCTGAGGACTAGAACAACGGTCATTTCAAACACAAAACCATTTGATCATACAATGCAAGGGCTCATGAGGACGATACATTATGTCAACAAGAACAGTGGATAAGGTAAGTTCTCGATGTTAGGCATGGACTCTGACCATCAAAATTCAGACACTCAAGGACCTTTGCTCCGGAATGCGCACCCTGCGGGGTTACACCAGGTTTGTGTGCTTGAAGAACATGTAGAACAGGATTGCCGATACCACGAAGAGGCTCAAGAATACCAGCCAGATTTGCCAAACTGCAATGTGGAAACCATACACCGGAAATCTTGGTAAATACTTATGTGCAACATACAAGAACGTCATCTACAGCAACATGCATGTATGTACCTCTCCAGTCGGCAGGGACGTCGAGCTTCGTAATCTCTGCTCCCCATTGGTGCGAGGTGGAGATCGCTATCCTGCAACATCAGCAAACAAGAGGTCATTCAATTCTTTCATTCAAGTTTGGAGTAATCTCGAAGTGAATAGCTTATGGAAGGAATCTGACTTTACTATGAGCAAATACTGAACTAGTTACTACTCCTACTTCACTAGTTTGGCGGTGTTTCAGGAAGACGGTTTATATATAAGAACATCTGTCATGGATACAGTCAGTGATCATGATTAAGCAGT
Organism: Hordeum marinum; assembly: GCA_022496015.1. Taxonomy (NCBI): domain Eukaryota; kingdom Viridiplantae; phylum Streptophyta; class Magnoliopsida; order Poales; family Poaceae; genus Hordeum; species Hordeum marinum. The sequence continues at coordinate 464,337,509 of CM039676.1, read as the reverse complement.
TGGGTTCATAAATTACCATTACCTTTCAGTAGGGCAGAATTCAATGGAGGATACTGGGGAGCCAAGATGAACCTTCTTGATCAAGTGAGAAACTTGCATGCTATTTACATCGGCAACACAACAGTCACCATCACGGCTTCCTCTAGATAAAGACGAAAAATGTATCCATGTCAGTACCACTTCACAGCCAAAAGAATGACGATGCGTCGATGCGGAAGGCTCAGCAGATTTAGACAAGCACATTAAACCGGACGATGAACAAGTATTATGACATACGGACGAGCTCTCTTTGTTACAAACTGTACGCAGAATAGCAGATAAGTGTTTTCTTTCAGTAAAATGATTGTTTCAGAGCCTGATAACGGCATTACGAGACCACCAACCAACATTTTGTTCAGTCAACTGGACACACCTCAGATACTAAATGCTGCATCTTTTGTAATGTTCTGTAAAGATGCAATCAAATGTAGAACGAGATGGATTGCAGCTGAGAAGTGTGAGGAACGACGATTCAGCAATTGTTCTAACTCTGGGAAAGGAATAACTATTATGAATAACGTCAAACCTTGGCAATGCAGGTATGCCTAGAAACGCTAAATATAAACGTATTGCCACAGAGTGCATTACATGAGATGCACCATCACATCCACTTACAGTGCGAGATACTTCCCATCCAAGCTAACCGAAAGTGTGGAAATAGGCTTTCGCAGGAGTCTTTTGTATCCAATTCGCTTCCAGTTACTTATGTTCAAAACCACAGTCACAATATCACTTCCTGTTTCATCAATAGAGGTTCAATTAAGGCTGGGTTGTCCGGTTTTGCGTATGTCGACTATATTGACCTGATTACCTTTTACAAGCGTGCAAAACAGGAAAGGTTTCTTTCCATCCCTAGAAAAGCGGCAACACTCGATCCTCTCATCCTGTAAACCATTTACAGGAAGATATGCAAACAGTATGGTCAAATAAGAAATTCAGTTTCAGTTATTGTAAAAGGGAAAGTAAATGGATTTTAGCACACTATACCGAAGATCTTGTAAGATTTACGAGTGGAGCTCCCTCATCAATCTTCCATATTCTTGCAGAACCATCAGTTGATGTTGATACTAAAAACGCTGAATCCAAGCTACATGATAAAGAGAACATATATCAGGATTAAATGCTACTACCAAAAAGTGCTTACTTTGTAAGGTAATGAAGAAATAACAATCGGCAAATTGCCATAACTTAGCAACAAGGATCTCTTGTGCAAATGGTTATGCTAAACTATCAAGACACACCCAGCAGCTTTGGTATGTGCAGTGCAGTTCATCAGATCCTATTGATCCACAAGGTAATAATCATTTGTCGATTAATGCAAGGTCATTCTTTAAAGGCATCTACTTTCATAGTTTCATTCACCTGATGTCCATGTCTCGGAAGGATTTATGAGCTTTAGGTTCATCCAAAAACACACCGAGGCTTGGCCAGTGAAATATTCTTAGATGCCCATCCTGTTTTAGTGGAATAATAATAAGAAAGTTTAGTTAGGAACTCAAATTTGTGATTTGCGGAAAGCTGAAGTTCAGAATGCAATGATAATTTATAGTTCACACAGATAACAAGATTTTTTTCTTCAAAAAAGAGGATAACCCCAGGCCTCTGCATCGAGCGATGCACACAGCTATCACACAGATTAAAACATGTCATCAATTATCCCTGAAGTTGCATAACTTTCCCTACAGTAAAAAGTCACATAACTCTGAACAGAAGATACTTAACAACTAGCAGAACATGATAAGCAACAGGCAAGTAGTATTATCAGTTATATACAATAAATGCATGAGAAACAAAGCAAGGGGCGGAACGGCCTGATACCTCACCACCAATGGCAAACTTGGTGCCATCAGTGCTGAATGCCAAACATCGCTGAGGCCCAACTGATTGGAGCGGCGGAGAATCTCTCGACACAAGGTTGATACTGAAGTCATCGTAGACCAGCTTGAACAGCCTGCAAATGTGATGGAATGAATGTCTTATCCAGGTGAACTTCAGAATTTGAATGAAACAGGGGAAACTGAAATGCAGTTGATGTGCAGGAAGAGAAAAGGAAAGGGTTCCATCTCTGCTATCAGAAGCCTGAAGCCTGAAGAATGTCATAAGGTATATTCTCTCAGTAGTCAGTACATATTTATTCATGCAGCAGAGCAAATCATGTACCAAAACAGCAGCAGCAGGACAGAGCTCAGAGCATGTGCAAGAACAGTAGCCAGATGAACATTTGAAATGGATCTAGTAACACTGATAATGTGAAATTACTTGCGATGCAATAGTAAATAAACATAGGAAGCTTATTTCAGAAATTTCGAAACCTGACAGTGTCAGCAAGAGAAAAGAAATAGCAAGCTCTGATGAAAATGTGCAAACCGAGCTGGCCATGAATTATCCCTGTAGAAGAGAAGCCACGAGCACGTACGCACCTGCAGCCTTTGGCGGTAGTGCAGACGAACTCGTCGCCGGCGGGGTGCACGGCGAAGGCGCGCGGCGCGTCTGCGTCGGCCCCCTCCTCGCCCATCACGACCCTCAGCTGCAAGTTCATTAAACCCCGGTCAGAGACACGGCCGCAGCAGCACCACCACCACCAGGCGCCGAAACCCCGCCGGGCGCGCGCACACGGGCTGCTCGCTCACCAGGGGCTCGGAGGCGAGCTCGCACGCCCTGGTGTCGAAGGCGAGGAGGTCGAGGAATGGCGGGGAACAGGAAGTGGCGCCGCGGCCGTACACCACGAGGAGGCTGCGGCTGCCGGACACGGCCGGCCCGCCGACCGGCCGCCGTATCCACGCCGCGCAGGCCACCTTCCCGACCACCCCCGTGGGAGCCTCGTCGCCGTCGCTCGCCATCGGAAGCAACCAGCAGCTGCCGAGAGCTTCCCCAGCTCTGCCTGCTCTTAACTGGCGCTTGTAGTATTAACTTTGCCGTGCCGCCGCGGTGTGCGTTGGAGCCTGGCGCGGGCGGGCGGAGAGTGCGACGGAAGGGAACGGAATCGTTTCGTCTGGGGACGGACGGCGGGATATTCTCAGGCCGGCGCCGCCGCCTGGGCGATTTCAGCGCTCTGACCACTCCGCCCTCATCGAAGCTTGCATCCCTCATGTTTCGGCTGGTGATTGGCATTGCCAGGCGTCCGATCGAGACCCCGGACGCGGGTTCGTGCGGAAAAACAAATCTTCGGATGTAAATCTTCATCATTCTACAAAAGTTAATTGTTTGGGAATAAAGCCATGCTCATTATCGTGGGATGTGATCATCTATGCGCAGCTGAATGCATACACATGTACGGTTGGATGTGATGTTTTTGCACCTAAGCTCATTTGAAAGTATTCGAAAAATGTTTTAAAAATGTTCAAAATAGAATTGAATTTTTTAATGGCAAACTTTGACAAATGTTCTAAGAGCTAAAAAAATATCATGAAATCTTGATTTTTTTTCACGACTTCCACAAATGTGATTTCATACTAAAATTTTGTAAGCTCTTAGAACAATTATCAAAGTTTGTCATACAAAAAATCAGTTTTTTTTTGAAAATTCTAAAACTATTTTTCGAATTTACTGCTCACCTGAGCTCATTTGAGCTCGGGTGTAGAAGGGCACTTTCCTATACGGTGTTTTTTTTCCTTTCCTTTCCTTTTTCAAGTAGGAGGAAAGATAAACAAGAAACCAAAGTTATGTTTGTTGAACAAAAATCTTGATGTGAAAGTGTACATGTGATTTTCCTCTCTTGTTCCCATGACACACCCCTCGTGCAGCATCGGCCAAGGGCTCTCCTCGCCTTCCTCCTCCTCGCCTCACCGTTGCTGAGGGGGGGAGGGATCTATCAAGAAAAGCTCGTGGGACGCCGGGGGCGCAGGGCCTCCTTCTCCCTCGCACGCAGGTTTGGGTGGCGTGAGGCTTCTCTGTCGTGTGCGAGTGTAGCGCGCGGTCCGTGGCACGCTGTGACGATGACATAGGTGTGGTGTGGCGATGACTTCACGGGCGTGGGGATGAGTCGCTGGCAACGGACGTGTCCGAAGTGGTGGCGGCAGTGGCTAGGTCTCGGCTCACCCAGATCTAATCTTCTGTGGGTTGTTGATGGCACGGGCCTGACGGGTTTCGAGAAGGTGTGGCTCGTGTGGGCCCCCGGCCGACGATGACTCTGGCCGTTGCTTTGTTTCGTGGTCTGGACACTGGGTGCTGGTAGGGGATGGCACCCGATGGTGGCTAGTTTGAGGGTCCGTCTTGTAGACGGTGCCACAAATGTGCGTCGGCTTTCTCCTCCCGTCTCATCCGTTTGTGGATAAAATACTAACAATAATACGAGAGTATGTATAGAGGAGTGTCGTGTCTATCGGATGTATAGATAGGTACACACATGAATAATTTTTTATCTAGGTTCGGACCCTTGTAGAGGTGGTAATACCCTGTTTCTATTGTTGTATTTGTCTCCCTGTAAATGGGGGATTACAAATATGAGAATGAGTTTAAGAGAGAGTCTGTCCTTTTGGCCTGGTACCGGCCACCACCGTTGTTCCCACGATTAGCAACTGACGTTATTGATCACAAGGCATAACTAGCCCACTACGAATGGTAACAGTAGCACAGTTACCAGGAGTAGTGGGTGCTAGTAACTGGACTTCATGGTGTAGTGGAGCACTGGAAAGCGATGCCACATTGAAAGGTTGGTCGCCCGGCAGCAACCGAGAGTGAAGTTTGGAAGGACGGGCGCATGGAAGTACTTTATTTTAAAAGATTCAAAAAAATTATTTCTAAGTTTTGAAAAAATTAATCTGTGGAAACTTATACATATTCATAGTGGATTGTAAAATTTCATTCAAAAATATTATTGCTTGCAAGTTGCACAAAAAGAAAAAAATCCTGACACAACAACAACAACAAAAAGGGACCCATTTTCATTTTATGTATTTTTTTTCTTGTATACGTCACGTATGAAAGTATATTGTCATGAAATTTTTCCTCAACATGTTATATTTGTGTGTATACAAAATAAAAATATTTTTTTATGATGTGAAAATATGTTTTTTCTCAAAGTCATCCATGAAGGACGGGCTCCACTTGCCTTATTCGGACAGCAACCCGACTACTCACGGTTGTCGGACTGGCTATGAATCATCCGGCGACAAACCGACTGAGGGTAAGCCAACCGAGGTGGATCTTCTAGTATCCGCTCGTTTCTGCATGGGGCAGACGAGCAAATATGTTTTTTGCCGGATCATGAATGCGCTTAAGTCCAAAATAGGATCATTTAGTTTTTTTTTGAGCATCAATAGTATCATTTAGGTGAGTAAATACTTTTCTCCATGTTACGCTCTAATACAACTGGTCCACCCGGTGGCCCACTAGGCGTTTCTTCGGAACTCGCTTGTTTTATTTGGAGAACATATGGATGGCCTGCTCGACGGGGAGATGTCCTTTTGCCACAAGGCCATGGAAGGAACGGTGTGACCTCACCAAGATAAGGAGCCCATCGTGTGACGAGAAGTCAGCGGTGTAGCCACTTCGGCCTACCATCATCCATCCATGGAGATTTCTGCTTAGTTCTTCATTTCTTGTTACCGCTCCGAGAAAGTATCCATTGCACGACTCGGGCCGCTGCCTGGGGCAGCCGAGCCGTGACTCCACCACTAGGAGGAGGTGCAGGCAATTACTGCAGGAAGAGTCAAGAGGTCACGGCACGGAAACGATAGCACTCCCTAGCTTTCTCCGTTCGTTTTCACCGACGCCTCCTATTCCTAAGGGCTTGTTCGGTTAGTCCCTTTCATAAAAGGATTGAAAAGGATTGGAGGGAATTGAGGTGAAATTTGATTTCTAAGAAATTTAATGTCTCTCAATCCCTTCTAAACCACTTCAAATTTGAAGGAACCGAACAAGGTAGTTTTGTGTTCTTCTTTCGCCATTTCAACTAGCCTCTTAGCTTCTTTCACATAGTCTCTTCACTAGACCATCTCCCTCCTTGCTTGCGGTAGGTGTTACCACTTACCACTGCACTATTGTATATTGTTTGATGGTAATCAATATTACAGCAAAGACTCCACCATAGGGCGGTATATAAAGATGGGAAAATAGTGTGTTCATGGCTTGGGGGGAGAAGGGGGTTGGTAGGCGGTACAATATGTGTTCATTTTTCCTATATGTGTGTGTGTGTTCATTTTTCATCCCACCGCAAAAAACAAAATGCATGCGAGGTAATATTACAATGTGAAGTTAAGGGTTCTTAAAGTCTATCGTGCGAAACAAATGTGTCATGCATGTGAGGTAAGATTACGGCATGCATGTGTGAGGTGAGGTAAGATTATAACATGACAGATAAGATTTCAATGCATGTGAGGTAAGATTACAACATGACAATTAGGTAAGATTACGACGTGTGTGAAGTAAAATTACCACATCCCAAAAAAAAATCATGTCTTTTGCGAGTTTATACTAGCGTGAAAAACTATTTATTCTTCACCCTGGATGACGAATAGACTTTCCATATCGACTATTCGTCACCCTGGGTGAGAAATTCTTATTCTACATTCCACCGTAAAATTCTTGTCTTAGATTTGTCTAGATATAAATGTATCTAGTCAGACCGTTTGCTTGTAATCTAGCGAGTAATAATTAAGATTTGCCAAATCGATGATCGGACTAATGTTAAGTGTAGCCATAAATTCTTCGGAAAGGGTATCTCGATTAAGACCAATCAGTTTGTGCAATGTGGTGTATAAGGTTAGATAGTCGACTCGCTTGAAGAAAATTTCATCAGATGTTATCAGCACGTGGACCAGCGAATGGTAATGATTTAGACGACAACAATCATGTAACAGTTACATACTAGACCGACACAGAACTAGTTCCAATTCATCAATGTAATGTAGACATGTATTCTGTATATAGTCATAATAAGGAAATGTAAGGGATGTTAAGGCCTTATTTTTATGGAGAACCAGAACAAAGCATTAACACAAAGTCAACACATGAACTCCTCAAACTACGACAATCATCGGAAAGAATCACAATTATTGTCACCTTGGGGTATGCGGATCATAACACATAATAGGTGCATACAACTTGCAAGATTGGATCTAAAACACTCTCATATTCATGAAAACGTAATAGGTTCAGATCTAAAATCATGGCACTTGGGCCCTAGTGACAAGCATTAAGCATAGCAAAGTCATAGTAACATCAATCTCAGAATATACTGGATACTAGGGATCAAGCCCTATCAAAATAACTCGATAACATGATCAATACCATCCAATCCCATCACCTTCTAGCATGCCTACAAAGGAATTACTCACTCCCGGTGATGAGCATCATGGAATTGTTGATGGAGAAGGATTGATGATGGTGACAGCAACAAATCCCTCTCACCTGAGCCCCAAATGGACTCTAGATCAGGGCTCCCGAGGAAGAATCGGAGGTGGGGGTGACTCCGTCTCGTAAAATGCGGTGAAAACTTATGTCCTATTTTTTTCTCCGTAATTGTTAATTTATAGGAGTGGAGGTCGGAGGAGCCACGAGGTGGCCCCAAGCCATCAAAACGCGCCCGGGGGGTGGGCGCGTCCTGTTAGCTTGGCACCAACAGATGGCCCCCTCAAGTGGGTGTTTGCTCCAATAATTCCTATAATTTCCAAAAAAAAAACATAAAAAGTTTGGTCCAATTCTGAGAACTTTTATTTCCGTACAAAAACAACACCATGGCAGTTCTACTGAAACAGCGTCGGACATGGTTTAATTTCATTCAAATCATGCAAATTAGAGTCCAAAACAAGAGCAAAAGTGTTTGGAAAAATAGATACGTTTGGTACATATCAACTCGGCAAGCTTAACGCATTGCTTGTCCTCAAGCAATTCAGTTGATAAACTTAAAGTGATAAAGAAAACTTTTACAACTCTTTTATTCTTTTTGCTATATATACATGCTTAGATAGTGTTCATATTTTCAGCATAAATCATAAATAACCATATCTATGATAACAATTAAATATCATATTCACTCATGGCAATAACATAACCAACTAGAGAGCAATAATAAAATATCTCGCATGCCAATAATTTGTCAAAACAATCATGATATAATATGATGATATGGCATCTTGCTAGCCCTTTTTAAGACCGCAAAACATAAATGCAAAGCACCTCTGAGATCCAAGCAGCGACTAAACATTGTAATTCATGGTAGAAAAGATCCAGTCATGCTCACATCCAACATCAACTATACTCAATGCATAAGAATGACAATAGTGCTCTCAGTTCTGGTGCTTTTAGTAAGAATATGATGACTCAAATAAAAGGAAATAACATGAAACTAAATAACGTAAAAGTAGGTAGAAATGTCCTTCGTAGAGGGAAGCATTGATTTGTAGAAGTGCCAGGGCTCGAGGTTTAAGGAGAGATGAAATTGTAATTTGGGGTGGTGTGCTTTTTCTGTCAACGTCACGGTAGAGTTTTTAATATCTTCCATCCTAAACACATTATTGGCGGTTCCCAAGCGGAATTGTAAAGTTTATTCTGATCCACCATCCAAACACAAGCCATGGCCACCATCCAAACACAAGCCATGGTTGACCGAATCCACGTGTGCCTTCCAACATATTAACTGTCCCAGGAGTTTTGTTGAATTTACTTTTGATTATGCAGGACTGGTCATCCCATTTTACCAGCCTCTCTCATGTAATGGCAGGTGAATAAACGCCCATCTTGAGATAACCCACTTAGCATGGAAGATACTGACCGCCCCATCGCTCCATGAGCGGTACGAGCACACAAAATATATGTTTATTTGAATATTTAGAGGTGGCACATGAAAATTTAATTGGAACAGCAGGGTAATACCGCATATAGGTAGGTATGGTGGATTCATTTGGAACGACTTGAGTTTAGGAGTTTGGATGCATAAGCAATGTTCCCACTTCGTACATGTGAAGGCTAGCAATAGATTGATGAGCGACCAGGTAGAGAGCAAAAACAATCATAATCCTACATTGCGAGTAATTAACATTGAACATTAGCATGAGTATGATACGAACACTCTGAATTTAAATATCATGAAGGTTGCATTGGCTTTGAATGAACTACATGTTTGCACATGGGCCAAGTCAAGCTGCTCGAATTACTCACAGGGAAATACCATACTGCCGTACCACATCATAACCATGTTAATGCATGTTGACGCATAAGATAATTCATTATCCACTCGAAGCTATTTAATCATGGCGGGAGCAACCATAATCTTTAATTTTCATTATAAACATGTTTACTCATAATATGTTGAATCAAGATCGGACGAGCTAAACATATTTACAAAAATGGAAAACAAGAAGAGTTCATACCAGCTTCCTTTACCACGTTCACTTCATCAAATATCGTCATTATTGTCTTTCACTTGCATGACCAAATGATGTGATAATAATAAAAGTGCAAGTGTGCCATGGACTAAGCTGGAATCAGCAAGACAATTTATGCAAAGGAGAAGACAAGGTAATATTGGATCTTCTGTTAGATCAACAATAATGCATATGAGAGCCACTCAACATTTTTGTTGTGGTATTCTCCTTTCAGTGACACAATAAAAAGAAAAAAATCAGATAAATGCAATGAAATATTTTTGGAGTTTTTTATTTCTACGAAGGAAGCGAATAAACAAAGGAAAAACAAGAACGAGAAAAAATATTTACATGAGAAAGCTCCCAACATGCAAAGAAATTTTTTTTGGGTTTTCATTTTAATGCTACAAACTAATTATATTAGAAATAAAAACTAAAAAGAAGAAAGAAATATTTTTGGATTTTGAAAGTTTTTTCAAACACACAAGAAGAAAGTGAAAATAAAATCTAACATGGAAATACAATGAAAGAGAATGAACACCGACAAGTGATATGAAATGTGTGAACATGAATATAATGTCTGTGAGAAATACGTACTTCCCCAAGCTTAGGCTTTTGCCTAGCTTGGTGATCACCATCTATAGTAGCCATCTGGTCCAGGAGGAAAATAGCTGGGTTGAGGTACTTGAGCGTCCCAAGCCTGAGTTGCGTCCTCCATCTCAGCCAACTCGTTCTGGTAAGAAAGTATATCTGATGGCATGAGGACATATCTGTTCCTGGCATGTGAGTTAAACAAAGAAGGCGCGGTCAATACAATAATCATCATGAGCCCCCTCGCTATATACTACGTTGTAGCGAATGTGGCGTGGAGGCTCAGGTTCATCCATAAAGTGATGTTCTAACATAGACTGGTGATCATCATAAACCTTAGGTAACAGGTAATCAGTGGGGCGTATATTGATTTCAAAGTGTTTTGTTAAACGAGTGGTATAAATTCCATCGTGGATCTTTCCCCTAATACAGTTACCATTCGGGCAGCGTGCAATGATAGCTCCTAAGCTGAATGTATCATCACCAAATAATGCACGACGCAAGATAGAGAGGGTGAGGGCACTGAGACCGCCACCCTACTCCATAGCAATTAAACATTTGCCTATAAATGAAGCAAAGTAGTGCACAACAGGAAAAATGCAAACTAGTGGCTCTAGCATTTGATACGCCCCTAGTTTCTCCCATAGTTAAAGTAAGGAGGAAGTCCTCGAACTCCTCCGGTTTAGGCTCACATAATTCCCCATTAGAGGGAATCAAGCATATTTGGCAGAACTGGGTGAATGGTATTTCAAAGTGTTCAACATATAAATCAAAGCGTACCATGGAAATATCGAGCCTATGCAGAAAATAGAATTTTGCACAAAGGAATTTGTGAGCAGATAGTATTGATCACACTCATCTGCGAGGAAGTCGTTTAACCCGACATTTTGCAATAAATTGCATGAGAAAGCCCCTTCGGTCATGAATGATGTATGTGGCCATTCGCACGGCCTAACCTCCATGTTGCGAGGGAGGTGGATGTATTGGTCCTGGACACTCCCGACAACTCCCTTGGGACTCCGGCTCAAAAAACTCCTCATAAATATGTTCATTTTCCTATTAAAAAATTCTGAAAAAGATTGGGCCACAAAAATATGTCAATAAACTTTGTAAGATTGAGAGTGACTAGTCATATAGATGCCTAGAGGCCATATCAAGCATTCATACTACTTGGAACACAAAGAGTTCAACATGCAAGCACATTTTCAGTAGCACAAAGTGCAGCAAAATATGAAAAATATAATCCACTAAAGCAAAAACTAATTGGAGCAATGGGAGAGTCACATACCAAGGAGCAATCCATCAAAATAGTTTCGGAAACGGAGTTCTAAGCAAAGAGATGAAAAATCTCAGGTTTGGAAGAGAGAGTGGGAGAGAGAGAGAGAGAGAGAAAGAGAGCAACCAGGAATTTTTCTATAGGTAGGAGAAGGAGTGGGCTGAATAGATAAGTCGGGGGGTCCCTGTGGGGCCCCCAAACCATCAGGGCACGCCTAGGGGGGTGCCCCCTGTTGGCTTGGCACCAACAAGTGCACCCCTCAGGGGTGTTTTCAGCACCAGAATTTTTTAAATATTCTAGAAAAACTCATGTTAAAATTTTGTGGCATTATGAGACTTCCTATTTTTAGGGCATTTTTATTGCACGTGAAACTCAGAAAACCTAATAATCATGGTATTAATATTACTGACTGAAGCTTGTTTCTTCGAAAAATGCATGGTATGTTGTTTGTCATTGACGTCAAAAGTAACCTTGTTGTTGCAATCAATAACAGCCGCTCCAGTATTTAGAAAGGGTCAACCAGGAATAATCGACATGTTGTCGTCCTCAGGCATCTCAGGAATAACAAAGTCTACCATCAAGTTCAGGATTATTTCATAGGTAACAACTTACCTTATCACTAACATTACACATGACATGGGCAATCTATAAAAGTGAAGTAAATATGTAAAACCATAATAATATTATCAAGCATATGAATCATACCAAATGAAAAAGAATGTCACAAAACAATGAAAAGCGACCACTACATTGTTTTAACTAAGCTAGTTGCATGCTCATTTACCATGGAATTTGTATTCAAGGGAATAGGCATGTTTACCATCATATCAACTAGTTGTAGTGATGATTATTTACATGTGTATCTCACAGGAATAAACATGACAATTACATACTCAGTTACAATGGATGTCGGGAATATTGGGAACACATTGTTGGCACAAAATGGTGTTGAATATACCTAGCCTAATTATTGGATACTATGAGATTCATTCATGATTTAGCTATCGGTATTTTCATATTATGTGTTAACATATACTCACTTCCTTAGACCACAAGAATATCGTGTACCTTCATACCGAACGGTTGCTATGGGGTTGCCAAATGTTATCTGTAACAGGGTGATCATAACCATCACTTTGGGGTATATCAGAAAAGTATGTCAAGGGGGGCCATAGTTCAAAACTGAGATTTTGTCCTCCAACGATGGAGAGATACTCCCCGAGCCCACTCGGCGTTACGACATCCACCATCATCTAGCCAGACAAAGCGTCATAATGATCACGGGGATACCAGAATACGAAAATAAGAAAACAGAACAAAACCAGTAACGAGAATAACTTGGTATTGTGATCAGGAGTTGCTTCACAAGGATACCGATAAAAGTATCGCATTGGGTCTTGTAGCAACCAGGAAGCAAAGGAAATTGTGTTCCGACACAGTAGGTTCAAAACGCGATAAAAGATCTTTGGGTGTAGGAGGGAATTAATATGGATGTCTAGACCCCGTTATTAATTATTGACCGCAAGGTGTTCTATGTCATGTTCACGTACTACCGAACACACGGGATCCCATGCTTAATGGACGTCGTATGATAGAGTATTAGGAGGTTATAGGAGAATGAGATAGAGGTACTCGAAATATTCCAGATGTTTCTAGAAATGTTTTAGATGGATTTGAGAGCATCCCAAAGTATATATGGAAGGCAGTGGATTTTTGTGGAAGATTATGAAAGGTTTTGAAATTCCAAAATGTTCTAGAGTGGTTTCACCCTTGGCTATCTCCAAGGTGTAGCACCCACATAAGCCCATGGGTCCAAAAGTGAGGTGGTTCCCCTTCTTTCTTCGGGGCAATCGGCGCATGGGGAGGGAGTCCAAGGAGGATCTCCCTCCCTTATGCTCACCCCTTACTTGGAAAGTAATCGGTGTGGTGGGGGAAGAGGACCCCCTGGTGTGCATGCCATAGGGGAGGCAACCCCTCGTCCAAGTTGGTCGCACACCTAGGCTGCCTATATAATGAGGGGAGGGTGACCCCTTGCCGTTATACCATATCTCTCTCTTTTTCGCGGGAAAGTTTATAATCCTCCTAGTTTTCCGGTAGTATTATGTCCCGGACGACAAAGTGTTGTCGCATTGTTGATACAGTAATGCATGGGTGTCGCGATATTTATGTTCATGGTGATTTATATCCTACTCATGCTTGCATTCAATGTTGGTTAATCTCAAAGCATGTTGATGACTGTGTCACTCTCTAGTTGGTCGCTCCCCAGTCTTTTGCTAGCGTTCACTTGTGCTAAGCGGGAATTCTGCTTGTGCATCCAATTTCTCAAATCCAAAGTTGTTCCACATGAGTCCACCATATCTACCTATATGCGGTATTTACCTGCCATTCTAAGTAAATTTGCATGAGCCAAACTCTAATCCTTCAAATAAACTTTCTGTTTTGTATGCCCAAATCGCTCATGTAGCGAGTGGGGGCTATCAGTATCTTTCATGCTAGGTGGGTTATTCTCACGATATGTGGTGATTCAGTATCATTCATGAGAAAGTGGCTGGTAATAGGGATTCCTAGTCCTGAAATCAAAGAAAAAATGCAAATAATTAAACAAACCCCCCCAGGAACTGTGTATGTATGGACGGTACCCGTGGATTCGGCTCGCCGTGGAGTGTGATTGATTGGTAGAAGGGGAGTAAAAACTTTATCATTCTGTTTGGGAACCGCCTATAATGTATCTAGCATGGCAGATGGTGAAAACTCTTGGTCGCTATGTTGGCAATGAAAGCATACCGCTCAAAATTATTTTTCATGCCTGTTTTAAAAGCTCGAGCTCTGGCACCTCTGCAAATGAATGCTTCCCTCCGTGAAGGGCCTATCTATTTACTTTATTGTTGAGTCATCCTCTTCTTATAATAAGACACCAGTTAGAGAGCACCACCGTCACTTGTATGATTTGTTGTTAATTGATATTGAGTGGGAGTATGACTGGATCTCTTTTACCATGAATTACAATGTCTAGTCAGTCATTGTTCTTTAGAGGTGCCCTGCATTTATGTTTTACGGTCTCAAAAAGGGCTAGCGAGATACTATTTTGTCATATTGTATCATGATTGTTTTGATAAAAGTGTTGTCATCCGAGAGTTATTATTATTTCTCGCTAGTTGATTAAGCCATTAATATGATTAAATGTGAGACCTAAATGTTATTATGAACGTGGTTAGTCCGTAATCCTTGTTAGTCATATTTACAACGACAAGATCAAACAAAGTTTGTAAAAAAAATTCTTTATCACTTTCAGTTTATCAACAGAATTGCTTAAGGACAAGAAATGGGTTAAGCTTGGGGGAGTTGATACGTATCCATCGTATCTACTTTTCCAAACCCTTTTGCCCTTGTTTTGGACTCTAATTTGCATGATTTGAATGGAACTAACCCGGACTGACGTTGTTTTCAGCAGAATTGCCTTGGTGTTATTTTTGTGCAGAAATAAAAGTTCTCGGATTGACCTGAAAATTTGCAGAGAATATTTTTGGAATTAATAAAAAATATTGGCGAAATAATCAACTATAGGGGGCCACCCACAGGTGGCAAGCCCACCAGGCGCGGCCACCCCCTGGTCGCGCCTGGCAAGCTTGTGGGCCCCTTGTGGCTCCACCGACCTCAATTCTACTCCTATATATTCATATTCACGGAGAAAAAAATCAAGGAGAAGAGTTCATCGTGTTTCATGATACTGAGACGCCGCCACCTCCTGTTCTTCCTCGGGAGGCCAGATATGGATTCCGTTTTTTGCTCTGAAGAGGGGAAATCGACGCCATTGTCATCACCAACCATCCTTCATCACCAATTAAATGATGCTCTCCAACGTTTGTGAGTAACCCATCGTAAGCTTGCTGGACGGTGATGGGTTGGATGAGATTTATCATGTAATCGAGTTAGTTTTGTTAGGGTCTGATCCCTAGTATCCACTATGTTGTGAGATTGATGTTGCTATGACTTTGCTATGCTTAGTGCTTGTCACTAGGGCCCGAGTGCCATGATTTTAGATCTGAACCTATTATGTTTCCATGAATATATGTGTGTTCTTGATCCTATCTTGCAAGTTGTAGACACCTATTGCGAGTTATGATCTGAATCCCCCAGGGTGACAATAACTGGGATTCTTTCTGGTGATTACAGTAGTTTGAGGAGTTCATGTATTCACTAAGTGCTAATGCTTTGGTCCGATTCTCTATTAAAAGGAGGCCTTAATATCCCTTAGTTTCCATTAGGACCCCACTACCACACGGGAGGGGGGGTAGGACAAAAGATGTCATGCAAGTTCTTTTTCATAAGCACGTATGCCTATATATGGAATAGATGACTACATTACATTGATGAATTAGAGCTAGTTTTGTGTCACCCTATGTTATAAATGTTGCATGATGAATGCCATCCGACATAATTATCCATCACTAATCCATTGCCTATGAGCTTTTCACATATTGATCCTTGCTAAGTTACTTTTCTGTTGCTACTGTTACTTTCACTACAAAACTGCTACTGTCACTTTTGCCACCGTTACTGTTACTTCCACACCACTTTGCTATTGAATACTTTGTTGCAGATATTAAGTCTTTCAGGTGTGGTTGAATTGACAACTCAGCTGTGAATACTCGAGAATATTCTTTCGCTCCCCTTGTGTCGAATCAATAAATTAGGGTTGAATACTCTACCCTCGAAAACTGTTGTGATCTTCTATACTTGTGGGTTATCAAGACCTTTTTCTGGCACCGTTGTCGAGGAGCATAGCTCTATTCTCTGGGTCACTTGGGATTTATATTTGTTGATCACTATGAGGAATCTGAAAGATCCAAAAACCAGGATCTATCCCTCTACTACGAGGGTAGGTAAGGAACTGCCATCTAGCTAAGCACTTGATTCACCTTCTGTTATGAGTAAGTTTGCGACACCACAACCTACTAGTTATTCTGATATGTCGCAAGTAATTGATGATGCCACTTATGCTATGCATCATGCTTATGATGATACTTTTCTTGATAGTACTATGCCACTCAGTGAATTTCTTGATGAACAAGTTGCTAGAGTCAATGCTGAAAATGATGATATTTCTGAAACTGATAAAATTATTGAAACTGAACACTATGAGACACCTTCTAGACCTAGATCTCCTAGATATGAATTGCTTGATATACCCGAGGGTTATGTTATGGAAGGAGAGGTAGCTAAGGACTTTCTTGCTTGTAAGGATAGAGATGATCTTAAGAAATTGCTATGCAAGTGGAAAGAAAAATCTTTGAATGCTAGAATGAAATATGATCCTAAGTTTGCTACTTCACCTATCTTTCTTACTGATAAGGATTATGAATTCTCTGTCGATCTTGAGTTAATCACTTTGGTTTAATCTGCTCCTTTCCATGGCTATGAATCTGAAACTGTCGTGGCATATCTTACCAAATTGAATGATATAGCCACCCTATTTACTCATGAGGAAAAAATTAGTTATTATTATATTTTAAGTTGTTTCCTTTCTCATTAAAGGGCGATGCTAAGATATGGTTCAACTCTCTTGCTCCTGGTTGTGTGCCTAGTCCCTAGGATATGATTTATTACTTATCTGAAAAATATTTTCCTACCCATAAGAAAGAAGCTGCCTTGCAGGAAATATTTAACTTTGTGCAAATTCAAGAAGAGAGTCTCCCACAAGCTTGGGGGAGGCTTCTCCAATTACTTAATGCTTTGCCTGATCATCCTCTTAAGAAAAACGAAATACTTGATGTCTTTTATAATGGACTAACCGATGCTTCTAGGGACCACCTAGATAGTTGTGTTGGTTGTGTTTTCAGGGAACGGGCTGTTGAACAAGTTGAACTACTATTGAATAATATATTGAACAATGATAATGATTGGACTATTCCCGTACCACCTCCTAAGCCAACTCCGAAGAAAAGAGGTATTTTATTTCTCAGTCCTGAAGATATGCAATAGGTAAAGAAGTCTGCAAATGAGCTCCGAATAGAGCAAACTCAAGCTTGTTGGATTCAGGTTTTCTTAAGAAGAGGCAGTATAAAAATGCCAAAGGTATAGAGAAGAGAAACCTCTTTCAATGAAGAATCGGCTATAGCTCCAACATCGAAAACATCATAGAAGATGCATATGGACTCCGTTTTTGATGAACTTGAGCTTGTCATGAAGTTGACCATAAGCTCAAGAAACCTCAAAGAGAAAAACCAACCAAGAACTAAGAAATATGATGATGCCAAGAATGCAATGGTTTGAGCTCTCAACGAACGATACGATCAAGCTACTCACTTGAGAGCCCCCTTGATAGCACGGCTACTTACCCTATAACCCAGTCTCCCAACTACCACTATGAGACCGGTAGAATAGAAAACCCTATCAAGGTCAAACCTTAGCCTTGCGCATAGTCCACTTGAGCTAGATGATGACAATCTTGACTTCCTCAAGATGGACCACCTTTCTTGATTGCG
Organism: Hordeum marinum; assembly: GCA_022496015.1. Classification (NCBI taxonomy): domain Eukaryota; kingdom Viridiplantae; phylum Streptophyta; class Magnoliopsida; order Poales; family Poaceae; genus Hordeum; species Hordeum marinum. The sequence continues at coordinate 464,319,813 of CM039676.1, read as the reverse complement.
TTGGCTGATGAAGACTAGATGATTGCTCCCCCATGCTCCACTATGGGTGAGATACTCTTCGGCACATCTTCACAAGTCCATTGACACCACAATGGACAGCAAGCTTCAAGCATGATCTCTCCGTGATGCTTCACTTGAACTTGCACACCGCAACCTTGATAACGGTCATCACTTGATGTCATCTTCCATGGGTTGTATGGGATCTTCCTCTAGATGCAATCCCATGGAAATATGCCTAAACCCACAAATAACTCTCACAAGGAACATGGGTTAGTACACAAAGCGTAATGGACAATGCTTACCATACCATGGGATCACTTGATCCCTCTCGGTACATCTTGTATGCTTTGTGTGTTGATCACTTGATTCACTCTTTGACTTAGACTTTATCAACCTTGTATCTTATCTTCTCTCTTCATAAATTTGATGTCTTGAAAATAATCATGAATGCTCACACAATCTCCTTCTTCAGGACATGCTTGCAATAAGCTCAACTCTCACATGACCAATCTTTGGATAAACCTTAAATACCACCTTGGTCATCATATAAACTCCTTGAAACCCAATAGATGGACTTCAAGAAGTTCCTATGGACAAATCCTTCTAATATAAGTCAAGGCAACCATTAGTCTATAGGGGTGTCATCAATTACCAAAACCACACATGGAGAAATGTGCTCTTACAACAACTTTCTGTACCAAACTTTTATTTTCTGTTAGTTAGAGTGAATCAAGTAAAAATTATTTTATTTTATTTTTTCCTGAGTTTTCCGTGCAATAGAAAAATGACCTAAAAATAAAAATTCTTCAAATGCCCTGAAAATTTGGTATGATTTTATCTAGAATTTTTAAAAATATCTGGCTAAGGGCACATAACAGGGGGCTGCACCAGTGGGTCACAAGCCCACAAGGTGCGGCCACCCCCCTAGCGGTGCCTAGGTGGCTTGTGGATCCCATGTGGCTGCCCTTCACTTATTCCAGCACCCATCCACTTCGTCTTCCTCCAGAAAAATCCCACCATTGTTCAAACCCGTGTTCTAGCTCCTTTTGTTGCCATTTTCGATCTCCTTGTGCAAAGCTCCATTCGCAAAACTGTTTTAGGAGATTGTTCTTCGGTATGTGACCCTCCAATGGTTCAATTAGTTTTTATTCTAGTGCTTTATATATTGCAAATTTTTGCTGCTGTGATGACCTTGTTCTTGAGCTTGCATGTCAAATTTGTATGGTCCCAAGTAGTTTTGATGCATGATATAGGCTCTAGGCACTTGTGGGAGTAGTTGCTGCAGGTTTTGTTGAGTTTTATTCACCTTTATTTTCAAGTCACTAAAAATTTCAAAAGTTTTCCAGAGAAAGAAAGAATGTTTAAGAGGATATTTCAAGGGGGTTCCTTGAGCAAGAAGGCCCCGACACTCGCGATACGTGAACCCTACCTTGAACCATTGAGGGAAGCACAAGTGCGGCCTTGTGAATGGCCATCGGATCAATTCATGGGTGATGCCGATTTCAAGGAAGAATTTTATGCATACACAAGAAATTCTGGCCTAGAAGAATTCATTTCAGATCAATGCAAGCAATACTATCAACTCACAGATTCTTTTGTGCGGAGGTTTGAATTTTCGTTTAATCGTAACAAACCTTATGTCCTATTTAATCTTTATGACAAATCTTATACTATCGACCTAGAGGATTTTAACCATGCGTGCAAAATCCCACAATGGGGCAGCTTTAGTGATCCGCACAAAACTGAACATAATGATTTTCTTACTAGCATCACCATGGGAGAAACTAGAAATATTACACACGCTGCCTTGGGAAGCATTCACTTTCCTGCTACACATTATTTTGCTCTCTTCATAGGTAGATGTATTAACGGTAAAACTGATCATAGCTACCTTTGTGCAGCTGATCTTAGTATTCTTAAGAGTGTGGTAATGGGTGATAGACGATATAACTTAGGGGCTATTGCTAGAAGGTTGCATAATAATGCTAAGGATGGAGATTTTCTTTGGTGGGATCTATGCCACTCGTGTAGATAATTATCTTGGGGTACCCATACAAATAAATGATATTGATTTACCACCTACTTTTCTTGACTATGAGGCTTTGGTGCGTTTTCAGTTTCTTGAGAAGAACGAACAATCCCTCCTGTACCGACTAATTTTTGATAGACAGCGTAATGTCCATATTACCCTTCCTTCTCCTGCCTTCTTTAAATTTCCGAAAAAACAGAGATACTTTATAACCAGAGAGGAGGAAAACAAGTACGAGAGAAATGTGGAAGCCGCGTGCCTCCATGCTGTAGCCATTTAGGCAATTGCTACCGTAGCTCAGTACAACCCCGATTATGACTTTGGATATCATCCGGCCCAGCCATGGCCCTATACCAACTTAGGCCAAAAGCCTAAGCTTGGGGAGTACGTATTTCTCACCGACTTTACATTCATGTTCACACACTCATCTTAGTAGTCGGTGATCATACTTTTTCATTGTACCATCCATGGTAGTTTATTTCTTCTTTCCGCTTTCTTCTTTTGTGTTTGATTAACTTTGAGGAAATCCAAAAAAAATAGTTATACCCTTGCCTTCTAGTTTTTTTAGTTGTAGCATTAAAACAAAACACAAAAAGATTTCTTGTTCTTCTTATGCTTGTTGGGAGCTTTCCCATGTAAATAGTTTTTCTCGTTCTTATTTTGTATTTTGTTTCTTTGGGTCGTAAGGAGAAGACCACAATGAAATGTCGAGTGGCTCTCATATGCTTTTTTGTTTATCTATCAAAGAGCCCATATTACCTTGCCTTCTCCTTTGAGTTACCGTTTGCAGATTCTGTTGGAAATATGTCCTAGAGGCAATAATAAAATGGTTATTATTGTATTTCCTAGTTCATGATAATTGTCTATTATTCATGCTACAATTCTGTTAACCGGAAACCGTAATACATGTGTGAATACATAGACCACAACATGTCCCTAGTGAGCCTCTAGTTGGCTGGCTCGTTGATCAATAGATGGTCACGGTTTCATGACCATGGACATTGGATGTCGTTGATAACGGGATCACATCATTAGGAGAATGATGTGATGGACAAGACCCAATCCTAAGCATAGCACAAGATCGTGTAGTTCGTTTGCTAAAGCTTTCCAATGTCAAGTATCGTTTCCTTAGACCATGAGATTGTGCAACTCCCGGATACCGTAGGAATGCTTTGGGTGTGCCAAATGTCACAACGTAATTGGGTGGATATAAAGGTACACTACGGGTATCTCCGAAAGTGTCTATTGGGTTGGCACGAATCGAGACTGAGATTTGTCACTCCGTGTGACGGAGAGGTATCTCTGGGCCCACTCGGTAAGACATCATCATAATGAGCTCAATGTGACTAAGGAGTTAGCCACGGGATGATGTATTATGGAACAAGTAAAGAGACTTGCCGTTAACGAGATTGAACAAGGTATAGGGATACCGACGATTGAATCTCGGGCAAGTAACATACCGATAGACAAAGGGAACTGTATACGGGATTGATTGAATCCCTGACATCGTGGTTCATCCGATGAGATCATCGTGGAGTATGTGGGAGCCAACATGGGTATCCAGATCCCTCTGTTGGTTATTGACCGGAGAGGTGTCTCAGTCATGTCTATGTGTCTCCCGAACCCGTAGGGTCTACACACTTAAGGTTCGATGACGCTAGGGTTATAGGAAAATAGTGTACGTGGTTACCGAATGTTTTTCGGAGTCCTGGATGAGATCCCGGACGTCACGAGGAGTCCCGGAATGGTCCGGAGACGAAGATTGATATATAGGAAGTGAGGATTTGGTTACCGGAAGTGTTCCAGGTGTCACCAGTAGTTTACCGGGATCACCGAAATGGTTCCGAGGGTCCACCAAGTGGGGCCACCAACCCCGGAGGGTTGCATGGGCCACAAGTGGGAGGAACCAGCCCCTAGTGGGCTGGTGGCCCCCCTAGCATCCCATGGCGCAGCAAGAGGTGGAGGGGGCAAACCCTAGGGCGGGCGCCGCCCCTCCCCTCTCCCTCTCTGGCCGGCGGCCAGATTCCCATCTAGGGTTGCCGCCACCCCTAGGGTGGGAACCCTAGGGGCTGTGCCCTCTCCTCCCCTTCCCCTATGTATAGTGGAGGTTTTCAGGGCTGCAACACACACGAGTTCCTCTCCTCCCTGGCGCAGCCCTACTCCTCCCTATCCTCGTTCTCCGTAGTGCTTAGCGAAGCTCTGCCGGAGTACCACGCAGCTCCACCATCACCACGCCGTCATGCTGCCGGAGCTCTCCCTCAACCTCTCCTTCCTCCTTCTGGATCAAGGCGTAGGAGACGTCACCGGGCTGCACGTGTGTTGAACGCGGAGGTAGCGTTGTTCGGTGCTAAGATCGGAGTCCACCGCGATCTGAATCGCTGCGAGTACGACTCCACCAACCACGTTCTTGTAACGCTTCTGCTTAGCGATCTTCAAAGGTATGAAGATGCAATCTCTCCCCTCTCGTTGCTGGTTTCGCAATAGATAGATCTTGGTGACACGTAGGAGTTTTTTTGATTTACTACTACGTCTCCCAACAGTGGCATCATGAGCTAGGTCTATACGTAGAATCTATGCACGAGTAGAACACAAAGCAGTTGTGGGCGTCAATCTTGTTAATATGCTTGTCGTTACTAGTCCTATCTTGGTTCGACGGTATTGTGGGATGAAGCGGCCCGGACCAACCTTACACGTACGCTTACGTGAGACCGGTCCCACCGCCTGACATGCACTAGTTGCATAAGGTGGCTAGCGAGTGTCTGTCTCTCCCACCTTAGTCGGATTGGATTCGATGAAAAGGGTCCTTATGAAGGGTAAATAGCAATTGGCATATCACGTTGTGGTTTTGGCGTAGGTAAGAAACGTTCTTGCTAGAAACCTATAGCAGCCACGTAAAAACTTTCAACTACAAATTAGAGGACGTCTAACTTATTTTTGCAGCATATGCCTTGTGATGTGATATGGCCAAAAGGATGTGATGTGATGCATTCTGATGTATGAGATTGATCATGTTCTTGTAATAGGATTCACGACTTGCATGTCGATGAGTATGACAACCGGCAGGAGCCATAGGAGTTGTCTTATTTTATTGTATGACATGCGTGTCAATCATAAACGCCATGTAATTACTTTACTTTATTTCTAAACGTTAGCCATAGTAGTAGAAGTAATAGTTGGCGAGACAACTTCATGAAGACACAATGATGGCGATTATGATGATGGAGATCATGGTGTCATGCCGGTGACAGTGATGATCATGGTGCCCCGAAGATGGAGATCAAAGGAGCAAGATGATATTGGCCATATCATGTCACTATATTGATTGCATGCGATGTTTATCATGTTTACATCTTATTTGCTTAGAACGGCGGTAGTAAATAAGATGATCTCTCAATAAAATTTCAAGAGAAGTGTTCACCCTAACTGTGCACCGTTGCTAAGGATCGTTGTTCCGAAGCACCACGTGATGATCAGGTGTGATAGGTTCTAACGTTCGCATACAACGGGTGTAAGCCAGATTTACACACGCGAAACACTTAGGTTGACTTGACGAGCCTAGCATGTACAAACATGGCCTCGGAACACGGAAGACCGAAAGGTCGAACATGAGTCGTATAGAAGATACGATCAACATGGAGATGTTCACCATGGATGACTAGTCCGTCTCACGTGATGATCGGACACGGGCTAGTTGACATGGATCATGTGTCACTTAGATGACTAGAGAGATGTCTATCTAAGTGGGAGTTCATTGAATAATTTTATTATGTGAACTCGATTATCATGAACTTAGTCTAAAAATGTCTTTACTATCTATATTGTAGATCCAATGGCCAACGCGAATGTCACCCTCAACTTCAACGCGTTCCTAGAGAAAACCAAGCTGAAAGATGATGGAAGCAACTATGCGGACTCGGTCCGTAGCTTGAGGATCATCCTCATAACTTCCAAGAGATTGTATGTCCTTGATGCACCGCTAGGTGACCCACCCATTTTCCCAGCGGACCAAGACGTTATGAACGCTTGGCAGTCACGCTGCGATGATTACTCCCTTGTTCAGTGCGGCATGCTTTACAGTTTAGAACCGGGGCTCCAAAATCGTTTTGAGCAACACGGAGCATATGAGATGTTCCAAGAGCTGAAACTGGTTTTCCAAGCTCATGCCCGGGTCGAGAGATATGACATCTCTGACAAGTTCTTTAGCTGTAAGATGGAGGAGAACAGTTCTGTCAGTGAGCACATCCTCAAGATGTCTGGGCTTCATAACCGCTTGACTCAGCTGGGAGTTAATCTCCCGGATGACTCGGTCATTGACAGAATCCTCCAGTCGCTTCCACCTAGCTACAAGAGCTTTGTGATGAACTACAACATGCAAGGGATGGAGAAGTCCACTCCTGAGTTGTATTCGATGTTGAAATCAGCGGAGGTCGAGATCAAAAAGGAGCATCAAGTGTTGATGGTAAATAAGACCACTAGTTTCGAGAAAGGCAAGGGTAAGAAGAACTTCAAGAAGGATGGCAAAGCTGTTGCCGCGCCCGGTAAGAAAGTTGCCGGGAAGAAGAAGAACAAGAATGGACCCAAGCCTGAGACTGATTGCTTTTATTGCAAGGGTACCGGTCACTGGAAGCGGAACTGCCCCAAGTACTTAGCGGATAAGAAGGACGACAACGTTAAAGGTATATGTGATATACTTGTTATTGATGTGTACTTGACCAGCGCTCATAGTAGCTCCTGGGTATTTGATACCGGTGCAGTTGCTCACATTTGTAACTCCAAGCAGGAGCTGCGGAATAAGCGGAGGCTGGCAAAGGATGAGGTGACGATGCGCGTCGGGAATGGTTCCAAGGTCGATGTGATCGCCGTCGGCACGCTACCTCTACGTCTACCTTCGGGATTAGTTTTAAACCTTAATAATTGTTATTTAGTACCAGCTTTGAGCATGAACATTGTATCTGGATCTCGCTTGATGCGAGATGGCTACTCATTTAAATCTGAGAATAATGGTTGTTCTATTTATATGAGAGAAATGTTTTATGCTCATGCCCCGCTGGTCAATGGTTTATTTTTGATGAATCTCGAACGTGATGTTACACATGTCCATAGTGTGAGTACCAAAAAGTGTAAGGTTGATAACGATAGTCCCACTTACATGTGGCACTGCCACCTCGGTCATATTGGTGTCAAACGCATGAAGAAGCTCCATGCTGATGGACTTTTGGAGTCACTTGATTTCGAATCATTTGACACGTGCGAACCATGCCTCATGGGCAAGATGACCAAGACTCCGTTCTCCGGAACAATGGAGCGAGCAACTGACTTGTTGGAGATTATACATACAGATGTATGCGGTCCAATGAGCGTCGAGGCTCGCGGTGGTTATCGTTATGTTCTCACCCTTACTGATGACTTGAGCAGATATGGGTATGTCTACTTAATGAAACACAAGTCTGAAACCTTTGAAAGTTTCAAGGAATTTCAGAGTGAGGCAGAGAATCAACGTGACAGGAAAATAAAATGCCTACGATCTGATCGTGGCGGAGAATATTTAAGTCACGAGTTTGGCACAGACCTTAGGAAATGTGGAATTGTTTCACAACTCACGCCGCCGGGCGCACCTCAGCAAAATGGTGTGTCTGAACGTCGTAATTGCACTCTATTGGATATGGTGTGATCTATGATGTCTCTTACCGACTTACCGCTATCATTTTGGTGATATGCATTAGAGACTGTCACATTCACTTTAAATAGGGCACCGTCTAAATCCGTTGAGACGACACCGTATGAATTATGGTTTGGAAAGAAACCTAAGCTGTCGTTTCTAAAAGTTTGGGGATGTGATGCTTATGTGAAGAAACTTCAACCTGAGAAGCTCGAACCCAAAGCGGAAAAGTGTGTCTTCATAGGATATCCCAAAGAGACTATTGGGTATACCTTCTACCTACGATCCGAGGGCAAAGTCTTTGTTGCCAAGAATGGATCCTTTCTCGAGAAAGAGTTTCTCTCGAAAGAAGTAAGTGGGAGGAAAATAGAACTTGATGAGGTAATTGTATCTCCACTCGAACCGGAGAGTAGCACAGCACAGGAAGTTGTTTCTGTGGAGCCTACACCGGATAGAGAGGAAGTTAATGATAATGATCATGAAGCTTCAGATCAAGTTGCTATTCGAAGGTCCACTAGGACACGTTCCGCACCAGATTGGTACGACAATCCTGTCCTAGAGATCATGTTGTTGGACAACGGTGAACCTTCGAACTATGAAGAAGCGATGGCGGGCCCGGATTCCAACAAATGGCTTGAGGCCATGAAATCCGAGATAGGATCCATGTTTGAGAACAAAGTATGGACTTTGGTGGACTTGCCTGATGATAAGCGAGCCATTGAAAATACATGGATCTTTAAGAAGAAGACTGACGCAGACGGTAATGTGACCGCCTATAAAGCTCGGCTTGTCGCTAAGGGTTATCGACAAGTTCAAGGAGTTGACTACGATGAGACTTTCTCACCCGTAGCGATGCTAAAGTCTGTCCGAATCATGTTAGCAGTTGCCGCATTTTATGATTATGAGATCTGGCAAATGGACGTCAAAATGGCATTCCATAATGGTTTCCTCAAGGAAGAACTGTATATGACGCAGCCGGAAGGTTTTGTCGACCCTAAAAATGCTAACAAGGTATGCAAGCTCCAGTGCTCCATCTATGGGCTGGTGCAAGCATCTCGGAGTTGGAACATTCGCTTTAATGAGGTGATTAAAGCGTTTGGGTTTGTACAGGTTTATGGAGAACCCTGTATTTACAAGAAAGTGAGTGGGAGCTCTATAGCATTTCTCATATTGTATGTGGATGACATGCTGATAATGGGAAATGATATAGAACTCTTGGAAAGTGAAAAGGCCTACTTGAATAAGTGTTTTTCAATGAAGGACCTTGGAGAAGCTGCTTACATATTAGGTATTAAGATCTATAGAGATAGATCGAGACGCCTCATTGGTCTTTCACAAAGCACATACCTTGACAAGATATTGAAGAAGTTCAATATGGATCAGTCCAAGAAGGGGTTCTTGCCTGTGTTGCAGGGTGTGAGATTGAGTACGACTCAATGGCCGACCACGGCAAAGGATAGAGAAGAGATGAGTGTAATCCCCTATGCTTCAGCCATAGGCTCTATTATGTATGCCATGATGTGTACCAGACCTGATGTGAACCTTGCCATAAGTTTGGTAGGGAAGTACCAAAGTGATCCCGGAGCGGAACACTGGACAGCGGTCAAGAATATCCTAAAGTACCTGAAAAGGACAAAGGACATGTTTCTCATATATGGAGGTGTCGAAGAGCTCGTCGTAAAGGGTTACGTCGACGCTAGCTTTGACACAGATCCGGGCGACTCCAAGTCGCAAACCGGATACGTGTATATTTTGAACGGAGGGGTAGTCAGCTGGAGCAGCAGCAAGCAAAGCGTCGTTGCGGCATCTACATGTGAAGCGGAGTACATAGCTACTTCGGAAGCAGCAAATGAGGGAGTCTCGATGAAGGAGTTCATCACCGACCTTGGAGTGATTCCAAATGCGTCGGGCCCGATGACTCTACTCTGTGACAACACTGGAGCTATTGCCCTTGCGAAGGAGCCTAGGTTTCACAAGAAGACAAGACACATCAAGTGCCGCTTCAACTCCATCCGTGATTACATTCAGGAGGGAGACATAGATATTTGTAAAGTGCATACGGATCTGAATGTCGCAGATCCGTTGACTAAACCTCTCTCACGAGCAAAACATGATCAACACCAGAATGCTATGGGTGTTCGATTCATCTCAATGTAACTAGATTATTGACTCTAGTGCAAGTGGGAGACTCTTGGAAATATGCCCTAGAGGCAATAATAAAATGGTCATTATTGTATTTCCTAGTTCATGATAATTGTCTATTATTCATGCTACAATTGTGTTAACCGGAAACCGTAATACATGTGTGAATACATAGACCACAACATGTCCCTAGTGAGCCTCTAGTTGGCTAGCTCGTTGATCAATAGATGGTCACGGTTTCATGACCATGGACATTGGATGTCATTGATAACGGGATCACATCATTAGGAGAATGATGTGATGGACAAGACCCAATCCTAAGCATAGCACAAGATCGTGTAGTTCGTTTGCTAAAGCTTTTCAATGTCAAGTATTGTTTCCTTAGACCATGAGATTGTGCAACTCCCGGATACCGTAGGAATGCTTTGGGTGTGCCAAACGTCACAACGTAACTGGGTGGCTATAAAGGTACACTACGGGTATCTCCGAAAGTGTCTGTTGGGTTGGCACGAATCGAGACTGGGATTTGTCACTCCGTGTGACGGAGAGGTATCTTTGGGCCCACTCGGTAAGACATCATCATAATGAGCTCAATGTGACTAAGGAGTTAGCCACGGGATGATGTATTACGGAACGAGTAAAGAGACTTGCCGGTAACGAGATTGAACAAGGTATAGGGATACCGACGATCGAATCTCGGGCAAGTACCATACCGATAGACAAAGGGAATTGTATACGGGATTGATTGAATCCCTGACATCGTGGTTCATCCGATGAGATCATCGTGGAGTATGTGGGAGCCAACATGGTTATCCAGATCCCGCTGTTGGTTATTGACCGGAGAGGTGTCTCGGTCATGTCTACGTGTCTCCCGAACCCGTAGGGTCTACACACTTAAGGTTCGATGATGCTAGGGTTATAGGGAAATAGTGTACGTGGTAACCGAATGTTGTTCGGAGTCCCGGATGAGATCCCGGACATCATGAGTAGTCCCGGAATGGTCCGGAGACGAAGATTGATATATAGGAAGTGAGGATTTGGTTACCGAAAGTGTTACAGGTGTCACCGGTAGTGTACCGGGACCACCGGAAGGGTTCCGGGGGTCCACCAAGTGGGGCCACCAACCCCGGAGGGCTGCATGGGCCACAAGTGGGAGGAACCAACCCCTAGTGGGCTGGTGCGCCCCCCTCCACTAGCAACCCATGGCGCAACAAGAGGTGGAGGGGGCAAACCCTAGGGCAGATGGGCCCTAGGCCCATCTACGGTGCCGCCCCTCCCTCTCCCTCTCTGGCCGGTGGCCAGATTCCCATCTAGGGCTGCTGCCACCCCTAGGGTGGGAACCCTAGGGGCTGTGCCCTCTCCTCCCCTTCCCCTATATATAGTGGAGGTTTTCAGGGCTGCAACACACACGAGTTCCTCTCCTCCCTGGCGCAGCCCTACTCCTCCCTATCCTCGTTCTCCGTAGTGCTTAGCGAAGCTCTGCCGGATTACCACGCAGCTCCACCGTCACCACGCCGTCGTGCTGCCGGAGCTCTCCCTCAACCTCTCCTTCCTCCTTGCTGGATCAAGGCGTAGGAGACGTCACCGGGCTGCACGTGTGTTGAATGCGGAGGCACCGTTGTTCGGTGCTAAGATCGGAGTCCACCGCGATCTGAATCGTTGCGAGTATGACTCCACCAACCGCGTTCTTGTAACACTTCCGCTTGGCGATCTTCAAAGGTATGAAGATGCAATCTCTCCCCTCTCGTTGCTGGTTTCGCAATAGATAGATCTTCGTGACACGTAGGAAATTTTTTGATTTACTACTACGTCTCCCAACAGATTCTAGCTTAGTCCAATGCACGTGCACTCTTATTATCATCCACGCTGTTCGATCATGCAAGTGAAAGGCAATAATTACGATGTATGATGAAAAGATTCAGGTGGAGAAAAGTTGGTATGAACTCGACCTATTTTGCTTTTGTAAATATCATTGTCTCATCGTTCCGAATTCAGTTCATTGTGGGTGAAACATATTTGCAATGAAAATTAAAGATTATTATTACTCATACCATGCTTAATTAGCTAAGAATGGATAATGGTCTATTTTGAGTGCCAGCATGCATGTTAAAATGGTTGTGATGTAGTATCATAGGATGGTATCCTCCTCTAAATGATTCTAGTGGCTTGACTTGGCACATATTCATGCATGTAGTTGAAATGAAATCAACATAGCCTCTGCGATATTTATGTTCATGGTGATTTATATCCTACTCATGCTTGGATTCAATGTTGGTTAATCTCAAAGCATGTTGATGACTGTGTTGCTTTCTAGTTGGTCGCTACCTAGTCTTTTTCTAACGTTCACTTGTACTAAGCAGGAATTCTGCTTGTGCATCCAATTTCTCAAACCCAAAGTTGTTCCACATGAGTTCACCATACCTATCTATATGCGGTATTTACCTGCCATTCTAAGTAAATTTGCATGTGCCAAACTCTAAACCTTCAAATAAACATTCTATTTTGTATGCTCAAATCTCTCATGTAGCAAGTGGAGGCTGTCAGTATCTTCCATGCTAGGTTGGTCATTCTCACGATATGTGTTGATTCACTATCATTCACGAGAAAGTGGCTGGTAATAGGGATTCACAGTCCCGAAATCAAAGAAGAAATTCAAATAATTAAACAAAACTCCCTCAGGAACTGTGTATGTATGGACGGTATCCGTGGATTCAGCTCGTCGTGGAGTGTGATTGATTGGTGGAAGGGGAGTAAAAACTTTATCATTCTGTTTGAGAACTGCCTATAATGTATCTAGCATGGAAGATGGTGAAAACTCTTGGTCACTATGTTGGCAATGAAAACATACCGCTCAAAATTATTTTTCATACCTATTTTAAAAGCTCGAGCTCGGGCACCACTGCAAATCAATGCTTCGCTCCACGAAGGGCCCATCTATTTACTTTATTGCTGAGTCATCCTCTTCTTATAATAAGGCACCAGTTAGAGAGCACCACAGTCACTTGTATGCTTTGTTGTTAATTGATATTGAGTGTGAGTATGACTGGATCTCTTTTACCGTGAATTACAATGTCTAGTCAGTCATTGTTCTTCAGAGGTGCCCTGCATTTATGTTTTGCGATCTCAGAAAGGGCTAGTGAGATACCATTTTTTCATATTGTATCATGATTGTTTTGATAAAAGTGTTGTCATCCGAGAGTTATCATTATTGCTTGCTAGTTGATTAAGCCATTGATATGAGTAAATGTGAGACCTAAAGGTTATTGTGAACGTGGTTATTCAATAATCCTTGTTGAAAATCTGAACATCGGTTAGACATATTTACAACAACAAGATCAAACCGAGTTTGTAAAAGTTTTTCTTTATCACTTTCAGTCTATCAACTGAATTGCTTGAGGACAAGCAATGGGTTAAGCTTGGGGGAGTTGATAGTCTCCATCGTATCTACTTTTTCAAATGCTTTTGCCCTTGTTTTGGACTCCAATTTGCATGATTTGAATCAAACTAACCCGGACTGACGGTGTTTTCAGCAGAAATAAAAGTTCTCGGATTGACCTGAAAATTTACGGAGATTTTTTTTGGAGTTAATAAAAAATACTGGCGAAAGAATCAACTGGAGGGGGGCCACCCACAGGTGGCAAGCCCACCAGGTGCGGTCACCATCCCTAGCCGCGCTTGGCAAGCTGTGGCCCCCTGTGGCTCCACCGACCTCAATTCTACTCCTATATATTCATATATGCGGAGAAAAAAATCAAGGAGAAGAGTTCATCACATTTCACGATACGGAGCCGCTGCCACCTCCTGTTCTTCCTCGGGAGGCCTGATCTGGAGTCCGTTTTGGGCTCCGGAGAGGGGAAATCAACGCCATCGTCATCACCAACCATCCTTGATCACCAACTCCATGATGCTCTCCGCCGTTCATGAGTAATACCATCATAGGCTTGCTGGACGGTGATGGGTTGGATGAGATTTATCTTGTAATCGAGTTAGTTTTGTTAGGGTTTGATCCCTAGTATCCACTATGTTCTGAGATTGATGTTGCTATGACTTTGCTATGCTTAATGCTTGTCACTTGGGCCAGAGTGCCATGATTTCAGATCTGAACCTATTATGTTTCCATGAGTATATGTGTGTTCTTGATCCTATCTTGCAAGTTGTAGACACCTATTACGAGTTATGATCTGTATCCCCCAGGGTAACAATAACTGGGATTCTTTTCGATGATTACCGTAGTTTGAGGAGTTCATGTATTCACTAAGTGATAATGCTTTGGTCCAGTTCTCTATTAAAAGGAGGCCTTAATATCCCTTAGTTTCCATTACGACCCTGCTGCCATCGGGGGGGGGGGGGTAGGACCAAAGATGTCAATCTAGTTCGTTTCCATAAGCATGTATGGAATACATGCCTACATTACATTGATGGATTGGAGTCAGTTCAGTGTCACCCTATGCTATAACTGTTGCAATGATGAATGCCATCCGACATAATTATACATCACTGATCCATTGCCTACGAGCTTTTCACATATTGATCCTTGCTAAGTTACTTTTTTGTTGCTACTGTTACTTTCACTACAAAACTGCTACTGTCACTTTTGCCACTGTTACTGTTACTTCCATACCACTTTGCTACTGAATACTTTGCTGCAGATATTAAGTCTTTTAGGTGTGGTTGAATTGACAACACAGTGGCGAATACTCGAGAATATTCTTTGGCTCTCCTTGTGTCGAATCAATAAATTAGGGTTGAATACTCCACCCTTAAAAACTGTTGCGACCCCCTATACTTGTGGGTTATCATGGGATAGACGAACTTCCCCCGACAACACTACCAATTTATATTTGAGTCGCCTTCTCGATATCTTGTCAAACAACTTTGCTAGGTAATAGCCCCTCGGCGGTTGAGCATTGTTGAACTCATAGTGTAGACACCAATCCCCAATGGATGTCTTCGCTATCAAAATGTTTTCGAATTAGCACACGCCTAACGGTGGCCAGGAAATAAAGTAACTTCAGCACCACCTCTATACACTAATAATGGATCGTTGCTCAGTCATGGAAAGAAACATATGCGTCAGCATATATGGAGTAAGTTCTATCGGCCAAAGCTTAAGATGAAGCTTAACACTTGCCTTCGGTTTCTCTAGCGTGGCGTTGCACCTCAGATATCCAACCTAGTGGTGTCATGTGCCAAGAAAACCATGCAGAATGGTAGCAAAAAGTAAACATAGATGAACACTGATATTTTCACGTGCAAAACTCCCATGTTCGGGTAAAAACTACCCAAATCTTATTTCACTTCTATACTTAATGTTAAAGGGGGGCGGTGCTTTTCTTTGATTTTTTTGGTCAGTTCACCCATATTATATATTTTTAGTTTCTTTTCTATTCGAGGTGGTATTCATTTGTTTATCTGATTTATTGTCCATTCATGGACCTCCTATATGATCCAAAGTGCGACGCATAGGCTCGGCACACTACTGGGTTGGCCCAGCAGCGTGAAGCAACTTCTTTTTTTCTAACACACGATGTTAGAAAAGGCTGAAAAGTAGGGAGCTCGGGAGGATTCGAACTCGTCAATACACACTATTGAGGTGAGCTGCTTCCTACTAGACCGGACAACTGGTACTAACTACAGAAAGCGTGAAATTTGCAAGTACTCATAATAGAATTCACATTTGAATGCAATATTGAAAAATATTTAAAACAATTCTTGAAAAAATATTAACAACTTTGAAATGCCAATATTTTCAAAACACATCAATAATTTATTAGATTCAAATATGTTTTTAAAATGCGAAATTCTTTTGAAACTCCAAACATTTTATGATACAATTTTGGAATAACAAACTGTGTAAAAGATCAAAACGTTTTATGAAAATATGAAACATTTATCAAAAACATGCAAAGTTTTGAAAGATATGAACAATTTTGAAATTTTGAAATTTCCTTCATAAAACACGAACAATTTTGATATATCTAAGAGTTAAAAAATAACCATGTTTTAAATCAGAGCATATTTTCAAAAGCATGAAACATTTTATAATCAAACAACATTTTTTGAAAAATATGAAAAATCTTTATAAAGCTGGAATTGTTTTTGAAACTATGAACAAAATTTTGAAAAGGTGAATATTTTATTTTATCTGTGAACAATTTTGAAAGCTGGAAGTTTTTTGAAGTCCTGAACATTTTTTGAATTGATGAACAGTTGTTGAAGTAAGCAACAATTTTTGATCTGCTGAAATTTTTTTGAAAACCATGAAATTTTAAAACAAATTGTACCAAAAAGCAAAATTTTAGAATTTGTGAACATAATTTTAAACAAGTTTTGATCAATATATAAAAAAATAAGCACTTTTTAAAATTTGCTAACATTTTTCAAGAATCACTAGCATTTCCTGGTAAAATAAAAATAAACTTGAAAAAGAAATGGGAAACAGAAAACACAAAAGGGAAAATAAAGAAAAAATGAGAGAAAAGAAAAAAAGAAACAGGAAAAAAGAAATAAGGGAAAAAGAAAACAACCTGAAAAACCAGTAATAACCGGTTCAGAAACGTTCTAGAAGGTTCCCAAAGCCGGCCAGGAATCTTCCATGAGGTTGGCAAAATTGTGTTATGTTGATCCCTCGCTCGTGGCTATAATGGGCTAGCCTAGTTACTTGCCCGCTCCTTCTCGCGCGTGTGTTTCCTTAACAACTTGACGCAACATGCGTCATAGAGGAAAACGTGTGCGTTCATATATATAATATTTTTGAGTTTTTTATGTGTGATAGTGCTAATTTTTGGAGAGAAGAGTCATATCCAACAGCCCGCCCGTGTTTCAAGCTTGACCAAAAAAAGCTTGGCCACCAGGTCATAAGAACAAGATTTCGCTTGGGCTTAGTCTGTCTATTGCCACATAGTCTTTTTTGGGCCAAAAAAATCCTGCGGCCTTTTCTGGGATTTGATCTCACAATTAGCCATGTTTATATTATACAATTTGTCCATGCTAAAAAGTGATGACCAAACTCACCGCCTTGAGATTATCACATTTGTCGTAAATAGATGGACAAGCGACCATCATCGACAATAATATAAAGAGGAAAAATGGCAACTTATTTGGGGTGCATGAGAGTGTGTGTCTCTCATTACAACGCACGGACATGTTTGCTAGTCCCTTCGATCCATATTACTTGTATTAAATGTGTCTAGATACGGGTGTATCTAGAGTTTCTAGATACAGCCGTATCTAGACACATCTAAGACAAGTAATATGAATTTGAGAGAGTAGTATAATCAAATGTGAGATACAACAAGTTCTTTTCTAGATAGGACCAGAGGCTCTCATACATCAAGAGCACACTATCTTGCATGCTAACAACAAGACTTGGGGTTCAATAGATAGGGATTAGAACAATCTCATCAAAGATGGTGGAATCACACTTTGAAGAATACAAGGTAGTGGATCTAGACTTTATAACCTTGAGGAGGAGCTCCCTTTGCCCTAGCAAGCTCTTCCTTCAATCTCCGTCTCTTTCACTTTCTATTTTGGTTTTCTCTTTTCTTCTCCAATGAAGTTTATCATGATTCTCCTGATTCTTAACGGTGCCTACTAGATGGGAGGCTTAAGCTCTCCCTCTCTTCTTGTGCAAAGATGAAAATGGCCTAAATCACAACCGTAATGGATAGTGGGTTCTTGCATAGTTAGCTTTGGATTGTCTAAAAGAGTTTAAATGATTGTCTCCTCACAGCCCACCCAGAGCACCCTATACGACATTTATCTCTTTGCTTCATAGAAAGACTACATGGGGAGGCGGACAAATGGCTCCCGGAGGCGCAACACCCAGATATCTGCGTCGGTGAGTTCTTGCATCAAGATGGCTGTGCATTGAAAGCTTAATGAATTTGCCGGTTAGGATACATATCCAATACATGATGATACATACTACTTCCGTCTAGGTTTATTAGTTCCCACCATATTTGGGTCAAAGTTTGGCTACATATTTAACTAGCAAAATGCTAACGCATGTTACCAAAATTATGTTGTTGGATTCGTATTTAAATGTAGTTTTCAATGATATAATTTTTTCTACGTATAACTTATATTTCATTAGTTAAAATCATCGTCAAAATATGACACAAAATACGACGAGAACTAATAAACTAGGACGAAGATAGTAGTGTCTAGTGTTCTATGCGCATAAAGTCAACATTCTCAGTTAATGTCATCTGCGTTTGCATGCAGAAAGGTGCACGTGTCGTGTCGGTTATAAAAGTTGCAATTAATATCACATTAGTGGTGGGTGGACGACCATACCTCGGGCCGGGTCGAGCCTCGTGCCGGGCCAAAAAAAGCCTGGCACTAAAAACCCAAGCCCGAGCCCGGCCATCGGGCCTAATTTATGGGCCCAAGCCCGACCTGAGCCCAAAAAAGCCCGGCCCGGCCCTGCAGGCCCGACCTGACGTAGGAATAAACTTAGGTTTTATCGAGCCCAAGCCTGGCCCGACCCGACCACTAGGCTCAAATCTAGGCCCGGGCCCGACCCGTGGGCAAGGTTGGACCGGGCCGGGTCGGGTCGGGTTTTTTCGGGCCGGGCCGGGCCGGGCCAGCCTTTTTTGGGCTGGGCCAGCCTTTTTTGGGCCGGGCCGGCCGGGCCGACCGGGCCGGGCCAGCCTTTTTTGGGCCGGGCCGACCGGGCCGGGCTGCCCATGGCCTGGACATGACTGATTTCAATTTTCTTTCCAGAATAGAACACGTTAGGTGAGAAGCCGGTACTAGTACTAGTTGATACTATCATAAACATGAGTAAAGCTCCTTTGAGTGGGTTTGTCTCCTAATAAACCAAACACAGTAAGTTCTAAACCCTCTATTTCTAAGGCATATCAATCCAAGTATTGTTCTTCTTTTAGGTTAAACCCTGTTATCTATTTCTAAGGCATACCGGTTCAAGTATTGTTCTTTTAGATTACTTTGATATCTTATGGGGCGTGTGGGTTGTTCAGTGTTAATTCAAATGCTAAACTGCTAATGTATGATGGATGACGGAGTTTAATGTGCTCAGGAGAAAACGTTATGGGGGAGAAAAATATGAGTAGAGTGTAAGACCATTTATGGTTGGCAGTAGAGCTCGTAAATGTAATAGATGCATGGTGGGGCCGGAGTGGGCCAGGACAGGAACAAAACACAAGAGAATACCATGTCTATACCTGAACATAATTATGACAAAAAGTCATAATACAGACGGACCAATATAGTGATCAGATCCCTATGCATGTTGGAGGGTGAGATTTCAGTGCGCTGTGCCGCTAGGTGCTCCTACGCATTTTCCGACTACATGGTCACTACTCACTATGTGTATACTTCCTCCGTTTCTAAATATTTGTCTTTCTAAAGATTCAACTATGGACTACATACGAAACAAAATAAATGAATCTACATTCTAAATTATGTCTATATACATCCGTATGTAGTTCATAGTGAAATCTCTAAAAAGACAAATATTTAGGAACGGAAGGAGTACATGTGTATTTTAGCTTTGCGTGCTATAGTAGGGAAAGATAGTTTGAGTGAAAGAATGAAACATAGTATTACACAAGTCATGTGTAAGTGAGTGTGAATCATCAATGTCTCAATAGTGTGAATCGTAGGTGAGTGTGAATCATCAGGTTGGGGGAACGTAGGCAGAAACTTATGAGCGTTAAACATCATTGAGTACGTACAAAATAATAATGATAATATAGCCATCACCTAACATACTCCTTCCGTCCCAAAATAACTGTCTCAACTTTGTACTAACTCTAGTACAAATTTGTACTAAGCTTGAGACACTTATTTTGGGACGGAGGGAGTATGTGGTAAGCAATACAAACAATTCAAATAAAGATAATATAGCCTCCATTTGTACGCATCCTCATCTATCCAAATAAAAACTTACTAATATTACTTGCTATCCAGCCCAAAACTGAATAATCATCTGTTTGGAACACCGTCCAGGTAAAGAATCATAATTGTTACTATAATATGGTCATCGCTGGTATTGTGTACATATGTCCTTTAGTGGCCATTCCTTCTAACAGCATCTCCAGTTTATTTGGGACATGGCAGCGGCAAATATTCGAGTCGAGTGTGCATTACTTTGGGTAATTTGAAACTGTCGGAATGCCATTATATTTAACTGAACAACATCATGATTTTTTTGCAGGTCATTTTTAGGGTGTCTAGATGGATCCATACATGGTTGTTGCTCAGCAGTACGGAAGTTAAGGAGCATATAGCCTATGGGCATAACCGGTGGGGAACGATAGCACAAGATATGTACTACCGGTTTGGATGGCGGGTCAAAAATAAAATAGTTGTTTCGTCATCTAGCTCTATTTTTGCCGGTTGTCACATTTTATATCTTTCGTTTGAATTTGCTTGTTACTTCAGTGCTATTTTATTTAATAAAAATAGTTGTATGCAGCAATTGACGCAGAGTCCGGATACAATCCTCCTTTTCGAAGAAAAAAAAAACATTGGTATTGTTTCTATAGTAGCTAATTTGATATGTCGTATAGTCCCTGCTGATGCCGCTCTCTCCTACGGCGCCCCAGCCCCCAGGTCTCTTTCTTTCCCAAGCTCCATTGTTCATCTACATCGGAGCTGACATGCTGGCAGCCACCTCTTCGAGGCGATCGCGTGAACTACACTGGTTATGCATGCCAGCGACCGTCCCTGAAGAAGCCTTAGTTGCTCTGCATTTTAGCAACACAGCGAGTAATGCATGAAGTCTTTTTTTTTTTGTTCCTTTCTCCCATGAATTGTTTTGTGCCTAATCTGGTGATGTAGAAATATGCAACTTTGATTCAGTATTGTTTCTATATCATCTATTTTCCGAACATTGTTGTGATATGAGAATATAGCATGTTTTCTGCTCTTAGTTCATATGGATCACATATCCCCTTATTCTTACTGTTGCTCAGATATATTTTTTATATGAAAGGTTTGGTTTGTTCTCCACCATTTTATTGTTCCCCGACTACTTAGTCTGTATGAACTTCTGGAACTATTTATGTGTAGAAAGCCAGAAATGGAGCAGAACGAAGGCGCCAATATTTATCGCAATACAGATGTTGATACACCATTATCGCAATACAGATATGTGATGTTAGTTACTCTATAGCAACGTCGTGTATTTAGGTAGTCAATCTTCTATTAGTAAAAAGACCGTAAAGATGATTTTCTATTAATTGGATAAACTATTACACACACATATAAAAGATGATTTATGTCACGTTTGGTTGGAGTGGTGTGGAGATCGTAATCACAATTAGTTCACCAATAGTTCTGTAATAACAACAACCTTCAAGGTCACCTCATCGACCTCTTTACCCGACTTCTTGTTGAACATGTCTTTAGTGATATCATCAACAGCGAGGCCCTCATTCACGGAGGCGCAACGCATAATGAAGAACTCGTCCTTGCACACCGTAGCATGTGGCGCCCTCTTCTGCCCTTGCAGTGTTACCATGATGTTACACTTGGATCGTGGTGGCATAACACATTTCTCTGGCTCTATGCAACTGTCATTTCGACATCAAACGCAACATAATCATTGCTTATATTGGTTAGCTGAAGTAAACATGGTATCGGCTTGTTTATCTCGAAGGAAAAATTCAGCTCGAGCTTCTCAAACTCAAGCAACTCCCATGGGTAAGGGCTTATCTGCATGAAAAAAAATGGGCACTTCCATAAGTACTTTTTAAGCTAACAGTGCAGTAATCAAAATTTCGGACCGTATGAGCTTACCGGGCCAACTAGCGAGTCACCAACATTATTAATGTGCTCATCCATACTTTCCAGTGCATTAAGCATACTGACTATATCCGATATTTTAGGCCTCTTCTTTGGAGAGTCTGACAAGCACTTCAGCGCTATTTCAATGCATTTAGTTACTTGTTGGTATCCAAATGGTGGATAGCTCACTGATTTATTCCACCTGTACCTCCACCTTCGAAGTACCTATCATTTCACAAAGGTTATTTATAATGACCCATAAAAATGTTTACAATGATGACTTACACAACCACCAAATAACATCAACATGATCTAAGATATCAAGATTGTCCTCGAGGAAATCCTACCTTTTTCACCATGCCTTATCTTGTGCGCACCATGCTTGGAGTGTTCTTATCGACCAAATAACTAGCAGCGCGATCCAAGTATTTGCGCCAGTAACTACATTTGTGACTTGTTGTTACATCAATTTATAGTTGTGCATATTTGTTATTTCAACTTAGAAGATGTTGATACACCATTATGTATGTGCACATTCAAGATTATATAACTTACACAACCACCAAATAACATCAATATGATCTAAGATATCAAGATTGTCCTCGAGGAAATCCTACCTTTTTCACCATGCCTTAGCTTGTTGTGTGCACCATGCTTGGAGTGTTCTTATCGACCAAATAACTAGCAGCGCGATCCAAGTATTTGCGCCAGTAACTAGATTTGTGACTTGTTACATCAATTTATAGTTGTGCATATTTGTTATTTCAACTTAGAAGATGTTGATACACCATTATGTATGTGCACATTCAAGATTATATAAGGACTTGTAGTCAAAATACACCATCATGCACAAATTTATTTGGCATTGTTTTTCTGGATATAGTTATTTGCTTCCCAACAAACTTAATTTAGCTCATCGTTTCATTAGCATATACCATTCAGAATACTAGAAATTAGGACAACCAATACAAACATCTTAAGAAAACATTACCATGGTGAAAATCTTTTCATCAGTGTATTATGTTGTTGGTAGGTACTATGTTGGTTATAAAACAGGACATTAGGCTTTGCAATATGTGGCTCGACATGCAAAACTACAGTCTAATACTAGTTGTAGTTCTCTCTTTTCCACTTCGCATGCACGTATTTGTGTCTAATTTTTTGTTAAATTATTTCAACAAATGTCACTAAAAAGGAATATAATCATTGATGAAATATACATAAACCTTGTGTTTTGTTCCCTGCCTGCCTCCTCATTGGTCATGCTGCATTTGTTTTTGTAATTTTCCTCTATCACATGCCTCGAGATGCTTACATGCATGAGCAATGCTAGACTTACGGGCAATTTTTCACGGAGGAACGCTTACAAACTGGGATGCCATGATTAGATTTGGGGGGAGAGGGCCCCACCAATGAAATTCAGAATGGAGGGGATGAATTGAATGTTGTTACCTGGCCATCCATCGGGCGGGCCGGGTCTAACCAAGCCCGAGGCAGAAAACCTAGGCCCGAGCCCAGCCTGGCTCGGCCGTTGGGCCTGGTTTTCAGGCCCAAGCCCATCTCGTCAACGATAAAGCCCGTCGGTCCTCAGGCCGGGCCCCTTCCCTAAAATGACAAAAGCCAAGCACAAGCTTGGCCCAACGTGTGCTTCGGGTTCAAATCTCAGACCCAGGCCCAGGCTCGCGGGCAAGACCGGCCGGGTATCCCATGGCCAGGTCTAACTCTGCCAAGTCTATGTGTAGGGTTGTCTCCGTAAGCACTGCCCATAGGTGGAGTAACTTCCTGCTCTAGTTAACCGTGTCGACTGACATAGCTAAGGCGATGTACATGCCACTATGTATTCATAAAAAAAAAACTACTTCCACCGATCCAAACTAATTGACGCAACTTTAACAAAGTTGTACTAAAGTTACGTCAATTAATTGGATGAGAGGGTGTACGATGTTCTCTCCTACTCACTCACGTCATAATTTGTTATATTTTATCGCCCACATATTATTCTGCACAACAAAGAAACGACCTATTATACCCAGCATGATTTGTTGCCTCTAGCGTTACCACGGCATCGTTTTGCTTCCTTGTGAAATACAATCGGCTGCAAACATAGGTGACCAATTTTGCTTACCACAAAATCATTTGCTTCTCTGTTGTTTCTAGTGCCGCTAACTCCACTAGGTGACCATGGCTGATACATGCCTCCGCTCGTCTATGTTCTACTCATGTCGACCTCTTGTATGTTAATACATTTGAGTCATTTTACGTTGAAGTTGGTTATCCAAAACTACACTGATGTTATGTATCTGTAAGAAACTCTTATTTTGCAGGCACATTCAGTTTTGGGTTATTATTATTAGTAGATTCAAAAAATAATTTCGTTTACATAGTTATTTTGAATTTAAGCTCAATTAGGACTTCATATATAATTTGTATTAAAACCAAGTTATTGTTAAAACAAATCATCTAAATTAGTATGTAAATTAGACTTGTAGTCTCTCCAACCATCAGAGTCGTACTATTTACAAAAGCAGAGTCATGCTATTTAGCCAAATAGGTTATATGCATTACTGATTTCTTCAAATAATCACATTCATTTACGTTTTTCTATATAAATAGTAACATTCTTCTACATTTTCATAATCTTGACCTGTCATGATAGGAAAGAAGTATTTAGCTCATGTGGATGAATGTGGTGTACTCCCTTCGTTTTTATTTACTCCGCATATTAGGTTTGTACAAGGTCAAACCTTAAATACTTTCAACAAGTTTGTAGAAAAAATATATTAACATATACATCACTAAATCAATACCATTGGATTCATCATTGTATATATTTTCACATCATGTAAACTTGATACTGTAAATGTTCATATTGTTTTCTATAAACTTGGTCCAACTTTATAAAGTTTGACTTCAGGCAAAGCCAATGTGTGGAGTAAATAAAAACAAAGGGAGTACTATACTCTTATAATCTAAACTTTCCACAATAGAAAATACTCTATAATAATATAATATAATATAATATAGATAGATAGATTTGTTTGTTGACCTTAATGCTAATGGACCTATAGATTTGTTCTATACTGCCAGGATGGAATGAAACTGCGATTGTTATGGTCTCAAAGGTTATTTCTCCTGAGAAGGTAACTCAATTCAGACCGATAAGTTTGTGAAATATGGTTTACATGCGATTTCAAAAATGGTTGTAGCCCGTTTGAAGCTAATTCTATCAGATATTATCAGCAGATTGCTTACAGATAATATTTTAGTGGCACATGAGCGTTTTCATACAATAAAAAAGAAGAGGGCGGGGAAAGAGTGCGTGTGTGTAATCAAATTGGATATGCATAAATCTTACGACCGAGTAGAGTGGGTTCTTTTAAAAGGAATTTTACTAAAATTGGGTTTTCAGGAGAATTGGGTGAATGTAGTTATGCACTGTGTTTCAGTTGTCGTGTACCGAATATGATTTAATGATGAAGAGACAGAGAGCTTTAAACCTACGAAAGGATTAAGGCAGGGGGGCCTCTATCACCCTACTTATTCTTATTGTGTACTAAGGGCCTAACTGCCCTGTTGGCTAATATGGAGGAGAGTTGTATTTATTTGGAGTAAAGTCAACAGAGATGCCCCGGCGATTTCTAATCTTCTCTTTTCTGATGATTCATTGATCCTCATGAGAGCTAATGCCGAGAACACAGAGGCACTGAGCGTAGTTTTAGATTCCTGTTGTGCCGCCTCATGACAAAGGGTGAGTGTGGATAAATCAAGCATCTTTTTTAGTCCCAACACAAGAGTGTAAGATAAGACGCAAATGACAAGTATTTGGGTTTGCCAACAAACATAGGTATGGACAAAAGCGACTATTTTCATTTTCTGATTGATTGAGTTATTATGAAGATTAGTGGATGGAAGGAAAAAATTGTTATCCGCTGGAGGCAAGGAAAGTCTCCTCAAGGCTGTTGTACAAGCTATTCCCATCTATGCCATGTGGGTCTTTAAAATTCCTAAAAAATGCAAAGGATCATTGATAATGGCGCGATGTCATAATTCTGGTGGGGTGACGAAGACAACTAGAAAAAATGCATTGGATGGCATGATGGAAAATGTGTGCCGAAAGATCAAGGAGGTATGGGATTCCGAGATATTCATTGTTTCAATCTAGCCTTGCTAGCTAAGAAAGCATGGCGTCTCCTCAATAACCCTGATTCTCTATATGCTACTCTCTTGAGAGCAAAATATTTCCTGGATGGAGACCTCAGGAATGCAAGTCTGAAAAACGGATCCTCTTTTACTTGGCAAAGCATTATGAAGGGAGTTAAGTCTTTGAAAAATGGGTATATCTGGAGGGTGGGAAATGGACAAAATATCGATATTTGGAGAGATGTCTGGATCCCAAACTATGCAAATAGAAAATTCGTTACCCCGAGGGGAGTTAACCTCTTGACTAAGGTTTTCGATCTTATTTAGCCAATGACGAACTGGTGGGACGAAGACTTGGTGAGACAAACGATGTGGCCAGTTGATGCCCAGTGAGTCCTCGTGACCCCCCTTCCTACACATAATATGTTAGATTTTATTGCATGGAGATATACAAAAAATGGGTTGTTCACTGTTCGGTCAGCTTATTGGGCGGAATGGAACTTTCAACACGGGACAAAGTTGCAAAACTCCAATGGGATGGGACGATCTAATGTCAATCCCATTTGGGGGGGGGGGGAGAGATTTGGAAATATATCGTGTCTAACAAAGGTATTTTTTTGTGTGATGTGCTTTACATGGAGCCCTCCCATGTCGTGTTACGCTTGCCAACATACACATGAAAGTTGTTCCCTCTTGCCCTTACTGCTCTAATTAACAGGCCAGAAGATACAAAGCATGTGTTGTTTCTATGTCACAAAAACAAGAGAGATTTGGAATAAGTTGGGAATGTATGAGGTGATTAACAGATCATGCGCTATTGATCATGCAGGAGAGGCGGTCCTTGAATTTCTGCTGCTTCTGCCACACCAGGATCTTTTTATAAGGGCCCTCCAGAATGTCCGTGAAATGATTGTCATAACCTCTTGATACTTATGGTGGGATAGGCGTAAATTGGTTCATGAAGGAAAGACACAAGATGCACATCAAACTTCTACGGGTGTTCCTGCTCTAATGACAAATTTTGTCAAAGCCTACTCCCCTAATGCGTCCAGTAAAAAGGAAGGGTCAATTCGCCCCCCCCCCCCCCCCTATGGGATTTGTTAAGCTAAATGTGGATGCATCTTTGGACCATAATTTGCTTAGGGGCACAGCTGGAGCTATCCTTAGAGATGACAAAGGAAAATTCATTGTTGGCAGAAACTGGAAGATTGAATGGTATGCGGATGTTCTGTCAGTTGAAGCCTTAGCTCTTCAGCTGGGCCTTTCTATGGCACAAAAGACGGATGCAACCGGCTTGTTATTAAATCGGACAATATGGAAATCATTGATATAATGAAAAATGGAGGACAGTACGCGGGAGCGTCGACGGCAATTTTTTATGACTATTATTTTCTCGCTTGTGACTTTCCTCTTACTAGCTTTGAACATTGTAATAGAGAGGCGAATAGGGTCGCTCATGAATTGGCTAGGATAGAGAAATTCTCAGAGAGCAGTGACTGGTTTGAGGAGCCTATGGATGAGATTGTACTTTCGTTACAGACAATATAACCATTATTTCAAATTAATAAAGCTTTGGGTTTTTTTAACGGAGGGAGTATCAACTTAAGTCCACACTAATTGGTACTAGCTACAAGATAAGAGGTGAAATAGTATTTTAATCATATTGCTGTAATTACCATTATCTTGCACAAAAGCATAGAAGTATAATTGTATTCAAACTTCATGAAATATACGCCATGTAACATTCATTCCAACTGTTGAAGGTGGCCTAATTTATTGATAACATATCTTGTTATAGAGCTAGCAATACTTGATTTGAATATAGACTTGTAATATTGTTTGAAATTTGATCCAGTATATGAATAGAGCAAGATGTGACTTAAATTGTGATTCTACACGAAGTACTTGAAAAAAGAGTAACATAGACAAGCTTGAACTGTGAGTTGAATAATCCTTACAATTTTAATGTCAGGGTTGTCCTTGCATCCAGTCACGAGTTCTGTAATTATAACTCCCAAACTGAATATGTCTGACTTGATTGACACTACACCATGCTTTATGAATTCTGGAGCACAATATCCACTGCATGAAAGTATGATCTATAGTTATATTCTCTATAAAAAATGCATGAAGAAAACGTTGTAAAAGTGAGACAGAAAAGTGTGCTCTATATGCGCAAGCTTACAGTGAAATTGCGGAGTTACTAGTGACAATGTGTGTTGCTCCGTCAAGTAGTTTTGATATACCAAAATCTGTTATTTTTGGTACCATAAGATCATCAAGCAGTATATTGGCAGGTTTCAGATCCCTGTGAATAATACCCTTTTCCTTATGAAGATACTCCAAGCCGTTGCAAATTCCTTTAATAATTTGGTATCGGGTATGCCATTTAAGTCCCCTTAATTCATCTATATAGGTAAATCAGAGTAAAAGCCAGGAAAAGAAAAAAAATAAGGAGATTGGAAAATCCTTCGTAACATTTCACATGCATTGTCCTACCGGTAAGATATTTGTCGAGGCTTCCTTTGTTGATATACTCGAAGCAAAGTAATCTTTCTCTTATCTCTGCAAAAATAAATTTTGGTGTTTCCCCTGGTTCTGGATTTATCACAGCTTTACCCTCTGTATTGGCACAGTAACCTAGCAACCGTACTACATTTTTGTGTTTAACACTGATCAGAAAAGTAGCTTCGCGATAAAATGACTCCTCTTCGATTGTATGGCTGTTCAGAAGTCGTTTAACAGCAACGCTCCCGTTTTGAAGATCACCCTATTTAACTTGTCTTGTTAGCACAACCAAGAGCATTCAAACCAAGTTTTGCTCTGCTGTGATAAATCTTTTACGATTAAGGATTGCAGAACCTACGCTTACCTTGTAAACGACTCCGAATCCACCACGACCAATTTGTCGTGTAACAGCAAAATCCTCAGTGATGTGTTGTAAAAGTGCTAGCGGCAGATTCGTCGGCTCCACGCTTCCGTCAAGTAGTGTACGCTCCAGGACATTAGATGCAGATTTTATGTCCACCCTGATTACAGCATGCACTTCCATTATCGAACCACAAAGAAATTAATTTGCTTCCTGAACACTGTGATGTTCATTGATGCTGGAAGGATAAGTATTCTTAGTTGAGGTTATTTTATCCAACTTAGCATGACAATTATCCAACAACAACAGCATTTCAGAATCCTAAGATGAAGCTAATGGAAGCTCTCATGGTGATGCTCACTAAGATTCAGTTTTTTTTTTGCGCGACAAATATATGGCACTAGCATAATATTTCAAACAAAATGCATTGTCGAATCATGATTCAAGATTGGACAATCAGGAGATCACTGATGAAATCCCAGAAGCAACGTGACTTGTACCACAATCAATTGTCTTGGTATTAGAGTGCACATGCATCAACCATAGTTGTCACATGGTACCATGCAGCTGAGAACTGGTGGGAGCTCATCCTACCTTTCTCTCGAAGCATCAGATATTATGTTCTCCATACCGTCTAAAATCCCAGAACCTCCTTCAACCTTCACAGAAAATAGTATGCTCGGTAATTATTTGACGCTTAATTCTCTGTAGCACGCGATAGCACACCATATCAATCTTATCTGTAACTTCTTAGGATTGAACAATTTTGGGAGGTAACTAAATTGGTACCTTCTGTTTGATCGTATCCCTTTCAGGGCTAAAATAGATACCAATTGCGTCAATCACGTCTGCAGCATTGGCGAAGAAGCCAACAATACTACCATTGCTCTGCAGCGGACTTCGGAACCGAGTCCCCCCTCCATTTCCATATGGGCCGTAGCTACCAGTATTGGTGACAAAGTAAAGTGAAGTTACAACATCTGAGTTTTTGGAGCTCCAGCCTACTGTTCCAGAAACCTCCATCAAGAAATCTGACTGGCCAAGGAGAATCTACAAGTGAAGCATATTGATTATCATCATGTCGACTCGTAGAAAGGTATAATCATTTGAGATTATAAGGATGCAATAATGTTCCTTCCTGTGCGGTAATGCTCGTCATTAAAATTACACTAGTCCGTACATACATATTAAACCCGCAGCAACGGGCGGTTGATAGCTGTTAATATAAGTAAGAAGACTTGTACTCACAGTATGAGAGCTTCTTTCTAGAGGATCAGCCGTCCCTCCCCATGGACCAGCGGAGTGCTGTTGCCCATCGCCATCACTATATGTAAACATAAGTGAATTGATTACCCTTCCGCTATGAATGACCACGCTTATCAGACGTCGTGGCAACACATCCACGTCATTAGGCCTCCCTGAACCACCACCCCATGGCCCAATTTTTGTAACCGGGTCCTGAGTGCAAATTAAATCCGGTTCACCAACTTCAGAAAAGATTAAATTGTCTGAAAAATAAACAAACAATACAATTTAATTGCAAGCCTATTGGCACCTGTTCTTTCGTCGATCCACTGTCATTTGGCTTCACATATACACCAATTGCGTCGACCACCCTCCCAGTATTAGCGAACAAGCTGACGATGCTGCCATTGCTTAGCACTGGACTGTGAAAAGGAATTCCTCCTCCTCCTCCAAAAGGTCCATACCGACGAGCATTGGTAATAAACATAACGGATGTTACAACGTCAGAAGAATATTGCGTAGAGGAACCAATTGTTCCAGAAACTTCGGCCAGAAACTCAGAGGGTCCTAACAGAATCTACAAGGGGGGGAAATGGAAATAAGCCAAGGTACAAGGGGGTAAGTTGAACGCATGTATTGAAATGGAAAGGAAGCTTGGCTACATATTATTCCTTCCATTCCTAAATATTTGTCTTTTTAAAGATTTCACTACGGACTACATACTGATATATATAGACATAATTTAAAGTGTAGATTTACTCATTTTGCTCCATATGTAGTCCATAGTTAAATCTCTAAAAAGATAAATATTTAGAAACGGGGGGAGTAGTTACTACAGTATTATTAGAGGTAACTGCACTGGTGGTACACCACTTTATCCTAAAGGTTGCTTTCGTTCACTATGAACTACTAGTTCACAAACTTGGCATGCAGATAAATATAGGTCTTTTTAGGCATTCCAATAGAGAACTACATACAAAGCAAAATGAGTCCACAAACTTGGCATGCAGATAGATTTGATCCAAATTGCATCTGGCAATGCACGGCACGCCCACATCGACTGCCATGTTGGCAAAGGAGTCACATGGCATGGAGGAGCTCGCCCTGCGACATGTAGTCTCTGCAACTAGGTCCCTGCATGTCTTCTCTCCTTACCTCATTCTTTTCCTCTCTCTCTCTTTTTTTGCGGGTGTCCTTACCTAATTCTTGATAGCACTCATTCATCTTTCTTGAACTAACCCGGGCAAAGAAATTACTAGCTAGTGATAGCAAAAAGGAATAGAGGACACAAGGCTTCTCGAACTGATTGGAATAAACCTCGGCACAATATTTGCCGAAGTGTGTATTTGCATATTTAAACCTGAGTAATATTTACACACTTACCGTATCAAAGCTCCCATAAGAAAAGCCTGCCGAAGCTCCCCATGGACCTGCATGGTGCTGCTTTCCGTTGTCGTCACTGTACGAAAAGGCAAGTGAAAATACAACTTCTCCACTACGAATTGTGATGCTGTTCAAACATAGCGGTGCCACCTCGATGTCCTTATGGTTGCCATTATGAGCTCCCCACGGCCCAATCTTTGTAATACATGTCTAAGACAAAATCAATGAAGCATACAATTAAAAGTGACTGATTGTGAGTACTAAGTAATAAAAGACTAATTACTAGTGCTAAGTAATTCCACTATTAAATTTATTTGGTTCGATATCTGATTGAAAGTCATGTTCTACAAATATCTAAATATCAGTTTACTAAATCTTAGTGAAAAAATGGCCACGAGCTCTCAGAAAATTTGGAGTACGTATCTCACCATATATGGCTCCTTTATATCACCTTCTAACTTCGGGGTTGGCACATGGGGGTCCATCATCGTCCTGCAGATTTCATTCACTAGTGTCAACATGTCACATTTAAAGATTTGGCTATCAGATCTAAAAACTAAGGGTGGTTGGGGGGGGGGGGGGGGGGGGGGCGGATTTTTTTTAATACCATAGTAATGAGAAAATGCTGTGCATTTAGCAGATGAAATTTCCAAACATTTTTTATTTAAATCTCATTTGGCTAATAAGAATGTTTAGAACCATACATTTGGTACCTGGTACAATCGGTTCGAGCTGGTGCTGCTTTGATGTGTGGAGTCTGCGGTTTAAATATTCCTATATGAACATTTTTTTTTGTTTTATCACCTTAGCATTTAGGCAGTGAGACTACACGACCTCGAGAGTACCAGGTGTTGATTGTACCGATGCACTACCGTACATGTTGTCTAATAATATGTGTCATGGCCCTTTAATACGACGACAGAAAATCCACACTGATCAAGACCATGGATGTAGCATTCAATGTTTGTGTATGTATTTTGATGCATATTTTTTCATATTTCACAACATATTTAATAGATTATAAATTTATTTCACCAGTGATCTTCATACTAGCTAATGCTCGTCGATGATGGCATGACGGTGACATAAATCAGCTGATGTGGTGGAGCTAGCGTAAACCGCTGCGTTGATTCATGATGTATAACTCAAGTGGATGCCACGAACCGGCAAGAAGGTGGCGACCAGCCAACGAAACAACCCAAGGGATGCAATACAAGACCCTGTTCTCTGGTCTTTACTAGTGTTGTGTCTTAATCTCTTTTGTCGCATGGAGCTTATTTTGCACTTTATTTGCAAAAAGAGTAAGGGTATATTGCTAGACAAGTTTGGAGTTTGTTTCATGTACTCCTAGGCTCTTGTCTGATAGAATGATATATTTCAAATCCGCTAGCCTGGCACATGTCCCGAAGTTCTGTTTAGAAATATGGACTGGTTCGAATGTAAAAATAAATTGTCAAATTTATGATCAGATGGGTTTAGGAAGTGATGTCGGTATATTTACTGAAATTTGTACCATTCTATATATTGTCAAAATGGACGTGCGTCGCACGCCTCATAGTCTAGTTTGTAATGAGATTAGGACAAGTATTAGTACGGAGAGTGACACTCCAAAGCTATTTTCTTCCGCTGCATACTTATATCAGCAGACATCTAAAAGAAGATTTAAGTGCGGATGGATCAACAAAGGTCCAAATAAAAAATAGTTCCTATAAGAAAACAAACGTGAAGAAATGAACTGAAAGCATCGTAATGTACCTCTTTTTTCATTGGTCCGAGATAAAAACCGATTGCGTTAATATGCTTCTCAGCCTGGGCAAAGAAGCCAACGATGCTATTATTGTCCTGCACCGGAATGCGGAGCGGAATCCCCCGCTCGTCTCCAAATGGTCCATGGCTAGAAGTATTGGTGACAAGCACAAGTGACGTTACGAAATCTGGAAGAGAAGGATTCGGACCAATTGTTCCTGAAATTTCCTTCACTACCTCTGAATGGCCAAGCAGGACCTACAGAAGAAGGAAAAGGAAAACTGTTATGAACATAGCAAACAGTACGGTGTGAATGGTATACAAGATGCATTTTGTATACTCGTGTGAGTGCGTACTACCACCATGAGCGCCGACATTTTGGAGTTCATGCTCCAGTGAGCTTGGATTTTATTTTGAAAGTCATATTTCAAAAGTCTGAAAAGACTGAAAATAATTACACTTATACATATTGACGTATTTTACATATTTGTAATATTCCATTAATATAAACTTTAGGAGGTGAACTACACTAAAACAATATTTTTATGGGTTTTTTGAGATAGTATGCCACATATACTATGTACTAAAAAATTGCTGAATTTGTAATATGTAAAATGTATAAATATGTATTACATGAAAAATGTATAAGTTTCTGGATTTTTTTATGGTTTTTTTAGATAGTATACCCCATATACCCTATTATTTTTGCTATTTCAGATCCATGCATTATCTTTTCTATGTACCCATGTATTAATATGTATTACATGAAAATTTATAGGTATATAGATCACACCCATGTGCACATGTCAATTTTTAAGAACTTACTGATATTTTAAATATCATATTTTCTTTATTTGAAATTTCGTGCTCACCAGATCACTGAGGCCGTTGAAAACTAGGGTACATTGCAGTGAATATTTTCACAAAAACTTGTTTCAGAGTATCTTGTAATTAGGAATAGAGTATATTTCAAATGATAAAAGGTATAATGCATACACACATGAGAGCGTTGGGGGTGCATACTTATGAATATAGCTGACGTTATACATTGATTAACATAAGCTACATACAAAATACATTCTCACTTCCTTATGGCAATAAAGTAATGTTAGGAAGACTGACACTCACCATATGAGTGTTCATATTTTGAGATGCATCCGATCTTCCCCATGGACCAATGGTGTGCTGATGTCCATAGCAGTCGTTGTAGGTAAACTTGAGTGAATCAATTACCTTGCCGCTACCAACTACCACGCTTATCAAACTTCGTGGTACCACGTTCAGGTCATGTGCCCTCCCTGAATTACCTCCCCATAGACCAACCTTGGTAATCGAATCCTGATTGTGAACCAATGGATTAGAAAACCGAGGAAGTCTTTCTTTTAAATAAGGGTATGCACCCGGCCTCTGTATTGGCCGACGCAGGCAGACATAAACAACTAGGCAAAGATATATATACATATTTAGAAAGTGGTTGATCAAATAGGACTCATTGCAAATAAATTAGTACCCGTTTCTCCATTGGTCCACTGGCAATGTTCACATAGAGGCCGATTGCATCAACTACTTCGCCAGATCGGCCAAAGAAGCCAACAATACTAGAGTTGCCCATGAGCGGACTACAGAAAGGAGTTCCTCCTACTCCTCCAATAGGTCCATACATATGAACATTGGTCGTAAACGTAAGTGAATTTATAATTTTGCTTTCATATTGGTTAGAGGAATTAATTGTTCCATAAACTCCTGTCAGAAACTCTTCTTCTCCAAGCTCAATCTACAAGAAAAAATATGCTATTAATTTTATATATTGATAACAAATATAACTTGAAATTTGGTGTTGTATCCTCTTGTATCTTATGAATTAACATGCACCTCGCTTGCATGGTTCAAAAATATATAGCTAGAAAGAGATATCGATACTTACCGTACTAAGGATGCCATCAGTAAAGTAATCGCAAACTCCCCATGGCCCTACATGGTGTTCCACTCCGTGTTCGTCATTGTATGAAAACTCAAGTGAATATACATATCGTCCACCGCGAATTGTTATGTTGTTAAGACATATGGGTGCAACCTCGATATCCCTCTTAGCGCCACCATGTCCACCCCACGGCCCAACCTTCCTAACATATGCCTAAAGTAAGGACAAAGGTAGATAACTGAATTAATCCTTGACTTTGTTTGAACTTATTAATGCTTGACTTGAACTAAGCGTATTCCTAATTTTGAGGCTAAATTTAAGGTTGTATGCATCAATCAATGTAAAGACGGGTTCTTTTACCCTCGTTTTGAAAGAAAAATGAAGCTTATTTGCTTTTTGTTGATTGAAAAATTCAAGATAGACAAATATCCAAAGGTCAACATCCGTTAAATATCAAACCTTGGTATGAACAAATATAAATACTTCGCAAGCATAGAAGTCTAGACGAGATATTAATGGTGAATGGTGAAGTTTCTGCTGCACCACGCCCACCTTTAGGTTGGGCGATGTCATCATATCATCGTTCTGTAGAGTTCAACCATCAGTATCATAATTAATTGGTGCAAAAATAAAGATCATAAGTTACAAGTACATAGTTTTAATTTATGATTAATCAAAATGTTCAATGTCTTGAAAAAGGTATGATTGTCAGGTTTTGCATGACACAATGCACACAATAAACAACAATGACTATGACATCAATGATGAACACAAAGACAAAAACAAAATAGAAAATGAGAGCGGTGTGCATGGTATGGTCCACTTTGGAAGAACAAGTTATCATGGATCTCCTAACACACCTCCTACGTAGTCATGCTCCACCCATACTATCAGCATGTATACTACAGTGACAACATCTATTAGGAGACATAGTGATATCAATGTTGATATAGTGCTCTAAATACATTTGAAAAGTTCCAAAAATTCAAACGAACCGAGATGTATATCAAGAGAGACACAAATGAAAATTTTCAATTAATAGTGCATTCTCTTCATACTTTTATTTAGATTTCCATTTTAGTATCTAAATGGGTGGCCCTCATAAATGTGAGCGTGTCATCTTGCTTGTCATTAAACATAAATAATTCCTTCATAGATATTCATATCATTTGGCTAAAAATAATAAGATTATATAGCTACCACACATGTTATACTAACTAGAATATAACTTGGATAAAAGACATATTTAGTCATCTTAATTCGTATACTAATGCTTTGTAGTGTACCATTACCAAGAATCCTATTAGTTCAGAAGAAGCATCCTAGTAGTGTAAACTGAGCTATGTTGCAGAGTGTGTGTTCCCTGTATAATATATTCGGAAGATTGGTATGATATGATTTTCTTAAACCAATTTTTTATGAAAATCTCAGAAGGAACATATGGAGGACATATGAGCTATGCTCTGTCAAAAGTTAAATTAAAATAGAGACAAAAATGAATAGAAGGGCACTAAAGACAAAAGTATACCGGTTGTGATCTTTTGGTAAAATGATTCAGATTTAAAAGGTTAATTTGGTGGATACATATCTTCACCAAAGTTTAGTAAATCCAAAGCATCGACACACATGAGTTTCAACAAGGTAGATTATATTTTTAGAAAGTCATTTGGTATAATGATTCAGATTTAAAAGGTTAATTTGGTGGATACATATTCATATTGACCAAAATATAGTAAATTCAAAGCATCTAGTCACGTGAGTTCAAATAGGGTAGATTATATTTTATTAAGTTATTTGGTATAATGATTAAAGATTTAAAAGGTTAATTTGGTGGATACATATGTTCATATTAACCAAATTTTAGTAAATTCAAAGCATCTACACACGTGAGTTCAAACAAGGTAGATTATATTTTTAGTAAGTTATTTAGTATAATGATTCAGATTTAAAAGGCTAATTTGGTGGATACGTATGTTCATATTAACCAAAGTTTAGCAAAATCAAAGCATATACGGACGCAATTTCAAACGGGGTAGATTGTATTTTTAGTAAGTTACTTGGACAATGTTCGTGTGTTAAAATGAGATATAAATATTCTAGTACGTTAGCTTGATTTACCAGCCCATATAATTTGATTGTGTAAATAAATGTTTAGCAAATCCTGCCCTTTATTTACCTTATATTTTGATAAGAAGGTTGGTAGGTAAATTAAAGTGGAATTTGTGTAGAAGGTAAGTAAATTAAGGTGATTGATTATCATATAGGAAAGGTTGGATGGAGGGGTGGTGGGGCAAAGGAGAAACATGAAACCTTACACTCTTTTTAAGTGGTATAGATAGAGAGTAGAGACTATAGGTATGTGTCTGTGTGTTGCCATGTGGGGGTATTTATTAACATAATAAGATTATCATACTGGACAAATAGGGACTGGTTGATATCATTTCTCTATGAATAGGAATTTTTTCCTATTTATGTAGTTACCAAAAAAATCGATTGAGGGTGGGAGGTTAGACGAAGGGGAGGTGGAGAAAGTGAAAGATGGAACCTTACATATTTTTTAAGTAGTAGAGATGATGATCTATCAGAGATAATCTATTTAGATATACAATTATGAAGATACGTTGGTAGTGATGTAATTGAGTAGAGTTATAATGAGTTAACATATATCTAGATATACTTATGAAGATATACTAGAGATGGTTTATTTTGGAATAGCTATGAAGGTCTATCTGTTGTGATATTTTCAATAGTGCGACCATAATCATGCACCTATGATTTGTCTATGTATAGTTGTGAGGATCTATTGAAAGCATTGACTAACAAACATGTTCTATAAATTAATTCTTGTATGTTTTACTTGTCTTCATGTCTTTATTCTTTTTTAAAAACTATCATAAGTGAAATGGTTGTGTGTGGGACATATATTCTCGCATTTGCCCACTTGAATTATTTGTATTTAAGAAACATTTGATGGCTGTCAATCATCGTATATTATGTACATTTATAAAAAATGTAACATACAGCCTTACAGACTTTGTGCAGAAAAATATGGTCATATTTTACACCAAAGTTACAGGAGTAGGGTTGTATGAATTTGTATTTTTGTCAAATAAAACATAGATTCATTGTTTGGACCAAAATTGACATGCTGATATTTAGAGTAGGCTTGGTTGGAAGCCAAATATTGGGTTCTCAACGTTTTAGCATAGCAACATTTGGAACTCATTGTGGAAATTTTGAGAGGTTGGAAAGATAAGTTGGTTGTTGATCAATTACATAATTTATTTTTGGGTTGCCAGCATATTGGCAACCCAAGTTCTAGGTACCAAGCCAAGCAGCCTCTTAATATTAAAATTAGATCCCATTTTTTGTCCTAAATATGTCCGTAAGTTTTTAAATAAACGTTCTACCGGCCATGCATATTGCTGGCCATGCATATTGCCGTAACAAAAAGTGACATCACCTTCTATTCAAGAAACAAATCATGAATTTTCTCCTCTATATATTATTCCTTCTTTTTCTAATCCGACACCCCTATCAAATTTCTAAGCATGTGTGTCACTTTGATGAGTACTCCTCGATGTGCATAGCGTACTCATAGCTCGTTCCTCATGTCCTGGACTTATGGATAAGAAAACAACCCAAGACTGCTCCATGAAGTTCAAACTACTTACATGTTTTGCTTTTCTGAGAGTTTTTAGCGGCATCTCAATGTTTCATCTCCATCGTATTGTTAGTAAATATAAAGTTCTTTTGTATTCTGTGCAACTAATAATTAACAAAGATGGGTGCGCTAATAAAAGAAAAGTCACATTTCCTAGTAGTGTGGCAGCAAAGATAAAGCAAGGAAGATTAATGTTTGGGTTACGGTTTTCGTACCCCTGGCGTTGCATGGGAGAGTTGGGGGGCTTCTGAAGATCAAATATTCTCCTTGATGGTCAAAACATGTAACTAGTATGCATACATGTTTTATTGATAATCCAAATTTATAACAAAAAACACATTATACTAATCCCCTAATAATTATAATAGTAGATGACGTTTGTCTACGATATTGCTAGTGACTTCAATTAATTCTTACCAAGTCTGTGTCCTTTGTACCACCTTCGATCTTTTGGTTAATAAGTGTCGTCCCAACCATCGCTCTGCAGAAGCTAACCATGAACATTGATATCCTAATCAAATTTATGCAAGAAAAATTGAATGCAGTCTGATTTTTGTTGGGTGTAAGGTAAAGTTTGGCTAAGAATACGCGACCCTTATGAAAAAGGAGAAAAATAAGAACATAGCCTCAAGTGTTACCAATTTCTGGCGTGAAGTAGGACTGATGATCAGTTTACCCATTATATAAAGTAGGGTGTCCCCCACAGTCTTGTGATAAAGATGTTGTGAAGTGGTAAAGAACCTACAACGCTAAACTTGAGTGCATACACCGTTATTTGGATCATCCATCCATGTGTGATCTGCATTCATTTGAGTAGCGCACAAGTGGAAACTAAGTGAATGGACACTCACTGTGGTTGAATTTGATCTGTTATGTGCAAGTAGTAGTTTGCCCCTTTTATAGTTAGTGACTTTAATCTCATTAGAGTTATTTCTGACAAAAACAATGATGATAACAACCAGATAAGTAAACATGGGATGTTGAAAATCAACATGTCCAATAAGATTTAC
Source organism: Hordeum marinum (assembly GCA_022496015.1). Lineage (NCBI taxonomy): Eukaryota > Viridiplantae > Streptophyta > Magnoliopsida > Poales > Poaceae > Hordeum > Hordeum marinum. The sequence continues at coordinate 464,280,248 of CM039676.1, read as the reverse complement.
ACCTAGGCCAACAATCGTGGTTCGCTATCATGGCTGCATCAATAAGATATTTGTTTTGTATGGGTTGTGGTGCTCGCTTACCTACTACTTCCACTCAAACCTTAGCTAGAGTGGGTAGTGATCATACACGGCTACTCTTGGAGTTTGGAACAACTCATATCCCACTACACAAAGAAATTCTTTGAAAAGAAGGCTTGAATATGGAGGATATGCCCGAGTGGTTCTGGAATCTTGGATTGTGGTGTGTATTGCAAGAGATTACACTAGTATCTGGTTGGAGAAGGTTCAATGTCTTAGGAAAAGATTGAGAAGCTTCTCTGATAAACATAAAACACACTTGTGGCAGAGCGTGATTGCCTTGATATTATGTCTGAAACCCAACCACCTTGTTTGGGGAAAAGAGAGAGTGATACAATATCTAAATAATTGATACCTCTCCAATGTATCTCATATTATCCATTTCATATTTCTCATCATTTATGCAAAGTTTTTATATTTATTTAGAACTAATCGATTATTTAGTGCCCAATGCCGATTTATGTTTTTCAGCGTACATTTCCTCATGGCAAACATGTATTTTGGATTTTAGGAAAAAATAGAAAAATATGAGGATGAGATATGCATAAAGGAGACGACACGGGACCGGGACTTGGGCCAACACGGGGCCTAGACGCCCAGTATAGGTGGCCAAAGTCTCTGGGTGCCTTGTTAGGGCGTCTATACATTACAAGAGGCATACGGACCTCTTACTTTGCCAAAATCTTGCCCTTTGGACTCTGTGAACTACGCTAAAATTTTCACATTTTTAAGAGATATAGATCTTGGAAATTAATAAAAATGTGATAGGACTCAGATTAAGGTGTCCAAAAATAGCTCCCCCGGATATCTAATGCAATCTCGGGGGATGCTCCCATCCTACACAACCATGGCCACCAAAAATAAGAAGTAAATCCTTCTAGCACCTACGGGAGGCCAAGTAATAGGGAGAAGGGGGATCTCTCTATCCATCCCTTCCAGCGGTGCTTGAACTTCGTTGGAAGAGCCGGCATCACCACCATCTCCTCCAACAACTTCGTTGTCATCACCACCACCATATTAATATATATTTTAGGCTTATCCATCCATAAAACTAAGTATAATACATTAGAAAATATTGATGTCTTGTGCTATGTATTATTTCCCCATGATTTATTACAATTTCGTCAATGTTTGAGTAGTAACTTGTTCTATGTCACTTGTGAAATATCATAAAGATTAGTTCGAGTTTTATACGTTGGTTTGTATGCAATATTTTGTGTCTTGTGTATGAGTGCACATGTATGTAGGGGAACACTTCGGGTGCAACAATGTATTATGACAAATATATGAAAGGTGTTGGGGTGATAGAATACCATTCTGGAAGTATATGAATTATAACATATGGGAGTTAGGGGACCCTAATGTTATAGTTGAGTTATACCGTAATTATTATTAGTAGTTGTTTATGCTTTCCAAGTATTAAATTATAAGTGCATATAAGTCAATGGTTGTGCAACATGCCTCCTACCTAGAAATGGACACAACTCCACTTATTGAAGGAAGCACAAAGTCCATCTTACATTGCCTTGTATGCCTGTGATGTACCCTTCAAGCGACAACAGAGTGAATCACCTAGGTATATAACTAGATTTGTTCCCAAGATAGAGAGACAACCACTTGTTACAAAATAGCCAATTTGTTGGAACTCTCGATCCCATTGGATACCACTACATCCATCACAGCGATCACACAATCAAGCTCTCTTTTATTTATTACAATATTGTACTACCAACACCTAACTTTTATTTTTATCTTGACAAGCACTTTAGTTACCTCCTTGAAACTTATATTGCTAAGTACCTTAGTTTCTACACTTGCAACCTATCTTAGTTATAGAGAGCTTAGGTAAACTAAACACTAAAGTTTATAGCTAGTTTTCCAAGTGGCATACCTAACTTGAGAGAATAGGAAACATATCTTTAGCTACACTATAAACACTCACATAGTTCCACATCCACATTCAAAATTGCCACAAAATTCCCTATGTTTGGGGATTATCTAGAACTAATTATCATGGAGGAATGGAGTGATTAAGGCAAGGAAGAGTTCTAGGTCTAGATATGTTATAGGTAGAAAAAAACACAACGTACTTCCATGTAGTGCTTAACCAGAGAAGAAGGAAGAAAAGCAATGTAATTTTAGAAAGTGGTAGTTATATGTCGGAGTTAGTTATAGAGTTTTACAAAAGGTTTTCACTAGGAACACTAAATGTATATCTCTTTAATGGATTCCTTTTAGACGAAATGGTTACACGTGAAGAAAATGTTTATTAGAAGAAATTGGAGACTCTATCCTTAGCTCCTATGTTGAAGGAGCACTTGTCCATGATGGTCTCCCATTCCTCTTCTACCAAAAATTCTAGGACACCATTGATTAAAAGAGACTAGGTCAACCTCTTTGGAGAGTTAGAAAAAAATTATGCTTCCTTGTTCAGACTAAATTCAGCCTCGTAACTCTAATACCAAAATAATTAGATGCCAAGAATTTGAAGAGGTTTAGAACCATTGCCTTGTCTAATTATAGTTTTGGGATCTTCTCTAAAGCTTGTACTAATAACAAGCTTGGGGAAATGTGTCAATAGGCTTATTGCTTGAAATTAAAATACCTTCATTATGGGCAGGTACATCTTGGAGAGCATTGTCATAGATCATAAAATGATCTATGATGTCCATCATGAAAAATACAAGAGAGTTTCATTCTGAATATTGATTACAAAGAATCTTATGATAGACTGGATTCGACATTTTTAGATGAGATGATGCTCCAAAGAGGCATCAGCCCAAATGGATGGATAAGATGAGAGTGATGTTGCATAAGGGGTTGGTAGGGATCCAAATGAATGATAACAATAAAACAAGTTGGAACTAATAAAGGCATGATACAAGGGAAGCCACTCCCCCCCCCCTTTTTGCTCTTCAACTGGGTAGTTGAAGCTTTTTCCAGAATTCTCATTTAGAGCTACGAGCCAACATTAATCTCTGGTTTGCTTCATAATTTAGACAATGAACATAAACTATGGTGATACGAAATTCCTAATTTTAGGGACTTATAGTTTATTTGGTTCTTGGATTAAATATAGCAACTAGGTTATCATATTGTGGAAGATGATCATTGACTTTAAATACCCCCAATGGTATACCAAATAACTATGGGTGCCATACCTCTAATGTTTCCCCTTTTCATAGCAGTGTGATGTGGGCGGATAATTCTGCCAAGTTTGATTATCAGTAGTTAGTAGGTAATAGTGGGAAAGTCAGCAGGTTTTGGGAAGATTAATTGATGACATTTTCCATTGTGTTTTCGGATGTCTATTAATTTGCAATGAAACATGTGCCACCATACTAGAACTGTGGAATGACCGCCAGGTGATAGTTCCATTTAGTATAGGCTTTAAAACTAGACTAATGGACCGAGGGAAATAGATTGAACAAATTTGTTCTTCTTTGACCCTAATTGAAGAAGGGGACAACCTGGTGTGGCGGTTACATAATTCTAGGTTGTAAACTTCTAGATCCTTACATGTTGTCTCCAATTTCACGGGTGTTACCCGGTTTATACCTTCCCTTTGGATTTTATATATACCACATAGTGCATGTATTCTTATGGCTGATGTCACATAATAAACTACTCACCAGAGATAATTTGGTGAAAATGCATGCTATAATTTTTTGCATAATGTATGCTATAGATGATAAAATCTTGTTATTTTATTCTGGACGTGGGAACATTGAACACTTGTTATTTTGTTGTGTGTCAAAACATGTCTAGAGAGATATCTCCTTGGTAACACATAGACCCCTCGATGAAAAAATTGAATCTATTGCCCGCTTATGGGTCATTGACATGAAAACTTGTGTGGTTAATATTATACCTCTGTTTTGGGAGTCTGCATTACTGCAGTGTATGGATTTTTGATGTATTTGACATTAACACTTACATTTTCAATAAAAACGGAATGGACGGGGGAGCATATCCACCAACTCCCCTTTCCCTAATATTTTATTGGAGTTATCCCAAAAAACCCAGCTACAACATCTCCCCTTTCTCCAATATTGTATTTATTTCTGATCACGGAAAAAAAACATCTCCCCATAAATGGAGGGAGAGTTGGCTCTATCCCAATATCGTCACATCAGTGCGCCTCCACAAATGCATGTCGGACTCTCATTGTCATCGTCATCTTCACCCACAGCCTCCCACACCTCGTCGATAGACTAACGCCAGAGCACCGCTGCACCATTGCCCATCGATTGACAAGTGGGTCGTATATGTCAGGTTGTTTATTGGGGATCTGCCCAAGCGTTCATCCCCGATAACCAAAAAATGGTTATTTGGGAGCCTCAATAAGTGGTTATTAGGGGATTTTTATGAGAAATTGTTGGGGATTCTCTCGGCCTTTTGACCAAAAGAAACTCATGTGAGTGATATGGGGTGCCTCTTCCTTGGGAGTGGGTTGAGGGGTAACCCCCGCAGGGGCAACTCCTAGGTGAGCATGAGGTTGCCATGTGTAGAAGAGATGGATGTTGAATGCAACACATGATTGTTTGGAGGAGGTTATGCGTATTTTTGTTGTTGATTTCTAGTGTTTTCTCTGGTGGTTTTCTAGGGGGGTTTTCTTGATTATTATCTATGGTTTTCTAGTTTTCTAGTGTACAACAGTTTAAACGTATAGACTAATCATTGAAGTGTAGATTGCACCGAGTAGGGAGTACAAATTACATCGTGCGAAAAGCACATGTTTGCAGTGTAAATGGAGTACATGTGGTGTCATGTAGTACAAGTTGCACTGTATGGGGAGTGTGAGTTGCATTGTACGGGGAGTACATGTTGCATTATATGGGGAGTACATAAGTGGCTTGATGCAAACATTTGTCATTGCCAATATTTGGCAAGCCAACATTTGGCTACCAAAAGTTGGCAACTTCTTGTGAGGTTGGCAAGGAAAGTTCGTAGTCACAAGCTAACATTTGGCATTTGCCAAATATTGGCATGCCAACTTTTGGCATCAAACCAACCATGCTCTATAAGTCACGCAAAAGAGTACAAGTTGTATTGAAAGAGTACATGTTGTGTCGGAGTAGTACGTGTTGCAATGTATGGGGGGAGTACAGGTCACGCTACAGATTACAGGTTGCATTGAATGAGGAGTATATGTTGCGCCGGAGTAGTATGTGTTTGCACCATACGTGGAGTACACGGCGCACCATATGTGAAGTACAAGCCACGCTAGGGAATACCAGTTGCATTGAATGAGGAGTACATGTTGCATCGGAGTACGTGTTGCACTTCAATGAGGAGTATATGTTGCACCGGAGTACGTGTTGCACTATATGGGGAATACAAGTTGTATTATGTGGGGAGTACAAATTGTGTCGTGTGTGGAGTATAAGTTGCGTCAGGCAATACAAGTTGCATTAACGAGGATTACATGTTGCACTTCACGGGAGTATAGATTGTGTTGCGCGTGAAATACAGGTTGCACTGCATGGGAGTACACTGCCCCGTTGGGAGTACATAATGTTTTCCCCGAGAAAGTGAAGTGCATGTATGTTACCATAGTGGGTATGCTTTAGTTCTTGTTGGAAATACAAAGTTGCATCGGAAAAAAGTTGTTGAAAGATTACAATATGAAATTTATTTTTAAATATTTTGACGCGAGAAATACATCGATGAGAATGATTCGTAATTTGAATGGTCGATTTAGGTGGCATTTCTTCTCTTTAGTGAAATCCCGCAAAAAGGAACACATACTTAGCCCACTCTTCCCTCATGCGTCTGCACGTGGGAGAAAAACTCAACCCACCGAAACTCCCTATTGGTGATAAATGATGCATATATGTATATTGCGCTACTTATCGTCAGAGTATCACTAGTAGATCATGTAAACCGGGCCATCTGGCAAAATAACCACCAGTTTCCGGGATGGAGGCCATTTTGTCGGCCCAAACAGATCCCTTAAATTCGACCATTCCAAAAATATTTTTGTGGGATTTCGGATCCATCGGCTCATTTCCTTCATATCTATGGGGTTTTCCTTGTTTGTATAAGCTCCCCTTTCCCTTGGCATGAACCAACTTCTAAAAGAATATATGCTCCCTTGGTGGTTTTGATAATTCATGACAACATACATTGTCTCTTGGACTAATAGTTCTACCTAGTTTATTTCAGGTTTAGTCCACAGAGAGGATTGGCTAAGGATTGGCTAAGGATTGTGAGGAGAATTCCCAAGAAGAATAAGAACGAAAGGAATAGGATTGGCCAAGCTCCAATCTTCAATCTTGAAGACTCTACATTTTATATTTTTTGAGAAATCACTATTGAATCCATAGGAAAGCCAATACTATTAAAAGGGGATGAGGAGTTATGATGATCTGGTTGCTCAAGTGCTTAGAGATTAGCCACCAAAATACTCACCCATTCTCCCATAAAAATTATTTGTCCAGATCCCAAAGTCCAAATTTGGTGCCACCAACAATTCTCATTCGGCCCTAACGAGTTTTGACTTAGACAGACCCATGCCAAACCCTAGCTTCTCAGTGACACCAACTTCACTTTCGATGAAACCGAAAACAGTGACCAACCTTTTGTTGTCCCATTTCTTAAAATCAGAATTTCCGAGTTTTAGATATCCGTGACACCGAGATTTGGAAACTGCTTAGGTTAGCCATTTCGGTCCCACCGAGAATTATATATCGGTCTCACCGAAACGCCAAAAGTTGCCACATTTTGCACTAGTCGGTACAACCGAGTTTTCACTTCGGTTTCATCGAGTTGGGCAATAATGTTGTAATCGTTGGATTTTTGGAGATGCCTATATGTACCCCACCACCAGCTCTCACTCATAGAGGAAGCACTCAGAACATACAAACACTTGCCCCATCCATTTTTCTGAGAGTGAGCCACCTACTCATGTGTTGAGATCAAGATCATCCACTCCAACCATATGGATCTTGATTTCTAGCCTCCCCAAGTTGCTTTCCATCCAATCAATCTCTTCTACCCATGTCAAATCTGTGAGAGAGTGATTGAGTGTTGAGGAGACTATCTTTTGAAGCACAAGAGCAAGGAGTTCATCATACCTACCACATATTACCTTTTGGAGGGTGTTGCCTCCTAGTTGGTTAGGTGTCGCTTGGGGGCCTCCTACTTCGTGTTGTAGAGTTAAACCAAGAAGTTTGTAAGGGCAAAGAGATCGCCTACTTCATGAAGATCTATCCCGAGTAAGGCTAGCCCTCCGTAGACGAAGGCCATGATGGCATAGACAAGGTTGCTTCTCCATGGACCCCTTATGGGTGGAGCCCTTCGTGGACTCTTGCGAATGCTACCCTCCGTTGGTTGAAGTCTCCATCAACGTGGACGTAAGATAGCACCACCTATCAGAACCATGGCAAAAATCTCTGTCTCAACTTTGTGTTTGATCTTCCTATCTCAACTCTCTTACATGTGTTTGTCTTTTATTTCCGCTGCCACACTTGTTGACTAGCATGTGTAGGCTACACTAGACTTGTTAAAATTGCTAAAATTTGCCAACCAATTAATTTGGAAAAAAGTTAGGTTTTTAATTTGTCAAATCATCTATTCACCCCCCCCCCTCTAGACGCCTCTTCTAGTGATCCCACAACTTCCAACCGCTACACTTCTCGCACCCCGCACCGCCGCCGCCTCCAGTCCCGCCCCAACCTCGTCATCCGGCCTTGTGGCACTGGATTTCTACCGGATGGAGTACCCGTCGCCCTAGGGTGCCCCATATCATGCGCCGATGCCACACCATCCGCCCGCGCTTCCCATAACCGATCATGTTGGGGCCACCCCGGGGTGCCCCATATCATGTGTCGCCATGACCGCCACCATCATTGCTCCGTCCGCCCATGCCTCCCATGGCCGATCATGTCGGCGCTGCCCCTACTCCTTCCGCCGCCACCATCAAGAGGAAGCGACAGTCGCCGTGGCACCACCCTCTTTTGGTACCGCTTTGGTTCCACTTGTCAAGGTCATGGGCAGGAGGAATAGGACCCCCTCCACCGGCCCGTCCGGTGCACGGGCAAATGCCCCGAGGAAGAAGGCGCTAGCGCTAAGAGGTCAAGCTCTTCCTCCAACTCCGGTTGGCCACATTCACGGCAACTTTGTCGGTCACGCCTACAACATGTTCGATGAAACATCTGGGAGGTATAAAATTCTTTCTTTTGCTTTGTTTGCTCTGTTGATCTATGCTTTGGACGTTTGGAACACTTTTGTGAGCTTTTCCCGTTAAATTTTGTAGCCAAAGTGTGCCCTCCACATATACCGAGATGTTGGCCGAGAGCGAGGTGGATTTGAGTGCTCCCCTTGGTGATTTCAATGCGAATCACACTTGAGGTCGAGGCAGATATGGATCAAGAGAATGACGGTGATGATGACCTGCAAGTGATTGACGAGACCGACTATGATGCTAGGGTGGGGAGGACGGACAACTACACGAAGATGGATGTTGTGTGCTTAGTTTAAGAATGGGAGAGTATCTCTCTTGACACCGTGGCCGGCAAGGATCAAATGCATGGCCACGAAGAAAGAGAAGCACAAGGAGGAGACGTCGGAGAAGAGATGTGCCTTCGAGGAGCACAAGATCACCCTAGAGGAGTGAAAGAGGAAGGGCGAGAGGACCGCCGAGGAAGACCAGTTCATGATGACGAATCCGGAGGGAAAGAATGCAATGACAAGGGAGTTTTGGGAGATGAAAAGAATGGAGATCATGTGTCGGAGGAAGATAGAGCTTCAAAATTTTATGGTCGGTGTTGCTGTTGGGTTTGGAGGGAGTTTTGCTTTCGGCAATGTTGGTGGAGGTGGCTTCATCATGGGTGGTGGAGGGTTTGGCATGGGTGGTGGTGTTGGGTTTGGAGGTGGTGGAGGGGTGGTGAGTTCGGCAACGATGGTGGAGGCGCGTTTGGAGGTGGTGTTGATGTTTCGGCAAACCATGTGGATGGCGGCAGTGGTGGTGATGGTGGTGCTCGTTCTCCGATCCAAGTTGAAGATGGTGGTGGTGGTGCTCGTTCGTCGGTCCAAGTTGAAGATGATGGTGGTGGTACTCATTCTCCGGTCCAAGTTCGTGAATATGGTGGTGCTATGGGTGGTGGTGACGATCTTGGCAACAATGTGGATGTTGCTTGATTTATTCATGACCGATGATCATTTGAGCATCTTTTGTTTTATTTGATCGCGCATTTGTAAGGTTAAACCTACTACTTTGTAGTTGCACATGATTTTGGTGTGATGAATTAGTGTGATGTTGAACTAGTGATGTATATATAATCATTTTCATCTATTCGACGTATTTGTCAAAAATTGTCCTATGAAGTTTTTTCGCGGTACAGCAAGCCTCGGCACGGAACAGATTCCGTAAACGCGTCCCATAAAATATCTACAGGGTGGGTTTAGGGAATCTGTTTTGTCAGAGGGTTTATGGCACCGTAAAAACAAATACGTGCGTCCTTAAACGTTTTTTGCGGGACGGGCCTATACCGGATCTGCTGCTCTCACCCCACCAAAAAAGTTTGGCATCGCTCCTGTATATGGACACCATGCATGAATTCTGGGAACATCCGGCCATCTTGGTAAAATCTGGAATACACTCGATCTCTCCTGCTACTGCTAGCTACCGGCTTCATATCGACTACTACCAACCAACAAAGGCGAGGCGACTAACCAACGGTGGCCGGCCACCGGTGCGTTGAACCCGCGGTATCTTCCTCGCCGGCGACACGATGTGCGGGGGCGATTTGGACAGCTAGCGCGCGACCCTCGCCTCTGGATTTCAACACCGACGATCACAAAACAATGATCGTGAAGGGCCCTAAGCAGATCATGGAGTCATGGCGGCAAACCAAAAGGCTAGCTGCCCTTACAGCGCAGTGGGATTGGAATTGGGATTGGATGCACAAAGTGGCCAACTAGACCAGATTCATATGAAATACAGTAGCTAGCTAGCTAGCTAGAGCAGATACAGAAGGATGGAAAGGCACTGACCTGGCGAGAGCGTGCGTCCGATCTTGAGCCTGCGTAGACCCCCGCATAGCTGAGCACCCGGCTAGAGATGAATCCGCATAGCTCAGCTAGTTTAGCCGACCAAAGCAGAGAGGATCCATTATGCAAACACGACTCAGAAATGGTTTGGTTAATGGGCATGCCATCAGTAGGCAGTAGCCATCACCATTCACGGGTCGCCACCCAACATCTTTTATCTTTACCACTTTAAAGATTCTTCTTTCCTTTAGTGATGCGATTTATACACCTTTTAAATGTGCGGTTGGTACGTAGAACCGGTCCTTCTGTCAGAACATCTACAACCGAACGCCTCATATCCGCCCCAACCGGTCTGCACGTTCATTACAGAGACGAGGAAGCCTCCCGTGTCCGAGTCGTCAAGAAGCGGAAAGAAGGGCAGTCCCTCTACGTGTCACAGCAAAAGAGCAAAGCAAGCTGGTCCGTGCCATGGCCGGACTATCCCCAAGGAGAAGAAGGGCGTGGACATCGACGGATCAGACAACTCCAACAGTGAGCAGATCCGCCTCAATTTGTTTTGTGTTTTCGACCGCTACTCCCGCGAAGACAACGGTAAGGCCGGGCGGCTATGGATGAACTTCTTCCATTGTTGTTTCATTCGTAGTTAGGAAAACATGTCAATCTTTTATAGTCCGGTAACATGTATATTTAACTATGTATGTAATTTAGCGTTGCATGAGATTAGTAGGACATGGTGTTTCTACACTCGAGCTCAAATGAGTTTGGGTGAACAGTAATATCGAAAAAAATTCAAAAAAAATCAAATTTTTTTAGTGAAAACATTGACAAAAGTTTTCAGTGCCCATCAAATTTCATCACAAAATAATATTTGTGGCAGTCGTAGCAAAAATAACAAAATTGATGCTTCAAAAGTGTTATTTTCGATAACATTTTGGGGTTTATTTATTTTTTCATGACTTTTATGAATGTTATTTTTTGATGAAATTTTGCAAGCACCGAGAACTTTTGTCAATGTTAACACCTAAAAAAATTCAGAATTTTTGAAATGTTTTTCAAAAAAAATCGATTTTACTGTTCATCCCGAGCTCAAATGAGCTCGGGATCAGAACGTGACTTTCCGAGATTAGTATCTTTTTCTAGAAAAGGAGGAAGACGCCCGGCCTCTGCATCTGGTCGATGTATGCAGCCACTTTATTAATTATTCTCAAAAGACCTTACAAGGAAATACAACAGTAAGTCTGAAGCCACCGTCTAGGCAACAACTATCGCTACTCCTATCCAGTTGATGTAGGGATGTTGATAGTCTGGGCCTAATACCACAAACCTCGTAGCCAAGCCTAACATCTAAGACGACCTGGGACCCCAACCAAGCCACTTCCCGGGTCTGGAGCACACATCGGTCCGGCGCGCTCCCAGATGTCGCCGCTGCCAACTGACACCACTTCATCTTTAGAGTTGTACTAACGCATCAACCTTGTCATGTCTAGTTGTCGTCGACGTCACCACGACGCCCAACGGCACCACCTCCCTGCATGCGAACAGCTTAGCACGTCGCGGTCACCATCTGTACACCTCAGCACCATGCCGTCAAGTACCACCAGCCGACCCAGCTTGAAATCTCTGGAAGATCTGTCGTGCGTAGCACCTGCCGACCAGGCATGACAAAGTGTAGCACCTATCGGTCAGGCATGACTTGACATCTCCACCGAAGCTCTGTGCAAGACGAAGCCGCTTCACCTCCTGCCTCTGACTTCCAACGCTGCTGCCCAAACGATGCTCCCAAGGGAGGAACGACACCGCAGTACCGCCATCGTCCGATCTGGTTACCAGATCTTAGGGTTTCCCCCGAAGCAGCACGAGTGAGTCGACAGAAGTTACACGACGATGCCTTCATAAAGGTAACAACGCAAAACACCTCCATCGCCTGCCATCAGCTCGGTTTTCACCGGCAACTATGTTTCCCCAACTCGCGGCCAGGACTAGATGATAGATCTAGAGATCCGACCACCCAGCCTCAGGCCGACCATCTCCGGCGGAGGAGGTGGCCACCACCGCCACGTCCAGGGCCGCAGCCCCCGACGTCCTTGAGTTGCAGGTCGATCCCAGGGACAGCAAGCCATTGACGGAAAGGTACAGGTTGCGGCCCGCCAAAGCATGATATTAGTATCTGGTTGTGGAGACGGATTTTAAATGTGTGTCCGGAAACTGGATTTGACAACTCCAATTGCAGATGCTCTACTGCAAACAAGTCTTATTTTTTTTTCATTTTTGCGGGGATCTCTGTGGCATCGATTCCCTAAAGAAAAAGAGCATGTGGCATCAAAACTGGAACACCATGCCAAAAGCTTTGTCAGATTATATTAATAGCAAAGTAGACATAAATAATTACAAATGATGAGTTCCTCTAGTAATAATTTACTAGTACGGAAGATTCTTTTTTTTCGGTAAAGGAAGTACGGAAGATATGAAGATCAAATCTTCACTGTTAGTACGTGCACACAAATGTACGACTCCCCATTAGTTTTTCAGAATTTCATACAAACGGTTTCTTTCTATCTCTAGCACTGCTCTTCATCCATAATTCCATATGGAGGCGTAAGGAGCCTAAATATCGGCGCAGCCAGCTTGTATGTTTGCAGCTGCTGTGCTCTCTGATAGTGAAGCTCTCGGACAATCAGACTGGTGGTTTTGTCCTCCAGGGATTGCCAACAGAGTCGCGAGCCAAGGACAGACTCGATTGCCACTCCTGTTGAAGAACCATTCGATCAAGCTCGATAATTTCTGGGTTTTGGACTGATGTTAAGGGCTGCAGCGTGCAGGCATTTAGATTCATGGTCCTGGTAGCATATGATCAGAGCATTTTCCCAGCGCTGTCCTTATCTCCTTCAGCATCTCGTCGATCCCTATGTGCCTCCTGGAAAGGCAATAAAACAACGGAAATGAGATATTATAACGGAAGAAAGGAACAGTACCTTGAGACACCGAGTAAATTAAAGTGGAAAATTAATCAAATTTGCAGAACTTGAGGACATTTGAAGCACTGTCTGAGAAAACTCATGGTATGAAAAAAATCCAAGTGTCAGGTGAGGAGGCTTACAAACTAAGCAAATATCAACTGGAAACAACATATATTAGTCCCCCATGCACTAGGGACCGGATCATACAAGATATCAAGCACCCAAGACCCCAGAAGAGAGGAGACTTACAGTACGCTTGCACCAATTACAGCTTGAGGCCTTGGGTAGTCCTCAAGTTCCTTATCATCATCTTCTGAGATATTGTGTTTGTTGAAGTTTTCGTTTAGTTTTACTTTCCTGCCATTTTTGCCGTCGCATTCTTCACAGCCCACTGAAGATATTTCAAGTGCCAATGAAGATAACCTATCTTGGGCATAAAAGGGAGAAACATATTGTTAGGATTCCAATCATGCCAAGAAAGATCTAGAAAACTAAAGGCTAAAAACCAGGGAAACCATAGTTTGATCCAAATTAAGTATGAAATTGCACCTTAGGAAGATCAATCTTGTTTAGGACTACAACATAAGGCCGCTCCAGGTATTTGGGGTTATACATCGTTAATTCCTGTACAGAGATGATGATGAGTATCCCCTAATCCAGGACACCATCAGTCTCCAACCTCTAAGAGTAACAAAATCATGCTCAAGACTTAGTAGGCAAAAGCAATTGTCGTATAGAACCATACTCTTATGTGTGTATAGCAGTAGTTTATAAAAAAGATTATATGCGAGATCATTTCGACACACGAATATATTTGTTATGCATTTTACTGCGTCACTGCCTTCTCACTCGCAATATTGCGTCTGATTGAAGTGTTGACCAATCACCTTCAAATTATAAGACTTTATGGTTTTCCTAGGCTCTTAGCATGCCATGTGGTGACGTATGCTTGGTTTGGTTGGTTGTCAAGATTGCGGCTGCATATCTAATTGGCTTGGTTTCAAGGTCAATAGAAGTTGGATTATTTTTGTTGGCTTTGGTTATGTGCATAATGTATATGATTTGAAAAGGTTCAGGACTTACCCTTAACCCATGCTTGAAAGAAAAGAACATGAGTTTGAAGCCAAATCATTATTTCTAAACGTTTACATGACTCATGGCACCACATCCATGTACCTATGAGTAAAATATACTTAAGCTAGGCGGAGCAACCTCCTGGTCCTCCATATGAACATTTTGCACCTTCGATAGGTGAGATAGAGTAACAACTACTCTTACTCTCTAATTTGTCTGTATTCACAAAAGGTGTCATCCTGCCATCTTCCCTAATGAGTGAAATATCTGTGATTAATGCAGCTTTATCGGACGGCAAGAATCCACTACCCATTGGAGGGGATGGGATAGACGGACTCCCTCCAACAACGCTACCAATTGCAATTTGAGTCGCCTTCTTCGATAACTTGTCAAACAATTTTGCTGGGTAATAGCCCACCGGTGTTGGAGCCTTATTGAAGCCGTAGTGTATCCACCAATTTCCGGTGGATTTTTCCTGTCATATGATAGAAGCAATTTGAGTAATGTATGCCACAAAATTCAGCAACATGTGATTGGATCATTATGATCCACATGCTTACAATTGGCAAGTATGCAAGCAAGATATATTTAATTACCCTAAACACTTTAATTGTAATTTTTTTGACGTGCACCATGAACATGAGAGACTGGTTTATTGTACCACCCGGAGCTATGGGTGACCCCTTCGCTAGCTGGAAACCGGGACAGTCCATGTCATAGCACCCTGTATGATATGTGTCTCTCTGTTTCACACAAAAGCTATATGGTCACTAGATATTCTAACTTTGTGTGCTATAGTTGAGGAAAATAATTTGAGTGAAAAGGCAGAAACATACCGTCCAACTCGTGAAGAAGTGAGTATGTGAGTCCCCATATTTTTTCGGGTCAACCTGGGTAGAAATTGAAAAGGTTATTAAGAGCATTAAATGGCATTGAGTATGTCCAAATTAATGATGGCAAGATGGCTACATTATGTAAAAATCATCATATATGTAAATTACGACTTACTTGCCATCCAACCCAAATTGCATTCTCATTTGTCTTTGGATCACCCTCCGTGTTAGCAATCCAAATAGATGTTATGATATGACCAGCACTGATATTTTGTCCGTACACATCCATTGTAGCAGCAAGTCCATAGTAGCTACCGGGATGTGTCCTATGTGTCGCAAACTGTAAAAGGCAGAAAGTTAAAAGCTTGGCAAGTGGCGGTAAGAAAACATTGGCTTGTTAAAAGTTGCATGATAGAGTGACTCACATAAACGATGTCATTGGAATTTTTTGATGGAGAAGCATGTGCTTACCATGCCTGTAACGCTTCAGAGTGAGTATGCAAATCCAGAATTGCTTGTTCGGCTTTTGTTGCCTTTATTAAAAAAAATGAAACATGTAGAGAGCGGAATATACATTTTAAAGGCAAAACTAAATATGCATAGCTTAAATAGTTATGGTGGGTGACTGAAAAACCTTCCATGCACAAAATATACATTTTAAAGGCAAAACTAAATACACACAGCTTAAATTGAAACATGCAGAGTACAAAATATATATTATAAAGACTAGAAAACAAACTATAATGTGTAAATTCAGCCAATCATGTACCACAAGTCGAATTTAAGAGGCGCAAGCCCTATCCCCATGCCTTTGTGGAAATCAATCCATGCAGATTTGCTATTCATATCAAAATAAACCACTCATACATAGTATAAAGATGAAAATTAGGAAATTAAAAGAAAATCCAGTTCGAATAACCCCAACAACTCCTATACTCCAAACTCCTACACCTTCGCCACAAGAGAAATGGTTGTAGTTCATCACATAGTTGCATTCCTCTATTTTCACATTCTTTTTGTATGGATTCGTTTTTTCTATAGAGTGGACAATCCTTTGTGTTTTCACTACTATATCACCCCTTGGTTCGAACTACTAATTACTCAAATTTTTAGGAACAACACGATTTACCTTTTCGTTGGTTGGATGCAGTCCACCTCCATGGATTTGGTGAGCAATGAAAACAACATATATGGAAAGAATATGTAATCCTAGATTAAGTTTAGACATGATGAGATGCAAGAGAATTATAAGGGATGAGTCCTTTATATAGATGAATTTCCGGTGGCCATTATTAAGGAAAAGTGAGTTCCAAATCTGCAAATAAAGTGGTACCCACTTATATCTTCACATCTCTATTATTTAATACATATGGACGATATGTAAATGAAAATTAAAAAATGCAAGCATTAAAACAAAATATTTAGAAATGCGAAGACTTTGTCTTGTTATGTTAACCGGGGATCAAATAACAACAAAGGACAAGTCTGGTCTAATGTACATAAAAAGGACCAGTCTGGTCTTCTGCTAGCCATTCGCTTATGAAGATAAGAAAAAACATATCCCTTCCGATCCAAATTAATTGTCGCTGCCTTAGCACAACTTTGAAAATGCCCATGCATGTATATCTGCAAAACACGTTTAAGTTCTGGTTCCCATTTGTTATGGAAGATGTGAATCAAAAATCTTCACAAATACTTCCTCCGTCCCAAAATAAAAGTCTCAAGCTTAATACAAAATTGAAACACTTATTTTGAAACAGAGGGAATGTGTAAACATAAATGTATATGTGTGTACGCATAAGTTTTTCCAATAACTCGTTGTATCTCTAGCACTGAATACATGACAAGATGCAAATGAAAGATAATAAATATGAGCACTAAAAAGTATTCAAAAAATAAATTAAAGCTGATACTTTTACTAAATTAGCCAAGAGCGGATAATTACAAGTGACAAGTCATTTATGTTGACCATTTTCTAATAGCGATCCATTGCAAGAAATGTGAATATCAACCAAATCTTCACCAAATTTGCACATAAATATATGATTTGACATTAGTTTTTCAGTATATACTATATAGCACATAATACACATGGACAATGTGTAAATGAAGATCAACAAATATGAGCATTAAGCAAACTATTTGTAAAGGCCAAAGCTTCGCCAAATTATATAAGTAAAGCAGAGAGAACAATTAACAAGTACTTCATATAGACGAATTTCTACTAGTCATATATTTAGTACGGAAGATATGATTTTCAAATCTTCACTAATACGTGCAGACAAATATATATATATGAGGCCCCATTAGTTTTTCAATATTTCACACAACTGATTTCTTTCTATCTCTAGCACGGAATACAGATGGAAGTGTAGCCTGGATATCTGCAACTGTTCGTGCTCAAGCTAACGCGGCAAAAGCTGAAGCGCCCCGCAGCAGGTTTTGGACAATCAGACTGGTAGTTTTTGTCCTCCAGGAATTGCCAACGACGTCAGAGCCAAGGACAGACTCGACTGTCACGGTTGTTGAAGAACCAATCGATCCGGCTCGATCCTTTCCAGGTGTTGGACTGATGTTAAGGGCTCCAGCGTGCAGACTTTCAGATTCATGGTCCTGGTAACATGTGTTCGGAGCATTTTCCCAGGGCAACCCTGATTTCCTTCAGCATCTCGTCGATCCCGATGTGCCTTCTGCAAGGGCAGAAAATAAACAGAAATGAGATCTTGCAACGGAAGAAAAGAACAGTTTTTTGTAACACCATTGGGGAAATTAAAGGGCAAAGTGTTCAATTTGTAGAACTTGAGGACATTTGAAGCACTACCCAAGAAAACTCGTGGTATGAACAACAATGCAAGCACAAACTTAAGCAAATATCAAACAGGAACAACAGATTAAGTACACTTGCAGTACACTTGTGTATCCAATATTATGAGCTGTTTAAGAACACAGTAAGCATGTATTTAGTTGGTCAGGTGAGGAGACTTACAGTACACTTGCACCGATTACAGCTTGAGGTCTTGGATAGTCCCCAAGTTCCTTATCATCGTCTTCTGACATATGGTGTCTGTTGAAGTTTATATGTAGCTTTTCTTTGCTGGCATTTTTGTCGTGGCATTCTTCACAGCCTACTGAAGATATTTCAAGTGCTAATGAAGATAACCTATCTTGGGCCTAAAAGGAGGAAAACAAGTATTAGGACTCAACCAATGCCAAGAAAGATAAAAAATTCAACAGATTGGTTGAAATAAAAAACTAAAGGCTAAAAACTAGGGAAACCATAGTTTGATTCAAATTAAACATGAAATTGCACCTTAGGAAGATCAATCTTGTTCAAAACCACAACATAAGGTCGCTCCAGGTATTTGGGGTTATACATCCTTAATTCCTGTATAGAGATGATTGTCAGATGATCATTCGGCACTGGAACCATACTTGAGAAACAAAACATACATATGATCCAGTTTTTCACAAGCCTTGCTTTTGAAATTAAGATTTTGCAATCCCTTAACAAAGCAAACTATTATCCTACAGATCCTTCCAAGTGCCCACTGACTAGATCCTAATACTTAACAGCCAACGGACCTGTTGGTTCAACTTCCGCTACTCTCATCAGTCTTCCCTTCAGTTCTATTGATTAAACTTCCTATGTATACCAGACAATGAGATATGCCCCTAACACATGAAAAAAAACATATCAAACTGTCCCACTACTGATGCTAGTGTAACAACAAATTATATAGTGAATGTGATTGCATTTTTCCAAAACAAAATAGGACTTGGGAAGGATGAAAGCAATTAGAAATTACTTCTCTGACAATCTTATAATCATTAACAGGGTCATCAGCAGCAGCATCAACGACGTGGACGATTACTCTCGTTCTCCTCAAATGTCTCAAGAAATTGCGACCAAGACCCTGCAGTGTAATTAAACCACATGATGAATCCGCTAAGGCTAACCACGGGAAGCAACAAGACAACAGCTTCAAACAAATATCATGCAAACAACACAAAAGTAAACGGCACCTTGCCCAGATGAGCGCCCTCAATAAGACCTGGCAAATCTGCCAATGTTGCTCCAGAGGAAAACTGCAACGCCCCTAAAGTGGGATCTCCACCAAGACGGCCAAGATTTGGCATTAATGTAGTGAATGGATAATCAGCAATGTCCGGTCTTGCAAGTGTTATAGCTGATAGAAGTGTTGATTTCCCAGCATTTGGAAGTCCCTGAAAATGTAAATGAAGACGATTAGGCCAACATTGTGATATGAATTAAATACTCCCTCCGTCCGGAATTACTTGTCGCGCAAATGGGTAAAAATGTATGTATCTAGAACTAAAACACATCTAGATACATCCATTTACATGACAAGTATTTCCGGACGGAGGGAGTAGATCTGAAGCAAGCCCTGAAACCTGATAATCCAACACTGAACCCTAAAAGTGAAACAGAAGGGACTCTTAGCAACTGCAACCTTTCTAAACCAGAGTCATCTGATATGATGACTCATTTATATAGAAGATGATTTGAACAGTTTTTTCCTAAAACAAAAAATAAGAGCAAATCCATAAGAGACATATGTAGTAGTGCAACACTCTTACCACAAGGCCAACATCTGCAACCACCCTTAAGATTAATTCCAAGCTTATTTCCTCACCAGGTTGGCCATGCGTTAATACCTACAGAAAGGAGATGAAACAAAATCACACCCAGAAAAAAGTAGAGGTGAACATGGAAAATGCTACTCAGCAAATACAGATTTCGTTATTTGAAGTATTTTGATAATCCTAAACCATACTGATACCACCCGTTTGGTGTACAGTACTTTTAAAGAGTTCATATGTACTCATTGGCATTAATACAATAATACCTGAGCATCTGTTTGTTTATCACTCATTATCAATTTGGGTAGGCATCACATCAATTGGAGACATGCAAACAGCTAGAGTATGGCTAGACGTGAGAGAATTCCGAGTGGAGGCAGAGAACTTGATTGTACTATGCTCTCTGATGGACCGGTAGTATTATGATCTATGTTGAACTAGAGTAACCATAAACACTAGACAATGCAGCACCATGAACTGCTGGGGGACCATGCAGCACCTCGCTCACCAGAACCTGCCGCACAGCCATGCATGTTTTGCGGCCAAACTTTGGAGAAATGCAGCACCTCCTCCTGGATTGCCTGTTCTCCAGGGTCATCTGGCGCGAAGTCCTCTCCTGGATCCATGCCCCATCTTGTGGTCACGTCCCCAGCGAAGCCCTCATCGACTGGTGGGATGTTGCAAAGCAGAGGACTCCGAAGGAGCAGTGCAAAGGCCTTGCAAGCACCGTGCTCCTCACGTCCTGGATGCTCTGGAAGCACATGAACAATTGCATCTTTCACAACATGCACCTGGACTCCAATGCCCTTCTTAGGGACATCACCGACGAGGGTTGCTCATGGGTTCATGCAGTGCTTCTGGGTTGGCAGCCTGTCGGCCTGAAGGCTGGAATGTCCAATTATTCCCCCCCTGACAGGGCCTTTGCATTTGTTTAGTTTCCTGTTTCCTACCTGCCCGCTTGGGCATGTAATCAACTTTGTTCCTGCCTTTTCAATACAATGCGACACAAAGCTTCTGCGGTTCCTCTAAAAGCTAAATAAATACTCCCTCCTGTCCCAAAACTAAAGCTAGTACGAAGTTAAGACACTTATTTTCGGACGGAGGGAGTACTAAACAAGCAGTGCATTATAAGAAACACAGAGCAGTTTATTCCAGTCAATCCTTCCCCAATTTAACAACCCTAATACCTAGGTATTGGTAAAAATAGCATCGAACCTACCATCAAGTCCAGGATTATTTCATAGGTAACAACTTACCTTATCAGTAACATCACGCATGACATTAGGTGATAAAGCCATGGCTTTCCCTCTTTTGTAATCGGGCGCATCGATCAAGCTGATCTGCAAAAGTGAAGTAAATATGTAAAACCATAATAATATTAGCAAGCATATGTATCATACAAAATGAAAAAGAATATCAGGAAACAATGATAAGTGTCCAGTGTCCACTACACTGTTTTAAATAAGGTAATCCCACACTCAGTTACGCTAGAATCTGTATTCAGAAGAATAGGCATGGTTATCATCGTCTCAACTAGTCACATTGACTGATATTTGCAATTGTCTCCATACCCGCCTGGTCGTGTACAATTATGCTACCCATTGGTAACACAATCTTACCCGGTAACAATCTAGTAATAGACATCGGTACAGCCTTCAGAATGTACTTTGGGTATAATATCGGATACAGGTTTTCAGGGGTAGAACAATTCAACTTAAACACAAATGCAACTTGACATGTTAAAATTGGTTAACCATGATACGAGTACTTAGCAAGCAGTTTACACATTTTTCCTGCAAGTGGCATAAACCAGGGCATCGTCGTGAAACAGTTACTAAGCTCCATAGAATTTGTGCTGTCCATAACCTTGATCTGCTATTGCTAAAGCAAAACCCATGGCTATTAGAATACTTGCCGAAATGTTTGCTAAGTGATCTACGTGTTTGGAGATAGAAATTCACAGTTTCTCTGTTTTAAAACTCTAAAGAAACAATGCAGCTTAACATCTACCAACTCACCCCGCCCTGTCCACCCCTAGCGACGAGCACCTCATCGCCGGGATGAGCCAAATCAGCAAGAACGGACCCCTTCTTGCGCCTCACCACGGTGCCTGCGATCCAACGAGCAGGCAAGGCATCATCAGAGTCAAACGCCTACCCTCACAGAGCCACGGAGCAAAAACCAAAATGTTGACAGCACCAGGCCTACAAACCTACAGGCACGGGTATCCTGAGCGTCTCCCCGGCGAAGCCGTTGTGCATCCGGGAGCTGAGGGTGCCGGTGGCCCCGACGTTGCCGCCCCTCTTGGCGCAGTGCCGGGCCTTGCTGTGGAACCCCAGCAGCGACTCCTCCGCCTCGTCGGCGTACAGCACCACGTCGCCGCCGTGCCCGCCCACGGGCAGCGACACCGACCCGTCGTAGTTCCGCTTGAACGACACCTTCTTGCCGCTGCCCCGCTTCGCCTTGCCCTTGTCGGCGGCCCTGCCGCCGCCGCGGGGCTTGCTGGGGGCCGCGTCCGCGGAGGAGCCCGGCGGCATGTTGAGGACGGCGCCGTGACCGCCGTCGCCCGCGCGCACGCTGACGACCGCGTGGTCGAAGTACTTGTGCGCCTCCTTGGCCAGCGCCTGCGGCGCCGGGCCCGCGCTCGGGGGCGCCTTGGCCCTGGCCGCCGCTGACGCCGCCCGGCACGCCACCGCGATGGGCCTGCGCCTCCTGCTCGCCGCGGCGTGCAGGGCGTCGCAGAGGAGGTCCGGCTGGAGAAGCGGGTGGTGGTGCGCGCTGCCGGAGAAGACGGCGCGTCGGTGGTGGGTGGCCGCGTGGGAGGGGAGGAGAAGCGTCGCCATTGCTGTGCTGCTGCTGCTGCCACTGGTGGTGGTGTCAGTGCAGCGCCCGGGGTTGGGGATAAGCCGCGGGGTTTAGTTATGGGCCGGTGATGAGGCGTGGCCCGTGAGCTCGGCCCAGAATGATGGGCTCGTACTGGGCCATTTTGCCACGCCTCGAGCTCACTTACGTCCGGTTTTCCTTGCTCAAACGAGAGATAGCAATAGTTTGAGCTTTTTTTGTCTGAAAAAAACGAACAGTTTGAGCTTTTTGTTCCCTCGAAAAAAATGAGCTTTTCTTCTTCCCCTCAAAAAGAGGAAAAGAAAAGTTGATGCTCGGTTTCTAGTCAACGAAGGACGTTTAAGCTCACCATTGTCCAAGTCAACACAAAGGGGGGGAAGGAAAAAAGAAGAGAGAAAAATGACTCCCTCTAACAGGATAGGTCCACATGGATGGATATGCAAAGTCGCAAACTGGCCGACTGCCAGACTCTAGAAGAGACTCTCATACAGGTTCGTTCTACATCAAACTGGAAACAGCAATGTACATCCACCCGCATCACATGCATGAAGAGATGGAGGACTTCCGTCCAGATCGCCTTCGCCTTCACCGCCGTCGCCGCTTCGACTGCACCTGCTGAATGTAGGGCGGAGATGAATTAGTCACAACCCATACCCATATATGTTTCTTCAATTCATGCATTTCGACGGAAACAGCATGCCAGCGGTCGTCATCAATTATGTCAAGTTTCGATGCCGTTCCTATATTATAGTCCACGTGTTTTCTTCTATTCATGCATTTCCGTTTGCTGAGTCACAATGGCTATAATAGGCCATTGGTTTTAAGCAGTTGTTTCTAACTCCAACAAGAAAGCTAGCCGCTGGCAGGCTATCTGAATAAAGAAAAACAGAAGAACATGAAAGCTAGCCGCTGGTATAATTGCAAACCATCGGGAAATCTTCTATTCTTAAATAGTTGCAACCCACTATATAATTTTCCTCGCCATGCAACAATGCCACATCAAATCATGCATGTAGTCATAAGTTACATTATGCATTAATTTATTCATGCAAAGCATGCCACCTCATCAACTCATGCATGCATGTTTTTTATGAACTTGGTCATGAAAATATTCTTACATTGTTTTAGTTTATTTAGCACTTCATTTTTAACAAGATTCCCGCAGCAATCGCGCGGGGCATCATCTAGTGCATGATATATGCCTACTTCCACTAAATTAGAAGATCCTTTAAATAGCTAGTTTTGCTAGTGATACAAATTAAGAAGCGATGCGGCAACAATTTAATCAATCAAAGCATCAAAATACTTACCTTCTCATCTGACTCGCCTGTAGATTCATGGGAATTTTCATTCTTGACTCCATTTCCATTTCCATTTTCAGCAACGCAACCTTCGCATGTAAAATTCTCAAGTTTCTTTGCTTCTTTGATGGTCTTTCCAATACAAGCAGGGTGAAACCTGGGGACAATGTTTCAGGACTTCAAACAACATATTCTGAAACTACTGTTGAAAGATACTAGTTTGCGAAAATGGTCAGAAAAGCTGAAAGTGCTACAGAGCAGCTGATACATGAAAAATGGATGATGTATGTGAAGAAAGACTTCATAATGTTCTCAACTCACTGTCTCTTTGGAATTTATAAACATTGTTAAGCAATGGTCACCTAACATTCTGTGAAAAGGAGTACTGCAAATTTTTCCTTGCAGAAACTAAATGCATGTAAAGACTATACATTCTTTGAAAAGGTCAAGAACTCAAAAGCGCAACTCTCTCAGATGGATACTACATAATGGAATCGATGTCTATTTTGATTAAAAAAAATTGTCCAAATCACCTTGTCTCTAAAGTTTTATAAACATGCATAAACTTAACCAATCACCCAGGAAGCCAGGAATTAGACTATTATGCAACACTACTGCCCAAAATGGCTAAATACTACTCCCTCCGTTCCTAAATATAAGACCTTTTAGAGATTTCACTATAGACTACATACGGATGTATATAGACATATTTTAGAGTGTAGATTCACTCATTTTGTTCCGTATGTAGCCTATAGTGAAATCTCTAGAAGGTCTTATATTTAGGAACGGAGGAAGTACTAAGTAATTTTCTCTGACATTCAGTATCAGACTATTAAATTGCAGTAACCAGTGGCAGATCAACTTTTCAGCCTACTAAGAGCCTTTTTGATTGGTTTTGAGTTTGCCCCTGTGAAATTTAGTTGCTTCGCTGCTATTGAGGAACATACTTTTACAAAGGTAATAGGATGCTCAACATCTTGACTTCATTGAATGACACAAATGTAAGACAGTCTCCGTGTTACTACCATTCTGATGTAGAGAAACTAAACGAATGCACCAATTGGAACTTACCAATCAGAGCATTCCTCACACTGGATCATAAGATCGTCAGGGTTGTATGGCATCTCACACTTACAAAACCTGTGTATTGTTAGAACAAGAGATGGAAAGGTGGTTAATTATCTCAAATAAAAAACTAAACATGTCTTGTCTGTCATAAAAGAGAGATACGATGCATTACAATAGGTAATATTCATGTTAAGCAAAGAGGACTATAAGAGAGCAAAGATATAGTTTGGCCAAAATCTGCAAGATAGGTCTTACAGAGGCTCCCCTGACTCAGACTTTGCAGTAACAGTACTGGTAAACCATGTACCTAGTTCAATCTGGCACAAGAGGACATAGCCAAAACATAGTGAATTGTATGTCCCAAAAGGACTAATAGGAGTACAGTAGAGAGTATCTCTTATAAACCCATCTCTAAAGATAATGAGAGAACAAGATATAACTTGTCAACCATGGGGGCACAAAGCCAGAGATTTTGGAGAGAAAAAATGACAAGTTAGAGCCATGCAGGAGACCATAAGCAAGTAAGAAACAACGACTCACTCAACACCATCAAATGAAATGCAAACTTTGCTCAACTGCCTTCAGCATCAAACTAATTGTCTAAAGATGCTAGCAAAATAATGAAATTATGAAGTAGTAAGATATGCCATAGGAAAACAGAGGTTCGTTTAAATTCTTACACAGCTATGCGGTCAGGCACAAAGCTGCCTGTGATTGACTTGTACTCGAAGCGGCAAAAATAATCCTCAGGATTGACAGCAGAAAGCTTGGTGTAGTCCCGGAAGCTGTAGACATTGCACTTGCATTCTATGGTGTCAGCACTCTGCACATCTTGGTGGTCAGAGAGGAACACCTCCTTTTCACCATGGAATGGCCTCCGCCCACCAATAGACTCTTCTGGCCGGTAGTACCACCGCACTTTAACCTTGACATTTGCGCCCCGAGGTCCTGCTGCCTCGATTTCCTCAATCTTGGCCACATATGGAGGCTTTGATGAGTCAGGCGCCTTCATGAGCACAGAGTCCCCAGCTGAAACAAAACACACCATGGACTTAATTGCTAAGCCAAAACTGGAAACTAGTCCTAACAAGACTAGGACAGCGACTTCTAATTGCCCCGGGACTGATATCGCAGAAGGTTATCATACTTTACAGTGAACTACTGCCACAGACGTTCGAAACTGAGGAATTTCAGCACAAGAAACGCACGTTGTCCGGCCTAAGATCAGTCTCCACATAACCTCCCGCCATGACCCTTTTGGCTCGGTTAGCAAAAAGACTTGCTTTGTGTACAAAGATAGGCTTTTAGGGTTTCAGCCGACAGAGCTACATTAGCTTATCTTAAGCCCTCGGCTCTATGTGCGTACACGGGAGTGAGTGTTAATCCCAATGATATCACGAAGACACTAATTAACCCAGCTAAAGCCCAAATCCAGCTTTTACCCTAGTGCTTGAGTGACAGTGTCTTCACGGAATGGAAAGCTGAAGCTAAGCGCAAGGGTAAAAAGCACATTAAGAAAAATCAAAGCGGTAAAATTTAAGAACACCCCCAGGATTTACAGCATACTAGGACCATTTCAGGATGTGCGGCAAGCTAACAGCAGATTTTTTTTTAGGGGGTGGGAGTGCAGATTCTACATCTGGCATGACCCCGGCCCCCCCAAACCCGTCGACACCAGAGCAATCCCGCCCGCGCGCCCGAGAATCCCCCCGAAAAATCTCGGGAACAAACAACACTGGACCGGAACAGACTCGTGATGAGAGAAATCGGGGGACGAGAGGGGAGGGGAGGGCTCACGGCGGATGACGCCGTCGGATCCCTTGATGGTGTAGGACTCCAGGGTCCTTCGCGGCGTCCGCGGCGACTTCCCCGGCGTCTTTGACATGGGCGGCGGCCGCGGGTTGGGAGGCGGCGGCGGCGCGGCTCCGACGAGGAGGGGAGGGGAGGGGATGGGATGGGGACGGGAATGGGAGCGAGCTCTCTCTCTCTTTTTTTTTCCTCTCTCTCACTCGGCCCTGTGCGAGCCCGACGAGCCCCCTTTATTTTCTCCCTCTCGCTGCGTGTGACTCCGCGCGTGTGTGTCTTTCGCTCTCGTCCTCGTTTGGTCTCCCTGGGCGCCAACAGGGCTCCACCACGCGTCGCGGGCGGCCCCTGCGCCGTCCGATCCAGGGGCGGGGCCCGCCAGAGTGGCCATCGGACGGCGGCCGGCGGCGATGGCGCACCTGAGGCAGGGTGAGCAAAACGAAATGTTGGAACTGTTTTTAGACGGATGTGCTCCGGCTTGGACAAACTTTCTTCGTTCCAAAGGAGGCCTTTAGCGATGAAAAAATGGTATACGTGCATTTTCCGGTGAAAGCATGGCAAAAACCCGGCTGTGAAACATAATTAAGGTCACGATAGCTATGTGTAGATTCAGTGACTTTGCGGTTTGGTTGAGTTGGTTTTGTGGGAGGAGAAACGGTTGAAGGAAGAAAGCTCGAGGAAAACAGAAAGGAAGATGGATGTTGAATATTTTAGTGATCGTTTTGTCGAACGCTCGATGATAGTTTTCATAATTAACGTGATCTTTCAATGGAAAGAATGATACCCTACAAAAGCAACGTGATTCCCTGTCCAACGAATGATACTCTTCATAATTAATGTAATTTTTTTGTTTAATGCTCGATGATACTTTTCATAATAAATATGAAATTATCCATTCGATGGATAATAACTCCTATTAATTAACGTGATTCTCTGGTTTGAAGAATTATATTCTCCATAATTAATGTGAAAACAAAAGATGTACGAAACCAAACTAAATCACGACCTACTATCACGACCGCATACTCTCCCTTAGTAGTAAAAGAATCTGAGGACATCTCCAATACAGACCCCCAAACATAACACCACATCAGTTTGCGGACAGCAGAGCCAAGTCCACAAACTAGAATGTGGGAAGCAAACATCCAAAGCTACACACATACATCCGCTCGGTTTTTTTATACATCCTCACACTCAAAATAGTCGCATATCTATTTCCACTTTACCTAAAAATGTTCAAGTGCATGAGTGTTTCTAATTTAAAAATTACACTCCAACAATGTTGTCCTCTTTAACCGCTCAAAGATACTCAATCAGATATTTTTTTCGGTTGCTCACGAGTTACTCGATGCCAAATTTGTTGATGCATTTGACAAACTCATCAAATGTGGTCCGGTTATGGTCTAGAAGTTCGATAGGAATACCCATGTTCTCAAATTCAAGACCTACAGTATCACCCTCATCCTCATCCTCGACGATCATGTTGTGCATGATCACACAACATGTTATCACCTCCCACAAGGTTTCAGGATCTCACTGTTTAGCAGGTCCACAAACAACAAAAAGATGTCCCTAAAGATCTTCAAATGCCCTCTCAACATCCCTTTCTTGTTGCTTCTTGTTTTGGGGCAAAGTGAGACGTTTTTTGGCCAACTGGGTCAGAGATGGCCTTCAAAAAGGTAGCCTGCGGAGGATAAATACCGTCAACCAGATAGTAGTTCATGTTGTATTCACATCCATTGATAGTATAGTGGCAAGGAGAACCTTTCCGTTCAATCAACCTGGCAAACAATGGTGATCGCTGCAGCACATTGATGTCATTGTGAGACTCAACATGCCAAAGAAAGTAGACCAAATCCAAACATCATGCGATGCAACCGCTTCAAAAATAATGGCGAGCTTCTTAACATAACCATGATCATACAACATGTTATTACCTCCCACAAGGTCTCTGGATCTCACTGTTTAGCAGGTCCATGAACAATAGGAAAACTTTCCTAGAGAACTTCAAATGCCCTCTCAACATCCCTTTCTTGTTGCTTCCTGTTTTGGGGCGAAGTGAGACTTTTCTAGCCAATTGGGTCAGAGATTGTCTTCAAAAAAGTAGCCCACAAAAGATAGATACCGTCAACCAGATAGTAGTTCATGTTGTATTCGTGCCCATTGATAGTATAGTGGCAAGGAGGAGCTTTCACTTCAGTCGACCTGGCAAACAATGGTGATCGTTGCATCATGTTGATGCTGTTGTGAGACCCGGCATGCCAAATTCAAAGATTCTGCAATGCAATTGCTTCAAGAATGATGGTGAGTTTCTTAACATAACTCTGATATTGCCCTTGTAGAGTTAGGGGATTCCTTTCATCTCCAATGCATGCAGTCAAGAGATCCGAGAAAACCTGGCCATCCTCTTGCTTTAGACATTGTCAAGATCTTCTCGATGCCTGGTACAGTTGGTTCTCTCAGGTACCATGGTCCAATCACTGAGACCACAACAGTAGCAAATCTCACCATGGCACCTCTGCATGTGCTCTCAGACATCCGTGAATATGAAACAGCGGCAGAGGAGAAGCGACCCGAAACTCAGGTGTAGCATCGGAGGACACGAAGTCGTCTAGTTCCGGTAAGGGTGTAGGGGGGCGACCGGGGTGGTGGAACGACAAGAGAGAAAATGGCTACAGAGAAAGATGGGAGGATGAAGGTGCGGGGTCTGGGAGGGGTTCTGGGTGAGTCTGGGTGAAGGGAGACGTAGTAGTAAATCAAAAAAATTCCTACATGTCACCAAGATCAATCTATGGAGAAACCATTAACGAGCGGGGGAGTGCATCTTCATACCTTTGAAGATCACAAAGCGGAAGCGTTACAAGAACGCAGTTGGTGGAGTCGTACTCGCAGCGATTCAGATCACGGTGGATTCCGATCTAAGCGTCGAAAAACGGCGCCTCTGCGTTTAACACACATGCAGCCCGATGACGTCTCCTATGTCTTGATCCAGCAAGGAGGAAGGAGAGGTTGAGGGAGAGCTCCGGCAGCACGACGGCGTGGTGACGGTGGAGCTGTGTGGTACTCCGACAGGGCTTTGCCAAACACTACGGAGGACGAGGAGGAGGAGGGGTAGGGCTGCGCCGAGAGAGAGAGAGAGAGAGAGAGAGAGAGAATTATGTAGTAGGCAGCCCCAAAACCCCACATATATATAGGGGGGAGGAGGAGGAGGGGCGCACCCCCTAAGGCGGAGGGCGGCCCTAGATGGCCCTTGGGGCGGCGGCCAAGGGAGGGGAGAGGGGTGCAGCAGCCCTAGGGTGGACCTAGGGCCCATCTACGCCTAGGGTTTGCCCCCCTCTCTCCTTTGTTGCGCCTTGGGCCAGGGTGGGGGGCGCACCAGCCCACTCTGGGGCTGGTCCCTTCCCACTCTCGGCCCACGCAGGCCTCTGGTGCCGGTGGGCCCTCACGATGGACCCCCGGAACCCTTCCGGTGGTCCCAGTACGTTACCGGTGATGCCCGGAACACTTCCGGTGACCAAAACCTCACTTCCTATATATCATTCTTCACCTCTGGACCATTCCGAAACTCCTCGTGACGTCCGAGATCTCATCCAGGACTCCGAACAACCTTCGGTAACCACGTACACAATTCCTCTATAACCCTAGCGTCATCGAACCTTAAGGTGTAGACCCTATGGGTTCGGGAGACATGTAGACATGACCGAGACACCTCTCCGGTCATTAACCAACAACGAGATCTAGATACCCATGTTGGCTCCCACATGTTCCACGATGATCTCATCGAATGAACCATGATGTCGGGGATTCAATCAATCCCGTATATAATTCCCTTTGTCTACCGGTATGATACTTGCCCGAGATTCGATCGTCGGTATCCCTATACCTTGTTCAATCTCGTTACCGGCAAGTCTCTTTACTCATTCCGTAACACATCATCCCGTGGCTAAATCCTTAGTCACATTGAGCTCATTATGATGATGTCTTACTGAGTGGGCCCAGAGATACCTCTTCTTCACACGGAGTGACAAATCCCAGTCTCGATTCGTGCCAACCCAATAGACACTTTCGGAGATACCCGTAGTGCACCTTTATAGCCACCCAGTTACATTGTGACATTTGGCACACCCAAAGCATTCCTACGGTATCCAGGAGTTACACAATCTCATGGTCTAAAGAAACGATACTTGACATTAGAAAAGCTTTAGCAGATGAACTACACGATCTTGTGCTATGCTTAGGATTGGGTCTTGTCCATCACATCATTCTCCTAATGATGTGATCCCGTTATCAACGACATCCAATGTCCATGGTCATGAAACCGTGACCATCTATTGATCAACGAGCTAGCCAACTAGAGGCTCACTAGGGACATGTTGTGGTCTATGTATTCACACGTGTATTACGGTTTCCGGTTAACACAATTATAGCATGAATAATAGACAATTATCATGAACAAGGAAATACAATTTTAACCATTTTATTATTGCCTCTAGGGCATATTTCCAACAGTCTCCCACTTGCACTAGAGTCAATAATCTAGTTACATTGTGATGAATCGAACACCCATAGCATTCTGGTGTTGATCATGTTTTGCTCGTGAGAGAGGTTTAGTCAACGGATCTGCGACATTCAGGTCCGTATGTACTTTACAAATATCTATATCACCTTCCTAAATGTAATCACGAATGGAGTTGAAGCGGCACTTGATGTGTCTTGTCTTCTTGTGAAACCTGGGCTCCTTGGCAAGGGCAATAGCTCCAGTGTTGTCACAGAATAGAGTCATTGGGCCCGACGCGCTGGGAATCACTCCTAGGTCGGTGATGAACTCCTTCGTCCAGACTCCTTCCTTTGCTGCTTCCGAAGTAGCTATGTACTCCGCTTCACATGTAGATGCCACCATGACGCTTTGCTTGCTGCTGCACCACCTGACTGTCCCTCCGTGCAAAATATACACGTATCCGGTTTGTGACTTGGAGTCATCCGGATCTGTGTCGAAGCTAGCATCGACGTAACCCTTTACGACGAGCTCTTCGGCACCTCCATATACGAGAAACATCTCCTTGGTCCTTTTCAGGTACTTTAGGATATTCTTGACCGATGTCCAGTGTTCTGCTCCGGGATCACTTTGGTACCTCCCTACAAAACTTATGGCAAGGTTCACATCAGATGTGGTACACAGGATGGCATACATAATAGAGCCTATGGCTGAAGCATAGGGGATGACACTCATCTTTTCTCTATCCTCTGCCGTGGTCGGGCATTGAGTCGTACTCAATCTCACACCCTGTAACACATGAAAGAACCCTTTCTTGGATTGATCCATATTGAACTTCTTCAATATCTTGTCAAGGTATGTGCTTTGTGAAAGACCTATGAGGCGTTTCGATCTATCTCTATAGATCTTGATGCCTAATATGTAAGCAGCTTCTCCAAGGTCCTTCATTGAAAAATACTTATTCAAGTAGGCCTTTATGCTTTCCAAAAGTTATATATCATTTCCCATCAACAATATGTCATCCACATATAATATGAGAAATGCTACAGAGCTCCCACTCACTTTCTTGTAAATACAGGGTTCTCCATAAACCTGTATAAATCCAAACGCTTTAATCACCTCATTAAAGCGAATGTTCCAACTCTGAGATGCTTGCACCAGCCCATAGATGGAGCGCTGAAGCTTGCATACTTTGTTAGCATCTTTAGGATCGACAAAACCTTCCGGCTGCATCATATACAGTTCTTCCTTAAGGAAACCATTAAGGAATGTCGTTTTGACGTCCATTTGCTAGATCTCATAATCATAAAATGCGGCAATTGCTAACATGATTCGGACGGACTTCAGCATCGCTACGGGTGAGAAAGTCTCATCGTAGTGAACTCCTTGAACTTTTCGATAACCCTTAGCGACAAGCCGAGCCTTATAGACGGTCACATTACCATCTGTGTCAGTCTTCTTCTTAAAGATCCATCTATTTTCTATGGCTCGCTTATCATCGAGCAAGTCCACTAAAGTCCATACTTTGTTCTCATACATGGATCCTATCTCGGATTTCATGGCTTCAAGCCATTTGTTGGAATCTGGGCCCGTCATCGCTTCTTCATAGTTCAAAGGTTCACCGTTGTCCAATAACATGATCTCCGGGACAGGGTTGCCATACAACTCTGGTGCGGAACGTGTCCTTGTGGACCTTCGAGGTTCAATAGCAACTTGATCTGAAGTTTCATGATCATCATCATTAACTTCCTCTCCAACCGGTGCAGGCTCCACAGAAACAACTTCCCGTGTTGCGCTACTCTCCGGTTCGAGTGGAGGTACAATTACCTCATCAAATTCTATTTTCCTCCCACTTACTTCTTTCGAGAGAAACTCTTTCTCTAGAAAGGATCCATTCTTGGCAACAAAGACTTTGCCTTCGGATCTGAGGTAGAAGGTATACCCAACAGTTTCTTTTGGGGTATCCTATGAGACGCACTTTTCCGCTTTGGGTTCGAGCTTCTGAGGTTGAAGTTTCTTCACATAAGCATCGCATCCCCAAACTTTCAAAAACGACAGCTTAGGTTTCTTTTCAAACCATAATTCATACGGTGTCGTCTCAACAGATTTAGACGGTGCCCTATTTAAAGTGAATGCGGCAGTCTCTAATGCATATCCCCAAAATGATAGCGGTAAGTCGGTAAGAGAAATCATAGATCGCACCATATCCAATAGAGTGTGATTACGACGTTCAGAGACACCATTTCGTTGAGGTGTGCTGGGCGGCGTGAGTTGTGAAACAATTCCACATTTCCTTAGGTGCGTGCCAAACTCGTGGCTCAAATATTCTCCGCCATGATTAGATCGCAGGCATTTTATTTTCCTGTCACGTTGATTCTCTACCTCACTCTGAAATTCCTTGAACTTTTCAAAGGTTTCAGACTTGTGTTTCATTAAGTAGACATACCCATATCTGCTCAAGTCATCAGTGAGGGTGAGAACATAACGGTAGCCACCGCAAGCCTCAACGCTCATTGGACCGCATACATCGGTATGTATTATCTCCAATAAGTCAGTTGCTTGCTCCATTGTTCCAGAGAACGGGGTCATGGTCATCTTGCCCATGAGGCATGGCTCGCACGTGTCAAATGATTCAAAATCAAGAGACTCCAAAAGTCGATCGTCATGGAGTTTCTTCATGCGTTTGACACCAATATGACCAAGGCGGCAGTGCCACATGTAAGTGGGACTATCGTTAGCAACCTTACACTTTTTGGTACTCACACTATGAACATGTGTAACATCATGTTCGAGATTCATCAAAAATAAACCATTGACCAGCGAGGCATGACCATAAAACATTTCTCTCATATAAATAGAACAACCATTATTCTCATATTTAAATGAGTAACCATCTTGCATCAAACGAGATCCAGATACAATGTTCATTCTCAAAGCTGGTATTGAATAACAATTATTGAGGTTTAAAACTAACCCTGAAGGTAGATGTACAGGTAACGTGTCGACGGCGATCACATCGACCTTGGAACCATTCCCGACGCGCATCGTCACCTCGTCCTTCGCCAGTCTCCGCTTATTCCACAGCTCCTGCTTGGAGTTACAAATGTGAGAAACTGCATCGGTATCAAATACCCAGGAGCTACTATGAGCGCTGGTAAGGTACACATCAGTAACAAGTATATCACATATACCTTAACATTGCCAGCCTTCTTATCCGCTAATTACTTGGGGCAGTTCCGCTTCCAGTGACCGATACCCTTGCAATAAAAGCACTCAGTCTCAGGCTTGGGTCCATTCTTGTTCTTATTCCCGGCAACTTGCTTACCGGGTGCGGCAACTGTTTTGCCGTCCTTCTTGAAGTTCTTCTTACCCTTGCCTTTCTTGAAACTAGTGGTCTTATTGACCATCAACACTTGATGTTCCTTTTTGATTTCCACCTTCGCTGATTTCAGCATCGAGTACAACTCAGGAATGGACTTCTCCATCACTTGCATATTGTAGTTCATCACAAGCTCTTGTAGCTAGGTGGAAGCGACTGGAGGATTCTGTCAATAACCGAGTCATCTGGAAGATTAACTCCCAGCTGAGACAAGCGGTTGTCCAACCCAGACATTTTGAGTAACTATTTTCCTTCATCTTACAACTAAAGAACTTGTCGAAGACATCATATCTCTTGACCCGGGCATGAGCTTGGAAAACCATTCTCAGCTCTTGGAACATCTCATATGCTCCGTGTTGCTCAAAACGCTTTTGGAGCCCCGGTTCTAAACTGTAAAGCATGCCGCACTGAACCAGGGAGTAATCATCACAACGCGACTGCCAGGCATTCATAACATCTTGAGTTGCTGGGAAAATGGGTGCGTCACCTAGCAGTGCATCAAGGACATATAATTTCTTGGAAGCTATGAGGATGATCCTCAAGCTATGGACCCAGTCCGTATAGTTGCTTCCATCGTCTTTCAACTTGGTTTTCTCTCAGAACGCGTTGAAGTTGAGGGCAACATTAGCGTGGGCCATTGGATCTACAATGTAGATTGTAAAGACAATTTTAGACTAAGTTCATGATAATTAAGTTCACATAATCAAATTATTTAATGAACTCCCACTTAGATAGACATCTCTCTAGTCATCCAAGTGACACATGATCCACGTCAACTAGCCCGTGTCCGATCATCACTGAGACGGAGTAGTCATCAATGGTGAACATCTTCATGTTGATCGTATATTCTATACGACTCATGTTTGACCTTTAGGTCTCCCGTGTTCCGAGGCCATGTCTGTACATGCTAGGCTCGTCAAGTCAACCTAAGTGTATTGCGTGTGCAAATCTGGCTTACACCCGTTGTATGCGAATGTTAGAACCTATCACACCCGATCATCACGTGGTGCTTCGGAACAACGAACCTTGACAACAGTGTACAGTTAGGGGGAACACATTTCTTGAAATTTTAGTGAGAGGTCATCTTATTTAAGCTAGTGTCGTTGTAAGCAAATAAGATGTAAAACATGATAAACATCACATGCAATCATATAGTGACGTATATGGCCAATATCATCTTGCTTCTTTGATCTCCATCTTCGGGGCACCATGATCATCATTGTCACCGGCATGACACCATGATCTCCATCATCGTGTCTTCAGGAAGTTGTCTCACCAACTATTACTTCTACTACTATGGCCAGCGGTTAGCAATAAAGTAAAGTAATTACATGGCGTTTTTGATTGACACGCGGGTCATACAATAAATTAAGACAACTCCTATGGCTCTAGCCGGTTGTCATACTCATCAACATGCAAGTCTTGAATCCTATTACAAGAACATGATCAATCTCATACATCACATATATCACATCACATCCTTTGGCCATATCACATCACACGACATATGCTGCAAAAACAAGTTAGACGTTCTCTAATTTGTTGTTGCAAGTTTTTACGTGGCTGCTATAGGTTTCTAGCAAGAACATTTCTTACCTACGCAAAAACCACAACGTGAAATGCCAATTGCTATTTACCATTCATAAGGACCCTCTTCATCGAATCCAATCCGACTAGAGTGGGAGAGACAGACACCCGCTAGCCACCTTATGCAACAAGTGCATGTCAGGCGGTGGAACCAGTCTCACGTAAGCGTACGTGTAAAGTCGGTCTGGAATGCTTCATCCCACAATGCCACCGAATCAAGATAAGACTAGTAACAGCAAGCAAATTAACAAAATCGACGACCACAACAACTTGTGTTCTACTCGTGCATAGAATCTACGCATAGACCTAGCTCATGATGTCACTGAAGGGAGACGTAGTAGTAAATCAAAAAAATTCCTACGTGTCACCAAGATCAATCTATGGAGAAACCAGCAACGAGGGCTAGGGAATGCATCTTCATACCTTTGAAGATCGCAAAGTGGAAGTGTTACAAGAACGCGGTTGGTGGAGTCGTACTCGCAGCGATTCAGATCACGGTGGATTCCGATCTAAGCGCCGAACAACGGCGCCTCCACGTTCAACACACGTGCAGCCCGGTGACATATCCTATGCCTTGATCCAGCAAGGAGGAAGGAGAGGTTGAGGGAGAGCTCCGACAGCACGACGACGTGGTGACGGTGGAGCTGCGTGGTACTCCGGCAGGGCTTCACCAAGCACTACGGAGGACAAGGAGGGGGAGGGGTAGGGCTGTGCCGAGAGAGAATTTTGTAGTTGGCAGCCCCAAAACCCCACATATATAGGGGAAGGAGGAGGAGGGGCGTACCCCCTAGGGTTCCCACCCTAGGGCGGCGGCTGGCCCTAGATGGCCCTTAGAGCGGCGGCCAAGAGAGGGGAGAGGGGTGCATCAGCCCTAGGGTGGGCCTAGGGCCCATCTGCGCCTAGGGCCCATCTGCGCCTAGGGTTTGCCGCCCTCTCTCCTTTGTTGCGCCTTGGGCCAGGGTGGGGGGCGCACCAGCCCACTATGGGGCTGGTCCCTTCCCAGTCTCGGCCCACGCAGGCCTCTGGTGCCGGTGGCCCCTCACGGTGGACCCTCGGAACCCTTCCGGTGGTCCCGGTACGTTACCGGTGATGCCCGGAACACTTCCGGTGACCAAAACCTCACTTCCTATATATCATTCTTCACCTTCGGACCATTCCGGAACTCCTCGTGATGTCCAGGATCTCATCCAAGACTCCAAAAAACCTTCGGTAACCATGTACACAATTCCCCTATAACCCCAGCGTCATCGAACCTTAAGTGTGTAGACCCTATGGGTTCGAGAGGCATGTAGACAGGACCAAGACACCTCTCCGGTCAATAACCAACAGCGGGATCTAGATACCCATGTTGGCTCCCACATGTTCCACGATGATCTCATCGGATGAACCACGATGTCGGGGATTCAATCAATCTCGTATACAATTCCCTTTGTCTACCGGTATGATACTTGCCCGAGATTCGATCGTCGGTATCCTTATACCTTGTTCAATCTCGCTACCGGCAAGTCTCTTTACTCGTTCCGTAACACATCATCTTGTGGCTAACTCCTTAGTCACATTGAGCTCATTATGATGATGTCTTACCGAGTGGGCCCAGAGATACCTCTTTGTCACACGGAGTGACAAATCCTAGTCTCGATTTGTGCCAACCCAACAGATACTTTTGGGGATACCCATAGTATACCTTTATAGCCACCCAGTTATGTTGTGACGTTTGGCACACCCAAATTATTCCTACGGTATCCGGGAGTTGCACAATCTCATGGTCTAAGGAAACGATACTTGACATTAGAAAAGCTTTAGCAGACGAACTACACGATCTTGTGCTATGCTTAGGATTGGGTCTTGTCCATCACATCATTCTCCTAATGATGTGATCCCGTTATCAACGACATCCAATGTCCATGGTCATGAAACCGTGACCATCTATTGATCAACGAGCTAGCCAACTAGAGGCTCACTAGGGACATGTTGTGGTCTATGTATTCACACGTGTATTACGGTTTCCGGTTCACAATTATAGCATGAATAATAGACAATTATCATGAACTAGATTGCCTCATATCCCACCACCACCCCTTCATGTTGGTTTCTCCACCCTCTCAAGAAAATCTTTCCTAACCTTTCTAAACCTTCCTAAATAGCCATGCTACAAACGGAAACGTTACCAAACAATGAAATCCAGTTTCGTAGCAAGATTTCAAATCCCAACTTTCCTATTAATTCCTCACTCAGGTGTTGTCTCATCAGAGATCGATTACCATATAGTAAAAAATAAATCGCAATCAATCAAGTATTGATGAGATATTTCCTTTCTTATTACCATTCACTGCCTTATACAATCATCAATCATACATGATAGCCAACCACAAATACATCACACAGGATCGTGCATACATGACTTACAAATCGTGTGTACGTTTTCCCCATGCTCGTCACGTGAATCCGTTCACCATCAGGTCATGCTAGTGGGTAGGTGTGCCTTATCCATGGAGGTCTGATGATGGAAGGGACAATGGAGGCCTCGCCACAGGCATCAGTATGCTCCTTTGCGCCCAACAACGACCATCACATTTTTTATGGTAACGAGCGACATTCAACTGTATGTTACGACATGCCAATGGCTTAGGAGATATCGGATATGCAATCTTTGCTCGAGGGGCATCATGGTTATCTCACACCTTATATCCCTTGATGGTGGTGGCACAACAACATAAACACGGGCAATTGGCAGGGGATTCCTCATTGGCGGTTCATGGGTAAGTATGGTGTAAAGAAATAGGGTGCCATGGCGAATGTGAGATGGGTGTTATCCAGTTTTAAAAGAGCGAGAAATATCTCGCTACGACGGGGACTGGAAGGGGAGGGTCCAGTAGAAAAAGGTAAGGTTGCATCATGGTGTGGCGAGTTTGCCGGGCAACCATTTGTATATTGGAAATATGCCCTAGAGGAAATAATAAATGTTTATTATTATATTTCCTTGTTCATGATAATTGTTTATTATCCATGCTATAATTGCATTGACTTGAAACACATTGCATGTGTGGATACATAGACAACACTTTGTCCCTAGTATGCCTCTAGTAGACTAGCTTGTTAATCAAAGATGGTCAAGGTTTCCTAGCCATTGATATGAGATGTCATTTGATAATGGGATCACATCATTGGGAGAATGATGTGATGGACAAGACCCAAACTATAAACGTAGCATATGATCGTGTCAGTTTATTGCTATAGTTTTCTGTATGTCAAGTATCTGTTCCTATGACCATGAGATCATGCAAATCACTGACACTGGAGGAGTACCTTGTGTGTATAAAACATCACAACATAACTGGGTGACTATAAAGGTTCTCTACAGGTATCTCCGAGAGTGTCTGTTGAGTGGATGTGGATCAAGACTGGGATTTGTTACTCCGTGTGATAGAGAGGTATCTCGGGGCCTACTCGGTAATACAACATCACAACAAGCCTTGCAAGCAATGTGACTAAAGTGTTAGCCACTAGATCTTGTATTAAGGAACGAGTAAAGAGACTTGCCGGTAACAGGATTGAACTAGGTATACAGATACCGACGATCGAATCTCGGGCAAGTAACATACCGGTGAACAAAGGGAACAACATACGGGATTAACCGAATCCTTGACATAGAGGTTCAACTGATAAAGATCTTCATAGAATACGTAGGAACCAATATGGGCATCTAGGTCCCGCTATTGGTTATTGATCGTAGATGTGTCTCGGTCATGTCTACATAGTTCTCGAACCCGCAGGGTCTGCACACTTAAGGTCCGGTGACGTTTCGGTAGTTTTGAGTTATGCATGTTGGTGACCGAAGTTTTGTTTGGAGTCCCGCATGAGATCTTGGATGTCACGAGGAGTTCCTAAATGGTCCGGGCACGAAGATTGATATATAGGAAGTTGGTGTTTGGACTCCGGAAAAGTTTCGGGTATTACCGGCAGTGTACTGGGAGTGACGAATGGGATCCGAGGGTCCACCAAGTGGGCCCACCACCCCCTAAGGGGACCACATGGGCTATAGGGTGGCGCACCAGCCCCTGGTGGGCTGGGCGGCCAGCCCAAAGGGCCCATGTGACTGAAATGTGGAAATTACAAAGGTGGAGGAGGTTTCCAAGTGGGAGGAGTCCTACTCCTACTAGGATTGGAGGAGGACTCCTCCTCTCCACCTTCGTCCGAACCAAGGGCTGGCCCCTTGGGGCGCCAAGCCTCCTCCCTTCCTCCTCCTATATATACTAGAGGTATTGAGGGTTTTTGTACATAGAAATCAGCCATGTGCTACCCATTTCCTCTAAATCGTAGTTCTTCCTCTAAATTGTTTCAGCGGTGCTTAGGCGAAGCCCTACTGGGATAGTTCCACCACCATCACCTCCATGCCGTCGCGTTGCTAGAGGACTCATCTACCTCTCTGCTCTCTCTTGCTAGATCAAGAAGGCGGAGATCGTCATCAAGCTGTACGTGTGCTGAAAGCGAAAGTGTCGTTTGTTCGGCGCTAGATTGGGACGGATCGTGATTAGATTGCGGGACGCTCGGCGATTTGGATCGTGAAGACGTTCGACTACATCAACCATGTTTCTTAACGCTTCCCGCTTAGCGATCTACGAGGGTATTGAAAGCACAACATGCTCCCTTGGTGTTTTTGATAATTCATGACAACATACATTGTCTCTTGGACTAACACCTCTATCTAGTGTATTTCAGATAATAGTCCATGGAGAGTTGGGCTGGCAAAAGGATTGC
The DNA here is from genome assembly GCA_022496015.1 of Hordeum marinum. Classification (NCBI taxonomy): domain Eukaryota; kingdom Viridiplantae; phylum Streptophyta; class Magnoliopsida; order Poales; family Poaceae; genus Hordeum; species Hordeum marinum. Next base: position 464,239,476 of record CM039676.1, on the reverse strand, counting down.
GGAGAATGTGGAATTACCCCAAGATTCAAGGAAATAGGTTGTCCAAGCTTCAAGAAAGAGGACTCTACATTTTACATTTGCGAGAAATCACTTTGAGTTCATAGGAAAGCCAATACTATTAAAAGGGGGTAAGGTTTTGTTGGTGAACAAAATGCTCATATATGCACAAATGATAGTCACCAAAAACATTCACAAGCTCTCCTACCAAAATCTGTCTGTAGCCAAACATTCGAAATCGGTGAAACCAACATTCCTATCCCGGTGCCACCGATTACAAACCGTAGACAGACTCAGCCAAAGCCTAGCCACTTCGGTGCATCCGACACTGCTTTCGGTGCCACCGAGTTGGGTTGCCAACTTTCTGTTACGCAAGTTCACACTTTCGGTCCGTCCGAGAATGTTGAATCGGCATCACTGAGTTTGGCATTTCTGACCATTGGTCACCTTGTCGGTGCAACCAAGATTCCTATATCGGTCTCACCGAGATTCAAAAGTTGCCACCTTTTGATCACTTCGGTACCATCGAGATTAACACATCGGTGTCACTGAGTTGGTCATTTTGTGTGTAACAGTTGGATTTTGGGGATGCCTATATATACCCCTTCGCCACCACCCACTCGAAAGAGAAGCACTCAAAACTATTCCATACCTATCCTACTCAGTTTTCTGAGAGAGAACCACCTACCCTTGTGTTGAGGTCAAGATCTTCCACTCCAACCATATGGATCTTGATTTCTAGCCTCCCCAAGTTGCTTTCCACCAATCCCATCTCTTCTACCAATCCAAATATATGAGAGAGTGATTGTGTGTTGAGTTGTCTATCATCTTGAAGCACAAGAGCAAGGAGTTCATCGTCATTACCGAGCCTAATACCTTTTGGAGGGTGGTGCCTCCTAGATTGGTTAGGTGTCGATTGGGAGCCTGCTACTTCGTGTTGTGGAGTGAACCAAGAAGTTTGTAAGGGCAAGGAGATCGCCTACTTCGTGACGATCTACCCATAGTGAGGCTAGTCCTTCGTGGACAGAAGCCATATGGAATAGTCAAGGTTGCTACTTCATGGACCCTTATGGGTGGAGCCCTCCGTGGACTCTCGTGACCGTTACCCTCTGTGGGTTGAAGACTCCATAAACGTGGACGTCCGATAGCACCACCTATTGGAACCACGGGAAAAATCCTTGCGTCTCCTATTGCATTTGATCTTCCTATCCCATATCTTTAGTTACATGTGCATTGTCTTTACTTTCCGCTGCCATATTTGTAGACATGCATGTGTAGGGCTAGTAGATTTACTAGACTTACTAAAATAGGTAAAATCTGCCAACCAATTAACTTGGGAAAAGTTAGGTTTTAATTCCTGCTAGTAGTCTATTCACTCCCCCCTCTAGACACTCTTCTATCGATCCTACAAGTGGTACCAGAGCTTTGGTCTCCATTGCTTCGGTTTAATCACCGTGGAGCAAGATGGATGTGTCTAGAATAGAGAGTTTGAGTTGTAGAGTGCCCATTCTTGATGGAGAGTACTATAGTCAATGGAAGGATGCCATGATTGATTTATTTGATAAATTCCATTTGACAAAATATATTGCAAACCCTCATGTGCTCCCTATTGATGAATTGCATCCCACACACGAAGAGGAAATTAACATGCTTGGTAACCTAAGAATTGCTAATATTATTGTTAAAGGTTTACCAAGATTCGTGCTTTCTCAATTGAAGAACTTTGCATGTGCCTATACCTTGTGGACTGATTTAGAGAAATGATATCCAAATCTCTCATTAGGAAATCTTGATGAAATTCTTCATAAAACTGTTGTTTTTCACAAAATGAAGCCTAGTGATCGAAACTTTGATAAATGCCTATTTGAGCTCCGTGATCTTATGCGTGCTAAAGGAGATGTCACCACTATCAACAACATTATCTTTGAATCCATTCGCATTCATAAACTTGAACATTGTCATGATCACTATTCTAACGAATCCCTTGTTCTTTATGACGAGGATTTCCCACTTGATGATGACAATGTGGAACTTGGCTACTATGAAGAAGATGAGTTGTTCGACATCGAGCATGAGAAGATCATGAAGAATCTGAGTCTTATGGCAAACTTTAAGGATTACATGTACGGAGGAAAAGAGTGGATTCTTGACAACGGATGTACGTATCATATGACTGGTGATAAAGACATGTTTCAAGTGATCACGCCTAATCAAAGTCCTCGATGGTACGTGACCTTTGGAGAAAACTCTAAGGGTAAGGTACTTGGCCTTGGTAAGGTGGCCATATCCCATGATAGCTCTATTCAAAATGTTATGCTTGTTGAATCCCTTGGCTACAATCTTCTTTCCGTATCTAGACTTGCCGACTTCGGTTTCAATGTGTTATTCACGAAAGTAGATTGCCAAGTGTTTCGTCAAGATAATCATAAAATGGTCTTCACCGGCTTCCGTAGAGGTGATCTATACATTGTTGATTTCACTAAAATATCCAAACCTCGCACTTGCTTAACTACAAAATCCTCTAAAGGTCGGCTTTGGCATAGAAGACTTGGACATGTAGGCATGCGCAATCTAGATAAGCTAATCAAAGGTGATTATATACTTGGTGTTAAAGATATTATCTTTGACAAAGATAGACTTTGTAGTGCTTGTCAAGCTGAAAAGCAAGTAGATAGACTACTAGGAGACCACTCGAGTTACTTCACATGGATCTCTTTGGTCCCAATGCTTACAAGAGTCTCGGTGGAAATTCGTATGGTCTAGTTATAGTTGATGATTTTTCCAGATTTACATGGGTATTCTTTCTTGATGATAAGTCGCAGGTTCAAAAGATCTTCAAGAACTTTGCTCGCAAAGCACAAAATCAGTTTGAAGTGAAGATCAAGAAGGTTCGGAGCGATAATGGATCGGAGTTCAAGAACACCTGTGTGAATACCTTTCTTGACGAAGAAGGTGTCTCACATGAGTTTCGGCTACGTATTGAAAGTGCGTTATATCGACTAGAGGGGGGGGGGGTGAATAGGCGGTTTTTATAAATTCATCACTTGAGGAATTTCAACTGTGAGGAATTTGAAATGTGATGAATAACTAACAGCGGAATAAGTACTCAGTGCATGGAATACATAGCGGCAACATAGTCATCATGATGATATGAAACATGCACAAATTGTGAGTAGCGTGATACAGGATAAGTAGTGATGAACAAGGTAACTTGAAGAATTTGAGGTGAGGAAATTGTGTAAGTCTTCAGTCAAATTCTTCAAATAGTAACGATCAATTTCATCAACATGTAAACGAGGAATAAGGGGGTTGAGGAAATAGAACCAGGTAGCCTGATGAAGACAATGATTTGATGACCCAGTTCCAACTGCTGTGACAGTCGTACGTCTGGTTTGGAGTGGCCTGGTATTTAAACCAGAGGACACACAGTCCCAGGACACATAGTCCTTACCGTATTCTCCTTATGCTAAGGTCACACAGTCCTCGCCCAGCACTCGTGGTAAGTCTTCAGGGTAGACTTCCAAAACCCTCACAAACTTGTCACCCGGCAATCCACAATTTACTGCTGGATGCTCTAGACCAAGGTCACTTCGTGATCCCCAATTGACTGCAGGACACACTAGACCATGATGCCTAACCGTCTGGAGGATGCACAGTCCTCAAAGGTAACAAGTGTCGGTTCCACACAGGAATTTCTTTAGTGATGCTCAATCACTTTGGGTTGGTGGTTTGATTGTGGGTTTTTCCTCACTTTCGGACAAAAGCCCTCGGAGGATGGGATGCTCTCAAATGACAAGTGTCAGTTCTCTCTCGGAGCAGCCAACCCGCTAGTGGTTGTGGAGGGTGGCTATTTATAGCCGGGGGCGCATCCCGACATGATATGACATTAATGCCCCCAATGATATGACAATTATGTGGATAAGAATGATTGAGGACAGCTGGCGCTAAGCACAGCAACGGTCGGATTTTCGAACAATGAAAGTCCTCAAACATATCACGTTCCTCACTTGTAGGCAATTCGCACAGGCGAAATCCTAACTCCTCAGCCAGAACAATTTCCTCAGAGACCAGAAGAACTTTGTCTCTGTCACTGGAGAACTTGACTGAGCCGTAAGAGATTCCAAAAAGCTTCACTCAAGGAATGTGTAGGTTGAGGATTTTGGAGTTGAGCATCAGTTGGAAATTTTCCTTAGTATTACCTCGGCCCCCTTTAACAGTACGGTGTTTCCTATGACTCAAATAAAGGAAATGAAATTACGAAAACAGAAGCCTTCATGCTTCATAGTCCTCGTTCATATCTTCATGGTTACACCGACTTTATCAGTTTCAAAGTCTTCACAAAGTCTTCAGCAAAGTCTTCACAAAGTCTCCAGATGAAGACATACATTTTTAGGGGTCGGTAATATCTGGTTGTATCAACCTCCTCATCGACTTATAGAGCCTGTGTACACTCACGAACGCATTAGTCTCTTAACCTATAAGTCTTCAACACACCAAAATCACTAAGGGGCACTAGATGCACTAACAATCTCCCCTTTTTTGGTGTTTGATGACAAATAGGTTAAGTTTTCAACGGGGATTAAAGATATGGAATGTAAGTGCAGAGTATGAGGAAGTTGATTGCAAGATATAGATGAGCTCCCCCTGAAGATGTTCATATTTGAGGAATTTGCTTTGGACCGCAAATGCACATGGCAGGTTAAAACATGAAGAACTCCCCCTATATCTTGTAATCCATACACGCATTTGAATATATGATATGAAGAATTTAAAAATGCGTGAAGAAGATGGGGTCTGACGAAATTTAGCATGCATGCATTAAGATACTGGAGGAATTAAACATGCGAGGAAATAGTTCAAAAGAGTCAGACCACCATCGGACTTAAGTTTACAACTCAATCAAAAGTATCAGAAGAACGAGAGTTGTAACTTAAACAAAAACAGCCCATTTATATAGACCCACTTGATGACTAACTCATATTTTCTCCCCCTTTGTCATTGAAGACAAAAAGGGACGAAAACTGAAATTCATCGTGTTGGTGAAGGAGCGTCAACGTTGTCGGGGTCATTCGTTGAAGCAAGGCCCGCAGCAGTATCTTCAGTGTCCTCAGCATCATCCATCTCGCGCGATGAAGAACATGAACTTGTGACCAGCTGGGGAACTTGGACTTTCTTGAACTTCTTTGGAGGTTGACGAGCCCGGTCAAAGTTTTCTTGAAGATTCAGCTCATCAAGTTCATCAGGAGGCAAGACAGCGGACATAGTGGCCCAAGTGCGCTTGAAGATTTCATGAGCATAATAGTGATTCTTCTCTACAGAGTTTTGAGTTACTGTCATGTTATGAAGAATATCACCCAACTATCGCTTGACCCACTTGTGATTTTTGTCAACGTTCTGATAAAGACTGAGAAGAAGTTCTCGGTCAGTCATCACACGAGGGGCAGTGGCACGTGGCTTTGGAGCTGAGGCTTTTGCTGTAGAGTCCTGTTTAGCAGAATCATCATTTTTTGAGTAGGATGTTGCTTGACGAAACTGTCCATCCATGGGACGAGTTCCTCCATCAATGATGTCCTTGCCTTTTCCTTCAACAATGGTACTCTTGAGGACTTCAATCGGTGGAAGGAATGCAAAGTGATTCTGGAAGTCAGCTTTGTAGGGAATTGAAGACTTGGACCTGATGAAAATCATGATCCATGGAACGAAGATCTTCAATTCAAATGGAGCCATTGCAGATTGAGCGAGTGATCTCATGAAGAAATCATGGAAGTTGATGGGAATCCCATGGATGATGTTGAACAACACATTCTTCATGATTCCTTCAACTGCTTCTTCTTCAGAATTATGCCCTTTCTGAGGACACATAGTGTGGGTGAGGATTCTGTATACGGTCCTTGGCACATATAACAGGTCCTTTACAAGAAAGACGGTCCTCAGAGGCTTTCCAGGTGCCAATTTCTTCATCAGCGCATTCATCATTTGATTTGGAAGTGGTGGATCATTGAACAGACAGCGAGATTCTTCTGATGGAATTGGAAGAGGAACTGTTTGAAGCAATTCAGATGAAGTGGCTGTGTAGTGCTTTGATCCAGTCATCCAGTCTAGCACCCAAGAGTTGATGTCTGAGGAATTTCCACTGATGAACAGGGTTGCATAGAACTGAAGAATTAGTTCCTTGTTCCAATGGCAGATATCAACGCAGAAGGGAAGTAAGCCAGCATCATACAAGACTTGAAGCACAGGTGTGTATGAGGGTATTGATTCCATGTCCACGTGAGGAATATGATGATGCTCAAATATCTTCTTCTTCTCATAGAGGACAGATGCATAGTAATTCATCTGGGAAGCAGTCCAGAACCGTGAGCAACCAACTCAAGCATTGTCATATGGGTTGGGACCTGAGAAGAACATATGCTCATTGAAGAAGTTGGATTTGATGAATTTGGGACGACCAGAGCCTTTGAATGGCATTCGCTGCACAAGTTGCAGATTCGGCATGGCAGTCCCCTTGATTTCCTCAGGTATATGAGGAACAAGCTGGAGGGCAGGTTCCTTAGTTGCTGGAGCTTCATCAGTCATAGGAGCTGGATCTTCATCAATAATGTGAACATCCTCATTTTCATCAGCATGAGTAGCCGGAGCTTCATCAGTGATCTGGACATCAATATCTTCATCAGTTGGAATGTCTTCAGGATCTGGAAGATACAAAGGTTCAGAGTCTGTTTGTACATCCTCAGCTTGCACGGACAACTAAGGAATAATGGACAACGGATTTATCTTTGGGGACGTGGGATGAGCAGTTTTCCAGAATTCATCATGAATGACAGGTGTGGTGCTACCAACATCAACTTCTTCATCCATGTCTTCAGCTGGAACATTTTCTTCATTGGACTCAAGCTGGAGAAGTGGTTCCTTGGGAGGTGAAGAAATGTCTTCAACCTCAATTTCTTCGTCCATCTGCTCTGTAGAAGCAGCAGAATGAATATCATCATCTTCCGTGGGAATGGTGTATTCTACGCCATAGGGAACTATTTCCAGAGACGGTGCTGAGGAAATGGGAATGGCATCAATTGGCATCGTTGAAGAACTTGTCAAAGTCTTCAATCTTTTCTCAGCAGGAGCTTCAGAGTCTGATGCCTTTCTTTTGAGAGATGTTTCCTCGGCAACATCATTTTCTTCAGGCGCAGCTAAATCTTCAGCTGGCCTCTCACTTTCCTCAGGCACAACAGTGGTAGTTGTCCTGGCAGGTTCATTAGTGAGCTGAGTTTCCTCAGCAGCACTGGTAGCAGCTTCTGGTGCAGAAGCAGTGTCATCAGCAGGTGAGGTTTCTTCTGGTGCAGATTCCTCAACAGGGTGAGGAACTTCAGATGCAGATTCCTCAACAGCTTGAGGAATATCAGCAGTCGGAGGTTGAGGAGCAGTAGTACGAGCAACAGTACGTGCAGAAGTGGATATGTTGTAATCCTTCACTGCAGCTTGAGCCACCTTGATGAATCTATCTTTTGTGCCTTTCCATTCTTCACCAAGTCTCTTCTGATCTTGAGAGAGAGTCCGTATTTCAGATTGGACTGTGACCAACTGAGTTGGACTCAGATTCATCACATTTTCTCGTAAGAACTTTTCTTTGCGAACAATTGATGCCTTGGCCCTTTTGGCTTGCTCCCTCTTCCACTTTTCTTCAGCGATGAAGTGTGTGAGGACATGGTCCACGTTGGGAGGCAATTTTAGTGCAGAGAGAGGTGTTTGTGGATGCTCAAGCCAGATGTCGATGAAATCTAGGATCGTTTTTGGATCCAACAGCAGAGGAATTGAGCTGTCCTTGGCAGTGGCAGCCTTCAGCTGACTCTGTCTGATGATTTCTTCAAGTTTTGCATCATTAGCATCATCTTCATCATCATCCTCAGATCTTGAGGGAATTGTTACAATGGCCTTGCTGGAACTTGGTCGTTGACCTCTACCAGCAGCTTTCTTCAGTTTCAATCCTGAGGGGCTGGTTGAAGATTTTGTAACAGAAGGGCTTGCAGAGCTCGTCAGCTTTCTTGTGAAACCCTCAGTCCTCTTGCATGTTGCCAAGTGTACTGGGGTTGAGGACTTTTTCACAACTGCTGAAGACTGAGAAGCAACTGTTCCAGCAGCAGAGGCCTTAGACGATTGAGGCCTTTTGACATGAGGAGTTGGGTGTGAGGACTTTGAGGATGAAGAAATTTGTTTCACCGCTGACTTCTTCAGCATTGATTTCTTCGTACCACTTGAGGATGCACCAGCAGTGGCAGCAGCAGCAGAGTCCTCATTAAATTTCTTCATAGCATCCTTGGCCTTCTTTGCCAGCTTGGCCTGCTGCTTTTCCCATAAGGCAGGAAAGTCCTCACCAGTCTTGAGACTAGTAGGATCAGCTATCTGATTTTTAGCAATGGGAGGCCTGCTGCAGGGAGGCTTCACACCGAATTTCATCATGTACTTGGGAGTAACATAACGATATTCTTTCCACTCCTTAGCCCATCTCTGTTCAATCTTCTGCAGACGAATTTTCCTCTGTTTCGTTGTCTCCTTGCCAAGAGTTTCTTCATCTGGCGTGCAATAGTCATCATAGATCTCATCAGGGATTTTAAAGGCTATCTGCACATCGGGTTTCTTTCCTCCTTTCTGAGTTCTTTTGTCTGCCATTTTCTTCAAATGAGGATCTTGAACTCTTGATGATTCTGAGGAGGTACACAACTTTTCTTCAAGAAGCGCTGCAAATGAGTTAACTTGATGAGAACCTAGTGATTCATCAACAGACATATCTGTACCTGTGAACAGAGTATAGGTGCGAGGAATTTGAAGAGGTCATATGCATTCTCAGAAATTTTGGAGAAAAAATAGGTTTGAGGAATTTGACCATGGATGTCTTGAGGAGTTTAACTAAGTGTTCTTTGTCTCAGGTTCCAGAGTTGTGCAAATTTGGGAATTCGCACAATTTAGGAATCTTAAAGAAAATTATTACTCAGGGAAAATCATCAAGAATGAGGAGATGTAAGGTGCTTGATAATTGAATCTATGACGAATAAACACCTTTTGAGGAATAGTAGAGTCAAATGAAGATCAAACCAAGGGCAATAAAAATAATTTTAATTACCCTGATGAAGAACATGATGAACTCTAAGGTGAAATGGAGAGGTTCGTCCGTTCAGATCTCCCACGCCCTAACTTGGCTGAGGGAGACGACTACAGCGGCAGCGGAATGAAGACTTCCGCGGCCGGTGTGAGTACGACGACGACGAGGTTGAGGCAGCGAAGCTCTTCCTCACCGGTGATGATGATTTCAGCGGCGGCGCTGGGCAGGAGCTCGGGAGAGGTAGAAGAGGAGAGTAACCGAGCTCAGCTGTAGTGAAGGGGTATTTATAGAGAGAGTAAAAACAGATTCACCCGAGAATTTTGGACAGGTTTACCCCTGACTCTTGCTCTCCTTGCGACAGGTGTCACCCACGTTCTGAGCAGTGGAGATATGGGGGGATCGTGGGTTATCCAGACGCAGGAATATGAATGGTTTGAGCGGGAACCGCCGAAAATTTTGGTAGAGTTTTAAAGTATCCGTTCGGAAATTTTTCAGCTGTCAAGGACACAATGAGGACTTTGAACAAGTTTCAAAGTAGACTGCATATGATGAATTTGTGAACAAACTGGGTTGAGTTTAGCATAGATGAGGTATAGGGTCCGATCACATTCACTTAGATGAAAAACAATCTTGAATAATTTAGCAATAAGTGAATGTTGTTGAGGACATTGAAAACTCATAGATATATATAGTCAAATGAAAATAAGTCTCTCAAAGTTTTGAAGAATTTGAAAAGTTGAGGAATTTGAAAGTTGAAGAATTTGCAGAAATGATGACAAATTCAATTTTGAAGAATCTCAACTTTTTGGTTGGTGGCGTTACCCACCGTATAAGAATGATGATTTTAGACACCGCGTACAATTGTCGTAGGGTTCTAAGAATCAAATTCTTCATTAATTTCCTCACACTTTAGAGAGTTATTCTTCATAGTTTTGAAGAAAATGTTACTTCGTGTGTTGCACATCTAAGTCATCAATTTTGCATAAGTGTTAGGATGTGTGTTCTTTTTCAAAGAACATTCGAAGATTCTAAGATATTTAGCTCACACCGCAACTTGCAAAATCTCTTTTCATCCAAGGGCTTGGTGAAGATATCAGCCAGTTGTTCTTCAATGGGAATGTGGTTGATGGAGATGTCGCCCTTGAGTACATGATCTCGAAGAAAGTGATGACGAATCTGGATGTGCTTGGTCTTGGAGTGTTGAACTGGTTTGTATGCTATCTTGATGGCACTCTCGTTGTCACAGTAGAGAGGCACGTTCTTCAACTTGATGCCGTAGTCCTTGAGGGTTTGCTTCATCCATAGTAACTGAGCGCAACACGAGCCAGCAGCAATGTACTTAGCTTCGGCAGTAGAGAGTGACACACAGTTCTGCTTCTTCGAGGACCAACAGACTAATGATCGTCCGAGGAAATGACATGTGCCTGAGGTTGACTTGCGATCCACCCGATCTCCAACATAGTCAGCATCAGAGTATCCGACGAGGTGAAGATTTGAGCCCTTGGGATACCACAATCCAAGCATTGGTGTGTGAGCTAAGTATCGAAGAATAAGTTTCACAGCCTTATGGTGTGATTCCTTCGGTGTTGCTTGGAATCGAGCACACATGCAAACACTTAGCATTATATCAGGCCTAGATGCACTTAGATACAATAAAGAGCCAATCATGGAGCGATATACCTTGTGATTGAAATCTTTACCATTTTCGTCAGTGCAGAGGTGTCCTTTTGAAGGCATTGGAGTTTTGACGCCTTTGCAGTCTTGCATTTTGAATTTCCTCAGAACATCTTTGAGGTATTTCTCTTGTGAGATGAAAATGCCATTGTCTTGCTGACGAATTTGAAGACCTAAGAAGAATTTCAATTCTCCCATCATAGACATTTGATATTCTTCACTCATCATATAGGCAAATTCATCACTGTAGCGTTTGTCAGTACATCCAAAGATAATATCATCAACATATATTTGGCATATGAACAGTTCATTGTCATAGGATTTTGTGAAAAGGGTTGGGTCGAGTGAACCGGGTTTGAAGCCTTTCTTCATGAGGAATTCCTTCAGAGTGTCATACCACGCTCGTGGGGCCTGCTTGAGGCCATAGAGAGCTTTGTTGAGTCTGAAGACTTTGTCAGGATGCTTAGGATCTTCAAAACCTGGGGGTTCAGCAACATATACTTCTTCCTCAATCTTACCATTGAGGAATGCACTTTTCACATCCATTTGATATAAGATGATATTGTGATGATTAGCGTAAGCAAGTAGTATTCGAATAGCTTCAAGTCTAGCAACATGTGCAAAAGTTTCATCAAAGTCAATTCCTTCAACCTCTGTGTAGCCTTGAGCTACAAGTCGAGCTTTATTCCTCACCACGAGGCCGTTTTCATCTTGCTTGTTGTGGTAGATCCACTTTGTACCTATGATGTTATGTTTGCGAGGATCTGGCCGCTTGACAAGTTCCCACACGTTGTTGAGCTTGAATTGATGCAATTCCTCTTGCATAGCTTGAATCCACTCTGGCTCCTTGAATGCTTCATCAACTTTGGTGGGCTCTATTATAGAGACAAAGGCAAAGTGCCCACAAAAGTTAGTTAAGTGAGAAGTCCTAGAGCGTGTGAGAGGACCTGGTGCATTGATGTTGTCGATGATTTTGTCAATCTGAACTTCATTTGCCACTCTTGGATGTGCAGGTTGACTTGTCTGAGGACTTTCATCAGCAGCATTTTCTTCAGGTATCTCTGCATGAGAGTCTTCACCAGCAGGGATGATTTCTTCAGTAGGAATAACATCTTCAGTTGCCTTCAGCTTGATGGATTCCTCAGGAGACTGTTCATTTATCACATAAGGTAGGTGCTCTCTTTGCGAGCCATTAGTTTCATCGAACCGCACATCTACAGTTTCAAAAACCTTGTGGTGATAGGTGTTGAAGACTTTGTAGGTGTGCGAGTCCTGTCCATAACCAAGCATGAAACCTTCATGTGCTTTCGGTGCAAACTTAGAATTGTGGTGAGGATCTCTGATCCAACATTTTGCACCGAAGACTTTGAGATAACTTACATTGGGTTTATTGCCTGTCATGAGCTCGTATGAGGTTTTCTTGAAGAATTTGTGAAGATATACCCTATTGATGATGTGGCATGCAGTGTCGATTGCTTCAGGCCAGAAGCGACGAGGAGTCTTGTATTCATCAAGCATGGTTCAGGCCATCTCGACGAGAGTCCTGTTCTTTCTTTCCACGACGCCATTCTGCTGAGGAGTATAAGGGGCAGATAATTCATGAGTAATACCAAGTTCATCAAGATATTCATCAAGATTCGTGTTCTTGAATTCAGCCCCATTATCACTCATGATATGCTTGATCTTGACGCCAAAGTTGGTGGTGGCTCTTGAAGCAAATCATCTGAAGACATCCTGTACTTCATTTTTGTACAAAATGATATGCACCCGTGTGTAGCGAGAGTAATCATCTACAATGACGAATCCATACAGACTTGAAGCATTTGTTAGTACGGAATAGTGAGTGGGACCAAAGAGATCCATATGAAGTAATTCAAAGGGACGAGTAGTGGTCATGATTGTCTTCGAGGGATGCTTGGATCTGGTCATCTTTCCAGATTCACAAGCCCCACAGAGGTGGTCCTTGAGGAATTTGACGCCTTCGATGCCAATGACATGCTTCTTCTTCACGAGCGTGTGCAAGTTCCTCATACCCGCATGACCAAGTCGTCGATGCCACATCCAACCTTCTGAGGACTTTGCAAGTAGGCATGTGGCAGGCTGAGGTCCTATAGAGAAATCAACAATATACAAGTCTCCTCTCCTCAAGCCTTCGAAGACTTTGGAATTGTCAGATTCCATGATGACAACACAACGATATTTTCCAAATACCACAACCATATCGAGATCACAAAGCATTGAGACAGACATGAGGTTGAACCCAAGGGATTCGACAAGCATCACCTTATCCATGGTTCGGTCCTTTGAGATAGCAACCTTACCAAGTCCCAATACCTTGCTTTTTTCCTTTGTCAGCATAGGTGATATGCTTCAGATGAGATGGAGCAAGTGACAAATTCATCAGAAGACTTTTGTCACCAGTCATGTGGTTTGTGCATCCACTATCGAGGACCCACTCTGTAGCTTTTGGAGTATCATCCTGCAGATGAATTAGTACAACTTACGAACTCATATGCTTCAGAGTGAAGAATATGACATCAATTTCATCAGATAGAATTTCATCACACAATATAGCAAGCAAGTAATGTGAGGACGTGAGAAATGAGGAATTCATTTCTACATGGTTAGCTTGCGTCCTTTCAAGCATTTCCTCAGGTCTCCAGCAAGTTCATCAGATGTTCAAATTCATCTAGAGACCTGACCCTGCAATAAACGATTAGTTCGATTTCTTCACCACCCACATCTCCAGGGGTGGCAAAGAGTTCATCATCCTGCGAGCACCATAAGAGAAGGGAGGCATTGAAGCAAGTGCGCTTCGTTTCATAGGACGAGGGTTAGAGTATTCATATGAATAAGCAGAGAAATTCTTCGAGGATTTATGAACATAATGGTTTGAAGAATGATGCATATATTCATAACTCTTAGGTTTTCCCTGCGAAACAGAAGCATTAGCACGAGAATGATGATTTTGACCATTTGAGGAATTTGGTCCACTTGAGGAATTTGATCTCGGGTTCCTTTTCTTCAATAGTGGTGTCGTGAGGATATTCACTTGAAGATTTTGTAGGTATCTCTTGGGAACCCAGATTTTCTTCAATAGAGAGCCATTCCCGTAGTTAGTTCCAACAAATCTAGCAAATACTTCACCTTTCTGATTTTTGAAGAATTTGAAGTTAGAGTCAAGTGACTCGTCAGAGGTATATGGAGTTTCACATGTAAAGCCTGATAAAGTAGATGGATCTACAGGAGTGCCTTTTGCAACAACCCATGAGGTTTTGGGATACTGCTCAGGTGTCCAGTATGAACCATCAGCGTTGAGTTTCCTCACAAAGGCAATACCCTCTTTCCTAGGGTTTCTGTTCAGAATCTGCTTTTTGAGGACATGGCAAAGGATTTGATGCCCTTTGAGACTTTTGTATATGCCTGTCACATACAATTCCTTCAACCCTGAATTGTCATCAGTGATACTTGTGGTATCCTCGGATGAGGAATTTGAAACCACTAGAATAGTAGAAGAATTTGCAGTAATAGAAGCATTTGAACATTCAGGTGAAGAATTAGCAGTCTCACGTTCGATGCATTTCAAACAAGGTGGGACAAATTCTTCCTGAGCGGTACTGATCCGTTGAGCCAGTAAGGAATCGTTTTCCCTTTGGAGATCCTCATGTGACACCTTTAGTTTCTCAAGATCTTGCTTTCTCTGAAGAAATTCATAAGAAAGCTTCTCATGATCGGCTAAGAGGTCATTATGATGACTCTATAGGTTATCATACCTTGTCTGAAGACTTTTGAGATCGACAGACAGAGTTTGAGTACGATCCACTTCACGGTTTAACAGATCATCGCTTTTGTCTAGCATTTTCTGAAGCTTTTCAAGTGCACTTTGTTGTTTAGTGGCAAGCTTAACAAGTTTAGCATAGCTAGGTTTCACATATTCATCAGATTCACATTCACTTGATTCAGAAGAGGAATGATGTTTTTGTACCTTTGAACATTTTGCCATGAAGCAATAGGTGGGAGCGTAGTCATCATTGCTGACGTCGGAGTCGTTGGTGCAGTCAGATTCATCAGCGTTGAAAATAGACTTGTTGATGAAAGCAGTAGCGAGAGCAAGGCTAGCAACACCAGATTCTGATTCTTCTTCAGATTCTTCCTCTTCTTCCTCTTCTTCAGATTCTTCCTCAGAATGCATTTCTTTGCCGATGAATGCTCGAGCCTTTCTGGAACCATTCTTATTGTGTCTTGAGGACTTTGAAGATGAGGATTTTGCAGATGAGGACTTTGAAGATTTCTTCTTTTTCTTCGAGTCATCAGAACTATCATCTTTGTATTTCTTCTTCTTCTTTGAGTCTTTTTCCCATAGAGGACAGTCAGAGATAAAATGGCTTGGCTTCTTGCATCGATGACATGTTCTTTTCTTGTAATCTTCTGAGGAATCTGATTTCCTCAAGCCACTTTTTGATGACTTTCCAAATCCACCTCTCCTTGAGAACTTCTGGAATTTCCTCACAAGCATAGCTAGTTCCTGACTTAGTTCTTCAGGATCTCCAAGGCTGCTGTCAGAATCTTCTTCTTCAGATGAGGAAATTGCTTTTGCCTTCAGAGCACGAGATCTTCCATAGCTTGGTCCGTAGAGGTCTCTCTTCTCAGCTTGTTGGAATTCATGAGTATTGAGTCTTTCGAGAATATCAGCAGGATCAAGAGCTTTGTAATCCCCACGTTCTTGAATCATCAAAACCAAGGTATCAAATGAGGAATCGAGTGATCTTAGCAGTTTCTTCACCACTTCATGGTCAGTGATATCAGTGGCACCCAGTGCTTGAAGCTCATTGGAAATATCAGTGAGGCGATCAAAAGTTTGTTGGACATTCTCATTGTCAAGCCTCTTGAAGCGGTTGAAGAGATTTCGAAGAACGTCAACACGAGAGTCACGTTGAGTGGAGACACCTTCGTTGACTTTGGACAGCCTATCCAGATAAGCTTAGCAGACTCCAAAGCACTCACTCTACCATATTGACCTTTGCTCAGATGGCCGCAGATGATATTCTTCGCTTGAGAGTCGAGTTCCTTGAATCTCTTCACATCAGCAGCTGTAACAGTGGGAGTGACAGAGGGCACACCATTTTCCACAACGTACCAGAGATCGTTGTCAATAGCTTCAAGGTGCATACACATATTGTTCTACTAGTAGGGGTAGTCCGTCCCATCGAAGGTAGGACAACCCGCAGAAACCTTGATCATACCTGCAGTCGACATAACTAAAACTCCAGGTGGTTAAACCAAAATCACATAGAGACAGGGAATACCTACTCTGATACCAATTGAAAGTGCGTTATATCGACTAGAGGGCGGGGGTGAATAGGTGATTTTTATAAATTCATCACTTGAGGAAATTCAACTTTGAGGAATTTGAAATGTGATGAATAACTAACAGCGGAATAAGTACCCAGTCATGGAATACATAGCGGCAACATAGTCATCATGATGATATGAAACATGCACAAATTGTGAGTAGCATGATACAGGATAAGTAGTGATGAACAAGGTAACTTGAAGAATTTGAGGTGAGGAAATTGTATAAGTCTTCAGCCAAATTCTTCAAACAGTAACGATCAATTTCATCAACATGTAAACAAGGAATAAGGGGGTTGAGGAAATAGAACCAGGTAGCCTGATGAAGACAATGATTTGATGACCCAGTTCCAACTGCTGTGACAGTCGTACATCTGGTTTGGAGCGGCCTGGTATTTAAACCAGAGGACACACAGTCCCAGGACACACAGTCCTTACCGTATTCTCCTTGAGATAAGGTCACACAGTCCTCGCCCAACACTCGTGGTAAGTCTTCAGGGTAGACTTCCAAAACCCTCACAAACTGGTCACCCGGCAATCCACAATTTACTGCTGGATGCTCTAGACCAAGGTCACTTCGTGCTCCCTGATTGACTGCAGGACACACTAGACCATGACGCCTAACCGTCTGGGGGATGCACATTCCTCAAAGGTAACAAGCATCGGTTCCACACAGGAATTTCTTCAGTGATGCTCAATCACTTTGGGTTGGTGGTTTGATTGTGGGTTTTTCCTCACTTTCGGACAAAAGCCCTCGGAGGATGGGATGCTCTCAAATGACAAGTGTCAGTTCTCTCTCGGAGCAGCCAACCCGCTAGTGGTTGTGGGGGGTGGCTATTTATAGCCGGGGGCGCATCCCGACATGATATGACATTAATGCCCCCAATGATATGAAAATTATGTGGATAAGAATGATTGAGGACAGCTGGCGCTAAGCACAGCAATGGTCGGATTTTCGAACAATGAAAGTCCTCAAACATATCACGTTCCTCACTTGTAGGCAATTCGCACAGGCGAAATCCTAACTCCTCAGCCAGAACAATTTCCTCAGAGACCAGAAGAACTTCGTCTCTGTCACTGGAGAACTTGACTGAGCCGTAAGAGATTCCCAAAAGCTTCACTCAAGGAATGTGTAGGTTGAGGATTTTGGAGTTGAGCATCAGTTGGAAATTTTCCTTAGTATTACCTCAGCCCCCTTTAACAGTACGGTGTTTCCTATGACTCAAATAAAGGAAATGAAATTATGAAAATAGAAGTCTTCATGCTTCATAGTCCTCGTTCATATCTTCATGGTTACACCGACTTTATCAGTTTCAAAGTCTTCACAAAGTCTTCACAAAGTCTTCAGCAAAGTCTTCACAAAGTCTTCAGCGAAGTCTTCAGATGAAGACATACATTTTTAGGAATTGGTAATCTCCGATTGTATCAACCTCCTCATCGACTTATAGAGCCTGTGTACACTCACGAACACATTAATCTCTTAACCTATAAGTCTTCAACACACCAAAATCACTAAGGGGCACTAGATGCACTAACACATAGACACCTCAACAAAATGGAGTTGTTGAGAGGAAGAACCGGATGCTCATTGAGATGGCAAGAACGATGCTTGACATATACAAGACGCCAAGACACTTTTGGGCAGAAGCCGTTGAAACAGCATGTCATGCCACAAACCGACTTTACTTGCACAAGCTTCTCGGTAAAACGACATACGAGCTACTCACCGGTAACAAACCCCAAGTCGGATACTTTCGGGCATTTGGCTCAAAGTGCTACATTCTTGATAAGCATCGTCGTACTAAATTTGCTCCTAAATCTCATGAAGTATTCCTACTTGGTTACGGATCGAACTCTCACACTTACCGTGTCTACAACAACTTCACTCAAAAAGTTGAAGTGATGGTAGATGTGAAGTTTGATGAATCTAATGGTTCGCAAGTGGAACAATTGCCAAACGATGTTGGTGATAAGGACCCTTTTGAAGCTATTCTAAATCTACCCATCGGCAAGATTCATCCCATGGAGGTGAAGGAAAGTACTTCACCAACTCAAGTGGAAGCCCCTACTTCACGTCAAGGTGAACCTCAACATGACATGGAGGCGTCCCAAGAGGTACACGACGAGATGATGAAGAGGAGTAAGTGCATCATGAAGATCCACCACAACCACCTTCACCACCACCTCAAGGGAAGGACACCTTCAACAACAACGAAGATGAACGAGATGATGATGAAGAAGAAGAAGCTCCACCATCCAACAATCGGAAGCTGATCCGAGTTCGAGCTCAAGTGACCAAGAATCATCCCCTAAACCAAATCTTTGGTGATATACAAACAGGGAGAATCACTCCCTCTAAAACCCATCTAGCTAACTTTTGTGAGCATTATTCTTTCATCTCCAGCATTGAGCCTTTGAAGGTAGAACGAGCTCTTGAAGATGCGGATTGGGTGAACGCTCGCAACTTCGAAAGGAACGAACTGTGGACACTCGTGGAGAAGCCCGAAGATGAGCACAACATCATCGGAACCAAATGGGTGATTCGGAACAAACAAGACAAAGACGGTCAAGTCGTGCGCAACAAGGCTCGTCTCGTAGCCCAAGGATATACGCAAGTCGAAGGTATGGAGTACGGTGAGACTTATGCCCCCGTCGCTAGACTTGAAGCTATCCATATTCTTCTTGCTTATGCTAATCACCATGATATCACGCTTTATCAAATGTTCATCAAAGTGCATTTTAAATGGTGAAATTGAAGAAGAGGTTTATGTTAAGAAACCACCTGGTTTTGTGAATCCTAAGAAACCTAATCATGTTTACAAGCTTCTCAAAGCCCTTTATAGTCTTAAGAAAGCCCCTCGTGCTTGGTATAAATGTTTAACGAAGTTTCTCATCAAAAAAGGTTTTGAAATTGGTAAAAATTGATGCAACCTTGTTCACTAAGATAGTTAATGGAGAATTATTTGTGTACCAAATCTATGTGGATGATATTATCTTTGGTTCCACTAACCCTCAATTTAGTGAAAGATTTGGAATGTTGATGTCCGAGAAGTATGAGATGTCTATGATGTGTGAGCTGAAATTCTGTCTTGGATTGCAAATCAAGCAATCAAGAGAAGGAACTTTCATCTCTCAAACTAAGTATACCAAGGACTTGATCAAGAAATTCAACATGCAGGATTGCAAAGGTATGAAAACTCCTATGCCCACTAGTGGACATGTTGACCTTACCAGGGAGGATGAACCGGTTGATCAAAAGGTTTATCGATCTATGATTGGTTCATTGCTATATCTATGTGCATCTCGTCCCGATATTATGCATAGTGTTTGCATGTGTGCTAGATATCAAGCAGTGCCTAAAGAGTGCCATCTTTTGGCTATGAAACGTATTGTGAAATACTTGATACAAACACCAAACTTTGGCATTTGGTATCCCAAGGGATCTTCTTTTATGTTGTTGGCTATTCTGATTCGGACTATGCCAGTGACAAGGTGGATAGAAAGTCCACCTCGGGTGCTTGTCAATTTTTTAGGTAGATCTCTTGTGTCTTGGTCCTCCAAGAAATAAAACTCGGTATCTCTATTTACTGCCAAAGTTGAGTATATTGCTGCTGGATCTTGTTGTGCGCAATTACTATGGATGACACAAACGCTTAAGGATTATGGAATTTATGTTAAAATTGTTCCATTACTTTGTGATAATGAAAGCGCTATTAAAATTGGACATAATCATGTGCAACATTCTCGAACCAAGCATATTCAAGTTCGACATCATTTCATTCGTGATCATGTTGCCAAAGGAGATATCAATCTTAATCATGTTCGTACTAACAAACAATTGGCCGATATCTTCACCAAGCCACTTGATGAGAAAACATTTTGTCATTTGAGGAGTGAGTTGAACATCATTGGTGCTTCAAACTTGAGCTAGACTCATTCGGTTGCAAGCAAGGGCATGAGCTTTCTTTTTATTTCCATGTTCCCATAACTTGTTACCTTATGCCATGGAATTGTATGCTCTCTTGTATTGCATCTAACCTTTTGCAGGTACTTGGAAGAACTTCATTCCACAAGATTGCCATAAACTCCAATCATAAGCAATCTTGTCATTACCAAGTATCCACAACCCCTCTTGATGATGGAAGGAAGAAGACAACAAAAACATATCCTTGACATATACTTGATCTTAGTTGCAAAATCTTAAGTAGTATCATGTCAATTGGTTATATCCATTGTTCTTCCTTGCATGAGTAAACTTTGTAGGTGACTAGTGTAATAGAACGAGAAGGATTTCTCCAAATTCAAGATGATCTTCATCAACCTCGAGCATCCTCAACAAGTTCACCTACGAGCAACGTCATCAACATCACTCAAAGGTATGTACTCATATCCTTGAAAAGGCTTTACTCCAAGTCATGGGCTAAAGCAACTCAAGTGATATGAAGACATCAAAATGCCTAATCGAAAAATGGTAACCCCATTTTGAGCTTAAACGTTGAGTATGATCTATGATCAAGTATTCTTGCTTGTCTCCTAAGTCAATATACTCTAATATAGGTGACCTAGTCACCGCCCATCATTTAGTTAAGAATCTTGTGTGGTTTGCTCTCTATTTGCATGATCTCTCGTAACCACTCAAATCTTATCTATTTGATGTCCTTTGTAAAACTTTCGCATTTTCTTTTTGAAACAATTTCGTTTGTCTCTGTGAAAACAGAAACTTGGTCTCTCATTCGGAGTCACTAATATAAATAACTCAGTTCTACCGAATTTGCAGATGAGCTGCACTACACAATCTCGGTACCATAGATTTATTTATCCCGGAGTCACCGATTTTTCTTTCCTTTCTAAATCTGTGTTTCTCTAATATTTTTTATTTGTTTCTGTTCTTGTGATATTCTTGTTCTTTCGATGACCCCTTCTTTAAAAAAAATTAGGGGGAGAAGAACAAACAACACTTCAGGGGAGAAATTCTTTATTCCAGGATCCCTAGCTCCAAGGACAAGAAGACTAAAATTTGCAAAAAGGAGAGAAGTTAAATTCAATGATTCCCTTAGTTCTTTTCTATGAACCCTACTTTCAATGACCCTTGTTCTCAAGGATCCCTTCCTTGTCAATGATCCATGTGACTACTCCCAAGTTTAATCTTTTTGGTATTTTATGCCAAAGGGGGAGAATATCAAAGCTTCATGCTAAAGGGAGAGTTACATGCTTATGCAAAAGGGGGGATATGATTTAGGGGGAGAGGAAAATATCAAAATTTCACACTTATATAAACAAGGGGAGAACAACAATGAAGGGGGATAAAACTATTTTTGGAGAAGAGTCTTAAGTGAACAAAGGATTCCTTTTCTCACCCTATCCAATCCCAATATCTACACGCTGAGATTCAAGAGGAGAGGATGTACTACCACTTTCATATCTAAGGGGAGAAAAGATATAATAGATTAATGCTAAAGGTGGAGACATATCAATCTTAATGATTATCATATTTTATATGTTCTCCATATCTTGGTATTCGTTGAGTTCTATTGCTTTTGTTTAGTAGAATACTCCTGTGTTTCCTAACATTTTCTCAAGTTTTTCTCTACTACTAGAATGCTCAAGAACTCAAGGTAAGTGTATGCATCATATCTTTGATCAACACGATCTCTTGCTTGTTGCACATATTGTTTGCAAGAGTGAAGTCTTGATCAAGGATATACATTTCATTCGCATATATTGATGCATATAGCCAAGATACACATGACTCCTTATATCCCTTTCATCCATATGTGTGTCCATGCATTCCAAAGCAACTATCCGTTAAAGATCTGCACACATTTAGGGGGAGCAAATCTAGGTTATGTGTTTCTCAATGTCTTCATTGCATCCATGCATATCTTTAATTGAAGCTTTGATATCATGTTGTCATCAATTACCAAAAAGGGGAAGATTGAAAGCACAACATGCTCCCTTGGTGGTTTTGATAATTCATGACAACATACATTGTCTCTTGGACTAACACTTCTATCTAGTGTATTTCAGATAATAGTCCATGGAGAGTTGGGCTGGCAAAAGGATTGTGGAGATTATGGAATTACCCCAAGATTCAGGTAAATAGGTTGGCCAAGCTTCAAGCAAGAGGACTCTACATTTTACATTTGTGAGAGATCACTTTGAGTTCATAGGAAAGCCAATACTATTAAAAGGGGGTAAGGTTTTGTTGGTGAACAAAATGCTCATACATGCACAAGTGATAGTCACCAAAAACATCCACAAGCTCTCCCACCAAAGTTTGTCTCTAGCCTAACATTCAAAATCGGTGCAACCAACATTCCTATCCCGGTGCCACCGATTCCAAACCCTAGACAGACTCAGCCAAAGCCTAGCCACTTCGGTGCAGCCGTCACTGCTTTCGGTTCCATCGAGTTGGGTTGCCAACTTTCTGTTATGCAAGCTCACACTTTCGGTCCATCCGAGAATGTTGAATCGGTGCCACCGAGTTTGGTATTTCTGACCATTGGTCACCTTGTCGGTGCAACCGAGATTCCTATATCGGTCTCACCGAGATTCAAAAGTTGCCACCTTTTGATCACTTCGGTACCATCGAGATTAACACATCGATGTCACCTAGTTGGTCATTTTGTGTGTAACGGTTGGATTTTGCGGATGCCTATATATACCCCTTCACCACCACCCACTTGAAAGAGAAGCACTCGGAACTATTCCATACCTATCCTACTCAGTTTTCTGAGAGAGAACCAACTACCCTTGTGTTGAGGTCAAGATCTTCCACTCCAACCATATGGATCTTGATTTCTAGCCTCCCCAAGTTGCTTTCCACCAATCCCATCTATTCTCCCAAGCCAAACATGTGAGAGAGTAATAGTGTGTTGAGGAGTCTATCATCTTGAAGCACAAGAGCAAGGAGTTCATCGTCATTACCGAGCCTAATACCTTTTGGAGGGTGGTGCCTCCTAGATTGGTTAGGTGTCGCTTGGGAGCCTCCTACTTCATGTTGTGGAGTGAACCAAGAAGTTTGTAAGGGCAAGGAGATCGCCTACTTCGTGAAAATCTACCCATAGTGAGGCTAGTCCTTTGTGGATCGAAGCCATATGGAATAGTCAAGGTTGCTACTTCGTGGACCCTTATGGGTGGATCCCTCTGTGGACTCTCGTGACCGTTACCCTCTATGGGTTGAAGACTCCATAAACGTGGACGTACGATAGCACCACCTATCGGAACCACGTGAAAAATCCTTGCGTCTCCTATTGCGTTTGATCTTCCTATCCCATCTCTGTACTTACATGTTCAATGTATTTACTTTCCACTGCCATATTTGTAGATATGCATGTGTAGGGCTGGTAGATTTACTAGACTTGCTAAAATAGTTAAAATGTGCCAACCAATTAACTTGGGAAAAGGTTAGGTTTTAAATTCCTGCTAGTAGTCTATTCACCCCCCTCTAGACACTCTTCTATCAATCCTACAGGTATGTAGATCCACTCTCCCCCTCGTAGATGCTCATCACCATGGATAGATCTTGCGTGTGCATAGGAAATTTTTTGTTTCCCATGCAACGTTCACCAACAGTGGCATCATGAGCTAGGTCTATGTGTAGATGAGATCACGAGTAGAACACAAAGGATTTTGTGGGCGTTGATGCTTAGATTGCTGCCTCCCTTGGTCATGTTTTGATTCAGCGGTATTGTGGGCTGAAGTGACCCGGACCAACCTTACTTGTACGCTTACGAGAGACCGGTTCCATCGATTGAAGTGTAACTTTGTTGCACAAAGATGGCTGGCGGGTGTCTGTCTCTCCTACTCTAGTTGGATCGGATTCAGTAAAGGCGGTTCTTGAGAAGGTTGAATAGCAATTTGTGTATCACCGATGTGGTTTATGCATAGGTGAGAATTGTTCTTGCTAGATACCCGTAGCAGCCACGTAAAAGTTGCAACAACAATTAGAGGACGTCTAACTTGTTTTTGCAGGGTGTGTTGTGATGTGATATGGCCAATTACATGATGAGATATATGTGATGTATGAGATGATCATGTTTTGTATAGAATATCATGACTTGCATGTCGATGAGTACAACAACCGCAGGAGCCATAGGGTTTTCTTTAATTATTTTTGTCGTTTTTGCTTTACTTTATCGCTATGAGTTAGCAATAGTCGTGGAAGCAACAGTCGGCGCGGCAACCCCGATGGCGACACGTTGACGGAGATCATGGTGTCATGCCGATGACGGTGGATATTGATACGTCTCCAACATATCTATAAGTTTTGATTGTTCCATGTTATTATATTATCAACTTTGGATGTTTTATATGCATGAATATGCTATTTTATATTATTTTTGGGACTAACTTATTAACTCAGTGCCCAGTGCTAGTTCCTGTTTTTCCGTGTTTTTGACCTTTTTTAGATAGGAATATAAAACGGAGTCCAAACGGAATAAAACTTTCGTCGTGATTTTTTATGGAAAATATCAAAAATACCAGAAGGAAAAGATACCGGAGAGGAGGCCCGAGGGAGTCACGAGCCTAGGAGGCGCGCCCCCTAGGGCGCGGCTAGGGGGCTCATGACCTCCTCGTGGGCCGTCCTGACTTGTTCTCGTCGCCATACAGTCTTATAAATACTAAAACTCCTAGAACTAAACCTAGATCACAAGTTCCACCGCCGTAAGCCTCCGTAGCCACCAAAAACCAATCAGCACACCGTTCCGGCATCCTGCCAGAGGGGAATCCATCTCCGGTGGCCATCTTCATCAACACCATTGCCTCTCCGATGATGCGCGAGTAGTTCACTACAGACCTTCGGGTCCATAGCTAGTAGCTAGATGGATTCTTCTCTCTCTTTGATCTTCAATACAAAGTTCTCCATGATCTTCATGGAGATCTATCCGATGTAATTCTCTTTTGCGGTGTGTTTGTTGAGATCCGATGTATTGTGGATTTATGATCAGATTATCTATGAATATTATTTGAGTCTCCTCTGATTTCTTATATGCATTATTTCATATCCTTGTAAGTCTCTTCGAGTTATGGGTTTCGTTTGGCCAACTTGATCTATGATTCTTGCAATGGGAGAAGTGCTTGGTTTTGGGTTCATACCGTGCGGTGTCCTCACCTAGTGACAGTAGGGGTAGCGAGGCACGTATCGTGTTGTTTCCATCAAGGGTAAAAAGATGGGGTTTATATCATATTGCATGAATCTATCCCTCTACATCATGTCTTCTTGCTTAAGGCATTACTCCGTTTCTTATGAACTTAATACACTAGATGCATACTGGATAGCGGTCGATGTGTGGAGTAATTGTAGTAGATGCAGAAAGTATCAGTCTACTTGTCTCGGACGTGATGCCTATATGTATGATCATTGCCTTAGATATCGTCATGACTTTGAGCGATTCTATCAATTGCTCAACAGTAATTTGTTCACCCACCGTAATACTTGCTATCATGAGAGAAGCCTCTAGTGAACACTATGGCCCCCGGGTCTACTTTACATATTATATATTCAGATCTAAATACAAAAACACCAAAAATACCTTGCTGCAATTTTATTTACTTATTTACATTCACCTATAATCACTATCAGATCTCACCTTGCAAGTAATCGTAAAGGGATTGACAACCCCTTTATCGCGTTGGGTGCAAGTTGTTTGTTTTTGTGCAGGTTCCTTGGTGCCTCATCTTGATACTCCTACTCGATTGATACCTTGGTTCTCAACCTGAGGGAAATACTTATATCTACTTTGCTGCATCACCCTTTCCTCTTCAAGGGAAAAACCAACGCAAGCTCAAGAAGTAGCAGGAAGAATTTCTGGCACCGTTGCCGGGGAGTATTCAAGTGAAGCATCTCTACCAAGTACCTATCGCAAACTCATCTCTTGCATTTACATTATTTGCCATTTTCCTCTCGTTTTCCTCTCCCCCACTTCTATAACAAAAATTTACAAAAATATTTTCCTTTCTTTATTTGCCTTTTTCGTTCGCCCCTTTTCTTTCGCTTGCTTTCTGTTTGCTTGTGTGCTTGTCTGCTTGCTAAGTCACCATGTCTGAAAACACTAAATTGTGTGACTTCTCTAATACTAATAACAATGATTTTATTAGTACTCCAATTGCTCCCGCCACTAGTGCTGAATCATATGAAATTAATGCTGCCTTGTTGAATCTTGTTATGAAAGAGCAATTTTCCGGCCTTCTGAGTGAAGATGCCGCATCCCATCTTAATACCTTTATTGAGTTATGCGATATGCAAAAGAAGAAAGATGTGGATACTGATATAATTAAATTAAAGCTATTTCCGTTCTCACTACGAGATCGAGCAAAAACTTGGTTTTCATCTTTACCAAAAAATAGTATTGATTAATGGAACAAGTGTAAAGATGCTTTTATTTCCAAGTATTTTCCACCTGCTAAGATTATCTCTCTCCATAATGATATTATGAATTTTAAGCAACTAGATTATGAACATGTTGCACAATCTTGGGAGAGAATGAAATTGATGATTAGAAATTGTCCCGCTCATGGCCTAAGTCTTTGGATGATTATACAAATTTTCTATGCTGGTTTGAATTTTGTATCTAGAAATATCTTGGATTCCGCCTCTAGTGGAACTTTTATGGAAATCACATTAGGATAAGCTACAAAACTCTTGGATAATATCATGAAAAATTATTCTCAATGGCACACTGAAAGGTCACCTACTAGTAAAAAAGTGCATGCTATAGAAGAAATTAACTCTTTGAGTGCTAAGATGGATGAGTTAATGAAGTTGTTTGCTAGTAAAAGTGTTCCTCTAGATCCAAATGATATGCCTTTATCTTCCTTGATTGAGAGTAGCAATGAAAATTTTGATGTTAATTTTTTTGGTAGGAATAATTTTGGTAACAACAATGCTTATAGAGGTAACTTTAATCCTAGGCCTTTTCCTAGTAATCCCTCTAATAATTTTGGCAATTCCTACAACAATGCTCATGGAAATTATAATAAAATACCCTCTGATCTTGAGAATAATATTAAGGAGTTTATTAATTCACAAAAGATTTTCAATGCTTCTATAGAAGAAAAACTGCTTAGAATTGATGAGTTGGCTAGGACTGTTGATAGAATGTCTCTTGATATTGATTCTTTGAAATTGAGATGTGCTCCTCCCAAGATTAATATGGATGAAACTTTGAAAGTTATGCGTGTTTCTATGAATGAGAGTAAAGAAAGAACCGCCCAAATTCGTGCTAGACATGAATGGCTCAAAAAGGCGTGTTCTTGTGATGAGAATCACGAAGATATTAAAGTGCTTGGTGTGACTCCTATTGAATCCTTGTTTTCTAATTTCAATCTTAATAATGATGGGGCTTTATGTGAATCCACTTTGGTTGAGAAACGCCCCAATGATTCGGAGTCTATTTATCTTGATGCTAAAAATACTAAAAGTGGAGTAGAGGATATCAAAACTTTGAATAGTGATGAAATTACCACTTTGGATCTCAAGGAATTTAATTATGATAGTTGCTCTTTGATTGAATGTATTTCCTTGATGCAATCCATGTTAAACTCTCCACATGCTTATAGCCAAAGTAAGGCTTTTACTAAACATATCGTTGATGCTATGATGAAATCTCTTGAAGAGAAACTTGAGTTGGAAATATATATTCCTAGAAAACTTCATGATGAGTGGGAACCTACTATAAAAATCAAGATTAAAAATTATGAATGCCATGATTTTTGTGATTTGGGTGCTAGTGTTTCCACGATTCCAAAATCTTTATGTGATGTTCTAGGTTTCAATGAGATTGCTGAGTGCTCTCTTAATTTGCATCTTGCAGATTCCACTATTAAGAAACCTATGGGAAGGATTAATGATGTTCTTATTATTGCAAATAGGAACTATGTGCCCGTAGATTTTATTGTGCTTGATATTGATTGCAATCCGACATGTCCCATTATTCTTGGTAGACCTTTCCTTAGGACTATTGGTGTTGTTATTGGTATGAAGGAAGGGAATACTACATTTCAATTTCCATTAAAGAAGGGCATGGAACATTTTCCTAGAAAGAGAATAAAATTTCCTTATTAATCCATTATGAGAGCTACTTGTAGTTTGAGCACTAAAGATGACAATACTTGATTCTATTGCCTTACACCTAGCTAAGGGCGTTAAACGATAGCGCTTGTTGGGAGGCAACCCATTGAATAGATTTATTTTTGCTTTTTACTTTATGTTTTGTTGAGTACACACCAGCATGATTCTGTTATTATTATGTTTTTATGTTTTAATTAGTGTTTGTGCCAAGTAGAACCTTTATGATTAGTTTTGGTGATAGTTGTTTAATCATGCTGGAAAAAGACAGAAACTTTGTGCTCACGAAATTATTTTTCATTCCTATCCAGAAAGAGATTTTGAGTTGATTCTTTTTGATTCTGATTTATATACAAATTTCACTAATTTTTATAATTGTTTCATAATTTTTAAGTTAGCAGAGATGTACGAAATATACAGATTGCTACAGACTGTTCTATTTTTGACAGATTCTGTTTTTGTTGTGTTGAATACTTATTTTGATGAAACTATGGTTAGTATCGGGGGGTAAGATCCATGGAAAAGTGAGAATAGTAATATAAAATCAATATAAATGGAAATTAAGTTTACTACAGTACCTAAAAAAGTTGGTGGTTTGTTTTCTTATGCTAATGCTATCACGAGTTTCTGTTTAAGTTTTGTGTTGTGAAGTTTTCAAGTTTTGGGTGATGTTCTTATGGACAATGGAATAAAGAGTGGAAAGAGCCTAAGCTTGGGGATGCCCAAGTCATCCCAAGCCAAATTCAAGGACACCAAAAAGCCTAAGCTTGGGGATGCCCCGGGAAGGCATCCCTCTTTCGTCTTCAATCCATTGGTAACGTTACTTGGAGCTATATTTTTATTCACCACATGATATGTGTTTTGCTTGGAGTGTAGTGTATTATAGGAGTCTTTTCTTTTTGTTTTACCACAATCATCCTTGATGCACACCTTTTTGAGAGGGACATGAACTCATCGTGAATTTGTTAGAATACTCAATGAGCTTCACTTATATCTTTTGAGTTAGGCAATTTAGCTCACATGTGCTTCACTTATATGTTTTGAGCTCGATGATTTAGCTCACATGTGCTTCACTTATATCTTTTGAGCTTGATAATTTTTCTCCCATGTGCTTCACTTATATCTTTTGAGCTTGATAATTTTTCTCCTATGTGCTTCACTTATATCTTTTGAGCTTGATAATTTTGCTCCCATGTGCTTCACTTATATCTTTTGAGCTAGATAATTTTTCTCTAGTGCTTCACTTAAATCTTTGTAGAGCACGGCGGTGTCATATTTTGTAGAAATAAAAACTCTTGAATCTTCACTTATATTATTTTGAGAGTGCTCTCCCTAAGTAACTTGGTAATTGGCGTGTGTTATGAAATTAGTCCTAAATATGATAGGCATCCAAAGAGGATATAATAAAAACTGTCATATTCAAGTGCATTGATTAGTAAGAGAAGTTTGATTCCTCACGATTAGTTTTGAGATATGGAGGTGGTAATATTAGAGTTATGCTAGTAGGGTATTGTGAATATAGAAGTACTTGTGTTGAGGTTAGTGATTCTCGTAGCATGCACGTATGGTGAACCGCTATGTTAGGAAGTCGGAGCATAATTGATTTATTGATTGTCATCCTTTGTGTGGAGGTCGGGATCGCGCGATGGTTAACTCCTACCAACCCTTACCCTAGGAGTATGCGTTTAGCACTTTGTTTTGATTACTAATAAAACTTTCACAATAAGTATATGGGTTCTTCATGACTAATGTGAGTCCATGGTATACATGCACTTTCACCCTTCCACCATTGCTATCCTCTCTAGTGCCGCGCAACTTTCGCCGGTGCACAAACCCACCATATACCTTCCTCAAAATAGCCACCATACCTACCTATTATGGCATTTTCATAGCCATTCCAAGATATATTGCCATGCAACTTCACCGTTCCGTCTCATGACATGTGCCATCACTTTCATTCATATAGAGTCATTATTGTTCTAAGTATCGAGTTGTAAGTAAATAAAAGTGTGATGATCATCATTATTAGAGCATTGTCCCATGTGAGGATATAAAAAAGATGCCAAAGAGCCCCCCCCCAAAAAGAGGCCAAAGAGCCCAAATAAAAAAAAAGAGGCCAAAGAGCCCAAACAAAAAAATGAGATAAAAAGAGAGAAGGGACAATGCTACTATCTTTTTCCACACTTGTGCTTTAAAATAGCACCATGTTCTTCATGATAGAGAGTATCTTGTTTTGTCACTTCCATATGCTAGTGGAAATTTTCATTATATAACTTGGCTTGTATATTCCAATGATGGGCTTCCTCAAATTGCCCTAGGTCTTCGTGAGCAAGCAAGTTGGATGCACACCCACTAGTTTTAATTTTTGAGCTTTCATACACTTATAGCTCTACTGCATCCGTTCCATGGCAATCCCTACTCATTCACATTGCTATCTACTGATGGGCATCTCCATAGCTCATTGATATGTCGAGTCGATGTGACCATCTCCTCCTTTTTGCCTCACAACTTCCACCACACTCTATTCCACCTATAGTGCTATATCCATGGCTCACACTCATGTATTGCGTGAGAGTTGAAAAAGTTTGAGAAAGTAAGAGTGCGAAAACAATTACTTGGCCAATACCGAGGTTGAGCATGATTTAAATTCGTTGTGTGGGGATGATGGAGCATAGCCAGACTATATGATTTTGTAGGGATAACTTTCTTTGACCTTGTTATTTCAAAAGTTCATGATTACTTTGCTATTATACTTGAAGTATTATTGTTTTCATGTCAATATTAAACTATTGTTTTGAATCTTATGGATCTGAACATTCATGCCACAATAAAGAGGTTACATAGAACAAATATGTTAGGTAGCATTCCACATCAAAAATTCGGTCTTTATCACTTCCCTACTCGAGGACAAGTAGGAGTTAAGCTTGGGGATGCTTGATACGTCTCCAACATATCTATAATTTTTTATTGTTCCATGCTATTATATTATCAACTTTGGATGTTTTATATGCATGAATATGCTATTTATATTATTTTTGGGACTAACTTATTAACTCAGTGCCCAGTGCCAGTTCCTGTTTTTTTCCGTGTTTTGACCTTATTCAGATAGGAATATCAAATGGAGTCCAAACGGAATAAAACTTTTGCCGTGATTTTTTATGGAAAATATCAAAAATACCAGAAGGAAATGATACCGGAGAGGAGGCCCGAGGGCGTCACAAGCCTGGGAGGCGCGCCCCCTAGGGCGCGTCTAGGGGGCTCGTGACCTCCTCGTGGGCCGTCCTGACTTGTTCTCGCCGCCATACGGTCTTATAAATACTGAAACTCCCAGAACTAAACCTAGATCGCAAGTTCTGCCGCCGCAAGCCTCCGTAGCCACCAAAAACCAATCGGGAGACCGTTCCGGCATCCTGCCGAAGGGGAATCTATCTCCGGTGGCCATCTTCATCAACACCATTGCCTCTTCGATGATGCATGAGTAGTTCACTACAGACCTTCGGGTCCATAGCTAGTAGCTAGATGGCTTCTTCTCTCTCTTTGATCTTCAATACAAAGTTCTCCATGATCTTCATGGAGATCTATCCGATGTAATTCTCTTTTGCGGTGTGTTTGTTGAGATCCGATGAATTGTGGATTTATGATCAGATTATCTATGAATACTATTTGAGTCTCCTCTGATTTCTTATATGCATTATTTCATATCCTTGTAAGTCTCTTCGAGTTATGGGTTTCGTTTGGCCAACTTGATCTATGATTCTTGCAATGGGAGAAGTGCTTGGTTTTGGGTTCATACCGTGCGGTGTCCTCACCTAGTGACAGAAGGGGTAGCGAGGCACATATCGTGTTGTTGCCATCAAGGGTAAAAAGATGGGGTTTATATCATATTGCATGAATCTATCCCTCTACATCATGTCGTCTTGCTTAAGGCGTTACTCCATTTCTTATGAACTTAATACACTAGATGCATGCTGGATAGCGGTCGATGTGTGGAGTAATTGTAGTAGATGCAGAAAGTATCGGTCTACTTGTCTCGGACGTGATGCCTATATGTATGATCATTGCCTTACATATCATCATGACTTTGCGCGATTCTATCAATTGCTCAACAGTAATTTGTTCACCCACCGTAATACTTGCTATCATGAGAGAAGCCTCTAGTGAACACTATGGCCCCCGGGTCTATTTTACATATTATATATTCAGATCTAAATACAAAAACACCAAAAATTCCTTGCTGCAATTTTATTTACTTATTTACATTCACCTATTATCACTATCAGATCTCACCTTGCAAGTAATCGTAAAGGGATTGACAACCCCTTTATCACGTTGGGTGCAAGTTGTTTGTTTTTGTGCAGGTTCCTTGGTGCCTCATCTTGATACTCCTACTGGATTGATACCTTGGTTCTCAAACTGAGGGAAATACTTATCTCTACTTTGCTGCATCACCCTTTCCTCTTCAAGGGAAAAATCAACGCAAGCTCAAGAAGTAGTAGAGATCATGCTGGTGCTTTGAAGATGAAGATCAAAAGCACAAGTTCATGGCCATATCATGTCACTTATGATTTGCATGTGATATTAATCCTTTTATGCACCTTGTTTTGCTTAGGAAGACGGTAACATTATAAGGTGATCCCTCACTTAAATTTCAAGATGAATTGTGTTATCCCCGGGTGTGCACCGTTGCGAAAGTTCCTCATGTCGAGACACCACGTGATGATCGGGTGTGGTAGAATCTACGTTCACATACAATGGATACAAGCCAGTGTTGCACGTGTGGAACACTCGGGTTAAACTTGATGAGCCTAGCATGTACAGACGTGGCCTCGAAACACAAGAGACCGATAGGTTGAACATGAGTCATATAGTAGATGTGATCAACATGATGATGTTCACCATTGAAACCACCTCAACTCACGTGATGATCGGACTTGAGTTGGTGTATTTGTATCATGTATCGCTCAGATGACCCGAGGGATGTTAATTTGAGTGGGAGCTTTAGTAATTTGATTAACTAAACTTATTATCTTGAGCAATAGTCTTAGTAGCCTTTGCATATTTATGTTGTAGATCAATGGCTCGCGCAGTAGCACCCCTGAATTTTAATGCGTTCCTAGAGAAAGCTAAGTTGAAAGATGATGGAAGTAACTTTGTGGACTAGGCCTGCAATCTGAGGATTATCCTCACGACTTCCCAGAAGGCTTATGTCCTTGATGCACCGCTTGCTAATCCACCCGCTCCAATGGAGTTTGCATACATTGCGAATGCCTGACAGGCATGTTCTGATGATTACTCAATGTTCAATGTGCAATGTTGTATGGCTTAGAATCGGGACTTCAAAGATGTTTTGAACGTCATGGAGCATATGATATGTTCCAGGAGTTGAAGTTTATCTTTCAGAAAAATGCTCGGATCGAGAGGTATGAGACCTCCGATAAGTTCTATGCTTGCAAAATGGAGGAGAACGGGTCTATCAGTCAACACATACTCAGAATGTTTGGGTATTCCACCCGTCTAGCTGAATTTGGGATGCCCCTTCCGATAGAGGTGACCACTGACATAGTTCTTCAATCATTGCCACCGAGCTACAAGAGCTTCGTGTTGAACAATAACATGCACGAGATGAACAAGTCACTCACCGAGTTGTTTGCGATGTTAAAAGTCGCCGAGTCTGAGATTCAGAAGGAGCATCAAGTGTTGATGGTTAATAAAACCACTAGTTTCAAGAAGAATAGCAAGGGAAAGAAGGGTAACTCTAAGAAGAGTGGCAAAGCAGTTGGCCCTCCCGTGATGAAACCAAAGGCTGGACCCAAGCCAGAAACTGAGTGCTTTCATTGCAAAGGAACTGGTCACTGGAAGCGGAACTGCCCCAAGTATCTGGCCGACAAGAAGGTGGCCAACACCAAACAAGATATATATGATATACATGTTATTGATGTGTACCTTACCAACTCTCCTTGTAGTGCCTGGGTATTTGATACCGGTTCGGTTGCCCACATTTGCAACTCAAAAGAGGAGCTACGGAATAGACGAAGGCTGGCTAGGACGAATTGACGATGCGCGTGGGAAATGGTTCCATGGTTGATGTGATCGCCGTCGGCACGCTCGCTCTTCGATTACCATCGGGGTTAGTGATGAACCTGAATAATTGTTATTTAGTGTGTGCATTAAGCATGAACATTATATTTGTTGGGGAACGTCGCATGGGAAACAAAATTTTTCCTACGCACACGCAGATCTATCCATGGTGATGAGCATCTACGAGAGGGAGAGTGGATCTACATACCCTTGTAGATCGCTAAGCGGGAAGCGTTAAGAAACGCGGTTGGTGTAGTCGAACATCTTTGCCATCCAAATCGCCGAGCGTCCCGTGATCTCATCACGATCCATCCCGCGATCCAATCATGATCCGTCCCGTGAACACATCATGATCCGTTCCGCGATCTCATCACGATCCATCTCACGACCTTGATCACGATCTGTCCCACGATCTCATCACGAACCGTCTCGCGATCTCAATCACGGTCCTTCCGATCTAGCGCCGAACGAACGACACCTCCGCGTTCAGCACACGTACAGCTTGATGACAATCTCCATCGTGTTGATCCAGCAAGAGGAGGTGGAGAGGAGAGAGAGTTCACCAGCAGCATGACGGTGCTCCGGTGATGGTGGTGTAGCAATTCCGGCCGATCTAGAGGAGCACCGGTGGAATGGGTAGCACGTGGCTGTAAAAACTAGTGCAAAACCCTAAAATCCACCGGTATATATAAGAGGAGACGAGGAGAGGCTGACGCAAGGAAAAAACCTCCCATAGGAGACGGCCGAACTAGGATGTGGAGGTGGACTCTCCTCCTCCACTCCTAGTAGGACTAGGACTCTTCCTTTTTGCCTTTTTTCCACCTTTTTCCTTTGGGTTTCTTTCTTCCAGACACATGGGCCTATTGTGGTTGTTCCACCAGCCCACTAAGGGCTGGTTATTAATTTCCCACAGCCCATGAAGCCTCTTGGGTCGAAATACCCCTCCCGGAGGGCTCCCGGTACACTACAGGCACTCCCGGTACACTACCGATAAGCCCGGAACTTTTCCGGCGACCAAACTGGGACTTCCTATATATGAATATTTACCTCCGGACCATTCCGGAGCTCCTCATGACGTCCGGGATCTCATCCGGGACTCTGAACAAACTTTGGTCACCACCATACATAACTCTATACTACCGAAACGTCACCAAACCTTAAGTGTGCAGACCCTGCGGGTTCGAGAACTATGTAGACATGACCGAGACACCTCTATGGTCAATAACCAAAGGCGGGACCTGGATGTCTACATTGGTTCCTACATATTCTATGAAGATCTTTATCGGTCGAACCTCTATGTCAAGGACTTAGTTAATCCCGTATAACGTTCCCTTTGTTCTTCGGTATGTTACTTGCCCAAGATTCGATCGTCGGTATCACCATACCTAGTTCAACCTCGTTACTGGAAAGTCTCTTTACTCATTCCGTAATACAAGATCCCGCAACTAACAATTAGTCACATTGCTTGCAAGGCTCATTGTGATGTGTACTACCGAGTGGGCCCCGAGATACCTCTCCTTCACACGGAGTAACAAATCCCAGTCTCGATCCATGCCAACTCAACAGACACCATCGGAGATACCTGTAGAGCACCTTTATAGTCACACAATTACGTTGCAACGTTTGATACACACAAGGCACTCCTACGATGTCCGTGAGTTGCATGATCTCATGGTCATAGGAACACATACTTGACATGCAGAAAACAATAGCAATAAACTGACACGATCATATGCTATGTTTGTAGTTTGGGTCTTGTCCATCACATCATTCTCCTAATGATGTGATCCCGTTATCAAATGACATCTCATGTCCATGGCTAGGAAACCTTAACCATCCTTTGATCAACGAGCTAGCCCATTAGAGGCATACTAGGGACATGGTTTTGTCTATGTATCCACACATGCATTTGAGTCTCCGATCAATACAATTGTAGCATGGATAATAAACGATTATCATGAACAAGGAAATATTATAAAAACTAATTTATTATTGCCTCTAGGGCATATTTCCAACAGTCTCCCACTTGCACTAGAGTCAATAATCTAGTTCACATCACCATGTGATTCGCATTGTGATGAATCTAACACCCAATGAGTTCTGGGGCTCGACCATGCTTTGCATGTGAGAGAGGTCTTATAGTCAACGGGTCTGCGACATTCAGATCCATGTGTACTTTGCAAATATCTATATCAAACCGTAAACACTGCTACCACACTCCACTTGGTACTACTTCCAAATGGCTGCTCCACTATATGTATCCAGATTGCTACTACTAGTCATCCGGATTGGTGCTAAAGCTTGCATCGACATAACTCTTTACGACGAACTCTTTATCACCTCCATAATCGAGAAACATCTCCTTAGTCCTTTAGTTACTAAGGATAATCTTGACCGATGTCTAGTGATCCACTCCTGGATCACTCTTGTACCCCTTGACGGACTTATGACAAGGCACACACAAGTGCGGTACACAGCATGGCATAATATAGAGCCTATGGCTAAGGCATAGGGGACGACGTTTGTCCTATCTCTTTCTTCTGCCGTTGTCGAGCTTTGAGTCTCACTCAACTTTCACACCTTACAAATCAGGCGACAACTCTTTCTCTGACTGATCCATTTTGAACTCTTTCAAAATCTTGTCAAGGTATGCACTCATTGAAAGTCTCATCAAGCATCTTGAACTATCTCTATAGATTTTGATGCTCAACAATTAGGCAGCTTTATTTAGGTCTTCCTTTGAAAATCAATTTCCAAATAACCGTTTATGCTTTCCAGAAATTCTACCTTATTCCCGATCAACAATATGTCATCCACATATACTTATCAGAAATTCTACAGTGCTCCCACTCACTTTATTGTAAATACAAGTTTCTCGCAAACTTTGTATAAACTTCAAAAATTTGATCACCTCATCAAAGCGTATATTCCAACTCCGAGATGCTTGCTTCAGTCCATAGAAGGATCACTGAAGCTTGCACACCTTTTAGCATCCTTAGGACTGACAAAACCTTCCGGTTGTATCACATACAACCTTTCCTCAAGTAAACCGTTAAGGAAATGATGTTTTGACATCCATCTGCCAGATTTCATAATTGAAATTGCAACAACTGCTAACATAATTCCAACAGACTTTAGCATTGCTACGAGTGAGAAAGTCCCATCGTAGTCAACTCCTTGAACTTGTCACAAACATCTTTGCAACAAGTCGAGCTTTACAAATGGTGACATTTACCATCAGCGTCGAGCTTTACAAATGGTGACATTTACCATCAGCGTCGATCTGCATTTTAAAGATCCATTTGTACTCAATGACCTGTTGTCCAATGAGCAAGTCTACCAAAGTCACTTGCTTTTCATACATGGATCCTATCTCGGATTTCATGGCCTCCAACCATTTGTCGGAATCCAGGCCCATCATCGCTTCTCCATAGCTCGTAGGTTCATCGTTGTCCAACAACATGACCTCCAAAACAGGGTTGTCGTACCACTTAGTACACATCCTTGTTGACCTACGAAGTTCGATAGTAACCTGATCCTGAAGCTTCATGATCATCATCATTTAACTTCCTCTTCAACTAACGTAGGCTTCACAAAAACATCTTTCTGCGTTGCGCTACTCTCTGGTTGAACAAAGGTTTAACAACCTCATCAAGTTCTATCTTCCTCCCACTCAATTCTTTCGAGAGAAACATTTCCTCGAGAAAGGATCCGTTTAAGCAACAAACACTTTGCACTAGGATCTGAGATAGAAGGTTCACCCAACTGATCTTAGGGTATTCTATGAAGATGCATTTGTCCGCCTTGGGTTTGACCTCTTTAGGTGGAAACATTTTCCACACAAGTGTCGCAGCCCCAAATATTAAGAAATGACAGCTTAGGTTTCTATCAAACCATAATTCACACGGTGTCATCTCAACGGATTTAGATGATGCCCTATTTAAAGTGAATGTAGTTGTCTCTAATGCATAACCCCAAAATTATAGTAGTAAAACGATAAGAGACATCATAGCACGCACCATATCCAATAGAGCATGACTATGATGTTCGGACACACCATCACACTATGGTGTTCTAGGTGGCGTTAGTTGTGAAACAAATTTCACATTGGGTCTTAAGTTGTATGCCCAACTTGTAACTCACATATTCACCTCCACAATCATATCGCAGTCATTTTTATCTTCTTGTCACGATGATCTTAAACTTCACTCTAAATTTGCTTGAACCTTTCAAACGATTCAGACTTGTGTTTCATTAAGTAAATATACACTATATCTACTCAAATCATCAATGAAGGTAAGAAAATAATGATATCCACTGCACGATACAAGACTCACTAGATTGCATACATCAACATGTATCATTTCCAATGAATCACTTGCCCGCTCCATCTAACGGGGTCCTTTAGTCATCTTGCCCAAGAGGCATGATTCGCATGTCTCAACCGATTCGAGATCGAATGAGTCCAAAGATCCATCTGCATAGAGTTTCTTCATGTGCTTTATACCAATATGACATTTAGCGGCAGTGCCACAAGTATGTGGTACTATCATTATTAACTTTGTATCTTTTGACATCAATGTTATGAACATGTGTATTACTACGATCAAGATTTCAACAAACCATTCTCACTAGGTGCATGACCATTGAAGGTATTATTCATGTAAACAGAACAACCATTATTCTCTAACTTAAATGAATAACCGTATTGCAATAAACATGATCTAATCATGTTCATGCTCAACGCAAAACACCAAATAACATTTATTTAGGTTCGTCACTAATCCCGAAGGTAGAGAGAGCGTGCGAGTTGATCACATCAACCTAGGAAACATTTCCAACACACATCGTCACCTCACCCTTAGTTAGTTCTCCGTTTATTCCGTAGCTTTTACTTCGAGTTACTAACATTTAGCAACCGAACCGGTATCCAATACCCAAGTGCCACTAGGAGTACTAGCAAGGTACACATCAATAACTAGTATATCAAATATACTTCTGTCGATGTTGCCAGCCTTCTTATCTACCAAGTATCTAGGGTTGTTCCGCTTCAGCGACCGCTCACCTCATAACAGAAGCACTTAGTCTCGGGTTTGAGTTCAACTTTGGGTTGCTTCACTGGAGCAGCAACTGACTTGCTATCCATGAAGTTTCCCTCCTTGCTCTTCTCGAAACTAGTGGTTTGATTAACCATCAACACTTGATGCTCCTTCTTGATTTCTACCTTCGCGGTGTCAAACATCGCAAACAGCTCAGGGGATTAATATTTCTATGCCTGGCGTTTTATAGTTCATCACTAAGTTCTAGTAGCTTTAGTGATAGTGACTTGGAGAACTATATCAATCACTATCTTATCTGGAAGATCAACTCCCACTTGAGTCAAGCGATTGCAGCACCCAGACAATCTGAGCACATGCTCAACGATTGAGCTATTCTCTTTCATCTTGCAGGCAAAGAATCTTGTTGGAGATCTCATATCTCGCAACACGGGCATGAGCCTGAGATCCTAATTTCAGCTCTTAGAAACATCTCATATGTTTCGTGACGTTCAAAACGTTTTGGAGCCTCAATTCTAAGCCGCAATGCATAATGCACTAAACTATCAAGTAGTCATCAGAACGTGTCTGTTAGATGTTCACAACATCTACAGACGACGCTAGAGGGGTTGGCGCATCGAGAGGTGCATTAAGGACATAAGCCTTCTGTGCAGCAATGAGGACAATCCTCAGATCACGGACCCGGTCCGCAATATTGCTACCATCATATTTCAACTCAATTTCTCTAGGAACATACAAAAAACAACAAAGGGAGCTACAACGCGAGCTAGTAATCTAGAACATAATTTGCAAAGACACTACTGACTATGTCATGATAATGAGTTCAATTAATCATATTACTGAAGAACTCCCACTCAAATTGACATCCCTCAGGTCATTTGAGTGACACATGATTTAAATTCACCAACTCAAGTCCGATCATCATATGAGTTGAGGTGGCTGCAATGGTGAACATCATCATGTTGATCATATCTACTATATGATTCATGTTCGATCTTTCGGTCTCTTGTGTTCCGAGGCCATGTCTGTACATGCTAGGCTCGTCAAGTTTAACCCGAGTGTTCTGCATGTGCAACACTGGCTTGCACCCATTGTATGTGAACGTAGAGTCTATCACACCCGATCATCACGTGGTGTCTCGACACGACGAACTTTCGCAACGATGCACACTCGGGGAGAACACAATTTATCTTGAAATTATAGTGAGGGATCACCTTATAATGCTACCGTCGTCCTAAGAAAAACAAGGTGCATAAAAGGATTAACATCACATGCAAATCATAAGTGACATGATATGGCCATGAACTTGTGCTTTTGATCTCCATCATGAAAGCACCGGCATGGTCTCCATCGTCACCGGCATGACACCATGATCTCCATCAATGTGTCGCCATCGGGGTTTTTGTGCCCATCATGCTTCTACTACTATTGCTACCTTTTAGCGATAAAGTAAAGCATTACATAGCGCTTAATGATTGACACGCAGGTCATACAATAATTAAAGACAACCCTATGGCTCCTGCCGGTTGCCGTACTCAATGACATGCAAGTCGTGATAATCTATACATTACATGATCATCTCATACATCACATATATCACATCATGTAATTGGCCATATCACATCACAACATACCCTGCAAAAACAAGTTAGACGTCCTCTAATTGTTGTTGCATGTTTTAAGTGGCTGCTATAGGTATCTAGCAAGAATAATTCTCACCTACGCAATTACCACAACGGTGATACACTAGTTGCTTTTCAACCTTCTCAAGGACCGCCTTTGTCGAATCCGATCCAACTAAAGTGAGAGAAACTGGCACCCGCAAGCCATCTATGCAACAAGTTGCGGTTGAGGGAACCGGTCTCTCCTAAGCGTACGAGTAATGTTGGTCCGGGCCGCTTCATCTCACAATTCCGCTGAACCAAAACCCGACCAAGGGAGGAAGCAATCTAAGCATCAACGCCCACAAACCTTTTGTGTTCTACTCGAGATCTCATCTACACATAGACCTAGCTCTGATACCACTGTTGGGGAACGTCGCATGGGAAACAAAATTTTTCCTACGCACACGCAAATCTATCCATGGTGATGAGCATCTATGAGAGGGAGAGTGGATCTACATACCCTTGTAGATTCCTAAGCGGGAAGCGTTAGGAAACGCGGTTAGTGTAGTCGAACATCTTCGCGATCCAAATCGTCGAGCGTCCCACGATCTCATCACGATCCGTCCCGCGATCCAATCATGATCAGTCCCATGAACACATCAAGATCCGTCCCGCAATCTCATCACGATCCATCTCATGACCTTGATCACGATTTGTCCCACGATCTCATCACGAACTGTCTCGCGATCTCAATCACGGTCCTTCCGATCTAGTGCCGAACGGATGGCACCTCCGCGTTCAGCACACGTACAGCTTGATGATGATCTCCGCCGTCTTGATCCAGCAAGAGGAGGTGGAGAGGAGAGAGTTCACCGGCAGCATGATGGCGCTCTGGTGATGGTGGTGTAGCAATTCCGGCAGGGCTTCGCCTAAGCACTGCAAAAAACCGATCTAGAGGAGCACCGGTGGAACGGGTAGCACGTGGCTGTAAAAACTAGTGCAAAACCCTAAAATCCACCGATATATATAAGAGGAGAGGAGGAGAGGCTGGCGTAAGGAAAAAACCTCCCATAGGAGTCGGCCGAACTAGGATGTGGAGGT
Source organism: Hordeum marinum (assembly GCA_022496015.1). Lineage (NCBI taxonomy): Eukaryota > Viridiplantae > Streptophyta > Magnoliopsida > Poales > Poaceae > Hordeum > Hordeum marinum. The sequence goes on along the minus strand of CM039676.1, from coordinate 464,197,452 downwards.
GGACTCTCCTCCTCCACTCCTAGTAGGACTAGGACTCTTCCTTTTTGCCTTTTTTCCACCTTTTTCCTTTGGGTTTCTTTCTTCCAGCCACATGGGCCTATTGTGGTTGTTCCACCATCCCACTAAGGGCTGGTTATTACTTTCCCACAGCCCATAAAGCCTCTTGGGTCGAAATACCCCTCCCGGAGATCTCCCGGTACTCTACCGGCACTCCCGGTACACTACCGATAAGCCCGGAACTTTTCCGGCGACCAAACTGGGACTTCCTATATATGAATCTTTACCTCCGGACCATTCCGGAGCTCCTCGTGACATCCGAGATCTCATCCGCGACTCCGAAAAAACTTCGGTCACCACCATACATAACTCTATACTACCGAAACGCCACCAAACCTTAAGTGTGCAGACCCTGCGGGTTCGAGAACTATGTAGACATGACCGATACACCTCTACGGTCAATAAAAAATGGCAGGACCTGGACGTCCACATTGGTTCCTACATATTCTACGAAGATCTTTATCGGTCGAACCTCTATGTCAAGGACTTAGTTAATCCCGTATAACGTTCCCTTTGTTCTTCGGTATGTTACTTGCGCGAGATTCGATCGTCGGTATCACCATACCTAGTTCAACCTCGTTACTGGCAAGTCTCTTTACTCGTTCCGTAATACAAGATCCCGCAACTAACAATTAGTCACATTGTTTGCAAGGCTCATTGTGATGTTGTATTACCGAGTGGGCCCCGAGATACCTCTCCGTCACACGGAGTAAAAAATCCTAGTCTCGATCCATGCCAACTCAACAGACACCATCGGAGATACCTGTAGAGCACCTTTATAGTCACTCAGTTACGTTGCAACGTTTGATACACACAAGGCACTCCTCCGATGTCCGTGAGTTGCATGATCTCATGGTCGTAGGAACACATACTTGACATGCAGAAAATTGTAGCTATAAACTAACATGATCATATGCTACGTTTGTAGTTTGGGTCTTGTCCATCACATCATTCTCCTAATGATGTGATCCCGTTATCAAATGACATCTCATGTCCATGGCTAGGAAACCTTAACCATCCTTTGATCAACGAGCTAGTCCATTAGAGGCATACTAGGGACATGGTTTTGTCTATGTATCCACACATGCATTTGAGTCTCCGATCAATACAATTATAGCATGGATAATAAACGATTATCATGAACAAGGAAATATGATAATAACTAATTTATTAATGCCTCTAGGGCATATTTCCAACAATATTGGGATCTTGTTTATTGCGAGACGGTTACTCATTTAAATCAGAAAATAATGATTGTTCTATTTATATGAGTAATATCTTTTATGGTCGTGCACCCAATGTGAGGGGTTTATTCATATGAATCTCGATAGTGATGATACATATGTTCATAACATTGATGCCAAAAGATGTAGAGTTGATAATGATAGTACCACTTCCTTGTGGCACTGCCGTTTAGGTCATATTGGTGTAAAACGCATGAAGAAGCTCCGTGCATGTGGACTTTTGGAGTCACTTGACACATGTGAACCATGCCTCATGGGCAAGATGACTAAAATGCCGTTCTCTAGAACAATGGAACGAGCAAGTGACTTGTTGGAAATCATACATACTGATGTGTGCGGTCCAATGAGCATTGAGGCGCACGGTGGATATCGTTATTTTCTCACCTTCAGTGATGACTTAAGTAGATACGGGTATATTTACTTGATGAAACACATGTCTGAAACATTTGAAAAGTTTAAGCAATTTAAGAGTGAAGTTGAGAATCATCGTAACAAGAAGATTAAATTCCTACGGTCTGATCGAGAAGGAGAATATTTGAGTTATGAGTTTGGCAGTCACTTAAGATAGTGTGGAATTGTTTCACAATTGACACCGCCTGGAACACCACAGCGTAATGGTGTGTCTGAATGTCGTAATCAAACCTTATTAGATATGGTCCATTCTATGATGTCTCTTGCCGATTTGCCACTATTGTTTTGGGGTTATGCATTAGAGATAGATGCATTCACTTTAAATAGGGCACCATCAAAATCCGTTGATACGACACCATATGAACAGTGGTTTGGGAAGAAGCCAAAGTTGTCATTTCTTAAAGTTTGGGGATGTGATGCTTATGTCAAAAAGCTTCAGCCTAAAAAGTTGGAACCCAAAGCAAAGAAATGTGTCAGCATAGGATACCCAAAAGAGACAGTTGGGTATACCTTCTATCTCAGATCCAAAGGCAAAGTGTTTGTCTCTAAGAACGGAACATTTCTTGAGAAAGAGTTTCTCTCGAAAGAATTGAGTGGGAGGAAGATAGAACTTGATGAGGTTGTTGAACCTTTGTTTCAACCAGAGAGTAGCGCAACACATAAAGATGTTTCTATGGAGCCTATGACGTTAGAAGAGGAAGTTAATGGTGATGATCATGAAGCTTCGGATCAAGTTACTACTAAACCTCGTAGGTCGACAAGGGCGTGTGCTGCTCCTGAGTGATATGACAACCCTGTCTTGGAAGTCGTGTTGTTAGACAACGATGAACCTACGAGTTATGGAGAAGCAACGATGGGCCCGGATTCCGAGAAATGGTTAGAGGCCATGAAATCCGAGATGGGATCCATGTATGAAAACAAAGTATGCACTTTGGAAGTATTACCTGAATGGCGAAAGGCCATTCGGAACAAATGGATCTTTAATAGGAAGACGTATACGGACGGTAATGTCACCGTCTATAAAGCTCGACTTGTAGCAAAGGGTTTTTCACAAGTTCAAGTAGTTGACTACTATGAGACCTTCTCACCCGTAGCGATGCTGAAGTCCGTCAGAATCATGTTTGCAATAGCAGCATATTTCGATTATGAAATTTGGCAGATGGATGTCAAAACAACGTTCCTTAATGGTTTACTTAAGGAAACGTTGTATATGATACAATCGGAAGGTTTTGTCGATCCAGAGAATGTTGACAAAGTTTGCAAACTCCAGCGATCCATTTATGGACTCGTGCAAGCATCTCGGAGTTGGAATCTGCGTTTTGATGAGGTGATCAAAGTGTTCGGGTTTATACAAGTTTACGGAGAAACTTGTATATACAAGAAAGTGAGTGGGAGCTCTATAGCGTTTTTGATATTATATGTGGATGACTTATTGCTGATTGGAAACAATATAGATATGCTAGAAAGTGTGAAGGAATATTTGAACAAGAGTTTTTCAATGAAGGAGCAAGGACAAGCTGCTTTCATATTAGGCATTAAGATCTATAGATATAGATCGAGACGCTTAATAGGACTTTCATAGAGCACATACCTTGATAAAGTTTTGAAGAAGTTCAAAATGGATCAGTCCAAGAAGGGTTCTTGCATGTGTTACAAGGTGTGGAGTTGAGTAAGACTCAATGCCCAGTGACTGTAGAAGATAGAGAAAAGATGAGTGTAATCCCCTGTGCTTCAGCTATAGGCTCTATCATGTATGCAATGTTGTGCACAAGACCCGATGTCAGCCTTGCCATAAGTATGGCCGAAAGGTTTCAAAGTGATCCAGGAATGGAGCACTAGACGACGGTCAAGAATATTCTTAAGTACCTGAAAAGGACTAAGGAAATGTTTCTCGTTTATGGAGGTGATCAAGAGCTCGTCGTAAAGGGTTACGTCGATGCAACCTTTGACACTGATCCGGATGACTCTAAGTCGCAAACCGGATACGTATTTATTCTCAATGGGGGAGCGGTAAGTTGGTGCAGTTCGAAGCGGAGCATGGTAGCCGATTCTACATGCGAAGCGGAGTACATCGCAGCCTCGGAGGCCGCGAAGGAAGGTGTCTTGATGAAGGAGTTCATGACAGCTCTTGGAGTAGTGCCCAGTGCACTGAATCCAGTGGATCTATTCCGTGATAACACTTGTGCCATTGCCCTGGCCAAGGAACCAAGGTTTCACAAGAGGACCAGACGCATAAAGCGACGCTTCAATTCCATGCGCGAGTACATCAAGGAGGAGGACAAAAATATTTGCAAAGTGCACACGGATCTGAATGTTGCAGACCCATTGACTAAACCTCTTCCAAGAGCTAAACATGATCAACACCAGAGTTGTATGGATGTTAGATTCATTATAACGTAAATCACATGGTGATGTGAGCTAGATTATTGACTCTAGTGCAAGTAGGAGACTCTTGGAAATATGCCCTAGAGGCAATAATAGATGGTTATTATTATATTTCCTTGTTCATGATAATCATTTATTATCCATGGTATAATTGTATTAACTGGAAACACATTGCATGTGTGGATACATAGACAACACTTTGTCCCTAGTATGCCTCTGGTAGACTAGCTCGTTGATCAAAAATGGTCAAGGTTTCCTAGCCATTGACATAAGATGTCATTTGATAACGGGATCACATCATTGGTAGAATGATGTGATGGACAAGACCCAAACTATAAACATAACATATGATCGTGTCAGTTTATTGCTATAGTTTTCTGCATGTCAACTATCTGTTCCTATGACCATGAGGTCATGCAACTCACTGACACTGGAGGAGTACCTTGTGTGTATCAAACGTCGCAACGTAACTGGGTGACTATAAAGGTGCTCTACAGGTATCTCCGAGAGTGTCTGTTGAGTGGGTATGGATCAAGACTGGGATTTGTTACTCCGTGTGACAGAGAGGTATCTCAGGGCCCACTCGGTAATACAACATCACAACAATCCTTGCAAGAAATGTGACTAAAGTGTTGGCCACGGGATCTTGTATTACAGAACGAGTAAAGAGACTTGCCGGTAACGGGATTGAACTAGGTATACAGATACCGACGATCTAATCTTGGGGAAGTAACATACCGATGAACAAAGGGAACAACATACGGGATTAACTGAACCCTTGACATAGAGGTTCAACCAATAAAGATCTTCGTAGAATATGTAGGAACCAATATGGGCATCCAGGTCCCGCTATTGGTTATTGACCGTAGAGGTGTCTCGGTCATGTCTACATAGTTCTCGAACCCGCAGGGTCTGCACACTTAAGGTCCGGTGATGTTTCAATAGTTTTGAGTTATGCATATTGGTGACAGAAGTTTTGTTCGGAGTCCTGGATGAAATCCCGGACGTCACGCGGAGTTCCGGAATGGTCCGGAGACGAAGATTGATATATAGGAAGTTGGTGTTTGGACTCCGGAAAAGTTTTGGGCATTACCAGCAGTGTACCGGGAGTGACGAATGGGTTTCGGGGGTCCACCAAGTGGGCCCATCACCCCCTAAGGGGACCACATGGTCTATAGGGTGGCGCACCAGCCCCTGGTGGGCTGGGCGGTCATCCCAAAGGGCCCATGCGGCTGAAAGGTGGAAAGTCCAAAGGTTGAGGAGGTTTCCAAGTGGGAGACGGAGTCCTACTCCTACTAGGATTGGAGGAGGACTCCTCCTCTCCACCTTCGGCCAAACCAAGGGCTGGCCCCTTGGGGCGCCAAGCCTCCTCTCTCCCTCCTCCTATATATACTAGAGGTATTAAGGGTTTTTTGGACATAGAAATCAGCCACGTGCTACCCTTTTCCTCTAAATCGTAGTTCTTCCTCTAGATTGTTTCAGCGATGCTTAGGCGAAGCCCTGCTGGAATAGTTTCACCACCATCCCCGTCACGCCGGCGCGTTGCCGGAGAACTCATCTACCTCTCCGCTCCCTCTTGCTAGATCAAGAAGGCGGAGATCGTCATCAAGTTGTACGTGTGCTGAACGTGGAGGTGCCGTCCGTTCGGCGCTAGATCGGGACGGATCATGATTAGATCGCGGGACGCTCGGCGATTTGGATCGCGAAGGCGTTCGACTACATCAACCGCGTTTCTTAACGCTTCCCGCTTAGCGATCTACAAGGGTATGTAGATCCACTCTCCCCCTCGTACATGCTCATCACCATGGATAGATCTTGCACGTGCGTAGGAATTTTTTTGTTTCCCATGCAACGTTCCCCAACATTGTATCCAAGCACGCCCAAGCGTACGAGGAAGAAGTGTTCGAAAATTATTTCTTTGATTCATTTATGAGACAGGACTTTTGACACTCGGGTGCCCCTACACCCTCTATGAAGAGTAAATTCAAATAAATAAAATCTGAACTTTGAAACACACAAAAAAATGATTAAACATTCGACGTCCTTGTAAATTTTCAGCCTCAAATAACATCCGAGGAGACCTCACCTAAAAATATCAGTGATCAAAGTTTATGTGCCCTTTTAAGTAGTGTTTTTTTGTGAGGGCTCCTCGAGTGTTATTTGTGGCTAAAAATTTGCAAGAACATGAAAAGTTTGCTAATCTTTGATTCACTAAAGTTTTTGATTTTTTTATTTCAAAATTTACTGCTCATGAGGGTGTAGGGGCATCCGGAAGCTTTTCACGCCTTTTTCTTTCTTTATTTTTATTTTAGCCCATAGCAACGCACGGGTGTTCTATTAGTAGTGACCTAAAAAATTGACTTAACTAAGATAGGTTTCAAGCGAGTTACGTATAGCCGTTCCAGTCCCAATTAGCGCCCTGAGACCGTCAAGATTTGTTAACTAGTTTAAGCCAGACAAAAAGTCCATTCCCGCTCATCTACCTACTGTTACTTGCTTATAAGAGCACAACACGAGCTTGGCCCAAATGATTTTATTCATCACCTTATAAGAGCACAACATCACATCGTCGACAATCCGGAAACATTAATTACATTAATCCTGATTTGGAATCAACATTAATTACATTAATTGCAATTAATCTTGGAATCGACATTAATTGTAGCACATTTAATGTTAGATGTACTACAAGGTTACGAGAAGATGCACAAGTTAAAGAAAAGGTTACAAGAAGGCACAAGCAAAATCACAGGACTCCCCAGGTCCCCAATCCAAACTCAACCCCGGTGTATAGTGCAGCTACAGCTCTACAAGGCCCTTGATGCAGTAGGTGCCCACAAGGAACCACCCGGTCAAGGCGGCAGCGAAGGCGAGGAGGCCCACCAAGAACGTCATGCCACCAAAGAGAACCCCGACCGTGAGCACCACAACGAACGGCGCCAGGGTCTTCACCGCAGCCCCCACGCTCACCCAGCGGCCCCGTAGGAACATCACCGCGGCTAGGCTGACCACGTTCCACTTGTCGTGGCCAGCGTAGAAGAGCCGGTTCAGGTTGTTGACGACGAAGGAATGACAGTTGCAGGTGAACAGGTTGTAGTTCCTGTTCTGGAACTCCTGCACGCCTTTCCTGAGAGCACCATCCCATGTCGCCTCTGCGCCGGTGTCAAGAAGCTTATAGCACTGTGTGTGGCAAGAGATTAGCAGCTTGTGAGTAATAGTAATTCAACATTAATATAAACCACAAAGTACAGACCTCGTCGCCATTCAATTGGATGTAGCGTGTGACGGCTCCAAAGGCAAAGTTGTCAACTGACACAAAATTTGGACCGGCAAAGTCCAAGATCACACCATCTTCTCTGCAAATCCCAATGTGGCCAATAAACGGCACCAGCCATGTGATGAAGGGTATGGGAGTCCACACTATGCAACAAGGAAACCGAGCTCTTCTTGGGTCAACTGGACTTAGCTGGCTTCTTTCAGCTTCCATCAGCCCACTCGTAGTTGAAGCTGTTGATACAGACAGAGGCAAGGGAGGATTTGCTGCAAAGGAATGTTAAAGGAAATGTAACATTCAGAAGAAGAATGCACATTCATGCGGTCAGGACTACAAGGAAAAACACATAAAATGCATGCCAAGTTCTTGCGCATACAGAATTGAAGAGGTTCTATTCCACAAGGAACAGAAAACAAGTGCAATAATTTAAATCCACAAGCAGCATTTAGGAAGGCAGACGTTCTTATTTTGATGGTCAAATGTTGCATCAAGTGAACCATAAGAATGATAGCACCTTTAGAGCAAATGGTCAATGCAAGTGTGATGTACCAACAAAATAGAAGGGAATACTTAAGATGCTGAAATAATAACACAAACAGCATGAACACAGCACAATTGCAGTAAATCTACTCTATCCTAGATATCTATTAAGTTGAAGAGAACTGCAAAGCAAAAAAGTTGCGGACTAACTTGATTGCTGCTACTGACAGGCTGGTGCTAAAATGCAACTAAATCAGACAAGAAAATTACCAAACTATTTCCTATCACTATGCAGTGGAAGACAAAATGATGCTCCTGTTCTCGGAAGAAGCATGAGTTCAGTCATAAGGTTTCTCCCTGCATTGTCATCCCAAAGTGATTTCTACAATCCTCTGTATGATTGAACCAAATTTTATCACAGTAATATGGTCAGACATTCTGTGTAATTATCTAATTAGACTTTTTACTCAAGAAATGATACTAGGCCTTAAACCATGTCATCTTGCACCCGGGTCCACCCAGGTGATCACCCAGGAAGCTTTCTTCCACATATCTAATCTACTCTAATATTTGGAATCAACGAAGCCGGAAACCCACTGTGGTTAAGGAGATTTAACATGATTGGGGGGCACATTCTAGAAAAACCAACATATCCCCATAACTACACAGGTTTAGGTGTGGACTTGAATACCTCAACACAATTCCTATCTGATTTCAATTCCAATTTTGTTCTCGCACATCCAATCTCACACGAGACAGGACACGGGAGGCACCCGTTCGCTCAAATCCCAGACCAACAAAGGGCCTGGACCATTGGCTGTTTCACGGAAATCCCAATCCCATAACTGAACTAGTGAATTCGCGACAGCCAACAGCATCTCCAGTATAGCGGTCACTGGGATTCAAGAAAAGCTGTAGGAAATTATTTATATATACGAAACCTAACGAGGGGAATCATAGATAGGGTTCGTCCGTCCGGTTCACGCTGGAAACACACACGAGTAAACAGGGTAGGTATGGTTCTGATTCCGCTATGTCATGTCGATTGGACCTACCGAGAGAGGAAGTCCTCGCGGAGATCGACCTGACGCCTTCTCCTCGGAGAGGACCGGCGGCGGCGGCGACGGCGATGGGGCCTGCTAGTGCTAGGAGATGCAGCGGTCGGGGTTGGGGCAGGCTCGGGCTTGGAGATGGGTGCGGTGGGGAAATCGCCGGTGCGGATCCAACGGCTGGGCTCGTATCGCCGGTGCGGATCCAACGGCTCGTATCACCGTATCACCTAAAACGTGGGAGCACCTTATATTCTTCCGGAGAAAATAACTTACAAGCACATGCTAACGTGCTCCTAAACATATGTTCCTAAAAGCAACAATCAACAATGTGGTATGTTCCTAAACACTATGTAATATGTTTAATGTGTGAAACAGTGGAAGACGTAGGATCAAAATTAATTGTCTATTAGATTAAAAAAATCACTTGAAACGGTGATCCTGGTTTCATCACGTCGTGGGGACCATCATGACTCAACCGGGTGTGGTCCGGCAAGCTGCGATCACCGCAGCATCGTCGCGCGGTCTGCTTTTCAACTCATCGCATCACCATTGCAATCAAGGCAGAGCTGGAGCAAATTTTACCTAGATGCCCCACTTAACCATGATGCAAATTTTTCAAGCAAAGATGTATTCCTTCCGTCCTCAAATAAACATCGCAAAGTTTGTACTAAACTAGTACAAATTTTATACTAGATCATCGACACTTATTTTGGAATGGATGGAGTATTAAATAAAGGTGTGTTTCAACGTATTGTAGCATAAATTATCAAACTTAACATAAATCGATGTATAAAATAAAAATGCAACGGTGAAAGACAAAATTACTAGAAACGATGTCTTGCATTCTCAAATTCCAAAACACACCATCAGACATCAAGGTTCGGTAAGCTACAAGACAAGAAATATAATTAAATTTCAAAGTAGAACATAATAAAATGCCCAAATCGATGTACTTCAATTGCTAAAGAAAGAGTTGAAATATACCATCAAAATATTCTCTTCCTGATAGCCATGAAATACGCAACCACTTAATCATTGGTGACCTTTTTTATTTCTTCTTCCTTCACATAACAAATAACATCATCATTCAAGCGGTCATCATTAAGGCGATTGTGTAAGAAAATTTTGACAAGTTTCATAGCTGAAAGGCACCTCTCAATTGTAGCAGTAGCAATAGGTAACACACTCACTAGTTTCAACAACCGATAAAACAAAGGATGCACAATATGCCTCCTTATCTACACCATTTTTCTGAAAGCTTGGTGATTGTTGCTATATTGGAAAAGCTATCATCTATGCGCACATCCGCAATATAGAGGCATACATCTTTGTCAAGATCCCTGAAATCCCTAAAATCAAAATCTTTAAGGTATAATTTAGCCAAACTCGTAAGATTATTCAAATTGCAATCATGAAATGTGTCTCTTGGACACAAAGCCGCCGACAAAATAGAAAAAACTAAAGGATGTCTCACTGAACCTACTGTCAAGCTCTTGAACAAGACAATAAAAAACAAGATTGAAGCAATTAGCTTGGTAGTTTATGTTTGTTCGTAACTCCGGTTATTACTTGCCTTCTACCTTTTGGATTAACATATGCTTCTTCTATGTCCAACTCTACAATGTCATGTTTCTCGCAAAATACATGTACTTCAGCAAGCAAAGATTCCCACCCATCTTCTCTACGCTCATTCAAAACAAGTATTGTTAACTTTGCACATTTCATGACATTTACTATGTCTTGATCCTTCTGCTGCAATGATAATGAAAATGTGTTAATATTAGTAAGAATTCTAAACATGAGATGCAAATAGAATACGAAGTTAAAAGATTGAAAATACACTAGAAGACCATTTGCTTGGTCTAGTTGTTCTATAGTTGCCTTCCTCTTACATAAATCCAAGATCTTTAATAACTGACCTGAACATGGCAAGCAAACTCTTGAATGTTTGAGCATGAGAACCCCAATAAGTGTCTTCGGGTCTTTGAAGGCATTGCTCTGGATTCAGACATCTCCTTGTTGTAAGCTGCCCACAACCTAAAGCCTTGGTAATTTCTTCAAAATTTATATATCTAATCATGTCCCTTGCTTGAAAAAAATCACCCACAACGTTTATCAAGGTATAAATCATACAAAAGAAATTACTAACTCATTTATGATTTATTACAACAGCCACATCAACTAAATGAAGCTGGTGAGCAAAGCAATGAACATAATAAGTTGTGCTACTTTCTCTCATGATCAATAATTCGAGAACATTAAACTCACCTCGCACATTGCTAGCTGATAACCCACAAGTATAGGGGATCAATTGTAGCCTTTCTCGATAAGTAAGAGTGTCGAACCAAACGAGGAGCTAAAGGTAGAACAAATATTCCCTCAAGTTCTATCGACCACCGATACAAGTCTACACACGCTTAACGGTCGCTTTACCTAGAACAAGTATGAAACTAGAAGTACTTTGTAGGTGTAATGGTATAGGTTTGCAAGATAATAAATAACACGTAAATAAAAACTAGGGGATGCTTAGATAAATAAACAACTAAGTTAGTCTTAGTAGAGAGCTTTTTGTCACGAGAAAGTTATTTGTTCCGAGGCAATCGATAACTAGACCGATAATCATTATTGCAATTTTAGATGACGGAGAGGCATAAGCTAACATACTTTCTCTATTTGGATCATATGCACTTATGATTGGAACTCTAGCAAGCATCTGCAACTATTAAAGATCATTAAGGTAAAACCCAAACATAACATTATAAGGTATCAAGTCCTCTTTACTCCCATATGCAACAACCCACCTACTTGGGTTTATGCTTCTGTCACTCAAGCAACCCACCATAGGCAAATCATGAACACATTACAACACCCTACAACGAGTATCCCTCACGCTTGCGTGACATGAAGAGCACCATAGGACAACACAAATAATAAAACGTGCAAATCGAACCAATCATGATCATCAATCAACCCATAGGACAAAACAGATCTACTCAAACATCATAGGATAGCCATACATCATTGGGAAATAATATATAGCATTGGGAACCATGTTTAAGTAGAGATTACAACGGGGAGAAGGGGTGTTACACCGCTGCATAGAGGGGTAGAGAGTTGGTGATGACGCCAGCGAAGTTGTTGGTGTAGATCGACATCACGATGATGGCCCCGGCGGCATTCCGGTGCCACCGAGAGTGAGGGGAGAGAGAGCCCCCTTATTCTTCTTCTTCCTTGCCCCCCTAGATGTGAGGAGGGTTTCCCCTCTGGTCCATGGCCTCCATGGCGGATGAGGGGCAAGAGCCCCTCCAAGATTGGATCTCTCTCTCTATTTCCTTCTGTTTCTGCGTTTCTAGATTCTGGCCTTTCACCGTTTCATAAAAATTCGGAGATCCGTAACTCCAATTGGGCTAAAATTTTGAAGGGATTTTTTATTATAAAAATATCTTCCTTGCGGCAAAAGGAGAGCTCTAACTGCCTTATGGGGTGACCACAAAGGGCCTAGGGCGCGGCCAGGAGGTAGGTCGCGCCCCCTGGCTTGTGGTCACCTCGGGCATCGTCTCGCCTTGATTCTTTTTCCAAAAAATCACATATATTCCAAAAAAATTCTCCGTACTTTTGTACCGCGTTTAGACTTTGTTTGGTATGGATATTCTACGGAAAAAAAACATACAACAAACGGGAACTGGCACTGGGCACTGGATCAATATGTTAGTCCCAAAACTAGTATAAAAACATGCCAAAAGTATATGGAAGTTGTAGAATATTGGCATGAAACAATCAAAACTTATAGATACGACGGAGACATATCACTAGCACCATCACATCCTTGTCCTCTATCTTGATTTTAACTCAACTTATATTTTGTAAAAAGAGAATCAATTGAACTCTTGATGTATGAAGAAGCTGTTTCTTTCACAAGAACAAGACCCACAAAGCTTTCTTAAGAGTCTCCAGAACTATCAACATACAATGCCACAACCATTTGTTCTTTGCAAGAGACATCTCTAGACTCATCAACAAGCAAGCAAAACACATTATTGTGAACATTTTTTAGAACATATTGCACTATCACATGTGCAAAACCTTCAGAGATGTCTTTCTGGACTTGAGGAGCAACCATAAGAGCATTCTTTGCAGCATCTTTTCCCATAGACTTGCTAACAACTGGATCATGCTCAGCTAAGAAGTCATGAGCTTCCTAGAAATTACCTTTATTTTGCGAGTTCTTTGAGTCGTTATGGCCTAGAAATGGCAACCCTTGCTTCAACAATAATTTAGCTATGTCAATTGAGGCATTTAGTCGAGTAAAACATGCAACCTTTGAAGCTTTACTTTGAACCTGGATAGCTACATCAATGTGTTGATCTCTTTTCAGTAACGATGCACATTTTTTTTCATTTCTTGATCATTAACACTACCTGGCTCACCAACATGATCTTTTAGCCTTACTAGAACATCCTAGGTATTCCAACCATAACAAAGGCCTCATACTCATCTTAATCTTATGGCTATGGTCTAAATAAGAAACAACAAAAGCAATATGCATTTTGCTTCTCTTCACCGTACTCAAGTCATCTCCCATGGTTAACATACCATTCCAAATTGAACCTTCTCTTCTTAGCACCAAAGTCTAAATATGGAAATCAATATATTTTGGTTGACAAGGTCCATGAACCATGTACTTTCTTCTTACCATATATTTCAAATTAGGATGGCAACGTTCTATCAATTCAAGTCTTTTAGAGCATCTTGTAATGGTGCCTTTCATATTGAATCTCCTCCTGTTGGAAATATGCCCTAGAGGCAATAATAAATTAGTTATTATCATGTTTCCTTGTTCATGATAATCGTTTATTATCCATGTTATAATTGTATTGATCGGAGACTTAGATGCATGTGTGGATACATAGACAAAACCATGTCCCTAGTATGCCTCTAATAGACTAGCTCGTTGATCAAAAGATGGTTAAGGTTTCCTAGCCATGGACATGAGATGTCATTTGGTAACGGGGTCACATCATTAGGAGAATGATGTGATGGACAAGACCCAAACTACAAACATAGCATATGATCGTGTCAGTTTATTGCTACTGTTTTCTGCATGTCAAGTATATGTTCCTATGACCATGAGATCATGCAACTCACGGATATTAGAGGAGTGCCTTGTGTGTATCAAATGTCGCAACGTAACTGGGTGACTATAAAGGTGCTCTACAGGTATCTCCGATGGTTTCTGTTGAGTTGGCATGGATCGAGACTGGGATTTGTTGCTCCGTGTGACGGAGAGGTATCTCGGGGCCCACTCGGTAATACAACATCACAATGAGCCTTGCAAGCAATGTGACTAATTGTTAGTTGCGGGATCTTGTATTACGGAACGAGTAAAGAGACTTGCCGGTAATGAGGTTGAACAAGGTATGGAGATACCGACGATCGAATCTCGGGCAAGTAACATGCCGAAGAACAAAGGGAACATTATACGGGATTAACTAAATCCTTGACATAGAGGTTCGACCGATAAAGATCTTCGTAGAATATGTAGGAACCAATGTGGACATCCAGGTCCCGCCATTGGTTATTGACCGTAGAGGTGTCTCGGTCATGTCTACATAGTTCTCGAACCCGCAGGGTCTGCATACTTAAGGTTTGGTGACGTTTCGGTAGTATAGAGTTGTGTATGGTGGTGACCGAAATTTGTTCGAAGTCCCGGATGAGATCCTGGACGTTAGGAGGATCCCTAGAATGGTTCGGAGGTAAAGATGCATATATAGGAAGTCCCAGTTTGGTCGCTGGAAAAGTTCTGGGCTTATCGGTAGTGTATTGGGAGTGCCGGTAGTGTACCGGGAGACCTCCGGGAGGGGTATTTCGACCCAAGAGGCTTCATGGGATGTGGGAGAGTATTAACCAGCCCTTAGTGGGCTGGTGGAAAATCCACAAGAGGCCCATGCGGCTGGGAGAAAGAAATCCAAGGAAAAAGGAAGGAAAAAAAAGGCAAAAGGGAGAGTCCTACTCCAACTAGGATTGGAGGAGTAGGACTCCTCCCCCTTGGGTTCGGCCGACTCCAAGAGGGGCTCAGCCCTGCGCCAAGGCCTCCTCTCCCTCCCTCCTATATATACAAGTGGAATAGAAGGTTTTTGCACAGATTTTACGGCCATGTGCTACCCGTTCCACCAGTGCATAGTTTCTCCTCTAGATCTGATTTCTGCAGTGCTTAGGCGAAGCCCTGTCGGAATTGCTCCACCACCATCGCCGGAGAGCTGTCACGCTGTCGGAGAACTCTTCTACCTGTCTGCTCCCTCTTGCTGGATCGAGAAGGCGGAGATCGTCATCAAGCTATACGTGTGCTGAACGCGGAGGTGCCGCCCGTTCGGCGCTAGATCGGAAGGACCGTGATCGAGATTGGATCGCGGGACGGATCGTGATGAGATCGCGGGACGCTCGGTGATTTGGATCGCGAAGATGTTCGACTACACCAACCGCGTTTCTTAATGCTTCCCGCTTAGCGATCCACAAGGGTATGTAGATCCACTCTCCCTCTCGTAGATGCTCATCACCATGGATAGATCTGCGTGTGCGTAGGATTTTTTTTGTTTCCCATGCGACGTTCCCCAACAGTGGCATCATGAGCTAGGTCTATGTGTAGATGAGATCTCGAGTAGAACACAAAAGGTTTGTGGGCGTTGATGCTTAGATTTCTTCCTCCCTTGGTCGGATTTTGGTTTAGCGGTATTGTGAGATGAAGCGGCCCGGACCAACATTACTCGTACGCTTACGAGAGACCGGTTCCCTCAACCACAACTTGTTGCATAGATGGCTTGCGGGTGCCAGTTTCTCTCACTTTAGTTGGATCGGATTCGACAAAGGCGGTCCTTGAGAAGGTTGAAAAGAAACTAGTGTATCACCGTTGTGGTTTTTGCGTAGGTGAGAATTGTTCTTGCTAGATACCCGTAGCAGCCACGTAAAACATGCAACAACAATTAGAAGACGTCTAACTTGTTTTTGCAGGGTATGTTGTGATATGATATGGCCAATTACATGATGTGATATATGTGATGTATGAGATGATCATGTGATGTATAGATTATCACGACTTGCATGTCGATGAATACGGCAACCTGCAGGAGCCATAGGGTTGTCTTTAATTATTGTATGACCTGCGTGTCAATCATTAAGCGCTATGTAATGTTTTACTTTATCGCTAAATGGTAGCAATAGTAGTAGAAGCATGGAGAGCGTGACAACCCCGATGGCGACACGTTGATGGAGATCATGGTGTCATGCCGGTGATGATGGAGATCATGCCGGTGCTTTCTAGATGGAGATCAAAAGCACAAGTTCATGGCCATATCATATCACTTATGATTTGCATGTGATGTTAATACTTTTTATGCACCTTGTTTTGCTTAGGACGACGGTAGCATTATAAGGTGATCCTTCACTTAATTTCAAGATAAATTGTGTTCTCCCCGAGTGTGCACTGTTGCGAAAGTTCGTCGTGTTGAGACACCACGTGATGATCGGATGTGATAGATTCTACGTTCACATACAATGGGTGCAAGACAGTGTTGCACATGCAGAACACTCGGGTTAAACTTGACGAGCCTAGCATGTACATACATGGCCTCGGAACAGAAGAGACCGAAAGGTCGAACATGAGTCATATAGTAGATATGATCAACATAATGATGTTCACCATTGCAGCCACCTCAACTCACGTGATGATTGGACTTGAGTTGGTGAATTTGGATCATGTATCACTCGAATGATCGGAGGGATGTCAATTTGAGTGGGAGTTCTTAAGTAATATGATTAATTGAACTCATTATCATGAACATAGTCAATAGTGTCTTTGCAAATTATGTTGTAGATTACTAGCTCGCGTTGTAGCTCCCTTAATTTTTTATATGTTCCTAGAGAAATAGAGTTGAAAGATGATGGTAGCAATATTGTGGACTGGGTCCATGATCTAAGGATTTTCCTCATTGCTGCACAGAAGGCTTATGTCCTTAATGCATCGCTCGGTGCGCCAACCCCTCTAGCGTCGTGTGTAGATGTTGTGAACATCTGACAGGCACATTCTGATGACTACTTGATAGTTTAGTGCGTCATGCATTATGACTTAGAATTGAGGCTCCAAAAACTTTTTGAACGTCACGGAACATATGAGATGTTTCTAAGAGCTGAAATTAGGATCTCAGGCTCGTGCCCGTGCTGCGAGATATGAGATCTCCAACAAGATTCTTTGCCTGCAAGATGAAAGAGAATAGCTCAATCGTTGAGCATGTGCTCAGATTGTCTGGATGCTACAATCGCTTGAATCAAGTGGGAGTTGATCTTCCAGATAAGATAGTGATTGATATAGTTCTCCAAGTCACTGTCACTAAAGCTACTAGAACTTAGTGATGAACTATAAAACGCCAGGGATAGAAATATTGATCCCTGAGCGGTTCGCGATGTTTGACACTGCGAAGGTAGAAATCAAGAAGGAGCGTCAAGTGTTGATGGTTAATCAAACCACTAGTTTCGAGAAGGGAAAGAGCAAGGAGGGAAACTTCATGGATAGCAAGTCAGTTGCTGCTCCAGTGAAGCAACCCAAAGTTGAACTCAAACCCGAGACTAAGTGCTTCTGTTATGAGGTGAGCGGTCGCTAAAGCGGAACAACCCTAGATACTTGGTAGATAAGAAGGCTGGCAACATCGACATAAGTATATTTGATATTCGAGTTATTGATGTGTATCTTGCTAGTACTCCTAGTAGCACCTGGGTATTGGATACCGGTTCGATTGCTAAATGTTAGTAACTCGAAATAAAAGCTACGGAATAAACGGAGAACTAGCTAAGGGTGAGGTGACGATATGTGTTGGAAATGTTTCCAAGGTTGATGTGATCAACATCGCACACTCTCTCTACCTTGAGGATTAGTGACGAACCTAAATAAATGTTATTTGGTGTTTTGCGTTGAGCATGAACATGATAAGATCATGTTTATTGCAATACGGTTATTCATTTAAGTTAGAGAATGATGGTTATTCTGTTTACATGAATAATACCTTCAATGGTCATGCACCCAGTGAGAATGGTTTGTTGAAATCTTGATCGTAGTAATACACATGTTCATAACATTGATGTCAAAAGATACGAAGTTAATAATGATAGTACCACATACTTGTGGCATCGCCGCTAAATGTCATATTGGTATAAAACGCATGAAGAAACTCCATGCTGATGGATCTTTGGACTCATTCAATTTCGAATCGGTTGAGCATGCGAACCATGCCTCTTGGGCAAGATGACTAAAGGACCTCGTTGGATGGAGCGGGCAAGTGATTCATTGGAAATGATACATGTTGATGTATGCAATCAAGTGAGTCTTGTAGCGTGCAGTGGATATCATTATTTTCTTACCTTCACTGATGATTTAAGTAGATATAGTGTATATTTACTTAATGAAACACAAGTCTGAATCGTTTGAAAGGTTCAAGCAAATTCAGAGTGAAGTTTAAGATCATCGTGACAAGAAGATAAAAATGATTGTGATATAATCGTGGAGGTGAATATCTGAGTTACGGGTTTGGCATACAACTTAAGACAATGTGAAATTTGTTTCACAACTAACGCCACCTGGAACACCATAGTGTGATGGTGTGTCCGAACATCATAGTCATGCTCTATTGGATATGGTGCGTGCTATGATGTCTCTTATCGTTTTACTACTATAATTTTGGGGTTATGCATTAGAGACAACTACATTCACTTTAAATAGGGCATCATCTAAATCCGTTGAGATGAGACCGTGTGGATTATGGTTTGATAGAAACCTAAGCTATCATTTCTTAATGTTTGGGGCTGCGACACTTGTGTGGAAAATGTTTTCACCTAATGAGGTCGAACCCAAGGCGGACAAATGCATCTTCATAGAATACCCTAAGAAAAGTTGGGTGAACCTTCTATCTCAGATCCAAATGCAAAGTCTTTGTTGCTAAAACGGATCCTTTCTCGAGGAAAAGTTTCTCTCGAAAGAATTGAGTGGGAGGAAGATAGAACTTGATGAGGTTGTTAAACCTTTGTTCAACCAGAGAGTAGCGTAGCGCAGAAAGATGTTTCTGTAAAGCCTACGTTAGTTGAAGAGGAAGTTAATGATGATGATCATGAAGCTTCAGGATCAAAGTTACTATTGAACTTTGTAGGTCGACAAGGATGTGTACTACTCCTAAAGTGGTATGACAACCCTGTCGTGGAGGTCATGTTGTTGGAAAACGATGAACTTACGAGCTATGGAGAAGCGATGATGGGCCCGAATTCCGACAAATGGTTGGAGGCCATGAAATCCGAGATAGGATCCATGTATGAAAACCAAGTATAGACTTTGGTAGACTTGGTCTTTAGATGGCAAGTCGTTGAGTACAAATGGATCTTTAAAATGAAGACAAACACTGATGGTAAATGTCACCATTTGTAAAGCTTGACTTGTTGCAAAGATGTTTGTGACAAGTTCAAGGATTTAACTACGATGAGACTTTCTCACTCGTAGCGGTGCTAAAGTCTGTTGGAATTATGTTAGCCGTTGCTGCATTTTTCAATTATGAAATCTGGCAGATGGATATCAAAATATCGTTTCCTTAACGGTTTACTTGAGGAAAGGTTGTATGTGATACAACCAGGAGATTTTGTCAGTCCTAGGGATGCTAAAAGGTGTGCAAGCTTCAGTGATCGTTCTATAGACTGAAGCAAGCATCTCGGAGTTGGAATATGCACTTTGATGAGGTGATCAAAGTTCTGAGTCTGAACAAAGTTTATGAGAAACTTGTATTTGCAATAAAGTGAGTGGGAGCACTATAGAGTTTCTGGTAAGCATATGTGGTTGACATATTGTTGATCGGAAATGATGTAGAATTTCTGGAAAGCATAAACGGTTGTTTGGAAAGTGTTTTTCAAAGGAAGACCTGGATAAAGCTACCTAATTGTTGAGCATTGAGATCTATAGAGATAGATCAATATGCTTGATGATACTTTCAATGAGTACATACCTTGAAAAGATTTTGAAAGATTTCAAAATGGATCAGTCAGAGAAATAGTTCTCGCCTGATTTGTAAGGTATGAAGTTGAGTGAGACTCAAAGCTCGACCACGATAGAAGAAAGAGAAAGGACGAACGTCGTCCCCTATGCCTTAGCCATAGGCTCTATATAGTATGCCATGCCGTGTATCACACTTGTGCGTGCCATGAGTCCGCCAAGAGGTACAAGAGTGATCCAGGAGTGGATCACTGAACAGCAGTCAAGATTATCCTTAGTGACTAAAAGACTAAGGAGATGTTTCTCGATTATGGAGGTGATAAAGAGTTCGTCGTAAAGAGTTACGTCGATGAAAGCTTTAACACCAATCTGGATGGCTGATAGTAGCAATCTGGATACATATAGTGGAGCAGCCATTTGGAATAGTGCCAAGTGGAGTGTGGTAGCAGTGTTTATAGTTTGACATAGAGATTTGCAAAGTACACACGGATCTGAATGTCGCCGACCCATTGACTATAAGACCTCTCTCACATAAAAAGCATGATCGAGCCCCAGAACTCATTGGGTGTTAGATTCATAACAATGCGAATCACATGGTGATGTGAACTAGATTATTGACTCTAGTGCAAGTGGGAGACTGTTGGAAATATGCCCTAGAGGCAATAATAAATTAGTTATTATCATGTTTCCTTGTTCATGATAATCGTTTATTATCCATGCTATAATTGTATTGATCGGAGACTTAGATGCATGTGTGGATACATAGACAAAACCATGTCCCTAGTATGCCTCTAATAGACTAGCTCGTTGATCAAAAGATGGTTAAGGTTTCCTAGCCATGGACATGAGATGTCATTTGATAACGGGGTCACATTGTTAGGAGAATGATGTGATGGACAAGACCCAAACTACAAACATATCATTTGATCGTGTCAGTTTATTGCTACTGTTTTCTGCATGTCAAGTATATGTTCCTATGACCATGAGATCATGCAACTCACGGATATTGGAGGAGTGCCTTGTGTGTATCAAACGTCGCAATGTAACTGGGTGACTATAAAGGTGCTCTACAGGTATCTCCGATGGTGTCTGTTGAGTTGGCATGGATCGAGACTGGGATTTGTTGCTCCGTGTGACGGAGAGGTATCTCGGGGCCCACTCGGTAATACAACATCACAATGAGCCTTGCAAGAAATGTGACTAATTGTTAGTTGCGGGATCTTGTATTATGGAACGAGTAAAGGAACTTGCCGGTAACGAGGTTGAACAAGGTATGGAGATACCGACGATCGAATCTCGGGCAAGTAACATACCAAAGAACAAAGGGAACATTATACGAGATTAACTAAATACTTGACATAGAGGTTCGGCCGATAAAGATCTTCGTAGAATATGTAGGAACCAATGTGGACATCCAGGTCCCGCCATTGGTTATTGACCGTAGAGGTGTCTCGGTCATGTCTACATAGTTCTCGAACCCGCAGGGTCTGCACACTTAAGGTTTGGTGACGTTTTGATAGTATAGAGTTGTGTATGGTGGTGAACTAAGTTTGTTCGGAGTCCCGGATGAGATCTTGGATGTCACGAGGAGCTCCGGAATGGTCCGGAGGTAAAGATTCATATATCGGAAGTCCCAGTTTGGTCACCGGAAAAGTTTCGGGCTTATCGGTAGTGTACCGGGAGTGCCGGTAGTGTACCGGGAGACCTCCGGGAGGGGTATTTTGACCCAAGAGGCTTCATGAGCTGTGGGATAGTATTAACCAGCCCTTAGTGGGCTGGTGGAAAAGCCACAAGAGGCCCATGCGGCTGGGAGAAAGAAACCCGAGGAAAAAGGAAGGAAAAAAAGGCAAAAGGGAGAGTCTTACTCCTACTAGGATTGGAGGAGGAGTAGGACTCCTCCCCCTTGGGTTCGGCCGACTCCAAGAGGGGCTCAGCCCTGCGCCAAGGCCTCCTCTCCCTCCCTCCTATATATACTAGTGGAATAGAGGGTTTTTGCACAGATTTAACGGCCACGTGCTACCCGTTCCAGCAGTGCATAGTTTCTCCTCTAGATCTGATTTCTGCAGTGCTTAGGCGAAGCCCTGCCGGAATTGCTCCACCACCATCGCCGGAGCGCCGACACGCTGCCGGAGAACTTTTCTACCTCTCCGCTCCCTCTTGCTGGATCGATAAGGCGGAGATCGTCATCAAGTTGTACGTGTGCTGAACGCGCAGGTGCCGTCCGTTCGACGCTAGATCGGAAGGACCGTGATCGAGATCGCGTGACGGTTCGTGATGAGATCGCGGAACGGATCGTGATGAGTTCGCGGGACAGATCGTGATCAAGATCGTGAGACGGATCGTGATGAGATCGCGGGACGGATCGTGATGAGTTCGCGGGACGGATCGTGATGAGTTCACGGGACGGATCGTGATTGGATCGCGGGACGGATCGTGATGAGATCGCGGGACCCTCAGCGATTTGGATCGCGAAGATGTTCGACTACCCCAACCCCGTTTCGTAACGCTTCCCGCTTAGCGATCTACAAGGGTATGTAGATCCACTCTCACTCTCGTAGATGCTCATCACCATGGATAGATCTGCGTGTGTGTAGGAAAATTTTTGTTTCCCATGCGACGTTCCCCAACACCTCCTACCAATTCAATTGAGATCATCTGTAATGGTGCCTTTCTTTTCATAAGAAACTCGTTAATATTAAATCCATTTAATAGATAAAATACAAATGAAAAATTGAAAATCATGTCGCCAATGAAGCATACCTAATCAGAAGTTCAAACAATCACTATTGGAATCAGGTCATTTGCCATATGCCAGTTCTTTGCCGTCTGCTGGCAGATGGCAAATATGCTATTTGCTGTCAAATGCCAAAAATAGACGGCAAAGAGCTGACTGTTGGCAAAGGATTTGTTTGCCATCTACCATCTCTTTGTCGTATGCCAGCAGACAACAAAGACCCTAAAGGTAGACGACAAAAAATATGTAGACAACAAAATATGTCTTTGTCGTCTGTATAAAAATGACATACGGCAAAAAATGTCTTTGCCGTCTGCATTTATTTTGCAGATGACAAAGAAGAAAAACACCACATGGATCAATACCACGGATCGATGACGTGGCATAATCTCCTCCACACACAACACGTAGATGAAACCCAACCCACGCGGAGCCCACCCTGACCACTCGTGTATCCAACCCCACCATACACTCTCTCTCCCTTATCCTGCCCACCCAGGTTCTCTCTCTCACAAGTCACAACACAAACACCCCAACTACTCCCTCGATCTCTCTCCCTCGCTGCTCCTCGCGTCGGCCGCGGGCGCAACTCGCCCCACCACTCGCCGGTGCCCTCACCGCTCGCCCCACCTCTCCCCTCCAAGCTAGATCGAGCACCAGCCTCCGTCGTCGCCGCCGCTCGGGCCACCAGCAACTGCCCGCTGCCGCTCATGTCGCCAGCCACCGGCCACCCCCGTTCGGGCCACAGGTCGTCGACGCTGCTTGCGTCACCAGCTGGACCCCGTCGCCGCCGCACCCTGCGTCGCGCGCGCCCCCGACCACCCCTGAGCCGGATGCCGCCGCCGCCCCCTTGCCTCATGCCACCGCTGGCCTTTGAGCCGGAGGCCGCCATCTTCCCCTTTGTTGTGCCGCAGCGGGTGGCCCCTGAGCCAGAGGACGCCGCCACCCGCACCACCAGGAAGCCACTCCCTACCTCGCGCCACCGCAGAACCTGTTGGAAATATGACCTAGAGGCAATAAATAAAGTGTTTATTATTATATTTCCTTGTTCATGATAATTGTTTATTATCAATGCTATAATTGTATTGATTGGAAACACATTACATGTGTAGATAAATAGACAACACTTTGTCCCTAGTATGCCTCTAGTGAACTAGCTCGTTGTTCAAAGATGGTCAAGGTTTCCTAGCCATTGACATGTGATGTCATTTGATAACGGGATCACATCATTAGGAGAATGATGTGATGGACAAGACCCAAACTACAAACGTAGCATATGATCGTGTCAGTTTATTGCTACTTGTTTTCTGCATGTCAAGTATATTTTTTTATGACCATGAGATCATGCAACTCACGGACACCGGAAGAGTGCCTTGTGTGTATCAAACGTCGCAACGTAACTGGGTGACTATAAATGTGCTCTACAGGTGTCTCCGAAGGTGTCTGTTGGGTTGGCATGGATCAAGACTAGGATTTGTTACTCCGTGTGACGGAGAGGTATCTCAGGGCCCACTCGGTAATACAACATCACAATAAGCCTTGCAAGTAATGTGACTAAGTGTTAGTCGCGGGATCTTGTATTACGAAACGAGTAAAGAGACTTGCCGGTAACGAGGTTGAACTAGGTATAGAGATACCGACGATCGAATCTCGGGCAAGTAACATACCGAAGAACAAAGGGAACATCATACGGGATTAACTGAATCCTTGACATAGAGGTTCGACCGATAAAGATCTTTGTAGAATATGTAGGAACCAATATGGGCATCCAGGTCCCACTATTGGTTATTGACCGTAGAGGTGTCTCGGTCATGTCTACATAGTTCTCGAACCCGCAGGGTCTACACACTTAAGATTTGGTGACGTTTCGGTAGTATAGAGTTATGCATGGTGGTGACCGAAGGTTGTTCGGAGTCCCGGATGATATCCCGGATGTCACGAGGAGCTCCGGAATGGTCCGGATGTAAAGATTGATATATAGGAAGTCCTATTTTGGTCGCCGAAAAAGTTTTGGGCTCATCGGTAGTGTACCGGGAGTGCCGGTAGTGTACCGGGAGACCATCGAGAGGGGTATTTCGATCCAAGAGGCTACATGGGCTGTGAGAGAGTGAATATCAGCCCTTAGTGGGCTGGTGGAAGTCCCACACAAGGCCCATGCGGCTGGGAAAGAAAAGCCCAAAGAGAAAAGATGGAAAAAAGGCAAAAAGGCAAAATAGGGAGGAATCCTAGTCCTACTAGGATTGTAGGAGGAGTCCTCCTCTCCTCCTTGGTTCGACCGAAGCCTACATGGCTTGGCCCTTGGGCCAAGCCTCCTCCTCTCTTCCTCCTATATATACTAGAGGTTTTTGGGTTTTTGGCACTAGATTTTCAGCCACGTGCTATCCTATTCTCTAGTGCATAGTTACTCCTCTAGATCGGATTTATGCAGTGCTTAGGCAA
This sequence comes from Hordeum marinum, assembly GCA_022496015.1. Lineage (NCBI taxonomy): Eukaryota > Viridiplantae > Streptophyta > Magnoliopsida > Poales > Poaceae > Hordeum > Hordeum marinum. The sequence goes on along the minus strand of CM039676.1, from coordinate 464,172,362 downwards.
AGCCCTTCCGAAATAGCTTCACCACCATCGTCGGAGCGCCGTCACGCTGCCGGAGAACTCTTCTACCTCTCCGCTCCCTCTTGCTGGATCAAGAAGGCGGAGATCGTCATCAAGCTGTACGTGTGCTGAACGCGGAGGTGTCGTCCGTTCGGTGCTTGATCGGGACGGATCGTGATTGGATCGCGGGACGCTCGGCGATTTGGATCGCGAAGACGTTCGACTACACCAACCACGTTTCTTAACGCTTCCCGTTTAGCGATCTACAAGGATACGTAGATCCACTCTCCTTCTCGTAGATGCTCATCACCATGGATAGATTTTGCGTGTGCGTAGATTTTTTTTTGTTTCCCATGCAACGTTCCCCAACAAAACCAACCATGGACGTCTGCCTCGCGCCGCCGTTCGCGCCTGCTCTTCGCGTCACCACCACGGGAGTTCACCACCACAAGTCGCCATGTCCGGTCACCGAATGAACATGAAGAACACCGAACGAACATGAAGAACAACAAACGAACATGAACGAGTAGGAAGAACAGCCACAGAAACAACAATATGGGCCACACGTCATTTTTTAATAAAAAAAAATTCATTGTCGTCTGTCAAGCTACCGTTAGCTCCTAACGGCCCTAACTCCAGTGCTAGGCCGTCCAGCCGCTTTATCGTCTGCACGCTAACGGCAAAAAGTCTTTGCCGTCCGCTGAGCCCAGGCAGACGGCAAAGCACCCCTTTATCGAAGTTCACAATGCCGAAAATGTGGCCGTCTGCTGGCGAACGGCAAAGGCTTTGCCGTCAGTGGACCTATCCTTTGCCGTCCAGCATGCCAGACGCCAAAGCACCTGATTCCAGTAGTGAATAGATAATGCTACACCTTCATCCTGCCTGCAAGTGTTGTAACTTGTAAACCAATTGGGAGAAACAACATAGAAAATTGATACAATACCTGGCAAAATTTGAACTGAGTGATGGTTGTAATCTAGATGAAAAACCCAAGATCATATTGCTATTTTTGCTAAGAGAGAGGGAAAATATAATTACCTATCGCCGGTCTCTCCCGCCCGTACGGTTGAGCCGCCCGGCTATCCGCTACGAATGGATCGATCAATTCACGAGACGGTCTCTCCCGCCCGTATGGTCGCTAGACGTTTGTATTCGGTGAGTGAGTTTTCCAATATTTGTTGTCGTAGACCAATTCACGAGGACATATCCCACATAAATGGGCACCTTATCTCAATCTTGCTCTTGATAGTGAAAATGGCGTCAGATCTCGTAACAACCACAATTATGGTTTTACCCGAACAAACTTAATTTACCTAATAAATAATAGATATGGTAGACATATCTAGAAATATGGAATTTATAGGGATGTTTCTATAGTTATAGCGATAGGACATACATCTGTGCCACATGGCAATAATATGATGGTCTTGTGCTCCATAAATAGTGGTGACCGGTAAAAATCAAGACGGAGAAGCACACACAAGCAGGGAGCCGATTTAGCTTTTCTGCGTGGGGGAAATGGATCAAGTTTGTAGTGACATGGTTTTTCCGTGACGAACTCTAATCCTACTAGTCAGTGACGTACAATAATACGTACTAGTCAGTGGTGAACTCTAATCCTACTAGTCAGTGACGTACAGTAATACTAGTCAGTGACGAACTCTAATCCTACCTGCAGATTCGGTGACAAAGACTAATCCTACTCGGAGCTCAAACGATTCGATCACGAACAATAATTTTTTTCGATAAAGGATCACGAACAATAAATAATGATGAGTACCTACCGAATCGAAGCATCGATCACCCGGCCAGCCGGTTTCTAATAGCGCCGGCGCGATAGTGCGTATAGTTCTTTGCAAGAGCTCGATCGCTCGGCCGCCATGGCTATGGCGACGCTCGAGGCCAAGTCATCAGGGTACCCATCCCACATGCCCGGGAGCCTGGCGTTCACCACCGAGGCGGTGGCCAGGATGATGCGGCAGTGGAACTAGCGGGAGGGCTCCGGCCTGGGCGCGCGGGGGCAAGGGGTCATCGCCCACATAGAGCCCGTGGTACTGCCGGACCCGAACGCCGGCATCGGCCATGACGACACACCGCACGAGAACGGACTGCCGGACACGCCGCCGGTGGTCGAGGACGAGTGGTGCCGCCGGTGGAAGGACCACTCAGGAGCATTGTCCCTTGAACGCGAGTGCCGCGACAAGACCATCGCCCTGCTGCATTCGCTCCAAGTCCAAGGGGAAACGGCGAATGCGCTGGCGGCCGTCGTCGAGTCCACGAAGGTGTTCGCCGGGAAGCTCACGCCGGGGACGTGGAAAGCGACGCTGCCTCCTGCCGCCATACGGTACATAGTCGAAGAGGTGATCACGCCGAGGATGGCCGCAGACGCGCGGGAGTGGGAACCGCTGTGGGACCCGAACTGCCTGCACTGGCTACGCCCTTGGATCCCCCTCGTCGGTCACTTGCCGGACAGCCTCTACGGCACGGTGGAAGGCAAGCTCATCGCCCACGCGGATCACTACGGCATCGTCTCAGCCTGGAAAAAGTACCTTCACCCGACGCGATGGGACGCTTTCGCCCGTCGTCACGTCCTGCCGAGGCGCTCACGTCAGCTGCGGGAGCTGAGGATCACGCCGCCGAAGCAGATGGACTGCTCGCTGCTCGCGGTGATGGGGTGGGCGCCCCTCGTGCGTGCGCCGGACATGGTGTTCATCCTTGAAACTGAGTTCTTCGACAGATGGGAAGAGGCGCTGCTCCACTGGCTGCGCTCCGCCAAGCCGTCGATGGGCGAGGCCGTCGCGTGGTGCACCGGCTGGAGGAATGTCTTCACGCCGGAGCTGCTCGTCGACGAGCGTGTGCTCGCGCGGCTCCAGGCCAGTGCTGCCATGGTCAATCGTGAAACGCAGGGCCTCGACAGCCTTGTAGGCTATAGGGTGTAGATCTGCATGTATACTGCCAACTTCTACATTTCTGATGTAAGGCCTCCTTTGCTTCATGGGATTAGAATATCAAACGAATAGGAATATCATAGGAAGTAAGATGATATGCATCTTAATTCTTATAAAGAAAGACATGTCATTTGATGTATAGGATAGAAATTTTTTCATTGAGTTTAGGCTAATGTTTTTTTCCTATAAAATGTGAAAGATTAGATCCTATCTTATATAGGAATAGGAACTCATTCCTGCAAACCAAAGGACTTCATAGGATTTTTTTTTTTGACAATCCTATCATATGAAATTCCTACAACATTACTACAAACCAAAAGAGACCTAAATCAGAGTCCAAGTGTTGTAAGCTATATATAGTTATTGATCGACGCTGTCGAACATGCATGATAATTGAATCATTATTGTGAGTAATGGAATGGATCATAATTCCCTTTTGCTTGTTATTCTGTGCTCCTCCGTACAATAAAGCTGAGCCAGCGAGCTATAAAAAATAAAATAGTATATTTTTTCTTAGTTGGAGAAAAGAGAAAGGAGAAAGAAGGTAATCGGGCTCTTGGTTAAGAGCGAGTGCTCCTAGACACTTTGTAAAAGTGAAAGATGTGTCATATAATAAAAAAGTAGCACATACTTCTAATCAACTATTGTACATGTTGACTATAAGATGGGCTATAAATGACATGTCAATGACTTATAGCCAGAAGCTTGCTATACTATTAACCGTGCTCTAAGGTAGTTCTATGATTTATTTGTTGTGTTTTTTCTTGTTTCCCAAAACGTCTGCTAGCTTTGTTAACATTGAACATACATTACCTTTCAGAATAGGCAACGCTAGCCACTATTTGACCGACCCAATTTTTGATCGGTCCCCACACGAGCGTTGGATCAAAACGCCTAGCTTGTGGCGTCAATCGGACACGGCCCTACAAAATATACATATCCGACGAGCACAGGGAACCAAAGCAGCAATCGTCGCCGTCGTCGCTTGCCTTGGACAAGCAAGGCAACCAACCTCGAAGTACCGCCGTCCTCGCCGCCGTCACTGCCTTCGTTTCTCCCTGGCTCCATGCATGCAAGAACATGCACCCGCAGTTGCAGCTCCAGCCAGTGACGACACTCGCAACTCTGGTGGCACAACTTCGGTGGCGACAGTCACTGGCCGCAACACCCTTCGATGAGCTCAATTCAGGACTCCAACCCGTCGTCGTGGAAACCACTCCAGTCGATGCAGCAAACCAACTACTGGTTCCAGCTTGGGCTTTGCCTGTTGCGGCGAAATGAACGGCTGGTTCCAGTTGCGTTCGTTGCAGGATTCCAGCAAAATATTGTTTGTCGCACCTAAGTCACACTCTCGTGGTTTCACCATTACATCATCCTTGATACACGGTTGTAACACTAACTACTCTAACAAATTTTGACTGTTGCACCTTCGTCGCCCTATGGTTCCAGCTTTTTTATTCTCTGGCTCCAACTTTCAATTTGTCGGTTGAAGTGTTATGCTCAACCGGATGCAACAACAACACCTCGTAGCTCTATTCCTAGCCTCACTCGCGCCACCGGGCGTAGTTCTATCCCTGGTTGCAACTATCTAGCTTACAGGTTCCAGCTCGCCGTGATGGGTTGCAGCAGTGCGCATGGTGACGTTGAGAGCGGGAAAAAATTGAAATCACAGTGTGAAGGAGTAGTGTGTTGCGCGGGCTGGAGGTAGAAGAAACGAGATGGATAGACATGGGAAAAGAGATGAACGAAATGGATAAGGTAGAAAAGGAGTGGTCGCATGGATCCAACACACACACTCATCTCGCGCGGGGATAGTTTGCGTGGATGTGCGAGGCCAGCGTGGTGTGTGGCCGGCAGAAGTTTCGGATGGTCGGCCGAAACGCAACGTTTCCCTTTCAAAATTGCTCATGCAGAGTTGTCTTGTATGCTTTGGCTTCAAGGATGGACCAAGATACAAAAATAAAAAAAGGTAAGTAAACTCTTAGGTTTTTTCTGCAGTGTTCATGAGATTCTAGTATTTTGTTGCTGGAATCAAGAAATTTTTGAATAAGAATGCCAATTTTACCTATAGATATGGGTACCCGTCGGTATCCGGCCTGCATGGGTAGGGTATGAAAATATTTTTGTGTCCATGATAGTGTCCAAACCCTACCCGACAAGCATGGTAGGGAATGGGTATGATTTTTTGTCCATGGATATGCTCATACCTTACCTGATTATCATTTTATTAGGTTACATGTGTTATAAACACTAATCTACCGAGTCTTTGTATGCAAGCTCGGTAAACCCCTTGTCCTCCAATAACCAATTCCTTAAACATAGAAACCTCAAAAATCTCATTGCTTGGCGCCTCCACCACACATGGAACTACAAATTCCCACCACACTTCAAGGTTGTGTTGATATGTCCGATGGATATCCATAGGACACGGGTTCTCATAGGGTGTGGGCATGGGCATGGAAAACCCAATAGACAGGGTATGCCTATGATTTTACGCACATTTTTTTAAAAAGGATGTACCCCTGGCCTCTGCATCTGAGCGATGCATGCAACCATTTTATTAATTATTCATGAAGCCACCACCTTGGCAACACCTGTCCCTACTCTTATCCCCTTGATGAAGGGGTGCCGAATGTCCGAGCCGAATACCAAACAGACATCGCACCAAAAGCTAACATCTAAAGCCGAATGCCCCAGCCCAGCCACATACCGGGACTGTGTTACACATCGGTCCGGCGCACTCTCAGAAGCCACCGTCGCCATCTTCCACTGATCCATCTCCATAGCAGGTACTGACGCACCGACCTTGCCAGGTCTGCCGTCAACACCATCACGGTGCCAGACAGCGCCACCATCCTGCAAGTATCCATCCACACGCACCCATCACCGAAACACCGCAGCGCCATGCCGCCGGGATCCGCCGTCGGCCTTGCGGTAGATGTAATACCGCTCCTCCTCTAGTCCCCTCCAGCTAGCACTTGCTCCAAAACGACGCCCCCAGGAGGGAGAACAACACCGAAGGCGCCGTCATCGTCCGATCCGGGAGACTCAGATCTAGGGTTTCCCCCGGAGCGTCCCGAGTGTGATGACGCAAACTGCAATGACGATGCCTCAACAAGGAAACGAAATCGGAGACGCCGCCATCGTCTGCCATGACCGAAGTCGGCGCGATTTTCATCGGCAGTTGCGCCACCAGGCCATGCGCCGTCGGCGTCGCTGGTCCCTTCAACCTGAGCAAACTCCAAAAACGATGCCCTCAAGAGGGACTACGACGCAAAAGCACCGCCATCGCTCGATCCCAATGAGATCTAGGGTTTCCCCCGGAGTTGCCCACGGTGTCAAGGACCCAGACCAGGGTCGAATCCCGACGTGATCAGAAGAACCCGTCAAGATCCGCCCAGTCGCCGATGTGTCACACCCGCCACCGCGCCGTCCGGCACCCGGTGACCATGGCCGGTAGCCAGTCACCGGTCATCACGAACGCGTCCAGCCACCAGCCATGGCCAGATCTGGCCGAGGCCATTGACCCCATCCAGCGATCCCGCGCTGTCGCAGCCCTCGTCGCCATCCGCCAAGGAGGTAACCAGATCCACCACGCCGCCTCATGCCCCCGACACAGCCTCACAGCCATGCCGCCGGTCATCGTTGCTGCGCCCACGCGAGGACGCCAAGAACAGTCACCGATCGCCGGAGCCCTAGACGAGTCCCGACGCTCGCCGATGCGCCGCCCAGAACTGCCGCCCTACAGCCCGGAGGCCGCCACGGGAAGGCGCCCTGCCGCGGTCGTCGGCCGTTCGGGCTTCGCCCGGCGGCATCCTCCGACGGCGACGCGACGACGAGAGGAGAAAAGGAGCGGCGGCGGCGCTAGGTCTACGGCCGCGCCCGAGTCGCCTTGGGCCAGGCGACGCGGGGCGTTGTATAGATGACCTTATGGGGGATGATGATTTTACGCACATGAGAAACATGGTATGAATATGGAATTATTGTATCCGTATCATACCCTATTCATTGTCATCCTTATTAAAAAAAACTCTCGATTGATCTTTGAAAATATAAACGGGTACTTGTAAGGAGGTTGTTGGTTCATCAAAATGGAATCGAATCACACTAAAAATGGAAGAAAATCGGAATTTGTTTGGCTAAGAGCCGTAATGGATTCACTCAAAACACGATCGACCGGGAATCAGTGCAATATGTTACGGCCTGCCCATTCTTGATACTAACCTGCAAATAAAACGTAAAGTGGTAACAATTTATTAATCTATCCAAGCCGATACTTATACGCAATTAACTCTTGTTTTGTTCATTAAAAAGCAAGCTACGAACTTAACGAGCCGAGCTCCCAAGCTTTCATTAAGCTTGTGAGCTACGAGCTTTTAGTCCAGCACGTGAGCCACCTTGCCGCAGGCTCCTAGCCATCCTCTCCCTCATGCAACCTAGACCCACCCTCGAGTACAATCCCCGCTGACAATGGCTACGAGGATGCCTACCTCGAACACAGTACTGCCGACATGCTGCAAGACCGCAATCGGAGCTATCCTCACCGTCATGCTCGGCCTACAAACCCTCACCGACAACGATAACTGGGTCATCGCGCGCGGCGAGCCAGGCACGGCTCGTCGTCCATGTCAGCGATGTGTCCAAGATATCCTCGGCAACATACGCTACACCAGCATGCTCCAGTCTCCACCGCAGCGTCGCTGCATTGTCTACCGCCACGTTGAGCCGTCGCCGGACTCTGTGGGGCTGAATAGGGTAGACATCGTACTGTTTTTTTAGATAGACACACGAGAGAGTCGCTCCATGCGATTTTGAGCGGAATCAAAATTGTACCGAACCGGTAACTGGATATTTTTTAGATAAGCCCCGCCTCTACATCAAAATGATACATACAACTATATTATTAATCAAAGTACCCGGTATGTACGAGTAGTTCGATACAAGTTTACAAATTGAGCTAAAATAAATAAACATTGCCACAACCGGCAAAAATTGGACATGATGACTAAACATCAATTTTATTGTTGGACCGACATTCAAACCGCTTATAAGTATCCTATGCTACCATCTCCTAACAGTTGCACACATAAGCCATATAGTCCTTGACATCCAAACGACTGAGTAATACGGATCTAACGAGTTACCCTGTAGATGTCCTGTAATTTTTTATTATGTTTTGTCTATTAAAACCACGTCATTCCGACACTCCAATTTCATTCCAACACTTCAAAAGATACAAAACCAGATTCATATTTCTAGCCTTTGTCAAATCATGTTTCATGAATATAATAGTACTCCTTCCATTTCTTTTTACTCTGTTAAGAAAATTTGTTCAAAGTCAAGCTTTGTAAAGTTTGACTAACTTTATATTAAAAATATTAATATTCACAATATGAAATCAATATTATCAGATGTATCATGAAATATATCTTCATACTATATACTTTCAGTATTGTAGATGTTCATACTTTTTTATACAAGTTTGACAAACTTTACATAGTTTGACTTCAAATAAATTTTATATGCAAAGTAAGAAACGGATGGAGTATCATTTGCATATTGTAGTATAGATACCAAACCATCTTTTTTTTTTTAGAAAATGAGTGTTACCTCCGGCCTCTGCATCCGTGAGATGCATACGACCCTTTATTAAAAGAACAAGGACAAAAAGTCTGCTGATACAACCAAGCTCTAAAGAAGCTATCACAAATTGCAAAGTAAAGCTAAAAAGCCACAACCGGCAAAATAAGCATGGATGCCTATCCATCTATCCTATTAGTGGACCGTCATCCAAACCGGTTGAATATATCCCGCGCTATCATCTCCCACCGGCAGACACAGTAACCAAAGGCTCCCTGGCTTCTACAGGAGTGAGTAACGACCACGTACAGATACACGCCAACACCCTGAATAGCACCTGCAAGAAATGAATATGTGTCTGTCTGTTAAATGTCATGTCATTCCTATAGTTCCATATCAACCCTCTTTGGTCCGCCAACATATCAACCATGATATTTAACACGATAGGAGATATTAAACCTATAACTGATACCAATACCACCCAAACAAACCAAACAATATTTAGCGTCATCGGATACCGCCGTAAACAGATTACATTACAAAGTCACGAACCAAACACCTCCAAGTTGTAATATGCTCAATATAATTTCAGTTCTTTTCTCCATGTCCATCTTCCATTCCAAGGGGAAGCCTCTGCAAAAGTTATGTTTCTGAGCGGACTGGACAGACAGACCATTGCTGAACTGAACAACAGCAGAAGCTGCAAAAACTACTGTATTATGATCACTTCCTGAAAAATTCGCTGCTGATGGTACATTCTTTAGCGAGATTGTAATCGGCAACGGTGGCCGAGTCTTGAAGATATCTGCTACCGTAGACCAATGCATGACGATACCCTGCAGGAATGGGCACCTTATCCTTGATCTTGCTCTTGACGGTGGCAATGGTGTCGGATCTCGTGACCTCCACGGTTATGGTCTTGCCCCAGGGCCAGGGGATCTTGGCAAATATCTGCATCTTCTGTAGAAGGGACTGTTTCTCCAGCTTGTCAAAGAACACTTGGGTCAGCGCATTTTCTTCGAAGTAAGCGCGGCTCGCAGCAGCGCAACAGCCTGCAAGAAAAACGAAAATCATTGGCAAAAAAGAAACCCAACAAAAGTGAATTTAATCAATTAACAAGCTAGATTACCTCCTGCTTCCCGACAGTAATGTCCATCTCCAATACCTTACCCTCGGACCTCCCAGACCAATACTTCATCACGGACATGGCAGTGGCCTGATAAATAAGTAGATCAACGCCTATGAGATACCTCCGATCCTCGACAATCTCAGGATGGAAGCAATACCGTGCTAGCTCTGGCATCATGTCCTTCGGACACTGACAGTCAAGCGCCTGGCACCGACCAGCCATGACGTTGCTCAAAATGTTGAACGCATAATGCTTGGATCCAGTAACATCAGACTGGGGAGACCACCTTTGAAGCACCCAGCATTGGCGAGATCTGCAACGCTACTATAGAGATTCTGGAAGCACCTGCCAAGATGGCAAGCCCCGGCTCCTGTGTGCTTGATCACACAGCTGAGAGGGTAGGTTAAGAAACCCATGAGCAGGTCCACGAACTCACCGGTACATTCAGCATACACGACCTCCTTCTCATAGGTGTCATAGAAAACCTTGATCCTGGTTTCTGCCGAGGAACCTCCAGAATCTTGATTGGACAGTAGAACTTTCTGACTGATGCTCGTTTTCTTCATAGTACCATGAACAGCCTTGATATCAGGTTTATTTGATAGAAATGCATCAGTAAGTACGGCATCTGAAGAAAGGAAGGCCTTCATCATGAACAGAACCTAAATCGTAACCAAAACCAAGTCCAGATATTAGAAAACAGAAAGGATTCTACTAGTACAAATTTTGTACTAAAACAGCGACACTTATTTTGGACGAAGAGAGTAGTACTACATCCGCACCAAGATATAACATGTTTTTGTAGGCCAAGCTAGTTAAAAAACGTCTTATATTTTGATATAGAGAGAGTATATAGTAAATAATAAATCTATTGTCTTACGCGAAACCAGCTGACGGTCACTTCGAGCTCCTCAAAGCCATGGCCGATCCCATCAGGATCGAACGCCTGAGGCAGCGACTGTATGCTTCTGGTAGATTCCGGCTTGATTGTCATGTCATCGCTGATGATAAACCGTCCTGTGCCACGTACAAACGTCTGTTTTCTGCCCACCACTTGCTCGTGGTCGTAGACTTGCAAGACTCTGGCCATAACTAGGCAGCACTTGCAGGCCGCGATAGGAGCTTTGTTGCAGTACTTGCTAGCTGCCTTGCAGTCCCTGGCAATGAGATTTGATTAGTCAAGAAAATCAAGAAGAATAACTGAAATCACAGATAGATCATTTTTTCAAGGAAAAACCAGACTTATATATAGATCATATATATACGTACTCGAACTCATCGGTGTGAGCAGGCGTGAGAAGCTTGCCATGGCAGGCCTCGACCTTGAGCAGACCACTGTTCCTGAGGCGGTCGACGCTGTCGCAGAGGTTGGAGAGGCACCCCGGAGATGCTGCGCAGGACTGGAGGGCGGACAGCGGCCGTGTGAGGAAGGAGAGGAGGACATCCACGAAGTCGGAGCCGGCGTCGGCGAACAGGACGCGGTTCCGCGACCTGTCCACGGCGAGCTTGATCTTGATGTCGGCCATAGTTTGAGGTGGAGGGAGTCCAAGGGGCCAGGCTACTACGGAATATTAGTGGCCGCTTGCGGCGTCTTTAAGCACGTACGCACGCATGGGGAACTGCGCAAACGATTATTAAAGTGTGACGCCTTGGGAGATTTGGAGAGAGCAATCAAGAGCTGTCGCCGAATCCGATGAGGCCAACCTCAAACTGAAATTGACCCTTGTACATACTGCCAGACTTTCGGGTCTACCATGCCAAACTCTCTTTAGGCGCGGTCACGACGTATTTTTTTCTCATAGAATCAACCTCAAAACATGCTTTTTTTTTCCGATGTATAAGTCATCTTATGAAAATCAAATCATTTCAAAACACTTAGAGCATGATTAATAGTATAGCCAGCTGGTGGCTATAAGCCATTGCCATGTCATCTATAACCCATCTTATAGCTAACCTATACAATAGAGTGTACTATTTTTTTGTTATGTGACCCACCTTTCATTCTCACAAAGTGCCTTGGAGCACGTGCTAGAGCTGGCTCTTCACGAAGAGCCCGCTTATCTTCTCTCTCCTCTTCTCTCTCCTCCAATTAAACAAAAATATACTAGTTTTATTTCTTATAGCCCGCTCAGCTCTATTGTACTCGCTCTTAAGCGTGATGCATTAACTTTCACCTCGTTTTTTGTTTTTTGACATGAATAAAGGAATCAATCAATAAGAGAGGTGGGGTATGTATGTGTTTAATGACTTGGGACTAACTAGCACGACATACAGTGGTCAATTCATTGCATGCAATGTTATTAATTAGTAAATTAACATTAATTTGTCTTGTTTTCCTTTTCGTCTTGATCACGGTGCATAATCTAAGAGCAAGTACAATAGATCTGACTCAGCGGGCTATAAGAAATAAACTAGTATATTTTCGCTTAGTTGGAGGAGAGAGAAGGTAAGCAGGCTCTTCGTGAAGAGCCAGCTCTAGCACGTGCTCTTAGGCACTTTGTGAGAGTGAAAGGTGGGCCACATAACAAAAAAGTAATACACTCTATTATACATGTTGGCTATAAGATGAGCTATAGATGACATGGCATGGCCACTGGTGGAAACACCCCCCTTTTGTCCCGGTTTTTAAGGGGCCTTTTGTCCCGGTTACCCAACCGGGATGGGGCAGTTGGGACGAATGCCTCCCCCATTCGTCCCGGTTGTACCAGGACCCGGGATGGATGGGGCGTCCACGTGGGGGGCGTGGGCTGGTCCCTGGCCAGGACTATTCGTCCCGGTTCGTAACACGGCAGATTTTTGCCAATTCTCTGCCGCGGCAGATTTTTTCTTCTTCTTTTTCTTGTTTTCCTTTTAGGGTTTGGTTTTAGGGTTTGGTTTGTTGTATTTTTTTTCTATTTGTTTCCCATAAGTATTCTGCATCTAATACACCATCATGTTTTTTATTGTATTCCATTTTATTAGAATACACAAGTTTGGTGATTGCATTAGAATATACAACTATATGGTGATCGCATTAGAATATAGTTAAAGAATATACACTACTAGGAAAAGGGCTATAGATAATATAGACACTAATGGCGCACCAGTCATGTGGTGCGCCACTACTATATAGCAGTGGCGAACCATGTTCTGGTGCGCCATTAGTGTGATGGACACTAATGGCGCACCACCCACTCGGTGCGCCACTACTAACAAACTTTTTTTTTGTTATTTTTCCAAAAGTACTAATGACGCACCAGGGCAGAGTGCGCCATTAGTAGTTTAACTAGTAATGGCGCACCACTAACCCAGTGCGCCATTACTATATTTTTTTTTGAAAAACTAGTAATGGCGCACCTCCAGCTGGTGCGCCATTAGTAACCAGGGTTACTAATGACGCATTTGTAGGTGATGCGCCATTAGTAACCTGGGACTAGCTAGATATTTTGGACAGCCACCTACCACACTCACTTTCCTCACTTTCATTCTCTCCACCTCCTCCTCCAAGCTTGTCTCGGGTGCCTCCTCCTCCTCACCTCATTTGCATCATAGATTCACCCAAATTAAGTGGTTAAATTACCTTTTTTTGATAGGTAAGTAAGGGGAAAGCTTTTATGTTGTAGATCTACTTTTTTCTCCCTCCAACAACGTGCACATGCACTTTTTATGGCCTAGCTAGATCTACGTATGTTTGTGGTGTTGCATATGTTTGTGGTGTTGCATATATGTTTGTGTTTGCAGGTACCGGTATTTGAAATACAATAGTTGCCAATATTTTGCCGGAATGTTGATTCATTTCCGTTTCGGCGAGAATTTGGCACTATGCATTCTTTTTGGTCCTATTTTTAGGCAAAGTCATGCCAAATTTTTTCTTGGTTCTAAAATATCGTTTTGCTCTACCCCGCAAGCGACCATGGTCCGCAAGATGACCGAAGGCATCGTGAATAGTTTTTTGAGCTCCGCGAAGGCCGAGATGCTTCAAAATAACGAGACGGAGATAAGATGTCCGTGTCGAAGATGCAAGCTGAGAAGCCTTATGAACCCAGATTCCGTACAGGTGCGGGACCACCTGCTCTTGCGTGGTTTCATGGATGGCTATCGGTGGCAAGGTGATGAAGATGATTATGAATCGTCCATGGGGGCCGGGCAAGAAATGAGGAAGGGCATGAGCAAGACAACCGTGGCGAGGGCGGGCGAGAAGACGAAGAATCTCCAGGACATGATCACGAAGTAGATGCAGTACACGGTCATCATGTAGAAGATGCCGGACATGATGATGAGGAAGATGCCGGAGCAGACGAAGGGCATGATCATGAAGATGAAGATGCCGGAGCAGACGACGATGGACCATCAATGGGATGGGTGCAGGACCCTCATATTCAAGAGCTGCTTCTCAAGCAGACGGATAATGAAAGAGCTATCGCCCGAGAGAAAGCCAAGCTGGATCAACTGGAGATAGACGCGGTTACTCCATTGTATGAAGGATGCAGGCCCGAGGATACCCGCCTGAAAGTAACGCTCATGGCTCTGGAGATGAAGGTAAAACACAAAATGACCGACGCATGCTTCGACGAGAACATGTCATTCTGGCACGAACGTCTTCCCAAGGGGAACAAGTGCTCGACCAGTTTCGAGGAGGCGAAGAAAATCATGTGTCCTTTGGATTTACCGCACGTGAAATACCATGTGTGCATGAACAATTGCATCATTTATCAGGACGAGCACGCGGATTCTACCATATGTCCGGTGTGCGGCGTCACTCGATACAAGAAGAGGAAGAAAGCTCCTCGAAAAGTGGTGTGGTACTTTCCGATCACTCCTCGTCTGCAGCGGTATTTCGCGGACCCTAAGATAACAAAGCTCCTGCGTTGGCACGTGTATAGGGAGGAGAAGAAGCGAGAAGATGACGCAAATGATCCGGAGATAAATAAAAAAGACAAGATGCTGAGTCACCCTAAGGATGCGAGCCAGTGGCAAGCGTTGAACTTCGAACACCCAAAATTTGGGAACGATCCAAGGAACATCGTGCTGGGCGCGAGCACCGATGGTGTCAATCCGTTTGGCAGTCAGAGAAGCACACATAGCACCTGGCCTGTGTTTGTGTGGATGTACAACCTTCCCCCTGGTTGTGCATGAAGAGGAAGTACATTCACATGAGTATGCTAATTGAAGGGCCGAAACAACCAGGGAACGACATCAATCTGTATCTGGGGCTGCTGAAAGAGGAGCTAGACATGCTGTGGAAAACGCCAGCCAATACGTGGGACGCCGCAGAGAAAGAATATTTCCCTATGAGAGCCGCACTGCTCACGACGGTGCACGACTATCTCGCTTACGGATATGTCACGGGGCAGGTGGTCCACGGATTTTTTGGATGCGTCAGGTGCATGGATGACACAACGTATCGCCAACTAGATAGAGATCCCAGGTCTTCGAAAACCGTGTTCATGGGACATCGAAGGTGGCTTTGCGACGATGACTCATGGAGAAAATGCAAGGATCTGTTCAATGGTGAAACCGAACCCCGAAGACGCCCGCATATGAGGAGCGGCGAGGAAATAGACAAGCTGTTGAAAAATTGGAAAGAGTGCCCACCATTGGGAAAGGTGCCAGAGCCGGGAAAGAAGCGAAAGGCGCCAGAGCCGCTGCTGAAGGTATGGAAAACGAGGTCTGTTTTCTGGGACTTGCCGTACTGGAAGATCCTCTGTGTGCCTCACAGCCTTGATGTCATGCATATCATGAAGAACGTGTGCGAGAGTCTGCTTGGTACCCTGCTCAACATGCCAGAGAGGACCAAAGATGGGCCGAAAGCAAGGGTAGACTTGAAATCAATGGGCATTAGGGAGGAGCTTCACGCTAATAATGATGATGATGATGATGTGATGACGAGGCGAAGCAGGACACGGAAAGTCGTCGCAAAGGCAAAGAGGCCAAGAAGACCGGAAATGACTTCCCTCCCACGTGCTTCACTCTAAGTGAGGAGGAGATTGATCAGTTTTTCACCTGCCTCGTAGGAGTAAAACTTCCTTACGGTTACGCGGGGAAGATAAGCAGATACCTAGACTCAGCGAAGCAGAAGTTCAGCGGGATGAAGTCTCACGACTGTCACGTGCTGATGACGCAGATACTTCCAGTTGCAATCCGTGGGATCATGGACGCGCACGTCCATGAAACGCTATTTGGCCTATGCAACTTGTTTGACGTCATCTCTCAGAAGTCGGTTGGCGTGAGGCAACTCAGAAGGCTACAGGAAGAGATCGTGGTGATACTATGCGAGCTTGAGATGTACTTCCCGCCGCATTCTTCGACTTATGGTGCATCTGCTGGTCCATAACGTGGAGGATATCATCCAACTCGGGCCGACGTTCCTGCACAGCATGATGTCGTTCGAAAGGATGAATGGTGTCATCAAAGGATACGTTCGCAACATGTCTCACGTCCAGAGGGAAGCATAGCCAGGGGCTTTCTGACCGAAGAGTGCATCTCCTACTGCACGAATTATCTAGGCATCGAGAACCCCGTTGGTCTGCCCGTCAACAGGCACCTCGGCAGGCTCGCTGGATGGGGTCACCGTGAGGGTCGCCGCGTAATGCATGTCGACTTCGAGGGTCGACTCACCGACTTTGAAAGAGCAAACCTAGTCGCGCTACAACACATAGACGTGGTCGATCCTTGGGTGATAGAGCACAAAACCTTTATTGAGAAGACATACAATGACCAACAGAGGACGGACGAAGATATAATTAAAGAGCACAACTCATGTTTCGCGCGTTGGTTCAAGAAGAAGCTTCTGTCGTACCCTTTACATGAGGATTCTTCCGCGGAAGAACAACTCATATTCGCCTTGTCACAGGGCGCCGAGCACAACGTGATGACGTATGAGGCGTACGATATCAACGGCTACACATTCTACACCGAGGGAAAGGACATGAAGAGCGATGGTTATCAGAACTCCGGGGTAACGATGGAATCCTACACCGGTAACGACAAGGACAGATACTACAGAAGGATCGATGAGATCTGGGAGCTGAGCTACGCTGGAGAGAAGGTCCCGATGTTCCGTGTCAGATGGGCCAAGAGCGTCCTAAAAGAAGACCGGTATTTCACCACCATGGTTATACCCGAAGCCAAATCTAAGACCGCGGGCGCAAACGCCACCGCGAAAAATGAGCCATGGGTACTGGCTTCCCAAGTGGACCAATGCTTCTTCATTACCGACCCGCCAAAGCCCAGTCGTGTTGTTGTGAGGAGAGGCAAAAGGAAGATCATCGGAATGGATGGAGTCGCCAATGAGCAAGACTTCGACAAGTATGGCGACCCAAAGATGGAACATGACGACGATGATGAAGTACCAGCATACACCACAAGAAGAAGCAGGACCACCCTACCTAAAGGATGTCCGTTCAAAAGAAGAACTCCATTTGCGAAAAATAAGGGCAAGAAGATTGTGAACAAATAGCTAGCTAAGATCGATTGTATTGAAATTTTAGCCTTCATTTCTCGATTGTATTCATAAATGTTTTCATAGTCATAAATGTTTTACCAATTCACAAATGAATGTTTTACCCGCGTTTTCTCCCGGATCTCGTTGGAACCTACTGCCTTGTTGGCCCCACGACTAACTGCCCCCTCCAAGCATCCGTGACCATGACCATGACACACTGGGAATGGCTATGTGGTACACCATCTCACACAAGCACTGCATTCCCCATAGCTATACAAAAAAAGATTACTAATGGCGCATCTCTCTGGGATGCGCCATAGCTATACAAAAAAAAGATTACTAATGGCGCACCTCTCTGGGATGCGCCATAGCTATACAAAAAAAAGATTACTAATGGCACACCTCCTGGCGATGCGCCATTGCTATACAAAAAAAAGATTACTAATGGCGCACCTCTCGTGGGTGCGCCATTGCTAACCCTTGCCCCCACTAAAATCCCCAGTCCCCTTTCTATCTTCCCGCCCACTGCCCCGACTCTCACCCGCCCACTGCCCCGACCCGTACTGCGCCACCGCCGCCCCCGCGCCCCCGCGCCTTCGCCGCCGCCCCTGCAGTAGCAGCGACCACCACCAGCGCCGGCGCTCGGCTCCGCTCCACCGCATGTATACCCCCCTCGCCTCCTTCCTGCAGCGATAGCCGGCGTCGGCTACACGCCCGTCGGTCCTCTCCCGCGCGCCGGCCCCCACATCGCGAGCGGCAGCGTCCTCCATGTGAGCGCAACCGCCAGCGACAGATCCCTCTCCGGGTCTCCTCCCCCCGCCGTCGCCGTCCCCCTCCGTCCGGCAAGGTTAACCCCTCCCAATTTACCCTCGGTCTTTCAAATGTGAAAAATGAGTGTATTTGAATCTGGCAACTGAATGAACAGGAACATAGTGAGCCCAATTTTAGTTTCCATGATTACTGCTATGGGGAAATGTTACTCAAGAATTTTAGTCCCTTTATCTTAATCTGCACAAATCAATAGCGTTAATCTTTTATGTGGATGATAACTCGATCAAGTATTGTATAATAGTTCGGTTTTCCGCGATTTTTTCCATTCCTCTGTGTAAATAGCCTAATATGGGTTCACAATCAATAACATCCTCACCATCGAGAGTAACGATCAGTCGAAGAACACTATGCATTGATGGGTGTTGAGGGCCCATATTGACTATCATGAGATCTTTTCTTGTAAGCGGTAGACTCATATCCTTTCTTCCTTAATTCATTATTCCATGAAAATGGATTATTTCATGAATTCCTCAAAGTGAGGCTCATCAAAATGAAAAATCTAAGACTACTATAAAGACTACTAAAAAAATAATAAAACAAGATTTTTTTTGAAGGATTAAATTATTGCTCCCGAATATTCAACTGACCGATTAATTTCTTATAACATACTCTATTTTTCTTTGCCAAATAAGCCAGCAAACGTCGACGTTTTCCCAAAAGTCTTCGTAGACCTCTTTCCGATGAAAAATCTTTTTTGTGTAATTCCAAATGTGAAGCAAGTCTCCGTATCTTATTGGTGAATCTGAATACTTGAAATTCAACAGAACCCCTGTTTTCTTCTTTTCTTCTTTAACCATAAATCCCAAAAAAATTCTACCTCCTTTCTTTTTCATGTATTTTTCTGATCAGGAAAAATAAAAAATTATGTCAGTTATTTTGAAGTTATTCTAATCTCGTACACACACAAATTTGCAATTATTCATCTACAGATGTGACTGCTACCAAATATGCTTGTTTTTACCAGCCATAGAATTTTGAAATGGTAGGTCATCTCCAAAAATGCTACTGCTGAATTGTTCAGTTTTAAGACCGGTGATCCCTAAAACTGCAGACAGTAGGCCATTGAGTCCAAAATCACCATTCAAAGGGAAATTTTATGAGTCTTCTATGTGGGAGAGAGGAGGGAGCGTTGGAGGAACCGGATGAAGACCAGTTTCATCGCGATGATGCTCATCGTGATGACCGCAACTCTCTTCTATGTGATGGTAGTTTAGATGATTGATATCGACTTGTAATGTGAAGACAAACTCGCTACTCACGGTGTCGAGACTAGTAATGTTCTAACATTGTTCGGTATTTTAAATTCGGAGACTAATATGATGAATTGTATTCGGAGACTAATCTTCTATTGTATTCGATAAATCTGGTGTTTATATGTTGTGCTCTCTATATTCTGTGCAGTAATATGTTTTGTAACCTGTGCAAATATCAGCAAAGAAAAAAAAATAATACCTAATATTCATACTAGTGGCGCACCACTCAGCACATTAGTGGCGCACTGCAAAAAGCACACTAGTGGCGCATCCTCCATTAGAGCGCCATTAGTAAACCAGAGCACATGGGTAAATATGGCCCTGGGAGGCATACTAATGGCGCACCGTGAGCTATACTAATGGCGCACTGCATGGTGCGCCATTAGTATACCAGATACTAATGGCGCACCTGTGGTGCGCCATTAGTAAAAAATTCTAATGGCGTGATGCTAGTGGCGCACCTGTAGTGCGCCATTAGTAGCCAAAACAGGTGCGTCACTAGCAGGCCTTTTCCTAGTAGTGATACAAGTAAGTACACACCATGAATCGAATATACAAGTAAGGAGTGAAGAATATACAAGTTTGTACTCTTTCCCATAATTACTCTAATACACCACCATGCACCATGACTCGAATATACAGGTAAGTACTATGCATCTAAGAATTCGAACATCAAGTTCGTCGAGCATAGTTGGCGCTGACATGGTATTCTCCTTTTGGTGTTAGGACCTCTGCGTCTAAGAATCCGCAAATTTCCTCTTGAATTGCTCGTAGGAGATCCCTTGGTAGAAGACCGTCCCACAGCCGTTCGATCTAATATAAAGAAGAGTGGTCAATATCTAATTAAAGACAATAGATGGTAATAAGATAAAAGTGATGGTTGACATACACGAAGTTTTTCTAAATCTCTGCCCAGCTTGGCGCATGTCGTCTGATGAATGAACTCGCAGACATAGTATCCACATAAGTTAATCCCATCTCCGTGGTTCAAGCACTTTACAAGAACATGGTTTCAATCAAAATCATAACATAGCATTACAATGGTATTGAAACTATAATCAAGGAGATGCGTGGATATAGCTAGTACTACTTACTTTCGGATGTTCAAATTTAAGCTTCTCCTTCCATTCAACCCTAGCCTTTGGTGTGAACCGTTTCCAAGCGCTGCCCGGCAAAGAAAATGAATTAAGTGAGTTATCAGAAAATAAACGAAACTTGTCGATATAGTGTCATAAAGATTCAAATTACCGCTGGATCAGTTCCTGCATGTCCTCCCAGTCCTTAAGGGGTTTATGTTTCGAGTCCATTACCAGTACTTTTCCTTTGTTAATTTCAAATATTAGAAGAATATAGTGAAAGCTACGACATAACTCATCAGTTATACACTTATCATCGAGTAAGCAAAAATAAATGTTTACCGGACATATAACACTCACCCGAAGTTGTAAGGAAAAAGTATTTCCCTCTTGGTTTCATGAAACCTTAACGCCTTCAAAATTGAATCTTCTGTTTCCCTGGGTTTTGTGAGAAGAGTTGCTTGATTAACCCAATATGGGTCAATGAACCCAATGTCATAGATGTGTCCTCTTTTGCATTCGAGAATCTTCATTCTGTAATTATAATATAGTGAGTATTATTATAAAAATGCAATGAACGAGGTGAGCTAGCTAGAGACTTAACTACAGCAAAATAAATACTTACAGACAATACGCACTGACGATAGATTTGTCGAGGGCCTTTAGCTGGAATAACTGATATAGTTCTATAAACTCATTCAGAATTATCCTTTCTCCATAACCGTGATGCTCGTTTCTAACTTCCATCGTTATCCATCCCTCAGAGTGCTCCGAGGCTTCCATGTACCAATTATGCACTCTTCGCATTTTTCTTGGTAGATCATTTTCCTCCCCAGGTTTGACGAGAGGATGCCCGTGCCGGTATGGGTGCGCGAAATCAGAAGAGGGGAAGACATCTAAGGTTTGGAGATACTGCGCAATGGACATACCCGCAACAGCGGCCGCTTGTCCGTACAGTGCAATAAACTCCGGGTCAAGTTCCTCGCCTGCGCCTGTGCTCGGCCCCACCTCGGGATTGGAATGCACTATGAGTGGGGGGATGGATTGATTTTTCTGTTGTCCGAGCTGGTCAACTATTTTCCCCCATTTCCCGCTTTCGGTACTACTCTTCTTCGACCGCTCCTTTTTATCGTGTGCCTTTAGAATAGAGCGGTCATAGTCAGGAATGAGACTCGGCTCGGGATGATGAAGGGTCTTCACCATTTTCAACGCTCGGGCTTTGTCTTCTTCGGTGTTGGGGAAATCTGGCTCTTTCGGCGACTTCTCCTTAGATTTCCATGCCTCATGTTCGGCCTTTGCGATCTCCTGGGTTTCCTCTGGAGTACAGTGGTAAGGTAACTTGGGTAGATTCGGATGTGGTACTCTTGGGAGGGGCGACAATCGACGCTTCGGTGATGCGGTGGTTCTCCTCCCCTTTGAGCTGCCCTGATCAGACTTCATGGGCGGAGACGGCTGCCACCGCGGCATAGACGTACGCGTCGGAGACGGCTGACGCGGCGGCATAGACGCACGCGCTGGAGATGCTGAGCGCGGCGGAGAGTACGAAGATGACCATTCCGCTGGAGACTAGTCTTGAGGCGGCGGCGAAGGAGGATGGCTACTCCGATCAGTTGTTGGCCTTGGCGTCCAATTAGGAAACACGATGTGTTCCTTTAGCCATAGAATGCTCAAGTTCTTGGCGTCTCCAAGATTAGTCACCTCCCCGTCTTCACCTTCATGATAGTCAAGCTGCACCCGCTCGAATCCGGTCATAACTTCATCCACCCCGGCAACAGCATAGCCCGGTTGAACCGACTGACAATGGTGTGTTGGTTCAGGGCCAGATGGTTTCACATAGCCGACCGCCGCCTTAATGGTTATATTGTTGACGACTTTCACATGCAGCTCACACGGTGTCATCTCTGTTATATGATCCACCGGGTGCATCATCGGCGGTGCATCTTCACCATCATCACCCTGGAGCTGCGTGGAAGCAACACTGCTCTTCCGATTAGATGGTGCGGCTTCCATTTCCTGCTGAGATTGGGTGTTACCTTGCTGCTGGCTAAGTCTGTCAATTTGCTCCTGCTGCCGCTCTGATTGCTCCCGCTACCGCTTTAATTCTGCTTCAATGCTAGTCCACCGATCTACCCGATTATGTGCTTCAGCTACCTCCAAATCCTTTCTCCTCTGACGGCTTCTATCCGAATATTTCTTCTTCTCCTCGGGAAACCCATGTTTCCACGGTACAGAGCCTTTTGTTGGTCGTGTCCGTCCATAGTGTTCCTTATTCCCAAGGGCGCGACTGAGCTCGTCGTTCTCTCTATCTGGATGGAACTTCCCCTCTTTAGCAGCCTTTATTGCTTCTCTGAGAGCATCGATGGGTAGAGGATCTTCTTCATGTCTTACATTATAGATGCATTTCCCTTCTGAGTCCAACATGCCCCCATGCCCAAAAACCAAGACCTTGTCCGTTGGTCCCAATAGAACGTCTCTGGAACGATGTCCTTAGCAAGCAAGTCGTCCTCAAGTTTATTCCACTTAGGCATGCTACGCTTGTAGCCAGCTTGCCCCATAGTATGGTGATAGATCTTTTTAGCGGCGTTTATCTTATTTTTTTAGACTTTTCCAGAGCTTCCTCTGACTTCTTGTACTCAACAAATTCTTCCCAGTGCGGTTTTATCTTCTCATACGTTCTGGTGAAATCCGGAGTCTTGTTTTTCTGGATAAAGTCAAGGTTCAATCTTTTCTTCCAGCTTTTGAATTGCTCGGCCATCTTCCTAAAAGTGAACGCCTTGACCAGTTTCTCTAAGGCTTTGGTCTTTTGCTCTAAGATCAATTCAGGATCCTCCTCATTCTCATCCAACTCATCTTGAGTAACCTCCAGCGTCGGTAGGGTGAAATTAGCCAACATCTTTTCAAAAAGTTTTTCTTTGGCTTTGTCGCCGACATATGAAATTCCGGGAGCCTCCTTTGGCTTATGCCACTCCCGAACGGTGATCGGGATGTGGTCCCTAACAAGCACTCTGCATTGCTTCACATATTTTTGGGCAACACCTTTGGGAAGCTCTGGTGCGCCGTCTGCAGCGATCTGTTCGATCCTGTACCTTTCATGCTCTTTCAACTTCTGGGCTCCGCCTCGTTTAGTCTTCTTTCCGGTGGATTTGCTAGATCCGGATGGCTAAAATATATAAGAAAGAGTGTTAATACATGTATATAGAAAACAAATGCTTCATTTAATTAACATATATATATGCACCTCGCCGGAGTTTGAAATTTCTAAGGTTCGACCGAAACCGTTGGCTTCTCTCTCATGGGAGCCCTCGGCTTCTCTCTCATGGGAGCCCTCGGCTTCTCCCCCGATGATGTCGTAGGCTTCTCCCTCACCGGAGCCGTCTCTTTGGGCAAGCTCCAGATCTACCTCACCAGAGCCGTCTCTTTGGGCGAGCTCCAGATCTACCTCACCAGAGCCGTCTCTTCGGGCGAGCTCCGGATCTCCCTCACTGGAGTTGTTCATCCACTCGGAGACATCTGGGTCTCCCCCGGGCCCGCGGATAACATCCGCGACCATTTCTTCCGAATCTTCATCTCTGAAGTTTGGGTCCATACTTTCTGCAAATTAAAAATTGCAAGTTAGTGTCAACGCACAAAACTTAAAACAAAATGACTTAGCAGTTTCATCATCCATTCAACCCACATGTTTTGAATGCCTAAACAATTTGTTTTCAAAATATTGCTAAGTCATTGCAACTTCATTCTTTTTTTCGGAAACTAAACAAAATCATATATGTCGGTGTATGTGGGATCCGAACAAAGTTGGAACCTTTTGTGCATATCCACAATGGTGACATTCTACATAAATCTCTTCCAGTGTTCTGGAAGGGATTTCTGAAGAATATAACCATCGCGGATATGCACCAAAGGGTGCAACTCCGTTCGGATCGCACTAACCCATATGTGAAGTTGTTTAGTTTCAAAAAAATCATCTCAAAAATATTGCTATGTCTTTTCCCGGAAACTAAACAAAATCATATATGTCGGTGTTTGTGGAATCCGAACAAAGTTGGAACCTTTTGTGCATATCCACAATGGGGACATTCTTCATAAATCTCTTCCAGGGTTCCGGAAGGGATTTATGAAGAATATAACCATCGCGGATATGCACGAAAGGGTGCAACTCCGTTCGGATCGCACTAACCCATATGTGAAGTTGTTTAGTTTCTAAAAAATCTTCTCAAATATATTGCTAAGTCCTTTTCCCGAAACTAAACAATATTGATAAGGAACCCAAATTAAATAAACTTAACACAAAATACGTCTTCACGAATATTAATCGAACATAGTGAATAATTCAAACCAGTTTTACCGGGTCCTACGCCGCGGGGTACAACTGAAATACATAGCTCGGGTACATTTTTATTTAACCCTAATACATTGATCTAGTTAGACTGGGTCCTACGCCGTGGGGTGCTGAGCTGCGGGCGCAACGCATCCATAGCTGAGGAACCATTATATGGTAAATTCTAACGTGGGGAGGATCCCTCCGAAGAACCTGCCAGAGGTTGTTATGCTCCCTCTCCAGCAAATACATGTAGCGACGGACGTGCTCGTCCTCCTCCCTGATACGATGATGTACCACCTCCTCGGGGGCCGGCTCCCTACACACCGAGAGTGGCCCATGGGATCGCCACCAAACTAGATCCGGGTCGACGATGTTGATGGGGAACGTCGCATGGGAAACAAAAATTTTCCTACACACACGCAAACCTATCCATGGTGATGAGCATCTACGAGAGGGAGAGTGGATCTACATACCCTTGTAGATCGCTAAGCGGGAAGCGTTAAGAAACACGGTTGGTGTAGTCGAACATATTCGCGATCCAAATCGCCGAGCGTCCCGCGATCTCATCACGATCCGTCCCGCGATCTAATCACGATCCGTCCCGTGAACACATCACGATCCGTCCGGCGATCTCATCACGATCCGTCTCACGATCTTGATCACGATCTGTCCCACGAACTCATCATGATCCGTTCCGCAATCTCATCACGAACCGTCTCGCGATCTCGGGCACGGTCCTTCCGATCTAGCGCCGAACGGACGGCACCTCCGCGTTCAGCACATGTGCAGCTTGATGACGATCTCCACCAGCCTGATCCAGCAAGAGGAGGTGGAGAGGAGAGAGAGTTCACCAGTAGTGTGACGGCGCTCCGGTGACGGTGGTGGTGAAGCAATTCCGGCAGGGCTTCGCCTAAGCGCTGCAGAAATCCGATCTAGAGGAGCACCGGTGAAACGGGTAGCACGTGGCCGTAAAATCTGTGCAAAACCCCTCTATTCCACTAGTATATATAGGAGGAGAGGAGAGGAAGAGGGGCTGGCACACAAGGCAGCCAACCAGCCTTGAGCGCCAAGGAGGAGAGGCATCCTACTTCTCCGCCAATCCTAGTTGGACTAGGATTGCTCCCTATTGGCTGATTTTCCACTTTTTCCTTTAGCCTTTTCTTCTCGTATGCCATGGGCCTTTTGTGGCTGTTCCACCAGCCCACTAAGGGCTGGTTATTATTCTCCCACAGCCCATGGACCCTCTGGGGTCGAAATACCCCTCCCGGAGGTCTCCCGATACACTACCAGCACTCCCGGTACACTACCGATGAGCCCGAAACTTTTCCGGCGACCAAACTGGGACTTCCTATATATGAATCTTTACCTACGGACCATTCCGGAGCTCCTCGTGATGTCCGGGATCTCATCAGAGACTCCTAACAACCTTTGGTCACCACCATACATAACTCTACACTACCGAAACATCACCAAACCTTAAGTGTGCAGACCCTGCGGGTTCGAGAACTATGTAGACATGACCGAGACACCTCTATGGTCAATAACCAATGGCGGGACCTGGACGTCCACATTGGTTCCTACATATTCTACGAAGATCTTCTGCAGTCACTGGGCATTGAGTCATACTCAATTTTATACCTTACAAATCAGGCGAGAACTCTTTCTCTGACTGATCCATTTTGAACTCTTTCAAAATCTTGTCAAGGTATGTGCTCATTGAAAGTCTCATCAAGTATCTTGATCTATCTCTATAGATCTTGATGCTCAACAATTAGGTAGCTTTATCTAGCTCTTCCTTTGAAAAACTCTTTTCAAACACCCGTTTATGCTCTCTAGAATTTCTACATCATTTCCGAATAGCAATATGTCATCCACATATACTTATCAGAAACTATATAGTGCTCCCACTCACTTTATTGCAAATACAAGTTTCTCGTAAACTTTGTGTAGACTCAAAAACTTTGATCACCTCATCAAAGTGTATATTCCAACTCCGAGATGCTTGCTTCAGTTCATAGAAGAATCACTGAAGCTCGCACATCTTTTAGCATCCTTAGGACTGACAAAACCTTCTGGTTGTATCTCATACAACCTTTCCTTAAGCAAGGATACGATGTTTTGGCATCCATCTGCCAGATTTCATAATTGAAAAATGCAGCAACTGCTAACATAATTCCAACAGACTTCAGCATCGCTACGAGAGAGAAAGTCTCATCGCAGTCAACTCTTTGAACTTGTCGTAAACTACTTTGCAACAAGTCGAGCTTTACAAATGGTAACATTTACCATCAGCGTCTGTCTTCATTTTAAAGATCCATTTGTACTTAACGATCTGCCGTCCAACGAGCAAGTCCACCAAAGTCTATACTTGGGTTTCATACGTGGATCCTTCCTCGGATTTCATGGCCTCCAACCATTTGTTGGTTTCCGGGCCCATCATCGCTTCTCCATAGTTCGTAGGTTCATCGTTGTCCAACAACATGACCTCCAAGACAGGGTTGTCGTACCGCTCAGAAGTAGTACACATCCTTGTCGACCTACGAAGTTCGATAGTAACTTGATCCGAAGCTTCATGATCATCATCATTAACTTCCTCTTCAAGTGACATAGGCTTCACAGAAACATCTTTCTGCGCTGCGCCACTTTCTGGTTGAAGTGAAGGTTCAATAACCTCATCAAGTTCTATTTTCCTCGTAGGTCGATAGTAACTTGATTCGAAGCTTCATGATCATCATCATTAACTTCCTCTTGAACTGACGTAGGCTTCACAGAAACATCTTTCTGCGCTGCGCTACTTTCTGGTTGAAGTAGAGGTTCAAATAACCTCATCAAGTTCTATCCTCCTCCCACTCAATTCTTTCAAGAGAAACCCTTTCTCGAGAAAGGACCTAGTTTTAGCAACAAACATTTTATGCTTGGATCTGAGATAGAAGGTTCACCCAACTGTTCTTAGGGTATTCTATGAAGATGCATTTGTCCGCTTTGGGTTCGAGCTCATTAGGCGAAAACATTTTCCACACAAGCGTCGCAGCCCCAAACATTAAGAAATGACAGCTTAGGTTTCTATCAAACCATAATTCACACGGTGTCATCTCAACGGATTTAGATGGTGCCCTATTTAAAGTGAATGTAGTTGTCTCTAATGCATAACCCCAAAATTATAGTAGTAAAACGATAAGAGACATCACAACATGCACCATATCCAATAGAGCATGACTATGACGTTCGGACACACCATCACACTATGGTGTTCCAGGTGGCGTGAGTTGTGAAAACAATTCTCACATTGTCTAAAGTTGTATGCCAAACTCGTAACCTAGATATTCACCTCTACGATCATATCACAAACATTTTTATCTTCTTGTCATGATGATCTTAAAACTTCACTCTGAATTTGCTTGAACCTTTCAAACAATTCAGACTTGTGTTTCATTAAGTAAATATACACTATATCTACTCAAATCATCAGTGAAGGTAAGAAAATAACGATATCCACTGCACGCTACAAGACTTACTAGATTGCATACATCAACATGTATCATTTCCAATGAATCACTTGCCCGCTCCATCCAACGGGATCCTTTAGTCATCTTGCCCAAGAGGCATGGTTCGCATGTCTCAACCAATTCGAAATCAAATGAGTCCAAATATCCATCAGCATGGAGTTTCTTCATGTGCTTTATACCAATATGACATTTTGCGGGAGTGCCACAAGTATGTGGTACTATCATTATTTAACTTTGTATCTTTTGACATCATTGTTATGAACATGTGTATTACTACGATCAAGATTTCAACATACCATTCTCACTGGGTGCATGACCATTGAAGGTATTATTCATTTAAACAGAATAACCATTATTCTCTGACTTAAATGAATAACCATATAACAAACATGATCTAATCATGTTCATGCTCAACGCAAAACACCAAATAACATTTATTTAGGTTCGTCACTAATCTCGAAGGTAGAGAGAGCGTGCGATGTTGATCACATCAACCTTGGAAACATTTCCAACACACATCGTCACCTCACACTTAGCTAGTTCTCCGTTTATTTCGTAGCTTTTATTTCGAGTCACTAACATTTAGCAACCGAACCGGTATCCAATACCCAGGTGCTACTAGGAGTACTAGCAAGGTATACATCAATAACACATATATCAAATATACTTCTGTTGACATTGCCAGCCTTCTTATCTACCAAGTATGTAGGGTTGTTCCACTTCAGCGACTGCTCTCCTCATAATCGAAGCACTTACTCTCGGGTTTGAGTTCAACTTTGGGTTGCTTCACTGAAGCAGCAACTGACTTGCTATCCACGAAGTTTCCCTCCTTGCTCTTGCCCTTCTTGAAACTTAGTGGTTTTAACTAACCATCAACACTTTGACCCTCCTTCTCAATTTCTACCTTCGCGGTGTCAAACATCGCGAACAGCTCAGGGATCATTACTTCTATCCCTAGCATCCTATAGTTCATCACCAAGTTCTAATAGCTTAGTGATAGTGACTTGGAGAACTATATCAATCACTATCTTATCTGGAAGATCAACTCCCACTCGATTCAAGTGATTGTAGCATCCAGACAATCTGAGCACATGCTCAATGATTGAGCTATTCTCGTTCATCTTGCAGGCAAAGAATCTTGTCGGAGATCTCATATCTCGCAACACGGGCACGATCCTGAGATCCTAATTTCAGCTCTTAGAACATCTCATATATTCTATGACGTTCAAAAACATTTCGAAGCCTCAATTCTAAGCCGTAATGCATGACGCACTAAACTATCAAGTAGTCATCGAAATGTGCCTGTCAGATGTTCACAACATCTACAGACGACGCTAGAGGGGGTGGCACACCTAGCGGTGCATTAAGGACATAAGCCTTCTGTGCAACAATGAGGACAATCCTCAGATCATGGACCCAGTCTGCAATATTGCTACCAACATCTTTCAACTCTATTTCTCTAGGAACATATAAAAATTTAAGGGAGCTACAGCGCGAGCTAGTAATCTACAACATAATTTGCAAAGTCACTATTGACTATGTCCATGATAATAAGTTCAATTAATCATATTACTTAAGAACTCCCACTCAAATTGACATCCCTCCGATCATTCGAGTGATACATGATCCAAATTTCACCAACTCAAGTCCGATCATCACGTGAGTTGAGGTGGCTGCAATGGTGAACATCATCATGTTGATAATATCTATTATATGACTCATGTTCGTGTTGGAAATATGCCCTAGAGGCAATAATAAATTAGTTATTATCATATTTCCTTGTTCATGATAATCGTTTATTATCCATGCTATAATTGTATTGATCGGAGACTTAAATGCATGTGTGGATACATAGACAAAACCATGTCCCTAGTATGCCTCTAATGGACTAGCTCGTTGATCAAAGGATGGTTAAGGTTTCCTAGCCATGGACATGAGATGTTGTTTGATAACGGGATCACATCATTAGGAGAATGATGTGATGGATAAGACCCAAACTACAAACATAGCATATGATCGTGTCAGTTTATTGCTACTGTTTTCTGCATGTCAAGTATATGTTCCTATGACCATGAGATCATTCAACTCACGGATATCGGAGGAGTGCCTTGTGTGTATCAAACGTTGCAACGTAACTGGGTGACTATAAAGGTGCTCTACAGGTATCTTCGATGGTGTCTGTTGAGTTGGCATGGATCGAGACTAGGATTTGTTACTCCGTGTGACGGAGAGGTATCTCAGGGCCCACTCGGTAATACAACATCACAATGAGCCTTGCAAGCAATGTGACTAATTGTTAGTTGCGGGATCTTGTATTATGGAATGAGTAAATAGACTTGCCGGTAACGAGGTTGAACTAGGTATGGAGATACCGACGATCGAATCTCGGGTAAGTAACATACCGAAGAACAAAGGGAACGTTATACGAGATTAACTGAATCCTTGACATAGAGGTTCGACCGATAAAGATCTTCGTAGAATATGTAGGAACCAATGTGGACGTCCAGGTCCCGCCATTGGTTATTGACTGTAGAGGTGTCTCGGTCATGTCTACATAGTTCTCGAACCCGCAGGGTCTGCACACTTAAGGTTCGGTGACGTTTCGGTAGTGTAGAGTTATGTATGGTGGTGACCGAAGGTTGTTCGGAGTCCCGGATGAGATCCCGGACGTCACGAGGAGCTCCGGAATGGTCCGAAGGTAAAGATTCATATATAGGAAGTCCCAGTTTGGTTTCCGGAATAGTTTCGGGCTCATCGGTAGTGTACCGGGAGTATCGGTAGTGTACCGAGAGTGCCGGTAGTGTACCGGGGGCCCTCCGGGAGGGGTATTTCGACCCCAAGAGGTCCAAGGGCTGTGGGATAATAATAACCAGCCCTTAGTGGGCTGGGAAAACAGCCACAAAGGCCCATGGCACAGGAGAGAAAGTCCTAAAGCAAAAAGTGGAAAATCAGCCAATAGGAGGCAATCCTACTCCAACTAGGATTGGAGGTGAAGTAGGATTGCTCCCACCTCCTATTTCGGCCGACCCAAAGGCCTTGGCTGCCTCTTCTCTCCTCTCCTCCTATATATACTAGTGTATTGGGTGGTTTTTGGACAGAATTTCCGGCCACGTGCTACCCGTTCCACCGGTGCATAGTTTCTCCTCTAGATCGGTTTTCTGCAGCGCTTAGGCGAAGCCCTGCCGGAATTGCTCCACCACCATCACCGGAGCGCCGTCACGCTGCCGGTGAACTCTCTCTCCTCTCCACCTCCTCTTGCTGGATCAAGACGGTGGAGATCGTCATCAAGCTGCACGTGTGCTGAACGCGGAGGTGCCGTCCGTTCGGCGCTAGATCGGAAGGACCGTGATCGAGATCGCGAGACGGTTCGTGATGAGATCGCGGGACAGATCGTGATCAAGATCGTGAGACGGATCGTGATGAGATCGCGGGACGGATTGTGATGAGTTCACGGGACGGATCGTGATTGGATCGCGGGACGGATCGTGATGAGATCGCGGGACGCTCGGCGATTTGGATCGCGAAGATGTTCGACTACACCAACCGCTTTTCTTAACGCTTCCCGCTTAGCGATCTACAAGGGTATGTAGATCCACTCTCCCTCTCGTAGATGCTCATCACCATGGATAGGTTTGCGTGTGCGTAGGAAATTTTTTGTTTCCCATGCGACGTTCCCCAACAGTTCGACCTTTCGGTCTCTTGTGTTCCGAGGCCATGTCTGCACATTCTAGGCTCGTCACGTTTAACCCGAGTGTTCTGCTTGTGCAACACTGGCTTGCACCCATTGTATGTGAACGTAGAGTCTGTCACACCCGATCATCACGTGGTGTCTCAACACGACGAACTTTCGCAACGGTGCACACTCGGGGAGAACACAATTTATCTTGAAATTAAGTGAGGGATCACCTTATAATGCTACCGTCGTCCTAAGCAAAACAAGCTGCATAAAAGGATTAACATCACGTGCAAATCATAAGTGATATAATATGGCCATGATCTTGTGCTTTTGATCTCCATCATGAAAGCACCGACATGATCTCCATCGTCACCGGCATGACACCATGATCTCCATCATCTTGATCTCCATCAACGTGTCGCCATCGGGGTTGTCACGCCCTGCGTGCTTCTACTACTATTGCTACCATAGAGATAAAGTAAAGCATTACATAGCGCTTAATGATTGACACGCAGGTCATACAATAATTAAAGACAACCCTATGGCTCCTGCCGGTTGTCGTAATCATCGACATGCAAGTCGTGAAATTCTATACATCACATGATCATCTCATACATCACATATATCACATCATGTAATTGGCCATATCACATCACAACATACCCCGCAAAAACAAGTTAGACGTCCTCTAATTGTTGTTGCATGTTTACGTGGCTGCTACGGGTATCTAGCAAGAACGATTCTCACCTACGCATAAACCACAACGGTGATACACTAGTTTCTTTTCAACCTTCTGAAGGACCGCCTTTGTCGGATCCGATCCAACTAAAGTGAGAGAAACTGTCACCCGCAAGCCATCTAGGCAACAAGTTGTGTCGAGGGAACCGATCTCTCATAAGCGTATGAGTAATGTTGGTCCGGGCCGCTTCATCTCACAATCCCGCAGAACCAAAATACGACCAAGGGAGGAAGCAATCTAAGCATCAACGCCCACAAACCTTTTTTTGTTCTACTTGAGATCTCATCGAACCATCAACCTAGCTCTGATACCACTGATGGGGAACGTCGCATGGGAAACAAAATTTTTCCTACGCACATGCAAACCTATCCATGGTGATGAGCATCTACGAGAGGGAGAGTGGATCTACGTACCCTTGTAGATCGCTAAGCGGGAAGCGTTAAGAAACGCGGTTGGTGTAGTCGAACATCTTCGTGATCCAAATCGCTGAGCGTCCCACGATCTGCTCACGATCCGTCCTGCGATCCAATCACGATCCGTCCCGTGAACTCATCACGATCCGTCCCGCAATCTCATCACGATCCGTATCACGATCTTGATCACGATCTGTCCCGCGAACTCATCACGATCCGTTCCGCAATCTCATCATGTAGCGACCCGACTCAAAACGAGTCAAGCCTCTGTGTGTTCTGTGCCATCCCTGGATCAGTATGATGGCACACACAGTACATCAATGTATATATCAAAGTGCAATCACATGTAATAACGTAAAACTGATATATACCTTAAAATAGCAGCGGATACAGTCAACGGGAGTGGAGTCCCAATAACACCAACGGCAGGTTGAGTGCGGACTGTAACCCTGAATCGTACTCTTACCCGTCGTAGAAGAGTATCTGCAACATAAGACGTTGCAGCCGTGTAGGTCAGTACATTGAATGTACTGGCAAGATCACCATAGTAGAACAGAAGAATAAAGGCTATTCTATATGCAAAGGCTTTGTGGCTCTGTGTCTAAGTTTTTGCGTAAAAGCTGATTTTATTTTCCTACAACAAAGGAATATTAGGAATTTCACTATGGAGTTACCTATCATGACATGGTTCCGCCAACCAATGTCTCAATGCCCATAAGTATCATAAGTTGCCCACAATTAGTTATCAGTCCAGTGTTGGGAGTTCAGAGATAGATCCAAGTCTAGAAGCTCAAATTTTCCGTAACCGGGGACACGGCTAATCGATTAGGTTTAACTCTGTAGAGTGTTGTGTACTTTACCCACAAGATTTGGTCGCCTCCGTTTGATTTCTTGCACTTCAGGGTGTTTGAGAAACGGATGACCAAAACATGGTCTTCCAAAGGGTTTCCCTGCGACTCTATCGGTGCCCATCCTTTCCTATCGTTCTTCTACATCTCGTAGCACCGCCTGTCCAGGGTCACCACGATATCCAACCAAGCCAGAGCCCATAATGATTTGTGGCTACACAGGTAAGCTTCCGAGCATGAAGTATTCATCCTTCCCTTTGAGTCTGGGTGAGGCTTTCCACGTGAATACTGGCCATCTCCAGCAACACCTAGGCAAATCCACTGGTTTCTCCAGGGTACCGTTTCAACCATCCCTCACCCAGTAGTGTGTATTGAAAAACTTGTTTCTCGAGTCTCGAAGTCTTGAGGTCTTGAATATGCAGGTCTTGAAGAAGCCTTCATGAAGTCGTCGTTTTGACGTGGAGTCCTTCTTCACACCACTCACGAACACTCATACTAGACCCCGTCTACTTTAGCATAGCATTGCACCAACTAGCGTTCCCGGGGCTTTAGTAACAAGTGGTGGGTTCCTACCTCATGCATTCTACTCAACTATAAGAATTTCAATAACACTACGGGAGGGATTTGTTGAAATGATGTCACTATATGCAATAAAACATAGGTATGAAAAGATGGTCGAAGTGAACTTACCTGTACTGTTGATGAAGAATAATATCGCTCTCAGAAGTAACTGATAGACTATTCGTCACTCTCCGATGAAAATCTATCGTAAGCAAATAACATTCAATAAACATTTATGCCCAAACAAAGAACTGAAAAACGCAAGAACAAAACATGTCTTGGTGCAAAAATAACAACATACTAAGGTTAAATAAGAAAAGATAGGTTCTAGCTATGTTGTAAAGTGAAAGTGGAGGAATCAACTCAAAAGGGTTAATGGATGATGAACTATTGCTATATAAGCTTAGGTTGGAGAGACTACGGAAGACGATCCAAGGTATGAGAGAACAACATGAATGTTGTTTGACAAATAGCATAAGACATAAGAATTTATTTGTAGAAAGAATTTAATTGAAATGGAGCACTACAACACAAGTTATAGCGAATTGATGTATGAAATAAATTGTAAATTCAAGTATGAATTGAATCTGAATTCACAAAGGTCAAAAGAAGTTGAACCGACGTAGGATGGTTGTGAATAGAAATATATGACACGAGTATTTAGGGGCAAAAGGAATCAATTGAAAAGGTGTTGCAGTTTGCAAGATATGATCAAATGAAGGTTCGGATTCAAATTGAACCGCTCCAATTTGAAAGGTTCAAAGATTGAAACTAATGATGTTACTATATATGGGAAGTCAATATGAACGTGTAGAAAAAAGAATTACTAGGTTCAAAATGACGGATCAAAAGTTATAAGCAATTCAATATGACATTGAATTAGCTTAGTACGGTGTGTGAACACATTTTGGGGACTAATAGAGAAGTACGAGCAAGATCAAAATTATATGTTGAAATGATAACACTAAGGATGTGAATGGAAAGATTACTTTGATACGGATCCGATGCAATTGGATTCATCGGAAACGGAGCTACGGATAAAAAGATATGATCAAAAGAAGTTTGAATATAAATCTGAATAAATTTCGAAATTGAAAATTTGAAAAAGTTGATGTGATAGGTTGATTGGATAGGTGAAGTCAAGACGGAAATCTAGGCGTTGGTTTCATCTAATTCTGATAAACGAGTCTAAAGTTATGGCTATTTGAAAAATCTGGACCAAACTGTTTTACGGAACAAAAATGCTATGTCTAAAAAATTATAGGAGTAATGAGTAAATACGGAGACTAATTAATAATCTAATTACTCTATCGTGTACTACTATAGAAATACTAGTCTAGGGATATTAAACTACAGGAGTATAAAAGATAATACGAAGAGAATACCTTTAGAATGCAGAAAAGATATAAATCCAAAGAGGAGACGAGTTCTAGAAATCCCGCCGGAGAGAAGAAAATATTTTTTTATAAAGCTAGTCAAACCGAAACGATTCGATTCAACCCGAAGTGGATGACTTTTGGGTTCACCCATGGGTCTATATTTATAGGTGGAAGGAAGGTGCAAAGGTCTAAAGCTAAGCAAGGCGGGACTACAATCATAGACAAGGAAAAGAGAGAAGAAGAGGGCCACGTGGGCTGCAGGAAGGATTTTTTTTTGTCCTGGATGAACAGTGTCCGCAATGAACAATGTTTCCTGTTTTTTTTTAAAAACCAGCAAAGAAAAACAAATAAAAAAATAGAAAAACATTTTATATAGGTATATTATATATCAAAATTTTTGGAACAATATTTCCTAAAACATGAACATTTTTTTAAGGACGAATAAAATACTTTAAAAAAATAGTATTTTTTTGAAATAACTCCAAAATGAAAAGAAACTAGAATTTCAAATAAATGGAAAATAGTTTTCATTTTAAAATTTGAGTCAAAACATTGTATCTGATTTTTTGAGTGTCATTTACCTCATCTCATTTGATTTTATAAGAGGGTTTTGAAAATATTTGAACTTAAAATTGAATAGGGATTCGAAATAGAAAATTTTGGAAAAGTCATTTTATTCTCTCTCATTAAAATTTCAAAAGTTTCAAAATTTCACTCAATTTCACACAATCAATCACACAACATTCAAATAAACAATCCTACTTATTTATTTAATATAACATTCCAAAATTTAGAATTTTGGGATGTTACACATCACCAACCGTCTCGCGATCTCGGTCACGGTCCTTCCGATCTAGCGCCGAACGGACGGCACCTCCGCGTTCAGCACACGTGCAGCTTGATGACGATCTCCACCATCTTGATCCAGCAAGAGGAGGTGGAGAGGAGAGAGAGCTCACCGGCAGCGTGACGGTGCTCCGGTGACGGTGGTGGTGAACCAATTCCGGCAGGGCTTCGCCTAAGCACTGCAGAAATCCGATCTAGAGGAGCACCGGTGAAACGGGTAGCACGTGGCCGTAAAATCTGTGCAAAAACCCTCTATTCCACTAGTATATATAGAAGGAGAGGAGGGGAAGAGGGGCTGGCTCACAAGGCAGCCAACCAGCCTTGTGCGCCAAGGAGGAGAGGCATCCTACTTCTCCTCCAATCCTAGTTGGACTAGGATTGCTCCCTATTGGCTGATTTTCCACTTTTTCCTTTAGCCTTTTCTTCTCCCGCGCCATGGGCCTTTTTTGGCTGTTCCACCAGCCCACTAAGGGCTGGTTATTATTCTCCCACAGCCCATGGACCCTCTGGGGTCGAAATACCCCTCCCGGAGGTCTCCCGGTACACTTCCGGCACTCCCGGTACACTACCGATGAACCCGAAACTTTTCCGGCGACCAAACTAGGACTTCCTATATATGAATCTTTACCTCCGGACCATTCTGGAGCTCATCGTGATGTCCGGGATCTCATCCGGGACTCCGAACAACCTTCGGTCACCACCACACATAACTCTACACTACCGAAACGTCACCAAACCTTAAGTGTGCAGACCCTGCGAGTTCGAGAACTATGTAGACATGACTGAGACACCTCTACGGTCAATAACCAATGGAGGGACCTGGACGTCCACATTGGTTCGTACATATTCTACGAAGATCTTCATCGGTCGAACCTCTATGTCAAGGATTCAGTTAATCCCGTATAACATTCCCTTTGTTCTTCGGTATGTTACTTGCCCGAGATCCGATTGTCGGTATCTCCATACCTAGTTCAACCTCGTTACTGGCAAGTCTCTTTACTCGTTCCGTAATACAAGATCCCGCAACTAAGAATTAGTCACATTGCTTGCAAGGCTCATTGTGATGTTGTATTACCAAGTGGGCCCTGAGATACCTCTCCGTCACACGGAGTAACAAATCCCAGTCTCGATCCATGCCAACTCAACAGACACCCTCGGAGACACCTGTAGAGAACCTTTATAGTCACCCAGTTACGTTGCGACGTTTGATACACACAAGGTACTGCTCCGATATCTGTGAGTTGCATGATCTCATGGTCATAGGAACATATACTTGACATGCAGAAAACAGTAGCAATAAACTGACACGATCATATGCTACGTTTGTAGTTTGGGTCTTGTCCATCACATCATTCTCCTAATGGTGTGATCCCGTTATCAAATGACATCTCATGTCCATGGCTAGGAAACCTTTACCATCTTTTGATCAACGAGCTAGTCTACTAGAGGCATACTAGGGACATGGTGTTGTCTATGTATCCACACATGTATCTGAGTTTCCGATCAACACAATTATAGAATGGATAATAAACGATTATCATGAACGAGGAAATATGATAATAACTAATTTATTATTTCCTCTAGGGCACATTTCCAACAGATGTCACCCGGAATCCTCACCAAGCTGCGCGTCCCGGAAGGTAGCACCTCCCAGCGCCAGCCCGACGGGGCCCACTCCCGAACATCACCCCTCGGGTCCAACAGGGACATCGTCGGCGAGAACAATAAACTAAAAAACATATTTTGGTTGTTATTTGAACTTAGCAAAATTTCTAATATGAATGACACAAATAACATTTTTTGGGTTCTTTTTGCACATTTCTATATCTCTCGATAGGGAGATAAAGAATATACCGGAGGATAAATGTTATACAAGAGGATACACACCCCGGAGATAAATACTATAGCATAAAATCTTGTCTTCAATACCTAAATTGTTTAATTCATAAAGTTTTGATACTAATTCATACAAGATTTAAATTGTAGGATATGGCAAATTAAAACTATAGCAAAAATTCTATTATTACTATATCATACAAGTTTTGATACAAAAATTCATACAAAAATTCATACAAGATTCATATATACAAGATACAAAAATTCATAATTCGACAAGATTAAAATTAAAACTCTAAATTAAGACCTAATATTAAAAGAAAACTTTCCGGATCTAAATATCCTCTAAAACCTAATATAACCTAACATTTAGAAATTTAGTTTGTTTAATTTGGACTGATTTTCAATTTTTTATTCAATTTAGAAGTTTAAATTTCGATTTTTTCATTTTTTTTAGCTTTTTTTTCTCCACACTCTCTTCTCTGTCTCTCCTCTGTGTTTCTCCACGATCGAGCAGGGAGCGAGGCCGGGGGCAGGGAGAGGGGGAGGGAGGGGGAGGGCTTTACCTGCGGGAGGAGGCGACCGCGGGGGAGGTGGCCGCTGGCGAGGTGGCCGCGGGCGACGCGGGCGAGGTGGCCGTGGGCGACGCGGGCGAGCTCGGTGGCGGCGCTGCGACGACGTACGTGCTGGGCGACGTGGGGGCAGAGGCGCTACAGGGGGCGACGGCTCGCCGGAGAGAGAAAGGGGAAGGCCGCGGAGCACGCGAGGGGGGCGGCGACGACGACGACGGCGAGGAAGAGGCGGCGCGGGAGTTGGGCAGCCTGCCGGCGTCGAGTCGTCCTCCTCGCGCGCGTCTCGTCCTTAGGCGTTTTCAGATCCTTGCGACAGAAGGGGAGGGGGAGAGGGAACGGCTTAAGTACGTGGGAGGGGCATCCGTCCCGGTTGTTGCCAATAACCAGGATGAGTGCCCCATTCTTCCCGGTTGTTGGCAATAACCGGGACGAATGCCCCACCCATTTATCCCGGTTGTTGCCAACAACCGGGACGGATGACCTGGATCTGGAACGACGCGAAGAGGGGCATTCGTCCCGGTTGTTAGCAATAACCGGGATGAATGCCCTGTTTTTTCAAAAAAGTTTCATATTTTCAAAAATTCCCGCCAGATTATCTGCTAGTTCAATAATCAGAAAAATATGAAAAAACTACCAAAACATTTAGAAAATTATAAACTAACTAAATATGTTACTTTCAAACATCTTTGGTGAAATTCAAAATTTGGAATTATTTGAATTTGAATTAATTCATTTAAGAAATGGAGAAAATATCAAATAATTCAATAAATTCGGAAAATTGCAAGTTATATATCAAAATTACAGAAAGAAAAATTAAACTCACTTATGATGTTTTGGTACTTCCTAGGGCTTCACCGGAGAGGGGTTATTCTCTCCAGCGGGGCTAGGGTTTCACCGGAGAGGGGCTGCGGAGCGTCGGGATGGCACCAGAAGCAAGGATTTGGCATACCAATGTGTTTACAAGTGTTCTTAGGGTTTTACATGCCAAATATTCACTCACTCTTGTTGTTGGGTCTTCATTGACATCGATTTCTCTCTCCGAGTCTAATTACTTATAGGCTGAAGGTCCCCGAACCGACGAACGGGAGGGGATCTTGTGTACAGGTGGTTCATGCCATTGTTTTGGGAATTCCTAGGGCCCACCCTAACACAAACAAGCAAAGTGTTGCACATTGCTACCCACTCCGGGCTCCGGTGAAAGCTGTAGACCGATAAGCTAGGCTGTTCTCTCCAACGAGGCTAGGGTTTCACCGGAGAGGGGCTGCGGAGCGTCAGGATGGCACGAGAAGCAAGGATTTGGCATACCATGTGTTTACAAGTGTTCTTAGGGTTGTACATGCCAAATATTCACTCACTCTTGTTCTTGGGTCTCCACCGGCATCGATTTCTCTCTCCGAGTCTAAGTACTTATAGGCTGAAGGTCCCCGAACCGACGAACGGGAGGGGATCTTGTGTACAGGTAGTTCATGCCATTGTTTTGGGAGTTCCTAGGGCCCACCCTAACACAACCAAGCAAAGTGTTGCACATTGCTACCCACTCCGGGCTCCGGTGAAAGCTGTAGACCGATAAGCAGGGATGTTCTCTCCAGCGGGGCTAGGGTTTCACCGGAGAGGGGCTGCGGAGCGTCGGGATGGCACCAGAAGCAAGGATTTGGCATACCATGTGTTTAAAAGTGTTCGTAGGGTTGTACATGCCAAATATTCACTCACTCTTGTTGTTGGGTCTTCACCGGCATCGATTTCTCTCTCCGAGTCTAAGTACTTATAGGCTAAAGGTCCCTGAACCGACGAACAGGAGGGGATCTTGTGGACAGGTGGTTCATGCCATTGTTTTGGGACTTCCTAGGGCCCACCCTAACACAACCAAGCAAAGTGTTGCACATTGCTACACACTCGGGGCTTCGGTGAAAGCTGTAGACCGATAAGCTGCCTGTTCTCTCCAGCAGGGCTAGGGTTTCACCGGAGAGGGGCCGCGGAGCGTCAGGATGGCACCAGAAGAAAGGATTTGGCATACCATGTGTTTACAAGTGTTCTTAGGGTTGTACATGCCAAATATTCACTCACTCTTGTTGTTGGGTCTGCATCAGCATCGATTTCTCTCTCCGAGTCTAAGTACTTATAGGCTGAAGGTCCCCGAACCGACGAACGGGAGGGGATCTTGTGTATAGGTGGTTCATGCCATTGTTTTGGGACTTCCTAGGGCCCACCCTAACACAACCAAGCAAAGTGTTGCACATTGCTACCCACTCCGGGCTCCGGTGAAAGCTGTAGACCGATAAGCTGGGATGTTCTCTCCAGCGGGGCTAGGGTTTCACCGGAGAGGGGCTGAGGAGCGTCGGGATGGCACGAGAAGCAAGGATTTGGCATACCATGTGTTTACAAGTGTTCTTAGGGTTGTACATGCCAAATATTCACTCACTCTTGTTGTTGGGTCTTCACCGGCATCGATTTCTCTCTCCGAGTCGAAGTACTTATAGGCTGAAGGTCCCCGAACCGACGAACGGGAGGGGATATTGTGTACAGGTGGTTCATGCCATTGTTTTGGGACTTCCCTAGGGCGCACCCTAACACAACCAAGCAAAGTGTTGCACATTGCTACCTACTCCGGGCTCCGGTGAAAGCTGTAGACCGATAAGCTGGGCTGTTCTCTCCAGCGGGGCTAGGGTTTCACCGGAGAGGGGTTGCGGAGCGTCGGGATGGCACCAGAAGCAAGGATTTGGCATACCATGTGTTTACAAGTGTTCTTAGGGTTGTACATGCCAAATATTCACTCAAAGGTTCAATACCCTAACACAACCAAT
Organism: Hordeum marinum; assembly: GCA_022496015.1. NCBI lineage: Eukaryota > Viridiplantae > Streptophyta > Magnoliopsida > Poales > Poaceae > Hordeum > Hordeum marinum. The sequence continues at coordinate 464,130,627 of CM039676.1, read as the reverse complement.
AACATTACATAGATTTACATCAGAGGTTCAATACATTATTATACATCACTCCGTTAAGTCCATGAACCCTTGCTTATGATCGCTTCGGACGTAACCATGGAGCATCTTCTTTACTTAACAGGATGGTTGGGTTAGCTTTCACTGTGAAGGGCGAAATTTCAGCAAACTTATCATAATCTTCAGACATGTCTGTCTTGTCCTCGACTCCCACGATGGTTCTTTTCCCTAAAAGAACTATGTGACGCTTCGGCTCATCGTATGATTTATCTGGTTGCTTACTTTTTCTTTTCTTCGGTCTGGAGGACATGTCCTTCACATAGAAGACCTGAGCCACATCATTGGCTAGGACAAATGGTTCGTCATTGTAACCAATTTTGTTGAGATCCACTGTTGTCATTCCGTACAGTGGGTCTACCTTTACCCCTTCTCCATTCAGGTTGACCCATTTGCACTTAAACAAAGGGATCTTAAAAGAAGGTCCATAGTCAAGTTCCCATATCTCCTCTATGTAACCATAGTATGTGTCCTTTTTCCCATTCTCGTTTGTTGCATCAAAGCGGACACCACTGTTTTGGTTGGTGCTCTTCTTATCTTGGGTGACCGTGTAAAATGTATTCCCATTTATCTCGTACCCTTGAAAAGTCCCAATAGTCGAAGATGGTGACCCGGCCAACATGTAGAGCTGATCTTCAATAGTGATGTCATTTATAAGATGTTCTTGCAACCAACTTCCGAAAGTCTCCATGTGTTTGACTTTAATCCATGTGTCATCCTTCCCCGGGTTTGTGGAGCGTACAATATTCTTGTGTTCCTCGATATACGGAGCCACGAAGGTGGAATTTTGTAGAACCGTGTAGTGTGCTTTAGTGAAAGAATGCCCGTCCCTGGCTATCATTGTTTTCTTTCCTAGCATTCCTTTTCCCCTCAGTCTCCCCTCATGCCGCGATTCAGGAACACCAATCGTCTTAAGGTCAGGAATAAAGTCAACACAGAACCGAATGACCTCCTCTGTTCCATAGCCCTTGGAGATGCTTCCTTCTGGCCTAGCATGGTTATGAACATATTTCTTCAAGACTCCCATGAACCTCTCAAAGGGGAACATATTGTGTAGAAATACCGGACCGAGAATATGAATCTCTTCTACTAGGTGAACCAGGAGATGCGTCATAATGTTGAAGAAGGATGGTGGGAACACCAACTCAAAACTAACAAGACATTGGACCACATCCCTCTGTAACCTTGCCAGACTATCTAGATCCATTACCTTCTGAGATATTGCATTGAGGAATGCACATAGCTTCACAATGGGTACTCGAACATTTTCTGGTAGAAGCCCCCTCAGTGCAATCAGAAGCAACTGCGTCATAATCACGTGGCAGTCATGAGACTTCAGGTTCTGGAATTTTTTCTCTGCCATATTTATTATCCCCTTAATATTCGACGAGAAGCCAGACGACACCTTGATACTGTAAAGGACTTCAAAAAAGATTTTCTTCTCTGCTTCGGTAAGAGCGTAGCTGCTTAAGAAATGACGCCCTATATCCATGTGCTTGTTTTTTGGGTCTTTCATACATTGCTGGTCCTCTCGTGCTTCTGGTGTATCTTTTGACTTCCCATACACGCCCAAGAAGCATAGCAGGTTGACGTAGAGATTCTTCGTCACGTGCATCACGTCGATTGAAGAGCGGACCTATAGGACTTTCCAATATGGTAGTTCCCAAAAGATAGATTTCTTCTTCCACATGGGTGCGCGCTTATCAAGGCCGTTCGGAACAGGTTGACTGCCATCACCCTTCCCAAAGATTACTTCTAGGTCCTTGACCATACCGAATACATCATTACCACTACGGAGGTCAGGCTTCTTTCGGGTATCTGCCTCACCTCTGAAATGTTTGCCTCCTTTCTTTCTTACGGGATGATTCATCGGAAGAAATCTACAATGCCCCAGGTATACAACCTTCTTACGTTTATCCAAATATACACTATCAGTCTTATCTAAACAGTGTGTGCATGCATTGTATCCCTTGTTTGTATGTCCAGAAATGTTACTAAGAGCAGGCCAATCATTGATGGTTACGAAAAGCAACGCCCGTAGGTAAAATGGCTTTTGTTCGTTCTCATCCCACACACGTACACCTGGTTTGCCCCACAACTATAATAGTTCTTCAACTAATGGCCTTAGGTACACATCAATGTCGTTGCCAGGTTGCCTTGGGCCTTGGATGAGCACTGGCATCATAATGAACTTGCGCTTCATGCACAAGCAAGGAGGAAGGTTGTAGATACATAGAGTCACGGGCCAGGTGCTGTGACTGGAGCTCTGCTCTCCTAAAGGATTAAAGCTATCTGTACTTAGACCAAACCATAAGTTTCTTGCCTCGCCTGCAAAGTCCAGGAAGTCTGTCTTGATTTTTCTCCATTGCGACCCATCAACGGGGTGTCTCAACTTTCCGTCTTTCTTACGGTCTTATTTATGCCATCGCAACAACCTGGCATGCTCTTTGTTTCTAAACAGATGTTTCAACCGTGGTATTATAGGAGCATACCACATCAGCTTGGCAGGAACCCTCTTACGGGGGGCTCACCGTCAACATCGCCAGGGTCATCTGCTCTGATCTTATACCGCAGTGCAGTGCATACTGGACATTTATCCAAATTCTTGTACTTCTCACCGCGGTAGAGGATGCAGTCATTAATGCATGCATGTATCTTCTCCACATCTAGTCCTAGAGGGCAGAGAGCCTTGTTTGCTTCGTACATACTGTCAGGCAATTCGTTATCCTTTGGAAGCTTCGGCTTCTTTATTTTAAGTAAACTCTCAAATGCTTTGTCAGTCACACCGTTCTCTGCCTTCCATTTCAGCAACTCTAGTGTGGTACCAGCTTTTGTTGGGGAACGTTGCATCGGAAACAAAACTTTTCCTATGCACACGAAGATCTATCCATGGTGATGAGCATCTATGAGAGGGAGAGTGGATCTTCATACCCTTGTAGATCGCTAAGCGGGAAGCGTTAAGAAACGCGGTTGGTGTAGTCGAACATCTCTACGATCCAAATCGCCGAGCGTCCCGCGATCACATCACGATTCGTCCCGCGATCCAATCACGATCCGTCCCGCGAACTCATCATGATCCGTCCCGCGATCTCATCACGATCCATCCCGTGATCTCATCACGATCCGTCCCGTGAACACATCACGAACGGTCTCATGATCTTGTTCACGGTCCTTCCGATCTAGCGCTGAACGGACGACACCTCCGCGTTCAGCAGACGTGCAGCTTGCTGACGATCTCCACCATCTTGATCCAACAAGAGGAAGTGGAGAGGGAGAAGAGTTCACCAGCAGCGTGACGACGCTCCGGTGATAGTGGTGGAGCAATTCTGGCAGGGCTTCGCCTAAGCACTGCAGAAAACCGACCTAGAGGAGAAACTATGCACTAGAGGAACGGGTAGCACGTGGCTGAAAATTCTGTGCCAAAACCCTAAAATCCTCTAGTATATATAGGAAGAGAGGAGGAGGAGTCTTAGCTGCCAAAAATCCATCCCTTGGGTCGACCAAAGTGGGAAGGAGAGGAGGACTCCTCCTCCAATCCTAGTAGGACTAGGATTCCTCCTTTTTTGGCCTTTTTCCACCTTTTTCCCTTTGGGCTTTTTCTCCCAGCCGCATGGGCCTTGTGTGGGACTTTCACCAGCCCAAACAAGGATGGTATTTACTCTCCCACAGCCCATGAAGCCTTTTGGGTCGAAATACCCCTCCCGGTGGTCTCCCGGTACACTACCGGCACTCCCGGTACATTACCGATTAGCCCGAAACTTTTCCGATGACCAAAATGGGACTTCCTATATATCAATCTTTACCTCCCGACCATTCTGGAGCTCCTCGTGACGTCCTGGATCTCATCCGGGACTCCGAACAACCTTCGGTCACCACCATACATAACTCTATACTACCGAAACGTCACCAAACCTTAAGTGTGCAGACCCTGCGGGTTCGAGAACCATGTAGACATGACCGAGACACCTCTACGGTCAGTAACCAATAGCGGGCCCTGGATGACCATATTGGTTCCTACATATTCTATGAAGATCTTTATCGGTCGAACCTCTATGTCAAGGATTCAGTCAATCCCGTATAACGTTCCCTTTGTTCTTCGGTATGTTACTTGCCCGAGATTCGATCGTCGGTATCTCCATACCTAGTTCAACCTCATTACCGGCAAGTCTCTTTACTCGTTCCGTAATACAAGATCCCGTGACTAACAATTAGTCACATTGCTTGCAAGGCTTGTTGTGATGTTGTATTACCGAGTGGGCCCTGAGATATCTCTCCGTCACACGGAGTAATAAATCCCAGTCTTGATCCATGCCAACCCAACAGACACCCTTGGAGATACCTGTAGAGTACCTTTATAGTCACCCAGTTACGTTGCGATGTTTGATAGACACAAGGCACTCCTACGGTGTCAGTGAGTTGCATGATCTCATGGTCATAGGAACTGATACTTGACATGCAGAAAACAATAGCATTAAACTGACATGATCATATGCTACGTTTGTAGTTTGGGTCTTGTCCATCCCATCATTCTCCTAATGATGTGATCCCGTTATCAAATGACACCTCAAGTCAATGGCTAGGAAACCTTAACCATCTTTGATCAACGAGCTAGTCTATTAGAGGCATACTAGGGACATGGTTTTGTCTATGTATCCACACATGCATCTAAGTCGCCGATCAATACAATTATAGCATGGATAATAAACGATTATCATGAACAAGTAAATATGATAATAACTAATTTATTATTGCCTCTAGGGCATATTTCCAACAGCTTTGTGCTGCCATCTTCGCAATTTGGGTACAACAACTTTTTGTGATCCTGTAACATGCCGTCCAACTTCAGACTCTCCAATTCAGTTTCACAATCTTCCCTTGCATCAGCAATAACTCGACCAAGATCATCATCGGGCTCATATGATGCTCGTTCTTGATCATCATCGGGCTCATCTGATGCCCGTTCTTGATCATCATCGGGCTTATCTGATGCCCGTTCTTGATCACCTCCTTCTTCTGCATTGTCTTCCATTGCAGTATCACCGTATTCGGGGAACATAGGATCCTCTTCTTCTTCTTCATTGTCTTCCATCACAACCCCTCTCTCTCCATGCTTGGTCCAACAATTATAGATGCAAATGAAACCTCTCCGAAGCAGGTGGTTGTGAAGGACTCTCGAGGAAGAGTGCTCCCTGACGTTCCCACAGTCAACACATGGGCAACACATAAATCCATTCTCTTTGTGAGCCTGAGCTACAATGAGAAATTCATCCAGGCCGGCCCTGTACTCGGAAGTGCGTCGGTCACCGTACATCCATCGCTGCCGTGCATCCATGTACATCGTATAATTAAGTTTATCAAAAACCATTACAACAATAACATCTTCAATAGCGAAATGACCACAGTACATCGAAAAATATAACATTTTTGTATCAATTATAGATGAAATGGATAAGTTTGCTAACCTCGGTCGAAGATACCATTTTCTGTGAAGTTAAGTGTCGCTCGGGTATTTCGTCGAACACCTCGTGTGCATAGCAAAAAGAACACACACTAGTACCCACCTCTCTCACACCTCCTAGAAAAAAACCCAGAGGAGGGAAGGGGTCTGGATGCAGTATTTATAGGCAAGGGAGCATTCATCCCGGTTCCTGGCATGAACCGGGACCAATGCCCCTGCGCACGCCACGTGGCATACATCGAGGCATTGGTACCGATTCATGCCACGAACCGGGACGAATGCTGACTAAAAACCCGGGACGAATGCCCCAGGGGGGCTTGACACTGCCCTAGCCTAAAGAACCAGGACGAATGCTACGCATTCATCCCCGTTCTTTAGGCAGTCAGGACGAATGCGAATTGCCCCCCTGGACGAAAGGGGGGTGTTTCTACTAGTGGGCTTATAGCCAGCAGCTGGCTATACTATTAACCATGTTCTCAGATGACTTATACAAGGAGACGGAGGAAGTAGTAGAAAAAAAACGTCGTTATGATGTTGTCTCCTCTCTCAGCCTAAGCTAGATGACTCGTTGTGTGACAGCGCAAGTGCTGTCCCTACCTTATTTGGCATGTAACCCCATGTATGAACCTTGTGTCATGAGCTATGAGATGTATGTTTGCTCCTTGTCATTCATGTGTGTTGCATTCATGCATCATCATGCATCATTCTCATTTCATTCTTTCTTTCCATGTTGGTTTTTCTTGTGACTTGCTATGATGTGGTGGTGGTGAGTGTGTTGTTATGTGATGTGAGAGGTGTTGTGTGTGGTTGGATCCATGTGTGCAACCTTTTCTTTCTCCTCTCTTTTCCTTTGCAACATCCCCTTCCAAAACCCCTTTCTTCCTATTATTATCATCATCAGATTTAAGTTGTTTTTAAAATTGTTTAGAAATGTTCAAGAGGTGGCCTTCATTTTCTTACTAATTTGGAGAGTGTTGCTTGTGTTGTTTGGGGTTTGTGGTATTTGTGATTTTTATTAAACAGGAGCTGCAGTTTTAAATATTAAATAAATTACTTGCTCTAAAAATCAACTTAATATTTTTATTAAAAGGGGCTCTTTATTTCATTCACTAGAATATTTTATTTTTGCTCTAAAACCTTTTTATTGCCCTGGGGTTATTTGTGGTGTTTCCTTTTTAATTTTAAATCAACCCCCCCTTCCTGTTTTTTTTCTGAGTGTGAGAGAGGGAGTGGGCCGCGGCCCAGCCCACGTGAGTAGGGACGGCCACCGGATCCCGTCTCCTTCTCCGTCAGTGAGGTTCAGAGAGCGCATGCGTCTCCGTCTCCGTCGCCGTCAGCCGGAGGCTATATAGCCTCCCCTCGGCGTCCGTGTCGCTCCGCTAGGGTTCCCTCTTCCTCCCTCCGCCGCCACAGCTCCTCTGTTCCTCTCTTTCTTCCTCCTCCCTCTCTTCTTTTCCCCCCTGCGAAGCAAGTTCAGAGAGTGCAGAGGTGGTGCTCGCCGGCGTCGTCGTCTCCAGGGTGGTTCTCCTCCGCGTCCAGGGTGATGTGGTGGACGTGGAGCGTCCCCGCGCTCCGTTCCCGGCATTAAAGCGTTGCGGGAGGTCCAGGGGCGCCTTCTTCTTCCTCCTCATCGCACGCGTCATCTCCGCCTCTCCTTCCCCTCCGTCGCCATTGCTCGCGCCCCCATGTCTCCGTGAGGCCCTCGATGAGCAGCCCGTCTCCGCAGTCCCTTCTCCTCGCCATAATTCGTAGATGCATCACCGTGTGCAACGTCGCCGCCGCTCGAAAGTCCCGAGCTTGGGCTCGCCTCCGATCCCCCTCCTCGCAAGATGAGACGAGGGATGGAGCCCCCGTAGTTTCCTCTCTCGATTCCGCCGCTCCCCGTTGCCGGAGACCCTTTGCGTCGCCGGGGATCGCCATCGCCCTGCCACTGTCGCTACCGCTGTTGCTCTGTTCATGTGCGTGTGTAGGATTCAGTTTCGCTAGGTTTCGCTAGTGTGTGTGTGTGTGTTTAAAACAGATCGAGTCCCTCCTCTGTTAAGCAAACGGCGCCGTAGCGCAGTGGTGGACGGCTCGTGAACCCTGAACCCTCCCTTTTTTGTGTTTTCCTTTTTCTTTCCTTGTTTTCTTTCTCTCTTGTTACATATGTGTGTGTGTGTGCACATATATGAGTGTTTTTTCCCTTTATTCTCTGTTGTGTGTGTGTAGGGGGTGTAGTGCATATGTGTGTATGCACATATGCATGTGTGGGCATTTGTATGTGTGTGTGCATTTCCAACATATGTGTGTGTTTTCTTTGTCATGTGAGTGAGTGCATATGCACATGTGTATGGTGGTGTGTGTATGTACCAAATGGTACATATACACATGTATGCATACATATGAGAGGTGTGTGTGTGTGCTTAGTGCTTACACACACATGTGAGTGTGTGTGAGTGTGGTTGTGTGTGTGTATGTGTTACATGGTGATACATACATCCACTTGGGAGATGTATGTATGTTTGTGTGTGTGTGCCACTTAGGTGGTACATACACATGCATGTGTGCTAGTGCATGTATGTGAGTGAGTGTGTAGGTGTGTATGTGTATGTGGGCATACATGTATGAAAGTGCATGTGTGCGTATATACACCCATGCTTGAGTGTGGTATGCTTGTGTGTGAGAGGTGTAGGGGTAATGAGAGGTGTGTGTATGTTATACATACACACATGTGTATGAGTAGCTCCATGTGTAGGTGTTCTTTCTTTTGTGCATTTGAGCATAGTTTCTCTTCTAGCTAGTTTTATCCTTACTATTGATGCTATGCCATGATATCATGTTCCTTAGTTGCTATTTAACCTTTTCCATCTAGTATCAATAGGGGACATGCCCTTTTGGGCCATTTTCATGTATCTGCATTAGAGTCATAAGCCACCCATGCATTAGGGGGTCAATTTTCGACCCCACTTATCTCCCTCTTGCTCCAAGAAAGTATAGGGGTATGAGTAATGCATTTGGGGTAGAATCAACCCAGGAATGCATCTGTGAAGTCATATTTGACTTTGGGGCAACTTGATAAAACTGCATTTCTATGTTGTGATGCCCTTTTGTCTTTTATTTATGATTTAATCTATGCATGCATTTAAGTTCTTGTCAACATGAGTTTGTTAGTTAAAGTTGCTGGGAATGTCCCAGTATTTTAATTATTTATGTTAAGTCACCAGATAAGTGGGAACCATGCTGTTTAGTAAGCAACTTTATGTTTGTGTTCAGCTTGCTTAAAATGACTTAAGTCTGGGAGTTCTGCTGTTATTGTTTTTCCATGTAGAGTGGGTTGCATCTACTAATATGTTTGGAGTTTGAGCATGCTCAATGCTAGTTATTTGTAGTAGATATTGCCTTATACCATCCTGTTAATTTTCATGTCAATAGGAGCTCTCTAGCATATTTAACCAGTGCTATCAACTTGCTACTTTATAACCTCAGATTCCAGAAAACTGGAATTTTCTCTAAGTCCCAGAGAACTGTTTCATCATGCCAACTTGTTTGCTTCTTGCTTATTGATGTGTGGCTCCTTTTTTGGATGAATTGTTGTGTGTGTTGAGTAGATTCTGTGCATATCTTGTTTGTGGCTGTAGCGTTCCTGCAGCTCAAGTTGTGAGCTGTAGAAGTTGCTATGTTGCTGTTTAGTGGCAGATTTAGTGTTTTATTGTTTTGTGGGTTGTGGGAGCTATGCTCCATGGAATTGATTGATTCTTGAGTCTATTGTGATTTATTTTTCATCACCTGTCCAGTGGCTGCCTTGGAATGCCAAGAATCAGCCCATGGCTTGGTGATCTTGTGATTTTGTCTCCGTACCTTGTCGTGAGCGTATCGTGAGAACCGTAACTCCGTTTCTTGCGATCTTTATATGCATTTCTATCGATTTTGCATACTGCATCCATATTTTCCATGTTCATGCATGTCTAAATAACTTAACATGAGGTTCTGTCCAGATTCATTAATAAACAACTTTGCACGTGAAACATGACTAGTTTTGGATTGCCATGCTATAATCCTTCATAAATGAATCATGCATCATTTTGATTGTGCATTGCACCTTGGTTGGATGTTTATTGTTTCTGTTTCTCTTGGGTAGATGCGAGTGTTGATACTGAGTTCGACGACCCAGGAGAGTACCACTACGAGGATCCTGCTACTTGTTTCGCTGAAGAACCAACAAGCAAGATGATCATACCCGGATCCCCATACTATTTTTGCTTGCTAGTTTATCGCTCTTATCATTACAATTGCGCTACCTATCACTTTAATATCAGCCTCCCATATTGCCATGACAGCCTTTAACCTCCACATCCTAGCAAACCTTTGACTGGCTATGTTACCGCTGCTCAGCCCCTCTTATAGCGTTCTTAGCTGCAGGTGCAGGTTGTTCCATGTGATAACATGGATTTGGATATCACAATAAATTCTGTTATTTAATTTAATGCACATATATATCTTGGTATTGATGGAAGGCTTGGCCTTTTGCTAAGTGATTTGTTCCGCTATTACCGCCATTAGTTCCTTGTTACCGGTGTTATGTTTTCCATACTTTGCGCTCCTAACATGCTCGGGGTTGTTATGGGGACCCCCTTGTTTATTAGGTGGAGATTAAAACTTGTCTGGCAAGACCCAACATTGGTACTACATTTTCTTAACAACTTAATAAAATTGCATAGGGTCTTGCAAACCGTGGATAATTTAATCAACCCCCGGGCAAGTGCTCCTCATGAGTGTTGGTCCAAAATGGGCTGCCTGCGGGGCCGCCTCGAGGCAACTTGAGGATTGGTTTTTCCCCGTAGCTAGTCCCATCTGTCGTGTCCTGAGAACGAGATACGTGACTCTTATCGGGTTCATCGACACGTCGGGTGGTCTTGCTAGATTTATTTTACCTTTATCGAGTGTCTTGCGTGTGAAGTCTGACTTTCTTCGGGTTTACTCGAGGTGTTGGAATTCCTTTGGAATTACCTATGATGAACGTGAGATCCGCGATCGAGGCATTCTCACGTAGTGTGGTTAATTTGGTAATGGATTAGTTGGAGCACCCCTGCAGGGTTAAATCTTTCGGAAAGCCGTGCCTGCGGTTATGTGGCAACTTGGATATTTGTTTAACACCCGGTTATAGTAAACTTGAAGTAAACTCTAATTAAAATACACCAACTGTGTGTGTAACTGTGATCGTCTCTGCTCATGATCATGATCCGAGAGAGAACATGGTGGGGTTATGATTGACGTAAGTAAGTGTTCAGGATCTCATAGAGATCATACTAGATTCGATCATTCTTCGTAGGCCACTCATATTTATTTCATCTTGCGTAAGCTAGCCACCATATATGCTTAGTGCAGCGGCAAACTAAACACTACCCCTTCCCAAACTTTAAGCTTAAATAGTATTGGTACCCGGGCACATGATAGCTGAGTCCTTTGTGGCTCACAGTTTACTACAACAATCCAGGTACAGGTTCAGATGAGAACGTGCAGGATGATCTTACCTAGCTCCAGTGGGAGTATGACGAGGAAAGAGGCAGGATGTACATGACGTATCCGGATGAGTGAGGACCTGGTCGTGATCTTTGGGATAGCTTGATAGTATCATTTGCAACTTCTTTTATCGTTTGATTTCGTCTGTAGTCGGACCCTATGTTCAACTTGATGTTATGGTTTGAGTGACATCGTAAGTTAGCATGTGGCGAGTGTACGCCAACTTGTATACTCTTCTCATTCAGTATTGTATGTTGTGATGATACTATTCTTGCTAATGGCAAGATGCGCATCTATCCCTTGCGAGGCCCTCGTGCCTTAAAAGGATAGGCGCGCATCTTGGGCGTGACACGTTGCGATGACGCAAAGGACGAGGCCAAATCAAACATTTAGAGTATGCGTGATATTAATTGGGTTGTAAATTGTTCGTCTGCGACCAGATGGATCACACCATGTTTTCTCGAGCGACGAGGGTCCGGATAGGAGATGGCCAATGGGAAGGTTTCTGGACAAGTTCTTAGTTGGATGATAAACCTCTCTGCACATCCTTCTCGAGCCTCTTTCGCCACTCTAGGCAAAAAATCGTTCGATGGCGGTGGCGCTCAGCAATGATCAGTGGATCAGGGACCTGCGCCATGGCAACACAGCCAACATCATCATCAAGTTCATACTGCCAGACTTTTCGGTTTACCATGCAACCATTCTTTAGGTGCGGTCACAATGTTTTTTTTCTAGAATCAACCTCAAAAAATAGTAGAAAAAAAGATTTTTATTTCTATGTTCCTGGTTCCTTAGCTCTATTCATTCATCCCCACACTCTTAACTTTTGCTCACCTTTTCCCACTCCCTTGTCTGAAACCCTCAGAACAGGTTACAATGAACGTTGCCATCGGGTCAATGCCTCTGATCGTTAACTCTCACGTGTGGGACCAGTTTGGACCGAGTCCACATTTTGACCGCTATGTGCTAACGAGTGGGACCGCAAAACTGACACTCACTGTAACCTAAATCAGATCAAGTCGCTTCCGCGCCGCCCTCTCCGTCGCCGTCGTGACGCCTCCGCCGTCGTGTCGCCTCTGCCGTCGTTGTGCCGCCTCCGCCTTAGTCGTGCCGCCTCCGCCGCATCTACCCTCTCTCCCCATCTAGGATTAGGAAGCTATATTGGGGGAGCACACCATCCAGCCCATCGACCGTGGAGATGATTGGGTCAAATCAGAGGCAGATAATTCATGGATTCCACCTGGGTAAGCATCGTTTTCCACTCAAATTGATTAGGAGATCCGTAAATTAGGCTGTATTTGACCACCGTTGGCATGAATCAGTGCAATTTTTCTGACAATTTTCGGCCTAACTCCGCCCTTTATTTCAATCGAATAGGGTTGATCCTGCACTTGCTTTTTGGCTGGCGGTTAGAATGGAAACTAGCGAGCTGTGTGGGACTAAACTGTATCTGATTTCTGGATTTTTCTATCCGAAAGTGATAGAAACCAGCATTTTGTTCATAGATTTCCGCGAGGCACTCTGTTGTGAGTATCCATGGAGCCTTGCCGATGCTGTTGAACTGAGATATTTCGACGGTACCGAGCAGAGATTTGTCCCATTAACTTGTGATGAGCATCTGCGATTTCTTTTTTAGTTTGAATGCTGACAGTCGTTTCTGTAAAATCCATATTGGTGTGCTTCAGGCACGCAAACAACGTATCCAAAGGGGAAGGGTGTTTAGACATCATCTTTCTCTGCTAATAGCAAGCGTCCTCGCACTCCTTGTAGGTCGAGACCAAATAAACCTAGTGGTTCTGAAAGCCACAACATGTCGGCTGCCGCTAATTCTAGCACTTCTCATCTCCCTTCTACACCTGATGTAGAAGTAGATGTAGAGCCTGACGAGGAAGTGCCTCGACATGATGATGAGGATGAGACTCTATTCCTTGAACTAGTAGATAGAGTCAGTCAACAGGCAATGGAAGATGAATACATAGAGGAGCCTACCAGTCGTGCTAGATTTGATGACACTGACGATGAGGAGAGGGAGGAGAACATCGACTCCTTTGTTTTACAAGAATATGATGGTGAGGACATGCCAACAATTGAGTGGAACATGGAGAATCCTTAGCTTACTCTAGGAACCGTATTCGAATCGATGGCGAACTTTAGTAATGTAGTGACTACATATTACATTCTCACTGAAAACTTCTATGAGGTTGATAGGAGTGAGCCAGCAAGATTCACTATTCATTGCCCTTATGATAGGTATAGGTGGAGGTTGCATGCATCCACTATGCTAAAGAGCAAATTTATTTAGGTATTACAACTGAATCTTCTTTTCAGATTATTTATCCATTCTATATTCAGATCATGTGCATTGTTCTATTTCAGATAAAAACACCACACCCGCACACTTGCCCACCTGGAGGGGGAGGGGGAAAGGACAAATCAAAGCTTGCAAAGACTAGGTGGGTTGCAGATGCAATCTTGGATTGGGTGAGGTAAACACCAACAATTGGTCCAACATCACTCCATGAGAAGCTATTTGACAAGTACAAGATCAATATACCTTACATGAAGATTTTTTATGCTAAGGAAAGGGCTCTTGATAGGATTAATGGTCCATGGAATGAGACTTTTCAGTTTCTTTAAACCTTCAAAGCTGAAGTGGAGATGGCTAGTCCAGAGAGTGTTGTAGAGATTGACAAGCATACAGTTCAGTACAAATTAAAAGGGAATACAATGGAGAAGGAGTGCTTCAGGAGGGCTTTTGTTTGTTTCAAGGCTTGCTGGCAAGGGTTTCTGAATGGTTGTAGGCCCTATTTGGCGGTCGATGCAACTGCTTTGAATGGAAGATGGAGAGGCCAGCTAGCAGCAGCTTCTGCAGTTGATGGACACAACTGGCTATTCCCAGTTGCATTTGGTGTGTTGGAGGTAGAGTCCGAGGAGAGCTGTGTCTGGTTTCTGCAGCAGTTGCGCAACATTATAGGTACACCCTCAGGTTTAGTTATACACACAAATGCTTGCAAGGGTTTAGAGAGTGCAGTAGAAATTGTATTCCTTGGAGTGGAACATAGGGAATGTATGCGACACCTAGCGCAGAATTTTAAAAAGAAATTCAAAGGCAAAGTTTATGATGAGAACCTATGGCCAGCATCATACACATGCAGCTTGAGGAAGCATGAGCACCATTTGAGAGTGTTTTATGCTGACAATCCTATGGTGAAGGAGTACATGGATGAACATCATGGAAAGGTGTGGTCAAGAAGCAAATTCAATGAAATCTGCAAAGTAGACTATGTGACCAGTAACCTCGCTGAGTGTTTCAATGCAAAGTTCAAGTCAGTGAAAGGGCTTTTGTTGTGGCAAGCATTTGATAAGATCAGGCAGATGACCGTGATAAAGACGTCTCTTCGTAAAAGAATTATAAAAACACAATATGTTGGCCATCGTATGCTCCCATCTCTGATTAAGGCATTGCATGCCAAGGCAAGAGGACTAAGGATGAAATGCATTCGACCATTAGAATATGAGGCTGAGGTGACATACACTGACATTAAAAATAGGAAATGGAGATATCCGGTGAACCTTGCAACTAAGGAATGCAGTTGTAGGAAATGTTAGATCCATGGGAAGCCGTGCATACATGCCCTACATCTCATGACCGTTATTGGTGGTGAAGATGGTGAAGTTGATTAGTATTGCTCTGAATATTTCTCTGTTGCCAAATTTAGGGCCGCTTATGCTAAAAATGTGACTGCACTCTTGGAAAAAGACCAATGGAACATAGTAGACCCAAGGTTCAAACTCCATTCTCCTATACTGACTAGACCACCAGGAAGACCAAGGAAAAATAGGATAAGAGCTGGTGAAGAGGGTCGTGTAAAAAATAGCATAAGTGGAAAAAATGTGGTATCCTAGGGCATATTGCTAGGATTTGTACCAATCCAGTTGATGCATCATTTGGAGAAGAGGAACAACGGGCAACAACAAATACAGAGGAGAATGCAGCAGTAGAGGGGAATGCAGCAAGTTCAAAGGAGAATGCAGCAGCAGAGGAGAATGCAACAAGTATAGAGGAGAATGAAGCAACCGAAGTACCAGCTTGGTATGTGTGCAACCTTTCCCTTTTCTTGCATTTGTTATCTTTTTTGATGGCTAAGCTTATTTCCGTTTGACACAACTCTAGGATAATTAGAGGCACAAGATAGAAAAGACCTAGAGAGGAAGAAACTTCGGTTGAACCATCATCTGATGCAAAATTTGAAACCATGGCTTATGAAGGTTTTGAAGATATAAGAGAGGAGGAAGTTATTTTGTCTAAAGTTCCTTTAAGGATTAGTGAACCCACAGATGACCATCAACTGGTCATCACTTGCTCGGTCAGTCAAAGCTCAACAAAACCGCCACCACCAGAAGTGAAGATTAGAAGCAACAAGACAAATCTTTCAAAAGCACAAAATATCCCAGCTAGGGAAACGAGGAGCAAGATGGTTAATCCATCCCGGAACACAAGGAGAAAGGCAAAGAATTGAATTTGAACTTGAATGCAAGTCATAAACTTTGAACTTTAAGGAATTGTAATAAGGATTCTATCGTCAATTTGAACTACTGTGAAAACTTCTAAGGTGTAATAATTCTATTTGTAATTTGATGTGAAATTTGAGGTAGAATACAAAATTGATGCAAAATTTGAATATCATGCAAACTTTTAATTTGAACGAACACTTGAAGTCCATTGCCCTGTGGTGTGAGTTGCAAAGATCACTGAACTATTATAAATGTTAGGTGATCAATCCGATCTCTTTTGTGTGGTAAAACTTGTAGTCATGAGAAATGTGATCCAAATGAGCTCCCAAGCTAGGGTAAACAACCACATTGTTGTAATCAAGTTTTTTTGGACCTACTCTAAATGAGCCAAATATTTTTTTTATTAACACCTATTTAATTTATATAGTGTATATTCGAAGTATCACTATTTATTGAATTAATCTTGATAATTTTTACATTTTGTTTGAAAAATATATACTTTAATAGAAAACCATTAAAACATGCTTAAAATAGGAAAATGGAAAACTAAGTTGAGATCCTTCTTATTCACTTTGAAATCAAGCTTTGGTGATTTTTTTGATTTTTTATTTTTTTTCAAAAAACGAAGGGAACCCTACCTCCTCTCCTTGGACTCTATGAAATGTTGTGTGTGATAGCTCATATGTGTGAAGGATTTTTGATGAAAATGTCCATAGACAAAGTTTATGATTTTTGGTTGGTAACATGTCACACAAGACAACATTGTGCGCCGGTTTTATATTTTTTGATTCTTTTAAATTAGTGGTGCTCATTTGACCTTGATCGTGCCAGCTAGTTTTTTTTGTAAATGTCCGTATACCAAGTTTTGTATTTTTCCTTGTTGGCGTGTCTTATAAAACAATGAACAGCTAAGGTTTCATATTTTTTGAGTTTTTAAAATTAGTTATGCTCAGTCAAAGCCTTGGAAACCCCGTTGACCAACTCAAAACCCCTCTAAACCCCGTGGCGAAGGGTCAGCCATCCGATCATACCCTAGCGCCAAGCGACAGCCCTCCGCGCCATTGGATCACGTGGACGGCTCCGTATCGTTGGATCGTGGGGCGATCCACGAGAGTCGATCCGTGAGAGTTGTTGGTTGTGCTCGCCCACCCTTGCCTCCCCTTTTTTCTGCTACTTATTCTGCGGCGACGATAGGAGCCACTACTCTGCTTCTTCTTCTGTAGTGACGAGAGGAGCCACTCCTCTGCTTGTTCTTCTCCGGCGACTTTGGGCGATATGTCGAGCTCCACTTCAGCCTCCGCCCCCTCGTGGTCCAACTATGGTCCACTTTCCATGGAGCGATGTCCTGACTACCCACGCAGCATGCCACTGGTACAGTTGACTTTGCACGTGGTCAAGAATGGCAACTATGAGAATGAGTTCATGAAATGCGAGAGGAAGCCAGAGGGGTAGGTTAGTTCTCATGTTTTTTCTCTGATTTCTTTTCTATTTGATTTTAATTATTTTTCCTTGGATCTGGGATTTAGGGTTCATGTTTTCATTTCAGATCGTTAACAAATGCACACATTTTGAATGGCTTGATGACTATGGTAAGCGGATTCAACGCAATAGGGCCCCAACCCTGGAGCTCAATTTGCGGTTAGCACCCACGAATTTGGTCTCTGAAAGGGCTACTTCGACAGTTGGGGATGCAAATCCGAAGGGGGAATTAAAGAAGATGAACAAGAAGTTGAAGAAGATGATTCAATTGAACAAGCAGGCGAATCTGATAGCTTTAGGATTTTATTTTTGTATAGTTGCTCTAGGATTTGCTTACGTGGTGGCCGTCACTCATTAGAGATGTTATTAGTGTGGTGTCATGTGCTCTTGGATTTTGTTAAATTTGTGGATCATGTGCTCTAGGATTTGCTTAAATTTGTGGATCATGTGCTCTAGGATTTGCTTAAATTTGTGGATCATGTGCTCTATGCTCTGTTTTGCTTAATTTGTGATTTCGTCAGTTTATTAGTGTGGTGTCAACTTCGTCAGTTTGTGTTGCTTATTAGTGTGGTGTCATGTGCTCTGTGTTTGTGTTGCTTATTAGTGTGGTGTCAGTTTCATTAGTTTTGTACACTTTCAGTTTCTTCAGTTTCGTCACACAACACCGATCACGAAAAAACACGTAGTCCTAGGGCCCAAATTCAAATTACGCTCTGGTTGGGCCGTCTCATTGCGTTGAGTGTCGAAGGCCCACAAAGATAAAAATAGGCCCAGAAAATAGTGCACGCGTTGGCTCTGTTTTGTTTTGCTTGATTATTGCCATGGTAAATCCATTTATTGCCATGCCGAACAAACATAGTGCATGATGGTAAATCGATTTATTGTCAGCAGTACAACTTTTGTCCCATGGCATTTTTGTACTGATAATTGCCATGGCGAACTTAAGAATAACTTTTTCCATGTCATCGTTAGTGTACATACCATGAAAAATTCTTTATTGAACTTACCCATGTCAAATTTATGTGTACATATTGTGGCAATACCCTTTTGTATATAGCCTATGGCACAACACTTTGATATTTTAACATGCGGGTATCATAAACATGTTTTTGTTGCAAGAAAAATATTGTATACAGGATTTTTTGTTTTTGTTTTATACATGTTTTTTTTGTAGAACATGGAAAATTTATTATTAAGAGCATGTTAGATTTAATGATGTAGATCATGATATCCATTAGAAACCACGTCTAAAATATAGTCTGGTGGCATGTCTAGGGCTCGGCTACGGCACCATATCCATCTAGAGAGCATGTCTAGGGCTCGACTACGGCACCATATCCATTTGAAGAGCATGTCTAGGGCTCGGCTACAACACCATATCCATCTACCAATATCTCACGTAGCAAGCATACATCCATAACATAGAAAGTTGCAAGCATAGCATAGTTCTTACATAAAACATAGGGTGCCCTACAATCATCCGTGACACTAGAGAAAAGAAACAGGAACCAGAGTCAGCTAAACATAGCTCAGAGAGCATAATGGAGAAATCATACAATATACTACCTAGTGCACTACACATCTTCCGACTCAGAGATGGCTTGTTCCGCCTATGCCGGAGTCTGGTCCGCCTGGCCTGCCACCTGCGTCGCCCGCGCTACCTTCATCTGCTGCTGATGAAGACGTCGGGCCTACGCAGCTGCTTCCGAGCGGAAGGAGTTGAGGATCACCACCTGGTCGGTCCATAGATGGTAGACTAGCGGTGCCTCCACTTCCGGCTCCTCCGGCGGCGCCTCCACTTCTCGCTCCTACGGCGGCGCCTCCACCTCTGGCTCCTGCGCCTGCACCTCTACCTCCTCCTCACACATCACCGACCCCTCCTCGAAATCCTCCTTCGATTCCATAGGTAGCCTCGCTTGCCTCTGGATTTGGGCCTGCCGAAGGAGGAAGAGATGGTCTTCGATTGTGTAGTACTGGAAGCATGGTGGCATGGCTGATGGGCTAGGAGAGGGGAGTGCTCGGGTCCTGACGGGGCAGAGGGAGCAGGCGGATGTGCTAGGGTTGGGGGACACCATCCGACTTAATAGCCATCTACGGATAAGGATGGGGAGCCGGATAGGTGCCTCGATAGTCAAGGAGAGGAGGTCAAAGAATTTTGAATTTGAGACGCGTGCGAGAAGAGAGAAACCAGCGGCAGAGATCATTGTTGTGTCCGTGGCGGCGTGCATGCAGGCAGGCTAGCTCGATCACATGGCATGCATAGCAGGCTTCTATATCGTGGCGGTGCACGTCAATTGGTATGCCCTAGACTTTAATTGCCGTGCTGAATTGATACTGCGGAGGTCAAAGGCTGAGATAGTGTGAACTGTGAATCGATCGAGGATGTGCTTGCAAGAAGGGACAGCGACCGACGCTGCATCTCGTGGCGTCTCACAGGAAGGCTGTGCCCCTGGCGGCGCGCGTCGGCGCATGCAGGTAGGCTGGCTGGTTCATGTCGCGCATGCATAGCAGGCTTATCGTGGCGGCGTGCATCAACGCATGATGCACGTGGGCGTTTAATGCAACGGCCCAAATGAAACCATGGCCCAACAGGCCAACCAGCGCCACGGTCCAACGGGACCCCACTTCCAACGGGCGACATAGTCCAGTGCGGCCCCACGTGTTAGAATGGTCAAATGAGGGTGACACGGTCCAATGGGCAACACAGTCTAGCGCGTCCCCACTCGTCAGAGTTAACGGCCACTTGTTATCACTCTCACAAAACAAGAGTGATAATAATGAACCTGACAAAGTCCTCTCTATGCACTTGAAGTCAGGAAAGCTACAGCGATAAACCTAACAAACTCCTGTCTAAGTTAATTTTAAGCCAAGAAAGCTGTATTCTCGATCCGGTTCAAGTGGTAAATCAGCAGGGCACGCACAAGCTAGAAACTACAGGCGGATCAGATGAGCTTGAGCACACGCAGACACACTAGAACCACGACATGATCACTCAACCCAACTCCCACAGACCAAAAACCCCTGAATTTTAAGTGCGGTGGATCAGCGGTAGAGAGACGGTCGGTAGCCCCCAATAAGAGGGAACCGAAGCGGGGCTGGAGCAAGCAAACAGGGGAGAGGGAGGGGAGGGGGAGGACTGATAACCCACAAGTATAGGGGATTGCAACAATATTTGAGGGTAGAGTATTCAACCCAAATTTATTGATTCGACACAAGGGGAGCCAAAGAATATTCTCGAGTATTAGCAGATGAGTTGTCAATTCAACCACACCTAAAAGACTTAATATCTGCAGCAAAGTAGTATGGAAGTAACGGTAACAACAACAAAAGTGATAGTAGCAGTTTTGTAGTGTTGGTAACAGTAGCAACGGAAAAGTAACTTAGCATAGATCAATATGTGAAAAACTCGTAGGCAATGGATCAGTGATGGATAGTTATGTCGGATGGCATTCATCATGCAACAGTTATAACATAGGGTGACACAGAACTAGCTCCAATTCATTAATGTAATGTACGCATGTATTCCATATATAGTCATACGTGCTTATGGAAAAGAACTTGCATGACATCTTTTGTCCTACCCTCCCGTGGCAGCGGGGTCCTATTGGAAACTAAGGTATATTAAGGCCTCCTTTTAATAGAGAACCAGACCAAAGCATTAGCACTTAGTGAATACATGAACTCCTCAAACTACGGTAATCACCGAAAAGAATCCCATTTTTTGTCACCCTGGGGGATGCGGATCATAACTCGTAATAGGTGTCTACAACTTGCAATATAGGATCAAGAACACACATATATTCATGAAAACACAATAGGTTCAGACCTGAAATCATGGCACTCGAGCCCTAGTGACAAGCATTAAGCATACCAAAGTCATAGCAACATCAATCTCAGAACATAGTGGATACTAGGGATCAAACCCTAACAAAACTAACTCGATTACATGAGAAATCTCATCCAACCCATCACCATCGAGCAAGCCTGCGATGAGATTACTCACGAACGGTGGAGAGCATCATGGAATTGGTATGAAGGATGGTTGGTGATGATGAAGGCGTCGATTTCCCCTCTTCGAAGCCCAAAACGGACTCCAGATCTGGTCTCCCGAGGAAGAACATGAGATGGCGGTGGCTCCGTATTGTGGAACGCGATGAACACTTCTCCTTTATTTTTTTCTCCTCGAATAGGAATATATAGAAGTGGAAGCGAGGTCGGAGGAGCATCAGGGGGCCCACAAGCCACAGGGGCATGCCCTAGGGGGGTGGGCGCGCCCACCAGGCTTGTGGCCAGGTGGTGGGACGATACGTCTCCAACATATCTACTTTTCCAAACTCTTTTGCCCTTGTTTTGGACTCTAATTTGCATGTTTGAATGGAACTAACCCGGACTGACGTTGTTTTCAGCAGAATTGCCTTGGTGTTATTTTGTCCAAAAATAAAAGTTCTCGGATCATCATTAAAATTTACGGAGAATATTTTTGGAATTAATAAAAATACTGGTGCAAGAATTAACCAGAGGGGGGCCACCAGCAGGCCATAAGCCTGCTAGCCGCGGCCACCCCCTGTCTGGGTCGAGTAGGCTTGTGGGCCCCTCGTGGCTCCTCTGACCTCCTCTCCAGCTCCATATAACCCTATTTGTCGAGGAAAAAAATCAGAGAGAAGACTTCATTGCGTTTCACGATACGGAGCCGCTGCCATCGCTGGTTCTTCCTCAGGAGACCAGATCTGGAGTCCGTTTTGGGCTCCGAGAGGGGAATCGGCGCCTTCGTCATCACCAACCATCCTTCATCACCAATTCCATGATGCTCCCCACCGTTCGTGAGTAATCTCATCATAGTCTTGCTGGACGGTGATGGGTTGGATGAGATTTATCATGTAATCGAGTTAGTTTGGTTAGGGTTTGATCCCTAGTATCCACTATGTTGTGAGATTGATGTTGCTATGACTTTGCTATGCTTAATGCTTCTCACTATGACCCGAGTGCCATGATTTTAGATCTGAACCTATTATGTTTTCTTGAATATATGTGTGTTCTTGATCCTATGTTGCAAGTTGTAGACACCTATTACGAGTTATGATCCGCATCCCCTAGGGTGACAATAACTGGGATTCTTTCCGGTGATTACCGTAGTTTGAGGAGTTCATGTATTCACCAAGTGCTAATGCTTTGGTCCGATTATCTATTAAAAGGAGGCCTTAATATCCCTTAGTTTCCAATAGGACCCCGCTGCCATGTGAGGGTAGGACAAAAGATGTCGTGCAAGTTCTTTTCCATAAGCACGTATGACTATATATGGAATACATGCCTACATTACATTGATGAATTGGAGCTAGTTCTATGTCACCCTATGTTATAACTGTTGCATGATGAATGCCATCCGACATAATTATCCATCACTGATCCATTGCCTACGAGCTTTCCATATATTGATCTTCGCTCAGTTACTTTTTCGTTGCTACTGTTACAGTCACTACAAACTGCTACTATCACTTTCCTACCGTTACTATTACTACCAGATTACTTTGCTACTGAATACATTGTTGCAGATATTAAGTCTTTCAGGTGTGGTTGAATTGACAACTCAGAAGCTAATACTGGAGAATATTCTTTGCTCCCCTTTGTTTTGAATCAATAAATTTGGGTTGAATACTCTACCCTCGAAAACTGTTGCGATCCCCTATACTTGTGGGTTATCAAGACCTTTTTCTGGTGTCGTTTTCGGGGAGCATAGCTTTATTCTCTGAGTCACTTGGGATATATATCTGTTGATCACTATGAAGAATCTGAAAGATCCAAAAACCAAGATCTATCCCTCTACTACAAGGGGAGGTAAGGAACTGCCATCTAGCTCTGCACTTGATTCACCTTCTATTATGAGTAAGTTTGCGACACCACCACCTGCTAGTAATTCGGATATGTCGCAAGTAATTGATGATGCTACTTCTGCTATGCATGATGCTTATGATAAATTGCTTGATCATATTGTGCCACTGGGTGAATATCTTGATGAACAAATTGCTAGAGCTAATGCTGAAACTGATAATATTTCTAAATCTGATAAAATTATTGAAACTGAACACTATGATTCACCTGCTAGACCTAGCTCTCCTAGATATGAATTGCCTGATATACCTAAAGGTTATGTTATGGAAGGAGAGGTATCTAGGGACTTTCTTGCTTGCGAGGATAGAGATGATCTTAAGAAATTGCTTCGCAAGTGGAAGGAAAAGTCTCTGAATGCTAGAATGCAATATAATCCCAAGTTTGCTACTTCACCCATCTTTGTTACTGATAAGGATTATGAATTCTCTATCGATCCTGAGTTAATTACTTTGGTTGAATCTGATCCTTTCCATGCTTATGAATCTAAAACTGTTGTGGCACATCTTACCAAATTGAATGATATAGCCACCCTCTTTACTCATGAGGAATTTTTTTGCTATTACTATATTCTTATGTTGTTTCCTTTCTCATTAAAGGGTGATGCTAAGAAATGGTTTAATTCTCTTGCTCCTGGTTGTGTGCGTAGTCCCTAGGACATGGTTTGTTACTTCTTTGAAAAATATTTTCCTGCCCATAAGAAACAAGCTGCCTTGTAGGAAATATTTAACTTTGTGCAAATTGAAGAAGAGAGTCTCCCACAAGCTTGGGGAGGCTTCTCGAATTACTTAATGCTTTGGCTAATCATCCTCTTAAGAAAAATGAAATACTTGATATCTTTTATAATGGACTAACCGATGCTTCTAGGGACTACCTAGATAGGTATGCTGGTTGTGTTTTCAGGGAACAAACTATTCAACAAGCTGAATTACTATTGAATAAAATATTGAGAAATGATAATGATTGGACTATTACGGAACCACCTCCAAAGCCAACTCTGAAGAAAATAGGTATTCTATTCCTCAGTCCTGAAGATATGCAAGAGGCAAAGAAAACTATGAAAGAAAAGGGTATAAAAGCTGAAGATGTTAAGAATCTAGCACCTATTGAAGAAATACATGGTCTTGATAACCTGACACAGGTAGTAGAGGTAAATTCTCTCAAAAGATTTGATGAAAGGGATATCCCTTATAATAAGCCTGCTAGCCAATGTTTGGATGAATTTGATAATTTTATTGTGAAGCAAGGAAATTTCAATGCCTATGTTAGTAGACAATTGAAACATAATGCTTATATGGTTGATCGCTTGGGTGATTATTTGAGTAGAACTGTCAATGATCTTAAGCTTATTAGTAAACATGCTTCTATGGTAACCACTCAAGTAGAACAAGTACTTAAGTCTCAAAATGATTTGCTTAATGAGATTAATAGTAAAGACAATGATCGTTCTGTTAAAGTTGTGACGAGAGGTGGTAGAATGACTCAGGAACCTTTGTATCCTGAGGGCCATCCTAGGAGAATTGAGCAAGATTCTCAGAGAGTTAATACCAATGCACCTATTCCTTCCAATAAGAGTAGGAAAAATAATGATGATAGTACTTTGCATGCTGCTAGTGAACCTGTTATAGATACATTTGAGAATCCAAATGATATTTCTATTTCTGATGCTGAGACACAATCTAGTGATGAACATGAGCCTCGTGATTACATTAATAATGATGTTCATGCTGATGCTCAACCTCGTAATGATAATGATGTGGAGATCGAACCTGCTGATGATCTTGATAACCCACAACCTAAGAATAAAAGATACGATAAAAGAGACTTCATTGCTAGGAAACATGGTAGAGAAAGAGAACCATGCACTACTAGGAAAAGGCCTGCTAGTGGCGCACCTGTTTTGGCCACTAATGGCGCACTACAGGTGTGCCACTAGCATCACGCCACTAGTAATTAATACTAATGGCACACCCCTGGTGCGCCATTAGTATACCAGATACTAATGGCGCACCAGGGAGTGCGCCATTAGTATATCACATAGTGTGCCATTAGTATGCCTCCCAGGGGGGCATATTTACCTTGTGCTCTGGCTCACTAATGGCGCACTTGTAGATGATGCGCCACTAGTGTGCTTACTGCAGTGCGCCACTAAAGTGCAGAGTGGTGCGCCACTAGTATGAATATTAGGGATTTTTTTCTTTTCTGATATTTGCATAGGTTACAAAACATATTACTGCACAGAATATAGACAACACAACATATAAACAACAGATTTATCGAATACAATAGAGGATTAGTCTCCGAATACAATTCATCATATTAGTCTCTGAATTTAAAATACCGAACAAAGTTAGAACATTACAAGTCTCGAGACCGCGACTAGCGAGTTTGTCTTCACATTACAAGTCGATATCGATCATCTAAACTACCATCACATAGAAGAGAGCTGCGGTCATCACGATGAGCATCATTGCGATGAAACTGGTCTTCATCCGGTTCCTCCAATGCTCCCTCCTCTCTCCCGCTAGATAGCGCGCGTATCTAGCTTCCGCCTTCGCCCTAGTGGTGTACACTTTGTAACTTTTACCGCTGAAACGGTGAACCTGTCTCCGACACTCCTCCCGGTCGTCGTAGACTCCGGGAACCTTACCCTTGTACACGACATACGACGGCATCTCTATGCACTAGCCAAACAAAACGTTAGTAGCAATTCACAGACAATACATAAGCAATATATAAGTATGCAACAAAAGGATCGGAAGAGAAAAGCAACACATTAATAGCACGATTCATGGTCCTACTAATAAATAGCATCGATTACATATAAGTTGAAGGACTGTCCAAACCAAAGAGACATACAAGTTCATTAAATTTTATATTACAACATGAGCCAATCGACATTTCAGAACTACATAGCATCACTACTTTCGACTTGACTCAAGGACCGGAGCGTGGATGAAGCCGCGGTCTATCGTGATGGTCATGAAATCGCAGGCGTTGTCAGCCTACATTTGTAGCATTGTTTCTATCTCACTATTGGATGGTTGATATCTGAGGTAGAACTGCCCCGAGGTACGAAGGACATCTTGATGGATGATTTCCGCAAACTTCGACTGGATGCGATAGAATTCTTGTCTGATGTCCGCATCCTGGATTGCCGACAAGCGTGTGGCCCAATCTTTGAGATTATTTGGTAGCAGAAGGTGATGTTGGTCCCGTACGATCGCCCGCATGTGATGGAGGGCGTAGTAGGCATCCTTCTGACTGCCAGGCGGCTGCTTGACACAGGGGAACGTCGTATTGTGGGTGAACACGTGCTTGCCGTACCTACGAATTGTCCTGCTGAAGGTGCCTCCAGATCTGGCATAGCCGGGGAGAACATCATCAAGAACTTTCTTGATATTTGTGTAGTCTTTCTTCGACTGATGGTCCGAGTCGAAATACGTGGCCATGGAATATTTCAGGCTTAAGAGGATGAGTGTGCAATGTGTGTCACTGCACAAAACACGGACTGTTAGAAAAAAAAAGAACGATCGAAATCTAAGAAATCATATGTTATGGGGCGGTGAGGGGATGACATACTCGGGAAAGTAAGGCACGAGGAAGTTATCCTTATCTGGGTTTGCCAGAATGACGCCTTCGAGGTGTGAACTCGCGACTTGCCGGTCCCCAGTGCTGCCCAAGATCTTGGCACGCATGTAGAAGGGGTCGACTATCATGATGTCCGGGGTCTTGTCTCTAATGATCCGCATCTCCATACTCAGTGAAAATAGCTGAACGAAGGTGTAGTGCAGCGGATGAAGGTTAAACATAGCGAAGATGTCATCAAACCGCAGGATGATCGTAGCCCCGATGGTGCTATCCATAAAGCCCTTGCCCTCTGGCACCTTGGCCACGAAAACCGAGTATGCCACATCATTCTCGGAGAGACGCCGCTTCTCCAAAGAAGCAACACTATCATGCAGACTCCGCATAGCACCGGTTGCAGCATTGAGCAGATTAGTCGGTAGCATCGGCCTACCCGCCACATGCACCCTCCTCGAGATATCCTTAGGTGAAGGTGGCCCGTCCTGAGCACGGATCGTACTCGGTGCCGGCTGGCTCACACCGCCCTTGTTCTTCTTTCTTTTTCGTCCCTTCTTCTTCTGCTATAATGGGATTGAGTTCTGCTCATAGACCGCCTTCTTGAGTGTGTTGGGGCTGATAATATTTCGCACCTCGGCTATCTGAGGCTCGGTGAAGGCGGCAGCTGGAGGCGTCTCGTGAGAATTGAACGCCAGATGACGCCTGTTGCAATTGGGTTTCTCCGCGGTACCAGCTAGATCATGGTCGTCTTTTGTAGGGTTGGGTTCTTGAGAAGGAGGCCCAAAGAATTCGTCACCGTACCCATGTTCGACAAAGTACTTATCGACGTTGGTAAATGTACCGCGTCGTCGTCGTCGTCCGGATCCTGTGCCATATGCATGTCCGGATCCTGTGCCATATGCATGTCCGGTAGCGTTGCGGCGGTCTTGCCATGGCTTGGCGCCGGCACGACTGGCGGTGTTGTCTTTGGGGTGGTGTCCCCCGCCCCCAAAAGAATCTGGCTCTTCGGCCAAAGCAGGGGCCAGCTTACGCAGGCGTTGAGGGTCATCACATCATCTTCATCGGCCCCAGAGGGTCGAATTGGAGGTAACAAGTCGTCGCAGCCTGGCAGCACTCGAACCAGTTCAACCCTATACACGGTGGGTGGCATCGGATTACCATGGAACACAGGGTTGCCCGGTTGAACGATTCTGCCCTTGGCGACATCGATCAACTCGCCGCCCATGAAGTGTAGGAGAGTGCATGGAACGTCGGCGGCGCCCTGCGAAAACATGTAGGGCATCAGGGATGCCTAGTCAAAGGCAAGGAGATGAAGTCATCGGCCGAGAGGCTTAGTTACCGTGATGGCATCGAGCTCGGCTAATGTTGAGGCACCGCCAACGGCGGGCGTGCAACTGACGGAGTGGCCATGTTTTGCTGTAAATAGGAAAAAAGTTTGGTCAAAAAGTTGGTTATTGTCAAGGGCCTACGAAACTGAATTTTGGAAATCTACAGAATGAACAAGCTAAGGGCTGCAAATGCCCGCAAGGCTTCAAGGGTGACGGCATAATGGCTCAGTGTTATTTAAGGGTTGGTTTGTGAGGAATTATCATGGTCTCATCATTTAGGGTTTGTTGACACCGAGGCATCCTAAGATAATGCTGCTCAAGATTCAAGGCCGGAAGGAGGGCACGGTCCAGGTATATATGTATACAATATTTGTTGATAATAAGAAGCTGTTCAGGTGACAATGTGTGTGCTGATTTTGTGGTTGTGTTGCGGACGTAGGTGGTCAGAATGATTGAACCACAGAATCACCCATTGGAGCTAAGTGGCAAAGCAAATATTTTCAAAAAGTATGAGAATATGATTTGCATAACAAGTGACAGAAATGTGTGGTTCGTAGGGCGGAGTCACATTACTTCAATTGCTGGTTTTGGAGGGCAAAACATTGTTAAATGGTCTAAGAGCCGGAAGAGCAACAAGAGTTCAAAACGAGGAAGGAATAAGAAGAGGAGGAAGGTTTGGTTCTCAAACATTGTTGAGACAATCTGTCCAATCGAAAGCTCAGAAACTGATGACACAAGCAGTGACAAGTATGTAAATAACATTTGTCCAATTAATTACAGTGTTTTTATTTCATTGATGGAACTGTGTGACAATTCAAGGGTGTAGTATGACAGCCTTTACAAGTTTAGGTGCATGTGGGCAGAGCAGAGTAGGGAGAAAAAGACTAGAGGAATTCAAACCCCGGCCCATGCATTAGTCACAAGTACCCCATATGTCCTATTTTTAGCAAAGTCATGCTAAAATTCACAGAAAATTTCAGCATGACCTTTGCTAAAAATAGGACATATGGAGTACCCGAATTTGCCGGAACGGAAGTTAATCGACATTCCGGCAAACTCAAGGGCCTCTCAGGGTACCTGCAAAATCATTATCCAATGAAGGAATTGCACCGCACACTGCTGCCTCACACTGCTGCCAAAATCATTATCGACATGCTGAATACGCGCTGCGGGTGTGTCACCTTGGATCATATACTTGCATATAAGGGGAGAAAGGCGAGAGAAGTCACCTCGGCAACAAGGAAACCCGCCACAGCTTCTCCTTGGCCCCCTTCACACAGCCAAATGGGAGCAAACTGCACAAAAGACACGAATCAGATGCGGAGCAAACTACGTATTAGTGATATCATCAGTATAGCTGGTTAGACATGCATCTGATTAAATCTTGCTGGCGATGCAAACCAAGAATTCAAAAACTTGCAAGCTTAGAATTCAGGAAATAAAGTACCCCATCTCTGCAGCCATCTATCTGGCTAACTAATTCGAAAATAAAACAACGCAAGGTTGGATTGGTTAGCTTCTCTGTAGTACTACAGATCCAACTAGTAATCTTGGTAATACTGCACCCCA
This sequence comes from Hordeum marinum, assembly GCA_022496015.1. Lineage (NCBI taxonomy): Eukaryota > Viridiplantae > Streptophyta > Magnoliopsida > Poales > Poaceae > Hordeum > Hordeum marinum. Next base: position 464,101,257 of record CM039676.1, on the reverse strand, counting down.
TTCTTATAGCTATCTATCTGACCAATGGGTAATTGATCTGCTAAAGAGAGGGGCTCTGAATTGTATGATATCGTCGTGGAGGCAGACATGGTTCCGGCAGTGGGAGCAGCTGTACACCCGCGGCCTGACCAATTCCGCCATCTATATATCTCCTGCATATTACCAATCTGATTCGACCGAACTATATCTCCATCTATAAATCTCCTGCATATTTGAAATGAAAATCCAAGAAATTAACCATTGCAGGCTAATTTGTTATGACGATGATTCCAGTTGAGCAAGTTGGCAGTTAATGATGGATCATGAGGAGATGAGTGTAAGTGACCCATGACCAATGACCATGAATATTTGTCAGTCACCATCTTCTTTGCCCTCTTGATGGCTTCAAGCATACTGATACAGTAATACACAGATGATACAAAAAAATATCGCCGGTAACAATCCAGAGGCCGTTTCTTTTCGCTGTACATGTTTGTTTTGTTTTGTGCATGGACTAGTGAAAAATCAGTGGTGGTGATCAACTGAAGAAGCCTCTGATCTGATTGAAAGAGGCCAAGAAGCATACATACACATACCTTGCTTGCCACCTGACCGACACGGAGCTCCTTGGGCACTCGGCGGTGGCGCACAAATTGGACACGGCGGCGGCGGCCAGCGGCGGTCGAAGGAAGGCCGGCCGGCCGGGAAGGAAGGAAGGGGAATCGAGGGCTCCTCGTACAATTTTTCAACAGCTTGTTTATTTCCTCGCTGCTCCTCGTACGCAGGCGTCTTTGGGGTTCGGTTTCACCATCGAACAGATCCTTGCGTTTTCTCCATGAGTCATCGTCACGAAGCCACCTTCGATGTCCCATGAACACGGTTTTCGAAGACCCGAGATCTTTATCTAGCTGACGATACATTGTGTCATCCAAGCACCTGACGCATCCAAAAAATCCGTGGACCACCTGCCTCGCGACATATCCGTAACCGAGATAGTCGTGCACCATCGTGAGGAGTGCGACTCTCATAGGGAAATATTCTTTCTCTACGGCGTCCCACGTATTGGTTGGCGTTTTCCACAGCGTGTCTAGTTCCTCTTTCAGCAGCCTCAGATACAGATTGATGTCGTTCCCTGGTTGTTTCGGCCCTTCAATTAGCATACTCATGTGAATGTACTTCCTCTTCATGCACAACCAGGGGGAAGGTTGTACATCCACACAAACACAGGCCAGGTGCTATGTGTGCTTCTCTGGCTGCCAAACGGATTGACTCCATCGGTGCTCGTGCCCAGCATGATGTTCCTTGGATCGTTCCCAAATTCTGGGTGTTCGAAGTTCAACGCTTGCCACTGGCTCGCATCCTTAGGGTGACTCAGCATCTTGTCTTTTTTATTTATCTGCGGATCATTTGCGTCATCTTCTCGCTTCTTCTCCTCCCTATCCGCGTGCCAACGTAGGAGCTTTGCTACCTTAGGGTCCGCGAAATACTGCTGCAGACGAGGAGTGATCGGAAAGTACCACACCACTTTTCGAGGAGCTTTCTTCCTCTTCTTGTATCGAGTGACGCCGCACACCGGACATATGGTAGACTCCGCGTGCTCGTCCCGATAAATGATGCAATTGTTCATGCACACATGGTATTTCAAGTGCGGTAAATCCAGAGGACCCACGATTTTCTTCGCCTCCTCGAAACTGGTCGGGCACTTGTTCCCCTTGGGAAGACGTGCGTGCCAGAATGACATGTTCTCGTTGAAGCATGCGTCGGTCATTTTGTGTTTTACCTTCATATCCAGAGCCATGAGCGTTACTTTCAGGCGGGTATACTCGGGCTTGCATCCTTCATACAATGGAGTAACCGCGTCTATCTCCAGTTGATCCAGCTTGGCTTTCTCTCGGGTGGCAGCTCTTGCGTTATCCGTCTACTTGAGAAGCAGCACTTGAATATGAGGGTCCTGCACCCAGCCCATCGATGGTCCATCGTCGTCTGCTCCGACATCTTCATCTTCATGATCATGCCCTTTGTCTGCTCCGGCATCTTCCTCATCATCATATCCGGCATCTTCTACATGATGACTGTGTACTGCATCTACTTTGTGATCATGTCCTGGAGATTCTTCATCTTCTCGCCCGCCCTCGTCGCGGTTGTCTTGCTCATGCCCTTCCTCATTCCTTGCTCGACCCCCATGGACAACTTCATAATCATCTTCATCACCTTGCCACCGGTAGCCATCCATGAAACCATGCAAGAGCAGGTGGTCCCGCACCTGTACGAAATCCGGGTCCATAAGGCTCCTCAGCTTGCATCTTCGACATGAACATCTTATCTCCGTCTCGTTCTTTTGAAGCATCTCAGCCTTCGTAGAGCTCAAAAACCTATTCACGATGCATTCGGTCATCGTGCGTACCATGGTCGCCTGCGGGGTAGAGCAAAACGATATTTTAGAACCAAGAAAAAAATTGGCATGACTTTGCCTAAAAATAGGACCAAAAAGAATGCATAGTGCCAAATTCTTGCCGAAACGGAAATGAATCAACATTCCGGCAAAATATTGGCAACTATCGCATTTCAAATACCGATACTCGCAAACAGAAACATATATGCAACTCCACAAACATATGCAACACCACAAACATAAATAGATCTATCTAGGCCATAAAAAGTGCATGTGCACGTTGTTGGAGGGAGAAAAAAGTAGATCTACAACATAAAGAAAGCTTTCCCCTTACTTACCTATCAAAAAAGGTAATTTAACCACTTAATTTGGATGAATCTATGGTGCAAATGAGGTGAGGAGGAGGAGGCAGCCAAGACAAGCTTGGAGGAGGAGGTGGAGAGAATGAAGTGGGAAAAGTGAGTGTGGTAGGTGGCTGTCCAAAATATCTAGCTGGTCCCAGGTTACTAATGGCGCACCACCCACAAGTTAGGTGGTGCGCCATTACTAGTTTTGCAAAAAAAAAAAATTAAAATGTTAGTAGTGGCGCACCGTGTGTGTGGTGCGCCATTACTAGTTTGAACTAGTAATGGCGCACAATACACTGGTGCGCCATTACGAGTTATGAAAGAAAAAGTAAAAAAAATTGTTAGTAGTGGCGCACCGGGTGAGTGGTGCCCTGGTGTGCCATTACTAGTTTTGGAAAAAAAAAGTTTGTTAGTAGTGGCGCACCGTGGGTGTGGTGCGCCATTAGTGTCCATCACACTAATGGCGCACCAACACATGGTGCGCCACTGCTATATTGTAGTGGCGCACCACATGTGTGGTGGGCCATTAATGTCCATATTATCTATAGCCCTTTTCCTAGTAGTGATGGGTTCAAAAACCCATGCCCTTTCCACCTAAACCATCCAAGATAAAGGATGCTGAGGACTTTGAGCTCTTTGCCGAAATGCTTAGACGTGTCTTTTTACGTATGCACTTGACTGATATTTTGAAAATGTCTCCTTATGCTAAGTATATGAAAGATATTGTGAGAAATAAAACAAAGATACCAGAAGCTGAGATTTCCACCATGCTGGCTAATTATACTTGTAAAGGTGGAATACCTAAGAAACTAGGAGATCCCCGAGTACCTACTATACCATGCTCTATTAAAGGAAATTATGTTAAAATTGCTTTATGCGATCTTGGAGCCGGTGTTAGTGTTATGCCTTTCTCTTTATACCGTGGACTTGATTTGAATAAGTTGACACCTACTGAAATCTCTTTGCAAATGCCTGATAAATCAACTGCTCTACCTATCGGTATTTGTGAGGATGTACCTGTCATAGTTGCAAATGCTACTATCTTGACGTACTTTGTTATTCTTGATATTCCCGAGGACGACAGTATGTCGATCATCCTTGGTAGACCCTTCTTGAATACTGCAGGGGCTGTTATTGATTGCAAGAAGGGCAATGTCACTTTTCATATTAATGGTAATGAGCATACGGTACACTTTTCGAAGAAACAACCTCAAGTTCATAGTATCAACTCTATTGAAAAAATTTCAACAATTATTATTGGAGACTTTGAGTTCCCTCTTCCTACTGCCAAGAAGAAATATGATATACTTATTGTCGGGGAAATTCACATCCCCATTGAGAATTTTTAAGAAATTTTGAGAAGGTTGCTAAGAGGATCTTCAAGCCGGGGTTCTAAGGGAGATGAGAATGAAATGAAGGAGAAACCCAAATACAATCTTCCTCGCCTCACAGAAATCCGACCATATGAATAGACGTGTGACACATTCTTGAGGGCGGCTGGAATATATGAAGATTTCTATTATTTGGCCAAGAATGCAGGCATCACTGACTTCCTCAACGATAAGTGTGACCAGTACCTCTTGCTCACTAATAGCCTTGTGCAAAATTTTCACTTTCATCCTAGGGAAGACCCTCCTACAGTAGAATTTTATTTATATGATGTGCCTAAGAAAATGAATCTTTGTGATTTTTGCAAAGTTTGCAAGATACCCTATGAGGGCAGCATCAGGAAACCACGTCCTCGAGACATGGAAGATTTTATTGCCTCAGTCACTGTAGGAGAAGAGAGAGGCGTGTCAAAGGAAAGAGCAACTAGTTTACATTTTCCTGTGCTACGTTATTATTCATTATTTATGGGAAGATGTTTAGTTGGTCGCTGGGAGAGTGGTAGCCTTAGTGCTCCTAACCTCGCTCTTTTGTGCCATGCTTTACTTGCTGATAGAACTTTTAGTCTGGGCGCTATGGGGGCCCAACGGTTGAACACCAACCATTCGAAGGGGACCATATTCGGAGGTATCTATGCATCTTGTTTAGATAACATTTTGAGATACCCATTAGGCTTCACGAGAAAGATGAAAAGCTGATACCCGCGAAGTTTTTTAGATTATGACCGTATGGTAGCCCATGATTGTATTAAGAAGAATGATGATAGGAGGCTGCTTTACAACTTAGTATTTAGTCAGGGTACTTGTGAGATTATTACTCTCCCTACTTCTTCTCTACTCGATATTCATTCAGGCAGGTACACTGTTATGCCCGATGACATCTACCAATATGGGGGTTTGGAGCAACCCCCAGCACCGGCTCTAGATCCATATCACACCCTGGTCTTTCAGTGGGAGCCACAAGAGATCGCTAATAAGTGGAACCCTCAGTGTCCTCCGGAGTACCCCGGAAAAGGTTATTTCCAGCCATGGCCCTAGACCAACTTAGGCCAAAAGCCTAAGCTTGGGGGAGTACGTATTTCTCACCGACATTACATTCATGTTCACACAGTTATTTCAGTTATCGGCGTTCATACTTTTTCATTGTACTATCCATGGTGGTTTATATTCTTGTTTTGCTTTCTTCTTGTGTGTTTAATTAACTTTGAATAAAATACAAAAAAAATTAGTTCTAGCTTTATTTCCTAGTTGCTTAGTTGTAGCATTAAAGAAAAAACGCAAAAAGTTTTCTCGTTTTTCTTTTTGCTTGTTGGGAGGTTTCCCGTGTAAATAAATTTTCTTTCATTTCTTTGGGTCGTAAGGAGAAGACCATGATGGCATGTTGAGGGGCTCTCATATGCACTATTGTTTATCTTACAAATAGCCCATATTGCCTTGTCTTCTCCTTTGGTTTATTGTTTGCAGATTCCAGCTTAGTCCAATGCACGTGTACTCTTATTATTATTATTATTCACATCGTTCGGTCATGCAAGTGAAAGGCAATAATGACGATATTTGATGAAAAGATTGAGATGGAGAAAACCTGGTATGAACTCGACCTATCTTGCTTTTGTAAATATGATTAGCTCATCGTTCCGAATTCAGTACATTATGGGTTGACCATGTTTGCAACAACAATTAGAGATTATAGTTATTCATGCCATTCTTAATTAGCTAAGAGTGGATAATGGTTTGTCTTGAGTGCCAACATGCGCATTAAAATGGTTGTGATATAGTATGATAGAATGGTATCCTCCTCTGGATGATTCAAGTGGCTTGACTTGGCACATGTTCACACATGTAGTTGAAACAAATCAACATAGCCTCCACGATATTTATGTTCATAGTGAATTATATCCTACTCATGCTTGCATTCAATGTTGGTTAGTCTCAAGGCATGTTTATGACTATGTCGCTCTCTAGTTGGTCGCTCCCCAGTCTTTTGCTGGCCTTCACTTGTACTAAGTGGGAATACTACTTGTGCATCCATCTCAATAAACCCAAAGTTATTCCATTTGAGTCCACCATATCTACCTATATGCGGTATTTACCTGCCGTTCCAAGTAAATTTGCATGTGCTAAACTTTAAACCTTCAAATAAACCTTCTGTTTTATATGCCCAAATCGCTCATGTGGAGACTAGGGGCTGTCAGTATCTTCCATGCTAGGTGGGTTATTCTGACGATATGTGTTAATTCACTATCATTCACGAGAAAGTGGCTGGTAATCGGGATGCCCAGTTCCATGATCGATATAAAAAGCAAAATATAATCAAACAAAACTCCCCCAGGAATGTGTTTGTATTGATGGTACCTGTGAATTCGGCCTGCCGTGGAGTGTGACTGATTGCTGGAGGGGGAGTAAAAACTTTACCATTCTATTTGGGAACCGCCTATAATGTATCTAGCATGCAAGATATTGAAAACCTCTTGGTCATTATGTGAGCAACGAAAGCATACCGCTCAAAAACCATTAAGTCATATTGTATCATGATTGTTTTGATAAATTGTTGTCATCCGAGACTTGTTAGTATTGCTTGCTAGTTGGTTATGCCATTGACATGAGTAAATGAGAGACCTAAATGTTATTGTGAATGTGGTTAGTTTATAATCTTTGGTGAAAATCTGAACATAAGTTAGACATATTAACAACAGCAAGATCAAACAGAGTTTGTAAAAGTTTTTCTTTATCACTTTCAGTTTATCAACTGAATTGCTTGAGGACAAGCAAAGGTTTAAGCTTGGAGGAGTTGATACGTCTCCACCGTATCTACTTTTCCAAACTCTTTTGCCCTTGTTTTGGACTCTAGTTTCCATGATTTGAATGGAACTAACCCGGACTGATGTTGTTTTCAGCAGAATTGCCTTGGTGTTATTTTTGGGCAGAAATAAAAGTTCTCGGATCGTCTTGAAAATTTATGGAGAATATTTTTGGAATTAATAAAAAATAATCGCGCAAGAATTAACCAGAGGGAGGCCGCCAGCAAGCTACAAGCCTGCTAGCCGCGAACACCCCTGGCCACGTGGAGCAGGCTTGTGGGCCCCTCATGGCTCCTCCGACCTCCTCTCCACGTTCATATAACCCTATTTGTCGAGGAAAAAATCAGAGAGAAGAGTTCATTGCATTTCATGATATGGAGCCGCCGCCAATGCCAGTTCTTCCTCGGGAGACCAGATCTGGAGTCCATTATGGGCTCCAGAGAGGGGAAATTGATGCCTTCGTCATCACCAACCATCCTTCATCACCAATTCCATTATGCTCCCCACCGTTCATGAGTAATCTCATCGTAGGCTTGCTGGATGGTGATGGGTTGGATGAGATTATCATGTAATCGAGTTAGTTTGGTTAGGGTTTGATCCCTAGTATCCACTATGTTTTGAGATTGATGTTGCTATGACTTTGCTATGCTTAATGCTTGTCACTAGGGCCCGAGTGCCATGATTTCAGATCTGAATCTGTTATGTTTTCATGAATATATGTGTGTTCTTGATCCTATATTGCAAGTTGTAGACACCTATTACGAGTTATGATCCGCATCCCCCAGGGTGACAATAACTGGGATTCTTTCCGGTGATTATTGTAGTTTGAGGAGTTCATGTATTCACTAAGTGCTAATGCTTTGGTCCGGTTCTCTATTAAAAGGAGGCCTTAATATCCCTTTGTTTCCAATAGGACCCCGCGGCCACGGTAGGATATAACAAAAGATGTCATGCAAGTTCTTTTTGATAAGCACGTATGCCTATATATGGAATACATGCCTACATTACATTGATGAATTGGAGCTAGTTCTGGGTCACCCTATGTTATAACTATTGCGTGATGAATGCCATCCGGCATAATTATCCATCACTGATCCATTGCCTACGAGCTTTCCATATATTGATCTTTGCTCAGTTACTTTTCCGTTGCTACTGTTACAGTCACTACAAACTGCTACTATCACTTTGCTACCATTACTATTACTACCATATTACTTTTCTACTGAATACTTTGCTGAAGATATAAAGTCTTTCAGGTGTGGTTGAATTGACAACTCAGCTGCTAATACTCGAGAATATTCTTGGCTCCCCTTGTGTCGAATCAATTAATTTGGGTTGAATACTCTATCCTCGAAAACTGTTGCGATCCCCTATACTTGTGGGTTATCATGGCCCCCCTGCAGTTGATTCTTTTGCCAATATTTTTTATTAATTCCAAAAATATGCCCTGTAAATTTTCAAGTCAATCCGAGAACTTTTATTTCTGCACAAAAATAACACCAAGGAAATTCTGCTAAAAACAACGTCAGTCCGGGTTAGTTCCATTCAAATAATGCAAATTAGAGTCCAAAACAAGGGCAAAAGAGTTTGGAAAAGTAGATACGTTGGAGACGTATCAACTCCCCCAAGATTTTGCTTGTCCTCAAGCAATTCAGTTGATGAACTGAAAGTGATAAAGAAAAACTTTTACAAACTCTGTTTGATCTTGCCATTGTAAATATGTCTAACTTATGTTCAGATTTTCAGCAAAGATTATAGACTAACCACATTCCCAATAACATTTAGGTCTCACATTTACTCACATCAATGGAATAATCAACTACCAAGCAATAATAATAAGTCTCGGATGACAACAATTTAATCAAAACAATCATGATACAATATGACATAATGGTATCTCGCTAGCCCTTTCTGAGACCGCAAAACATAAATGCAGAGCACCTCTGAAGAACGAGGGCTGACTGAACATTGTAATTCATGGTAAAAGAGATCCAGTCAAGCTCATACTCAATATCAATTAATAGCAAAGCATACAAAGGATGGTGGTGCTCTCTAACGGGTGCCTTTTATTAGAAGATGATGACCTAACAATAAAGTAAATGGAAAGGCCCTTCACAGCAGAGGTGCCACAACTCGAGCTTTTAAAACATAATAGGTTCAGATCTGAAATCATGGCACTCGGGCCCTAGTGACAAGCATTAAGCATAACAAAGTCATAGCAACATCAATCTCAAAACATAGTGGATACTACGGATCAAACCCTAACAAAACTAACTTGATTACATGATAAATATCATCCAACCCATCACTGTCCAGCAAGCCTGTGATGAGATTACTAACGAACGGTGGAGAGCATCATGAAATTGGTGATGAAGGGTGGTTGGCGATGACGAAGGCATCGATTTCCCCTCTTCGGAGCCCAAAACGAACTCCAGATCTGGTCTCCTGAGGAAGAACAGGAGATGGCGGTGGCTCTGTATCGTGAAACACGATGAACTCTTCTCCTTTTTCCCCCTCCCCAAATAGGAATATATAGAAGTGGAAACAAGGTCGGAGGAGCATCAGGGGGTCCACAAGCCATAGGGGCACGCCCTAGGGGGTGGGCGCGCCCACCAGGCTTGTGGCCAAGTGGTGGGCCCCTTGTAGTTGATTCTTTCGCCAATAATTTTTTATTAATTCCAAAAATATTCTCTATAAATTTCTAGGTCAATCCGAGAACTTTTATTTCTGCACAAAAATAACACCAAGGCAATTCTGCTAAAAACAACGTCAGTCCGGGTTAGTTCCATTCAAATCATGCAAATTAGAGTCCAAAACAAGGGCAAAAGAGTTTGGAAAAGTAGATACGTTGGAGACGTATCAAGGACGTACGTATGTGTTGAGCTGCCGGACGAAGGACGAGAAGGTGTTGTGCTTGAAGTACTTGGGGAGGAGGTCCCTGGCAAACTCGAGCATGTTCCAAACGATGAAGCTGTTGTTGGCCGGCCCCCACGACACCATCGCGTCCATCACCGGGTCATCCACCATGTTGTACGTCTTCATCAGGAACGGAGGCGGCGCCCCCACCCCCGCCCCCATCGCCCTAGGAGGCGCCACCGACGTCGTCACCGTGGACACCTCCGCCGCAGCGGCAGCGGCAACCCCGGCATCCATCGTCGCCCCTCGATGTGTACGGAGCCCGTACGACACGACCCCGCTCTTCCTCGGATATGATTCGATTCGAACGGGAGGGGAGAGATTCTGCATCACGTCCAAGATAAGTAGACCGAAACGATTCTGCATCTACTACTTTTAGTTCCCACCTCGACCGCTATCCAGCATGCACCTAGTGTATTAAGTTCATGGAAAAACAAAGTAATGCAATCAGAACGGTGACATGATGTAGACAAGATCTATTCATGTAGGAATAGACTCCATCTTGTTATCCTTAATAGCAACGATACATGCGTGCCTTGCTGCCCCTTCTATGACTGGGAAAGGACGCTGCAAGACAGAATCCATCACAAAGCACCTCTTACCATGGCAAGAAAAATTGATCTAGTTGGCCTAACTAAACCAAAGATTCAAAGAAGAAATACGAGGCTATAAGTAATCATGCATATCAGAGATCAAAGAAGACTCAAATAATATTCATGGATAGAAACTGATCATGAACTCAAAATTGATCGGATCCCAACAAACATATCGCTGGAATTGTGTTTTGTCGACTCCCCTAGGGTTTTTGGAATATTTTGGTATTTCTAGAGCTGATAGGCGGTGGAGAGGCGTCCCTAGGTGGGCACGATACACTAGGCCGTGCCAGGGGCCTCTAGCGCACCCCAGTATCTTGTGCCCTCCTCGGTCTTCCTCTCTGGCACTTCTGTGGCCCACTGGATGTCTTTTGGCCCAAATAAAATCTCCAAAAAGTTTCACGGTGTTTGGGCTTCATTTGATACTGGTTTTCTACGAAGTAAAAACCAAGCAAAAAACAACAACTGGCACTTGGCACTATGTCAATAGGTTAGTCCCAAAAATGATATAAAATTATTGTCAAACATCCAAGATTGATAATATAACAACATGGAACAATCAAAAATTATAGATACATTAGAGACGTATCAGCATCCCCAAGGTCAATTCCTACTCATCCCCGAGTAGGTAAATGATAAAAATAGAATTTTTTATGAGGAATGATGCCTAACATGTTCATCACATATTGTTTTCTTTTGTAGCATGGTTATTTGGACTTTTAGATGGTTCAAAGCAATAGTCTAGTTTTGACATGAAGACTTCAATACTCAAGCATACCAACAAGCAACCATGTCTTTCAAAATTGGAGCTAGTTCTTTGTCACCCTATGTTATAATTGTTGCATGATGAATGCCATCCGACATAATTATCCATAACTGATCCATTGCCTACGAGCTTTTCACATATTGTTCTTTGCTAAGTTACTTTTCCGTTGCTACTGTTACGAACGCTACAAAACTGCTACTATAACTTTTGTTGCTATTACCATTACTTCCATACTACTTTGCTACAGATATAAAGTCTTTCAGGTGTGGTTGAATTGACAACTCAGCTACAAATACTCGAGAATATTCTTGGCTCCCCTTGTGTCAAATCAATAAATTTCGGTTGAATACTCTACCCTCGAAAACTGTTGCGATCCCCTATACTTGTGGGTTATCATGTCCCCCCTGCAGTTGATTCTTTCGCCAATATTTTTTTACTAATTCCAAAAATATTCTCTGTAAATTTTCAGGTCAATCCAAAAACATTTATATCTGCACAAAAATAACACCAAGGCAATTCTGCTGAAAACAACGTCAGCCCAGGTTAGTTCCATTCAAATCATGCAAATTAGAGTCCAAAACAAGGGCAAAAGAGTTTGGAAAAGTAGATACGTTGGAGACGTATCAACTCCCCCAAGCTTCTGCTTGTCCTCAAGCAATTCAGTAGATAAACTGAAAGTGATAAAGAAAACTTTTACAAACTCTGTTTGATCTTGCCGTTGTAAATTTGTCTAACTTATGTTCAGATTTTCAGCAAAGATTATAAAGTAACCACATTCACAATAACATTTAGGTCTCACATTTACTCACATCAATGGCATAATCAAATAGTGAGCAATAATAATAAGTCTCGGATGACAACAATTTAATCAAAACAATCATGATACAATATGACATAATGGTATCTCGCTAGCCCTTTCTGACACCACAAAACATAAATGCAGAGCACCTCTGAGTAACGAGGGCTGACTGAACATTGTAATTCATGGTAAAAGAGATCCAGCCATACTCATACTCAATATCAATTAATAGAAAAGCATACAAAGGATGGTGGTGCTCTCTAACTGTTGCCTTTTATTAGAAGATGATGACCTAACAATAAAGTAATGGAAAGGCCCTTCACAGAGGGAAGCATTGATTTGCAGAGGTGCCACAGCTCGAGCTTTTAAAACAGAGATAGGTAATGGTTTTTGAGCGGTATGCTTTCATTGCTCACATAACGACCAATAGGTTTTCAATATCTTCCACGCTAGATACATTATAGGTGGTTCCCAAACATTATAGTAAAGTTTTTACTCCCCCTCCCCCAATCAGTCACACTCCATGGCGAGCCGAATCCACGTGTACCGTCCATACAAACATAGTCCTAGGGGGAGTTTTGTTTAATTATAATTTGCTTTTTATTTCAAGCATGGATGGGCATCCCGATTACCAGCCACTTTCTCGTGAATGATAGTGAATCAACACATATCGTGAGAATAACCCACCTAGCATGGAAGATACCGACAGCCCCTAGTCGCCACATGAGCGATTTGGGCATACAAAACAGAAAGTTTATTCGAAGGTTTAAACTTTAGCACATGCAAATTTACTTGGAACGGCAGGTAAATACCGTAAATAGTTAGATATGGTGGACTCATATGGAACAACTGTGGGTTTATGGAGATGGATGCACGAGTAGTATTCCCGCTTAGTACAAGTGAAGGCTAGCAAGAGACTGGGGAGCGACCAACTAGAGAGCGACACAGTCATCAACATGCTTTAAGATTAATCAACTTTGAACGCAAGCATGATTAGGATATAATTCACTATGAACATAAACATCGTGGAGGCTATGTTGGTTTGTTTCAACTACATGCGTGAACATGTGCCAAGTCAAGCCACTCGAATCATTCAGAGGAGGATACCATTCTATCATACTACATCACAACCATTTTAATGCGTATTTTGGCACTCAAGACAAACCATTATCCAATCTTAGCCAATTAAGCATGGTATGAGCAGCTATAATATCTAATTGTCATTGCAAATATGTTTCTTCTATAATGGGCTAAATTAAGAACGATGAGCTAATCATATTTACAAAAGTAAGACAGGTCGAGTTCATACCAACTTTTCTCCATCTCAGTCAGTTCATCATATATCGTTATTATTGCCTTTCACTTACACGACCGAACGATGTGAATAATAAGTTGAGTGCATGTGCATTGGACTAAGCTAGAATCTGCAAACAACAACTCAAAAGGGAAGACAAAGAAATATGGGATCTTTATAAGATAAACAATAATGCATACGAGAGCCACTCAACATGTCATCGTGGTATTCTCCTTACAACCCATAGAAAAGAAAGGAAAATTATTTACACAGGAAAGCTCCCAACAAGCAAAAGAAGAACAAGAAATGTTTTTGGGTTTTCTTTTAATACTACAACCAAAACAAACTAGAAGGCAAAGGTGGAACAAAAATCTTTTTTGTTTTTCTTAAAGATTAATCAAACACACAAGAAGAAAGCATAAAGAAGAAAATAAACTACCATGGATAATACAATGAAAAGGTATGAACACTGACAACTGAAATGAGTGTGTGAACATGAATGTAATGTTGGTGAGAAATACGTACTCCCCCAAGCTTAGGCTTTTGGCCTAAGTTGATCTAGGGCCATGGCTGGCCCGGATAATATCCGAAGTCATAGTTGGGGTTGTACTGGGCTGCGGCGGCTATTGCCTGAACGACTGTAGTGTGAAGGCGATCTGATTCCATGTTCCTCTTGTACCTGTTTGCCTCCTCTCTGGTTATAAAGTATCTTTGTTTTTCCTGAAAGTTAAAGAAGGCAGGAGCAGGAAGGGTAACATGGACAGCATGTCGTCTGTCAAAAATTAGTCGGTACTAGAGGGATTGCTCGTTCCTTTCAAGAAACTGGTAGCGCACCAAAGCCTCATATTCAAGAAAAGTAGGGGGTAAATCAATATCATTCTCTCTTACGGGTACCCCAAGATACTTAGCTACACGGGTGGCATAAATTCCACCAAAGAAATCGCCATCCTTAGCATTATAATGTAACCTCCTAGCAATAATAGCCCCCAAGTTATATTGTCTATCTACCATTATAGCACTCTTAAGAATACTCAGATCAGGCAGACAAAGGGGGCTATGCTCGTGTTTACCGTTAATACATCTACCTATGAAGAGAGCAAAATAATATATAGCTGGAAAGTGAATGCTCCCCAAAGTAGCTTGCGTAATGATTCTTGTTTCTCCCACTGCGATGCTAGCAAGGATATCGTTATATTCATTTTTATGAGGATCTCTACGGCTACCCCACTGTGGAATCTTGCATGCATCATTAAAATCCTTTATGTCCATGGTGTAGGACTTATCATAAAGATTAAATAGGACAGAATGATAATTATGCCTGGATGAAAATTCAAACCTACGTATAAAAGAACCAGTGAGTTGATAATATTGCTTGCATCGGTCTGAAATAAAATCCTCAAGGCCAGCATTCCTTATGTATGCATAAAACTCTTCCTTGAACCCGACATTATCCATGAATTGATCCAACGACCATTAGCAAGGCAGCACCCGAGCTTCCCTCGGTGGTTCAAAATCGGGCTCACGTAACGCGAGTCTCAGAATTTTCTTGCTCGAGGAACCACCTTGGTACATTATCCTCAACATCTTTACTTTCTCTGAAAAATCTCTAAAAAAATTAGTGAACTAAAACAAAGGTGAACAAAACTCAACAAAACTCATAGCAACTACTTCCTCAAGTCCCTAGAGATTATATCATGCATCAAAACTACTTGGGACCATAAAATTTGACATGCAAGCTCAAAAACAAGGTCACCACAACAGCAAAAAATTGCAATATATAAGGCACTAGAACAAAAACTAATTGGACCATTGGAGGAGTCACATACCGATGAGTAATCCCCTAAAACAGTTTTGCAAATGGGGCTTTGAGCAAGGAGATCGAAAATGGCAACAAGATGAGCTAGAACACGGGTTTGAGCAATGGTGGGATTTTTTCTGGAGGAAGATGAAGTGAATGGGTGCTGGAATAAGTGGAGGAGGGCCACGTGGGACCCACAAGCCACAAGGGCGCGCCTAGGGGGGTGGGCGCGCCCTACAGGCTTGTGGCCCACTGGTGCAGCCCCCTGATACATACTCAGTATAAAAAATTCTTAAATATTCCAGAAAAAATCATACTCCATTTTCAGGACATTTGAAAAACTTTTATTTTCAGGTCTCTTTTTTATTGCACGGGAAACTCAGAAAACAGGAAAATAATAGCATTTTAACTTAATTTCATCTAGGTAATAGAAAGTAAAAGGTAGGTACACAAAGTTGTGCTTTCTAAATTCATCCATCTCATGCTCATCAAAAGGAATCCATCAATAAGGTTGATCAAGTCTTATTAACAAACTTCTTTCGAATAACATGAAACCGAAGATTTTTTGAATAACACTAAGTTACGTCAATGGGGATATGCATTTCCCCAACAATAAGTATATCATATTTCTTCTTGACAGTAGGAAGAGGGAACTCAAAGTCTCCAATAATAATCGTTGGAATTTTTTCAATAGAGTTGATACTATGAACTTGAGGTTGTTTCTTCGGAAAGTGTACCGTATGCTCATTACCATTAATATGAAAAGTGACATTGCCCTTTTTGCAATCAATAACAGCCCCTGCAGTATTCAAAAAGGGTCTACCAAGGATGATCGACATACTGTCGTCCTTGAGAATATCAAGAATAACAAAGTCCGTCAAGATAGTAGCATTTGCAACTGCGACAAGTACATCGTCACAAATACCGATAGGTAGAGCAGTTGATTTATCAGCCATTTACAGGGAGATCTTAGTAGGTCTCAACTTATTCAAATCAAGTCTACAGTATAAAGAGAAAGGCATAACGCTAACACCAGCTCCAAGATCGCATAAAGCAGTTTTAACATAATTTCCTTTAATAGAGCATGGTACAGTAGGTACTCCAGGATCTCCTAATTTCTTAGTTATTCCACCTTTAAAAGTATAATTAGCAAGCATGGTGGAAATCTCAGCTTTCGGTATCATTCTTTTATTTGTCACAATATCTTTCATATACTTAGCATAAGCAGACATTTTCAAAATATCAGTCAAGCGCATACGTAAAAAGACAGGTCTAAGCATTTCAGCAAAGCGCTCAAAATCTTCATCATCCTTTTTCTTGGATGGTTTAGGAGGAAAGGGCATGGGTTTCTGAACTGATAGTTCTCTTTCTCTACCATGCTTCCTAGCAATGAAGTCTCTTTTATCGTATCTTTTATTCTTAGGTTGTGGGTTATCAAGATCATTAGCAGGTTCAATCTCAACATCATTATCATTACTAGGTTGAGACTCAACATGAACATCATTAGTAATGTTATCACTAGGCTCATGTTCATCACCATATTGGGTCTCGCCATCAGAAATAGAAATATCATTTGGATTCTCAAATGTATCTATAACAGGTTCACTAGCAACATGCAAAGTACTATCATCATTCTTTTTCCTACTCTTATTGGAACGAATAGGTTCATCCGTATTAACTCTTTGAGAATCTTGCTTAATTATCTTAGGATGGCCCTGAGGATACAAAGGTTCTTGAGTCATTCTACCTCCTCTAGTCACAACTTTAACAGAATGATCATTGTCTTTACTATTCATCTCATTAAGCAAATCATTTTGAGCCTTAAGTACTTGTTCTACTTGAGTGGTTACCATGGAAGTAAGTTTAATAAGCTTAAGAACATTGACAATTCTACTCAAATAATCACCAAAGCGATCAAGCATATAAGCATTATGTTTCAATTGTCTACTAACATAAGCATTGAAATTTTCTTGCTTCACAATAAAATTATCAAATTCATCCAAGCATTGACTAGCAGACTTATTATAAAGAATATCTCTTCATCAAATCTATAGAGAGAATTTACCTCTACTACCTGTGTTGGGTTATCGAGACCATGTATTTCTTCAATAGGTGGTAGATTCTTAACATCTTCAGCTTTAATACCCTTTACTTTCATAGATTTCTTTGCCTCTTGCATATCTTCAGGACTGAGGAATAGAATACCTCTTTTCTTTGGAGTTGGCTTTGAAGGTGGTTCAGGAATAGTCCAATCATTATCATTGCTCAATATTTATTCAATAGTAATTCATCCTGTTCAATAGTTCATTTCCTAAAAACACAACCAGCACCACTATCTAGGTGGTCCCTAGAAGCATCGGTTAGTCCATTATAAAGATATCAAGTATTTCATTTTTCTAGAGAGGATGATCAAGCAAAGCATTAAGTAATTGGAGGAGCCTCCCCCAAGCTTGTGGGAGACACTTTTCTTCAATTTGCACAAAGTTAAATATTTCCTGCAAGGCAGCTTATTTCTTGTGGACAGGGAAATATTTTTCAAAGAAGTAATAAATCATGTCCTGGGGACTATGCACACAACCAGGAGCAAGAGAATTAAACCATATCTTAGCATCACCCTTTAATGAGAAAGGAAACAACTTAAGAATATAGTAATAGCGAATTTTTTCCTCATGAGTAAATAGGGTGTCTATATCATTCAATTTGGTAAGATGTGCCACAACAGTTTCAGATTCATAACCATGGAAAGGATCAGATTCAACCAAAGTAATTAACTTAGGATCGACAGAGAATTCATAATCCTTATTAGTCACAAAGATAGGTGAAGTAGCAAACTTAGGATCATATTGCATTCTAGCATTCAAAGATTTTTCCTTCCACTTGCGAAGCAATTTCTTAAGATCATCTCTATCCTTACAAGCAAGAAAGTCCCTAGCTACATCTCCTTCCATAACATAACCTTCAGGTATATCAGGCAATTCATATCTAGGAGAGCTAGGTCTAGCAGGTGTATCATAGTGTTTAGTTTCAATAATTTCATCAGATTCAGAAATATTATCAGTTTCATGATTGGCTCTAGCAATTTGTTTATCAAGAAATTCACCCAGTGGCACATTATCATCAAGCAAAGTATCATCATAAGCATCATGCATAGCAGAAGTAGCATCATCAATTACTTGCGACATATTAGAATCACTAGCAGGTGGTGGTGTCGCAAATTTACTCATAACAAAAGCTGAATCAAGTGCAGAGCTAGATGATAATTCCTTACCTGTCCTCGTAGTTGATGGGTAGCTCTTGCTTTTTGGATCTTTAAGATTCCTCATAATGATCAATAGATATATATATCCCAAGTGACTCAGAGAATAGAGTTATGCTCCCTGGCAACAGCCCAGAAAAATGTCTTGATAACTCACAAATATAGGGGATCGCAACAGTTTTCGAGGGTAGAGTATTCAACACAAATTTATTGATTCGACACAAGGGGAGCCAAATAATATTCTCGAGTATTAGCAGCTGAGTTGTCAATTCAACCACACCTGAAAGACTTAATATCTGTAGCAAAGTAGTATGGAAGTAATGGTAATAGCAACAAAAGGGATAGTAGCAGTTTTGCAGCGTTTGTAACAGTAGCAACGGAAAAGTAACTTAGCAAAGAACAATATGTGAAAAGCTCGTAGGCAATGGATCAGTGATGGATAATTATGTCGGATGGCATTCATCATGCAACAATTGAAACATAGGATGACACAGAACTAGCTCCAATTCATCAATTTAATGTAGGCATGCATTCCATATACAGTCATATGTGCTTATGGAAAAGAACTTGCATGACATCTTTTGTCCTACCCTCCCATGGCAGAGGGGTCCTATTGGAAACTAAGGGATATTAAGGCCTCCTTTTAATAGATAACCATACCAAATCATTAGCACTTAGTGAATACATGAACTCCTCAAACTACGGTAATCACCGGAAAGAATCCTAGCTTTTGTCACCCTGGGGGATGCGGATCGTAACTTGTAATAGGTGTGTACAACTTGCAAGATAGGATCAAGAACACACATATATTCATGAAAACATATTAGGTTCAGATCTGAAATCATGGCACTTGAGCCCTAGTGACAAGCATTAAGCATAACAAAGTCATAGCAACATCAATCTTAGAACAGAGTGGATACTAGGGATCAAACCCTAACAAAACTAACTCGATTACATGAGAAATATCATCCAACCCATCACCGTCTAGCAAGCATGCGATGAGATTACTCGATGATCACGAATGGTGGAGAGCATCATGGAATTGGTATGAAGGATGGTTGGTGATGACGAAGGCGTTGATTTCCCCTCTTCGGAGCTCAAAATGGACTCCAGATTTGGTCTCCTGAGGAAGAACAGGAGATGAAGGTGGCTCCGTATCGTGAAACGCGATGAAATCTTCTCCTTTATTTTTTATCTCCGAATAGGAATATATAGAAGTGGAAACGAGGTCAGAGGAGCATCAGGGGGCCCACAAGCCACAGGGGCGTGCCCTAGGGGGTGGGCACGCCCACCAGGCTTGTGGCAAGTGGTGGGCCCTCTGTAGTTGATTCCTTTGCAAATATTTTTTTATTAATTCCAAAAATGTTCTCTGTAAATTTTTAGGTCAATTCGAGAACTTTTATTTCTGCATAAAAATAACACCAAGGCAATTCTGTTGAAAACAATGGCAGTCCGGGTTAGTTCCATTAAAATCATGGAAATTAGAGTCCAAGACAAGGGCAAAAGAGTTTGGAAAAGTAGATACGTTGGAGATGTATCAAGGACGTACGTATGTGTTGAGCTGCCGAACGAAGGAGGAGAAGTTGTTGTGCTTGAAGTACTTGGGGAGGAGGTCCCTGGCAAACTTGGGCATGTTCTAGATGATGAAGTTGTTGTTGGTCGGCCCCCACGACACCACCGCGTCCGTCATCGGGTTGCCCACCATCTTGTATTTCCTCATCAGGAACAAAGGCGGCGCCCCCGCCCCTGCCCCATCGCCCCGGGAGGCGCCACCGCCATCGTCACCGTGGACACCGCCGCCGCAGCGGCATCGGCAACCCCGGCATCCATCGTCGCCCCTCGATCCGTACAGAGCCCATACGGCATGGCCCCGATCTTCCTCGGAGCTGATTCGATTCGAGCGGGAGGGGAGAGATTCTGCATCATGTCCAAGACAAGTAGACCAAAACGATTCTGTATCTACTACTTTTACTTCCCACCTCGACCGCTATCCAGCATGCATCTAGTGTATTAAGTTCATGGAAAAACAAAGTAATGCAATAAGACCGGTGACATGATGTAGACAAGATCTATTCATGTAGGAATAGACCCCATCTTGTTATCCTTAATAGCAACAATACATGCGTGCCTTGCTGCCCCTTCTGTCACTGGGAAAGGACGCCGCAAGACTGAATCCATCACAAAGCACCTCTTACCATGGCAAGAAAAATCGATCGAGTTGCCCTAACTAAACGAAAGATTCAAAGAATAAATATGAGGCTATAAGTAACCATGCATATAAGAGATCAAAGAAGACTCAAATAATATTCATGGATAGAAACTCATCATGAACTCAAAATTCATCGGATCCCAACAACACATCGTTGAAATTGTGTTTCGTCAACTCCCCTAGGGTTTTTGGAATATTTTGGTATTTCTAGAGCTGATAAACGGTGGAGAGGCGTCCCGAGGTGGGCACGATACACTAGGCCGTGCCAGGGGCCTCTGGCATGCCCTAGTATCTTGTGCCCTCCTCGGTCTTCCTCTCTGGTATTTCTATGGCCCACTGGATGTCTTCTGGCCCAAAAAAATCTCCAAAAAGTTTCACGGTGTTTGGGATTCATTTGATACTGGTTTTGTACGAAGTAAAACCAAGCAAAAAACAACAACTAGCACTTGGCACTATGCCAATAGGTTAGTCCCAAAAAATGATATAAAATTACTATAAAATTATTGTCAAACACCCAAGATTGATAATATAACAACATGGAACAATCAAAAATTATAGATACATTAGAGACGTATCAGCATCCCCAAGCTCAATTCCTACTCGTCCCCGAGTAGTAAATGATAAAAATATAATTTTTGATGAGGAATGATGCGTAACATGTTCATCACATATTGTTTTCTTTTGTAGCATGGACATTTGGACTTTTAGATGGTTCAAAGCAATAGTCTAGTTTTGACATGAATACTTCAATACTCAAGCATACCAACAAGCAACCATGTCTTTCAAAATATCAACACTAAAGAAAGGTATCCCTAGCCCATCATGCTCAATCATTGACCCATTCATGAAACACACTCGAATATTAGCTACACATAATGCTCAAGTACGATCATAGTGCCCCCCTACTTTGTGCTTTATAAGAGAAGATGGAGACTCAAATGAAAAAAGAAATTGCATAAAGTAAATAGATAGGCCCTTCGCAAAGGGAAGTAGGGATTTGTAGAGGTGCCAGAGCTCAAGGTTTAAACTGATAGAGAAAAATATTTTGGGTGGCATGCCTTTCCTGTCAACGAAAACGACCGATAGATTTCAATACCTATCCATGCTAGATGTATCATAAGCAGTTCCCAAACAGAAAATAAAGTTTATTCCTTTTTCCACCATTCTTTCACAATCCATGGCTAGCCGAATCCACAGTTGCCTTCCATATCAACACTTTCCAAGGAATTTATTATTTGACAACATAAAGTAAATCTCTACTTTTTATTTATTTCGGGACTGGGCATCCCTATTACCGCCATACTCTCATGCAATGACAAGTGAATAAACGCTCATCTTGAGAATAACACATCTAGCAAGGAAAAATATCGGTCACCTCCTTCCGCTTCATGAGTGGTACGAGCACACGAAAAGGAAATTCATTTTGAATATTAGAGATGGCACATACAAATTTGCTTGGAACGGCATGGAAATAC
Organism: Hordeum marinum; assembly: GCA_022496015.1. Classification (NCBI taxonomy): domain Eukaryota; kingdom Viridiplantae; phylum Streptophyta; class Magnoliopsida; order Poales; family Poaceae; genus Hordeum; species Hordeum marinum. The sequence continues at coordinate 464,079,250 of CM039676.1, read as the reverse complement.
CGCATATAGGTAGGTATGGTGGACTCATATGGCAAAACTGGGTTTAAGGATTTTGGATGCACAAGTACTATTTCTGGTTAGTACAAGTGGAGGCTAGCAAATAGATTGAGAAGGAACCAACCAAGAAATGAAAATTCACATATGTGAGCATTAAGCATAACTAACACCGAATAATGCAGCATAAGTAGGATCTAATTTCATTGCATAACTATTAACTTTCGTGCTTGCATAGGGAATGACAAACATAACTCACCAACATAACTCACATATTACTATCATCATGTCTCAAAACTATTACAAGGAATCCAGTCTAATGTGTCCAATGATCTTCATGAAAGTTTTTATTATATCCCTCTTAAATATCTATCACTTTTGGGACTAGTTTCATATAATGCCATTGCTTTTGACAAGCTCACATAGATTTAAGTGAAGATCATGAGCATAAAAATTTCATCTCTCAAAATAATATAAGTGAAGCATGAGAGGATTTTTCAAAAATGTAAAGCACGCCGTGCTCAAAAAGATATAAGTGAAGCACTAGAGCAATTCCATAGCTCAAAAAAAAGTGAAGCATATAGAGCAATTCTAACATATCATAGCATAATTTTGGCTCTCTCAAATAGGTGTGCCAGCAAGGATAAAAGTAAAAATCAAGCAAAGACTCATATAATACAAGATGCTCCAAGAAAAACTCATGATATGTGATGAATAAAAATATAGCTCCAAGTAAAATACCGATGGTTGTTAGAAGAAAGAGGGGATGCCACTCGGGGCATACCCAAGCTTAGTTGCTTGTTCCTCTTTGGATATTATCTTGGGGTGCCATGGGCATCCCCAAGCTTAGACTCTTCTTACTCCTTATTCCTTCATCCATCGTGATCTCACCCAAAACTTGAAAACTTCAATCACACAAAACTTAACAAATTTTTCATAACATCCGTTAGTATAATAAAGCAAATTACCACTCTAAGTACTATTGCAAACCCATTAATATTTTATTAATTCATTATATCTACTGTTTTATAACTTTAACATGACTTATACCCTCCAGTACAATCCATAGATTCATCAAAATAAGCACATATTGCAACGAAAACAGAATCTGTCTCAAACAGAACAATCTGTAGTAATCTGTACTCTAACCATACTTTTGTAACTCTAAAAATTCTGAACAATTAGGAGAACATGAAGAATTTGTATTTAAATACGGCGTTAAAATTTCAGCTCATTATCACATTCCAGTAAAAAATGAAAATTCTCGCACTGGAGTCAAAGTTTCTGTTTCAGATTCACATTGTTTCTACTCATCTTATGAATCATCCTAATGGCTTTACTTGGAACAAACACTAAATAAAACATAAAAACACAATCATAACAGAAGCATAATTGTGTAAACACTCAAAAACAGAAAGGAAAAGATAAAATAAATTTTACTCATTGGGTTGCCTCCCAACAAGCTCTTTCTTTATAGCCATTAAGATAGGCTTGAGATTTCAATGATGCCCTCATGAAAGATAATTATATCAATGCAAATTTAGCATCATGAAGCATATGCCAAACACACTTAAGTCTAATATATTTCCTATGCATAGACATTTTATGAGCAAACAAATTATCACGACAAGCTAAAACTAGCATATGGAAGGAAGAAGAAAGAGACAATAACAATCTCAACATGAAATGAGGTAATTTAGTATCATGGAAATTTCTACAACCATAATTCCTCTCTCATAACTATTACATGTAGGATCATAATCAAATTCAACAATATAGCTATCATAAACAATACTCTCTTTATGATCAACATGCATAAAGTTTTTATCATCGTCCAAAATAGTGGGATTATCATCAACTAAAGTTATGACCTCTCCAAACCCACTTTTATCATAAAATTCATAAGACTGAACACTCTCCAAATATGTGGGATTATTTTTACCTAAAGTTGACGCTCTCCCAAACCCACTTTCGATAGTATTGCAAACATTATTATCAATAACATATTCAACATGAGGCTTAAATAAATTTTCAAGATCATAAGAAGCATTATCACCCCAATCATGATCATTTTAATAAGAAGTGGACATGACAAAATTATCATCCCCAAGCTTGTAGTTTTGCATATCATCAACATAATTGACATTAATAGAGTTTATAGTAACATCATGGCAATCATGCTTTTCAATCAAGGAGCTATCATGAATCACCTTATAAATTTCTTCTTTTAACACTTCATCAAAATTTCCAGATTCATGGTTTTCAAACAAAAAATCATAGAGATAATCAAGTGCACTCAACTCACTAGCAATTGGTTCATCATAATTTGGTTTTTTGAAAAGATTAGCAAGTGGATGAGGATCCATATCAATAGATTTTTAGCAAGCGAAGATGCAAGCAAATAGAAGGCATATGACAACACAAGCAAAGATAGCGAACAAGCAAAAAAGGCAAATGTAAAAGAGGGTGAATAAAACGGCAATTTTTGTGAAGTGGGGGGAGAGGAAAACTAGAGGTAAATGGAAAATAATTTAAATTGCAAGGAGATTAGATTTTTGATTAGGAACCTGATAGATGTTGATGATTTCTTCCCGATGCCAGAGATTAACACGCTGAAGAGAGACTGCTTACGCACCTCCTCCCCAGTAATGGCGTCAGAAATTCCTTTGACGTGGCTTGAGACTGGGTCAATATTTCCCCAAAGAGGAAGGGATGATGCAACACAGCTACGGTAAGTATTTACCTCAATTATGAAACCAAGGTATCGATGTAAGGAGGAATACCACACAACGCTATATAAATGGTACCTGCACACAAAGAACAAATACTTGCAACTCGACGCGTAAGACAGGTTGTCAATCTCTCAACGGTAAAAAGATAGATTAGATTGTAATTGGTTGGGAAAATAGATCTCACAAGAACACAAAATAAAACAAGAAAATAAAAAGTGCAGCAAGGTATTTTGGGTTTTTGGATTAATAGATATGAAAAAGCGGCAAAAAGATAGATCGGAAAGCAATAAGTTGGAAAAGTAGACCTGGGGGCAGTAGGAATAACTAGTGGCTTCTCTCATGAGTATAGCACACGATGGGTAAACAAATTACTGTTGGGAAATTGATAGAGGATCAAATAATCATGACGATATCCAAGGCAATGATCATTATATAGGCATCACGTCCAAGATAAGTAGACCGAAATGATTCTGCATCTACTACTATTACTCCACACATCGATCGCTATCCAGCATGCATCTAGTGTATTAAGTTCATGGAAAAACGGAGTAATGCAATAAGAACGATGACATGATGCAGACAAGATCTATTCATGTAGGAATAAACCAAATCTTGTTATCCTTAATATTAACGATACATGTGTGCCTTCCTACCCCTTCTGTCACTGGGAAAGGACACCGCAAGATCGAACCCATCACAAAGCACCTTTTCCCATGGTAAGAAAAATCGATATAGTTGGCCTAACTAAACCAAGGATTCAAAGAATAAATATGAGGATATAAGTAATCATGCATATAAGAGATCAAAGAAGACTCAAATAATATTCGTGGATAGAAACTGATCATGAACTCCAAATTCATTGGATTCCAACAAACACACTGCAAAAAGTCATTACATCAAATAGATCTCCAAGAGACCATTGTATTGAGAATCAGAAGAGAGAGAGGAAGCCATCTAGCTACTGCCTACAGACTCGTAGGTCTATGGTGGACTACTCACGCATCATCGGAGAGGCACCCATGAAGACGATGCACCCCTCCGTGATGGTGTTAGATCAGATCTCGCGGTTCTGGAACTTGCGGTGGTGGAATTGTGTTTCATCGACTCCCCTATGGTTTTTTGAATATTTGGGTATTTATAGAGCTGATAGGCCGTGGAGAGGCATCCCGAGGTGCGAACAATACAACAGGCCATGCCAGGGGCCTCTGGCGCACCCTCGTATCTTGTGCCCTCCTCTGCCTTCCTCTCTAACACTTCTATGACCCACTGGATGTCTTCTGGCCCAAAAATATCTCCAAAAAGTTTCACGATGCTCTTGCTTCGTTTGGTACTGATATTGTGTGAAGTAAAAAACAAGCAAAAAACAGCAACTGGCACTTGACACTGTGTCAATAGGTTAGTGCCAAAAAATGATGTAAAGTTGCTATAAAATGATTGTAAAACATCCAAGATTGATAATATAACAACATGGAATAGTCTAGAATTATAGATACGTTGGGACATATCAGCCCTTCCCATAGACCTGCCCGTCGGAGGGCCACAACTAGTGAGAGCATTCAACTCTAACACAATCTTTGCACTGCAAGTTTAGAACCAAAACCATGCATGAAATATAAATCTTGGGATGCTCCCGATTAATATAAATTATCCATTTCGTACCATCTAATGGACACTTCATATAACCAACATTAAGATCCCATCAAAGGCCTACAAAGGAAATTCAACTTCACACTTCTTTCTAGGGCTAGGAAATGCACACCCCCCACACACAAACATACACATAGCACTGCCCCCTCCTCTAGTACGAAAGTGACTGCTACATAACATGTGAATGGTGGTGGTGGTCTATATGGTTGTGATACTTGTGATCTGCATTGGGTTTTTCCCAAAGAGGAGGGAATGATGCAGCACAATATAGATAAGTATCTTCCTCAGTGAGAACCAAGGTTATCGAAACAATAGGAGGACCCCATAATTTCCCGTCTTCAGCGCCTACACACAAAAGAGCACAAACTTACATCCAACGTGAGCAAAAGGGTTGACAATCCCCTTGAACTCGTTACCTGCAAGCAATAAGTAGTGTCAGCAAATAATGGCAGCAAGGTATTTTGGGTTTTTGTATTTATACGTGAATAGACCCGGGGGCCATAGTTTTCGCTAGAGGCTTCTCTCTCGTAGAAAGCATATGGTGGGTAAACAAATTACTATTGGGCAATTGATAGAAAAGTGCATAATTATCCAATATTTATTCATGGCAATGATCATTACATATAGGCATCATGACCATAAGCAATTAGACCGAATCATACATGCATCTCCTACTATTACTTCACCCATCAATCGTTATCCAACATGCATCTAGAGTATTAAGTGAAAACAAAGTAATGCTTGGAGAACAATGACATGATGTAGACAAAGTAAATCCAATTAATATGAATCAACCCCATCATTTTACACTTAGTGTCAGAAATACAATACGTGTCATGTCCCTTTTTGTCACTGGGATTGAGCACCACAAGATTGAACCCACTACAACGCACCTCTCCCGCTGAAGATAACTCAATCTAGTTGGCCAAACCAAATCAATAGACCAAAGAGAATTACGAAGCTATCATAATCATGCATATATATGAAAGACCAACAAGAAACTCAATATAGTGTCATGAATAAACTAAACATAAACCCACAATTCATCTGATCCCAACAAACGCACCGCACAACCGTGATTACGTAAGATAGATCACCGCGGGAATCGTGGTGGTCTTGGCAATGAAGAACATAGAGAGAGATAACCATCTAGGTAATAATATCAAACCGTAGGTCTATGATGAACAATTCACACATCACCATGGGAGCACCAAGGTTGATGTAGAGGCCCCAGGTGATCGATTTCCCCTCCGACAGGGCACCAGAACAGGGCTTCAGATTGGCACACAACGGAACAGAGACTTGTGGCAGCGGAAAAAGTGTTTCGGATTTTTGGGGAAATATGTGAATTTATAGGACAAAGAGGAGGGCCAGAGGCTGAGGGAGGTGGCCCCAAGCCATCAGGGCACGACCACCCCCCTAGGCGCGACCTGTTGGCTTTGCACCACCCCGTGTGGCCTCCGATCTCTTTACAAAGCTTCCAGGTCCTTATTTTGTCCAAAAAAATCATCGATTTTTTTGGCGTATTTGGACTTCGTTTAGTACATTATTGCTGAAAGGACAAAAACATGGAGAAAACAACAACTATCACTTGGCACTGGGTTAATAAGGTAGTGCTAAAAAATAATATAAATTGGCAATTAAATGCCTAAAAAGCATCCTAGAATAATAATATAATATCATAGAACAAAAAAATTATAGATATATTGGAGACGTGTCAGGTTACTGCCTGCTGGGGCTAAAAAAAGGTTCGCTTTGAACAATCATGACTAGCTAACAACCAAATGCCCAAGAAAAAGGTAATGTCATGGTTGCTTTGAACAAAAGAGGGATTGTGTCGTCTTGTCTTATCGACAAACAATCTCCAGTATGTTGTGAACAACAAATATTAATATGCCAACTAGTTGATGTGACCAACCTCATGCGGCTTCAAATTCAACAGACCAAAACCTCGTGGCTTCAAATATTAATGTACCAGCTACTTGGTGTGACCAACCTTTTATAGCTTCAAGATATGCCATATCTCATTGGAATGACATTTTTTTGTAAGCCTTCAATATATATAAAATGTACCTGACATATGATCAAACTTTCTAGCATCAAGATGTACGAAATCGACTCGGTATGGCCAACAACTTGTAGCTTCTAGCTAACAAAAATCTACTTGATATGGTCAGACTATTTATGTTGACCCAATATCAAAAGGCAAAGGCTATGGTTCACAAATATTTGCCATTTCATCTCCCGAGTAATATAAAATTATTGCTTAACTAATTTGGTGACTACGAGAGCAGTTGTGCCTCCAACATACCAGAGATTGAACCCAAGGTTTGACGTCATATGCATCCATTCAAACAGATTATTCGTGTAGTGGAAGAGGACATCGAGGTGACCGTGGTAACTCATTGGTCTTAAGATCGATGGCTCTATTCTTCACTAGGTGTTATGTTAGTGAGCGGGTGTGTGTATCTGAATTATATTCCGTGTTTGTTAATAAAAATGAAAATAGTAACGTTCTTGAGGAGATGATCATGAATTTGATTTGTGTTCTATCCAAGGATGAGAGCGTAAATTGTGAAGTTTCCGCTTGGCCCCAATACACCCTTCATATTCGTGCCACGATTCGATAAAGGTTCCCTTTTTTAATGCCCTCGACGTCTCTCATCTTCCCACAACATATCTCAATCTCAACCCAATCAAAGTATTCACATGTTGGACCAGTAGAATAAAGTTAGCCCCATTGCAACACACGGGTATTTAGCTACTAAGAGTAGTAACAGATGATTGTTGTTGGTATTGAATTTGTTATTTAATAGAACAATAAGTGTATGTATATTTAAAACCTTATGTGTGGTCTATTTATGTATACATGTTGTCTATGTTATGGGTAGTTTGAAGATTTGATGAGCAAATATTTTAAGCACTTCATAAAAAATTGTACATGCCTTGATAAATACTTCCAGCATTTTTAGACTTTTTCAGGAGCACTATTAGAAAGTAGATTGAGCACTTTCAAATATTGCACAAGACTTTCAACATTAGTAGTTTCAACACTTAATAAGTTAGCTTCAAAAACAATTAGTTATTTTTATTTTTATATTTGGAAAAAAAGTCTCGTCCGACATTTTTTGTGACTCGAAACCATCACAGAATATGTGCATCCTACTGACAGCCAACTGTGTTGCCTAAAATCAGGGAAGGACGTCACCAAAGATGTCGAGGGGGCTGCCCCTAGGAGAAAACAATCTAGTGACGGTTTCCATTGCAGAGAACTTTATTAGGCGACAATTGTTTTTAACTATGTGGATCTTCATTACTAACAATAGGTAATTTTGTAGTGAATATACTCCGGAACATCGTCCGAATTTTGGAGCCACACGAATTTCAGACAAGGTTCCATAAGATGTTTCGGCTTAGCTCAGACGTACCGGAGTGCATGTAGCCTTGACCGGATACCGTTAAGATTCTAAACTATCGGGAGCATCATCCGAAAGTTCCAAAAGTTATTCCGGCCATCACAGAAATGCCCAGAGTGGATTTTCAGGAGAGTTTCTTTGAGGACTTGATGGTGCACATATGGTGGAGACAATGAATTGTCAATTTAGCTATCTTGGTGGCAATGGGACGTGGATAGGAATGTACCAAAATGAGTTCCACCATGGATCCAAGGAGAGATTCCTCTTAATAGTGTGGCTGTCTAGGACTGAAATAAAACCCAAAAAGCTTTGAGTCTTCAAAAAACCGACGCCTTTTTTCCTTCTTTGAATTAGGGGGCAATCCATCTCCTGCGATAAACACCGAGCAACCAATGTCCCGAGATAAACTTGATAACCAACATTAGTCCTCTCTAATCTCATTGTCATCAACACGAAAATACAATTAGTAATATAATGCACTTTCAACTTCATCATGGACATGGCAGAGGACTGATGTATAAGTAGATCATCGCCTACGACATACTTTCGATCCTCGACAATCCCAGGATGGAGGATGGAAGCAATACCATGTTATCTCTTGCATGTTGTCTTTCTGATACATACAGTCAAGCGCCTGACACCGACGTCCGAACATAGTGTTGCTCAAAATGTCAAATGTCACAACACCTAGATCCAATAAGATCATGTTGTGAAGTCCTCTCAAGAGAGTTATATTGTGAAGGCCCCTCAAGAGAGTTGGACAACAAATGTTAGCCTAGTTGATGATGCATTTTCCTCCAAGCAGCTTTCTAGCCTCGAGCAAAGTCAAACAATTATGGCCATGTGGATGAGTTTGTCCAAACCATTTAGAGTGGTGAAGACATATTTCATTGGGACCATTTACAATGTGTTTTTTAAAGATCATTTCAAATGGTTAAACTCGGTTTCAAGGGTGTTCAGCACCCATTCTCCATAACCATTGGAATGAAGATATAAATTGAATGCTTCTCAAGATATTATTTCACTACTAGGTTTCATCATCGTAACCGTCGACATCAAAGGAGGATTCAAAAAATGGTAAATATGCCATCTTGGAAGTGCATATGTATCTATTACACAACGGGCCCTAATGTCGTGAATTCATCTCTAGGCGGTTCATCGGCTATGAAAGTGGTTACGCAAGTGTGGGGAATTCACATGTCAGATGGGCATGATGATAATCAATGAATGAGACTATGAGGTTGGAAATAGCCTAAAAATAGTTTTGAAACGGCATTCTCGAAAACAAAAGTATTACGTCGTCAGGGGTCATGAATTCAATTTCGGTCCTTTCCAAGGATGAGAGCGCAAATTGTGAGGTTCTCGGGTAGGCCCACCCAACAGACCGTTCGTGCTCGTGCCACGGGTCGGGAAAGGCCCTCCCTTTCTCTAACGCCCTCGACGTCGTCGATCGCTTTGTTCCCTCTTGCCGCGCCCCAACGCCATTCCTTGCCTCGATCCCAAGCTTCGAACAATCCCGGTCGGCGGCGCTGCTAAATACCGTCGCTCATGTCGCCCACGCCAACGGTGGAGGCTCCGGGGAAGCCATCGGACGTGCCCGGGACGACGGCGGCGGAGGCGATGGGGAAGGAGAAGAAGGACGGGGTGGTGAAGGAGGTGATACGGCTCGAGCGGGAGTCCGTCATCCCCATCCTCAAGCCCAAACTCGTCATGAAGCTCTCCTACCTCATCGGTACCGCCTCCGCCGCCCCGTTGATCCGCCCGTCTCTGCTTCTTTCTTTTCGGTTGCATTTCATTTGATCGCCCGTTGGGCCTAGGGGCGTCGCATATCTTGGAACCGGGAGACGAGTCCGTTGTTTATCTGAATGTCCTGTGCAGTTCTAATTAATTTAATTGGGCTGCACGGCTGGGCAATATAATCCATGGAATTTCTGCAGTGCCAACTCCCTGACAGTTTGGGTTGAGAGTGAATGGTGGCTGGTTCACCAATTCAATCTCACTCGTTCATTAGTTTATTAATTAATATTAGATGGGAAATACCAATGGATCAGATATCAGATCTTTCCATTATTTTCTGCATCAGTTAATATGGGGTATCTGTGTTTACTGTTTACTGTTTACTGTTTTCAGGTTTTATTTGTCAGTTGGTCATCTAAGCTTTTGACTGAACCAGGATGTCTTGTGGTATTGTAATCTCTTTTGCAATCTAATGTGACCTACTGAGTGCCACTTACAATCATTGGGGCCGATCTCTGTCTCGCCGTTCATGAGTTGAATTGCATTTCAGTTACCGGCGTAGAGGCCATAAACATTACCCCCAAAATGAGAGATTAGATTCTTAAAAGAGTTCTACATTCCGGTAATTCACGCATGGGCCTGATTTATTTTCCTCTTCAGAGCAAGATAAAGACCGTGCCGAGTTTTTGAAGCTATGTAGGAGGGTGGAGTACACTATACGTGCTTGGTATCTTCTGCAATTTGAGGATCTAATGGTAGGCCCGTTCAAATATTGCCTTCTTTTATTATTCTGTAACCGTTTCCCTCCGAGCTCGTAAAATTTGTTGCAGCTGAACATTTTGTTTTGTGATTCAGCAACTGTACGCCCTGTTCGATCCTGTTTCTGGCGAGAAGAGTTTGGAGCAGCAGAGCCTGACACGTGATGAGATTGAAACTCTTGAACTCAATTTTTTAACGTACCTTTTTCAGGTTAGATCGCCATCCATACCTTTTGATGCTAGCAAATGCGATTTTCTTCATTTTATCTGACGAACAACCAATACTCACTCGGTTCGTTGTGTTAAGTAGATAATGGACAAGAGCAACTTCAAGTTGTTGTCTGATGAAGAGAATGAAGTAGCTCATTCTGGTCAGTATCTTCTGAACCTACCGATCAAAGTCGACGAATCGAAGGTCAGAAGCTACTTCTATAATAGTTTCAAATCAGGCTCAGAGCGCTTGCGCCCATATGATATTGACTAATTTATGAACAATTGCAGGTTGACAAAACGTTGTTGACCAAGTACTTTAAAGAGCACCCACATGATAACCTACCAGCATTTGCCGATAAGGTAAGTTTAACGGGCACGTGCCATATATTTACTTTCTGGAAAAAGCCAACCATTATATTTTGATGATTTCATTAGCAGTTTTGCTTAATATCATAACTCACCGACATGTAAAAGTTAGATTTGATGCTGAAAGTATTTCCTCAGTTCTGTATAATCTTGTATACGAGCTCTGATCGCATCAACCATACATTGTAGTATATTGTGTTCCGCAGAGGCATTGGAATCGACAAAACAACAGATTACTTCTTTATGGAGAAAGTGGATGTGATCATATCTCGAGTTTGGAGATTCTTTCTAAGAGTCACAATGTATGATAGCTTGATCCAGAATCAACATGTTTTTTCCTTTTAAGCTGGACTTATCATTTAATATGACAATTCACCAAAATGACAATTCTATTTTAAACAGGATTGAGAAATTGTTCTCTAGGAAGCGACAATTGAAGCCCAAAAAAGACACAAAGAAGACTGACGAAGTCAATGACGAAGAGCCAGCAGACCTCTTTGTTGAGCGCATACGCCTTGAAAAAATGGAGCTGAGGTAGTAGATTAGGACTCTCCTCGACAGTAATATTTTTAGGCTAAAGTTGAACTCGCTATCTATTGAGTGTTTCTCCTTTCTTACGGCAGCATAAGGAATCTACTAAGACAGATGACAATTCAAGAGCCTACATTTGAAAGGATAATCGTGGTGTATAGGTTATTCTCGATAAACATCATACCCTTATCTGGCTTAAAAATGAAGCAATTTCTTATCCTCAGTATTGACAAATTGATGCAACTGCTTATTCTGCTCTGATAATATAATATCATAGGAGGGCTAGCAAAGAAACTAATAAAGATCGAGGAATATTTGTAAAGCATTTCAAGAACATTCCAATGGCTGACATGGAGTTAGTTCTGGTAATATAATTTACCTTATAATCACTTCATATTTCTCTTGGTAGTTTTTTTTTTATCTCCTCTCTGACATATCTGACATTGTTATTTATATGTGTGTGTGTGTGTGTGTTCTAGCCAGAGAAGAAGAACCCTAGTTTAACGCCAATGGATTGGGTCACGTTCCTAATTTCTGCGGTGCTTGGTTTGGTATGTCTCTGAATATTTGGATACCAAACTTTCTACGGAGTTTCTTTTTGACCATATATCAACTGCCTTTTCTTTTCAGGTCACTCTAGTGGGTTCTCTTGAAATGCCAAAGGCCGATATATGGGTTGTGACCGCCATAGTTTCTGGTTTGGTTGGATATTGTGCTAAGATCTATTTCACGTAAGTGATTTAAGATTACTTCTATTCACCAACATGGTCAATTTCTGGACACATATGTGATAAATTTCTTCTGTCAAATAGATTTCAGGCGAACATGGTGACTTACCAGAATTTAATTACAAAGTCGATGTATGACAAGCAGCTTGACAGTGGGAAAGGAACGCTTCTACACTTATGCGACGACGTGATCCAGCAAGAAGTATTTAATCGGTCCCCGAACACATCTCCTTGCTGCGTGTACATGTCTTCTATGTGGCGCTGACATATCGCAAACTCCTTGACAGGTTAAAGAGGTCATCGTTTCCTATTATATTCTGATGGAGCAAGGAAAAGCGACTATACAAGTAAGTGTATCTACCTGATGCTAATTCCTATGTCATATTTCAATTATCTACAGTTTTCCTTTGTTGCCTCCGTTGACACCAGTGTTCTTGAGAATCTTATGATGTACTCGGTGAATATTATCCCCGCGCAGCCTAATTTTCCTATAGATTGCATTCTTTGTTTCATCTGAAACTTGCAGAAACTAAGTTACCTGGATATTATTTTGACATCGCCGTTAGTCAACATCACTTATTTTTTAATTATTGTGTGCATTCCTTTCATCAATATGGGGTAGAAGAACAGCCTCACACAAAAAGCTATTGAATGTCTCACATCTGAGTAAAATGCAAATGTGTTAGTACAAGTGCTATCAAGGAAAATATTACCTTGTAGAACCAAGTATGGATGGTTTTTGCACAAAGATGACATGCCCTTTGTGCTTTTGACATATGAATTAGCCGATCTTTGCAGGATCTCGATTCATGTTGCGAACAGCTCATCAAGGAAGAGTTCGGCGTGGAGTGCAATTTCGACGTTGTTGATGCGGTGAAGAAGCTAGAAAAGCTTGGAATTGTGTCCCGGGTAAGATTGCCAAAAGTTACTCTACGGAGTCATCCTTCGCTGCCAAAACTTCAAGTACCACAGTGTATTTTTTCTCTCCTAAATTCCAAAGTTCTTGATTACTTCAATAAACTTCTCTACTAGGACTCGATCGGGAGAATCATGTGCGTTCCGCTGAAGCGCGCAAATGAGATTATAGGGACTACGACAGAGGAAATGGTGATGCGTGCCCAACAAGCACCAGCTGGTTCTTAGGCTCTGCAGAGAGGCAGAGTGACATATTCTTTCTTCTCCGAAGAATTTCGCAGGCCCATTCGGCGAATCCAGAAAGACAGCTTCTCTTAAAGCTATCTCTTCATGTTCCATAAATAATCTGAAAGTTGCATCATCTTATTCTTTGATTTGCATATATGCTTCCCTTTTTTGTGTATGTAATAGCGATATCTTTGAGATTTTATTTCGTTTTTTTTCTGTATAAATGTTGAATAAGGGATTTGTACACCATGACCCAATTTTTTGTCTTGAAATGCTTGATGTGTCTATTACACTTTAGTTAATTTTGCATAATATGAGTGAAGGATAAAATATGTCAACTAGAGAAGTGTGGAGTATATATATTTTCAGCGAATTTAGGGATGTGGATGAATTACGCTCTCCAAATATACAACTAGATCTGGCACCTTGTATGAGCATACAGGCAACGTACAGTCTCGGGACTAAAATCTGATTTCAAACTTAACAAACGCATTTATCTCTTAATTGCTCATCACCAATACCAAAATCCACTGAGGCGCCTAAAATGCACCTTCGGTGATACTGAAGATTTCATACATCACATTTATTAAATTTATTGAAAACACGCCAGTGATTTGCGCATGCACAGTTAACTCAGATCTGGAACGAGATCTATTTGGTTGCACGTTACCACTTCAAATGATACATTTCCTTCAACGGGAAACCTTACTAGCTCAAATCAGAAGATGATACAACTCATGGTGCATCACTAACCATGACTTGCTTTATTTACACAAGCATCATACGGATAACAAGCCGTTTTTAAGACTGTAATAGTGTTTCAAGCACCTTATCACTGGTTTCCGTACTTAGGCCCATCCAGACCCCTCTTGTCATCCCACCCTCTCACCCAAGGCTGACCAGGCGCTGACCGGGTCTCTGGGGAAGAGTGCTTGCTCAGGTTATCCGTGACCTTCGACTTAATGGCAGCAAATACCTATTTGGGCAGAGTCTGTTTAGTATGAGAAGCAATGGGAATATTGGAGGGGCAGAAGGAGAGTTATGTGTGGTGTGACATACAGGATTAGTATTTACAGCCTCTGGTGGTTGCTCTTGACCAGTAAGCCATTTCCACAAATCTGGGTTCTCCTGCAGAATCAAACGGTTACAGAATTAGAAAGAAAATCAACACAAACAATAAACAAGAAGCGAAGTGATCCCTTAATGATCATGGGAGTTGGCACCAGAAGGTTCGATGCCATTGGGTCATGGCAGTTATTTTCCAAGTGTATAGAAATTAAAAATATTTTTTGGTGCTATTGATACTCTTCATTAATGGATGATGGTAAGAAGCAATAACACAATGAGTAGGTTATATGCACTAGCACTATAAACAGAGCGTGAGTGTGTGACTGCTATGTACCATCATGAAAACTAGGACATTCCAGCAGGTGTATGGTTGGGAGGAAAATCATGACTCTTGTTAGTACTCCCTCTGTCCAGAAATAACTGTCGTTCAAATGGATGTATCTCGCACTGAAATACGTCTAGATACATGCGTTTGAGCGACAGTATTTCTGGACGGAGGTAGTACCAAATAAGCAGCTCGTCCAATGGTAAATACTACTTATGCTAAGGGTTGTCAGATCATCATAGAAGCTATCCAGATTTATAACCGTTAAGGTACCAATTGTGGTGGGGGAACACTATGATTTGAGGATTGTAGGTCAGTAATAATATATGGAAGACAAAAATAATACTCCCTTCGTCTTGAAATACTTGTCAGAGAAATGGATGTATCTAGACGTACTTTAGTTCAAGATACATCATTTTTATACATTTCTCTGAAAAGTATTTCCGGACGGAGGGAGTATATGGAAGAAGCTCAGCAAGCAAAGTAGCAGACAGTGAATGACTATCAGGATGTATACAAGTAGCACTAAAGACCAATTGGTAAGAAACATAATCTACACACTAGAGAGTTCCGGAAAAAAATGGGCTAGAAGTTAAAATTACTGCACTACCTGGAAGAATATGTTACGGTGATACAATCTGTAATTGCCCCAAGATTCTAATGTCAATACTAGCGGTGATCACCAAATATCTAAAGGGGATATGAACAATGCCATACCAAAACTTGGTCTCGAGAGAAAACTTGATGGGGTGAAATTGGTACTTCCTCCACCCCAATTTAAATGGACTCCTCGTTTTTTGTGTTTTAACTTTGACCATCAATTAGTCCAATAATATATGAGTGATGTGCCATAAAAATTATACCGCCGGAAACTCTTTTTATTACGAATTCGAAGGTATAATTTTTGTGGCTCATAATCTATGTTTCATTGGTCAAAGTTGCACACTGAAATGTGTGGGTGTCATGTAAATTAGGACGGAAGGACTATCTGATTATGTTGATCAAGAAACTAATTCATGGAGACACAGACTGGACAGATACTGTACCAAACTAGATATTTTGTTTACCATGCTCAGTTCACGTTCAGCTGGCGATTCTACCTAATGTTATCATGATGGACAGACAAATTTAACATGGCTGGGTTATGCCAGTGGTTTACAGCAAAATCAGATAGCACTACAGAGGAACAACATTGTTAATACGCTTGTACTTTTGAGAATGATTGGCAGGAACACAGGCAAAAATCTCTAACACTCAACAGTAGGCCCTGAACATGGGATGTAATACAAGTGTTCGTCCAGTCAGTTCTCGAGAACTGACTGGTGGTCTGGTGGACATCAAACTACATCTGATACTTGCAGCATCCCGCACATCACAGTGAACATTCCCACTGACAATTTTTTACCAGTACATTACAGATAATCTGTTGGGGGTGGTCCGGGACCAATTTAACTGGGTCAAGCGTGACACACACAGGCTGAAGTGATAATCCAGGACAAAGAAACAGTATGTTCCTAGCATTGCACTGGATATAGATAATTCAAAAACCAAGAATGTCACTACTAGCTGGATGTTTTAGTCCGAAGTATGTTACAGATACCATAGTAAAGCAATCGGATGACGGGCAATTCAGATGATGACGAAGCAATTTTTTAGTGTGAAATATGTTACAGACACCATGGTATCTGTAATTCACTATGGTGTATAACATAGAGTACTTCAGAGTAGGCAATCAGATAGCATGGAGTAAGACAGAAAAGCAATCAGATGAGGAGCTAGATCAGGAAAGAGGGGAGGGATAGGGGAGGGCGGGGTAGCTCACGAGGTCGAGGATCTGGAGCAGGGAGCGGATGTTGGCCTCGTCCATGGAGCGGACGTGCTGCTCCACCCAGGTCCCGAGCACCAGGTCCAGCTCCAGGAAGCCCCTCTGCTTGCTCCTGTACATCAGACTGCACGCGCACGCGCAGATAATACGAGGGCGTACGCGGCCTCTCGATCAGCAAAACGTGCTTGGTGTCCCAGAGGGCTGAAGGCTCGAGGGAGTGGTGGAGGGGACGCACCTGTTGACGAGGCGGCGGCGGCTCTCGTCGTTGGAGAGGTCGATGGCAGTGTCAGCGGTGTTCTGCTGGGTGGAGGCGGTGACGGAGAGAAGGCGGCTGGAGGCCGCGGGGAGGAGGGCGCGCGTGGAAGCTGGGGAGGGGAGCGCGCGGCGGAGGTGGAGCGCCCGGCGGAGGAGCGTGGCCGCCATGGCTGCCGCGGTGGAGGAGGAGGAGGCGGGGAGGGGATCGCGAAGCAGGGAGTGAGGGACGTGGCTGGCTGGTGGGCCGTGTGGCCTCCTCACAAGTCGGGCTCGGCTGGTAAAGTTGGGTTCGCGATGGTGCGCGGTGCGGCGTGGCGGCCTTCTGGGCCAGACGACGAAAGCAACCACCCGGGAGGGAGGCGTGGCGCAGGGGCGGCACGGCAACGAGGTCAGTCACGTCGACACCGACACGATTCCAGCGCCGGAGCCGCGGCAGGACTGAAGTGTAATTTGAACTTCTAATTTGTAGAGCTTTTCGAAAAATAAATTTCATTCTTACATATGAATTGTGGTCGAATGGTTAGAATAACAATGTATCCTTAAATCACAAGAGTTCAATGTCCGAAACATAAATTGATGCTCACATTTTTTCTGAATGTATTTCAAACTCTTTGTCAATGTTTGCTCGGTGGTGGAAGGAGACGTTTCCCTCGACTATGAGACGTCTGTGGTCGCTTCGTCAATCTTAATATATTATATTGACTCGGTTTTTTAGAGCTGCTCATATGAATATAGTGTATGTGTATATATTCATAGGGTATGTATATGTGAACAATTTCAACTGTATTGTATTTAGAAAACTTCGTCTTTAAATATATGAAGTTTGTACCCTAGCAATCTCAGTCTTTTTTGACTTTGAGGTCGCATCTAAACGAGGATTTCCTTGGCATTGAAAAAGAATAGGGTGGATGTGTTAGAGCATCTTCAAGACGGACCCGTTAACCTCTTGCAACCGTTCAGACCAAATTGTCTAGACCGTGCAAGTCATCCAACACGGTTCTGTATCGATCCGTGCAGCGGTCCGGACGTGATTTCTCTCGCAAACGGGAGTCTGAACCGCTACTACGCACGATTCCGACCGCTCTGGCCCACCCCAAAAAACTACACCTCCAGTGCGCGTTTCCCGGCCGACGCCAGCTGCCCCATTCATGCCGCTCCA
This sequence comes from Hordeum marinum, assembly GCA_022496015.1. Taxonomy (NCBI): domain Eukaryota; kingdom Viridiplantae; phylum Streptophyta; class Magnoliopsida; order Poales; family Poaceae; genus Hordeum; species Hordeum marinum. The sequence continues at coordinate 464,061,353 of CM039676.1, read as the reverse complement.
CATTGAAGGCGGCTCAGGGCGGATGCGACCCCTCACTGCCTCCGTCATTGAAGCGCCCTACCGGCCGAGGGCGCCGTCCGCTACACGTGCCGCTAAACAAGCCTCCTTGCTGCATTGAAACGCCTCCGTTAAACCCGTGGGAAGATAAGAAATCTACTCCGACCACACATTCGTTCATGAGCGGGTCGACATTAAACTCAACGTTGGTTGAGCTCCTCCCGTCTGCCCTCTATTTAAACGAGGCCAGACGCCGGGTAAGGATCACACCCCTCTGTCGCTCCCCCATTTCCTCCTTCATCATTTTCTTCACTCTTCTGATGGCTTCTAAAGAGTGGTTCTATGGCATACAGGACGTTTGGGTGGCCCCTCGAGCCCGCCCGATACGAGCACGAGCAAGGCAGCTCGCTGCTCCGCCTCCCTCGCCTAACTCGACGGAGCCAGTTGCCTCCGCAAGCCAACACATGGTTCGGCAACTCGCCGCTCTAAGCCAGCTCGACGAGGAGTGGCGAGTTCCTCCATGCTGGCATGGCGTGGAGCACGGCGGCAACCGCGCCTCCTGTGCCCGTGATTGCGCCATCCGTCGTCGACCAGTGCGTAGCCGTGCCATGCAAGCATAAAAAGAAGCTGGCTACGCGGAGAGCGACGAGCCGGTGGCCAGCGCGTCCACGCCCGTCGCAATCATCTAGGAGAAGCAGAACACGGTAGGCCGCCGCTCCTGAAAGCACAATATGCTCCCTTAGTGGTTTTGATAATATGACAACATACGTTGTCTCTTGGACTAATACTTTCATCTAGTGTATTTCAGATAAAGTCCATAAAGAGAAATTGGTTGGCAAAAGGAGTGTGGAGAGTATCCCCATGAAGAAGAAGGAGAAGGAATAGCATTGGCAAAGATTCAAGAAAGAGGACTCTACATTTTACTTTGTGAGAAATCACTTTGGGTCCATAGGAAAGCCAATACTATAAAAAGAGGGTAAGGTACTGTTGGTGAACAAAATGCTCATACGTGCACAAGTGATAGTCACCACATACACCCACAAGCTCTTTCACAAAAGTCTGTCCAAAGCCAAATATCCAAAATCGGTGCAACCAACACTCCCCACTCAGTGCCACCGATTATCAGCCTCAGACAGACTCAGCCAAACCCTAACCCTTCGGTGCAACCGATTCTGATTCGGTGCCACCGAGTTTGGGTTGCCAACTTTCTGTTATGCAAATTCACAAAATCGATCCCACCGAATTTGTTGAATCGACGTCACCGAGTCTAGCAATCTGACCATTGGTGACTTATCGGTGCAACCGAGTTTTATGTATCAGTCTCATCGAGATTCAAAAGTTGCTGCCTTTTAGGCAACTCGGTACCACCAAGATTAACACATCGGTGTCACCGAGTTGGACTTATCAGGTGTAACAGTTGGATTTTTGGAGATGCCTATATATACCCCTTCACCACCACTCACTCGCAAAAGAAGCACTCAGAACAGATCCCCACCTATCCTATCTAATCTTCTGAGAGAGAGCCACCTACTCATGTGTTGAGATCATGCCATTCCATTCCAACCATATGAATCTTGATCTCTAGACTCCCCAAATTGCTTTCCACCCAATCAATCTCTTCCACCAAGTCAAATCTGTGAGAGAGTGATTGTGTGTTGAGGAGTCTATCATCTTGAAGCACAAGAGCAAGGATTCATCGACATTATCGAGCCTATTACCTTTTGGAGGGTGGTGCCTCCTAGATTGGTTAGGTGTCACTTGGAAGCCTCCTACTTCGTGTTGTGGAGTGAACCAAGAAGTTTGTAAGGGCAAGGAGATTGCCTACTTTGTGAAGATCTACCCTGAGTGAGGCTAGTCCTTCGTGGACGGAAGCCGTTATGGAATAGTCAAGGTTGCTACTTCGTGGACCCTTATGGGTGGAGCCCTCCGTGGACTCTCGCGACCATTACCCTCTGTGGCTTGAAGACTCCATAAACATGGACGTACGATAGCACCACCTACCACAGGAAAAATCTTCATGTCCTACATGCATTTGATCTTCCTATCTCTACTCTTTACTTTCATGTGCAATGTCTTTACATTCCGCTGCTATACTTGATGACTTGCATGTGTAGGGTGTGCTAGACTTGCTATAATTGCTAAATTCTGCCAACACATAACTTTGCACCTTGTGTAGATTTTAAATTCCTACTAGTAGTCTATTCACCCCCTCTAGACATACTCTTCTAGTGATCCCATAATTAGTATTAGAGCATTGGTCTCCACTGCTTCGATTTCATCACAGTGGAGGAAGATGGATGTGTCAAGTGTGGAGAGTTTGTTTTTTAGAGTGCCCATTCTTGATGGAGAGTATTAAGTCGATGGAAGAATGCCATGATTGATCTATTTGACAAATTCCATTTGACAAAACATATTGAAAAACCCTATGTGTTCCCCATTGATGAATTGCATCCCACACACGAAGAGGAAATTGACATGCTTGGTAACCTTAGAACTGTCAATCTTATTGTTAGAGGCTTACCAAGATTCATGCTTTCTCAATTGAAGATTTTTGCATGTGCTTATACTTTGTGGAATGCTTTGGAGAAATGATATCCAAATCTTACATTAAGTAATCTTGATGAGATTCTTCATAAAATTGTTGCTTTTCACAATATGAAGCCTAGCGATCCAAACTTTGATAAATGCCTATTTGAGCTTCATGATCTTATGTGTGCTAAAGGATATGTCACAACTATCAACAACATTATTATTGAATCCATTCACATTCATAAACTTGAACATTGTCATGGTTACGATTCTAACGAGTCTCTTGGTTTCTATGACGAGGAGATTCCACGAAATGATGACAATGAAGAACATGGCTACTATGATGAAGATGAGTTGTTCAACATCGAGCATGAAAAGATCATGAAGAATATAAGTCTAATGGAAAACTTCAAGGATTACATGTCCGGTGGAAAAGAGTGGATTCTCGACGGTGGCTGCATGGATGACATGAGTGGTGATAAAGACATGTTCCAAGAGATCACGCCAAATCAAGGTCCTCGGAGGTACGTGACCTTTGGAGGCAACTCTAAGGGTAAGATACTTGGCCTTGGTAAGGTGGCCATATCTCATGATAGCTCCATTCAAAATGTGATGCTTGTTGAATCCCTTGGCTACAATCTTCTTTCCGTATCTAGACTAGCAGACTTCGGTTTCAATGTGCTATTTACCAAAGTAGATTGCCAAGTGATAATCATAAATTGTCTTTACCGGTATTCGTAGAGGTGATCTATACATTGTCTATTTCATCAAAAAGGTCTAACCTCTTACTTGTCTCATTGCAAAATCTTCTAAAGGTTGGCTATGGCATAGAAGGCTAGGACATGTAGGCATGCGCAATCTAGATAAGCTTATCAAGGGCGATCACATTCTTGGTGTTAAAGATGTTATCTTTGACAAAGATAGGCTTTGTAGCACTTGTCAAGGAGGAAAGCAAGTAGGTGGAAGTCATCCGGCCAAGAACATCATGACCACTAAGAGACCACTCGAGTTACTTCATATGGATCTTTTTGGTCCCAATGCTTACAAGAGTCTCGATGGAAACTCTTATGGTGTAGTTATAGTTGATGATTTTTCCAGATTTACGTGTGTATTCTTTCTTGATGATAAGTCGCAGGTACAAAAGATCTTCAAGAACTTTGCACGCAAATCGCAAAATCAATTTGAAGTGAAGATCAAGAAGAATCGAAGCGATAATGGATCGGAGTTCAAGAACACCCATGTGGATACCTTTTTTGACGAAGAGGGTATTTCACATGAGTTCTCAGCTACGTACATGCCTCACCAAAATGGAGTTGTTGAGAGAAAGAATCGAACCCTCATTGAGATGGCAAGAACGATGCTTGACGAATACAAGACACCAAGAAACCTTTGGGCAGAAGCCATGGAAACAACATGTCATGCCACAAACCGACTCTACTTGCACAAACTTCTCGGTAAAACGGCATACGAGCTTCTCACCGGTAACAAACCCCAAGTTGGATACTTTTGGGTATTCAGCTCTAAGTGTTACATTCTCGATAAGCATCGCCGTGCTAAATTTGCTCCCAAGTCTCATGAAGCTTTCCTACTTGGTTATGGATCGAACTCTCACACCTACCGTGTCTACAACAACTTCACTCAAAAAGTTAAAGAGACGGTAGATGTGAAGTTTGATGAATCTAATGGTTCGCAAGTCAAACAATTGCCAAATGATGTAGGTGATAAAGATCCTTTGGAAGCTATCCAAGATTTGCCCATCGGCAAGATTTGTCCCATGGAGGTGAGGGAAAGTACTTCATTAACCCAAGTGGAAGCTCCTACTTCATATCAAGGCTACCGACAAAACGACATGGAAGCATCCACAACTGGTACACGGCAAGATGAAGAGGAGGAGGAAGTACATCATGAAGATCCACCACAACCTCCTTCACCATCACCTCAAGGAGATGACCACCTCGACAACAACAAAGATGAAGGTGATGATGATGAAGATGAAGCTCCTCCAGCTAACAAGCTAAAGCTAACCCGCGTTCGAGCACAAGTGACCAAGAACTATCCCCTAACCCAAATATTTGGTGATATACAAACAATGAGAATCACTCGCTCTAAAACTCGCTTGGCTAACTTTTGTGAGTATTATTCTTTCATCTCTAGCATTGAACCCTTGAAGGTTGAACAAGCTCATGAAGACTTGGATTGGGTGAATGCTATGCATGAAGAGCTTCACAACTTCGAGAGGAACGAAGTGTGGACACTCGTGGAGAAGCCCAAGGAAGAGCAAAACATCATCGACACGAAATGGGTATTTCGGAAAAAGAAAGATGAAGACGGTCAAGTCGTTCGCAACAAGGATCGCCTCGTAGCGCAAGGATATACACAAGTCGAAGGTATGGACTACAGTGAGAAGTACGCCCCCGTTGCTAGACTAGAAGCCATTCGAATTCTTCTTGCTTACACCAATCACCATGATATCATGCTTTACCAAATGGATATTAAAAGTGCATTCTTAAATGGTGAGGTTGAAGAAGAGGTCTATGTTAAGAAACCACCCGGATTTGTAAATCCTAAGAAACCTGACCACATTTACAAACTTCACAAAGCTTTATATCGTCTTAAGCAAGCTCCTCGTGCTTAGTATAAATGCCAAACGAAGTTTCTTATTGAAAAGGTTTTGAAATTGGTAAAATTGACGCAACCTTATTCACAAAGAGAGTTAAGGCTGAATTTGTGTGCCAAATTTATGTGGATGATATTATCTTTGGATCTACTAACACACAATTTAGTGAGAAATTTGGAAGTTTGATGCCAGAGAAGTATGAGATGTCTATGATGTGTGAGCTGAAATTCTTCCTTGGTCTACAAATCAAGCAAACGAGAGAAGCTACTTTCATCTCTCAAACCAAATACACCAAGGACTTGATCAATAAGTTCAACATGCATGAGTGCAAAGGTATGAAAACTCCCATGCCCACTAGCAGACACGATGATCTCACTAAGGAGGGTGAACTGGTTGATCAAAAGGTTTATCGATCAATGATTGGTTCATTGCTATATCTATGTGCCTCCCGTCCAAATATTATGCTTAGTGTTTGCATGTGTGCTAGATATCAAGATGCACCCACAGAATGTCATCTTAAGGCTGTGAAACGCATTGTGAGATACTTGATACATACACCAAACTTTGGCATTTTGGTATCCCATGCGGCACACTTCGGCCCCACTGAACTCTAAAATTGTCTTGTCCCGAGTTGGGGGGACGAGATAGAAGTATTTCCTCCACAAATTGAAATGTGCTTCGCACCCTAAAAACTTCTCGTAGAGGGCGACAAAGCCCGAGATGTGTAAGACTGGCCCTGTAGTGAGATTATGGAGTTGGATCCCGTAGAACTCCAGTAACCCCGTCAGGAATGGATGGATTGGAAAGCCCAGGCCCCGAAGGAGGAAGGGGAAGAAGCACACGCACTCCCCCTTGTTAGGATTGGGGAAACACTCGTAGAAAACCTCGTCGTCATAGGATAGCAGACCTGCGTGGGTCGCCGCCAAATCTGATGACGGGAGGTATCCCTGGGTCTCTAGATTACGGAGCCGCATGAGTGTAACAGAACAGCTGGTCCAATCCCCTGGGCATGAGTCGTAGGGACGTGCGGAGGAGCTGGGGACGTTGGCCATGGTTTGCGTGGAGCTTCCGCCGGGAGTTTCTTTCGGTGAGGAGGGAGAGCGTGTGGTCTGCGCCACGATTTTGTTTGATTAAATGGGTTGGTGCCCCTGTTGTGGATGGGAAAGATTGTAAAAATCACTAACCACACGCCTCCTCATGACGCACGAAAGTCGAGGAACATGCGCAGTTATTATAATAAACCTGCACCCGCGACGCTTGAGATCTTACCGAAGACTGGTCGGTTGCCGAACAAAGAAGGATGAGGGACTCGCCTCACAAGCTGAAGACGACAACAGGAGGAGATCGACCGGATATAAATCGGCGTTGAAGGCTAGTCCGGGGGCTACTGAGGGAGTCCTGGATTAGGGGGTCCTTGGATAGCTAACCTATTGTTATGGGCCGAACTGTATGGGCCGCAAAGTAGACATCGGATGATCGAAGACCAGCTACGCCAGATAGAAGCTTCGAGGAGCCATGACGTATTCTCCAAGTTATTAGCTGTAGTTAGGCATGTTTATCTCTTCGGCATGTAACCGACCATGTGTAAACCTAGGACACCCCCAGCGTCTATATAAGCCAAAGGGGTCGGGGGTATAGAGAGGACAACTCATCTAGGGTTAGATATACGATCTCGAGGTAGATCAACTCTGTAACCCCTCACATAATCAATACAACCAAGCAGGACGTAGGGTATTACCTCCGTAGGATGGCCTGAACCTAGGTAAACTCGTGTCCCCTTCGTCTCCTGTTACCGTCGATTCTAGTCTCACAGTTCGGGACCCCCTACCCGAGATCCGCCGGTTTTGACACCGACACCGACCAATTATATTCTTAAGATGGCTAGCTTTCGGCTTCACCCAGTCTAAGGTACTAACACGGATGACCCAGAAGTAACAATTGCAGAGGTGCCCCATTTACCCCCTAGCCGAACAATCGGGAACGTAGGGCATAAGCACAAGAGCCATGCAACCCAGCTTGGCCAAAATCTCAAGTCAAATTGATGCATATTTATGGCTTTATAACGATGATACGGAAGGCAGATATAATAGCACATGTGCTCCCTTGCCATTTATGGTCATGTAACTCTTGTGAACCTCCATGTGCCATGTGTTTGAATGATTATGTTTTACAATTTGCTTCATTGCCATTTCCATCTCATGCATCATGCATCATGCTCATCATGTCATTTGCATAAATATTGTTGCCTGTGTTGTGATGTGAGGTGTGATGTGCTTAATGGATGTGTGCTTGTTGGGGTGTTGCTCTAGATCCTCCCCCTTTCCAAGCTTTTCCTCTCTCTCTTATTCTATTCAAATTTCCTACTTGTCAAATAATTGCTTGTTATTTTCCTTCTTAAAAATTGTTGATCATCTTCCAAATTTTCTACTAGGATTTCAAAAATTATTCCTGCTATTATGATTGGAGTTTTCCCATTTCAAATAATTTTGCAACATGTCTAATTTTAAATTAGGTAAATATTTGTTGGATCTAAAATTGCCCTAACCATTTTATTTAAATAGCCTGTATTTTTGTGAGTTGAAAAGTATTTTCTATTTTGGGAATAAACCCCTTCTTTTCCTGTTGAGGATTTATCTTGTCTAGGATTTTAATTAAAAGCAAAATCCTCTTATGTTTTTCTGTGAGAGAGAGCAGGAGTTGGGCCCATTTTCCCTCGCATGGCCCAGCTAGCGTAGTGCAGCCTAGCCCCCTCGCCTGACGGTCACCTGCTCGCCGGCCCCTTCCTCCGCCAGCTTTAGATAGAGTGAGCGAGTGCTCGCATCCACGGACGTCGAGGAGCACCGTCTGGCCCTCCTTTAAAACCTCGACGTGCGTGGCCTTCCCTATGGTTCCGCGCTTCTCCTTGCGCTGCCGCCATCTTGTTTTCCCCTCTCCTTCTTCCTCCCCTATGCGAGAGATTCAGGGTGCGTTTGGGTTCAGAGAGAGCAGGGGTGAGCTCCGCCGTGCCCGCCTTCTCTGGCATCTCCGGTGCTCTTCCGCGGTGTCCAGGATGGCGAGGAGTGCCCTGGAGCCGCCGGCATTCCATTCTCGGCACTAGGGGGGCCGGGGAGCCTCTGCATTGTCGGCCGTCGCTGCGCCTTCTTCTTCCTTTGCTCCGTCAAGCTCCACAACGCTCGCGTCGTCATCGTCCTTCTTCCTCCTCTTTTCTGCGAGCCGATCCGTCGTCGTCCCCCCTCGGTGAGCCGCCGCGTCCCCTTCCTGTTGCCGTGCGTAATGCGTAGGTTCGCCGCAGTGCTCGCTGTCGCCGCCGGCCGAGCAAGGCATGGCCTTGAGGCTGTCACCTCCGTCCCCTTCGTCACAAGATGAGTAGGGGAACGGGTCCTCCAAGCTTCCCGCGTCCCCCTCGGCCAGTCCGCGTCGCCGGAGAGCCCCTGTAGTCGCCGGATTTTGCCGCCGCCGTGCCTTTGTCACCGCTGTCATTTTTCTTCAGTTTCGATAGTTAGTACGTCAGTGTTAGTAGATAAGCAGCGAGAACCCTCCTTGGTCAGTAGTCGTGCTGTAGTGTAGTGGTAGCACTGGGGAAACGACCGGCAGGTCGCGGGTTCGATCCTCGACTCCCCCCTTTTTTCTTGTTTTTGGGTTGGCTGAGTGTGTGTGTGGTGTTGTGGATCGAGGTGACCAGATAAGATCTGGTGTGGCTGTGTGCGTGTGTGGTGTGTGCTTGTGTGTGTGCAGGATTTCCTGTGGCCATCATGGATCTGGTGTGGCTATGTGTATGTGTGTGTGTAGGCTGTGTATGTGTGTAGTGTGTGTATGACAAGTGGGCCTGGGCCCCACTTGTCATCCACAGAGGGGCCCTGGTGTCTATGCCAGGTGGGCCCCCTCCTAGCTATTGTTTATTTTTATTTTTGTTTTAATGTTTTATTGTGTTAAAATAGATTATTTCCTTTTTTGGTAAAATTACTAAATCTAGATATGTACATATTTGGACATGAGCATTTTTAGTAAGTTTTGACTTATGGGAATGTTAGGTTAATCTTCGAGCATGATTTTGTGAGTTTTGCAAAAGCTTACATATGAGTATGATATATGATTTTGGGGTAGTATTTCCCAATGATTCCATTGGTGCAACTTGTTTTGCCATTTGAGAAAGTTTGAAAAATGTCATTTTGTTACAAAGTGCTATTTTGTCATTTTAGTTAGAATTAATCCATGCTTGCTATGATCTTTGTGTCAACATGGAAGTGGTAGTGTTTCATGAGTAGAATGCCATGGTATTTTATTTTGACATGATAATCTTGCATATAAATAGGAACCATGCTCCAAAGTGGCTATTAAAATGTTTTTGTTTTCAACATGCTAAATAATTCTGTCTGAGAATCTCTTAATATTTTTGTGCCATGATGAGCGGGTGCTACCTAGTGATATGTTGTGTTTTAGCTCAAGCTTAGTGCTTGTGATTTGAAGTAGAGGTTGCCCTCTACCATCATGTTAATTTTCATGCCATGAGGTGGTCTCTAGCTCCATTATTTATTGCTGTCAACTTGCTATCAGCTTAACTCAGATTCCAGAAAACTGTGATTTTCACTAAGTCCCTAGAATCTGTTTCATCATGCCAACTTGTGAGCTTCATGCTTATTGATACGTGCTTCCTTTCCAGTTTGTGTAGTTGGATGATTTGATAAGCATGTTATGTAGTTTCTGTGAATGCCTTGTTTGATGTTGGGAACTTCTTGTAGCTCTAGATATTGGCTGTGAAAGTTGCTACATTGCTGTTTGGGACAGATTTTGTGTTTTTAGTGTTTTGTGACTTGTGGGAGCTATGCTCCATTGTTTTGCTTGATCTTTGGCTCTATTGTGGTTGGTTTTTCATTTCCTAACTAGTGGCTACCTTGGAATACCAAGGAATAGCCCATGACCTTCATTGTCTTGTGTTTTGCCTTCGTAACTTGCCGTGAGCGTAGCGTGAGATCCGTTACTCCGTTTCTTACGTTCCACATATGGATTTGCATTGATTTTGCATGAAGCGTCCATATTTGACATGATCATGAATGTTCAGACAACTTAACATGAGGTTCTGTCCAGAATTGTAAATAACTTAACTATTGCATGAGAAAAATGACTAGTTTAGAGTTGCCATGGTAAATACTTCAAATGAATCATGCATCATATTGTTTGTGCATTGCACCTTGGTTGGTTGTTTATTTTTGCTGTTTATCTTGGGTATATGCGAGTGTTGAACCTGAGTACAAGGATCCAGGAGAGTACCACTACGAGGAACCCGCTCTTTGTCCTTCTGAAGAACCAACAGGCAAGATGATCGTACCCGGATCCCGACACTATTTTTGCTTTGCTAGATGTCTCACTCTTATCATTACATATGCGTTACCTACCACTTTAATGTCAAGCCTCCTACATTGCCATGATAGCCTCTAACCCCTCCACATCCTAGCAAACCTTGTTTGGCTAAGTTACCGCTGATCAGCCCTCTTATAGCGTTCTTAGTTGCAGGTTGTTTCCATGTGATAACATGGATATCTGGAGATATCACCATATTTACTACTATTTAATTTAATGCACATATATATCTTGGTATGATGGAAGGCTTGGCCTTTTGCTCGGTGTTTTGTTCCACTTTTACCACCATAGTTTCTTGTTACCGGTGTTATGTTTCCATATTTTGCGCTCCTAACATGCTCGAGGTTGTTATGGGGACCCCCTTGATTATTTGGTTGAGATTAAAACTTGTCTGGCAAGACCCAACATTGGTACTATTTGCTTAAACAACTTAATAAACTTGCATAGGGCTTTGCAACCCCGTGGATAATTAATTAACAACCCGGGCCAGTGCTCCTCATGAGTGTTGGTCCAAACTAGAGCCGTGTGCGGGGCCAACCAGGGGCAACTCGGGAGATTTCTATCAGGCCACTGTACGCTGTGCTTATCTGGTCATGTCCCGAGAACGAGATACGTGGCTCTTATCGGGTTTGTCGACACGTCGGGCGGTCTTGCTGGACTTGTTTTACCTTTCTCGAGTGGCTTGTGTGAGGGACTCTGATTTTCTTCGGGCTATCTCGAGGTGTCGGATTTCCTTTGGAGTTGCCTAGGATGATCACGAGATCCGTGGTTGAGGTTATTCCCGTGGAGTCTGGTTAATTATGATGAACTAGTTGGAGCACCCCTGAAGGGTTAAATCTTTCGAAAAGTTGTGCTCGCAGTTATGTGGCAACTTGGATATTTGTTTAACACCCGATTATAGTTAACTTGAAGTAAACTCCAATAAAATACACCAACTGTGTGAGTAACCGTGATCCTCTCTGCTCGTGAACATGAACTGAAAGAGAACACAATGGGGTTATGTTTGGCGTAAGTAGGTGTTCAGGATCGCTTAGCAATCATGCTAGTTATCGATCTTTTATCATAGACCACAGTTTTTACATTCATGTTCTCGTAAGTTAGCCACCATAAATGCTTAATGCTGCTGCAAACTAAACACTTACCCCCATCCAACCTAATAAGCTTGAATAGTCTCGATACCCGGCCGCGAGATTGCTGAGTCCTCGTGGCTCACAGATTACTACAACAAATACAGGTGCAGGTGCAGATGAGATCGTGCCAGATGATGTGACGCAACTCTAGTGGGAGTATGACGAGGAGCGTGGCAGGATGTACATCACATATCCAGATGAGTAGAGTGGCCTTGGTCGTGATCTTCGGGGCTAGCAAGACAGTTTCATTGCATTTCTTTTTCTTGTTTGTTTTCGTTTTGTAGTCGGACCCTATCTTTGGAATGATGTTTGAATAAACTGTGTGGAATTATAATTTAGCATGTTGCGAGTGTAAGCTAACTCATATACTCCTCTCTTCATAAATGTATGTGATGATACTGTACTTGCGAACGACCAGATGCGCCTTTATCCCTGTCAAGGCCCCCGTGCCTAAAGATGGATAGGCGCACATCTTGGGCGTGACAAGTTGGTATTCAGAGCCATACGACCATAGGAGCCCTTTGCTTGATCGAACTTGGTCGAGTCGAGTCTAGTAAAAAACTATTTTGATTCTAGTTATATTGGAGAGTAGGTTTCTTTTTACTCCTCTTCTATACTTTGGTGAGGTATTCGACTTAGGAATTTTGATTCTACTCCTCGTCTCACTCAAAAAAATTTAGGATCAAGCGGGTATTTTGGAAACTATATGATACCGATGTGACGGAGTTCTGTCTTGGTGCCTCATGTCTGACTTGATTTCTTATGGGGAGTCGAGATCCAGGGAATTCTTGGCACATCATTATCATTCAGCTTCCTTAGTATCTCAGGACAGAGGGTGTTCGGAAATGCTTCAATACTTGTCGTGGTGAGATAAGGTCGGAGTCACCCAGTACTGGGGAGGCGTCCGGGGTACCACCATGGTTAGTATCATTGTGCTTTCGAGGATCCGAGTTAGATGGACTTGCGAAAGCCTCTGGTTATGTGTTTAAGGATGGACACAGTTGGGGTGTAGGTTTGTTAGTTGTGTGAGATATTTCCTCCTTGTATCCCCAACACTGGATTGCATAACCAGAAAGTTTTTGGAAGTTCTTAGGTGGGATCTCATGTAGTTATCTAGGATCATCTTCTTCAGATGTATGAGGGCATATACATTTGTTCCGAGAAAAATTAGCTCAATACTTTTGTGTTATTGCAAGTGGCTTCTAATATCGATGATGTTATCGCAAACCCGAAGAAGGCATTCTTACTAATTTTTCAGTAGGAAGGCTGTTTGTGTTATTCGTTCAATTTCTTTCAAAGCATTTGATTCAGCTTTTGAATTTATCTTGTCAATGAGGTGTTTATGTTCTTGTCCATCTCCAGGATGGCTCCAACAACTCCTGGGAGTTCGGGTCGTGATGGGGAGTAGTCTGCTCCTCCACCACCCCCGCCAGCGCCTCCTCCTCCAGAAGCTTGGCAAGCTGTGATGGCCGCAACCAATGCAAATACTCAAATGTTGCTCAGGTTGTTGCAAGAAATAGATCAGGGTCAGCAAGGCTTTCAAGGGAATTTTCAGAATCAACCTCAGTTTGTGACGCTCAACCAGTTCCTTGCCAACCAGCTCAAGTCTTTCACCTGTTGTGAGCAGCCTTTTGATGCTGATGATTGGCTCCATGACATGAGTAAGCATTTTGAGTGCAGCAATGTCAGACCAGAGGACTTTGTCAGATTCGCATTGTTCCAGCTCAAGGGTCAGGCAGCAGATTGGTGGCAGCAATACAAGGACTCCAAGGGCGATCGGGTTGTCACTTGGGATGATTTCTGTCGTGACTTCAGGGCCCATTACATTCCGACAAGCTTTGTCGAGGAGATGCGTGAGAAGTTCAGGCACCTGAAGCAGGGGAGCAAGTATGTCTATCAGTACAACACCAAGTTCCAGAATCTGGCCCGCTATGCTAAGCAAGATGTTCCAGATGACAAGTCCATGATTTATCAGTTCAGAGGTGGTCTCAAGGATGAGCTTCTGCCGGGTCTGGTCCTTCAAGAGCCTCGTGAGTTTGATCAGTTCTACAACATGGCTTTGAAGGTCGAGGCAATGCGGCTCAAGTTAGAGAACTCAAGGAAGCGTTCCAGGGATTCCTATTCTTCTTCCAGCTCTCAAATGGTCCCTAAGCAGTAGAAATATTGGGTTCCTAATCCTCCTCCATTTCGTCCTCCTCAGCAGCAGAGACAGTTCAGTGGCCATGGTTCTTTCCACCCACCCAACCCAGGATATCAGTAGAGACCCCAGGCACACAAGTTAGCTAATGTTCCGTCCCCAGGCAACTTTCATCCGCTCTCTGAGGTTACTTGTCACAAGTGTGGTCAGAAGGGTCACTACTCAAACAAGTGCAACCAGCGACATCTTCTGCCTCCTCCTCCAGTCAGACCTCCAAGAAATGCTATGGTGAAGCATAATCCCAAGTCAGCAAGGGTGAACATGGTGAACGCAGCAAAGGCGGAGGATTCTTCTCAAGTGATCATGGGTAATCTCTTCATTAATTCTATTCCTGCAAAAGTTTTGTTTGATACTGGTGCATCGCATTGTTTCATGTCCAGTCCATTCTTTGCAATGCATGAGTTTGCATGTCAAGATCTTCTTAGGCCTGTGTCAGTGGTGTATCCTGGGAAGTTAATGAATACCAATTGCTTGGTTCCGGATGTTTCTATCAAGATGGGCAATTATTGTTTTTTGGCCTCTCCAATTGTTCTTGGAAATTCCGACATTGATCTCATTCTGGGCATGAACTTTCTAGCTATGAACAAGGCGCATGTTGATTGTCAAGCCAAAGAAGTCAAGTTGACTCATTCTTCAGAAGCTTTGATTATTTTCGCAGCTCGTGATGACACAATCCGTCTCTTTGCTCTTAATGAGAAGGGTGAGATCTCGGCTATTTCTCATATTCCGGTGATTTGTGAGTATGAATATGTCTTTCCAGAAGAATTTCTAGGAATGCCTCCACACTGGCCAGTCAAGTTCGTGATTGACCTCGAGCCCGGAACTGAACCGGTTTGCATGTGTCCTTATAAACTTGGCCCCGAAGAGCTGAAAGAGTTGAAGAAGTAGCTAGATGAACAAGAACGTCTGGGTCTGATCAGACCAAGTTATTCTCCATGGGGGTGTGGTGTTTTGTTTGTCAAAAAGAAGGATGGCACTCATATATTGAATACAAATGATTTTATGCTATATGCTATTTTGACTCCTTTGTGACCGTTTATCATTTGAGAGTGGCCCATCGTCGGCTTCTACCCCTTTGTAGATGCTATGCAGGGTGTTTCCGTAGTAACAAGACAACCCTTAGCCGACGTCTCGATGGCCGGAGGCGGTTTTGTTAGCGGAAACGAGGAATTCAGATATCTAGGCTCTATAACTTTCACTTGGTCATGCTAGCTTAAAGTTTGGGAGGCCAGTTACTAGCCCCCAGTTAGTGTTTGATGTCAGCCAAGGTCAAGTCGTTAAGACTCCGGGCAATTTTATGAAAGACCTGTTGTTTAATACGGTCATCGGATCGCCGACCAGTTTACACTCATTGTGACAGTCAATTTTCGGCTTTCTCCACTAAGGTACTTGACCAGTTAAACCGGAAGTACAATCGCAATGGTTCTCCCTTTGCACTCCTAGATGGACAAAGCAGAACGTAGGAGGCAAGCACAGGAGCCGGGCAATCCAACTATTGAGCGAAGACACAATTCGAAACTAGTGCATATGAAGCAATATCCGAGAACATTTTGTCGAGGACTCGTGGGAGTGCCTTAGCTTTTGGTGGGTTCGGCTCTAGTCACATGCCCCCATCGATATTGCCGATGCGTGAAAAGTGTATTGCGATAGTTATGCTCAGAAAAAACAAAAATATGCTTTTTTGTTCAGATAAAAGAAAATTGTGCCAATCCAAAACTGGTCTTCAAATTAATATATGCTTCGGTCGTGCTTTAACATGATACATCCGATCTTTGGGCTCCAAGCGGACTAGCCTTTGGCTTTAATCTCCATATCTCGAAGGCAGAGTGTTTCTCCAAGACCTGTTTAGCAAACTAAACTCGAGCATCTTTATAAAGAAATCAGGCTATCCGGCTATTGACCCCACACTAGTGTTGGAAAAAGTTGTAGTAGAAAAAGACTTTGCAACGACTAGGAAGAAAACACATTTATTATAAAACAGCTCGTACAAGTTAAAGAGCCTCCGGTTAAATCAGGTAAAGAATTTTGTAACAAACAAAGTTTTTAACAAGCATTTTTTTGTTGTTTAACAAAAAATATAATGTTTGGTTGAACCGAACAAAAAAATAATTTTTCAAAGTGAGCTGAGCATGAAAACGACTTAGCTTTGTAATGTGCTCGATGCAGTCTCTGGTTATGGTGGAATGGAGACGTAGTCCTCGGCCTAGCTGAGGTCCCAGCCCCCAAGCCTGAGGTAGTCGAGCAAAGAGCTCTAGTTGAGACATAGCGATGCAACACAGTTGCTGCGACGAGGCGAAGCCCCCGGTCCAGCCGAGGAGACATTGTAGTTCAGCAGCGTGACGACGAAGCCCCTAGTTATCATGGGAAAAGGAATTGTTTTTAACAAACAATTTTTTTTATTTAACATAAATATAATGCTCGATTGAACCGAACAAAAAATTGAAAATTGAAAAAAGTTGAGCATGAAAGCGACTTAGTTGATTAATGTGCTGGGTGTTGATGATGTGGTCCAAGCTTGCGGCGGGTCGTGGTCCCAGCCACCAAGCCGGTCCTGAGGCGCCCGGGAAGAAAGATTGGCTTGATGAAGTGGTGATGCAACATGGTCGATGTGATGATGCGAAGCCCTAGGTCTAGCTGCGGAGACGAAAGTGGTCGGCTGGTGACGTCGAAGTCCCCAGAGCAGCTTGATCAAGAGATGGAGAAGCCCCCGGTCTAGCCGGGATGTTGGAGCAGACCGGCAGAGAGATGTTGGAGCCTCCATGTCAGCTGACGTGTTAAAGCATGTCGGCGTGGTGGTTATTGGCTTGAACAAAAGGGGACACGTCGGTGCTAACGCAGGTCAAAATTTGTGGCGTGGTCGATGCTAGCTTGATGAAGTGACCGCGTGATACGTCCATTTTGCCTCATGCTTTTATATTGATATTTATTGCATTATGGGCTGTTACTACACATTCTGGTACAATATTTATGTCTTTTCTCTCTTATTTTACAAGGTTTACATGAAGAGGGAGAATGCCGGTAGCTGAAATTCTAGACTAGAAAGGAGCAAATCTAAGATACCTATTCTGCACAACTCCAAAAGTCCTGAAAATCTATGGAGAATTATTTTGGAATATATAAAAATTATTGGGCAAAAGAAATACATCAGGGGGCCCACCAGGCAGTCACAAGCCAGGGGCGCGCCCTACCCCCCAGGACGTGCCCCTATGGCTTGTGGCCCATCTGACAGCCCTCCGATGCCCATCCTCTGCTATGTGGAGGATTTTTACCTGGAAAAATCATAACAGGGATTTTGGGGCGAAGCGCCACCGTCTTGAGGCGGAACTTGGGCAGAACCAATCTAGGGCTCCGGCGGAGCTGTTCTGCCGGGGAAACTTCCCTCCCGGAGGGGGAAATCGAAGCCATCGTCATCACCAACGATCCTCTCATCGAGAGGGGGTCAATCTCCATCAACATCTTCATCAGTACCATCTCCTCTCCAAAACCTAGTTCATCTTTTGTATCCGATCTTTGTCTCAAAACCTCAGATTGGTACCTGTGGGTTGCTAGTAGTGTTGATTACTCCTTGTAGTTAATGCTAGTTGGTTTATTTGGTGGAAGATCATATGTTCGGATCCTTGATCATCATTAATACTCCTCTGATTATGAACATGAATATTCTTTGTGAGTAGGTACGTTTGTTCCTGAGGACATGGGATAAGTCTTTTTATAAGTAATCATGTGAATTTGGTATTCGTTCGATATTTTGATGAGATGTATGTTGTCTCTCCTCTAGTGGTGTTATGTGAATGTCGACTACATGACACTTCACCATTGTTTGGGCCTAGAGGAAGGCATTGGGAAGTAATAAGTAGATGATGGGTTGCTAGAGTGATAGAAGCTTAAACCCTAGTTTATGTGTTGCTTCGTAAGGGGCTGATTTTGATCCACATGTTTCATGCTATGGTTAGATTTATCTTAATTATTCTTTCATAGTTGCGGATGCTTGCGAGAGAGGTTAATCTAAGTGGGAGGCTTATCCAAGTAAGGGCAGCACTCAAGCACAGGTCCACCCACATATCAAATTATCAAAGTAACAAACCCGAATCATATGAGCATGATGAATACTAGCTTGACAGAAATTCCCATGTGTCCTCGGGAGGGCCTTGCTTTATATAAGAGTTTGTGCAGGCTTGTCCTTTGCTATAAAAAGGATTGGGCCACCTTGCTGCACCTTTGTTACAATTGTTACTTGCTACCCGTTACGAATTATCTTATCAAAAAACTGTCTGTTACCGATAATTTCAGTGCTTGCGGAGAATACCTTACTTACTGCTTGTCATTTCCTTCTGATCCTCGTTGGGTTCGACACTCTTACTTTTCGAAAGGACTATGATAGATCCCCTATACTTGTGGGTCATCAAGACTCTTTTCTGGCGCCGTTGCCCGAGGAGTGAAGCGCCTTTGGTGAGTGGAACTTGGTAAGGAAAATTTTATATAATGTGCTGAAATTTACTGTCACTTGTTACTATGGAAAATAATCCTTTGAGGGGATTGTTCGGGGCATCTTCACCTTGACCGGAAGCACAAAGAGTCGCTCCCCAACCTACTGCACCTACTGAAAATATTTATTATGAAATTCCTTCGGGTATGATAGAGAAACTGCTAGCTAATCCTTATGTAGGAGATGGAATACTACATCCTGATTTGCATCTAATCTATGTGGATGAAGTTTGTGGATTATTTAAGCTTGCAGGTTTGCCCGAGGATGTTTTCAAGAAGAAGGTCTTTCCTTTATCTTTGAAGGAGAAGGCATTGGCATGGTACAGGCTATGTGATGATATTGGATCATGGAACTACAACCGATTGAAATTGGAATTTCATCAGAAGTTTTATCCCATGCATTTGGTTCATCATGATCGGAATTATATTTACAATTTTTGGCCTCGTGAAGGAGAAGGAATCACTCAAGCTTGGGGGAGGCTTAAGTCAGTGTTATATTCATGCCCCAACCATGAGCTCTCAAGAGAAATTATTATTCAGAAATTTTATGCTCGGCTTTCTCATAATGATCGATCCATGCTCGATACTTCTTGCTCTGGTTCTTTTATGAAGAAAGATATTGAATCCAAATGGGACTTATTGGAAAGAATTAAATGCAACTCTGAAGATTGGGAACTCGACGAAGGTAAGGAGTCAGGTATAAACCTTAAGTTTGATTGTGTTAAATCCTTTATAGGCACCGATGTTTTTTGTGAATTTAGCACTAAATATGGACTTGACTCTGAGATGGTAGCTTCTTTCTGTCAATCTTTTGCAAATCATGTTGATCTCCCTAAGGAGAATTGGTTTAAATATCATCCTCCCATTGAAGTGAAAGTAGTTGAACCTATTAAAGTTGAAGAGGAGACTATTACTTATAATGTTGATCCTATTATTCCTACTGCTTACATTGACAAACCACCCTTTCCTGTTAGGATAAAGGAACATGCTAAAGCTTCAACCATTGTTCGTAAGAGCTGTATTAGAACACCTACACCCCCTGAACAAATTAAAGTTGAACCTAGTATTTCTATGGTTAAAGATCTCTTGGTTGATAATATTGATGGGCATGTTATTCATTTCCGTGATGAAGCGGCTAGACTTGCTAGACCTGAGACTAAGAGTAAACATAGACCAGTTGTTGGCATGCCTGTTGTTTCTATTAAAATAGGAGATCATTGTTATCATGGCTTGTGTGATATGGGTTCTAGAGTATGTGCAATTCCCTTTTCCTTATACAAAGAAATCATGCATGATATTGCACTAGTTGAACTAGAGGAAATTGATGTTACTACTAAGCTTGCTAATAGAGACACTATTGCACCGATGGGGATTGTTAGAGATGTTGAAGTCTTGTGTGGGAAAATAAAATATCCTACTGATTTTCTTGTTCTTGGTTCCCCACAAGATAATTTTTGTCCCATTATATTTGGCAGACCCTTCTTGAATACTGTTAATGCTAGGATTGATTGTGAGAAAAAAACAATTAGTGTGAGTTTTGGGGATGTGTCTCATGAGTTCAATTTCTCTAAATTTCGTAGACAACCCCATGACAAAGAATTGCCTAGTAAAGATGAAATTATTGGTCTTGCTTCTATTGCTGTGCCTCCTACCGATCCTTTCGAATAATATTTGCTAGACCATGAAAATGATATGCATATGAATGAGAGGAATGAAATAGATAAAATTTTCTTTGATCGGCAACCTAATTTGAAACACAACTTACCTTTTGAAATACTTGGGGATCCTCGTCCACCCAAGGGTGATCCCGTGTTTGAGCTCAAACAATTACCCGATACGTTGAAATATGCTTATCTTGATGAAAAGGAGATATATCATTTTATTATTAGTGCTAAACTTTCAGAGCATGAAGAAAAGAGATTATTGAAAACTCTGAGGAAGCACCATGTTGCTATTGGTTATACTCTTGATGATCTTAAGGGCATTAGTCCCACTCTATGCCAACATAAATTAATATGGAGCCTGATGCCAAACCTGCTATTGATCACCAACAACGATTGAACCCTAAGATGAAAGAAGTGGTAAGAAAAGAAATACTAAAGCTTCTGGAGGCAGGTTTAATTTATCATGTTGCTGATAGTAGATGGGTTAGTCCCGTTCATAGTGTCTCTAAGAAGGGAGGTATTACCATTGTTCCTAATGATAAAAATGAATTGATCCCACAAAGAATTGTTACAGGTTATAGAATGGTAATTGATTTTAGGAAATTAAATAAAGCTACTAAGAAAGATCATTACTCTTTACCTTTTATTGATCAGATGCTAGAAAGACTATCCAAACATACTCATTTTTTCTTTCTAGATGGTTACTCTGGTTTCTCTCAAATAAATGTATTAAGAGAGGATCAAGAAAAATCCACTTTTACTTGCCCTTTCGGTACCTTTGCTTATAGACGTATGCCTTTTGGTTTATGCAATGCACCTGCTACCTTTCAAAGATGTATGATGGCTATATTCTCTGGCTTTTGTGAAAAGATTCTTGAGGTTTTTATGGACGATTTTTCCATTTACGAAACTTCATTTGTTGATTGTTTCAGCAACCTTGACCGAGTTTTGCAGAGATGTGAAGAAACTAATCTTGTTTTGAATTGGGAAAAGTGCCACTTTATGTTTAATGAAGGTATTGTCTTGGGGCACAGGATCTCCGAAAGAGGTATTGAAGTTGATAAAGCTAAAGTTGATGCTATTGAAAAATGCCATGCCCTACGGATATCAAAGGTATAAGAAGTTTCCTTGGTCATGTTGATTTGTATAGGAGGTTTATCAAAGATTTCTCTAACTTTCTAGGCCTCTCACAAATATTTTGAAAAAAGATGTTCCATTTGTTTTTTATGATGATTGTGTAGAAGCATTTGAAATTCTTAAGAATGCCTTGATTACCGCACCTGTTGTTCAATCACCCGACTGGAACCTACCCTTTGAAATTATGTGTGATGCTAGTGATTATGGTGTTGGTGTTTTTCTAGGAGAAAGAATCGATAAGAAATTAAATGTTATCCATTATGCTAGTAAAACTCTAGACAGTGCTCAAAGAAACTATGCTACTACTGAAAAGGAATTTTTAGCAGTTGTATTTGCTTGTGATAAGTTTAGACCTTATATTGTTGATTCCAAAGTAACTGTTCACACTGATCATGCTGCTATTAAGTACCTTATGGAAATGAGAGATGCTAAACCTAGACTCATTAGGTGGGTCCTTCTGCTACAAGAATTTGATTTGCATATTATTGAGAAAAAAAGTTGCTGATAACCCTGTGGCAGGTAACTTGTCTAGGTTAGATAATGTTCTTGATGACCCACTACCTATTGATGATAGATTTATTGATGAACAATTAGCTGTCATAAATGCTTCACACAATGTTCCATGGTATGCTTATTATGCCAATTACATTGTTGCTAAATTTATACCGCCTACTTTCACATACCAACAAAAGAAAAAGTTCTTCTATGATTTAAGGCATTACTTTTGGGATGATCCACACCTTTATAAAGGATTAGATGGTATTATTAGACGTTGTGTACCTGAGCATGAACATGAACCGATCTTACGCAAGTGTCACTCCAAAGCCTACGGAGGACACCATGCTGGAGATAGAACTGCACATAAGGTACTACAATCTGGGTTTTATTGGCCTGCTGTCTTCAAGGATGCTCGTAAGTTTGTCTTGTCTTGTGATGAATGTCAAAGAATTGGTTATATTAGTAGACGTCAGGAAATGCCTATGAATTACTCTCTTGTTATTCAACCATTTGATGTTTGGGGTTTTGATTATATGGGGCCTTTTCCACAATCTAACGGGTATACTCATATTCTAGTTGCTGTTGATTATGTTACTAAGTGGGTAGAAGCTATTCCAACTAGTAGCGCTAATCATAAAACTTCTATTGAAATGCTTAAAGAAGTTATTTCCCCTAGATTTGGAGTCCCTAGATATTTGATGGCTGATGGTGGTTCACACTTTATTCATGGTGCTTTCCATAAATTTCTCGCTAAATACGATGTTAATCATAGAATTGCATCTCCTTATCATCCTCGGTCTAGTGGTCAAGTAGAATTGAGCAATTGAGAAATTAAATCGATCTTGCAGAAGATTGTTAATAGATCTAGGAAGAATTGGTCTAAGAAACTTGATGATGCATTGTGGGCTTATAGAACTGCTTACAAAAACCCTATGGGTATGTCTCCGTATAAGATGATTTATGGTAAAGCATGTCACTTACCTCTAGAGCTAGAACATAAAGCTTATTGGAAAATAAAAGAGCTCAATTATGATTTCAAGCTTGCTGGTGAGAAGAGGTTATTTGACATTAGCTCACCTGACGAATGGAGAACCCAAGCCTATGAGAATGCCAAGTTGTTTAAAGAAAAGGTTAAGACATGGCATAATAGAAGGATACAAAAGCGTGAATTCGATGCAGGTGATCGTGTCTTGCTATACAATTCTTGTTTAAGATTTTTTGCAGGAAAACCTCTCTCTAAATGGGAAGGTCCTTACGTTATCGAGGAGGTATACCGTTCCGGTTCCATCAAGATTAACAACGTCGAAGGCACAAACCCGAAGGTGGTGAACGGTCAAAGAATCAAACATTATATCCCAGGTACTCCCATAAATGTTGAAACCAATATTATCAATACCATAACTCTGGAGGAGTACATTAGGGATACTTACCAGAATGTTCAAACTCCGAAAACGAATAGGTATGTGGTATGGTAAGTAAATAGATTCCAAAACTTTGTCAATGGCAATTTTTTATCTATTTTGGAATATTTAAAAAATTAGGAAAATTTAAAGTAGTCCGAATAGTGCACAAGGAGGTGACAAGCCAAGGGGCGTGGCCTACGGAGGAAGACCAAGAAGTTACCTCTCATCCACAACCTGGAGCCTTGTTGGAAGAACTTCAGAGCTCAGCAATTCCGAATTCAGTTAGCCCTTCCAATGCTAAATTTCTTACTTTTGAAAATATGAAAAGGAGTGTTGCTTATTCCCCCGTAGCAATGAAACATCCATGCTTTAAGGGCGCTCTAACCATCACTGGAAAACTTCACAAGGAAATAATGGATCTCAGACAGCAAAATAACAAGCTTGAGGAGGAGAATCGCATTCTGAAGGGCTTCATCGCCAAGAATATAACATCAACGTCTCCAAAGCAAGACAACTAAACACACGGGTATGGGCACTCCCCTTGGCTTGTGCCAAGCTTGGGGGAGGTGCCCCGGTATCGTATCACCATCACACCTTTTTTTTTACTTTTATCGCTTTTCTTAGTTCAATCCTTTTGGTTATATCTTGATCTTGAGAAAGATGAAATAGAAAGAAGTATAGAATAAAAGCAAAGAGTATATATGATGATCTTATGGGGAGTGATGACTTCACATATAAGAAGTATGTCGATTGAAACCTATTGTGGGTTTAAAACATAGTTGTTGGTCATTGTGGAAATTAAAAGGAAGTAATAAAGAAAGAGAGGTTCACATATAAATATATTATCTTGGACATCTTTTATGATTGTGAGCACTCATTAAAATATTATATGTTAAGAAGTTGATGTTGGACAAGGAAGACAACATAATGGTTTATGTTTGCTTATTTCCGAATAGAAGTTATATTGTTATAGATCCCTCAACATGTTCCGCTTGCTTCCACCTCATATCGGCCAAAATTTCTGCACCAAGTAGAGATACTACTTGTGCATCCAAACACCCTTAACCCAGTTTTTCCATGAGAGTCCACCATACCTACCTATGTATTGAGTAAGATCCTTCAAATAAGTTGTCATCGGTGCAAGCAATAAAATTTGCTCTCTAAATATGTGTGATCTATTAGTGTGAGGAAGATAAACTTTATATGAACTTGTGATAGGGAAGAAATAAAAGCAACAGACTGCATAATAAAGTTCTCTATCACAAGGGGCAATATAAAGTGACGTTCTTTTGCATTAAGGGATTGTGCATCCAACTATAAAAGCGCATGACAACCTCTGCCTCCCTCTGCGACGGGCCTGTCTATTACTTTTATTTTCTAGTACTTACCTTTATGCAAGAGTTGTGGTGATCTCCATCACTTTCTCTATTTTGCCTTTATCTTCTGGCAAGCGTCATGTGTAGGGGAATGATCTAGACACATATATCCACTCGGAAGTGGACGAGCATGAGTTATTACTATTGACATTACCCTTGAGGTAAATAGCTGGGAGGCAATTGTATAAGCTCCTATCTTTCTCTATGTCCGATTGAAGCTTTGACCTCATAGGTACCTCGTGAGTGTTAGAAATTGTGAAAGACTAAAAGATGATTGGGTATGTGGCTTTTCTTTACAAGCTCTTATATTGACTCTTTCCTACGTTATGATAAATTGGAATTGCTTTGATGACTGAGATCGTAGTTTGTCGGTTCTCAATAGAGTTCTTGATTTATACTTTACCATTGTGAATGAATTGTTACTTTAGCATAAGAAATTATATGTCAATATATGTTGCTTTTCTAAAGATGATCATGATGCCTTCATGTCCGTATTTCATTTTATCGACACCTCTATCTCTAAACATGTGGGCACATTTATCGATTTCGGCTTTCGCTTGAGGACAAGCGAGGTCTAAGCTTGGGGGAGTTGATATGTCCATTTTGCACCATGATTTTATATTGATAATTATTGCATTATGGGCTGTTACTACACATTTTGGTACAATATTTATGCCTTTTCTCTCTTATTTTACAAGGTTTACATGAAGAGGGAGAATGCCTACAGCTGGAATTCTGGACTAGAAAAGGAGCAAATCTGAGATACATATTCTGCACAACTCCAAAATTCCTGAAAATCTACAGAGAATTATTTTGGAATATATAAAAATTATTCGGCGAAAGAAATACATCAGGGGCCCACTAGGCAATCACAAGCCAAGGGGCATGCCCTACCCCCTAGGCGCACCCTACCCCCTAGGCGCGCCCCTGTGGTTTGTGGCCCACCTGGCAGCCCTTCGATGCCCATCTTCTGCTATATGGAGGCTTTTTACCTGGAAAAAATCATAACAGAGCTTTCAGGGTGAAGCGCCGCCCTCTCGAGGCGGAACTTGGGCAGAACCAATCTAGGGCTCCGGCGGAGCTGTTCTGCTGGGGAAACTTCCCTCTTGGAGGGGGAAATCGAAGCCATCGTCATCACCAATGATCCTCTCATCGAGAGGGGGTCAATCTCCATCAACATCTTCATCAGGACCATCTCCTCTCCAAACCCTAGTTCATCTCTTGTATCCGATCTTTGTCTCAAAACCTCAGATTGGTACCTGTGGGTTGCTAGTAGTCTTGATTACTCCTTGTAGTTGATGCTAGTTGGTTTACTTGGTGGAAGATCATATGTTCAGATCCTTGATCATCATTAATATTCCTCTGATTATGAACATGAATATGCTTTGTGAGTAGTTACGTTTGTTCCTGAGGACATGGGATAAGTCTTGTTATAAGTAATCATGTGAATTTGGTATTCGATCGATATTTTGATGAGATGTATCTTGTCTCTCCTCTAGTGGTGTTATGTGAATGTCGACTACATGAAACTTCACCATTGTTTGGGCCTAGAGGAAGGCATTGGGAAGTAATAAGTAGATGATGGGTTGCTAGAGTTTTAGAAGCTTAAACCCTAGTTTATGCGTTGCTTCGTAAGGAGCTGATTTGGATCCACATGTTTCATGCTATGGTTAGATTTATCTTAAAATCTTCTCTTGTAGTTGTGGATGCTTGCGAGAGGGGTTTATCATAAGTGGGAGGATTGTCCAAGTAAGGGTACCACCCAAGCACCGGTCCACCCACATATAGAATTATCAAAGTAACGAACGTGAATCATATGAGCATGATGAAACTTAGCTTGACATAAATTCCCATGTGTCGTCGGGAGCGCCTTGATTTATATAAGAGTTTATCCAGGCTTGTCCTTTGCTATAAAAAGGATTGGGCCACCATGCTGCACCTTTGTTACAATTGTTACTTGCTACCCGTTACGAATTATCTTATCACAAAACTATCTGTTACTGATAATTTCAGTGCTTGCAGAGAATACCTTACTGAAAACCGCTTGTCATTTCCTTCTGCTCCTCATTGGGTTTGACACTCTTACTTATCGAAAGGGCTACGATAGATCCCCTATACTTGTGGGTCATCATCGCATGGCAATTCTAGTGTGCCAGCCCCGTGCAATCCATGGGGCGACGATGCCAAAGTCTTGGTCGGGTTGCCGAACTCTTGGCTGGGTTGCCGAACTCTTGGTTAGTTTGCCAAGGTGATGAATCTCAAGAGGTTGACCTCGGCTTGGCAAATCGATGATCTAGCGTAGGCCGACAGCCATGGAGCAGTGTTCTCGGGTCGGTTTGACATTGGCACGGTGGTGAAAATCGCCTCAGAAAATACTTAAAATTTGTGGGCACGTGTTTGATAACAACACAATACCATATAAAAAAATTCCTTTAAGAAGGATGTCCAATATCCCATTCATGAAGAAAGAGGAATTTGGGTTATTCATTTTCGCCAGGAAACAGATCCAAAAATTGACACACTTATCGGACCGTTCCCGGAGTTTGAACGGTCGGATCGAGCTGAAATTTTGAGGGGTTGTCTATGTAGGAATTACGCAGCAGGCAGTTTGGATATCCCAAAGGATGAAGGAGCTGGGCGCTGAACTCCTGGCCCTAAATTCATATATATTGATGTCCAGATTTGACAGGGCTCCGGTATATTGTAGATCGCTAGAGATTCCTTCACAGGAACGCGACAAAATTTTGTACGGTTGTTCTAGACTCAATTACGCACAATTCCACCGAAGTAGTCAAAGCGGCACTCCAGGAGGCGGGGACCACGGACATGAATTCGCTGTCTAGAAAAACTGCATGATCGCACGAGGGCAATGTTGACGTTGAGCCCCCGAGCACCATGGAGGAGTCTTCCATGATCTTGGTTGAGATTGGAGTTGATGTTGATGTAGACACCTGTCCAATATAGATGATCCGACGTGGCGTGCAGTCCTCGTCCTAGCCGAGGTGACCAGTCAAGCCGGCGACGAAGATACCGACGTTGACGATGTAGCTCAGTTCTGATGCGTAGATTGCGATGGAGCCGGTCTAAATTCACATCGCACCGTGACAACTACCCAGCAGGCTCGCAATGAAAGCACCAGTATCGATGTCAAATTCAGCATATCTCGTAGTAGGGGTCCTAAGCTAGGCGTCTTGAAGCGATGGTAACATGGCCACATGATTTTACCAAGGTTCGGGCTCTCTCAAGGAGATAACACCCTACGGCCTGCTTTTCATTGTATTGATATGGGGTATAGTACATAGTACAGGTATCTACTATGAGATTGTAGTAATGAGTATGAGATTGAGATTGAGATTGTCTATTGACTAGCCTAGCTTCGGTTTATGTAATGCACCGTAGGCCTAGGGTTTAGAGGAGTCTTGGTATTGTGTGCCAAGTCTTGTGGAATCTCCCTTGTATGCATCATGGACTCTCCGAACTGGCCCATTAGTGAATCGCCCAAGGGGTCCTCGCCCGACCCACTGGTCGGGAGACGTCGTGGTGAGTATCCCCTAGTCCAGGACACCTTCAGCAGGCGTGAAAATCAAGGCGACACAATAAATTTTTGGGAAATGTGGATACTGTCAGATTCATCGAGAAGTCAGCACTGACATCTGAGTCTCTGACGTATGACATCATTGGTTGGTGGATGTTGGAAAACTAACAAGTCCGGAAGTATCATAAGCCGGCATTTGAGAACACCGGTAAGACATAAATATAAGTAGAAGAGAAGTCGCCTGATAAAGTTGAGGAAGTTTGACATGAACGAATTCAAATCAACCTGGGGCCTAATGTCGGGGATATAATCCCATGGTGTGACTCTCCTGTTGGGCCGGATCAACATATTGTCGGCTTAATGATTATGCTCAAGATGGGTCATTCTGTGATGGCAAAGAAGATAAGACGATTTACCGGTAGGCCGGATGGCGGCCCGACATATGTAGATGGCGGCTTGGAGCCCGAGAGGTGGAAGACACCGAATACTTTCCTTGCTTGAAACACAAGACAAGATAGAGACGTGTCACGTCACGGGGTCGTAATATGACCCAGACTCTTGTAGGACTTAGGGTCTCGACCTATATATAAAGGCGAGCCCCTGAGGCCAATAGGGCTAAGTTAGACACCCTCGAAAGGGAGGTTAGCGATCTCGCATCCTTGTAATCGAGATCTCCATTAATATAGACACAAAGCAGGATGTAGGCTATTACCTCCATTGGAGGGGCCAAACCTGGGTAAACCCACCTCCCGTTCTCGTTGGATCTCTTTGAGTCGCCACCCATAGGCGATGGCCTCACACCTAAGTCCTTGCACGAGGACATCTGCTGTAACAAAATCACGATACTATGGAAGCTTGTGTTCGACTGTCAGTTGATATCTTGATGTTCTAGCCATGTATTCATAAAGGAAGCTTTCATCTATCTTCCCTTTTAGTTCCCCCAAAACCATGGTTGAGAATGTTTTTGTAGCAATTATAATCTTTTATGAGTAGTTTGTTCGGTGAGTAAGTTTTTGGCAATTTGCCCATATTCCTATGATGTGAATGTAGAAAGGGGGCATAATAAAATGGAAGATAGATTGCAACAAATAAAAGAGACAATGCTGATTATTATGGTTCATATTTATAAAGAAAACAAATCCCATGACAACTATGTGCCCATAAGGAAGCACTTTTTTAGTGTAAACTGCATCAGGACATGATGTTTCCCCACATGTATTTCATTCTCTTTTGAGCTGCAAAGCAGCATCAAATAGCCAAGGAAATCAAATTCAAATCAATAATATTATGAGTGTTATTGCTTTCCTCGAATGAGAAAAACACAACTAGGTAAAATAAGAATGGCGCGACAACACACGTCTATGCATCTAGTAACGTTCTGAATTGAGGAGAGATGTGAGATTTGGGGTCAAGGAGAGGGAGAAGGGGGAGGAGAGCTAGTGCTAGTAAACACTCTCATTATCATTGCTCTTAGATACAATTAGTTAGTCCAAAACAACATTTTTTTAAAGACCACTACCTTGTGGGTGTATTAATTCGTGTACAAAACTTTTACTTGCTTCTCTTTATAACATGAAAGACACTCCATTTTCGGAGCAATGCTACATCCACGGCAAATTGTGTACATTTACAGAGAATTGCCAGCTGGCGTTTTTTCTTTGGAGATAATAGGGAAGGGACCCATCCCTGTTGAAATCGGGTGGGGGTGGTCACATAAATTTTTTGTAGGTGTAAGAGCATCTACAACTGGACTGGGCAAATCTGACCCCCTATACATCCACGGATGCATCCCGGCATGCCCGCATACACATCTGTGCGGCCCCTTATATTCGCCCCATGCATCCACATACCTCAAATGCAATTTTTAAATCTATGCAATCCATGCACGTCAATCATCTGATAAAAAATGTCCGAATTCAAAACAAAATCAAATTAAATCATAGTTCAATAAACCGGAAATGCCAAAATGAAATCAACGTCCGAGTGAGAAGTGGCTCTTGTCGGGTCACTAGCCGGACGAGTTCATCTAAGCATCCTACTCGTCCAGCTTGTCCTACTTCGCCTGGGCAGCCATATCCATCTACATCGTGCCCACCTACTCCGCCACCTCCAGCGCCCTATGGTCGTTGATCTCTTTCATCTTCTCTACAAGACATTTCTTGGCATTCTCATCCATATGCGTGTCATCCGCCAACATGATCTTGGCATCCTCAGCGTCCTGTGCGAGTTGCAAGCTCTCCTTCTCGAGCTCAATCTCCCCAAACGTCTTGGCCTTCTCGACTTCCCATTTAATTGCCACCTCTTGATCTCTGTAGGATCGAAAGTAGGTCTCGAGGGGGGTGATTAGACTACTTACCAAATGACAATCTACATTTTCCCAATTTTAAGTGTTGGCAGATTTTAGCATTCATAGCAAGTCAAGCAGACCCTAGACATGCATGTCTATGAGTATAGCAGCGGAAAGTAAAGACAAGCATGAGTAGTAAAGGAAGGGTAGGAAGATCAAACACAATTTGGAGACACGATGATTTTTCCCGTGGTTCCAATTGGTGGTGCTATCATACGTCCACGTTTATGGAGTCTTCAATCCATGGAGGGTAATGGTCGCCTGAGTCCACAGAGGGTACCACGAAGAAGGAACCTCAACTATACCATGATGGCCTACATCCATGGAGGACTAGCCTAACTCGGGGTAGATCTTCACGAAGTAGGCGATCTCCTTACTATAAAAACTTCTTGGTTCACTCCACAACACGAAGTAGGAGGCTCCCAAGCGACACCTAACCAATCTAGGAGGCACCACCCTCCAAAAGGTAATAGGCTTGATAATGTCGATGAACTCCTTGCACTTGTGCTTCAAGATGATAGTCTCCTCAACACACAATCACTCTCTCACATATTTGGCTATGGTGGAAGAGATTGATTGGGTGGAAAGAATCTTGGGGAGGCTAGAGATCAAGATTCATATGGTTGGAATGGAATGGCATGATCTCAACACATGAGTAGGTGGCTCTCTCTCATAAAATCAGTTGGTATGAGTGGGGGTCTGTTCTGAGTGCTTCTCATGTGAGTGAGTGGTGGTGGAGGGGTATATATAGGCATCTCCAAAAATCCAATTGTTACACCTATTAAGTCCAACTCGGTGACACCAATGTGTTAATCTCGGTGGTACCAAGTTGCCTAAAAGGTAGCAACTTTTGAATCTTGGTGAGACCGATACATAAAACTCGGTTGCACCGATTAGGTGACCAATGGTCAGATTGCCAAACTCGGTGATGCCGATTCCACAAACTCAGTCGGAGCGATTTTGTGAAATTGGGTAACAGAATGTTGGCAACCTAAACTCGGTGGCACCAAAGCAAAAT
The DNA here is from genome assembly GCA_022496015.1 of Hordeum marinum. Lineage (NCBI taxonomy): Eukaryota > Viridiplantae > Streptophyta > Magnoliopsida > Poales > Poaceae > Hordeum > Hordeum marinum. The sequence goes on along the minus strand of CM039676.1, from coordinate 464,030,065 downwards.
CGGTTGCACCGATGGGCTAAGGTTTGGCTTGAGTCTGTCTGAGTCTGGGAATGAGTGGCACCGATTGGGAGTGTTGTTTGCATTGATTTTGAGTGTATGGCTTTGGACAGACTTTTGTGGAAGATCTTGTGGATGTTTTTGGTGACTATCACTTGTACATGTATGAGCATCTTGTTCACCAATAGTACCTTACCCCGTTTTAATAGTGATTTCTCACAAAGTAAAATGTAGAGTCCACTTGCTTGAAGCTTTGCCAAACTATTTCCTTGCATCTTGGGGTATTCCGCAATCCTTTTGCCAACCCATCATTGAACTTTTCCTGAAATATGCCTAGTGGAAACATTAGTTGAGTGACATATATGTTGTTATTAATTACCAAAACCACCAAGGGAGCAGATGTAATTTCAATCTCCCCCTTTTTGGTAATTGATGAGAACATATAGATTAAAGCTTCGACATATGATATAATCAATGAATGTAATCGTCACTTTGGGAAGTATGTGATAAGCAAGACCTCCCCCTAAATTTATGCATCATTTTAAATTTGCGTTTGAATGCAAATGCACAATAGATTAGGTACATGGGGCAGTTCTTCCATGTCACATACATCTTGGTGGTGTGCGAGAGTAATAAGAGTGAATGACATAGCACAACACAATCAAGCAAAGTGAATGATCATCTCATAAACATCAAAAGGATAGGAAATAGTATCAACACACATTAAAATGTATGATCAAACAGAAACAAAAGTTTGACACAATCAACCAAAAGACCAAATGTTTTTTTAAAACAACTATAAAAACCAACGCTCTCTCACTCGATGCCTAAAGATCTATATACAACTTCTCCCCCTTTGGCAACAAGTTCCCAACAAGTTCAAAGGGATATAGCTAATCATTCTTCTAGGATGATATCCTCCGGTGGTCGATGTCGGAGTCGAGAGAACTACATCGACGAAGACCTCAGCAGATGTCATGGACAGAGTTGGAGTAGTAACTGGAGGCACTGGATGAGCTGACGGAGCTGAAGTGATAGTAGCAGGTGCTAATGAAGAAGGCCTCGACTCAGGAGCTAGCTCTGTGGCTGATCTAGCCTAGGTAGTGAAGTATGTGCCTGGCCTAAGAGGAGAGACATACTCCTCCTCCTCATCATCATAATGAGGAAGAGGCATAGAGTCAACTTCCTTCTTGAGTTCGTTCACGGTCCTCGTTAGCCCATCCACCTTGTCATTGAGGGTCTTGATCCTATTCTCAAAGATCCTCACAAGACTATTCTGGTTCTCCAGTATGTCCTTGATGTCCTTCTGCATGCCCTGAATTATTGAGATCAAGAGATCCATCTGCTCGTTGCTGGATCTAGGGACTTGAGCACTAGTGGCTCTAGCTGCCTCTGCCTCTACCTATGCTTGAGCTGCAGCTGATGTGGGATGGTCTGGGTCCATCACCACAAAATTGTCCTCAAGATCTGGCTGTAGGAGCAAGTGGGGTCTGTCCAGAGCAAAGATGTGCTTCTCCAGCTTGGAGTTGATGAGCATCTGAATGTAGGGTGCATAGCATCAAGAACACTTATGATCAGCAGCAACCCTCTTCACTGTCTCCACAATCAGATCCATCACTATGAATCTCTGGTGCTGGTCAATATGAAGCAACAAGTTGATGGAGTAGCCTCGGATCATCTTCTCGTCTCCTGACTTAGGCATCAAGGTATGCCTCAGAATGGTGTTAATGGTATGGAGACCTGCCTCGAGGTAGTAGATAGATCCTAGATTGTGGGATTGAAGATGTGCAGTAGGAATAGCATTATACATGTCCTTCATGGCATTGTGGTTGGCCTTGGACTATGAGTACACACAGATATCTCCATCCTGTACCTCTGGGACTCCTAAGATGGCAACCCACTCATCAACAGTTGCATCATATCTTGCTCCTTTTGTCATCCACACAATCCTACCATCTTCATAGAAGTGAGTAGTGGAGTACAATTGCGTGATCATCTCATTGTTCCATGCAGTGAATTCTCTCCCAACAAACTCATCTATGCCAACATAGTGGAAGTTGTCTTGTACATTGGGGAAATAGTCTTGATTTGCCTTGATGTACTTCCAGTCAACATATCTCATATTACTCATAGCTGGACTCTTGTCAAGCAGCACAGTCTCGTAGAAATCCTGTTGCTCCTTGGTGTAGAACCAGTAGTCCACAATTGTCTTCCTCCTCTGAGAGTGAGTATCAATGGCTCTCCACTCTCTCAAACATGCATCCTTCTTCTTCTTCATGTCAAATGCACGTGGCTGGCTGGCATTGTGCTCTAGAAGGTGTGGTCTGAGCTTCATCAGTGCAGACAGGGCATCCTCATCCATATCTCTGGAGGCAGCTCCCTAGTTCTTCTCAGAAGCTGGAATCTGTCTGGATGACCTCTTGGACTTCTCAGCAGCAGTCTTCTTAGGGGCAGACTTGGTGCACCTTGATATGTCTCCAACCTATCTATAATTTTTTATGATGGCATGCTATTATATTATCTGTTTTGGATGTTTTATATGCATTAATATGCTATTTTATATTATTTTTAAGACTAACCTATTAATCTAGAGCCAAGTGCCAGTTTCTGTTTTTCCTTGTTTTTGAGTTCTGCTGAGATGGAATGTGTTGGGAGACGTAGTAGTAAATCAAAAAAATTCCTACGACCACCAAGATCTATCTATGGAGAAACCAGCAACGAGTAAGGGGAGATTGCATCTTCATACCTTTGAAGATCACTAAGAAGAAGCATTACAAGAACGCGGTTGATGGAGTCGTACTTGCAGTGATTCAGATCGCGATGGATTCCGATCTTAGCGCCGAACAACGGCGCCTCCGCATTCAACACACGTGCAGCCCGATGACATATCCTATGCCTTGATCCAACAAAGAGGAAGGAGAGGTTGAGGGAGAGCTCCGGCAGCATGATGGCTTGGTGACAGTGGAGCTGCGTGGTCTCCGGTAGGGCTTCGCCAAGCACTACGGAGAATGAGGAAGAGGAAGGGTAGGGCTGCCCCGAGAGAGAGAGAGAACTCGTGTGTTTTGCAGCCCTAAAACCCTCCACTATATATAGGCGGAGGGGGAGGGAGGGTGCAGCCCTAGGGTTCCCACCCTATACTAGGAGCTGCGGCCGGCCCTAGCTGGCCTTTTGGCCGGTGGCCAGAGAGGGAGAGGGGTGCGGCTTCCCTAGGGTGGGCCTTAGGGCCCATCTGCCCTAGGGTTTGCCCCCCTCCCACCTTCAGTTGCGACTTGGGCCCTTGTGGGGGCGCACCAGCCCACCTAGGGGCTGGTTCCCTCCCACTTGCGGCCCATGCAGCCCTCCGGTGCCTGTGGCCCCACTTGGTGGACCCTCGAAACCCTTCCGGTGGTCCCGGTACGTTACCGGTGATTCCCGAAACTCTTTCGGTGACCAAAACCTCACTTACTATATATGAATCTTTACCTCCGAACCATTCCAGAGCTCCTCATGACGTTCAGGATCTCATCCAGGACTCCGAACAACCTTCGGTAACCACATACACTAATTCCCTATAACCCTAGGGTCATCAAACCTTAAGTGTATAGACCCTACGGGTTCGGGAGACACGTAGACATGACCGAGACACCTCTCTGGTCAATACCCAACAACGGGATCTGGATACCCATGTTGTCTCCCACATGCTCCACAATGATCTCATCGGATGAACCACGATGTCGGGGATTCAATCAATCCCGTATACAATTCCCTTTGTCTACCGATATGATACTTGCCCGAGATTCCGTCGTCGGTATCCCTATACCTTGTTCAATCTCGTTACCGGCAAGTCTCTTTACTCATTCCAAAAAACATCATCCCGTGACTAACTCCTTAGTGAGATTGAGCTCATTATGATGATGTCTTACCGAGTGGGCCCAGAGATACCTCTCTGTCACATGGAGTGACAAATCCCAGTCTCGATTCGTGCCAACCAAACAGATACTTTCGGAGATACCCGTAGTGCACCTTTATAGACACCCAGTTAAGTTGTGACATTTGGCACACCCAAAGCATTCCTACGGTATCCGGGAGTTGCACAATCTCATGGTCTAAGGAAATGATACTTGACATTGGAAAAGCTTTAGCAGACGAACTACACGATCTTGTGCTATGCTTAGGATTGGGTCTTGTCCATCACATCATTCTCCTAATGATGTGATCCCGTTATCAACGACATCCAATGTCCATGGTCATGAAACTATGACCATCTATTGATCAACGAGCTAGCCAACTAGAGGCTCACTAGGGACATCTTGTGGTCTATGTATTCACACATGTATTACGGTTTCCGGTTAACACAATTGTAGCATGAACAATAGAAAATTATCATGAACGAGGAAATAAAATAATAACCATTTTATTATTGCCTCTAGGGCATATTTCCAACAGTCTCCCACTTGCACTAGAGTCAATAATCTAGTTACCTTGTGATGAATCGAACACCCATAGAGTTCTGGTGTTGATCATGTTTTGCTTGTGAGAGAGGTTTAGTCAACGGATCTGTGACATTCAGATCTATATGTACTTTACAAATATCTATATCTCCCTCCTGAATGTAATCACGGATGGATTTGAAGTGGCACTTGATGTGTCTTGTCTTCTTATGAAACCTGGGCTCCTTGGCAAGGGCAATAGCTCCAGTGTTGTCACAGAATAGAGTCATCGGGCCCGACGCATTGGGAATCACTCGTAGGTCGTTGATGAACTCCTTCATCTAGAATCCTTCCTTTGCTGCTTCCGAAGCAACTATATACTCCGCTTCACATTTAGATGCCGCCATGACGCTTTGCTTGCTGCTGCACCAGCTGACTGCCCCTCCATTCAAAATATACACGTATCCGGTTTGTGACTTGGAGTAACCCTTTACGACGAGCTCTTCGGCACATCCATATACGAGAAACATGTCCTTTGTCCTTTTTAGGTACTTCGGGATATTCTTGACCGTTGTCAAGTGTTCCGCTCCGGGATCACTTTGATACCTCACTACCAAACTTATGGCAAGGTTCACATCAGGTCTGGTACACAGCATGGCATACATAATAGAGCCTATGGCTGAAGCATATGGGATGACACTCATCTCTTCTCTATCCTTTGTCATGGTCGGGCATTGAGTCATACCAATCTCACACCCTGTAACACAGGCAAGAACCCCTTCTTGGACTGATCCATATTGAACTTCTTCAATACTTTTTCAAGGTATGTGCTTTGTGAAAGACCTACGAGGCGCTTCGATCTATCTCTATATATCTTAATGCCTAATATGTAAGCAGCTTCTCCAAGGCCCTTCATTGAAAAACACTTATTCAAGTAGGCCTTTACGCTTTCCAAAAGTTTCATATCATTTCCCATCAACAATATGTCATCCACATATAATATGAGAAATACTATAGAGCTCCCACTCACTCTCTTGTAAATACAGGGTTCTCCATACACCTATATAAATGCAATCGCTTTAATCACCTCATTAAAGCGAATGTTCCAACTCCAAGATGCTTGCACTAGCCCATAGATGGAGCGCTGGAGCTTGCTTATGAAGTTCATGATGTTGACGAGAAAAGGCCCAATCCCGTCAAAAGAGTCAATATGATCTCCATCATAAGTCTGTGACTTATGAAGTTGACGAGAAAGCTTACCTTCGGGTTACACCTCTGAAAGGTACCCATCGATTCGGTATCAAAGGCAAGTTGGCTCCTCGTTACATTGGACCTTTTCGCATTCTTGCTAAACGAGGAGAGGTTGCCTACCAATTGGAACTTCCTTCGCATCTATCCAAAGTTCATGATGTCTTCCACGTCTCTCAACTCAGGCGTTGCTTTTCGGACCTTGTCCGAGAAGTGGACCACGAAGCGCTTGATCTCCAAGATAACCTTTCTTATAAAGAATATCCTGTTCGTATTCTCGACCAGGCCGAGCGTACCACTCGACGTCGGAACATCAAGTTTCTTAAAGTTCAGTGGTCACATCATTCCGAGAAAGAGGCGACATGGGAAAGAGAAGATCGTCTCCGACTAGAGTACCCCGCGCTCTTCCGGTGACTTCAAATCTCGGGATGAGATTCCTTTGAGTGGGGGTGAGTTGTCACAATCCTAGTAAGAGTCATAGGCTAGTAATGTGTTTGCATCATCATCATCATCTATGCGTCAATATGAAATGGGGAGAAGAAGAAAACCCCACCCACTTAATGAATTATAGGATTTCTAGATAAATGAAATTTCAACAAATCCAAAATGCCCTTCAAAAATGTTCCCTAAGTCTGATTAAATTGGACAATTATATAACAGGGATCATTTAAATTATTTGAACCACAGAAACAATTTAAAAATAATGTTTAACACCTTTGAAAAAGATAAATAAATCATTACCATTATTCCTGTTTTCAAAGTGACTTGAAACTTTTAGTACAAGTTTGAAATATCTAAACTTTGTTTAGGAAATATTGGGACCATTTTATAAAGTCATTGGACCTGCAAAGGAAATAAATAAATATTAGAAAACAGAAAACAGAAGTTAAAAAAAACCCAGAAGGGGCTTACCTGGCCCAGGAAGGAGATGGCCCAGCCCACCAGGGCCAAGCGGTCATCTTCAACCTCTGCCAGTAGGCAGAGGCGAAGTGCCGCGCGGCGCCGGGAGGCCTCCACCTCCTCCCTGCCTGGTCGCCCGCCTGGAGGCCCCAGGGCGCGCCAGCTCGCCGTCGCCGAGGTCTTCTCCCTCTCTCTCTCTCTCTCTCTCTCTCGCATTTCTCCTCTCGGCTCCGCCATGACCGACCCACGATTCTCCGACGTGCCGTCGTTCTAGCCAACCCCGAGTCCTCCTGAGCCAGCCAATCGCTCCGCCCGGACCTCCTCCACCTCCCAGACAAGCCACGCATCGCCGGAGGGCTTCTATCACTGTCGTGCCGTCTTCTTCCTCCTCGGGTCGCCAGAGGGGAATTCGAGGCTCGCCGTCGATTCCGACCGCCCCCGAGGCCACTGACTAGCTCCCTAGATCCGCAGTGAGCTGCTCCTCCTTCCCCCTGCGTTCCCCCTCTCTTCCTCGCGCCATAGCTAGCCTAGCCGTCGGACCCGAATCCACCTCGCCGCCGTGGTCGATCGTCGCCGTGCGTGCAGACCCCTAAGCTCACGCGCGTGTGCATGAATGAACTCCTGGAGTTCCCAGGAGCTCGTAGAACCCATCGCCCGGTCGTTCCGTGCCCTGTGTCGCGTTTGCGTCCGAACCCGAGCTCCGGCCGCCGCCACGAGCTCGTTTCCGGCGAGCTCCGGCGACCCCGTGACCTCCTGCGGCTCCGGATGGATGCGGTTGTGCGCGGGCTACTCGCCAGTGGTCTTAGCTCGCTAGATAACCCCCTGTAGAAGAAACCCGACGGTCGCCGCCATCTCTGGAGGTCACCGGCGTCAAGCCGCCGGCCAACTCCGGTGGGTTTGACCCGGGTGGACCCCTGGCTTGACTCTGTGAGTCAATGACAGGTGGGGCCCCTGTCCAGATTAGTTAAGTTCATCACGGATTACTTTAAATCATTTAGTTAAACTAATGTGACACTGACAAGTGGGCCCCGGTCTGCTAATTAGTTAGGATTAATTTTAATTAGTTAGTTAAACTAACCAGACACTGACATGTGGACCCCACATGTCAGGTTTGACTCTGGGCCGAGTCAGCTGACCAGCTGATGTCATCATGACATCATGCTTATGTCATAACTCATTTTCTTATTTTAAAATAATTCCAGAAAATGTTTAAAACTTTGAAAAATCATATAAATTAATCTGTAAATCAGATGAAAATAATTTATATATGAAAATTTATCAGAAAAATCCAATGAATCCAATGGTGCTACTCTCATGCATGATAGAGCAACCCAAATAGGTGAACTTGGACATTTTAGCATTAGGTCATTATATGGAATTTGAAATGAGGACAACTTGGAACCTATATTCAAATCTGAATTAAATAGACATGATCACCATTCACATTAGCTCACCCATGTATACCACTATGCCATGATCATGCATCATATTGTCGCATTTGCTTGTATTGATTGTTCTTATCTGCATTGCGGTAGGTCCGAATCCAGACGATACTACTCCGTACCCCGACGAAGGAGAGAACTCTTCCGCAACTCAGCAAGGCAAGCAACCCCATTGATCATTCCGATAACATCCCATTCTCTCGCTCCTGCTCTCATTATTGCATTAGGACAAACAATCACATGTCAGTCATACCCGGTAGATGATCCTATTCTTATGCATGACCTGATCTTGTCACAGTAAATAGCTACACCTTGCAACCTAGCATACCTGGTAGATGCTTGTGCCGTGATGTGCTTAGCTTACCTTCATGCCATGCTGCTATGCTTAGAGTTGTGTCAGGTCCGATCCATCTGGGTGATGAGTTAGAGTGAAACTGTGATGTTCTGATGTGTTGAGCTCATAACGAATCCGTTTTGGTAAAAGGTGGCGATGAGAGGCTATGTAGGAGTACATAGTGGGTTGTCTCATTGAGACCGTTCTTAGGAACTGGGTTCCGTGTTTGAGATCCAAGACGAGATACTACCACATGCTGGGCCCTGAAATATGACCCCGCTCGACTTATCAGTCGCTTAGTCTTTGGTCTAGGTATTGCAAGTAGTTTCTGGTGTTTATAGCATGCTGGAGGCCATGCGTAGCGCTGACCCTCGGGGTGGGTTACGACGCGGTAGGCAGTGGCACGGTGTACCAAGGGTCACCTGAATGGTGGGCTTGGGAACCCTGCGCACATCGTTTGGGACCGTAGTGGAAACTTCGGCCGGACTTCCATGCGGGTCAGTCTCAAATAGGCGGTAGCCTGGACTAGAGGTCTTATGTGATTGACGGTCGTGGCCGACTTCCTCGCTGGGCATCTGCTTGAAGGTTGCCGAGGTGCATGGTTTATGGCACACAGCGATAAGTGGCGAGAGCGTGTGTGAAGAAGTACACCCCTACAGGGTTATGAAACTATTCGAATAGCCGCGTCCGCGGATATGGACTACTTGGAGAACTTATGCTGTTCATAGATAATCAAATGGATACTTCTAAAAATCTCAAGACAAGTGTGAGTACCGTGGATGGCACTCTTCCGGGAGGGGAAGGTGAGTCCATGGTGGTGTATTGAGATGGAGTTAGTGGACTCGTGTGCGATAAGTAAAATTGTAACAAAGAAGGTAAAATTGAGTAGTGTGGGTTAGCCATGAGTCAAAGCTGGCTTCTGCACAAACTCCTCCACCCCTTTGTTGATACATGAGCATAACTAGACTAGGTCTGATTTAAAGACTTGTTGAGTACGATTGTACTCATCCTTGCTTAATTAATGTTGCAGACGAAAACCAGGACCCATCAGGTGGGTTCTATCTAGACGTTGACGATGCCGAATAGCTGGTGTCCCAGCTACGACCCTGTGACGTGTGGCGTGCTGTAGATAGTCAGGCCATGTGCCCTCTTTTCATTTCACTGTCCGTACTCGGATAGTTCTAAGTTTCCGCTGGCTTGTATGAACTTGTTTGTATGACTTGAGTGCCGGGTCATGTGACCCCTATCTGTATGAACATATCATGCAAGGCTCCTCTGGGCCTTTTAAATAAAAGTCATGTTGTTGTATGGTTATGTTGTGATGCCATAGTTGTATCTATGCATATCGGGCATGTCGTGCGTACGTGTGACGTGCAACGGTATGTATGGGATCCGACACCTAGTTGTGTGCCTTTAGCAGTACTCCTTACGGGAAACTGTCTCTTTGTGCTTCCACCGATCCTTGGTAGCTTGCTACTGCTCCGGACACATTGATTGACCGGCATGTATCCTTCTTTGCTGCTATGTCTGTCCCTTTGGGGAAATGTCTCGCAGTGTAATGGAGTCCCTGTAGCCTGTTACGACTCGTCTACGTGCAGCGATGACATTCGTGTCTCGCGACGTAATGGAGTCCTTGTAACTTGCTACGACTCGTCTACACACGCTTGAGACCGACACCTGCATTGCTGGGTTATGTATGCCTATTTCCGTACGGATGTGCCACTTGGGTTCTATGACTAGTTATGTCGGCCCGGGTTCTTTGTTGTGCGATTGCCAGCGACATGTTCACATACGTGAGCCAAAAGACGCAAACGGTCCCGGCCAAGGTAAGGCTGCAGCCGTGGGGTACCGTGCGTGAGGCCGCAAAGTGATGTGGCTTGTTACAGTATGGAATCATATGACTTAGGATCGGGGTCCCGACACTTGCATACTTTATTAGCACCCTTAGGATCGACAAAACCTTCCGGGTGCATCATATATATAGTTCTTCCTTAAGGAAGCCATTAAGGAATGTCGTTTTGACGTCCATTTGCCAGATCTCATAATCATAAAATGCGGCAATTGCTAACATTATTCAGGAATCATATGACTTAGGATCGGGGTCCCGACAGCGTTGGTATCAGAGCCTGACTGACTGTAGGACTATCAAGCCAAACCGGTCGAAGTTGAGTCTAGAAACACTATAGATAAGTAGGGGAATTGATTGTGGAAGGGAACGTAAGACTCTTTTTACTCCTCTTCCCAAGTTATTCTATGCTGGGTCATTCTCATCTTATCTACGAGGATAGGTACTAGGATTCTCATCTATTGCCTAGGATGACGAGTTACTAGCCATGGACCAATAACTAGCTTGTTTGTGAGTAAGTGTGGTTATTTAAGTGTTGTTGATGTGACAGACAGATGGAGAAGAGATTTGAGTCTAGATAGTCGAGTGGTCATGCCTTTCCAATCTCCTTTAAATTGTCTCAAAAATTTTGTTGAGCAATTACAGCCGTTATGTTGCTCGATTTCCGTTAGGATCTCTAATGTCTTTGCATCATTCTCTGTTTCAGATGCCGTCTCGTCCTTTTCGTCAGGTGGTCCGTCTGACCAGGTGCATCGATGTGCCGGGTCACACGGGCATGTTGGTTAGAGTGATGATGGAGGCGGGATATCGTTGGTACCCAGAGTACACCGTGGAGGAGCAGTACCGAGATTTCAACCAGAGTCAGTATCTGTGTACTGTTAGGATATACCCTTCATATCCTGGAGCTGCAGAGCTGCTTCACTGGACTCATGGATTGGGAGTTACCATAGATATGGCAGTTCAGGAAGCCGCCTATACTATGCTGACTATTATGAGGTTTCACCATGGTCTGCTTCAGAACACGGAGTTCTGCTATGTTCCTGCTTCCATTGGAGGAGAGGATGGATATCTCAGTGCAGCCTATTCTGATCATTCCCATGAAGACCCTAGGTTGCAGGTGACCGCGCAGATGTTGGAAACTAGGGACCGTGATGCACGTGCCCTACGCATGGAGCTCTATGCTACCCGTGCCCGTCTTTGGACAGCTTTGACGCAGCTGGCACCTGTTGTGCAAACAGGTTATGGAGATATGGAGATGCTGACTCCATCACGGACTCATTTGCCAGCACACGTAGACTGGCCTGATGTTGGAGGCATCACCCCTCTTCGAGGACCGCTGTTGCCACCGACAAGGGGACCAAGGCCACACCCGTGCCCTTATGGTTTCCAGGGATTCCAGGGTAGAGTGTTTCCAGATCCGCAGGTTCAGCTTCCAGGTCATGGGGGTAACCTGTACGAAGCATTCTACGGTGATGTTTGAGTGCGAGGATGCTAGACCTAGTAAGCTAGTAGACGTATCGCCACAGTCCTGTGTGTCTTGTGGGGTATGATCAAGGTTGAGAGTTGAGTTTCGGAGGTGTAGATAGATAATTTATAGGATGCTTGTAACGCCTCCGATGAGTTGTGTCATCTCTCCGTAGTTGTTTTCAGCTTGGGTTTGTACTGAACTAAGTCATGGTGCGTATGAAACCTAACGTTCATATGGTAGTTGTTTTACCATGTTGATTGGTGTTTATTCTACATGCCATTCTGATCAGAGCATTTCCTAATTCTTGTCCTAGTGTTGTTGCTTGCTATGTCTAAGCTATGGATTGATTTCCCCAGGATGGTGTCAACCAGGAACAACCCTGTGCATGCTCATGAGAAAGGCGAGAGTAGCCAGCCAAGGCAAGAAGAGCTGCCACGAGCACCATCTCTAGCAGAGGTGATGCTAGAAGCCGAAAGGAATAAGAGGGAGACCAATAGGCTGTTGGAGAGGATTGAACAGAACACCGCTCGTGCTCCCCGCAATGATCACCATGATGGAGTGTCACTTGGTGACTTCATTAAGTTGTGTCCGCCTAAGTACCATCATTCGATCGATCCCCTCGATGCGGATGATTGGCTAACCAGCATGTCACGCAAGATTCGAGCTGCAAATGTTTCAGAGGCCAACAAGGTGACCTTTGCAACATACTTCCTAGAGGGACCCGCCAACCTGTGGTGGGAAAGCTATGAAGCTATGCGTCCTCAAGGACCCACGCCAACCTGGGCAGAGTTTAGCGCCGCATTTCGTCTCCATCACATCCCGGAAGGGCTGATGGACCGCAAGAGAGAGGAATTCTGTGCCTTTACCCAGGGCAGATTGACAGTGGATGCATACAGCCACGAGTTTGGAAACCTTGCTCGCTATGCTCCAGAGGAGGTCTCAACCGATGCCAAGAAGCAGGCTAGGTTCCGCAATGGACTAAATGCTGAGCTTCGTTGAGATCTTCGTCTGCATGAGTGCGCCACCTTTCAAGCTCTCGTCAATAAAGCGATCAATGCTGAGTCCGGACAGAGTGACTACGAGGCCACAAGGAGGCATAACCGTGACTTCAACCCTGCATCGGGTTCAGGACCCAACAAGCGGCGAATATGGGTACCCAATGCAGCTATGTCGGCAAGGTACACTGCGAGACCATCCTTCCAGGCACCTCGTCCAGTTCAGTCCAACCCTCCACCCAGACCATTTGGAGGACCACAAGTAAATGTTGCCCCTCGTGCTACAGTGGTATGCTATAAGTGTGGAGAACCGGGACATTATTCTCGTGAATGTCCCCAGAACAATGCCAAGCCCGTTGGATGCGGAAAACCAGGGAAAGCCTTCTATGTGAAGCCAACTCCTGCCCGTGGGCGAGTTAATTATGTGTCTGCTGAAGAAGCTCTTGAAGACCCTGATGTCATTCTAGGTACGCTTCTTGTTAATAGATATCCAGCATCTGTTCTATTTGATACTGGGGCATCTCATTCATTCATCTCAAAAAGTTATGCACAGTTGCATAACATGTCTTTCTGTGACATGCCCACACCTTTAGTAGTTCAGACTCCTGGATCAAAATGGCAAACTTCTAGAGTGAGCCATGACAATGAAATTCTGGTGGATAGACTAGTATTCCTAGCATCCTTGACAGCTCTTAAGTCTTCGGATATCAATATCATTCTAGGTATGGATTGGATGAAAACCCACTATGCCAAGATTGATACTCATTTTAGGAATGTTCAACTTACACATCCCTCGGGAGAGGTAGTTAATGTCTCTACTCGAACAACCAAGCGCCAACTCTATTCTCTAAATGCTAGCCCTCTCCCTGAGCTAGAAGATATTCCGGTAGTCCGTGATTTTCCGGATGTCTTTCCAGAAGAACTGCCAGGTATTCCACCTGTCAGAGATGTCGAGTTTGTAATAGAACTTATTCCAGGGACAGTTCCAATAGCCAGAAGACCCTATAAGATGGCACCCTTAGAACTAGCCGAGCTAAAAACCCAACTCGATGAAGCTTTGAAGAAAGGGTTCATTCGTCCTAGTTCTTCTCCTTGGGCTTGCCCCGTCCTTTTTGTTAAGAAGAAGGATGGCTCGGAACGGATGGTTGTGGATTACCGACCAGTGAATTTGGTCACTATCAAGAACAAGTATCCACTCCCCAGGATCAACGATTTGTATGATCAACTCGCTGGATCCTCTGTCTTCTCGAAAATGGATTTGAGGTTGGGATACCATCAAATCAGAATTAGAAACGGGGACATTCCTAAAACGGCTTTTGTCACTCGTTATGGCCAATATGAGTACACCATCATGTCCTTCAGTTTAACCAATGCTCCAGCCACCTTCTCCCGACTGATGAATTCGATCTTCATGAAGTATTTAGATAAATTCGTCGTGGTTTATCTTGATGACATACTCATTTACTCGAAGAACGAACAAGAACATGCCGAGCATCTAAGGTTGGTATTGATGAAACTTCGAGAGCATCGTCTATATGCCAAATTCTCCAAGTGTGAATTCTGGTTGCCGGAAGTGACTTATCTGGGTCACGTAATCTCTGGCAAAGGTATTGCTGTCAATCCTGAGAGAGTTCAGGCCGTCCTTGATTGGACTCAACCTGAATCGGTTAAGCAAGTAAGGAGTTTCCTTGGCTTAGTGAGCTATTGTCGTTGCTTTGTTGAGAATTTCTCCAAGGTTGCGAAACCACTAACTGAAATTCACAAGAACGATAAAAGGTTCGAGTGGACTCCACAATGCGAGCATAGTTTTCAGGAGTTGAAAAGACGACTGACCTCTGCTCCCGTTCTGGTGCCACCAGATTTATCTAAGGACTTTATTATCTATTGCGACGCCTCGCGACAAGGATTAGGTTGCATTCTCATGCAAGATCGTCATGTGATTGCTTACGCATCTCGACAGTTGCGTCCACATGAGGATAATTATCCCACACATGATCTTGAGCTTGCAGCTGTAGTCCATGCACTGAAAACATGGCGACATTATCTTCTGGGTAATCGTTGCGAGATATACACTGATCACCAAAGTCTAAAATATATTTTCACCCAGCCGGATTTGAATCTCAGGCAAAGACGGTGGGTAGAGTTGATCTCGGACTACGACTTAGGGATAACTTACACCCCGGGAAAAGCCAATGTCATGGCTGATGCGCTAAGTCGTAAGTCTTATTGTAACAATTTGATGTTACAACAAGGTCAACCGCTTCTCCATGAGGAATTTAGGAAGTTAAATCTTCACATTGTTCCTCAAGGATTCCTATCCAACTTGGTGGCGAAACCTACTCTTAAGGATCAAATCATAGCTGACCAAAAGCGTGATAAGGGAATTTCCCGGATCAAGGAGAACCTCGTTAGCGGTCTCGCTAAAGACTTCTCTACAGATGATCAAGGTGTAGTGCTCTTTCAGGGCCATTTAGTGGTTCCTAAAAGCCAACATCTCAGGCAGCTGATTCTTAAGGAGGCTCATGATTCTCCTCTCACAATTCATCCGGGTAGTACCAAAATGTATCAGGACCTACGTCAGAGGTTCTGGTGGACTAGGATGAAGAGAGAAATTGCTCAGTATGTTGCTAACTACGACGTTTGTCGTCGTGTGCAGGCAGAGCATCAAAGGCCTGCTGGCATCCTTCAACCCTTAGCTATTCCTGAATGGAAATGGGATAAGGTCGGTATGGATTTCATCACCGGTTTTCCCAGGACCAAGAGAGGGAACAATGCTATATTCGTAGTCATTGACCGCCTTTCCAAAGTGGCTCATTTTCTTCCTGTTCGGGAAAGCATTACTGCTAGTCAGCTAGCGGAGTTATATGTTTCTCGAATAGTTTCTCTTCATGGTGTTCCCTTGGAGATTAACTCAGACCGTGGAAGTATCTTTACTTCTCGATTTTGGGAAAGTTTTCAAACTGCCATGGGGACTCATCTATCTTTTAGTACCGCTTTCCATCCTCAATCAAGTGGTCAAGTTGAGCGAGTCAATCAAATTCTTGAAGATATGCTTCGAGCTTGTGTTATATCTTTCGGTATGAATTGGGAGAACTGCCTTCCATTTGCTGAATTCGCCTATAACAACAGTTATCAATCAAGCTTGGGCAAAGCCCCTTTTGAAGTTCTCTATGGACGAAAATGCCGAACACCTCTTAACTGGTCAGAAACCGGGGAGAGGCAACTCTTTGGTTCGGACATGATCCAGGATGCAGAGGAGCAAGTTCGCATTATTCGTGAAAAGTTGAAAACAGCCCAATCCCGTCAAAAGAGTAAATATGATCGCCATCATAAGTCTGTGACTTATGAAGTTGACGAGAAGGCTTACCTTCGGGTTACACCTCTGAAAGGTACCCATCGATTCGGTATCAAAGGCAAGTTGGCTCCTCGTTACATTGGACCTTTTCGCATTCTTGCTAAACGAGGAGAGGTTGCCTACCAATTGGAACTTCCTTCGCATCTATCCAAAGTTCATGATGTCTTCCACGTCTCTCAACTCAGGCGTTGCTTTTCGGACCCTGTCCGAGAAGTGGACCACGAAGCGCTTGATCTCCAAGATAACCTTTCTTATAAAGAATATCCTGTTCGTATTCTCGACCAGGCCGAGCGTACCACTCGACGTCGGAACATCAAGTTTCTTAAAGTTCAGTGGTCACATCATTCCGAGAAAGAGGCGACATGGGAAAGAGAAGATCGTCTCCGACTAGAGTACCCCGCGCTCTTCCGGTGACTTCAAATCTCGGGACGAGATTCCTTTGAGTGGGGGTGAGTTGTCACAATCCTAGTAAGAGTCATAGGCTAGTAATGTGTTTGCATCATCATCATCATCTATGCGTCAATATGAAATGGGGAGAAGAAGAAAACCCCACCCACTTAATGAATTATAGGATTTCTAGATAAATGAAATTTCAACAAATCCAAAATGCCCTTCAAAAATGTTCCCTAAGTCTGATTAAATTGGAAAATTATATAACAGGGATCATTTAAATTATTTGAACCACAGAAACAATTTAAAAATAATGTTTAACACCTTTGTAAAAGATAAATAAATCATTACCATTATTCCTGTTTTCAAAGTGACTTGAAACTTTTAGTACAAGTTTGAAATATCTAAACTTTGTTTAGGAAATATTGGGACCATTTTATAAAGTCATTGGACCTGCAAAGGAAATAAATAAATACTAGAAAACAGAAAATAGAAGTTAAAAAAAACCCAGAAGGGGCTTACCTGGCCCAGGAAGGAGATGGCCCAGCCCACCAGGGCCAAGCGGTCATCTTCAACCTCTGCCAGTAGGCAGAGGCGAAGTGCCGCGCGGCGCCGGGAGGCCTCCACCTCCTCCCTGCCTGGTCGCCCGCCTGGAGGCCCCAGGGCGCGCCAGCTCGCCGTCGCCGAGGTCTTCTCCCTCTCTCCCTCGCTCTCTCTCTCTCTCTCTCTCTCTCGCATTTCTCCTCTCGGCTCCGCCATGACCGACCCACGATTCTCCGACGTGCCGTCGTTCTAGCCAACCCCGAGTCCTCCTGAGCCAGCCAATCACTCCGCCCGGACCTCCTCCACCTCCCAGACAAGCCACGCATCGCCGGAGGGCTTCTATCACCGTCGCACCGCCTTCTTCCTCCTCGGGTCGCCGGAGGGGAATTCGAGGCTCGCCGTCGATTCCGACCGCCCCCGAGGCCACTCACTAGCTCCCTGGATCCGCAGTGAGCTCCTCCTCCTTCCCCCTGCGTTGCCCCTCTCTTCCTCGCGCCGTAGCTAGCCTAGCCGTCGGACCCGAATCCACCTCGCCGCCGTGGTCGGTCGTCGCCGTGCGTGCAAACCCCTAAGCTCACGCGCGTGCGCATGAATGAACTCCTGGAGTTCCCAGGAGCTCGTAGAACCCATCGCCCGGTCGTTCCGTGCCCTGTGTCACGTTTGCGTCCGAACCCGAGCTCCGGCCGCCGCCACGAGCTCGTTTCCGGCGTGCTCCGGCGACCCCGTGACCTCCTGCGGCTCCGGATGGATGCGGTTGTGCGCGGGCTACTCGCCAGTGGTCTTAGCTCGCTAGATAACCCCCTGTAGAAGAAACCCGACGGTCGCCGCCGTCTCTGGAGGTCACCGGCGTCAAGCCGCCGGCCAACTCCGGTGGGTTTGACCCGGGTGAACCCCTGGCTTGACTCTGTGAGTCAATGACAGGTGGGGCCCCTGTCCAGATTAGTTAAGTTCACCACGGATTACTTTAAATCATTTAGTTAAACTAATGTGACACTGACAAGTGGGCCCCGGTCTGCTAATTAGTTAGGATTAATTTTAATTAGTTAGTTAAACTAACCAGACACTGACATGTGGACCCCACATGTCAGGTTTGACTCTGGGCCGAGTCAGCTGACCAGCTGATGTCATCATGACATCATGCTTATGTCATAACTCATTTTCTTATTTTAAAATAATTCCAGAAAATGTTTAAAACTTTGAAAAATCATATAAATTAATCTGTAAATCAGATGAAAATAATTTATATATGAAAATTTATCAGAAAAATCCAATGAATCCAATGGTGCTACTCTCATGCATGATAGAGCAACCCAAATAGGTGAACTTGGACATTTTAGCATTAGGTCATTATATGGAATTTGAAATGAGGACAACTTGGAACCTATATTCAAATCTGAATTAAATAGACATGATCACCATTCACATTAGCTCACCCATGTATACCACTATGCCATGATCATGCATCATATTGTCGCATTTGCTTGTATTGATTGTTCTTATCTGCATTGCGGTAGGTCCGAATCCGGACGATACTACTCCGTACCCCGACGAAGGAGAGAACTCTTCCGCAACTCAGCAAGGCAAGCAACCCCATTGATCATTCCGATAACATCCCATTCTCTCGCTCCTGCTCTCATTATTGCATTAGGACAAACAATCACATGTCAGTCATACCCGGTAGATGATCCTATTCTTATGCATGACCTGATCTTGTCACAGTAAATAGCTACACCTTGCAACCTAGCATACCTGGTAGATGCTTGTGCCGTGATGTGCTTAGCTTACCTTCATGCCATGCTGCTATGCTTAGAGTTGTGTCAGGTCCGATCCATCTGGGTGATGAGTTAGAGTGAAACTGTGATGTTCTGATGTGTTGAGCTCATAACGAATCCGTTTTGGTAAAAGGTGGCGATGAGAGGCTATGTAGGAGTACATAGTGGGTTGTCTCATTGAGACCGTTCTTAGGAACTGGGTTCCGTGTTTGAGATCCAAGACGAGATACTACCACATGCTGGGCCCTGAAATATGACCCCGCTCGACTTATCAGTCGCTTAGTCTTTGGTCTAGGTATTGCAAGTAGTTTCTGGTGTTTATAGCATGCTGGAGGCCATGCGTAGCGCTGACCCTCGGGGTGGGTTACGACGCGGTAGGCAGTGGCACGGTGTACCAAGGGTCACCTGAATGGTGGGCTTGGGAACCCTGCGCACATCGTTTGGGACCGTAGTGGAAACTTCGGCCGGACTTCCATGCGGGTCAGTCTCAAATAGGCGGTAGCCTGGACTAGAGGTCTTATGTGATTGACGGTCGTGGCCGACTTCCTCGCTGGGCATCCGCTTGAAGGTTGCCGAGGTGCATGGTTTATGGCACACAGCGATAAGTGGCGAGAGCGTGTGTGAAGAAGTACACCCCTACAGGGTTATGAAACTATTCGAATAGCCGCGTCCGCGGATATGGACTACTTGGAGAACTTATGCTGTTCATAGATAATCAAATGGATACTTCTAAAAATCTCAAGACAAGTGTGAGTACCGTGGATGGCACTCTTCCGGGAGGGGAAGGTGAGTCCATGGTGGTGTATTGAGATGGAGTTAGTGGACTCGTGTGCGATAAGTAAAATTGTAACAAAGAAGGTAAAATTGAGTAGTGTGGGTTAGCCATGAGTCAAAGCTGGCTTCTGCACAAACTCCTCCACCCCTTTGTTGATACATGAGCATAACTAGACTAGGTCTGATTTAAAGACTTGTTGAGTACGATTGTACTCATCCTTGCTTAATTAATGTTGCAGACGAAAACCAGGACCCATCAGGTGGGTTCTATCTAGACGTTGACGATGCCGAATAGCTGGTGTCCCAGCTACGACCCTGTGACGTGTGGCGTGCTGTAGATAGTCAGGCCATGTGCCCTCTTTTCATTTCACTGTCCGTACTCGGATAGTTCTAAGTTTCCGCTGGCTTGTATGAACTTGTTTGTATGACTTGAGTGCCGGGTCATGTGACCCCTATCTGTATGAACATATCATGCAAGGCTCCTCTGGGCCTTTTAAATAAAAGTCATGTTGTTGTATGGTTATGTTGTGATGCCATAGTTGTATCTATGCATATCGGGCATGTCGTGCGTACGTGTGACGTGCAACGGTATGTATGGGATCCGACACCTAGTTGTGTGCCTTTAGCAGTACTCCTTACGGGAAACTGTCTCTTTGTGCTTCCACCGATCCTTGGTAGCTTGCTACTGCTCCGGACACATTGATTGACCGGCATGTATCCTTCTTTGCTGCTATGTCTGTCCCTTTGGGGAAATGTCTCGCAGTGTAATGGAGTCCCTGTAGCCTGTTACGACTCGTCTACGTGCAGCGATGACATTCGTGTCTCGCGACGTAATGGAGTCCTTGTAACTTGCTACGACTCGTCTACACACGCTTGAGACCGACACCTGCATTGCTGGGTTATGTATGCCTGTTTCCGTACGGATGTGCCACTTGGGTTCTATGACTAGTTATGTCGGCCCGGGTTCTTTGTTGTGCGATTGCCAGCGACATGTTCACATACGTGAGCCAAAAGACGCAAACGGTCCCGGCCAAGGTAAGGCTGCAGCCGTGGGGTACCGTGCGTGAGGCCGCAAAGTGATGTGGCTTGTTACAGTATGGAATCATATGACTTAGGATCGGGGTCCCGACACTTGCATACTTTATTAGCGCCCTTAGGATCAACAAAACCTTCCGGGTGCATCATATATATAGTTCTTCCTTAAGGAAGCCATTAAGGAATGTCGTTTTGATGACCATTTGCCAGATCTCATAATCATAAAATGCGGCAATTGCTAACATTATTCAGCCGGACTTCAGCATCGCTACGGGTGAGAAAGTCTCATCGTAGTCAACTCCTTGAACTTGTCTATAACCCTTAGCGACAAGCCGAACCTTATAGACGGTCACATTACCATCCGTGTCAGTCTTCTTCTTAAAGATCCATTTATTTTCTATGGCTCGTTTATCATCAGGCAAGTCCACCAAAGTCCATACTTTGTTCTCATACATGGATCCTATCTCGGATTTCATGGCTTCAAGCCATTTGTTGGAATCCGGGCCCGCCATTGCTTCTTCATAGTTCGAAGGTTCACCGTTGTCCAACAACATGATCCCCAGGACAGGGTTGCCGTACCACTCTGGTGCGGAACGTGTCCTAGTGGACCTTCGACGTTTAATACTAACTGGATCTGAAGTTTCATGACCATCATCATTAACTTCCTCTACAGCCGGTGCAGGCTCCACAGAAACAACTTTTTTTGCTGCGCTACTCTCTGGTTCGAGTGGAGGTACAATTACCTCATCAAGTTCTATTTTCCTCCCACTTACTTCTTTCGAGAGAAACTCTTTCTCCAGAAAGGATCCATTCTTGGCAACAAATACTTTGCCTTCGGATCTGAGGTAGAAGGTATACCCAATAGTTTCTTTGGGGTATCCTATGAAGACGCACTTTTCTGCTTTGGGATTGAGCTTCTCAGGTTGAAGTTTCTTCACATAAGCATCGCATCCCCAAACTTTCAGAAACGACACCTTAGGTTTCTTTCCATACCATAATTCATACTGTGTCGTCTCAACGGACTTCGACGGTGCCCTATTTAAAGTGAATGCAGCAGTCTCTAATGCATATCCCCAAAATGATAGTGGTAAGTCGGTAAGAGACATCATAGATCACACCATATCCAATAGAGTGCGATTACGATGTTTAGACACACCATTTCGCTGAGGTGTGCCAAGCAGCGTGAGTTGTGAAACAATTCCACATTTCCTTAGGTGCGTGCCAAACTCGTGACTCAAATATTCTCTGCCACGATCAGATCGTAGGCACTTTATTTTCTTGTCACGTTGATTCTCTACCTCACTCTGAAATTCCTTGAACTTTTCAAAGGTTTCAGACTTGTGTTTCATTAAGTAGACATACCCAGATCTGCTCAAGTCATCAGTGAGGGTGAGAACATAACGGTATCCACCGCGAGCCTCGATGCTCATTGGACCGCATACATCGATATGTATTATCTCCAACAAGTCAGTTGGTCGCTCCATTGTTCCGGAGAACGGAGTCTTGGTCATCTTGCCCATGAGGCATGGTTCGCACGTGTCAAATGATTCAAAATCAAGAGACTCCAAAAGTCCATCAACATGGAGTTTCTTCATACGTTTGACACCAATATGACCAAGGCGGCAATCCCATAAGTAAGTGGGACTATCGTTATCAACCTTACATCTTTTGGTACTCACACTATGGACATGTGTAACATCACGTTCGAGATTCGTCACAAATAAACCATTGACCAGCGGGGCATGACCATAAAACATTTCTCTCATATAAATAGAACAACCATTATTCTCAGATTTAAATGAGTAGCCATCTCGCATCAAGCGAGATCCAGATACAATGTTCATGCTCAAAGCTAGTACTAAATAACAATTATTAAGGTTTACAACTAATTTCGAAGGTATATGTAGAGGTAGCATGCCAACGACGATCACATCGACCTTGGAACCATTCCCGATGCGCATCGTCACCTCGTCCTTTGCCAGTCTCCGCTTATTCTGCAGCTCCTGCTTGGAGTTACAAATGTGAGCAATTGCACCGGTATCGAATACTCAGGAGCTACTCCAAGTGCTAGTTAGGTACACATCAATAACAAGTATATCACATATACCTTTCACATTGTCGGCCTTCTTATCCGCTAAGTACTTGGGGCACTTCCGCTTCAGTGACCGGTACCCTTGCAATAAAAGCACTCAGTCTCAGGCTTGTCTCCATGCTTGTTCTTCTTGCCGGCAACTTGCTTACCAGGCGTGGAAATTGCTTTGTTGTCCATCTTGAAGTTCTACTTACCCTTGCCTTTCTTGAAACTAGTGGTCTTATTCACCATCAACACTTGATGCTCCTTTTTGATCTCAACCTCCGCTGATTTCAACATCGAGTACAACTCAGGAATGGACTTCTCCATACCCTGCATGTTGTAGTTCATCACAAAGCTCTTGTAGCTAGGTGGAAGCGACTGGAGGATTCTGTCAATGACCGAGTCATCCGGGAGATTAACTCCCAGCTGAGTCAAGCGGTTGTGCAACCAAGACATTCTGAGTATGTGCTCACTGAGAAAACTATTTTCCTCCATCTTACAACTGAAGAACTTGTCAGAGACATCATATCTCTCGACCCGGGCATAAGCTTGGAAAACCAGTTTCAGCTCCTGGAACATCTCATATGCTTCGTGTTGCTCAAAACGCTTTTGGAGCCCCGGTTCTAAACTGTAAAGCATGCCACACTGAACCAGGGAGTAATCATCACAGTGTGACTACCAAGTGTTCATAACGTCTTGATCCGCTGGGAAAATGGGTGTGTCACCTAGCGGTGCATCAAGGACATACAATCTTTTGGAAGCTATGAGGATGATCCTCAAGCTATGGACCCAGTCCGCATAGTTGCTTCCATCATCTTTTAGCTTGGTTTTCTCTAGGAACGCGTTGAAGTTGAGGGTAACATTAGCGTTGGCCATTGGATCTACAATATAGATTGTAAAGACAATTTTAGACTAAGTTCATGATAATTGAGTTCACCTAATCAAATTATTTAATGAACTCCCACTTAGATAGACATCTCTCTAGTCATCCAAGTGACACATGATCCACGTTGACTAGCCCGTGTCCGATCATCACGTGAGACGGACTAGTCATCCATGGTGAACATCTCCATGTTGATCGTATCTTCTATACGATTCATGTTTGACCTTTCGGTCTTCCATGTTCCGAGGCCATGTCTATACATGCTAGGCTGGTCAAGTCAGCCTAAGTGTATCGCGTGTGTAAATCTGCCTTATACCCGTTGTATGCGAACGTTAGAACCTATCACACCCGATCATCATGTGGTGCTTCGGAACAACGATCCTTAGCAACGGTGCACAGTTAGGGTGAACACATTTTTTGAAATTTTATTGAGAGACCATATTTTTTACTATCGTCGTTCTAAGCAAATAAGATGTAAACATGACAAACATCATAGGCAATCAATATAGTGACATGATATGGCCAATATCATCTTGCTCCTTTGATCTCCATCTTCGGGGCACCATGATCATCACTGTCACCGGCACGACACCATGATCTCCATCATCGTGTCTTCATGAAGTTATCTCGCCAACTATTACTTCTATTACTATGGCTAACGATTAGCAATAAAGTAAAGTAATTACATGGCGTTTATGATTGACACGCAGGTCATACAATAAAATAAGACAACTCCTATGGCTCCTGCCGGTTGTCATACTCATCGACATGCAAGTCGTGAATCCTATTACAAGAACATAATCAATCTCATACATCACAATGCATCACATCACATCCTTTGGCCATATCACCTCACAAGGCATATGCTGCAAAAACATGTTAGACGTCCTCTAATTTGTTGTTGCAAGTTTTTACGTGGCTGCTATAGGTTTCTAGCAAGAATGTTTCTTACCTACGAAACCACAACGTGATATGCCAATTGCTATTTACCCTTCATAAGGACCCTTTTCAACGAATCCAATCCGACTAAGGTGGGAGAGACAGACACCCGCTAGCCACCTGATGCAACAAGTGCATGTCAGGCAGTGGAACCGGTCTCATGTAAGCATACGTGTAAAGTTGATCCGGGCCGCTTCATCCCATAATACTGTCGAATCAAGATAAGACTAGTAACGGTAAGCAAATTAAGAAGATCGACACCCACAACAACTTGTGTTCTACTCATGCATAGATTCTATGCATAGACCTAGCTCTGATACCACTGTTTGCAGACGCTGCGTGGTCTCTGGCAGGGCTTCACCAAGCACTACGGAGAACGAGGAAGAGGAAGGGTAGGGCTGCGCCGAGAGAGAGAGAACTCGTGTGTCTGGCAGCCCCCAAAGCCCCACTATATATAGGAGGAGGAGGAGGGGTGCGGAAGCCCTAGGGTTCCCTCCCCAAGGACGGCGGCCAACCCTAGATTGATCTAGGGCGGTGGCCAAGAGAGGGAGTGGGAGGGGCGGTGCTCTAGGTGGGCCTAGGGCCCATCTGCCCCTAGGGTTTGCCCCCTCCCACTTGTGCTGCGCCTTGGGCCCTTGTAAGGGGCGCACCAGCTCACCTAGGGGATGGTCCCCTCCCACTTGCGGCCCATGCTGCCCTCCGGTGCCTGTGGCCCCACTTGGTGGACCCCCGCAACCCTTGCGGTGGTCCCGGTACGTTACCGGTGATGCCCGGAACACTTCCAGTGACCAAAACCTCACTTCCTATATATCATTCTTTACCCCCGGGACCATTCCGGAACTCCTCGTGACGTCTGGGATATCATCTGGGACTCCGAACAACCTTTGGTAACCACGTACACTATTTCCCTATAACCCCAGCGTCATCGAACCTTAAGTGTGTAGACCCTATGGGTTCGGGAGACACGTAGACATGACCGAGACACCTCTCCGGTCAAAAACCAACAGCGGGATCTAGATACCCATGTTGGATCCCACATGCTCCACGATGATCTCATCGGATGAACCACGATGTCGGGGATTCAATCAATCCCCTATACAATTCCCTTTGTCTATGGTATGACACTTGCCCGAGATTCGATCATCGGTATCCCTATACCTTGTTCAATCTCGTTACCGGCAAGTCTCTTTACTCGTTCCGTAACACATCATCCTGTGGCTAACTCCTTAGTCACATTGAGCTCATTATGATGATGTCTTACCGAGTGGGCCCAGAGATACATCTCCGTCACACGCAGTGACAAATCCCAGTCTTGATTCGTGCCAACCCAACAGACACTTTCGGAGATACCCATAGTGCACCTTTATAGCCACCCAGTTACGTTGTGACGTTTGGCACACCCAAAGCATTCCTACGGTATCTGAGAGTTGCACAATCTCATGGTCTAGGGAAATGATACTTGACAATGGAAAAGCTTTAGCAGACGAACTACACGATCTTGTGCTATGCTTGTCCATCACATCATTCTCCTAATGATGTGATCCCGTTATCAACGACATCCAATGTCCATGGTCATGAAACCGTGACCATCTATTAATCAATGAGCTAGCCAAATAGAGGCTCACCAGGGACATATTATGGTCTATGTACACATACATTACGGTTTCTGGTTAACACAATTATAGCATGAACAATAGATAATTATCATGAACAAGGAAATACAATAATAGCCATTTTATTATTGCCTCTAGGGCATATTTCCAACAACTACTTCCAGTGATGAGAGGTTAGCAAAACGAAGAAGTGGGAAAAAATTCCCCATCTCGGCGAACATGCTAACCAATCGTGCCCCCCACTAAAGGTGTCTACCAATATCGCCGCTGATCATCCGGGGATGGTGTCCGGTACCAATCCTGCTGATTACATGAGCGATGATGTACTATTTGAGCCGTTGGAAGTGGACAATTTCAAATACCAGTACGGGAAGCCTCTCGTCAAAGATGGAAGTCCTCCTCTAGGAACGATGATGAGACAATTGCATGATTGGTACATGAAAACCTGCAGCAAGTCTGGGATTGATTGTTTGATGATGAGTATTAAATAGAAGCACGACTTCTTTGGCCAGGAGGTGATTAATGTTTAATTTGACGAGCTTTTCTAGTTCTACAATCAAAAGGACATCGACATACAAATCATGACTTGCCACTGTCTATAAGTACTTCTGTAATTAAGTCTCTATATATAGCTCACCTCTTTCATTGTATATATATATAATTATCCTCATCACTATATTATGAAGATTGAAGATCGTCGAATGCAGAAAAGCAAAAATGTATGACATTGGGTTCATTGACCCAAATATCATACATGAAGTGACGGTTCAAAAGTATCCCGAACAAACCAAGGAGAACTTGCTAGAATCGATGCTTAAAAATCAAAACAAAGACAAAATACTCTTTCCTTACAACTTCAAGTGAGTGTTACTGTCTTGTGCATATTCGGTTTCTCCCTTATAACTCAAGGGTATAGTAATGTAATTGATGAGCTATGCATGTGTGCGCAGCCACCACTTTATTCTACTAGAGATTAAGCTTGAGCGGGGAGTAGTAACCATCTTAGACTCGAGACGAAATAACCCCGAGTTGTAAGCGAACCTGACTGAAATGCTCCAGAGGTAAGTTCAATCGATCATTATCGCACCATATCGGCAACTTTGTACATTTCCTGATATATATCAAGTGATTATTTTCGTTGTCTCGCAGGGTTTGGAAAGATTTCACCAAAATTGCTCTGGGACTGCCTAACGAGCTGCAATTTAGACACCCAAATGTAAGTAATATATACTACCTAGTTCCTCCCATCTCCCATTGATTCTAGCTAGTTTCATCAATATATACCATTTAGCATGCTTGCTTATCAGTTTGATTGACCTCTATTTCTCGTATAGTGCTTGTTGCAGGAACAAGGGACTAGTTTTTGTGGATACTACATTTGCGAGTTCATCTACAACGCGATGAATCCTAATAAGTGGGGCTACACTAAAAAAGAATATGAAGTGCATAAGCAAAAATATTCACAATTTTATTTTATTACCATCATTTGTGTTGAGTTTCATTCATATACATGTATTAACCCTCTTCTTCAATTTAGATGTGGCAGATGCAGGATGAACTCCTACCACAAGATCGCATACGAGCAATTCAAGAGGAATTGACAGGATTCTTTGTTGACCATGTCATCAATAAAGCCGGAGAATACCATAGGATAGATATACAAAAACTTGTTGTTTGACCAATCTCTCGGATAAGGAGGAGGTCGATCACTTATCTCTGTATATGTCCATGATGATCTTGTGTACTTAATGGTTTCCTTCATTTGCTTACTAACTAGTGTGTCGCGAGTTCTCTCTATACATATAGTACGTAGCGTCGAGACCAAGCACGGAGATAAGAGAGGTCACTTCTCTCTATTAGCTAGCTAACAAAATATATGAAACCCCTAAATTAACCCTCCAAAAATCCTCAAAACCCCCCCTCTTTCAAAAAAACAACTCCTGAGCTGCTGATGCGTGGACGCTCTTTGGTCCTGATTGGTGTTACCAATCGGGACCAAAGGCCTTCCTGCGTGGGCTCGGCGGAGCGGCCACGTGTAGCCCCATCTATCCCAGTTCATAAGCGAACCGGGACTAAAGGTCATGGACTTTAGTCCTGACCCTTTGGTCCCGGGTCCAGAACTGGGACAGATGGACCTCTGGAACCGGGACAAATGGGCCTTTTTCCACTAGTGGTAGTAGATGCAGAATCATTTTGGTCTACTTGTCACGGACGTTATGCTTATATGCATGATCATTCCCTTGTATAACTACATGATTATTCGCTTTTCTGTCAATTGCTTGACAGTAATTTGTTTACCCACCATGATATTTGCCTTCGAGAGAGAAACCTCTAGTGAAACATATGGCCCCCGAGTCTATTTTCCATCATATATTTTTAGATCTATACTTGCTACAATTTAGTTACCTTTTACTTTCTGCACTCGTTACATCTATCTCTATCGGATCTAATCCTTGCAAATAACCATGAAGGGATTGGCAACCCCTTTATAGCGTTGGGTGCAAGAGTTTGATTATTTGTATAGGTGCATCCATTGGTGACTTGCTTGTTCCTCCTACTAGATTGATACCTTGGTTCTCAAAAACTAAGGGAAATACTTATCTACTTAGCTGCATCACCCTTTCCTCTTCAAGGGAAAACCAACGCATGCTCAAGAGGTAGCAAGAAAGCATTTCTGGCGCCGTTGCCAGGGAGGATACACATTAAGCCTACCAAGTACCCATCACAAACTCATCTCTTGCATTTACTTTATTTTCCATTTGCCTCTCGTTTTCCTCTCCCCCACTTCTAAAACGATTTTCAAAAAATACCAAAAAGATTTACCTTATTATTCGCCCTTCTTTTGCTTGCCTCTCGTTTGTTTGAACTCATGGCTAGTCTTACTACTATAAATAATACTCCCGAGTATGAGGTTCTTAATTTTAAGCAAAGGGAGTAAGAAAACTTAAAAGATGCTTGGTATAGAATTTACAATTCTCAAAATAGATCTATTTGTAAGCAATCTACTACCGTTCTCCTTCGCAATTTTTACGTGGGTATCACTCCTTGGAATAGATATGTTCTAGATACCATCATGGGAGGGATTTTTTTGGGAAGTCATACCCTTGACTCCTATAGTGCTATGATAAATTTGTTTGGGTCACCCCCAATCATGGTTAATGGAACAATTTTAACTCTGGAACATGTGATGCAAAGGCTTGATATAATTGAAAAAAGGGTTGCTATGGTTTAGATTATTGAAAACTTGGATAAAAATATTCATAATCTCATTACTCAATATGGATCTAAAGTAGGAGTTATCGTAAAAATCTTAAGGAAAAGAAACCCATAGTTAATGAAAAATTGGAACAAGATTCCTCTAGAATTGAGAAGCTAGAGGATATTATTACCAGCTTGGGATCCGCTTTTGCTTTAGTACAAACCACTCAAACTCCTTCACCTCCTAAGGCTGCCAAGTTTGTTTATGTTCCTAAAAATAAGGGTGAATCTTCTAGTAAGGATGAAGATCTTAAGACAATAAGTATTCACCCCAACTTTTCTAATATCATTAAGGAACCAATTGCCACCATTGATATATTGAATTTTTTTCCTAGGAGTATTACCATTGATAAGAACAACGGGCCTCCTAGGGCTTATAAGTGTGCAATTGAGGAGTTGCATACCAAAGATGACAATACCTAGATCTATTGCGTTTTGCCTAGCTAGGGCGTTAAACAATAGCGCTTGTTGGGAGGAAACCCAATTTTATTTTTGTGTTATGTTTTGGCTTCTATTTTTGATTTTTTACCACATTATTAATTCTGTAGTAATTGTGTTTTGGTGTTTTAATTAGTCTTTGAGCCAAGTAAAACCTTTAGGGTGATCTATGGTAGTTGTTGATTTGATCTTGCTGGGAAAAAAGTTTTCCGCTCAGTCCAAGAATTTTTTTAATTTTTTCAGAGCGTATAATTGATCTGAGATTTTTACAAAAGATTGATATATAAATTCCTCAGGTTTTCCTAATTTTTCCTAATTCTTTGAGTTACAGAAGTATACGAAGTTTTCAGTTTTCTACAGACTGTTCTGTTTTTGACAGATTTTGTTTTATTTGAGTTGTTTGCCTATTTTGATGAATCTATGGGTTGTATCATGCGGTATGAGCCATCTAGAAGTTATATTACAGTAGGTATAACGCCAATATAAATAAAGAATAAGTTCACAACAGTACCTAAAGTGGTGATTTACTTTCTTATACTAACGGATCTCACGAGTTTTCTGTTAAGTTTTGTGTTGTGAAGTTTTCAAGTTTTAGGTAAAGATTGGATGGAATATGGAATAAGGAGTGGAAAGAGCCTAAGAGTGTGGATGCCCAAGGAACCCCAATCCATATTCAAGGATACCAAAGAGCCTAAGCTTGTGGATGCCCTTGGAAGGCATCCCCTCTTTCGTCTTCAATACATCGGTAAATTTACTTGAGGCTATATTTTTATTCACCACATGATATGTGTTTTGCTTGGAGCATCTTGTATGATATGAGTCTTTGCTTGTTAGTTTGCCATTCCTTTCTGCACACATCTTTTGAGAGAGACATGTTGAATCATGAATTTATTAGAATACTCTATGTGCTTCACTTATATCTTTTGAGTTGGGCAATTTTGCTCTATATGCTTCACTTATATCTTTTAGAGCACGGTGGTGTTTTCGTTTTATAGAAATACTTGACATCTCGTACCTCACTTATATTATTTTGAGAGCTTATAAAAACAGCATGGTAATTGGTCTAGGTTATGAATTTAGTCCTAATATGATAGGCATCCAAAAGGGATATAATAAAAACTTCCATATTAAGTGCATTGAGTATTTATGAGAAGTTTGATTCCTTGCATAAAGTTTTGAGATATAAAGATGGTAATGTTAAGAGACATGTTAGGAAGTAAATTGTGATTTGGTAAAAATACTTGTGTAAAGGTTTGTGATTCCCGTAGCATGCACGTATGGTGAACCACTATGTACAGAAGTTGAAGCATGACTTGTTTATAGATTGTTGACCTTTGTGTGAGGGTCCGGGGCGCGCAATGGTTAACTCCAACCAACCTCCCCCTAGGAGCATGCGTTTAATGCTTTGCTTCAATGACTAATAGACTTTTTCAATAAGTATGTGAGTTCTTTATGACTAATGTTGAGTCCATGGATTATACGCACTCTCACCCTTCCACTTTTGCTAGCCTCTCTAGTACCGTGCAACTTTCGTCGGTGCAACAAACACCTTCCTCAAAACAGACACCATATACCTTCCTCAAAACAGCCACCATATATCTTTCCTCAAAACAGCCACCATACCTACCTATTATGGCATTTCCATAGCCATTCCGAGATATATTGCCATGCAACTTCGACAGTTTCCTTTTATGAGATGCACACCATCACTTCCATATTGCATATAGAGTCATATTTTGTCATAGGTATTGAGTTGTAATTTTCCTTCTGAGTTATAAGTAAATAAAAGTGTGATGATTTTCATTATAGAGCATGTCCCATGTGAGGAAAGGATGATGGAAGCTATGATTCCCTTACTAGTAGGGATGAGAGTCCGGACCTTATGAAAAATAAAAGAGGCCAACGAAGCCCAAATAATTTTTTTAATAAAAGAGGCCTTAGATGCCCAATAAAAAAATGAAAAAATGAGAGAAAAGAGATAAGGGACATTGCTACGACCTTTTGCCACACTTGTGCTTCAAAGTAGCACCATGATCCTCATGATAGAGAGTCTCCTATTTTGTCACTTTGATATAGCTAGTGGAATATTGTTCTTCATGATGCATGTCCACTTAGTTTATTTTTGAGCTTTCATACACTTATAGATCTAGTGCATCCATTGCATGGCAATCCCTACTCACTCACATTGATATCTATTGATGGGCATGTCCATAGCCTATTGATACGCCTAGTTGATGTGAGACTATCTTCTCCCTTTTCCTTGACAACCTCCACCATATTCTATTCCACCTATAGTGCTATATCCATGGCCCGCGCTCATGTATTGCGTGAGAGTCGAATTTTTTTGAGAAAATAAAGGTGTGAAAACAGTTGTTTAACTTTTCATCGGGGTTGTGCATGATGTAAATACTTTGTATGGGGAAGATGGAGCATAGCCATACCATATCATATTGTAGGGATAACTTTCTTATGCCATTATGTTTTGAAGAGATACAATTGCTTTGCTAGTATGGTTGAAATGTTATTGTTTCTATATCAATATTAAGCTTTTGTTTTGAGTCTTAGGATGTGAATATTCATGCCACAATAAAGAATATTACTTGGGTAAATATGTTAGGTAGCACTCCACATCAAAAATTCTGTTTTTTATCATTTACCTACTTGAGGACAAGCAGGAATTAAGCTTGGGGATGTTGATATGCCTCCAACGTATCTATAATTTTTGATGATGGCAAGCTATTATATTATCTGTTTTGGATGTTTAATATACATTAATATACTATTTTATATTATTTTTGGGACTAACCTATTAATCTAGAGCCAAGTGCCAGTTTCTGTTTTTTCCTTGTTTTTGAGTTTTGCAGATATGGAATATTAAACGGAGTCCAAACGAAATAGAACCTTCGGAAGGAATTTTTCTAGAAGGAAACAAGTCATCCAAGATTGGAGTGAACGTCAGGGGAGGTGCCAGGGCGCCACAAGCCTGCTAGGCGCGGGGGGCCCTGGCCACGCCTAGCAGGCTTGTCGCCTCCTGGCAGGTCTCCTAACCCTAATTCCTGGCCTATAAATACCCAAATATTCCCCCAACATTAGAACGAGCCACGCAAATACTTTTCCGCTGCCGGAAGCCTCCGTTCCCGAGAGATCCAATCTTGGAGCCTTTTCCGGTAATCTGCTGGAGGGGGTTTCAATCATGGAGGGCACCTACATCAACTCCATTGCCCCTCTGATTATGCATGAGTAGTCCATCATAGACCTACGGGCCATTGCTAGTAGCTAGATGTCTTCTTCTCTCACTTTGATCTTCAATACCATGTTCTTCATGATCTTCATGGAGATCTATCCGGTGGAATCCTCTTTTGTGGTGTGTTTGTCAAGATCCAATGAATTGTGAGTTTATGTTCAGATTATCCATGAATCTTATTTGAATCTCCTCTTATTTCTTATGTGCATGATTTCATATCCTTGCAAGTCTCTTCGAGTTATTATTTTGGCTTGGCTAACTAGATTGGTAATTCTTGCAATGGGAGAAGCGTTTGGTTTTGGGTTCAATCTTGCGGTGTCCTCACCCAGTGACAAAGTAGGGGTAGTGATGCATGTATTGTATTGTTGCCATCAAGGGTACAAAGATGGGGTTTTCATCATATTGCTTTAGTTATCCCTCTATATCATGTCATCTTTCTTAATGCGTTACTCTGTTCTTCATAAACTTAATACTCTAGATGCAAGCAGGAGTTGGTCTATGTGTGGAGTAATAGTAGTAGATGCAGAATCGTTTCGGTCTACTTGTCACGAATATGATTCCTATATGCATGATCATTGCCTTGGATAACTACATGATTATTCGTGTTTCTATCAATTGCTTTATAGTAATTTGTTTACCCACCATGATATTTGCCTTCAAGAGAGAAGCCTCTAGTGAAACCTATGCCCCCTCGGGTCCATTTTCCATCAGACATTTTCAGATCTATACTTGCTGCAATTTATTTACCTTTTACTTTCCGCACTCGTTACATCTATCTCTATGGGATCTAATCCTTGCAAATAACCGTGAAGGGATTGAAAACCCCTTTATAGCGTTGGGTGCAAGAGTTTGATTATTTGTGTAGGTGCATCCATTGGTGACTTGCTTGTTCCTCCTACTGGATTGATACCTTGGTTCTCAAAAACTAAGGGAAATACGTATCTACTTCGCTGCATCACCCTTTCCTCTTCAAGGGAAAACCAACGCATGCTCAAGAGGTAGCACACCTTGCTTTGGCATAGCATCAGCCAAAAGCTTCTTCTAGTTCTTCTTGGGAGGGGCCTTGACAACTTGCTCTTCCTCCTCCTCCTCCTCAGCAGCAGCACCAGCAGCCACCTCTGGGTCCTCATACATGGAGGTAGCCCTGCCAGTCACATAGACAATCCTCTTTCTGGCATTCTTCTTTTCTCCTGGCTTCTTGTTAGGGAACGTCGCATGGGAAACAACAATTTTCCTACGCACACGCAGATCTATCCATGGTGATGAGCATCTACAAGAGGGAGAGTGGATCTACATACCCTTGTAGATCGCTAAGCGGGAAGCGTTAAGAAACGCGGTTGGTGTAGTCGAACATCTTCGCGATCCAAATGGTCGAGCGTCCCGCGATCTCATCACGATCCGTCCCGCGATCCAATCACGATCCGTCCTGTGAACTCGTCACGATCCGTCCCGCGATCTCATCACGATCCGTCTCACGATCTTGATCATGATCTGTCCCGCGAACTCATCACGATCCGTTCCGCGATCTCATCACGAACCGTCGCGCGATCTCGATCACGGTCCTTCCGATCTAGCGCCGAATGGACGGTACCTCCGTGTTCAGCACACGTGCAGCTTGATGACGATCTCCACCGTCTTGATCCAGCAAGAGGAGGTGGAGGGGAGAGAGAGTTCACCGGCAGCGTGACGGCGCTCCGGTGATGGTGGTGTAGCAATTCCGGCAGGGCTTCGCCTAAGCACTGCAGAAAACCGATCTAGAGGAGCACCGGTGAAACGGGTAGCACGTGGGCGTAAAATCTGTCCAAACAGCCCCCAATCCACCAGTATATAAAGGAGGGAGGGAGAGGCAGTCTTGGAGCAAGCCCAGGGCGTCCTAGGAGTCGGCCGGCTAGAGGGGGAGGAGTCCTACTCCTCCTCCACTCCTAGTAGGAGTAGGACTCTCCCTTTTTGCCTTTTTTCCACCTTTTCCTTTAGGACTCTTGCCTCTTGCGCCATGGGCCTCATTGTGGCTGTTCCTCCAGCCCACTAAGGGCTGGTTATCACTCTCCACAGCCCTTGGACCCTCTGGGGTCGAAATACCCCTCCCGGAGGTCTCCCGGTACACTACCGGCACTCCCGGTACACTATCGATGAGCCCGAAACTTTTCCGGCGACCAAACTGGGACTTCCTATATATGAATCTTTACCTCCGGACCATTCCGGAGCTCCTCATGACGTCCGGGATCTCATCCGGGACTCCGAACAACCTTCGGTCACCACCATACATAACTCTACACTACCGAAACGTCACCGAACTTTAAGTGTGCAGACCCTGCGGGTTCGAGAGATATGTAGACATGACCTCGACCCTCTATGGTCAATAACCAATGGCGGGACCTGGACGTCCACATTGGGTCCTACATATTCTACGAAGATATTTATCGGTCGAACCTCTATGTCAAGGATTCAGTTAATCCTGTATAACGTTCCCTTTGTTCTTCGGTATGTTACTTGCCCGAGATTCGATCGTCCGTATCTCCATACCTAGTTCAACCTCATTACTGGCAAGTCTCTTTAATCGTTCCGTAATACAAGATCCCGCAACTAACAATTAGTCACATTGCTTGCAAGGCTCATTGTGATGTTGTATTACCGAGTGGGCCCCGAGATACCTCTCCGTCACACGGAGCAACAAATCACAGTCTCGATCCATGCCAACTCAACAGACACCATCGAAGATACCTGTAGAGCACCTTTATAGTCACCCAGTTACGTTGCGACGTTTGATACACACAAGGCACTCCTTCGATATTCGTGAGTTGCAGGATCTCATGGTCTTAGGAACATATACTTGACATGCAGAAAACAGTAGCAATAAACTGACACGATCATATGCTACGTTTGTAGTTTGGGTCTTGTCCATCACATCATTCTCCTAATGATGTCATCCCGTTATCAAATGACATCTCATGTCCATGGCTAGCAAACCTTAACCATCTTTTGATCAACGAGCTACTCTATTAGAGGCATACTAGGGACATGGTTTTGTCTATGTATCCACACATGCATCTAAGTCTCCGATCAATACAATTATAGCATGGATAATAAACGATTATCATGAACAAGGAAATATGATAATAACCAATTTATTATTACCTCTAGGGCATATTTCCAACAGTCTCCCACTTGCACCAGAGTCAATAATCTAGTTCACATCACCATGTGATTCGCATTGTTATGAATCTAACACCCAATCAGTTCTAGGGCTCGATCATGCTTTGCACCTGAGAGAGGTCTTATAGTCAACAAATCTTCAACATTCACATCCGTGTGTACTTTGCAAATCTCTATGTCAAACTGTAAACACTTCTACCACACTCCACTTGGTACTATTCCAAATGGCTACTCCACTATACGTATCCAGATTGCTACTATGAGTCATCCGGATTAGTGTTAAAGCTTGCATCGACGTAAGTCCTTACGACGAACCCTTTATCACCTCCATAATCGAGAAACAATTCCTTTAGTCTTCTAGTCACTAAGGAGAATGTTTGACCACTGTCCAGTGATCCACTCCTGGATCACTCTTGTACCCCTTGACGGACTCATGGCAAGGCACACACAAGTGCGGTACACAGCATGGCATACTATATAGAGCCTATGGCTAAGGCATAGGGAACGACGTTCGTCCTTTCTCTTTCTTCTGCCGTTGTCGAGCTTTGAGTCTCACTCAATACCACACCTTACAAATCAGACGAGAACTATTTCTCTGACTGATCCATTTTGAACTCTTTCAAAAACTTGTCAAGGTATGTACTCATTGAAAGTCTCATCAAGCATCTTGATCCATCTCTATAGATGTTGACGCTCAACAATTAGGTGGCTTTATCCAGGTCTTCCTTTGAAAATCACTTTTCAAACAACCATTTATGCATCCAGAAATCCTACATTATTTCCGATCAACAATATGTCATCCACATATACTTATCAGAAATTCTATAGTGCTCCCACTCACTTTATTATTGTAAATACAAGTTTCTCGTAAACTTTGTATAAACTTCAAAACTTTGATCACCTCATCAAAGCATATATTCCAACTTCGAGATGCTTGCTCCAGTCCATAGAAGGATCACTGAAGCTTGCACACCTTTTAGCATCCTTAGGATTGACAAAACATTCTGGTTGTATCACATACAACCTTCCCTCAAGTAAACCGTTGAGGAAACGATGTTTTGACATCCATCTACCAGATTTCATAATTGAAAATGCAGCAACTGCTAACATAATTCCAACAGACTTTAGCATCACTACGAGTGAGAAAGTCTCATCGCAGTCAACTCCTTTGAACTTGTCACAAACATCTTTGCAACAAGTCGAGATTTACAAATGGTGATAATTACCATCAGTGTATGTCTTGATTTTAAAGATCCATTTGTACTCAACGACCTGCCGTCCAACGAGCAAGTCTACCAAAGTCTATACTTGGTTTTCATACATGGATCCTATCTCGGTTTTCATGGCCTCCAACCATTTGTCGGAATCCGGGCCCATCATCGCTTCTCCATAGCTCATAGGTTCATTGTTGTCCAACAACGTGACCTCAAAGACAGGGTTGTCGTACCTCTTAGGAGCAGTACACATCCTTGTCTACCTACGAAGTTCGATAGTAACTTGATCCCGAAGCTGCATGATCATCATCATTAGCTTCCTCTTCAACTAACGTAGGCTTCACAGAAACTTCTTTCTGCGCTGCGCTACTCTCTCGGTGAACAAAGGTTTAACAACCTCATCAAGTTCTATCTTCCTCCCACTCAATTCTTTCGAGAGAAACATTTCCTCGAGAAAGGATCTGTTTTAGCAACAAACACTTTGCACTTGAACCTGAGATAGAAGGTTCACCCAACTGTTCTTAGGGTTTTCTATGAAGATGCATTTGTCCCCTTTGGGTTCGACCTCATTAGGTGAAAACATTTTCCACACAAGTGTCGCAGCCCCAAACATTAAGAAATGACAGCTTAGGTTTCTATCAAACCATAATTCACATGGTGTCAACTCAACGGATTTAGACGGTGCCCTATTTAAAGTGAATGTAGTTGTCTCTAATGCATAACCCCAAAATTATAGTAGCATAACGATAAGAGACATCATAGCATGTACCATATCAAATAGAGTATGACTATGACGTTTGGACACACCATCCCACTATGGTGTTCTAGGTGGTGTTAGTTGTGAAACAAATTTCACATTGTCTTAAGTTGTCTGCCAAACTCGTAACTCAGCTATTCACCTCCACGATCATATCGCAGTCATTTTATCTTCTTGTCACGATGATCTTAAACTTCACTCTGAATTTACTTGAACCTTTCAAACGATTCAGACTTGTGTTTCATTAAGTAAATATACACTATATCTACTTAAATCATCAGTGAAGGTAAGAAAATAATGATATCCACTGCACGCTACAAGACTCACTGGATTGCATACATGAACATGTATCATTTCGAATGAATCACTTGCCCGCTCCATCCAATGGGGTCCTTTAGTGATCTTGCCCAAGAGGCATGGTTCGCATGTCTCAACCGATTCGAAATCGAATGAGTCCAAAGATCCATCTGCATGGAGTTTCTTCATGCGCTTTATACCAATATGAAATTTAGCGGCAGTGCCACAAGTATGTGGTACTATCATTATGTATCTTTTGACATCAATGCTATGAACATGTGTATTACTATGATCAAGATTTCAACAAACCATTCTCCTTGGGTGCATGACGATTGAAGGTATTATTCATGTAAACAGAATAACCATTATTCTCTAACTTAAATGAATAACTGTATTGCAATAAACATGATCTAATCATGTTCATGCTCAACGCAAAACACCAAATAACATTTATTTAGGTTCGTCACTAATCCTGAAGGTAGAGAGAGCGTGCGATGTTGATCACATCAACTTTGGAAACATTTCCAACACATATCGTCACCTCACCCTTAGCTAGTCCTCCATTTATTCCGTAGCTTTTATTTCGAGTTACTAACATTTAGCAACCGAAATGGTATCCAATACCCAGGTGCTACTAGGAGTACTAGCAAGGTACACATCAATAACTAGTATATCAAATATATTTCTGTCGATGTTGCCAGCCTTCTTATCTACCAAGTATCTAGGGTTGTTCCGCTTCAGTGACCGCTCACCTCATAACAGAAGCACTTAGTCTCGGGTTTGAGTTCAACTTTGGGTTGCTTCAATGGAGCAGCAACTGACTTGCTATCCATGAAGTTTCCCTCCTTGCTCTTGCCCTTCTTGAAACTAGTGATTTGATTAACCATCAACACTTGACGCTCCTTTTTGATTTCTACCTTCGCCGTGTGAAACATCGCGAACAGCTCAGGGATCAATATTCCTATCCCTGGCGTTTTATAATTCATCACCAAGTTCTAGTAGCTTAGTGACAGTGACTTGGAGAACTATATCAATCACTATCTTATCTGGAAGATCAACTCCCACTCGATTCAAGCGATTGTAGTACCCAGACAATCTGAGCACATGCTCAACGATTGAGCTATTCTCTTTCATCTTGCAGGCAAAGAATCTTGTTGGAGATCTCATATCTCGCAACACGGGCACGAGCCTGAGATCACAATCTCAGCTTCTTAGAACATCTCATATGTTCTGTGACGTTCAAAACGTTTCGGAGCCTCAATTCTAAGCCGTAATGCATGACGCACTAAACAATGAAGTAGTCATCGGAACGTGCCTGTCAGATGTTCACAAAATATATAGACGACGCTAGAGGGGGTGGTGCACCGGGCGGTGCATTAAGGACATAAGCCTTCTGTGCAGCAACGAGGACAATCCTCAGATCACAGACCCAGTCCGCAATATTGCTACCATCATCTTTCAATTCTATTTCTCAAGGAACATATAAAAATACAAGGGAGCTACAGCGTGAGCTAGTAATCTACAACATAATTTGCAAAGACACTTTGACTATGTTCATGATAATGAGTTCAATTAATCATATTACTTCAGAACTCCCACTCAAATTGACATCCCTCCGGTCATTCGAGTGATACATGATCCAAATTCACCACCTCAAGTCCGATCATCACGTGAGTTGAGGTGGCTACAATGGTGAACATCATTATGTTGATCATATCTACTATATGACTCATGTTCGACCTTTCGGTCTCTTGTGTTCCGAGGCCATGTCTATACATGCTAGGCTCGTCAAGTTTAACCCGAGTGTACTGCACGTGCAAATCTGGCTTACACCCGTTGTATGTGAACGTAGAGTCTATCACACCCGATCATCACGTGGTGTCTCAACACGACGAACTTTCGCAACGGTGCACACTCGGGGAGAACACAATTTATCTTGAAATTAAGTGAGGGATCACCTTATAATGCTATCGTCATCCTAAGCAAAACAAGGTGCATAAAAAGGATTAACATCACATGCAAATCATAAGTGACATGATATGGCCATGAACTTGTGCTCTTGATCTCCATCTAGAAAGCATCGGCTTGATCTCCATCGTCACCGGCATGACACCATGATCTCCATCATCTTGATCTCCATCAACGTGTCGCCATCGGGGTTGTCACGCCCTACATGCTTCTACTAGTATTGCTACCGTTTAGCGATAAAGTAAAGCATTACATAGCGCTTAATGATTGACATGCAAGTCATACAATAATTAAAGACAACCCTATGGCTCTGGTCGGTTGCCGTATTCATCGACATGCAAGTCGTGATAATCTATACATCACATGATCATCTCATACATCACATATATCACGTCATGTAATTGGACATATCATATCACAACATACCCTGCAAAAACAAGTTAGACGTCCTCTAATTGTTGTTGCATGTTTTACGTGGCTGCTACGGGTATCTAGCAAGAACAATTCTCACCTACGCAAAAACCACAATGGTGATACACTAGTTTCTTTTCAACCTTCTCAAGGACCGCCTTTGTCGAATCCGATCCAACTAAAGTGAGAGAAACTGTCACCCGCAAGCCATCTAAGCAACAAGTTGCGTCGAGGGAACCGGTCTCTCGTAAGCGTACGAATAATGTTGGTCCGGGCCGCTTCATCTCACAATCCCGCTGAAACAAAATCCGACCAAGGGAGGAAGCAATCTAAGCATCAACGCCCACAAACCTTTTGTGTTCTACTCGAGATCTCATCGAACCATCAACCTAGCTCATGATGCCACTGTTGGGGAACGTCGCATGGGAAACAAAAATTTTCCTACGCACTCGCAGATCTATCCATGGTGGTGAGCATCTACGAGAGGGAGAGTGGATCTACATACCCTTGTAGATCGCTAAGCGGGAAGCGTTAAGAAACGCGGTTGGTGTAGTCGAACATCTTCGCGATCCAAATCGCCGAGCGTCCCGTGATCTCATCATGATCCGTCCCGCGATCCAATCACGATCCGTCCTGTGAACTCATCACGATCCGTCCTGCGATCTCATCACGATCCATCTCACGATCTTGATCACGATCTGTCCCGCCAAATCATCACGATCCGTTTCGCGATCTCATCACGAACCGTCTCGCGATCTCGATCACGGTCCTTCCGATCTAGCGCCAAACGGACGGCACCTCCGCCTTTTTTCCACCTTTTCCTTTAGGACTCTTGCCTCTTGCTCCATGGGCCTCATTGTGGCTGTTCCTCCAGCCCACTAAGTGCTGGTTATCACTCTCCACAGCCCATGGACCCTCTGGGGTCGAAATACCCCTCCCGGAGGTCTCCCGGTACACTACCGGCACTCCCGGTACACTACCGATGAGCCCGAAACTTTTCCGGCGACCAAACTGGGACTTCCTATATATGAATCTTTACCTCTGGACCATTTCGGAGCTCCTCGTGACGTCCGGGATTTCATCCTGGACTTCAAACAACCTTCGGTCACCACCATACATAACTCTACACTTTTGAAACGTCACCGAACCTTAAGTGTGCAGACCCTGCGGGTTCGAGAACTATGTAGACATGACTGAGACACCTCTACGGTCAATAACCAATGGCGGGACCTGGACGTCCACATTGGTTCCTACATATTCTACGAAGATCTTTATCGGTCGAACCTCTATGTCAAGGATTCAGTTAATCCCGTATAACATTCCCTTTGTTCTTCGGTATGTTACTTGCCCGAGATTCGATCGTCCGTACCTCCATACCTAGTTCAACCTCGTTACTGGCAAGTCTCTTTACTTGTTCCGTAATACAAGATCCCGCAACTAACAATTAGTCACATTGCTTGCAAGGCTCATTGTGATGTTGTATTACCGAGTGGGCCCCGAGATACCTCTCCATCACACGGAGCAACAAATCCCAGTCTCGATCCATGCCAACTCAACAGACACCATCGGAGATACCTGTAGAGCACCTTTATAGTCACCCAGTTATGTTGCGACGTTTGATACACACAAGGCACTCCTCCGATATCCGTGAGTTGCATGATCTCATGGTCTTAGGAACATATACTTGACATGTAGAAAACAGTAGCAATAAACTGACACGATCATATGCTACGTTTGTAGTTTGGGTCTTGTCCATCACATCATTCTCCTAATGATGTCATCGCGTTATCAAATGACATCTCATGTCCATGGCTAGGAAACCTTAACCATCTTTTGATCAACGAGCTAGTCTATTAGAGGCATACTAGGGACATGGTTTTGTCTATGTATCCACACATGCATCTAAGTCTTCGATCAATACAATTATAGCATGGATAATAAACGATTATCATGAACAAGGAAATATGATAATAACCAATTTATTATTGCCTCTAGGGCATATTTCCAACACTTCTTAGGCTATGACCTCCTTGGAGGCTCAATGGTCATAGTAGCCCTAGCACTCTTAGGTGCTCTCATAGTCTCTGCAGGGGCATATGATTTGCTGACAACTCTCTTAGAAGAGGTGGCTTCATTAGTAGACTTCCTATCAACTTTGTCTTGCTTCTTGGCAAGAACTTCCTCTGGCATAAAATATGAATCCTCCTCATCTGAATTCAACTTCTTTCAGGACCTAGTAGCAGCCTTGGGCAACCCATGAGAACTGGGGGTGCCTGGATCTGAAAAGGAGCTAGACCAAGGGCTAGTGCCTGAACTCATGTCAACACTCTACTCCTGCATATTCTGACTGTCCTCTGAACCTGACATAGCTGACCCTGTGAATAGAGTGTAGATGAGTAGAGGGGATGAGTCATCACAAAATGCATATGTTTTAGAAAGTTTGGACAGAAAAATCTTAGATGTAGTTCACAACAAAAAGGAATTTCGGTGCCACTGAGTCAAAACTTTCGGTGTTGCTGAGACGCACAAAACTCTTAACCGAAACTTGGCGACAGTTTCGATCGGACCGAAAACCGACACTCGGCCTCACCAAGTATTGTCCTCAGTAGCACCAAAAAAACATCAGTGGAACCAATTTTTCTGACTCAATATCACCGAGATGCGATTTTGTGAGCAACTAAACCTAATTTTTCTGATTCGCTAATCTATTGAGATTTCTAGAGAATTGGGAAGTTTGCAAATGGTGGATTATCGATAATGTAAACTCCAATGCACAACAATCGGATGGGAAGCGCAAGGAGGGCCGGATCCATACCCTAGCTTGGTGATGGATCCGCTACGACAGCGACGATGGAGAAGATTTCGTCGGCGACGGTGATTCCCAACGGCGGCGACGTTCAGGGAAGCAAAGGCGATGACCATGGGCCTCGAATCAGCAGCGTAGGGTTTTGAGGGGGTGACGGTTGAAGAATAATTTCAAAGGTTGGGTCTACCTCCTTATATACCCGCGGCTGTCGGTGACACCGATTCTAAATTTTCGGTGCCACCGAGTTCCCAAACTGTGAGCTGACACGGAAACTCAGTGTAACCAAGAATATTGGATCGGTAGTACTGAGATTGAAAAACCAGATCATCCCTAGGCATTTGGTGAGACCGAGATTTTGAGTTGGTTCCCTCGAGATGCACTTGGTAGGTTTTAATGGTCAGTCCTTTGTCGATACGGAACTTCGAGTGCTCCTCACACAAAGAGATCGAAAAGTACTTGTTCAAATTTTGTGATGCAGCCTGAATGGAATATGAGGTGAGAAATCATAGATAGCTAGAGAGTTGTCCTAGGCATTCTTGTCCATCCAATTGGCAAAAGAAAAATCAAAAGCCAAGTAGCAACAATTGTATGTCCTCGAATGGGCAAATAAATGCAGACCAACATGCTCACACAATAAGATGTCAAATGAAATCATGGCAAACATGCACATACATACTAGCATATATCAAGCACTTTGGCAATGACGTAGTCATCTATATATGAGTATATTGACTTAGGAGCCAAGTAATAATACTTGATCATAGGTCATACTCATCGTTTAAGCACAAGTGGGGTTACCACTTTTACATAAAGCATTTAATGTTGTCACATACTATGAGATGTTTTGGCTCAAGTCTTAGAGTAAAGCTCCCCCTTGATGTGACATCCCCCCCATAGGAGGGATGAACTAACCTTGGGTTTTGTTGATGAAGACTTCATGTAGGTTAAGTAGTGGTGGATGCTCAATGGTGATGAAGATCACCATGAGTTGGGAGCATCCTTGTTGTTTTCTTACTCTTCTCACCTACATGGGTTAGTCCCAACACACAAGAGACAAATACAAGGATATCTATGGACATGGAGTTCAAAGC
Source organism: Hordeum marinum (assembly GCA_022496015.1). Taxonomy (NCBI): domain Eukaryota; kingdom Viridiplantae; phylum Streptophyta; class Magnoliopsida; order Poales; family Poaceae; genus Hordeum; species Hordeum marinum. Next base: position 463,985,411 of record CM039676.1, on the reverse strand, counting down.
ATATATGATGATGTCCATTGATTTTTTGATTACCCTGTCCCTTGCTTACCTTTGAGGGAATGTGTGACTCCTTGAACTATTGCATGATGTTGATGTTGATTGCAACTAGTTCTTGCCAATATTGAATATGAGTGAATTTCATTGGTGGAGTCACCCCTTAAGAACTTCTCTAGTTCTTATTCTTGGGGACCCACATAAATTTGATGGGGATCCTTGGTGTTGAAGTAGCACTTGTAGAAGTTGAGCTTGTAGTAGCCTTGGGAACCCACTTCATCATAGCTCGGAATTCATCTTCATATGAGTGAATGTCCTCTTGAAGCTTGTTCTTGTCCTTGAGCTTGGGGTCTTGTGTTGGAAGGTCATCTTGAGCTTTTGTTCCCTTGGGGAGAGTATTTTCATACTTCTCCTTTTGAAGAACAAACTTGGGCTTGGGGTATTGACCTTCTTCCCATTCAACTCCATTAGCGTCGAAGTAGCCAATGCCATGGTTCTTCCGGTATCCTCTGTGCTTGCGTACAATCTCCTCAAATTGTTTGCACCTGGCAAGACTCTTGTAGATACCTTTATCTATAATCCCTTTCAAGGGTTCATTTTCTTGCTCAAGTGTAACTTGGCTAAGAGAAGAGTTAGTGGGATCAATAGAACTACTAGAAGCAATATCATTGGATTTATCATTTTTATTGCTACTAGTTGAAGAACCTTTCTTGTCTTTGTTACTAGTTTGCTTAGCCTTAAATTGTGTTATGAACGTAGACAAGAGAAGTTGTTTGGCTAGCTACTAAGAGGAAGTCTTCTTTCGAAGATCGTCATTGATAGATTTAAGGAGCTCATGTTCTTTCTCTAAATTGAGCTTCTCGAAGCGGAGCTTCTCATGTGTCCTTTCAAGATCTCTATGATCTTGTAGAGTAGACTAATGAGCTAACTTAAGAGCTTTTAGTTCTTGAGTTAGTCATTCTATGTCCAACTTATCATCATCACACGACTTGTCTAGACTATAATGATTACTAGCAAGTTCATCTTGACTAACATTACTAGATTTGTCAAATAGCAAATCATCTTCAATTAACAAGTCATCCTCATCACTATTGAAATCAAGATACTCGGGGTGTGATACCTTGGGGACTTTAGCCATCAAGGAACATCCACTCCCTTAATTTGGTGAAACAAATATGTCGTAGGAGTCGGTTGTCACTAGTGCAAGTCCGGCAACACCTTCATCGTGACTATAGTCGGAGTTGGAGTGGTAGCTTCTCTCGGAGTGGTTGTTGGATTAGGAGCCGGAAAACAATTCACCAACATGAGTGTGATGTTTATTCTTGAGTAGCTCTTGGTGTACTTGTCCATCTTCTCCGAGTTCTACTTCTCCTTGAGGGTCTTCATTCATAACGATCATCTCTACTCCTTCTCTCTCTTCGAGGTGACTCATCTCTTGAGCTTCATCTTCTTGGTGACTCTTCTTTCCTTTTGTAAGGAGTCGTGCACTCATTGGAGTAGTGTCTGGGCTTCCCACAATTGTAGAAGTTTTGGTCACGACTTGACGAGCGCTTCTCTTCATACCTTGAGTTGGAGCTTTGATCTTTGCCTCTATTCTTGTAGAACTTGTTGAATTTCTTGACCATGAGTCTTATATCTTCCTTTGTGACAAGGTTGTCGCTTGAAGTTGTGGGACCATCACTTGTGGCTTTATAAGCACCGCTAGACTTGTGGTGAAGCTCTTCCTTCTCCTTGATTGTCATCTCATGAGTAACAATCCTTCCAATCACTTCCGTTGGCTTGAGATCTTTGTAGTTGGTCATCATTTGGATCAATGTGCATCCGGTGTCATATCGATCATCCAAAGCTCAAAGTATCTTCTTGATGATGAATTTGTTGGTCATCTCTTCGCTTCCTAAGCCGGCAATCTCATTCGTGATGAGAGCTAGCCTAGAGTACATCTCAGCGACTCCTTCATCATCCTTCATCTTGAACTTGTCAAGCTGGCTCTGGAGAACATACAACTTGGATTCTCTCACGGATTCGGTACCTTCATGCATATCAACCAAACTATCCCAAATATCTTTTGCATTCTCAAGACGGTTGATTTTGTTGAATTCTTCGGGGCATATGCAGTTGAAGAGAATGTCACATGCTTGAGCATTTAATTGCAACATCTTCAATTCATCCGTAGTCGCTTCACGATCTGGTTCCCTTCCATCCGCAAAGAATTCACCTTGCAATCCAACACGAACAACAGCCCAAACAGCAGGGTTATAACCAAGAAGATGCATTTTCATTTTGTGCTTCCAACTAGCAAACTTAGTGCCATCAAAGTACGAACCTCTATAGTGATGATTTCCCTCACTAGACGCCATACTCCCATAGGTTGTGAAACCAATGCAATGGAGAGCAAAGCTCTAATACCACTTGTACGATCGAAAGTAGGTCTAGAAGGGGGGGTGATTAGACTACTTGACCAAAAAAATCTACTTTTTCCTAATTTTAAGTGTTGGCAGATTTTAGCATTCATAGCAAGTCAAGCACACCCTACACATGCTGTCGTGGTTTTGTCATGCAGATGCCATGGGTAGGCTTATCGAGAGGGGCCGAAGGACGTCGTCGGGCTCCGGGAGCGGGGTTAGGCACAAGTAGTGGTAGACACATGATGTACCCAGGTTCAGGGCCCTCCGTGGGAGGTAACACCCCTCGTCCTGCTTGGTCTTATTGAGACAACGGTTGGATTACAATGGCGCTCCTTGAGCTGTATGGATCATGGAGGAAGAAGGAGCTAGCTCGCTCTTCTGCCTCTCTATGTGTGTGTGTGGAATGGACGTGGAGAGAACTTAGATATCAACCGACCGCCTGCATGGGGGAGGCCCGAGGGGTTTTATAGGCCAACCCCCCGGATTACAATATGAATAGAAGGTCGTAGGGGGCCCCAGTCGGTAGCCTCTCTGGCCGGCTGTGAGGGCCGCCGGCTGCGGGATCCGGTCGCCAGTAGGCCCCGCCGGCTCCCGAAGGGTCCCATCAAGAGCCAGCGGGGCCCACGCGGCGGGTCCCAACGCTGGTCGCGTCACGGCACGGGCAGTCCCTTTCGGTGTCGTCTTGCGGTGTCCGGCCGAGGTCAGCGGTGCGGCCGGCCTCCCTGTAGCCATGTCGGGGAAGGTAATGGAGTGGTTGGCGCATGCCGGCACTGTTGGGAACCCGGTCACCGTCCGCCAGGGGCAGAGGCCTTGACACCTTCACTGTCGCCATGCGGGCGCTAACACCCGATGGGATGGGGGCCACTATCACCACGCATGCCCAGACGACGGTATCTAATGCACAGCCGACTGGGGGGCCAGGCGGCAACGCCCCCAGCTGGCTGACACGTCGTAGCTGGCGGGGCTTAGCTGGTGGGCTCTGGCCGAAGGGTCGTTTCCGGCAGAGCGTAGCCAGACCGCAGGGGGAGGCGGCCTGCCCTTCGATTGCGTTAGAAAGTAGGAGCAAAGGGGCACTTGAGGCTACCCCGGGGTCATCCCCCCGTCAGTAGTCCCCGAAGCCGGGGAGGCCCGCCGACGACCCGCGGCGGTCCTTGCCGGCTTAAAGCTCGTCCTTGCGCTACGGGGTGCCTTGAGAGTTGAGCGACGCGGGCAAGCGATGGCCGGCTCCACAACCGTCCGATGCCTCGCGTGCCGCCTCGGGTTCCCCACCGGGTAGAGAAGACACGCCACGCAAAATACGCAGCGGGCCGTGGCCTGACAGGCCACGCGGCGGAAAAGACCGGGCCGCAGGACGGGGCCCTCCACGACCGCGGCCTCGGCCCACGTGCATGGATCCTTTGTGGCGCGGGCGGACGGTTGGCGTTCCCGAGTGCCGTAATGTCCGCCCCGCATGCGACAGGAATCATGGGGGTCGTGCACGATGGATCCGGCCCCCATGATCACCCGCGCAGGGTTTAAATGGCGAGAGGAGGGGAGCAGAACGGCCCATTCGCTCCCCCCGCTCTCGTCGTATCGTCTTTGCCGCCCCCTCCCCCTGTCGCAAGAGAGAGAGAGAGAGGTAGCAGGAGGTCAGAGCATGTGGGCAGGTCGTGCCGCCGTTCATTGCCGCAGAAAGCCCGGGCCGCCGCCGAGCACCCGCGCCCACCGTCGCGACCGCGCGCCCCCTCAGTGACCATGGCGAGCAAAGGCGCATGGGACGATAGCGACGTGGAGGAGTCCTTCATCGAGCACCTCCACCACCGCTGCAAGCTCCCGGTGGAGGCACACTTCGAGGCACGCCAAGCCATGCCGGAGAATTCCCCGGCATCGCGGAAGGGCGAGGTGGTCGTCTTCGCCGATCATTTCCTCTGCAAGCTTGGGCTGCCGGCGAGCGCCTTCTTCCACCGCTTCCTGACGTGGTTCAGCCTACAGCCGCACCACCTCCCCCAACGCCGTCTTGCATCTAGCGGCGTTCGTCACCCTTTGTGAGGGGTTCTTGGGGCTTGAGTCGAGGCTTGACTTCTAGTGTTGACTTCCGGTGACGAAGCAGATGGTGATGACCGCCTGCGGAGGTGCCATGATCCATATTCGCCAGGGGATCGGCTTCCCGAAACTCCCGCTGCACGAGTCGGTGGAGCGCTGGCAGCGGGGGTTCTTTTATGTGAAGAACACGAAGTCGGAGGAGGATCACATCAACCACCCCGACTTCGCCAACCTACCGCCGACCGCGATGCAGAACTGGCGGGCGGTTCCACCTCAGGCGCCCGAGATGGCGGACCGGCTCTGCGAGCGCCTGCTCGTGATGACTGGGACGGAGGGGCTGAAGGCCACTGATCTGCTGGCCGCGATGGTGGCGTGCCGGGTGCAGCCGTTGTAGCACCGGCCACACCTCATCTGCCAGATGGGGGGACGCCACACCCCCTGCTGGCTCTCCACCAAGGAGCTGAAACCGGCCCATGTGGCGAGGAGGGTGAATGCCATCACGATGGTGAAAATGAAGGAGGGCGAGTGGCAATGGTGGAAAACCCCGTACAGCCGGAGCCGCCCGGCACCGCGGGTAAGTGTCTAGCCACCACCTCCCCTCCATCCTTCTTCAGAGGCAGTGCCCCTTCCCCTTTTGGTCTGACGGCGCGCCGCCCGGCCCACCCGTAGATTTTCCCGCTACTGCAGAACTACGGGGAGCCGGCCCCCGACACGGCAGAGTCGGACCCCGAGGAGGTCGAGGATGCCAACGACGTGGAGCCGGCCTACTCCAGGCGAGCCGGCCGACTCCAGGCGAGCCGGCGCATCTGAGGCCAGCGACGCAGAGACGGAGACGGAGGGGGCCAAAGAGGCCGAGTCGACGGGTGAGTCTCCTCCCCAAACGCACCTACGGGACTGGACCGATGATGACGCTGAGGCGGAGGCTTCACGTGTTGCAGAGGCTCCGGAGGAGCCCGAAACTTCGGAGGACGCGGTCACGGCGCCGCGGAGGCGCCAACCCCGAGCCGGTGGCGGCTCCAGCCGGGGAGGCTCGGACGCGGACGACAAGGGGAAACGGTCGGCCGCCGCCAAGCCAGCGCCCAAGCGCGCGGCGACCGCGCAGCCAGGCGGCGGCCGTGGAGGCGGGGCCAAGAAGCAGAGGGTCGCCCAGGCGGGACCCATGAGGAGGGTGGTCCCCGTCGTCGCCGGGTAAGTCTGTCTCCTCCCCCACCCTGGTCCGTTCCATCTTTTCCCCAGTCCCTTATTTCATCGTCACCAGGAAGGCGCGCGCCCTGGGGAGGACCCCGGGTGGCGGGACGGAGAGGGTGGCGCCGCCGCCGGCCGCCGAGCAGAGGGAGCGCCAGGCTTGGCTGGACCTCGAGGCGGCCGAGCAGGAGCGGCGCGTCGAGGAGCTCCGCCCGTGGGAAGAAGCGGCAAAGAAGCGGGGAGGGACCAGCGGGGAGGCCGTTGGCAGAGCGTGGGAGCTGTTCCCCTGTGGTCGGGAGAGGAGGTCGAAGGACCACCACGGTCCTGGGCGACGGGTGGAGGCTGGCGCGAAGACCGCAGAGGACGTGGCAGAGATGGACTGCGACGCTGTCCAGCTGGTGGCGGACGACGTGCCACAGGGGACGGTCGACGTGCCACCGGGGGCGAAGGTGCCGGCCTCGGAAATGCCGGCTTCGGAGGCGCCGGCTCCAGAGGCGCCGGCACCAGAGGCGAGTCGGCTAGGAGCCGCCAGAGGCGGAGCGCCGGAGGTGGCGAACGTGATGGCCGGGGAAACGGCCGCCGCATGCACGTCGACGGCGGCCCCCGGTGCGACGGCGACAGGAGGGGCCGGTCCCATCACGGTCTTCGACAAGGGAGGACCCGCGGATGGGGGCCGGCCGCAGCAAACCTAGGCGGCGGCCGGGAGCCCGGCCCCTGGGGAACCGTCGAGCGCCCTTGGGGCGGCGGTGGCCGCCGTTGTGGATGCGTTCGCCGCCTGCCGTGCCCAGACGTCACCGGATGCTCAAGCTGCCCACGACCGGCTGGTGAGCTTGCAGCAGGCGGTCGCGGTGAGTTCTCTTCTTTCTTTGTTCTCTTGACTCTGCGTTTTCTGTGTTTTCCAGTGGGGGCGCGCCAGCGCACCCACTGGGTGTAGCCCCCGAGGCTTGAGCCGGCTGGGGCGCAGGCGGGACAAGCCTAAACCTGCCGCGTATTCTTGTTGTTTTGCAGGCGGCGCACGACCGCCGGGTGGCCGCATACAACATCCTGCTGGGGTTGTACCGAGGAGCCAAAAACCGTCTCGCCGTCGTTTCCGCAGACTTGTGAGGTACGCGCTCTTGCGGTCACCCACTGGGTGTAGCCCCCGGGAATCAGGCCGGCTGCCCCGGAGGCGGGCTGATTCCTTCCTTCGCCTGATTTCTGACAGCGGCGACTTCTTCTTGTGAAGCCACCCACGCCGAGACGGTTAGCCTCCGGCGCCAGGTGGTGCGTCTTTACAAGGAGCGGGAACTCCTGACGACGGAGCGCGACCGGCTCCGTGGGGAGACGAAGCAGGCGAAGGCGGAGCGGGAGGGGCGCGAGGCGGCCCACCGCCAAGCGTTGGTGGACCAAGGGGCGGCCCTTCGTCGGGAGGCGGAGGAGCGGGAGAAAATTCTCCGCGAGAGGCTGGAGGCCAAAGACGCCGCGCTAGCCAAGGCGGTCGAGGACGCGCAGGCGGCCCGGGATGAGAACAAGAGCCAGCGCCAGGAGTGGTCGGTCAGGAAGGCGCAGCTGTAGGAGCAAGGGCACGAAGTGGATCAGATGCTCCACGGTAAGCCTTTGTCGCCTTGTTCTTTTCGCGCCTTCCTTTTGGGTTTTCCGGCTTGCCTCCCTACTCATCCCTTGTCTTCTTCTTAGGGCTTTCCCCGGCACACGGGAGGTCGTGGAGGCGGCCGTGGAGTCCAACCGTGAGGCCCGGTAGGCGCAAGGAGAGGCCGTTGGGCAGCTTGCCCCTTGGACCCTAGACGAGGTGGGGATCGCCGCCAAGGCGCGTCTATCGGAGGTAGTCCGCGCCCTGAGGCGGCTCCAGGCGGCCGGCTTGGCGCTGGTTCGCACCCTTTGGCCCGGCGCGGCGGACCCGGGCTCCATGAACCGGCTGTCAAGGTGGCTAGAGTTTGGGACTATGCGGGTGAACACCTGGAGAGCCTCCGCGGCACGCGCCGATGCGGACATGGCGCTTCGTATTGCCAGGTCGTGGTATCCCGAGCTGAACTTGGGTTTGCTCATGGCCCAGCGTGCCGGCACCGACGTGGAGTTGGAGGCGGTGGCCGACGAGCTGTTGGTGAGGGCGAGCGACCTCACGTCCTTCGCCGCATGGGACGAGTATGTCCCGGAGCACGGGGCGAACGGCGTGGTGATCCCGGAGGACTGGTACGGGCTTGCCCTGGACGACCCGGAGGGGAGTGCCGCCGAGACGGACGATGGAGAGTCCGACACCGACGACTATGCCTAGTCCAAGCCGGCTCTGGACGTGGGGGCAGGTGCTTCTACCTCAGCTGCCCTGGGGGCGCCGGCCTCAGAGGCGCCAGCACAGCCAGCTCCAGAGGCGTGAGCACCGCCGGCTCCAGAGACATCAGCACCGGACGAGAGCCGGCCCGAAGCTGCCACCACTTGTTTTCTTTCCTGCATTTTTGTTTCGTACTGGGATTCCACCCAGTGGGTGTGTATTTGTAATATATGTAATGAACTCATGGCCGTGGGCCTTTTATCGTTATGACTTATGCCTGTTTTTTTTAAAAAGAATGTGCGTGCCAACTCTTCCTTCGCCTTTCGCCTTTTGACTTGTGTTCGCGCGCCGGGATTCCTTCCGGCTTCCGCCCCGCCTGCCAGCCAGCCGGGAGCCGGTATCGAACAGGGACGGGGCTTCACCCTTAGGGAAAACCAACGGGCTCTTAGAGTCAACCGGCTAGGGCTAGGTTGAGCCGGCAGAGGCCGGTTACTAGGAGTAACGTAGCTCGTCCGGGCCGGTCCGGCTGCCGCGCGTCGGCTGACCTTTGTGTGAGAAGTTCCTTCGTACCCCGTGGTCCCTTCAGCCGGACAGTCGGGAGCCGGTCTGTAGCTGGTTAGGGAGGGAAGGCAAAGGGTTGCTTGCTCACACTATCTGTCCGCCTTGGGGGGAGTCGGGCGAGCCCCCGGGCCCGGGAGCCGGACCCGGTTGACGTGCCTTAGATAACAGGAAAACTTTCGAGGAGTCAAAAAGGGCGTGCCCCAAGTGCTGGCTTGGGGCCCCCGTTGCATTCATAAGCCTGAAAAGGGGAAGGATACATACACTGGTTTTTAGCAATAAAATGGACGGAGGAGCGCCGCGTTCCATGGGCGCTCCTTTTCCTCGCCGAAGGCGTCTCTCTTGCGCTTCTGCGGCTTCTGGGCGTCTATTAGATAGTATGCGTTGTTGTGCAGCGCCCGACTGACGATTAACGGGCCCTCCCATGGGGAGGACAACTGGTGCTGGCCGGCAGTTCACTGGATCCTCCTGAGCACTAAGTCTCCTTCGCGGAAAGAGAGTGGCCGGATCCGCTTGCTGTGGTAATGCCGGAGCTTCTGCTGGTAGATGGCTATCCGGCTCAAGGCCAGCTCGCGGCCCTCCTCGAGGAGGTCAATGCCGTCTTCCCTTGCCTCCCTCACGTCCTTCTCGGTGTACATGGTAGCCCAAGGCGAATCGAATTCGATGTCGGTGGGGATGATCGCCTTGGACCCGTAAACGAGAAAGAATGGAGTGTAGCCGGTTGACCGATTAGGCGTGGTCCGGAGGCTCCAAAGGATAGCCGGCAGCTCCTCGACCCAATAGCCGGCCAACCGGACCAGTGGTGTCACGAGCCGGGGCTTGATGCCGGATAGGAGTAGGTTGTTTGCCCTCTCAATCTGGTCGTTGGACTATGGGTGGGCAACGGACGCCAGGTCGAGCCAGATGCCCCGCTTCGAGCAGAAACACGCTAGTGTGCCCTTGGCGAAGTTCGTGCCATTGTCGGTGATGATGCTGTGGGGGACGCTGTAGCGAACGGTGATGTCTTCGACGAACCGGACGGCCGTGGGGCCATCTAGTTTCTTGATTGGCCGGGCCTCGATCCACTTGGTGAATTTGTCGACGGCTACCAGCAAATGTGTCATGCTGCCTCGTGCGGTCTTGAAGGGTCCCACCATGTCCAGCCCCCAGACGGCGAAGGGCCACGAAAGGGGGATGGTCTGGAGGGTGGTAGCTGGAAGATGGCTCTGCGTGCTGAAGCGCTGGCAGCCCTCGCACTTGTCAACCAGTTTCTTGGCCGCGTCTAGAGCAGTCGGCCAGTAGAAACTGTGACGGAATGCTTTGGCCACCAGGGACCTGGAGGCGGCATGATGCCCGCACTCGCCCTGGTGGATGTCGAGGAGGATTTCTTGCCCCTTCTCCGGCTTGACGCAACGTTGGAAGACGCCGGTGGTGCTGTGATGAACCAACTCGTGGTTGACGATGCTGTAGGCCGGGGCCCGACGCTGAATTTGCCTTGCAGTGGCCTCATCGGAGTGGAGCTTGCCGCGCTGGAGGAATACCAGGATGGGCTGGGCCCATGAGGGAGCCGAGACAGGGATCGGCTCAGCCCCCGGGGCCGGCTCGTCAGCCCCTGGGACCGGCTCGCCAGCCCCAGGGAGTGAGGCGGGGGCAGGAGCGTTGACCGTCATCATGATGGCGACGGGGCTAGGGTTGGCGTGCGCAGACGTGGTCAGCTTAGTTGTCGTGGCGGATGGCGTCGGCTCGGCAGCCGGTGGTGGTGGAGCCGACGGAGCTGCCGCAGCTGGCGGGGCTGGTTGGGCAGCTGGTTCCGCTGAGGTGCTAGCCGCATTTGCCGGTATGAAGATGGACTCCGATTCAGGAGAAGGCTTGATCGAGGGCTTGAGCAGCCACTCGAGGGAGACGCCGGCTAGGATGGCCTACCGGGTGGAGCCGATCTTGGCTAGCGTGTCGGCCGCCTCGTTGTCCGCACGAGGGACGTGGTAGAACTCGCAACCCTCGAAGGAGCCGGTGAGCTGCTGGACGAGGAAGCAGTAGCTGGCCATGTTGGCGTCCCTGGCCTCCCATTCGCCAGAGACCTGTTGCACCACGAGGTCGGCGTCGCCGAAGCAAATGATGCGCTGGATGCCGATCTCCTTGGCGAGCCGGAGGCCATGGAAGAGGGCCTTGTATTCGGCCACGTTGTTGGAGGCGGCGAAGTGGATCTAGAGGGCATAGCGGAGCTGGTCTCCTCTGGGAGACGACAAGACGATGCCGGCTCCCAGGACGGCTCGCATCTTTGAGCCGTCGAAGTGCACGCGCCAGTGCGTGGAGTCGGGCGAAGGTGGCACGAACTGGGTTTCGGCCCAGTCGACGAGGAAGTCGGCCATTGCCCGGTATTTGATGGCGGTACGCGGCTCGTACCGTATTTTGTAGTCGGCCAGGGCGATGGCCCATTTGGCGATCCGACCGGTGGCGTCCCGGCCGGTCATGATTTTGCCCAGCGGTGCTGTGCTCACGATGGTGATGACGTGCTCCTGGAAGTACTGCTTGATCTTCTGGGCGGCGAAGTATATGCCATAACACATCTTCTGGTAGTGGGGGTAGTTTTGTTTGGAGGCGGAGAGGACCTCGCTGAGGTAGTAGACGGGACGCTGCGTTGGCAGTGCCTTGCCTTCCTCCGGCCGCTCCACCACCAGGACGACGCTGATGACGCGTGTGGTCGCTGCAATGTAGGTGAGCAGAGGCTCCTTGTCGGCCGGCGCGGCCAAGATGGGCGCATTGGTGAGAGCCTGCTTGAGGCCGCGGAACGCTGCGTTCACCTCGTCAGACCAGTCAAATAGGGCCGGCTTCTTCGAGAGGTCCCGGCCTAGCTCGACTAGGGCCGACTTGCGTAGGAGCCCGTAGAGGGGCAATGCCTTCTCACCCAGCCGGCTGATGAACCGGCTAAGGGAGGCAAGGCAGCCGGTGAACTTCTGGACGTCGTGGAGCCAGACCGGCTTGGGCATGCGCTCGGTCGCCCGGATCTTCTCGGGGTTAGCTTCGATGCCGCGGGCGGACACAAAGAAACCTAGGAGCTGGCCGGCTGGGACGCCGAAGACACACTTCTCCGGGTTGAGCTTGATCTTGTATTCTCGCAAGTTGGCGAATGTCTTCCGGAGGTCGTCGAGGAGGCTGAAATGCTTCTTAGATTTGACGATGATGCCGTCCATGTAGACGTGGACTTTCCTGCCTATCTGAGGCAGGAGACACTTCTGCATGCAACGCTGGAAGGTAGCGCCTGCATTCTTCAGGCCGAAGGACATGGTGATGTAGTAGTAGGCCCCAAAGGGGGTGATGAACGAGGTCTTGAGCCGGTCGGCTGGGTCCAGCTTTATCTGGTGGTAGCCGGAGTAGGCGTCCAGGAAGGACAGCAGATCGCAGCCGGCTGTGGAGTCGATGACTTGATCGATCCGCGGCAGGGCGAACGGGTCCTTGGGGCACACCTTGTTTAGGCTTGTGTAGTTGATACACATGCGCCAGGTCTTGTTTTTCTTCAGCACCAGAACCGGGTTGGCCAACCAGTCCGGGTGGAATACTTCCATGATGAAGCCGACTGCGAGCAGCCGAGCGATCTCTTCTCCTATAGTACGCCGCTTCTCCTCGGAGAAACGGCACAGGGGTTGCTTGGACGGCTTCGCATCCGGCCGTACGTGTAGCTTGTGCTTTGCGAACTTCCTCGGAATACCCGGCATGTCCTTGGGGGACCATGCAAAGATGTCTCGATTCTCATGGAGGAAGTCGACGAGCTCGCTTTCCTATTTGCTGTCGAGGCGGGAGCCAATGGTCACGCACTGGATGGGGTTGGCCGGATCGAGTGGCACCTACCTCGTGTCCTTGGACGGCTGGAACGAGGCTTTGCCGACCGACTGGGACGGAGGAACCGGCACAGCCGGCTGGGCAGAGGCAAGGGCCACCAGCCGGTCGAGCTGCCGCTTCTCCTCCGCTATCTCCAGGGCCTCGACCAGCCGACTACCGTCCCGCGCGCACGCCATTGACATCTGGTATTTGCTAGCGATAGTGATGATGCCCTTGGGACCCGACATCTTGAGCTTGAGGTAGGCGTAGTGAGGGATCGCCATGAATTTGGCAAGAACCGACCGGCCCAGCAATGTGTGGTAGGGACTGTCGACGTTCACTACCTCGAACAAGACCGGCTCATGACGGAAGTGATTGGCGTCGCCAAAGAGGACGTCGAGCTTGATCTTGCCGACAGGGGTGCATGACTTTCCCGGCACGATGCCATGGAAGACAGTCCGACTTGCTTTCAGATCCTCCACCTTGAGCCCCAGCTTGAGCAGCGTGTCAAGGTAGAGGATGTTGATACTGCTGCCTCCATCGATCAATACCCGCGAAAAGCAGCACGAGCGTATCTCAGAGGCGATGGTAGGATCGAGGACGAGGGCGTAGCTGCCAGGGTTTGGCATCATGGCCGGGTGGTCCGCCCGGCTCCAGGTGACCGGCTTCTCAGACCAATGCATGAACTGGGGAGTTGCGGGCATGGTGGCATTCACCTCGCGGTGGAGCCGACGCTGAGCGTGCTTGTCCGTCTCTTCGCTGGTGAAGACGACGTAGCAGCCGTCATCTTCGGGGTACTGGTCGAGCAATCGGCCGTCGTTGCGGGCCGGGGCAGGGTCTGCTTGGGCCGGACCGGGAGCCGGAGCTGGAGCCGGAGCTGGCGGAGCGCGGGCTGGCTGCACGGGGAGAGCCGGGAGGCCGTCCCCCCAGGCCAATCACTATGAGAAGCTGCACTACCGGAGCATGTGCGTGGCCGGCTTGGCACCGGAGTGGATTTTACAAGGGAGGTCAAGCATTTGCTCGAAAGTCAGCTTGGGCTGCCAGGCGGCCTTGCCGGCACGCTGGCGCTGACCGGAGGCCTGGCCAGCCAGCTGCTCCTCCTCGACGGAGGTGACCTGCCGGCTCCCGTAGCGGGAGTCGGGCTGGTCGTTCTTGCGCTCGCCGTTCTGCTGCTGCCGGTTGTCGGCCGCCGCCCACGGCACGACGGGGGGCATAGCTGGCTTGGCCGGTGCCTTAGCCTTCATCCTCATCGAGGAATCGGCCGTGGCATATTTTTCCGCTTTGGACATTAGGTCCGCCAGGGAGGTCGGCTCGGAGCACAAGAGTTTGTGCTTGAGGGGGGTGCCATCGCAGCAGCCTTCGATGAAGTACTGGATGGCCTGTACCTCGTGCACTCCCTCGCATGAGTTGCGGAGCTCGGTCAAGCACATGACGTAGTCGTGGAGGGGATCTTCCGGCCCCTGGACGCACATGGCCAGCTCGCGGGGCCGGCCAGGCCATTTGTAGGTGTCGTTGAAGTTGCGGACGAAGGCCTCCTCAAAGTTCGTCCAGGTGTTGACGCTGTCGGCAGCCAGGCTGTTCAGCCAGGTGCGGGCCGAGCCGATCAGCATGAGGGGGGCGTAGCGGACGGCTATGCGCTTGTTCCCCCTAGCGATGCCGACGGCGGTGGTGTAGTCGATCAACCAGTCCTCCATCTTGGCAGCCCCGGTATACTTCAGGGTGTCGCGGGGAAGTGTGAAGCCGAGCAGAAAAGGCTCATTACGGATCCGCAGACCAAAGCAGGCCGGGCCAATCAAGCCCTCCTCCTCGAGGAGAGCCGACTGCGCCAGCCGGTCAAGACGGAGCCGGGCGTCGTTGTCGCTGTGGGGGACGCGTGGTCCGAGCCGGGCTGCAAGCTCAGGACGGACGATCGGCGGGATGGATTGTGCCGGCTCCTGCCGCGGAGGCGGAGTACGCCCGCGGGTGCGCCGACTGCCGTCCGCCGGCGCCTCGTCGCGGTGATTGCTGCCAGCCGGGTTGTTGCTTCGCCGGCTGTTAACAGCCGGCTGCTCGTTTCCACGTGACGGGGGGTGCTGAACGTTGTTCCCCCGGGCGTTCCGGCCGGAGGGACGAGGGGTGCTGGAGTGTTGAGCCGGCCGGCGGTGAGCAGCCCCAGCGTCCTCGCCCTTGGGACGGGGAAACTCGGAGACGGCCCCACCGAGGGTGAGGCCGACCTGTTGCGTGTTGGCGGTGTCGATGAGGTCCTTGATGTGCCGCTCGCGTGCGGCCCGCTCCTCGCCCTCCAAGGTTGCCAAATCCTCGTAGGCAACCTTGGCGGTGCGTAGGTTGGCTGTGGGGTGTCATAGACGGGGAAACGACCATCGAGGATTTCTGGGACCACGCGGCCGCGTTCCCGCACAGCCCCACGCCAGCTAGGCTCGGGGCCAGTCGGGGTGAGACCGTACGCGGAGTTGTATTCCTACTGCGTGGACTCCATCCGACGCCGCTCGGCAATGAGGGCGCTGGCGTCTTCGAACAGCAGGCGGTGGGCCGCCTCCAGCTCGGCTCTGGCGGTGGTCGGGTCCACTGTCGTAGCGATAGGAGTGGCCAGACCCTAGAGGATGGCGGCGAGTGGGTCGAAGGTGCCGGCGCAAGCCGCATCGGCCTCAGCCGCCCACACACGGCCCGAAGTGGTGGAGGAGGCGGTGACCATCACTCCCACGTGGGTGCGGGAGCCGAGGGCCTCGCCCATGGCGAGCGCGCCCATGGACCAGGGAGGGTCGGTGAAGTCTGGCACCCCACTAGGGTATACGTCGGCCATCGGCTCCCCGGCGAGGCTCAGCTTGTTGAGCCGCCCAACGAGCGCGGCGACGTCGAGCGCGAGGTCGCGGCCGAGGCACTCGTCAGAGATACTGGTCGCGTTGCCCCCAAGACCTGCCGGGGCAAGCCCCACGAGCATGCGGTTCCGCCCGGACGCGAGGCGGTTGGAGGAGGTGGTGAAGGGCCCCGCCCGGCGCGTGACTCCGGCCGGCGCCGCGGACGGCCCCACGGTGGGCGCCAACTGTCATGGTTTCATCACGGCAGATGCCATGGGTAGGCTTATCGAGAGGGGCCGAAGGACGCCGGCGGGCTCCGGGAGTGAGGTTAGGCACAAGCGGTGGTAGACACACGATGTACCTAGGTTCAGGGCCCTCCATGGGAGGTAACACCCCTAGTCCTGCTTAGTCTTGTTGAGACAATGGTCGGATTACAATGGCGCTCCTTGAGCTGTATGGATCGTGGAGGAAGAAGGAGCTAGCTTGCTCTTCTGCCTCTCTATGTGTGTGTGGAATGGACGTGGAGAGAACTGAGAGATCAACCGCCCGCCTGCATAGGGGAGGCCCGGGGGGTTTTATAGGCCAACCCCCCAGATTACAATATGAATCGAAGGTCGTAGGGGGCCCCAGTCGGCAGC
The DNA here is from genome assembly GCA_022496015.1 of Hordeum marinum. NCBI lineage: Eukaryota > Viridiplantae > Streptophyta > Magnoliopsida > Poales > Poaceae > Hordeum > Hordeum marinum. The sequence goes on along the minus strand of CM039676.1, from coordinate 463,969,756 downwards.
CTCTCTGGCCGGCTGTGGGGGCCGCCGACTACGGGATCCTGTCGCCGGTAGGCCCCGCCGGCTCCCGACGGGTCCGGCCGAGGTAAGCGGTGCGGCCGGCCTCCCTATAGCCATGCTGGGGCAGGTAATGAAGTGGTTGGCGCGTGCCGACACTATTGGGAGCCCGGTCACCGTCCGCCAGGGGCAGAGGTCCTGAAGCCTTCACTATGGCCATGCGGGCGTTGACCCCTGATGGGATGGGGGCCACTGTCGCCACACACGCCCAGACGACGGTATCTAATGCACAGCTGGCTGGGGGGCCAGGCGGCAACGCCCCCAGCCGGCCGACACGTCGTAGCCGGCGGGCTATGGCCGAAGGGCCGTTTTCAGCAGGGCATAGCCGGACCGCAGGGGGAGGCGGCCCGCCCTTCGATTGCGTTAGAAAGTAGGAGCAAAGGGGCGCTTGAGGCTACCCCGGGGTCATCCCCCCGTCACATGCATGTCTACGAGTATAGCAGCGGAAAGTAAAGACAAGCATGAGTAGTAAAGGAAGGGTAGGAAGATCAAACGCAATTTGGAGACACGATGATTTTTCACATGGTTCCGATAGGTGGTGCTATCGTATGTCCACGTTCATAGAGTCTTCAACCCACGAAGGGTAATGGTCGCGAGAGTCCACGAAGGGCTCTACCCATGAAGGGTTCCACAAAGAAGCAACCTCGACTATACCATGATGGCCTACGTCCACGGAGGACTAGCCTAACTCGGGGTAGATCTTTACGAAGTAGGCGATCTCTTTGCCCTTACAAACTTCTTGGTTCACTCCACAACATGAAGTAGGAGGCTCCCAAGAGATACCTAACCAATCTAGGAGGCACCACCCTCCAAAAGGTAATAGGCTGGATAATGTCGATGAACTCCTTGCTCTTGTGCTTCGAGATGATAGTCTCCTCAACACACAATCACTCTCTCACAGATTTGGCTATGGTGGAAGAGATTGATTGGGTGGAAAGCAACTTGGGGACGCTAGAGATCAAGATTCATATGGTTGGGATGGAATGGCATGATCTCAACACATGAGTAGGTGGCTCTCTCTCACAAAATTAGTTGTTATGAGTGGGGGTATGTTCTGAGTGCTTCTCATGCGAGTGAGTGGTGGTGAAGGGGTATATATAGGCATCTCCAAAAATCCAACTGTTACACCTAATAAGTTCAAATCGGTGACACCGATGTGTTAATCTCGATGGTACCGAGTTGCCTAAAAGGTAGCAACTTTTGAATCTCGATGAGACCGATACATAAAACTCGGTTGCACCGATTAGGTGACCAACAGTCAGATTGCCGAACTCGGTGATGCCAATTCCACAAACTCGGTCGAAGCGATTTTGTGAAATTGGGTAACAGAATGTTGGCAACCCAAACTCGGTGGCACCAAAGCAGAATCGGTTGCACCGATGGGTTAGGGTTTGGCTTGAGTCTGTCTGAGTCTGGGAATCGGTGGCACCGAGTGGGAGTGTTGGTTGCACCGATTTTGAGTGTATGGCTTTGGACAGACTTTTGTGGAAGAGCTTGTGGATGTTTTTGGTGACTATCACTTGTGCATGTATGAGCATCTTGTTCACCAACAGTACCTTACCCCCTTTTAATAGTATTGGCTTTCCTATGGACTCAAAGTGATTTCTCACAAAGTAAAATGTAGAGTCCTCTTGCTTCAAGCTTTTCCAAACTATTTCCTTGCATCTTTGGGTATTCCACAATCCTTTTGCCAACCCATCATTGAACTTCTCCTGAAATGTGCTTAGTTGAAACATTAGTTCAATGACATATATGTTGTTATTAATTGCCAAAACCACCAAGGGAACAAATGTGCTTTCACCCTCTCAATTTCAAGCTTTCTCTATGCCCTCGTCTGATCCCACTCCATCCTCTCTTTTTGCACATCCAACATAAGCTTCTACCTCTCCTCTTTTTTGTTCTCCCTTGTCGAAAAATGCTCGTCTATGTGGATGACATTTTTGTAGTTGCGGCATCACGGGAGATCCATGCCTTCTCCCATTTGTTTCCCATGACTTGTCGGTTATTCTTTGGCATGTTAGCTTTTCCATTGGTGACGACAACGTTGTTGTCTTCATCCTCCAACCCAATGGGTTGGTGGGAGTTTGAGCCATCATTCCTTTTCTTGTCGTCCTTGAGATTGGCCACAACCTGTTGCCACTTTGGCTTGCCGTTCAATAAGAGCCAACAATGGCTAAAAGCAAATGGCTTCTTCTTGAGCTTGTGATACAAAGTGGGGGCCACCACCGCCTAGCATACAACATACGTATGAGCACAAGAATGAAAACACATAAACATATTGAAATGACAATAAGATGAGGCAATCGATCTTACATGAGAGTTGCCACTCCCATCCCACCTTGAGGCCGTTTGGTCACTTGTGAGTACTAACTGGCGTACTTGTTCACTTCTCCTTGAATGACCCCCCATCGATGTTGGAGAGATGCCACATTGCGGGTGGTCACGATAGGATTTGGCTCCACATACTCCTTTCGTTCACGATAGTCTTTCCAAATCTTCTCCAAATACGTGGTCCCCTTTTGCTCGGTGCCGCTTATTGGAACCAATGTTGCGCCCAACCAATATTTGACCAACAAGACGTCCTCAAATCTTGTGAACGTCAGACCTCTTGCCTTAGACGTCTTGGCTTTCTTCTTCTTCTTCTTGCTTGGATCGGATATTGCCCCAAGTACAAATGCGGTGGCCTCCCCCATTTCATATTCCATTTGGGCCAGATCTTCATTGTCATTGATCATGCTTGCCAAGTACGCCTCCTACACGATCATGGGTTGCAAACATTCATCATGTGCGAACTAGTGATCTATGCAAAACATTGAACATTTGATCGGACAGGAGCAAACGTACCCGGTCTTGTTCAGTCATTCTGTCGAACATGTTGAGTGCAGCCCGGGCGATGGGGGTGCCCGTGCTCACCTGCTCCCGAAAGAGTTGTGTCGACTCACATTTGTAGACCGAAGGCTTCCGTGTCACCGGAAAGCTCTCTGGAATGGCCCAGTCGACCGTCACAACCTCCTCGGTCCCAAGAGTGCCGGACGTCACAATCCGCGTCGACGCTTGGATGAATGGGGTGCGGGGAGCCCGACGTGTCAGGGGAGACATCTCCTCGACGATGCCCACACCTACCTGCGCAGCCAACTCCGCCCCCCTCTCTCGCTACCGGCAATGATGCATCTTATGAGCGACATTCTCCAGCTTGCAAGACGAAGATGACGAAGGGATACTGATGGACGACGGTCGGGGATGGGCTGGAAGACATCACGACGGCGGATCAGGACAAGTGCTAAGGATGGAGAGCAAGGGTGTCGGACGGCAAGGGGCCGGGCGCAGGAAATGTTGGAGGGCGACAGGAGGAGGAGGAAGGGTTTGGAAATTTTTGGGCAATTTGTGGTGGGATCAGGCTGTCGGGTCCGACGTGACGGGCGTGCCCGGGCACGCCCGGACTCTTCCATATTCGCCTTATATTTGGGCTAGATATGAGGGGTGTCGATCAATCCGGGCGTTTGAGACCGTTTTAAGAAATCCGTCTGGATCGTATTTTCATGACTGATTAGTGACCGGACGGCCTGTCGGATTGAGACAGATTTGATTGTAGATGCTCTAACATTACTCATTTTCATGCATGCGTGGTCTTGAAAACAAAATTGTTTCAGTCGTTATGCATGCAGCAGACCATGGACCGATGGGCTTGACTAGTCACTTGTACTACCCCTTTGCATGTAGCGCTATGTTTTCCTTTCTTGCATCCGAGAAATGTACTCTTAGACCATGACCTGGCCTGGTTTCTCTCTCTCTCTCTCTTCGTCCGAGAAATGTCGTACGCATGCATGTCTCACGGCCGCTCGGTCTTGCTTAGTTTCTTCGAGAAGGCCACGCTCGGTAGTTTCTTCCACAAGGCAAGCAGATGAATAGTAGCCAGGCAGCCGGCAAGTCAAACAGAAGAAAAGAGACGAAGGCAACATGTTTAATTGACTCTTCTTCTTTTGTCACAAGTATTCACGCACACACGCACGTCCCTGCTTCCCTGGAGTGGAGTGTACCCAAGGTAGGGTAACGACATCTTCCGATCCTCAATCTGTCGCCCGAACATGTTTTGTCATTCAACGTCATCGTAGGTTGGTTTGTTCGATGATCTGGGCATATTTTTATTTTACACACCAAAAAAAACTGAAAATTTTACGGGAGTCCGGATCGCTGTCACATCCATGTCTGATTAACATGACCCACCAAAATCTCCTCCGGCGCTCGCAAGCTTTCTTGACCAAAGTCAGCTATCCGCACTCATGCCGTTTTAGAGCCACCACTCCGCATTTACGTCAAGCTAGAGCAGATGTGACCTCTCACCTGTCGCTGGCACTGAAGTGACTCACTCACCGAGGGCACCACCCGCGGCGTGTCCTCGGTGCCCTTGTCTGTTCAATGCCAGAGAGACTTTTGTTGCATGGAACGGGACGAATAGCTATCACGCTTGTTCAATACCCGTCCTTTCGCTTGCCGCCATTAACACAAGCTCATTGACCCCAAAATCAACTCCGACGCCGCGCATTGACGTATCCGGACGTTTGGCCTCACCAACATCCAAATTTTTACAAATAATCTACTAAAATTTACTCGGCCGTTTACTCCTCAATATTTATGGGACCGGCTAGGAGTGCTGTAAGAAGAATATGGAGGCTTTGTTTTTGCCGAATTTGAGTTTAGGCTTTGCCTCCGCAGCCTCTAAATGCACGTGGAGCACGCGTTAAGCTAGAGTTGTTCTAAGTTCGCCAAGTATATATGTACGTATGTACGTTGCTGTCGAAGAAAAGAAAAACTTCTTTTCAAATGAGAAGAAAAAAAGGAAAAACTATACATATACTCCTATATACTTTCTTAACGGAAAAAGGGCGGCAGAGTCGAAGGAACCTTCCAAGCAGCTGGGGTCCCTTTGGTCCGTTGATTGACCTTCCGGATTGTAGACCCCGCCGTAGAGGAGAAGATAGACTAATCCTGCATGTTCGGAATTGAATTTTTTTTTGCGGGTAAAACTTAACATATTAATCAAGTGACAACCATACAATCCAGCTTACACAATTGCACCATATCGTTATCGATCGTACGAAATAATTAACGAACTATCGTTAACCAATGTCCCTTCTAGATAGATGAAATTAAGCCATGCACGCATCACATATATCTAGACAAAGAAATAATCAATCACGCGCTCGTGCTCGATCGTTTGATTGTCTACGAAGAGATACGATTAAGCTCGTGCTCGTCCTCGTTTGTAAATAATATATTAAGCAGCGCAGCCTCCCTCCTTCTAGATGATGGCTGGAAAATATGCAGGTTTGACCTGCCAAACTCCGCAATCTTGCTGGAAATGTTACGACCAGTCGTAGGTAACAACTAGGTTGCACTTGCACGCGCCATGTGGGCAGCCGGAGGAAGTTTCACGTGGAACGAGAAGGAACAAGCTAGCTAGCTAGCTGAGCTGACCTCGTTCGTTTCCCTTCACCGCATGCAACCATGCATTGAGAACGAGTTCCCTATATATGCTTACTACATCTACACTTGCTAGAGAAAGAAGAAGAAGAGCAGGAGCAAGATCCTTGGCACGTACGTACGCACACAGCTAGCAGCCTAGCACAGACGACTCTGCCTCCCCAGCTAGCTAGCGAGCGAGGCAGCAGGCGGCCATGGAGCCGTCCTCGACAGCAGGGCCGCTGTCGGGCAGCCGCCGCAGCGCGGCCTCCTGGGGCTCCCGCCGCTCCGGGTCCATGTCCATCAAGCACTCCCTGAGCGGGGATGACCCCTTCGGCCGCGCCGCGTCGCGGCAGGGCCACGAGGACGACGAGGAGAACCTGCGCTGGGCCGCGCTCGAGAAGCTGCCCACCTACGACCGCATGCGCCGCGCCGTCGTCCTGCCCAACCAGGCCGGCGCGGACGGCGCCGATCACGAGCTTCAAGGACTGGTGGACATCAACCAGCTGGCCAGCGGCGAGGCCGGCAGGGCGTTGCTGGAGAGGGTGTTCCAGGACGACAGCGAGCGCTTTCTGAGGCGGCTCAGGGACCGGGTGGACCGGGTTGGCATCGACATGCCGGCCATCGAGGTCAGGTACCAGGGGCTGTCCGTCGAGGTCGACGCCTTCGTCGGCAGCCGCGCCCTCCCCACGCTCTGGAACTCAGCCACAAACTCCCTGCAGGTTAACTATCTTCTCTACGCTCTCGCCACTTGGTTCATCTCTTCTTTTTCTTTTTTCTTTTAGCAAAAATATCAGATCTTTTATAAAAGTTCATCGAAAGTATAAAAAAAATTCAAACACAATAAGATTATAGTCAATTACTCCTTACAAATATAAATTATGTCTCAGGTCACATTTTGCAGGACAAACTATCAATAACGATGATATATATTAAAATATAAATATAACATAAACTATATTTTAGTCTGTAACTTGTAATATATGCCATATATTGTTCTTGATAGTCTTTCTTTTCTACAAACCCGATCAAGTTTGCATTGTTTGACTTTAGACAAAAGGCCGGGAGACTTTAGACAAAATTTATAAGCATTATTCTTTTTAGAGTAACAAATTAAGTTTTTATTTTTTCCTCTATATATCATAGTACTAGGACATGAGCGAGTAATTTCTTTTTATGAAGGAACAAGACACTCACTAAGATAGCGCGTCCATGTTTGAAATTTCTTTTTTATGAAGGACCTATAGATACTAATAAAAAGATAATAGGAGTACGAAAACCAACATTTCAAACCAGGTTTCATATTTCTATTTATGTTTCAAAGAGTTTAAATGCGTGAGTTCAACTTGAAACTTTTCACTTGGTTTTCACCTCAGTCACCACCGAACAGAGTCACGTTACCAAATGGCTTGCCACGTCACGTTGCCAAATGGCCAGCCACGTAGCCCAGATCCGCACGCTAGCTGCCAGATGGGCTTCTTCTTCCTCCTCCCTCGCTCTCTCTTCCATACGGGCTACGTCCCTCCCCTCCACCATCAAGGCCAAGGCATACCAGACTAGACAATGGAGAGCTCGCTCCTGGCGGCGGTGACGGTGGGAGGGAAGCGTCTCCTTTGGAAGGTCAACGGCGACGTTCTGGTGAGGGAGTCAACTCTGGTCTGGGGTCGGCAGGGGACGCCAAAATTCAGCCTGGCTAGCCACAGACCATGACATCCATCAATCAGTTCTAGAGGGCGGATCAACAGCGAGTCTCAAGACTCCAATGGTTAATCTAGCCTAGCGTCATTGAGTTGTTCGACGAAATGTCTATGAGCGCCTGCTCACGGCTTTGACGATTCCTTCCTTAATCCAGCCAGCCAGAAAGTCCCCCCCGCCCATCCTACCATGTCTTGCCTTCACATTTGGTCTCTCTCATCTACTCCTGCCTTTTGTATGCATGGAATGGATGGATTTAATTAGTACTGTAGTGATGATTTGCTTACACAACGACGATATGTATGATGCCGGCAGGGTCTTGTGGGCCGACTTGCTTCCTCGAACAAGAGGACCATCAACGTACTCCAGAACGTCAATGGCATCATCAAGCCATCAAGGTAATAAGTCGTGAAATCATTACTCTTCCTGGCTGCTACTGTTTCTTTACCACAAAAGCACTACAAGTAGCCATTGTCAAGGTCAGTTTTCAGTATTTAGGCCGAACCAGCAACAAAGTTCACTCATCATTCTTGTTGCTTTCCTCTAAATGTGATCACAAAAAAGAAAAGAAGAAGAGAAAAGAGTAGACTGATCAACTGTACCTTTTGAAGCCAAATAAATAAGTTTATTAACATGTATGGCGTTTTTCAGGATGACCCTTTTGCTTGGACCTCCATCTTCTGGAAAGAGCACATTTATGCGAGCCCTTAGTGGGAAGCTCGACAAAGCCCTCAAGGTTTGAACTCATCTTTTATTTTTTGCTTCTGCATTATGGCCGCATATACAAAAATAAATAATCATCGTATGGATATGGCAACACACCCAGGTGTCTGGCAGCATCACTTACTGTGGCCATACGTTTGAGGAGTTCTACCCTGAGAGGACCAGTGCGTATGTTAGTCAGTATGATCTCCACAATGCAGAGATGACCGTAAGAGAGACACTGGATTTCTCCAGGCGGTGCTTAGGCGTCGGTGCCAGATACGACATGCTCGCTGAGCTTGCTACCAGGGAGCGCGAAGCTGGCATAAAGCCAGATCCTGAGATTGATGCTTATATGAAAGCTACTGCGGTGCAAGGGCAAGAGAGTAATATTGTTACCGATCTTACTCTCAAGGTGAGATTTCGGCTGTTCTGTCAATTACATGCGACTCTCTAGCAAAATTTCGCCCATTGGAGTCTTAAGAAAAATCTCACTGTCAGGTGCTTGGGCTTGACATTTGTGCCGATATGCCCATTGGTGACGAGATGATCAGAGGAGTTTCTGGCGGGCAGAGGAAACGTGTAACAACTGGTATGCATGCATACATAGAAAGAATAAGCTCAACCCTTGCATTCATTGTTGAAAGGAATTTCTTACTTAATTCATATCTTTCTAATTTTTTTTTGTACTTATATCCATGGCAGGGGAGATGTTAACAGGACCTGCAAGGGCTTTGTTCATGGATGAGATTTCCACTGGTTTGGACAGCTCTAGCACATTTCAGATTGTGAAATACATAAGGCAATTGGTCCATGTGATGAATGAGACCGTGATGATCTCCCTCCTACAACCACCGCCGGAGACCTACGACCTGTTTGATGACATTATTTTGCTATCAGAAGGATACATAGTGTACCATGGGCCACGCGAAAACGTCTTGGAATTCTTTGAATCTGCTGGTTTCCGATGCCCCGAAAGGAAAGGAGTTGCTGACTTTCTTCAAGAGGTCACTTCCAAGAAAGACCAGCAACAGTACTGGTACCTTGACCAGGAGCAGTATCATCACGTGTCTGTCCCAGAGTTTGCTGAACGTTTCAAGTCATTCCATGTAGGCCAGCAGATGCTCAAGGAGCTACAAATTCCTTTCGACAAATCCAAAACTCATCCTGCTGCATTGACCACCAATAAGTATGGGCAATCCAGCTGGGAGTCATTCAAGACAGTGATGTCAAGAGAGCAGTTATTGATGAAGCGCAACTCCTTCATCTACATCTTCAAGGTTTCCCAGTTGGCCATCCTTGGGCTCATTGCCATGACTGTGTTCCTCAGAACAAAGATGCCATATGGGCAGATTTCTGACAGCAACAAATTCTTTGGTGCTTTGACTTTCAGTTTAATGACAGTCTTATTCAATGGGTTTGCTGAGCTACAATTTACTATTAAGATGCTTCCTACATTCTACAAACAGAGGGATTTCTTGTTCTTTCCTCCATGGACCATTGGACTGGTAAACATCATCACAAAAGTTCCTGTTTCGCTTGTGGAGTCCATCGTATGGGTCGTCCTCACGTACTATGTAATGGGTTTAGCACCTGCCGCAGGAAGGTATACATCCGCGTATAATCCTTGTGCCCACTTCAACTTTTGCATTTTAGTTTTGAATCCGTAACTCCATTATTCATCTATTTGCTCATTGCAGGTTCTTTCGTATGCTTTTAGCCTTTTTCGCTACTCACCAAATGGCAATGGGCCTGTTCCGATTTCTTGGTGCTGTTTTGAAATCAATGGTTGTGGCCAACACCTTGGGGATGTTTGTTATCCTTATTATTTTCATATTTGGAGGATTTGTCATACCTAGAGGTAAGTGCGCTGTCATGACAAGCTACGCACAATATATCAGCTATCCGCATCTCATTTGCATGGATGAACGTAAGCATTCTTCATCATTAATTTTGATTTGCGTAGGTGACATCCGACCATGGTGGATTTGGGCTTATTGGGCATCTCCTATGATGTACAGCCAGAATGCGATATCCGTCAATGAATTCCTTTCAAGTAGATGGGCCAACGTAAGTTTTTCTTAGGACCCTGTTTTTTTAGTTTCTTCTAACTCGGACAGTGAAGTGATCACAATATCCTATTGTTGTAAAGGTGATGACATCTCAACTAATGCTGGACGTTTTCTTTTTTACTACAGCCAAACAATGATACATCTATCGATGCATCAACAGTAGGCGAGGCTATTCTTAAAGCCAAAGGCTATTTTACTAGAGATTCGGGATTCTGGGTTTCCATTGGAGCCATTGTAGGATTCGCTATCTTATTCAACATATTGTACCTTCTGGCACTTACTTACTTGAGCTGTGAGTACCATTTTTCTTTTCTTCTGGTTGAGATTATTGTTTGAAGCCTTAGTGAGCAAGGTACTTACACTATATATGATTTGTTCTCATCCAGTTAGCAGCAGCTCAAACACAGTTTCAGAAGAGGAGAATGAGAATGAGACAAACACTTCAATACCTATGGGTGAGTTCCTAAGTATTCATTACACTACTGCAGTCTTTGTACTATTTATGTATCAAGCCACTTGATGCTGTTAACAATAATGCTAATTAGTCACTATCTTCACTCGGAATTTCTGCAGATGAAGCCACAAATCGGCCAATTCGGTCACAAATCACCTTGCCTTTCCAGCCTCTTTCACTTTCTTTCAACCATGTAAACTACTATGTGGACATGCCTGCAGTAAGCCTACCTATCTTTCTACTCACACATATCGTGTTAGGACATAAATTCATCACCTCTATGATAACATTATCTGTAGATGTGAAAGGAAAATATTTTAGGCCTAACATAAAATCTCTCAACTTGTGTTGCAGGAAATGAGAGAGCAAGGATTCACAGAAAGTCGTCTCCAGTTGCTCTCTGATATCAGTGGTGCTTTTAGACCTGGTGTTCTGACAGCATTAGTTGGTGTGAGTGGAGCTGGGAAAACTACTCTAATGGATGTCCTGGCAGGAAGGAAAACTAGTGGATCTATTGAAGGAAGTATCACTCTCTCTGGTTACCCTAAAAAACAAGAAACTTTTGCCCGTGTGAGTGGCTATTGTGAACAAACTGATATCCATTCACCAAATGTTACTGTATATGAATCCATTCTGTACTCTGCCTGGCTGCGTCTTTCCTCAGATGTTGACGAAAATACGAGAAAGGTATATTCATTGAAGCCACGTTTCAGACTCAAGTAAAGATGCGGTGTTCTATATATTTGAAGCTTCAAACTGTAATTGTTTCCATCTAAAGAAATTAATCTTCGCCCTTGCAGATGTTTGTAGAGGAAGTCATGACTCTTGTGGAGCTTGATGTGTTGCGTAATGCTATGGTTGGTCTCCCTGGAATGGACGGGTTATCGACTGAACAAAGAAAGAGACTGACAATTGCCGTGGAGCTGGTAGCAAATCCTTCAATCATATTCATGGATGAGCCAACTTCTGGTCTTGATGCCAGAGCCGCGGCAATTGTAATGCGGGCGGTGAGAAATACAGTGAACACTGGGCGAACTGTGGTGTGCACTATCCATCAACCCAGCATCGATATATTCGAGTCTTTTGATGAGGTTCTCTCTCTCTCTCTCTCTCTCTCTCTCATATATATATATGTATATATATATATATAGAAAATGCATATAACTCACTGTTGGTTCCTTTTATAGCTTCTACTTATGAAAAGAGGAGGACGAGTTATTTATGCTGGTGAACTTGGTCAGCACTCTCATAAACTAGTTGAATATTTTGAGGTCAGTTTCCTTAGTTACATGTTGAGGTGGAAGTGCAAGTTTTGTACAGTACTAATTTGCAATTGAACGGATAACCTGCTTACAAATATGACCAGTGGGCTTAGAAAAAGTCAAGACTCAACAGGGTTTGAACTCCTTGTAGGTGTAGAAAAAGTAAAAACCTGACCCAAGAGGTTGTCATTGCATTGCAGGCAATTCCAGGTGTTGAAAAGATCACAGAAGGATATAATCCTGCAACATGGATGCTGGAAGTTAGCTCCCCTTTAGCTGAGGCTCGCCAGAATGTAAATTTTGCTGAAATTTATGCTAATTCTGATCTTTATAGGTAAGTAGCCTCATTCGTTGAACTTGAGCTCAACCTTTCACTATTTCTATCCATTGGCTGTTAATTCCTTTAAAACAAGTACATATTCTCTTGAAATGGAGTGCCAAAATTACAGTTGTTTTCATTTCTAATATCAACATTGAGTTCCTATTTATCAAATATGACCAGGAAAAACCAAGAACTTATTAAGGAATTAAGCGTTCCCCCACCTGGCTATGAGGATCTCTCATTTCCTACGAAGTATTCTCAGAATTTCTACAACCAATGTGTTGCAAACTTCTGGAAGCAATACAAATCTTACTGGAAGAATCCACCCCACAACGCCATGCGCTTTCTTATGACGATGATCTATGGCCTTGTATTTGGCACAGTGTTTTGGCAGAAGGGGACGAAAATGTATGATCTTATTTTGCTATAGTTGGGACTTACAAATAATTATATATTAGCTTCTATGGAGGCACTAATGCTTTTTGCATATGTTTGATTTGTGGGCAGAAACTCACAACAAGATTTGTCCAATCTACTTGGAGCCACTTATGCTGCTGTCTTCTTCCTTGGGTCTGCCAACTGCATCACAGTTCAGCCTGTTGTGTCAATCGAGCGAACTGTTTTCTACCGTGAAAAGGCGGCAGGGATGTACTCTCCATTATCCTATGCATTAGCTCAGGTAATTTGTCGGTCTTAATTTGATACACATTTTGATAGAAAATGCGTGTTTAGATTCATTGAGCTTGTCAAGATGAAAGGGCCCATCCTATTCAAAATACAATGAGCACAAATTCCAATGGTGGTATGATTCTAAAGATTGTGCAATTTTTGATTCATGCAGACATGCGTGGAGATGATCTACAACATCGTGCAGGGGATTCAGTACACGGTCACCATCTATGCGATGATTGGATATGAGTGGAAAGCTGCAAAGTTCTTCTATTTCCTTTTCTTTATAATTTCGAGCTTCAACTACTTCACATTGTTTGGCATGATGCTAGTGGCGTTGACCTCATCTTCCATGCTCGCAAACATACCCATAGCCTTTATACTCCCTCTTTGGAACCTTTTTGCTGGGTTCCTCGTTGCGAGACCGGTAAGTAAGCCAAGATTAACTCATGTTGCGTGTCGATTAATTAACTAGATTCGTTGACTGAGGATTGTGATGATGGTTGGTTGTTTATTGTTGCAGTTATTACCAATTTGGTGGAGGTGGTACTACTGGGCAAACCCTGTGTCCTGGACCATCTACGGTGTCATTGGGTCGCAGTTTGGCGATAACACCAGTCCTCTGTCTGTTACCGGTGGGAGCCCCACGGTGGTGAAGCAATTCTTAGAGGACAATATGGGCATCAAGCACGATTTCCTTGGGTATGTCGTGCTCGCACATTTCGCGTACGTCATTGGCTTCTTCTTGGTGTTCGGCTACTCCATTAAGGTGTTGAATTTCCAGAAACGTTAGGCAGACAGCCGTTTATGCTGCTGCAAAAGAGACGGCTCTTATTAATATTTTGAATGGTAGAATTTGGCTTCTTAAGTGAGACCTAGGGACACACATTTTATTGAACTAGATGATTCTCCGCACGTTGTTGCGGAAATATTTGTAATATATATCAAAGATATTGATTTTATGGAAATAAGAATATTCGGAGAAATAATATGAGAGCTAAAACTGGTTTCATCGTGATTACCTTTTTTACTTTCATCGTGATTACCTTTTTTACTTTCATCAAATTGGTTTCTGTATTTAACTGGTTTGGCTCTCTTTTTTTTATCATGACGACAGGCTATGTCTGTATCCTTAGAGATAGAATTAAAAGGCCTGTGGGAACTAAATGTGAACTACGCATGTTTTTTTTCTTCTAAATTTTAATTTGTATGTACGTTCAGCGCCGCTGCTGTTTTTTTTCCAACGGGAAGACCTTCAGGCTAACTTTATTAAAACTTAAATAGTCTTTACAACAAAGTTAAAATTGGGTTTACACATCCCCATTTAGCTAGCTCATGAGCAATAACATTCGACTCTTTATTACAATGCTTAATAGTAATTTTTCCGAAATCAAGCACAAAATCATGTAGTACCAACGCCGCCACCATAGTGTCCTTCGTTAAAATTAAGCGCTTCGACCACAATGGAGTTGTCCAATCTCACAATAATATTACTGCTTCCCGTGTTCTGTGCTAGTTTCAGACCTTCATAGAGTGTCACGGCCTGTGCCGGCACTATGTCCGCCACCTGCTCAAGCCTTGCTGTTGATGCAGAAACAAAATTTCCACGATGATCCCGAACAATGGCCCCACACGAACCTGAATATTCTCCAATTGAGAAAGAGGCATCAACATTCCAACACTTGTTGTCCCGCTAAGATAACAGGACATTTACTAATCTTCGGCGCTGTTGGATGTGCATCACCACCGGTTGCCAAAACTCCATAGAGACATGCATCACCTTCAGGCTCCAGCCTCGCCTCGTTCGCCTCTCGGTGGTCGTTGACTGATTAGATGAGCACCAGGGCCTGATGAGCACGGCGAGTTGCTCCTCGTCGCCACGGCCTTGAGAGCTTGCTTGATTTCATAGTGAGGCTTAGAGCATCTTCAGCCATGCCCCCAACACCCCCTTCCCTTTCGGGTCTCCTTTTTATCCCCGGCGTTAAAAAATCCTCCCGGTCGCCTCCCACGACGTCGAATTCTGCCGGTTGGGCCCTTTTTTTAGGCCGGTGATCCCAGGCCGAACCCAGCACGCTGGGGGAAGCACTTGGGGCTCCGACAAAAGGAAAAGCGGCGCGTGAGACACCACTGTCAGGCGAGAAACACTTTTTCCCCGCAAGATTCGCCCTCGCGCGCCACAACACGCCTCGCTGCCATGCCGATTCCGACGCCGCTCACCTGCCCAGAGTCATTGCACTGCAGCTAGAAAAGGCCATATCCCCACCGGATTCGCGACAACCTCCATCCTGCTCTCTTGGGCGAGCTTTCTAGGGCTCCGACGGCCACGCAAGCTGGGATACCGGCGGCTGCCCATCCACCACACCCGCCAGGTCTTCGGCAATTTGCCTGTTCGGCCATGGACTCAGACGACGAGGAGGCGTTCGTGGATCTGATGGAGGAGGAAGCCGAGGCCGACACCGCCGACGAGGAGCACCTCATGATCCTCGCCGCGCTGGCCGGCCTTTCCGTGAACGATACCAAGCCGTGGCGAGGTGGCTCGGCGCCGGGCCGCCACAAGAGCAAACAGAGGCATTGAATGGAGGGCTATTGCATGTTGTACGCCGACTACTTCGCCGATGCTCCTCTGCACAGCGAGAAAGTATTTCGGTGTTGTTATCAGATGGTCCGGAAGCTCTTCCTGAGGATTGTGAATGCTATCCAGGAGTTCGACGACTATTTCATATGCAAAAAGGATTGCACCGGCACGGTTGGATTCTCCTCACTCCGGAAGTGCACCACAGCTATGAGGATGCTTGCATACGGAGCTCCCGGTGATATACAGGAAAACAATGGAGGCATGGCCGAGTCCACTGTCATTGAGTATTTGTACAAGTTCTGCATGGCAGTGGTGGCAGTGTTTGGACCATAATATTTGCGATCACCCAGTGGTGAAGACACTACTCGGGTCCTAGCACAAAATGCAGCAAGAGGATTTTCTGGAATGCTTGGAAGCATCTACTGCATGCATTGGGCATGGAAAAACTACCCATTTGCATGACAGGGGATGCACAAAGGTGCCAAAAGAGCCTGTAGTGTGGTACTTGAGACAGTGGACACACATGACCTATGGATTTGGCACTCCTTTTTGGTATGTCAGGAACTCACAATGACATTAACGTACTACAGTGCTCGAATGTCTTCACCAAGCTTGTTGAAGGTCATGCTCCTCGGTGAACTTCGAGGTCAATGGGCGCCACTACAACAAGGGATACTATCTAGCAGATGGTATCTATCCGAGGTGGTCCATATTTGTGAAGACTATCTCAAACCCTGTGGTAGGAGGCAAGAAGTCACACTTTGCTAAGTGTTAGGAGGCTTACAGGAAAGATGTCGAGTGAGCATTTCGTGTGCTCCAATCTCGATTTGTTGTTGTCCGGTACACTGCTCTGACCTGGTCGAAATCGCAGTTGTGGGAGGTGATGAATTGCTTTGTCATCTTGCACAACATGATCATTGAGAGCGAGCGGGAAGAGGTAGTGTTTGACACCGAACCATATTTCAGGCAAGGTCCTCTTGCAGTTGTTGATCACCAGGTACTGATAACATGGGATGCCTTCCTCAATATGCTCCAGGAGATCTGAGACACATAGGTGCATCAAGAACTACAGGACGATCTGGTGGAGCACCTCTCGAGGCTGAAGGGCGACACCTAGTTTGATTTGTTTTAGTTTGTGTTGGAATTATGAGCTTTCTGCATTGAAATATTTGATTTGTATTGATTTCTGTGATGAACTTTGGTATAAAAATTCAGTTTTTGTTGAATATGTGCCAAAAGCGCGCCGAATTTGGGCTAAATTTGCACCGAAATTGTGCCAGTTCGCCCCCAAGCGGCACTATCTCAGGACCTTGGGGGGCCGAACAGCTGGAGATGCTCTTAGGGTATGCGGCCTCCAGATCAATTGACCTCTGATACCAGATGTATTAAACCTAGATATGGTGAGAATCGGCAGGAGAAGGAGAAGGTGGGAAGGAGAAGACAAATCACCAAGGGAAGGAGGACTGGGTCTTTGTCCCCTGCTCCACGCAACCAACGACTGGCTCAAGTCTCTAACAACTAGATACCAGCCAATCCTAGTTTTTTTAACATGGTACAGACACAAGTGCTCATATATACGCACATACACTCACCCCTACAAATGCGCGCATGCACACCCTACCCCTATGAGTAACTTCGAGAGACTGAGCCGATATATTATCTTGAGATTTATAAAGTCACCATAGGCACCTCGTCGTCGACAGGAGCGTCTCCTCCCATTGAATGCCCATTGCCGGAAATCCTGAAATAAATTTAGAAATAATGCGAGTACCAGGACTTGAATCCTAATGGGTTGAAAATACCACTATCCCTCTAACCATACAACTTGGTTCGCAGCTGGTCCTCGTTTTGCTTGTCGTAAGTGGTGGAGCTACACAGAAATAGTTGGGCGTGCCAAGAAAACAAGTGCACATTATTTTTTTAAATTACGATGAATTCGTGCTATTTCAAAAAAAAGGACGCCATTACATAGCGAGGCCGCATGCGTGCGTTCCCATGTGGCGGTTGGTAATCACCTGGCAAATCACGTTTTAGCGCGCATCGGCGATAGAAAATGGTTGCTCATACAATAGTTAGTAGGTACTCAACGAGTTTTAGTGCTTGGGGAGAAGGAGTCAGGGCTGAGCATGAGGGGGGAGATAACCCCCGTGGAGGGGCTATGATCGCCGCCGGCCAAGGTGGGGGCTTCTTTGACCCCGTCCTCGCTAGACCGCCAGGGGAAGAACGGTCCTGAGGTGCTCCAGAGGTGAAGGCCCTCCTCTCATCATCGACATGGAGGCTGCGAGCAAGGCTATCTATGGGTATCTGGTGGTCGGACACCTCCTGCCCCATTCTAGGTCAACCCAGGGGTCATCATGGATGAGCTCCGGGCTACGACATGGAAGAACCAAGGGGTTGCACCATACATGAGGTGGCATCCGTCGACAGGAGGTTCGTCCTCCATTTCGCCATGGAGAGCGACCGACTATTTGTGCTTAAGGCACAACTGTGACACTTCATGGAGGACGACATCATCTTTACCGAGTTCGACGACAAGGGCGACCCTGCTGAGGTTGATCTGGGTGTTATGGCCATCTGGGCCTAGGTACGAGACCTCCCTTTCGAACTCAAGATAGAAAGCATGGGTTAGACTTTTGGTGACCAACTGGGAGAGGTAATCGAAGTGTCACACCGCAACCACGTCATTGTTGAAAAGTTCCTGCGTGTGCGTGTGGAAGTTTTATTGCATGAACCTCTTAAAAGCACAGTAGAGTTTACTCCTTTGGGTAGTGCAAAGATTGTTAAATTTGATGTACGCTATGAAAAGCTTCCTTTATATTGCGAGTCCTATGGGATTGTAGGTCATACTTCTGAAAGATTTTGTAACATCCCTAGTGACAGGAGAGTAGCTAGTTTTCCAAAAACACCTTAGTATTCAAGCATATTGGAAGGGCCAAGGTGCAAGCAAGAGAGATCTTAACTTCAGGAGCTCGTATCGTGGTGAGAAGCTTCCGATCGCCGGCATCGACAATAACACTGCCACAGCCATGGACGTCATCAAGGTGGCCTCGGACGTGGGGGATCTCAAGGTCTCTGAGAAGGATGTTCCTGCCCCAGCCATGGCGGCCACCGTGGAGACAAAGGGGACGAATCAGCCCTGCATCCCTATCGTCCAGGAGGGTCAGGCTCAGGGGGGCTCATCGCTGGCCTTGGGCAGCACTCTCACTGGTCAGGGGGACCAGGCGGCCACCCAGCTTGCGGCGGCCCCAAAAATATGCCCTAGAGGCAATAATAAAGTGATTATTATTATATTTCTTGTTCATGATAATTGTCTATTGTTCATGCTATAATTTTTGGAAATACGCCCTAGAGGCAATAATAAAGTGATTATTATTATATTTCCTTGTTCATGATAATTGTCTATTGTTCATGCTATAATTGTATTAACCGGAAACCGTAATACATGTGTGAATACATAGACCACAACATGTCCCTAGTGAGCCTCTAGTTGTCTAGCTCGTTGATCAATAGATGGTCACAGTTTCATGACCATGGATATTGGATGTCGTTGATAACGGGATCACATCATTAGGAGAATGATGTGATGGACAAGACCCAATCCTAAGCATAGCACAAGATTGTGTAGTTGGTCTGCTAAAGCTTTTCTAATGTCAAGTATCATTTACTTAGACCATGAGATTGTGCGACTCCCAGATACCGTAGGAATACTTTGGGTGTGCCAAACGTCACAACGTAACTGGTTGGCTATAAAGGTACACTACGGGTATCCCCGAAAGTATCTGTTGGGTTGGCACGAATCGAGACTGGGATTTGTCACTCCGTGTGACGGAGAGGTATCTCTGGGCCCACTCGGTAATACATCATCATAATGATATCAATGTGACTAAGGAGTTAGTAATGGGATCATGTGTTACGGAACGAGTAAAAAGACTTGCCGGTAACGAGATTGAACAAGGTATAGGGATACCAACGATAGAATCTTGGGCAAGTAACTGTTGGAAATATTCCCTAGAGGCAATAATAAATTAGTTATTATCATATTTCCTTGTTCAAGATAATTGTTTATTATCCATGCTATAATTGTATTGATCGGAGACTTAGATGCATGTGTGGATACATAGACAAAACCATGTCCCTAGTATGCCTCTAATAGACTAGCTCGTTGATCAAAAGATGGTTAAGGTTTCCTAGCCATGGACATAAGATGTCATTTGATAACGGGATCACATCATTAGGAGAATGATGTGATGGACAAGACCCAAACTACAAACGTAGCATATGATCGTGTCAGTTTATTGCTACTGTTTTCTGCATGTCAAGTATATGTTCCTATGACCATGAGATCATGCAACTCACGGATGTCGGAGGAGTGCCTTGTGTGCATCAAACGTTGCAACATAACTGGGTGACTATAAAGGTGCTCTACAGGTATCTCTGATGGTGTCTGTTGAGTTGGCATGGATTGAGACTGGGATTTGTTACTCCGTGTGACGGAGAGGTATCTCAGGGCCCACTCGGTAAGACAACATCACAATGAGCCTTGCAAGCAATGTGACTAATTGTTAGTTGCGGGATCTTGTATTATGGAACGAGTAAAGAGACTTGCCGGTAACGAGGTTGAACTAGGTATGGAGATACCGACGATCGAATCTCGGGCAAGTAACATACCGAAGAACAAAGGGAACATTATACGGGATTAACTGAATCCTTGACATAGAGGTTCGACCGATAAAGATCTTCGTAGAATATGTAGGAACCAATGTGGACGTCCAGGTCCCGCCATTGGTTATTGACCGTAGAGGTGTCTCAGTCATGTCTATATAGTTCTCGAACCCGTAGAGTCTGCACACTTAAGGTTCGGTGACGTTTCGATAGTGTAGAGTTATGTATGGTGGTGACCGAAGTTTGTTCGGAGTCCCGGATGAGATCCCGGACGTCACGAGGAGCTCCGGAATGGTCCGGAGGTAAAGATTCATATATAGGAAGTCCCGGTTTGGTTTCCGGAAAAGTTTCGGGCTCATCGGTAGTGTACCGGGAGTGCCGGTAGTGTATCGGGAGAGCCGGTAGTGTACCGGGAGGCCTTCGGGAGGGGTATTTCGACCCCAAGAGGTCCATGGGCTGTGGGAGAATAATAACCAGCCCTTAGTGGGCTGGGAAAACAGCCACAAAGGCCCATGGCGCAGGAGAGAAAGTCCTAAAGCAAAAAGTGGAAAATCAGCCAATAGGAGGCAATCCTACTCCAACTAGGATTGGAGGTGAAGTAGGATTGCTTTCCACCTCCTATTTAGGCCGACCCAAAGTCCTTGTCTGCCTCTCCTCTCCTCTCCTCCTATATATACTAGTGGATTGGGTGGTTTTTGGACAGAATTTCCGGCCACGTGCTACCCGTTCCACCGGTGCATAGTTTCTCCTCTAGATCGGTTTTCTGCAGCGCTTAGGCGAAGCCCTGCCGGAATTGCTCTACCACCATCACCGGAGCGCCGTCATGCTGCTGGTGAACTCTCTCTCCTCTCCACCTCCTCTTGCTGGATCGAGACGGTGGAGATCGTCATCAAGCTGCACGTGTGCTGAACGCGGAGGTGCCGTCCGTTCGGCGCTAGATCGGAAGGACCGTGATCGAGATCGCGAGATGGTTCGTGATGTGATCACGGAACGGATCGTGATGAGTTCGCGGGACAGATCGTGATCAAGATTGTGATACGGATCGTCATGAGTTCGCGGGACGGATCATGATGTGTTCGCGGGACGGTTCGTGATTGGATCACGGGACGCTCGGCGATTTGGATCGCGAAGATGTTCGACTACACCAACCGCGTTTCTTAACACTTCCCGCTTAGAGATCTACAAGGGTACGTAGATTCACTCTCCCTCTCGTAGATGCTCATCACCATGGATAGGTTTGCGTGTGCGTAGGAAATTTTTTGTTTCCCATGCGACGTTCCCCAACAGTAACATACCTATGGACAAAGGGAATTGTATACGGGATTAATCGAATCCCCGACATCGTGGTTCATCCGATGAGATCATCGTACCGCATGTTGGAGCCAACATGGGTATCCAGATCCCGCTATTGTTTATTGACCGGAGAGGTGTCTCGGTCATGTCTACATGCCTCGCGAACCCGTAGGGTCTACACACTTAAGGTTCGATGATGCTAGGGTTATAGGGAAATTGTGTACATGGTTACCGAAGGTTGTTTGGAGTCCCGGATGAGATCCCAGATGTCACGAGGAGTTTCGGTATGGTCTGGAGGTAAAGAATGATATATAGGAAGTGAGGATTTGGTTACCGGAAGTGTTCCGGACATCACCGGTAACGTATCGGGACCACCAGAAGGGTTCGGGGGTCCACTGTGAAGGGCCACTGGCACCAGAGGCCTGCATGGGCCGAAAGTGGGAGGGAACCAGCCCCTGGGTGGGCTGGTGCACCTCCCACCAGGTCAAGGCGCCACAAAGAAGGAGAGAGGGCAAACCCTAGGCGCAGATTGGCCCTAGGCCCGCCCTAGGGCGTGGCCCCTCTCTTCCTCTCTTGTCCGCCGACCATCCCCATCTAGGGCTGCCACACCCCCTAGGGTGGGAACCCTAGAGAGGGCGCACCCTCCTCCTCCTCCTCCTATAAATAGTGGAGGGTTTTTGGGGCAGCCGACACACATATCTCTCTCTCTCTCTCTCTCTCTCTCTCTCGGTGCAGCCCTACCCCTCCTCCTCCTCATCCTCCATAGCGCTTGGCGAAGCCCTGCCGGAGTACCACGCAGCTCCACCGTCACCACACCATCATGCTACCAGATCTCTCCCTCAACCTCTCCTTCCTCCTTGCTGGATCAAGGCGTAGGCGACGTCACAGGGCTGCATGTGTGTTGAACGCGGAGGCGCCGTTGTTCGGCGCTTAGATCAGAATCGACCGCGATCTGAATCGCTGCGAGTATGACTCCACCAACCGCGTTCTTGTAATGCTTCTGCTTTGCGATCTTCAAAGGGATGAAGATGCTCAAACCCCTTACTCGTTGTTGGTATCTCCATAGATTGATCTTGGTGATGCGTAGAAAATTTTGATTTAGTACTATGATCCCCAATAGTGGCATCATGAGCTAGATTTATGTGTAGAATCTATGCACGAGTAGAACACAAGTTGTTGTGGGTGTCGATTTTGTCAATTTTCTTTCCTTTACTAGTCTTATCTTGATTCGGCGGCATTGTGGGATGAAGCGGCCCAGACCGACTTTACACGTACGCTTACGTGAGACTAGTTCCACCGCCTGACATGCACTTGTTGCATAAGGTGGCTAGCGGGTGTCTGTCTCTCCCACTTTAGTCAGATCGGATTCAATGAAAAGGGTCCTTATGAAGGGTAAATAGAAATTCGCATATAACGTTGTGGTTTTTGCGTAGGTAAGAAACATTCTTAATAGAAATCTATAGCAGCCACGTAAAAACTTGCAACAACAAATTAGAGGACGTCTAACTTGTTTTTGGAGCATATGCCGTGTGATGTGATATGGCCAAAGGATGTGATGTGATATATGTGATGTATGATATTGATCATGTTCTTGTAATAGGATTCACGACTTGCATGTCGATGAGTATGACAACCGGCAGGAGCCATAGGAGTTGTCTTAATTTATTGTATCACCTGCGTGTCAATCAAAAACGCCATGTAATTACTTTACTGTATTGCTAACCGTTAGCCATAGTAGTAGAAGTAATAGTTGGCGAGACAACTTCATGAAGACACGATGATGGAGATCATGATGATGGAGATCATGGTGTCATGCCGGTGACAATGATTATCATGGTGCCCCGAAGATGGAGATCAAAGGAGCAAGATGATGTTGGCCATATCATGTCACTATATGATTGGATGTGATGTTTATCATGTTTTACATCTTATTTGCTTAGGATGACGGTAGCTTAAATAAGATGATCTCTCACTAAAATTTCAAGGAATGTGTTCCCCCTAATTGTGCACCATTGCTAAGGTTCGTTGTTCCGAAGCATCACGTGATGATCGGGTGTGATAGGTTCTAACATTCGCATACAACGGGTGTAAGCCAGATTTACACACGTAATACACTTAGGTTGACTTGATGATCCTAGCCTGTACAGACATGGCCTCGGAACACGGGAGACCGAAAGGTCAAACATGAGTCATATAGAAGATACGATCAACATGGAGATGTTCACCATTGATGACTAGTCCGTCTCACGTGATGATCGGACACGAGCTAGTTGACGTGGATCATGTGTCACTTGGATGACTAGAGAGATGTCTATCTAAGTGGGAGTTCATTAAATAATTTGATTATGTGAACTTAATTATCATGAACTTAGTCAAAAATGTCTTTACAATCTATCTTGTAGATCCAATGGCCCACGCTAATGTTGCTGTGAACTTCAACGCGTTCCTAGAGAAAACCAAGGTGAAAGACGATGGAAGTAACTATATGGACTAGGTCCATAACTTGAGGATCATCCTCATAGCTTCCAAGAAATCATATGACCTTGATGCACCGCTTGATGACGCACCCATTTTCCCAGCAACTCAAGACGTTATGAACGCCTGGCAGTCGCGTAGTGATGATTACTCCCTGGTTCAGTGCGGCATGCTTTACAACTTAGAACCAGGGCTCCAAAAGTGTTTTGAGCAACACGGAGCATATGAGATGTTCCAAGAGCTGAGAATGGTTTTCCAAGCTCATGCCCAGGTCGAGAGATATGAAGTCTCCGACAAGTTCTTCAGTTGTAAGATGGAGGAAAATAGTTCTGTCAGCGAGCACATACTCAAAATGTCTGGGTTGCACAACCGCTTGTCTCAGCTGGGATTTAATCTTCCGAATGACTCAGTTATTGACAGAATCCTCTAGTTGCTTCCACCTAGCTACAAGAGCTTTGTGATGAACTACAACATGCAGGGTATGGAGAAGTCCATTCCTGAGTTGTACTCGATGTTGAAATCAGCGGAGGTCGAGATCAAAAAGGAGCATCAAGTGTTGATGGTCAATAAGACCACTAGTTTCAAGAAAGGAAAGGGTAAGAAGAACTTCAAGAAGGACGGCAAAGCAGTTGCCGCGCCCGGTAAGCAAGTTGCCGGGAAGAAGCCCAAGAATGGACCCAATCCTGAGACTGAGTGCTTTCATTGCAAGGGTACCGATCACTAGAAGCGGAACTGCCCCAAGTACTAAGCGGATAAGAAGGCCGGCAACGTTAAAGGTATATGTGATATACTTTTTATTGATGTGTACGTAGTAGCTCCTAGGTATTTGATACCGGTGCAGTTGCTCACATTTGTAACTCCAAGCAAGAGTTGCGGAATAAGCGAAGACTGGCAAAGGACGAGATGACGATGCGCGTCGGGAATGGTTCCAAGGTCGATGTGATCTCCGTCGGCATGCTACCTCTACA
Source organism: Hordeum marinum (assembly GCA_022496015.1). Classification (NCBI taxonomy): domain Eukaryota; kingdom Viridiplantae; phylum Streptophyta; class Magnoliopsida; order Poales; family Poaceae; genus Hordeum; species Hordeum marinum. The sequence continues at coordinate 463,945,093 of CM039676.1, read as the reverse complement.
TCTACCTTCGGGATTAGTTTTAAACCTCAATAATTGTTATTTAGTGCCAGCTTTGAGCATGAACATTGTATCTGGATCTCGCTTGATGCGAGATGGCTACTCATTTAAATCTGAGAATAATTGTTGTTATATTTATATGAGAGAAATGTTTTATGGTCATGCCCCGCTGGTCAATGGTTTATTTTTGATGAATCTTGAACGTGATGTTACACATGCTCATAGTGTGAGTACCAAAAGATGTAAGGTTGATAATGATAGTCCCACTTACATGTGGCACTGTCGCCTTGGTCATGTTGGTGTCAAACGCATGAACAAACTCCATGCTGATGGACTTTTGGAGTCTCTTGATTTTGAATCATTTGACACGTGTGAACCATGCCTCATGGGAAAGATGAGCAAGACTCCGTTCTCCGGAATTATGGAGCGAGCAACTTACTTGTTGGAGATAATACATACCGATGTATGTGGTCCAATGGGCGTTGAGGCTCGTGGTGGCTACGTTATGTTCTCACCCTCACTGATGACTTAAGCAGATATGGGTATGTCTACTTAATGAAACACAAGACTGAAACCTTTGAAAAGTTCAAGGAATTTCAGAGTGAGGTAGTGAATCAACGTGACAGGAAAATAAAGTGCCTACGATCTGATCATGGCGGAGAATATTTGAGTCACGATTTTGGCACACACCTAAGGAAATGTGGAATTGTTTCACAACTCATGCTCCCTGGCACACCTCAGCGAAATGGTGTGTCTGAACGTCGTAATCGCACTCTATTGGATATGGTGCGATCTATGATGTCTCTTACCGACTTACCGCTATCATTTTGGGGATATGCATTAGAGACTGCCGCATTCATTTTAAATAGGGCATCGTCTAAGTCCGTTGAGATGACACCATATGAATTATGGTTTGGAAAGAAACCTAGGCTGTCGTTTCTGAAAGTTTGGGGATGCGATGCTTATGTGAAGAAACTTCAACCTGAGAAGCTCGAACCCAAAGCGGAGAAGTGCGTCTTCATAGGATACCCCAAAGAAACTGTTGGGTATACCTTCTACCTCAGATCCGAAGGCAAACTCTTTGTTGCCAAGAATGGATCCTTTCTAGAGAAAGAGTTTCTCTCGAAAGAAGTAAGTGGGAGGAAAATAGAACTTGATGAGGTAATTGTACCTCCACTCGTACCAGAGAGTAGCACAGGACAGGAAGTTGTTTCTATGGATCCTGCACTGGCTGGAGAGGAAGTTAATGATGATGATCATGAAACTTCAGATCAAGTTGCTATTGAACCTCGAAGGTCCACAAGGACACGTTCCGCACCAGAGTGGTACGACAACCCTGTCCTGGAAATTATGTTGTTGGACAACGGTGAACCTTCGAACTATGAAGAAGCCATGGTGGGCCCAGATTCCAACAAATGACTTGAAGCCATGAAATCCGAGATAGGATCCATGCATGAGAACAAAGTATGGACTTCGGTGGACTTGCCCAATGATCGGCGAGCCATAGAAACTAAATGGATCTTTAAAAGAAGACTGATGCGGATGGTAATGAGGCCAGCTATAAGACTCGGCTTGTTGCTAAGGGTTATCGATAAGTTCAAGGATTTGACTACGATGAGACTTTCTCACCCGCAGCGATGCTGAAGTCCATCCGAATCATGTTAGCAATTGCCGCATTTTATGATTATGAGATCTTGCAAATGGACGTCAAAACGGCATTCCTTAATGCTTTCCTTAAGGAAGAACTGTATATGACGCAGCCGGAAGGTTTTGTCAATCCTAAAGATTCTAACAAAGTATGCAAGCTTCAGCGCTCCATCTATGGGCTAGTGCAAGCATCTCGGAGTTGTAACATTCGCTATAATGAGGTGATTAAAGAGTTTGGATTTATACAGGTTTATGGAGAACCCTGTATTTACAAGAAAGTGAGTGGGATCTCTGTAGCATTTCTCATATTATATGTGGATGACATATTGTTGATGGGAAATGATATAGAACTTTTGGAAAGCATAAAGGCCTACTTGAATAAGTGTTTTTCAATGAAGTACCTTGGAGAAGCTGCTTACATATTAAGCATCAAGATCTATAGAGATAGATCGATATGCCTCATAGGTCTTTCAAAAACCACAAACCTTGATAAGATATTGAAGAAGTTCAATATGGATCAGTCCAAGAAGGGATTCCTGCCTGTGTTACAGGATATGAGATTGAGTATGACTCAATGCCTGACCACAGCAGACGATAGTGAAAAGTTGAGTGTCACCCCCTATGCTTCAGCCATAGGCTCTATTATGTATGCCATGCTGTGTACCAGACCTGATGTGAACCTTGCCATAAGTTTGGTAGGGAGGTACCAAAGTGATGCCAGAGCGGAACACTGGACAACGGTCAAGAATATCCTGAAGTACCTAAAAAGGACCAAGGACATGTTTCTCGTATATGGAGGTGCCGAAGAGCTTGTCGTAAAGGGTTACATCGATGCTAGCTTCGACACAGATCCGGATGACTCCAAGTCACAAACCGGATACATGTATATTTTGAACGGAGGGGCAGTCAGCTGGTGCAGCAGCAAGCAAAGCGTCGTGGCGGCATATACTTGTGAAGCAGAGTACATAGCTGCTTTGGAAGCACCACATGAAGGAGTCTGGATGAAGGAGTTCATCACCGACCTAGGAGTGATTCCCAATGTGTCGGGCCCGATGACTCTACTCTGTGACAACACTGGAGCTAATGCCCTTGCCAAGGAGCCCAGCTTTCACAAGAAGACAAGACTCATCAAGAGCCGCTTCAACTCCATTCGTGGATATGTCCAGGATGGAGATATAGACATTTGTAAAGTACATGCTGATTTGAATGTCACAGATCCGTTGAATAAACCTCTCTCACGAGCAAAACATGATCAACACCAGAACTCTATGGGAGTTCGATACATCACAATGTAACTAGATTATTGACTCTAGTGCAAGTGGGAGACTGTTGGAAATATGCCCTAGAGGCAAAAATAAAGTGATTATTATTATTTTTCCTTGTTCATGATAATTGTCTATTGTTCATGCTATAATTGTATTAATCAGAAACCGTAGTACATGTGTGAATACATAGACCACAACATGTCCCTAGTGAGCCTCTAGTTGGCTAGCTCGTTGATCAACAGATGCTCGCGGTTTCATGACCATGGACATTGGATGTCGTTGATAACGGGATCACATCATTAGGAGAATGATGTGATGGACAAGACCCAATCCTAAGCATAGCACAAGATCATGTAGTTTGTCTGCTAAAGCTTTTCAAATGTCAAGTATCATTTCCTTAGACCATGAGATTGTGAAACTCCCGGATACCATAGGAATACTTTGGGTGTGACAAACGTCATAACATAACTGGGTGGCTATAAAGGTACACTACGGGTATCCTCGAAAGTACCTGTTGGGTTGGCACGAATCAAGACTGGGATGTGTCACTCCGTGTGACGGAGAGGTATCTCTGGGCCCACTCTGTAAGACATCATCATAATGAGCTCAATGTGACTAAGGAGTTAGTCACAGGATCATGTGTTACGGAACGAGTAAAGAGACTTGAAGGTAATGAGATTGAACAAGGTATAGGGATACCGACGATCGAATCTCGGGCAAGTAACATACCGATGGACAAAGGGAATTGTATACGAGATTAATTGAATCCCCGACATCGTGGTTCATCCGATGAGATCATCATGGAGCATGTGAGTGCCAACATGGGTATCCAGATCCCATTGTTGTTTATTGACCGGAGAGGTGTCTCGGTCATGTCTACATGCCTCCCGAACCCGTGGGGTCTACACACTTAAGGTTTGATGACGCTAGGGTTACAGGGAAATTGTGTACGTGGTTACCGAAGGTTGTCCGGAGTCCCAGATGAGATCCCGGACGTCACGAGGATTTCCGAAATGGGTTGGAGATAAAGAATGATATATAGTAAGTGAGGATTTGGTTATCGGAAGTGCTCCGGACATCACCGATAACGTATCGAGACCATCGAAAGGGTTCCGGGGGTCCGCCGTGAGGGGCCACCGGCACTAGAAGCCTGCATGGGCCGAAAGTGGGAGGGAACCATCCCCTGGGTGGGCTGGTGCGCCTCCCACCAGGCCTAAGGTGCAGCAAAGGAGGAGAAGGGGCAAACCCTAGGCGCAGGTGGGCCCTAGGCCCACCCTAGGGCGCGCCCCCTCTCTATCTCTTGGCCGTCGGCCATCCCCATCTAGGGCTGCCGCACCCCCTAGGGTGGGAACCCTAGAGGGGGCGCACCCTCCTCCTCCTCCTCCGATAAATAGTGGAGGGTTTTGGGGGCTGCCGACACACGAATCTCTCTCTCTCTCGGCGCAGCCCTACCCCTCCTCCTCCTCGTCCTTCATAGCGCTTGGTGAAGACCTGCCGGAGTACCACGCAGCTCCACCATCACCACGCCGTCGTGCTGCCGGAGCTCTCCCTCAACCTCTCCTTCCTCCTTTTTGGATCAAGGCGTAGGAGACGTGATAGGGTTGCATGTGTGTTGAACGCGGAGGCACCGTTGTTTGGCGCTTAGATCGGAATCGACCGCGATCTGAATCGCTGCGAGTATGAATCCACCAACCGCGTTCTTGTAACGCTTCCGCTTTGCGATCTTCAAAGGTATGAAGATGCTCAAACCCCTTACTCGTTGCTGGTCTCTCTATAGATTGATCTTGGTGATGGGTAGAAAATTTTGATTTACTACTACAATCCCCAACACAGCCATGGCGGCCACCGTGGAGATGAAGGGGACGAATCAACCCTGCATCCCTCTCGTCCAGGAGGGTCAGGCTTAGGGGGGCTCGTCGCTAGCCTTGGGCAGCACTCACACTAGTCAGGGGGACCAAGCGGCCACCCAGCTTGTGGCGGCCAACCCTAGCCAGGAGGTCCAGGGGCTGGCGAGTGTGCATAATCCCTGTCGGGGATTGGTGCATGGCCAGGAGGGTCACCACCTGACTCGGATGGGAGGCACTTCCACATACACTGCTTCTGCTACTACTTTTGAGTTTTCTCCCCTGGCCGGTCATGTGAACCAGGATAACAATGCAGGGGAGGATCCTAATCAATCGGTGGCTAGCCAACTTTTGTTCTAGCCTGGGGTGCTCAAGGAACTTTCTGGTGCTATAGCTTCTAGAATCGTTGCTGTTGGTGGCAACACAATAGGAGCAACTGATACAACTTGATTCAAGTTCAGTGCTGTTAAAAACTCTATGCAGGTACACACAAGGAGGAAGAAGGGGGGGGGAGATAGAAACAAATTAGAGGCAGGAAATCTTGAGAATGCACGTGAACAAGTCATAGGTAAAAGAGGGGGACGTTTCAGTGACGTTCGTCCGACAGGTAGCGACATAGAATTTTCTTTTGAGAAAACCCTCGATAGCTATGAGCGCATGTTAAATGGAGATGTAGTCATATCTTCCAAGCAGGTATGCACGGGCAGGGTTGAAATAGTGCAGGATGTGGAGGGTGTGCTCAAACATGTGGCAAAGGAGGCTGAAGAGAAGGAAGAAGAATATGTTCAGCAAGGGGTGGAATCGGTTGGAGAAGAGAAGGGTGAAGATGAAGCATCTGCGGCCTCCGAGGAGGAGGTACGCCGGGCCAAATGAAAATGTTAGGATGGAACTGCCATGGTATGCTCTCTCACACGACAGTTCATGAGCTCTTGGACCTACAAGAGCGTACAAGGGAATATTTATTTTTTCTTTCTGAATCCTATTTGAATAAATGTAAATCTGATGATCTGCATAGAATTTTAAATTTTGAGCCTATGTTTGTAGTGGAAAGTGATGGTCGGGCTGGTGACCTTCTTCTCTTTTATCAAAAGTTGAATAAAATCAAGTTGAAACTATATATCGTCTTATTTTATTGATATTTTGTTTATGCATGAGGATACGGTACAATGGCAGCTCACGGGTTTTTATGACCGCCCAACCTGGAATGAACATAATCTCTCTTGGAAAGATATCCGCAATTTACATAGTAAAAGCGACCACCCTTGGGTGGTTCTGGGGGAGTTGAATGAAACTTTATATCCTTCAGAAAAAGAGGGCGGCAATGCGAGACCAAGTGGAATGATGAGGTATTTCCATGAATGCCTCATGGCTTGTGAGCTAGAGGATTTAGGTTACATCGGTGACCCTTTTACATGGAGAAGGGGTGAAATTCAGGAGTGTCTTGATCGAGCAATTTTCAACATCGGGTAGGCACATAAATTCCCTCGAGCTGTGGTGATCATTGAAGAACATGTTCATTCTGACCATCATCCGCTCGTCCTGGATATGGATTATTTGGATGATGATATCTTCAAGCGGCCTAAGAGGCGTGTAATTTTTTTGAAGCTAGGTGGTTAAAGGAAGAGACAGTAACATTAATTGTTAAAGCTTTATGGGAAAGAGCAAAGCTAGCAGGTATTGGCCCTTATCTATCTGATCGAATGAGAGTTGTGCATGATGACTTACATTCCTAGGATAGGGAAAATCTCAAAAGCCCGAAGCGAAGAATTAATAGATTAAAAAAGGAGTTAGAAAAACTGAAGCGTGGCCCTTTGAGTACAGAATCCCTTGGTCGTTAGAAAGAAATTATTGTGTTAATTGAAAACCTTTGGGATCAAGAGGAAATCTTCTAGCTACAAAGAGGTCGTGCTAACTAGTTGATGCACGGCGACTTCAATACGTCTTTCTTCCATAATGCAGCCACGGCCCAAAAAAAAGAAACAATATAAAGAAACTACTAGATGAGTCTGGGATCTGGAGAAAAGAGAAGGAGTTAAAGGATCATATTGCTGATTATTTTTTAAGTTCACTTTAGAATTGCAGCATCCGAATCAACAAGTGTTGTCCCTTGTCCAAAAGAGAGTCTCAGCTGAAATGAACAATGCTCTTATCGCCCCATACACCGCTGAAGATCTTCGTAAGGCATCATTCGATATTGGGGAATTAAAAGCTCCAGGGTCAGATAGACTCCATGCCATTTTTTATAAAAGTTTTTTACCCATGCTCGGTGATGACTTAATTCAGGAGGTTTTGCAAGCAATCAACACATGCTCTATCCCAATGGGGTGGAATGACACGTCGATCATAATGATTCCAAAGTTTAACACACCGGAGAAGGTAACCCAGTTTAGTCCAATCAGCTTATGCAATGTGGTGTATAAAATAATTGCAAAAATGGCGGCATCTCGTTTGAAGGTTCTCCTTCTTGAAATTATTAGTCCAACTCAAAGTGCTTTTGTGCCTGGTAGATTGATAACGAATAACATTTTAGTAGCCTATGAGTGTTTTCACACAATCAAAAATAAAAAGGATGCTAGATAGGGATTGTGTGCTATAAACTCGATATACATAAAGCTGATGATAGAGTCGAGTGGCCTTTTTTGAAGGAGATTATGTTGAGACTGGGTTTTTGTCAAGATTAGGTGAATTTTATTATGCAATGTGTCTCGACTGTTGAATACAGAGTAAGGATTAATGTAGAGGGAAGTGAGAGTTTTAAGCCTACAAGGGGATTGAGGCAGGGAGACCCGCTATCACCATACCTATTCTTGTTGTGTATAGAGCGGCTGAATGCTCTTCATACACATGTAGAGGAAAATGGAAATATCTCAAGAGTAAAAGTATGTAGACATGCCCTAACCATCACAAACCTCCTTTTCATGGATGACTCATCGATTCTAAGGAACGCCAACCAATAGAGTGCAGTTGTTCCGAAATCAATGCTAGATTTATACTGTGCGGCATCGGGTCAACTGGTAAGCATTGAAAAGTCAAGCATTTTCTTTAGCCCTAACATGAAGTTGGAGATTAGAGAACAAATGTGTACAATGCTCGATATAATGACTAAGGCCTGCAATGATAAATATTTGGGTTTGCCAGCAAATGTGGGGTTAGATAAAATAGACTTTTTCCAATTTTTGATTGAATATATTGTTAAGAGAATTAGTGGTTGGAAAGAAAGATTACTATCTGCCGATGGGAAGGAGATCCTTCTTAAGGTTGTTGTCCAAGCCATTCTCACCTATGCAATGTCGGTCTTTCAAATTCCTAAAACCATTTGCAAAGGAATCATTGACGCGATGGCGCATTTCTGGTGCGGAGACAAGGATAATTAGAGGAGGATGCATTGGATGGCCTGGTGGAAAATGTGCGTTCCTAAAAACAAAGGAGGGTTGGGATTTCGTGATATTCACCGTTTTAACTTGGCACTGCTCGTAAAACAGGCGTGACGCCTTCTTGATAAGCTTGATTTTTGTGTGCCACTATACTATGGGCAAAGTACTATCCTAATGGCGATTTGTTGAACACCAAGTTGAAGAAAGGCTCTTCCTTTACTGGCAAAGTATTATGGTGGGTATAAATTCTCTAAAATGTGGCTATATTTGGCGAGTAGGGAATGGAAGAAATATCAACATTTGGGAAGATGCCTGGATACCAAATTGTGCAACAAGGAAAATTGTGACGTCTAAGGGGAGACAACTATTATCCAAAGTGGGTGATCTTATTGATCCAATCTCCAATGGTTGGGATGAAGACCTGATTTTACAAACTATGTGGCCAATTGATGTAAAAGGAATCCTTTCAATTCCACTCTTGCAACATGAAATGCCAGAGTTCATTGCTTGGAGTTACACAAAAAATGGTATGTTTTCGGTTCGGTTTGCTTACTCTATGGAATGGGATCACCAATGTGGGAGTAATCTAAGACATTCTAATGGGATGGGTTGAGCCACAGATAATCCTATTTGGAGTACAATTCGAAAGTAAGCTTGTCTGGCAAAAGTCAAAAAATTACATGGCGCACTATACACGGCACACTCCCATGTCGGGTTACGCTCGCAAATAGACATATGAAGATCTCGCCCATTTGCCCTACTTGGCCAGAGGGGTTAGAAGATACAAAGAACTTGTTGTTCCTATGTAGAAAAGCAAAGTAGGTTTGGAGAAGTCTCGGGTTGGAGGATATTATTGATAAAGCGTGTGAGGTGGACCGTACGGGAGAGACGATTTTGGAGTACTTACTACTTCTGCCAGACAAAGAATTGTAGATAATGGGCCATCACAATGTGCGGGAAATGATTGTTGTCTTAGCATGGTATTTATGGTGGGAAAGATGAAAATTGGTGCATAAGGAAGTAACACAAAATGCTCATCTGGTCTCAATGGGGATCTTAGCCCTTACATGAAATTTCGCCAATTCTTTTCCCCCAAGGCTGATATGAGAAAGGGGGGATAGTCCTGTCCCCCGAGGGGTTTTGTAAAACATACGTTGATGCTTCTTTTGACCATGACCTTCTTAGAGGTTCGATGGGAGCGATTCTAATATATGACAAAGGCAGGTTTATTTGCTAGAGGGAATGGGAAGATTGATTATTGCAGGGATGTTCTGACAGCGGAAGCTTTAGCGCTAAAATTTGGTATAACATTGGCACAAAGGGAGGGATGTAATTTCCTTATTATTAATTTGGATAAATTGGAGGTAATTGAGACCATGTAGGACGGAGGACAATCGATGGAATCAACGGCGCCAATCATCGATGACTGCTTTCATTATGCGTGTGATTTTATTTCTACTACATTCGAACACTGTAATAGAGAAGCAAATAAAGTAGCTCATGAGCTTGCTAGACTAGCTATATTTTCTTTAGTAAATTATTGGTTTGAGGAACCTCTAAATTAAATTGCAATGCTCCTCATAAACGATGAAACTGTTATTGTGAATGAATAAACTTTGAGGTTTATTTAAAAAAACGAGTACCTTCAGTGGTGGCGGAGGCATGACAAACCTATACCAAGTTGTCAAACCAACATAAAAATTATGAACCAAGGTAGTGGTGGATACCTTATTAGTTTATTTATTTTTAAACTTGCATCTTTAAAACTTGCTCCCACCCTTTGTATAAAGTTGACTACATAATTATTGGGAGTATCGCGAGCAAAGGAAGAACTAGCCATGACTTCAAACAAGAAAACTAGTAAGAAGCAAAGATAAATATTTTTTTATTTTTTATTTTTATAAGATGAACTAAATATAACAGCAAATAAAATAAGAACATGTGAATGACAATTTTTGTGAAGTTACTTGATAGTTGGTGATGATATTCCTCGAGAACGGTGCCAGAAATCCTTCCTAATACTTGTGATCTGCGTTGGGTTTTCCGTGAAGAGGAACGGGTTATCGCAGCACAATGTGGGTAAGGATTTCCCTTGGTTATGAAACCAAGGCTTATCGAACCAATAGGAATATCAATCCTCAACCATCTTCAGTGGCTGCACACAAAAGAGCAAACAACTTGCACCCAACACTAGCAAGAGGGTTGTCAATCCCCTTGGTCTCATTATTTTCAAGCAAGTGAGTTGTGTGGATAATTGTAAATTGCAAAATAAAATTTAAAGCAAACAAGAACAACAAGGTAACAGTAGTGTTTGTAAATATATAAGTGAATAAACCCCGGGGCCGTAGTTTTCTCTAGTGGCATCTCTCATTAAAAATAGCATACAATGGGTAAATAAATTACTGTTGGGCAATTGATAGAAAAGCGGATAGTTATGCGATATTCATGGCAATGATCATGTATATATAGGCATCCGGTTCATAAGAAAATAGGCTGACTCCTGCCTGCATCTATTACTATTTCTCCACTCATTGACCGCTATCCAGCATGCATCTACAATATTAAGTAAAACAGAGTAATGCATGGAGAACAATGACATGATGTAGACAAAGTAAACTCAAGCAATATGAATAAACCCCATAGTTTTATCCTTAGTAGCAAGAACACAAAGAAGCATCTGGTCCCCTACTTTGTCACTGAGATATAGAAACTCGACAAGTTGAACCCTCCACAATGCACCTCTCTCACCGAAGAAATATCAATCTAGTTGGCCAAACAATTTCAATAGATCACATAGAATTACGAAGCTATAATGATCATGCACATAGGAATCATATTACAATTCAGATAAGACTCAAATATTTATCATGAATAATCTAAACATAAACCCACAATTCATCGGATCCAAACAAACGCACCATACAAAGGGATTACATCGGATAGATCAAGGCAAAGATGCGATGACCGTTGTATTGAAGATCAAGAGAAAGAGACAGAGAGAGAGAGAGAGATTGCCATCTAGTTACTACCTACGGACCTGTAGGTCTATGATGAACTACTCACACATCATCATGATGTAGCAAGGTTAATGAAGAAGCCCTCCGTGATCGACCCCCCCTCCGGCAGGGTGCCAGAGCGGAGCTCTAGATGGCCTCCCGTCGGAACGGAGACTTGCGGCACCGTAAAAAATGTTTCAGGACTTCCTCTAGGGTTTATTGCAATATTACAGAATTTATAGGCTAGAAAGGGGCGTTAGAAGATCCACGAGGGGGCCACCACACATCAGGGCGCGTCCCCCTGATACGTCTCTGATACTTGTGATCTGCGTTGGGATTTCCGTGAAGAGGAACGCGTTATCACAACACAATGTGGGTAAGTATTTCCCAAAGTTATGAAACCAAGGTTTATCAAACCAATAGGAATACCAATCCTCAACCGTCTTTAGCGAATGCACACAAAAGAGCAAACAACTTACACCCAATGCTGACAAAATGAATGCCAATCCCCTTGATCTCGTTATTTGCAACAAAGTGAGTTGTTTAGATAATTGTAAACTGTAGGAGATATGCCCTAGAGGCAATAATAAATGTTATTGATTATCTCCCTGTTCCTAATTAGGTTTATGTTCCATGCTATAACTGTTATGGTTCTCGAGTCTACAATAACCACGAGGCTTGAAGGAAGACTCATATGCACGTGTGGAATAATAAACGGTAAATTGTATTCCTAGTCTAGCCTCTAAGACTGGCTCAAGTATTGTATGATGATCCTGTTTTCCTGATCATGGGCATGGCTATGCCAGCAATTTTGAGGGCACAATGTTAGAAGAACATTTGTGTTGAATCGACCCGAATTGATGTTATGCTATGACATACATTCGTCATAAGTTAATGGTTAATAACACAGAGAAGTTAATGTTTGCATAATTCCTTAGACCATGAGAGTATCGAGTTTCTTCATGCTTGCTTCATGAACTTTGGGGTTTGTTAAATGTCATCCGTAAATGGGTGGCTATTACGGCGGCTTACGGGTTCATGGAAAAGTATGTCAAGTAACTTGATAGCTCAAGATTGGGATTTGCTCCTCTGACGATGGAAAGATATCTCTGGCCCCTCTCGGTGTTACGGTATCCATCATCGTCTTGCCAGACACTTTGTGATTTGATCATGGGGATGCAGGAACACGGGAATGAGAAAAGAGAACAATACCGGTAACGAGGTAACTGGCATAGTGGACAAGTTTTTGATCCACGGGGATGCCAACATGTCTCACCTCGGGTATTTGTGACATATCACGAAGCAACAGGAATAGAACACGACAACTGGAGGTTCGCTCGAATATTCATTGGTGTGGGTATAGGGGTCAATATGGGTGTCCACGGCTCCGATGTTGATCATTGATCGGAAGGGGTTCCGGGTGATGTCTATACTTCACCGAACCTATAGGGTCACACGCTTAAGGGTCATCTATCTGCTGAATACTAGACAAGGAGTCCGAGAGAAAGTCACTGAAATAGTTTCGGAGACGGCGGAAAAGTTTTCGGTAAAACCGAAAAGTTGTTTCAGATAAAACCATTGATCCAAAAAGTTTTCGGCAAGAACTGGGAATGTTTTGGAGGTTGCCAGATCGGTCTGGTAATTTCTGGAATTTTTTGGAGAAAAAACCGGAAAAGGTTTTCGGAGCTGCCGGAATTGTTTACAAGGTAAACGAAGATGGTTTTCAATTAAACGAAGATGGTCGGAATTTTTTTGTTTTCTGCTGCGTTACCCTACATAAACTGCACAACAAAATAAAAGGTAAATAAGAACAACAAGATAATGATAGTGTTTGTAAATATATAATTGAATAGACCCGAGGGCCATAGTGTTCGCTAGTGGCATCTCTCATAGAATAGCATACGGTGGGTGAACAAATTACTGTTGGGCAATTGATAGAAAAACAGATAGTTATGCGATATTCACAGCAATGATCATAAGAAAATAGGTTGGCTCCTGCCTGCACCTATTACTATTACTCCATCCATCAACCGCTATCCAACATGCATCTAGAGTATTAAGTAAAACAGAGTAAAGCTTGGTGAACGATGACATGATGTAGGCAAAGTAAACTCAGTCAATATGAATTAACCCCATCGTTTTATCCTTAGTAGCAGCAACACAAAGACGTATCTTGTCCCCTACTTTGTCACTGGGATATAGACACTCGTCATGTTGAACCTACCACAACGCACCACTCCCACCAAAGAACTATTAATCTAGTTGGCCAAACTATCTCAATAGATCAGAGAGCATTACAAAGCGGTACCGATCATGCACATAAGAATCATATTAGAATTCAAAGAAGACTCAAATATTTATCACGAATAATCTGAACATAAACCCACAATTCATCGGATCCCAATAAACTCATCATACAAAGGGATTACATTGGATAGAGCAAGGCAAAGATGTGATAAACATTGTATTGAAGATCAAGATAGAGAGAGATATTGCCATCTAGGTAGTACCTACAGATCCGTAGGTCTATGGTGAACTACTCACACATCATCATGAGGGCAACAAGGTTGATGAAGAGGCCCTCCGTGATCGACCCCCCTCCAGCGAGGGCTCGAAGATCACCACGGCATGCTCGGCCCAGTCCTTGGGCGGTGGTGGATGACTGCCAGAGTCATCGAACTCCAACGAGGAATTGACGAGGTAGATATGGGAATGGGCTACTGCAGGAGGGGGTTTCGGACGAGGGAGGAGTTGGGGTATCGAGGGCAGTATTTATAGGACGGGGGAATGTCCAGGTGTAGCGGCAGGAGATGGTCGAAATCGGCATGCACGGAGTTCTAACAAGGATCGCGACGCATTGATGCGCATTGAAGGAGAAGAGGTGGACAACGGAAGGTGCGGATCTTCGGGGAGTGGTTGCCGGGTGAGGGAAGGAAGGGACTGGCAGGTGGGGGTGTGTGCGCATGTTTGCGTGCGGCTGTCATTTTCCAAAGGAAGGAGACGCCATTAAATCAAGATTTCAACTCCGTGAATGGGTTCCTCTAAACGTTCTGCACAAATTTTGTGTTGATGATAATTTCAAACGGGAAAGGGAATTACTGGGAGAAGGGGAAAAAGAAGTAGAGGTAGATTGAACGTACAAAGGAGAGATGTAGAAGAAGAAGTTAGTGGGCTCAGCCCAATAGGAATTTCAATTAGGACTGATTAATTTCTTATTTAAGTGAGTGAATTTTTTTGCTAAATAAAAAACAAAAATGTTTAAATGTATCTAAATATTATTTAGAGTCCAAAGAATGTAGTTTGCGGAATTTAATAAAACATATTTTGTGCACAAAATAATATTAATGCTTTATGTACATGATTGAATTAAGTAAAAATTCAAGTTAGAGTTTTTTGTAATTTTAAGAAAAGAATAATTTTTCCTTAAAAATATTTCCAATATAATTTTGGAGAAGTCACTTTATCACCTCTCATTAAATTTTATTTTAATAATTTGGAAATATTTTAAATGACATTAAAAATTCAAAGAACTTCGAATGGAGTATACTTGCACAACATTTTAGAAATTCATTTTATTCTCACTCCATAATTTGATTATGGTTTCAAAATATTATAGAGTCCAGAAGAAAAGGAATTGAATTTGATTTTTTTTGAAACAAGACTCAACAGGTTTTTTTTTATTTCTAGAAATCATAGCAAAATATATTTCCATAGAGATGCCACTAGAGAACACTACGGCGCCTGGGTCTATTCACTTATATATTTACAAATGCTATCATTACTTTGTTGTTCTTAATTACCTCTTGATACTTCTCCAACGTATATATAATTTTTGATTGTTCCATGCTGATATATTATCATTGTAGGATACTTTTTGGGCATTTTTTTTTATAAATTTATAATATTTTTAGCAATAACCTATTGACCCAGTGCCCAATGCCAGTTGATGTTTCTGCATATTTTTTACTTTTCAGGTTTACAGTACCAAACGAAGTCCACAATCTTTTCACAAAAATCAGAGAATATAGTGGGTTGCTAGAGTGACAAAAGATTACACCCGAGTAAGGGGGTTGTTGCATATGATAGTAAAGAGAACTTGATGTGTTAATGCTATGGTTCGGTTTTATGATCTTCAGTAGTTGCAGATGCTTGGTAGAGTTACAATAATAAGTGCATATGATCCAAGTATGGAAAGTATGTTAGCGTATGTCTCTCCCTTATATAAAACTACAATTATGACTACCAATCTAGTTATCAATTATCGACAGACAAATCTTTCTCTTCTTCTACAAAAGGCTTTCTAATAAACAATTAACTTAATTAATATTTATATTAAAAAACCCTAACTTTTACTTATCTTTTCTTTATTAGCTTGCAAAACTATTTATTACTCCTACTAAGTACTTCTAGTTTCCTTCTCGCAAAGTAGTTTCACACTTGTTATAGGTAAATTAAGCATTAGCGTGCATACAGTTGTATTGGTGATTGATAGAACTTGAGAAAATATTAGTTCTAC